>OZ022498.1:121510855-126310855 GCA_963989385.1 Ctena decussata
CCAAATAAGAGCTTACTTCAAATTCCATATTTCTCCACTGCTCAGCTTTGCTTTCCTTTCAAGAGTATTTGGCTCATTTTGACCGGATATGGTATGAAATACACTAATGTACTTATATATTGGGACACCTAAAACCATTAATTTTCCATTTGTTCCATATAGGTATCCCAATATGAAAGCACATTCAGGTACAAACCTGATCTGTTGCAAGCTTAACTTGGCCTTCTCTATTAAGCTTAACTATGGCTTCAACCAAATCTGATGAAAGACCTAACAATTAAGAGTTGACAACACACTCTTAACCTCAAAGCTGCATTGGCCTACTCCATATTACACTGTACCAAGCTTGCAAATCACATCTATCAGATCATGTTTCATGATCTTACCTTTACCTAAAATATTTGTTAGAAAATATTCTTGGAAAAATGCTGCAGTAGTTCTGATTTTCAGCTGTGCCTTGTTGATCAAAACAATTATTTTGTTTTGTTTCCTAGCCCTTGTTTCCGTGTTAACTCTGTCTGGATTTTCCCTGTTCTTACCATATTTATCCTAATAAATGCTCCCTGCTTCTTTTCCAGAAATAATGTTATATTAACTTGCATGAATTCCCATTTGCATCTCTGGATAAGGTAGATCTTTAAAATGGGGTCTACTCTTAAAAGAAAGAATTTGCTCCTAAATTTGTTCCTTTAAGAGTTGACTCCTACTGAGACGGGAGGCAAATAAAGTAGAGTTGCTTCCTCTGAAAGTAAACCTATCACATTTATATAGCTTATTAGAGGTATTTGGCTGTGGCTGATATACTACAATTTATATTCTTTAAATGGAATTTCACACTTTTCATCTCTATATGAACAGCAAGCATGGGTGCAAACTACACTGCATACATTTGTATTACACATGGTGTTGAGTCAACCACTACGGATACATATTACTTGCAAGAAGTAGAATTTATCAAGGTGGACAATCTCTGACAGGTAATAATCATAAGTCAGACAAGCCACTCAACCATCTGAGCAGGTAGCCTAAGGTAAGGATATTTCATTCTGCCACTCAAACCCAAGAATGAATTCATTTTTAGACAGAGCGTGTCTGAAAAGTTAAATTGCTATTTGATCACATAAAATTACATAATTTAAGGTTGATGGGTACAATTTTCAGGAGAAGCAACTCTTTCACTTTTGCTTCCCTTCTCAATAGGGTAAACTCTGAATGGAAAGAATTTCCTCCCCTTGGACCAAATTCTTTCCTTTCATAGTAGACTCCACTTTGGATGGGCTTTGTCATCCAGGGAAGCTAACAGGAAGTTACAAAGTTGTTTCAATTTTGTAAAATGGCAGAAAAACATGCAGGTGTACCCATAAAAACTTAAACTGTGAATACTGTAAACTGGGCTGCAGTGCTCCATATAAGAAGGGGTAAAAGGGATAATTTAGCGATAATTTTCTATATATCTCAATAAAAGCATATATTGTGACCAACCATTAGAACTGTCTCACAGAGACCGTTCTAATCAGGGGTCACAACATATGTTTTTGTTGAGAAATAAGAAAAATTATCTTTAAATTATCCTCAGTCCCCCCTCTTATCTGCAGCACTGCTGGGAAATGTTTGAGACTGCTTTCTTAGCAATTTTTTGTCACTTGAGTTCTTGAAAATTTGAATTTGGTTCCTTGGATTGATAAAAAGGCCAAAAATATCTCATGATAGCTTTATTTTTGTAAAATCTGAGTATTTTCCAATTTACAGTTGCTACAGCCATCTTCTTACAAACAAATTTTGAAGCACTTACAATTTCCGAGAAACAGTTGACATTGCAAACATTACAATGGTACTTCTTCTTTTCTTCTGGTTTAGCAGTCTGAAACAATAAAATCATAAAACTACAACTATTATCCTCCATTTGAAGGTTTTTAAGTTGGGAGAAGACCCACTATCTATCTCTGCTTTTCAGGTTTTATTTCCTTTATGTTTTATTTTTCATTTTGTTTTTGAAGACCTACAGTAGATCTACATACAAGAGTAGAATTGGATGAGAACTAGCAAATAATCTACTAGCAAATAATCTGTCGTATTTCTTCACAATGACAAATCTCTTTCCCTGCCCATCTATTATAATGTACCACTATCTGGTACTAATCCTGTTTTTCATAACTTCATCTATGTTCATGAATTATCAAATGACCTAAATAAGTAAAAAGTGCAAAAATAAAACCCTTATGACATTTTAAATTGATCCTATTATGGAGTTAGCATACAATGCATGTAGATATGAGCCGCAACACGAGAAAACCAACAGAAAGTTTGTGCACCCAGCGCAACTCAGATCAGCCTGGGCTTCTGCCCAGTCTGATTAGACTCTTCGCTAAGCGCTTAAAGGGTAGCTTAGGGTCTAAGCTACCTCCATGCGGACAGCAAAGACTCTGATCAGACAGGGTAGCTGCCCAGGCTGATCTGAGTCTGCGCTGGGCACACAACCACTTTGTTGGTTTTCTGATGTCACAGCTCATATTTCAATGAATTTTTACTTACTGAAAATTAAACAACATCTTTCATTGAACAGCTCAGCTGGCCTGTCCTGGTGCTTGCCCATCGAGGAAACAAAGTTCTAACAATGTGACCCTGACCTTCAAGGTCAAGGAGGAAGGTGATGCTGGCACTGAGTGAAACTGGAGCAGCATCTACCAGCAGTGCAAGGACAAACTACTTCTGCCCAGGCATTATGAAATTGTAAACCTACAGAAAACTTAAGCTAAATCTTAACACAGAATTTCTTCATATAAAAGTCACTGCATACTGTATAAAACTTAAGACCAGCATCAAAAGAATCCATCCACATTATGTGAAAACTGTGTCTATAGTACACTTTAACCAAATATTTTGAAATAAATTTCTAAGTCCATGACCTTGATCACAAGGTCATCAATGGGTACAGAGTGATTCTGTATAAAACTTTAGAATATAATCAAACATCAATGGAAGTATAAAACTAAACCCATCTAAAGGTTAAGTAGATATAGTATTTAAAAAAACTTTGACCAAAACAACCCAAATTTTAACAAGGGCTTCGCAAGCGGCGCATAATACGCCCGTTTCAATTTCCTAAAGGAGTTACAGAATGAGCAAGATTGCAAAAGCATAGACAGGCAGACAAACAGGGGCAACCACTCTATAATAATTAACTAGAACTGTCAGCGAATCCGACTATACCACGCTTAATTGCTTAAATCAAATGATGTTATTTTCATAACAAAAAGCATAAAGAGGGAGAGAAATCATTGTTACCATGTATACCAAAAATGAATGGTTTCTGTGAAATCTGTTACAAAAAATTACTTTATATAAAGTCAGGAGAGAAAGAAAATTGGAAAAATATAGGGAAGAATAAGCAGGAGAAGACTGGTTATCAATCCCACAATACAACAAGTTATCATCAACATGCATACAAAAATCCCTACCCTAACTTACAGATGCATAGAAATCTTTTGCAAAAAAAATGCATTATTCAAAGTAAAGAGAGAAAGAAAATCAGACAAATACAGGGAATAAAAAGAGAAGTCTGGTTCTCAATCCCACAATACAGAAAGTCATCATTAACCTGCATACCAAATATGACTAATCTAGCTTGCATGGTTGTGGAGAAATCTTTGATGAAAAAGTTCATTATTCAAAGTATGGAAAGAAAGAATATTGGACAAATACAGGGAAGAATAAGCAGAAAGAGGCTGGTTCTCAATCCCACGATTTAACATATCGTCATCAACCTGCATACCAAATAAGAGTACTCTAGCTTGCTTGGTTGTGGAGAAATCTTTGACGAAAAATTTTATTATTCAAAGTATGGAAAGAACGAATATTGGACAAATACAGGGAAGAATAAGCAGAAAAAGGCTGGTTCTCCATCCAAAGATACAACATATCGTCACCAACCTGCATACCAAATATGACTACTCTAGCTTGCATGGTTGTGCAGAAATCTTTGACGAAAAATTTCATTATTCAAAGTAGGGAAAGAAAGAAAATCAGACAAATACAGG
Source organism: Ctena decussata (assembly GCA_963989385.1). NCBI lineage: Eukaryota > Metazoa > Mollusca > Bivalvia > Lucinida > Lucinidae > Ctena > Ctena decussata. The sequence continues at coordinate 121,514,893 of OZ022498.1, forward strand.
GAAGAATAAGCAGGAGAAGGCTGGTTCTCGATCCCACGATACAACATGTCGTCATCAACCTGCATAACAAATATGACTACTCTAGCTTGCGTGGTTGTGGAGAAATCTTTGACGAAAAATTTCATTATTCAAAGTATGGAAAGAAAGAAAATCGGACAAATACAGGGAAGAATAAGCAGGAGAAGGCTGGTTCTCAATCCCAAAATACAACATGTCCTCATCAACCTGTATGCCAAATATAACCAGTCTAGCTTGTATGGTTGTGAAGAAATTTTCGATGAAAAATTTGATCAAATGGGGACGGAAGGACAGATGGAAGGACAGACAGATGGACGGACAGACAGATGTAAACCAGTATACCCCCCACTTTTTCAAAGTGGGGGTATAATGACTGCAACATCATCTAAATATTAAACACTGATATCCTGTTAGTATTCCAAGGTAAGTTGGACAAGGGAGATAACCTAAATACATAAGTTACACCATTTTTAGTTCTAGTTTTTTCCCTTGACAATATATTGTACAAGAAAACACGAAAATAGCCTTTTCGAACTAATGAAAGGGATTAACTCTAAAACGAAGAAAGGGAAAGCAGCCATTTTTGTACGCGACACATCGTTAGGACTTCATTCACATTGCTATGAAGTTTTATAAAGATATCCCAAACGGTTATCTAGTTATGGCGCATACAAGACTTACAGGGAAAAAATTAATCAAAGGGGCATAACTTCAAAAGTAAGAAAGGGGGAGCAACCATTCTTGTACGCGACACGTTCCCCCACCCTGATACATATGTCTACCAAATTTCATGAAGATATCCCAAATGGTTACTGAGTTATGGCGTGTACAAGAATGTTTACGGACGGACTGACGGACAGCGCCACAACATAATACGTCCGTTTTTTCAAAACGGGCGTATAACAAAAAATCTCTAATTCATGGCCTTGACCTTGACATCAAGGCCATCAAGGCTGATGGCAGTGGAACTGTATAAAACTTCAGACCATTATTTAATATCAGTGAAAACTAAAACCATGAATGGGTCAAGCAGATAAGAGACTTTAAACAAAGTTCAACTAAGAACATCCCAAATTTTTACAAAAAATTTCAAGGCAATGCCCTTGTCTGCAGTGCCACAGAAGGATGTGTGGGTGATACTGCACAAAACTTCAGATCAATAACAACTGAGAAAGCATAAAGTATAATCCATCCATAGGTTGAGGAGCTATGCATCTTTACCCAAGAACATCCCCAAAACCTCAAGGCCACGGGATGGTGGTGGTCGTGTGGGGATGAACTTGGACCCTTAGGTACCCTTACAGCGCACAGCAAAGACTCTGGTCAGACTGGGCAGATGCCCAGGCTGATCTGAGTCTTTGCGTGGCACACATGCCACTATGTTGGTTTTGTCGTGTCGCAGCTCAATTATGACACTTACTCCTTCAGGATCAGCAACTGATCTTCCTTTCTTATGTTTACTGACTGTCACAGTGAGACCAACTTCTTTGGGTTTCTCTTCCTTCCCATCAGTCTCCACTGTTAAATCAATAGTTCCTGACTGAGCACTGTCATCTTTAGGTTTATCTCCTTTACTATCATCTTTAGTTTTATCTCCTTTACTGTGATCTTTTCCTTTCTCCTCCTTTACAAACATAACCTCATCTTCTTCTTTATTTATCAGTTCAAGTACGTCTTCTTCGTTCATCTAGTGAAAGTCAAAACTTTTCGTAAGTACATGTATCCTATACACAAAGCCCAGTCCAAGTTTACAATATGTCATAAAAGCACTGCCAATTCTTACAGTACCATATTAATCCTATTAAACACCTTGAGGGTGTTTTGTTTTATGAAAGGGAGCATTATTTAGAGCCTAAATTGTAGTAAATTAGTATGTTTTAAATATTCAACAGGGATCTCCCCAGACCATTAAGGCATGTCGCTTGCAACATGCCTTTCTCTTCAAATTACCTTTGCAACATGCCTTAGTTTCCTATGAAAATTTATTAAAGTGCAATTATTTTCATTTCTTAGCCTGTAAAGTTGTTTAAATGCATGAAGGATCATCAATAAATTATTTATAATGTAAATTTAGGCTTAATTTGACAAAACATTGCTATATTAAGGATTTTAACAAGAGCTGTCGCCTGACAGCATAGCTCGCCTGAATAGGTGCTTGCCCATCACACAGTCGCTATGGTGGTGTGAACTGCTATGCATAACACTTCAGGCAAGCATGTCCAATATGACAAACATTTATAAACAAAAGCTATCTCAGATATAAGTCTTAAAATAAAATTAAAATAAAAAAAAAATCCATATGAAATTTCAAAGTCCATGGGCTTCAGGTCAAAGAACTAAGCAGATAGGGGGTGGGGGTGGGAGTGGGGGTAGGGGTGGGGGCTAGGATATATCAAACCTTGAACCGTTATCTAACATCAGTCCAAGTATAAGTATCAACTGAGTCCATCATGGCACTGTGAAATTATGTCTTCATAAATATAAAACTTCAACCAAATTTCAGAGTCAATGACCTTGACTTCAAGGTCATCCAGTGGGGTAGAGGGGTAAGTATAAAGTGTTTTATAAAAACTAAAAAAAGTGTCTAACATCAGTTCAAGTGTAAACTAAATCTCTGCCAAGCATTATGAATCAGAATGCAATTAGAAAACTTTAATAAAGACCAAATTTCCTAAGTCCCTGACCTTGACATCAAGGTCACTGAGCGGGGTTGGGGTAGTATGCTGTAAAACTTTGGACTAATATCTAACTACACTGCAAATATAAAAAGAATTCATCTATGGATTCAGGAGATATATGTCTTTAAAAAACTTTAACCAAAACTTCCAATCAATGAAAAGACAATTTTCTAAGTCCATGACCTTGACATCAAGGTCACTGAGGGGGGTGGGGGTAGTACCATCGAAAACTTTAGACCAATATCTATCTTCAGTGCAAGTATCAAAGGAATCCATCCATGGGTTAGGGAGATATTGGGCTTTATAAAACTTTAACCAAAACATCCAGTCCAAAAAAACTCCCAATTTTCTAAGTCCATGACCTTGACATCGAGGTCACTGAGTTGGGTGGGGGTGATACCCTGTTAAACTTTAGACCAATATCTAACTACAGTGCAAGTATCAAAAGAATCCATCCACGGGTTAAGGAGGTATAGGCCTTTAAAAAACTTTAACCAAAACATCCAATCCGAACGCCGACGCGGACGTGGACGCGGACACGGACGCCGTGGTGACAACAATAGCTCTTCCTGAACTTTCGTTCAGGCGAGCTAAAAATTGATCAACAAGTCAAAATCTGATTTTTGTGCTAAAAGGGACATGCCTTCTGAAATTTCTGGGGAGAACACTGATTCAAGGAAAATAAAGAAATCAACTAAAATACATGCTCTACCATATTTCACCAACAAAAAAATAGGACACCTGAGCTGTTTCCAGGAACCCTCCTCCCCCTCCTATTTTTTTTTCTTTTATTAAAGTAACTTTTTCTTAACGCACTGGAATTTGACGCTAAAGCATGTGAAACATTATTGGTCAGATTCTTAAGCCCCAGTCACACATTCACGGATCAGGCTACGGTTCACCACGATTCACCATGGTTTGACCTAGACGGCAAAACCGGGATGAACCGTAGAAAATGCAGCATCACTACGGTTTGCCAGGGTTCCATTAAGGTTTCTCACGGTGTTTGTACGGTGTCTGTATGGATCATCTACGAATTCACGACGGTGTAAGGCGGCAGCACTACGGACAACAAGGGTATTCCACGGTTGTGTTACGGATGCTTACGATGCCACTACAGTTCGATAAGATGCTAGTACTACTCAAGCCAGTAGCGCCATGGCTCCTATGATTGTCTACAGTTTAATGGTGATCATGATATTGATTTTTGTTGATGATGTTTAATTTATTTGTAGGCAAGAAAAGTACTTTATGACATTATATTGTACTGAATTTTTTGGAAAATGTGCTGCAAAAATTTTGAAAATCGGTTAACAAATACAAGTTTTATACTGAACAGGACCTGTCCGCGTACAGGATAGCTCGCCTGCAGTGCCTTGCCCATCCGTGGGTTAAAATATAGGTCTTTAAAAAAACTTTAACCAAAACATCCAGTTCGGACGCCGACGCTGACGCCAGGGTGACAACAATAGCTCTTCCTGAACTTTCGTTCAGGCGAGCTAAAAATTAATTTTGAGTAGGCATTTTGCATAGACATGGAAAGTAATCCAAGATCATAAACGTTCGAGTCTGGAAACTTTTTTCTATTGAATAAAAAGTGACTTTTTGTAGTGGCAAAGCTACCACGGTTGTCTATGAATAATGACGGAAAGCCAGGGATAATCAGGGATACACCTACGGTAGCGCTACGAATGAGCACGATTCTGTTACGGTTGCACTACGGTTTAGGCCACACCCACAACGGTTAACCACGGACGTTTTAAACAGTTCAAAATTTCCGTAGCTACTCCCGGATCACCACGGTTCTTCAGGGATCATTACGGAACACGACGGCTGCATCTACGGTGCTACTACTAATTATGACGGTGAGCTACGGTTTGTAAAACCGTGATGAACCGTGGCCTGAACTGTGAATGTGTGACTGGGGCTTTAGGTGAGGGTATCTGTGAACTTTGAATAACATACACACTTCTAGTTTTTGTGTTGTTTAACTGTTTCTGTTTCATATGAAACAAAACTGTGTGTTGTTTAACTGTTTCTGTTTCATATGAAACAAAACTGAATTAACTTCTCTGGAGTGCTATTTCTGTGCAATATCTATATTGTATGGCCCCTTTTCTTATGGCATCGGTCCTGAAAGAATTTCTAGATATTTCACTAAGTGAGATAAAATCTCAATTTGCCTTTCTGGAAACTGATTCCCATGACATTTTCAAATTTCACTTAATTTTCATTATGTATTTTTTTTTTAAGATCTAGGACTGTAAACTAGAATGGGGTACTCCGTCCAATTTTTACGCCTTATCAACAGCCAGACATTAACTGCACACTTGTGTATTTGTTTCTAGTATAAAGGCATCAAAAAAGATTTCACAGAAGACATTTTCTCACTAAATGGATAAAATCTCATTTAAAATCTCCTCAGACTACACAGATTACATGATATAGTATTAGCCGCGACACAACAAAACCAACAAAGAGGCATGTGCCCCCAGGGAAGACTCAGATCAGGCTGGACGAATGCCCAGCCTGATCAGGGTCTTCGCTGTGCACTTAAAGGGTAGCTAAGCATATAAGCTACTTTCATTCTCTCTGTGAAGACTCTGGTCAGAATGGGCGGATGCCCAGGCTGATCTGTATCCTTGCTGGGCACAAATACCACTTTGTTGGTTTAGTCATGTCATGGCTCAAATAGTATTGGCATGTACGTACCTTGATTTCACCTTCTGTTTCCATATACTCCTCATCTGCTGTAGGATTAGCGGGGTCATACTGATCAGTAGCACCATCACCATCAAGAGTCACTGTGATCTGTGTCCTCACTTTTCCATCAGTTTTACGATCAGGTTTAGCACCTTCCCTGCCTTTGTCCCTTGTTCCTCTACCATCTTTCTTGTCCTTGGCACTGCTGTCCTGCTTGTCACTACGGCGACTACTGCTGCTTCTGCTAGTTTCTGTATAACAAATATCAGACATAATGTATAGCTACAAGTAAGCTAAAATTCAGAGCTCCAGATAAGGTAGGTTTTTTTTATGATAATTCCGAGATAATTTTTCTTATTTCTCAAGGAAAACGTATGTTGTGACCCCTCATTAGAGCCGTCTCTGCAAGATGGTTCTAATGAAGGGTCACAACATATTCAATGCAAAAATCTGAAAAGTTATCCTTAAATTATCCCTGACAGCCCCTCTTATCTGGAGTACTGAAATTTTGGATGAAGACTGAGATTACTTATTCTTCACAACATGTATGTTAAGATGAACAGATATTTTCAGTTTTGCTTCACTTTTCAATGCGATCTACCCTAAGAATTTCCTCCTGTTAAGAGTATACCCCTTTAGGAGAATATCCTCACCACAGAAGCAAACAGGAAGTCACAAAAGTTGTCTCTCTTGATAAAATGGCAGAGAAACCCAGTGGTGTCCTCTTACACCTTTTTTAAGCTTTCCCGAGCATCTGCTTCACATCTAATCCTAGATTTTCATAAAAGTTCTTTTTTTCTTCCTTCCCTTTTCTTGAGGGTGAATGTTGTTCACATTACTGTATGTTGTATGACTGAAGTATCATATACAGACTATAAAAACAATAACAATCCACCGCATATTCTTTTTCTGCATCAAACTGAAATTTTTATTAAACATAAAAGACATTTTTATCTTTAATGTACTTTATCTTTAATGTACTAACACAAAATTCCTGAATAGAAGTCAAATTTCCATCTCCCTTCCTGCACTCCAACAAGCCCTCTCCGACCCCCATCCCCACCCCACCCCACCCACTCTACCACAAACTGTTTTTCTGTTTTTCTTTGCCAGCAGCCATACAAGCACCATTTATGAATAATGGTGCATCAGTATAGTGACTCTAAAATCCGATAATTTAAGCTGAAGTTTAAATTAAGAAACAAGTTTCCATACCCGTGAATTATAGTTGATTAGCACATGTTGCTGGAATATTACTTCAAGACTGGGAAGCCAAAGTGAATAAATATTCGTATCTGCCAGACAACACATGTGTTAATCAGCGATAATTCACGGGTAAGAAAAAATTCTTTCCATTCTAACATTATATAAAATGAAAATGCAAGTATATCACATCATTTTCTAAAGGACTATTTTTGAGACGGATGTCTCCAGAAGCAAATGTTTACATTCGACGTCATCAAGGAGCGAAAATGGCACATTTTGACATCAGCAATGTGAATTATCACAAATTTTCACACAACGCCGCTTCCTATGTGCTCAATAGAGAAAACGTTTACGTCATGTTAGAACTATACGTCAGTATGTTCTATTATAAAAAATAAATAAAATAAACTGACTTACCCTTCTGAAAAGAAAACAACAAATCATTTAATAAACAATTTAGATAATAAGCAATGCAATCACTGTCTAATTTCAAGAAATTTACGATGACTACCAAACCTTTTCTCTCCAAACCAATGGCAAGTACAGACAGAATTTTCAACAGGCATTGTCAGCAGAAAAGAAATACATTATGTTAATCAGACAATTGTTGTAGGACAGGAATACTTTCCTAATGTCTATGCTCTAAGAGAGTTAAAACATGTGCCATACACATTTCCAGTGAAAAAAATCAGGATGACAGACCCGTAGGATAGTTTGGCATAAGATGATGTCCAAAAGTATCAGTTTGGGTGAAGAAGCCACAGAAGAGAAATAACTGACACCTTGAGAATAATGAATTTAAGTTCGCTCCATGGACAACAATTCTTGCGAATATGAAATGAACCTAACATGGGGACATGAGTCAGTGGTGTTTACTTCAATGTCAAAAGTATGGAAGCTCTTCTATCGGCAACAAAGTGAATGTATTTAGACATATATGCCTATGTACAAGAAGATAACACAAGAAGATAACAGTGCCATTTTGATTTTTACATGTCACCATATGGTATATCAGCTAACAATGACAGACACTTGAAAGTAGAACCTTTTGGAAGTGAGATACATACCAAAGAATCTAAAGCATCAGACTTCATTTCACTGAGTCTGGTCATAAACAGTAAAGTGCCAACGTTGCCTATATGTCTGATGTCAAATTCTGTACAAAAGTGCTGAAACCATTTTTTCAGAAAACAAAACTGTATTCTGTTCATGGAGCCCATATTTCATTTTTTTACACCAAACAAAATCCCAGAAATGTGATTCATAGGAGAATAGATGGCCATTAAGAATCAGGCATATTTTATATTTTCATGTAAAACCAGGCAATGTCTTAGAACATAAAGCAAAGAACTAGCCTATGGGCTAACTTATTAAACAGTGTTTCTTAAATGAAATTTTATTCAGCACAAACATATTTACAATAAATAGTTAAGGCTGATACAATAAAATTACCGAATATCATAATGTTAACAACTTTATGGTGAAGAGGTGCACCTCCAAGTGAAGTATACCATTTCCCACATCCCCCCCCCCCATCCTTCCACCACCACTCCATAAACAAGGAACCTGACTCTATTCGGAAGCAGGCTCCTCCCTCCCACTAAGTAAACCAGGCCCCACTGCCAAGGGAAACAAACAGGGAGCCATAAATGGGCAGATGGGCAGCAAATAAGGTACACATTTGTATGTTGCTGGAGCTCTATTGGCTAATAAAACAGCAGCTGATTAGACACTTAAATGCTGAAAACTGGTACAGAGACACATGCTGAGAGTAGCTTATACATTACATGTACATTGTATTTGTGAAACATGGCAAAAATGCTAAGTACATGTAGTCAAGTCAGCCTCCAGTGCAAAAGGTGATACAGTTTGCACCAGGGCTACAGAAATTTTGAAATCGAAATCGGTCCGGACGGCCAATGACGTCATACGAATCCAAAATAGACACGAAAACTAATGACTACACTGTGTATTCCACAATCCAAAAAAAGTCACGAAAACTAATGACTACACTGGAGCGCCGTTATAACGCAGATGTCATCGCTGAAGTAGCCATTTAGTCCACATGTTCTTACTTAACGTGAAAAATGCGCTTTAAAGCGCAAAGACAGTCAGACCGAAAGTGAAAGTACACATGGCTGTACCATTGGGACATCCTCGCCGCTCTTCATTTATGGAATTGGCCGAAGTATTACTATTGACGTATTTTACTGTATTCGAGTTAATTCCCTTGAAATATGAATATACTTGCAAAAAGGTACCTTTGGACGAAGAAAAAAAAATTTTGCTCGAGAAATGACGTCGGCTAAAAAAAAAACTGACCAGACTGCACATAATCAAGTCCGGTTTAAATTTTATTTTTGCTAGTCAAATTCTTTCCTTATGCTATCTATGAAAGTATACAATAGTCAGTAACCTTATGTTGCACAGCCTTTTTCCGTGCATCGGCACGTGTATGTGTGCATTGTGGAAAACCTTCTCCGCTGGCCAATATTGTGACACGTGCTAATTATCGAAGATTTCTAAAATTGAGTCAGATTTCACACCTTGGCAAGACAATCGACACTTTGTTTATCTGTGATAACTTTTGACAGCAGTGCGTGATTATTGGATTAATAATATGACACATGGCTAAAATCCAGGTAATTATGTCATCATACATCGCAAATCGTGTTTTTCCGGACCGAAAAAAATGTGCCTTATGCCAACTGAATCGGTTTTCAAAATCGGTCTGGACCGACAAAAAATCGGATTTCTGTAGCCCTGGTTTGCACCATATTGGGATAGACTGACTTTGGACGACAGAATAATCCAATGTCAGGATCGTGGTCTAAGCCGATACTTGTTGGCCAATTACAGGCATCTTTTATTTATTATACATGTGAAAAAGAGTACAAGAGTTGTCAAAAAACAGAGTGCTTCTAATAGGAGCTTGATTCTCATATATCAAACAAAAAACTATTACACGATAAGATGTATCACCATTTTATACTCAAAGAAAGCAAATTATAGGTCAAAGCCAAAAGTGGAAGAAGTGATTAAAACATACAAACTAGCTGGGATGATTGAAGCTTAACTAATCGTAAGAAATCCAAAGAAGGTTATGTCATACCTGCATAGTACTAAGACAAGGAGAGCAGATGGACGAGGTAGACAAGAATAGCCCAACTGACCTGTTGCCACCTGTCACTCAAAATATGCACTGACCAGTCAAATTAGGTAAAAACTTCTGACAAACAAATGAATATGCATTTTTGTGACAATAGTTTCTTTTGTAAAATACACTCTGACATATTTGAAAGGTGAAGCTGAAGGAAATGAAGATCTGATAAAAAAAATGAAAATTGTGAAAAGAATAGAGGGCAAGACTTTATATAAATGGATTTTAATATCTATCAACATTACACATTGCTGCGTATGTAGTAAAAGCTCAGGAATGGAGGACATGACCTGACTGCAGGATGACAAGAAGTCTCTACTAAAACTGTAACATCAGGGATAATATGAGATCTAATGAAAGCAATAATATAGAAAACCTGGAGCATAACATCATGTGAGGCTGGGCAGATTAATCTCCTCAGAGGCTGGTTTCCTCTTCATACCTGACTCTCTCCTGTCTCTTCTCCGGGCTGTAGGAGACTGATCAGAACGGGACTGCCTTTGACCAGTGCCCCTATTCTGCTGCCGTCTATCAGGGCGTTCTTGTCTGATGTCTGGTTTATTTTGGCCCCTTCTTCTGTCAGGTGAAAACTGAAATTGGGCAGATAACAACCAAAGGGTCAACAGCAGAAATATGTTTAATCAAGTAAGGGCCAAATTCATCAGCATAACCCTCTGTGGAGTAAAAATATAGCAGGGGAAAATAATTAGTGATTCAAATGAACAGAGGACAAGTGACACAGCAAACAGAATGCTGTAGATAAGAGAGATGAAAATTTAACTATTTTATGTTTTATTCAATAAGGTATGGTATAAAAACTTCCGGAGTGTGTTTGTCAAGTATTCTGCTCAAGTCAGAACTGTAATACATGTAAGAGCATTAATAAACAATCATGTAAGGGTGTTATGTTAAGCAACATGTAAGGGTGTTAAGCAACATGATGAAAATATATACAAGTAAGAGACAAGGAATATTGCACTGCTGACATCCACAATGCTTTTCAGGAGTAACACAGACTCTGAAAGATCAGGATCGCGTGCTATCTAAAATTCTATCAAATGGAATGTAAAGATATCACTGACTTGAATGATCCTTATGTCCAAAAAGTCTAACCCAATTGGTAGCTACTAAGACGTACTTTGAGGGAACCATCTGCTATCAAGAAATTTATATTTATCACGTTAGATGAATCTTACTTTTATAAGACACAAAATAAAGAAAAAACCCAACACATCAGTATAATGATAGGAATATTACAATAGTCATTTAAATTCTTCAATGCTTTGGTACACAGTAAATGATGCTATGTGAGTCATAGATTTTTGATTTTGCTGGATGAATGAAAACATCAAATAAAGAATACAACTACCTGCAAACACAACCTTTTACTGTGAGAAAACCAAGTTACAAACATAAAGGCACCTAGGTAACCATATATACTGAGAGACTTTAGAAACGCACCAATTTGTAGCTTGTATATGCTAGAAAAATGAATTTTTGTTTCATACAGCCATCAACTATTGTAATTTTGGTTTATTCCAATTTTATCCAGGAACACACGCTTTCAACATGAATGCAAAATTTGGCTTTAGAATATTCTTAAAGGGAGATAAATTTGCATTAATCCAATGATGATTGAAGCATGATTTTCAGTTTGCTGCAATTTCGTAACTGCTGATCAGATTTCAATGACATGAAAATCAGAGATTATTCATTGTTCATGCTTTGTGTTCTCTTTTTATCGGTTACATTTCTTTCTTTTCAACATCATTTTGCAAAGATTCAAACTTTTTGCACAAAAAACGGAAGTGAAGGTAACGGACATTTGAATAATTATTCAAATTTGCTTGGAACTGGTACATTAAGACATCCTCTCATGACCTGGGTAGGTATACAATCAATTGGTCCGCTTTTAAGTCGGGCATCTCCAGATTTTGAACTGTACCCTATTTTTTTTTTAAAAAAAAAAATCCAATTTTCGAACATCGATAAAACACTGTTTCAAGGATCTTTGCCATTTTTCACTGTTTTTACAGTGTGTGGTAGTCATTCAGATGCATAAACATTAAAATTCGACAAAATGTGAATTCGTTAAAATTTTATGCGAAAAAGTAACCAAATTTCCATTTTCTCGAATTTTCTATGCATGGTTGCACACTCTCTGTAAGCGTTTGCAGACTTGAAGAACTCAACCATGCCAACTTGCACGAGTGCTCAAACGTTTCCAATATTGCAAACTCTGGGTAAAATAACATGATATACAACGGTGCGTTTTTAAAGTCCCTCAGTATATAATGAAAATGCAACTCATAACAAGAATTCCGCGGAATGCGGTGTCTCGCCTGCTGGCGCTTTGTCACAAAACAAAGGTAAATCAGCAAAGATGTATGCATGAACAAAGTTTCTTGGCCCTAGCCCTTACAGTTTCTGAGAAAATGACCTAAACGCGAAAACTTGAAAAAGATTGCAAAGTCAGTCAACCGTAAAATGTTGGTAAAGACTCAATATTGATGATGACTTTGAGCTTTTCTTTTTCAGATGAATGCATGACCCAATTTCCATGGCTCTAGGCCTTATAATTTCTGAGATAATGACCTAAACGCAAAAACTAGACTCAATATTGATGATGGCTTTGAGATCTACTCTGCCAGATGTATGCATGTACCAAGTTTCATGGCTCTAGCCCTTATAGTTCTTGAGAAAATGACCTAAACGCAAAACCTCGACAAAAAATTACGAAGTCAGTCAACCGTAAAATGTAGGTCAAGACTCAGTATTGATGATGGCTTTGAGATCTACTCTTCCAGATGTATGCATGTACCAAGTTTCATGGCTCTAGCCCTTATAGTTATTGAGAAAATGACCTAAACGCAAAAACTCGACAAAAAATTACAAAGTCAGTCAACCGTAAAATGTAGGTCAAGACTCAGTATTGATGATGGCTTTGAGATCTCCTCATCCAGATGTATGCATGTACCAAGTTTCATGGATCTAGCCATTATAGTTTCCGAGAAAATGTTCTTAACGCAAAAACTCGACAAAAAACTGCAAAGTCAGTCAACCGTAAAATGTAGGTCATGACTCAATATTGATGATAACTTTGAGATCTATTCTTCCAGATGTATGCATGTACCAAGTTTCATGGCTCTAGCCCTTATAGTTTCTGAGAAAATGACCTAAATTCAAAAACTCGACAAAAGTTAACGCCGCCGCCGCCGACACCGGAAAAGCAATACATATGTCTCGCCTCTGCTTCGCAGGCAAGACAAAAACCAGAGTTCCCAAAATAAATACATGTGTGAAAATATTTTCAAAGATATACATGAAGACACCCAGGAAATGCCATAACTGCAAAACACAACCCACCAAAACACTGACAGAAGACATGACAAACACAAATGACAGAATGAAACTATACATTTTCTCATGACAGACAGTGGACAGTCTAACACGGGGGGAACTGCAAAAGCACTACCAACTTGGAATGGTCAGCGGTAAAACTATTATCTTGATCATCTACAAGAAAATCAAAATAAGCAACTCAGACAAACATGGCAGTGGGAATCAGAACTGGGAACTGCCTCATAGGTGAATGTTATACATGGTAATAAATCACTTTGAATGCTTGATCAGCTTTCAAGATATTATATGAACAGAATGAATTTGAAAAGATCATGGCAAATGGCTTTTATCAAATTAGAATCTTGAAAGGTTCCTTCAAGAGCAGAGAATACATACAGAAGTAGGAACATGGGACAGACTACGTAGTTTCGGCAAACTAGCACATGTAACAATAGCATATCATCAAATATATCAAGAGATAGACAATATATCAGTCATGTGGAAATTGCCTTTTTATCCAATCTGAGATATTACACCCAAGTCCAGCTACAGCAGCAGCTGTGCCACAGAGACACCAGGCAGCTCATCTATATTGCAGGTCCCAACAAGCCCCTTATCATAATGAGCAAATTTAAAAAATGTGTACAAATAAGAGTTTAAGTTGTATATGACTTCATAAATTGCAGGAGGAACCTTCCTAAGGCCAAATGGCAAATTTGAGACTGGTTGGTTGGCTGTCTGTTTAGGTTTAATGGCCCTTTGAGATTGTATTTCAGTTTATAATGAGTCTTCTTCCACAGGAAGATAGAAAGAAAAGAGATAGGATAGACAAAAGAAAAAATATCCAAACAGTCCCCACCTGCACCTACTGCAGACAGGTAAACTTAAAGCAACAATATATTTCATGCAAAGATGAAACAGGAAAGACTCTTCATTCTATAACAAACCCACTGCATTTATTGTTAGGATAATGTGGTAGGGTTTTGAATACGTATTGTATTTAGTGTTTGATATAAACTTCTTGTGAAGTAGCAACTGGGTACAAATTTTTCAATATGGAGTACAGTTGCTTTAATTTCATGACTTAAGTCCATCTTCCATTGCTGCTGTGATGTGAAAAAAAAGAAACGACCGTGAAATATACAGATATACCATATAATATTATGATTGGTCCAGAAAAGATTCTGCAGCACTGCTCATAAGTCCCTATGACAAGCTGTTTTTATATGCCCTTTTATGAAGAAATGGATGTATAATGTCATGGCGCTGTCCATCCATCCATCTGTCTGTCAACATTCTTGTGCGCGCCATAACTCAGTAACCTTTGGGATATCTTCATGAAATTTTGTAGGAATATGTAATAAGTTGGGTATGGAAACAGAAGATTCAGGAACTAATCTAGATAGAAACTTCTTTGAAATGGAGGCATTTTAACACAAATGAAGAAGTTCAGCAGCTTATTCCAGCCACTTTTATAAAAAAAAAATTTCATAGCTGTTATCATCAATTATTGATAGCTTATTATGAAGTCACATGCTTCTATTTTAGATTTGGAAGCTTTACAAACAAAGGACTCCCACAAAATGTTTGTCAAAATTTTCTGATAAATAGAGAGCTCAACCCTAAAATAGGAGACTAGGACTCTACAGACATAAAATAAGTTATGAGAGGCTCGGAAAGTTATAGATACCGGTATTCCAGTCTCCCAGAAATACCAACAAACAGGAAAATTTCCCTTTTATTAACAAGTATCCTAAAACCCCTTAAAATGTCAAACATGTGATGCAGTCAGCCCAACCAAAACATAGGCTATTCAACTGACTTCAAAAACATGCTTACCTCACGTCTTGGTTTCTTATCCGGTGGTCTATGCACTCTGTCACCTGGCCTTTTGCCTTGCATCCTGTTTCCTGGAATATCAAACAGTGATGGAATGGCACCAGCATTTCCTGCTGCCATACCTCTACCAGGCTGGGACAACAATGGGGCTCTAGGGGCTTCACCAAGAAGCCCATCCCCTTTCCCCATCATCCCTTGTTGCATCCTCTGTTGCATTATGGGTGGGGACTGTAATGGCTGCTGGCCCTGCTGTGTTTGTTGCTGCTGCATCAAGTTACTGGCTCTCTGCTGCATCATTCTCCTATCCTGGTGCTGCTGCACAATAGCCCTCTCTTGCTGTGAAAGACCTCTTGATTGCTGGGCAGCTGATGGATCCATGAAGTTACCTGGCTGTCTCTCATTCAGATTCCTTGAACCCAACAAACCTTCATCAGGCCCACTGCCTAGTAAACCCATTCCAGAACCTAGAGTGAAAAAGAAGTACTAAGTACTAAATATACTATCCAAAAGTTCTAACTAGCCACTTAGTTTTTATCATTTTTCCGCAATGTTATCAGAATCTCACAGTTCAGTTTGCAGCCACAGATGGGCGAATACATCGGTAAACCATACAACTAAAAGGTTAAGCATTATTCAGTACACTGTATCCAGGAGGCAGAGATAAATATGGGTATCCCCATTTTCAAAATATACAAGAATTTGCATTGAGTGGTGGGATACGTTTTAACATTTTGACCCAAAGAAATGACTCATGCAGGAAGAGTGTTCATTTCTGCATAAATCTGTTTCTCCAGTCATTTGCACTGAAGTGGTTTTGCTCACGTAAATATAGATATTTCAAAAAGTTATTTTTCACAAATTGTGACGAAATGCTGAATTTTGTGAATTTTAAAAATGGGGGACTTGTGTTCATCGGCACATCCTGGATGTGTTGTTTAGAATTTGTCAAACCTTTTAATGGCTAAGTTTACCTACACATTTGCCCTTTCTGGGGAGGTAAATAGAACTGTAATAAAATGTAAGTAGCCAGTTAGAACTTTTGGCCTGACGTTGTTGTTTTTCAACTTTGGATATATCCATCAACTAAAGCAGATACCTGACAATACTGGCCAACAATGACGACGCAGATGAGATAGTAACGAGCTATTTCATGAAGTCTACACTGTTCTGCAGAGGTTTACATTTAGTCTGTGATACTATATAGTAAATAATATGAAAATGGCTCAAGAAAAATTTGTTAAAATGCTTACATCCATATACAAGAAGTTTGAAGTTTTCCTCCTCATAGCCAATATGAGTAATTTATGTATCTGAACAAAAACATTTGTATAAATTTGAAAACAAAACTGTTGATCCCAGCCTATTTGACCTATTTATGTATCTGAACAAAACCATTTGTGCAAATTTTAAAACAGTACTAATAATCCCAGCCTATTTGGCTGATCCCAGCCAATATGGCGTATTAATGTATCAGAGCAAAACCATTTGTATAAATTTTAAAACAGCACTGTTGATCCCAGCCAAAATGACATATTAATGTATCAGAGCAAAACCATTTGTATAAATTTTAAAACAGTACTGTTGATCCTAGCCAATATGACATATTAATGTATCAGAGCAAAACCATTTGTATTTATAAATGTTAAAACAGCACTGTTGATCCCAGCCAATATGACATATTAATGTATCAGAGCAAAACCATTTGTACAAATTTTAAAACAGTACTGCTGATCCTAGCCAATATGACATATTAATGTATCAGAGCTAAACCATTTGTATAAATTTTAAAACAGTACTGCTGATCCTAGCCAATATGACATATTTACGTATCGGAACAAAACTATTTGTTCAAATTTTAAAACAGTACTGTTGATCCCAGCCTATTTGACCTATTTATGTATCAGAGCAAAACATTTGTATAAATTTTAAAACAGTGCTGTTGATCCCAGCCTACTTGACCTATTTATGTATCAGAGCAAAAAAATTTGCACAAATTTTAAAACAGTACTGTTGATCCTAGCCTATTTGACCTATTTATGCATCAGAGCAAAACCATTTGTGCAAATTTTAAAACAGTACTGCTGATCCCAGCCAATATGACATATTAATGTATCAGAGCAAAACCATTTGTACAAATTTTAAAACAGCACTGTTGATCCCAGCCAATATGACATATCAATGTATCAAAGCAAAACCATTTGTATAAATTCTAAAACAGTACTGCTGATCCCAGCCAATAAGACATATTAATGTATCAGAGCAAAACCATTTGTATAAATTTTAAAACAGTACTGTTGATCCTAGCCAATATGACATATCAATGTATCAGAGCAAAACCATTTGTATAAATTTTAAAACAGCACTGTTGATCCCAGCCAATATGACATATTAATGTATCAGAGCAAAACCATTAGTACAAATTTTAAAACAGTACTGCTGATCCCAGCCAATATGACATATTAATGTATCAGAGCAAAACCATTTGTACAAATTTTAAAACAGCACTGTTGATCCTAGCCAATATGACATATTTATGTATCAGAGCAAAACCTTTTGTACAAATTTTAAAACAGTACTGTTGATCCCAGCCAATATGACATAGTAATGTATCAGAGCAAAACCATTTGAACAAATTTTACCTTTACTGTTGATCCTAGCCTATTTGACATATTAATGTATCAGAGCAAAACCATTTGTATAAATTTTAAAACAGTACTGCTGATCCTAGCCAATATGACATATTAATGTATCAGAGCTAAACCATTTGTATAAATTTTAAAACAGTACTGCTGATCCTAGCCAATATGACAAATTAATGTATCAGAGCAAAACCATTTGTATAAATTTTTAAACAGTACTGTTGATCCTAGCCAATATGACATATTTACGTATCGGAACAAAACTATTTGTACAAATTTTAAAACAGTAATGTTGATCCCAGCCTATTTGACCTATTTATGTATCAGAGCAAAACCATTTGTACAAATTTTAAAACAGCACTGTTGATCCCAGCCAATATGACATATTAATGTATCAGAGCAAAACCATTTGTATAAATTTTAAAACAGTACTGCTGATCCCAGCCAATATGACATATTAATGTATCAGAGCAAAACCATTTGTATAAATTTCAAAAAAGTACTGTTGATCCTAGCCAATATGACATATTAATGTATCACAGCAAAACAATTTGTATAAATTTTAAAACAGCACTGTTGATCCCAGCCAATATGACATATTAATGTATCAGAGCAAAACCATTTGTACAAATTATACTTTTACTGTTGATCCTAGCCAATATGACATATTAATGTATCAGAGCTAAACCATTTGTATAAATTTTAAAACAGTACTGCTGATTCTAGCCAATATGACATATTTACGTATCGGAACAAAACTATTTGTACAAATTTTAAAACAGTAATGTTGATCCCAGCCTATTTGACCTATTTATGCATCAGAGCAAAACCATTTGTACAAATTTTAAAACAGCACTGTTGATCCCAGCCAATATGACATATTAATGTATCAGAGCAAAACCATTTGTATAAATTTTAAAACAGTACTGCTGATCCCAGCCAATATGACATATTAATGTATCAGAGCAAAACCATTTGTATAAATTTCAAAAAAGTACTGTTGATCCTAGCCAATATGACATATTAATGTATCACAGCAAAACAATTTGTATAAATTTTAAAACAGCACTGTTGATCCCAGCCAATATGACATATTAATGTATCAGAGCAAAACCATTTGTACAAATTATACTTTTACTGTTGATCCTAGCCAATATGACATATTAATGTATCAGAGCTAAACCATTTGTATAAATTTTAAAACAGTACTGCTGATTCTAGCCAATATGACATATTTACGTATCGGAACAAAACTATTTGTACAAATTTTAAAACAGTACTGTTGATCCCAGCCTATTTGACCTATTTATGTATCAGAGCAAAACATTTGTACAAATGTTAAAACAGTGCTGTTGATCCCAGCCTATTTGACCTATTTATGACATAAATAGGTCAAATAGGCTGGGATCAACAGCACAGTTTTAAATTTGTGCAAATGTTTTTTGCTCTGATACATAAATTTTATGTATCAGAGCAAAAAACATTTGCACAAATTTAAAACAGTACTGTTGATCCCAGCCTATTTGACCTATTTATGCATCAGAGCAAAATCATTTGTACAAATTTTAAAACAGCACTGTTGATCCTAGCCAATATGACATATTAATGTTTCAGAGCAAAACCATTTGTACAAATTTCAAAACAGCACTGTTGATCCCAGCCAATATGACATATTAATGTATCAGAGCAAAACCATTTGTACAAATTTAAAACAGTACTGCTGATCCCAGCCAATATGACATATTTATGCTTCAGAGCAAAACCATTTGTATAAATGTTAAAACAGCATTGTTGATCAAAGCCAATATGACATATTAATGTATCAGAGCAAAACCATTTGTACAAATTTTAAAACAGCACTGTTGATCCTAGCCAATATGACATATTTATGTATCAGAGCAAAACCTTTTGTACAAATTTTAAAACAGTACTGTTGATCCCAGCCAATATGACATAGTAATGTATCAGAGCAAAACCATTTGAACAAATTTTACCTTTACTGTTGATCCTAGCCTATTTGACATATTAATGTATCAGAGCAAAACCATTTGTATAAATTTTAAAACAGTACTGCTGATCCTAGCCAATATGACATATTATCGGAACAAAACTATTTGTACAAATTTTAAAACAGTACTGTTGATCCTTAAGTTCAACAGATCAAGTTGGTAAAAAGCCTTTCATATCTTAGAAACACAGGCAATTCACAGTTCCAAAAACCATGCCTACTCTAAACAGATGTGCATCCCTCCATTAGGTAAGGTAAAACCATGGTCTTACGTGGGACACTGAACACGCTATTCTGATTGTGAAACTACTCTAATGTGCTCAAATATTGGGACACTTAAATTTATTTTTCAAATGTAAATTTAAGGTTTTTTTAGTATCCCAATACAAATGGAAAATTAATGGTTTTAGGTGGCCCAACACAAACGGTAAATTAATGGTGTTGAGAACAAATGGAAAATTAATGGTTTTAAGCGTCTTCATACAAATGGTAAATTAACGGCTTTTAGGTGTCCTAATACTTAAGCATATCAGGGTAAGTCACATGCTATGTTGTCGTTGCATTAGCCAGTTTACTATTTGATCCCTACAATGTGGCCGTTTCTAAACTAATTTCTGATTTGATGGCCTCAGCCAAAGCTTAGTTAAGCATTCAAATACTATACTTTTTTTTTCACTGACTTTTCCTACTGATAAATAGATATGATGGGTGTATTATCATAGGCAGGTGACATTTACTACTCGCGAGCACCTGATCACACCTCTATTTTGGGGTCCATATCTGTATATAAAATATTTCAGGAATTGTCAATGTTAAAATGACTTACGAGTTCGAACTTAAAACTTTCATTTACACTATCAGGTGACTTATGAGTGACATTCCAGATGTAGCTTGGAACTGTGTATTCTCTCCTTATATCAGACATTCTGACATACTAAACCAAATGGTCATAGTGGCCATCCTTAATAGCACATGTTGATGGAGTAATGATTTGGGCTTTTTGGTCCTTTCAACAGTATTTCAGTCATACTGGGCAGATGGGAGAAAGTGTGCGATAATAATGAGTTCTCTTATGTAATGGGAAGATACGGAGACAAAAGAAAGCCTCAATATTTGTCGATTCCAAACCTAAATCTCTGAGCAATTTGAACTAAAACTTACCAGAACTACGCCTGTTGTCACTAAACTCATCACCCATATAGCGATCAGATGCAGACTGCCTGCTTGATCTACTTTGATTATCCATTTCAATCTGCTTGCCTGTCCACATCTGGCTTTCTACTCCCTGTCCGAACTGATTATTCAGTCCCATCTGGTTACCAGCTCCTAACCTTCCCATTCCTGATACTGGGCCAAAATTGGTATTAGCTCTTTGCTGCATACCAACATTCATCATCCCACCAGAGCCTGGAAAAAATATTCTGTTCTGTTTCATAAATTGATTGGCATCAAGTGAAAGGTAGCCCATGGCAAGTGCAAACAGAGAAGACTTAGATCAGCCTGCACATCTGTGCTGTCTGATCAGTCTTCCATTTTTACCTTAACATTAAAAGTGAAAACTCTAGTCAGTATATGTGGCTACAAAGGTGATACTAATAACTTTATGCACATGACTTAAGGTCCCTTTCAAGCCATTTCAATGGGGTCAATGTTACCAACATCTAATCAGTTTCTTTCTTATCCCAATGATATAGCTGTGCAAGTTTGGTCAAAGTCTATCAATCCCTTCAGAAGATATGGAGCAGACCTCCCATTTTTTAATATTCTAAGACCTCCTGTGACCTTGAAAATGATGTGAAGGTCTTAAAACCTAATTACATGTACTTCTTTCCAATGTCCTAAAATTCCGCCATCCCTTCAGTAGATACAGCAGACAAGACGCTATACTGACTGGATCTGCACCAAAAACCATATATACCCTCTCCCCAACCCCATTGCAGGGAAAATGATGTTAAAAACATTATCTAATTGAACTGATTTTCATCAGTTATTATATCCATGAAATCCAACAGTCTTTACTGAAGACAGAACTTCTCCAGAGGCTATTAAGAGTGAAATGGTGAGCATAAAACCAGTTTTAACCCTAGTGGTCTTACTGGCTGTTCCATGGCGGTTCTTCTTTTGTTCATATGTAGCTACACATTACACTTGGTTAGACCAAGTGTGTCTATTATCATAGATTTGCTTTTGTTTGGTCATTATGCGTCACATTTTGATCAGTGATGATTAAAATCAGTTTTGTGCATGTAACCAGATTCTTAATTCTGAAGCACCTCCAAATGACATAAACCAAAGTAAAGATATTTTTAATCCTCAATACTAGTCAAATATAAATGACCCGCGATGCAATAAAACCAACAAAGTGGCATGTGAGCCCAGCGATGACTCTTCGCTGTGTGCCTAAAAGATAGCTAATGGTCTAAGCTACCTCCACACTGACAGCGAAGACTTATTTGACTAGGCAGATGCCCAGATTGAGGCAGATGCCCAGATTGATCTGAGTCTTCGCTGAACACATACAACACTTTGTTGGTTTTGTCATGTCACATGTCAAATCTACAAAGGTTACCTGTAGAAACACTGAAAACACAAAAGTACCAAAATCAGATCTCTTCCTTTAGAAGCAATGTCACTTGTGAAGTGTTGTAAAAGGGCAATGCTCAAGCAAGACTGCAAATAGTAATTTTCAAAGCTACCGAAACAGGCTCTATGATACCAAAAGAAACGAAAGAAATGAAGCACTCTGCGACTTTTAACTGCTGTCACAAAGCACTTAACACCACCGGCAGTGAAGTTGAATATAGTCTATTCTGTTTATTTGAACTATCACCCATGCTTTTAACCAAATTTAGTGCAATACATGTAGATGCACAGTTACGTATTTAACCTTTTCATTGTCAGGAAACCCAAAAAGTTATAGAGAAAAAGGTGATGGGCATATCTTGGCAGGCAACTTACAGCTCAATGGAAAACATACCAGATGCTGACCATACTGGTCTTGGTCCACACAATCTAGTCTCATATTTCCATCTCAATACCAAAAGATATGAAAAGAATCTGAAAATCTTCTGCAATGCACTGGAAAAGGACTACAAATTTTCTTTCTATCCCCTGTGGATGGGTTTGCTGTGTACAGGTGTCTAGAGTTCACAGATGACAGTGTAAAAAATTCCTGGCCCAATGCAGTTTTCATACCGTATTTCATTTGGTTATAAGATGCAAGTTCATCCTTCAAAAATTACTGCAAATATGTAAATTGGTCATGTGTAATTCAGCTGTAAAATGGGATTTTCTCTTCCAAAACAATTACAAAGATCTAGATCCAACTTACAAGATGGATCTAGATCTTTCAGATTGTTTTGAAAGGAAATAACCCTGTCTCATTACCGAAGAAATACTGTTCTAATTCTTTGTAGTATCAAAATCAAACCAGAAAGATGGACCTAATCTGTTATAAAGCATCAAGAGAGCCATATCAGTAGCACATTGTTTTCAATGACAGAACCTGTACCATCATAACATGATTTAAAGATCATTATTGTGGACAGATGGAACTAGAGGACTACATTTTATATCAAATGAAGCATGAAAATACAGCAGAGTAAAGTGACTATACTGGTCAAAAACTCTTTTTGCTTATGTGGACTTTCTGCCAGAAACTTGCTTGAGGTAACAATAGACAATACTACCACAGCAATGTCTGTTTATGCTCTCATACCCCTCCTCCCTGCCTCCAGTATGTGGATATAATTATAAGCCAAAAGTATCATAAAAGCCCAGACTTTCCTGAAGCTCTTTGCATTACTGAATTATTATATAACAAAGATTTCCTTAGACATATTAAAACAGAATCTCAATAAATTTTTAGGAGTATTATGCCAAGAAATAAACCAGTGGCACAGCAACTTCAACTGAAAAATAACAAGAATTCCATGGAAAGCTATATTTGGACTGAAAGAAAAGCTTTTTCTTCCTCTGGATTACTCTACTTGCCCAAACTACTTTTTAATTTTAATATTTAGGAGATTAGTGAGTGAGTGAGTGATTTGTTGCTTTATGTCCACAGTAAACAGCTAAAGTCATGTCGGGACGGTCAGTTAACCTAACCACACTAGTCCTGGGCAGGCTTAGACCTCCTAAGCGGTTAACCAGTACCAAGTGCACAGACTTCTTCCAGTAACTGACAACTGCCCTTCTTGAATCAGCAGAAGGAATTTCGAAGATTAACACACTGGGTAGATGTGAAAGCTATTATGTCCAAGAAAGCAGATCAAGGAAACAAATGATGCTGACAATGCAGAGACCACAATAATGGTGTAATCTTGTAAGAAGTTTCATCACAAAAGCTCTGTTAGTCTCCAAGAAATAGAGCTCAACAAAGGCGGCAGACGTAAATTTGGCTATGTCCAACACAGCATGAAAAGTGGGTAGGTCAGCAAACTACACCAGTGTTGTAGAGACAAGAAAATGATCTTAGCTTGTGTTAATTTCATCATGAAGGTCTTTAGTCTTTGAGAAATGGAGCTAAACACAGTGGGCACACATACATTTGACTGTGTTCAACAGGTCAAGGTTAGCAAGCAGATACAATGTCATGATGTAAGCGTTTGTGAAGTTTCATCATAAAAGGTCTTTTAGTATCTGAAAGCTAAACCTGGGTTCAAGGTTATAGATTTTGAGAATAATCTCAAACTCAAAATAAAACACACTGATCGACAGCTTCTGAGCATGTGCTCAGAAGCAGCCAATCAGTGTGCTTTATTTTGAGTTTGAGAATGTACTCAAGTTTTATAACCTCTGGGCCTTGTTTGAGTATGAGAAAGCAAAGTAGCCCGTATGTGGCTCCTTCTTGTGGAAGTACAGTCAACTTGTCTTAAGGGTTCACTGTATTAAGGGGTCATCTGTCTTTTGCAGCCACTTTTTGGGGGTCCCTTACACCAAAATAAAGTGCATACGAACCTGTATTAAGGGGTCACCTGTCTTAAGCAGCCAATTTTTGTCGGTCCCATGGGGTGACCCCTTTAGACAGGTTTGACTGTAGTTGTGATAAATAACATATTTATAACACTGCATGTGAAATTTTCATGTCAAAGCACTGTCCAGTTACACGTAGACCAGATACAAGACTATACTTTATTTATCAGCTAATACTTATGAACTTGGATGTGTCAGTCAGGTCTTAGTAAAATCTACATATTGTTACTGTAGATGTATGATATAATTATGTTTAGATCATTTTACATGGTCATGTATGATGAATAAACAGTAAAAGAGGTTACACAGGCACAGATTAAACCTTTCAGAAAGTGCTCTTTGATAAAGTTTGCAATTTAAAAGCAATTTCTGTAAAACAGACACCCCACACAGAGGTAAATTCCCTGGTATAATGTTATAAATGGAACTTTTCATTATAGAATGGGCATGAAAGTCTCATGTAGGAGTTTTTTTTTCAGTTCTGAGTGGCAATGATACAGAGAGTCAAGGAAGCTAATCATAGTTGTTATCTTCATCTCCTGGAGATGATGAATCAGGTCTGAAAAGACTAGTGTATGCTTCTTGTGTTCAAACCTGAATATTCTACTGATTGTGAACTGCAGAACTTAATACATGTACTGTTAGTATTCAATATGGAGAAATGCAATTTCAGCAGTGTTTT
Source organism: Ctena decussata (assembly GCA_963989385.1). Classification (NCBI taxonomy): domain Eukaryota; kingdom Metazoa; phylum Mollusca; class Bivalvia; order Lucinida; family Lucinidae; genus Ctena; species Ctena decussata. The sequence continues at coordinate 121,540,142 of OZ022498.1, forward strand.
CTCATTCAATGCGGTGCACTTTCAATACCAGTGTACTGCTTTCACCTGAAATAATGAGAAGTGCTAACGTGAATGCTAACACTTCCAGGGAAGGTGATAATTTGCAAACCATTTAATTTCAAGACTTCTCTTAAAGGAAAGAATTTGCTTCCTCACAGAATAAAGTATGTCCTTTAAAAATCAGCCCTAGTTGAAAGGGCTTCATTAGCCAGCCAGATTATACACAAACAGGAAGTCCAGAAAGTTGTTTCGGAATGTTTCTCTGGTAAAAATGGCAAAACAAAACATGGAAATCTTGCCATTCACCTTAATATGTTTTCACAGGGGGCAGGGAAATGTAGAAATAGGAACTTCACTGCAGAGAAAAAAGCAATCCTCTTGATCACCAATATCTGCTAACAGGAACTGAGATAGAATACAATGTAAGCTAGGTAGCTAACCAGTATCAACTTCTTCTTCTGGGTAGTTGGCAGTGTAATCATCAGCCTCATATGAAAGGGGTTCATCGCTCCTTTCAGACGGGTACTGTGTCTGTACAGGACCCACAGCTCTGCCACCTCTTTGCTGAGCACCTCTTTGGTAGTAGAGATCGCCTGTGATATAATAGACAAATGTATGTGCTTGATGATATAATACTATAATGGCATTAGTCTGAAAGAAGCTAAAGAAATTCATGTTAACCTTGTATGCATGAAGTTGGACTATTTGCAGTGACAACTCATGAGCCCAATTTTTTTAGTTCTCAAATGACATTTTTTTGTGTGTTCTTTTTATTTGTTTGTTTTTCTTTTTCATTTTGTATTAGCAAAAGTTAACAACCCTTTTGGTAAGGTTGCAAGACCATGATATGTTCTATGAACATATTAATTATGTTCAAAGACCATATTAATCATGCCTTGTTGCTGGTTCTCAATATTAAAGAAAGCCATATGTACATGTATATATATATTCCATTACTGAAGTAAGGATGTTTGTACCCAACCCCTTATTGCAATCAGTTGTTCTCCCCCAGATATATGTGTGCACCAAGTATCCTAAGTATGTGGTGGCTAGTGAGAAATTGACCTAAACCAGGGATGGAAAAATCTACTTGTCCGCTCACCATTGTGAGTGCCTCTTGCTGAAGATCAACAAAAAATTTTGCCTGGTGCTTTTGAAATTTACCAAATCTGCATGGCCATGGTCACGTAGGACAAGTTAAAATTTTGAGAATTTTCAAGCCCTGTAAACACAGCAGGTGAAACTTCTTCAAATGTGCATGCATACATGCATGTGCTAAGGTATGGCAGCTCTAATGGAGGACAATAATATACACTTGTATTGTTTAACTGAGGTTGTTCTTATTTGGTGAACAACATATCAGAACTGACTTGAATTTACTTGAAAGAATATGTAGCACCCCTTACCATGAACACACCATTAGCTTTTATCATGCTATTAGAGAACATATTCTAAAATAAGTTTAGAAAAGCCATCTTAACCGTAGGTCTAGCATATGTTCAAGAGTTGATCTTATTTCAAACATTCCAATGATCAGAGGGTAATCAGTCTGTTACTGGTGAATAAAACTCATATTCAGTTACTCTGACCTAAAGTCTAAGCACAATACTGCTTTGGCTAGCAATCTGACTCATAGTTACAATGACTTTATCAATAAAAAATTGCCAGCAAAAAAGGTATGATGCTTTAAATGTTTTGGGATTAACCAGCATTAGCGTCTTCTTCCTCATAGACTTGTTTCTCATCAACGTATGAAGGTGGTTCTCCTAACAGGGATCTTAGTCCTTTGGCTGCCATGGGCTTTCTTTTCTGGTTTTGTTGTGGAGCTTGCATGGCTCTTTGCTGTGCACCTCTTACTGAAAAAGTACTATGTCAGTTTAAAATCAATTTAAGCCCCCCAGTAATTTATTACTGATCTTCCAAAGGCAATACTTCTGTTGTGGTTCATCGATGTTGTTTGGTGCATCCGTTTACTTGTATTCTTCAAACAGTTTATTTTGTATATTTGTTCTACATGTACTTTACTCTGATGTAAGTTTTAAATGACAGTGAACAATATTAGTGTATGAGCTGGCTATGTAAAGCCATATGGTTTCATCTGTACAAGCGGAGCAAATGGATTTAGAGGGAAGTGCTGAACTATCAATCCAGGGGCTGCAGTGTTTCTGTTCTACCAGATTTTTAGAATGGGACAAAAGAGGTCTCATTTTTACATGACCTTCTCTTTGATCCGATCCTGTCTCTAATGTTTGTTACAACAATTGTAAACATGTATACTTCAAGTTAATAGTTTGGTATCATGGCTCAAGTTGTGAAGTCTGACTGGGATGTATGGCTGGAATGTCCCTCACATTCACTGCATGGTTTTATTTTAGCGAACTTGTGTATGAATGTTCAAGTGATGTTTGTGTTCAAGTGGTGTTTGATATATCCTGTAGTTTGTGGTATAACTCCACTGTTCATAACTATTTGTTCTAAAGGAGTATACTTGCTTCAATAGCTGTTTATATCAGAAGTATTTTAATCATGTCACATGATGTGTGACATGTTCAGATATTAAATGATTATCTGGAATCAGTGAATCTGTTATGTTAAGACTTAGACCTATATATATGTTAACATCAATTCTGATCAGAACAAAAGTTCAAAGGAATTTTTCATGGATGAACAAATGCACATCACAACAAAATGACAACTATGAGGGTCAGTCAGCATATAACCGGCCTCAACTACATTTAGGCACTTATAAATAAACTTTCATGTAATTGTCACCTCCATTTTTCCTCCCTTCCCAATGGGGGTCAATTCTTAATTTATGAGTACTAGTATACTCATTTTGAGCAGGGACTCAAACTCATTGAAAATTGTGGTGCCAAGACCTACAACATCCTTAGTTCAGAAGAATGGACACTGATGAGACTGCTAAGGAAGAAGGATCTTGCATAGTACAGTTTTAACTGTTTCCCATGACTATTTGGGAATGAGAAAGATAGCTCATGGCACAATGGGCCCATAATGCTTGGATATCAACCAAATGGCATGTCAGGCTCTTTTAAGGTCAACATAACTCCCAAACAGGACATTTTGTGGAGCCATTAGTGACCATGTGTATCTGGTATTACCAAGAGACGAAAGAGCTATGTCATCAGTGGATGGAGAAAGAAAGGTTACTACAACCCAGAAAGTACAAATTCAATCAGCATATGCAAGATTATGTCCACCATTTGTGGACTACTTCTTACCATGTGGGATGTACACTGACTGTGGAATACTGCAATAATCTAGTAGTTCAAAACTGAGTTGTCATCGCTGAGAGAAATTATTGCAAGAGCGGCAAAAGCATGCTGCATATTAACAATGCCCAAATCCTTATATACAGGCTTTCAAATAACTCTTCATGAAACAGGAGCTTTTGCATAAAAAAGTACAAGAAAAATTCAGAATGAAGGCTACCTGTGGCAATAAAAACAGAAAATTTGCAATGCATAAAAAATGTATTTTGCTCCAAACATCCTTGATCATAGATAAACTGAGAAGGGTGATACATTTAGCATTTAAGTACATGTAGAAGTTTTGAGAGAAAAAGTAAAAGACCTAACATGTAGGAAAATCCTACTTTTAATACAGCAAGAAAAGTCAATGTCAGCAAACATAATTATGCACATGTAAAGTGACATGTTCACATAAAATGTCATGACATTAGCTTGTGTCAAGTCCCATCACAATAGGCCTGCAGTCTTAGAGAAACAGAGCTAAATGCAGTGGGCAGACATCAATCTCACTATATTCAATGAGTGAATTGGATTTAAAGTCCCACCAACAATTAGGTCATATGGATATGGGACCTTGGTTTAAAGTCTCAATCCAAAGACCGGAGAAGTGGGGGATCAATCTTACGACCCCTGGATTGGTAGTCCAGTGTGTTATCCACTATACTACCCCCCCCTCCTCTCACTATATTCACTACTTTGAAAAATAAGTCAAGGGCAGCAAAGTACATTGGTGTTGCAATGACAATATGAGCCGTGACAGGAGAAAACCAACAAAGTGGTTGTGTACCCAGTGAAGACTCCGATCAGCCCGGGCATCCACAGTCAGATAAGAGTCTCTGCTTTGCACTTAAAGGGTAGCTAATGGTCTAAGCTAGCTCCATGCCCACAGCAAAGACTCTGATCAGACTAGGTGGATGCCCAGGCTGATCTGAGTCTTCGCTGGGTGCACATCGCAGCACATGCCACTTTGTTGGTTTTGTCGTGTCGTGGCTCATATCTATATGCTTGACCTCGTGTGCTTGTTGATCCCTACAATTAATGTGGCCATTTCAAATCTTATTTTCAATTTGATAACCTTTGCCAAAACCATAATTGGGTTTTCAGTTTTCAGACCTCAAATTCACCCATTGGTCTCTCAGACACATAAACATGGTGGGGGTATTGTAACAGGCAGGTGATGATTACTTCTCACGGGTACCCAATCACACCTCTGTAGATGAGTAATGTATCTAAATATTTTGGAATATGTTCATTTTTCTCTGATTTATGAGTTCAGCCCTATGATTCTGGTATTTTGACCACTTTTATACTTGCATTGCAGTATCTAACAAGAAAAGTTACACACAGTGGTTAGACATAAAGCTGGCGATGAAAAGTATGTCCAGGACAGCAAAAATGCTGATGCACCATAATCATTGTCATGTTATAAGCTTGTGTAATATTTTATTAAGGTCTTGCAGCCACTGAGACAACCAAATACAGTGGGTAGATGTAAATTTGGCGAATTTGTAAATTCAACAGGGCTTGAAAAACTAGAAAAGCAGCATGGCAAACAACAATGGTGTTGAGTAGATATCATGGTGTATGCTTGTTCTATGTTTCACCACAAAAGGTCTTTATTTCTCCATGAAATGGAAGTAAATGCAGTGGGTAAACATTATTGATGACAACAACCTTGGATGTTGCTCATGTTCATGACAAAAGCTGTCCAGTTTGTACTTTTTCTTGAAAAACACTGAGCAGCATTAAAATCTGGCAGGCAGAAAGGTACTGCATTGTGGGAATATGTGCTATAAAAGGAAAAGTAAATTTGGACTGGAGGATATCTAGACCGGTTATACACTGACTGACCATGGTATACAGCACAGTGGCCAGTCGAGCTCTATAGTATGCCTCCCTTGCCAATTGTGACTTTTAGAATTGGTCAAGGGTTGGATACTCAGATAGGAAGGGAAGGTACTTATCTGGCATATTGTCCTGGCCCAGAGCTCTAGATAAGAGTGAGTATTTGGTGACAATTAAGGATAATTTTGTTATTTCTGTATAGAAACATATGTTGTGACCCCTCATTTGAACCATCTCGACCATCAGATGAGGGGTCACAACATATGGTTTCAATGAGAAATAAGAAAAATTATCCCTCAATTATCATCAAATACTCTTCTTATCTAGAGCTCTGCCTGGCCCCTGTGATATACAGTATTGAGCAGAGAAACTGTGGCGGAAATGGAATAATGAGGCTAACCACCATAATCAGGTTCCTCCTCGTAAACAGCTTCAGGCATCTTTTCATATGGCAAAGGGTCATCAAGGAGGGCCCTTCTTCCACTGGTTGGCTCCTTTCTTGGTTGGTTGGCTGCTGTCCTTTTCCCTAGTCTCTGACCCCTTACTTGTCCTTGGTTCCTTGCTGGTCCCTGAGCCATATTTCTAGGCTGCATGCCACCTAAAGTGACAGAAATCTTGTAAATACTATCATCAGCCCAAAGAGAAATGAATGTAAAAAAAATGAATTCAATAGTAAATTAAAAGGACTTTGTACAAATATGCTGTGTGTTTCTTGGATTTTAATTAAAATAAACTGTCATGTAATTAATGGGCAGTGGGGCCCATTTTTCTTTAAGGCCATCTTTTTGGCAATGTTTAACTATTACAACACACATACAAAGTACATATGTTCAAACCAATGGTACAAACTATGGAGAAAACTGCTTATTTTCAAATGCAAAAAGGGAAAAAGGATTGCACTTTTGAATCAGGGGGCTTGCATTTTCTCACACTCAATGCAAATCTCAGAATGTTCTTATCTTTAAATGATTTTCCAGCAGTATATTTAAGGCATACTGGTACTTCTCTGAAATCTTATGTTCATACCACATTCACTGGTGTGTCCATTTAATAGGTTTTATAGGTAAATACATAGCATCAATTACGAAATGACTGACAGCCTGACTGTCGAAAAGTAACAGTATGTGTAAAAGAAGTGTTATGAGGAAGCTAACCAGTGAAACCCTGTTCTTCTCTGAATCTTCCACTGGGGTTGTTGTCCTCATACGAAGGTGGGTCCCCTAGGAGTGCTTCACCTCTAGTTTCAGCATTTGACCAATTCTCTTGTATCCTATCATCATATAAAGATGGGTCATCGAGGACTGGTCTGGGTTTATTTTCAGAATTTTGCCAATCTTCTTGTGCACCGTCATCAAATATGGGTTGATCACCAAGTAGACCCTGTCTTCTATTATCTGAACGTGACCAAACCTCTTGTGTCCTATTGTCATATAAAGATGGGTCATCAAGGAGTGGTCTGGGTTTCTTTTCAGAATTTGACCAATCTTCTTGTGTGCCATCATCATATATGGGTTGATCACCAAGTAGGCCTTGCTTTCTTTTATCTGAAAGTGACCAGCCCTCTCGTTCATCTTCCCCATACACTGGTGCATCTCCAAGGAGGGCCTGACCTCTAGTCCTTGGCTCTGACCAATCCTCTTGAGCATTGTCTTCATATACAGGTGGGTCACCTAGGAGTGCTTTACCCCTAGTTTTGGCATTTGACCAATTCTCTTGTGTCCTTTCCTCATATAAAGATGGGTCATCAAGGAGTGGTCTCGGTTTATTTTCAGGATTTGGCCAATCTTCTTGTCTGCCATCATCATAAATGGGTTGATCACCAAGTAGGCCTTGCCTTCTATTATCGGAATGTGACCAGTTCTTTTGTGCATCTTTCCCATACACTGGTGCATCACCAAGAAGGGCTTCACCTCTACTTCCCGACTGTGACCAATCCTCCTGAGCACTGCCCTCATAATAGTGTGGGTCATCAAGAAGTGCTTGGCCTCTATTTCCTGACTGTGACCAATCCTCTTGTACATTTTCCTCATATACAGCTGTGTCACCGAACACTCTGCTGCCCCTATCCTCCTCATTTGCAGACGGGTCAGTAAGGAGTGCTCTTTTATTTCCAGAATCCGACCACTCCTCCTGTCCGTCATATTCATACCCTGGAGCATCTCCCAGGAGTGCTCTGCCTCTGTCCTTGTTTTCAGAATATGACCAACTCTCCTGAACACCTTCTTCATATGGCACTGGGTCATCAAGGAGCGGCTTAATTTTATTGTCTGAGTTTGACCAGTCCTCCTGTACACCCTCCTCATATGAAGGACGGTCTCCAAGAAGTGCTCTTCTATTCTGACCCCTTCCTCGATTCGCCAAAGGCCGATGCTTGTTTTGGGGCTGTACACCACCTACAGTAAAGGTACATGTAATATTTATAATCAGTGACCAAGAAATTTATACATGGTGAGGAAACAGGGTAGCTGAGCACTAATGTTTACAATAAACACTGAAATTACAAAGGCAAGAATATTCCAATAGCTGGAAATTCTAACCAGCAACAAATCTGCAGTACCATTGCAGATAACATAATGTCATTATGTGGTAACCATTTAAAATAAATTTTATGCTTCATTACGCATCAGTCCTGTATTTGGCACATTGCTATATAAGCATTTCCCTTTTCTTATAATACCGAAGATTGTGTAATTTATTATATTTGTGTGTAACTTAAATTGAAATGAAAAGGAATAAGAAATGTTTTAATTATTGAAAACCCTGCTTTTTAACTGCTACTAATGTTAAGCTACATTAAATGCCAGAAAAAAACTAGCACACTTTGAGTTGTTACTGTATTAAATTAAATGGAAAACGTCACAATTACTAACACCATGACAAGGTGGAAAATGCTACATTTTCTGATAGCTTCAGGCTTGATAAGGTGGAAGTGGTTTAAGTTACTGACAACTTGAAACTGAGGAAAAGGTTCCATTTACTGATATCTTGATAAGGTGGAAAAGGTAACAGTTACTGACATCTTGACAAGGTGGCAAGAGTTGTATTTACTGACACCTTGACATGGTGGAAAAGGTTACATTTGATGATAAAGTTAAAGTAGCCTTGCTAATTTCAATTGGAAAAGATTATATTAACCACTGCCTTAACAAGGTAACCTCGTCAAGGTAGGGAGAACGTGACGAGGTGTAAACAAATTTATTTAGCTTATTCAGTTAACATACATGACTTAATTCAAGCTATTTTTACACAATTGCACTGTTCCAATATTCCATATTGTTCCAATATTCCATATAATGGTGTGGTGTTATTGAAATGTTCTGCTTCTGATCATTCACAAAATTACAATGATGACAAAAATGGTGGTGGTGGTAGTGTGTATATCAGTATAAGCTTTGCATCTGCTAGTCTCTGACATGTAAGACTGCCTGTTGTTGCACCATCCTAATTACTTGACAGCCCTTCCTTGGATTTCAGGACAAAGAAGTGCTGGCCAGTTAGACCATCATGAGGATTTGTTGTATCATGGGCACTGTTCACTGCATACTTTTTATATCCAGTAAATTGCACAAGTAGTAGTTTGTTGCAGATCATTAACTACTCCAAGACTGAACATGTAGATGTTTGTTACTGTCGTATTATTTTCATCAAACTGTACTGTTCTATTTTCTGAGTGAGAATTGGGTAGAGGGGAGGTAAAAGGGGACAAAAAGAGGCAAAAGTGGACCAGTTACTACCCTAGCTAGCTGGAGTATACTCAAATTCAGGGCCGGCTGAGTATCCATTCTGAATGTACTAAAAGTGCAAAAGTCTGTTGTTCCAAATGGCTGGTTGGTTGTTTTGGGTTAAACTGCCATTTGAGTTTGTGTTGTTGACAACACAGCAACCCAGTAGGGTCATTTAGCTTAGTCTCCCAGAGAAAAAGGGATGGGAATGATAGAAAGAAGAAGAAAGAATGAGCAGAGAAACAGAAGAAATAAAAACACGCCCCCACTCATGCACAGCATGCCCTTACCCAACCAAAGTCACTGCAATGGCCCTTTGAAACAGTATTTCAATCTGTATTCAACTGCCTCTCATAGGGAGAGAGAAAGAAAAGGAAGATCGGACAGATAAGAGTAAAAATTCCAAACAACACCCATCCCGCAGCTGCTGCAAGTACAGCCAGCCCTTGCCTAACTAAATTCAAATTAGTAGGGTGCCCGGGCACTGAAAGTTACCCAGCACCATCACTCAACCGGATCATCATGAATGTTCCAAATGGTATATAGCAACAATAAAATGAAACATAGGCAACTGATGTGTAACCATACTGCACCAGCAAGGGCTGTATGTGTAAGAATGTTTGCATCATTATGAGGTAATGTTTGATCATTTTCATTCATATGTATATATATATGTACATCAATGCTTGCAAACTAAGATTCTGCAAGATTTTTTGTGTGTGTTTTTTTTTTTTTTTTTAAGTCTGAATTTCCAAACTTTGTTACTCTACTAATCAGTACTCACGGATATGGTGTAATTTAATATATAATGTTCAATGCTAACTACTTGCAAGACTTCCGAAAACTTACTTGTACATATTGACCCTTTTGAGTAATTTAAAATGTTTCAGCACCTGCGACAATTGTTGTTTTGCATTTCCTGTTCAAAATGTTCATGTCATGCTACACTGTGTGTTTTGAAAAATATAGCTCCCAAAAACAGGAGTATCTGATGATAGTCGAATGCTGTCTAAATTGCATTGTTTTACTGCAAATGAATAAATTACCATAGAACTTAGTTCTGAACTATGGTAATTTATTCATTCTCAATAAAACAATGCAATTTAGACAACTTTTACAATGAACTTTCAGTTATTTTCTGTTATTTCTTGATACTTCATCACTCACTAGCAAGATATACAGCTGACCCATGATGGTTATTAATAAAATCTATGGCTTTGATGGGATATTATTATGACATTTTGTTTTCCCATTTTCCTTAACCAAACACAAAATTTCTGGGTTTCTACCAAAACCCTGTAAAGCTACCATATAAATAATATGCAAAGACATAGAACTTGATGGCAAAGACACAAGATAAATCTACCAGAAAATTAACACATATCAAGTGCTTTTGTCTTGTTAATTGGATGTAGCTTTCTGAAAAGCTGATACATTTCAGTCATTCAAAATTACTGTGACAAGATCAACTGTGACAAAATTACTGTGACAAGATCAAAAGTGAATTCTATGTAGGAGATAAACACATCCAAAACAGGCAGCTTAACCAGACATAAACATTGGGCAAATGATGGTCAACCATTATACTGCCACTTTTTTATGCTAAGAGGCATCTTTATGTGGATATATGATATTTCCCCACCTAGAAAGGACACAAATTGTAATAGCTAAACCAGTCTTGTGTAGTTCTGCTTTAAAATGGCTTAACCCCTTCAAAAATAACCAAACTCAAGTTCCATTTTATCACACAGTGGGGAATGTAAATTTTTGGGACTGTTTTCCCTTCCAAAACAGTCCCAAAAATCTAGATCTTGATTTTTGGGATTGCTGTTGGAAAGGAAAAACTCCATCTCATAACCGAATATGGTACTGTGTTACATTTTGTCTTCATTGTCAAGGGTGGTCTGTGCTTCTTGACTGTGGCTTTTCCTGTGCTACTTCTGTATTCTGGCTGTATGGGTACACCTCCATGTTTTTGGCATTTTTACAAACAGAAACAACTACACATGACTTCCTGTTTGCTCCCCTGGCCTAGGGAGCCCTTCCAGAATGGGGTCTCCTCTTAAAGGGAAGAATTTGCTCTTAGAGGAGCAAATTCTTTCCTTCAAGAGTTGACCCACATTTAGAAGGGAAGAGAAAATGAAAACAGCAGAGTAGCTTCCCCCTGAAAGTGTACCCATTTACCTTAAACAACAAACTTTTCCCTTTTTATGCAGAGGGAGAATTCTCATTACGAAGAATACTGAGACAAGAAGTCTGCCAAAGGTAGGGTCTCACCTGTCTGCGCTTTGTCACAAACAAGAGCTAAATCTGAAAACTTGATAAAAGTTTACACCGCCGAAAAAGTAAAACCAGACCCATAGGTTATAAAACTTGAGTAAATTGTCAAACTCAAAATAATGCACATGCTCGGAAGCAGCCAAAATAAAGCACACTGACTGGCTGCTTCCGAGCACATGCTCGGAAGCAGCCAATCAGTGTGCTTTAGTTTGAGTTTAAAATTATTCTCAAGTTTTATACTCTCGAACCCTGAGGTTCGTCTTACTTCTGCTAGTTGCAGGCCAGACAGGAATGGCTGAAAACTGTCATTTCGGTTCACAGTGAACAACTTTTACACCTTTTTCAGGAAATGGTCTATACAAGCCATGAGCTTTTGTCCAAATCCTTTTCACGAAAATTGTACTCTGAACGTATAACGTCGTAGCTGAAAAAAATATTGTTTACACCAGCTTTCAAATCCAAATGTATGAAACTTCTGTTACACTGAATGGGTAATCATCTTTATTTTCTAAGAAGACACTGTCATAGTGTAATACATGTGTTCAGTCTAAATTATGATAATACTTTGTGCTAATGAAAACTGTTTTCTATACAACAAATTATCAATATACATGTAAACTGACAAGTCAAGCCAAAAGAAAAAACTTACCACCTCCCATTTGAGCACCCATCTGGCCAGTACTTCCCATCTGAGCACCTATCTGGCCAGCAGCTCCTATTTGTGCACCCATCTGGCCACGGCCTCCCATCTGAGCAACCATCTGGCCACCACTTCCCATTTGTGCACCCATTTGACCAGCACCTCCCATTTGCGCACCCATCTGACCACGACCTCCCATTTGAGCACCCATCTGGCCACCACTTCCCATTTGAGCACCCATCTGGCCACCACTTCCCATTTGAGCACCCATCTGGCCACCACCTCCCATTTGTGAACCCATCTGGCCACCACCTCTCATCTGAGCCCCTCCTCTCATTTGTGCTCCTCTTCCCATCTGTGATCCTATCTGTGATCTTCCTCCCATTCCCATCTGAGCAGTCTGTCCCATTGCATTGCTGCCACCAAACTGCTGGTTTAGTTGTACTGGGGCAGCCCCAAGTAGGCCAGGGCCAGCATTACCCCCTCCACAAAATTTTCTGTTCATAATTTTCTTTGTCTCTGGTGAAACTGAAAACAAAACAAACTCATGGATAACTACAACTTATTCTATTGCGCCTATAGAAGCAATGGAAAGTTATTCTGCAACAATTCACTATTTCGGAGAGCATGAGTCTAATTGCTGACGTCACTGGCAGTACTGACATTATTTCGAGATGTTTTCAGGCGTCAGACGGTGTAACATCTCATTTTCTTTCTAAAATTGCCTTACAAATGTATATTTATCTCAGGTACTGATAAGAATATTAGCGGGAGAATGAATGCACTGGCAGAAAGGTTTGGAGAATTTGAATGAAAAGAATACTTTTTCTGTGTTTTATGAGTTTTCAGAATTGAAATAGTTCATTGTTGAGAAAAAATTCACTGTTTGTAGGACTGGGTATTGCCACTGAAAACTGTATCGCGATATATCACGATACACTGGTCTGTGTTGGGATATGTATCACGATACATCGCGACTTCTTTTTCAGTTCGTATTTCTATGTTACTTGCTTTTACTGTGTTGTTTGCTTCTGTCTTTTATTAAATGATTGTGAAAAAATGAACATCCCATTCTTTACCTGTTTATTTTAACACCAAAAAAATTTAAAATAACCAGCTCCTGTACTTTATCAAAATGCAACTGTTACAAGTCTGCCATCTCATTTTATTTCACCAATTGACTTACTTACTGACATGACCCTAGTGACCATGCATCTAGTGCATGACTTCTTTGTTATTCTGCTCTGACCCAGTTTTGCCCCAAGGCGAGAATGAAAAAAGCATGCAGATTTTCAACACCGGTTGTCACCAAAGATCAAAGGAATTGACACGTGTCTGAAGTCTAGGTGAATTATTTTATCGGTGACATGAAAAGGAGATACACTAAATAATCGGAGAGTAATTGCTGAGTAAATGTTGTAGACCCAAATCAGACAATTCCTTGGAGCAGTGTGATCAGGATCTGCAGTGTATGTCAACAAAAAAATGAAACTTCCCATAAGTGAAAATGTACTAAGATATACACACACACACACACAAAAAAATGTTCAAAAGATGTTCAAATATATAAGTTCTGAATGGGAATATGTGTCAAAATGATCATACCATTGGATACTGACAAAAGGATTAAACTGGCAATTATTACCTACAATCACGGTAATTTTTGTTTACATATGTCTTTGTGTGTGAAGATTATGGAGATAAAAGACATAAGAGGAAGCGAGTCTCCAGCAAAAGTAAACAAACAAAACCTGTTTTTAAAGACTATATTGGCTTTAATTGACTCCACTACCTAGATCAGTTTCATGAAAAAAGAATATTTGGAGAAAAATACTAACAAAATGAAAAGGAAACTGTTAAATAAAGCATATAAAATGTTTTCACGAGAATGTCCGTAGCGGTATGGCCAAAACGTATCGTGATTCGTATCGTGCCAATTTTAAATCACGATTTACCGGTACACCAGTAATATCCCGCACCCCTAACTGTTTGCTGGTCAGTTGTCAGCTTATAACTTGTTTGGTATAGTGCAGACAGGATAGGTAAAAGCCAAACAGGCTAAATATACTTCCAAGATGCAAAGTAATAATGAAGACTATACAGTGAAAATTTTTGGTGGTGGGGTACCAGCTTTTGCCCCGGTGTAGTGACAGCATGTTAATAACATTGCCTCAAGAGGCCATAAAACAATTTCAGCAATATATCTTTACGTGAATTTGTCTTTATGGCACTTAAAATGTTAATCAAATACTCTTTATTATTCTGTCATTATATTTCAGGGTATTGTGCATTAATTTAATGTTATAAATAACTCAAACAAAAGTATTTTGGCATATATTTGCAGTGATTTTATTCAAAGAAAATATTTAAGAAAAATGTTTATTTACATGTCTATTTTATACTCAAATGAAGATATATATTCCCAGACAGAAATATATTCTTTAATTGTGTTTCTCCCCAACCTGAAAATTGGTCGCTGCATATTTATTCTTCTGCTCCACGTGAGTATTTCACCGCGCGTACTCTGCTCTCATAACAGTGGCAATATGACTTAAAAACGGGGCATGCTAGAGACTCCATAAACAAACATGGCCTCCGTTCAAATTGGAAAATGTGCAAGTCTGAATTTTAAAACACTAAATTTCAGTTATTCAACAGTTACTGTATTTAAGTGGAATGCTGCAAGTACAGTTTGATAAATCTTTATTCATACTTCTGTGACATCTGTTTAGTGTTGTCAGATAGATGTTCAAGCGGAATCGCACTGTGTATGTAAGTGGGGTTTCGTATTGAAAATTGGCACTATAGGAATTAGTCAATGGCAATTAGACGTAACGGAGACTATTGGAGTTACGTCAAGTTACTGACCATCCCTGTTCCCTGATATTGCTCAGGGTTTTAACTAAGTTTTAGAGTAACTGGCAAGAATATCAAAGTAGCTGGCAGCCAGTGAGCGAGCCGAGCGAGCATACGTTCAAGGCCAGGTCCTGGGGCCTAGGCGCCCCCAGAAGCTCTGAGGTAAAGGGTGCAATTTCCTGCTATCTCAGCCTCAGGGGGCCTAAATTTGCTTTCTTTCCAGGCAGTTATTATGTTATTGTTTTGTATTTCAAACAATCTTTGTCAGAATGTTGTGAATAAAACAGCTGAAGAAACTTTGGTGTTGTGGTTTGTATGGTTTCTTAATGCCCATGAGAGTCATTTTGTTTCAGTTTTATGCTTAACACTGAATGACCTGCTGCTAAGGAAGATGAAGTAACATAATACCCTAAAAATAACAGCTGAAAAGTTGTTATTTTCATAAAATTTTCCCTACTAAGTTTGTCCATTTGTGGAATGGCAAACACTAATAAATAACACTGAGACTGAGCAAACAGTGCCTACCCTGATCAGTGCTGCAGTGACTGACTGTAGCACTGTTTGCCCAGGCCTGTCAGAAGTTTAAGGCTCAGAACAGCTAATCAGCCTATTGCAAGTTTCTTCTTCATACTCTGGAGACAGAATTTCAATGAAACAATAAATTTATCTCTCCAGGGTAAGAGTACATAATGTCCATGCTTGGAAACGAATCAACTCTGATACAAAATGTCCAAGGTACGAATTGACTCTGGATTGTAATTTAAAACAGCAAGTGACTGACAGCGCTGGGCAAACAATTTTACACTGGTATATGTTGTGTGCATTTAATCTGTTCAACTTCATCTGTGCCTTCCATCAGCTTTTGCTTTTTACAAAAGCCAAAATCAAAAGAGATTTTGTTGTTTCGCCATCCTGCAAGATCAATTAAAATTCCGGTCTCCGCCACACTCCACTTGTAAGGATGATTCTGACTGGTTCTTCGCAATCCAAACAGAACCGGAACAGAATCGTAACAAGAAAAAACTTTAAAGAAAAAAAAATGAATGATGAAAATATACATTCGGGAAAAGTAGCTGGTGCAGATGCCAAAGTAGGCAGCAATGTTTACTGGCTGCCGGCTTTTAACAACAACCCTGTTTCTATAATTGCAGTCCAGTGATACCTCTGAGATGATCCCAGCATAGTTGGCATGTAAACCATGAAACAGAAGTGGATATAGCTGTCCCGTTTGAGGGAGCATCTCAAAGATATTCTTGTATTTAAATTTTCCTCAATTTGCATAAAATGCAACGGTGGAAGTTCAATTTTTTACAAAATCATCCTTTAAGTTTTTACCGTTGTTCATGATTGACTGATTTGTTGCTTTACGTTCACGGTAAACAGCTATGGTCATGTCGGGACAGTCAGTTAACCTAACCACACTATTCCTGGGCAGGCTTAGACCTCCTAAGGGGTTAACCAGTACTAAAGTGCACAAACTTTTATCAGTAACTGACAACTGCCCTTCTTGAATCAGCGGAAGGAGAAACGAAAGTATGTGGCCAGACCGGGAACAGAGCTCTAGATAAGAAGGAGTAAATGATGATAATTAAGGATAATTTTTGCTATTTCTCATCAAAACCATATGTTGTGACCCCTCATCTGAACCGTCTCGTCGAGACGGTTCAGATGAGGGGTCACAAAGTGTGTTTTTATGCAGAATTAACAAAAATTATCCCTAATTATCACCAAATACTCCCTCTTATCTACAGCTCTGCCGGGAATCAAACTCAGAACCTCTGACTTATGTCGTTTATTTTTAAATTTTAGTATACCTGAGCAACACCTTAACTGAGATAAATGGTTTGGGCAGCCTGCAAGGTTTTCCTTCAGCCTTGTATTCAAGGAGTTTTTGGGACCCACATACCAATTTTTTAGGAGTCCAATGCCAAAAGTAAAGGGTCCTGTACTCTGAAAAATGTTGTAAAATGTCCAAATCAAATATCTGAATTTCATCAATACTTTATTTTAAACACCATTTCTTTGTATTGTGCCACGAATAATATGATTTTTATAAGAATTCATCACTTTGAACTAGGACTTGGATTTTGTTTTGAGAGTCCCAGAGGATGCACAGATTTTTTTCTGTGAGTCCCGGACACCATTTACGTCCTTCAGTTTGCCACATACTGGTCTTTACGTGGACAACGGCATCGTTTCAAACTTCTCTCGAATTCTAACAATTTCTCACCAAAAATGTAGAAAATAAGGACAAAAATCTTGCTCCACAAGTCCACAGACATGAATTGAATCGCAACTGCATATGACAGGTAGACTGGTTCTTTCGAAATTAATATACGAATGCAGACGAAGTTTGAAATTCAGTCTACCTGTCATGCACACTGATATTCAATTGTCCGTGGACTTGCAGAGTACAATTTTTGTCTTTATTTTCTACATTTTCAGTGAGAAATTGCAAGAATTCGTGTTCACTAATTCAGAGTGCAATATCTTGTGTTTTTTTAAGCCAAGGGAGCAAATATCGATAATTGCAAACACTTTCTATACGTGACCTAACCATTAATCTCATTTAAGGTACTAAAATGTAAAAATAAACGAGAAAAAAGCTGCAGGAGATCGATTTTGGACCAAATGCACCTACCAAGTGTCTGTGGGACAAAGGGGCTCCAGCTTATTCAAGGGCTTCCTCTCATTTATCTTATCTTTTTGTCTTTCTTCTTCTCTTGCGATGACTGAAATACTGTTTCAGAGGGCCGTGAAACCAACAAGAATTCCGCGGAATGCTATGTCGCACCTGCATTGTGCTTCCGCAGTAGTAAAGACTGTAGTTAAAAAGAATGTGTATGAGAAATGGAAAAAAAATGCTAGGGACTAAGGGTCAACACAATTTTGGATGTAATTTTTCTAAGTCAGAAGAGCATAAAATATAGGTCAAGGGAAGGAATAACTGCAACATCCCTCATGAACATTCCAAAGCGAAACTTTACACCAGGTGTGATAACTACAGGTATCATACTTAGAGACAAAAGGACTAAAATGCTAGGGCTGACACAATTTTGGGTGTAAAATTTTGCAAAGTCAGCAAATATAGGTCAAAAGTAAATTAATGCAACAGCACTCAAGAACATTCTAAGGAAAAGCTTGATGCCAGGTTTGAGGATTCTAGGTATCATAGTTTGTGAGAAATGGACTGAAACACTAGCATCAACATAATTTTGAATAAAAAATTTACAAAGTCAGCAGAGCATGAAATATAGGTCAAGGTAAAAATAAGAGCAACAGCCCTCGAGAACATTATCAGAAGAAGCTTTGTGCCAAGTTTGATAATTGTAGGTATCATAGTTTGCGAGAAATGGACTTAAAAGCTAGGGTCGACGTAATTCAATTGTTGGTGGACAGATTTAGGAAGTCAGCAGAGCATGAAATATAGGTCAAGGGTGAAAATAAGAGTGACAGTCCTCGAGAACATTCTTAGAAGAAGCTTTATGCCAGGTTTGATGATTGTAGGTATCATAGTTTGCGAGAAATCGACTTAAAAGTTAAATGCTAGGGTCGACGTAATTGTTGAGGAACAGTTTTACAAAGTCAGCAGATCATAAAATATAGGTCAAGGGTAAAAATAAGAGCAACAGCTCTCGAGATCATTCTTAGAAGAAGCTTTATGCCAGGTTTGACGATTGTAGGTTGGTTGGTTGGTTGATTTGATGCTTAACGTCCACGGTAAACAACTAAGGTCATGTCGGGACGGTCAGTTAACCTAACCACACTATTCCTGGGCAGGCTTAGACCTTCTAAGCGGTTAACCAGTACTAAGTGCACATACTTTCGCCAGTAACTGACAACTACCCTTCTTGGTAACATAGTTTGCGAGAAAGGGACTTTACACTAGGGTCGACGCTAGAGTCGATGTAATTGTTGACGGACGGACGAACGGAATGACTGACGGACGGACAGAAAAGTGAACTCCTATATCGCACCTTGCTAAAGCAGGTGCGACAAAAACCAACCAAATCCAGCTTATTCCAGAGACACCAGATAAAATTGCAGATATAAGAAATACTACAGCGCACCACAGATTCTACAAAAATCTATCAGTGTTGCCACTTACGCAGACTCAGAAGAGAACAGGTGAAGAGTCACAAGAAAACTATTATCGGCAATGTGAAAATGATTTAGTTCATAGCTGCGATTTCAACAAAAGAAATGACTGCCTAAACGCGTTTGCATGCTAAAAATTCATACATTAACACCGGCTGAAAAGCGGGTTATACGAAACAAGAATTTAAATGTTCACCGAAACATATTCTGTCGGTATTACTAAATTCCGTAGATACAATACAGCACCCTATATTTGCCGCTTAACCTCCTGAGTAAGAGTAGGAATATCAGTGACACCATACGCAGTAACCTAAGGCCGTTAGTCATTTGCCTTGCCATCGGTTCTGTTCTGTTGTTTAACTTCC
This sequence comes from Ctena decussata, assembly GCA_963989385.1. Taxonomy (NCBI): domain Eukaryota; kingdom Metazoa; phylum Mollusca; class Bivalvia; order Lucinida; family Lucinidae; genus Ctena; species Ctena decussata. Next base: position 121,559,220 of record OZ022498.1, read on the forward strand.
TAGCGCTAGATCTTCTCGGGCTTAATTTCAAAATAGAGACGTCCACTGTACACCACACCAGAATTAGTCCACCACCAATAATACAGTTAATGTACTGTTATGTACATACAATGACGAGTACTGGTTGTTTAAGATCTAAAAAAAAGTAATCTTTTTGAACAGTAGGTGTCTCACGTGTGTTGCTGTGCCCTACCTTCCCCTCATGCTTTTTGATAAATTTCCAATAGACATTAACTTATACTATGTATTGCGTAGATCAAGCGTCTGCTATGATAGTGAAGCAAGTCAATAAGTTTAATTTTTCCTCTTAACTCTGATATCAGGAATTACTATCACAACAGGGGCGGATCCAGGAATTTTGGACAGGGGGTTCAAACTAGCTGAAAGGGGGGTTCGATTTATGCAGTTTGACCAATTTTTCCTGAAATTCCACATGAAAATAAAATAATTTGGGCTGAGAAGGGGGTTCGTTTGAACCCCCCCGAACCCCCTCTGGATCCGCCACTGCACAATTTGAAGCATCGAGAATTCAGCAACAGCTGGGTATATCTCAGACAGGGTATTTAATATACTTAGAAAGTCTTTGTACATGTTCAAGTTCTTCACAGTCCAGGATAAAATGATGAAGGGTTTCTTCACTCTTATTACAGAGTAGACATATAGAGTTAACTTGATTTTGATGTTTGTTTGAAGGATATATGTCTCTGACAGTATTTTGCACTTCACTAGAATCCTATTCTAATGCACTTACGAATATAACGCCTCGTCTGATTGGATAACGTCAAAAATTTGCGACAGTATATTCTGCGATATACTGTCGCAAATCCGACGTCTTTAAGTGACGTCGCTTCTCATTGGCTGACGTTTGGTTTTATGTTGTTGACAGCGCTTGAAATGGTTGCAAACTAGTACATTATTATAGGTTAAAATGTGGAAAAGTACATTAGAATGGGGATAACTGTATTGAAAATTGTCATTTGGGGAGGTCAATCATCGGTTTTATGGTCGCAAATTGCCACACTCCACTTGTAAGGATGATTCTGACTGGTTCTTCGCAATCCAAACAGAACCGGAACAGAATCGTAACAAGAAAAAACTTTAAAGAAAAAAAAATGAATGATGAAAATATACATTCGGGAAAAGTAGCTGGTGCAGATGCCAAAGTAGGCAGCAATGTTTACTGGCTGCCGGCTTTTAACAACAACCCTGTTTCTATAATTGCAGTCCAGTGATACCTCTGAGATGATCCCAGCATAGTTGGCATGTAAACCATGAAACAGAAGTGGATATAGCTGTCCCGTTTGAGGGAGCATCTCAAAGATATTCTTGTATTTCAATTTTCCTCAATTTGTATAAAATGCAACGGTGGAAGTTCAATTTTTTACAAAATCATCCTTTTTACCGTTGTTCATGATTGACTGATTTGTTGCTTTACGTTCACGGTAAACAGCTATGGTCATGTCGGGACAGTCAGTTAACCTAACCACACTATTCCTGGGCAGGCACTATACTGTCGCAAATCCGACGTCATTAAGTGACGTCGCTTCACATTGGCTGACGTTTGGTTTTATGTTGTTGACAGCGCTTGAAATGGTTGCAAACTAGTACATTATTATAGGTTAAAATGTGGAAAAGTACATTAGAATGGGGATAACTGTATTGAAAATTGTCATTTGGGGAGGTCAATCATCGGTTTTATGGTCGCAAATTGCGTTTTACGGCTCCGCTGGCGCGTCGCCGTAAAACGAAATTTCCGACCATAAAACCAATGATTTACCTCCCTAAATGACAATTTTCAAGACAGTTATCTCCGGATTCTAATGCACTTACGTATGTAACGCGACGTCTGATTGGATAACGTCAAAAATTTGCGACTGTATATCCTGCGATATACTGTCGCAAACCCGACGTCATAACGTAACGTCGCTTCTCATTGGTTGACGTCTGGTTTTACGTCGCTGAAAGCGTTTGCTATGCGTGCAAAGTAGCATACTTTCAAAGGTGAAAATGTGAAAAGTACATTAGAATGGGGATAACTGTATTGAAAATTGTCATTTGGGAAGGTAAATCGTCGGTTTGATAGGTGATTCAAGAAAGAAGACAATGTTACAAGGTTTTATTGCAGGATGACACTCTCCATCTACATAATTTTTTGATAGGTAATTCAAGGAAGAATACAATGTTACAAGGTTTTATTACAGGATGACACTTTGCATCTACATAATTGTTTGATAGATAATTCAAGGAAGAATACAATGTTACAAGGTTTCATTGCAGGATGACACTCTCCATCCACATAATTTTTTGATAGGTAATTCAAGGAAGAATACAATGTTGCCTGGGAGATAATCCTGTCACTCCAGTATTTGTTAATAACAGAGTTGATGAGCTTTTTCCACCAATATTTTCCTTTTGGATTTTAATTCAGTGACTCAGCAATAGGTAAACTGTAATTAATAAGAATCTTCTTTACAGCTATAAACCAGCTATGGCTTTGAAAAGACTTCATTTCCAAGTGACGGTTCGCTGAGCGAATTTCAATGGATGACCTTGATAATCTTGTGATATTTCCAAATAGGGTAAGAATTCTTTTATGAATAAGAGCCTCTGCTGGTAATGTCCAAGATAAAATAAATACTAAGAAAGTATATCTGTTTTAATAGTTTCTTGTACTGTGTGTCTAAAACGGCTAATGCCTTGCCAGTAGGAATTATGAATTCTAACCCGTATAAGAGCACAGGGAAAACATACGTCTGTAACAACGATATTTTAGCAGTTTCTGGGTCATGTCCGTTTTCACCATGAAGTCCTGCGCCCATCAGACTATGCGCTGTACGTTTTGCTTTTTGAAAACTGAATTTCTTGATCTGACGAAGTACGAAGTGTGCCCATATGCGTAGTACTTTCAACAACTGGCATGTTCCTTTTTTTTGTGCCAAGCTTCCATGATTTTCCTCCTGGATACTTTCTGATACAGTTCATTTTCAAAATTACACTCTTTGATTCCATCCATATCACTACTGTCTTTACATATGCCTATAAGGAACTGAAGACTGTCTGGGTCGCTACTTAGTAAAGTTACATCGTCATCACACGTTGGTGCTTGCATAGGAATATCTCCATTAATGGCTCCTTTTCCACAGAGCTATAGATAAGAGGGGTATTTAATGATAATTGAGGGATAATTTTCTTTATTTCTCATTGAAACCATATGTTGTGACCCCTCATCTGAACCGTCCCAACATCTGAACCGTCTCGTTGAGACGGTTCAGACGAGGGTCACAACATATGTTTTTATCCAGAATTAACAAAAATTATCCCTAATTATCATCAAATACTCCCTCTTATCTAGGGCTCTGTTTCCAGTTCCTTGAATTGTGTTTAACAGTTCATTATAGAGTTATAAATACAGGTCAGCGCTTAAGACACCCCCTTGACGTAGCCCTTGTTGATTTATGAACGTAGGTGATAACTGTCCTTGCCATTTTACTGAAGTCTTTGAATTATCATGTAGACTACTGATGAGTAACCATTCTTGAATATTTGATTCCAGAGTTATATACCTTCCTCATGAGATTTGGATGTACCACAACATCAAAAGCTGATTTTGCACATATAGAAATGCCAGATATGTCGGTTTCTTAATATCTTTCTTATGTCTATAAAACTTTTCAACGATCAGTGCATCTCAAATCAAAGTAAGTAGGACGCCCCGGCACCTGAAGTTATAACCAGTACCACCGCCCGACCACCTACCCCAAAACCGGTCGGTAGTTGCAAAGACTGAAATACTGTCTCAAAGGGCCCAAACAACCAACCAACCAACCAGCCAACCAACCAACCATGCAATCGACCGGTTTCTCTAACTTGTGTATCATGCAAGTAGATTGAACACATTGTTTGCTCTAATGTCATGGCACATTTGGATGTACAATACACACATTTTTGTCAGACAGATAATGCGCATTACGGAAAAGGCATAGTTGTGCAACTCTGTTGATAATGGCTATAGCTATAACGATTGGGCTAAAATCTTGGATAAAGGCGGACAGGTTGACACTTTTATCTTGGACTGCGAGAACGCTTTTGCTACACCCCTCATGAATTACTTAACTGTAAGCTGGTATTTATGGAAAATGGATAGATTCTTTTCTCTGTTACAGGCAGCAATGTAGTTGAATCGGATTTGATCCACTTTGCCAGGTGTCCCCCAGCGCGCCATTCTGGGACCATTGCATTTATGATATTTATATATAGAACATACTGACTCAGAAATAAAACCTTTGCCTACGACAGTGTTTGCTATCGCAAAATCATAGATAGCGAGGACACTGTGCTACTTCAGGAGTATATACATGTAGATCGTCTTAGGTGTTGGGCAAGGAAATGAGGCATGAGATTCCAACCAATCAAATCCAATATAATGCAGATTACAAAGAATCAATGCATCTTGTACCTTAAAGAGGACGGTACTCGACAACGTACAGGATATCAAGCATCTTGGCATAACCATTACCAACGATTTGAAATGGAACATACATTTCAGCAATATTTGCATAAATGCTAATAGGACCCTTGGCTTTCTTAGATGTAACTTTCGGAATGACCACAAGAGGTTAAAGAGTCAGCATACAAAGGACTGGTGCGCCCAGACCTGGAATATGGTGGTTCAGTTTGAGCCCCCAAAGCAAATTTGAGAAGATGCAGAAAAGAGCGGCTAGATTTATAATGTTTAGGCAATTACACCTATAAAAATTAGGACTGACATTCTAGAAAAAAAAACTTAAGTGGGAATCTATGAAAACAGGAGGGAAGAAAGCAGACTCATATTTGGTTTACAAAGGTCTGAAGGATGCAGCCAGAATACTCACAAATCATCTTGTTTCCCCAATCAGGCATACCAGGAAGCATAATTCCCTGGTATTTCAAATCCCATGGGCTGGGACTGACATTTACAAGTACAGTTTCTTCCCCCAGCCTATTAGAGATGGGAACTCCCGGTCAGATTCCCTGATTTCTGCTGCTGAGTTTGCAGAAGACTAACTTCCCTGATTATAGGTTCTGGTGAATGATCGTCTGTGTACGTACTCGTATCACCGGTAAACAATTCCGATTCTGATTCAGTCAGGCTTGTCCAGACTATGAAAAAAAAAAAAAAAAAAAAAAAAGCGACCGAAGCCGACAGAACTCAGGATGTTCAGTGAAACTTCCAATAACGGAAATTTGGTCTTGTTCAGCTTTTTCATGGCAGACCGGTAAAATGATTATATTTTTTTACGTACAATTAACTAGACTGATAAAGCAACTACATTGTGGACAAGAACAATAACAAGCTGTGGCGACCAGCTGCTTGCCAATCAATTAAACTTTTATATATCTGCATTGTCTTCACGGGTAAACAGCATAATAAAACACTAATCTTTCACAGGGTCGTAGAAATAATATGAGCAAGGTAGGTGACAGAGGCGTAACTAGGGGTGATTAAAAATGTTGTTGTTTCAATTTTCATAACGATGTTCTCCAGTTGATTTAGGATAGGATAGGATAGGATAAGTTTATTCATAAGCAATAGGCCATACTGGCCCTTGTGCACTAAGTTTACAATGGTAAACAATATACAAAATTGATGACAACAGTGTGGTATACTCAGACATGATAATCATAAATACAATTTGTCGGAGTTATCGGAGAGTTTGCGTGCATCAACACATGAGACAAACCATCACATAGCAACCTCGTATGTCCATATGTCTAATAATACATATAGCATACGTCAAAAAAGTGATATCAACGTTTGAACATTACAAGATAACCCACAAATAATACTTATAAAGTAAACACTTACACTTATAATACTTATAAAATCGTATGCAAATTGACTTCGGTTAGTTCTGTAACATGTGCCGTCTGTTCCTTTAAATTATGCCATAAAATACCGTTGGGACTGGCATCCCGGGGACATGTGGCGGACCAATGTCCAGACAAGCATGTCCCCATTAACAGTCCCGACAGTATTTTAGCAGAGGCACAGATGACGCACGTCAAACCTGACATACAGTTACCAAAGAGTATGCGTGTATCAAAACTCAAGCAAACCATCACAGAGTAACCTGATATGACCATAAGTCTGACAATATGTACAATACACGTCAGATAAAAGATGATGTTAACATTTGAGCACTACAATAAAAGTTACAAATATCACTTCTAATATGCCTAAAGTTGTTTTCAAATTGATTTTAATTAATAATATAACATGTGCCGTCTGTACCTCTGAAATATATCATAAAATACTGTTGGTACCGGCATCCTAGGGACATGTGGCGGAACTAATGTCCAAACCAGCATGTCCCCATTACCTACCAGTCCCAACAGTATTTTAGCAGAGCCACAGACGACACATACCAAACCTGGCATCCACATGTTATAAGCATATCTCTATTTCAAATATTATATCTTACTTTTTATCAACTAGTACAGCCGTATAATTCTAATTGAATGTGGTACTAAGCGATGTTGACATACAAAGTGTGATTTCGCTCTTCAAATGCCTTAAATACAAATATAGCTAAGTTTCTTATATGTTTCTTACGACTGGAGGATAATAATTCAAGAAGTTTGAACATGCTTGGATTTTGATAATAGTATCTTGGTATGTATTTTCTTCTAAGGTTGAGGTATATTGGACACTCTAGAATAAAATGGAATTCATCCTCCAACACATTACAGACTCTACATTTTCGATTTTCATATGCAATTTTTTCAGGTCTTGCCCATCTCCCCATCTCAACCTCTAGCCTGTGTGACGACACCCTAAGTTTTGCTAATGCAACTCGAAATTTCCTTACTTGAATAATGTGGATATAGTCTTGCAATTGAAAATTGGCAAAAGTTCTGTAAAATATTGCTCTAGATGATTCAGTAATTTCAGCATTCCATTTTTGAATAAAATTATCCTTTAAACGTTGTTTCAAAACTACTAAAAAGGCTTTGAGATTACCAACATTTTGCTGCAACCAAACTTCATAAAATCCTAAGTTGCCCAATAAATTTTTAACTAAAAGTGCCCAATTTGTTTTCCTATCATCATTTTCTAAGTCCGATAACATAGTTCTGTATATGCATTTAATATATTTGTTTTCTTCAGAACTGACTACTTTTAACCAATATTTTATAATTATAAACTGTCGTTGCGTATAACAACTTATTCTGCCCAACTCTCCATAAATGAAATTATTTTGGGTAGTCTTTTTAACACCTAAAAGCCTTTTGCAAAACTGAAGATGAACCCTTTCTATATTATTTGCTTTGTGAAAGCCCCAAACTTCAGCACCATAATTTAAAACCGGTAGCACTAATTTATCAAATAAATCTAGTACATGCTTTGGAGATAGATCTATGAATTTATGTAGGTAGCTGTTGAGTTTGAATATAGCCTTCTGAGCCTGACCTGCTAGAGTTGACTGGGCACTGGAAAAAGAACCACCTGGGGTAAAAACAATTCCTAAGTAAGAAAACGAATTAACTATCTGAATCTCTACGTCATTGTAATAAAATCTCAAATTTTTAGGTAAAATTCCCCCTTTACGAAAAACAAGTACTTTTGTTTTATCAGTGTTTACCATTAGTTTCCATCTTTTACAATAGTCATGTAGTAAATTTAACCCATCTTGCAATCCCTCAGGTGTCTCTGAAAATATTGTAAAATCATCTGCGTAAAGCAAAAGAAAAAGTTTCACTGAATTAATAGTTACTCCCCCTGACCCATGTAAGTAAAACTCATCTTCAATGTCATTTAAATAAATGGAAAATAAAAATGGAGACAAACATTCACCCTGACGCACTCCTAGATAGCAGTCAAACTCAGCACTTAGTTCGCTTCCATGCTTAACTCTAGACTTAACATTTACATACATACTTTTTAAAATATTTAAAAGTTTTCCTCGTACTCCTAGTTTAATAAGTTTGTACCACAGGATATCTCTGTTAATAAAATCGAAAGCCTTACTTAAATCCACGAATGCACAATAGAGCTTTTTGCTTTGGTTAATTAAATGCGTAATTAGACCATGTAATGTAAAAATGTTATCCACTGTCCCCATTTTAGACCTAAATCCTGCTTGCGCTTCAATATAAACTTGGTAATTTTCTGCCCATTCCGTCAGCCTATTATTTAGTATTCTAGTAAACAGTTTTCCCAGTGTGCTTAATAAAGTTATGCCCCTATAATTTTCAGCTACATTAAAAGATCCCTTTTTATGAATTGGCACGATATAGCCCTCTGACCAGCTTGCTGGGAAATACCCATTATTAAATATCATATTGAACATCTTGACTAAATAAGTTGAAAGTGTAGATACTCCGTGTATAAAGAATTCGTTGAGGATTCGGTCTGGTCCGCCACTTTTACCCGTATTTAACTGTTTTACCGCCTTTACAATTTCAGCTTCAGCTATTTCAGCATCTAATTCTGAAAACATTATTTGTACCTCTGAATTTAGAAACCTGTCATTGAAACAAATCACGTCCTCGTCCGCCTGATAGAAGACCGTGTTCGGATCATTTATTGATTTAAAATACATTTCGAATTTCTGAGCCGTTAATGACGTGGACTTGAATAGCCGAAACCGCGGTATGGCCCAACTTCTTACTTATGAATGTTTTCTTTGCTCTTAAAGGATCTAAACTTTTATCATTATTATCTATATTTTGTGAGGTTTTTAGAAGTTTCCAGTATTCTTTAGCATTTTTATGTCTACACTCTAATAAATGTTTTGTGTTTTGCTTACTGCACTCATATCGAAATTTTCTCACGGATGCTTTAAATTCTGATCGTGCGTGAACCATTTCTTTTCTATTCGTATCAGTTTTATAATTTCTATATGTGTTTAAACGTTCTAGAAAATCCAATTTTTTGCTTTCACATTCCTCGTCATAACTTACTGTGCTAGTTTTAATGTTAGAAAAGTTATTGGTTTTCCTTTCAAAAAATGGTTTGCATACAAAATCTATAACATTTACAAAAGAATCTATGCAATTATCTATTTCTTCCGAAGAGTTAATTCGACTTACATTTTGAAAAATTTTGTCCAATTTATTAGTAACTTCTAGTGATGATAGAACAGTTTTATAGTCATTTGCCGAGCTTTTATTCCAAACAAATTTAGTTTCGACATATGTTGACTCATACCCCGGTTCGTCTAAATATATTTCCGATATATCTGTCTTTGAAAGATTGAGGGTAAAATTTATTATGCAATGGTCCGATATTATGTTTGGATCAGAGACGTAAAACGATATAAACCTAGTTAACAAAATTTCAGACACAAGTACATAATCAATGACACTGGAGCCACTGCTCCCCACATAGGTGCACTTCCCCTCGTTAGCATCCTCCCCAACCCTTCCATTTGCTATTTTTAACCCCGTCTGTCTGCAAAAGTCGATAAAAAGAGTTCCATTATCATTAATGGCATTGTCGGATGTCACCCTTGGCATTTCGTTTATTCGTTGATTACATGTTACGCACCGTCATGCTTTATACCCCAAGAGGGCAAAATAAGTTGAGTTTAGACCAAAACATATTTCATGCAGTCGATTCTGTTTGCAGTAGGCCTAACTATTGAAATCTTGTCCAATTACAAACTTTCAGCATCATCAAATATACAGGTGCATGTTGAATTTTTGTCAATTTGACAAAATTTCAAGACTCACCTGCGTTTTTGCGAATGCGCACTTGGGGGAAGTAAAATTGAGCAAGGATGGCGTTATCAAGCCGTGCAATACCGTAAGATTCAAAGCACTGGGACAAATAAATCTGAGCAAACAGTACAAGCCCAGATAAGTCTGCTCCTAAATAGCATTGTGAAACCAAACTGTTCCATCTTAGCCCAGTTATTGTAATTCATTTTGGGTGTCTCAATTTTTAGAATTTTCACGGTATTATTATGTTATTTGCTGCATCTTTAGAAAACCAAAATACTCATGCCAATATTCAAGAGTAAAAAGGGGTATGACTCTAAAAAATTATGCACCAGAGCCAAAAATTACACGTCTGTGAAGCACACACGTCAACACCCAGTGTACCACAATCAGTGCTCTGACTCAATCGAAAAAGTACCTTGGCACAGTTGTATGTTCATGTATTGGAAATAGGCTAAAAATATCAGGCCCCGAGGTTATAAAACTTGAGTACATTCTCAAACTCAAAATAAAGCACACTGATTGGCTGCTTCCGAGCACATGCTACATGCTGTGCTCGAAAGCAGCCAATCAGTGTGCTTTATTTTGAGTTAGAGATTATTCTCAAGTTTTATAACCTCGAACCCAGATCATCTTCTCTCTAATTCCATGCCGTAAACGGTCATTCATGAGAACATGGAGGCATATCAGTCCTAGTATATTTTCAAGTCACCTTATTTACAGAACGTGTATGTCTCCACAAAAATTAAGAAGTCATCGTCGGCATAACGTGCAACATGCTTAGCTTGAATTAGCATTAAGGTCATAAACACGCCTAGCAATCACTCTCATGCGCAACCGCGATCAACAACTAATTTATTTAATATTTTCCCCGAAACGTCTTTACACTTTTGTCCACAGCCTGAAAGTTCAAATTCTGGTAAACTTTTCAGCATGAAATTCACGGTTTGTTTACGTAGATGGCTGATAAGCAGCTGTAACTGTTACTTAAGTACAAAATACAAATACAAATATAAATCCAATTACAGGATTGTCACCATAAACATCACAAAACCTGCAAATAACACCTGCTGTACCAAACCTCTTATATTACAAACTTATATACTAACTAGAAAAGAGCCCGCGCAAGCGCGGAAATATTTCATGATGGTCAAGTTTATATAAAAAAGCGAGTTTTAATTTTTCAATGTAAATGGCCTTAGGCCCAGGTGAAGATATGACCTTTACCATGAATACTCACCAACGCTTCATTTACCTAATTAGTTGTCTGCATCTACAAACTTTCAGGTAGCAGACTGCATTGTTTCTAAAAAAAATCAACTTTTTTCACTTTTTCCTATAGAAAAACCTAAGTGACTCAAAAGTTGACCTTGCCGTAAAACAGATCAAGGTCATCCCAGGGTCATCATTTATAGAATTTTGTTGAGCTTTTGAGTCCTTGATGCAACATGCTAAGTTTCAAGATCATAGGATTTGTGGTTCTGGGGGAGAATTGGTTGATTTGGTGCTTAACGTCCACGGTAAACAGCTAAGGTCATGTCGCCACGGTCAGTAATAATAATAATAATATAATAATAATGTCTTTATTTTCAGAGGATAACATATTAAGCATATGAACACTTATCTAACATATGGTCCTCTATGATTTAAAAACAAAGATATTTAAAACAATATTTAAGATATGTACAATATATACAATGAGTAATAATAAAACATATTTGTCGAGGAAACAGTTCTATTGATGCTTAGAACACTTAACGTCTTTAGAACCTAACCACACTATTCCTGGGCAGGCTTAGACCTCCTAAGCGGTTAACCAGTACTAAGTGCACATACTTTCGCCAGTAACTGACAACTGCCCTTCTTGAATCAGCGGAAGGAGAAACGAAAGTATGTGGCCAGACCGGGTTTCGAACCCAGGACCTCTGACTTATGAGTCAGGTGCCCTACCGATTGCGCTACGCGGCCCGGTGTGGTTCTGGGGGAGAAGATTTTTGAAATTTTTTACCATAATAAATGTTTGCCATCTTGGTTATGTGACCTGTCCTGGGTATTTTTTTTTCTGGAAAAATTGGGTCCTGGAACGTTTTGGGGGAAAATATTCAAGCCCTCTGAAGACTAAAGGCTTATTTAGCTTCGTTGAATCTTTGAAATTGATTTGTCTGCTTCGCTAGAAAAAATGCCCTTTCTTGCCTGGCGCACGTGTGTTAACCTTAGACATTTTTAATTTTTGTCTTTTCGAAAGTTCAGTTCAGTTTGAATTCTCCTAACGACGTTCCCCAAGTGGCTCAGCGGTACGTAACCATAGCCGCACACACTTGGCGCCGTGTGTCCGTCCAACTTTTCGAAAGACCATGTGCATTGAGCTTTATTCTTTAATGGGCGAGTTCGATTGGCTACTCGTATTGACTATCGTTCTGGAAGAAAATGGGTCGTTTCGAGCCAGGGCCGTCGGGACTATGACCATTTAGTTCTTCGTTCGTTTAGACATATGAGCAAAAATACAAAAATAAATTTTTATTTATGGGGAATGACGTACGTTCATGGGTCGGATTTTTGCATTAGAACCTGCTAAAGTTGGACTTGCTAAGCAGCGCGCCGATATAACGACGCAGAACCGAAACGACCGGATTAATTTAAAACGTGTATTCGAGTACACGAAAATTTTACTCGAACGCACCCATTGTTGACAAAAAAAAATTCGACCAATAGTCGAAGTTTCTAGCAAAATACTTGGGAGAATTTAAAATGAAAGACGAATTTAATTCCCAAATTCTTTAAATCTACGTGAAACTAAAACACACGCTTACCGAAATTATCAATGATAGCAATATGCGAAAGAACCAGTATAGAAATTACGCTTGAAAATGCCTACAATTTTGCAGTTTATGCGTTACTTCGTTTATTTAGTATTATAGATACTTATTAAAGTGGTTCTATTCAAGTGGCATCCTGGTCAAACTGTTTGATGTTAAATATAAGAGCTTTCTGTTTTCTTATGCTATTAGAGGCTAGATAACAAATAACTATAACAAATTCATCTGATCCTATTTTCAAGGGACATTTCAGAGGCATATAGTATTTACGTAAAATATAAAAATGCTATTTTATCACATAAAGGCTGCTTTTTTCGCACATGAAGTGATAAGATACATGGGCATATATTTTTTTTCTTCAGAAATTTCATTATTAGAGCGAAACACGTAGCCATGGTAGAAGCAATTGAATGTCTGGGAAAGAACATGACCGTATGTTTAACCGTTGCATGCGAGAAGGAACCAATCTATATGTGACAAAATAACATTCTAATATTTTACATCATTACTTTTCAGAGAAAATGATTCAATAAATTCTAGAGAAGGTGTGCAAGGTTTGACTCCTCTAATTTCTGACATGCGGCGGCATCCAGAGGGAGATCAAGGTTTAAAGGACAGAAGCTTGGAACAGTTACAAGCCCCAGGTATCTTGTAGCAATTGTCTCAGATGAAGGCTCTTAACCGGAGGTCCTGACAAGGACTGTATATGCCACTGCAGCTCTGACGAAGCCGAGGCCAACCTGAAGAGATAGCAACATATCTCTTGAATCAAAGGTGAAAATTGATGCGCTTTCTTGCGCTTTCTTGCACTTTCTTTTATATCCATTTTTCCGTATGCCTGTGAGTCATGGACCTTGACAGCAGAGTTAGAGAAAAGAACGCAGGCCTTTGGAATGAGATGCTACCGAAGGTTACTGAACATTTTGTATAAGGACCATATAGCCAATGAGGAGGTTCGCAGAGAGATTCATTGGGAATATGACGAACTCCTGACTTTTTCAAGAATCAGAAACTCGGGTGGTTTAGCCATGTCTCAAGTCTTCTGGTTCAGCAAAGACGATTCTACAGGTCACAGTGAAAGGAAAAAGAGAGGTAGACAGAAGAAGTGGGAAGACAATATTAATGAGTGGTCATGGATGGATTGTGCTAGCTCAACTAGGGCAGCTGAAGACGATACTAGGTGGAAAGGGATTGTTGTAGAATATTATTGATAATATTGTACATATAGCTCTTATACAAATTTTAAGAACTGGTCTGATGCGGAACCGATAAGTCCACTTTTTGCTAAGGTTGACTGCCCATTTTAGCACAATTTAAACCTATTCTGCTACAGCTGACTGCTTATGCCTGATATAACACCTTATCATAGCAGCTTTAATATGACAGAAGCCATCTCTGCAGCAGATGCCATTGTAAACCTAAATTAAGTTGATTTTACCAGAAGCTTCACTGATTTGACTATCATCAATTTGGCACAAAGGTGCCGGCAGAATGGGAAATACTACTGCAGTCCCTGAACAGTCTGGTCTTGGTCTACAGTGTTTGCTCAGACATTCCTGTCCCAATATTTAGTGAGGTGGTGCAAGTTTTACAGATCATTTTGGAACTTTATTTGCTTGTAAGACCACATTCACACCTGTGTTTTATATCACTCTGAGTAAAAATCCAAGTATATGCATGTACATGGTAAACAGTTAAATGAATAAGATGAAGAGGGAAAGATGTCAGAATCCAATGATGACTATGCAAAGAGATATATTAATAAGCATCAGTTCTGCAAAGCCTAAACTGCCAGGGCGAAAGCCAGCCAACAAGTTCTTATAAATTTCGCAAGACCTTCAGTATTGCATATGTCCTTTATTCAAGGTCTTCTGAATAGCTGTTTTAGGTCCAGTTTCCACAAATATCTAGTTTTAGTTAAGAAACCAGTTCAAATATTTCAACAGTAGAGTTTTATTTATTTATTCACAATTTCATGGCAACATATATATAAAAGTACATACATGAGCCAATGGATTGGACGTAGGCACTGCCTATATTTGTCCTCTCCAGTTGGTGTAGCAATACAGATACATATATTTGATGACATAAATATTAAGGTGCTATACAAGAATTCTGTGACTAAAGTGTACATACATATAAACTAGAAGTAGTTGATATAAACACGAATATAACAACATTTTAACTAGAAGTAATACCAATGTTTGTCTAACTACCTACATAGACCTATACGAGTTTGAAACATTCGAATCATGAAGTTCAGAATTTGGCCTTTTTAAGGAGTCCTAGGTTGCATGGCTTCTAAGCATGTATTTGAGACGTTCTCAGTTAAGCTGGGCCATTAGCTATTAAGTTTGTCCTTCGTATTGCCTTTCTTTAACTTACAAAATAACGGTCCTGTTTATCCTCTAACAAGTTGCCCTCTGTGTAAAGAAGTAGATAAAAGTACCAAGACATGCATGCGTTTTGTTAGACATTTTTAACACTGGCTTGAATAATGATACCCTGGTTTAAAATGCGACATTTTTAAATGTCGCAATATTGCCGTTGCATAGATATGAACGCCGCACGGCTAAAATAGATAAATCACTGCTGAAAATCGAGTTCCATTTTTAAATTCAGGTGATTTCTTACATATTACCCCGCTTAAACAATATCTGGAGGGTAGTTTTTGCTACAAAATGAGACTGGGAACTAATGCCGCAAATTTTATGTAACCTACGTCACAGCGGTAAATTCGTGATACATGTATTAACTAAAATGGCCCGGCATCATAAAACTTACAAGATCACTCGAAGCAATATGTGTTCCTCAATATCTCATATCATTTGTGCAAATTTGCTCAATTTTGTATATTTTACTCGACTTCAAAATACATTACCCCAGCATTTTTCTGTAAGAATGTAACCTTACGTCACGGGCTTTTCTTAAAACTGAGCAAAGCAATCGCTCTGAAACTCATGTGCAAAATCTTGCCTGGTAACAGCTACAAGATGGTGTGTTTAGATTTCATGCACTGAAACATTAAACGATATAAAAACGTTAAAATGTGTGCACTGTAACCTACGTCACACGTAACCTACGTCACAACGTCACTAAGACCACGTTTTGAAAGCGTTGACGTCATTTGATTAAGCAGCGCTTCATAGAAAACCCCTTTCTTCCAAAAAAGCAAAGAAAAACATTTTAAACTGAAACCAGCCAAAATAATCAAATGTCAGTAGATTAGTAAATGTGCAATTCTACGCATGTCAAAGAAATCGTATGCGACATCGTCTTTCAACGTATCTTAATAACGTCATGAAATACGCCGTTTCTAATTGTTAGGGTATGTCTCTAAACATGGTTGGTATTCCATAATCTAAAATTATTATCTGAAAATATTTTAAAGATTTGAAGCAGATATAATGAGCATTATGGTCGTGATTTTTTCTTGATTTCTGGAATGGTTGTATATATGGCCATTTTTGTCCGCGAATGGCCCAGTTTAACTGAGAACGTCTCATTTACGCACAGTTAGCCAGGTAAGAGATTTTGAACAGTGCCTTGATTGCACACGCATAGTATGCTAAATCAGACAGGTGTGACATCCCTTATTCAGTGAATAAACCTTACCACCACTGAACTAGAAAGTGTAAACAGTTTTTAAAATTCGTAGAAGATCTTTTTATAGTATAAATAATATCACGATCGTGAATGTCGCCGATACGAGGGTTTATTTTTATTTTGTTTATTCATTGGAAAGGTCTAGTGCCAGTCTACTGGCAATAGCCATTTTACGTTAAAACCGCTATTGCCAGTCGACTGGCAATAGCGATTTCACGCCAAAATGGCTATTACCAGTCGACTGGCAGTAGCGATTTTAACGTAAAATGGCTATTGCCAGTTGACTGGTAACAGCGATTTTAAAATCGCTATTGCTTGTTTTTGTTTTTTTTAGTTTTTCTTCCCATTTCTTAAGAATAACTTGAAGCTGAAGAAGTTGCATCCCATTTGAAGTTTATTCACAGATATTTTACTTCTGCGAAATAACCAATTTATTTATATTAATTCATTTTTGCTTAGTAAGGAATTGTGGCAATATGCTTATTAAGGAGCCCCAGTAGCTCAGTTTATTATATACCTATCAATGATACACCCTTTGAACTGCCTGTTTTCTGGCCATCTGATACAGAACGCCGTATTAAACTGACGTTTTCTGAATCCGTATCACTATCCCTTGAAACGAGTCTATTTCTGAGTTCCAGCTTCAGGCGCGTCATTTTCTAAAGTGCATCGTAGAAACGAGAACCAGAGAAACGGGACTAGTGACGTTACGTCAACAAACACGTCAAAAATGGCGCGCCTCCGTAGCTTAGTCGGTAGCGTTTGTCTCACGACTAGCTACATTCCTCTGCCGTGCAGGTTCGAATCCGGGTCTATGCAATAGCGCTGGCAAGTATGAATGGTTGGCTGTTCTATAAGGTATATAATAAACAAATTATTAAAATAGTAACTTGATCTGGCGTACTGTATCACGTCTCGTAGATGAGCTCATACCATCGGATCACCCTCCACGCAAGCGTCTCGGGTGATCCGATGGTATGAGCTCATCAACTCGACGTGATACAGTACGCCAGATCAAGTTACCGTTATAATAATGTGTATGTATTAAGAACTGGCCTGCTACGGTAGCGGTCTGGGTTAAATCCCGATAGAGGGAAAATCCTTTCAAACGTCAAAGAGGTTCCTTAGAAGACAGCCTGTTATTAGCACCTGCTTTCGGCTCGTTATGACTCAAATATTGTTGAAGGGGGTGTAAAACTGCTAGTGATACATCAGTCTTGAGTCTCGGTAACTCACTGGGTTAAGCGCTATCATGCAACAAAATGATTTTCAGCTCAGGCCTATGCCCGTGTTCCTACATCTTTCAAGCCTTCGTGACATCATATTATCATAATCCAGTGGACTGAAAAAAGAAAATAACAAAAAAAAAAAAAAAATCCTTTCCAGTATACTGTGAATTTCAGATTTCAACGCAGTTAGAGCAAGTTAAGTTATTAGACGAGAGAAAAATCTCAACCTATATTCGGCAGTGCAAATGGTTGGCGAGCCACATATATGCTGCTGCATAATTGAGCGTGCAACAATAGATACAAAGTTGAAGCATTCACAAGCATTGCTTGCTAAGTAGTGTTTGCCCTTTTTGGACCAAAACTTAAACTAACTGGCAATAGCGATTTTACATTAAAATCGCTGCTGTCAGTCGACTGGCAATAGCGATTTTACGTTGAAATCGCTATTACCAGTCAACTGGCAGTAGCGATTTTACGTTAAAATCGCTATTGCCAGTCGACTGGCAATAGCCACTCCGTTATTTATTTTTTGTCGACTTCCCGAGAAATGTGACGGTGGAATTTTTGAACAAAACAATACAACCCCCCCCCCCCACACACACACACACACACATACAAAAGAGAACAGTTTGACCGTTATTCTGAACAAAGGTGTGTGATATTGAAGTGACCCATACGATGTGTGTTCCAAAATTAATGTCAGTGTAGTTTTATTTGGCGCCAGTCGTGCAATGTTGGCTCAAAACCACCTCGTGCCGATAGAGTGATCACAAAAACGTAAAATAAGAATTAAAATCTCGCTGAATTTTCTCAACTTGCCCCTGCCTTGGTACAATGAAATACTGAGTTCCCGTCTGTTTGTGTAAATCAAGCATGTTGTATTCGCTTATTAATCTAAATAACATATTCAAGAAATTAACAATGTATTTCGCTACCAGCGGGACTCGAACCCGGGACCGCTAGAACTTAGCCCACTGAGCTACCGAGGCTCCGCTAATAGCAAGATTTGTTGTTCATCGTCTCAATATATAAATTTTATATGGTTTAGAAGTTATGGCCCGGCCATGGAAATTGGACAAAGAGCAATTGCCATCCCTTGTTTGGGACATATTTTCTGGATATTAGATAAACTCGTCTGTGAAACTGCATTGATAAAGGACTTCTTCGATTAAGGCGAGGATTTTCCCCATTAGACCGGCGCGACAGGTCCGAATTTTCAAAAGTATAAAGTGTGCAAATTTTTCTTAGCGGAGCTTCCACAAATATGTAAGCCGTATGAAATCAGATCATTTGTGATTCAGACCCAAAGACATGGGGAGATAATCCAGTCTGACCCTACATACCCTTAATTCAAGGTTTTCGCATACCTCAATTGTTGAGGTAATAAAAATATTGAAATCAGTCATTCATTTCATACATTTTTGTCATAAATGCATGCTAAATACATGCATATCACAATACAAAGCAATGATTTTCTTCTTGTTACGCCTGACTGGCATTTAAACATGCAAAACCACAGTTATACTTCCGGTCAAAGCGGCCAAAAGAGAACGCTTCACTATAACTAAAATACAAGTACTTTCCCCCCCGTGACCCAGCATTTCCTTCATGCAGCAGACTTATACGATGCAAGTACGCAATATATATGAGTGGGAAGCTGGGTCACGGGGGGGAACGATACTCAATAAGCCAAAGAAGAAGAATGGTCAACAGTAGCACTGTGATCTTCAAGGATTTTATTGTGTACCATGACCTTGAAATGAGGTCAAGGTCACATACATACAGTCAAAACTATCCAGTGTTATCTGTTATGTAAGTAATGTAAGTCAAAAAAGGGTGAAATATATACAATAAATCATTATTTCAACGAACAGTTTGAGGAAAATTTACAATTTATCTCAACAATAACGTCAACGTCAACGTATGTTTAACGTACTTTACATAGACACAAACACTTGAAAATTCATTTTCCATGCAAGTTACAAGTCATAGTCATAAATGCAAAGCAAAAGTCAGTGATCCGTATAACTTTTAAATCATGGGGAAAATTCACGCCTTAATCGAAGAAGTCCTTCTATACGGTTCAGTTGTTATTGTCTGGAAGATTTGGGCAAGGGCAGATAACCAAATAAACTAAAATAATAGAGAGTTGTCTCCTTTTCATCTAAGCTAATGTAAACCCACTTGTGAAAACATATGAATTAATTCCATACAGCTCAGGAGTTATGGCCCATGCACTGATTTTTCAGCTGTAAAATCGGTAAATACCCGGTGGGTTCATATGCGAGGCGTCACAGGTGAGGTGAAGCGAGCTTGAAATAATTCATTTTCCGCATCGGTGACTCTACACTGCCTGTTTCTACCCAATACTACATGTATTGAATACGTTTCGAGCTTTTGTACTAAATTGTAGTTTGTGTGTTGATCTATTTAGAAAGAATGAAATACTACTAGATACAGCATTTTCTTTAGGAGTTGAACTTGAAGAAATCAATACGTGGAAAGGTAATTTTAGATTTTACGCCTGTAGAATTATTATAAATATAAAGAATGGATATATTTCAATGGTTCACAATTTGATTCACAAGTAAATCTGTAAATGTTTCATTTATAAAATACAAGAAACCACTATTTATTATTTCAACCGCCTCTTATAAACAGGATATTTGATAATTCCGCTTCTGTTTTAATTTACCGTATTTCAGCCGCGACACGCCCGGTCGAGAAGGCGAGGACTCAGTGGTCGTGGGTCTTTGGAGAAGTTCAGCCTCATCAGTTGGTTCCCCGATGACAGCCCGAAATATTTTTAAAAAGAATAACTAAGGGTTGAAAGTGCTGTTAAACCGCATTCATCCAGCGCATGACGTCTTAATGACGTCGTACTTAGGTTGATGCGACGTCATCGCGTCGCATCGACGTCAGTGCGACATCATTACGCTGTCATATGCCTCCTGGGACGGTACTTTCAGGAGAAGTAACCCTTGCTACCTCAATTTTTGCCTCACTTATCAAAATGAACCCCTTTTGGAGGCGCTTCGTCTTCCAGGGAAGTAAAAGGAAGTAAAGTTGTTCCGCTTTGTAAAATGTCAGAAAAAATAGAAGTGTACCATTTGGGACCTTATCAGCTCTAGAACGTGCAGACAACATAGGTTCATCGGCTCGCACGTCGGTGAATAGGCATACAGCAGTCAACGCGGATGGGTTAAGCGCTATCGTCGTCTATTTCAGCAATTTTACTGGCCATCCGCGGCAATTTATGCGGCGGGTTTTATCTCGACTTGCATCGCCGCATGTCGCCAAAAATATCTCGACTTGCATCGCCGCATGTCGCCAAAATGTCATGACAGCGTTACAGGGGTTGTAGAAGCGGCTACACACACACACGATAAGTTTGTGTGAGTAGGAAGGGTCCAGCGGTAGACTGCTTGTTTGCGCTGGCTCTTCTGTGTCGGAGGAGGAGCCCCGTAGCTCAGTAGTTTAAGCGCTGGCTTGCTGATCTAGCGGTTACGGTTTCGATCTCGGCTTGATCTTTTTAAACGTAAACGGGGTTCTATTGCACACAACCTTTAATTATCAGCCTCCCATCGTCCTGATATGACTGACGTACTGTTAAAAAAGGACGTAAAATCGCAAGTCATCCATCCATTTGTGTCACCAGTTTTCGCACATGTATGATTTATGCCTTTCGCCATGCATTGCTGCTTTTCTGCATGCTCACATGTCTTGCCGAGGGATGAATTTTCGTGTTTTTGTACAATGGGAAACTTTACCCTACAACAAGGCAATGCGGTATTGAACAAATATTTGATGACTTTACTGCATATACTTTTTGAATCGCAAGTTCGTTTGGTTTTTAAAATGTTGTATTTTATTATTCAGTTGTTTATTCAAATTTGGCTGTAATGTTTCAAGTCTGTGTTTTTATGACGTATGTAATCTTTATTATTTTATAGTGCTTTGATTTCTGTTGTCTGAACTATTGATAACGTAAAGAACATTTGTCATTTTCATGGAATATCTCATGATAAGATATCTTTTTATAAATATGGCTAATATGTCGATGGAGAACCACGGAACCTCTTAAAAATCGACAGAGATATTCGTGATCGAACACGGAAGAGATTCCATTTTCTATTTCAGTTTTATTTCTCTTTCTTACATTCCTTCTTTTTCGTGTACATTTCGAAAATACATGTAGAACTTCAATGGCTCGAACCCTGATGGCTTCAAGGTTGACCCTGCCTGACCAGAACTCTTCCCTTGGTCCTTAGAGGCCAGTTTATATAGAAACTAACCCTGGATGGCTAGAACTACCCCTGGCTGGAACTAAGTTTCGTGGTCCCAAGCCTGTTCGAGCCATCAAAGTCTTACTGTAGATTATTTTTTTGTAAAGATCGCCCGAGAAATACCACCGTCTATTTTGAGTTAAGGTTGATTTTTTTTCAAAATGTATAAATAATTTGACTATTGTACTACCTGAATCAGTCCCCCCCCTCCCCCTCCTAACTTTATCTCTTTTTTTTTACCATAAAACGTCCAATTTCCATGATCGTTCTGAAAAAAAGAAAAAAACAAAAACAAAAAAAACAATTATTCAGAATTTTCATGATATATTTTTTTCATAAAGGGAGGAAAACAGTGCGGCCATGTTTTTCTTTTTTGCATTTTAATCAGCATCCTTTATGGTGGCCGCATATGGACCCTCACTTCAAGTGATCCGTTCAGGTTATAATTAAGGCTGTGCATCAGATAAAGTGATTTTGATCGAATTTTATATATAGGATATTTGAGTATATGAATTATTCACATATTTATACGTACATGTATGCACCGCGGCGTGAGAAATCCTATCTGCGAGCACTTGCGAACCGCTCATGCTGATATCAGCCTGTGTATCGTGATGCACAGTTAGGTCTAATTATGCACATTGGGCCATAGCAATGTAATGAATTCCAGAAATCTTAGAGCTGACTTGATGAGCAGGCTTTTGTCGATATGCTCGCCTCTCATATGTTACAAAGCATAACGCGGCTCACACGCTCCCAGGACGGCACAACGTCATTGAAAATTAAGCCGCGGTACGACAAAAACCAACAAAAAGGCATGGGCGTCCAGCGACTATTCAGATCAGTCTGGGCATCAGGCTGATCAGAGTCTTCGCTGTCCGCACAGAGCTAGCTTAGATAATTTGCCACCATTTAAACACACGTAGAAGACCCTGATCAGACTCTCATATGTTACAAGGTAATGCCACTTTGTTGGTTTCTCCTGTTGCGGCTCAAATGTGTAGTACATTTTGATTAAGCCCTCTTTTGCAACTAAATGGGCGACTCAGTAGACATTTCAGCACGCTCGCGGTCGCTCGAGGCACTGGTACAATGGTTCCTGCGCCTCGAGCGCCCACGGATGCTAACGTTGTTGAACACACTGCTAGGTCAGTTTAAAGTTTGAAAAAAAAAGATTTCAGTTTTCAGAAAAAGAGAGAAGAAAAACGGTTGAAAATTAAAACCTTCGCGCAACAGCTTGCTCCATTGTTTTTACTCCTGGAAAAATCTTTTGAAAATATGATGTCAGTATTTATATGATGAAAACAATTTGATAAATATTTGATCCTTCATTTGGCCGCCTTATTATTATAAAAATCTGATATTTAACCTTGCAACAGGTGACTCTTTCAGACTTAACGCATGAATTTTGTGGTTTCACCTTTTTTTTAAGAGAAACCTTGTTTCTCTGTGCGAATGAACTATTTTGGAAGAAAATTTGATGATTTTATGCGGATGAAATCGTGTGTGAACGCAAGTTTACATTTCTTTATATCAAGTAGCTGGTTGAGGGAAAATTATGTGCTTGCAGGGTATAAACTGTTTATGTAGAATTGTTTGAAAACCAAATAAGCCACGTCAGGAGCAATAGGCCCACATCGCTCGCATGTGCAATCTAATCAGAGCATCCTAGGTTGCTTTCAATACTTAAAGCGCTACAAAAAAGGGAGAGAAGGCAGACGACAAAATTTACCCCAGCAAAATTAAATAAAAGCATCGCAAACGACTGAGTGATACCCCGCATGTTGCTGATTATTTACTTTATACGTGTATGTGTAAAAAGGGCAGGGGTAGATTATCCGTTTGGAGCCACTATAAATAGAAGGAGAGAAAGCAGACGACAAAATTTACCTCAGCAAAATTGAATAGATAGATGGATGACATGTGATTTTACGTCCTTTTCAACAGTATTTCAGTTACGATGGAAGGATGATAATGAAAGGCTGTGTGCAATGGAACCCCGTTTACGGTAGGAAAGATTCTCGCCTCAAGCGGGATTCGAACCCGGTCCGCTAGATCAGTAGGCCAGCGCTTAACCCACTGAGCTACCGGGGCTCCTACAAAATTGAATAAAAGCATCATAAACGACTGCGTGATACCCCGCACGTTGCTGATTATTTACTTTATACGTGTATGTGTAAAAGGGCAGGGGTAGATTATCCGTTTGGAACCAAATTTTGATCATCTCAAGAGGCTTTTATTACTTCTATCAAAAATTGCAAGTTTCAGAAAAATCTAAATCTTATGTTTTTTTTTTCATCATTTTATGTATCTTTTTGGCACGGAGGCAGGGGCATATAATCCACATGGGGTAAATTTTGAGCATCACAGGAGGCTTTTATTACTCTGACCACTTTCTGTAAATTTCAGAAAATTCGCTTTGAATTCTAATTTATATAGATTTTTTCATGATTTTATACATGTGTATAGCCCAAGGGCAGGGGCAGATAAGCCCTGAGGATTTTTTTTGTGGTAACGCAGAGCTGTTGTTGCTTCGATCATTTTGTGAAGTTTGACCATGATATTCCTAATAGTAAAGGAACTAGTGGCCAAAAACATTTTTTGTACATTGACAAGTGCCATTACTCTGTCAGAAATTATCGAAATGCCCATTAACAATCCCAAGCGAGACAATCTTGGTACAAATGCATATGCAAAATTTGAAAGAAATCCGTTCATAAATACTTGTTATCGAACGGAAACGAAGTGCGGACGGACGGACGGACAGACGGACGTTCGTACGACGAACGGACGGACAGACACACGGACGGCCAACGTGAAAACATAATATCCCGCCACTAACGTGTGGCGGGGTATAAAAAGAAAGTTTTGTTTAAGCTATATCACATTGAGAATTCAAAGACTAGCGGGCAAAAAGTGTTGACTCAGATAAGGCGGCTCATCATGAGCCGCTTTATCTGAATAGACGTTGTTTGCCGATTCAACTATTTTCGTTTTGGGGCTGTAAGGATTAAAATGCATTAACCTGAACAGACTACACATATGCGCAGCCTGTTTTGGGACAGGCGCATGCGCAGTGGGCATTTGCGTTTGGACAGGTTTTCTTGCTTTGTGCCTTAAAACTATGCCACGATTGTTTTGCTACATTACTTCTTATTTTGATTTCTCAAGGCGTAAGCAAAATTTAAGAACTTTGCAATAACGCTTTCAAATGTAACCACCGTGACTAACATGTAGCTTCACAGAGTATGTCAGTGATATGGATTTGGCTTGACCCATCCGAGCCAGGCAGCCATGTGCTTTTAGCTGCACGCGCAAACGTTGCTTAGCCGCCACTCATCTTTCCTACCCACGCCGAGAATGTCACTCAAAAGTCACCTGATAGTGTATAATTTGCCTATGCAACAACATAGTCCCACAAACAAACTCGCACGTGTTCAATGCCCTATAATAAGTCCGTAATTTGACCTTACTGTTAGTAGCTGTTTGAAGTAGGCGCGATTTTCAGAAAGGGGAGTAGCTATTAAGGGGTGTGGCATGCCGGCAGTCGAGTCGTGCAAGATGTAGCAACACATGAACGGTGGTTTCCTGGCCACAATTGCTGTTGGTTTCCTGCCCAGAATTGCTGTAATTATGGCAAGCCATTTTACTATTTATTATGGAATGTAGATATTTCATTTATTATATCACATATCTAATATATCATATAAGGTATTTATTATATAAAATATCTTAGATAAATATACTAGATACGATATCTTATATAATATATTAGAATCTAATATAACATATAAATATCTAACGTAATAGATATCTTATATCCTTTATAAGATATCTGATATAGGATATAAAATATCTTATGTAGGATATGAAATATCTAATTTTACATATAAGATATCATGCAAGATATCAGATGTCTTATATAATATGAAAGATATCCTACATAGCATATAAGATATCTTATATAATATATAAGATATCTGGTGTATATAAGATATCAATAAAATATCTCATCCCATATATGACATCTTTTTTTCTATTTAGATATCTTATATGCCATATAAGAATGCCATATAAGATACCTAATATACTAAATAAGATATCTAATATAGGTATATAATATATCTTATTTGACTTTTCCATAAGACAAAATACAATATATAAGATATCTGATAAATTATATAAGATATATGAAAAATTAAGATATATCCTATATAAGATATATTCTATATCAGATATCTTATATGTTATATCAGATATCTTTTATGTTTTATCTGATATTTTAATTGGCATATTAGATATCTTATATACTATATAAGATATCTACTATGCATAATAAATAGTAATACATCGGACTCGACAGTATCGGATCAAGTTCAATAAAACTCCTGTTTTGTTGTATGTGAATGCTAAATGTATGTATGTTATGACACATAACAATTGCAAAATATCCCTTCTATCTATCCATGTCAAAATATTTACAAAATTTATTCCCTTAAGGGCGGATAACCTGTCGAGACCTACAGAAGGGTCTTACGACAGTAACGAATCAGGTGCGACAGTATCGGATCATATGATATTATTTTGTAGGAGAGTTTCTCGGAGGCATTCTGCCAACCTTCTTAGCTTCAATAATTTTGCTACATAAACAGCTGGACCTATTAGACCCTCAGAGAAAAATTTTACGGCCTTTCAACGATATTTTTCGCGTGGTCCTTCACCAGCAACGGTTATGTCTGTTAAATGTATACAAAAGTACAAGCATGCCAAAAATTCTTAACTCAGTAATCCCCTGCGCTCCATAGGACGGAACTACTCAAACAGTAAAGATCAGTATCTGCCTTTGCAAAGTGTAGATCCTGATAAGACAGTAGTGTCTGATCAGGATCAACAAATTTACGGTTATTTTCCGCCTTAACGATATTTCAGTGCACTCAGTGTATAAACACTACATGGTCATTCAGCGAGTTCTCCGGCATTGATCTGAGTCTACACAGTGTATAGATGAACGCCAGTCATTATTGGGTTCACAACACATGTGCGAGCTGATCTCGAATGTTTAACGGCAGCTTAGTTGTGCTACGCATAACCTTCATTATCATATGCTAGCATGCTGGGCGTGTGATGGGGGATGTTTTACAAAAAGGATGTTGTCTTAGTTTTATACTGATCTTCTTTGAAAGAAGACACAGCAGACACTCAGGTAGTTGATTTATGACTTGTTTTCAGCATCAGACCATACATCCCACTTGCAGTTTTCAAGCTTAGGCCTATCTTTTCAGTTTAAATTATATAATGATCCGTTACTGTCGCACATTGGTGCCCCAATTTTCAAGTCTTCAGTTTCATCTAATACTGGGATGACACAAAAATAATGACTGCCTGCAATTTCAGGGATTACAAAGCAAAATTGGTTTCAATCGCCTAATGATAAAATAGTTTAAGTAACCGAAATTTATTTTGGGGTAACGAGCAGTAGGCAAAATGCAAGCGCCGCTGAAGAGGGGCCAAGCTTTTCAACAACTCTGATTTGTTTCACAGCCGCAGATTTCTATCGGATTTTTCACCCTGCTCTTTGTCATTGGTTTACCTTGATGACTGTAATATAATGATAAAAAATATTTGCTTCATTTGTGAGAAAAATGGGTGATAACATACGAGTGATCCGATACTGTCGATGATCCGATACTGTCGAGTCCACTGTACGGCTCGCCATATGTTAGGCATATGTTAGGCTAACATGTTTCACTTCGCTTTCTCGCTTTCGTGGTCACCACATGCCATATCAGCGGGAACTGAACGTTCAGTGACGATATGGCGTTGATACAAGGTTGATTAACGGGGACATGTCTGTGGATACCACTTTACATTTATGTATGAAAAACTCGAGCTGTCATTGAAACTAAATAAAGCTTACTAGCGGAGGAGTAGAACCAACATTTCGAAGCTAGACAGCTCGTAGAAATTTGGCCTACAGTACTAGATCTAGACTTACAAGATCTAATACTGCAGTAAAATGTTCTTAGAAACTTATTATGCCCATTCCGTATGACATTCAGCTAAACAGACAATATTTGGTCCGACATACAGCGATCTGTTCCTGATCAGACTGCGTATGTGGTGACAGGTGTTTTAGACATGTAGTATGCGTGAGACGTAAAACAGTCTCCCGGAAAGGCTGCCTCATCCGCTTCCTCACTAACAAAGATAAGCAGCATATGAGTAACAGTGTGTGTAGAACTGACCCATCGATTTAATATGCATATTTTTTCAGAGCAAGAAGAAGCAATACCAGCAGTGCCTTTCCTTAATCTACCAAATGAAATGGGAAAACGTAGGGCTTCCTAAACTCGAAGACTGGGGAATGTGGTATTTTACAGTTCTTACAACCACTTGCCTCGACACGGGAAAGTGAGCCTAGTACACTGTCTGGGTGTTAGAAGGGGAACATCATCAAAAAGTGGGTAAAACAGGTATAATACATTATTTTCGGACAGGACTACTTACCGAATACAGTCGAAAAATATGTTAATCTCACCGATTTTTCCCCATAAAATCTTATTTTCAGCTATCTTATGCAGCGATATTTTGTTAGCTCACCTGAGCCGAAGGCTTACAGGTGAGCTTATAGTATAGGCAGGCATCCGCCGTCCGTCGTCCGTCTGTCAATGTTTTCAAACGACATCTCCTCTGAAACTACAAGGCCCATTGTTACCAAATTTCATATACAGCATCTATAGGCAGGGGGAACCAATCAAACTGTTTTTTATCCAAATCCCTTTGGAACTTTGGTTGCTATGGCAACGTAAAGTTTCCATTGACTTGTATGGGAAAAATTGAAAATTTGCATTTATTGCTATTTCTCTGCAGATAATTTGATAAATTTTAAATACAGAAATATTCCTTGAGTAGTTCTCTATCAGCCACATGAAATTTATGTTAATTGCACAAATAGGCTGGTTGCCATGGCAACCGAATGGTTAAAAATAGAAAAATATTCAAAAATCATCTCCTCAGAAACTGTGCAACCAATAAAGCTCAAACTTCACAGAAAGGATCTTGGTACTACCCTCTATAAAAATACTGTTTTTCTTGGCAATTGCTCCAGTAGTTTGGTTGCAATGGCAACTTAAAGTTGCCATTGACTTATAATGGGAAAATGGAAAATTTGCATTTATTGCTATGTCACTGCAGATATTTTGACAAAACTTTCATAGAAATGTTCCTTGAGTAGTCCCCAACCAGCCATATCAAATTTATGCAAATTGAGCTATTTGGCTGGTTGCCGTTGCAACCGAATGGTTAAAAATAGAAAGAATATTAAAAAATCATCTCCTCAGAAGCTATGCAACCAATAAAGCTCAAACTTCACAGAAAGGATCTTGGTACTACCTTCTATAAAAATACTGTTTTTCTTGGCAATTGCCTCAGCAGTTTGGTTGCTATGGCAATTTAAAGTTGCCATTGGCTTATAATGGGAAAAATGGAAATCTGCAATTTTTGCTA
Organism: Ctena decussata; assembly: GCA_963989385.1. Classification (NCBI taxonomy): domain Eukaryota; kingdom Metazoa; phylum Mollusca; class Bivalvia; order Lucinida; family Lucinidae; genus Ctena; species Ctena decussata. The sequence continues at coordinate 121,588,365 of OZ022498.1, forward strand.
TCTCACTGCAGTTATTTGGATTTTTTTCCTACAGAAATGTTTCTTGAGTAGTCCTCTATGATTCATATTCATATTAATTTTGTCCAAATCACCGAATTTGATTACTTGCCATGATGGCAACATAAAGGAAAAAAAAAATTGAAAAATATTCAAAAAATCTTCTCCTCAAAAACTATATAGGGGGATGAAGCTGATTCTTTGCATACATGTTCATGACATTAGCCACTACATACAGATTGTTTTCTATTATTGTTGCCCACGTGGTTTCATTGCTATGGCATTTTAAAGTTTCCATTGACTAACAACTCAGTCGTTGAAATTCGGCCACATTGTACAATTTACTTTAGCGTTACCTACCCTTGAGTGCTGAGGATGAATGGACTCAGGTGAGCTACAGGACCAGTGGTCCTCTGGTTCATATCAGCAAGATCCTGATATAGAGCACGAACACTCAAAAAGTCTAAAATTTTCTTTCGTAGGGTTAAACCATAATGCCTGACCTTGATACACAAGATGAAGCCCCGACATAATCGTTTTTGTCGCAACTGCCTTAGCAAGGTGCGGTAATGTTTAGGGAGAGGAACTTTATAAGTACTTGTGCTTTCGTTCCAATCCCACTATTTGTATTGTATCAATGTTTATATGTATTGAAAAAGTTTGAAATAAATATGTTTAAACCAAGGTGCGGTAATGGTGCATGTACCCGGTTTTTCTCACTTAACGTTGACCCTAGCGCTTTAATCCATTTCTGACTGAGACTGACGGTGGAAGAAAAGGCTAGATTTCCACCAAACTTGCATACCTAAATATTTGTCAGTAGGCCTGTATAGATAACCCCGTTGAAGATAATTTAAGCTCACCTGAGCCGAAGGTTCTAGGACCTTACAGTATATCCCACTGGGCACACGACGTTAAATCAACGTTGATTCTACGTTGATTCAACGTCATAACGTTGAAGCAACGTAGATAAAATGTTGGTTCAACGTTGTGTGCCTGCTATAGGCAGGCTCCGTGGACCCTCGTCGACCGTCATCTGTCCACACTTTCAGACGACCTTTCTTCTGAAATCACGGCTACTTGTTCATATTTGGTCTCCAGGGGTCGGGGGAACGAAAAGTTGTTCAAACGGTCCTGGTCACATGACTAACATTGCTGCCACGCACATATATGGTAAAAGCATGTAAAGAACCATTCTTGGTATTTAGTATTGAGTACACGAGTACTACCAAGATTGTTCAAATGATGACCTTGGATTGACCTTGAACTTTTAACGTCAAATAAGGGAAAATGCCAGAACATAAGAGTTCATGGAGTTTTTGAAGATATTGGCATAAAATTTGTATATACAGTATATATGTCTTAATGAGTACAAGAAGATTTGCGAGTACAAGAAGTCAAGTTCATTCTTTGTCCTTTGACCAAGGTCTCTCATATTGCGATAATTTCAAACATCTCCTGAAAAGTCACTGGGCCATTTGTTGCCAAATTTCATATAAAGCCTCCAGGTGTTGAAGGAACGTAAATTTGTTCATAATGTCTAGGTCCCATGAGCAACGCGGTCGCCACACCCATATATGGTTAAAACATTTCCAATCTTCTTCTTCTGCACTAGTCGACCGATGGCCTTGAAACGTGAGTACTTCCAAGATTGGACAAATGATGACCTAGGGTTGATCTTGACTTGTTTAACGGTATTAAAGCAATATTTGATTTCTTGTGCTATTTTATGGGAAAATGCTAGAACATAAGAGTTTATGAAAATTATTGAAGGTTTTGGCCCAAAATTGGTATATACAGTCATCTTAATGAGTACATGAAGCTCTGTGGGTACAAGAGGTCAAGGTCATTCTCTGACCGAGATTTTATCATATTTTGACAATTTCAAACAAAATAATAATTACATGAAAATTTTTTAGTAATAAAGGTCAAGGTCATTCTCTGACCTTTAACTAACGTTTCTCGTATTTTGACAGTTTCAGACTATCTATCAGGGCCTATGTGCTCGAAAGTGTCGTTAAACCTGGCATAACGATATCGTTAATTCCTGTTAACGATGCTATAACTAACGATTAACCAACACTTAACGACGGTTAGACAAAGCTATAGTTAGAGCATCGTTAAACGACTGTTAGCGATACCTTAACGACAGTCTGTAACGATGTCGTCGTCATCAAAACGTCACGTTTTAGGCGAGAAATATCATATAAGTGTCATCGGGTGAATGGTAACCTGACGGCATGTGTAAAAGGGGAGGACTCGGATGAGACTGCACGTCCGAGAAGTGTGCTCGAGTCTTCTCTGTTTGCCTGCACACTCTGTGAATTCTGAGGAACAAACACAGTTAATAGTGAAGACATAGATGCGCAGCCTGATTGGCCATACGCAAATGACGCAATGTCTCTTTTGGGCGACACCGTTAAGAGCAGAGAGATACTTTTATAAATCTATATCATTTTAAAACTTTTTGAAGTTCGAAGAAATGGTTATACCACCATATACTTTCGCCTTCCAGCTCTTTAAGAAAAATTTTGCTCCTGGAGGAGCAGCCAATTCTTAATTGTATGACTATGAGTCGCAAATTCTTTCCTTTAAGAGTTGCCTCTATTCGGGACATTTTTTGTCGTCTAAAACAGCAAGCAAAGGGAAAAAAAACATGGAGTTGTACCCATTTTTCCGTTTATAGTCAATACTCTTATGCTTATTTAATGCAAATGCAGCGATGACCAACCGCGCTAAGAATTTCATTAGAATATGCATGGACGAATTTATATCGCTGTTGACATGTTCAAATGGATTGACCCGTGGGTATGAGAAAGCCAGTGCGCGAAGTCGTGACCCTCCAAGTGGGCATCTATATCCTTGTTCCCCAGAAATACAAGAATTCCGCGGAATACCATGTCGCACCAGCACTGCACTTCCACAGTAGCAAATGTAATGATAAAAGAAAAAAAAAAGGTTTGGATGATCCTTGTATATAGCAACAACTTTTTTATTTTGGCAGATTAGCCGTCCAAGATGGCTGCCATCCACTCATACTAAAATAAGCACAAACATGACAAACAAAATGGCAGTACTTTAAGAACCACTGGACAGATATTGACAAAATCTGTGTCAGAATAATCCTTGCCTGACACTTTTAAAGATTTGCTTTCACTTTCTTCTTACCATATTCTCTGCTACTATGGACGCACAATGCAGGTGCGACATAGCATTAAAGCGGAATTCGGGACTGTGTTTCTTCATTTCTGCATTGTCTAATGTCGCTTTATATTTGTTCCCAGTTTCGCAAAAATAACTTTATGGTTTTAAAGCCATTACCCCCATTACCCTTACATTTTCAGATTTTCAAAACTTTTGCAAAAAAAAATAAAATAAATAAAAAATAGAAAATTGTGTCTGCAAGACACTAATAGTGCCCCCGCGCAGCGCCTGTAACAGGACATGTGAACATCCCTAAAGCACCTTTTAAGCGCAAACAACATATACAATGTCCACAACAAGTATACAAAGTTTGAAAAACAGCCGCTAAAATTGTGGGAGAAATTGACCAAAGAAAGTACTAACCCTACAATACAAACATATGCTTAAAATGACTAAGTTCAAAAGGCTGTGTTTCTGTCAAAATTAAAGCTAGTTCCAATAAAAACCCACACGTACATTTTCAATATGATCATAGCATGTATGCAAGGTTTGAAAAGGATCCAATGAAAACTGTGGGAGCAGTTGATTACACAAACTTCATACCCTACAATGCAAAATTTGCCTAAAATGGCTAAGTTCAACAGGCTACAATTCCGTCAAAATTAATTCTAGCTCCAACAAAAACCCACATGCACATCTTCAATATGTCTACAGCATGTATGCAGGGTTTGAAAAAGATCCACTGAAAACTGTGGGAGAAGTTGATTACACAAACTCTATATCCCACAATGCAAAACATCGCCAAAAATGACTAAGTTCAAATGGCCGTAATTCTATCAAAATTAATTCTAGCTCCATCAAAAAATCCACATGCACTTTTTCAATATGTCTACAGTATGTAGGCAGGGTTCGAAAAAGATCAATTGAAAACTGTGGGAGGAGTTGATTACACAAACTCCGTACCCTACAATGCAAAACATTGCCTAAAATGACTAAGTTCAAATGGCCGTAATTCTGTCAAAATTTATTCTAACTCCATCAAAAATCCACATGCACATCTTCAATAGGTACACAACATGTATGCAAAGTTTGAAAAAGATCCATTGAAAACTGTGGGAGGAGTTGATTACACAAACTCTATACCAGTGTGACGAACGGACGGACAGACGGACAGCGGCAAATCTTAATACCCCCTGACTATCATCACGGAGGCATAAAAAATGTCTGCTTCAAGTCCTGAAAATAATATTGTCATTGATTTGCTATGATAGTAGAACAATTTATCTTGAAATCATGCCAATCTGTAAAGGCCGCATTGCTTTATCAGCGTGAAAAATTTTGTCACGCGGTATCAATGCAAGCTTCTCAGTAAAGTTTCGTCAGTGTAAATGACCATGATTAGCCAGCTTTAAACAACTAAAACATCATTGAGTTTCACATAAAAAGGGTTTGAAAACTTATTTGGATCATTTTAGTTGGCAACTAAAATGACCTACTTTCGATTTCATTAAGATGAATAAAATGGTAAGAATACAATGTACCTGTAGGCGTGGAATCCCAATCAAGTTAAGTTAAGTTAGAATTCTCCTAACGACGTTCCCCAAGTGGCTCAGCGGTACGTAACCATAGCCACACACACTTGGCGCCGTGTGTCCGTCCAAAAATCACTATCCCGCCTATGTTTATATAGCATAGCTAGACGGGAAACCAGAACAGGAAATCTTAATTTATGGAGCGGTTTGTTATTTTACAAAAATTTGTTTTCTCTACTTTTTGCCAGTTATATGACTCAATATATGCACATCAACCAACATTTTATTAACAAACGTGAAGGTTTAATCGCCTTTAACAATTATTTGTGTTTAGACGTTTTTACCACGGATAGGACTAAGGAGACTTTAATGCCTTCGTTTCAAATCAAATCTCAAGGTGCCAGTCATCAACAAAACAAACTGCTTTGACTTCTGGGAACTGCGCCCCGAGTCCTCCTTAATATTATTAACAGCTTTAAAGAGCATTCAGCATCAGATTTTTGGGTGACCATATGCAGAAACAATGAAGAAAACATTTAATGGACCATTATTCTGTATAAATAATTAACCTGTAAAAATGAGAAAATGTTCATTGACTTTCATAGGTTTGATTGAGGTCTGTCTGACATAAACTAGGTGGTCATTATCATGTGGATGGAGGGTTGTTGTGGGGTGTGTGTGTGGTAGTGGGGGGAGGGGCGGGGGTCATTGTCTTTTTTGTCACCTGTTTCATGTGTGTGTGTGGGGGGGGGGGGGGGGTCGAAAAATTCTGGTGAGACTGGTGAGGGTGTGTGTGTGTAGGGGGGGGGGGGTCATAAAAAATCAGAATCATCTGAAAACGTACCCCCCTAATAGATGACTCGTCCCTAACATAAATAATTAAAATGTGTTATGCCATGAACTCAAAATATAATTTTGGTTCGTCAAAAATAACTTGAAAAGACTTAAAGCTTCAATATCTTTAAAAATGACAAAACCTTTACGTGCAGACGTGTATCTTGAAACCTACAAGGCACTTAGCACAAGCTGCAAGAAAAAATAAACTCTGATGGAAGGTCCTGTAGAAGCAAGGAACACAACAGGGAACAGAAATTAGCAGACTCTGATTAACTGAGTCTGTTCATTGTGCACTCGCCCAGAGATTCCCAAGTCGCGGTCATGGCCTCAGAACTGGCTTCATGGTGGTCACTTGCCAGCCCGTTTTGTTTTCTCTGACGGAAGCTCTCGGCGTTTTATGCGAAAGAGTTCAACTTAATACTTTATATACAATTTTCTGTATACAGAAAAAATAATAAAAAAACAAAATTAAGTAAAAAATGCATGACTTTGCTGGTACTATAAACCAATTAATACTTGTGATATTGGTTTTAACGATATAAGTTAATCTTAACGACACCCCTGACCCTGTCGTTTATTTAACGACATTGGTAACGATTCTCAAACTAGCGACAGTGTTAACGACTGCTTCGAGAACCGCGGAAAACGACTAACGATGCTCTAACGCTATCGTTAAGTGTAACGACAGCTTCGAGCACATAGGCCCAGCTTTGTTCAAATAATGACCCTAGTTTGACCTTTGACCGTTTTACTCAGGTGAGCGATTCAGGGCCTCATGGCCTTCTTGTTTAGGTCTTGGTGGATGTGTTATTGGGACGATCCGAAGAGATAATTAGGTTTCTATGACCTTGACTTATTTTGAAGGCCACAGGAGGTATCAGAATTTTAATAAATATCACTTGAACCTATTGACAGTTTTTTTTAATTTTCTCCAAGCTTTCATTAATATATTATTGGGAAAAGCCTACGTGGTATTTAGTCGCGGCGACCTTGACCCTCTTTTCAAACTTACAGAACTGATAATGTTTAATATCTCTTAAATTAGAGACATATATAGATTCATATATATATATACTGAAAGGATTTAAAAACTTCCACTTTTTATTGCTGGCTGCTGATCTGTTTACTCATGACAGTGTTGACTATTTAACGACAAAATGCTTGAAACTTATCAAATTTAAAGATTACGCAGCTTATTTGTATCATTTACCTAAATGACGTCAGTAAAAGAGCGTAACGTCACTGAAATGCATAAGGCGATGCCGGGGTTATCTTATGCAACACTCTTTCGACCACTTCTTACTGTCTTAATATTGCGACGTCATCAACGTTGATTTGCAAGTATCATTGCGGATGAAGCTGTCGCGCAAAGCCTATTACGGAGACGGCGTCGACGTTAGTAAACGTCATGTCCTCTGGTTTTCAATCTTGGTTAGGTGCTTTTCTGACGGTCTTTTTAGCTTCCTGTAAACAGTGCACGTCGTCTGAGATTGTAAATTGCCGTAAGTAACGCATAAAATTGTACCGCGACGTCACTTTTTGAAATTTCAGCATTTATCTGACCCAAAACTCTGCGCCTGTTTGCGATATTAGGCGCGGTAGGCTAAATTAAGCCACTGACCGAGTTTAATTTTTTAAAATTCAATTTGATATCGTAAGAGAAATGTTTCATCAGAAAACTGTATACATGAAGCTATTCATCATTATGTAAACGGTACTAAGAACACGAGGAGCACGTGCTTGTTCCTGACCGATTCGGTTGAACGATTTCAAATTCCGTATATTGATAGAATCAGGTATAATAGAATATATATGCTGTAAAATTTTGGTGGGCGTAGCTGCATTCATTTTTGAGATATTCAAAATTAATGAGTGGAAGTTTTTAAATCCTTTCAGTATATATATAGATCATTGCTTGAACCTATTGACAGACTTGGAATTTTTATCATACTTGCATGGACATATCATTGGGATAAGCTTAAGAGATGATTATATTTTTGTGACATTGACCCCATTTTTGGTGTCACAGGAGGACTTTACATGTTAAGTATCTCTTGAATCAAATTACATATTTTTACAAAACTTGATATAGCACTAGATTAAGTTTAAGAGATGATAAGATTGGGTGACCTTGACTCCATGTTAAACTATGTTTTGACCCTGTGGAAACGCTTCATTTAGACAATTGTAATTGCATGGCACAACGTATATTTTGCTTAGAAATGAGACAGCTCGTCGAATATGGCTTCCGGCAGCTGAGGGACAGCTGTTCCGTTATGCAAGTTTTATCCATTTGTGAAAATGATAATGTATCTGTACCCAAGAGTAGCTGATGGTTTGTTAATCAAACTTTAAGCAGTGAGCGTTTTTAGCTCACCTGAGCCAGCGGCTCCGTGGGAGCTTAAAGGATGGTATTAAAGGCTCCGTCGTCCGTTAAAATTTTCAAACTTCTTCTCTGAATCCGCTGGGCCGATAGTAACCAAATCTCATGTAGAGCCTCTAGGAGGCGGGGGAACGAAAAGTTGTTCAAGCGGTCCTGGTCACATGGCCAACATGGCCGCCACGCCCATATATGGTAAAAAACCTTTAAATCTTCTTCTCTAGAACCAATAGGCCGATGGCCTTGAAACTTGGTATGTAGCATCGGGTACGCAAGTACTACCAAGATTATTCAAATTATGACCTTGGGGTGACCTTGACCTTTCTTACGGTGAGGTCAAACTTGCTTTCTGTAGCTTCTATATGGGACAATGCTAGAACATAAGATTTCTTGGAAATTGTTGAAGATTTCGACCTGAAAATTGATATATACAGTCATCTGAATGAGTACATGAAATATATGCATACAAAAGGTCAAGGTCATTCTTTGACCTTTGATCCTGGTCTCTCATATTTTGACTATTTCACACATCTCCTCATAAAGCCAGTGGGCCAATTGTAACCAAACTTCATATAGAGCCTCTAGGGGCTAAGGGAACGAAAATTTGTTCAAACGTTCCTAGTCACATGACCAACATGGCCGCCATGCCCATATATGGTAAAACCTTTAAAAATCTTCTCGTCCAGAAACAATAGGCTGCTGGCCTTGAAACTTGGTATGTAGAATCGGGTACACTAGTACTACCAAGACTGTTCAAATTATGACCTTGGTATGGCCTTGACCTTTTTAGTGTAAGGTCAAATTTGCTTTCTGTAGCTTTTATATCGGAAAATGCTGGAACATAAGATTTCTTTGAAACTTTTGAAGATTTTGTCCTGAAAATTGGTATTTATCATCTTAATGAGTATATAAAATTTGTGCGTACAAGAGGTCAAGGCCATTCTTTGACCTTTGACCCTGCTCTCTCATATTTTGACAATTTCACACATCTCCTCAAAAGCGACTGGGCCAATTTTAACCAAATTTCATGCAGAGCCTCTAGGGGGCGGGGGAACAAAAATTGTTCAACCGGTCATAGTCACATGTTCAACATGGCCGCCATGCCCATATATGATAAAAAACCTTTTAAAATATTCTTCTCCAGAACCAATAAGCCGATGGCCTTGAAACTTGGTATGTAGCATCAGGTACATGAGTACTACCAAGATTTGACTTTGACCTTTCTTACGGTACGGTTTAAATTTACTTTCTATAGCTTTTATATGGGAAAATGCTAGAACATATGATTTCTTAGAAACTGTTGATGATTTTGACCCGAAAATTGGTATATACAGTCATCTTAATGAGTACATGAAAATACAAGAGGTTAAAGTCATTCTTTGACCTTTGATTCTGGTCTCTTATATTTGACGATTTCTCACATCTCCTCAAAACCCACTGGGCCAATTGTAACCAAATTTCATATAGGGCCTCTAGGGGCTTAGGGAACGAAGATTTGTTCAAACGGTCTGGGACACATGACCAATATGGCCGTCATTCCCAAATATGGCAAAAACCTTTACAAATCTTCATCGCCAGAACCAAATGATTGATGGCCTTGAAACTTGGTATATAGCATCAGGTACTTGAGTACTATCGAGATTGCGCAAATGATGAACCTTGACTGACCTTGACCTTTTTTAATGCAAGGTCAAGAATGGGAAAATGCTAGAACATAAGATCATGGCAAGGTAAGAAGATTTTGGCCTAAAATTGGTATATACAGTTGTCTTAATTAGTACATTGAAGATTTGCGGGTACAAGAGATCAAGATCATTCTTTGACCTCTGACCCATGTCTCTCATATTTTGACAAATTCAGACATCTCCTCCAAAGCCACTGGGCTAATTGTAACCAAATTTTATACTACACTCATGTCTGTGAAAACGACTCGACCTCACCTCGGGATAATCTTGGACCGTTAGGTAAATATAGCTACTTATCCGGTAAGTTCGAGTCGAGGTGGAGTTTGATTTTAGTTTGTGAATATGGGCCTTAGCCTCCAGGGGCTGAGGGGGGCCGGGTAGCGCAATCGGTAGGGCACCTGACTCGTAAGTCAGAGGTCCTGGGTTCGAATCCCGGTCTGGCCACATACTTTCGTTTCTCCTTCCGCTGATTCCAGAAGGGCAGTTGTCAGTTACTGGCGAAAGTATGTGCACTTAGTACGTGGTTAACCGCTTAGGAGGTCTAAGCCTGCCCAGGAATAGTGTGGTTAGGTTAACTGACCGTCCCGACATGACCTTAGTTGTTTACCGTGGACGTTAAGCATCAAATCAACCAACCAACCAGGGGCTGAGGGAACGAAAATTTATTCAAGCGGTCTAGGTCACATGACCTACATGGTCACCATACTCAGGTGAGCGATTCAGGGCCTCGTGGTCCTTTTGTTTCACATAGTCCTAGTCTTGCCTAGATTTTTAAACCCAATGTTTATCGAAAAAATTAACAGTAAATCTGTCAACGGTATCCCTGGAAAACATTATTTGCTAACCTGGACCTCTGACATTTTCGCTTCATCATCTGCAAGCATATCCCAGTCGGCAAACAATGTTGAAACAACGTTGAGTAAATGTTGATTACGCTGAATCGATGTCGATTCAGCCTTGTTTCGGCGTTGTTTATCCACAGGGCTGATATGAATGAATGCTGAAACAACGTTGAATCAATGTTAATTCAACGTCATGACGTTGAATCAACATTGATTCAACGTTGTTTCGGCGTTGTTTGTCCACTGGGCTGTTGTGTGTTTCAGGGTGATTGCAAAGATGGCAGAAAACGATCTGTACACAAAGGCACCAAAAACGCAGACAGGAGATCATCAGGAATACACGGACTTGCAGATAGCTAACCCTGAAGAGATCAACGTCAGCACAACCAATCAGAAAGCTCGTTACGACACCGGGGGCAAGAATGGGACCTGGTGGAATCGGTCTAATAGTGCCTTCGTAGGACCAACAGAAAGAAGTACATTGTGTTTTAAAAAACCGCCATCCAGGCGAAATTTGTATATACTGATAATAGGCGGTATTGTATTATTTGTAATTGGGTTAATAATTGGTATCTTAATAGGTTCTTTTGCAATTAACAATAGTTCTAATACGGGAGAAAATGGAGGAAATTCACATGTAGAAGGCCAGTCGGGTCAAACAGGCACAGATCCGTCAAAGTGCACGTGCCCTACCCTTCCATCAACTTCACAAACGCCAACAGTTATATCACAGTCTACACCGCCATCGAATCAACCAACTCCAGTGGCAACAAAATTTTGCAGCTGTCCGCCTTCACCTACAGCCCCATCTCCAACATCGAACGGCCCATGTGAACGTCGAAATCCTAGAGAGGCTTCTGTTACTCAGTCTCCATTTGCACCTTTGACAAAAACAGAAACAGACAAAGTAATAAGTAAAATCAGCTCTGAAGGACTAACTAGTCGAAGTAGTTTAGGGGGCAATTATATCGATTATATCTACTTATTTCCAGTCGAGAAAGCCAGTGTTCTGAGGTATCTTGATAGCGGGGGCCCCTTTCCATATCGCTATGCCAAAGTCCATATAACAAGAGGATCTGCAACGCCCCCAGATGTAATGATTTATAAAATAGGACCAGTAAATGAGACCCTAAGCAATATGGTGGTCGAAAAACAGGTAGAAGACGGCGAAATACATTTTAATCGGCGATCATATGACTATAAAGAGGCCTCGACAATGTATGCTGTTTTTGCTCAACACATGAACGTACTCAAGGACATGCTGAAGGAAAGCTTTGGTGGCTCTTATTACAGAAATGGTATATCTGTAAGCTACTCCACATTATATTCTCTGGATGAGAACGACAGGAGGTCTGGTTGTTATTTATATATGTATATGCCCACAGGCGGTGCCACCATGCGCATACTTCCGGTATCTTTTATATTGCATCATCCTGGAGTTGATACCTCTGTTTGGTATGCTTCGGACTTCTACTATTTGAATCAGGGGCCATTTGATACTGGCCAAGAGCTGGCTGAAGCTTATGCTAATGGTACTTTAAGAAAAATCAAGCTACCTAATAATTACCGCTCAAAATATGCGCAAGAATTTCCTCTTGTCAGAAATACGTCACTTCCGTTGCGAGAACATTCAGATATTCCTCCACCGAGAACGTATGAACCAAAAGGACCGAGGTATACAATTAGAGATAATGTGATTTCCTGGATGGACTGGCAATATGAATTTTCAGTTGATCCAATCAAAGGACCTCTTATTTTTAATGTCAAGTTCAAGGGAAATAGAATAGCATATGAAATATCTTTACAAGACATAACTCTGGTGTACGCTTCTGGTACCACTGGCGCTGGAGTTGATCCACCAGTACTGTCCGATACGGAGTTCTTGCTCGGCGCAGCATTACGTAGCTCAAGGCTTGGCTTTGGATGTCCTGATCGGGCAAGCTTGTTACGTGCTGATATTTACAAAAACGGTGTCGGCACAAGGGAAGTGGCATGTGTTTTTGAAGCGGACCCACAAAGACCTATGTGGCGGCATAACAACAAGGGTTTATTAGACCACCATCTGGTTATTCGTTCACCGATGAATTTAGGAAATTATGACTACACAATGGAATTCCGATTTTACCTAGACGGAAGACTTGAAACAATAATGGCGGCGTCAGGGACACTGTACGGCGCATTTTGGGATCCCGAAGATCCTCTCTTAGATGACGACAAGAGTACTTCCCCCTTTGGATTCAGAATCGCCGAGTTTCTTTCTGGGCCCATACATAGTCATGATTTTCTTTTTAAAGTTGATTTAGATATTTTGGGAACTAATAACAGTTTTCAGAAGGTAAACTGGAAAGGTGGGGACATATTATCTGCCCTTCAAACACAAAAGAATACTCAAGAAAAGCCAGGATTTTTCCCCTTTAATCATACACGATACATTGATATTGACTTCCTGGAGAAAGAAGCAGGACTAGTTGTTGACCCATTGAATCCGTCATATTGGACAGTAGTAAATGAAAATGAGAAAAATAGGTGGGGTGTCAGCCGGGGTTATCGTATAATACCCTCATTTTTGGATGGGGAACCTGAAATGCTCACTCAGCATTTAATGTTCAAGCCTTGGTTAAACATGAAATATCATTGTGCAGTTACAAAGAGAAAAGAAACGGAGCCATATGGCACTGATTCTCTGTATGATATACGTAGACCTACTGATCCTATAGGAGGTCTTATTAATTCTATGGATGATGAAAATATTCGGAATGAGGATTTAGTAATGTGGATTAATGCTAAATTCATACATGCACCGACATCTGAAGACGTACCAATGACCATAGGTGTTGATAAAGGGTTTGTTTTGAAACCTTTTAATTATTTTGATACAACTCCAACATTTGATGTTCAGGGTCATTATAGCAGCAGCAAGGAGCCATACGAAAAAGTACCGTGCTGTGAGCCATAAGATTGTTTTCTGTCATTTCTACGAAAGGGAACAACGTGACTTCCTCCCAGCGAGCTCACAACGTCGAAATGACGTCATTTTGACGTCGATGCGACGTCACAATGTCGCACTGACGTTAGTGCAACGTCCTTTAGACGTCATGTGCCTGGTTGGCCGTTTGCATTCCAGTACAACAAAGGCCTTCCAAAATAGGGTCTACTCTAACGAAAAGACTCTATTTCCAGAAGATTTACTCTATATATAGAGGAGGCAAAACTGACATTGGCGCATTTGCTTCCCGTAAAAATGAACTCATTGATCTTAAGAAATTGATAGTATATGCAAACATATTCAGACCTTCGATGATACTTCTGACTGAATAATTCAGTCTTAGCAAAATGTGAAAATTACAACGGGTCAACCAGTGTGGTGACCCTGTACTTAGTTAGTGTGCACATTTACCCTGGTGGAAACTAGTGATGAGAAGTCACTGCTTACCACTAGTATACACCAGGCCCCGAGCTTATAAAACTTTATCGACCTCAACTCAGCTGAGCATGAAACTTTCTCTGCTGATAAAATATGAAAATGCCAACTAATGTTGGCATTTTCATATTAATAACCAGAAAAAATTTCATACTCAGCTAAGCTGAGCAAGTAAACAACTGTGCAATCAGTAATTTGCTATTTATTAGCAGGTAAAAGATCATGCTCAGCTGAGCTGAGCATGAAGAGTTTTATAAGCTTGGGGCCAAGGTAAATGCACAATTTTGTACCCGCTTGGAAATTAAAATTTCAAGGCATTGCAAATAAAAAGCCAAAATATAACAATTCTATTCGAATATGTAAAGCATATCAGTACAATATTTCAGCTTTGTAAAAGATAAAATGGTGAAGTTATCTCAAAATGCCTGAAAGTGGCCAAACCGAAATTTTGTTTGGTTTAAACATATTTTTATTTCAAAAAATCTGTGTACAACATATATTGTGACAATGCGAACGGAAGCAAAATGCTAGTCTGATACTGACGTTATCCTTACAGGGGTGAGCTTTTTCTTTTAATTGGTAATCATTTCAAACAATATTTTGTTGAATTCCTAAGCATTCCTTGAAAAATCGAAGGCTCATTGTCTCTGTCTAATGCTTTAAACAATACCCATGTATTTTCCATTGAAAAAGTGTAGCGTTTCTGTTTTTCTTGAGTGTACTTCTCCTTTAAATTTGATCTGCCGCGAAAGGTCTATTAACTATGAGCTAATAAAGTTTGCAATAATCAATATAGTGAAATATTCAGTTAAAAGATTATTTGTAAAAATCTTATGTTTAAGGAAGAAATGAAAGTGGTCAAAGTAATAAGTCCGAATTCATAAGTCATTTAAACATTGAGGAATCCGAAATAGTCTAGGAAGAAAATGAAAAAACATGCATGTACACAATATTAGAATTAAGACAATTAAATGGAAAAGAGAAATTTCACCCTCTGCTCTTCTGTTACCACCACATACGCAGGACCAGAACCTACACCAGCTCCGGAAGCGCATCGCGACTGATGTCCCTGTATCTTTTTCAAAGAGGGAAGGCCAACAGCCACAATACACTTCGAGGCGAGGACCAATCTCGAGCCCCAAAGGGCAACAAGAGAATATGGGGGACAATTGGTTTGGTCACCGTTCAGGAGTTTTTGTACTGACTCCTCCATTTCTTTTTTCCTCAAAAGGAAACTTTTGCACAGATATGTCTTACATACATACGATTCGAATAGCTTTGTTATATTTTGGCTATCAACTTGTGAAAGCTTGAATTTTAAATCTCCATGTTGCACATACAAACTTCCTAGGGTAATTTAGATCCGCCATTTTGTTGCGCAATCAGCTCGTGTTGCCTCCCTTGACATTTTGCGGGTAGTGTATGCGCATTGCATCCTAAAAATCTTAGACATTATCAACATGTGCGCATTAGCCAAATACCTTTCGCGTACATAATATATTACATTTTTAACAAAGAAAAGATACATTTTCGGTAAACGTTTACCTTAAAATCCAACTTTATATATGTCTGCTTCATTATCCACAAAACAACATCTACTTGGTTTAATGAAAAAATAAGACTTTTCCGAATTTTCCCTGGTTCACAAATATTTTTCCCTACTTCTCCGATGAATATACAATATAAAAATATATTGTTGCTATGGTAAACATACTAGTTTTAAAGGTAAACATTAGCTCTGAAGTCACAGCAGGGGCTAAACTGCCACCCGCTTCCACCGTGATATTTAAATTTCAACCTGTCAGCTTTGTGATAAAAGATATTTAAATTGTCTTATTTATTCTGACGTGAGAAAAGCATGCCATAAATAAATAAATGGTATTTAGCTGCTTTATCTGTCCTAGTTTTGATATTCATGAATCTATATAAAAGGACAAATGCACAAATGCCCGTAGGGCACTAGTTATCGATATGACGAATTAAACTTTCTGGATGTCAAATCCAATCATGGATTTACCATCTCAAAGTCTGTTGATCATGCTGATAACATTTAAGTTAACGGCGGCAGGTTTTGTCATTTAAATCGCTGTATCCTTTGGTTTACAGAAAACTTTTACATACATATAAATAACAAAGCGGAGTAATAAGGATCTGACAGTAAGCATGACGCTTATAATATGTCATTTTGCTGTACTTTTTCGTTGTTCATACCCCATTAAACTATGGTAACAAAGGGGAAACTGGATTAATCTCATATCTGACTAGGAAATGGGTTTGGTTATCCTTGGCCAATTAAAAAACACTCAAATTGCACAGAGATTGACATTTAAGTCAATACTCTCGGCCGAAATCATTTTGGGCGAATGTAGCCTACATACGCTTCCTTAGCAACTCACGTGGCGAGATCACTTACTGCGCATAATCGGCAACTGGTTACCGTCCTAGTTTGGTTGGTTTCTGACATATTGACTATTTACCAAGGGTAATAGGGAAAGTTTGTATGTGTGTTGGACAGAAATTGTGCGTTACCAGGCGTGCAGCGGTGATAAAAAGCCACCAACAGTGTTTATCATTGCCAGCGGTTTGCAATGACTGCTGACGATAATCAGTGGCTCGCTGCTAACTTGATGTTCCATCAGCACACCCAGTTAACTATGTTTTCAAGGATGTTACGAAACGAAAAAGAGCTGTAACGAAACGAAAAGAGTCATAGTTACCAAACGACCTGATGCCAGCGAAGACTAAGATCAGCCTGGGCATCCGCCCAGTTTTATCAGAGTCTTCCCTGGTCGTCAGGTCGTTTGGTAACTATGACTCCGTTTCGTTTCTTAACAGCTCCTGTATATACATAGTTAACCAGGGGTGATCAGAGAAGCATATGGCGGTATCGTAATACCATGGCAGCTCTTTAAATTCGTCTCACGGAAGTGGTTTGGCAGAATTGATATATCTAGAGCTCTTAAAGTGTTCTTTCTTATTCGAACATTGTTTTGTTATTTTTGTCATTGTTTTATACATGTATATTAATTAATTAAAGTTTTCAACTTAAAGTTGTATTTAAGTTGTATTTATTTAAGTACTCTTCCATGAACGAGCGTTTATGAGCAAATATTGCTGATCGATTTTTGAAACAACAATAGCTTGCTTTGTCTTTTTCCAAAATACGATGGCTTCTCGGCCTTACGACATATGTGCGACCAGGAAAAATTCAGAATAGCCTGCGCGTCCGAGAACTTGAGGTCTGCTGTACAGATTCTTCGGCATCAATAAATTGTTACTGCGAACAGAGATGACTGATCAGAATGCGCAGGCTGATCTGAGTATTCACTGCATATATGACGGTACGGCACCATTTCTGTTTGGCGCATGAACAGAAAGATAAGATTACAAGGTATAACGAAATCAATCTTAAACTGAAATGAATTTTAAATTATAAAAAAGATCAAATGCAAGACGAATACCGAATTACTCCTAATAAACGCCTTGGACCATTGCAATTCTAGATGGCAAAATTTTGTCAATATAAATAACGAATTTTGAAGGTCTGAAACCAGTCTTGGAGGAGGTGTTTTATAAGAAATACTATACTGTTTGCAGCATTAACGAAATGCATACAACCCAATCAGCCTGCACAATCTGGAAAAGATGTGAACAATCATGTTATGAAATCTACAATATCTAATTATTGTCTGGCGAACTGTGCATGATTTAACCAGACTGGGCTTGTGGTAGTTCTCACTTGCTCAAAGGCAGACTTTTCAGGCCTTTGATACTCTACTGACTTGTTCTGTCATATTTGTGATAATTTCTGATGTTGAAGTATATCCCACTGGGCGCACAAGGTTGAATCAACCTTGATTCAAGTTTGATTCAACATCACGGTTCAACCTCGAATCAAATTTGATTCTACGGCACATATGGTTGAATCAACCTTGATTCAACATCACGGCGTTGAATGAAGGTTGATTCAATCTTGTGTGCCTGCTTTGCTCCCTTCAAAAGGAAAGGTATTTAAGTTTTGTGGGTACACCTCAGTGATTTCCACCATTTTTACAAAGGGAAACAACTTTGTGACTATCTGTTTGCTTCCCTGGAGGACAAAGCCCTTCATAAACTGAGGTGTGTCTTTAAAAGTTGACCCCATTCAGGCCCTGATCAAGACCACACCTACCTGGCGAGGCTTCCTCTGGATAACTGGTGGGGTTTAGGGCCTAAAGAAAGAGACCATAGCCATGGTTCCAGATAAAATAGAGTATTCAGTGAAAAAAATCAAGATAATACTAAGCTTACCTTCAAATATATGTTATGGCATCTCATTGGAATCGCCTCAGGGAGGCGATTCCAATGAGATGTCAAAACATGTACATTTTAATCTAACCTTGTAAAATATCATCTCAATTATACTATCATCAGGTGCTCCTTATTACCTATATTGTCCTGCATTATATTGGACGCAGAGCCCCAGGTGATGGGGCTTAAGCCACAAAGCCCATCCTCTTGGATCCGGGGCTCCCATTGAAGAGGGAGGCAAAAATAGAGTTTCTTCCTCTGAAATTGTGCGCATTCACTATAATCACCTAAGTGATAAATGTTTCTTCTTCTCTCCAGTCCCACTTTGTCCCTAGAGACTCAACAATTAATGCAAATGGATACACCTCCATACTTTCCCAATTAATTAAAAAAGGAAACACCTGCTTGCTTCCCAGGACGACGACAATATTCCAAAATGGTGTCTATTTTTTGAAGAAAAGAATTTGTTTCCCCGGGGGCATTTTTTTATTAAGAGTTGACTCCTGTTTAGAAGGGAGGCAAAATAAAACGACAGAGTTCCTTACCTTGAAAGTTCATAAATGCAATTCAATTTTTTTTCTTTGAGTTGACCCCCCAATCAGAAGGGGTGCAAAACTGACAACAACATAGTTTCTTCCTCTGAAAGTGTGCCCAGTCACCTTAGCAATTTTTTTCAATACTTATTTCGCCAAGCTATTGATTCGTGATGTCTTCTGTGACATCAACAAAGCATTAGACCATGTCTTTCACACAGGTTTTGGCAAACTCAAAATAGATGGAAACGCCCTTGCTTGGTCAGGAAACAACAACCCAACAACCTTCCTGTTACACTGTGTGCTACCGTACAGGATTTTCACCGAAAGCTGCTGTCACTGCACGTCGATAATCGGTTAGTTGAAAACTATTTTTGCAGGTGGTCGGGCAGTCACCCGAGCGATAGGCCCAAAGCAAAAAGTCAATTTTCTTTTTAATGTAAGTACATAATTATAAAGTCTTTAGCCTAGGACAGCATATCTAAAGAACCCTTTTACGTTCAAGAAAATATGAAAAGTTTGAACTCCCTTCCTACTTTAGGCTTTACATTTCAGTCTCTGTTACTTCAAATTACTGATATCTCCTAGAAAAAAAAGCATTTCTGATTCCTCGGAATTTGAGACACGGACAGTCGACTGTAATAAAACCATTAAAAAACAAACAAACATTGAAGCAACGTTGATTCAACGTCATGACGTTGACTCAACGGTGATTCATTGTTTTATCGTTATGTGCCCACCGGATATATCAGTTTCTTGCTACCGTCAGTGTCAAAGACTGAAATACTTGATTGAAGAGGTAAGGAGCCTGACTGAGGTCAGATACTTCTACAAAGTATGAATACAGTCCTAGCCGGACAACATATCAGCGTCACTGCAACGCCACGAAAACTACCTAACATTATTTCTTCCATTGCAGATTCTTTCAAATACTTAAATTATATACCCGCCCCCCCCCACAGACACACGCACACAAAAACAACCTCGCAGCTTGTTTGCAGAGCTATGGGACCTGAGAACGATTGCGACTATGACGACGAATTATTAAGAAGATTCAGTGTTCACAACTATTGCTTGTGCTCTTTAATTTTAAGTTTAAATTATTACCTACAAAGACAAGTGCAAATAAAACGAAAAGAAAAAAATTGTGTGATTCCATCATTCTATTTTCATTGCCTTCATACCTATGAGTCCACGATTTTCTTAAGTCGCTTCAGGAGAAAAAAAGGAACCTATATGGTGTGTTCGAGCAGCCAAGATTCTAATCAGCCAACACATCAGTTCAGACTAACAGTATTCTGGGCTTTTAACTGTACTGAATTCACTGAATATGTTTTTTTTTATTATTTTTTAATTAATATTTTTGCGATCAAGGAAGATTCTGAACATAACCCGTGTGTACTGATCAGTCGCGTATACTATCACATGCATTTTCTCGTAATGAGGTCCATATTTTGTTTCAGAACTGTGTAATAAGATAGTGATTGCTTGCAATATTTGCATTTTCCTCCTTTTCTAAAATGGGATATTTAAGGTATATTGCTTCACCTCCAAGGCGCTCACTCTGACCTACAAGTGTGCACAACCTCCAAGCGGGCACATGACGTCGAAATGAAGTCATTCTGACGTCGATGCGACGTAGTGACGTCGCATCGACGTTAGAACGACGTCATTTCGACGTCATGTATCTGCTGGGCTTCCTCACAGGGGGTTTCTCTATAGAGAGCAAACTTCCTCTTTGAGGAGCCCCTAACCCCCTCTCCCGTGATGGAGTTTGCCTGTCAGGGAAGAAAATACTGCTCAAAGTAATCGTCCTTATAAAAATGGCAGCCAAACCAAGGATGTATATCAGTGCTCCTGAATTATAACGATTATTTCTAAATGAGCCGCCATAAGACAAAACCAACAATGGCATGTGTGCCCAGAGAAGACTCAGATAAGTCGGGGCATCCACCTAGTCCGATCAGAGTCTTCGCTGTGGTCTTAGCTAGCTCTACGCGGACATCAAAGCCTCTGACTATTGGCGGTTGCCCAGGCTGATCTGAGTCTCCGCTTATCTCACATGCCACTTTGTTTGTTTTGTCGTGTCGCGGCTCAAAAATTTCGACATTTTAAATTTGAACATAAAGTAGTACATTTGAGAATATAAAAGAAAGCCGAGCAATATTTTTGTTTGATCAGGTAACATGATTTTAGAAATTGTGATAGAGATCCTCTGGAACATCGTTTTAAAGAGTAAGATTTCTTCTTCTTCTTTTTTTTTTAAATAAAATCTGGTCTGGTTAATACATGGATTATATGTTCGCACAACTGCTGGTCCGTATACGTTTCAAAATCCCTGACCAGACTGAATATTCGGAGGCTGCCTTAGCTCAAGATTGTTTAAATGACTTTTTGTTTCAACTAGCCTGCGTACTTATATATACTGAACGCCAAAAGAAACGCATACAAGTTTAGGTTCAGTTTTCTTCTGTCAACTGATTTATGGTTTTAAATCATATATAGCAGAACACACTACTGACGTCTGCCAACAATATAAACTTATCTTCTTGCAAAATTAAACTTGGATTAAAGAGTTATCTCAATTTATCATGAAACATTCAAAGTTGTTGTAAGAGTTGTCTTTCCTTTGAAAGTATAACAAATTGGTTCCCAAACACGACTCTAATATGTGGTTATGAATAAAACGTCAGTTTTATTACCATGTTATTTCTTCTTAGGGACATGACAGTAGTTTGAAGTTGAACACTTGTCAAATTATCTCCCTTGCAATTAAACAAATAGCAAAATGGGAAGTCCAATAACACCAAAAGTTCTGCAGTGCTACGAAAAATTTCTTTGCAAACCTTTTTATTTTACTCTTGTTAATTCATTTAACCTCTTCGTATAAATGGTTTCTGTTCTTTTCAAGAAATACAGGGTTTTAAAATGTCTATGGAAATCCAATGGTAAGCCAGTGTTACTGTTTCTACTGCCGATTTTCACCTGGTTGTTTCTCTAAAACGCAAGGCTCGACTGCTTTGATTTTTTCGCTGTTTCTTACCCTTGCCGCGGACATTATGTCTGGAGAAAATAATCAGCTGAGCATTATGAGGGAATTAAAATTCAGCTTCTGAAAGTATGGTGACTTTAAGTTTAACCCCATCACAAAAGCAAGCGTTCTGGTCTCTAAAGTTTATGGAATATCGATGCGTTAAGGTGCTCATTCTGTCGGAATATCATAAACAAAGAAACTCAAAATGTCTAAATAAGAGTATATACCTATACCTTCAAATACACTGTATGCGTTTCTTTTGACGTTCAGTATAGTTAATAAATTACACAATCAAGATAGGAAAAAAGAAAGCCAAAAATAAAAAAAAAAATGGTTATTAAGTTCATGAATTGCTGCTCTCTACAAACCTAGAGTAAGACCATACTTATTTGCTAAGTGTTACTTTTTCATTTTAATTTACACAGCTTAAAATATGTTTATGCCTATAATCTATCATTTTTTTGTTGAGAAAAAAAACCCACAAATTTATTCCCAAATAATAATTACAAGTGAATCTGAGCTGGACGATTGACGGCACATTATTTCTGCGGGTTGGGCTTCTGCAATATTAAATGAGCCGCGACACGAGAAAACCAACAATGTGGTTGTGCGCCCAGCGCAGACTCAGATTAGCCTTGGCATCCGCTCAGTCTGATCAGACTCTTCGCTAAGCGCTTAAAAGGTAGCTAAGGGTCTAAGCTACGTTCATGCGGACAGCGAAGACTTTGATCAGACTGGGCGAAAGCCCAGGCTGATCTGAGTCTGCGCTGGGCGCACAACCACATTGTCGGTTTTGTCGCGACGCGGCTCAAATGTCTAAGTGCTGTTCTCGCCAGTCCTACCTCACTGAGATAAAAAGGAATTAGCTATCGGTATTTTGCGGAACGGAACGGAACAGCTCCGTTCCGTTCCGTAAAATACCAATAGCCATGTTCTATTCTGTTCTAGATGTGACTTAAAGACAAGTTGAACTGTCATTACAGACAGCAGGTAAATAAATAAGACAACCGTGCCGGTGACAAATAATTTCTGCATTATTCAGTATGATTAGTTATATTAATCGTCACTGTGGTATATACTAGTGTATTGCCCACCGCAATAAAAAGTGACAACCGTCGCCCCTAGTGGTACTAAACATTTAGTTTTACTTCCTTCCTACGTGAGTTGAAATATATATGGTAGTCAAACGTTGTCATGACTGGTATTTCGGCTACACCATAAATTTTGGACTTTCAAATTCTTTCTCCGAACTTTCAATACATCGCATCAGACTTGTTTTGATAGCTAGTTATCGTCTATCATTTCCCGTACCTACTACAGATTCTTTCGCAATAAGTATTGCTTGTTCCTGTCTAGATATTCTACAGCTAACCTAGGTTGCCTCCAGAATCCATCATCTTCTCTTAGCCTAGTATCTCTTAGCCTTATCTATTTATGTATTAATCTTTTTACATCTTAAGTGTTTTCTATATGCCTGGAAATATTCTCCCAGCTGTTAATTTTGTTGACTGCAAGAAGGTTTGGTGACAGTTACCTCTCTCCCTCTCTCTCTATCTCTCTCCAGCTCTTTGTTCGTACATAACGGAAACAAACAGTAGATTAAGTTTGTCCACCAGTTTTGATTTTCAAATGATAAAAAAATGCGCGTATGCTTCATCCAAATCATATTTCCTATTTGTAGTTTCTTACAATTGTATTTTCTTTAAAGAATACAAATAAAAACTTGTCCAGCTCACGCAGAAAAACCTTTTTTGATTGTTTTATCATCATGTTCATGTGAAGTTCGCAGACAGTGAGAATTTCGTTTTCCACAATAAGATAGAGTGATCTTGTTTCGAGGGTACTACTGGTTTAGACTGAAAACTACCTAGTTCAGTGTTCCCAGTACCTTTGTGGCTTGGAGCTTGAATTCGAAACTGATGACAATGAGATCCATGATCATTTAATGTTCCCTGTCGGCATTACTGCCGTCACTGTTGTTTTCTCTCCAAGGATTTATTAAAGAATTTTGAATATGAATGTTCTAGACATTCTATTATAATGACATCATTATTAGTAGACCTCCATATTGTGCATATTGTCATTTCTGGCAGTGACCATCCTAATCTTTAGCGCTTGTAGTGATAGCACTTATGGCCTGTTCTTTGCCGGGCCGCGTAGCGCAATCGGTAGGGTACCTGACTCATAAGTCAGAGGTCCTGGGATCGAAACCCGGTCTGGCCACATACTTTCGTTTCTCCTTCCACTGATTCAAGAAGGGCAGTTGTCAGTTACTGGTGAAAGTATGTGCACTTAGTACTGAATTTCTATGAAGGAGATTCCCTACAACTACGAAATTTGCTCTGGAGGAACAGTCTAAAAAAGACTGTTCCTCCAGAGCAAATTTCGTAGTTGTAGGGAATCTCCTTAATAGAAATGTAGCCATGGCAACAGCATAGCAACGACTTAAGTTGTTTTATAAATACTGCCCCAGGACTCTGGTGATACACTGAGGTCTTTAAAGTTTCATACTTTGTAGCTTTTCTTCTGAACACATTCAGAGCGGTCTTTCCGTAAAGAGTTTCTCTTGTAACCTCACATCAGGCATTCTGGCGACATGGCCCGTCTGTCTTAGCTGAGCATGCTCCAGAAGAGTATGACTGCTTTGCATCCTTGCTCTCTTCAGGACTTATATCTGGGACCACGTCTTGCAACTTGATTTTTAGCTTAAAGTTAGGGCGGAAATTTTCATTCCAAGAAAATCTGCACTGTAAAAAAATACTGTAGATTTTACGGTAGAATAACTGGAAACCGGCTGCCAGTCCTTTTCTCGTTATTTTTACGGGTATTTGCCAGTAAGACATTGTTGGAAATCGCGAAATGAAAGTTTTATGTTAACTTGGCTCACTCGAAAATAACTTTGTATTGTTGAGGGACTATCCATCCAAAACGACATCTGCTCTTTTCTGTCCCACTCTGTTTGATGATTCCTGCAATTTTTACGGGCGCCCGTAAAAATAACGGTAAAAGGACTGGCAGCTGGTTGCCAGTTATTTTACCGCAAAATCTACCGTTTATTTTTGCAGTGTGTATCTAAATCAGAATTGCAGTTATTGCGTGATCTTACTGACAATCACCATGAATCTGTAATGTGAAAGAAAAATCAAATAAAGTTTTGTAAGCTTTTATTTACACGTTAAAATTTTCGACCTAAGGGCATCCTCAAGCCTAAGGAATTGATTGTGAACCTGGGCCCAGTGGGAGGCAGGGGGAGGGGGGAGCTTCACAATCATTCTTAAAAGTCTAAGGAATTGATTGTGAACCTGGGCCCAGGGGGGGGGGGGGGGGGGGGGGGCTCCAAAATCATTCTTAAAGCTAAGGAAAGTCTTAACTGTGACATCAAAAATTTGATATTGAGAATATCTGTTTTTAAATTATACATGTATTGAGAATTACAGTTTCGCGTGTTTCTACAAACAATGTACTTTATCATCACGACACAGCGGGCCAATGACGTCAAAATGACGTCGTACTGACGTCGATGCGACGTCATTACGTCGCATCGACGTCGATCCGACGTCATTATGACGTCATTGGCCTGCTGGGGATATACTATAAATACTGTGCTATGTACCCTTTGCTTGCGAAGATGACTGTTCTTTCCAGATAGGTGAAATTATCAACAGCTTTGCAGTATTGTATTGCGATGACAGGTTCCGTATACAGCTTTCCTGGCGCGGGCTGGTACACAGTCTCGGTCTTTCTAATGTTGATTGTGAGATCATAGCTATGCAAGAGTAGTGAAGCTCAGTTCATGCCTTCTTGCGTCCGAGGTTCATCTACAACGTCTCGTTGCACTTGTAATTTATGTTAAATAGGTTAAAAAAGTATTTTAAAACGCCTGCCTCACTAGGATTTCGTGAGTATAGCCGAGAACAACATGCTGAACGATGCTGTATGTTTTAATCCAAATGTCACTGGAAATGAACTGGACCGAAGTAATCTGTCATATTGGACCCGTCCAAGTACACCTTCATGGAACAGCTACACCATTGCTATTATTTCGGCCGGACAGTCAAAACTTTCTCATTGGTTTCCGAAGACCATTACGACTGACTCTGTCGAATTCCTTAGCAAGATTAATAAACTTAATGACGACGTTCACATTTTGCTCTAAGCATTTCTCTTGGAACTGACACCTTTACGGATATACCTGTGACCTACAAATGAGCCGCCACATGAGAAAACCAACAAAGTGGTTGTGCGCCCAGCGAAGACACAGATCAGCCTGGGCATCCGCCTAGTCTGATCAGAGTCTTCGCTGTCCGCATAGAGGTAGCTTAGACCCTTAGCTACCCTTTAAGCGTTTAGCGAAAAGTCTGAGCGGATTAGGCGGATGTCCAGGCTGATCTGAGTCTGCGCTGGGAGCAGAACCACTTTGTTAGTTTTCTCGCGTCGTGGCTCAAATGACAGTACAGGTAGCATTTCGTTAGGAAAAGATACCGACTGATGCAGAGTTGCCACCGTAGAAAATGGGAGAGATGCTCATTTTTTGAGGGAAAAGATAGGCTTTAATTATATGTATATAGGATAAATGTCATTTAATGAATTAAAACGTATTAATGACAAAAAGTTTTGTTTTTGACGGATCTGTTAATTAAAATTATTTAGCAAATGTATATTGTATTGTTCAGTGTTCGATAGGTTTGAGATGGTTAAGTGTTCATAGGTACAAAAAGAAAATGATTCATACAGTTACTTAAAGACAAGATACATGCGGAATTTAATATCAGAAAAAGCACAACGACGTATTATGTTGTTAATTAATTGTAAGTATAGTCATTTTCCTTTTTAGAAACCTCCTTCATTAAACCAGTAATAATCATAATTATGATTTGAATATGAGGAAAATATAATTTTAAGTTCATAGCTGAATTTATGTTTTATATAATTCATTTATTTTTACTTTGCACTGTGATCCCTCAGTACTGAAACTGCTCTAATTTCAGGGACACAGCACGTGTAAATTTTATCACTTCAATGCAAAGTGATTGCATACTTGACAACGGTACGCCTGTCATATTTGGACGCTTGAAACAATTTGCATATACCATTAAAATTCTAACTGTTGGGACAGCTAGGTCTGAGTAAAGAGTACTGAACCAGGTCAGCCTGCTGCTGAAGGAGCAATATGATCAGGATCTACACTGTCATTCATCTGTATATTTTGGACGCATTATTGCACTGACAAACCATACTGCTTCATTTTAGGACAACTGCGGTTATTATTTCAGGCGTCCCATATGTAATAGTTATACCATGGTTTGTCCGCCTGTACGAGGAGATAATCCACGAGCTTTAGCGAGTGGATTATCTCCCGCACTGGCGGACAAACCATAGTATAACTATTTTATACCACCCTTACCAGTGTAGACCTTTCTCATTGCGAAATACTTCGTACTAAAGTTGGCATTTTCTGGTAAGGGTGGTTTAATTTATGTTTTCACGCTATTTAGAACATGCCAACCGCCTACCTTCAAAGACAGTGAAAACAGTAACTACAGTGACTATCTTGTAAATGCTTTCAGAGAAGCATAGCAAAACAAAGGATGCTATAAATAAACAAAACGACAATATTCAATGCACAAAAAATTAACCAGTAAATGTCAATGAAAAAATCATTTTGGCATTTATATAGTTGTATAATTAGGGTAATTTGCAAGTCAGTTTACCCACCAACAGTCTATGTCAAACTGTCTCCACATCACAAATCATCACATTCAAGCCGGGGCCTTCGGGTGAAATGAGCAGCGTTACAGGGGTCTGCCCAGCTAACTTCAAACAATCCACGTATTGACCCTGAGGAATCTGCAGGCACATAATTGAGCCGCAACATGACAAAACCGACAATGTGGTTGTGCGCACGGCGCAGACTCTGATCAGCCTGGGCATCGTCCAAGTCTGAGCAGAGTCTTCGCTTTGCGTTTGAAGGCTAGCTAAGGGTCTTAGCTACCTCCATGCGGACAGCGAAGAGTCTGATCAGACTGGGCGGATGCCCAGGCGGATCTGAGTCTGCGCTGGGCGCACAAACACTTTGCTGTCACGTGTTGCGGCTCAAATAATATACTGGGCAGGAGTCTGCCCTGCTAACTTCAAACATACCACGAACTGACCATGTGGAAACTGCAGGCACATATACTGACAGGATTTAAAAACTTCCACCTATTAATTTTAAATATCTCGAAAATGAATGCAGCTACGTCCACCAAACTTTTACAGCATATATATTCTCTTATACCTGATTATATCAATATACCGAATCTGAAATCGTTCAACCGATTCGGTCAGGAACAAGCACGTGCTCCTCGTGTTCTTATTACCATTTATATGAGGATGAATAGCTTCATGTGTACAGTTTTCTGATGAAACATTTCTCTTACAATATCAAATTGAATTTTAAAAGTTTGAACTCGGTCAGTGGCTTTATTTAGCCTACCGCGCCTAAATATCACAAACAGGCGCAGAGTTTTGGGCCAGATAAATGCTGAATTTTCAAAAAGTGACGTCGCGGTACAATTTTATGCGTTAGTTACAGCAATTTACAATCTCAGACGACGTGCACTGTTTACAGGAAACTCCAAAGACCGTCAGAAAAGCACCTAACCGAGATTAAAAACCAGAGATCATGACGTTAACTAACGTCGACGCCGTCTCCGTAATAGGCTTTGCGCGACAGCATCATCCGCAGTGATACTTGCAAATCAACGTGGATGACGTCACAATATTAAAACAGTAAGAAATGGTCGAAAAGAGTGTTGCATAAGATAACGCCGGCATCGCCGTATGCATTTCAGTGACGTAACGCTCTTTTACTGACGTCATGTAACTAAATGATTCAAATGAACTGCGTAATCTTTAAATTTGATAAGTTTCAAGCATTTTGTCGTTAAATGTTCATCACTGTCATGAGTGAACAGATCAGCAGCCAGCAATAAAAAGTGGAAGTTTTTAAATCCTTTCAGTATATATATATAGCAAGAATATATCGATGAACAGTCTGATATGCACTTTGTTGCTTACATTTATACGACAAACAATATTTGGCATATTGCAATGTTTTGAATAATATTTTACCTCAATTTCCCTTGGTTCGCGACGGATAAAAGAAGGCTAAGAAACCTTAATCATTAATACTAGTCACGGCTGAGATCCCTCTAAATACAAGGGAAAATTTCAACCAACCCTAGTCACTGAAAGAGAAAACGAAAACATAAAATGGAATAAATAAATTAAATGTAAAACAAATAAATGATAATAATGATGATAATAATAATAATAAAAATAATAATACATAATAAACAATGAAACGACAGAACCGAACAGCACATATACCACATTAGACACAACCACTGTAACAGAAGATTCATCTTGAAAGTGTAAGTGATGGTTGAATGATTTTATTCGCAGCTGTATCAGAATTGGCAATCGCACTGCTAATTTTCATGAAACTCCTAATAATACTTTTAAAATCTCATTTGTTTCAGACTGAAATGCCAGGATGGCAGAAAACGGTACTTACACACTTCCAAGAGACCGACAGGAGAATGAGAATGAATATCTAGAGCTTCAGACAGCTTCTGTAGACGAAGTCACTGTAACTGAAAACAATAAGGTTCGCTTTGATAATGGAAACCGAAATGGACCTTGGTTAAACCAGTCGAAAGACGCCTATTCAAGAACCGTAGAAACTACAGCTTCTAAGTCTCTACAGGAACCTCTGTCTCGAAAGACATTCTACATATTCATTTTCGGCAGCATACTTGTGTTTATCACAGGGCTGTTGCTTGGAATTCTAATAGGTTATTTTGCAATACAGTTAAACTCACATAAAGACTCGAAAGAAGATATCCCTAGTACTGGTAGTCAGACTGGGAAAAATGCTGGAGGTAATAGGAACAGTGATTACCGTCCCACTGAGGGGCAAAACACTACAAGTAACCCAGCTACGACAACAACTGCGAGAATTCCAACAATACGGACTCAAACACCAGAAGAGTCGACCACGCCCGTATATCCAGATCAGTCTACATGCACATGCCCAACACCAAATTTCCCAACGCCGACTTCATCTCCTGCCGTAACTACGACTGTCCCTTCCTGTAATATTTGCGAACGCAGAAATGCTCAAATTGATATAAGAGACAAACTGGTGGAATCGCCATTTGCGACTTTGACAAAAACTGAAATACAGAAAGTTGTCAATAAATTAAGCACATCAGGATTCGTTAAGGGTAGGTCTTATTTAGGAAATGACTATATCAACTTTATCTATTTATTTCCAGTCGATAAATCCAGTTCGTTGAATTACCTTGATAACAATGGCCCATTTCCCAAACGCTATGCAAAAGTTCACATTACAAGAGGCTCCGTAACACCCCCTGACGTAATGATCTATAAAGTAGGACCAGTTAATGAATCAACTGGCAATATGGTGGTAGAAAATCAAACACAACCCGGGGAAATCAATTTTAACCGGCGTTCTTATGATAGAGCGGAGTTTCATAGACTGCATAATATTTTCAGAAAACATATGGATCCTATGAGAGACGTTCTAAGAGAAAGTTTTGATGGCGCTTCATTGGGAGATGGTTTATCTGTTAGTTATTCCACATTATTTTCACTGGACGAAAATGAT
The DNA here is from genome assembly GCA_963989385.1 of Ctena decussata. Taxonomy (NCBI): domain Eukaryota; kingdom Metazoa; phylum Mollusca; class Bivalvia; order Lucinida; family Lucinidae; genus Ctena; species Ctena decussata. The sequence continues at coordinate 121,618,734 of OZ022498.1, forward strand.
AGACGATCTGGATGTTACTTGTATATGCGTATGCGGTCAGGTGGCACTACTCTGAACATACTGCCAGTGTCCTTTATAGTTCACCACCCAGGGGTAAATACATCTGCTTGGTATCCTTCGGACTTTTACTATTTAAACCAAGGACCCTTCGCGTCTAGTATAGAATTAGCGGAAGCGTATCGTAACGGGACTCTGCGAAAGTTTAAACTTCCTCAAGACTACCGAAAAAACAATGAAGATCAATATTCTCTTGTCAGAAATACGTCACTTCCATTGCGTGAACATTCAGATATTCCTCCGCCGAGGACATACGAACCAAAAGGACCGAGGTATACAATTAATGAAAGTGTAGTTTTCTGGATGGACTGGCAGTTTGAATTTTCAGTCAATCCAATAAAAGGTCCCGCTATGTACAATATAAAATTTAAAGGCAAAAGAATTGCGTATGAAATATCTCTTCAAGACATAAGTCTCGTGTACGCTTCCGGTACTACAGGCGCTGGAGTCGATCCACCAGCTATTTCTGATACTGAGTTCTCACTTGGAGGATCAGTTCGAAGATCCAGAGCCGGATTTGGATGCCCCGAGCGCGCCGGTTATCTTTATTCAACTATTTACACTTCTAGGGCATATAAGAGAGAGGCTGCATGTGTCTACGAGGCAGACGCACAAAGACCTATGTGGCGTCATTATCAGAATGGTTTATTAGACCACCATCTTGTTATTCGTTCGCCGATGAATTTAGGAAATTATGACTACACGCTGGAATTCCGATTTTATCTTGACGGACGGCTTGAAACTATAATGGCTGCTTCAGGGATATTGTATGGTGCATTTTGGGGTCCTGATGACCCTCTTTTGGATGATGACAAAAGTACATCACCTTTTGGATTCAGAGTTGGAGAATTTCTCTCAGGACCCATTCATAGCCATGATTTTGTTTTCAAGGTGGATATTGATATATTGGGAACAAATAACAGTTTTCAGAAAATAAACTGGAAAGGTGGTGATATTTTATCAGCTTTACGCACTCAAACTAATACCCAAGAGAAGCCAGGATTTTTCCCTTTCAACCATACACGCTACATTGACGTTGAACTTTTACAGAAAGAAGCAGGGTTAATTGTCGATCCCCTAAATCCCTCATTGTGGACAATTGTAAATGAAAACAAGAAGAACAAATGGGGTGTGAGAAGGGGTTACCGCATAATACCCTCTTCCTCATATGGAGAACCGGAACCTTTTACGCAACACTTGGTGTTCGGTCCATGGTTGAACATGAAGTATCATTGCGCGGTGACGAAACGGAAAGAGACTGAGCAATATGGAACAGACTCGTTGTATGATATACGATGGCCTACAAACCCGAGAGGTGGCCTGAGTAAAATGATGGATAATGAAAATATTAGGAACGAGGATTTAGTAGCGTGGATAAATGCTAAGTTTATTCATGCACCAACTTCTGAAGATGTGCCAATGACCCTAGGTGTTGATAAAGGGTTTGTTTTGAAACCTTTTAATTACTTTGATTCGACTCCCACATTTGATATTCCGGCTCATTATAGCAAAGAAGACCCTTATGAAAAGATACAGTGTTATGAGCCATAATCAGGGCTTCGCATATCATGGTGGGGTAGGTGCGTCTGAAAAGTTCACGATAATTTCTTATCCTGCATGAAACGTATGTTGTAAGTCCTGACTAGAACCAGTTCTAGTGCCGTTCACAAAATATGATTTTGTGAAGAAATAAGAAATATGTAGATATACCATCAAGCCCACGGCATTTTATGTGGTTGTCTAATTTGTGCATGTCATAATTGGTGGCAGTCAGAGTACTATATCCGTATTACCGTAATCCAAATAACTTAATAAAAATATTCTGAAGGATCAGACTGTTCTCGTCTTGCTCCTAAGAAGCATTTAAAGGCATTTTCCGTGATCATTTTCACAGAGCAGTTAAATTACTGTATACCGTATTAATACTGATAAACGCCCCTGCTTCTTCTCCAAATATAATGTTATATTTACATGTATGAATTCCTGGATGAGGTACCTGTTTGAAATGGAGTCTTATTCTTAAAGGAAAGAATTTGCTTCAAGAGGAGCAAATTCTTTCCTTTAAGAGTTGGCCCCTACTGAAAAGAGAGGTACAAACCGTGGAGTAGCTTCCCCTGCAAGTACACTCATTCACCTATTAGTAGTATTTGGCAGTATCTGATTTACTACACTTTAGGCCCTAAATAACGCCCCTCCTCTCTTTCGTAAAATGCAACGCCCCGGGCGTTTAATAAGATTAATACGGTAGTTATCGCTTGATTTTGTTTTTCTGTGCGCCCTGAGTTTGTCAGTAATATGGAATTCTGTCTAGCTTACAATTTTGGCGGATAACTGTTCACTTCATATTGACTGCTGCATATTTTCCTTGCCCATGCGCAAGGACTGTCCTGTATACTGCTTACTGTTGCCCTTGACATTGATTCTGCACATCCCACATGCTTACTGTATACTGCATACCTTAACAAGCAAATTCGTTGAATTTATATCCCCCCCCCCCCCCCCCCCCCACACGCCGATGTAAACCGTTTATTTATTATGCCCCCAACTTCGAAGAAGTTGAGGGGGCATATTGCTTTTGGGTTGTCCGTTTGTCCGTCCGTGCGTCACGCAAACAATATCTTAGGAACCATGCATGCTAGAGTTTTGAAATTTCACCATATATGGATTCATCATCAAAAATAGCTGACCCGTATTTTTTCTTGTCTGAGTTGTCTCCCTTTGTGGAGTTATGCCCCTTTTGGAAAAAATCATAAGGAAATCTTGTCAGTAAGATATCTCAAAAATTGTTTAAGCTACGTTCTTGAAACTCTACCAGCTTATTGGAGATGATGAGTAGATTAACTGATTAACTTTTGAAAGAATTCCGTCAATTTTTTTTTGGAGTGATGGCCCTTTGAAAAGTTTCCTCATTTAAACTTGTCAGCATATCTCAAAAAGTATTTAAGCTAGGGACTTGAAACTTTGTCAGCTTATTGGAGATGATGAATAGATGAGCTGATTAGCTTTTGAAGGAATTCCGTTTATCTTTTTTTTGAGTTATGGCCTTTTGAAAAATTCAGTATTTTAAACTTGTCAGCAAGATACGTCGTAAAGCGTTTTAACTAGTGACTTGAAACTTCGCCAGCTTTTTGGAGATGATGAATAGATGAACTGATCAGCTTCTGAAAGAATTCTATCATTTATTTTCGGAGTTATGGCCCTTTGAAATTTTTTCCGTTTTAAACTTGTCAGCAAGATATCTCAAAAAGTATTAAAGCTAAGGACTTGAAACTTAGTCAACTGAATGGAGATGATGAGTGAATGAACTGATACACTTTTTAAAAAATCTGTCAATTTCTTTAAGAGTTATCACCTTTGAAAGTTTTGGCATTTTTACTTGTCAGCAAGATATCTTAAAAAGTATTTGAGCTAGGGTCTTGAATCTTGGTGAGCTGATTGGAGATGATGCGTAGATGAACTGATTACCTTTGAAAGAATTCTGTCAATTTTTCTTGGGAGTTATGAGCCTTTGAAAATTTTGGTATTTCAAACTTGTCAACAAGTTATTTCAAAACATATTTGAGTTCGGGAATTCAAACTTAGTCAGAGTATTGGAGTTGATCAGTAGATGAAATGATTAACTTTTGAATGAATTCTAATTATTTTTCTCAAGAGTTATGGCTCTTTGAAAATCTCAGCAGTTTAAACTTGTCAGCAAGATATCGCAAGAAGTGTTTGAGCTAGGGACTTGAAACTTGGTCTGCTAATTGGAGGTGATAAGTTATTTGATTAACTTTTGAACAACGTCAAAATTTTGGTACAGACCATTCCCTTTTAGGGTCAGGCATATGGTTGGGGGCATAGTGTTTACAAACACCTTTTCTACGTTACAGGTTAACTTGTTTTTTTCTATCTATTCCCGATTTTATGACATTATATACTTAAACATACAAGTACATACATGTGCCCTCCTATTGCAAATTGTTTGTGCTAACTGCCACAAAATTGTTCATATCCTTTTGGTCAGGGTATATGTTGGTAATGCAATACCCTGTCTTATGACATCATGAGCCTGATGATGAGGCCTTGCCATCTGAATGTTCGATCCAACCGCAGGTCTGTGGTTATTTAGTGTATTGTAAAGTATCTCAATGTAGAGAAGGGTCGTCATGGGAATCAACTCTGTCAGTTCTATTTTGCGTCTTTTCTAGAGAAAGAATGCTTCTATGGAGCAAATTCTTTCCCTTGAAAGCTGGTCCCATTTGGGAAGGGTTTGTCCTCCAGAGAAACAAACAGGAAGTCACAAAAGCCCCACTTCGAAAAACCTGAATATTCACGGATGATTCAGTGTATACAGTTAAGCTTTCGGTGAACGGGTACGCTTTTAGCCTCAAGGGAAGCAACTTTGTCTTCCTGCTATACCACAGGGTATAAACCAGTCCGCCAATTTTCGCTCCCTGCAGAGTCTGTCTGTCATATTTGGCTTCCGCCGAGACTGTCCGCGATCTCTTGCTTCCTGCTGAGACTTCTGTTCATGATAAATGGCTTCCTGCAGACTGTACGCATGATTCTGCTTCCTGCCGAGGCTCTCGGCAGGAAGCAGAGTCACACGGACAGTCTCGGCAGGAAGCCATTTTTCGAGGATGGTAGTCCCTGCAGGAAGCAAGAGATCGCGGACAGTCTCTGTGGAAGCAAAATATGATGGACAGTCTCTGCAGGAAGCGAAAATTGGTGGACTGGTTTATACCCTGTGTATACAAGTGCTAGTTGCTCATCCTACTTCTCAAGTAGAAAGTCACAAAAGCTTGCAGTGAATGAGTGAGTGGATATGGTTTCAGGCTCAGGGCAAGCAACTCTCTCAGTTTTATCTCGCCTCCCTTCTAAACAGTGTCAACACTTAAAGGAAATAATTTGCTCCCTTTCCTTTACGAGATGATTATTTTTGGAAGTGATTAGCCATCCAGGGAAGCAATCCAGAATTCACAAAAATTCCCTACTGTGTAAAAATGGAGGAAAAATATGAAGATTTTTCCTATTCACTTTAAGGCTCTGCAGGCTGATCTCAGGCTTAGTTGCTTGCGCATGTCAATTTCACTTTTTCATCCGATCAACCTGACTGACATTGATTGCCTAGTATAATACAGATTCCATTGAAGCAAATATGTATGTTTATTGTTAAAACGCTGAAATATTGAAAAAGGGTTGTAAAACCCGAAAGTCAGCTAATACACCTTTCCCTCACAAAACAGATCTGCATTGCACCAGTCTATCACTGTAACACCAGTTCATTTTATACACCAGTCGATCACTACAACCAGTTCATTTTATACACCAGTCGATCACTAAAACCAGTTCATTTTATACACCAGTCGATCACTAAAACCAGTTCATTTTATACACCAGTCTATCGCTAAAACCAGTTCATTTTTTCACCAGTCTATCACTAAAACCAGTTCATTTTATACACCAGTCTATCACTAAAACCAGTTCATTTTTTCACCAGTCTATCACTAAAACCAGTTCATTTTATACACCAGTCTATCACTAAAACCAGTTCATTTTATACACCAGTCTATCACTAAAACCAGTTCATTTTATACACCAGTCGATCACTAAAACCAGTTCATTTTATACACCAGTCTATCACTAAAACCAGTTCATTTTATACACCAGTCTATCGCTAAAACCAGTTCATTTTTTCACCAGTCTATCACTAAAACCAGTTCATTTTTTCACCAGTCTATCACTAAAACCAGTTCATTTTATACACCAGTCTATCACTAAAACCAGTTCATTTTATACACCAGTCTATCACTAACAACAGTTTTTTTATGAACTTTTTTTATTACAACCAATGCTAGTCTTATCTTATAACTGGACTGGCAAGGTTCACATAAAAGATGAAAAAGCTGATGGGACATGACCTATATACCCCAGGGATACAATGCATAACAGAACTATAATGTATTGAATTCTAGTCAGTTTATTGCTATGACTATGGCAGAACTATGAAAACAAGTAAATTAATAAAAAAAATATAAAACAACTTCTTGAAAAAAAAAAAAATTGGAAAAAAAATTGCAAGGACATGTGTGAATTACGAATTATGAATGTTACATTTACTCAAAAAGTACATTCATTTCATTTTCATATCAGCCACAGATAAAATATTCTCACTACACCAGTTAAGGTGAATGGATACATTTCAAGGGGAAGCAACATTGCCATTTTCATTTTTGCCCCCCCCCCCTTCTCAATAACAGTCAACTCTTAAGGGAAAGAATTTGCTCCTATGGGAGCAAATCCTTTCCTTGAAAAGTAGGCCCCTTTTTATCTAGAAAAGCAAACAGAAAGTCACAATAGCTGTTTCCCTCTTTAAAATGGTTGAAAAAAAAAACATGGAGCTGTATCCATACAACACAAACAGTCTTTTAATTTTCTAGCGTAAATGCCTTTAAATTTAGACTTTTTGTTTATCATCAAATTTTTTTCAATGGAAAAAAACTGAACTGTAAGTAGATACTTTGATGTCGGATTTGACCACTCCTACATATAAAGAAGGGCTTCAGGATTTGACCACTCCTACATATAAAGAAGGGCTTCAGGATTTGACCACTCCTACATATAAAGAAGGGCTTCAGGATTTGACCACTCCTACATATAAAGAAGGGCTTCAGGATTTGACCACTCCTACATATAAAGAAGGGCTTCAGGATTTGACCACTCCTACATATAAAGAAGGGCTTCAGGATTTCTGATAGGGAGATGTTAAGTTTAGCAATTTTTCCAAAGGGTTGTGAAATTTTCTTTAGGGATAGTAACCCCAAGTTGTTGATCGCATATAGTTAGTTTAAGTTAGGAGACTGCGATTACATCAAACTTGGACGAAAAAGGTGACCTAACGCACGTTTGACGTCACTTTAAATGAATTCACAATTAGCGCGGGCTGACAAACAATTAAGCAAAGAAAATTGTCAATATGCTTTTGAAAGGTTTTAACTGGGTCATTTAACAAGAAAACCGTAAATGGGTTTGCAAATAAACGCATAAGACGCCGGCAATGGGGCACGTTAGTTTGACGTTAACTTGCCGAAAAATTCAACCGCCATTTTAAACATAATCAATTGATGTTCTGACTCGAATCTTTTTGCGCTTTATCACTGTCAACTGTGGGAACACTATCATGCAAAACGATTACCCCTGGTAACCCATTTGTTTTAATGCAAAAACCCGAACCTGTCAAGATTTAAATGGAGGCGTCAAGTTTATGTTATGACGGAAATTGATAAAATCTGTGGATATGCAATGACCCTCATGCGCACTTAGAGAAGAGAAACTTTAAGTTCAATAGTGCTGATGTCAAAAGGATCTTTGATGATTTTAAAAACTGACGCCAGGATGACGTAATTGTCGAACCGGTTGTGGTTAAATCTGCGGGAATAGCGTCAGTTTACAGGAAAAAAATTGCTTGAAAGAGTTCTGGTCATTTAGAGGCCTTGCCATTGCAGTTTGGTTCAAGATTTTGGAAAAAATCGTTAACGGTGACTTTTGCTCAGTCTTAATTGCTTTGTGAATGCCAATTTTGACGGCGTCATAAGCACATTCACGTGTATCATGGTAACAATCTTTTAGCACACAACACTGTGTCCTTGTTCACAAATGTCTACACGGCCGCAAATTGGCTCTGGTGTAAGATTTGAAGATGAAACAGCGCCTGAAAAAAGATGAGTTGCATAAAAGATTTATGACATTTTTTTGGGTTAAACCCTTAAGTACAAATGCGACGCGACTTTGCTCTATAAATAAACTTTCGACCTTAATTGTTGGGTTTCTGGTACCCAAAATGATGCCTTAAACAGCTCTCGAAGAATGGGAACGCCTTTGGCAGATGAGCTTCAACCCATCTAAGTGCTCTGTCATACGTGTTACCACAGGGAGAAGAAAGAAGGTCTATCACTCTTCCTATAGGCTCCATGGTCAAGAACTAGAGTGGTTGATTCCAGCAAATACCTTGGGGTGAAGGTCACCAGCGACTTAACTTGGCCATGTCATATTGCTGATGTTGCTGGTAAAGCCAATAGATCCCTAGGATTCCTGCGCCGCAACTTCAAACAGTGTACCAAGGAGGTCAAAGCAGCAACCTATACCACCATGATGAGGCCAGTGCTAGACTACGCATCCACAGTATGGGATCCTTATCGCCAGTGTGACATAAAGACTCTAGAGCAAGTCCAACGCCGAACCGACAGATATGTGTGCAATGATTACACTACTCGCACACCTGGATGTGTTACAGCTATGGTGGAGGACCTTGGCTGGGAGAGTCTCCAAGACAGGAGATACACTGCTAGACTGAGTCTTCTTTACAAGATCCAGCATGGATTGGTTGACATTGAAAGCTCCTGCTACTTAAGACCGAGTGACAGCAGAACCAGAGGCCAGAGAGGGCTTTTCCAAGAGAGAATCAACTGTGATGTCCATCTCAACTCATTCTTTCCTCGTACCATCAGGGATTGGAATGAACTCCCACGAAACATCACAGAAGCCAGCACCTTGGATGAGTTCCGGACCAGTCTTATTAGACGACTGGTCCACGCCTAAATCCATGCCTGCGATGATGAGACAAATTGTATATAGTTTTACCATGTTTTAACCAAGTTTTGGGACTACTGCTGTTTAACCGCCATACGCAGTCCCGCAGGACCAATTACGTTCAAATTGATCCCGGTCCTTTACCCGGAAGAAGAAGAAGAAGAAGAAACAGCGGAAACAATACAATTTCCCACTTTTCAAATAAGTCTGAATTATATGCTGGTTTGTAAAAACTTGCTAAATTTATTTCCCTCAGTATATTATTAAAGAAGAGAAATGCATAAATAAAGGAAATATTTAAGGTCTAGACAGTGAAGTTACATCTAAAACTGGTAGCCTAGGGAGATGTCACATGTATGCCAGGATCTACGTGGATACTGTCAGCTTTTTATATAAATAGTACCGTTATTTCCAACTCCAACTAGCTGTTTAAGTTGACAATTTTGTCAGATTTCTGTGTGAGGCAAAATTGCCTATTTAAAAATACATGTACACCTTACACACATACATACACCACAGCATGGATATGAAAAAACAATAATAGCTTCCTTTCTCAGACAGATACATTTACAGATTGTAAGATATATCAGCAGCTTTGAACAACTGACATATTAGAAGTCCAAAGATCTGTCTGAAGAGATATAGCTCACCTGAGATGTGTTCAATAACTTGAAAGATTATTGGCATTCTCTCGCAATCAATTGATGCACTGGGACTGGGTCATACAAAATTTTGTGAACAGCTTTGTGCCAGCACATCAAACAACCACAGGCCAGTGTAGGAACACTCCCTATGCTGAACGCACATCTTGGCTTACAGTTCATTCATCAAATTGGAAAAAAAAACTTTTCACATAAAAATTTTAACATTCATCAACATTCTTGTCAATCCCAGTATTGGGCTGTGTGGAAATGCAAAAACGCATCCTGTACTCATAGAGGCAGAGCTCCTGATAAGATGGGGTTCTGATGATAATTTCGAGATTTTTTTTTGATTTCTAAATGAAAACCCCTCTTTAGAACCCTCTCAGCAAGACAGTTCTAAAGGGGGTCACAACATATGCTGATACTGTTCTAAAGAGGGGTCACAAAATATGCTTTTATGGTGAAATAAGAAAAATTATCCCTAAATTATCCCTGTTACCTCTTCTTATCTGCAGCACTGCCCTTTGTGACAGAAGGCACTCCAGTAAATTTGCAGATACAGTTTCGGTAAATAGGTGGGTTAAATGGTTTTGATCTTTTAGACTGACCCAGAGCTCCAGTTAAGGGATTACTTGATGATAGCTCTCGACTAAAAATGTATTAAAAATGTATTATTTTTGTAACCCCTCATTAGAACCAGCTCATTGAGGCTATCCCAAATGTGTGGTCACAAATTGCATTTTTTTGAAAAACAAGAAAAAATGTCGTCATTTACTGTAATGTCAAATACTCCCCTTATATAAAACTCTGCCAAATCTTTTGAGGTAGTCATTTATGATTGAGTGTCAGTCTGTGAACTGAGGCAACTGACCCTTCACCTCTCTCTCTTCCACATCCTACCTCCTCCCCCCCCCCCCCCGACCCCCTGGCATGTCCTTAATGCAGATGCTTGCTTTATGCAAAAATATTTCATTAAGATCCATGATATGTAAACTGAATAATCATATTTGGTCAGATTGGGATTTTTTTTTTGGAATTGGAGAAAATAAGGTTCTTTCTGGTATTGGGAATGGGCCTACTGTTGGTCCCAAATTTCTGTTATCAAAAGCTGTGCATGATAAAAAAAAACAGCTGATTTAACAATTTACATATAGTAATCATAACATTTGACAATACTATCGTTTAATTTTCAATAAAACAATTGGCCCCAAACTATTCAAAACCAAGCCACTACCAAATTTTATTGGAGCAACCAAATCATGAGCCTTATGTTATACAGGATATCTTATTTACCACATAAAATACATGTTACAACTGTAAATGCAGTATACAAGAGATACAATATTAGATATACTATTTATCTTTAATCTATATAATATATATCTTATACAGTACACAACACCTAATATATATGTATATGGTATTCTGTATGAGAAATAAATTAAGTAGTTTGACAAAAATCACAACATGCTAAGCTCTACTTCCTAGAAATTTATCATATATATTTTACAAAAACCAAATTATCTCTTAACTTTACTTTAGTGTCTACACTGGTAATTTCTAACTATCTTAATTAAGGTGTATTGGTACACTGCCATGTGTTCTTCTGCCACTGTTTCCAAGGGAGACAATTTTTGTGCCTTTTGTGTGCTTTTTGTGTCTGTTTGCTTCCTAGGAAAGACCTAGCCCTTCCCAAATGGGGTCTACTCAATAAGAAAAGAATTTGCTCCTGATTTGCTTCCCCTGAAAGTGTATACATTTATCTTAATGACCCTAAATATCGGTCCATAGGTGTCTAAGCAAACAGTGTCGGTCTAGACCAGATGGCCTTACAAGAAACCTTTGCCATTCTGGCAGCAACTTGGGGGCCCAGTTGTTCAAAGGTTGTTAGCTTAACTGAGTTGTTAGTCCAGGATTTGTTAAGTGAGTGAGTGAGTGAACTCGGGTTTAACGTCCCACCAACAACGAGGTCATATGGAGACGGGACCTCGGTTTAAAGTCTCATCCGAAAGACCGGAGAAGCGGGGGATCGAACCTGCGACCCCTGGATTGGTAGTCTGGAGTGTTATCCACTACGCTACAGCCGCTCCTGATTTGTTAAGTCTTACAGTACTCACAAAATTAATTACGGTAATATTTTTTTATGAAAAATTGCAAGGAGCATAATTATGTACTGCAAAAGCTCCTCACATTTTTTTGGCAAAAATGGCAGTGTTTTTAAGGATAACATGTCTAAAAATTTAATGCCTTGTTAACTAACAACATTGTTCGTTTTGACCAACTGGGCCCTGATAGTAAAATCAACTTATGCGTAGATCTGATATTATGCCTTGGACAAAGCAAAAAAAAAAAAAAAAAAAAAAAAAAACACAAAAAAACAAGAAAATACACATGTAAACTAACTAATGTTTTCACTGGTAGTTACAACAGAAGCTAAACCGTTTCTTTTACATCATAAATCTTTGGGTGCTTCATAAATTCCAGCAATAGGATAAGTTAGTCCATCATTAGGCAGTTCTGATGGAATCCCTGGACATATCCATGAAAATTTCCAGTTCTCTCCAAACACTGCTTTAAAGTTATTTTTCCAACCTATATTATACTTGAAAATTTTATAAGACCTTTCATATGTAATTTGCCCATAGTATACATTCTGCAAATGATAAAACATCAGTGCTGTTATGGTCACGGATACAGCTACACTTAAAAGCATCAAAGCAGTTGTTACCATGGTAACAAAGCTAATTTGTCTGATTACCCAGGCAAAGAATGGAAAGATAAATTTTATCAGAGATATAAATGAGAATTCACCAACAGTGTACCATACAAACTCAAAGTTCATGATATTAGAGTAGATAGAAGCGATCCAGGTGTAGAGCAGGAGCAGCATGTAGTATCTATGGTTGTTGTAACCGATACAGTTGCCCGTGAAGATGCAGTGATGGTCACGTCTAAGGATACACACTTTACATGTGAAGCAATGGAAGGATCTAGGCGGGGCATTGCACTCACACCAGCTACAGTATCTCCAATCTGAAACAACAACATATTTCACTTTCAGGGAAAGCAACTAATACCAACTATACCATTCTATTATTTGCCTCCCTTCTCAAGGGGGTCTGCTCTTAAAGGAAAGAATTTACTTCTCTAGAAGCAAAGCAAATTCTTTTACTTTAACAGCAGACCCCACTATGTAAATGCTATGTCATGTCATCCACTAAAGCAAACAGGAAGACAACAAAATTGTTGCCCTTTGTAAAAACAGCAAAAAGCGTGGACATGTACCAGCACACCTAAATGTATCATAAACAACAAAAACTCAAACCAGTCTGTGACTCTGTGAAGTCTAGCTAGAACTTTTATTTCACCCCTGTAGAATCCTCATAGTCAATACATATTGTTTATGAATTGAGCTCCCTTTCTATATGTTAAAACTTTTATTTCTACATATAGAGAACTCCAAACAAGGTTTAACATGATAATTCTGCCTTTAGGTTTAGATGTAACATTTGGTTTAGGATATTATGGCAAGCTGTGTTACTATTTATTTAAATAAATAGAGATTTGATTTAATATAGCGGTATATGATATCTGATATAATATGTAAGATATATTACATATTATATCACATAGCTTGCAAGAAAGGTGGTATCTTACATAGCAAATCAATACATATCTTACAATGTATATAACCTATCTTATACTTTAAATTTGATATCTGATATTGCATATATGATGACTGCTCTTAGTGCTCTAAGATATCTTAAATCAGATATATCAAATATAAGATGAAATATATATATTTTTTTTTCCGGATATATAAAAGCTCTCATATATAACAGTAGATATCCTATACACTACATAAGATATCTTACATCCTATATTAGATATCTTATGATATATATTAGCTTTCTTTATCTTATATAATAATTATGACATCTTACATATTTGAATTTAAAAGGTATTTTTTTTAAAACTAAGATATCATTTATCAATGAGGTAGCATATCCGATATCTTTATATCACACAGCTTATCTGATATCTAATATAGTTCAAAAGATATCAGATATTTGCAAAGATATAAGATATCTGATATCCTGTATAAATTTCTTATTTAACATATCAGATGTTTCAGGATAAAGAAGGCACCTTTTTATGCTATACAGGATACCTTCTTTAGTTTAGTCTTTACATATCTAATATGATTATGGATATAAAATATCTTATATACTAAATAAGACAGCTCATTTAGTATATCTAATATAACATGTCTATTAATCACTTAATATGATATCTTAATTGTTGATAATATAATTATATATATATCAAATATACCTTTTATAGATATCTTAAACAGTATAATGTATAGTATATATGATGCCTTATTGTTAAATAGCATATTATATTGGATATCTGGTACATTTGACATACATGTATGAGATATTAAATAACATATCTCATATACTTTATAAGATATATAGTATAAAAGATATCTAACATAGTATATATGATATCTTAAGATTTCTATTTAAGTAATAATTGGTAGCAGCTAGCTTATATTCTTTATATTTTAAATGTCATATTAGACATCTATTTATTATATCTGAATTAAGAAAAAAAGACATCTTATATATTATATCAAATATCTATTTAACAGAATAAATGGTAACATCATATGGCTTGCCACATAATAAGTTTATATATAGACGTTGTTTATAATAATGCCAACTACATGTACTTTGGTGTGAAACTCAGATCTGCAGATTGTCAAACAGTTACCTGGTTTAAGTATAGAAGGCAGCATAATACTTCTAACACTTGGGTCTGTTGAGATCGTTTTCCAAAAGGTCAGCATTGAGTTAAAGTAGAGGAGACACGCCATAGAAACATGCCCGTACCACAACAGGGAACTGTAATTCTCGCGTGTTGAAACAATCCATGGAAGGACAACAAACAATTCAAGAATAAACATGGCATTCATGCCGAACAGAGTGAAGAGAAAAGAAAACCGATCAATATTTGTCTTTGGGAGAAGTCTTTTCCAATGCATTCTGTCCAATAAAATAAGATTTGTCTAGCAATATGAATTTAATCAACGATTACAATAGGAGGAAGTGCAAAGCGAAAGTAAACCGCTCCTGCTAAATCTATCCGGGTGAATTAGACGCTTGAATTAAAATGATACGATCGCTGGCATGCAGCCTCAAACGTCGCTTTGACTTAGAGTGGTTGAATCTAATGCACGAAATTCATTTTGACGAAAAAGTGTAAAATTTATAAAAACCGGGACTGCAAAATAAGTAATTCAATTGACCGCCTAGCCTCTTCCAGCAACAAATCCCTAATCCCTCAGTCCGCCATAGGTATTGGTATTGGTATGTTATAAGTTCTGCCACTTGAAGCACACCTATGTCATAAGAGTCTCTCACAGGGACTATTTACAGGGACTAAGATGAGATCGGGTATGAAACCCACCACCCGCACCCGCAACCGTGCTCAAAACCCACCACCGGAAATTTTAGTGCCTACCTTTGGGGTATAAACAAAAGTTTAATCCTAGATTTTTGTAGTTATATATATGAGGGTTGGTATGAACTATTTATGGTATAAAAGTCTTTTCCGACAGATTAAGTTTTAGGACAAAAAAGGGAATGGTTGCAATTCCGGGGGTATGAAACCCACCACTCGCCACAGGGAGATTAAATAAATGGTTATTTCCATTAATAACTTTATTAACTGAGATAATTTTCCTTAATTGTTACTATTTCGACTTTTTAACCAAAACCTCGCCAATTTCGTTTGACAATATCATGAAATTAATAATATATAGAGAAATGAACGACTTTTTGTGAAACTAATTTTCGTTCTAAAAATAGATATCCATTACGGCATTTAGCTATACAGAGAAACCGCAACGTACTGAAATAAAGGGGACAAACAATAATTGCAGAGGGAGTCTGAGGGGTAATAGTGGCCAAACACTGACACCTTTCATTCATTATTATTACTTGTTCAGTACTTAGAAAATTTTCATGAAGTCAAGTTATAACCTTTTACAACAGCAAAGGTACTCTCAGCATGGTACAAAACCCTGACGAAGAACAAACGTCTCATAGTCTGTCTGTCCGTCTCTCTCTCTCACACACACACCGACATTTAGAGTCTGTTAAATAATGATACCTAGATACAGTTCAAGATTTGATAGATACTACAAATTTTACACATGGAACACAACACGTAATAAACATAATCATAAATTTCATACCTTGACCTGACTGCGTTATCTTCCATTACTCGACCAGCATTGTCTATGCTTCTATGCTCTCATTATGCCTCAGACATCTTTGACCATAACACAGTCAGGTCCAGGTATGAAATTTATGAATATGTGTATTACGTGTTGTGTTCCATGTGTAAAATTTGTAGTATCTATCAAATCTTGAACTGTATCTAAGTACTGAACAAGTAATAATAATGAATGAAAGGTGTCAGTGTTTGGCCACTATTACCCCACAGACTCCCTCTGCAATTATTGTTTGTCCCCTTAAATTCAGTACGTTGCGGTTTCTCTGTATAGCTAAATGCCGTAATGGATATCTAACGAAAATTAGTTTCACAAAAAGTCGTTTACTTCTCTATATATTATTAGTTTCATAATATTGTCAAACGAAATTGGCGAGGTTTTGGTTAAAAAGTCGAAATAGTAACAATTAAGGAAACTTATCTCAGTTAATAAAGTTATTAATGGAAATAACCAATAAAAATCTCCCTGTGGCGTGTGGTGGGTTTCATACCCCCGGAATTGCAACAGTTCCCTTTTTTGTCTTAAAACGTAATCTGTCGGTAAAGACTTTTATACCATAAATAGTTCATACCAACCCTCATATATATAACTACAAAAATCTAGGATTAAACTTTTGTTTATACCTCAAAGGTCGCCACTAAAATTTCCGGTGGTGGGTTTTGAGCACGGGTGCGGGTGCGGGTGGTGGGTTTCATACCTGATCCTAAGATGATGCTTTTCTCATCACTCTATTTACACTTTAAGATGACTGTAAGAACTCTAAAACTTTATACATGTACTCTAGGAGCCAAGTCAGATAAAAATTAAAAAAAAGTGGCGCCCTCTGCTATCCTTCGTTTGACTACGTGTTCTACTAGCCATAATCTTCTAAAAGGAGGTCTGATTGTTCTGCTTTCAAAATTTTATTGTCATGATGCTTTAATTCACATGTGTTCCTTGGTACCCTATGGCAGAAAACAACACCATTAAGGCATGTATTGTTGCATTGTTACACTTCAGTAGAAGTCATGTTTTGAAGCAATGTCATTCTTTTTCCGCTCTAGGGATATCGTCTCAATAAAGGTGTTACTTATTAGAGCCATAATGCATCAACACGACTTTTTGCTTTATTTTTTCTGTATGAATTTACCCCGCCCACTTGAGAAACAGGTAATCTTAATTGTTCAATGAGATAACCCTCAGTTATTGTGTCCATGAAATAACATAGTGGTAGATTTAAATGTCCAAGTTCCGCACTCATATCTGATTGGTATGGTATTGTGTATATATACAATGATTCATGCTACCCCATGCAGAAAAAAAATGTCCAAAGAAATAATGAAACATGTAAACAAAAACCATTTTGGGTTAAACTCCTATTCTTTGCCCTAATAGTACTAAACTGTGGTCTGCAGGTATTCAGTTATTATAAACTGAATCAGACTTTGGGCTGCATGTCTATTTTACTTCCCTATAGTATCGTCTTACTACTTGCCTTATAACTTTACCTTTATGGTGCTATTTCCAGTTTGGTATCGTGGGCTGGTTGTTGCACAGAGAATCAATTCCTAAACGTTGCCTTTTTACACTATTTTATCTGTTTTGACCTTTTCTTATAAAAACTTTATAATATTTCAAAGCTCTAAAATGTCTGCGTTATCACATGTATTTTCACCAAAGTAACGTATATAACCGGTTAAAAAGTAAGAGTTATTTTACTCTACTAACACAAGCGTAAAGTGACGCGTGGCTAGACTGAAACGCTCTCTCTTACTTCATCATAATGAAAATCATGATTATGATCATTCTGAATCACTTTGAAAAAAGGACCTTAGCACAAGCTGTTGCTATGGGGCATTGGCAGTGTAGCAACATTACATTACTGAACACACTCTCAGTTAAACCGAGATTAATGTAGTGTTTTCTCTGATGCGTAACTTGCTTCCAGAGAGCTTTCCTTTTGAATTTAGTTAAGCTTTTAACATTCCACCAGACTTAAAAGTGAACGGATATATTGTGACGCAATATAACTCTGCCAGTTTTTCATCTTAGCCGCCATCTTTAATGAGGGGAGGAGGAGAGAGAGAGAGGGGGGGGGGGGGGGAGATTAAGAGTTGACCATTTTTGGAAGGTTTCATATCTAGGGACGCAAACAGGAATCAAAAACGTTGTCTACCGTCAAACATATGGCAATCAAAGGTAGCGGTGTGGCCATTCACAGTTACACAGTATTATAACCATAGCATGCTTGAAGATGATCTAAAAGTAAAAACCACCTGCGAGAAAAAACAAAGCAGATTTGGTTTCATTGATTCTGTTCTTAAAAATGCAGATGATATTGTCCAGCCATTGGGGTAATATGGTTATGACATATAGTCATTACTTTCAGTTCATTATGAACATGACTTTTAAAGTCAAATCAATGAAAAATGACTTACTTAAACTCCTAGTTTGGTGGTCGAAAAAGGTAACGTATACGGCATTCAACAATACAATAGTTATCAGATTACCTTTTTTTTTGTTAAGAGATTTTTATATCTATGCTTGAGTAGCCTGTAGCAGAAAGTAACCCGTCCTACAGTAATCCTGAAATGTTGAAAGCAAAACATTAGGCTTCCGAATGTTAACATTACAGCAGTATAACCATAAATCTCTGAAGAGATTTAAATATTTGATGTACCCATTTCATTACTTCATATTGCCATTGTAACAAACAAAACGTGTAACAGTAGCATAAATACACATGAATTTTCTATATAGTGCCTAATTTGCATTGGTATTATGCCTGTTTAAGATGTTTTGCATAAAACGGTTATTTTCTGCACCTGGCAAGCCGAGCATTAACATGAAAAGTAAATGATAGGCAATGATCAGGAATTAATACAATCAAATCCCACATCCCGCCCTTAAACCAAAGGGAAAGTAGCGCACACACAAATTGACAAAAGTTCACGAAAGACATGCACGGTAAACTGAATAAACAGCTCTTTTCCAAACAGGTGGTCATTCAACAATCCCAACTGAAAACAGCCAGAAAATATATTTTTACCTACTTTATTACAAAACAGAACAGAAAGCAAAATGGTCAGCTATTCAGATGACCATATTTATAGAAGATGAACTTATGAACAAGCTAACTTCTTAACAATAAAAAGGTTCGTTCCGAGACTTGAGGAACCTTAAGTGCTTCATCTTACTGAATTTCAAACATAATTTACCGGTATCATTAAAAACCACAATATTTTATCTGACGACTTGTTTACATTTAAATGTTGTATGCGTTACTGTTTTTACTATCAAACAAATGAGACAAAGTAAGGGAATTGCCATTGACTACTCGATTAATATAAGATCATTTTGATAATGTCATGATCATATCATTCGTGCCTAGACAATAATGTCTGCACTTGCCAGCAATCTGCTATGACCTTACTTCTGGATGATCTTCAAACGTTTCATGTAAGATAATGTAAGATAATACTGTATAGATTTTAATGGACACACCTCAATGTTTTACTGCAATTTGTTAGAACGGAAACAATATTTTCGACCTCCTATTTGCTTCTGTGGCTGATTGAACCTTCCAGAAAGGATTACTTTTAACAGAAACACTTCTCTCCTTCAGAAGCAAATCCTTTCTTTTAAGTGTTTACTCCCATTAAGAGGGGAAGGAAAGGTAAACTTGGCAGTTATTTAATGCAAAATTGTATCCATTCACCTAAAATTCTTGAAATGATAGAAGCTTAACAAAATCCTGATTGAAGATTCTCTGGGAGTAAGGAATGCATCACACACACACACACAAAAAGAAATCAATCTCGGTGTCTGGGAATAAAATGATATAACACTGCCAATACCCCGCCCCCCACCCCGCCCCCTAGCACCAGCTTCGGCTGAATTCTTTTTTTTCCAAACTGACTCCGAATGAGTCCAAATGATCCCTGGCCACCAAAAAACACATATTTTTCAATTGAAGTACAGGGACGCATTTTGCTGTAGCCACATGGTACTTTACACAAGCAGTGGAGTAAAAAGTAACACTTTTTAACCTGTTATATACGTTACTTTGGTTTAATTATATGTTAAACGGCCAAAATATTTTAACCATGGTTTTAATATTGCCTTTAACAGAAGAGCTTAAAACAGATAAAGTAATGTAACCGGGCAGCGATCAGGAATGGATTCAATTCGTGCCACAACCCTCCCATGATACCAAACTAGAAATAGTAATATAAAGTAAAAAGACAAGTACTCAAATAATACTAGCAAGTAATTTAAACATGTAACCCATTCCATACAGATGACTTCAAAGCTAGCCCTACACCAAAATAGCAAGGCACACACAACCCATATTTTTAACAGGATAATGGCGAAAAACAAACAAAATAAACCAATGTTTCGAAGACAACACGAAAAGTGGACAGCACAAACTTTAACATCAATACACCACAATTGATGCACCTCACAGGAAATATCACTGATAAATTACATACGGTAGGTTTAAACGGATTTCACATTCATGAAAAAAATAACTCGAACTAATACGGCCTTGGCGTATTTTGCATTTGCAACAGCCAATCTAAAAGAATGTTTTTAGATAAAAGTTACAAATGCTACCTTTCTGAGTACAAAACTCAGTTTGTATTATGTGATTCTTAAATAAATATAAATATAAATAGATTTTGTACTTTTCCATGTACAGATTAATTCACGAGTGCTTCTTTTCTTAAATTTTTGGGACAATATCAGTTTTTCTTGTCATGTAAACAACATTGTTTGCTGTCTGAGTAGGCGACTAAACTATGCAAAAAATTTTTTGGATATAATTATTAAATATAACTCGTTTAACTGTAAAGTTTGACAGGCAAAGTTCCAACTAAGTGTATTCTTGGGGGAATGACAGTCTTTTTACGCGAACATGTTTATCTGTTAAGTACGTTACTTTGCTTGAGATATGTGTTGTATGGTCAAAACTTATCTAAACTGTTGTGTTGTATCCTGCTTAGTATGATCCTAATGAAACAGGTCATTTTATCAGTCTTAAATAGCTTATTAGGACATTTTTTCTGCATGGGGTAGCATGAATCATTGTATATATACACAATACCATGCAATTCAGATATGAGTGCGGAACATATTTTGTTAGTTTCTTGGACATTTAAATCTACCACTATGTTATTTCATGGACACAATAACTGAGGGTTATCTCATTGATCAATTGATCCTACCTGTTTCTCAAGTGGGTGGGGGTAAATTCATACAACAAAATGCTAAAAAAAATAAAGCAAAAAGTCGTTTTGATGCATTATGGCTCTGATAAGTAACACTTTTATTGAGACGATATCCTTAGAGCGGAAAAAGAATGACATTGCTTCAAAACATGACTTCCACTGAAGTGTAACAATGCAACAATACATGCCTTAATGGTGTTGTTTTCTGCCATAGGGTACCAAGGAACACATGTGAATTAAAGCATCATGACAATGAAATTTTGAAAGCAGAACAATCAGACCTCCTTTTAGAAGGTTATGGCTAGTAGAACACGTAGTCAAACCAAGGATAGCAGAGGGTGCCACCTTTTTTTCAATTTTCAGCTGACTTGGCTCCTAAAGTATTAAGGAAAGTCTCTTATACCGTTCTACGTGCAGGGAATGGCATGGACTGTCTCTCCAGAGCACGGAGTACTGTTCCATAACTTTCACTGCTAGTGCAGTCGAGGACTCCACTGCAGTAGCCCGAGGGCTAACTTGGTTTTGCTCGGCTGTACCTAAGTTCCAAAAATCACGCCTACTTTAAACAAGTATACACCCCTCGAATAGCTGTAAGGTAAAACCACGGACTTATGTGGGTCATTAAACATGTGCAATTTTGTTTGTGAGACTATTTCACGTGCTAAATTGTCGTTGCACTGGCCATGTTTACACTATCAGGTGACTTTGAGTGACATTCTGGGTAGGGCTCGGAACTATCCTGACAGGCACACAAAGTTGAATCAATATTGATTCAACCTTGATTCAACGTCATGACGTTGAATCAAGGTTGATTCAATATTGATTCAACCTTTTGTGCCCTGTGGGATGTATTAAGCCGAACGTGCCCAAAGACTGGTTCTGTTGATATTTTACTCATGTTTCCAGCAGACAGCAAAGCAAAGAAAGCCGATCATTTTTTTAGGACTTCCACTATTTTAAGCCGGTATTACTGTATCCTGCGACATAAGTCATCGTTTAACTATAAGGTGCATGGGTACACTTTTAAGTGGCAGTAACTCTTTCATTTTCTAATTTGAGGGGCAACTCTTAAAGAAAAGTTTTCTTAGAGGATGACTTAAGGCAGAAGTGTATTGTTTTTATAAAGTCTAACTTTTATTCTACTATGATTAATCTGGAAACAGAGTCTTTGGCATAAGAAAGTGTCGCTGTGCTATGGATGAATGGATAGATGACTTGCGATTTTACGTCCTTTCAACTGTATTTCAGTCATATAAGGGCGATAGGATGGTGCAATGGAGTCCCGCTTAGGTTTGAAAAGATTTCTACTTCCAGCAGGCCAGCGCTTAACTTACTCAGCTATCAGGACTCCCGTGTCCCTGTGCATTTTTTTCTACTTTACACTCGCTAAAATACAGGTGCCCACTTGCAGAGATTATCAAGATTTTAACGGACCTAGATAATGAGTCTTCCTTTGAAAATAAATCATGTATTCTCCAAACAAAGTAAATATCCTCTGTTTATCAGGATGATGAAATGACGATGGATAAGCATTAGATGATTTGTTAACCCTTCACTGTCTCGTACATAAGAAGGTCTTTTGGAAGTAGGCAATACCAAGGTATCCTTCTGGCTACAAGAAGATATGTATAAACAAGATACAAGATACAAGCTCTTAATTACGAATTTTCGGCCCTCATACGAGCACATATAGTGATACAGAACGAGCAACCAAACAAATCAAGGAAAGAATTCCAAAATGACAAAATGTGAGCAAAAAAAAAAAAAAAAAAAAAAAAAAAAAAAAATAGAGATACAAGACCATAAAGCATACCTCCCAACAGATGATACAAGTACCATATATATGATACAATTAGGATAAACAAATCGTCTCAATAATATGATATATTAACTACAAGATGAAGATCATTCACTGCCTAGTCATGTCAGTACAGTTGCACCATCATAGAGACCCATAGCAAGTAGACTGGTGCTGCATGCCAACATAATTGAGCCGCGACGCGAGAAAACCAATAAAGTGGTTGTGCGCCCAGCGCAGACTCAGATCAGCCTGGGCATCCGCCCAGTCTGATCAGAGTCTTCGCTGTCCGCATGGAGATAGCTTAGTCCCTTAGCTACCCTGTAAGCGCTTAGGGAAGACTCTGATCAGACTGGGCAGATGCCCAGGTTGATCTGAGTCTACGCTGGGCGCACAACCACATTGTTGGTTTTCTCGTGTCGCGGCTCAATTATCTTTGAGTAGCCCGGGGAATATTGCTATTGCTCGGCTGTACCCAAATAATTATGTCGATCGTGCCCAACATGTTACTTTTCAGTCAATATTACTCCACGGGGGTAATACCAGTTTGTGTTGTCGACCGAGCCAGTCAATCATTATACAATGCAAAGAGGCTGTCGACCAAAACAATCGACAGCAGTATCAACTCGGTCAAAAACCATTAACAGCAGTATCGCTATTGGCATTGTTTACAGCGGACAGCACAGGTATGTACCCCAGTGTCACACCAGTGCCTTTTAAAGACTATTGATATTTTGAGACGGTTCACCGAGAGTGGGCCACAGACCAGCTGATCTACCTGTAAATATGCTACAGTCGGGTGCATTGATCAGTCTATTGATCCGGCGATCGAAGCATACAGGTGAGTGACAAAAACTCATAACATACACGACTTCGCCTTTCTAATCTTTGTTGTGGACTGTCAGCTGGGACATTAACCTATTTACGCCCATGGCAGTGTCTCATAAATAGGACATAGGCAAACAGTTAGACACTGATCAGGCACTGTAGAACGCCGCGTCTGGTCAGAATCTACACTGTTTGCAGAAGTTAATTTGGTAGTTCACTTGGAAAGAAATAAAAATAAACTAAATGAAGTGTCCATTAGGCATCAATGGGTTAATTTTGCACATGCGGAAGAATATTTGCAGATATTGGCTGTTTCCTATCTATATACTTTATACAGTTCGCTGTCACTGTTAACGGCCCTTTGAGACAGTATTTGAGTCTATATCGGGCCGTGACGTAGATCCGACATCGAGTTGTTTCAACACTGTAGACCCAGTTACCACAGGGACCCACTTCAAAGTGCATTTGGATGAAGGCAGTAAAAACATTTACCATAACACACTAAAAGGTACCTTATCGCTTATGGCATGCACAAACAACGGAGGCTGATCTAAGCCTTGTTTAGAAAAATACATAAACACAGAGTAGCAATTTGAATCGAGGTGACTTGACTATAGCTGTTAGTCCCACTGATATGGCTTAAAAACTGCGGATGAGTGTTTTTTTTTTTTCACCTTAACCTCGCCGATAAGAAGATGTACCGAAGCCAGGCATACCCACCAGTGACAGTGAGTCAAAGTTTTCAGTCTTATTTTTGTTTGTATTTATGAAAGTTTTATATGATGAGCAAGCGCGGATTCTATACTCGGACAGGTTTTGTTTTACCCCATAAGGCACCAAAAAGTGACGACATAATTTAAGCTTGCAAAATTTCAAAAAAATGTTTCGACCAAGCTAGTTTGAGAATAGAGTGCAAACAGTGTAGATCCAGATGAGCCGCCTAATCTGTAAAATGAGCTATTTTATTTGGAGCGTTAAGTGTTAAATTTTAAGCTATTTCTTCCGAGAGACTGAAATATTGGTATACTCAAGTTGATCAGTTAATATAATATCATATCAACACTCTGAAGAATGTATGTAGGCTGATCTGAGTCTCCGGAACCATAATCACTGAGGCATACCGGTAATATTATATTTCAGTACGACTGTACCAGCTACCCAAAACACAGCAAGGAAATATGATCATCAAAAATAAATACACTATCCATACACTATTACTCACTCAGACATAAAATTTTATCATACCCAGGTAACCGTACAAAAGATCACAAACTGTATAATACTTCAACAATACGGATATAGTTCAAGTTTTAATCCATAAGTTATTTATACATTCATTAAGTAGAAACGGTCACTTAACATGCGATAACTTGAATGCATTTGTTGAAAATCGAATATCGACTTATGTATCAGCTGCAATTTTTGTTTATAAACATTGCAGGCATGGATAATTTATCATAAATTCAAACACTAAGGACAAGGTAAGTTTTCATTTATAGTCGATGGTAAGACAAACGAAACCATACGATATCATAACATTATACCACCCTTACCAGAAAACGCCAACTTAAACACGAAATATTACGTTATGAGCAAGGTCTACACTGATAAGGGTGGTATAAAATAGTTAAACCATGATTTGTCCGCCTGTACGGGAGATATTATCCACTCGCTAAAGCTCGTGGATTATCTCCTCGTACAGGCGGACAAACCCTGGTATAACTATTACTTAATTCATAACCACTTTTGGACAGGTTTTAACCGTGAGCACTCATTGCTTACTAAACAAGGAATGCTGTTGCTTGACAAACACTGCCATCTGTCACGGCTCACTACTGACAGTGTCTAACGCTGCAAGCAGTCATGCATTCCCGGTATCATTTCTACTTTGGTTTATTGACCCCTTTTCAAACGCAACCTCGGCTGCTTTGATCTACCTATCTATCTATCTCGGCCGCGTAGCGCAGTCTGTAGTGTGTCTGATCCAAGAGCTAGAGGTCCTGGGTTCGATACCCGGTCCGGTCAGTTATTTTCGTTTCTCCATCCGCTAACTCAAGTAGGACAGCTGTCAGTTACTGCCGAAAGTATGTGCACTTAGTACAGGTAAACGGCTATGGAGGACTAAGCATGCCCAGGAATAGTGTGGTTAGGCAAACTGACCGCCCGGACATGACCATAGCTGTTTACCGCGGCTGTAAGGCAACAAACAACAACAACAAATCTATCTGTCTATGCGGAAGAAAATCATTTTGTCATGTAGATTGCATCGACTTTGCGCTGTGTTTATAACTGCCGGAATGTCATCGAATGGCAGTACCTAGAGATACGAGGATTAAACTGCACATACTATTGAGGTAGAGGAACAGCAACTATAGCCCATGGACTATTTTTATATTTACAGAGCCGTGTATCTGCACATCTTTTCCCAAGAGTGCGCCATCCCACGTTTACCACTTACTGTTCTGTCATAATTATCAGCAGTCCACCTTGCAGCCCGGCGCTGGACTTTCTGTTTTGCATACATCTTGTCCAGTGTATGGTGATCCCATACTGGCGCAGCGTATTCTCGCTTCGGTCTGATACGTGAGCTATAGGCCAACTCCCTCACTCTTGGCATATTTGTTGTGATATTATGCTTTATAAAGCCGAGAGATCTGTTAGCATTTGCAGAAATCCTGTCTATGTGCGAGCCATACTGGATTGCTGGCGACATCAACCCCCAAATATCTTCGCTGGTAACAGTTTCCAGGATCTGGCCATGAAGTTTATACATGGTATAAATAGGTCTCCTGGACCCTGTCACCTGCACCATTTGACATTTTGAAGGGTTAAACTCCATGTCCCAGTCATTGTCCCACACAGAGAGTCTTTCAAGGTCCTGTTGAAGTGCTGAACCATCTTCCGTCCCCACATTGGTGAAATACAGTGCTGTATCATCAGCAAAAAGACACACATGTGAAGATACTTTATCAGACAAGTCGTTGATGTAGATGAGGAAGAGAATCGTACCTAGGACAGAGCCCCGAGGCACACCTGAAGTGACAGGTACCGAATCCGATTCCTCGCACCCCCCTCCACCCCCCGCAAACAACGACCCTCTGAGAACGGTTCCCAAGGAAGACACCGATCCAGGGGTTAGTAACAAGAAAGTTCGTTAGCCAAAACTTGTTCGATAAGTCTTCGTTAAGCTCTCGTTAGCAAATTCTTGATTAACAAGTACCCCTCGTTAATAACGAAGAGGTAACGAATTTTCGTAAAGACAACAAAATTTAACGACGACTCTGGGGTCGTCGTTAAGCCTTCGTTAAGCAAATTGCTGCTGATCTCGTCATTTTCATCCTAGTTTGAGGCTTGAAAGGCTTAGGCAAGTGACTTGTTATAAGAAATAGAAATAGAAACCTTTTTATTTTACTTCAACTTTGCAGAAATTTCTTGAGAATTCGTTTAAATACTCCCTGAGGCACTGTTACATGTATTAGCATTTTGTAGCTCTACCCTTTCGATAGCAAAAGGATTTAAGACAATCGCTGAAAAAGGGGGTGGGGTTGATCACTTGACCCTAAATTATGACTTAACTACATGTACTTTGTAAGACAAATCGAAAGTGCAATCGATAGGAGATATAATTAACTATTTAACATATGGCACTAATTTTTCTCATGACGTCAGAGGTCACGGCATAAGGCGTCCTTCCCTTCTTTTTTTCTCTCTCTATATGGACGGACACACGGCGCCAAGTGTGTGTAACTATGGTTACGTACCGCTGAGCCACATGGGAAACGTCGTTAGGAGAATTGAACTGTACTGAACCGAAATCTCTCTCTCTCTCTCTCTCTCTCTCTCTCTCTCTCTCTCTCTTTATTTGCCTTTATATTGCGCATGTATCCCATATTTTTGTTTCAATCCTGTTTGTATGGTAAGCTAAGTAGAGCGTTCGAAAAAAACGACAAGGTCAGAGTAAATTTCCAAGTTAGTTTTCGGCATTTGGAAACTTCTAGAGTCCTCCCTGTCCTCCCAGTATGTGTTTTATAACTGATACTAAGAGCATACAAGGACATGGAAATGTTTGGCAAGCCCTTTTCTATTTATTTTATTAAAAAGATATCTTATATACTATTTAAGATATCTTATTTCTTAAGTTTTAGATACCTTGTATGACATATAAGATATCTAATATATCTTTGATATCTAATATAGCATTTCAGATATCTCATATATTATATAAAAATCTTATTTAATTCAATACATAATATATCTTAAATGTAAAATAATATATCTCATATACTTAAGAGATATCTAATATGTTGTATCAGGTATCTTATATAATTTAAAAGACATCTGATAAAATACAATAGATATTTGTTTGATCCAAGAATATAAAATATCTGATATAACATATAAGCTATCCTTTATACTTAATTAGATATCTGACATGTGAAATAAGATATGTACAAAGTATATTAGATATCTTACATAGTAGAAAAGATATTTTATATACTTTATAAGATATCTTACCTAAATTAGATATAAACTGCATTAGATAACTTATTTAACATATATAACATATATGGCTTTACTGTATCCGCTTTGAGAAATAAGATTCCATACCAGATATCTTTTTCGTAAAGAAAACACTAATATGTCATATAAGATATCGAATTTGATATATCAGATATTTCTATACATGAATAAGATACCTTTAAAATTCTTATATTTAAAAGATCTTATTTAACATATCAGATATCTTATTTAACATATTTGATATCTTTATTCCTTAATAATATAAACGTAACTACACAAAATTTAGTGCGACAGACACGCGTTTCTAAATTTCACTTCTTCAGTGTCGCTAAACCCCAAAAAGAAAGAAAAAATGTGATGAGCATGTCTCAGTAGGCAATGAGCAGCCCTTTCCTAGCCACACTTACTGATGCATTCCGCGAGACACAGTAGCTGCAGACATCAGGTAAGCAGTGCCTACGTATTATCAGGCGTCCCACAACGAGCCACCTCAACCCCTTAAATAAGATAATATTTTAATTCCTTTATAAGGATATCTATTTGAATAATTATCGGTATCTGACTGTTAATTAAGATATATATTATACTAGATATCTTATATCCCATATTGGAAACCTTATAACCGATATATCTTATTTATCAAAGCAGATATCTTATATCCGATATAAGATATTAATCATACGATATCTTATATGTTAAATAAGATATCTTATGTAATGTATAAGATATCTTATCTGATGTAGATACGAGTTATCTTATATCAACTACCCATGCGCAGATTAAACAACCCTACATTCGGTAATCGAATCACTGGTGGGCTTTCATTCTACAAACGAGAGACTAAAATGTATATATGCCTAGAATGACTGATAAAGGTGTATGGCAGAATGTACCGACAGGACTCTGTACAAATACTGGTTCACTTAATATTACTGAGAAATTGGATTAGTATACGGCTAACAAAAACTTGTATAAACCACACGGTATGTAAAAGTCGGCGACGGAGGCATCAGTGTTCCAAAAATGCATGGAATAGATATATATATATATATCTATTTCAACCACACATACAGATACCTGTAATTGAAATGCAGATATCTGTTTTTTGAAATGCAGATATCTGTATTAAAATAAGAAATTCAGATATCTCACTTTCATATACAGATATTTGCATTTTAATTATAAATATTTGTATTTAAATGCAGATATCTGAATTTCAGCTTGATTAGAAATATCTGTATGTGAAATGCAGATATCTTCAACTGAAATGCAGTTATCTATATTGTGATAAAAAATAGATATCTGTATATGCAATATAGATATCTGCATTTCAATAAGAGAAACCTTTATTTCTATAACAAACATCTGCATTTCAATTAGAGGTATCTTTAATTCCAAAAATTACAGATATATGTTTTTCTTGACAGAGATATCTGTATTTGAAATAAAGATATCTGCATTACATGGGTAAAAAACCCAAACGGGCCGCCATACATCCAGATGGACGGTATTATGGACGTAAACTGACTCATTTAAAAATTCAAACGCGGTAATTAATTTGACGACTCCGATATCAAGGGGACCTGTCCGGGGTTTTCAGAGAACTGAAGAACCTGTCCAATATGTTTTCAGGGAACATGAGAAATGGCGAAGTCATTAAAATGACCACCTGTACACATGTCGTGTTTCAAATGTCCATAAAATTGCTTAAATTTCTCTAGCTCTTCCTGAGAATATTTAGGGAGTCTTTGCTTATTTTAGCCCTTTTGTTTTTTTCAGGATAGCAGCTATGAGCTATCGGGAAAAATACGTTTCATGTTTAAGATATTCATTCACGCTGCTTCTACACGGCTATTTATTTACACAGCGTCTTCGTTACTTAACTAGCGAAGCAACTACTAACGAAGGGATAACGAAAGCTTCTTATTAATGACATGTCGGGGGTTAGTAACAAGAAAGTTCGTTAGCCAAAACTTGTTCGTTAAGTCTTCGTTAAGCCCTCGTTAGCAAATTCTTGATTAACAAGTACCCCTCGTTAATAACGAAGAGGTAACGAATTTTCGTAAATACAACAAAATTTAACGACGACTCTGGAGTCGTCGTTAAGCCTTCGTTAAGCAAAATGCTGCTGAGCTCGTCATTTTCATCCTAGTTTGAGGCTTGTAAGGCTTAGGCAAAGTGACTTTTTGTAAGAAAAAGAAATAGAAACCTTTTTATTTTACTTCAACTTTGCAGAAATTTCTTGCGAATTCGTTTAAATACTCCCCAAGGCACTGATATTAGCATTTTGTAGCTCGACCCTTTCGATGGCAAAAGGATTTAAGACAATCTCTGATAAAGGGAGTGGGGCCGATCACTTGACCCTAAATTATGACTTACCTGCTTTGTAAGACAAATCAAAAGTGCAAATGATAGGAGATATAAGTAACTATTAACATATGGCACTTATTTTTCTCATGACGTCAGAGGTCACGGCAAAAGGGATCCTTTCCTTCTATTTTGTTTCTCTCTCTCTCTCTCTCTCTCGCTCTCTCTCTCTCTCTCTCTCTCTCTCTCTTTATTTGCCTTTTTATTGCGCATGTATCCCATATTTTTTGTTTTGATCCTGCTTGTATGGTAAGCTAAGTAGGGTGTTCGAAAAAAAAAACGACAAGGTCAGAGAAATTTCCAAGTTAGTTTTTGGCCTTTGGAACTTTCTAGAGTCCTACTTGTCCTCCCAGTATATGTTTTATAACTAAGAGCATACAAGGACATGGAAATGTTTGGCAAGCCCTTTTCTAATCATTTTATTAAAAAGATATCTTATATACTATTTAAGATATCTTATTTCTTATTTAGATACATTATAAGACATATAAGATGTCATATATATCTTTGATATCTAATACAGCATTTCAGATATCTTATATATTTTATATAATTCTTATTTAATTCAATACATTATATATCTTAAATGTAAAATAATATATCTTATATACTTAAGAGATATCTAATATGTTATATCAGGTATTTTATATAATTTAAAAGATATCTGATAAAGTACAATAGATATCTGTTTGATCCAAGAATATGAAATATCTGATATAGCATATAAGCTACCCTTTTTACTAAATTAGATATCTGACATGTGAAATAAGATGTGTACAAAGTATATTAGATATCTTACATAGTAAAAAAATATTTTATATACTTTATAAGATATCTACCCTAAATTAGATATAAACTGCATTAGATAACTTATTTAACACATATAACATATATGGCATATAATATATCCGCTTTGAAAAATGAGATTCCATACCAGATAGCTTATATCGTAAAAAACTCTAATATGTCATATAAGATATCGAATTTGATACATTAGATATTTCTATATATTGAATAAGATACATTTGATATTCTCATATATAAAAAATCTTACTTAACATATCAGATATCTTATTTAACATATTTGATATCTTTATTCATTAATGATATAAACGTAACTATACAAAATTTAGTGCGACGGACGCGCGTTTCTAAATTTAACTTCTTCAGTGTCGCTAAACCCCAAAAGTTTGAAAGAAAAAATGTGATGAGCATGTTTCAGGAGCCAATGAGCAGCCCTCTCCTAGCCACACTTACTGACGCATTCCGCGAGACACAGTAGCTGCAGACATCAGGCAAGCGATGCCTACGTATTGTTAGCTCGCGAACGCAGGCGTCCCCGAACGATCCACCTCAACCCCTTAAAAAGATATCTTAATTCCTATATAAGATATCTGTTTTAATAATTATCAGTATCTGACTGTTAATTAAGATATATATTATATTAGATATCTTATATCCCTTATTGGATACCTTATAACCGATACATCTTATTTATCAAAGCAGATATCTTATATCCGATATAAGATATTGATCATGTAAGATATCTTATATGTTTAAGATATCTTAGGTTATGTATAAGATAACTTATCCGATGTAGATACGAGATATCTTATATCAACTACCCATGCGCAGGTTAAAGAACACTACATTCGGTAATCGAATCACTTGTGGGCTTTCATTCTGCAATCGCGGGACTAAAATGTATATGTGCCTAGAATGACTGAAAAAGGTGTATAGACAGCATGTACCGACAGGGCTCTGTACAAATACTGGTTCACCTAATATTACTTAGAAATTGAATTAGTTTACAGAAAACAAAAACTTGTATAATCCACACGGTGAACGGTGCGTATGTAAAAGGCGGCGAGGGAGGCATCAGTTTTCCAAAAAATGCATGAAACAGAGATATATCTATTTCAACCACAAATACAGATATCTGTAATTGAAATGCAGATATCTGTATGAAGATTAGAAACTCAGATATCTCACTTTCATATACAGATATTTGCATTTTAATGATAGATATCTGTATGTAAATGCATATATCTGAATTTCAGCTTAATTTGAAATATCTGTATTTGAAATGCAGATATCTTTAACTGAAATGCAGATATCTATATTGTGATCGAAAAAGAGATATTTGTATTTGTAATATAGATATCAGATTTGCATTTCAGTAAGAGATACCTTTATTTCTATAACAAGCATATGTATTTCAATTAGAGATATCTTTAATTCCAAAAACTACAAAAATATGTTTTTCTTAATAGAAATATCTGTATTTAAAATAAAGATATCTGCATTACATGGGTAAAACCCCAAAAGGGTCGCAATACATCCAGATGGTATTATGGACGTAAACTGTCCCATTTAAAAATTCAAACGCAGTAATTAATTTGACGACTTCGATATCATGGGACCCTGTCCGGAGTATTCAGAGAACTGAAGAACCTGTCCAATATTTTTCAGGGAACATGAGAAATGGCGAAGTAATTAAAATGACCATCTGTACACATGCCGCTTTTGAAATGTCCATAAATTTGCTTAAAATTCCTCTAGCTCTCCCTGAGAATATTTAGGGCGTCTTTGCTTATTTTAGCCCTTTTGTTTTTCTGGATAGCAGCTATGAGCTATCGGAGAAATACGTTTGCATGTTTAAGATATTCATTTACATGGCTTCTACATGGCTATTTATTTACACAGCGTCTTCGTTACTTAACTAACGAAGCATCTACTAACGAAGGGATAACGAAAGCTTCTTGTTAATGACATGTCGGTTTCGTTATGTCTTCGTTAACCATTCGTTATTCTCTTCGTAAAGCCTTCGTTTACAGACAACTAACGAAATGTACTTGTTACTAACCCCGGGTTCGTTATGTCTTCGTTAACCGTTCGTTATTCTCTTCGTAAAGCCTTCGCTAACAGACAACTAACGAAGTGTACTTGTTACTAACCCCAGCTTAGCACATTAGAGCGAATTCCATACTGGTGCAGTTTCCGAAGAAGTTTCGAATGGTGTACGTTATCAAATGCTTCAGAAACATCTAAAAGGATTGGATCGGTTTGCTTATCTTACTTGCAAGGTCCTCTGCTCACACCTGGTTAACCTTTCTGTCAAGGGTGTTACGAAACGAAAAAGATCTGTTACGAAACGAAAATAAGTCATAGTTACCAAACGACCTGATGACCAGGCCAAACAGGGCAAACAACGTTGACTAAACATTGAATCAACATTGATTCAACGTCATGACGTTGATTCACTTTGATTCACAGATTCAACAATGTGTGCCTGTTGGGCCATCTTTAGCGAGAGTCACCCTTTCTCCAGTAAGGGAGAGCTACTCTCTGAAGATAAGAATTGAGACGCCGCACCCCCCTCCCCTCCTCCCTTTAGCAAGGGCATTTCCTTTGTGGGAAGAAGACAAATATGCTTTCAGACTAGTATTATCCCTTGTAGGTGTATCCCAGCAGGCACATGACTTTAAAATGACGTCGTACTGACGTAGATGCGACGTAGTGACGTCACATCTACGTCAGTGCGACGTCGTTTCAACATGTGCTACGTCAGTACGACGTCATTCAACGTCATGTGCCCGCTGGGATAATTTGCACATGGCACAGTTCACTCGCCTTTCTCCGTTTTAAGTCAACGCAGTAGCTGTCTTCAAACGTTTGCTTTGTTGTATATTATTTTCATCAGCCTTTGGCAACAAACTACAAACGTTGCTCAGCATACAAAATGTGTATTTGTGATGAAGATTTTTGAACTATCACTTGAATTAAATCCTGCGGTAATTTTGCTGTTTAAGATGTTGCACGGCTGAGTCACATGGGGAACGTCGTTACGAGAATTGAAACAGAACAGAACAGAACATTCTTAATCATAGCTTTAGAGAAGAAGAAACAGATAACTATACATGCCACACTATAAAAATCCGTAGGTTTTACGGTAGAATAATTGGAAACCAGCTGCCAGTCCATTTCCCGCTATATTTACGGGTGCCCGTGAAAATTTTCAGAAATGAGAATAGATCACATTTTGGAAGAACTACATCGTCCCAGGTCAAAAATATGGTGTACCCATAAACCTTTAAATGATGAATGACAGTGTTCCAAAGGCAATCCGTTGTACGCTCAATACTAAGTATGGAGCGTATAGCGTATTTTGGAAGAACTACATCGTCCCAGGTCAAAAATATGGTGTACCCATAAACCTTTAAATGATGAATGACAGTGTTCCAAAGGCAATCCGTTGTACGCTCAATACTAAGTATGGAGCGTATAACGGATTGCTCTTAAAACTGGCAATCATCGTGTCATAGGACCCGTTTATCTTCGTATCTACAGGCTGCTGTTGATCTTCCCATCATATCGGGTACAAGATGTTGGTCACGTGATATCAGGCAGGAAAGAAACAATGACAGACAGACAAGAGGTAACATTTCAATCTCTTAGCTTAAAACAGTATTTCTTGAGAAAAGAAAATGGTACACTGTCGCCTATATTTCTCGTTTTGTTAGGGCCTACACTGTAAAAAAAATCCGTAGATTTTACGGTAAAATAACTGACAACCAGCTGCCAGTCGTTTTACCGTTATTTTTACGGGCGCCCGTAAAAATTGCAGGAATCACCAAGCAGAGTGGGACAGAATAGAGCAAGTGTCGTTTTGGTCAGATAGCTCTTCAACAATACAAAGTTATTTTCGAGTGCGGCCAGTTACTATAAAACTTCCATTTCGTGATTTTCAACAATGTCTTAAAGGCAAACGCCCGTAAAAATAAGGGGAAAAGGACTGCCAGCCAGTTTCCAGTTATTCTACCGTAAAATCTACAGTTATTTTTTACAGTGTACAGTCACATCATTTTGAAGTAACTTTGTTTCACTGGCCAAGAAGAACATTTGAAAACTCTTCCAGCAATAACTCAAACCATGGTAAAACTACCGACTTTGTATAACGGTGGGATTTGTATTTTGACATGTCGGCAAGCAAGCTTCCCGTACTTTGAACAAAATATATTCCAGTACCTGTCGTTAGACTGTCAAATTCGCTCATGTGCTTCAAAAATATGGTGGCGGCATTACAACTGGCTAAATTTCAGTACCTCATGGGTTCATTTTTTTCCCCAAATTTTGAATATTTCGATGTCGGCAGAACACTACTAGCTACCGAAACGGGCCCATATCCAGCTAATCTGCATAACCACGCATAAAATTGTACGTTCTATTTTTTCCAAATTTCAGTCAGATGAATGTGTAGAATAAAATATGAGCCGCGACACGAGAAAACCAACAATGTGGTCGTGCGCCCAGCGCAGACTCAGATCAGCCTGGGCATCCTCCCAGTTTGATCAGACTCTTTGCTAAGGGCTTAATGGGTAGCCAAGGAACTAAGCTACCTTCATGCGGACAGCGAAGACTCTGATCAGACTGGGCGGACGCCCAGGCTGATCTGAGTCTGCGCTGGGCGCACAACCACATTGTTGGTTTTGTCGTGTCGCGGCTCATATTATTTATCTAATGTTGATTCGAATTTTAAAGAACGTGACATATTCATTGATGGAAGTTTTGTCACAGCTGAACACAAAAGGTCCTCTCTCCTCCGTAGCGTCTGTCTTCCGCAACGCAAAATCTAATCTATTGTTTTTATCACAATGTTGATGCACATTTTGAGTGCCAAATATATTATTGTTTTTAAACGCACTTAAGTTAAGCAGCTGCTTTTCGTCTAAGAACAAAATTTTGGAGTGTTATTCAGTGACTATGACTATGACTTAAAGTTCATTAAATGTCATGATTATATATGCATAGGTCAAAGTGTACAATAAAAACAAGGGTTTGAAGATTTTAGCTCTCCTCCGTAACATGAATGTTCTACAGCGATTTTTTTGGAAAGATCTAAAGTTCTCTATAAACAGCGAAACAAAGGTACGACAAAAGCTCAAATTAAGAGGAGTATTAGATAATAATTGTGGGATATTTCTTCTTGTTTCTCATGTAAACATATTTTGGCCCCTGTTAGAACTACAATGTATAAATTGAGACTGAACAAAAGTTATCGTTGATTCAAAATGTCTTCAATATTGAAGTAACGTCTGTAAAAATGTCGATTCAACAACCTGAGGTATTGGCGTTGATACGACGTAGTTTTGGTCTTCATTCATTTAAGAAAAACATCGAAATTCTCTGTTACAGCGAAAAAAGACGGGATTTTGTCAGCAGTTACGACTCCTGTTGTGGAAGAACTTCACACTCAAGAGACGTTCACCGGTAAGAAAGAAAAAGATCACTATACTGTAATTAAATTTATGATAAGCCTATACATATGAACACATCAACAACTGTTCTAATTAAGCCGCAAATAGTTATTGGTCTTCGGGTACACCTACATATTTTCTGCTATTTGATTCCGCTATTCCTTCCAGAATGGGGTCTGCTCTCAAAAAGAAGAATTTGCTCAGAAAGAATTCCGCCTAGCTCATCTGTAGTGCTCCAACGACCTCGCAAGGTGTGGGGATGGACTAGACAAGAACTAATTGGTCAAAAATTCTTTCTGTTCTGTTCGAAACAGAACAGGACAGAACGAATTTTTGACTAACTAGTTCTAGTCTAGTTCATCCCCACACCTTGCGAGGTCGTTGGAGCACCACATATGAGCTAGGCGGAATATCAAGATAGCGTTCCGTTTGATATTCTATTCTCATGTTGTTTCTAAGTTAAATGCTCCCTGGGAGCTTTGCCCAATTTTATTCCATTTGCAGGTTGTGTTCGCATTAGAAGTGTTGATACCCTTGGTATTGTTTATCATTCTTGTCCTCATTAGAAGATCAGAGGAGCCGGCGCGTATTGGAATCAGTAAGTTTGACAGTGGCCCAGATACTCAGGGGTTAAAGAGATAATTAGGGATGATTTTCCATATCATTCCACGGAAAATAATTCTGTTTTAATGCCTCATAAGAACCGTCTTAGCGAGACGATTGTAATAAAGGACCACAACATACGTTTTGATTGAGAATTAAGCAAACATCGACGCTGTTTCAACGCTGTGTGCCATTTAAAATGAGACGGACTATTTCTGTTGGCTTTTACATAAAAATTTAAATAAAACTCGGCGTTCACCAGTGGAAACTCTTACTGTGTCGTATTTTCCCTAGAGATGACAACAATATATTAACATCACGTGTGTAATTTTAATCTAACGAGTCTGGCAGATTGTCCAAAACAAATTAAAACTCTGCGAATCTCTAAGCAGCAAATAAATCATATTTGTGACTGGCAAATCCTACGAAACTGACGGAAGCAAATAAAGTGACACATTTTTAGCAATATTGGCTGGTGACATATCTTACTATTCGGGGGTTTGTTGTAACACGGTCATCTCCGTCAGCCGTTACCTTTTTCGAATCAGGGAAGATGAAAAAGCAGTGAAAGAAGATGGTGGGCCCCATTTACGATGGGTCACTTACACCCACTGTGATCACAAGGCTACGGACAATCTCTTACTTTCTTTTCAACGTTATATTCATATTGTGATGCAGAAAAAAAAAAAACAAACAAACAAGCAAACAGTGTAGACTCTTCGTTTTGAATAAAGAAGGTTAATACAAAGTGCTATAATATGAGCTGCGTATTTGCATGCATTAGGATTTATAAAACTGATGTTTTTCCTCTCTTTCTAACAGCGACGTTCAGTCCCAGGGCCCTACCATCAGCTGGGCTAATCCCTGTCTTCCAGTCGTTCTGTGATGGCCACGATGAGGAAGTGTTTAACAAGACCAACGATAGGTAAAACAACAGTTACATTTTCTGTAAACTGTAGACTATATGAAAACCCATATAGTTCCTTGTAACTGTTTACTCCATACTTCTACTGCAACTGTTATTGTGTTTATACACAAGAGCATGTCAGAGACGAATAACCGTCTACTGCGTCCTGTATACTGTGACTGTGTGCTGTGTGCTCTGTACTGCCTTTTGTGAACTGTCTACAAGTGACTACTACTGACTCTTAACTGTGAACTTGTATAAGAGCATGCCGAAATGCTGATTACATACTGCATAAATGTGAACTGTTTAATGCTTGCTATGACAATGTGCAAATATATGCGAACACTAAATGTTTACTGTGTAAGTTGCATACTGTGCCCTGTTTACTGTGTACTCTTGAGTGTGTTCTGTCTTGTGCCACATTGGATTTGCGCATGCGCAAGTCACAAAATTTGTTACCTTTTTAAAAGCATTGGAAAAACATAGATCTGCTGCCGTCTACCTTAAAGAAACCCAGATATTTATTTCATTCCAGACTGACATCGTTCCTGGACACAGCCCAACAGATAGTGGAGATGGGAATCTTTGGTGATAGTCTTCAGTTTGAGCCAACTAGACTGGCAGACCAGATAGACAGGATAACTGCTAAAATACAGAATGCCATGAACGGCGGCAACTCTAGTTCATCAAGTACTGCAATACTTTTATTTCATGCGCAATAATTTGTAATTTAGGAAGTTTAAGGTGATATAAATATCTCTTTTGCATACACACATGCATAGGGGCCTGAAATTTAGGCCTTTGAATATCGATTTGATGCATTAATACAGTCATTTATGCTATCTGATAGGCCTGTGATTCAAATCTTCGTGACACACTTTATATATTTAATATTATTGGTAGAAATCAGTCAATGCTTGCTTACTGATGTCCTAATATATAAACTAGTGGTTTTGAGGAACTTGAAAGAGTACTAACGTTAAAAACCCAGAACGAATACTAAGTTCCATGCAATTTTGCTGGGACTTTCCCAATCAAAAACAAAACGTAGAAACAAAGGTGCTTTTACGTTGATTATCATGCGTAGACACAACGTTTTGTGCGCGTGCGCCTCGTATAAATTTGTTAATACAAAATTTGATATGAGAACTTCAATCAGATTGCACAAATGCATGGGCTTTTAACATGTGGCATGAGCGTTTTCTTGGCATACCAATTCTCAAATGATGATGTACAGTAGTTGTAAATATATCCTCAGGGAACAAGAAAGAAGGGGGTGGGGATATTAAAATCAGTGAGATGTACGGATACAAGGCCATAACACTGGATATTATGTGTGCTTCCTCTTTATTTCCAGATCACACCTTAAAACAACTGTTCCAAAACAAAACTGACGTATTTTATCTCTTGGAAAATATCCTGAAATCTCCAAATGAGTCTTCAGAAAAATTACTGAACTCTACCTCCGACCTAACTCAGGTAAATAGGGTTTTAAACCAAACTCAGGTAATTAGGATTTTAAACCACGTTCTCGTACTGAGAAAACATAATATATAAAACAATAAACGAACTGCACGTTCAATCATATGTCAGTTTTTTAATTGCTCACACATAGATAAGGCACTGGCTGGAGGTATATGTGACCCCATGCTCACTTGCTTTTGTTGGACAGCCCTACAATTAAACTTTGTGTCTGAGATTTCATAGCAAGCATGGCGTCACGAACTTTTTTCTGTGGGATGGCCTTCTGGGATGCTGCTGCATGTGTAGCGTCATTCTAGATTTCATGCACTGTTCAGTTTTGATATCTTTGTCTGCCACAACGTTCAAACCTAGCTTTAGGCATTCTATCACAGTTGCTTTGAAACACACTTTGTCATGAAATGCGAAAAGTGTGCGAAAAGATTTGGCTGTATTCATTATTAAATCTATCGGTAAAATAGATATTTGAAAATTATGTTGGAAAAAGTATGAGCCGGTAACAGATATTTCTGAGTCAGAAACAAAGTGGACAAACTTTTTTTCGAAAACGATTTCAGTTTTTCACTTACTCGACACAGCAAATTAGACAACTTCTTTACCTCGCCTGTATGATAGTAAAGGCAGAGAAAATGCTGTACCCACCGGTTGGCACACGTATTACGTTATCGATGTGGTGGAGAGCTTGATCGGCTTGTTGACATACTGTTATTACCATATTTTCAGGTTGTCACTAGTCTGTTAGACGCATTGGGATTCAATCATACACAAGTTAACGCCAGTAGCATCCTTGGGATATGGAAAACAGCTATGATTGCATCTAGAGCGTTCCCTAACCAGAAGTGCAACCAAACTCAAATACATCTGGATAAAAAGTCTCCAAATCCACAGGTTACTACTAATTTCGTCTTATTCGTCGGATAAGTACTCTCTGTAATTTTCCTCTCTTGGGCTGCTGTCTCAAGTCTAGGCTTTGAAAGCCGTTTCAGTCTGATGATAAAAGGCAGTGTGCAATGGAACGCCGTTTACGGTTAGACAGATTTCTGCCTGTGGGAATCAAACCCGGGACAGCTAGATCAGTAGGCCAGCGCTGTCAGTAACACACTGAGATACCGGCATTTCTGTTTTGTTGAGTAAATAAAAGTTCTTGTAATCAAGCGAAAAATATACTCCGTACATCATTTGCATGAAGTACATGAGATAAGTAGAATCCTGTACTGTAACATAAGTTTGGACATATCTAATATGCAGTTGTACTCAGAGTACATCCTCAGATAGTTATATATGCAGTCAGTTTAAACAAAACAAGTTAAGATGATTTTGCAGTATATCAAAGTAAAGAAGCTGTAGGAAAATGATCCAGCCGGCATACAACGGTGAAAACCCACCAGGCACGCACACTGGGAATCGCTGTAGCTTCAGTTCACATCGTCATGATAACACTGCAGCCATGTCGTAACTTTTCCGATTTGTCAACAATAATCATAAATGCTACTTTTGTTCCAGACAAACTTTACCAAAAAGTACAGCGATCTCTTAAAATTTTGGTTCATGGTGCGCCCTACGTTATGTGGCCAAGAAAACAAAGTGACGGCCTCTCTGAAACCTGATCAGGAGAATGTAACAGAGAAATTAATCAGAGGTATTGTTGGCGATTAGTAGAAGAGAGATTTGTTGTAAAATTGTTTTAAGGATTGGAAAAATAAATATTTTCAAAATCATAGATCAACGCATTTCCTTTTATTCTCAAAATACTAACATGTTACCACATAAACCTAAAATGAGTTTGCAATTTCTGAAATTAGGTATCCAGGAACTCCATAGGAAGTTTGTCTTTGTTCCAGCAGACAAAGCTGCAAACAACGTTGTTGTTGTTTGATGGTTGCACTAGATTAATACTTTGAAGCAGGAGCTGAGTGCACTAAGGCTTATGAGCAGACTTCCGCAACAGAGAAGTCTGTTATCAGTGACTCTTTGTCATACAGCCACTAAATTTGCTGTAAGTATTGATGAAGACCAAGATAGGCTTCCTACATTTTATTGGCTACCTAAACTTCATAAACGACCGTATAAGGCACGATTAATTGCTAACTCCAGCTCATGCACGACTATTGAGCTTTCTTAATTGCTAACTGCCATCAAAAATCATGTTATTAAATATTGTAAATAAGTCTATAAAAGGTCATATAAAAACCTTTTTTGGTCTATTAAAAATTGATGCGAGGTATTAAATAAGTTTAAATCAGGAGGTTTTCGTGCGTCCAGTTTGTCTACATATGATTTTTCGACGTTATATACTAACTTGCCCCACAATCTTTTTAAGGATAAACTAGTGGATTTAACTGAATTTGTTCTCCAAAGGGAAGCCTCTCTTTATATTGCATGTAATGATGGGCGTGCTTTCTTCACATCTGAAGCGATCAGGAATTATAATTTATTGTCTAGTCAGAAAGTGTGTGAAGCTCTCACCTTTCCCTTGGACAATGTTTATATCAGATTTGGCTCTAAATTATATAGACGAATTATAGGTATTCCTATGGGCACTAATTGTGCCCCTCTTGTAGTTGATCTGTATTTATTCTGTAATGAGAGAGACTTCATCGTGTCTCTCTCGGATGATACGCAATCCGAAGTTATTGAAGCTTTCAATTCTTCTTCTCGGTATCTGGATGACATATTGAATATTGACAATAGCTTCTTTGATAGCATGGTCAATCAAAGGACGGGTTACACTTTACTATTGCAATGTGCCCACTGAAAAGGCCGATTTTCGAAGGTAGGCAGATAACCACAAAAACATATAGAAATGTTAGCTATATGTTTCTAGTTTATTCTGTACGATTTCATTTTCCCGTATTTCAATGCCTTTTAGGTTAATTTAGCGGCTGAATGCATGTACTGTCTGCAACATTTAACATTGAGCCTATGGGAATTTGAACTACCAACATCCACTATGCATCCAAATTTCACTTCATCCTACCCTCGTAACCACTACAATTTTTATACATAATTATTCCTCATATACATATTCATTATAATCAGGTTATATTACAATGGTTACGAGGGTAGGATTAAGCGAAAAATAAACTTTTAGGGTAAATTTTCATGTATTCAACACTGGGACTAAAGGATTTATATCAAAATCGCAATAGTATATTTTGTAATTCATAGAAAAAGAGGCATTATTCGACACAACACGTCTTTTTCAAAGTTTTCATCAATGTAGTATGTTTTCCTAATGCCCCCACCAGGGCCGGGTCGCGTAGCGCAATCGGTAGGGCACCTGACTCATAAGTCAGAGGTCCTGGGTTCGAAACCCGGTCTGGCCATATACTTTCGTTTCTCCTTCCGCCGATTCAAGAAGGGCAGTTGTCAGTTACTGGCGAAAGTATGTGCACTTAGTACTGGTTAACCGCTTAGGAGGTCTAAGCCTGCCCAGGAATAGTGTGGTTAGGTTAACTGACCGTCCCGACATGACCTTAGCTGTTTACTGTGGTCGTTAAGCATCAAATCAACCAACCAATCAAAAGCCCCCACCAAGGATTCTGTGCGTGTGTGTGTGGGGGGGGGGGGGGGGGAGTCGAGAAGGGGGCGCAGCGCTGAACATGCGTATAGGTACGGCGTTATGTGCGTATGTCAGGCGTTCGTCGACTGGATGTCCTCCATCATCATGCTGTGATATAATCTCTGATGTTATAATGTTGCGACGTGGTCAGATGATGTATCCCTCGGCATGAAGCTGATGCATTGTAAAATTCTGTGACCTTGAACTTTGGTCCACAAACTTTGTATGAAAAGTTAATTGGATGAGATTTTTTCCTTACCTCTTTTGATGTCTTTGGTGTAGGGTGTTGATATTTGATCAGATCGTATCTTTAAAATGTATGAACTGCAAAGCATCCATGCACACTGAGTCCTTGAACTTTATGCATGGACCAGGATTTTAACTTATATCTCAACACGGTTTTTGGATTCGCAACATAATTACAAATAGTTGGCCAGTCAAACAATGCAAAAAAAAAAAAATCCTCATACTATCTATAGGTTACTTTGACATATATTTAAAAGTTCACTGTTCTTTTCCTTATATGTTTAACATTATATATGCATCGTACTAAAGACAACGGTTCAGTCAGACTTTGCAAATGACGTCATACTCTTTGTTGGTCATTGTGACTTGTATTTCATGATCCATTGAATTCATGTTTTATTTTGAACTAATATTTAATTGAATCTTCATCGGATGTTGAATAGTAAGTCACTTCAGCGCTGCGTCTCATATGGTACTAGATGTAGGTCCCTGTGACCGCTGCGTCTCATATGGTACTAGATGTAGGTCCCTGTGACCTATATTTCTTGGTTCACTGATTTTGTCTAATAATTTAAACATCTGTACCTGTGTAGCATCCATAAATGCGTAATATTTCATACGTGATTAATATTTGATATGATGAAGCTTTCATTATATCATATTATGTATCAATAGTGAATAATGCTTACGAAAAGAAGAAGGTTGATGAATTTTTCATGCACTTGCCAGAACGTGCAAAAGCGTTTCGCCAAGAATACATTGGCTTAACAATATTTGTCAGTTATAATCGACAACCTGTTCATTTGTTTCATTATTTTCGCATAAGCAAACGCTTTACATGCTTATTATTGTTTTAATAAATACTTGTAAAATCTACTATTCTGAGGTTTCGTAAAAATTCAAATAAAATTTCTCCTAACTAGATGGTTTGAGCGAAAATATCCCTTTTTGACTGTGGATAAGAACCAAAAGTATTCTATCTG
Organism: Ctena decussata; assembly: GCA_963989385.1. NCBI lineage: Eukaryota > Metazoa > Mollusca > Bivalvia > Lucinida > Lucinidae > Ctena > Ctena decussata. The sequence continues at coordinate 121,663,074 of OZ022498.1, forward strand.
TCAGTTTGAAGGGCTGATATGTCAGCGGAAATGCTGATAATATCGAAAAACCGCAGGTACTTAGTGTACCCCGTTCAGCACCCCATATGCAATAAACCGGAAGTCACGTGATTATTTATGAAACCGCAAACTTTAAAATGTGCTTATATAAACTGCCAAATGCCAAGCTTTTATGAAAATAAATTTTATCAGGATCGGTCGTGGGCACAAAAACGGCCAAAGTGTAACCCGTCCTTTACCCTTCTGAACTTACGTTAAATAAGGCCAGCGTCTAAGATACCGAGGCCTCATGTTGGATTAACATTTATCTGTTACGACTAAAATTTACGATAAACGAGATGATTTTGATTTTGATATTGTCAATTTTCTAGTTTTAGATGGTGATGTGCCTCGTTCTACATCCTATGGTGTTTATATTTCTTAACTTATTCATTTTGCTCGAGTGCCCAGTCATTTTGATGGCATTGATATTCATAAAAATGTTTTGACAGCAAAACTTCTTAAACAAGGTTATAGATATAATAAACTTTGTAAAAACGAATCCCACGACCCCGTTAACTTCGACAGGCGCCATTTCCGTTTTGGTTCTTCTTGATTGTTTTATGTGTTGTTTGTTGCTATGTCTGTCATAAATATATTGTTGTTAGTGATGTTAAGGTTAGCCCGTTGACAACGTACATGGGAAATGGCTGTTCACATAGGTGCCGCTGTTGATGACTTGAGTGGTGACCAATTTTATGTTGACTTTTTCCCACATGGTGTCTTTGGTGGGATCTGGGATTGAATTGTGTCAGTTCCTGAGAATTTTCCTGCTTACTTCTGTAACAGTTGTGAACTATGATGACGTTGCAACATTAAGCGATACTTGAAGCATTTATTAAAAGCTAAAAGATAGGCAGGGATCAGGAATGGATTCAGTCACATCCAAAATCCCGCCCTCAAAACCAAAAGGGCAAAAGCACACGCACTTTTTGACAAAGTTTTCGCCGGAGAGACACACACGGATACCGAATGAAAAGCTCTTTTACTAAACAGGTGGTCATTCAGCTGCTCTAATATCCCTAATATAAATGAGCCGTTCTCTGTGAAAACCGGGCTTAATGACGTTACGTAATAATTACGTTGTGAACAGATGAAAAACACCAAAATTTATGATTTTTCGGACCTCTTTTTATTTCCATGAAAATACCTTAAGCCTTGACATAAAACAGGAAGCCAATGAATTCAGACAAAATCCAGTCATAAATATGACATATGTTGCCATGACAACGCATATTCCAAGGCAACCCCAAAGCCTTGAAAACAGATGGTATACCATCTTAAAGACCTATTATTTGAGAAAGAATGCTAATTCATGCAAATTGTCATGTGTATGCTATGAAATACACATTGAAAATGAGCAAACACACTTTTTCTCCGAGTGATTTTGTGTAACAAGCACAGAAAGCGCGTTCAAACAAACGTAATAAGGTTGACGTCAAAACATGCTTGCATGACGTTAATTACGTCATATAAAGAAACTGCACTACCTGTGTGCTTCTAAAGTCTATATCTCAGTAATAAATAATGCTAACCATCTCAAATTTCCTGGAGTTGTTTAGAAAAGCTAACACTTTTCAGTGATGCAGTTAGTTAATTTTTTATTTGTATGTCATTAAGCCCGCTTTTCACAGAGACCGGCTCAAATAAAAAATTCTTTAAAGACTATTCCTGTATTAGATATAGACGAAACACTGTAAATGTGTTATAATATATTGCTATCAAAGGGCGAGGGTTGGTCGGCCAAAAACCGGTTAAGCCCCTCAGTAATTTCATTACTTGCCATCCCAAGGCGGCAGTTCTGTTTTGGTTCTTCTTGGTTGCTTTATGTGTTGTTAGTTGCTATGTCTGTTATTGTTACATTGATTTTGATGTTCATGCTAGCCCGTTGACCACCTACATGGGAAATGGCTGTTCACATGGCTGCCGCTGGTGTTGTCTGGTGATAACTAGTTTTGTGTTGTCTCTTTCCCACATGGTGTCTTGGGTTGGCTCTGGAATTGAATTGTGTCAGTTCCTGAAAATTTTCCTCTTTACTTTTTTTTATACTTTTATCAGATGAGAATGATAAAACATGTATAATATTATTTCTAGGAGCTAGTTAAAATAAACTTCAAGTCCGTTGGTATTATAGTGACAGAAAGGGAAACAATTTCACTTACTTTCCTGTAAGATATAGTCCAAGCATGACTGTGTAAAGTGAGACAGAAAGTTGGAAAAATCATTATCTCTACTTCTACTTGAACCAGTTCCTCTCTGGCACAACATGGAAACAAGATTGTGTCTGCGTCGGTTTGAATAAATAAATTCATGACGTTGACTCAGCACTGATATCGTTGTCGCAACACATGGTTGTTTTTGTCTTTTTGCAAACATTGAATCAGCAGCGCTAGAAGACCTGACGGCGCAACTACTTTTAGCCTCGTCTGAACCAGTCTTCAGGAGATACTATAACAAACGTCAAAACCTAGTCTAAACACATATTTATTTCTTTACCTCGATTTACCATAAAATGTATGAGGTCTGGTCAAAAACCCTGTCATCGATCAAATACTTAAATCTATGACAATACATGTACATGTATATTAAGCATGTCTTACTCTGAAAACTACGAAGTCATGAATATGGTCTGAATCGCAGCAATAACATACGTTTCGTTTTCTAACAGAAGCAGCTGAAATGTCTGCCAACAGCAAGAAACACCTCTCTCTTCTTACAAGGCTGCTTTACGGTAATCCTAAAATATTGTTTGCGCCAAACAACACAGCGGCAACCAGAATAATACAAAAGGTAATCAACTAAACTGTCTATGATAATTGTATTTCAGCAACTAGACCTGTTTTGTCTGAAGTTTACCGGTGACAGGCTTCTTTCTTTAACTGACTCTCAGTCATTTTTATTTGGAATGTTTTCTTAAAATTTAAAAATGTTATTTAATTTTTAAGCAAAATTTCGTTTTGCATGAATATACTTTCTTATAAAAAACTAGAAGTCTATAGCTGTTTATGCAGAACCATAAAACTTTGCATGCAAGCTCATAAGACTGAATGTAATTGACCATTTTGTTCAAGCTTAAGATTTTGAGCGTTTTGATCTGTAGACAAACAGATGATTTATCAAAGGCCGATCAGACAACAATATACATGCACATTATTTTATGGGCAGTGTTCAAAATGCTTTTTTCTCTGGCTGTTTTGATTTTTCGGTTTTCCTTTTAGATAAATCTGGGATTTTGACAAAGTTTCATTTTTTTTTGCAGGTTAATGAAACGTTCATGTTTTATATCAATATTACCTCTTACGCAAGGAAGTGGTTGAATGTTTCTGAAGAAGTTAGACAGAAATCATCTTCAGTGTCGGACGTAAGTGGTAGCACATTTTACATATCAGAGAGCAAGGCAAACTAGCCCTAAAACATCGTCGTGTATAAAAGTACGTTGATGAAACGATATGCCAACGTTTTGACAAATTTTAAGTTCGGTATTTATATTTAATTAGTATATCGGCTTTAAAAATAAGATCCGCTTAGTAACAAAACACGACCTATGACACATGCATACATGCATACTATAATCAAGGCATGCACGGCTTGCACTGACAATAATTTTGTCCATGTTCAAGTATTTGAAATGGAACTGAGCACTGAACAACTTACGTTTGCTCTGACTAACTTATGCATGATATGGGCATTCTCTGTTTGCTTAGTCGTAATAACAGATTTCCTCACAATGTGGCATTGAGTATTATAGGAAGAAGCCACATAGACAATGGTTGTCGACATCCTTCTCTCAGTAGTAAACCATGAATATTTATACTTTTTCATAGCATTTGGAAAAATATTGAATTCCGATATTTACTGAAAGTTTTTCTTCTTGGTATTTTGTAGATTTATGGGACCCTTCTGACACCTCTATATGATACACTGGATAAATTGGCATGTGCGTGGCTGTCTGTGTTTAGTGGGATTGATTTGGATGTTTTTAAAGGGTTTTCTTCAGAAGCAGAGCTAGAGCGGTATTTTCTAAATCAGCAGTTTCATGACAACATTAGTGTCATTGCAGGTATATTTGGTTTCTTTATACGCAAACGAGTTTATTATTTTATGTAGAATAGTGTTAATGTAATTTTCATAGAGCATATACTGTATTAGGTTAGTTTTTCTTTAAAAGACGGTAAACATAAACGGTTCCCTGCGCAGTTTCTTATTCCACAAACTGCTGAACTAAAAGGTCACATTAATTGCCTCGCCTATATTTATTTCATAAATATGAATGAAATTGCCAAACAGTATCCAGTTTTTGTTCGTTTTTTTCTGTAACAGGACTGGTGTTTGAAAATCTGAACGATTCAACAGTAGAGCTTCCTCCTCATGTTCGGTATAAAATTCGACAGAATGCCACTTTCAACCCAACTACAAAGGAAATTCGAAACAAATTATGGTTCCCAAGTCCAGGGAGTTACTACCTTAAGTATTATTACTTCGGATTCGTCTGGATACAAGTAATTATTTTTTTTATTTACTTTCAAATACATACGTATATTGAATATTTTCAAATGTTTTCCCTTATCATTTGAATTCAAAGTTGAAAATAATAGTTTTGGCTATATTTCGCATAAGCCTATATACTGGACAAATGTTCCATTGCAACAGCTTAGTTTGTCTCTAAAATTGTGTACAGAAATATTCGAGTATGAATAAAGGGATATAATCCACATTAGTCATGTTTTAAATGTTATTTGGTCATTGCTTCTTACTTTTTACAGTTCACAGTTCTATTCCAGGGGTTAAGAATAAAGAAGCCCCATTGTACACTAAAGGAATAACCACAAACATTGTGGGTAAAATAGGAACAGTTAGATTTTTATTGATAAATATCTTAGGAAATGAACATGTTAGAAGTCAGAAAATGGTACAAAAATTATTTTGCGAGAACAAAAACAATAGTTTATTGAAATGAGTATTTCTTTCCTTAAGGACTTAGTCGAAAGAGCTATGATAGACCTCCAAGCTGGGAGAACTGTGGTTGAGCCAGGATTGTTTTTACACAGAATGCCTTATCCATGTTGGTTATGGGGAAGGTAGGCTATGTTTTATTTTTGATTACATTTGTACTTCATGGCTTTGATTCAATACAGCCTTAACCGCTTAGGCAATATGTTCATAAAAAGTGTTACTTATCTGTGGCAAAAATGGTGTTACAGTACCGATAATTGAATTGGTACCGTCTATATCAGCTAATGAATTTGACAGGACATACTCACGGCTTAAAGCTTATTTAGGATTTGCAATGTAAGGGTTAGTTTAGTGGTTTCTTTGGTTTTTCATTTTTCTGTCAACATGATATTCCAAATCAAATTTATCATTTTAAGCTTTATTTAGTGCTTGTATTTCAGTTTCATCTGGTTGGTGCAGCATATTGTGCCTCTTTGTTTTATGCTGTCATGGGTATACCCTGTTGCCATGCTGGTACAGAGAATTGTCTATGAAAAGGAACAGAGACTAAAAGAGGTAATGAAATCCTTAAGATGTTTTGAGACTATAATTCGTTAGCAAGTTAACAAAGTGCAGTTTGCGAAATCTTTTCAGTTTTGGGAAGCTGGGTCCGATTTACTATGAAAGCGAGGTGATGTATTTTGTTTTTTAATCACTGTTTTTTTTTTCTTGAAAAATGTAATTAAAAACCCTCGGAGAAAAATATTTTGATTTTTGTGGCAAAGTGAAACTACCCAGTAATGGTGAACAGCATGCATTGCTTTCGAGTATGAGAAAGATTGTGGCGGATTAAACGGAAGTTGTGTAATGAGAAACTGTAATGACTTAATGTAAAGTAAAACGATACACAATGATCAGTTAAGAATACGATCAGTTCCCATATGTAGCCCTCAAAACCAAAATCAAGTTACAGACTCTCTGATGCGACTTTATAAGCCGAAACTACGTAGTCTGGTCCGCCTTCGTTCTTGCATATATTTTCATTTCTATTCAAGAAGCTCATTTATGATTATTATTCAATTTGAAAGTTCCAGGTCAATGCTAGTTCAACACAATTTGTTTAACTAAGATCATATGAACTTCTAATGAAAGCGTTGTACAATGGTCACGTTCTTATATTTTATGGCCTTTTTCAAGGTAACATTGTATGTTATCATGGGCAAATTTCTTTAGAAACCTGCCTTCTAAATATCTAAACCGTGAGTTAATAGTTGTTTATCATGTTTATTACACGGACAAAATAAACTTATCATTGGCTCGTGGTACACATTATTCGGATCGGAGTTGGTTTCGTTAACTCGAAAAGCATAGTGACTAGACTGTTTTTTCTCAAGTGTTGATATGCTTATTATTACATATATGACAAGTAGTTCGTCAAAGTTATACAGATTCTTACAGTATTGTACCAAACCAGTGTATTGTATAATTCCTCTTTTTGTAGGTCATGAAGATGATGGGCCTATCCAACGGTGTTCACTGGTGTTCCTGGTTTATCTCCTCTATGATACAAATGACCCTTATTATGACCATCCTTACTTTAATGATGCACTATGGGAAAATCTTGCCTTACAGTAACCCTCTTATTGTGTTTTTGTACTTGGAGCTGTTCGCATTGTCCTCCGTTGCATTTTCGTGAGTTTCTGTTTTCTTTTTATAGACAATTTAAGCAGTCCATATAAGGATGGGTCTTAGAGAATATCTATTATAAGTTCATTTTCGTTGAAGTTTCATAAAGAGACACAAAAAATGACTGGAAAACTCTATCAACCCAGCAGTATATGGATTCGAATCGAATGCTTCGAATCAGGGAAGGATAAGGCAGCGAAAGGAGAGGGATGGGCTCCGCATTTCATCTGCTGTGCCCAAAACACAGTGGGCCTCTAACCCCATCTGCCCCTAAGGCGACTAGGCTATGGAAAACCTTTACCTTTACCATAAAGAAAAAATTGAAAAGCCATATTTTATTTGAACTGACTCAGTTCTATTAGGGGTTGCATTGCATGCTTATGATTAGATGTATCAAAATCACAGAATTCGTCGGTAATCCCGACTTACCAGGACACCTGTATCATGTTGTATTGATGAACGTGATATATGATTTGTGAACTATACAGTCCAGCACACAAGATGCAGAGGCCACACATATCGCAGATTGTGTTTGACCTCATCAGTCATTCCAGACTGTGATTGTAACAGTACATTAAGTGCTGGTAATTATTAAGCCCTATAATATGTTTGCAGTTTAAGCAGTATTTGTTTATTTTACTGCAAGGATACAAGAAGTTTGAAAACTATATCTCATTATCAAAACATTATGTGGTAGTAATGATAGATACAGAGATAACTTGTAAAGGTCACTGTGAAAAATCTTCACACTTTCTAGACCATGTAAGCTGCACTGTATAATGCTTAATTGTTGCACCTTTTATATTATTCTGAATTATGCTACATTGTTGGATTTGTTAGATGTCGTTTCATTAGACCTGTTATATGATTCGAAAAGTAAAAATATAAAGATACAGGGGACGGAGTCGATATATCTCAGATGTCACTTTTTGTGGAAAAATGACATCTTAGATATGTCGACTCTTTTGAGCTATTAACTGATTTTATCTCGCCTGCGACTAGCAGAAGCGACACATATGTATTTCTTTTCGTCGTCGTATTAGGCGTCAGTAGCGTAATCTTCTTTCGATGTTTCAGGTTTAACTCTGTTTTGTGACATTCCAATGACAGGCGAGACACGGTATTCTGTGGAATTCTAGTTTTAATTCACTTAAGGGTTCTGATACAAATCTACTGACCTGTAATTAAAACAAAACATAGCTATTGCAGTAGGCAGCGACAAGCAATAAAAAGTGTTTCTATTGTTTGTTGGGATGTCTTTGTTAATCTTTCCCTTTGATGTTGGGGATAGGGTTTGGGATCTGATTCAGTCAGTTCCTGAAGTCTAGTTACTCTTTAAAACTGACATTTAGTATATACATAATATATCTAAATGTTACAGCTTTGAGAAACAGATTACATATTCTTGTTTAGATTTTTGATACAGAAATCTGATGCATGAATAAGAATTAGCTTTTTATTTTAGGTTTCTCATCAGCAGTTGTTTCTCGAAAGCAAAGCTTGCCGCGGCATGTGCTGGGATATTCTATTTCCTCGCTTACATTCCTTACATCTATATTTCTATCAAGGAAGACATTTCAGAGAGCGGGATTATCAGTGCTACGCTGAAAACATCAGTGGTATATATACATTGTATTATATGCATACAGTTATAAATAAAGGAAATTCAGTATCATTTCATAATCAGTCTTGTGTATAATACACAGTCGACTCTAGTTAGCTAGAATTCAAAACTGCTTTAAGAAAACGGATGTTTGAGATGAGAAGAGCTGTACATAATTGGTATTATATTAACCTTTCTTCAGTCATTCATTCATTTTCAGTTTCATGTGCATGTATCACCAGCTATTGGAGATAACGAAGGCTAGTTTTATTGGTTTGATCGCAAAAAGTAAACAAACGTTCTTAACTAACATTTAGTGAATAAAACTGTTTACGCCAAAATGTCATCAGGATTCCTGTTAAATGTTCGGTGTGTACTAAGGCTTTGCAAATTGAAATTCATTACTTTAGCATGTTAGAAATCAATAACTGGTGATAGATTTCACTTTAAGTCACATGCATGGCAGCAATAATTCATGGTATGTTTCACTTAGAATATTGATAATTTGATTAAAGCTATAACTAATTGCATGCACAATGGCAAATGATGGTGCCTTTTTTTCCAGTTAACAAGATCCCTTATTTGTTATTTCAGTCTCTCTTTTCGACGACGGCCCTTGGGTTAGGAGGAAAATACTTTCTATACTACGAGCTAGAAGGGGTTGGCTGCCAGTGGGACAACATTATGATATCACCGAGAGAACATGATCAGTTCACCTTGTTCCTGGTCTTACTAATGATGGTCGTTGACAGCTTTATCTACTTCATATTGGCTTGGTACATTGAAAATGTTTACCCTGGTATGGGCCATCATTATAACATTGATAAAGCTCTGTTTTTTTTTCTGCGGGCTTGCTTAAGCCCTGAACATATATCTGTTCTTGGTATTGGAAAGGAAATTCTGTCCAAGAAATTTTATGTATCTATTCCACACACTATGAATTTTTAGATAATATTTAAAAGTACAATGAACTTTGGAAAATTACAAAGTAAAAAGATAGGCAATGATCAGGAATTTATACAATTAAATGCCACATCCAGCTCTCAAGACCAATACAAGCAGATAAAAGCCGGAATAGCAATGTATCCCTATTTTCTCTTGGACACAATTGTCTTTCCATCAGCCAGAAATATATTGACAGCTGCCTTGAAATATTCTCATTATTTGCCTATAACAGGTTTTGTGCCCCCCACCCCCAACACACACACAAATGTATCATAATCTGCTGTTGAATTAAGGGAAGGTTTAATCAGGTTTTAATCGATTTTAGCTTATTACTTTTTAAACAAAAATGACAATCTCTTAAAACAGTGAGCTTGATATATGTTCAAAGTATTTAGTTAAAGATAGAACAATTAATGTATGCTGCTGCATATCCTCAGGGATTGTTTCCATTCACTTTTGAATAGGCCTGTCCCTTGATACTTTACATTTTTACCTTTTTTGGTACTGTATTAAAGGTCATTAGTTAACCGACATTCGTATCCCGTTGTATAACTCATTCTTACTTTTCTTTCCGTGGACTTTCAATGTTATGCGACAGTCTGCATGCTTAGTGATTAACCCAATCACGGTTGGAAACTTTGCTGCACTCTTTAATTGCACAACGGGGGATCGGGCGTCAGACTCTATGATGGCCCCGACCTAAAGCTATATATTTTAGTTGGTTGGGATCGGAGCCTTTTTGTCTGTTGCTTGGTCCACCGGGGCTCAACTGGTGACCTTCTTTTGCTTCAGATTTCCAGTGGGGTTGTTTGGCAGGCCAGGGATCTCCACCTGTCAGACGGCCCGTTGTATCTGTTGAGTCCTCGTCTTTGCTTCTTCATGGTGTTGAAATTTGATTTATGTGTTTACCGTGATGATTCATTGACGAGTTAGAGGGTTATCATGCGAACCGAACAACCAACTAAATGTTTTGTACCACTTCAGAAACTGAGGGTGAGGTTGGGCCTGTAAAATCGATTTAAGCCCTCCAGTAATTCATTACTGACCGTTCCAAGGCGGTAGTTCTGTTGTGGTTATCTGTTGCCTGTTTTTGGTGTCAGAGTTTCTGTGATGTTTTACCTTATGTATGTTCTTATTATTTTTGGTTCGGTTTGGGTTGCTGAGTGGCCACCTTTCGGGAACAAGCTGCTCACTCGGTTGGCCATATGTTCTCTGTATCTTGATTATTTGTAATCTTAGTTGTTTCCAACTATGGTTTGAGGGCTGGATTTGGATTTTGATTTTTTCAGTTCCTGGTCTTTGCATACTTTTTACTTGTATTGAACATACATTCGATTTGTGGGAACTTGTTATCAAAGGAACCACTGCAGAATCTGAGGGCTTAGGTTTGGATCCAATAAAGATAGTTTCAGCCTCCACTCCAGTAATCTATTACTGACCGTTCCAAGGCGGAATTTCTGTTGTGTTTCGTGACTGTGGTCTTCTAGCAATATGGTCACTTGTATAGCTGCCCACTTTGCTTTCTTTTCTTTTTTAGTTTATAGTAGAAACTAGGTAGAAAAAGATGTTATTGATGTTTTCATTTGGGGTAGCTGAATGACCACCTGTCTGAGAAGGAACTGTTCATTCGGTTTGCCGTGCAGGTCCTTTGAGAACTGTTGTCAATGTATGTATATACTTCTTTCCCTTTGTGGTTTGAAAGCAAGATGTGAATTCTGATTGTATTAGTTCCTGAGCATTGCTTATTTATTTACTTTATTCACATTATATATAATGTAGTGTATATAAGGTATACCATTTCCATAAAATTTGGTATTGTGAATAAGGCGCTGCATATTTACCTTTGATGATTTTGCACTGTATTTTTACGCACAAAATGTTAAAAACAACCTTGTAGGACGCTGTTTCAGTGTAGCATCATCACAAAATATTGAAACAGTGTTGTTGGACGCTGTTTCAGTATTGGGTGTCTTATATATAGCATCACCATGCATCGTTTTCAGGAACATACGGGCTGCCGAAACCATGGTATTTTCCATTTACTCAGTCATATTGGTGCTATGGTTACACAGAAACAAACGAATTTAGTGTAAAGCAACTGTTTGGTATCAGAAAGAAAGAATATTGCCTCATAGATGATACAGACGAAGATATTACCGGCCCAGGTTAGAAAAAACCATTGCTCTATCATAAGCATATTTTTTTGGGATGTTACATAACTCAGTCGAGTTGAACAGTTTATGTGAACAGTTACACTTCAGGGGAAACTACTCCACAGTTTACTATTTTGTTTCCCTTCACAATAGAGGTTTACTTTTATAGGAAAGAATTTGCACCCAAAGGAGCGACTTCTTTCCTTGAAGAGTGAATCTTATGTAAGAAGGGTCTGTCGCCCAGGAAGCAAGCTTGAGGTCACAAATTAGCCGTGACACGACAAAACCAACAATGTGGTTGTGGCATCCGCCCAGACTGATCAGAGTCTTCGCTGTCCGCATGGAGGTAGCTTAGATCCTTAGCTACCCTTTGAGCACTTAACTTAAGAGTCTGACCAAACTAGGTGGCAGCCCAGGCTGATCTGAGTCTTTGCAGGGCGCATTACCACATTGTTGGTTTTGCCGTGTCGCGGCTCAAATGTGTTTCCCTTTGTAAAAATAGCGGAAATACCTAGAAGAGCAAACCATTTCATTTCATAGTTGATTTCCATTGAGAAGAGTACCAAAATGGAAAGTGTTTGTATGGTCTTAAAATGATAGTAGGGAAAGGAAAAGGCTAACAAATTGCGTTTCTATGAAACCTGATATGAAAAAGGACATGAACCACAAAATGCCAAATTTTACAGTAAATATGCTGATATTATTGCTTCTTTCCTTAATCCATTTATCATGCTGCTTTCAAACGATTTGATAGGTTTGTTAATCCGCGTAGTGTAGTAGTCAACACTATGACGTTGAATCAACATTTTTTTCGATTTTGATTCAGCGTTTTATGCCCAGCGGGATAAAAGTGTCTTTCTGTCATTGGCACTCTGTTAATATACTACTTTGATTCATGGGGTGTATTAACATGTGGCACTTTTATTTATGTGTGCAGCGTTTGGAACTATTTGGACACTGTTTTCACATCTTTAATGTTTCACTTTGCAGATTGCAAATCACATTTTGAAGAAGAGCCAGTAGATATCCGAGTTGGTGTATCTATAAGAGATTTAACAAAGGTAATTTAGCTCTATTTATTTATGCATTGATTTATTTATTTGTTGCTTTTGTAAGCTCAATTTAACATTCCAGAACTAAATGATTGACCTGCGATTACGAATTTGGTTACAACATGCACTGTCAGTGAGGATTAAAGGTAATTTGCATAGAAAGTCTTGTTGATAATAATATTGTATATAATGTATATTAGTGTAATTGGCCATTGGCCTAAAGCACATGTTGAATAAGCTCTGAAGCATAGAAAGTGAAAATTAAGTCATGCAATATTTATGTTGGTAAGAAATACTGCAAAATGATTAACAAAAACGGTATAACCTGAATAGCAGCCGAATAGTGTCATTTTGTGCAGCATCCGTATAAAACAGCAATTGATCATCATTGATTATACACTGATAAAATGTATACCCGATCATTTGCGGGAAAACAAAGGCTTTCAAGAAGGCAAATAACGTTTAGTCATTCTTTTTTTTCTTTAGAAATTTGATTTGAGCAAACCACCAGCTTTAAACAAACTAAACATGTCACTGTATGAAGGCCAGATTACATCTTTCTTGGGTCATAATGGTGCGGGGAAAACGACCACCATGTAAGTGTGTTTCGTTGTTTTTCCTTTTTCTATGAATAAGAAAATTTCTTTCACTTTATATATCAGCTACATAAAAACGTAGATTATGTGCCTGGTCTGTGAAAACATGTTCAAGTTTTAAGGCACAGACGCACTGGCATACTCTCAGGCAGATTACCTTAAACGTATTTAGCTGTACAGATATCTATGAGTATCCTGACTCATATGCTTTCTATAAGAGAACTGGAGCTGGCCTGACCAATATGCACATATTCTCTGTTCATGCAGAGTTTGCTTTGTAATTAGATATAAAATATCGGTAAAAAAGAGATTACTGTTATGTTCATTTGGGTAAGCTGAGTGATCACCTGTCTAGGAAAGAGCTGCTCATTTGGTTTACCGCACAAGTTTTCGGGATATATACAGTTTATGTATTATGTGTATTTACTTGTTTTCCTTTTGGTTCTAGGGCAGGGTGTGGGATCTGGTTGTATTATAAATTCCTGATCATTGCCTATCTTTTACTTGGCACCATTGTAAATACAAGAAATAGCATGTCAGTTGCAAAGTACTACGCATTCACTATGATGAACGGAGAGCTGATTTATGTAGTTTCATATCCATATCCGTATTTATACTCATAAAAATCTTTGTTTAGAAAGTGTAATGTAGGGAATTTGCAAGTGGTTGTCAACACTCGAGTCATGACGACAAGAAAATGTCATTATCTGAGCGCCTACTAGATGCAAATAATATAGACTCCGATGCACACTTTGATTTTTCATTGTTTCTCTGTACCAGGTCGTTGCTGACCGGACTGTACCCTCCAACATCAGGAAACGCTACCGTTTATGGTAACACCATTTCCAGAGACATGGACGTGATTCGACAGAGTTTAGGAATATGTCCACAGCATAATGTTCTTTTTGACAAGTAAGTGAGTACACTGTTTAAAGACAGGTTTGCATTATACATGTTTCTAAGTATTCCGGAAGTTTGCATGCCTTCTGTATTTGAGCACATCATGTGATTTCAAACGACGTGATCTTGATGACAAGCAAAGGCCCTGATCATACTGCACTTGAGGACAGTCTTTCAAGAGTCTTCACTTATTACATCAGCCATCTATAGATTTGGTTTGGCCCCAACCACACAACCAATAGCGATGCCTCTGTGGATTTGGTGCAAACGACAAGGATGACCATCTAAATACCATATGATAAAACTGCCACATTGTTGGAAGTCACATGATATGGCTCATTTTACTGTTGCCTCCATGGCACTGTGCGGTACATATGGAAACTTTACACTTTTCTGGAGCCGTCAACTTTATGTTGGTTAAAGTTATGTCTAATTTCTGCCCTTTTTTCATTATATAAAATAATGGTTTATTGTAGAATGAAAGTATTTGCACCCACTTAAAAATGCTTCATCATAAACTGTCGCCCAAAATTTGGTATAGGTATGTTGATATTGAAACCACTGGACCGAAATCACAATCAGTCCTCGTTAATATCATTAATCAATTACTTCAGGGTTTCAGTGTTGATTCTGGTTCTTGATCACTACTTAAATACTGCTTTAAGGTAACTTTATTGGCATATATTTGGTAAAATCGTAAATTTTTCTAAAAGTAAGACTGACTTGTCATAGCAACACGAATCTTAGTCCAGTCTTTTAAAATATTTTTCTGCAGGTTCTCGCTGCAAATAATATCTCCTTCCTGATGCCCTTGTCTGTCGCCTTTCTCAAGACACACGGGTTGCGTAGGCTCCGTCGGGGACGCCTGCGCTCGCAAGTCGATACGCATGCGTCTCTTACCTGATGGCTGCAGCTAATGTCGTCGCAGAATACGTCAGCAAGTGTGGCTCGGAGAGGGATGCTTATTGCATGTCGAGACCTGTCCATCACTTCTTCTTTCAAAAGTTGAGGTGTAGCGACACTAAAGAAATCTAACATAGTAACGCGCCTTTGTCGCACTAAATTTGGTATAGATTGATTTAGAATTAATATATTTGCTTTCAATTTAAAGATTCATCTTCATCAGTTAATTGAATAGTTTTCAAGCTTTTATGTGTCTATATCTAAATTACTTCTATACTATATAAAACACGATTTACGCTTTGTAAAACGCCAAGTATTAGGACAGGCATTCGTGGCTAACCGCCTCAGCCTATATCAGTCAGGATCTGCGTATTTTGTCATTCAGTCATCATTTTTGGAACACCTTTTGACAGTGCAAAAAGACATGCAGAAATATAAAGACGAAAAATTAGTATGAAGAAACCGGACAATGGTGGTTTTCTAGTACTAGAGTTAGCATGCAAGGCCGTCCATAAAACACCTAACCAACACATTTGGCCCTATCCAAAAAACGATGTTCTGAAACTTTTGCTACTTGGTTACTGCATTTTTCTCTGAAAAGAACTAAACTGCCAGTTTCGATAGTAAACTATACAGACCCCGATCTCGATGCTCAAAAAGAGCATCTGATCTGGGACTGCACTATTTGGGAATGCATTTAGATAATAATAAGTATTTTCTCGAATTTGAAAATCTACTTCTGAGTGTATTCTCTGCTCTTGAAGGAACTCTTTAAGATTTTAATTTTGCTTCACTGCAGCTGGTGCTGTTCCGTGTGGCGGCCGTAAAACGTCTCCCCGTACATCACCCATAGTGCAGATTATATTTTATTTTCGTCCTTTGAGATCAGAAGATATGTTCTGAGAAATCTGAAATTTCAGATTGGTTTAGACTCGTATTCTAGATCATCATCCTTTATATTATTTGGACCTTTTTTATACTAATCAGTCTTTTGACTCGACTGCCTAGTTAAAGTTAAGAAATTACAGTATGCATTTCTCTGGTTTCTTCACAAGATATTGTCAGGGTCACTGATAAGGGGCTTTATTAGCCGACACTACGTAGTCTGGTCCATGTTTCTCCTTCTGAATGTATTCTCTGCTCTTGAAGGAACTCTTTAAGATTTTAATTACCTATTTACCCTTTTGAAAAATGTCAGAGTGGGGCACAGTAAACGTTAAATCTTTAAGACCCTATTTATACAATTCCAGGTTAAGCGTTGAAGAACATTTGTGGTTTTATGCCAGATTGAAAGGAAAAGAGACTGAAGAAATAGCAATTGAAATGAAAGTGTAAGTAGCACAAGTATTTTCTACAGATAATTACATCGTTGCCATTATTTGTATACAAATATTTACAGTTTCATCAAGCGAAAACGTAAAAAAGGATATGAATGTTTCAAGGAAATCCAAAATCGCAAAACATCACTCATTCGAATGAAGAAAGGAGCAAACGAAATATATCTTTGATATTAGATACACCAGTCCAACATATAGGAATTGTACATAATGCAACAATATCAAAACCCGCACGAAATACATAAAACAAACAAATTATCTATTTTTAACCACAAAACAAATCGAGAAGCGAAGTGGATAGCTATACAGGTGACCACAACGCTAGATATATAACAAACGGTATTTGCATCACAGCTTTCCGTCTTGACATTCGCATTAATTATCATCGAATAATTGAGCAGCGACACGAGAAAACCAACAATGTGGTCGTGCGCCCAGCACAGACTCAGATCAGCTTGGGCATTCACCCAGTCTGATCAGTTTCTTTGCTAAGCGCTTAAAGGGTAGCCAAGGGACTAAGCTACCTTCATGCGGACAGCGAAGACTCTGATCAGACTGGGCGGATGCCCAGGCTGATCTGAGTCTGCGCTGGGCGCACGACCACATTGTTGGTTTTCTCGTGTCACGGCTCAATTATAAACATTCACACAACTTTGAGTGATTCGTTTCTTGTCTATGCTAATTTTAAATCGTGCTTTTGAACATCCTCTTAAGGTAATTGTATGTTGATTTTGCAGTGTGCTAAAGGACATTGGACTAACTGAGAAGCGTAGTTTTGTTCCTGGGTGTCTCTCCGGCGGGATGCGGCGCAAGTTGTCCGTAGCACTAGCATTTGTGGGAGGGTCAGAGACTGTCATATTGGATGAGCCAACGTCAGGAGTAGATCCTTATTCTCGACGGTCCATCTGGGACTTACTGGTGAAATATAAGAAAGGTAATACTATTTATGAAATGCATCTGTGGTTTAGTGGAGAGGCAATGTGTTTTCCCGAAGAAGGGTACATCCCCTGATAAGGGTTACCCTCCTTTTGTCCCTTAAAAAGTTTCTTATTCATTTTAATACACCAATAGTATACCGAATTGAAATGAAACAATATATGAATTAGTAACATAAATTTTCCTCACATATGGTCTGTAATCATTAATGTACTTTTATGAGAATAAATACACTACATCAGGTAACACATTCAGGCAACATTTTATGGCAGTATTACTCATATAATGTTAGTCAGAAAAATTTGATCACACATGGCATGATAGGCCAGAAGACCTTGAAACAACTAACAAACAATAACTTATATGTTATTCATGACAGAGGAAAACAATAGGCAGTTTAAGTAAAAAGTAAAGTCTAGAAACAAGACTTTCTTAATGCAGCTATTTATTTAGTAAAAATGCGGTGGTCCACTATCTCTTGGCCCAGAAATTAATGACATAGCCTAGTTCTTTTCTTAAGATGCCCTTTTAAACGTTCCATATATCAACATCAGGTATCCACTTACTGCTTGTTACTATAAGATAAACAGAGAAAGTTTTTCAAGCGTCTGGCCGGCGGAATTCGAATTGGCGCCCCCCTGCAACAACGTCTAACCAGTCGACCGCAGAACCCATCTACTTCAAGTGTAGTAGTAGTTAAAATCTTAGAAGGTTCCTTCAAGAGCAGAGAATACATTCACAAGAAGGAACATGGGCCAGACTACGTAGTTTTGGCTAATAAAGCCTCTTTAGTGACCCTGAAAATATCTGGTGACGAGACCAGAGAAGAGCATACGGCAATTTCTTAATTTCAATTGGACAGTCGATTCAAAGACTGATTAGTATCAAAAAGGGTCCAAACAATATATAAAACGATGGCTTAGAATATGAGTATAAACCGATCTAAAATTTCAGATTTCTCAGAATATATGCTCTGATCTCAAAGGACGAAAATAAAATATAATCTGCACTATGGATGATGTACGGGGAGACGTTTTACGGCCGCCACACGGCACAACACCAGCTGCAGTTAGGTAAAATTAAAATCTTAGAGAGTTCCTTCTAGAGCAGAGAATACATTCACAAGAAGGAACATGGGCCAGCCTACGTAGTTTCGGCTAATAAAGCCTCTTCAGTGACCCTGACAATATCTGGTGACGAAACCAGTGAAGAGCATACTGCAATTTCTTAAATTTAATTGGATAGTCGATTCAAAGACTGATTAGTATCAAAAAGGGCCCAAACAATATATAAAACGATGGCTTAGAATATGAGTATAAACCAGTCTAAAATTTCAGATTTCTCAGAATATATGCTCTGATCTCAAAGGACGAAAATAAAATATAATCTGCACTATGTATGATGTACGGGGAGACGTTTTACGGCCGCCACACGGCACAACACCAGCCCTATAGCCCTATATTCTACAAGTTACAGTGATTTGAATTCGGATCCGATCAATCTGGAAATTCACATTATAACGGAAAAAGGCTTTTGTTTCATCTAGTTATTTTAAATGTCAACATAGGTTATTTTCTTTAGCTACATTATGATAAAAAAAAATTCTTTATATCTAGTGAAAATGTTATAGTGGCACACCATTAATTTGGAACTCATGTTACAGTGGCACACCATTAATCTATTTATGAATCCGGCAATAGCTTTGATACAGGTAAAATTATACTTAAACGCAAACGGGCAAAACGATTTTAGTGATCTGTCAAAAACACCAAACCCAGTTTTAATTCATATCTTTTTTTTTTTTCAGAGCGCACTATCTTGTTATCTACACACCATATGGATGAGGCAGAAACATTAGGCGATAGAATTGCAGTACTTTCATATGGCAATCTGAAGTGTTGTGGCACTCCGGCGTTTCTGAAATCGAGCTTAGGACAGGGTCTTCATTTATATATTTTGAAAACAGGTGAAACAGGTAATCCTTGTCAGATACGTTTTGATATTTTCGATTAAAACACCCAAAAGCCAATTCTACATTTATCAGTTCAGTTTTACAGTTTAACTATTTCATGTGTGTCTTTCAAACGACTTCAGCCACCTTCAGTTTGTTATGAAAAAAGGGAACTCATTTTTGTTGATGTTTTAAGGATGAACGCTTGATATGATTCCTTTTCTTAAAAAAACTCAAAAGCACATACACTTTATTTAAATAATGGAACAGAAAACTTTGTTTCAGGTACACAAGGGTCTGGGGATGATACTGATGATGTGCCAAACAGTATACAAATTATTGAAAAGGTTCAGCAATATTTTCCGGCAGCATTTATAGCAACAGAATCAACATCTGAAATTCATATCGTATTGCCACTTGTCGACAGGCAGAAAGAAAAGTGCATCTATTTGTTCGAGGCTTTAGAGGGGGAAAAGGAGAACTTCGGGATATACAGTTATGGTGTTAAAGACAGTACACTAGAAGAAGTATTTATAAAAGTAATGGAAGAGGACATCAAAAACGATAAAGGTAATTTTACAAATTTGTACTTGTAATTTAGTACCAGGGCAAAGGGTTTTGTAAGATTCTAAAGGGAAAACCTTTAGGAGTAATAAACTTAAACATGAAGAAAACGGCAGATGTGGGCTTCCTATGCTATTGTCCAGACAAGCTAGTTAATTCCGAGAAAGAAAAACAATTTTTTAGACAAATCTGTCATCGAATGCAGAATGGTTTGGATTTGAATTTAAAGATGGTAATCACAAAGAAAGAGACCAGGAAAATGGTGCTAAAGCTATGTTATTTTGCTAAGTCCCCTCGACTTTTGACTGAATACCATACCAAGGTTGCTTGGAGGCTTTTCATCTTTTAAACCAAACTAATAACAATTTATTAATTCAGTTATGTATAAGCTCGCTTGAATCAGTCGAATCAAATAAATAAAAAGACTCTCTCTCTTATAGTCTCTGTCCTTTATTTTTTTGTCGATCGGTAAATACAAAGTAAAATCTCTAGCTACAACAATCATGATAATCAAATCGTTTTATTTTCAATCAAGAGTCTAAAACTGCAAATGAAGATGCAACAGCGGACAGACATATAGAGCTGGGAGACTTATGTGAAAGAAGGGGTAAGTTGCTGAGCTATTGTTTGTTGAGGTTGGTGTAAAGTCCAAAATTTAAACATCGAGAAACCTCTAAATCTATCGTCGCCCTTTCGGTTACCGGTAGATGAATATGACAAAGGTGTTTGTCGACGATAGGTGATGTTTTACTGTAGGCCTAGTTATCGATTTTCTTCGAACTTGCTATTATGAGCCAATGTATATTTAGGAATGAATTAGATTTGAATGGATTCTATCGATATGTAAACGACGGTAATTCACTAACAAACTGAAAACGTTTAAAGGGCTTTATGTTAAGCTTTAGGGTGAGTTACCAAAGTTTTTATGAGTGATTCGCCGGTGTGAACACATCGATAAAAGTTATATCATTTCATTTCTGATAGTTCTAACTCCATTATATATGTCTTACAAACGTCGACAATATAGAATTCATCAGAAACTGCCTAACACACCTTGAAATATAGAATTCTCCAGAAATTACTGTCGCCACCGCAGAAATATATCCAAGATTTTTTGTTCAGTGATTCTACTAATGTGTAAAAACCGTTCTACATTCGTTCTCGACCAGTAAAATTGCACTTAATAGCATTAGAATCTTGAGCTAGGATTACTAATGTCGTTGTAATACCTCTCAGTAAATATAGCATTCCTTATATTCTAAAGACATGGAAAGTAGCACGTCGAATGGGTGTCTTTTAATCTGTTTCAGACCAAGAACAAGCCAGAGATGGACCTGAGAATTTTAGACACATGACCGGAAGTGTTGCTCATAAGACCAACATATTCAGAGCTTTAATCATTAAACGATTTAATTATATAAAAAGAAATCGAAAAGGATTAATATCTCAGATTATATTACCTGCCATATTTGTGTCCATAGCAATGACTGTGGCTCTCTCTGCACCGTCATTTGGTGATATGCCTCCAATAACAATAGACCCTTCCCAATATTATAATGCCACGGAGCCGCGTGGAAACTTTATACCCTACGCAAATAGACAGCCAAGAGTGAAATCGAAATCTAGCGTAAAAGACGCTAGTCCGAGTCAAATTCTTGATACTTTTCATCTTCCTTCTGGAATTGGTGCAACTTGTGTACTAAAGTCTCCGTTTAATAGTTCCTTTGTTCATGACGCTTATTTAACTAAAAAAGCTCGTCCTCGTAGCTTTCAACTATTGTCGGAGTATTTTAATAAAGAGTGCAATAGTGTATTTCAGCCAGGAATATATCTGGATAATTATGTACCGGACGCTGATGTCATACAAAATGCTTCATGGCACAGTAAGTATTTCAAGCTCGTTGTAGAACCTTGTCATTGTCACTTCAAATTTGGATATTTTTTATTTTAACCGCGACACAACAAATCCAAAAAAGTGGCATGTGTCCCAATCGAAGACCCAGATAAGCATGGGCATCCACCCAGTCTGACCAATGTCTTCGCTGTACTAAGCTAGCTTCATGCGGACAGCGAAGACTTTAATCAGACTGGGCGGATGCCTAGGCTGATCTTAGTCTTCGCTGGGCGCACATGCCACTTTGTTGGTTTTGTCATGTCACGGCTCATTTATGGTCAACTTTGTCCTATTCCCGTCACAATTTCTGTGACTTCCTGTTTGCTTTCCTGTACGACGTAGCCCTTTCAAAATAAGCTCTTCCCATAAATCGAGCCTTTGCTCCTATAGAAGCATATTCTTTTATTAAGGAAAAATATTTCTTTTCAGAATTAACCTTTTTTTTCAAGACCCAGTTGATAAGTGGGCAAAATGAAAATGGAATAGCTGCCCCCACGCCTCCCTACTGATTGTTTACTCATTCACCTTTATTCAGAATTGAAATACTCTGTTTGTGTCATTATTCACAGAACTGTAATCACAAAAAAGAAACTATATCATGCATTAATTTGTATATATCTCTCTACGAATTTTAGACTATTTATATTTTATATGTAAATATTGTTTGCAGTCGACCCATGTTTTATAAAGATTTGAAACTCGAAACAGAAAGGATAACCCGAGAAATTAATCTACTTTAGGTAAAACAAGATTTAGAAACAGTAGTAATTACATCAAAAAGCATGTCAGTTTATTTTTTATATGTTCGGTTATAACTGTAAGTATGAGGATGATTGTTTCCTTTTTCGTTTATTATTTCTTTCTTTTCCTTCTAGGCAATTCAAGTAAGCAGGTCCAGTATTATCCACTATGTCACTGTAAGGTTGATGGTGTGGGATTTGTGTGCAGTGATGGTGGATATGAGAGCCCACCAGAATTTGAAGTCGTCACGCATGCAAAACTACAAGATATCACAGGCACAAATGAACACAACTATTTTCTTTACACAAATGACCAATATCGGCTTCACAGGTGGGTCAGAATACAACGTATTTATTAGCTCACCTGAGCCATAGGCTCAGGGTGAGCTATTGTGATCACCCAGTGTCCGTCGTCCGTCGTCCGTCGGGCGTCGTGTGTCGTGCGTTGTCAACAATTTGCTTTAAATGACATCTTCTCTGAAACCGCTAGGCCTAGGGCTTAGATATTTGGTATGAAGCATTGTCTAGTGGTCCTCTACCAAGTTTGTTCAAATGGTGGCCCCAGGGTCCAAAATGGCCCTGGGGCAGGGGGTCTTGGGTTCGAAACTAAAAATTACTTAAAAATCTTCTTCTCCAGAACTGCTTGGCTCAGATGCTTGAAATTTGGTATGTAGCATTGCCTAGTGGTCATTTACCAAGTTTGTTCAAATGGTGGCCCCAGGGTCCAAAATGGCCCTGGGGCAGGGGGTCTTTGGTTCAAAACTAAAAAATACTTAAAAATCTTCTTCTCCAGAACTGCTTGGCTCAGATGCTTGAAATTTGGTATGTAGCATTGCCTAGTGGTCCTCTACCAAGTTTGTTCAAATGGTGGCCCCAGGGTCCAAAATGGCCCTGGGGCAGGGGGTCTTGGGTTCGAAACTAAAAAAACACTTAAAAATAATCTTCTCCAGAACTGCTTGGCTCAGATGCTTGAAATTTGGTATGTAGCATTGCCTAGTGGTCCTCTACCAAGTTTGTTCAAATGGTGGCCCCAGGGTCCAAAATGGCCCCGGGGCAGGGGGTCTTGGGTTCGAAACTAAAAAATACTTAAAAAACTTCTTCACCAGAACTGCTTGCCTCAGATGCTTGAAATTTTGCATGTAACATTGCCTAGTGGTCCTCTACCAAGTTTGTTCAAATGGTGGCTCCAGGGTCCAAAATGGCCCCGTGGCAGGGAGTAATACATAGAAAAATATTAAAAAATCTTCTTCTTCAGAACCACTTGGCTCAGATGCTTGAAATTTGATATGATGCATCGCCTGGTGGACTCCTACAAAGTTTGTGTAAATGGTGGCCTTAGGATCGAAAATGGCCCTGGGGCAGGGAGTCTTGGGTTCGAAATTAAAATGTACTTAAAAACCTTCTACTCCAGGTGCAGATGCTTGAAATTTTGTATGATACATTGCCTAGTGGTCCCTTACCAAGTTTGTTCAAATGATGGTGCCAGGGTCAAAAATGGCGCGGCCCCAGGGGGTCCTGAGTTTGAACCATAGAAAAACATAGGAAAATATTCAGAAATCTTCTTCTTCAGAACCACTTGGCTCAGAGACTTGAAATTTAGCTTTTAGCATTGCCTAGTGATCCTTTACCAAGATTATTCAAACGATGGCCCCAGGGTCCGAATGGCCCTGCCCCGGGGGCTCCAGGGTTTGAACCATAGCAATACATAGAAAAACATTCAAAAATCTTCTTCTTCAGAACCATATGGAAATGGTTGCAAACTGTCTGGTTTGTTCACATTATGACCCTAGTTTGACCTTTAACCTTTTCGCTCAGGTGAGCGATTCAGGGTCTCTTGGCCCTCTTGTATTCAATGGTATGAACCACATATTTAAAATGCACTAAAAGGAAAACACAGTTCATTTCCAGCCACAGACAGCAAATACAGTACTGCTTACATTCAGCACATAATCGAAATGAGAAACGTTACAAAATTGCGCAATTTCCTTCTTTATATTTGCTTGAGTCAATTGTCCTGTTTTTACAGTTTGTTAGTCGTGTCGCAAAACCCTGGCATTCGCGGAATTGTACCTTTTCACAGTAATCAAGTCTTCCGTTTTTATAGGAATCTTTTTTCAACTGGAGGCAATTCTTGATGGAAAAAATAGCTCCTCTACGAGCTGATTCTTCCCTATTAGAAGGGATCCCATTTCAAAAGAGGCATGTCCTCTTGAAAAGCAAACAGGAAGTTAAAATAGTCATTTCCCTTTGTAAAAGCGACTTAACAACACAGAGGTGTACCCGTACACCTACGGACACACCTGTATTTCTAACTATAGCATGTATGAAGTGTGCGTTCGTCTGTCAGGCTGCTGGTCATGCAGTTGATTGGTAGTACGATCTGCGGATGTCTTAAAGAACCTGTTCTTTTGGGCATGTTCGTTAAATCCAGAAAGCATGGGTCCCTTGGACGTAATGAATGCAGGCAGCAAATGAGAATATCAGTCAGTTTGTTAAAGTGTATAACCCTTAATGCTTTTCTACCATTTCACGTAGGAACACACTGGGCACACGACCTTGAATCAACACTGACTCAGCGTTGATTCAACTTCATGACGTGTGCCTGCTGGGAAACAATTTTTTTGACTTCCCCTGTGTTTGCCTGCTTTCAAAAAGGGGTCTTCTCTCGAAGGAAAGAATTTTGCATACTCCCAGAGCAGCTTCCCTTGCAACAGATTGCTTCCTTTTGGTGATGAGGCAAAACCGAAAATGGAAGATTTGCTCCCAGAAAGTGTACACATTCACTTTAAATCTTAATTTTGGCAGTAATGTTATTCAGAACACTCGCTACCCTGGCTCCTGAATGCCGATTTCTGTGGCTCTGTAGCTGAAATATAAAGACTATAAAACAGCCCAATGATCCAAAAGGACCAGAAATATAAACTATATATTGAAATACGAGTTAGACTTTTAAGGTTACCATACAGTACTGGCTTTATTGCGAAAACACATAAAATTTTAGTAAGATTCTTATTTAGGGTCAAGTCAGGTAGATTCGGACAGCAGGTAAATTCGGACAGTGACATTGTTTTCTTTATATGTCAGATTTTTGGAATTAAAACTAAATTAACTGGGCAAATAGTGAAAATCCTGGCTCATGATGAGCCGTTTCATCTGGATTTTCACTGTTTGCAGTGGTATGTCCGAATTTACCCGCTGTCCGAAGTCACCAGACTCGACCCTATATTCTGTGCTTATTTTCAGATATGGGGGAGTCGCTGTCGGAGTGGTTTTGCCATATGTTCCAGAGTCTTATAATACCAAGAAGAAAACGAGAAACATTATGAGAATGGTAGCAGTAAATAAAAATGTACATGTGAGTTACAAGACATTTAAAGCAATATGTTTAGCCTATCTTTGAATTACATTTTATATAAACAATAAATGAAGATGGTTTGCTATTTACTTGGTATATATATTTTTTATATCAGCTGACTTTACTGATCGATCATTTGACAGGTAAACGGAATATAAAAGTCAGATGGTATAATTAAATGTCAGTATAACATGATTTTATTTACCTAATAGACTTAAAGGAAACCGGTCATGCGAGTACAACTAATAGCATATAAACACGCTATAATGCTGGCGTGTCATATGTTTCTAAAACTTTCTTCAGATGGAACGTGGTCATTGTTGCAGGTTTTATTACTGGTCATGAACAGACTCGGTTAAACCTAGCCTTCAATTTTCTTTCCTTTGGTGTATCCCTTTCTTTCAAAACACCTGTTCAGAACTTACTGGTATGGTAATCAAAATCAGTAATAAAGCAATTTCCTTGGTCATTTGAAACCTTCTTTTCCTGACTTTAAATTATCGTAATTAGCTTTTGGTTGTTAGTTAGATGCTAAAAGTAGTTCATTTCTCTTTTGCAGTTGTTTATGGTTAATCCTGATGTAAATCAAACGAAAATTCATTAAGTGATAAATCGGAACATCCTTGTGTATTTTGTTTGAATTGCTTCTTATTTAAAACATAAATCTATTACAGGCCTGGTTTAATGAGAACGGATATCACTCTATTCCTGTTTACACAAATGCATTGAACAATGCAATATTACGAGCCAACCTACCAAAGGAAAAAGGCAACCCTGCAGCATATGGTATGTTTGAAAGAACATTACAAAATATCGTGTAATTACCCAGCAAAGGAGTGCAACAGGCCACAGTGACCTAGTGCAACGTGCAAAAGACACAAAAATACCCTAAATGAAACTGAAAAAAGTCGAAGAAATTCTATAGAGGATATTGCTTTAAATGATATTTGATGCAAGAATATGTCATGATGAACAGCAGTCCTGCTTAATTAATAAATGTGTTATTAGTAACAGAATGGTTTCAGAAATTACAACTGTTGTACTGAATGTTGAATTACATGGTGTTGGTTCAGAAAAGGGCTTAAGTTGATGCAAGTGGACGTGTCGCATATTCCATAACAGGTCATGAACGGACTCAGAAAACCCGAGTCTGCCTTTTTCATTTCTTTGGTGTATACCGTCTGTCTAAAGTATCTAGTTATTCAGAACTTAATTACATTATCTGATTAATTTGGTCTTATATTAAAGCATATACATTGTTTGTTTGTTTGTTAGGGTTTACACTGATAAACCATCCAATGAAAAACACCAACGACCTCAAAGATTCCGATTACATGTAAGTATAATATTGAGCACTATTCGATGAGCCAAACTTTGAGAAGGAGAGTATAGGATAAGAATTATGAGACTACTTTCAACATATTCTATGATTCCTGCTATGGTAAACTGGTAAAAATGCAATGGTCAGGAACCGATACAGTCGAATTTCACATGCTATAACACCAAATAAAAAAGAATACCAATAAAGATATCACACGAAGCTTAACAAGACAAGCAAAGGGCCAATAGGTCAGATCTTTCCCGGGACATTACGGCGATACTATATTAAAAAGTCAAAGACTAATACAAAGCTGAAATGACAACAAATGTAAACCACAACAGAAAGAATCAATGTCTTGGAATGGTCAGCAATAAATCACTGGTCCCATGTTAGAACAGCCTGTTCGTAAGGGCCACGTCATATGTTTCTGCGTAGAAGTAAAAGCAAGGCAGTAGTGTGATCATTTCCCGCAGTAAGAAATCTGGACAGCCTAAATCTTAACTTATTAGAACGTTCCGGTGATAAGATCGGGAATGTTTGCTTTCTTTTCTTCTTCTTGCTTCTGTTTCTCTATCATTAGACATACCATATAAGACTGAATATTCAGGCAACACAGAGTCTTTTATATTAACAATAATAAGCAGAAGCAGTAATATTTGATGAAATTGAACTTAATCAACTGCAATATGACAATTTCCATTTATAATTTAAACTCAATTTTCTGATCTATGCTGCCAGTGAAATACTAAGATTTCATAACCACTAGTAGCCACCAGTGAAAGAAGTATATTTTTGGTCATGGTTAGTTAAAGTAGACTGTGGTAAACACTAGGGTTGAAATGCTTGGTCTTGTTAAAAAGTTTACCATGGTCATTTTCATATAGTCAAATTATATGTGAGTGAAGTTAGCAGTACAGCAGTACAGCAGTATGAAGTTAGCAGTAACAGTACAGCAGTACAGCAGTATGAGGTTAGCAGTAACAGTACAGCAGTACAGCAGTATGAAGTTAGCAGTACAACAGTACAGCAGTACAACAGTACAGCAGTATAGCAGTACAACAGTGCAGCAGTACAACAGTACAGCAGTACAACAGTACAGCAGTATAGCAGTACAACAGTGCAGCAGTACAACAGTACAGCAGTATAGCAGTACAACAGTACAGCAGTGCAACAGTACAGCAGTATAGCAGTACAACAGTACAGCAGTGCAACAGTACAACAGTACAGCTGTATAGCAGTACAACAGTATAGCAGTACAACAGTACAGCAGTATAGCAGTACAACAGTACAGCAGTGCAACAGTAGAGCAATACAGCAGTACAACAGTACAGCTGTATAGCAGTACAACAGTACCGCAGTGTAATAGTACAGCAGTATAGCAGTACAACAGTACAGCAGTAGTGTAGACACAAGTGATTGTAGACGTTGTAGTACAGCAGTAACTGGTGTTGCTGTCATGATAGGAGTATAGTAAATCAGTAGCGTAACACTACAGCGATGTAGCTGGCTAGCAGCACAGGAGTAATGTGTCAAAGGATGAACGCAGTACAGCAGTCACGCAGAGCAGTAACGCGCTAACGTAAGATATTAAAGGAAGCGAACTGCGCTCCTGCTCAGATATCCCTCTGAAGCTATGTTTATTAATGTGAAGAATTAACGAAATAACCAAATACCTTGGGTTGAGTTGGCAAAAAATATGTCCTGGGAACACATCATGGGACCTATATTTTGACAAGCAAAATCGTAAAGAAAGGCAATACTACATTCGACGAAATTTGCGCATTAACCTAGTCATGAAGAGGTGAAAATTGCTGCATATAAACGTTTCCCTATTCCAGCTACGTTGGAATATTGTGCTACTGTCATGAGCCCTTAGCAGAAGGAAAAGACACAAAAGCTGAATCAGAATTGTTTACTGGTCTAAGGACATTCATTTCACCAGGAAATGGAAATGGTATAATTAAAGATATACAACGAACCATGCAGTAGTGCGTCTGTATTAGGCGCCGTTTTATTATTAAATCCCTATTTTGTGATATCACAAATTCTATTTTGTGATATCACAAATTCAATTATGTGATGTCACAAAATATTTTGTGGTATCACAAAACAGAATTTGTGATATCACAAAATTAAATTTGTGATGTCACAAAATTGAATTTGTGATATCAAAAATCATCACTATTTTTTGATATCACAAACTAGAATTTATGATACCACATATTCGATTTTATGATATCACAAATTCGATTTTGTGATATCACAAAATCAGAGGGATTTTATGATATCACAAAATCAATTTTGTGATATCAAAAAAATCGATTTTGTGATATCAGACAGTGCCAGTTTAAAAAAGCGTTTATTATTATTCTTATTTTTATTATCAATTATTTATCATTATTACTATTATAAGCGAGGTCTACGTTGGATCATTTACTGTAAGTTTAAGATGAATCAATCCCTTTAAATTCTAAGTGTACACTTTTTCTCATGATTTTGTACATGTACATATAGTCTCAGTGCAGGAGCAGACAGCACAGGCAGACACATTTTTAAAAACTTCTGACTTCGACTTTGTAAGTTTTAAAAAAAAACACGTCCAGTTCTGATGCTGTATCGTTGATGCTGGGTATATATTTATGGGCTAACTGTACTCAAAATTGTCGTCAGGGGAGTTAAATCGTCGATTTCATGGTCAGACATTTTGCGATCACAAAACCGAGGATTTACCCCCGAAATGACAATTTTCTGTAAAGTTTATTCCATTCTGTTGCATTCTACCATATTTCGCCTTTCAAAGTCTACTTCTTTACACCCACAGCGAGCAATTTCAAAAGGGTACGAGGGTTGATCATTTGATAATGGAAACTAGCATTTATTTCATTAGCTATGGATCATTTCAGTACTCAAGATAAATAATACCTAAGAATCAAGCATGTGACATATGATTAAGTTCTACAGTCCTGTTTAGGAATTTCTTTGCCGTGGCAACGACGCCTTAAACTTATAAGGGTTTATTTTCTAAAATTTGCATATTTCCATGTATATTTGCTTCTTATAAGTAACAAAGAGTGGAAATTAAATCATGGTTGTGTAATGGTTTGATGCAAGCCTCAGATACTAACAGAAATGTATAGTAATTTATGACTAGCTCTTAAATCTGGCAAAATACAATTGATCGAGTAAATTTCAACGTTTTTCGCTTATTTTAAGACAGAGGGCCCAGATTTGTGACGTCATTGCACTTTAACGAGAAGAGTCTTTGGAGAATGGTATAGCAGAAAGAACCAAAATTATCCTGTACTTGATAACGGATAAATAAACTTTAGCATAATACTGAAAATAACAAAATAAAATGTGAAACTGCAGATTTCGGAACATTTCAAACAACAATTATTATATGTGTGTTTCTAAAGCCAAAACCTAACGTAAAAGGAAGGTGCTCCTAATTTTTTAAATTTCTCTTTACATATCGTACATAATAAGCGTAATACAAGCGCCTCATTACCAACATGACGTCGAAAAAAATCGCACGCTTTACCTGACATGAACGTGACGTCATATGTTGCTATGGTAACCCGTTAAAATTTC
This sequence comes from Ctena decussata, assembly GCA_963989385.1. Classification (NCBI taxonomy): domain Eukaryota; kingdom Metazoa; phylum Mollusca; class Bivalvia; order Lucinida; family Lucinidae; genus Ctena; species Ctena decussata. The sequence goes on from OZ022498.1 coordinate 121,693,572, forward strand.
AATTTCAAACATGGATTCGAAAGCTCAAAAGACAGTCTTTGGTGGTATGAAGTATACTTATTTCTGTATATAAGTATACTTATTTCTGTATATAATCAACCAATCCATTATTTAATGATCACCCCACGGAAAACCATATATGAGTCAATGAAAAACTTTTCTAAATGACATTGGGAATGGGGGTCAAAGTTATGTCCATATCGTCACAGTGAACGTTCCCGACCCCAACTGCCAGGAACTTTCCTTGGGAAAACTATTTTGCAGTACGCAGAAGACAAAAATGGGGCAAAGTAAACAGAGCAAAGTAAACAATACACAGTTTACACAATACACAGTAGTCTTAAACAGTACACAGTTTAGGGTATAAAGGAAACAGGCAAACAGTATACAGCCAGTATGTGTGCATGCAATAATGCATTTATAAATAGGCAGTGCAAGGAAACAGTACATAGAAGAAGTTGCATATATACATCCCTGCAAGCATTAATGATAAAACACTGAAGTGATTAGGACACCGAAATTTTATCGCCGCTATCGGGATAATGAGTATAACCCTCTAGCACCCTACGTATCATACATGATACATTGTGTGAAATGGTGCCGATGGCTGGGTAACCTGCTCATATAAATTTCTATCTTGTAAAACTATTCTGATATTGCATTATGAGATTTTAAAGCCTTTGCAATCATGTAGCAGGCCTAACATGCTCATACTATAAAACACGAAAGAATGCAACCCTTAGCCTCAAAGTCAAAGTCGGCCAAGTATCACATGAGACATGGCGTATCTGGGATTTCAATTTTATATTTTCAGCTTTGAAAACTATGCAACATGTAATGGTGTTCGGGCACAAACTGGTATCATCAAGTTTTATGTGTGATATTGATGCTCAACTGCCAAATGTATCATACACGTATATGATACATGACCTTTCCGATGACCTTGACTTTGGAAAAATATAAAATCACCAGAATGTTTATCGGTTGCCTCATACCTTGCAAAATATGTCAAAATCAAAGTTTTATACAACACAATATAAGTGACAATATAAGTGGCGCCTATTTCATATTAATATATATTTAAGTACTTAGTTTTTCATCACCAGAAACGTTTTTTACGTTTGACTAGAAACCCATGACATAATTTGAGGGCTATTTTTAAGCTTAATTATATGTTGCGGTATTAAAAGTATATGGTTAATGTGAAAAGCAAAATGTTCAATTTGCTGATTTTTCTATAAATGTATTTTCTGCTAAAATTTATGTTGTAGGTAATCGTCTAATTGATTAACAATCAACACATGTTTTAAGGTGTAAGAGTACACTCCAGTTTTCTGTCGCCATTTATAAGAAGGGGAATGACTTTTGTGACTTCCTGTTTGCTTCCCGACGTAACCCTTCCAAATGGTCTACTCTAAAGGGACAGAATTGGCTCCTCTCAAGAGTTGTACGATTTGAGAAGGGAGACAAAATGAAATTGGCGAAATTGATAAATTTTAAAGATACGCCCACTGACCTTAATTTGGTATTCATTTTTCTTGAAAAAAAAAGAAAGAAACTAACTCTACCTACCTACCCGCCTACCTACATCAGTTAACACTGAGACGCATACACCTGCATTATTCTATGTCCATCCTATCTTCATGCTATTTACAATATAACCTGCACTAAGCCTTATTCCTCCAGTACATACATACAATTGGCTGCTTTCCTTACATGTGCTACATATTGCACTTAGAAGCTCTGGTATCAAACCTTATAAATGTGCTTCCCTATACGTATTTGGTATCCAACCCTAAATATATGCTTCCGTACACGTATTTCTACTACCATGCTTGCTACTTTTCGAAAGCCTGTACTTGTATTTCTAAATATAGATGATGAAGCTGTGCGTGTTATTTCAACAATTGGTGGCGCACTACTATTGACGTCACAGTGTTTTGGTACGGTGTAAAATAGTTCCTAAGAAACACGAAAGAACCTGATTTGAGTGTATGGCATGTGAGAGTTATAAGATATATGAATGTTCTGCCTGTTTCAGGTAGAACTGGAGCTCAGAGACTACAATCTATGATGTTTTAACCTAATAAAAGTGGACCTATTTTGTGTGCCAGAAAGAGGCAACAACCTAGGGTGGTTCCAAAGACTGACAGTCTTGAAATTAGACGAAATGCCCCTGCATCAGATGTTTACATGTCATGCAATATTATATTATTTGTGAGAGTCTAAAAAGCATCAGTGATTTTTTTACGAAAACAGGGCAAACGATGCCTAAATTCCGGAACCTGAGTCCAAGGGCCTGCGTCCAGGTCTGCTGGATGTTGGCGGTCTTGAAATTATAAGATCTTTTAAGAAGCATGTGAGAGAGGAATAGTGTGTGTTCCCGACCCCAACTTCGGGGCTCCGCCTCTGGAATTTTCGACGTTGTTGGAGGTAACCGAGGTTGTGGCCACGTACACGCGCCCGAGCTGTACACTGCCTACTAGGTGCACCCCCGTGGCAATGGGTTTGGAGGGGTCAAAATGGCGGTCAAAGTTTTGGCCATAGGGCTATTGTGCGCGTGGGGTACCTACTTCGGGGCTCCGCCTCTGGAATTTTCGACGTTGTTCGAGGTAACCGAGCCTTGCACAACACGCGCACATAAGGGCTCTACATGGCCCACTAGGTGCACCCCGGTGGCAATCGGTTAGGAGGGGTGAAAACGTGGGTCAAAGTTAGGTCAATATCGTCATAGTGAGTGTTCCCGACCCCAACTTCGGGGCTCCGCCTCTGGAATTTTCGACGTTGTTGGAGGTAACCGAGGTTGTGGCCACGTACACGCGCCCGAGCTGTACACTGCCTACTAGGTGCACCCCCGTGGCAATGGGTTTGGAGGGGTCAAAATGGCGGTCAAAGTTTTGGCCATAGGGCTATTGTGCGCGTGGGGTACCTACTTCGGGGCTCCGCCTCTGGAATTTTCGACGTTGTTCGAGGTAACCGAGCCTTGCACAACACGCGCACATAAGGGCTCTACATGGCCCACTAGGTGCACCCCGGTGGCAATCGGTTAGGAGGGGTGAAAACGTGGGTCAAAGTTAGGTCAATATCGTCATAGTGAGTGTTCCCGACCCCAACTTCGGGGCTCCGCCTCTGGAATTTTCGACGTTGTTGGAGGTAACCGAGGTTGTGGCCACGTACACGCGCCCGAGCTGTACACTGCCTACTAGGTGCACCCCCGTGGCAATGGGTTTGGAGGGGTCAAAATGGCGGTCAAAGTTTTGGCCATAGGGCTATTGTGCGCGTGGGGTACCTACTTCGGGGCTCCGCCTCTGGAATTTTCGACGTTGTTCGAGGTAACCGAGCCTTGCACAACACGCGCACATAAGGGCTCTACATGGCCCACTAGGTGCACCCCGGTGGCAATCGGTTAGGAGGGGTGAAAACGTGGGTCAAAGTTAGGTCAATATCGTCATAGTGAGTGTTCCCGACCCCAACTTCGGGGCTCCGCCTCTGGAATTTTCGACGTTGTTGGAGGTAACCGAGGTTGTGGCCACGTACACGCGCCCGAGCTGTACACTGCCTACTAGGTGCACCCCCGTGGCAATGGGTTTGGAGGGGTCAAAATGGCGGTCAAAGTTTTGGCCATAGGGCTATTGTGCGCGTGGGGTACCTACTTCGGGGCTCCGCCTCTGGAATTTTCGACGTTGTTCGAGGTAACCGAGCCTTGCACAACACGCGCACATAAGGGCTCTACATGGCCCACTAGGTGCACCCCGGTGGCAATCGGTTAGGAGGGGTGAAAACGTGGGTCAAAGTTAGGTCAATATCGTCATAGTGAGTGTTCCCGACCCCAACTTCGGGGCTCCGCCTCTGGAATTTTCGACGTTGTTGGAGGTAACCGAGGTTGTGGCCACGTACACGCGCCCGAGCTGTACACTGCCTACTAGGTGCACCCCCGTGGCAATGGGTTTGGAGGGGTCAAAATGGCGGTCAAAGTTTTGGCCATAGGGCTATTGTGCGCGTGGGGTACCTACTTCGGGGCTCCGCCTCTGGAATTTTCGACGTTGTTCGAGGTAACCGAGCCTTGCACAACACGCGCACATAAGGGCTCTACATGGCCCACTAGGTGCACCCCGGTGGCAATCGGTTAGGAGGGGTGAAAACGTGGGTCAAAGTTAGGTCAATATCGTCATAGTGAGTGTTCCCGACCCCAACTTCGGGGCTCCGCCTCTGGAATTTTCGACGTTGTTGGAGGTAACCGAGGTTGTGGCCACGTACACGCGCCCGAGCTGTACACTGCCTACTAGGTGCACCCCCGTGGCAATGGGTTTGGAGGGGTCAAAATGGCGGTCAAAGTTTTGGCCATAGGGCTATTGTGCGCGTGGGGTACCTACTTCGGGGCTCCGCCTCTGGAATTTTCGACGTTGTTCGAGGTAACCGAGCCTTGCACAACACGCGCACATAAGGGCTCTACATGGCCCACTAGGTGCACCCCGGTGGCAATCGGTTAGGAGGGGTGAAAACGTGGGTCAAAGTTAGGTCAATATCGTCATAGTGAGTGTTCCCGACCCCAACTTCGGGGCTCCGCCTCTGGAATTTTCGACGTTGTTGGAGGTAACCGAGGTTGTGGCCACGTACACGCGCCCGAGCTGTACACTGCCTACTAGGTGCACCCCCGTGGCAATGGGTTTGGAGGGGTCAAAATGGCGGTCAAAGTTTTGGCCATAGGGCTATTGTGCGCGTGGGGTACCTACTTCGGGGCTCCGCCTCTGGAATTTTCGACGTTGTTCGAGGTAACCGAGCCTTGCACAACACGCGCACATAAGGGCTCTACATGGCCCACTAGGTGCACCCCGGTGGCAATCGGTTAGGAGGGGTGAAAACGTGGGTCAAAGTTAGGTCAATATCGTCATAGTGAGTGTTCCCGACCCCAACTTCGGGGCTCCGCCTCTGGAATTTTCGACGTTGTTGGAGGTAACCGAGGTTGTGGCCACGTACACGCGCCCGAGCTGTACACTGCCTACTAGGTGCACCCCCGTGGCAATGGGTTTGGAGGGGTCAAAATGGCGGTCAAAGTTTTGGCCATAGGGCTATTGTGCGCGTGGGGTACCTACTTCGGGGCTCCGCCTCTGGAATTTTCGACGTTGTTCGAGGTAACCGAGCCTTGCACAACACGCGCACATAAGGGCTCTACATGGCCCACTAGGTGCACCCCGGTGGCAATCGGTTAGGAGGGGTGAAAACGTGGGTCAAAGTTAGGTCAATATCGTCATAGTGAGTGTTCCCGACCCCAACTTCGGGGCTCCGCCTCTGGAATTTTCGACGTTGTTGGAGGTAACCGAGGTTGTGGCCACGTACACGCGCCCGAGCTGTACACTGCCTACTAGGTGCACCCCCGTGGCAATGGGTTTGGAGGGGTCAAAATGGCGGTCAAAGTTTTGGCCATAGGGCTATTGTGCGCGTGGGGTACCTACTTCGGGGCTCCGCCTCTGGAATTTTCGACGTTGTTCGAGGTAACCGAGCCTTGCACAACACGCGCACATAAGGGCTCTACATGGCCCACTAGGTGCACCCCGGTGGCAATCGGTTAGGAGGGGTGAAAACGTGGGTCAAAGTTAGGTCAATATCGTCATAGTGAGTGTTCCCGACCCCAACTTCGGGGCTCCGCCTCTGGAATTTTCGACGTTGTTGGAGGTAACCGAGGTTGTGGCCACGTACACGCGCCCGAGCTGTACACTGCCTACTAGGTGCACCCCCGTGGCAATGGGTTTGGAGGGGTCAAAATGGCGGTCAAAGTTTTGGCCATAGGGCTATTGTGCGCGTGGGGTACCTACTTCGGGGCTCCGCCTCTGGAATTTTCGACGTTGTTCGAGGTAACCGAGCCTTGCACAACACGCGCACATAAGGGCTCTACATGGCCCACTAGGTGCACCCCGGTGGCAATCGGTTAGGAGGGGTGAAAACGTGGGTCAAAGTTAGGTCAATATCGTCATAGTGAGTGTTCCCGACCCCAACTTCGGGGCTCCGCCTCTGGAATTTTCGACGTTGTTGGAGGTAACCGAGGTTGTGGCCACGTACACGCGCCCGAGCTGTACACTGCCTACTAGGTGCACCCCCGTGGCAATGGGTTTGGAGGGGTCAAAATGGCGGTCAAAGTTTTGGCCATAGGGCTATTGTGCGCGTGGGGTACCTACTTCGGGGCTCCGCCTCTGGAATTTTCGACGTTGTTCGAGGTAACCGAGCCTTGCACAACACGCGCACATAAGGGCTCTACATGGCCCACTAGGTGCACCCCGGTGGCAATCGGTTAGGAGGGGTGAAAACGTGGGTCAAAGTTAGGTCAATATCGTCATAGTGAGTGTTCCCGACCCCAACTTCGGGGCTCCGCCTCTGGAATTTTCGACGTTGTTGGAGGTAACCGAGGTTGTGGCCACGTACACGCGCCCGAGCTGTACACTGCCTACTAGGTGCACCCCCGTGGCAATGGGTTTGGAGGGGTCAAAATGGCGGTCAAAGTTTTGGCCATAGGGCTATTGTGCGCGTGGGGTACCTACTTCGGGGCTCCGCCTCTGGAATTTTCGACGTTGTTCGAGGTAACCGAGCCTTGCACAACACGCGCACATAAGGGCTCTACATGGCCCACTAGGTGCACCCCGGTGGCAATCGGTTAGGAGGGGTGAAAACGTGGGTCAAAGTTAGGTCAATATCGTCATAGTGAGTGTTCCCGACCCCAACTTCGGGGCTCCGCCTCTGGAATTTTCGACGTTGTTGGAGGTAACCGAGGTTGTGGCCACGTACACGCGCCCGAGCTGTACACTGCCTACTAGGTGCACCCCCGTGGCAATGGGTTTGGAGGGGTCAAAATGGCGGTCAAAGTTTTGGCCATAGGGCTATTGTGCGCGTGGGGTACCTACTTCGGGGCTCCGCCTCTGGAATTTTCGACGTTGTTCGAGGTAACCGAGCCTTGCACAACACGCGCACATAAGGGCTCTACATGGCCCACTAGGTGCACCCCGGTGGCAATCGGTTAGGAGGGGTGAAAACGTGGGTCAAAGTTAGGTCAATATCGTCATAGTGAGTGTTCCCGACCCCAACTTCGGGGCTCCGCCTCTGGAATTTTCGACGTTGTTGGAGGTAACCGAGGTTGTGGCCACGTACACGCGCCCGAGCTGTACACTGCCTACTAGGTGCACCCCCGTGGCAATGGGTTTGGAGGGGTCAAAATGGCGGTCAAAGTTTTGGCCATAGGGCTATTGTGCGCGTGGGGTACCTACTTCGGGGCTCCGCCTCTGGAATTTTCGACGTTGTTCGAGGTAACCGAGCCTTGCACAACACGCGCACATAAGGGCTCTACATGGCCCACTAGGTGCACCCCGGTGGCAATCGGTTAGGAGGGGTGAAAACGTGGGTCAAAGTTAGGTCAATATCGTCATAGTGAGTGTTCCCGACCCCAACTTCGGGGCTCCGCCTCTGGAATTTTCGACGTTGTTGGAGGTAACCGAGCCTTGCACAACACGCTATTGTGTGCGTGGGGTACCTACTTTTGGGTTCTTTCTGCTGTACTGTTATACTGTTGTACTGCAATACTGCTGCTATACTGCTGTACTGCTGTACTAGTAACTTCATACTGCTTTACTGCTGTACTGTTACTGCTAACTTCATACTGCTGTACTGCTGTACTGTTACTGCTAACTTCATACTGCTGTACTGCTATACTGCTAACTTCACAGACGTTCAAATTATACCGATGATGTCACTGATATGCTAAGATCAGACAGCTGGCGTTGCTTATTAGTCTGATGTAACACTGTTTCTTCAATTGACTTCAGGCAAAATGGAGCACATAACTGCTATCTTTCCTTGCCAATTTGTTAATTTATTCTTAAAAATACAATTTGCCCCGTTTTTCTGAGTGCTGACAACTTTTCTATCTCATATTATGCCCATCAAGTATGCTGTCAAAAAAATAAAATGGATGCGATAGGGCGAGAAAAAGTTTACTATCCAGTGCAAGCGTTTATGCTTAAAACAGCTTGATAATTATAATTAAATGCATAACAGAAACAGAAAATTTAATTATGTAATTAGGTTTCTGATAGAATATCACATTCCTCCATGTCTTTCACTATACATGCCATTGTATCTGTCATTTCAGTCAAGGTGGAACTGATGTAATAATGGCGATTTTCATAATTATCGCTATGTCTTTTGTTCCTGCAAGCTTCGCAGTTTTCCTAGTACATGAGAGAAAGATCAAATCCAAACATTTACAGCTTATAAGTGGAGTTGATCCAGTTACATACTGGCTAGCGAATTACATTTGGGATATGGTATGTTTTCAATAGTTATACGTATGTAAAAATATATTGTACTGACGGTTTTACAATTGAACATTTACGTACGTTATACGTGTATGTTCTGGTATGACAGTTTGAATTTCACCACAATAGAGATCTGAAAAGTTCGACATTTGGAAGCGAGGAGTATATGATGTAATAGTCGCTGTATTTGACATGCATATATTGATGAAAATAACCAGAAAAAGCCTCCGGCAAAGAGCACTGCCCATACAGGACACCGAAAGGAGAATTAAGACACACAAACGACATTAGGAAACATCAGATTTGCTCTAACTTGAATACTTATCTAACAACAGAACCCACATTTTATTGGCGATGACCACAAAACGCGTTGACGGGTATTATCATGCTCTGTCATGCCATTACGGCTTGAGTTTTGGCAGACAAATGCACAGAATTGTTGTCGGTTTGTTTCATTATTTAATGGCAGCACTGTGAATCACGGTACTCTCCTAAATTTGCCTTTTAACAGATGAAGACTAAACATTTGGTTTATGTGCTAAAAAGGTGCCAAGTTATCACGTGCTTAACAGAACCTCCAGATGTTCGTACGTCACTATAACAAACATTTACATATGTCGTCCTGCCTTCGTTAACATGAAAATGAAAAGCGTTAGAGGTTGTTATCAGTTTGATTAAAGCACCGTTGTATCATACTCAGCTGACTTAAAAATAAACAATATTATTTTTATAATTATAATGCCTTTGTTTACATGTGTATTTTGAATCTGCTTGTTTATGAACATTTTTCCAGTGCAATTATGTGGTTCCAACTATCTGTATCATTGTGATTCTCCTGGCTTTTGATATACCAGCTTATACTGCTAGGGGAAATTTGCAAGCAGTAATATCCTTATTCTTCATGTATGGGTAGGTAGTTTATAAATTTGATTTACCTTTTAAACTTAATTGAAATTTAGTGGAAGTTATTTCTATGAATATGAAAAAGTCAAAACTGAATTGGATAGTGAAAAGCAGCAAACAGTATTTTATACGTCCGCTTGAAAAACGAGTCGTGCTATGTAATGGAGCTGGCGTCCGTCCGTCTCTCCGGCATTAACTTTTCGTTTCCGGATAACTCCTTCTACAGTTTACATCCGATCAAGCTGAAACGCGGTATATAGTACGACTATGAGGTTGACCAGCGCATATCGTTTCGAAGTTACACTCAACTGATTTTTAGCGGAGTTACAGCTCTTTCCTTAGATTTTTAGCATGTTTGCTTCCGGATAACTTCTCCTACTGTTTTCATCCAATTAAGCTGAAACTTTGTAAAAGTAAGTTGTTTCCCCTTTCTTAATTTTGGAAGAACATCCTTTTTTACAGACTGTACATGTGCACACATAAGTATCTTTGTATGGCTAATCGTTATGGCTATAGATCTGCCCAATGTACTGACAGGTAGGGCTGAGACGAGTACCCAGGTACCCGAGGTCGGGTCGGGTCAAGCAATTTCCAGGGTACAAATTTACTACCCATTACCCGAATGCTTATTATTATGTAGTGTATAAAAATTCCATGCAATAACATTCAAAACAAATAGAGCAAGGTTTAGTGTGACCGCCCTGTATAAACTTCAAACGTGGTGTATTATCTACATTTTATTCTTTTCCCATGCGCACGTTTGCAAATGACAGATACCTACTTTATTATTTGCTCTAAACATATACTTTCCAATGTGATTATGCTAAAAATGTTATGGTAACGGGTACCCGGGTACCCGCGGGTAATAGGGACTCGGGTACCCTGGTAAAAATGTCTACCCGTCCCAGCCCTACTGACAGGGGCTGAGACTCATTTAGGAACGAGCGTATATTGCCCTGCTTGCGGTGCTGTTGTAAGCATTTAAAACTGGTATAGAATAAGTATTGTATATTGTTACAGAGGTTAAGAATACAAGACAGCATACATAAGTTAATATAGCTACATGAAAAAATGCAAAGTTTAGAGTTCATTAAACCAGAAGGTATGAGTATAGCACCCCTTCATCAGAAAAGAATTTGAACTGAAAGGGTGCCTGGCATGAAATATAGCAGACGTAAAACGATATTTCCTTGGATAACAATGCAACTAAAAATACCGAAATAATTTTGCCTTGTCTGTTGCTTGGTTATTCGGGGTTCAACTGATAGTTTTCTTTTGCTCCGGTATTTCAGTGGTGTTGTCTGACTTCCCAGGGGCCTCCTGATGTCGCAATACGTTCTTTTCATTGAGTCCTCATGTCTGATTCATCATAAGCCTTATCCGTGATTTGTTGTTTCCGGTGATGATTCATCGATGAGTTAGGAAACCTTCATGCGGACCAAACAGCTAACTTAATGTGTCAAACCACTGCAGAAGCAGAGGGCGAGGTTTTGACCCAGTAAAACATGTTTAAGCCCCCCTCACCCCAGTAATCTTTTGCTGACCGTTACAAGGCGGTACCTTGATGTTATATTGTGCTGTGTCCGCTTGTCTATGGTCTCTGGCGGTTTGGTCACCCGTATTGCTGCCCAATTTGCCTTTTTTTTGTTTTGTTTTGTAACTAAAATAAAAAATAAGTAAAAATAGATGTTGATGCTGTTATTGGGGTAGCTGAATGACCATCTGTTTGGGAAAGAGCTGCTCATTCGGTTTACTGTGCGTGTCTTTCTTACACTTGTTTCACTCTCTGTGTGTCTGTGCTTCTTTCCCTACTGGTTTTGAGAGCGGAATGTGGGATTTGATTGTATTAATCCCTGATCATTGTCCATCGTTTTACTTAGCACTAATTTCACTCTTAGACTAACAAAGAAAACTCTAACAGAAGAACCATCTTAGAACGGTCAAAAGTAAGACTTCTGTTTAAGTTGATTTCGTTTATGCTCATATCACACTTGTGTCTTGTTACAGATGGTCTATTACTCCTATGATGTACCCTGCAACACTTATCTTCCGTGAGCCGAGTGTGGCATATATTTTTCTGATTGTTATCAACTTGTTCACAGGGATAACTAGCGTCCAAAGCAGCTTTATGTTTGAGCTGTTCAGTGATAATGATGTAAGTTTACATAGAACTTTATATATCAACTTTATATATCAAACTAAAACGATCGTTTTTTTTCTTTCGATTGTATTTTTTCTTTCATGATACACTAAGAAAATTCATGACCTTCGTTAAATAGTAGTGTTGCTAGTTGTATTAGTTCAGTTGCGGGGTTACATTTACTTGCTTTAAACTGAAATGATACAGGACAACGAAAGGATTTCACTTGTTTAAAGTGGAGCCCCAAAAAGTTATGTTGAACAGTTATCATGCATATAATTAAATGTGGATTTTTAAAACTACAAGCGTCTAAATCTGAGCTCATAACACAATCGTCATTCCATAGTTTTTGTGGAGCTGCTAAAGGGATTTGTATAGAAAAAGAAAAAGGGTGTAGCGACAAAACGCAGCATTTGAAGATACGTAATGGTTATGTTACTGGCATCTTTCTTTTCAGACAATAAATGGAGTCAGAAGAATCGTTTCAGATATGTTTCTTATATTTCCTAATTATTGCCTTGGTAACGGTCTGATGGAAATTGCTCTAAACCACTACAAGAATGAGTTTTATTCACACACAGGTAGGCTTTGGTGGTTACATATGATATCGTTTTTACATAGGTTAAAACAAGAGATCAGTGAATGTTTCTTTCTTCTATGTTCTACCATCCTGATAAATATTCAAACTACTCTTTTGTTAGAATAAGGAGTAGCTTGTTGATAATGTAAAGTAGCAAACACGAAGGGAGACATAAATAAAATCCTTATCGCATTTTGTGATTTTAAAATTATTTCTTTTAAACCCACAGATTCACTTTCATCGATATGCACACAGGCATTGGGTTACACGTACATCAAACTTAAGCTTGTTAAACAGTATACTGTCCAGGAGAAACTGATGTTTGTTTCTAGTAGTTTGTTATTTAAAGCTGGGTATTCTGTTGATATGATAAGATAAGTAATTTCTTATTTTAAAAGCATTTCCAACACTCATCAAAGTATAGTGGACAATACAACGGATTCCTAACAGTCTTCATCATCGGCACGTGAGGTGCTTTCGAAATTACACCGTTTCGTATGGCTCATTTTAAGGAATATGTCTTTAAAGCAAATTTAAAGAGTAACTACACTTCAGGAACTGACTGAATCAGATCCCAAACCCTATCCCCAACATCAAAGGGAAAGATTGCCAAAGACATCCCAACAAACAAAAAAATTACAAGTGATAAGCCGAGTCAGCAGCTCAGTTCATCTCAAAAAGAAGAAGAAGAAGATAAAAACCAAAAGCAAGGCATACCAACGAAAATGAGAAATCGTTTTGCATCGAAGCCAGCTTTGTAATATTGATGCTCGACCGAACTCGGTCCACCTTATATTGTGATGCATTTAGTCGAAGTGTTTGCACTAAACTTCACGAGGTCATTTTTATTGCGAAATATAAATGTTCTTAAGATACATTTGGTGAATGGGGAAATTGATTCTCGAAAAGTTAATGAAAAGATAACTTTGTATTCCGAATGTATGGTTTCTGAAAAGGGGCCCTGTGATAAGTTAGTCAGCAGCAAAATAGCGCAGGTCACATGCCAAATGACATAAGTTGCTGACTTTGTAATATACAGAAGGAGATATACAGAGTCCAAACAACAATACCATGTGTATTTCTAGGTCAGTACGAGAGAATTATCGAACCCTTGATATGGCGCCTGACGATTAAAAAGCTGGTTGTTATGGCAGTTTCTGGATTGATTATGTTGATCTTCACAATTTTATGTGAATACAGATTCTTTATCAGAAAAAGGTTAGTCTCCGCCCAATAGACGCACAACGGTTAAACAACATTTAATCAACGCTGATTCAACAGCATGTCAAATCAACGTTGATTAGATTTTTTAGCGCTGTGAGCCAACAGGCAGGCTCCTTTCAAAAATTCAGTCTCCGCTTTCACCATTACCATAACAAAGGATGAGATGATTATTTTGCAGTGTCATATATGTTTCAGATCCCAAAACAGGGTTGACTAGTAGTTTTTAAGAAGCGTGTTTATAGACACTCTCTATAAAAGTCTGATCTCGTCTTAAAACTTAAAACTGACCGACAGGAAATAATCAGAAAAAGAATTTTAGTCACATGATGGTTGAAACAATCCGTTTGCTTTGTAAGAAATGAAACACTAATTTGACATTATTTCAAAATCAAAACTTCTTTGCCAGCAAACGTTGTGAAAGAATGAAAGCATTATGGTATTATAAGAGGCTACTCATATTTGGATAGGGATTTCTGAAGAGAATGTACTTATTTCCGCAAGTTCTCACTTAAAATATGCTGAAATAGTTTGTTTTGTCTAATCTTTGTTAACTGTAAAAATCGGTGTAAACTATAAAAAAATATTTTGGATGTTATTATTTGGAAATAAGGCTTCGAAATGCCATGTATACCTCGCTCAAACTTAGGTACACTTTGAATTGGATTTGGTTTTAATTTTATTTTTGTCTGAAGATTATCTAATCGGAAATAAAACATTATATGATGGTGGATTGAATATTTCTAAATTCATTTAGCAAACAGGTGTGTGTTTCCATCATACCGCATTATAGATGCTGATTCGAAGCATAATGAACTGGTGCAACTAGACCGCTCTTAATACTGTCAGTATTAGTTTTAGTTGTCATTTGTATCTTTCATTCGGCCAAACTGTTAGTATAAAGAAGAGAAACAAATATTTCATCAGTAAACGTCTATGAATAATATACAGTTATACATTGCTTCTAAAATCATTTATATGAAAAAAAGTTTTTGTCTGATGCTATCCTATGAGCTCTGTATAGATATTTATTAAATTTATCCCTCAGCGAATTGAATAAAATATACATCTGCCATTAACTGCATTTTTACATGTCTATGTGTATAGTTATAATCACATGTACCCTCGAGGGAAAATCATAGCACTTTTCGGCTTGACCGACGGATGTTGTTGTTTTGATTATAGAACATCGAAAGTAAAGTGTGAGGATGCAGATTACGGTGATGCTGATGTACAAGCCGAGAGAAGAAGAGCACTCCTGGGATCAGGCAGATATGACCTTTTACGCATTGAAAACCTATCCAAAGTTTATAGGACAAGAAAGTTAGGCAAAATTAGAGCAGTTGATAAACTCACATTTGCCATTCCTCCGGGAGAGGTGAGTGCCTTCCTTATTTGAAAGATGTGCTTTTATGCGTTATGATTGCACTTGTACTTCCTGTCATGATATATAAACATTCAACATGCATTTGAATTATTCAAGTCATAGACGGGCAGAGCTTTATTAGTAACTTGCGTTGTACTGATATTAAACTGAATAGGAATGCAAATTTATTTTATAGTTTAATGTAAATAGTATTTTATATATTTTACGAGGTAAATTAAATCTGTTTCGCTTGTTTGTTTCAATATAGTGCTTTGGACTACTGGGAGTGAATGGGGCTGGAAAAACATCCCTGTTTAAAATGTTAACTGGAGACATATACCCTACCTCGGGCGACGCTTTAATATACTCAGATAGGTATGTGGCCAGTTTATCTAAAGAAGACAATTGTGATTGAACTATTAGATGATCAAAGGCATTCAAAATAAAAGCTGCGCAAACTTTTTATGTTCAAATGGCAAACAAAAACAACTATATTTTGTATCATTTTCAAAGATAAGTTTCAACTTTAATATATCCTACTTAGAGTTTTGCTTGATTATTTTTCTATCGAAGCGTTGGAACAATATCTTTATCAGTAATAACGCTTCATTTGAAGGATGCGCAATTAAGCAGCAGTATTTTCCGCCAGAACAAAATAGTTGATTCTAAGGGACGAGGCATTTAATAACATGTGTGTGTATGTGTGTGTGTGTGTGGGGGGGGGGGGGGGGGGAGGGGGGCGGCGGGGGCCGTACATTTTATATGCTTATCCAAAAATTTTCCGACCCCACCCCCCCCCCCCCGTCTCACCAGAATTATTTTTCCGAACTCCCCAGATAGGCGACAAAATTTTTTATGACCCCCCACCATCCCCAGTACCAGCTACCCTTCACACACACACACACACACACACACACACACACACACACTTTTGATGTCAGACTGACCTCAATCAAAACGTAGCTGTAGTGGAGAGCTGATATCACAAACGCAGGCATGAAATTTAATTGAGAATCCGTCCCGACATGACCATAGCTGTTTACCGTGGACGTAAAGCAACAACACAACATTAATTGAGAACAAAATCATCTACTTTACATGATAAGACAATTTCATACTGTTTCATCTAGCAAATCAAAGTAAAGGTCTTTTTCTATATGAAGCTGCCCAAGTTTTGTGTGTCTGATCCATAAATGTCTCTTAAGTTCTTAGCCCGAAAGGAAAGAGTCTGAAATTTAAAGAGTAATGGGGGGTCTGTGGGGGGGGGGGGGGGGGGGGGGGGCTTTGCCCCCACAGAAGCTGAGTCATTTTAAAAATGAAGACTGATGGGAGAATTCTGATCCCCCACAATATGCCTAATAAAATATATGACCCCCCCTGCTCTGAGGCTTTTTTTATTTCCGACCCCCCAGTACATCACCAAAAAAAAATCCGACCCCCGCTAAATGTACCCGGCCCCCCACCTGATAATTAATTACTCGTCCCTAAACTAAGCCAAACTGAGTAGTTCGATACTTAAATGTGCGACTGCTGACCCAGTGACCGAAAGTTCGTTATAGTCAGACTGACAGACCCCCCTTGCCCAGAGCTCATTATAAAGTGGCTCGGTTGGTGATTAGTATATATGGTCAGACATCGTCTGTGACGTTTCCATAAAAGTAGAATTAGTACTGTTGCAGGCATTCTTCAGTGCCGTGTGCCTGCTGGGGAACAGTTGTAAAACAACATAACAACACAAACTAATTTACATAATCATTTAATTTCAGCGTATTGCGAAACCCTCGACAGTTTTTCAAGCAGATAGGATATTGCCCCCAATTTGATGCCCTGTTTGATGAGCTTACTCCAACAGAACAGCTGAGACTGTATGCAAGACTCAGGGGTGTAGTTCCTAAAGATGAAACTAAGGTACGTTTATTTTCTGGTCAATGTACCTTGGTTTGTAAATTTATCTCAGAACATATACGTAGAATATCGATATGAGTAATAAAGTTCTAGAGAGTTAGACCATTGGGAAGTAAGGAATACACCAACTAAATGAAAGAAGAAACATACAAATGCTTCAAAGGACTTGCTAAGCATGTACTTGAAGTTTATACTTTTACAATAATATAACACCAGAGCGAGTAAATACACCACACTTGGGCCATGAAAAGTGACTGAAAGAAGTAATAAATGCTGCAAGAAAATCGTTTGAAACCAAGGAACATCATAGAAGCAGGCTCCGTTAAACTGAGTCTGTTAATGTGCAGTGATATAATGGTGCCACAGTGTCCATGTCCCCTAGGATTGGCTTCAGCGGAACCATATTTTCAAGCAGCCTCACGCCCAATTAACCTAAGGAAGCAAAAAAATTATGCTGTAATGTTTCGTTTAGACTTTGGCTAAATGGCGGAAGGCCTAGTAACCGTACTTATTTGGCAAGATAAAAAGAGAAAACTGCTGCTGGATCTTGATTTCTTGCAGTTACATGAAGTGTAAATTGCCACCGCATATCTCGTAATAGTTATCCGGAAATATTTATTAACATTTTATATGTTATACTTGGCTTCATTCATTTTTAGGTCGTAAACTGGGCGCTGCGAAAGTTATCCCTATGTCGGTATAAAGACCAACAGACCGGGACACTTAGTGGTGGGAATAAGCGGAAATTGTCAACTGCTATTTCTCTTATTGGAAACCCTAAGCTTATTTTAATGGTATGCTATTTTCTATGGTCGCTTATTATGGGTGATAAATCAAAGAGAGGTAAGGTGGTTTACGAATTAAACTATGAAGCTGACTAGACACTCTTCCAATGGATATCTCTCTTTGCCTTCCTCCTCATTTGCGACAACTTGAATAGGAGACTTAAATTCTTTATTGGGATCATTTTCAAAAGGACGAATTTACTCTCTCAGAGCAGTGTCAAACAAAGCTTAAAAGGGTGACTTTACTCTTTAACCATGGTCAGACTGACCCAGTCTAGAGAGAGTAAATTCGTCCGTTTCAGGAGCCCCGGTAGCTCAGTATATTAAGTTCTGACCTGCTTGTCTAGCGGACCCGGGCTTGAGACCTGCTGGAGGTGGTAATCTTACCGACTGTAAACGGGGTTCCTAAACCGTCTCCCCGTATATCATCCATAGTGCGGATTTTATTTTATTTTCGTCCTTTGAGATTCTGAGAAATCTTATACTTTAGGTTGGTTTAGACTCGTATTCTAGATCATCGCCTTTTATATTATTTGGAACCCTTTTGATACTAGTCAGTCTTTGAATCGACTGCCGAATTAAAATTAAGAAATTTCAGTATGCTTTTCTTCAGGTTTCGTCACCAGATATTGTCAGGGTCACTGATGAGGTTTTATTAGCCAAAACTACGTAGTCTGGCCCATGTTCCTTCTTCTGAATGTATTCGCTGCTCTTGAAGGAACTCTTTTAGATTTTGATTCCATTGCACACAGCCTTTCATTTTCACCCTCCCATCGTCCTGATCTGACCGAAATACTGTTAAAAGGGAAAACCGAAAGTCATCCATCCATCCATCGTCTGTCTAAGAATTGTCCCCTTGGGAACGCTTCCCCTTCAGGCAAACACTTTGCTTCTAAGTTTGTCACAGTCGTAACAATGACATCCAGACCATGGAAGCGCATTCAGTCATATAAACATTAAAGTAAATCATGAATGTTAAAGATAAGAAGCTGAATTCAAATATTGAATTAAGACATCGAAAGTGCTCATTGTTTTTTCTTGGTCATCGCTTTCTGTTTTTCATATTAAGTATGTGTATTAATATTGTGATTCACTAGATTTTAGCATGCAAAATCTGGCAGACCTCAAGTTTGTTGTTATTATATCCATTTTAAAGCAGCTCAACTGTTGTGATCAACTTTTATCACTATAACGTGAATATAACGGTAAATCTCTCATATTCGATAAGAAACTGCCATCGGACAGGGTAAGAAAATAAAATAAACTCAGGTCTTACAATGTGAACTCAGTTACGTACTTATAAGTGCTTTGACAGCAGCAGCTATCATTGTTTAATGATATGTAACCAGTTACGAGGACATTAAAAAAAAACAAGCTCATAGTCAGCAAAAAATAGCTTTTAGGTATCCTGGTAGCTGGCTTCAGTTCATAAGATTATGCCATTTGCTTTACAGAAGACATTAGCAGGGGTAGCTGCTCTTCACAACATTAAATCGGCATTGTAAGACCTGAGATATAATGATTTTCTTATATGATGCGAGATTATGTTATTTCCAAATATGAAATATTTAAAATTATATGAATGTGACGTATTTTGGGCACTCTGCTTCAGACAACAAGTAGGACTGTCTGAATTGTTTGTGCTATATTCAGCTATGTTTCAACAGGATGAGCCAACATCAGGAATGGATCCCTACTCCCGTAGATTCTTGTGGGACACTATCAGAAATCTAATCACAGATGGAAAATCTGTTCTCTTCACCTCTCACAGGTTGTATACTGATAATCAAGTAATGATTGGAATAACACGGAATATATAATTTGAAAAACATATGATAACTAATAAATTTATTCAAGTTTTACACCTGTTTCATGCTTGTGAAATTTTTGCGAACTCGTTAAAATAATTGTTCGCCTTATTCTCTGCCCACAGATGTACTCCTCCATCTCTTAATCGTTTAAGTAGGACTAAATGGGTTGCTGAGTGGCCACCTTTTGGGAACAAGCTGCCCACTCGGTTGGCCATATGTTCTCTGTATCTTGATTATTTGTAATCTTAGTTGTTTCCAACTATGGTTTGAGGGCTGGATTTGGATTTCGATTGTTTCAGTTCCTGGTCTTTGCATACTTTTTACTTTAATTTTTATCCTGTTTATAAGTATGAATTTAAAACATATTACAATGCCTTTTCGCTTAGCCGCTTCTCCTCTCAAATGTAATTTGATTTTCTTTCAGCAGTTTGAAATGCTAATAGTTTTAATACTTTTTCAGTATGGAGGAGTGTGAGGCTCTCTGTTCAAGGCTGTCTATTATGGTGAATGGTCAGATGAAGTGCTTAGGTAGTATTCAGCATCTTAAAAATAAATATGGTGATGGATATACAGTTTCCGTGATACTGAAATCCACTGACAAGTGTTACTCCGTCCAGCAATTCTTGGAACAAAATGTTCAAGGATGTTCTCTCTGTGATATTAGATACAGAACTTTAACGTTTGAAGTGAAGGCTCTCCGCGATAGTCTAACACATTTATTCAAGGTTTTAGAGGATTTACTTAGAAGTGGAGATATAGAGGATTATTCAGTTAGTCAAAATACTCTAGATAATGTAAGTATTCATTTAACTTTTAACTTCAAAACAGGCGTTCAGCGTTAAAACTTCTAAAACAATGTCTTTTGAGTGAACATGAGAACTGATAAAATTCGCAGAAAAGTGTAATACTTAACTTTGTTGTTATTCATGGCATATAGAATTATTAATTAATATGTCTAAGCAGTTTTGTGCACGCTATACCTGAGCAACGACCATGCAGTAGCGTGTATTGGCCTAGCTTACTTAAAGGTTCATTTTTTGAGAGACGTTACTTAGCCGCCGATTACCAACAGAAACGTAAACTTAAAGGCCCCTTGCTCTATCAGCATGAAAGATTTTAACATGAGGTATCGCTGCCAGCTTCACGCTATAGTTTCGTGATTGTAAAGGACCGTGATTAGCCAGCTTTAAAATATAAAACGTCCTTGACTTTCCTATAAAAATGGTTTGAAAACTTATTTGGGTCATTTTAGTTGGCAACTAAAATGACCTACTTTCGATTTCATAAAATGGTAAAAATACAATGTACAGGCGTGTAGTCCAAATCATTATCCTGCCTATGTATATAGCCTTGCTGGACGGGAAACTAGTACAGGAAATTGTATTTTGGGAGCGATTTGTTATTGTTCAAAAACTTGTTTTCTCTACTTTTTGCCAGTTATATGACTCAATATATGCACACTAACCCACATTTTATTACCAAACGTGAAGGTTGAATCGCTTTTTACAATGGTTCGAGTTTATGCGTTCTTACCGCTGACAGGACTATGGAGACTTTAAATACACACGAGGGTTGATCCAGAAGTAATGTCACTGCAGTTATAAAATCGTGTAGCATAAAGACAGAGCAACAACATTTCGTATACAAGTACCTTAATCTATTTGCATTATGGTCTGAAATTATCAATGACGTTGTTGACATTCCAGACGAAGTTTCGATATTGTGTCATACCCAAAGTTGCATATTTGTTGTTCCAGCATAGCGCTAATTTCTGTTCACCTATGTTTGTCTCATCTTTCAATATAATTTGAAGAGACCCGCAGCTCATGTTCAAGAATTTACACCATATTTGAATAGTACAACATCGATCTTCATATGGGGTCCAAACAAGAGTAACGTTATTGTCTGACATTGCACATAAAGGTCTTCCGGGTTTCAGATGATCCTCTAGGGAAACACATACACACAGAAACTGACACAAGTTTACGAAAGACACGCACAGTAAACCAAATGAGTAGCTCTTTCCCAAACAGATGGTCATTCAGCTACCCCAATAACTGCACCAACATCTATTTTTACTGATTTAATCCTGTTTGCGAAATGATGCCTAAATAATGCAACGTAAGGCAAGTTAGGCCGACTCACGCTTCTGGCAGTTACGTAGGTGGTGCGTGCATAAAATAGGCATGGCATGGGTCCATGATTTTATAAATGGCACACTGTCACTGTTCCATTGCATGAAAATTTATTGAAGAAAATATTTGATCAGCCCTCGAAAAATTTATATTTTAATTGCACACACTCTACTGTGTACAGTGTGCTAAGATCAGAAATATATACATCTACAGCGTTTATTGGTGGTGTCTTTATCCTCATTTTTGACTTTTTTCTTTTGTATAATTTGTGTTACTTTTTGCAGTTTAACTCTTTTATCGGAGTTAAAACAACGAACAAAAAAGGGCCTTGTTGGCACATTATTCAAAAACAAGTTACATATATTTATAGGGAAAAGTTATACCACTGACAGCAGATGGTTATTGATTTCAAAAGGAATACAAAATTGTTTAAAACTTGCTTTTTTCAGGTTTTCATCAATTTTTCGAAACAACAAAAAGAGTTAGCAAAGGATATAGAAGATGCTAACACAGACACTAACGAAGAGGATAACAACATAGCTGAAACTGTACATGACAACACAAGTCAAACTGTATACGGTGTTTATGATGAACCACTCATATTGTTGACACCAAGAAACGAAATTAATCCCTCAATTTCATGTGATTCCGATGAAGAAATATTGATTGCATAATCAAGAAGGCATGCAATGTGAAACAAACGTCAAGTCAACGCTATGCAACGTCATGGCGTTACAAAACACTGATACGGCATTATTTCAATGTTGTGTCACTTAGAATATTTTATGACGTAGCTGTAATTCAGTTGTTTATGCCTTATTTGTCATAAAATCGCATGACCACACGTTATATAACACCTTGTTACCGGTGAGTTATGTCATGATGCCGCCCGTGACCTGTTTTTTGTTGAAAAAATGACAATTTTTAAGCGATAAAATCCCGTCTAAAACAGTCATATAATAAACGGAATGTTACACTCATAGTCTTTTCGTATGAAACTGTATGAAACTCACCAAGGGCTGCGTGGTTTAATGAATTCCGTTTGAAAACTCCTGCAAGATTCTCCATAACAACGTCGTCTCGGTACAATGGCATCATGACATCGCATAGAGGTTGATGCGGCCCTGCTCAAGTCTAGACTTTAAAAAAGTTGCTTTTCACTTTTTTCGTGTAGATATTGTTGGGATTAAGACATATTTTCATTTACATATACACATGTATATTCCTGTTTTTCAATATGTGCTTTTTACGTATAGTCAGTTTTTCGAAATCTTAAACCAGATTTTTTTTTCATGTTTAATGTTCATTTCATTTTCTTTGGCATAGTGTTGTTATAGTGGAAGATTTAATTAATATAAAAGGCCTATGTTTTCCGTGCTATGTTGTCAGTAATTGACTGATTCGTTTGTCTTACAGAAATTATTTTGACATTTTCATGTATCCTTTACCCTTTTCAGCATGTAAACCCGTTTTAAGGACATATTCATACAGTGTTGACCCTGATCGGACACCGCGTTACAGGATTTTTTATGCAAAATGCAATATACACTGAGCCACTTTAGTTCCGCACCACTCATAAAACCCTAAATTGTAAATAAACGATAGATATATTTTTAAATTCAAGAGTACAAGCTAGGAAAGCATAATTTTGTAAATAAATCCCGTAAAAATGGTGCCTGTCGGAATCCAAACAAAAGCGTGCTCAAACGCAAAAGAGCGCTACCAACGAAATTAGACTTCGCAACACTACCAACTTAACCTTAACTCGCACCGCGAGGGAATATTTTCAACACTTATTTTTCGCACAATGTTTTGTTGGAACGTTGTTACTTTCTATGAAATGAAAGACCACCATATTGGTGTCAATATTTGCATACTTTTCTTTATCAGTATCTGCTGCTTACTTTGCGGTTACACGTTAAAAACGCCAGTTTATTTTTCTTTCGTCCAAAAGCTACTGGGACAGTTGATGTTGTTTTGCAAATAAGCGATCTAAATATTTCCACATTAACTTTCTTGTAAACAAGTACATGTTTTGTTTTTAATTTTCATGCAACTATTGTTGGAAATTCTACGTTATGACTTTGACGTTAGTCTTGACGTCGGTACCCTAACCGTACAACAACGAATCAATCTCCAATTGAGTTTTGGTTTTATTGACTTTGATCTTGTCAACGGTATTACGGCCATGCCAATTCGTCATAAATGATTTCAATAGTGATCGAAACTGACGTTGAAATGACGTCAGAAGTAAAATTATTTTAAAAGGTGAACGTGTGTTGTAAATCTGCCTTAATAAAATTAATCCGCCACTTGAAATCATTAAACCTTAGGTGTTTTTCTAAAGTGATTGTCACCAAAGATGATGTTCAGTGCTAATTCAAGACGAAAAGAACGGCCGCTTGTGCTGCACGTGCATTATTGCTTAAATAAGCTCTCGGCAAAGTGTGCGAATACACTCCAGCGATTTTGCCAAATTTTGACTGTCATCAGTTAGACAAGTCATCAATGATTGTATGCTGCTAGAAATTTTATTCTGGGCAGTTATGGGCAAACATATATGGTGCGTAACTAAAGTGCTTCAGTGTAAGTGAAAAACAACCACCAGAAACCTTTAAAACAAGAAATGGACTCATCCAAATGATATGATGGCTAAGTCCACGGGTCAGAAAGGTTTAGTAATTAATACCAGTCCTGTACTTCCACTATGCGCTTTTGAACTGTAAAGCGTAATTTATATGTAAGCAAGGAAGATCTTGACATGAAGAACTGTCGCTCTGCCCTGTTTTGCATGGCTTTTGTTTACATTAACCCTTATTCGCCTAATGGACTTTATACACCCTTATCATTTGGATCGGTCTGTTTATAGCTTTAGGAGTTTCTGGTGAATGTTTCCAATTCTCATTGTATTTTGCATAGGAATTCCTGTTAGCAAACAGGCCCCGAGGTTATAAAACTTTTTTCGTGCTCAACTCAGCTGAGCATGAAATTTTCTCTGCTGATAAATATGAAAATGCCAACTAATGTTGGCATTTTCATATTTATAAGCAGAGAAAATTTCATACTCAGCCAAATTGAGCAAGAAAAAAACCATACTTATCAATAATTTGCTATTTATTAGCAGGTAAAATTTCATGC
Source organism: Ctena decussata (assembly GCA_963989385.1). NCBI lineage: Eukaryota > Metazoa > Mollusca > Bivalvia > Lucinida > Lucinidae > Ctena > Ctena decussata. The sequence goes on from OZ022498.1 coordinate 121,717,856, forward strand.
TCAACTCAGCTGAGCATGAAAAAAGTTTTATAACCTCGGGCCCAGCTTTGTGGAGTCTGAACTGTTTCTGCACTGTTTGCGTATGTCCGAATAAAAGGTCCCTCGTCTTGAAAGAGTTAAAAAGTTTGATGCAACACAGACAATCTGTCATATTCAGCAACAGCTATTTATTTTCAGTTCAGTTTTTGCAGCTTCAATTATATTAGTGTCATTTATGAATCCTCGTTCACCTCCGTAAATGACTGTTATAGTATTGACTGGCCTAATTGCCTAGCTATTCATATCTACGATTTTTTCTATATTTTGCTATTCGCCTTCATTGAAATTAGGAATAATTAGATACGCTGGCCGTTTGATTTTCAAGATGTTTCACTGCCTTTGGATGAAGTGTGCAAATTTTATCACATTCTTAAATTACAAAGGCTGTATAGATGTTCGTCGTAATGTCTGATTCTTCCTGTCATCGATTCTGTCCGTTTACATGCTTTGAACTCATATAATTTTGAATCCTCTCATCATATGAAGTCCAACTTTGAACACAACAACATTAGAATGTTGACTTTTGTATCGTTTATCAGTTGCCATAAGGAAGGGCCTCTGGGCTGGGCTTGCGACATAAGCATGAACTAGAAATTACATGATACCAAAGTTCTGTGTTAAACTTTTTGTCATTTATTTACATATTTGAATTGAAGTTGGAACTGGCTTTGTATTGGAGGTAAACGTAGTCCAATTGACTTCATCTTGCTGCTGCTGGTGGTCAGTTTGTGTAATAATGAAGTATGAGTGAGTGAGTTCACGTGTGGTAATTTTTCAAACTGACCTCCACGAAGGTATCCTGGAAACAATTTGACTATTTTTCGGTAGTCAGTTTGAGGGCATCCTATTATCAGCTTTAGCGGTTTAGGCAAAAAATCAGAGAATGTCATGCTATCAATTTTTAATAGGTGCGTGTTGAGACCAAATAATATGGAACAGTTTAAAGCTATGCTTTTGATATTACGCTTGTCCTACGAGGACAGTAACGAAATCGCATTTTAGAAAGAGTCCTGCACAGGTAAATCGGCTGTGTAAGTGCACTTACATATAACTAGTCTTTCTGTGGAGTCAGGAGCGGCTGTAGCGTAGTGGATAACACTCCAGACTACCAATCCAGGGGTCGCAGGTTCGATCCCCCGCTTCTCCGGTATTTCGGATGAGACTTTAATTCGAGGTCCCGTCTCCATATGACCTCGTTGTTGGCGGGACGTTAAACCCGAGTTCACTCACTCACTCACTTCTGTGGAGTCTTATAAATGCAGTAAAACACACCACTTTTACATCTTAGGTTGCATTTCCACTTCCAAAAACACAATGCATGCTTTTTCTTGCCGAAAACTTATCCGCAATCAGTTTGAAAGCCACAAGGTCAATTTGACTAATGGAAATATGCATAGGAAATTGTATTGAGGTTAAAATTAAAAAGAAAAGGGAATGGATGTCGAATTTATAGAAATGATGTATCAAGGAATTTGAAAACATGTTAAAGCTTCTAAAATAAACCAGATAATATTGGTCGTACCAGATGGCCTTTTCTATCGTGATATGTTAGCACTATGGTGCTTTGTCAATTTTTTCATTGTTGTAAAACCAGATCCTAGCCCTAATTTCCGATTCAGATTATGACTGTTTTTCTCTAATCTAATGATAAATTTAAAGTGCTGTAAATCTTAAAAAGAATTTCTGTACGACCTTATCAGCAGTAGCTGCTGCTGGCTTTCAAGCATAGGACTTCATATGCAGTAAATTACCGTATTCTACCTAATTAGCGCACATGCCCCTATAAGCGCACACCATGGCAATTTGTGAGACATAGGACTATAAATGCACATATTTTTTACTGGTTTATTCCTTTGTTTGCTTGTTTACAAGAGCTGAAAATGCAACAGAATATATCATTTTTTTATTTCTAAAGCTTCTCTATGAATTTAAAGGTTAAGCATCAGAGAAAAGCTGCCTATAAACAGCTTTTCTCTGATGCTTTACTTTTAAATTTGTTCCTTTCAATATAAATAACCTATTAAAATGTGAGCTAATAAGAAAGAAAGTTTACTACAAGTATTTGCCGCCATTTTGAAAAAGTTAAGCGCACAGGGCGCTAATAAGGTCGTTTACGGTAGGAAGAATTGCAATTTTGACGTAAGTTATGTTGCTTTGATGCATCCTTCCCAGCAGGCACACAACCTTGAATAAACCATGAATCAACCTTGATTCAATGTCATGACGTTGAATCAAGGTTGATTCAAGGTTGTGTGCCCAGTGGGTTATTTGATAAAATTCGACGGAAACTGCTAACAACCCATAGTTTTTTTAAGGCTTGGTAAGTGTGCTTTTTAGGGACATAATTTTAGACATGATTGTATATACGTTGAGAGAAATATTTCATTCAGATCGTCAGCAGAGCAGATTTTTTGCTGTTTTTCATGCCCTCAGTTTTCTTCATATGTCGTAAGTTCAAGTCCCTGTCCCAGGAAATGGAGTTCACAACTCTAAACCACATAGAATACTTAAGCCATTATTAATATTGTTGATGATGGTAAACAAAGGAGGAAAACAGCAATTTCTAATGGGATAATCTATTTCTAACAAAGATTGTAAGCCAATCATAGTCAAAATCAAGGAACAAAATCTACCCTAGCTCAGTTTCGACAAAGCTAGGTGCAAAAAAAAATAAATATATATATCTCTTATTTTCATGTATTATAAATCAGACTTGAAAATGAGGTTCTTTTCTTGTGTTTTAGTGTTTTTATTTGTTGTTTAAAACGAATGTATAGCAACTGACAGCCATTTCTGCAGTTCTCAATAATTTTGAGGAAGACCTTAACGTTATGTTGGTTATACATTGCTCTGTTTGTTAAAATGTTCCATATATTCTGTTGATGCTCATTTTTACTCACTGTGCAACAGTGCTGTTTGTATGATTTATTAATTTATTTAATTTATTTTACATACAGCATCATTTATTTAACATGCCATTTGATATTGTTTTACCACATATAGGTAGTCCTATATTTATTTGAAAATCAGAGCACGAGTTTTCTTTGTTATTGATTGTTTATAATTATTGCTCATATAGCATTGACAGTACAGAACGATTTCATGAATATCATGGTTACCAGCTTGTGTTTTTAAAGAAAATAATCTCGAACCAAATAACAAAATCACTTATAGTTCAGGGGCCGTATTCATAAAGCCACTTAAGTCGTTGCTATGCGGTTGCTAAGGCTGAATTTCTATAAAGGAGATTCCCTACAACTATGAAATTTGCTCTGGAGGAACAGTCTTTTAAGACTGTTCCTCCAGACCAAATTTCATAGTTGTAGGGAATCTCCTTTATAGATATTCAGCCTTAGCAACAGCATAGCAACGACTTAAGTGGTTTTATGAATACGGCCCCGGGTCTCAAACTAATGATGGATGCTGCAGACCTGAATACGAGGTCACTGGTTTTTACGACTTTGGAATGGGCCTTGTAAGACCTGAGATATAGCTCGTTTTCTTATTTGGTTCGAGCTAGATTATTTCCTTTTGAATCATAAGATAGGGTCGAGTCTGGTAACTTTGGCCCGCGGATAAATTCAGACATACCATAACAAACAGTGAAAATCCAGATGAGACGGCTCATAATGAGCCGTTTCATAAGGTGTTTCACTGTTTGCCCATTTAATTTTGTTTTAATTCAAAACAGCTGACATAATGGAACAATGTCACTGTCCGAATTTACCTGCTGTCCAAATTTACCTGACTTGACCCTAGTTATTGTTATTAGCAGTGATCGTGATGTTCATTGTCCACCTTGTCTGTTTTGGTTGTTTAGGTCTTTCTAACAAGTTTTGAAATACATTAAATAATGAGTTATCAGAAAATGAAGCAAACAATTTCAAGCAATACAGCAGGTTTTAAATTTATGGTTTCTTATCCAGAGTGTGCATATTTCTTACTTTTCAGAGAGACAGCCTGGCTGATCAATAAAAATTTATGAGTGTTTTATTCTTTTCTTATTAGTGCCAAGCCCTTAATGCCTGTGACTGAAAGAATTTAGAACTGGACATGACACTAGCTGTTCTTCTCTCACCAAAGCTTCCCTTTTAAATGTTATTCAGTTATTAGATAGGTTTTTCTCTTCCAAAACGATTCCAAAATCTAAATTGTTTACTGGTGATACGTCCAAGGACAATCATTCACCAGGACCTGTGATCAGGGAAGCTAGTCCCTAGCTCTTAGGAGAGAAGTAAACTTAGTAACTGAACCCTCTGCACTCTCAGGAGCAGAAATAAGGTAATCTTCCAAGGAATTTCAATCTCTAATAGTCTGGGGGTAGAAACTGGACTTGCAAATGTCATTCCCAGCCAATGAGGTTTGAAATGCCATGGAATGATGATTCCTGGTACCCTTGCTTGGGGAACAAGGTCATTTATGGGTATACTGGCTGCATCTTTCAGACCTTCGCAAAGCATTATATGAGCTATATTGTAAGGTGGATTTCGATTTTTGGGATTGTTTTGGAGGGAAAATGGTCTTATAACTGAATAAATACTGTACATGTATATACAAATAATTAGCTACAGACATTTTGAAAAGGCTTTTATGAAAAATCATTTTAGCTATATGGATACACCTGTCATGTTTTTGGGGTTTCTTGCCCTTTTTGCAAAGTGAGACAAAGGTTCTTTCTCTGTGCATCATCTGAAGATGCTTTATATCTGTACCAGGCTGCAAGAAAATACTTTCAACTGTATCAAGGCTTTCTCCAGATAGCATGCCTATGTTGGGCCAACGTTGGTTTAAGGTGGTCAGTTTGGTTGGGCCAACGTTGGATGCCAACGTTGGGCCAACGTAACTTTGCTCATCGGGCGAACGTTGAGCCAACGGTTGGCTCAACGTTGGCCGAACGTTGTAAGTTTTTACCTACAACGTTGGGCGAACGTTGCGCCAACATTTATGGCCTACAATCAGCCAACGCAAAAATTTCACTTTGGGTCAAGCTGTGCCACCTTAAACCAACATATACTTTGAAATTAAACAAATTCCTCCCTCTCTGCGAAGCATCCGGTAAGAGTAACTAATTCCATGCCCACAAACAAGAGTCAGCAATTTAAACGTATACTGACTTTTAAATGCAATTCCAAATACTGCGAATCTCTGATCACTTAATGCGGTTTTCATATACTTTACGACTAAAATCAGCTTGCGCATATGCAACTTTTTATCACATTATTCCCTCTTCACTTACACATTTAATCTGCCTGGTGAATCCTGGTTAATCAAATGTGTGAAGCTACATTTCACCTTGCGCAGTTGCGCAGGCTGATTTGAGTACATATGTCTAAGGTCGATTCTCGCGCGAAGACATTATGGCTGAAATGTATTAAGCTAAATTCACAAAAAATCAAATACAATCTCCTTGACTTGAAGTATTGAATACTGCTGAGTTTATGACTGCACGTACGTTTATAATTTTCTATTCAAAGAACACAATCTATGCTCCTCAAATCCCTAGTTATGTGTAGCACTTGGTACGTCTGAAAGCCATTAATAACAGAAGTACTAACAACTTAATTGCTGAATGGGGATCGTTTCCTTGGTAACCAGACCTTGCTCGTAATAAAATCGGAGTACACAAGACTCCTTGTTGTGTGATCGCTAATTACTTACAGATTTCCACTTTTCTATGTACCTCCTTCAGATATTGTAAATAAACAAAGCTTATGATTAGCATTATCATAATGCCTAAATCTATATTGTTATATCATGCAATGAAAATTATAAAAGCACAAATTCATAATTTTTTCATAGAATTATTAGTACATGCTAGTCAAAGTCAGAGCAGGCAATGCCAAGACAAATAGTAATAAATATAAATAAATAAACATAAACAAAGAGTAAGAAGCCTATTTGATGATAATTCTGATACTGAATAGTTGAATCATACATAGATAAATTGACTAATTCATATTCATTTCTAATTATCATTGAAACCTGGAGTTCAATTCCCCACGTCAAGCCAACGTTGGGCCAACGTTACTCAACCCACGTAAAACTTAGCAAAATTTATATGCATGTGAAAACGTTGGCCCAACGTTGGCTGACCGTTTAATGGCCAACATACTTTTTTATGAAAAATGTACACAGCATGCTATGAAATAAAGTTTGAACCAGCACAGGTCGAAGTATAATTAATTCCTGTGTGCCTAGAGCAAACATATACCCAGCTGTAGTAACGTTCGGCCAACGTTCGCCCAGCGTTGTACTCCCAACGCCAACGCTCAGCCAACGGTGACACCTTATGCCAACGTTGGCCCAACGTTGGCATGCTATCTGGGTTATTGTTAGAGTGGACATAATTTTAATTAAGCTAAACAAAACCTGTCTGCGGTGCAGGATAACTTGCCTGACAGCGCATAAAAAGCTTTAAGGTAAAACTTTAACATTTTGCTAAAGCCTATGCTGGGGTAGTGCAATAGCTCTTCCTGTACATTTGTACAGGCAGCTAAAAATGGAAAATAAAATTACAATTCTTGTTCTGTGCATATTGTCTGATTATACTATATGTTTGTACCAGATCTTGGTAAAATAATGTCAGCTGTTTTCAACTTATAGTAACAGAGCAGAAAAGATGTTTATATTGAACATTTATTTACAAGTGGGATAGAAAGGTAAAGGTTTCCAATAACCTAGCGGTTGTAGTGGCGATGGGGGTTAGAGGCCCACTGTATCTTGGGCACAGCAATCAAAACGCAGAGCCCACCCCTCTCCTTTTGCTGTTTTATCTTTCCCTGTTTCAAAACAGGTTCCCATTTACTGCTGGGTGGACATACAGAAATTTACAGTCATCAGCTGGCCCAAACCATATTTGAGACCTTCTGTGCCATAACCAAGTTGTACAAACCATTTGACCACGGAACCATGGTGTACTTCCATCAAACCAGAGGGCCAATGGCCCTATATCGCTCACCTGAGCACTGAGGCATTGAGGTTACAGCAACAAAACACCATGCACAACAGTGAAGTGTGCAAATTTTATCACATTCTTAAATTACAAAGGCTGTATAGATGTTCGTCGTAATGTCTGATTCTTCCTGTCATCGATTCTGTCCGTTTACATGCTTTGAACTCATATAATTTTGAATCCTCTCATCATATGAAGTCCAACTTTGAACACAACAACATTAGAATGTTGACTTTTGTATCGTTTATCAGTTGCCATAAGGAAGGGCCTCTGGGCTGGGCTTGCGACATAAGCATGAACTAGAAATTACATGATACCAAAGTTCTGTGTTAAACTTTTTGTCATTTATTTACATATTTGAATTGAAGTTGGAACTGGCTTTGTATTGGAGGTAAACGTAGTCCAATTGACTTCATCTTGCTGCTGCTGGTGGTCAGTTTGTGTAATAATGAAGTATGAGTGAGTGAGTTCACGTGTGGTAATTTTTCAAACTGACCTCCACGAAGGTATCCTGGAAACAATTTGACTATTTTTCGGTAGTCAGTTTGAGGGCATCCTATTATCAGCTTTAGCGGTTTAGGCAAAAAATCAGAGAATGTCATGCTATCAATTTTTAATAGGTGCGTGTTGAGACCAAATAATATGGAACAGTTTAAAGCTATGCTTTTGATATTACGCTTGTCCTACGAGGACAGTAACGAAATCGCATTTTAGAAAGAGTCCTGCACAGGTAAATCGGCTGTGTAAGTGCACTTACATATAACTAGTCTTTCTGTGGAGTCAGGAGCGGCTGTAGCGTAGTGGATAACACTCCAGACTACCAATCCAGGGGTCGCAGGTTCGATCCCCCGCTTCTCCGGTATTTCGGATGAGACTTTAATTCGAGGTCCCGTCTCCATATGACCTCGTTGTTGGCGGGACGTTAAACCCGAGTTCACTCACTCACTCACTTCTGTGGAGTCTTATAAATGCAGTAAAACACACCACTTTTACATCTTAGGTTGCATTTCCACTTCCAAAAACACAATGCATGCTTTTTCTTGCCGAAAACTTATCCGCAATCAGTTTGAAAGCCACAAGGTCAATTTGACTAATGGAAATATGCATATGAAACTGTATTGAGGTTAAAATTAAAAAGAAAAGGGAATGGATGTCGAATTTATAGAAATGATGTATCAAGGAATTTGAAAACATGTTTAAGCTTCTAAAATAAACCAGATAATATTGGTCGTACCAGATGGCCTTTTCTATCGTGATATGTTAGCACTATGGTGCTTTGTCAATTTTTTCATTGTTGTAAAACCAGATCCTAGCCCTAATTTCCGATTCAGATTATGACTGTTTTTCTCTAATCTAATGATAAATTTAAAGTGCTGTAAATCTTAAAAAGAATTTCTGTACGACCTTATCAGCAGTAGCTGCTGCTGGCTTTCAAGCATAGGACTTCATATGCAGTAAATTACCGTATTCTACCTAATTAGCGCACATGCCCCTATAAGCGCACACCATGGCAATTTGTGAGACATAGGACTATAAATGCACATATTTTTTACTGGTTTATTCCTTTGTTTGCTTGTTTACAAGAGCTGAAAATGCAACAGAATATATCATTTTTTATTTCTAAAGCTTCTCTATGAATTTAAAGGTTAAGCATCAGAGAAAAGCTGCCTATAAACAGCTTTTCTCTGATGCTTTACTTTTAAATTTGTTCCTTTCAATATAAATAACCTATTAAAATGTGAGCTAATAAGAAAGAAAGTTTACTACAAGTATTTGCCGCCATTTTGAAAAAGTTAAGCGCACAGGGCGCTAATAAGGTCGTTTACGGTAGGAAGAATTGCAATTTTGACGTAAGTTATGTTGCTTTGATGCATCCTTCCCAGCAGGCACACAACCTTGAATAAACCATGAATCAACTTTGATTCAATGTCATGACGTTGAATCAAGGTTGATTCAAGGTTGTGTGCCCAGTGGGTTATTTGATAAAATTCGACGGAAACTGCTAACAACCCATAGTTTTTTTAAGGCTTGGTAAGTGTGCTTTTTAGGGACATAATTTTAGACATGATTGTATATACGTTGAGAGAAATATTTCATTCAGATCGTCAGCAGAGCAGATTTTTTGCTGTTTTTCATGCCCTCAGTTTTCTTCATATGTCGTAAGTTCAAGTCCCTGTCCCAGGAAATGGAGTTCACAACTCTAAACCACATAGAATACTTAAGCCATTATTAATATTGTTGATGATGGTAAACAAAGGAGGAAAACAGCAATTTCTAATGGGATAATCTATTTCTAACAAAGATTGTAAGCCAATCATAGTCAAAATCAAGGAACAAAATCTACCCTAGCTCAGTTTCGACAAAGCTAGGTGCAAAAAAAAAATAAATATATATATCTCTTATTTTCATGTATTATAAATCAGACTTGAAAATGAGGTTCTTTTCTTGTGTTTTAGTGTTTTTATTTGTTGTTTAAAACGAATGTATAGCAACTGACAGCCATTTCTGCAGTTCTCAATAATTTTGAGGAAGACCTTAACGTTATGTTGGTTATACATTGCTCTGTTTGTTAAAATGTTCCATATATTCTGTTGATGCTCATTTTTACTCACTGTGCAACAGTGCTGTTTGTATGATTTATTAATTTATTTAATTTATTTTACATACAGCATCATTTATTTAACATGCCATTTGATATTGTTTTACCACATATAGGTAGTCCTATATTTATTTGAAAATCAGAGCACGAGTTTTCTTTGTTATTGATTGTTTATAATTATTGCTCATATAGCATTGACAGTACAGAACGATTTCATGAATATCATGGTTACCAGCTTGTGTTTTTAAAGAAAATAATCTCGAACCAAATAACAAAATCACTTATAGTTCAGGGGCCGTATTCATAAAGCCACTTAAGTCGTTGCTATGCGGTTGCTAAGGCTGAATATCTATAAAGGAGATTCCCTACAACTATGAAATTTGGTCTGGAGGAACAGTCTTTTTAAGACTGTTCCTCCAGACCAAATTTCATAGTTGTAGGGAATCTCCTTTATAGATATTCAGCCTTAGCAACAGCATAGCAACGACTTAAGTGGTTTTATGAATACGGCCCCGGGTCTCAAACTAATGATGGATGCTGCAGACCTGAATACGAGGTCACTGGTTTTTACGACTTTGGAATGGGCCTTGTAAGACCTGAGATATAGCTCGTTTTCTTATTTGGTTCGAGCTAGATTATTTCCTTTTGAATCATAAGATAGGGTCGAGTCTGGTAACTTTGGCCCGCGGATAAATTCAGACATACCATAACAAACAGTGAAAATCCAGATGAGACGGCTCATAATGAGCCGTTTCATAAGGTGTTTCACTGTTTGCCCATTTAATTTTGTTTTAATTCAAAACAGCTGACATAATGGAACAATGTCACTGTCCGAATTTACCTGCTGTCCAAATTTACCTGACTTGACCCTAGTTATTGTTATTAGCAGTGATCGTGATGTTCATTGTCCACCTTGTCTATAGAATACACATTTTTTAGAAACACTTTTTAAACACTTTTTTGCTCATAAACTGCTGTTTTGGTTGTTTAGGTCTTTCTAACAAGTTTTGAAATACATTAAATAATGAGTTATCAGAAAATGAAGCAAACAATTTCAAGCAATACAGCAGGTTTTAAATTTATGGTTTCTTATCCAGAGTGTGCATATTTCTTACTTTTCAGAGAGACAGCCTGGCTGATCAATAAAAATTTATGAGTGTTTTATTCTTTTCTTATTAGTGCCAAGCCCTTAATGCCTGTGACTGAAAGAATTTAGAACTGGACATGACACTAGCTGTTCTTCTCTCACCAAAGCTTCCCTTTTAAATGTTATTCAGTTATTAGATAGGTTTTTCTCTTCCAAAACGATTCCAAAATCTAAATTGTTTACTGGTGATACGTCCAAGGACAATCATTCACCAGGACCTGTGATCAGGGAAGCTAGTCCCTAGCTCTTAGGAGAGAAGTAAACTTAGTAACTGAACCCTCTGCACTCTCAGGAGCAGAAATAAGGTAATCTTCCAAGGAATTTCAATCTCTAATAGTCTGGGGGTAGAAACTGGACTTGCAAATGTCATTCCCAGCCAATGAGGTTTGAAATGCCATGGAATGATGATTCCTGGTACCCTTGCTTGGGGAACAAGGTCATTTATGGGTATACTGGCTGCATCTTTCAGACCTTCGCAAAGCATTATATGAGCTATATTGTAAGGTGGATTTCGATTTTTGGGATTGTTTTGGAGGGAAAATGGTCTTATAACTGAATAAATACTGTACATGTATATACAAATAATTAGCTACAGACATTTTGAAAAGGCTTTTATGAAAAATCATTTTAGCTATATGGATACACCTGTCATGTTTTTGGGGTTTCTTGCCCTTTTTGCAAAGTGAGACAAAGGTTCTTTCTCTGTGCATCATCTGAAGATGCTTTATATCTGTACCAGGCTGCAAGAAAATACTTTCAACTGTATCAAGGCTTTCTCCAGATAGCATGCCTATGTTGGGCCAACGTTGGTTTAAGGTGGTCAGTTTGGTTGGGCCAACGTTGGATGCCAACGTTGGGCCAACGTAACTTTGCTCATCGGGCGAACGTTGAGCCAACGGTGGCCGAAAGTTGTAAGTTTTTACCTACAACGTTGGGCGAACGTTGCGCCAACATTTATGGCCTACAATCAGCCAACGCAAAAATTTCACTTTGGGTCAAGCTGTGCCACCTTAAACCAACATATACTTTGAAATTAAACAAATTCCTCCCTCTCTGCGAAGCATCCGGTAAGAGTAACTAATTCCATGCCCACAAACAAGAGTCAGCAATTTAAACGTATACTGACTTTTAAATGCAATTCCAAATACTGCGAATCTCTGATCACTTAATGCGGTTTTCATATACTTTACGACTAAAATCAGCTTGCGCATATGCAACTTTTTATCACATTATTCCCTCTTCACTTACACATTTAATCTGCCTGGTGAATCCTGGTTAATCAAATGTGTGAAGCTACATTTCACCTTGCGCAGTTGCGCAGGCTGATTTGAGTACATATGTCTAAGGTCGATTCTCGCGCGAAGACATTATGGCTGAAATGTATTAAGCTAAATTCACAAAAAATCAAATACAATCTCCTTGACTTGAAGTATTGAATACTGCTGAGTTTATGACTGCACGTACGTTTATAATTTTCTATTCAAAGAACACAATCTATGCTCCTCAAATCCCTAGTTATGTGTAGCACTTGGTACGTCTGAAAGCCATTAATAACAGAAGTACTAACAACTTAATTGCTGAATGGGGATCGTTTCCTTGGTAACCAGACCTTGCTCGTAATAAAATCGGAGTACACAAGACTCCTTGTTGTGTGATCGCTAATTACTTACAGATTTCCACTTTTCTATGTACCTCCTTCAGATATTGTAAATAAACAAAGCTTATGATTAGCATTATCATAATGCCTAAATCTATATTGTTATATCATGCAATGAAAATTATAAAAGCACAAATTCATAATTTTTTCATAGAATTATTAGTACATGCTAGTCAAAGTCAGAGCAGGCAATGCCAAGACAAATAGTAATAAATATAAATAAATAAACATAAACAAAGAGTAAGAAGCCTATTTGATGATAATTCTGATACTGAATAGTTGAATCATACATAGATAAATTGACTAATTCATATTCATTTCTAATTATCATTGAAACCTGGAGTTCAATTCCCCACGTCAAGCCAACGTTGGGCCAACGTTACTCAACCCACGTAAAACTTAGCAAAATTTATATGCATGTGAAAACGTTGGCCCAACGTTGGCTGACCGTTTAATGGCCAACATACTTTTTTATGAAAAATGTACACAGCATGCTATGAAATAAAGTTTGAACCAGCACAGGTCGAAGTATAATTAATTCCTGTGTGCCTAGAGCAAACATATACCCAGCTGTAGTAACGTTCGGCCAACGTTCGCCCAGCGTTGTACTCCCAACGCCAACGCTCAGCCAACGGTGACACCTTATGCCAACGTTGGCCCAACGTTGGCATGCTATCTGGGAATTATTGTTAGAGTGGACATAATTTTAATTAAGCTAAACAAAACCTGTCTGCGGTGCAGGATAACTTGCCTGACAGCGCATAAAAAGCTTTAAGGTAAAACTTTAACATTTTGCTAAAGCCTATGCTGGGGTAGTGCAATAGCTCTTCCTGTACATTTGTACAGGCAGCTAAAAATGGAAAATAAAATTACAATTCTTGTTCTGTGCATATTGTCTGATTATACTATATGTTTGTACCAGATCTTGGTAAAATAATGTCAGCTGTTTTCAACTTATAGTAACAGAGCAGAAAAGATGTTTATATTGAACATTTATTTACAAGTGGGATAGAAAGGTAAAGGTTTCCAATAACCTAGCGGTTGTAGTGGCGATGGGGGTTAGAGGCCCACTGTATCTTGGGCACAGCAATCAAAACGCAGAGCCCACCCCTCTCCTTTTGCTGTTTTATCTTTCCCTGTTTCAAAACAGGTTCCCATTTACTGCTGGGTGGACATACAGAAATTTACAGTCATCAGCTGGCCCAAACCATATTTGAGACCTTCTGTGCCATAACCAAGTTGTACAAACCATTTGACCACGGAACCATGGTGTACTTCCATCAAACCAGAGGGCCAATGGCCCTATATCGCTCACCTGAGCACTGAGGCATTGAGGTTACAGCAACAAAACACCATGCACAACAGCAATAAAAAACACCATTTATGTAGAGGATAATATCACAAACATTTAAGCAAAAAAAATAAGCTTTATCCCCCATTAATGGCTTCTCAGAAGATCTTTGGCAAAAAAAAAAAGTGAAAATTTGGCCTTTCAGCTGCAATGGCAACCAATCAAAATCGGGTAATTGGGAAAAATTCATATGGCTGGTAGAGGACTACTCCAGCAACATTTCTTATGAAGTTTTGTCAAAATATCTGCAGTAACACAGAAATAAATAGCAAATGTCTACTTTCCTCATTATAAGTCTATGGAAACTTTAAGTTGCCGTAGCAACAAATTCACAAAGGCAATGATAATATAAAACATACTTTAGGTAGAGGTTAAAATTATTAATATGTATGCTAAGTATCAGCTTCATCCCCCTCATGGCTTCACTTTTCCCATTATGAGTCAATGGAAACTATAAATCGCCATAGCAACCAAAGTTCTTATGGGATTGGAAGAAAAAGAATAAAATTTATGTAGAAACTACTGTCATCATCATGTTTGCACAATATCAGCTTCATCCCCTATATGGCTTCTGAGCAGAAGATTCTTTTTTCAAATTTACACTATATTTTGCCATGGCAACCAATCAAATTCAGCGATTTGGAGAAAATTCATATGAACCATAGAGGACTACTCAAGAAACATTTCTGTAGAAAATTTTTTAAATAACTGCAGTTAGTTAGACAGCAAAAATTGCAAATTTCCATTTTCCTCATTATAAGTCAATGGAAACTCTTAGTTGCCATAGCAACCAAACTGCTGGAGCAATTGCCATGAAAAACAATAATTCTATAAAGGCTAGTACTAAGGTTCTTTCTGTAAAGTTTGAGCTTTATTTGGCCATACAGTTTCTGCGAAGATGATTTTTTAATATTTTTCTATTTTTAACCATTCGGTTGCAATAGCAACCAGCCAAATTGCGCAATTTGCATAAATTTAACATGGCTGGTTAAAGACTACTAAAGGTACATTTCTATGAAAGTTTTGTCAAAATATCCGCAGTGGCATAGCAATAAATGCAAATTTTCCATTTTGCCATTAGAAGTCAATGGCAACTTTCAGTTCCCATAGCAACCAAACTGCTAGAGCAATTGCCAAGAAAAACAGTACTTTTATAGAAGCTAGTACTAAGATCCTTTCTGTAAAGTTTGAGCTTTATTGGTTGCATAGTTTCTGAGGAGATGATTTTTGAATATTTTTTCTATTTTTTAACCATTCGGTTGCCATGGCAACCAGCCAAATTGTGCAATTTACATAAAGTTCATGTGGTTGATAGAGGACTACTCAAGGAACATTTCTGTAAAAAGTTTTGTCAAAATATCTGCAGTGACATAGCAATAAATGCAAATTTTCCATTTTGCCATTATAAGTCAATGGCAACTTTCAGTTCCCATAGCAACCAAACTGATTGAGCAATTGCCAAGAAAAACAGTACTTTTATAGAAGCTAGTACTAAGATCTTTTCTGTGAAGTTTGAGCTTTATTGGTTGCATAGTTTCTGAGGAGATGATTTTTGAATATTTTTTCTATTTTTTAACCATTCGGTTGCCATGGCAACCAGCCAAATTGTGCAATTTACATAAAGTTCATGTAGTTGATAGAGGAATACTCAAGGAACATTTCTGTAAAAGTTTTGTCAAAATATCTGCAGTGACATAGCAATAAATGAAAATTTTCAATTTTTCCCATAAAAGTCAATGGAAACTTTAAGTTGCCATAGCAACCAAAGTTCGGAAGCGATTTGGATAAAAAACAGTATTATTGGTTCCCCCTGCCTATAGATGCTATATATGAAATTTGGTAACAATGGGCCTTGTAGTTTCAGAGGAGATGTCGTTTGAAAATATTGACGGACGGACGGACGACGGATGCCTGCCTATACTATAAGCTCACCTGTGAGCCTTCGGCTCAGGTGAGCTAAAAATAGAAATGCGGATGCTGGTATTATATTTGTACCAAGATTCACGAAAGCATCTCAAGCTTGTTTGAAGGGTATGAAGTTTAAACAATTTGTGATTGACAGATAGACACTATGAGAAAACCATTACATTTGTATGTCTCCCCTCCTAGAGACCTAGGGCTCCTAGGGTTTGGGGGGGGGGGGAGAATCTAATTATATCAATACAAACAAAACCCAAACAGTTTCATTGTTTTATTGTAAATGAAATTCACAAGACTTTTAAAACTGTAGCAAAAATTGGGCACTTGTGGAATGTCAGATCAAATGTATAAACATATTTAAAGTGAATGGGTACACTTTCAAGTGAAGCAACTCTGTCATTTTCATTTCTGCCTCCCTTGTCAATTAGGGTCAAATCTTAAAGGAAGAATTTGCTTTAATGCAAGCAAATTATTTCTTCTAAGAGTCAAACCAATCTTGGAGAAGCTATGCCCCCCAAGAAGCAAACAGAAGTAAAAAGAAAAGTTGTTCCCTTTGTAAAAATGGCTTGAAAACATGAGGGTGTACCCTTACACCTTAAGTCAAGTTCCAGATGACAACAAATTTTTCCCCTAATTTTTCCAGAAAATATCACATTTTTGGACAGTCTAGAGGGAGGCAAAATATATAACTGGTAGCATGTCATAAAGGCCCTGACACAATGTCAGAATGGCAAATACAGATATCAGGTCATCCATTTATGCAAACTGATTCGAGTCATCATTTTCCATTTTAGACTCCCCAGGGTTTACAGATTGTAGATGCAAAATGGAAAGATTCTGATCAGACTGCACTGACCTGAGACTTGACTTGTTGCATTTACTTTAAGGTGTCTGCATATGTTATTATGTTATGCCACTTTTTTTTCACTTTTTCACAAGCAGACAACTTTTGTAACTTCTTGTTTGCTTCTCCGGACAATGAAACCCTTCCAAAACTGGGGGTGATCTTAAAAAAGATTTCCTCTTCAAGAAGCAATTCTTTCCATTAAGAGTTCACCCCTGGACTGGAAGCAAAAATGAAAATGGCAGAGTTTCTCCCACTGAAAGTATCCATTTACCTTAAAGTCCCTTTTTCCAAAAGGCATCACTTATATAGTCTAGCAGACAAATATTAAAATGACATCTGTAAAGTGTGATTTAACTGAAACTTTAAACAAATATATCACAAAATTATCACTTTTATATAACTGCCCTATAAATGTATAGCTTAGCTTACAACAATTGGTGTATAAATGCATATTGATAAAAAAAAAACATATTAAATCACCAGTACAATTCACAACTTTTATAGAGGAGCATTTGATGATGATTTTTAAAACATAAAGATATTTATTGAAGACACGCTTTTCCCTTCCATCAAAATCCCAACAGAACTAATTCCATGTTACAAACAATCCTAAAAGTGTAGGACTGGCTAAATTTTTATGCTCCCCGAAGTGTGAACATATTATTATATTGTTGCGTTTTCTCAGTCTGTCTGTCCATCCTTCCGTCACACTTTTGTCCAAAGCATATCTCTGAAAGTATACCCGGGAACTAAATGAAACTTCACACATAGATTGACGGCAATGAGGGGATGTGCTTTTGGCTTCCAGTCCAGGGGTCAACCCTGTCACAAGTATTTAAAAAGTTAGCTCCCTTACCAGTTTTTTCAATATTTTGCTTGTCCGGAGCATATCTCTGAATGTATAAGAGGAACTAAATGAAACTTCACACATTGATAGAGGACAATGAGAGGAAGTGCAGTGCACAAGAACCGTGACCCTGTCACAAATATTTACGAAGTAAGCTCCCTTTCCAGTTTTTATCAATATTTTGCTTGTCCGGAGCATATCTCTGAAAGTATATGGGGGAACTAAATGAAACTTCACACATTGACAGAGGACAATTAGAGAAAGTGCATTGTACAAGAAGCATTACCCTATCACAAAAATTTATGAAGTTAGCTCCCTTTCTAGTTTTTACAATATCAAGCTTGTCTGGTGCATATCCCCAAAGTATTAAAGAGAACTTAATGAAACTTCATACATTGAAAGAGGGCAATTAGAGGAAGAAGAACCATAACCCTATCCTAATTATTCACAAGGTTAGCTCCCTTCCTATTTTTTTTCTCAGTATTTTGAATGTCCAGAGCATATCTCTGAAAGTATAAATGGGAACTTAATGAAACTTCACACAATAATAGAGGGCACTGAGTGAAAGTGCAGAACACAAGAACCAAGACCCTGTCATAAGTAATTACAGAGTTAGCTCCCTTCTTAATTTTTAGCTGTATTTTGCTTGCATGGAGCATATCTCACGAAGTATTGAAGGAAACTAAATGAAATTTCACACAATGATAGAGGGTAATGAAAGGAAGTGCAGAGCTTTTAAAAGAACTATAACCCTACCTTTAGTAACTACGGAGTTAGCTCCCTTCCTATTTTTTTTTCAGTTATTTAGCTTGTCCAGAGTATATCTCTGTACATATTTAAGAAAACATGAATGAAACTTCATATATTGATAATAAAGGGCAATGACAAGAAGTGCATAGCAGAAGAACCATAACTGTATCCTAAGCTATTTTGGAATTACTTCCCTTCTTATTTTTTCTCAGTTGTATGCATGTCCAGAGCATTGCTCTAAAAGTATTGAAGAGAACTATTTTTTTCCATTTTAAATTGCATCTAATTTACACAGAAAATCACTCCTTAGTCCTACACCAGGATACCCATTTTCTTATTCCAAGCCTTCAGGGAGCATCCATCGGTTCCAACGATTTTCTTGTTTTGGATGGTTTTGGAATAGAAAACCTGGTTTTGGAATAGAAAACCTATCTTATAGCACATATTTATTTTGGAAACGGAATTCATGTCTTACAGTTGAATAGATACAGTACTTTAAGGAAAATTGGTTGTGCCCATATATAACCCACTTTCACAGAATCATAATTTACAATGTGCTCCCTTATTAGAGCTACCTCAAATCAATTCTAAAGAGGGTTAAACAACTTCTGAAGCTGTATCAAGAAGGTATACAACACAATACCATTAATAACCAACCTTCTTGAAACTATCAATCAAATACTCCTTTATCAAGAGCTTTGCACCAAGTACTGCAGTCATAGACAGAAAATTAATACTGTACATGTATATAGTGGATATTATACTACCCTTTACCACTGCAATAGTAGGGTCGAGTCTGGTAACTTCGGCCAGCGGGTAAATTTGGACATACCATTGCAAACAACGAAAACCCAGATGAGACGGCTCATGATGAGCCGTCTCATCAGGATATGATGAGCCGTCTCATCAGGATTTTCACTGTTTGCCCAGTTATTTTTGTAGGAATTTCAAACAACTGACATATAAATCAAACAATGTCACTGTCCGAATTTACCTGCTGTCCGAATTTACCCGAATTGACCCTATTTCACATAATCATTAAATGGAATATTCAGCTGTATGGGTATGACAGTTTTCTGTCATTTTTAAGATGGGAACAACTTTTGTGACTTCCTGTTTGTTTTCCTGATGATAAAACCCTTCCAAAATGGGGCGTACTGGTACTCTTATTAAAGTAATGAATTTATTCCTGGAGGAGCAAAAAGTGCAAAGGGTAGTGTTACTTCCCTGAAAGTGTACCCAATGATCTTAATTTTTCAGACAGGACTAATAATATATATTAAGATGAATGGGAACATTTTCAAGGTAGATAATCTTTACCAAGCCAATTAAAGGAGGAGGGAAATGGGGGGGGGGGGGGGGGGGGGGGGGGAATTATAGGAGCTCCTTTTACAGAAAAGAATTTCCCTTGAGGCAAAAATTCTTTTCTTCAAGAGTAGACCCCATTTTTGAACAGTTTTTTGTTGTCCAGTGAAGCACACATGAAGTCACAAAAACTGTCTCCCTGGTGGAAAATATGGTGGTGTACCCATACTTCTTAAATTATTAGATAGGAACGATAATACATATAACTTTAATTATGCTGTAATAATAAATTACAATATGATAAAATAGATCACGGAACACCTGATATGGAGACTATTTGATGAGAGTTCTGTGACAGTTTTTTTTCATTTTCCATGGTCAGTAATTCTTCAGACAGCAATATCTTGCATGTTGGTTTGTCTTAACATATACTAAGATAAGACTTAAGCAGAAAATCTGATAAACCTTAAGGAACAGCTGCAAAAGTACATGCAGTGTCTTTCTCTCCCTAGCTGCTGATTACAGGCAAACACTTAGGAAATGACCTCTCATTAGAGCTGCATCACACAGGTGGTTGTCAGGCTGGGCCATAACCTACATTCCATGATGTATGTTTCTATGGAGAAATACCAGGAAAGATCTCTAAATAATCATCGAATACTCACAACTGGAGATATAGTAAACATATTGCTGTTCCAATTCACAACACAGCTTCAGTCAGAGTGGCAAAACCCATTTTTGTATAACAATCTTATTGATACTACTCTGTAAGATTTTTCTAGTAAACAATCAAAATCACTGTTTTGAGCTTTTATCTCTGGAGATGAAGTTCTGTGAATCATAAACAGCTTCTCATTGACATAAAGCTGACGTATGTTTTAGGACCTAGTGGCTCAAAAACGAGAGGAAATCTACAACAGGCACCCCAAATATGACCAATTATTGAGGGTACTGCCACTCTCATGTGAAAGACAGCCTGGCAAGATAATATGGCAAAAACAGCTCCAGATAAGGGGAGGTATTTGGTGATAGTTAGGGAATATTTCATTTCAGTCTTCTAAAAACCATTGATCCCGCATTAGAACTGCCTCTCCACAGGGTTCTAATAAGGGCCACAACATATGGGTTTGAGTAAGCAAGAAAGAATTACAATTCCACCTTATCTGGAGCTCTAGCATAAAAGTTGACATGATTAAGTTGTAAATAGTTAAAAGAGACAGAACCAATACAATATGTACAGAAAAATACTTCTAAAAATAAATCAGAAATGGATCACAGACACAGAGGAAGAAAATAGGGTTAACTTAAAAATCAAAGACCCAGCATTTCTGTTCAAACCTCATGTTGAATCAGCTTCACAAGCTTAGCAATGCAAGTACTGAATTTTGTTGGGACCAGTGACTGTAATGTAAGGACATTGTATATGCATTTTAGAGGGAAATATCTCAGACACGATTTTGTCTGTGTAACTTCAACTGTGTGTGACACTTCATGATAAGATACAAAACTGTCTGAAATTTATTCCCTTATTTCTCTGCAAAACAATGTTATGGACTAAGTGAATTGATCTGCATGAGAATTTTCTGGCTCATTATTTCTGGAGAACTATGCAAAACATAAGATACAATGTTGGTTATCTGAAGTTCTGGCAAGAATGAAGTGGACTGACAATTACCAATAAGTATAGTCCGCTATTTAGCTTCTTATTCATGTGAAAGCATATACACCACCAAGGGAGATTATTCCGACATGTCATATTTGCCTCTCTTCTTATAAGGGACCACTATAAATGGGAAGAATTTGCTCTCTTTTTTCAAGAAAACAATTCAATTTCTGGAGAGAGCAAATTCTTCCCACTTACAGTGACCCCACTTTAAAAGGAAGCATATAGGGTCAAGTCATGTAAGTTCGGACAGCAGGTAAATTCGGACATACCATTGCAAACAGTGAAAATCCAGATGAGACGGCTCATAATGAGCCGTCTCATCAGGATTTTCACTGTTTGCCCAGTTATTTTTGTTTTAATTCCAAACAACTGACATATAAAGGAAACAGTGTCACTGTCCGAATTTACCTGCTGTCCGAATTTAGCTGACTTGACCCTACCATCATGCTAAAACTGTTTCCCTGGTAACAGAATCCGAATGCATGATGTAGCCATTTACCTTTGGTTCAAAAACTACTTACATCTATTTATCCAAGATCCCTTTATTCATTTGATTATTTCTGACTAGAATACAACACTGTAAATCATTTGTGATTAGTTACACTGTAAACCATTTGTAATTAGATACTAGTATTATGGTAATTTAAAAGCAGCACAGATAAAAATGAACAAAATTTTAAGGACGGATGAATTTGGTTCTAAACAGTAATTTTTAAGTATCTATCTGAGCTACCAATAAGGAGTCAAGATAATGGCTTTTCACAACATAAATATAACACTGCAAGTGTGACCATTGAAGACTGATGTCTCCACAATTGCAGTCTGATCAGCCTTTCTTGTCTACACTGACAGTCTATGGCTACAGGAATCTACAGAAATGTAATCAAAATTGACAGATGCATAGGCTGAACAGGGTCTTTGCTCTCTGGACCTGCCCAAAGGGCACATTTTCTCATGGTGTAGTACAATGATACTTTTTATAAGAGGGAGACAACTTTTATGACTTCCTATTTGCTCTCTGGATGACCAAACCCTTCCATATGTGGGTCAACTCTTAAAGGAAAGAATTTGCTCCTACAGGAGCAAATTCTTTCCTTTAAAAGTTTTGCCACATTGAAAAGGTGTAACAAAAATGAGAATGGCAGAGTTGCTTCCCCTGAAAATGCATCCACTCACCTTTAAGCTGTATGGATACCCTCTACGAGAGAATCACTCTTGACAAAATATTATTTCCTTTTCATAGGTCTGTACTTCTAGGGTTTCTTATAAATGATTTGAGATTCCCCTATCAGAACCAATACTATTCTGCTCAAATTGTCTCCCTTGTTAAAGTGTCAAGCAAATAGGTGTATCCATACACATTAACCCATTTAAGACTAGAAACCTGTTTTGGGGACATATGCAAACAGTGTAGACCCAGTTCAGATGCCACATGATGTGGCATCTGAACTGGGTCTACACTGTTTGTTTACAGGAATGTCAAGCAAAATACATTGAAATTGAAACATCCACCAGAAATCCCTAACCTATAAATGGACTCATCCAAATAATAAGGCTGGACAAGTCCATTGGTCAAAAAAAGGTTAATGACAATGTATGTCTGCAATATAATTCTTATAACATGCCAAAACATAAGTCTTCAAGAAGATATATAGAAACATGTAAATACTATTTCATAACAAACTTGGGAATGCTATGTCTCATCTATCTGTGCATTGTCAAAACAAGGGCTTCGCAAGCGGCGCATAATACGCCCGTTTTAATGTCATAAAGGAGTATGGAATGAACAAGATTGTTTACAAAAGGATGGATAGGCAGACAAACAGGGGCAACCACTTTATAACTAATGACGGCAACATTATTCAAATATTTAACACATCAAATACTATGAGTATACCAACAAGAATTCCGCGGAATGCTATGTTACACCTGCATTGCGTTTCCACACTAGTAAAGACTATATAGTTACAAGAACTTTATGAAAAATGGACAAAAATGCTAGGGTCAACACAATTTCGGATGTTGTAAAATTTTACTAAGTCAGAAGAGCATGAAATATAGGCAAAGGGTAAGAATAATTGCAACATCCCTCGTGAACATTCTAAGAAGAAACTTTATGCCAGGTGTGATGACTACAGGTATCATACTTTCAGACGAAAGGACTAAAGTGCCAGGGCCGATATATATTTTGGGGTTTAACAGAGCATGAAATATAGGTCAAGGTATAAATAAGAGCAATAGCCCTCGAAAACATTTTTAGAAGAAGCTTTATGCCAGGTTTGATGATTGTAGGTATCGTACTTTGCGAGATATCTACTTAAACGCTAGGGTTGACGTAATTGTTGAGGGACGGTTTTACAAAGTCAGCAGAGCATAAAATAAAGGTGAAGGTATAAATAAGAGCAACAGCCCTCAAGAACACTCTAAGAAGAAGCTTTATGCCAGGTTTGATGATTGTAGGTATCATAGTTTGCGAGAAATGGACTTAAATGCTAGGGTCGACGTAAATGTTGGTGGCCTGTTTCACAAAGTCGGCAGAGCATAAAATACAGGGTAAGGGTAAAAATAATAGCAACAGCCCTCAAGAACATCCTCAGAAGAAGCTTTATGCCAGGTTTGTTGATTGTAGGTATCATACTTTGCGAGAAATGGACTTAAATGCTAGAGAGCCTAGGGTGGACGTAATTGTTGACGGACGGACGTACGGACGGACAGAATGACTGACGTACGGACTGAAAAGTGAACTCCTATATCGCACCTTGCTAAAGCAGGTGCGACAAAAATCAGCTTCAAAGTTATTGTGGCTCAAAAGTTGAGTAATGCCATAGTTGAACAAGGGAGATAATTCATAAACCAAATATACTAGATTCTTGGCTCTACTACATTCCCCTGACAAAATCACATGTAGGGTTAAGGAATCACAGAGGAAACAGGAAATTTATGCAAGGGCAGATAATTCAGTAAGCCAGAGTTGTGTTTCTTGTTCGGGATACATTGCCCCATTATTATACATATTCCTACAAAGTTCCATTCTAATATTTCAAGAGGTTAAGGAGATATGGAGTGACTGAGAAATGCCTAAAATTACTTATCAAAGGGAAGTAACTCCAAAATGAAGAAAGGGGGAGCAACCATTCTTGTATGCCACGCATTGTCTTGTGATCATGCACATTGCTGTAAAGTTTCATCATGATATTCCAAACGGTTACAAAGTTAAGGTATGCACAAGATATGTATACACAAAAATAACCATAATCATCTAATGAAAGGGATGTAACTCTAAAATGAAGAAAGGGAGAGCAGCCATTGTTGTACGCGACACATCGTTGAGACTTCATACACATTGCTATGAAGTTTCATGAAGATATCCCAAACGGTTATCTAGTTATGGCGCGCACAAGACTGGCAGGGAAAAAATTAATCAAAGGGGCATAACTTGGAAACTAAGGAAGGGGGAGCAACCACTTCTGTACGCGACACGTTCCCCCAACCTAATACATATTCCTACCAAATATCATGAATATACCCCAAACGGTTAATGAGTTATGGAGCGCACAAGAATGTTTACGGACGGACGGACGGACGGACAGACGGACGGACGGACAGCGCCATGACATAATACGTCCGTTTTTTCAAAACGGGCGTATAAAAATAGAGAAAACCAGAAAACTTAATGAAAGTTTATGCTGCCACCAGCACCAACAAGGACAAGGTCAAGGCCGAGCATACTTGCCGTAAGTGTGGGTGGAGGTGGTTTGGATATCTTTTGTCTCTCCTATCATTTCTCTTCTCTTTCCCCCTCTTTCCAGGAGACAGCTCGATGTAGACTAAATACTGTCTCAAAGGGCTATTAAACACAAAGCAACCAACCATCCTATAATAAATGCAACCATCTGCACCAACATATTATATGTACAGCACAATCAAGCTAGCAAAAGACTAGACTTCTCATTCATCACAACATTATGCTATATTCTATTCTTTTACAGTCCTCCATTAAAACTTGTACTTCTGTAACAGTGTTTGATTGGCTAAGGAGAAAGACAGTTGGTGGATTCCCTCATTAAAGCTGGACACACATATACTGGAAGAAGAAAAATATTTCATGTAGTTTGTAGAAAACACAAAATATCTGCAGGACAAGTTGCATTTTTTAAGTTTTACATGTATTTTAACATTTACTTTGTCATATAATTATGTAGAAATGGCTTGACTAATAGGGCTTTTTAACAATGCATACATGTTTATAATATTGCTTTGCTTCCTCAAATCAGTCATAATCATAAAGATGACTGCTCAATAAAAGGGGCTTTAGATGAGCCAGACGTTTATGGTTAAAACCTGGGGCCAGTTGTTCAAAACTAACAGTATCTTTATAGTTAACAAGATGTTAAAATTTCAAACGTATTATATGCAAAAATGCTATCATTTTTTGTTGAAAAAATTGTGAGGAGCTTTTCCTCACAATTTTTCAGCAAAAAATATTACTGCAATTGAGTTTGTGAGCGTTGTAGGACTTAATGAATTAATTTGTTATGCTAACAACGCTTTGAACAACCTGGCCCTGATGACTACTATTACATGATCACATTAGACTTGCCTCACAACAATAATTCAAACTACGATAAAAACTATATTTGATTAAAAAAAAATGCTTTTCCAAAATTTTGGCTAAAGAAGTATGGTACACTTCCATGTTTTCTGTCATATGCTAAGGGAAATAACTTATGTGACTTCTTTTTGCTTCCCTGGATAATAAAGCTCTTTGAAAATGGGGTCTCTTAAAGGGGAGAATTGGAGTGAAATCCTTAAGTTGGCCCCTACTGAGAAGGGAAGCAAAACTGACAATGGCAGAGTTGCTCCCCCTGGAGATGTATCCATTCAGCATAATGTCCTTTGCTGTTAATGCCTTCTGAGAATTTGCTCTTTAAGGAGTGAAATCCTTAAGTTGACCCCTACTGAGAATGGAAGCAAAAATGACAATGGCAGAGATTCTCCCACTGGAGGTGTATCCATTTAGCGTAACATATACTTTGCTGTTAATGCCTTCTGGAGCTTCCTATGAGTAGTACATTCTCCACTGGCTTAAATAGAACATGACCATTTATAAGCTGTGATAAAAGAAAAATCAAAATGGTCCTTCATTTTAAACTTAAACCTACCTGCAGTCATCGTAAGCTATGAGAGAGGTCAAAGGTCCTGAACAACTTATCACACACTGGGCTATTTCAGCTGGAAAATAATACACACAAGCCATGTCATGTGACTTCCAACAATGTGGCAAATTGGTCATGTGATATTCAGATCATTCTTCACATTTATACAGGGTAATCAAAGACTTCACTGTCAGCTCTATGGCTTGGGTAAATTACCTAGGTGTCTGATGTGAGAAGGAAAGGCTCTGATCAGACTGCATGTGCAGTCTGATCATAAGTGCAGTCTGATCAGAGCCTTTCCTTGTCACAAATGCCACAATGTTAGAAGTCACATGATGTGGCTCATATATAGCTACATCATGTTTGTTTTTTCGTAGATATAGTATCTTTATAAAGCATGGTCTAAAGTTCTACAGCATGCACAGTGTTATAATGAGACCTTGTGACAAAACAAATTCATCCGATAAACACAATAGCTAATACATTGTGACAATGATGCCATGTGGTATTAGTATTCAAATACTAGAATACTATATCATGGTTCATTGAGATACAATACAATAACTTCATTTGATGTCTATGTAGGCTGGAACAAAAAGAATTGCAGTTATGTCTTTCTGCAGCGTTTTTGACTGCTTAATGATTTCAGAGTTTTGTCTCTGACATCAAATCTTGCCATAATAAACATAAACAGTGTCATTTGCAAACAAAATTGACCTTCAATACTATGGCAAAACTATCTGAGCACACATTGAGGAATGAGAGCAGAAACACAAAGTCTGACCAGAGTCTGCACTGTTTAATGTTCAATCAACCCACTGGCTGTATAATCAAATTGAGCTTTGACACAACAAAACCAACAAAGTGGCATGTATGCCCGGAGAAGACTCAGATTAGCCTGGGCATCCCCCCAGTCAGATTTAGAGTCTTCACTGTAGGCATGGAGGTAGCTTAGAACCTTAAGTACACCTTAAGTGCACAGCAAAGACTGATCAGACTGGGCAGATGCCCAGGCTGATCAGCATCTTTGCTAGGTGCACATGCCACTTTGTTGTTTTGTTGTGTCACCGCTCAATTGTGAAAATTTCATAGTAATTATATTCCAGGGGTCGTATTCATAAAATCACTTAAGTTGTTGCTATGCTGTTGCTAAGGCTAAATTTCTATAAAGGAGATTTCCTACAACTATGAAATTTGCTCTGGAGGAACAGTCTTTGTAAGACTGTTCCTCCAGAGCAAATTTCATAGTTGTAGGGAATCTCATTCACAGAAATTTAGCCTTAGAAACAGCATAGCAACCAATTAAGTTGTTTATGAATACGACCCTAGATAATGATTATTCTGAAATAATGTCTGTAAATTCTCATAGAATGGTCTGATTGATACAACTCCATGAAGGGGTTTTCATAGAAATAGGAAAAAATAAAAATTCCATGGAAGGCTGTGTCTTTCCCACAAATAGAGCTAAACCAGAAAGGTCAAACAGAAAGGTAAAGGTTTCCCATAGCCTAATAGCCGTAGGGGCAGTGGGGGTTAGAGACCCACTGTGTCTTGGGTACAGCACATGAAAGGTGGAGCCCATCCCTCTTCTTTTCCTGCCTTATCCTTCCCTGATTCGCAGCAGGTACCCATTTACTGCTGGGTTGACAGAGAGTGTTTTCCAGTCGTTGGATGGCGAAACCCGGGCGCGATCTCACGGTCAAACATACACAGCCACAGATGCCACCTATAATGGAAGAGCAATACCTATGCCTCACATTCTGCTTGTCCCAGGTGAGACAATTATCCTAAACTATAATCAAAACCTCTCATCTAAACTCTGTTTCAACAGTCAGCGTCATAAAGTAATACCTCTTGTATCTCTGTCCCATATTCTAACAGTACTATTTCTAGAACATGTGTCCAGTAGAACTCTCCCATAAATTTGTACAGTGATACATTACCTCTGGTTTCTCTGTCCCATATTCTAACAGTACTATCTCTCGAACATGTGGCCAGTAGAGCTCTCCCATAAGGAGGTAGGAATATACAGGCCTCTACGGCTTCAGTGTGACCTTTATACTCTTGTACTACACTCAGTGTCCGCAAGTCCCATAACTAGGAGAATTGTAAGAAAAAGGAACACTGTAAATATGTTTTAAGCTCATAATAATAAGATTCAAACCTTATGGACATTGACCCAACACTGGGTCAACATTGTCCAAAAGTTGTGTTCACAAAGACATTTGAAAGTCATTAATAAGGACCAATGTTGTATGGGCATATCACCATTTTTATGCTGTTTTATCAATGGGAGACAACTTTTATGACTTCCTGTTTAGAAAAAAAAAAAGGTCTACTCTGAAATGATGGAATTTGCTCCTAGGGTATTCAGTTTATTTCTTTAAGAGCTGCATTGGACACTGTTTCTTAAAATGGAACTAAAATCTGAAAATTTTGTCACAAACATACACCTAGCAATTCTTATTTTAATCTACGAAAACTTATAAACTGAATTCCTTTGCTTCTCTTACAAAAATTCTAATTTTTTATTTTGTTTTGCTAGAAATTTGTAGGAACAAATTATGCTTGACACCACGTCAACTGGTTTACAATAAATCCACCATATGACATGAGCAAGTCATAAAGTTATACATTTTACCGTATTAATGCTAATAAACACCCCTGCTCTAATAAACACTCCTGCCTCTTTCCAGAAATGATGCTATATTAACTTGCATGAACTCCTGTTTACTTCTCTGGATGAGGTACTTCTTTAAAACGAGGTCTACTTTTAAAGGAAAGAATTTGCTCATAGAGGAGCAGATTCTTTCCTTCATGGGCTGATCCCCACCTCTACTGAGAAGGGAGGCAAAAACAGTAAAGTTTCTTCCACTCGAAGTATACCCATTCACTTTAGTACTGTTTATCAGAGGTATTGCAGTGCCCAATTTAATTCAATTCTGGCTCTATCTAGTGCCCCCTTTTGTAAAATGCAACACCCTTGGGGCGTTTAATAGGATTATAATGGTATATAAAGGGTTAAACAAACATTTATCATTTTATGACTCAGTATACTTTTAGCTTTTACATTTTGTTATAATGGTATGTCTAAATCATTATACTAGCTACACCAATCATTTTGCTGATATTACCATATTTGTACTGATTAGAAATCAGTGTGTCTAACAATACCATCAGTAACTGTTTTACTCAAGTACCAGCAGTATATCTGAATGGTCACAACCCACAAAATAAAGATAACCTTTATTGGAGCCGTGACACGACAAAACCCACAAAGTGGCATGTGCACTCAGGGAAGACTCAAATAAGTCTGACAAGAGTCTATGCTGTGTGCTTAAAGGGCAGCTAAGGGTCTTAGCTAGCTCCACCTGGACAGCAAAGACTCTGATCAGACTGGGCAGATGCCCAGGCTGACCTGAGTCTTGACTGGGCGCACATGCCACTTTGTTGGTTTTGTTGTGTCACGGCTCAGTTCGCTTCCCCGGATAGAAATTCTTTATAGTTCTCTTAAAACTGTTCTTGACAGAAAACAACAATGCCATTGTATTACTACTGTATAAGTGGTACATGTAAGTGGATCAAACTACTGGACTGCTACTATATATTTGATACATATATATCTAAGTGGATCAAGCTACTGCACTGCAGTACTGGCTGACCTTTTACAGTGGCCATTACAGCTTTGAATGTGAATGAATGTACTTTCATGGGAAGCAACTCTTGCCATTTTGATTTCTATCTCCCTTCTCAATGATCCAAATGAAAATTATCTGCTCTCTCCTTTAAGCAAAGATCCTATTTTGTCCTCCAGGGAAGCAAACAGTGAATCATAGAAATTGTTTCCCTTTGTAAAAATAATGACGGAAAAACACGGGTGTGCGACCATACAATTTAAAACTGGCTGTAGTGGAGATAAGTTAATTCTGAAAAGCTAGATACTTAAAAAGCACAGAACACATTATAGAAACCAAAAAAGCAATTTTTTCGTGTGTCCATTCATGTATTCAAGTACAGCTTATTTTATGATTTTACAATGAAGTTATATTTTAATTTGTGAATAAAGGACATGAATGAATGTAAGGTGATGTTTCATAATATACTTTATTTCTTTCCTGAAAACAAATGTTGTGACTCTCATCTGAACTACCACTTGAGGTGGTTCTTATGAAGGAAACAACATATATATGTTAACAGTTAAAGGGATTTAATCTTTATTCAGATCCACCATAACTTCTCCTACACACTTACCAACATACACCAATCCCCATCCCCTAATCTGGAGGCCCAATAACTTACAGTGGCTTCACAACCATTCCCACCAAAACCATTACTGCATGTCAGGCAGTAATTTCCATCAGAACTAACATCACAACACATCTGTATATACTGCTTCCGGGGAAAATTATGGGATACTGACATAGTTCGGAAGTCAAACAACCTGAAATCAGACAAAAATTCCTATTTTGAGCCACAACACACCAAAACTAACAAAGTGGCATATCTGCCCAGTGAAGACTCAGATCAGCCTGAGCAGCCGCCCAGTCTGATCAGAGTTTTTGCTGTGCACTTTAAGGATAGTTAAGGATCTAAGCTAGCTCCATGAAGACATCAAAGACTCTGATCAGACTCGGACTATACCCAGGCTGATCTGAGTCTTCACAGGGCACACATGCCACTTTTCTGGTTTTGTCATGTGACTCATTTCTTTAAAATGGCCTGTTTTAAGATATTTGATATATCTATTTAAGATATCTATAAAGTGAGTAAAGTTTAATAACATATTTATGGAGTTAATGCTGGAGTCATTTGACTCTTTCTCACTGGGTGGTTGCTTAGTCCCGGTGGGCGATGATTTTTTCTGACAATCGTCAACGATTTTTTCTGACAACGGTCCCGGAATTTTTCAAATCGTCAATGATTTTTTCTCCGTGACGTCATAGCAGATAACTGGTGCGACAAAATGGTGAGTTTAGTCGATTAAAACATTTATTTACAAATCCTATGCTTATTCTTGGTAGAGATTAGGCAAATTAAATAAAATACACATGTTTAACGTGGCCAACAGATAAAAGAAACCCGGAAATTTTCGTTTAGGGTACATGTTGAAGAACTGTCCTCTATGTCTATGTCTGCGAAGTTTACCATAGGGTAACCTTAGTTTTAATCATAAATCGGTGTTGGGAAAATGTCTCATTATTTTTTGACACTTTACAATAATATAAATAGGTCTGTAAGCCCATTTTCATTTTTCATAGGTCCCGGATTTTTTCCTACAAGTCCCGGATTTGCTCCTACAATAGATTTAAAGCGCCTGATTTTTCCTGACAACGCAAACCACAAAATGAGTAGTTATTATGATACGTTATTGCGCATATATTGAACAGCAAGGTCAAAAAATGCTTCAAACTTAATTTTGGTGCTTAAATGGATGACAAAATATTTGTCGGTCATCAAAAGACCAGCCTTTCCATTGTATGCACTATGTAGCCCATTCTACTGCTTCAAATTTGGTTGTTAATTTGAATGCCGCCACGGTCAGGCTATTTTTCTCTTATGAGGCATAGTAAATTTACATTGTTTCTCCAGAATTGTGCGCGCATGCATGCGTGTGTACGTGTGTATGTGTGTGATTCCAAAGCATCAATATTTCCTTTTGTACTACCTTTGGTGTACAGTGCTTGCCTGTTCCTTACAATCCTCACCATAGCATAGTGTATGTGAGGCTTGACAATGCACAGGTCCAGCCGGTTCTACGCTTGAGGGACTGAACATTTTTACATACCACACATCAACAGCAGAACAGAAATGTTTAAACCAAAATGTTCTGAGAAGTCAATCCTTTGAAAGCAAGGGATACATAAAAGGAATAAATGAAAATAACATAATCGGTTCAATTGCAGCCGCCGGGCCGCGTAGCGCAATCTGTAGGGCACCTGACTCATAAGTCAGAATTCCTTGGTTCGAAACCCGGTCTGGCCACATACTTTCGTTTCTCCTTCCGCTGATTCAAGAAGGGCAGTTGTCAGTTACTGGCGAAATTATGTGCACTTGGTACTTGTTAACCGCTTAGGAGGTCTAAGCCTGCCAAGGAATAGTGTGGTTAGGTTAACTGACCGTCAAATCAATCAATCAATAAATCAATCAATCAAGTCAATTGCAGCCATGTCCCTAGCAGGAGCTAATCTCTTTTAAAATTTGTCGAAATGACATCAATGATTCCAAAGGACCAGAAATTATATAATCTGCACAATGATTGGGCACAGTGAGACATTTAACGGCCGTTACACGCCTCCTAACGCCTGTTTCAGTGACGTTTCTATTTTATTTGAGAAAATCTGAAGTTTCTGTTTTAAGAATTTCAGTATGTAATACCACTGAAAAATTGATGGAGCGTAGTAAACACTGTTTGCCATACTCCCATACAAATGATACTAGCTATTGTGGAATTACAACCTCTTGGCAGAATGACATTTAGATGACGTCACGCTGGCATGATTTTGAACTCCTAGTAACTATGGTTACAGATATATGACGTTATTGTTATAAACTGTTTGCCATGTTCCATCAATTTTTCAATGACATTGCATACTGAAATTATTTCAACAGACTTAAGATTTTCTCAGAAAAATAATTATTCTCAAGTTACCGGTATTCAGTTCCGTGTTATACATGCAATGTGCAACACCAGCCATGCCCCTAGCAGCGGCTCGGCCACTCTATTTTCAGAATGACTCAAAATGAAATAAATGTTTCCAGAATGACCAGAAATTATATAATCTGCCCTATGGTGAAGTTTTGGCGAGACGTTTTTCGGCCGCCACACAGCACTTATTGCCATGCAGCAGTAAGCTGACTCATACAACTACAGTTTCTGTGATGAATATTTATCAGGAGCGTAGCCAGACCTAATACTAGGCTAAAAGAAGTAGTTTGAAATATGAATACATGCACCTCCATAAGAGATCCCTCTTCTATTGAAAATGTGCCCCCTTCCACCATTTTTACAAAGTGGAACAGCTTCTGTGACTTCCTCTTCAACTGTTCCCAGGATGGGACTCCTTTCTTGGAGGGGTCTGCTCATGAACAAGAGAATTTGCTCCTACAGGAGTGAGTTCTTTCCTTGAGGAGTTGTCTCTTCAATTTGTCTCTGGATGGGAGTCCTTTCTTAGAGGGCTCAGCTCAGACAGAGGAATTTGCTTGTAGAGGAGCAAATGCTTTTCTTTGAGAGTTGTCTCTCATTTAAAAGGGAGGCGAAAATGCAGAGGTGCTTCTCTCAAAAGTATACTCATTTAGCCATGTGCCTCCTACCACCATTTTTACAAACGAAAATAACTTTTGTGACTTTCTCATGAAGTTTTCCCTGGATGGGAATCCATTTTTAGAAGGATCTGCTCTTAAACGAAGGAGTTTGCTTCTAGAGCAGCAAATTCTTTCCTTTGTGAGTTGTCCCTTTGAGTTTTCCTTGGACAGAAGTCCTTTTTTTATGGAGGGTCTGTTCTCAGAGGGAAAAATTTGCTCCTGGAGGAGCAGATTCTCTTTTTTGGGAATAGTCCCTCATAGAGTTGGGAGGCAAAACTCAGAGGTGCTTTGCTCGAAAGTATATCTTTTACTTTAAAGAGGGAAAAATGTTGAAGCCTGCCCCTCCAGGCCTCATTCTAGCTACGCCTCTGCTTATAACAACCTGATGTGACATATGTTGGATTCCATAGCTATGGTGGTTCCGATGGGTGCCAATATAGAAGTGGTATGCATGACAGCCTCATCTTCCGATGGGGCTGTGGTGGGTACATGTGGAATTATGAAGGCTGGCAGGGTGCTCGGTGGTTTGGCGCCAAGTTGTAAACAGAAACGGTGAGCAAAATGGTGTCAGTCTATCGGTGGCTGCGGGCTACTATTTTGAGGTGGTGTGCACTTGGCACATTCGGTGGGGTGACTCTAGGGGGCACTTGCAGTATGCCCTGGACTGCTTCATTTCTTTGTGTTTGGTGGGCACTACATAAATGGGGCATGCACCAGTCTACCTGCTATGGGTCTCTATGATGATACCACTGCACTGACTTGTCTAGGCAGTGAATGATCTTCCATCTTGGGCAATTGTTAATGTAGTTATATATCATATCACTGAGACTACTTTAGGGCTAGTATGTTTATCCTAATTGTATCATGTATATGGTACTTGTATCATCTGTTAGGAGATATGCTTTATTATTTTGTATCTTTTATTTTGCTCATATTCTGTCATTTGGAATTCTTTCCTTGATTTGTTTGGTTGCTCATTCTGTACCACTATGTGTGCTCCTAGCAGGGCCGAAAATTCGTAATAAAGAGCTTGTATTTTGTATCTTGTATTGCACTATGATGGAGTACGGGGGAACTTTTAATAGTCGCACGGCACCTCCAGCTTCATGTGAAGTTAAATAAGATTTGAAATGTTAGATTTGTTTAGAAAAATGGAATACTTCGAAAAAATGAAAATAGCAGACTCGGTGTAATCTGCACTTGAAGAGAACATTCAAGTATGAAAAAAAAGACTTCTTTTGTAATGTCTTTTACGTATTCCTTGCTTCTGAAGGGTTCATAGTTTCGATTTTTTCATCAGTGGCAGGATAAAGGCAAAACAGTAAATGCAAATACTGTCTCAAGTCATTTCCTGATGCCACTACGACCCTTCGACATTGTGTTGAAAAACATCCAAACGAAAAACTTTGTCTTATGCGGCCGCTTCGTAATGCAGAAAGGAACCTATTAAAATATAAAGCAAGAGTATTTGATGTGTTAGGCAGTTCGTTAAATGTGACATACAAAATATCCAGTTTGCAAACAAGGTGTCAATACTCACAAGAACAATCACACAAAGTCCTGTCCAAAAAATTCGAAGAATTAACACACCTACAAAATCTGTTCATAAACAATTATTCACTGAGCACGACAATGAAATACATACATGTAGTGAAGCAGTGATTTCTGATTTCCCTTTTTGCTGCCTTTTATATTTACCTACAATACGGGGCTAACACCAATTTCCCACGCCTGTGCTGTCAACAGAGCCAGTCAGTTTCTATACATGCTAAAGTGGTTGTCGACCGAGACAGTCGACAGATGTATCATTCGGTCGACAACCACCTCATTATAGTATACATGTGTCATCTACCATAACTGGTACTGCTTACTACCTCCTTCTCTGTCGCGAGCCACTTCCTTTGGCGTCTTCAAATGGCGTCTTTGTACGGTTCCGTTGACAGCACAGGTAAGCAAATTGGTATTACCCCCGTGTATGCTCAAAAAGTAATCAACTGTATAAATGTGCGCAAACAAAATTTTACCTGGAAAATACCTGCAAATGGAACAAGATGGTGGAAACACGTGGGTGGGAGTAGATCTCCTGACTTTGATTTTGCGTAGTTTATGAAGCCACATCAGAGATCTTGTGACGTCCAAGGTCACAGTGAAGTCAGACTATCTAATGCTGGCATTTCAGTCAATGTAGTTTATTCAAACAGCAATTAGGTTATATAATGGCCGTATTTAAGGATATAGGGCCTACTAAATCAATGAATTTGCTAATAGGGCCTCCACTCCAAACTTTTTATGATATTATTGGCACTCTTTGGTTTTGCTTTTGTTAGACACTTCCACACCATCCTCTAGGGGCAAACAGCGTTTACACCCGATATCATACCACTAAACACGCTGAGCAACAGCAGCCCAGGTAACTCAGTCGGTTAAGCGCTGGCCTGCCGATCTAGCGGTCCCTGGTTCGATACCTGCTAAAGGCGGAAGTCTATACATCGTAAACGGGATTCCACTGCACATAGCTTTTCATTATCCCCCTGCCGTCGTCTTTATCTGACTGAAATACTTTTGAACAGGAGTCATCCATCCATCAACGCTTAGCAACACCACACTGAAGCGAAATGGCAGGGAGAAGGTTAATTCTCTGACGCCAGCAATATCAACTTGGAACAATCTGATCTCTGTAATTATAAGGCACTGTAATTATTAAGCATAAAAGATAACAAAAATCCTCTCTTTCTGTCGTGTATTGAATT
Source organism: Ctena decussata (assembly GCA_963989385.1). NCBI lineage: Eukaryota > Metazoa > Mollusca > Bivalvia > Lucinida > Lucinidae > Ctena > Ctena decussata. The sequence goes on from OZ022498.1 coordinate 121,754,144, forward strand.
TTTTCACTCATGAACACCTGCAGTGATAGTTTTCCTTGAGGCATACCACGGCATACATGTCAGTAATGCTTCTGATGTTCAATCGGCGAAATAAAATTAGATCACACACTAAAAAATCTAATTGCTGAGTCTATAATCCGAGTTTTGGGTCTCTGAAATGCAATATATGTGGTAGGAAAAAATCCGGGACACTGTAGGAAAAAATCCGGGACATTAAATTCGTTGTAGGAGCAAATCCTTGACATTTGCTGTAATTTTCGTCCTTGGTTTGCAGGGGTTATTTCACAGAAAAAATGTGACAAACGACTAAATGCGCTCATAAAATGCTTCGGAAAACAGCCTGTTTGCAAAAGATCAGGAGAAAATATTGAAAATAAGTTTGTTCACTTACCCTTTTGCTTCGTCACGCTTACGAGACACTAATTGTCAGAAAAAATCGTTGACGATTGTCTGAAAAAATCATCGCTCACCGGGACTAAGCAACCACCCAGTGTTTCTTGGTACCAATACTTTTACAATGTCAAATCTGCAAAAGTCTGAGTACATATGTCTCTATTCAGCAATAATGCCATTTTGAATGAAACACACTTTTTAAAACATGAATTCAGACCTCTAGATAAGCGGGAGTATTTGATGATAATTTAGGGATAATTATTCTTATTTCACAATGAAACCATATGTTGTGACCTTTCATCAGAAACATATTGCTGAGATGGTTCAGATGAGGAGTCACAATGTATGTTTTTATGCAGAATTTAATAAAGATTACCCCTAATTATCACCAAATACTCCTGCTTATCTAGAGCTCTGATGATTCATTCTAACACTGGTGGCCTATATAGCCAATGGTAAAATCTAGTGATATATTGCATAACAAATCACTGGGCAGACTAGCGTGACGTTAATTAGCGCCATTTGGACGTCATTTTGATTTTTTTGGTAATGTCAATTAGGGGATAACTTGTATTCAAAATTGTCATTTGAGGAGGTAAATCGTCGGTTTTATGGTCGCAAATTCCGTTTTACGGAAAACGGAATTTGCGACCATAAAACCGACGATTTACCTCCCCAAATGACAATTTTCAATACAGTAATCCCCATTCTAATGCACTTTTTCACATTTTCACCTTTCAAAGTGTACTTCTTTGCACCCATTGCAAGCACTTTGAGCAGTGTAAAATCAAACGTCAGCCAATGAGAAGCGACGTTTTATAATGACGTCGGGTTTGCGACAGTATATAGCAGAATATACTGTCGCAAATTTCTGACGTTATCCAATCAGACGTCGCGTTATATTTGTAAGTGCATTAGAATTTTCATTCCATGCGGATAGACGGTGTTGTTTTCTCGCATCAAAATCTTACGAAATGCATGTAAGCGCTTCTGTTACAGTCAAAATTGTTGGCGGGGTTTCATCATGTAATCATGGCGGAAAACTGGAAAAATCTGAAGGAAACACTTATGTTTTCGTTGTTTCTTGCATGTTAGAATCGAAATAGATTCTTACTTACAGTGATTTTTTGCCCAATATATCACTGGTTGTCGATCAGTCGTCAGTGAATACATCACTCGCCCTTCGTGCTTGTGATATATCCACTTCACAACTGACCTTCAACCAGTTATATACTGGGCAACAAATCACTGAAAGTAAGAATCTATTTCTTAAATAAGGTCTCCATTCATACCAAGTACAAAATTTGTAAAGGTCTTTACCTATCCCTGTCTCCGTATGACCTAGTTGTTGGTGGGATGTTAAACCCAAGTCCACTCACTCACTCTTTACCTACCTGACTTCTTTATCTTCACCAGTCTGTACTAGTAAATGAGAGTCTGGCACAAATTTTACATCAGTCACCTGTAAAACAATACCCGTACCGTGATTATCCCAAATGCTGGAGGCACCTTAACCAATTACTGTATTTATTTGACTATAAAACGGTGCTTTTTCCCTCTCTAGAATGCTCTCAAGTATCTTGAGCAGTCTTATGAAATTGCTATAAGATGGTTTATTTTCCTTCTATCTTATAACATGGATCTAGATTTTTGGGAGAGTTTCAAAAAAGAAAAGCCCATTTTATTACCTAAGAAATACGGTACTGGAGCTATTCTACACCAAGAACAAGTTCATGCCTAGCAAATGCACAATTTCAGTCCCACTTGGAAACTGGAAGTTCAAGCTTCTGGAAATAAACAGCCAAAATCTAGCTATGCTATCAGCCTCATACAGCGGTAGAGCATATTAGGACAAAATTTCAGCTTTGTAAAAGATAAACTGGGGCCGTATTCATAAAACGACTTAAGTGGTTGCTATGCTGTTGCTAAGGCTGAATTTCTATAAAGGAGATTCCCTACAACTATGAAATTTGCTCTGGAGGAACAGTCTTTGTAAGACTGTTCCTCCAGACCAAATTTCATAGTTGTAGGGAATCTCCAACATAGAAATTTACCCTTAGCAACAGCATAGCAACGACTTAAGTTGCTTTATAAATACGGCCCCTGGTGGAGTTATCACAAAACTCTTGGAACTGGCCAAATACTTAATTTCGGTTTTGCCACTTTCAGCCATTTTGTGATGGCTCAAACAATTCTTTGACTTCAAAGCAATTAAGTATTGTGCACAAATATGCTTTACAGCCCTACAAATTGACCAGCATTCTTATAGTTTGGCTAACTGTTTGCAGAAACTTGAATTTTTCATTTCAAGGTGGGAATGGAATCATGCATTCACCATGCCTGAACTTATTACTATCTGGCACTGTGTGGAAACAAAGTAGACAGGAAAACAGTGCTGACTTTGATCAGACTGCTCCTTTTGTGGTGGTTGTTTGGTTATTTATTTCATTTCACCTATCATCTTTTCTTTTCTCCCTCTTTCCGAGAGAGAGCTCAATATAGACCAAAATACTATCTCAAAGGGCCTTTAAACCGAAAACAACCAATCTCTATAATGGGCCCTAAAGATATTGAAAATGCATTTTCATCTTCAGGGCAACTTTACTGCATATGTTATTTGAAAAACAAGCATGATAGTTCAGATATTTTGAAATGCTTCATCTCTTCTACAGTCAAAATGCAATACATCTGTACTTGTCTGTTTTGATAGGAAATATCTATGACAAAAAAGTTCTGAGCACTTAGTAATCCAGTATTATCACCAGCTGCCGGGAAGAGTTAATTGGTTCTAAGTGGTTTATGACTGAGAACATCCTGACAAGCTATTGAAGCTAATGACCACAGTCATGAATTTTGAGATAATACAATATACACATTATGCAGATGACTAACAAAACATTAGTAACAGGAAGACGAATCTGTAGACAGAAGTCTCCTTCCCTTTACTTTGTTTTCTAATCTAATACGGTAATTCATGATAAACTTCCTTCAGAAAAAACATGGGAAAAAATTGTTTAACAGATAAAATTTCCTGAAAACCACTTGGTGGAATGCAAACACTGTAGACCCAGGTCTATATTAGTTGCCCACATATTTTGTCCCAACTGCATGTCTGAATTTTTAGACAACTTACCAAGCTGTATGAATGTGGTTTTGATAAGCCAATAACTAAAGCAGTGCAAACCACTTTAGGTTGCCACTTATCCTTCACTTTAAAAATCCTTGATGTTTTTTTATTTTCCATACCTTTTGATGGATCTAGAAGTTTATTATATTCTTACCTTTAACAGTATTGTTACTTGAAAACTTGTGGCTACCAGTACTCTTAAAAGAAAGAATTTACTTCCTCCTGAGAGTTCAAAATCTTTCCTTTAAGCATGTTAAGAGTAGCCCCTATGAGGTGGCAGAAAAATACATACTTCTGTGCATAGCTAGATTATCATTTCTGAAAGTATATGCTTTCCCCTGGAGCAGAAAAAGTGTGTTTTTTGAAGACTATCATATCCCTTGTTTCAATTTCCTGACCTTGCCCTGACATTTCATGTTACGCATTTCCATATCTCCCTGTCCAATGACAAATTTCCAGACTTTTTGCTGACTTGTAAAATCAAAGGGCCAATAGCCCTGAAATGACAGATTCAATCAGAATAAAGTCATGCTACATCAGCTCAAAATAATTTCAAACTTCAGTCCTGTTGTTAATGGTCCAGCTCCATTAATGAAAATAAGCCAATTAGCGCAAATCACTTCATGCTCCTGCAAAAATTCTATCTCTTGTACACAAGTAATATTTGAATTCTGGCAACGGTTACTGCTTTTAACTGACTTTAAAGCACTCAGCGTTTGTGGTATTTCGCATTATAATTACCAATAGACCACGAGGATGTCCACTCCAATATTTACAATATGGCAATTCTATAAATAGCCACCGATAAACACACAATTACCGTATGATGTCCAGTATAACACTTGCGAGATAAATGAATAAACCTACAGAATTTCTTTTACATTACATTCTCTGCAATGATTGACGTGCTCGAAATACTGTTTTTTAGGCAAGTTTACAACTGTAAAACAGTTTTTTTTCAGCAGCAGCTTATTTATTTTACTTAATAAAGTATGAGGGGCGCTTGAAGAGGGGGCGAATACGGTAATTGGCAGATTGATTTTAATTCAGTTTGTATTCGTTATATTTTTTGACCGCTAATGTCATTAGTTGGATACTTCTTATTTTACAAAACTACTTAAATAATTATACCTGCACAAGAATACGTTAAATAAGTTCTCATTTAACTTCGTACAAAACTTATTTTCAATTCCAGACGTTTATCAGCAATATGACCTTACGATCACTTCATTTTTCTGAGCGGATGAATACAGCTGTGAAAGCCACTTTCCAAAATACGCTTGTGACAGCATTGAATGACTGATAGAATCAGTCATTAAAAAATCATTTTCAAGATGTTTTTCCTTGACCATGGCAACCCTGCATTGAATCAAACTGCTAACTGCAACCCTACAAGTCAGCCGGGCCATACAGAACAGAATTAGTACTCTGACTGTGATTGTAGGTGACTGAGAGGAGCCAAACCGAACACCTGACTGCCACACTATCAAGCCAGACTTTCAAAGAAATTGCCTCCAACATAAAAGCGATGAAACGACAAAAACAGGGCAAAGACTCAGATCAGTCTGGGCATCTGCCCAGATTGATCAGAATCTTCACTTGTGCTTAAAGGTAATGGTCTAAGCTACCTCAACACCGGCAGCTTAGACTCTGATCATTCTGGACAGATGCCCAGGCAGAGCTGAGTCTTTGCTGGGAGCACATGCCACTTTGCTGTTTTTGTCATGTCACAGCTGATATGAGATATGTTGACAGAAAAGCTGTTTTAAGGTGCACAGGAACACCTCCATATTTTTTTTCCACAACTGGAATCAGCTACTTGCTTTCCTGAAGGAAAATGCTCTTCCGAAATGAGGTCTACTCTTAAAGGAAAGAGTTTGCTCCCCTAAGAGCAATTTCTTTCCTTTCTGAGATGATGTGCATTTAGAAGCAAGCAAAACATGAAAACTGTTGTTTCTTTTCCGTAAAGTGTACCCATGAAGACATCAGTGCAAGGTGCTCTTTCAAACCATCATGTGCATATATAAAAACATGTGTGATTCATCAAGAAAATCAGGGCTTCCACTAACTTTTAAAATTTGGAAGTCTATACTTCCATGGTGTCAGTTTTGGACATATTGAGAGAATTTTTTGGAAGTCTGAAGTTTTTAGGAATGACTTATGCATGATTATTGTTTTTACCCCCCCCCCTCTCCTCATCTCAAACACCCCCCCCCCCCACACACACACACACATCTCTAATACTGTAGTGAACTTTTTGGTTCTACGCAGGGGAAGCCTGTGCATTTGCGCAGTCTAATCAGAGTCATTTCTGTTTGTTTGTGAACAATACGTAAGTCCTGAGCATTCTAAAAACTGAGAACTCGCCCAAGTTATGATGGTTGCACTGTCTGTTTAACGTATCCAAATTGTATAATTTTCCCTTCACTGCCGCCGAATGCGTCGGAAATACGGTGACTTACGGAACGTGTGAAGAGTGTATATTTACTAGCTTCCACCGAAGTATTCGGCTGTCGCTAGGTCGATGTTCATTATTATTCATGTTAGATGCGAACAAGAAAGACCGGTCTGACTGCTTAGTTGCGCTGGCTGATACGATTATTGTACTTAGATACCTTTAGCCGTCACACGGATAAAATGACACTGCCTATGGCACGTGTATATGAATACTCATAGCGGCGTCTTTTATCTTTACTTCAAACACAAACGGGCTTGACCCATAAACGAGCAGGTAATTGCATATCAACGCTACCGTTAGTATTATACCCAATATATAATCGCGTAGACCCTGATCAGATTGCGCTATTTTTGTGCACTGTTCGGCATTATTTTCGCACTGGTTTGCATAACGATATGACCATACAACTAGGAAATCGGTGATATGGACGTTTCCATTTTTGTATTTTAATAGTGCCATTATTCAAAACATTGTATATTATTACCATAGCGTCGACCATAACGTGTCGGAAATAGTGACTATCAATATGAACAGTGTATCTACACTTTTCGTGGAATAGGTTCGTATTCCTAAAAACTCCATTGCCGACAATATGGATCATGACAAAACTATCCATTGTAAGGGCAAATGCAAATATGAATGTTGTGTTCGTAAAAACTTCGGACAGACTTTGTCAATTCATCCGTTATGGATACATTCACAAACTTTTGAAGTCGGCATACGCCCTACACATACAGGTCAGTTACTTTCTCGCGATCGTAAAAAAGATGGACACCTTTCATCCAAGAGCCCAGTCATTGTGATTTGATAAGTTGTTTTGCGGACTGCCGTAAGAGGATATATATGTACTAGTGCGCGTTATTTTGACACTCGTTATTGACAGGTAGGCAGTCCAGCATGTGGTTCAGTGCTCAATACGGACAATCTCGATTGGCCCATAGGCGGTCTTTTTGTCTGGCTAACACCTGCGTTAATCCGATCAGTTATGACACATGCTAGAATTCTAAAGACAGTGGCGATATTTCGTACGTCGGGACAAGATCAAACGGCCGTATGTGACAAATATCAGACGTATGCCAGACGCCAGGGGTCCAATTTTTTGACATACAAGAGCAAATCCTGGGTGTAATATACGGCCATACATCCGTTAACGGAAGCCCTGAAGAAAACGCTGTAAAATTGCTTTAATTTCTTACATTTATTTACATACTTCAGAATTCTCAACTAAGTACCCAGCAGACATCAATTTATCAATGTTACATACGTCCATGTGATATTGGTACATATGACACTGCATGAACACTGGCACCAGAGTCCCAATATTGTCCGCCGAACGGTAAATGTGCATGTAGGTCAACACTGTCAAATCTAAATACGTTTATTTTTAGATTTGACAGTGCTGACCTACATTAGTGTTTCCCCCAGACTCCTAAAAGGGGCAGGGTAAGCTGAAAAAGGGGCAGGGTAGCCTGGAAGCAGAAGGGCATTTGACGCGCACGCGCGCGACTTTCAAAAAACATCTGTATTTATCATATAAACATGAATTTCCACATTGCTACATGTATCATGCAGATTGTTTATTTTTATTTAGACTGCTGTGTGCTTCAGCTGATAAAATAATTATAAAGTTCTGCATTAATAAAATATTATTTTTTTTATTTATGGGCTAGGAGGTCATTACTGCAACTGATTTCTGTATATATGTTTTTAATCACTGTGTTGTCCATCTCTTGCCTCTCACTCCCTTTCATTCACCATCCTGTGGTCACATAATTGCTGTAAGGTGACACAGTGTTTCCTACCTTCAGTCAAGCTCTTCCTATATGGAGCCTCATATCTTATCCTCATCTGCCATCCAGTTGAGCTGGCCAACTGCTAAACTGTTTACAATCTAGAAGTTGTGGGCCTGAGTTCTGCAAGATCTGATAAGAGCCTAGGGATTATTTCAGCTTTAATACTGCATTCATTACTGCATTGGCTCCAAATGGCTGAAATACTGCTAGAAGGGCTGTAAAAGATATTAATCATTCAAACATCATCTTCTCCTGTCAGCCCCAAAAGATGGTGCATACATAATAAAAAATGTTTCATTAACCTGTTTACACCACACATGGTGCTATATAGTTTTTACTGTTTTATTCTTTGACTTTATTTATTCATTATTTTTTTCTGTTTTGGCACTGTTCTTTTTTCTCTATTTTTTTTTATTTTAGGCACTGTCTTTTATTTCATTTCACCCCCATACAATGCATAATGTACACTTAAATTGAAAACATATCAAATGAATTTAATAAACAAAAAGAAGTAATGATTATCTAGTTACCCATAAATTGATTTTAGATGGCCTCTTTAAGGCTCTTATTTTCTAATTTTAATCCTTTTGCTAGTAAATATGGTAATGCCCATTAAGCAAGTACACAAGCTGTGATGGCAATTATCAGACAATGACTCTTACAAGTGGGTAAACATTATTACCTGGACAGTCTATTTATAGACATACCCTGTGTAGTGTCAAAAAGCTGTGTGTATCCCACCGGATGGACAGCCATATAGCGATTATCAACAGAAAAGGTATCTTTCTCAGGAGGGAAAAAGGGCTTATTTTTCAGGGCAGAGGGAACCTTTTTAAAGGCAGAATGGCGGGAGGGAAGGGCAGGAAGGGCGCGGCGCCCTTCTATACCTCTATAGGGGAAACACTATACATGTACATTTACCTTTCTGTGGGCAATGTTGGGACTCTGGCGCCAGTGTGCATGAACACTGATACCATGATGTTTCATTATGCTTTAAGTTAAGGTTAAATGTTTGAGAGAATTTTTACTTTGTGATACAACAAATTCACAAATGTGAAAATAAGATTTTTGTGAACTTTTCGTGATTTACAGTAAATTCAACCTTGTAGTTATAACACTGTATTTTTCCCATCTATTTAGTGTCATGTGTAAATACATTAAACTTTTAATTTTAAGCGTTTTAATTTGTAAATAGTTGAACTTTTGAAATTGATTTGAGATGCTGAACAATTTTAATTTGTATATGTATTTTTGCTTCATTTTTACTTTAGCATATCAGGTTGACAATCAAGATTTTGGATGATACAGGCGAGACTCTGATTAGGTATTCAAGATATTGGGGGTCTCTCTTGTTCTTTGTTCAAGCTTGTTCACTGTCAAACAAAGACAGGTGACACAAATTTGCATCATAACTTCACACTGCAATTTGGACTGAAAACAGCAATTTAGACAGTAATCTAACTAATAAAATATAGATGTAACATTAGCAACACTCTTGCCCAGAGTGCTTTGTGAACCTGAAATTGAATTTATCAGAAAATTGCGAGTCCTTTATTGGCAAAAATTAGCCAGGTGGGGACTAAAACCTACTAAGTTGACATAAAAGATTTGGTATTCATTTAGTTACCTAAGAGGTGTAAGACAATTATCAAGGCCTGAAATGAATGCTATTTATACCAAGGCTATCAAGCAGTCTTCACTAGATGCTTGAAACCAGCCTTGCTGTCATTTATTTCAGGTAAGTCAGATTTTATATTTTCCTTATTTTCTGAATTTTCTCTGTTTTATAGTAATTAAGGGCAAAATTGTCTTTCATGAATCAAGTTTAACTACTGTATGTATTTTTAAATGTAAAGCAAAATTACTATTAATGCAAGATTTATTTTCTTAAGGCTTACCTTCATTCAGTTCTGGGGAAGGTAATATCTTCTTAATTTGCAAATAATTTCACACTACAGAAACTATTCATGTCTATTTGCTCATCAGCAAGATTCATTCAAAATTATGTTATTCCAAATTAAAGTCAGTTTAATCAATTTTCAAGAATGCTGGTACTAAGGTATGTACTGATTTCTATTTGCTTGTCGGCAGGAAGAGCCCTGGTAACTCAGTAGGTCAAAGCTAGGCCTACTGAGCTACTGGTCTGGGTTTGATTCTGACAAGGAGTGGAAATCTTTGTAGCTGTAAACAGCTTGCGCCTGCACCTAGCCTTTTTCTATAATCCTCTCATTGTCCTACATGACCGAAATACTGTTAAAAGGACGTAAAATTGTAATTTTTCTATGTTAAAGGCATACTCTAAAACAGCAAATACAGGCTATTACTAAGGTGAAGTAAATGCATAATTATGGGTAGTTTTATCTCAGTCATAACTCAGCATACTGGCCCTTCTTATTACTAAATAACTTCTCTGTTGTGTGTAATTCTGATCCTGATAGTGAGGTGTACCTGTCACTGCTATGTGAGTTATTCCCCATGACATAGATTGACACACAACTGTTCAAATGGGGCTCATAGTGCTGATGTATGACTTTGATAGCTTGACTTCAGAATCTGTCCACCGTCAAAGAGTTGGCATTAGGATTTGGGGTTTGGTCTGGTTTTGGGTGGCAGACATTATATTGTAAATAATTGTGCTTGCTTTGATATGTATATGTTTTCGTTGTTTGATATGATTACATGTAATAAAAGACTAGATGCTTGAAACCAGCCTTGCTGTCATTTATTTCAGTATAATTAGTCACTACAAAGACAGCGTGAAAAACCGTTTTCACATAGTGAAAATGCTCAGTCCAGACTGTTCTGCTGGATATTTGATATGGATGGATGAAAATGAGTTCTACATGCCTTTTTACTGTATTTCTTTCATATCAAGACAATGGTATGATGATACTGAAAGACTGTGAGCAATGGAATTTCTTTTACAACTTGAAGAATTCTGCCACTAAGGCAAATACCGAAACCTAGTGATCAACCAACTGTGCATATTTAAACTGCCCAAAACCTGACAATACTGCCAATTCAAGTTGCATTTGCACTCTAGCCATGGACAGTTTGCATGTGTCTAAAAATAAGCTTTTTCATGACTGGCTATGAAACCTTCAGATATAAACATAAAAATCTCACCAAGTTTCGTGAAATTTTGTTTTCTCTTTCACAGTCACCAGTTTCAACGTCCCATATTTTTACAGTGTTATCTCTTGATCCACTACATAATAATGTATTGTCTGGAAATGGGAAAAACAGAACATTATGAAGCATCCTTTTTGAATTAAAAATATTTGAGCTGCAACACGACAGAACCAACAAAGTGGCATTTGTGCCCAGGGAAGACTCAGATCAGTCTGGGCATCCACCCAGTCTGTTCAGAGTCATTGCAGTAGGCTTTTTCGATAGCTAAGGGTCTAAGCTACCTCCAGGGAAGACTCTGAGCAGACTTGATGGATAGCTGGACTGTTGTGAGTCTTCCCTGGGTGCACATGCCACTTTGTTAGTTTTGTCGTGTCGCGGCTCACATGTTTACATGACATATGACACCATAAAACATGTCTTAATTCTTGTGAAAACAAAACAGACCCTGATCAGGCTGGGCAGCAACACAGTTTTACTATTCAATTCTACCCAGTTCAGAACAGCAAATGTGAATGGGTACATTTTTTTAAGGGAAACAAACTGCCATTTTCATTTCTGCCTCCCTTCTCAATGGGGATCAACTATTAGGAAAGAATTTGCTCTACTAGTAGTAGTATTTCAATTCTCATATTGACGTTCCCCCTGCACCTCAGCTGAACGCATCCATACCCACAGTAACGGGGCGCCGCTCATCCATCCAGTTTGCTCTACTATAGGCACATTCTTTCTTTTAAGTGTTAACTCCATTGCAGAAGGGCTTTGCTATCTAGGGAAACAAAAGAGCCACATCATGTGGCTGCCAACAATGTGACAATTTTGTACAGTGATATCCATCTATACAGGATAATCAGACCTCACCGTTGGCTTTATGGCTTGGGTTACTTACATAGATGGCTGATGTGACAAGCAAAGGCTGATGTGACAAGCAAAGGCTCTGATCAGGCTGCACATAAGTGCAGTCTGATCAGACCTTTGCTTGTCACCAGCACCACACTGTTGGAAATCACATGATGTGGCTCATTTTTAAAGTCTGTTCTCTTTGTGAAATGTACAAAAACCTGGAGATATATCCATTTATGTTGATGGAGCCAAGAAAATGCATAGAGTGAAATGCAAATTCCCAGATCTGCACCTAGTTTTCCCCGTTTGCAATGTAATAGGCATATTTGAGCCGCGACATGACAAAACCAACAAAGTGCATCTGCTCAGTCTGATCAGAGTCTTCGCTGTCAACATGGAAGTAGCTTAGAGCCTTAAATACCCTTTAAGCCCAAGCAAAGACTCTGATCAGACTGGGTGGATCCCAGACTGATCAAATTCTTCATATGGCACACATGCCACTTTGTTGGATTTGTCATGTCACAGCTCGAATTTGAATCTGAGAGATGTATTTCTGTATTTTACTATCGAAAAACATACTTAAACTCAGTTGAGGAAAGCCTGAGATAATTTCTATAAATTCTTCATAAAAGTGTTTATTATAGCATATTAAAGGTAGGTTCCTGGACTAGCGATAACAATTATGTTCACAAAATAATTTCGCCTTTTTCTGGGTAGTATTGAATTCTTATTTTTCTGAATCTGTTGCTACTGAGAAAATCGTCAGATGTTGAAGAAAATAGTCGTTTTCCCTTTTGGTTTATTTTCCTTCGTTGGAATTCCAGTTCTAAAAATAGGTGTGTTATATGTCTATAAGTGCGGGATTTCTGATGCCATTCTCCAAAGGTAAATTTTCTCTTGCCATGAGCTCTCATAGAGGTCCTGGCATGGCAGATGGGTTAAAACTATCCCAAAATGCAATGCAGCCTGACGTCAGCTAACGTTATCTATTTTGGGCGCGAACTAAAAATAGCACTAACTGGTGTGCGAAGCAGAGTTAGGAAATCCCTTGCAAAACAACTTTTCTAATAATATTTTGATTTACTCTTTTAAGTGAAGCTTATTCATTCCCTTTTTATAAGTGCTTTCCAACAACTTGGATGAAAGATGATCAAAATTATGATGCATTCCAAAGTACAGGAACCTACCTTTAATGAGTATGTGAAAGTAAGTTGAGTCACTTAGTAGTACAATGGCAAGTCTTACACGTGACTAAAAAAAGACACATTTAGACAATAGAAAAATTAAGGTTTGCATACCTTTGTTCACATGGATAGCAGAGACAACTAAATCATGGCCCGAGTACTCTCTTACATATTGTGGGTTACCTCGCTGCCACAATTTAACAGTTTTGTCTCGAGAAGCACTGAAAATTCCCTGACAACTAGCACCATAACAAACCTGTCAATAAAATAAAAAACATCCAGTATGATGTAATACAAAGAACACTGAGTTTGTGCGCATGCCCCACTAAGTATACATTAAGGATGTTTCTGAGCATATGATTATAACTGCACAAACCTTTACAATCAGTGAAATGTCAATACAAAAGTTTCTGCTAATGCAAAAGCTTATACATGTACATACTAATGACTGCAGTTAAAGGAAAACACTCACTAAAATGCATGTTGGACTCAAATTGAAGATTCTAATAACCCATAAAATTTGTCGAAAATTTCATCAAAATCGGACTTAAATGAACATAGATATGACAGTTTATAGATATTAAAATGTTGAGCTGGGAACCAGCAAATCTGTGAGTTAATGACGTCATAAACTCACAGTCAAAAATGAAAATCCTAAATAACTTTAGTTTGGAACGACCTGTAGATAAATGAAATGCGTGAATCTATATTTTACTTCATAAAGAAATGATCAAAACTAAATAATACTGTAAGAGTACGCAATTTATGCTCTTATTCTTGATTTAAATATTTTTCACGTGACATGAATTTCCAAAATGGCGGCCTCCAAGACCGCCATTTTGAATTTTTAAAATTTTCATATCTTTCTTAATTTAAGTCCGATTTTCATGAAATTTTCACCAAATTTAATTGTTAATCAAGACCTATAACTTAAAGTTTGTTCATATTTAAGTGAGTGTTTTCCTTTAATATTACTCCTTTTACAGATGAGCTGTTGTCACAGTCCATATAACAGGAAGCGTTCTGTAATAATCAGGGACAATTCCAATAAAGTTGTTATAAAAACATATCCTTTGAACCCTCAAAAGAACTGTTAAAGTGCATCTAATGAGGAGTTACAAAATATTTAATAAAAATAAAAAACAAGAGGGCCATGATGGCCCTGGATCGCTCACCTGAGTATCCCGTGAACTTAACCTCAGAAACATCCATACGTCCAACAGACAGAGTTTCACAAAGATTCAATGGAAAGTGAACCCTTTATTGTGTACCTTAGGTTTTTATAAGATTTAACCTAATGACCTTGTTTTTGACCCCACATGACCCAGTTTCAAACCTGGTCTAGATTTCTTGGATATAAACATTCTGCAAAAGTTCATGAATATCGGATCAAAACTGTGCCCTCTAGAGCGTAAACAATGCTTTTCTAAGGTTTGACCTAGTTATTGACCCAACATGACCAAGTTGCACCCTTGGTCCAGATTTGTAGGAGAAAAACATTTTGACTAAGTCTCATGAAGATTAGAACAAAACTGTGTCCTCTAAAGCATTCACATGTTTTTTCTAAGAACTGACCTAGTGACCTAGTTTTTGACCTGACATGGCCCAGTTTCAAATCAGGTCTAGATTTCATAAAAATAAACATTCTGACAAAGTTTCATGTAGATTATACCATAACTGTGCCCTAAAGAGTGTACACAACGTTTTTCTAAGATTTGACCTAGTGACCTAGTTTTTGACCCCACATGACCCAGTATCAAAGTTGGTCTAGATTTCATTCAGATAAACTTTCTGACCATGTTTCATAATGATTGGATCTTAACTGTGCCCTCTGATTCATTCTAAGATTTATTTCTATTTTTAGCTCTGGCGGCCATTTTGTACAGCAGAGTGGAACCGTTTCAGCAATTTTTGTTTAGAACCATGAGTCAAACACTTCTGTGAAATTATTTTGAAATCGAGCCATTGGCTTTAGAGGAGGTGTCGTTTAAAGGTTTTTCTATCAAGGTTGGGCGGTCGAAACCACCCCCGGTTTTAACCAGTGGTTTTAACCGGTTATAACCGCCCTGGTCAATACTTCTCGAAGTGGTCAATACTAATCAGACTGGTCGATTGGAAATTTTAATTGGTTCTTTGTGTTTTAATGGTGGACTGGTATGTTTTGTCAGGTTTTAATGGTCTATATATTAAGAAAAAAAATGAACTGTTTAGTCCCTGCCAAGGGTACTTATCAGATGGCTTATGGCTAATGAGTTTAGGACACTTTCCACTGTGTTATTTCAATCTCAAGACCTTAGCACTGACCTCTGCATTACAGTCCAGGCACCTAACAATAGTCTTTTTTTCATCATCAAGAGCAGAATAAAAGTTCCATATAGGGTCTTTTGGCTTCATTTTTACACTATTATGACACTTTGATTAACTTTAATTACAGTATTAAATTCACTGATAACAGCAGATAACAGAATGGCCACTCTTTCACACATCTAAATAAACACAGGTGTCACAGAATTACCCTGTGCATTTTACGCCCAGTGATTGGATAGTTCTTATAAACTGGACACACCTTCTTCAGTTTGAGAGAAGTATTCTGACAGTTTGTTTGTTTTGGGGCAATTAAAGTTAGAATTACCTCTAGGATGTATTGTTTAACAGTTAGTGTTTTCATTACAATTTTCACACTTGTCTTCTTATGTAAGAAGCCAGACCAATTTCATTTTTTGTACTTTCATTCAGTTAACTGCTTCAGTAAAATTAATTGCATGTACTGAGTTAAATATTTTAAATGATTATGAAAAAGCTACTTTTAAAATTTATTAATTTTTATTACTTGCATTTGTTTTCCTATTTATTTTTTATTAATGGTTACAGGAAATAAGTTAGAGGTCTCTAGTCTGAACTGAAAGCTGGGTGGTAATGATTCAGTCTGATTGAAACTGAAGATCTGAAACTATTAACATTCAGATTTTGTATGTTTTACGGCCTCTTAATTACAGTTCTGAGCAACAGCAGCAACTCATTAAACACATTTTCAATTAAGCCTGTATTATCTTGTATTGAAACTATGTTAACTCTGTTTATAGACTCCAGTAAAATTGGGATAACAAATGCTAAGTATCTTCAACTGACCATGGTTGTTTCAATTGACCAATCGACCACCAATTGACCACTAATAACCGGTTATAACCAGTAATGACCACCGGTCTGGTCAATACTCATATTGACCGGTCATTTGCCAACCTTGTTTTCTATATTTAGCTCTGGTGGCCATTTTGTTCAGCAGAGCTGAACCATTTTATCAATTTTGGTAGAGGGTCTCCTAAGGAACATTTCTGTGAAATTATTTCAAAATCTTCCCAGCAGTTTTGGAGGAGAAGTCGTTTAAAGGTTTTTCTATTTTTAGCTCTGGCGGCCATATTGTTCAGCCGAGCGGAACCAGTAGAGCAATTTTTGTAGCAGGACTCCTAGGGAACATTTCGGTGAAATTATTTCAAAATCTACCCAGCATTTTTGGAGGCAAAGTCGTTTCAAGGTTTTTTCTATTTTTAGCTCTGGCGGCCATTTTATTCAGCGGAACAGAACCGTTTTAGGAATTTCGGTAGAGGGTGTCTGAAGGAACATTTCTGTGATATTATTTGAAAATCTGCCCAGCAGTTTTGGAGGCAAAGTCGTTTAAAGGTTTTTCTATTTTTAGCTCTGGCGGCCATTTTGTTCAGTGAAGTGGAACCGTTTTAGCAATTTTGGTAGAGGGTGTCCTAAGAAATATTTCTGTGAAATTATTTTAAAATCTGCCCAGTAGTTTTGGAGGAGAAGTTGTTTAAAAGTTTTTCTATTTTTAGCTCTGGCGGCCATATTGTTCAGCGGAGCGGAACCAGTTGAGAAATTTTGATTAAGGGCTTCGGTAGAAACATTTCTGTGAAATTATTTCAAAATCTGCCAAGCAGTTTTGGAGGCGAAGTCATTTAAAGGTTTTTCTATTTTTAGCTCTGGTGCCATTTTGTTCAGCCGAGCTGACTCGTTTTAGCAATTTTGGTAGAGGGTCTCCTAAGAAACATTTCTGTGAAATTATTTCAAAATCTGCCCAGCAATTTTGGAGGAGATGTCGTTTAAAGGTTTTTCTATTTTTAGCTCCGGCGGCCATTTTGTTCAGCGGAGCGGAACCGTTTGAGCAATTTTGGTTAAGGACCTCCTAAGGAACATTTCTGTGAAATTATTTCAAAATCCGTCCAGCACTTTTGGAGGCAAAGTCGTTTAAAGGTTTTTCTATTTTTAGCTCTGACGGCCATTTTATTCAGCGGAACAGAACCGTTTTAGTAATTTCGGTAGAGGGTGTCTGAAGGAACATTTCTGTGAAATTATTTCAAAATCAGCCCAGCAGTTTTGGAGGCAATGTCCTTTAAAGGTTTTTCTATTTTTAGCTCTGGCAGCCATTTTGTTCAGTGAAGTGGAACCGTTTTAGCAATTTTGGTAGAGGGTGTCCTAAGAAACATTTCTGTGAAATTATTTTAAAATCTGCCCAGTAGTTGTGGAGGAGAAGTTGTTTATAGGTTTTTTTATTTTTAGCTCTGGCGGCCATATTGTTCAGCGGAGCTGAACCATTTGAGAAATTTTGGTTAAGGGCTTCGGTAGAATCATTTCTGTGAAATTATTTCAAAATCTGCCAAGCAGTTTTGGAGGCGAAGTCATTTAAAGGTTTTTCTATTTTTAGCTCTGGTGCCATTTTGTTCAGCCGAGCTGACTCGTTTTAGCAATTTTGGTAGAGGGTCTCCTAAGAAACATTTCTGTGAAATTATTTCAAAATCTGCCCAGCAATTTTGGAGGAGAAGTCGTTTAAAGGTTTTTCTATTTTTAGCTCCGGCGGCCATATTGTTCAGCGAAGCGGAACCGTTTGAGCAATTTTGGTTAAGGGCCTCCTGAGGAACATTTCTGTGAAATTATTTCAAAATCCGTCCAGCACTTTTGGAGGCAAAGTCGTTTAAAGGTTTTTCTATTTTTAGCTCTGGCGGCCATTTTGTTCAGCAGAGCGGAACCGTTTTAGCAAATTTGGTAGAGGGTCTCCTAAGAAACATTTCTGTGAAAATACATCAAAATCTGCCCAGCAGTTTTGGAGGAGAAGTCGTTTAAAGGTTTTTTTATTTTTAGCTCTGGCGGCCATTTTGTTCAGCGGAGCGGAACTGTTTGAGCAATTTTGGTAAAAGACCTCCTGAGGAACATTTCTGTGAAATTATTTCAAAATCTGCCCGGCAGTTTTGGAGGAGAAGTCGTTTAAAGGTTTTTCTATTTTTAGCTCTGGCGGCCATATTGTTCAGTGGAGCGGAACTGTTTTAGCAATTTTGGTAAAGAGTCCCCCAAGGAACATTTCTGTGAAATTAATTCAAAATCCGTCCAGCAGTTTTGGAGAAGAAGTTGTTTAAAGCAAAAGTTGACGACGGACGAACGACTGACGACGGACAAAGACCGATCACAATAGCTCACCTTGAGCACTTCGTGCTCAGGTGAGCTAAAAATACGAAAATTATCCCAAAAATATCATTATAATGACCCCTTATTTGCAGCAAGGACCGGGGTACAATAAAAACTTATTAAGTCTTTGCTTATCAAAAGCTCTAAAATATGCATGAATAAAGTTTTACCTTAGTTACTTCCCTATCATGTCCTGTCCATCTATCTAATAATTTGTGGTTGTGGTAATCATATAAAGCCAGGGTCTGAAACAAAAGAAAATGGTCTAAGAACAAAAGTACTTTCTGGCACCATGAAAATCCACCTATGTACCCGCTTCTAGCACTACTGTAAACATTATATTTACTGTATTAATTTCACTTTCACCCTCTCTAGTATGATCCCAACTATCTAAATCAGTCATGAGATTCTGCTATAATACAGGTTTTCCCCTCCAAACACAATCCCGAAGATCTAGATCCAAAGATGGATCTAGATCTTTGGAATTGTTTTGGAAGGGAAACTGCTCCCCCCCCCCCCCCCCCCCCCACACACACACACACCCTTCTTAGTATTAAGAATGGACTCATCATGACTGTTACAAAAATATCTCTTGACAAGTTGACGCAAATTTACTTGCACTGTCTCATCAGAGTTACCTTATAGAGTTAGCAAGGACTGCTGAAACTGTATAGTCACATTAATCTTTTATGTTCGTATATATGGCAACTGTACAAACTCAATGTAATGCATGATATAATATATGTGCATGATCTAGTTTTTATTTTAAAACAACCGACAGTATTTCTTCCTTTTCTGTCCCCATCAGGCACAAAATGTAAAAAGTGTTATCATATCAGTGTCAGTGCAACACCACTGTCAAAACCGCATCATTTTGATGATGTGTGCCTGCTGGATCAGAGTGATGAAGAAATAATCCCAATGCTTTATCACTGATTCTCAAGAAAGTGTAACGAATGGTGTCATGGCTTTAAACGCATGAATAATTTTGTTTTGAGTTGTCTCTTAAATCAAATAAGTGCATGCTCTGAAGTTTCAACCACTACCTAAACATTTAAGTTACAATATTGATTCAAATACATGGAAATACTCACATGGTCATACCTAATACTGAGGGACCCCCCTATTTTTTGCGTGTCATAATTAAAGATGTCAAAATTTGCCTTCAATTATTTTGAAGACTTTCGGAGTGAAGCAAATAGTCTTGACTTTGAAAGGTTGCTTTTATCAAGTTCTTTCGACTAGTGATTAACGGGTATACTTCGGAACACAATGCTTTGTTTAACTCATGACCGTTTCTTGTCACTGAGTTCTGTGTATTCTACGAGTCCAAGCATTAACAAAGCATTCATAAGTTTCGGATGAGGCTAACCAGGTTTGTTTTTTCACCAAGGAGGTCATAATCAGTCACCCTGACAGGCCATAAATATTATTTTTACTATCTACTAAATTCAAATTTTGTTTTGACGCGTCCTTAGTATTCTAAAACAAGAGGGCCATGAGGCCCTGAATTGCTCACCTGGGCAATTGGCAACGTGGCTTTTTCTTATCATGTCTGAAATTGTCAAAATATGAGTCTTGGGTCAAAAGTCAAAGAATGACCATGACCGCTTGCACTCATAAATCTTCATGTACTCATCAAGACAACCATATATACCATTTTTAGGCCAAAATCTTCAAAACTTTCCACGAAATCTTTTCCCATATTTGACCATGCCGCAATAAAGGTCAGGGTAAACCCAAGGTCACCATTTGAACACTCTTGGTGGTACTCTAGTACTCCATACTACTTACCAAGTTTCAAGGCCATAGGTGTATTGGTTCTGGAGAAGAATCACATTAAAGATTTATTCCATAAGTGGTAATGGTGGCCATGTTGGTCATGTGACCTCGACTGTTTGAACAAATTTTTATTCAATCAACCCCTGGAGGCTATATATGAAATGTGTTTACAATTGGCCCTTTGACTTTTGAGGAAATGGTTACCAATGTCAAAATATGAGCAATCTGGATCAAAGGTCAAGAAATGACCTTGACCTCTTGTACTCATAATTCTTCATGACCTCATTAAGACAACTGTATATACCAATTTTTAGGCCAAAATCTTCAAAACTTTCCATGAAATCTCATGTTCTAGGATTTTCCCATATTTGACCTTGCCGTAAAAAAGGTCAAGGTCAACTCAAGGTCATAATTTGAACAACCTTGATAGTACTCAAGTACCCAATGCTACATACCAAGTCTCAAGGCCATCGGTTAATTGGTTCTGGAGAAGAAGGTTTTTAAAAGTTTTTACCATATATGGGCATAGTGGCCATGTTGGTCATGTGACCATGACGGTTAGAAAAATTTTTCATTCCCTCAACCCCTGGAGGCTCTATATTAAATTTGGTCACAATTGGCCCTTTGGTTTTTGAGGAGATTGTTTGAAATTGTCAAAATATGAGAGTTCTGGGTCAAAGGTCAAAGAATGACCTTGACCTCTTGTACTCACAAATCTTCATGTACTCATTAAGATGACTGTATATACCAATGTTTAGGTTAAAATCTTCAAAATTTATCATGAAATCTCATGTTCTAGCATTTTCCCAAATTTGACCTTGCCGTATAAAAGGTCAAGGTCAACACAAGGTCATAAGTTGAACAATCTTGATAGTACTCAAGTACCCAATGCTACATATCAAAACTCAAGGCCATCGGTCAACTGGTTCTGGAGAAGAAGATTTTTAAAAGTTTTTACCATATATAGGCGTGGTGGCCATGTTGGTCATGTGACCTGGACCGTATGAATATATTTTTGTTCCGTCAACCCCTGCAGGCTCTATATGAAATTTGCTTTCAATTGGCTAAGTGGCTTTTGAGTAGATTGTTAGAACTTGTCAAAATATAAGAGTTCAGGGTCAAAGGTCAAAGAATGACCTTGACCTCTTATACTCGTAAATCTTCATGTAGTCATTAAGATGACTGTAGATACCAATTTTTAGCCCAAAATCTTCAACAGTTTCCAAGATATCTTATGTTGTAGCATCTTGCCATATAAAAGCATACGGAAGCAAATTTGACCTTACCGTAAAAAAGGTCAAGGTCAACCCAAGGTCATAATTTGAACAATCTTGGTAGTACTCGCGTACCCAATGCTACATACCAAGTTTCAAGGCCATCGGCCTATTGGTTCTGGAGAAGAAGATTTTTTCAGGTTTTTACCATATATGGGCATGGCGGCCATGTTGGTCATGTGACCAGGACCGTTTGAACAAGTTTTCGTTTTTAAGGTCCCAGGAGGCTCTATATGAAATTTGGTTACAATCGGCCCAGCGGTTTCAGAGGAGAAGTCGTTTGAAATTGTTGACGGACGGACGGACGACGGACGACGACGGACGACGGAGCCTTACCATCCTATAAGCTCCCCCGGAGCCGCTGGCTCAGGTGAGCTAAAAACGTAATTTTTCAAGTGTATTTTACGAGTCAAGCCAAAGTCACCCAGTATATAAACAAGAAAGAAACCTATTGCCTGCCGTGGAATGGAGACAACCCCTAATGGTCATTGGGCAACTATCATAACCCTTAACGAATATGCTTCGTAGAAAATAAGTTTCACGTTTCATAAAATTATTTTACGGGACGTATTATACGGGACAGTAATTCTGAGTAGTACAGGAATGGACCTAGCAAGAAGCTGATACACTCGTAAAAAGGGCACATTGTCTTATTCATTTTAAAATGTACACATGCTCTGCCAATCAGAAGCTGCAAAAGATTGAAAACATGGGAGAAAATTTCAGTTTTTTGAATTTTTCATAATATGATTTCATGATTCAACAAAATATTTGTTTAGTATTTACCTAGTTCGTTAACTCAATTTGATATGTCCATATATGCGCTAAATATTTTCCACTGATTGTAATGGGCAATTAAAATGAAACACTGATGCACTGTGGTCTATTTTTAGGCAATAAATCGCCGTTCGAGCAGTCCCGTATAATACAGAAATGTGTCCCGTAAAATACAGTTAAATTTAATAGCAGTTTTTTAAAGAAAAATCGTTCTGACACACCTGAGGATTAGAAATTATGTTTTAAATTAATTATAATACATGTGTCTTTATTCTCTTCCCTAGACTGAGTAATCTGCTCTCTCAATCTGTAATTTTAATTTGTTTTCTTGGAAAATTTGGTCAAATTTCAAGTCTGCAAAAATAAATTGCCTAATTCGCAATTTATATGGCGCTAGGAATGATGTTCTTCTGCGGTTTAATTATCTGTTAGTGTTATAAACGTGTTATTGTCATCACAAATTGGATATTTTCCTAGTGGGAAGACTGGAGAATTCGTGCGATCAAATACAACATTAATGTCTCGTAAAATACAAATTTAAAACAAGTTTCACAAGATGATTTTATGGTAATATTTTGTCATATAACAACATAGTATACACAATTCAAAGATACCTGACTTTTAGATGCATGTATCTTGAAATATTCTTGTCGGAAAGTCTCATATTACAACTATTGAGATTTCAAGTTTTTCTGAGATAAAGAACTTGAAATGCAAAGCAGTACTGCTGATATAAAAAAGCAAACAGGCTGGCAAATTGTAACGCAAACAATTTTCTGTGGTTAAACATAGAACTTGTTCATGTAACAATACCGCATTTAGCTTTTATGTTAATATTTGTATCTAAACACAAACAATTCACTGTCACGTTTTAAGATCGTGTATTTTACGGGACAGTACAGAAGACGTGAATAGCAGTGTAACCATTCTAGATGCTCTATAAAGCATATGCGTTTTATACAGACAGGTTAAAGTTTTAAAGTTTAAAACAGGAGTTTTCCTTAAGGATTTCAAATCTTTTACTTTTTTGTGTTTTGCAGGAATAGTTTTCTTTCATGTTAGTTCAGTACAATGAGATCGTATTGCTTCTTTTTGGTAGAAGAAGAGCATTTTGCTTCTTCAGAAACAACAGAGTAAAGATTTCTAAAGCTTACCTTCGTCTTAAACAAAATCACTTGCCTCAATGTTGTTTTATACCCTTATACTTCTGGCAGTTGCTTCAAGTCTATTGGTACATACGACTCGTAGAATACTCAAGAGAAGTTGTAGTGCCTTCACGTTGTCTGTCCTTACCTGAATTCGCCTGATATTTACTGTGCAATACTTTAGATTTAGCTTCGTGAGATACCAAAGTTGTGAAATGACTGTGAGTGATCTGTATATGACTTGTTTACTTTTTCGATTTTTTAACCACCCAAAAGTTACACTTTCTTGAGAATCAGTGTTATGATACCTTATCTTTACTCCCAGAGATACACTGTCCCGGCTGTATTGAGGCCAGGCTCACAACTGGCTCTGTGTGGACTAATACTGAAGCACTATCAAAGAATCCTCCTTGACCTGAACCATATCTGTCCATGTCTTTGGTGCTGTTCTGACCGTGTGTTACCTTCTCAATGCTGTCAAATCCGCTGTGTGGACTGAAATTTCAACACACTGTCTATGAGAATGGGTAATAGGGATAATTTTTCATATTTCTCTGAAAAGATCTATGTTATGACCCCTCATTATAACCATTTCTGTGAGACAGCTCTAATGAGGATCACAATGTATGTTTTCATTGAGAAATAGAGAAAAATCCTATAATTACAGTGGACTCTCTTTATCTCAAACACTGATATCTCAAAATAATCTCTGATACCATAAAATATTGTTTGGACACATTTAATATATTTTCATATTTCAGCTCCTATTATCTCAAACTACTGGTATCTCAAAGTAAATTTTCTGGGACCAGAAAATTTACTTTGAGATATCAGTAGTTTCAGATGAATTTTGACTTCCAGATATTGAGAGTTGACTGTATCTTCAAATACTTACCTAACCTACATCAGACACACCTGAGAAGGCATAAAATTGGCTGTTGTAGGGAGGAGTCCATCATCAAAAGATTTAAGTGAATGGGTTAACTTTTAGAAAGGGCAATTCTGCCATTTCCACATTTCCTGTCCTTCTCAGTTGGGTTCAACTGCTAAAGAAAAGAGTTTTCATCATAATTCTTTCCTCCAAGAGTTGACCCAATTGAAACAGGCTTCCTTATCTAGGGAAGCAAACAAAATGTCATGAAAGTTGTTGGAAAAACATGGAGATGTACCCATAAGTCTTACATATACAGTAAAATTGCACTCTAGGTAATCCAAATACAGACTGTTATAGGGAAGTGGCTGTTTTTTGTGGTGACCTTCAATAACAACCCATCACCATTCTGTAAATTATAGCTTTAGATAAGTGAAAACTTATAGAATGAAATTAAGATAAATTTTCTTTTATTTTCCATGAAAATATCTGGTGTTAAATCTCACCTGAATTGCCTTCAGTTGAAATATCCACTGCAGGTAAGTTAGTGTATTGATGCCAAAGCCATGGAATTGCATGCATTAGAGTCTGGAAAGAATGATTAAGCATTCCTCCCATTTTCATTTCTTAACAAGAGGGCCATGAGGCCCTGAATCGCTCACCTGAGCAATTGGCAAAGTGGCTTTTTCTTATGTCTGAAAATGTCAAAATATGAGTCTTGGGTCAAAAGTCAAAGACTGACAATGACCTCTTGTACTCATAAATCTTCATGTACTCATTAAGACAACCATATTATACCATTTTTAGGCCAAAATCTTCAAAACTTTCCATGAAATTTTATGTTCTAGCATTTTCCCATATTTGACCATGCCACAAAATAGGTCAAGGTAAACCCAAGGTCATTATTTGAACAATCTTTGAAGTACTCCAGTACTCCATGCTACTTCCCAAGCCTCAGGGTCATAGGCATATTGGTTCTGGAGAAGAAAAATATTAAAGCCTTACACCATAAATGGGTATGGCGGCCATGTTGGTCATGTGACCTGGACCGTTTGAACACATTTTTGTTCAATCAAGCCCTGGAGGCTCTATATGAAATGTGATTATAATTGGCCCTTTTGGCTTTTGAGGAAATGTTTAAAAATGTCCAAATATGAGAGATTTGGGTCTAAGGTCAAAGAATGACCTTGACCTCTTGTACTCATAATTCTTCATGACCTAATTAAGACGACTGTATATACCAATTTTTAGGCCACAATCTTCAAAACTTCCCATGAAATCTTATGTTCTAGCATTTTCAGATATTTGACATTGCTGTAAAAAAGGTCAAAGTCAACCAAAGGTCATAATTTGAATAATCTTGATAGTACTGGAGTACCCAATGCTACATACCAAGTTTCAAAGCCATCGGTCAATTGATTCTTGAGAAGAAGATTTTTAAAGATTTTTACCATATATGGTCATGGCGGCCATGTTGGTCATGTGCCCCAGACCATTTGAAGAAATTTTCATTTCCTCAACCCCTGAAGGCTCTATATGATATTCAGTTACAATTGGCTCATTGGCTTTTAAGAAGAAGTTTGAAATTGTCAAACTATGAGAATTCAGGGTCAAAGGTCAAAGAACAACCTTGACCTCTTGTACTCACAAAATTTCATGTACTCATTAAGATGACTGTATTTACCTATTTTTAGGCCTAAATCTTCAAAACTTTCCATGACATCTTATGTTCTAGCATTTTCCCATAATTGATTTTGCCGTAAAATGGTCAAGGTCAATCCAAGGTCATCATTTTGAACACTCTTGATAGAACTTGAGTATCCAATGCTACATACCAAGTTTCAAGGCCATCGGACAACTGGTTCTGGAGAAGAAGGTTTTTAAAGGTTTTTACCATATATGGGCATGGCGGCTATGTTGGTCATGTGGCCTGAACCGTTTGAACAAATTTTCATTCCTTCAACCCCTGGAGGCTCTATATGAAATTTGGTTACAACTGGCCCAGTGGTTTTTGAGAAGATTGTTTGAAATTGTCAAAATATGAGAGAATAACCTTGACCTCTTGTACTCACAAATCTTCATGTTCTCATTAAGATGACTGCATATACCAATTTTTAGGCCTTAATCTTCAAAAAACTTTCCATGGCATCTTATGTTCTAGCAGTTACCCACATTTGACCTTGCCGTGAAAAAAGGTCAAGGTCATTCCAAGGTCATAATTTGAACAAACTTGATAGTACTCAAGTACCCAAAGCTACATACAAAGTTTCAAGGCCATCGGTCAATTGGTTCTGGAGAAGAAGATTTTTAAAGGTTTTTACCATATATAGGCATGGCGGCCATGTTGGTCATGTGACCCAGACCGTAAGAATAATTTTTTGTTCTCTCAACCCCTGGAGACTCTACATGAAATTTGGTTTCAATTGGCCAAGTGGCTGTTGAGGAGATAGTTTGAAATTGTCAAAATATGAGAGTTTTGGGTCAAAGGTCAAAGAATGACCTTGACCTCTTGTACTCATAAATCTTTATGTACTCATTAAGATGACTGCAGATACCGATTTTAGCCTAGAATCTTCAACAGTTTCCAAGATATCTTATGTTGTACTGTTTGTAGCATTTTGCCATATACAAGCACAAGGAAGCAAATTTGACCTTGCCGTAGAAAAGGTCAAGGTCAACCCAAGGTCATAATTTGAATAATCTTGGTAGTACTTGAGTACCCAATGCTACATACCAAGTTTCAAGGCAATTGGCCTATTGGTTCTTGAGAAGAAGATATTTTAGGTTTTTACCATATATGGGCGTGGTGGCCATGTTGGTCATGTGACCAGGACCGTTTGAACAGTTCTTCTTCCCCCTTCCTCTGGAGGCCACATATGAAATTTGATTACAATTGGCCCAGCGGTTTCAGAGGAGAAGTCGCCTGAAATTGTGGACGGATGGAGGGACGCGCTGACGACGGAGCCTTACCATCCATTTAGCTCCCCCGGAGCCGCTGGCTCAGGTGAGCTAAAAAGTCTGTATGTCGGAATGTTGGCCTTGAAATCCATAAAATAAATCTTCCTAAATTACATGATCTATCAAGTTTGTTCAAAATCTGTGAATAGTTTCAAGAGATGTTAAACATGCAAACCCCTCTTTTGACCTACAGAAGGGGTCAGGTTCATTCAAATCTAATATCTCTAAGACCTGTATTGTCAGTATTGAGTGTACATCTCTGCAAGTTTGTTGAAAATTCAAATTCTGTCAACAGATTCAAGAGAGGGATGTGACTTTGGAAATAAGGTCAAGGTCACCAGAACCTTATCCTCCTTTAGGTTTGTGTCAATGCTTTTTGCAAGCTTAGGGAAAAATTAAAATTTGACAAATGTCTAAAGATGTACACATGTTTTCAACACTCAAAGTTCTCCTTTGACTTTCAAAATTGGGTCAGTGGCACCCAAACCATTGTAATCATCTCTCATAACTGTCCAAATGATACGTCCCTGCAAGTTTAGTGGAAATCAATCCACTGGTTGAGAACACAGATGGACTAGTAAACTTCTGGCATTGAAAATTGGAACAAGGTCATCAAAACAGAACAATAGACAGACTGAAAACCAATAACCCATACTGCACCTTGCTAAAGTAGTTGGGACAAAAACTCTGTTTAAGGCAGCTCTAATGGGGGTCACTATAATACATCTTTATGGATCCTAGTGCATGCAAACAGAAGTTAATAGGTCAGTATTTTTATTGGAACCTCAATCTATCAACAGCCTTTCTGATCCCATAACATGTTTTTGTGAAGAAAACATTAGAGCCGTGACACAACAAAACCAACAAAGTGGCCTGTGCACCCAGCGAAGACTCAGATCAGTCTGGGCATTTGCTCAAGCTGATCAGAAACTTCACTGTCCACATGGGGCTACCTTAGACCCTTAGCTAACCTTTTAAGTGCACAGTGAAGACCTTAAACAGACATAGCAGATGCCTAGTCTGATTTGAGTCATCACTGTGGGTACATGCCTCTTTGTTGGTTTTGTCATGGCTCATTTAAAGGTTGGTTCCTGAAGTATGGAATGCATCATAATTTTCATGATTTTTTTCTAAATTGTCGGAAAGCACTTATGAAAGCACTTATAACAAAGAAATAAATAAGTTTCACTAAAAGGTGTAACGCCAAAAGTATTAGATAATTCGTTTTGTGAGGGGTTCCCTAACTCTGCTTCGCACACCAGTTAGCACTATTTTTAGTTCTTGCCAAAACTAGATAACGTGGCTGACATCATGCTGAATTGCATTTTGGGCTAGTCTTAACCCATTCGCCATGCCCAGACCTCTAGGAGAACTCACAACAAGAGAAAAAATGACCTTTTAGAGAATGACGCTAGAAATTACACACTTAAAGACAGATGACAAAATTATTTTTAGAACTGGAATTCCAAGGCATTGCTTAAACCAAAGAAAGTAAACCAGAGAAAAACGACAATTTTCGACAAAATCCAGCGGTTTTCTCAGTAGCAACAGTTTCAGAAAAATAAGAGTATTCAATACCACACAGAAAAAGACAAAATTATTTTGTGAACAGAATTGGTATCTATAGTTCAGAAACCTAACTTTAAGAAATGTTTTCATTGGCTTTATATAACTGGAAACAGCTTGAAACAGAAAAGAGCTACATCAACTGATAACAGTTTCAGAACTCCATATAGGGGCAGACAATGTCTGATGACTGAGTTGAACATCCATATAACAACCATATCTGAGGATTTTATCCCTGGAATTTTGCAATTTTTGCAAGTCAATATAATATTAATTTTAGATTTTTTTTTAAGAGTGGCTGTACACTGGCTTAAAGTTCAAACAACGCATAGGTCATACTGAGACTGAACCTTGGTCTGCAGTCTAATCCGAAAGATTTGATGTGTTGAAAGGTCGAACCTGTGGTTCTGAAACTATTATTCTGTTTCAAGCCGATTTCAGTATCAGCAGTAAAGCCAATAAAAAAAAATTCTGTAATGTTTTCTCCATAAAAACATGTTCTGGGATAAGAAAGGCTGTGACTGATAGTCAAGTGTGTAAACCACTACACTACTGTCACTTCCTTTGGAAAAAGGAGCAAGGAGACATTCAAAACATGTTGCTCTTAAGTATAACTGAGTTAAAACAATTACAATTGTTTTTATTCTTCCTTTTGAAGTTTCACGACTCACCATACAGATGCAGTCAATGTTTATAAATGGACATACATACAGAAGCACTTGCTTGTCCTTATACTTCACACGTTGAGTTTCACTGTACTTACCATCCTCATGCAAATATGTAAATCACATACCTCAAATGAGCCACTTCATGACAAAACCAACAAAGTTGCATGTGCGCCAAAGGAAGACTCAGATCAGCCTGGACTGTCTGCATGGAAATAGCTTAGGCCTTTAGCTACCCTTTAAGCACAGTGACGGCTCTGATCAGATCAGACTGGGTGCTACCTAGGCTGCTCTGTCTTTACTGGACACACAGGCCACTTTGTTGGTTTTATAGTGTTGTGGCTCAAATTTTTATCTATTTAAGGCTACAATAGGGTTATCACTAAGAGTCCCAGAGACATCTTGAAAAAGTAACAGTTGGAAGATATTGAGCCTCTCAAAAAAAAAAAGTCCCCATGCCAAAAGTAGGTGGTGTACATAAAAACAGTGAAGTAGAGTAAAAAGGCATTAAGTAGTGTAAAGTGACAAAAAAATGGCATAAAGCAGTATCAAATAGCCTAATGGGAGAATCCAAGAGAGACAGAGGTCAAATATACATAGATGGTTGAGGTAACCCCAAGGGCTAGAGTTGTCAAACTTGCTCCATAGATGTCTAGGGAAGATGATGCATATTGGGCCATGACCTATATTTCATGGTTGATTGAACTAAGAAGCATAGCAGAACAGACCCAGCTGCACCTCTTGGCACCGAGCTTGGTCATATTGTAAACAACTCAGGGGGTTACCTACCTTACCTACCTACCTACCTACCTCAGATGGTAGTGCAAAAAGGGGGGGGGGGAATAGGCTTTAGAAGACATTGCAAAATGGCATTACAGGATGGGACAGGAAATATAAGTCACAGAAAGGAACAGAACTGTCAGTAGAGGACAGGACAGGTCATAGAAGATACAGGACAGGAAAAAACTTCATTCTATAAGATCCATTTGAAGAGACTGTTTCTGAGTAAACAACAACATGAGTAATGGCTGCCCATGGAGACACCACTCAGTGTTTATACAAGTTTATTTTAGTGTTGGGCATGGAACTTTAGAAAAATTTAAAAACTTGTTATTTTAAAGTAATCACTTACTCAATACAAGACTTGTTGTGCCTCTGAAGAGAAAGAGGGAGAATACTATCGACAAGAACAAGGGACAGTCTTTGTCTGGTGTGTTAGCAGTGTAATGGGTTAAGGTATATAAACACTTCTATAGCCTTGCTGTAGAAGCCGGCTTTTATGGCGACGCGGGTAGAGTGGAAGGCTCTTTCACGAAGTTAAGCAACGGAGATCGTGGTTAGTACATGGATGAGTGACCGGTTGCTTGACTTGGTGGACGAACTGGCTAACGCTACATTTGGTTGCAGCAGTGGGATGGGAGATGACACGACCATCATCTCCGGATCCAGGCTTACAGGGAAAGGTGTCCCTTGTTGTGTTGCATAGGCTCCGCCCTCGGGTTTGCTTTGGAAGCAGTTGGTGACTTCGGGACGAAGTCAAGAGAAGAGGGGGAGAAATGTAATGGGTTTAGGTATATAAACACTTCTACAGCCTTGCTGTAGAAGCCGGCTTTTATGGCGACGCGGGTAGAGTGGAAGGCTCTTTCACGAAGTTAAGCAATGGAGATCGCGGTTAGTACATGGATGGGTGACCGGTTGCTTGACTTGGTGGACGACCCGGCTAACCCTACAGTAGATTTACTGTCCCATCTTTTAGTTTTTATAGTTTTTTTCCATTCCATCCCATCCTGCGGTCCTGTTTTTTAACTAGCGAGTTCGGAGTTATGCAGTGCACATGCGCAAAGGTCGACAAATTATTTCCAGGTCATAGGTCAAGTGTGCCAAAGCAGTGTACGCAAAGCGTAACACACCAACATATCAACATATATTTCAATTTTCCAATATTCCTTGTTTATTCTACCTTGCTAAAATAATGTGACTATCCTTTACCTCTGAACTGAATACAAATTACCATTGTATCATTGATTTTTAGTCATGAAAAAAGGTGTATTAAATCGACTGCCCTGCCATGAATGCTCGCGAGGGCGTAGGCAGTTTAGGAAGATAGATAGATAATTGTAATGACGACCTATCAAATTTTTCCACAATTGACCTCTGACCTTTCGCTCCTGTCCAACCGGAAACTTGGAACTCGATTATATAGGGCTGTGTGACAAGCCATGCTTAGCCTTTATCACTATTTCGTATGGTTGCTGGCCAAAATGAAAAAGACAAAACAAACATGATTGATTGATTTATTGCTTTACGTCCACGGTAAACAACTATGGTCATGTCGTCATGTCGGGACGGTCAGTTAACCTAACCACACTTTTCCTGGGCAAGCTTAGACCTCCTAAGCGGTTAACCAGTACTAAGTGCACATACTTTCGCCAGTAACTGACAACTGCCCTTCTTGAATCAGCGGAAGGAGAAACTAAAGTATGTGGCAAGACCGGGTTTCGAACCCAGGACCTCTGACTTATGAGTCAGGTACCCTACCGATCTGCCGATTGCGCTACGCGGCCCGACCAAAAAAAACCATGAAATGTCGATGTGTTCACTGATATTGTTTATTACATTCATGATTCTTTCGGGGTTGCAAATGACCCGAGAAGCACACACATACTTGTATTTAGGTGTTTTCTTTTTACTGAAGAGTTTTCCCATCTCAAACTGATAACAATCAAGATAAGTTACAACACGTTAAATGTGTCATTTATTTGTTTACACCCGGCATCTGC
This sequence comes from Ctena decussata, assembly GCA_963989385.1. NCBI lineage: Eukaryota > Metazoa > Mollusca > Bivalvia > Lucinida > Lucinidae > Ctena > Ctena decussata. Next base: position 121,786,352 of record OZ022498.1, read on the forward strand.
AGGAAGTGCTGCTAACGGTCCACAAACATTCTTAATACACCGAAACGGTCAGGAATTACAGTTAGTCCCGATCCTCTGACGTTACGTTTCGCTTCACAAAGCTACAGAGGTAGCGATGTAAGAAGCTACGGAGGGCCCTGTGTACAGGTCTAGAATTACAGTATAACATTTAATACAACACATATTCAATTATTCTGGTGGATGGAGCGACTATACTTATGAAGGCTAAATCTCTGTGATGAAAATGCCGCGTGAACGCTGCCCGGTGTATTTCAACTGCCCTTTGATTACTAAAGACATTCAGTGGTAGATACAGACTGGTGCATGCTGCCTCGTACTGTAAAAGTTTTTAGTCAGCTCTTTACTCCAGAAGAATACGTATAACTACGGTGACCCTAACAAGGGTGGAACTCCTTAGTACAAGTTACAAGAACGTAGGCGTCACGAAAACCCGAACCGACTTGGTAGGGTATTTCTCCACTTCCTGGAGCACCGTACGTCTTGGTAGACGTGAACGATTTTAAAGTTCAGTATTCTAGATTATAAACAATGACCCTGTATGGAAGAATCAGAATACATTTTCAAAGAACAGATTTAAACATGCAATGGTTTTTGTCTGGTGTATCCCATAACCTTGCGAGGTCGTTGAGACACCACAGATGACTTTACGAACCGAATCAGAATCAGAAGCAGAATCAGAATCGTTCACCGGTGACACGTCCAAAGACAATCATTCACCAGGACCTGTGAATCAGGGAAGCTAGTCCCTAGCCCTTATAAGAGAAGTAAACTTAGTAACTGAATCCTCTGCACACTCAGAAGCAGAAATAAGTGAATCTTCCAGGGAATTCCAATCTCTAATAGTCTGGGGGAAGAAACTGGACTTGTAAATGTCAGTCCCAGCCAATGGGGTTTGAAATGTCAGGGAATGATGATTCCTGGTACGCCTGTTTGGGGGAACAAGGTCATTTATGGGTATACTGGCTGCACCCCCCAGACCTTTGTAAAGCATTATAAGTCTACTATCTTTCCTTCTCTTTTTTAGGGATTCCCACTTAAGTTTCTCCAGAATGCCAGTCATACTCCCAGTTTCATATGTGTAATTTCCCGTTACAAATCTAGCTGCCCTTTTCTGCACCTTCTCAAGTTCATCCTAAAGAAGTATACTTTGAGGGTCCCAAACTGAACTGCCATACTCCAGGACTGGATGCACCAGTCCCTTGTATGCTGACTCCTTAACATCTTGCGGACATGCTGCCAAGTTACGTCTGAGGAAGCCGAGGGTCCTATTAGCCTTTGTGCAAATATTATTGACATGTGTGTTCCATTTCAAATCATTGGCAATGGTTACGCCGAGATACTTGACAGTTTCTACATTACTGAGGACCGTTCCCTCTAAGGTATACGAAGCATTGATCTTCTTGATCCGTTTCCTTGTAATTTACATTATATTGCATTTAACAGGTTGAAATCTCATGCCCCAACTCCTTGCCCAACAACCTAAATGATCTATATCCTCCTGAAGTTTCACAGTGTCTTCAATATCTCTGATTTCACGATAGCAAACACAGTCGTCAGCAAAAAGTCTTAATTCCGAGTCAATATTTTCTGTTATATCGTTAATGTATAACGAGAACAACAATGGTCCAAGCACAGTGCCCTGGGGGACACCTGACAAAACCGGGGCCCAATCCGACTTAACTCCATTTACCACCACACGCTGCTGCCTGTAACAGAGAAAAGAATCTATCCATTTCAGAGTCTTCCCACCAATACCACAGCCGTATAGCTTACATTTAAGTAATTCATGAGGGGGAGTGTCAAAAGCTTTCTCGAAGTCCAAGATAAAAGTGTCAACCTGACCGCCCTTATTCAAGATTTTAGCCCAGTCATTTATGACCGTGATCAATTGAGTTTCACAGCTATGTTTCTTACGGAAAGCATGTTGTCTGTCTGACAAAAGTTTATGTTCATCCAAATGTGCCATAATATTAGAGCAGACAATGTGTTCGAGTAACTTGCATGGTACACAAGTTAGAGAAACCGGTCGGTAATTGCAAGCCAAAGACCTATCTCCATTTTTGAAGAGTGGGCATATATTTGCAAGAGACCATTCCTTGGGGATTTCACCCGAGTCAATAGATTGTTGGAAGAGATGAGCGAACTTTGGGCCTAATTCAGATGCTAGTTCTTTTAAGACTCTGGGATGCAATTCATCAGGTCCTAAAGCTTTTGATGGGTTCAAGCCCTTAAGAAGTTTCGTTACACCTTCTGCCGAAACATGAATGTCCTCCATGAAAGGAACCGAGCGATTAGGAAGGGGGACTTGGGTGTGCTCACTTTTGTTAAACACATCCGAAAACTGACCGTTAAATTCATCAGCCTGTTCCAACTCTGACTCGGCAACACCACCACCATTTCTCTACCGAACTACCAACTAATTGTGTGCACCGCAGCGGAGGGTGAGGGTGAAGGTTTGGGCACAGTAAAACCGGTTAAAACCCCCCAGTAGTTATTACTGACCGTTCCAAGGCGGTACTTTCGTTGCGGTTGCATTTGTTTTATGTTCGGTGCTGTTTAATTTATTGTGTTCTTATTTTAACCTTTCTATAATAGCAATAGAAAATAGGTAAAAATAATTGTTAAATGTTTTTCGTATAATTTGCTTAGTCTGTTGTAACCCTTCTGTTGGTCTAAATTATTTAGTTCAATAAAGATAGCTGAGTTGCCACCTATTTGGGAAAGAGCTGCTGACTCGGTTTATCACTTGTAATTTATTGTTTGTTGGTATGTCTTTGTCAATCTTTCCCTTTGATGTTGGGGATAGGGTTTGGGATCTAATTCAGTCAGTTCCTGAAGTGTAGTTACTCTTTAAATTTACTACAATCACTTTCCAACTATATCTGTCTTCAGCTGCTCTAGGCCTAGTTGACCTTGCAAAGTCCATAATTGTCGACTCCTTAATACTGTCTTCCTCTCTTCTTTTTATTCCTTTCACGGTCCCCTGCAGAATTGTCTTGCACTGCCAGAAAACCTTGAGATTTGGCCAAACCACCTCAGTTAAGGCTGATATGCCCCTTGTATGACACAGTGTTGTATGAGCTGCTCAGTAACCTTCGGTAGCATCTTATCTCAAAGACCCGCGTTCTTTTCTTTAACTCTGCTGTCAAGGTTCTTGACTCACAGGCATACAGAAACATGAATGTGACAAGGAGAGCACCAATTTTACCTTTGATCTCAGATGTTGTTATCTCACCATATTAGCTTAAGCTTTGTAAGAGCTGCAATGACTTGTGCAATCCTTTAGAGAACCTCTGATTTTGAGCAATCATCTAAGAAGTTGCTCCCAGGTACTTGAAGCTTGTAATTTTGTCAGCTTATGTCCTTTGGATGCCATGGGCACTGTCTGGCATCAGTTTAGTCTTGTCAGCACTTACAGATTTTTTATATACAGTGTGCAGATTTTGTCGAGGCTTTCAACTAGACTTCTAGTTCCTGCTCTTCCTCAGCAAAAGGGGCCATGGAGCTCCATAAGGCTGCATGCCACACCCTGTCAAAGGGCTTTTTTAAATTCTATGGAGACCTGGTCCAATTCTGCAGATGTTGGAGTACTTAACACACAGGGTTCTGAGGTTGAAGACTTATTCTGTGGTGCTTCCTCCAGTGTAACGAAGTAAAGTGACCCCAGACGATATCGACCCCCGGTCATTAGTGACTTTCCAGTCATAATTTCACGACCCGGTCATAACATTATGACTCCCCTCCCCCCCGCCCCCATGAGAGCTCACAAAAAAATATAACCCTGCCGCCGCAGAGAAACGACCCCGGACATCATCTTTAAAAACAAGACAGTCCACGGAACGCTGTGTCTCACCATTCTATAATACATACCAATTAAACAGTGGTTAATTGCATGCACTGATGGATTTCCTCTATTATTTGGTGGAAGTAGGTCACAGTGACCCAGTTTTGTCGTAGGTGACCTGGAGTGGTAAGGTGCATGCACTTATGGAGTTTCAAAAGCCATGGCGTCTATGAAAAACTAGATATGTACTTCTTTATAAATGTAGGTCGCAGTGACCTTGTTTTGTGAAGAGCTGGAGTCATAAGTTGCATGCACTGATGGAGTTTCAAAGGTCTGGGGACTATGTCAAGTGAGATATTCACTTTTTTGTGAAAGTAGGTCACAGTGACCTAGTTTTGTGGGGTTCGACTTGCAGTGGTTAGGTGTATGCACTGATTGTGTTTCCAAATGTCTGGGGCTTATGAAAAGTGAAATATCTATTTTTTGAGAGTAGGTCACGGTGACCAATTTTGTGAGAGATGATCTTGCGTAGTACGATGAATGTACTGATGCAGTGATACATACTTTTTTGTGAAAGTAGGTCACAGTGACCTACTTTTGTGGGAGGTGACCTGGAGTGATAGTCCATGTTATGGCTGTAGAATCATTATATGGGTAAATTGCTATTTTACTTTAAAATAAGACCTTTTCAAAATTAGAGTAATGTTGCGAAACATGGATTCTGGAAATATTGATCATGCATTTGGGTAATTTCATAGGTTAGACAGTGATTTGTTTTCTATTGCTTTTCTACTATACTACATAAACGTTTTGCATCATCGTACTTTTTCCATATAGCTATGCAAAACAGTCATATTTTACCTTTGTAAGTCATATGAGTAGCAATGAAATACCACTAGTCTAGCCAGTCAGAAACTTTTTTTCTATCCCGACGGGTATCAGATCTGTTCTAAATTTTGTCAGTTGTTTTAGTACAGAGAAATAAGTGCGTGAGTTACAGCACAAAGCAAAACAGAGGCACTCCTTTCTTGTGTACCTCTTGGAGTTAATTTAGCATTATGTCTATGGGAAAATATATGGTGATGCATTTTTTGAGAAGTAAATATAGAACGTAGAAAACATAGTATCAATCTAATTTTATATATTTTATCAGGTTTCTAGAACAACTAATTTTATTTCGAAGACTAATTAGAATTTGTATGCGGTCAAAAGACTACTGTGACTTTGAAGACTAAGGTAGCAGTCATTTATCATCAGGTGTGTGTGGGGGGAAGGGGTTGGGGTCGGGTATCGGGTACATTTAGAGGAGTCGGAAATTGTTTTGGTGATAAACGAGGAGGGAGCGGGGGGGGGGGGGGAGAGGGTCTAAATTAATGTCTTGGAGCAGGGTTTGGAGGTAGTCATGCCTTCTGAATCCTCTTGTCATCTTTTCTATATTATTTCGTTTCTTCTACTAAATACGACCTCTTCTTTAAATCTCTCCTCTCATTACAGAGGCCGAGAACATCTCTGGTTACCCACGGCTTTTTCTGCGACGTCTCACTGGCTGTGTCAGTCACTGCTGTATTGTAGGCGGTTATCATACTATCTATATCTACTCGTTTGTCATCATCCGTCAGACTGATAAGTTGTATGTTGTTGCTTGGAGCGTTCTTGTAAATCTGGGTTTCTTAACTTTTCAAGGTCAGACATCAGCCTTGGCTGGGTTGGCTATGGCCTTCTTAAGACGAACTTGGAATGTGATCATCAACTTTCTGTGTCTGCTCTAAGAAATCCCCTTGTCCTATGGATGTTTACGGGAACCGCTTCCTCACCAAGATGTAGGCAGTCTGGTTGTGATGCTTCCTGTCTGGGTTGTGCCATGTCAACTTTCTGACTGGTTAGTTTATAAAATTATATGCGCAGTACTGGAAATATTGTATTTTTGGTGACTCAGATGTGACAAATGGAAAGTCTGCCTTTATGCCCACTTTTGACGCTGTACTCATTATGATATTTTCGTCATTGAACCTCGTCGTTCTCGGATATTTAAATAAATAAGATAGGAAATATGGTACTGGGAAAAAGCTACTCAATATATGAGCCGCGACACGACAAAACCAACAAAGTGGCTGTGCGACCAGCGCAGACTCATATCAGCCTGGGCATCCGCACAGCCAGATCAGAGTCTTCACTAAGTGCTCAAAGGGTAGCTAAGGGTCTAAGCTACCTCTATGCGGACAGCGAAGACTCTGATAAGACTGGGCGGATGCCCAGGCTTATCTGAGTCTGCGCTGGCCGCACAACCACATTGTTGGTTTTGTCGCGTCGCGGCTCATATACTAAACAAATGTACATGTATGTAATGAGCAGGCATGAATCGTTGTAATAAAACATCTGTAATAAATGCCCGTAAGCGCCTTTTCTTTGGACAGTTGTGAGTGTTGTGAGTAACAAGATGGAAAAAACCCTTGAAATCAGGTCTTTACAAGCAATCAAAATTAAACTACCTATATTGCGACCAACCAACATTATGACTCAAACACTGAACATTTTGCGGTTAACATAATATAGTATCTGAATGGGCCATTAAATTCAATACCCTGGTGGCGTCGTTAAAACCACTTTAGTAATTTATCTGCAGTTATGTACGCAATAAAATCCTGTAACGGTACTGTTTCCTTTTACGACAGAAGTTTTGTCCATGCCTAAGAGGAAAGAGATGGTCTCCGCCTTTCATCTGCTGTGCTCAAAATACAGTGGGTGTCTTACCCCCACTGTCCCTACGGCTATTAGGCTATGGGAAACCTTTACCTTTTACCTTTTAAGAGCAGACACACATACTGACTTATACGACACTTTACGCCATTAATTCTGCAAGTGTTTTTATGGAGTTATGTTTCTGCGAGTTTAAGTCTCAAAAATATTAGAACTTCCATAGAAATATCAAACTATCGTCCAACCATAAAGAAAACCGATAATCAGGATGTTCACCAAGTTCAATATAATGTATAGGTCATTTTTAGTAAAAAGCACGTGCTCATCGTGCACGTGGTATTCGAGAAGGTTGTCACGTGTATTGTGTTGTTGTTTCTAGTTCACTTTAGTCGGATGCATGAAATACGGTTTGAAATTAAATAAGAAATCAGCGAATATAGAAAGATGAGGCTTTCAAATGCGGAACGTTTACGGGTAATAGGACAGATTCAAACTGGACGTACATATAGAGCAGTTGTTGCAGCTTTTGGACCCCATGAAACGATTATAGCATGTCTTCATCGTAGATACGCTACTACCGGCTCAGAAGCAGACCGACCAAGACCTGGCCACCCGCGTGTGACTTCGGCCCGTCAGGACCGGTTTATACGTCTCCAAGATTTTGAGAAACCGGTTCAAACCAGCAACTTCCACCGCCACCGCCATAAACACCAAAGACCATAATCGTGTCCGTATTAGTCCTCAGAGAGTTAGACGTCGTCTGAAAGAGGCTGGTATACACTGTGTCATCGTCCGTATCAAGGTCCACGTCTTGCACGTAATCATCGCAAAGTTTGTGCACGTTGGGCCTGAGCATGCACGTTCGCGAGTAAGAGACTTCACAACGTGTTATTTACTGATGGGTGCAAAATTATGGTCGATTCTAGTGATACGCGCCAGCACGTATATCGACGTCAAGGCCAAAGATTCACTGAGCCCTGCATTACAGAAGTTGATAGGCGGGGATGAACTTCAACAATCATATGGGCTGAAATAAGTTTCGACGGTAAGACTGATGTGGTATTTTTGAACGATGGTCCTGGTAGAGGTGGACGTCGAGGTGCAGGACGTGGTTTGACAGCACAGCGTCCTGTTGCAGTACCTTTCGTTAGGCAACATCCTGGCATGTTACTTCAACATGATAATGCTGGGCCACATACTGCACGCCTCACTACTCAGTATTTACGTCGACATTATGTAAACGGATGGCAAGCGATGTCAGCTGATCTTAACCCAATAGAACACTGTTGGGATTTTCTGAAGCAACGCGTTAGAAAACTGAGACTGGACAATGTGCAAAATCTTCGTAATGCTATACTTAGGGTGTGGCAGCGCATCCCCCTACAGTACATTAGACTTCTTGTTCGGTCAATGAGGAGGCGATGTGTTGCTGAACATTGTGCATGCTATCGGAGGACACAAACATTACTAAATCTACTATGAGTCGGCGTTGGTTCTGACTATTCTTTTTAATTTGACACAGGTAGTATGCCTAATGAATTTAATGTGGTTTCACTATGGAATGATAAACTTGTGATTTGGAATGAAATTATATAAATATGATTGTTTTGTAATGAGGTGTTGCTTTTCATTCATATAATCCAATGGAACCGCAGAAATTCAAATATGATCAAGTCAAGTATATATGCTATGTACTATAAACTGTCATACATTGTCAAATGTCAAAATACACCAAGATTTCGACAATCCTTAACTGTCGGATGGCAGATAATTAGTTTCGAGTTTTTTATTCTACATGAAAACGATTACCTTTCAAGGTATGTGCTTTTTGTTTTGATAAATTTGCATTTACACGGCGTTATTTCAATCAGATTGGATTTTAGATCGAGTGGCGGGATTGACAAGGTTATTTTTAATGGTAGCATTCTTTATTAAAATCTAGGCCTATCTGTTTTTTAGAAGACATTCACGTGTTACCCTGGAGAAGTAAACAGGAATTTGTTTTCTGTTTCTAGTTTCCGAGCATGTGAGTATAGCGGCATTGTGGATTGGTTAATATAATTTACGTAGCAAAAGGTCAATTTCTATTACGAAAACAGGAAACTAGTAGACAAAGTTTATTCAACACGACAATAAAAAATAAAAGCTTTACCAAAAACAAATAATAGTTTCGGTGAAGATTCTTCTTTAAGTCCAATACAAATGCCGGCGTCTCATTTACCACTGACCGGAAATTCAGTGACAGAAAAAATTCGAAGCCTTAGAGTGGTATGGGACAGAAGAGAACACGTTATCTTGCAGGTTATATGGATATGACACGCGCGATCACACATATTAACAACATTAAAATTGCAAAAATAGTTCTGGAAGAGTGTTGAGGAAAATCATTAAGAAGAAGATAAAATAAAACGAAACGTTCCATAACATAAATACAACTTTGGATCAGTTTTTAATTTTTGTATTAGCTGGATAGGCCCAATCTAAATCAGCGAGGCTACCAACGCCCTGTTTATAAATAGTTTTAACTCAGGACTAATGTATTTTGCCCGTCATGCTTATCTGCCGCTATACTTGATCCTACCTTTTGTGTATATACGTTAATTTCAGATGATTCCGGTCTTTGTATTGGAACAATAATGATAGGGCCTAATAATAATAAGACGGAGAAGAAGAAGAAGGAGAAAAAAATCTTACCTTAGGGGTAAATTTGGAAAGGTAATCCGTAGAAGCACTAGCAGATGCTAGGTAGAGAAGGACGGTATTCCAATCCCTTATTGTACCTAGGATGGAGCTTGGCTTAAAAGTGTCCCTGGGGTGAAACTGTGCTGTCGGTCCTAGCATTTGATATTTGGAGTGATCAAGAATAACGAGTTCTGCTGTTCTAGTCAAAAGGAATGAAGCCATTTGAAGGAACTGAGCCTTACCTTTATGGGTCCTTTCAGCTACAAACAAGTATAAGTCTACTCTTTTCTTACATCTGGTTTAACACTCGTGGAAGATACCAGTCACATTTCCAGTTTCATAATTATTAAACAAGCAGTCCGATTATTCTCGAAATAGAGAATCTTACACGAGTCATCATTTCATATGAAATTTATGAAACGAACCTTGGATAAGTTTCATAAATTTTATATGAAATGACCATGAGTGTAAGATTCTGTTTATCATATGACCCTTTAAAATGGGATTTAGCGCATTCAAGCTGAACATTATTTCAATAAGAAAACGCATTGTGTACATGAACGTTGTCAGTGACGTTACGTGTACGCGCCATAGAGATTATTACATGGGTTTTTCGTTATCACCCGATTTATCAGCCCGAGACTCCAATATCGGACCGAGGGCTTGCCCGAGGGTCGATATTGGTCAAGGGCTGATAAATCGGGTGATAACGAAAACCGCATGTTATGATCTGTTTATCAGATTGGTTCCAATTATGAAAGTTTCTACAAAAAATAGTCGCTATAACAAAGTCACCATTTTTAAGTGATGAGACTAAACTCTATGACAACACAACAGCGAGCCAGACGTCTTGGTGTCACAGTTTGTACTATTTTATTTATTTAATTATTTTTCGAAACGAGTCTTAGAGTCTCATGGTGTGTATTAGTAAATACATGCAGCATCACTGCACCAGCTCGTTGAAATATATCCCGACCACCCAGTCCTGTAGCGCTAGCCGTTTTGTAGCGAAACGAAAAATTCAATTTCGATACCAACGTGTTCCTTTTGGTCTAACTAAGAAAATGAGTGGTCACACTTTATGTCTACGGTGGTTATTTAGAGAAATATGGCGTTTGAAAGTGTGGATTTTTTTTCTATTTTACAACATCGCCCTCGCCATTTTAACGTCGAAGTATCTCAAGTTACGCGACGTCGTTGACGTTAGTAACAGTCTAATTCTCTATCAGACCGGGAAATCCTTTATCGGACCGGCGGGCGACATAAAGACTCTAAAGGCTTTGCTTTATCAAACATGCAGATTGGTTCTTATAACGTCCGAGATTCTGTATCTGTATGATAAAAAGTGTTATTACACGTGTGGTCATACGATTTCTATGTCACGACGATATCTGCGGCTTGCTGGAGAACTAATGAGTTTCCCATACTATGCATGTATACTCCAGCACCCTTATATGCTTCACCCTTAACGTCCCTAGTATATGCATAACGGTCCAAGTGGTCAGTTTGCTTTTGTGCAATTATTTTCGATATGAGACTGGCAGTTTAGATCTAAAGCTAAACTCCAAGGTATTTAATACAATCATCATTTTCTAAAAGTGTCCCTTCTAAGTAACAGGCTGCTTGGATCTATTTGACCTGCTGTCGGTGGATTTTATTGTCAATGATTTGTTTCTTTCTCGCGTCGGCGCCTAATTACGACGACTCGAAAGCACTGAAATACTTTTTGCTGTATCAATCTGATATTTATTTACATTATAATGGTAAGGTCTTCATCAACATGACCATATAAATTTTCATCCAGAAACTATACGAATACAGTTCGGATAAAGACACAAATCCTAACTTAGACAGTGACCCCCTTTTCATTCATCTTTCGATATCCGGACATTCAAGGGCATTATCATCCATCCTTTTTAGGCGATGATATAAGTACTGATACTTTTTAACCAGACAATTCAACTTTTGTTATATGAATACTGTACCTTTTGTTATACAAATAAAGAGATAGTTTCCTTACACTTTTGAATAATATTAGCAAAACTTGAGTCAGTACAAGCGGGAGACGCTGAAAGAATAAACATCCAACATAATTAATAAAATGATAATTTTATAAAATGAAAATAAATAAACAGTAAAAATAAATAAATGAATAAACAAAAGGAAAAATACTTGTTTCTTACGGTTATCTACAAGAGCCAGACTAGTGAATCGTTTAAATTTTGTATCAGACCAATAATGAAACCGGAGTTGATTTTATTCATAACAGGTAATATTTTTCCGAACGTAGCCTGATTATTTATTACCAACAATATGGCAGATTAGAAATGGTAAAAGCCTTATAGATTCTACAAATTGCATGAAATAAAATTTTGTTTCATCAAAAAGAGATTTTATGTAAGCTGATTACAATGCATAACTTGAATGATACTATCTGAAGCCATGGTAAAAGGAAACAATTAAGGAATCTGAAGCCATGGTAAAAGGAAATGTTGAGGAATCTAAAGTCATAGTATCAGGAATCGTTGAGGTATCTGAAGTCATAGCAAAATGAAACAGTTGAGAAGTCTGAAGTCAAAATACCAGGAAACGTTGCGGAATCTGAAGCCATTGTAAAATGTCGCGTTGTGGACTCTGAAGCCATTGTAAAAGAAGACATTGAGAAATCTGAGGCCATCGTAAAAGAAAACATTCAGAAATTTGAAGCCATTGTAAAAGAAAACGTTAAGGAATCTAAAGCCACAGTAAAATGAAAGAGTTGAGGAATCTGAAGCCAAAGTAAAGAAAACTTTGAGGAATCTGAAGCCATGGTAAAAGAAACAATTGAGGAATCTGAAGCCATAGTACAAGAAACAATAGAGGACTCGGAAGCCATAGTAAAAGAAAACGCTGACGAAACCTGAACCATAGCTACAGGAAACAGTGGAGGAATTTGAACCCATTGTAAAGGAAAAGTCGAGGAATCTACAGCCATAGTAAAAGGAAACGATGAGGAATCGGAAGTCATGATAAGAGGAAACGTTGGAAAACCTGATGCCATAGTTAAAGAAAACGTTGTAGACTCTGGGGCCATAGTTAAAGGAATCTGAAGCCACCTTAAAGGAAACACTGAGGAACCTGAAGCCATTGTAAGAAGAAACACTAATGTCTTGTTTTAGATGACTTTATAGTTCTCAACTTTGTGAAATACTGGTGTGTCCATTTACCCATTTACTATGGTATCAGATTCCTCAACTTTGAGAATACTAGTTAGTCCTTTTACTATGGACTCAGTTTCCTCAACTTTGTAAAACACTTAAGCTATGGCTCCAGATTCCTTAACCTTGTGAAACATTAATATTTTCTTTTACTATTTTGCTCCAGATTCCTCAACCTTATGAAAAACTAGTGTTTTCTATTTCTATGGTACCAGATTCAGAAAATTAATGTTTCCTTTCCCAATGGCTTCAGATTCCTCAACTATGTGAAACACTCGTATTGCGTTTCATTATAGCTTCAGATTACTCAACTTTGTGAAACATTAGTGGTTCCTTTTTCTATGGTTTCAAATTTTTCAACTTTGTGAATTTCACAAGTTTTCCTTTTATTCCTTTACTATGGCTCCAGATTCTTCGACCTGTCTCAATGTGGTCACCCAAAAGGAATGCAAAAATGTCTGAGACAGGCGACCCTTTCAAAATTGTTTTAGTTTCACTATATTTTTTCCCAAGGACAAGGCAAGAACTTAGTAATCTTGACTACTAGAGTTCGCCATTATACAAGCTTTACATACCATTTTCCGAAGCGACCGTATACAATAGCGTAAGCACATACGGGATCTGTTTAAGACTCGCATCGTCTGATGAGGACTGGGGAAAAACTGGGTCATCAAAAATGAGTCCCTGCGCAAAACTGCAACTTTGCTCACGGTGAGCTAGGCCACCGGGACCTCATTTTTTCTCAGTATTTCTTTGTTATATTCGTATTTCTTCGGAGATATAACAACCATCCAACCAAACAACCAACAATCAACAAAACAAATGACCCGCTAGCTTGCCAGTGCTACATTTTATATAGGTTCAGGATATGAGAAAGTTTTCGCTTATTCTTATGCACTTAAGGAATGAATTTCATTTTTCTGGTGTTTATCGAAGTATAAACTACATTGGGTCGCGTGCAAAGAAAGTGAACCCCGAAGGGGTTCATGTAAACTTTGCTAGTGACCCAATGTAGTTTATACTTCGATAAACACCAAAAAAAAAAAACTAAGTTCATTGCTTATATCTATATTCATTTCTATGTATTAATTGACCACAACTTTGCGTTAGGGCTACAGCTGAATCAGAGAAACATTTATACGCAGTTTTTTCTACTAACAGCGGAACAGCGTCAATGACGTCATCACGCCGCCTACGTCTAACCAGATCAGAGAGAACCACGGTTTATTTTGACGTCACTTAACCTTATGTAGCATCGCATGATCCGATGTAGTTATTGAAGTATAAACTGCATTTACGTTCTAATAGTTTACCATAGGGCTTTTCAGTAAATGCACTGGGGATGTAAATATTTACGTATAACGCGACGTCTGTTTGTATGGATAACGTCATTTGCAATAGTCTATCCTGCGGTATACTGTTTTGCTGTCGGTGCAAAGTAACAAACTTTTAAAGGTGAAAATGGGAAAAGTGCATCAGAATGGGGATAGCTGTATTGAAAAATTGTCATTTGGGAGGGTAAATTGCTGGTTTTGTGGTCGCAAATTGCGTTTTACTGCTCATTTAGCGCGTCGCCATAAAACGAAATTTCCGACCATAAAACTGACGATTTATCTCCCCAAATGACAATTTTGAGTACAGTTATCCCCTAAATCTAATAATTCTAACTATTGAGGAATACCTGGACAGTTCAGACCCAGATCAGCTCCTGAAGAAACACTCTGATCCGCTTCTGTACTGTTTGCCATTCAACCAACAACTATTTACACATCTTCAGACTGTAAAAATGTTCTGATTCTAAGAGAAATGAAGTATTTGTTTGAAATGTCTCCGTGCTCCAGAAAAGAAAGGGACTTTCAGGGATAATTTGGGGACGATTTTCCATATTTTTCCATAAACCCATGTTCTGTCCCCTAATTAGAGTAAAAAGTATGCAAAGACCAGGAACTGAAACAATCAAAATCCAAATCCAGCCCTCAAACCATAGTTGGAAACAACTAAGATTACAAATAATCAAGATACAGAGAACATATGGCCAACCGAGTGAGCAGCTTGTTCCCAAAAGGTGGCCACTCAGCAACCCAAACCGAACCAAAAATAATAAGAACATACATAAGGAAAAACATCACAGAAACTCTGACACCAAAAACAGGCAACAAAGAACCACAACAGAACTACCGCCTTGGAACGGTCAGTAATGAATTACTGGGGGGGGGGGGGGGGGGCTTAAATCTAATGGAAAATGATTGTAAACAACCCCTCATCCCAAGACGGTTTTAATTAGAGATCACAACATATTTTATTCGTTAAGAAATAAGAAAAATTATCTCTGAATTATCCCCAATCTCATACCTTATCTGGAGCTCGATACATACGTATATTTAGAGTATTTTCGCGCTATTTATCATCCAGGTTTGGTTGTCATTGCTGAAGCTGTCGTAAGATCTGATGTGTCAGTTAAAGTGGGAGAAACAGCTGTGCTCTTCTGTACAGTGCCTACAGTAGTACCAAGAGTAAGAATGACTTTTTAACCATCTGATGGATTGTAACGTTACATCTGCCAATGGGGACTACTGAATGGTTTTCGTCCGTCTGTCCGTCCTTCGGCCAGCTAGACAGTATATCCAGTCTGCGAGTGCCAGAAGCTACCAGTATAAAATAAAACTGAACAAAAAAGCTTTGGAGCTTTACTTTCACAATTCCGGCCGACCCTGCATATATTTATATGCATATGGATTACTTTGGGTTGTACATACATCATGCAAAACTATAAGTTCATGTCTGTCCTGTCTGGAGTTATCTAACTGCTGTTTGAATAAATCAGATCTTGTCTTAAAGTTTAATTTGAGCACGCGCAGAAGCTAGTTGAAACGCATATAAAACACTTTAAATGCTTGAATTAACTGTAATCGTGCCTCGCAGCTCCAAACCTTCAAATCTACCTGAGCTGTAGGTTTCTTTCTTTACATTATTCAATTCAGTATTAGTATTCTAACAGGTGTGCCCAGTGGGTTCATCTGTCTCCCACTAGTTTAGTGGGATTTTTTTTCTTTCTTTTGCAGAAAGAATGGAAGAGTGAAAAGCTTGGGGTAATCAGCGTCAACTCTGATGTCAAATATCCGTCAGAAAAGTTCCAGCTTGATATAATTCAACCGGACTATAGTCTGAAAATCTTTAATTCAAGCATGACCGATGCAGATACTTATACCTGCAGCGCTGGAGCTTATGAATACATTGTCAACCTGACAGTAGGAGGTACAGTAGCGTATCAATTTGGCCATAAGACGGAGGCTTTCTCTTACAAAACTACCCCCACCTATGTCAGTTTATATGCTTTGCTTAATTCAGATGGACATGTTTGTTTTTTTATGCCCCCGCCATGAAGTGGGGAGGGGCATATAGTTTTGTCCTTGTCCGTACGTCCGTCCATACGTACGTACGTCCGTCACACTTTGTAGTGCTGTTCTTGTCTCCGCAACTCCTCCTACAGTATTTGATGCAGGGATTTGAAACTTGCAACACTGTTCAGGCATGCATTGAACATGTGCATAAAGGAAACAGAACTTTAATTCAGGTCTTTATTGCAGAATTATATCCCCTTGAATTACATATTTTGACCATATTTCACACTTGTAGTACTGTTTGTGTCTCCGCAACTTCTTCTACAGTATTTAATTCAGGGAGTTGAAACTTGCAAATTACTTCAGACATGCATCAAACATGTGCATAAAGGAAACAGAACTCTGATCCAGGTCATTATGGCAGAATTATATCCCCTTGAATGACATACATATTTTGACCATAGTTAGCACTTAGCAGTGCTGTTATTGTCTCTGCAACTCCTCCAATAGTATTTAATATAGGGATTTGAAACTTGCAACACAGTTCAGACATGCATTGAACATGTGCATAAGGGAAACAGAAGTTTGATTTAAGTCTTTATTGCAGAGTTATGTCCCCTTGAATGACATACATATTTTGACCATATTTCCATGGCTTATATACAAGCTTACCTTTTGTCATCGCTCTAGCGGCTTCATTTATTAACCGATTTTGATATTACATCATAGCCATATTGGATATGACAATACCTCAAACAAGTTTGCGTTTCAGGTTGGATTGGTCAAGGTTAAGGTCACAGTTGCTATTTTCAGAAAAAAAACTTGGGCATCGCTCCAGCGCTTTTACTTGTGGTTTTATTTTGATATAACTTCACACAAATGTTAAGTATGACAATATCTTGAATAAATTACCATTTCAACGCCGCGGGTCTAAGGTCAAGGTCACAGTTGCTATTTTTAGAAAAACTTTATCAGCCCTCTAGCCCCTTTATTAATTGTCAGATTTTGTTGTAACTTTACCCAAATGTTTAGTGTGACAATATCTTGGACAAGTTCACAATCCATAATTTTAGGGTAAAGGTCAAGGTCACACTTGCTATTTTTTTTTTAGAAAATACGTTGTCATCCCTCTGGAATGATTTTGACATAACTTGACACAAATGTTTAGCTGGACAATATCTGGGACAAATTCACGTTTCAGCAGTGTACGTCCAAGGTCATGGTCACAGATGCTATTATAGGTACTTGTAAAACTTTGTCATGGTTCTAGCGCCTTGGTTTGTTAACTGATTTTGAAATAACTTTACACAAATATTAAGTATGACAATATCTTGGACTATTCATCGTTCAAGGTTGTAGATCCAAGGTCATGGTCACAGTTGCTATTTTGAGAAAAAAACTTTGTCATCCCTCTAGCACCTTTATTTATTGACAGATTTTGATAAAGTTCACATAAATATGTCTAAACACATTACTCAACTAGTGAGGCATATGGCAGGGGCATTCATCACCTTTAGTGATTGTCTAGTTCTCTATATGGCGGAACGTGCAAGCGTTAGACTTAAGCTAAGGTTTTGGATTTCTATTAGCTTCCCTCCTATATGATTGTTTTCCTTTGATGTTACAATACTTGGTCAGATTATAGTTTTCTATGAGTGAAGCAGCTGCAAATCAGAATCTATGTTCTAGACCTATATGTTCCGGTTCACTGACTGTAGCTTGTTGCACCCTGTTTCAAGGTTCAGGTTTTTAGATTGCAGTTTCTTTTTGTTCTTTTTGTTCTTTGGTTGAAACAAATTTTATTTGTTCAAATACATTCATACATACATATCTATGTCAAATTTCTAATAGTTCAGGATCTGAAGACAAGCTTATTTATTTATTCTATAATATAATACAAATATTTTTTCTGTCTATTAAATGTCTTAGTGTAAATTATGCAGCTATTTATATATCTGTAGCTCGCATTGAGACTGACCCAGACCGAACGACAGAAAAAGCGCCAAGCCAGAGGCCAAAGTCAACACTGTTCGTGAATTCGTCAGTAAAGACAACAACAACAACTTCGAATGACACGAGACACACAGAAATGGTAAAAACCACAACACACTCGGACCGAAAGACCGAAAAAGTGCCGAACCAGAGACCACAGTCAACATTGTATGTGAATTCGTCAGCAAAGACAACAACAACGTCGAGTGCCACGAGACACACAGAAATGGTAAAACCCACCACTGACTCGGACCGAAAGACCGAAAAAGCGCCAAGCCAGGGTCCAAAGTCAACATCGTATGTGAATTCGTCAGCAAAGACAACAACAACAACGTCGAGTGCCACGAGACAAACAGAAATGGTAAAACCCAACACTGACTCAGACCGAAAAACAGAAAAAGCGCCAAGCCAGAGTCCAAAGTCAACATCGTATGTGAATTCGTCAGCAAAGACAATAACAACAACGTCGAGTGCCACGAGACAAACAGAAATGATAAAACCCACCACTGACTCAGACCGAAAAACAGAAAAAGTGCCGAACCAGAGTCCAAAGTCAACTTTGTATGTGAATTCGTCAGCAAAGACAACATCAACGTCGAGTGCCACGAGACAAACAGAAATGATAAAACCCACCACTGAGTCGAATCGAAAGACAGAAAAAGCACCAAGCCAGAGTCCAAAGTCAACATTGTATGTGAATTCGTCAGTAAAGACAACAACAACGTCGAGTGCCACGAGACAAACAGAAATGATAAAACCCACCACTGACTCAGACCGAGAAACAGAAAAAGTGCCGAACCAGAGTCCAAAGTCAACATTGTATGTGAATTCGAAAGTAAAGACAACAACAACAACAATGCCGAGTGCCACGAGACAAACAGAAATGATAAAACCAACTACCCAAAAAGCCGGAAGTAGCCAAGCTCCATTGACCTCCTCATCCGTGCAAACAAAGCCAAAGAATAGACTGACAATGACCATATTTCTTGTAATGTGTTATGTCCGTGCAACTCGTGTGTTTTGAGGTGAATAGGCGCGCTCTTAGTGGAAGCAACTCCGCCATTTTCAGTTTTGCTTCCCTTATCAATGGGAGTCAACTCTTGAAGGAAAGTATTCGCTCCTGTAGGAGTAAGTTCTTGCCTTTAAAGGAAAAGATTCATTAAAACAAATATTGTGTTGATATTGTAGAACTTGATGAGCAATTAAACTTAGTGAAAATTTCATGACAATCGGAGAGTAAAGTAAGAAATATATACAGTAATGGTTTGAAATTTTCAAAATAGTGGTCGTTGAAGCCGCCATTTTGAAGGCTCCATTCATGTTGACAAATATTTCAATTTTGAATAAATGTAAAATATGCTAACTTTTACTGATTTACTTGGTTTAAATCATTTCTTTATGAAGGAAAAAACGGATTGGTGTATTTTATACACAGAAATATGTTTAAAACTGAATTTATTTAGGATTTATATTATTTTAACAACGAGTTAATGACGTCAACGTCATTCCCTCGCTGAGTTTCTGGTTCTCAGCTCAGTATTTAAATATCTTAAAAACTTCGATATATCCGTAATTTAAGTCCAATTTTTATGAAATTTTTTCTGCAAAATTTATTTTTTACTATAAAACTCTTTAATTTTAGCCCAATTCATGTTCTAATGAGTATTTCCCTTTAAGAGCAGATCCCTTTTGGAACAGCCCCGCTGTCCATGGAAGCAAACAAAAATAAAAGTATTTTCTTTTGAAAAAAAATAATTAAATAATAATACTAATAATTAAAAAAAATGGTGAACAAGCAAAATGTATGGATATCCATAAAAGGGAAATGATTCTAGGTCGAAATGTTTTGTCTCCCTTAACAAATGGAGCACACTATTGCATAAAGTAATTTATTTTCTTCTCAAATGAGTTGGACTTTTCGAAAGGAAAGAATTCGCCCCTACCCTCTTTGAGGCTAATACTTCAAGGCATAGAATCTGTACCCCCCTCTTTTAGCTTTTAGGCTAATACTTAAAGGCCTAGAATCTGTACCCCCCCCCCCCCCACACACACACACACACCGGCAAAGAATGAAAGTGGGCGGAGCTGCAGTCTTACTGATAAAATCAACACCAATCGATTGTCTTACTGTTAAAATTAATCCCAATAAACTGTTAGTAAACTCCTAGGTAAATTTCTCTTCACACAAAGCAACCAATCATATCAGTTATTGGAGTTTTATGGCATGTTTGGAGATGTTTACCCGTAGGTGTCTAGAAAAATACTGAGATAAGCTACCTAATTTTGCCTTTTATAGTCCATCTAAGCCTTTAAAGGCCAGAGCACTCTCCCCTGGTAGAAGATCCATTCACCTTCAGCGGACTTCAGCACATTCAGTATTTCAGATCAGACTGTGTTTTTGACCAGCAACATCAAACTGTGTCAAAAATAAGCATTTGATGTGAGTTATGGTCGTAACTACTGTTTATTAGGAGCAATCATTTCGTGCCACCACTCTGAGTACTTAGAAAAAAATATGTCTTTAACGATAACATATGCAAGATCTAAATCATAAAATGATAATAGTGATTTGATAAGTAAACAAATCAACATTATGTCTTTTTGGCCCATGTTTTAATATACGAGCTACAGTAAACGGAATTCCATTGCACTGAGCCTTTCATTACCCCTCTCCCAGGCATCGTCCTGATATATGAAATGGAAGCAAAATCACAGGTCATCCATCCATTCATCCGTCCATATAAGTTACAATTTGAAAATGGAAAACGTTTGCCACTAAAAGTAAAAGATTATGAGATGGCTTATGGATTAACACAATCGATGCATTTTTTCCTAAACGTCACTAAAACATCTGTTTTAATTGGCCTTTTGTTATCCTTGGATGTATCATTAGGCAGAAGTGATTTCTCTCTCTCTCCATTCATTTTTACTTTTACTGTTACCTATTCGGACACTGTATATTTATAAATGAATGCATTATGTAATATTTTTCTCAGTCTGGGAGCTGTATACAAGAGTTTCAACACATGTGTTGAACCTCTTGTGTACAGCTTCCAGATTGCCTTCCAAGCTTATCAAAATGATAATCTATCATGAATGATGTTGTTTCTTGTGCATTTTATCCGTAGCAACAAATACAAATGTGGGACTGCCCCATCGCTAACACGTTGTGTGCCATCTGGGGTTATAAAATCAAATCAAAACAAAACATCACCTCAAGTTTATTAGCAAATCAGCAAGAATACAATGTTTTTGGCTATATACAATATAGGGGTATACATAATGCAAAGAGTAAGTCTCACCAGGGGAAATGGTCCATATGAGATGTACACATAGTGAAGACCCGGACAGAATCTGGAGACCCGGACAGAATTATACCAGGCGCCGCTTGTAACAGGACCTAATGCCATGTGCGCTCAAATGCAAACCGATCAAATACCTCAACTTACACTTCGTTAAATTCCTCAGGATACATAATACTGTATATACGGAAAGTGAAGACTTTGATCAGACAGCGCGGATGCACAGGCTGAGCTGAGTCTTCCCTTTTCGCACAAAGCGTAGGTCGACTACACCGTACACTACTCACGCCTGGTAATATCGTAAGGGGCAATCAAATGGTTATGCAAATGAACATCCTACGGTAGCAGCCGGACATGAGCTACGGTACAATTAGTAAACAATGACAACAGCAAGGAGGGTGTTCCCATTTCATCTGTTTTTTACAGTTTTGCAGCCAGATAATTGTACTTTTTCGTAACTTTTCTCAGCAACTGTCCAAGGTAGAAGTTCATATTTGGTATGAGTTGACAATAACTTGTTAGATTATGAATGGACCCTCTCTTATTCTTCCCACATATTTCTCTCCGTGCATTTATAATGAACTTTTTATTAACAAGTTTCTCAGCAACTGTGCAAGGTAGAAAGTTTATGTTTGGTATTATTTTGAGTTCACAAAGACCTTGTATGGTAGTGAACAGATCAGGCCTTTCTTTATTTATTCTCTCCAGTATCTATTTTTCTTTCATGCAGTAATTATGAATTTTTTGGTTACTTTTTTCGCAGCTACTGCTCATACCGTATTTCTGTGTGATCTGACGATGACTTGTATCGTGGGATAGAGAACAGGCCTTCTCCTGCTCATAATTCCATGTATATTTTTGTATTATTCTTTTTCTTTCTGGCAATGCCGTGTATAATGAAACTTTTCATAGCAGAGTTCTCAGCAACAGTTCATGACAGCCTGCTCACACATGGTAGATTGGTTTAGTTCATGTTTTGTTTTCTTCATAGATGCCATAAACATCGCAAGCGCTGTAGCGGAGAGTCAGATTTTCTGACAGTTCTACTGTTTTTTGTTGTTTTTCTTTCGAACATAGCCTGATCATTTATTATCAATAATATGGCATATGAGAAATGGAAAATGACCCACAGAATCTATACATAGCTGAAACCAAGCTACTACACCACCAAAAGAAGATTTTCGAGTAAACTTGATATTATGCCGAACTTGTTCATGATTCAGATACTTTTTATCCAGTTCTCATTATAATGTTCCCCAGGAGGATCAAGGGAACAAATCCATAACGCGAACCTCCTGGCACCGAGTCTGTCCGTGTTCTCTCCAATTCAAATGAGATAGTGCCATGATGCTATTTGAAATAAAGCTGAGGAATCTGAAGCCATAGTAAAAGGAAACACAAGTGTTTCCTTTTACTATGGCCTCAGGTTCATAAACCGTTAAAGGGAATAGATCTACTAGTGTTTCCTTTTACTATGGCTTCAGATTCCTCAACCGTGAAAGGAAATACAGTGTGTCCTTTTTCTATAGGTATCTCTATATATGGATCTACATATCCTCGAGTAGCTTGATGAATACCTTTGTATTGCTCGGGATTACCCAAGTAATTATGCCGAACGTGTCCATAGATGAGTTAGGAGGCTACGCCTAATGATTGCGCGATTCCATTCCAACTTTGAATTAAAAATTTCAAGTTCCTGTACACTGATTGCGAAAATATAATAATTCTCTAAGACTCCTACATTATGTAAAGCATAACAGAACAAATTCCAGTATTTTACAAGATAAATTGGTAGAGTTATTACAACCTCCTGAAAGTCACTGAGTGGTTGCTTAGTCCCGGTAGGCGGTGTTCTTTCTGACAATGGTCCCGGATTTTTTTCCAAATTGTCAATGATTTTTTCTCCGTGACGTCATAACAGAAAACTGATTCAACAAAATGGTGAATTATGTCGATTAAACAATTTATTTACAAATCCTAAGCGTATTCTTGGTAGATCTTAAGCATACAAGTGTTGAACGTTGTCAAAAGAAAACTAAACCCGTTCATTTCATTTAGGGTACATCTTGGTGAACTGTCCGCTCTGTCTATATCTTCGGAGTTTACCATAGGGAAAAACTATTTCTAATCATAAATCGGTGTTGGGAAACGCACTATATTACTTTTTGACACTTTACAATAATATTAATGGGTCTGTCAGCTGACTTAAATTTTCAGAAGTCCCGGATTTTTTCCTACAAGTCCCGGATTCGCTCCTACAATAGATTTTAAGCGCCTGATTTTTTCCGACAATGCAAACTACAAAATGAGTAGTCATTTTGATACTTTATCGCGAATAGATTGAAAAGTAAAATTAAAGCATGTCTCAAACTTTTATTGTGATGCATTAATGGAAGATGAAATAGTAAAATATCAGCAGTTTCATTATATACAGACCATTCTACTGCTCCATATATAAAAATTTACAATAGAATATCATGTAGCCAAGAGCTGAGTAGCCTTAGTGAGAATAAAACAATATTCAATGGCCTTCTCAATACATGCGAGACTTCTCTACTATATCTACTGAATGACGTGGCCACAGGGTCATCCAATGCCAGGATAGCTCAGTTAGTAGAGCAGTTTCAGTAGTACCGAGAAGGTTGAAGATGCGAGTTCCGCCGCGGCCAGGGTTATTTACTCGCTCAAGTAGCGTAGGAGGTTTATATTTTTACTTCAAAATCGTACATGCGTGCGTGCGTGTGTGCATGTGTGTGTGTGTGTGTGTGTGTGTGTGTGTGTGTGTGATTCCAAAGCATCAATCGTTCCATTTGTTCTGTCCTTGGTGTACAACAGCTACCTGATCCTCACTAGTTTAAATGAGGCTTGATATTTCTGAAAGCAGTGCATATGTCCAGCCGGAGCTGGAACCCCGGTAGCTAAGTAGGTTAAGCGCTGGCCTGCTGATCTAGCTGTCTCGGGTTCGATACCCACCTGAGGCGAGAATCTTTCCATTGCACACAGTCTTTCGTTATCATCCTCCCATCACCCTGATATGACTGAAATACTGTTGAAAAGGACGTAAAATCGCAAGTCATCCATCCATCCAGCCGGTACTTCTCTCTAGGGCCTTTACAGTTTTGTATACGGCACTGCAACACTTGAACAGAAAAGTTCTGAAAAGTCAGATCCTTTGAAAGCAAGGAAAACACCAAAGAAATGAAAATAGCAGACTCGGTTTGCGGCTGTTGATGACCAGTCATGACATGTGCAACTCAGGCCATGCCCCTAGCAGCGGCTATGGTATAATTAATATGAGTCGAAATGAAATCAGTGATTCCAAAAGGACCAGAACTTATCCAATCTACACTGTGACTGAGTACGGTAGGACGATTAAGGGCCGTCACATGGTACCTAACACCAGCTTCAGTGATGTTTTAATAAAATGTGCAAAACCAGCCATGCCCCCTAGCAGCAGCTGGGCTACTCTATTTTCAAAATGACTCGAAATGAAACCATTGATTCGAAAGGACTGAAATAATATAATCTGCATTATGATGCAGTACCGGAGACTTAACGACCGCCGCACAGCACCTACAGCATCCTGTGAAGTTAAATAAGATTTGAAATGTAAGAGTTTTTGGAAGCAAGGAATGATCCGAAAGAATGAAAAAACAGACTGTTTATTGAGTCTGGACTTGAAAAGAGGACTCCAGTAAACAGATTTAAAGAGTAACTACACCTCAGGAACTGACTGAATCAGATCCCAAACACTATCCCCAACATCAAAGGGAAAGATTGACAAAGACATCCCAACAAACAATAAATTACAAGTGATAAGCCGAGTCAGCAGCTCTTTCCCAAATAGATGGCAACTCAGCTATCTTTATTGAACTAAATAATTTAGACCAACAGACGGGTTACAACGGACTAAGCAAATTATATGAAAAATATTTAACGATTATTTTTACCTATTTTCTATTTGTATGATAGAAGGATTAAACTGAGAACACAATAAATGAAACAGCACCGAACATAAAACAAATGCAACCGCAACAAAAGTACCGCCTTGGGACGGTCAGTAATAACTACTGGGGGGGTTTAAACCGGTTTTACTGGGCCCAAACCTTCACCCTCACCCTCCGCTGCGGTGCACACAATTAGTTGGTAGTTCGGTTCGTATGGAGGTCCCCTAACTCATCAGAGAGTCATCACCGTCAACAATTAAGATCAAGAAAAGACCGTGATGAAGCAAGGATGAGGACTCGACAGCCAAAACGTGTTGAGACACCCGGAGATCCCTGGGGCGTCAGCAACACCACTGGAGTACTGGACCAAAGACTTCCGATGTTATGTCTTTTACGTATTCTTTGCTTCTAAAGGGTCAATATTTTCGAGTTTCTTCATCATGCTAAGGCATACATGAGAATAAGGCTTTTGGTGTTCATTTGGTGAAATAAAACTAGTTCCCACACTGAAAAAAATCTAATTGCTGTTACTACAGGGTGTTAAGAAAGTTCGAAGACATTATTTAAACATACACTGAAAGCTGAATAATGTTATGATTTTTGCAAAACTGTATAAGTGTGATATAGAAAGCACTACCAAAGATATGCAACATATAAATTCTTCTTTGATTTCAAAATGGAATGACCATCTGAATTGCAAAAGACAACCCCTCTACAGGGCTGACAATGGTGAAGGCAAAAATTTGATTTGCATTAGAGTTTGGCATCCTTAGAGCTTGCTTTTTCAAAACTAGTAGAGATATTTAGGATGAAAATTCTGGTATTGCTAGGTACATTTTTGTGCTGTTTTTTTTTCAAATAGTTTTTATTATTTTCCGACGATCTGCTACGGAATTTCTGAGTAAATCTAAAGGGACCCCCATTCTCAGTTAAAATTTTAGATTCTAGGGGTAGGTATAGAATCTGTATCAGTATTTGTAAATGCAGAGGCATTTTGCAGACTTCTTTTATTCTCTTGTTATTAGATTGGTTCTCACATCCAGCAAAAATATTTGATCCGGTTTTTCGTTTCATATTTTTTGCAAATTCACTCTTAACAAATTACTCCTTAGATTTAACTTTGAATTCTTTTTCACTAAATTTTGCACTAAAACCTTTTTGTTTTTAAACAAATTACATACGAAAATGAAATTGGTAAGGAAATTCTTGTAACATTTGAAACTGGGATGAAAAAAACTGTTATCAACAAATTTTATTGTCATTTAGATGCATTTTTGCCCTAGAATTGCTAATTTTATCATTAAATTTGCATAATTTGTCTTTTTGACGGTCAAATTTTCAAATGTATGATAATTTACAGATACACCATAAATATTTCGAAATTTTATTCTTGTCTCTCTTATCTCTAAGGCCCGCTTCATGATATAGACGGTTTAATGTCAACTTTTGATTTAAAATTTCGTTTCAAAATGTAATTCATTACCCCCCACCCCCTTTGAAAAATATTTATGTCTCGTGTGCGTTTTGATGTCAGTCAATCAGCTGTCAATATACACATGTTGTCTACGAAAATTTACTAACTATAACAAACAAAATACTGTTTGGCACAGTCCCTATCATATAAGTTAGTTTTAAAATGATTATTCACTTTGTGAGGAGAATAAATAAAAGCTTGATATACCACACCTTTACATGTAAAATCAGTAATGAATGTTTGGCCAGTTTGACCCCTAAGGTATGAACCGCTAATCTTATTATGGTAAAGTATGGCTGTAAAAGTTGTAACATTGGGAATATCTTGATATTGAGTAGTTCTTGAAACCTGTAAAGTTTTAAGATTGAATGGTCATAATTTCCGAAGTTATAAGCAATATTGTAATGTCTTCGAACTTTCTTAACACCCTGTATACTGCTAGTTTTAGACTCTGAAATGCGGTATAAGTGGTAGGAAAAAATCCGGGATACTGTAGAAAAACAAGAATTCCGCGGAATGCTATGTCGCACCTGCTGTGTGGATTCACATTAAGAACTTAATGAATATACCGAGTGGTTCTGGAGAAAAAAGTTGATTTTAATGGTTTTGCTATTTTTAGTAATGGCGACCATCTTGGATTCTCGACCCGCCTGAATTTTATCATTCTGAAGCCCTGCAGTCTGATCATGCTGCATGTGAAATTTGAGAACCATGGATGCAGTGGTTTCAGAGAATAAGTCATTTGAATGGACTTAAATGCTAGGGTCGACGTAAATTATTCTAGGGTCGACGTAAGGTCACTGTGACCTAATTCCGCTTTAGATTTTCCGCTACTTTTAGCCATTCTGAAGCCCTGCTGTCTGATCATACTTCATGTAAAATTTGAGAACCATGGATGCAGTGGTTTAAGAGAATAAGTCTTTTGAATGGACTTAAATGCTAGACTCGACGTAAACTGTGAACGGACGCACGGACTGACGGACAGCCTGACTGATGGACGGACGGAAAACCGGACGCCTATATCGCACCTTGATAAAGCAGGTGCGACAAAAACCGGATGACTAAAGCCGTTGTAGGAAAAAATCCTTGACATTCGCAGTAATTCTCGTCCTTGGTTTGCAGAGGCTATTTCACAAAGAAAATGTGACAAATGACTAAATGCGCCTATGAAATGCCCCAGCAACCAGCCTGACTGCGAAAGATCCCAAGAAATTATTGAAAATAAGTTTATTTACTTACCTTATTGCTCCGTCACGCTTATGAGAAATAAATTGTCAGAAAAAATCGTCGACGACTGTCAGAAAAAATTACCGCCTACCGGGATTAAGCAATCACCCAGTGAAAGTGGTCTACATGTACTATATTTTCAGAATATAGTCAAGTGTCTCAAGGGGTCATCCAAAGGTAACACAAAAAGAGTCTGTTTAAGACAGTACCCCGTCAGTACTGGTTCATTTTTACTATATTTTGGTTCAAAGATAAGATCAGCTCCGGAAGAAGCACTTTAAAAATCCGGGTCTGTACTGTTCAACTAAAAGCATTTTACGCATCTTCAGACTGGGTTGGCTTTCTAGCCTTCTTCAGACGAACTCTGAAGGCCATCATCACCAGGTCGTGGTCAGTTCCTATGTCTACTCCAGGAAAGCTCCTTGTCTTATGGATACTAATTTCTGATTGGAGCCGCTTCCTCACTAAGATGTAGTGAATCTGGCCCCGAGGTTATAAAACTTTTTTCGTGCTCAACTCAGCTGAGCATGAAATTTTCTCTGCTGATAAATATGAAAATGCCAACTAATGTTGGCATTTTCATATTCATAAGCAGAGAAAATGTCATACTCAGCCAAACTGAGCAGGAAAGCAACTGTACTCATCAACAATTTGTTAATTATTACTAGGTAAAATTTCATGCTCAACTCAGCTAAGCATGAAAAAAGTTTTATAACCTCGGGGCCTGGTAGTGATGCTTCCTGCCTGAGCTGTGCCATGTCCACCTTCTGGGTGGTGTGTGGGGGCCCAGGGTATTTGTCAGAATTGAGTTGTTAAAGGTTGCAATTTCTAGGAGTCTGAGATCTTTGTCATTTCTTCTAGAATGCAGTAGGGTTCTTATACGTCTTTTTAGTCTGCCTGTGGATCCCTTTCATTTTAAGCATTCCAATCACCTTGTACAACCAGAAGAACCTTCTTTGGTGTTTGGTCTATGATTTCCTGGAGTTGCAGGTAGAGGTTGTGCACCTCGTTGTCATCGTGTTCGAGTGTTGGTGCCTAAATCTGTATGATGGTGTCAGTGAAAGGTGATGCATATGTGCTCTCGAGCGGATTGAGATTAGTCTGCTGGAGACTGGTCGGCAACTCTAGACCGCTCTCACCATGTCTTCATGCACTAGAAAACCAACCCCGTACTCGTATCTGTCCTCTTTTCCACTGAGGTAAATCAAGTGTCTGTAATCTATTGACATCTCACCAGCCCTCTCACAGATCCCCACTATGTTCCAGTGGTACCTATCCAGCTCATGAGACAGCTCTTCAAGTTTCAAAGCTGGCGCCAGAGTCCTCACATTCCAGGTTCTAAGTGAGATGTTCTCCATCCCTCTGATTTTCTTGACTTTTGTCACACCAGTCGCAAAACTTATCACCTACCTCCTAACGTCCAACAGTAGTTGTCTCTAACCGTAATTCAAGACGTATGTAGTACAAGTATATGGGTAAATGTGAAAGGCTCTAGCAAAGGCTAGGTAGAGAAGGAAGGTATTCCAGTCCCTAATTGTTTCTGGGATGGTGTGGAGCTTAAAAGTGGCCTTGGTATGAAGCTGAGCTTAAAAATGTCAGTTTTAGAATGTGATATTTTGAGTTCTAAAGAATAACGAGATCTGCTGTTGTTAGGGGACTGAAGTCATTTGAAGGAACAAAGCCCTACTTTTATGGATCCTTTCAGCTATAGAGAAGTATATGTCTATCATCTTTTTTTTTACTTTGATTGAAACACACCCGCTTTAAAAGCTTTTATGAAGGATATAAGTCACACTCCCAGTTTCATAATTATTAAGCATGCAGCCGATATTCTCGAAAGGATTGTATCTGACGCTCTGAAAGAACATGATTGAAGGTCAGCATAGGCGGCAGTTAATATTGTTTGCTGGAGAACTAAACCCTGGGTGTCTCATACCATACATGCATACTCCAGCACCCTTGTATGTTTTCCCCTTATCGTCCTTAGGAAATGCTTAAAAGTCCAAGTGGTCTGTTTGCTTTTGTGCAAAACACTTTCAATATGAGAATGGCAGTTAAGATCGAAAGTTTTTAACTCCAAAGGTACTTAATACTATCAACATTTTATAGAAGTGTCCCTTCTAAGTTCATGTAACATTCTGCTCGGATCTAGTTGATCTGCCGACGGTGGATTTTGTTTTCACCGACTTGTTTCATTTGAAAGTTTTATATCATTATTCGCGTCGTTCTAAAAATGACGATTCGAAAACATTTGATTGATGACATTATAATAGTTCTTTTTTGTATCTATCTGATATTTTACATTTCAATTATGAATCATAGTAAGGACTTTATCAGCATGACTATATAAATTTTCATCCCGTACAAAGACATAAATCCTAACTTGGACAATGATATCACAAGCACTGAATATTTTTTTATTATTCATCTTCCGATATATGGACATTAAAAGACATCTAAATACAATGATGTCATCTCATTGTTCTTCATTGTTCTGTCGTATAAGTACCGAAACTTTTTATCGACATATCATTTTAACTATTGTTATAGGAATAAAGAAATTGTTTCCTCACACTTTGGAATAATATTTGCAAAACTCGAGTTAATAAACACGGGAGAGACTGAAATGATCAAACAGCAAACATAATTAATAAAATGATGATGTTATGAAACAATAAAATAAATGAAAGAGTAAATAAAAAAAAAAACGAAAGGAAAAAATTAAAATAAACAGGCTTAATTATTACTATTATCTACAAGTGGTAGACTAGTAAATGGTTTTAATTTGTACTAGAACAATAATGAAACCGGAGTTAATTTTATTCATAACAGGTAATGTTTTCTCGAACACAGCCGGATCATTTTCAAATTATGCGGCAAATGATAAATGATGGTAAAAGCCCCATAGAATCTACACATTGCAGGTCCTTCCAAGGAAGATTTTCCATAGGGTGTAATCGCTTCCGCCAATTTTCGCTTCCTGCAGAGACTGTCCGTCATATTTGGCTTCCGCCGAGACTGTCCGCGATCTCTTGCTTCCTGTGTCCCCTATTTTCAAGAAAGGGGACAAAGCCGACCCCGCTAACTATAGGCCTATATCTTTGACCTGTGTCCTCTGTAACGTACTAGAGCACATTGTTGCATCTAGCCTTTCAAAACACTTCACTGAACTGAACATTCTCTATGAACTGCAGCATGGGTTCCGAGAAAAGAGATCCTGCGAGACGCAGCTTATCATGCTGATTGATGAACTGGCTAAAACTATGCAGATGGGCATACAGACTGATTTTATTTTATTAGATTTTAGTAAGGCTTTTTACAAAGTTGCCCATGAAAAACTTCTTCAAAAACTGCATCACTATGGTATCAGAGGAGCCAGCTTACAATGGATTAAGGACTTTTTAGATAACAGGAAACAGACTGTAGTAATTAATGGACTAAATTCAAACCTTATCCCAGTCTCCTCTGGCGTCCCGCAGGGCTCAGTTCTCGGACCAATTCTCTTCCTTGCATACATCAATGACCTACCAGAGCAGGTCAAATCAAGAGTAAGGCTCTTTGCAGATGATACTGCAATGTACCTTGCTCTTAGCTCATCGTCCGAAGGCAAGGTCCTCCAAAAGGACCTACTCAGCCTAGAACAATGGGAAAAGATGTGGGATATGAACTTTAACCCCTCTAAATGTCAGGTCCTTCATGTCACTCGTCTTAAAAACCCCATTCAGACTAAATACTTCTTACATGATATTGAGCTGGATAGTGTTTCATCTGCAAAATATCTAGGGGTCACCATCTCGGATGACCTAACTTGGAGTACCCATATTGATAATGTAACCAAGAGCGCTAACCAGACTCTTGGATTTCTGAAAAGAAACATTCGGGTCCATAATAAGGACCTGAAATCAGTAGCCTACAAAACACTAGTAAGGCCCCAGTTGGAGTACGCTTCAACAGTATGGTCCCCCCACACTGCCACTGATATACATAAAGTGGAAGCGGTCCAAAGAAGGGCTGCCAGGTGAGCAACAAGAGATTATAACTACACATCCAGCGTCACTGCTATGTTGAAGGACCTAAATTGGCGCCCCCTAGACCAACGACGTATAGATTGCCGTCTTATAATGATGTACAAGGTCACATATGACCTTGTTGCCATTCCTGCATCTGAGTACCTTGTTCGCAACACTAGACAGTCAAGACATATTCATCCACTTTCATATCGACAAATCCCAACTTATAAAGACTACTACAGGTTCACATTCTTCCCTAGGACTATCATCCATTGGAATGCCCTCCCACCCTACATACCGGTCCTTCCTACCTTGGTGCAGTTCAGCAGTGCTGTCTGCCAGGTAATCCATGTCTCTCCCTAAACACCAATTTCTGTTTTTATCTTTTAACTATACTAACACTCTTTATCGCACTGTACAAACTCATTTCACATACTTTCCTATACATTTGTTCCAGCTAACCCCCTTCAGCACTTGGTTCGCCGGAACCCGTCTGTTGTCCCCCTCGGGGGTTAAGACGTAACGGAAGATAGATAGATAGGGACTACTGTCCTCGAAAAATGGCTTCCTGCCGAGACTATCCGCGTGACTCTGCTTCCTGCCGAGAGCCTCGGCAGAAAGCAGTATCACGCGGACAGTCTCTGCAGGAAGCCATTTATCCTGTACAGACTGAGTCTCAGCAGGAAGCAAGATATCGCGGACAGTCTCGGCGGAAGCCAAATATGACGGACAGTCTCTGCAGGAAGCGAAAATTGGCGGAATGGTTTATACTCTGTGGTAAAAGCCCCATAGAATCTACACATTGCAGGTCCTTCCAAGGAAGATATTCGTATAAACCAGTCATTATGTCCAACTTGTTGGTAATGAGTAACTTTTATTTCGTCCAATTCTCATAACGATGTTCTCGAGGAGGCTCCAGGGAATGAATCCACGACTAAGACATCCTGGTACCGAGTCTGTCTATGTCCGAAGATAGTGCCACGGTACTACTTCAAACAAAGTTACAGGAATCTGAAGCTATATATAGTAAACGAAAACGAATAGAACTCCTACTTTGTTCACAGAGAGCGAGGTCTGTTCACAGAGAGCGAGGTCTCTCTCTCTCTCTCTCTCTCTCTCTGTATAACTGTATTTCACCGAAGCTTTATAATGGCCCGCTAGCTTACCAGTGCTTTATTTCATCACTGACTCCTGGGACAGGAATACTTGAACAAACAGTATAGTTCCAGATCAGCTCCTGAAGAAGCATTCTGATCAATGTCTGTATTGTGTCTGCCATTCAACCTACCATCTTGTTCCAATATTAAAATAATAAGGATTTGTTTAAAGTGTCCGCAGTGCTCCTGATTACAAAGGATAGCAGTGATAGTTTAGGGAGAATGTTCCATATATTTCCATTAAAAATGTTGTTACCCCTCATAAGAACCGTCTTTGAAAAATAATAATTATCTCTGAATTATCTCCAATCCCGCGTGGCCTTCTCTGGAGGGCTGTACAGTACGCTGTAAAAAATTCCGTAGATTTTACGGTAGAATTCCTTGCAACCAGCTGCCAGTCCATTTCCCGTTATTTGTACGGGCGTCTGTCTGTAGAACATTTGTGGAAATCACGATATGGTAGAGTTATGTTAATTGACCGGACTCGAAAATACCTTTATAGTGTTAAAGGGCTATAAGACCAAAACAAAACCTGTCTTATTCTACCTTACTCTTCGTGATGATTCCTGCCAGTGTTTACGGGCGTCCGTAAAAATAACGGGACATGGACTGGCAGCTAGTTGCCATGTATTTTACCGTAAAATCTACGGAAATATTTTACATGGTACCTATGTTAAGGGTAATCACGGTATTTATCATTCAGGTTTGGTTGTCATTGCTGAAGCTGACGTAAGAGATGATGTGTCAGCTAAAGTGGGAGAAACAGCTCTACTGGTCTGCACAGTACCCGTGGAAACACGCAGGGTAAGAATCACTTTTTACCTTACAGATGGATTGTAGATCTGCTGTGACTGAACATCTACGTAGTTAATGGAGACTACTGAAATGGTTTTCGTCCTTCCTTCCAATCGTTCTTTGGTCAACTTGACAGTACCCACGTCAGAAGGTGTAAGAAGCTTCCAAAATAAGAATGGACACGAAACTGAGCAAAACCGAAAACCTTAGAACTTTATTGGCTTGCGCTTTCGAGCGCAAGCCAGTATTCAAGTGGTTTAGTGATACCGAGTTATTTTCGGAAGAAACGATACGTCACGCTTAGTCGGAAAATACCAGGAGAGTGTGTACTGCAACGATTCGTTCTATGGCCGCAATTAAGCAAAAGACATCGGAAAGTTCGTTCCGATTTGAGACAGCATTTCTTCATTATTTTCTTCACAGACATAACAAACAAAACGTTCGTTCCGGTTTGAGACAGCATGTGTTTATTACTTTCTTCACAGACATAAACAAAGACCTTGTCTATTGTCTTTTGTCTATTTTTATCCAAATCCGATTTGCCTCATCTGCTAAAAATAACATTCTATTTTTTATAGTACATGTACTTTTTTTTTTTTTTTTTTTTTTCAATATTTTCGTTAAAAAGCACGTTTTTCTTTTAAAAGTGCCTTAAACTTGGCCACATTTCTTTTGCTTTTTATAAACTGATTGAATAAAAAATGAAACTCTGAATGCAATGCAAAGTACTTGGCTTTGCATCCTAAGAAATAAACCAAAACTTGTGTAAGAAACAGTGTTTATATATAGCTTAGCGCAAAGCATAGCTTTTCCAAAAAATCATGCAGCGGCGTCGCGAAAAATAGGCCTTAGGGCATCGCATAATCTGACTAGTCAGAGCAGCCGGCTCACTGTCCAGCGCCGATGCATTCCTTGGATCTGTCTTTTTCGGCATATATATATTCTTCATCTTTCATGCTGGTGCTAGACTGATCAGACTGCGCTTATGCCGGAGTTGGCTGATCTGGATTTTGGATTATAGTAGGTGCGGTTGGGGGCTGTGTGGACCCTTTCTTGCTTTTATAACACTCTCTAATGTTGCCTTCTTACTTCAGCTATACAAATGTACAGAGAAATATTTACACTCTTCGGCGATTTCCTTAGATGAACCTGACGTTGTTCATACATCAACGAACAACACACATTCGTGCAATCTTACGTGTAAGCAACGTCACGGATAATTCAGATAGATGATTGGCCGACGTAACTTTGATATATGTCATGTCATAGTGACGGCTGCTGTACATCATTACCAAACACGTTGGTTAATAACTATTTTTCGTCCTGCGTTAAATTAGTCAGAACTTCACGAATGAGTAACAAAATTGATGTAAAAACATAGCATAAATATATATAAGATATATTTCATTTGTCGGGGGTTCATGGAAATACGAACGCAATGGGTTCCGGGCTTTGTTGTTCCCAAATGGTGTAGAGCAAGTTATTGTCCCAAACAACAGCAGCATGCATTTTCTTCACAGAGTGTCAAAATTTTGTTCCAGTCACTGCCACTGATGCCACTTAAACCAAAAATAAACTTCAGTAAATATAAATTTACTGTCTTCTTTCGATGCCAAATTCAGATGTGCCAAGATTCCATAGACATGGGTTTGAAACAGTCTTTCCTCAAATTTTGATTCAGACTGAATGTGACTCAACAGCCGTGAAGAAAAGACTTGAAATAGGTCCATATAGTTATTTGCCTTGAAACATGCCTAAAACGGCCGCCAAAAACGTTGGAAAACTGTTGTTGATTTTTTTTGGTGTGTGTGTGTGTGTGTGTGTGTGTGTGTGTGTGTGTTTAAATATTTCTTCAATTTGTTTTTATGCCCCCAACTTCGGAGAAGTTGAGGGGGCATATTGGTTTGGGCCTGTCCATCCGTCTGTCCGTCTGTCCGTATGTCCGTCCGTCCGTAACGCTTTATGGCAGATAGGAAACTCAAGAACCGCTTATGCTAGGATCTTGAAATTTCATATGTGGTATGTACATGAAAACTAAGCGGACCCGTATTTTTTCTTTTTTCCGCCTGTCACGTATTTCCAGAGTTATGCCCCTTTTTCGACTTAGCCTATGGAACCTTGTGAACAAAATATCTTGAGAACCTCTGCTGCTAGGATCATGATTTTTTGCAGGATAACATTGCCCAAGGTGTAGAAGACCTGATTAACTTTTGAATTTTTTTTATAAATTTTTTGACCGAGTTATGCCCCTTTTTCAGCTTAGTGCATTGTAAGCCTATGGAACCTTGTGAACAAAATATCTGAAGAACCTCTTAAGCTAGGATCCTGATATTTGGCATACAGTTACAGACTAAGGGGTAAATGAACTGATTAACTTTTGAGCCTATTTCAATAATTCTCAGTTGAGTTATTCCCCTTTTTCGGACATAGGCATTTGTATAGGAACAACCTTGTGAACAAAATATCTAAAGAACCGCATAAGCTAGGGACCTTAAATTTAGCATGCTGGTTTGGACTAAGGTGTAGATGAACTGATTAACTTTTGAGCATATATCGTAATTTTTTTCGTTGAGTTATTCCCCTTTTCAGGCCTTAGGCATTTTATATAGGAATTACCTTGTGAACAAAATATCTGAAGAACCGCTTAAGCTAGCACATTTGTATTTGGCATACAGTTACAGACCAAGATGTAGATGAACTGATCTACTTTTGAGCATATTTCTTAAATTCTTGTTGATCGAGTTATGACCCTTTTTCGACTTAGTGCATTGTAAGCCTATGGAACCTTGTGAACAAAATAT
Source organism: Ctena decussata (assembly GCA_963989385.1). Lineage (NCBI taxonomy): Eukaryota > Metazoa > Mollusca > Bivalvia > Lucinida > Lucinidae > Ctena > Ctena decussata. The sequence goes on from OZ022498.1 coordinate 121,822,779, forward strand.
CTCAAGAACCCCTGATGCTAGGATCATGATATTTTGCAGGAAGATACTCCCTAAGGTGTAGATGACCTGATTAACTTTTGAAAAAAAATCGTAAATTTTTTTATCGAGTTATGCCCCTTTTTCAACTTAATGCATTGAAGCCTATGGTACAAAGGTACCTTTACACCCAGTCAAGAACCGTAAGAGCTACGAACTTGAAACTTTAAATACATGATCAGTATGAAAAATAAGCGAACACGTTTTTTTTCTTTTTTATGTGGGTCACATATTTTCAGAGTTATGCCCCTTTTTCGAGTTAGCCTGTGGAACCTTGTGAACAAAATATCTCAAGAACCCCTGATGCTAGGATCATGAGGTTTTGCAGGATGATAATGCCCAAGGTGTAGATGACCTGATTAACTTTTGAAACAAATTTGTGAATTTTTGACCGAGTTATGCCCCCTTTTCGACTTAGTGCATTGTAAGCCTATGGAACCTTGTGAACAAAATATCTCAAGAACCCCTGATGCTAGGAGCATGATTTTTTTTCAGGAAGATACTGCCTATGGTGTAGATGACCTGATTAGCTTTTGGAAAAAAAAAATCGTGAATTTTTTATCGATTTATGCCCCTTTTTCAACTTAGTGCATTATTTGCCTATGGAACCTTGTGAACAAAATATCTGGAGAACCCCTGATGCTAGGATCATGATTTTTGCAGGTTGATATTGCCCAAGGTGTAGCTGACCTGATTGACTTTCGAAAATAATTTGTAAATTTTTGACTGAGTTAAGCTCCTTTTTCGACTTAGTACATTGAAGCCTATGGTACAAAGGTACAAGCATTATTGGATGAACCTTCTTTACAGGCAAGCATATGGTTGGGGGCATAGTGTTTCATAAACACATTTTCTAGTTTCAAATAAATTCTACACTTGTTTTTACCTTACATCCGTGGATAATGCCACAATTCAATAAGTTAGAAATTAAATACTTTGCTAAATAAAAGTTAGCAACAGAAAGTGCACTAACCATCGGGTTCACTTCAATAACAACTCATGAAAATTTCACTGTCTTAGCTGTGCAAGCCTTCCTTTTAAAAGGAAATTTTATTTTTACAATTCCGGCGGACACTCTAAAACATGAGGATTATTGTTAGATAGTCGTTTAATTATATAAACTATGCAAAATTATTAGTTCATGTTTGTCCTGCCTGGAGTTATCTAACTTTCGTGTTTTGATAAGTCAGCTAAATTCTAACATGACGTTAACGTTTTCCCCATTGAGCGTATAGGACACGGTGTGATAAATCACGTTGCTTGGCGTGCACATTTCGCGCCTTGATGACGTCGGATATAAACATGTAACTTATTGCGACGCCCGCTCAAAAAGAGTCCATCAGAAAATGTCGCAATGTACTTGTACAAGTTAATGTTAGAATCGAAATAATTTTTCCTTACCGGTGAATTATCACTTATTAATACATGTGTTAGTCTGCGATAATTCACGGGTAAGGGAAAATATTTCTTAATTTGAGCACGCGCAGACGCTACTCTCTTGTTGAGGCACTCCAGCAAGTGGTTTTTTGATGTTTATACTTAAAGGATAAAGAAACAGCAAATTCCACTTACATGGTTCAGTTTACTACCATTTCTCGCACGAGACGATTTGAAATAGTGCGACTACCTTGCATTTTTATGCGCCCTACAATACAGCAGTTACTGATACAGGAAAAGAAATACTTGGAAACGAACATCGCAGGTACATGCACTGGGCACTAGATGTTCTCGACCTCTGCGATGCGAGGAGGAATTTGAAAAGGAGGCGGTATTAAGCAGAAGGAGCGAGAGAATACAGGAAGGCTTACAAAAGGGTTCAGATGCCCTGAAGAGAGCAAAGGAGGAGTGATTAAGAAGGGATACTCGTTGCAAGGAGATTGAAATTTAATACCTAAAATAACACAACTTCAAGTGAGCACATCAGCTGGCGTGGATTACAATTCAGAGAACAGGGTAGACCCTAACTATCCAGAACAAGTCTGGGACATGTCTAACAAAAGATAGACTTTCAGCAGATGGATAGAAAATTGCTCTGAGCTATACAATCATATTGTGTTATGGCGACAATGCAGTTCTGGACTGCACTCAGCGTCAAAACGAAGATCTAAAAGCGATCCTTTGTGAGCAAGTTAAGATTGCAGTAGTAGCTCTAAAGTCCGCCGTAGTTGATAATAGTACCATTATAGTAACAGCTTAGCTATGGCAAAGTATGAGCAATGCACAGTTTAATTAAAATATTCATTGTCCTTTGTTTCCCATACCTACGGCTGTTTATATAATAGGACAAAGATTGTGAATTACCCAGTTACCCAGTATTACGGTTTGAATAACTCAGTGTCTTAGTTACCCCACCCACTCTCATACATGAAATACACGACTATCATTCTGATCATTCTCCTGATTAGCTTCATTAAGAGTTTGTATTACATATATGGTTGATATATTAATAACTTAAAAAATCGTGCGAAAATAATGAACCACACGATAAAAACAAGTATAAAAACAAGTACATGTATGAAAGATATCTAATTTCTTGTTTCGCTCCATCTATATTTTTTTTGAGAATCGTTGCCATGGAAACGGTTAGGGTAAATAGTTTACTTTTATGTTTTTGTTTATATAACAACGTAAATAAAAGGAAGCGCATAAAATATCTGGCCTATGTTTGCAAAACCAAGTCAGCAGTTATAAAAAGAAATGTGTTCATTACCATTTACTGCTATGCAGTTTCAATGTAAATCTTAAGTTATCTCCCTTTTTTCTTTCTTAGAGATAAATGTTTGTTTTGAATGCAAAACATTTTTATTAGCTTTATAGCTTTGTAGTTTTATATTCATTTCTTATTATTGTCAACTTATCAACTCTCAAGAATAATGCAAAGTTTATCCATACCCCCATATTTTTTATTATTTTTCCATCTGATTTCTTTCAGACTAATACGTTCTGTTCCGAGAAAAAGTAACTGCTGCACATGAGTTGATCTTGAAACGAATGGATTATCTAAATTCCCTTGAAAGGCAAAATACTGCAATTGTGGCATGCCCCTAAAACGTAAATTTTCGATTGAAAAACAGTTTAATGTAGCGTTTCTGTAATCCGACAATTTCAGTGATCTATCAAGAGTTATCGCCCTTCATGCACGTGATAAGATGCAGACCAGTAAATGTCAAAGAGATTTAGTATTAATATTACATACATTATTAGATCTGATACTTATCATTTACTTTTAAACTCCTTTCTTTGTTATATATGGCAAAATGTATCCCTTCCCCCTAAAATTTGCTAAAAATCAGGGCAGAACTGCATGCACAAACGAATGGCTGTAACTTTCCTTGTACAAGCCGTAACATCTCCATTTTCTAGATTTATATTGTTGACAAGGTGACAAATGAAAAAAAACAATATTTGAATAAATTTTGAAAGGGGGCCAAATATGGCCCAAATCATACCTGGGATAAATCAAGTTGTAGTGTGCAAATTTCGCGCCTTATTGACGTCGGATGTAACTAATTATGCCTACTTTTGTCGACGTCCGCCTCAAAATAGTCCGTCGGAAAATGTCGCAGTAGCCTAGTTTTCTCTTTCTATATGTTAGAATTGAAATAATTTTCCTAACCAGTCGTCGGGCACAATTGAAAATATACTCGCCCCGGCTTTGCCGTCGTGGTTTAATATTTCGTGATCTGCACCCCCTCTTCCCTGTTAAATTAATTATTTTAAGCGGACTTACTTCAGTAAATGTATGGTTTTGAACAGAAAAATACCCCTATGACATTACTACAATGTTCCTAAAACCAGAGCAAATTGAGATTTTATGTTTGTGATGTTAGCAAAAGGTTATTGTTTCCGAAAGAAAATCAAGAATACCATACCACGTAACTTTTTTTATGCCCCGCCTGCCAAAGGCATATAGCGTTTAGCCGTAATTACCCCTGAGACTTGCTCATGGGTGGGGTCAGGGGTCTAAATGTATAACAATCCATATTGAACACATCCGCGTCTCTCTTGGAGCTCATAACATCGATACCTTTTATGCTACAAAGTTTAAATTTGGTATGATACTTACCAAGACCAACATCTTTGACTTCATGGCTTGTCTCCTGTTTCATTGCGGGGGAGGTAGGCTTCTCATTTGCCACATTGAGGAGAATTTTTCCCTCTAAGAGAAGACGCCATTGAAGAAAGGGCATGCCGTCCATGAAAACAAACAGGAAGCCACAAAAGTTATCTCTCTAATAACAAGAGCTGTCGCCTGACAGCATAGCTCGCCTGAATAGGTACTTGCCCATCACACAGTCACTATGGTGGTGTGGACTGCTATGCATAAAACTTCAGGCAAGCATGTCCATAATGACAACACATTTATAAACAAAAGCTATCTCAGAAATGTCTTAAAATAAAATTAAAATAAGAAAAATGTGTCATGAAATTTCAAAGTTCATGAGCTTGAGGTCAAAGAACTAAGGGGGTAGGGGGAGGAGTGGGGTAGGGGTGGGGGGAGGGGGAGGCTGGGATGTATCAAACCTTGAACCATTATCTAACATCAGTCCAAGTACATGTATAAGTATCAACTGAGTCCATTGTGGCACTGTGAAATTATGTCTTCATAAATATAAAACTTTAACCAAAATTCAAAGTCAATAACCTTGACTTCAAGGTCATCCAGTGGGGTAAGTATATAGTGTTTTGTAAAAACTCAAAAAAGTGTCTAACATCAGTTCAAGTGTAAACTAAGTCTCTGCCAAGCATTATGAATCAGTATGCAATTAGAAAACTTTAATAAAGACCGATTTCCTAAGTCCCTGACCTTGACATCAAGGTCACTGAGCGGGGTTGGGGTAGTACTGTGTAAAACTTTGGACCAATATCTAACTACAGTGCAAATATAAAAAGAATTCATCTATGGGTTCATGAGATATGTGTCTTTAAAAAACTTTAACCAAAACGTTGAAAAAATAAAAAGATAATTTTCTAAGTCCATGACCTTGACATCAAGGTCACTGAGGGGGGTGGGGGTAGTACCCTGGAAAACTTTGGACCAATATCTAACTACAGTACAAGTATCAAAGGAATCCATCCATGGGTTAAGGAGATATTGGGCTTTATAAAACTTTAACCAAAACATCCAGTTCAAAAAACTCCCAATTTTCAAAGTCCATGACCTTGACATCAAGGTCACGGAGTGAGGTGGGGGTGGTACCATGTTAAACTTTGGACCAATATCTAACTACAGTGCAAGTATCAAAAGAATCCATCCATGGGTAAAGGAGATATAGGTCTTTAAAAACTTTAACCAAAACATCCAATCCGGACGCGGACGCGGACGCTGACGCTGACGCGGACGCCGACGCCAGGGTGACAACAATAGCTCTTCCTGAACTTTCGTTCAGGCGAGCTAAAAAGGCGGAAAGTAAACTTGGGGTGTATCCACATAGTTTCATCTCTCTTACATGTTTTTTTTTTTTTTTTTTTTTTCAGAAAGAATGGAAGAGTGAAAAGCGTGGGGTTATCAGCGTCAACTCTGACGTCAAATATCCGTCAGAAAAGTTCCAGCTTGTTAATGCATACCAATCGGATTATAGTGTGAAAATCTTAAATTTAAGCATGGCCGATGCAGATACTTACACCTGTACTGCCCGTGATTACAAGACCATTGTCAACCTGACAGTAGGAGGTACTGTACTTTATCAATACGCCTCTAAGATGAATGGTTTCGCTTCCGATTAAAATCTAAAAGAGTTCCTTCATGAGCAGAGAACATATTCGAAAGAAGGAAAATGAGCCATAAATATTCAAGCCTCACCAGTGACCCTGACCTGCTCTGGTACGAAAGCCAGAGAAAAAATATACTTTAATTTTTAAACTTTAAAAAGGCAGTCGATTCAAAGACTTTTTATTATCAAAAAGGGGCCAAAGTGATTAGAATGCGATGATCTACAATATTAGTCTATTTACCAATCAAAAATTTCTGATGTGTCAGAATACATATAAACTACCCCACCTATGCAAATCAGTCTTGTTTGATTCAGATATAAAATGATATGTTTTTTTCTCTCTTCCAAAGCAATCCCAAAAATCCAGATCCGTCTTTTAAGTCGGATCTGGATTTTTAGGTTGTTTTGTAGGGGAATCTCCTCGTCTTATAACCAAAGAAGTAGGGTATTTGACTACTCATGCAACAGAACATATTGAGTGATTTTAGTAGAAAATAGTTTTATGGTGCTTTCATGTCCCAGCCATGCATGGCCATGGGCGTATAGCATTTCGGTATGGCGTTACGTGCGTGCATTCTAGATAACGGCGTTAGACTCCGATTGAAGTTTGAGATTGAAGTTCTCTATCAGTTTGCTATTGTGTAAATTTGGTGTGATTATGCTCGGTCAGATGGAATTTTCTGAATGTTAGCAATGACGGCGCACAGAAAGTTTAAGTATTTTCATCACACAATTTTCTTAAATTGTATTATTTTGCAATTCTAGAAATCAGCACACACACACACACACACACACACACACACAAATGCCCACATGTAGCAAAATACTGGCTCGATCTGAGTGCATAATCTTAATGCATGCCCAAACCTTATGTTTAATAAGAAGATTACAGTTACACAGAAAAGAATCTTTCCTTACCAGTAACTTGACCTGAGCCCCGAAATCAGACATTTTATCGGTCATGTTTCAGTTCCACCATCGTTTGACGGACACCGTGCTAAGACAGTTACAAGATCGCTGAACCAACAGGTTATACTTGTATGTGACGCAAAAGGAACAGCTCCCTTCCAGAAACAGTGGTATCGAACTGACGGGGGAATGAAACGGGCGATGTGTAAGTTATATGATAAACAAGAACTGACAGGAACGGGGTTGCCTATACGCAAATAACAGGTGCATGTTGAAATTTTGCCAAATTTGGCAAAATTTCGATTCGCACCTGTCTATTTGCATATTGAAGTCTTTTAAGTTAGACAAGACGTCAATACCAGCCGCATACGGGCATGAATGTGAATTTTCGTAAGGTCTGCAAGAGTATTTAAGCATAACTGTGGATGCCATGCTGGCTGTTACGCCTCTGAAGTTCTGAATGCGAATGATTGCACTGTTTTACTCTATTTGGATAGTTCAAAGGCATCAATGATGAAACTCAGTCACAATTTTGCGTGAGCATGCTAAACGATTTCCTGTATGTATACAAACACCCCTGGCTCGCTATGTATATATACAAGGACAAATTAGTTTGGCCACGATGACCAGGTAGTTTGGAACTTAGACTCTTTTTTAGTTTCGTAACAGCCTTGGAAACATACTTTACCGGATGTGATAATTGCTTTGCTTGAAAGAACATCGTTGACAACAACCAGAATGGTAAATACGTTATCTGGTCTCCAGTACAAAGACTGGCTTATAAAGCTTGGTATACCATCGTCGAATGAGAGCAGACGTGATCGAAGTATTTAAAATCCTTAATAACATAGACAAGATCGACAGAGAAAAGTTTTTAACAATGTCAGAACACACATTTACTCGATGAAATGATTTCAAACTCTTTAAAAGACATTGCATATTAAATGTCAAACCGAGTCTTTTAAATGTTTGGAACTCTCTACCAAATTATGTGGTTTTGGCACTTTCCCTGAACATATTCAAATCTCGATTAAATAATCATTGGCACGGGCACCTATTAAAGTTTCAACCAACATGCTACATCCCGGGTGAGCCAGTACCAACGAGTAGGACAAGATATCAAAATGGGCCATTAGAAGCTGTGTGACAGCTTAGAAGGGCCTCAAGTACGGTGAGTTATGGTGAGTTATGGCGAGACAACCTTTTAAGTATAAAACTGTTCACTGTTTCATTTTGAAGCCTGCCATTTAATGTTACCAGCGTTACAGTAAAAGCGTGTGCAGTTACCGTAAAAATCTAAATATTCTGACAAATTGGTCTGAGCAACGGTGAAGATCCAGATCAGGCTGCTCCCTAACAAGCATTACTGTACTGAATTATTGCATTGTAAAATCAATCTGTTCCATTTCAGGTCCGTTACGGTACATTTGAGCCGCGACACAAGAAAACCAACAAAGTGGTGGTGCGCACAGCGTAGACGTAGATCGGCCTGGGCATCCGCCGAGTCTGAGCAGACACTTTGCTAAGCGCTTAAAGGGTAGCTAAAGGTCTGAACTACCTCCATGCGGACAGCGAAGACTCTGATCAGACTGAGCGGATGCCCAGGCTGATTTGAGTCTGCGCTGGACGCACAACCACGTTGTTGGTTTTGTCGTGTCGCGGCTCATTTAAGGTTTCCCATGGTTTAGATTTTTTGTTGTTGTATTTTTGTTTAGATACCGGAGTCAGTGGCAATGGAAATGAGTTACATTTATCGGCCCAAGGGAGCCCTTCTGAAGAGTCTTACGAGTGTTTGGTTGAGAATATGTTTGGGAGTGCTTCAATTACCTACAACGTTCAACCCACAGGTAAGAGCATGAACTCGTCATGACCAAAGGTGCCTTCAGACACATGTGAACAACGAACACAGACCCATTGCAAACTCTGCATTTATCGTTAGATGTTGATACAATCAAGATACATCCAGTCTGCAAAGATTGTAGCCTATAAACTTCGAAGTTCGACCATGCACACATTACATACCATTTTTCCCCTCCTGACGCTACTCAACTGGATACGAAAATATGTGAGACCTCAGCATATAGGCTTCATTGCAACATCTATGGGCATACAGATTTCATAATACAATCTTCCACAGTATTGTTTGCAAAGGCAGATTGGTTTTACTTTCAATTTTATATGTTCAGCTGTAAACCAGCATTGAATCAATGTTGATTCAACGTTGTGTACCCAGTGGGCAATCACGCTTTTACCAGGCTATGAAATATCTGAGACAGCAGACAGACGGTCAACTTGTATGTTTTTTATCGTTAAATTCGCATTCTTTCTTTATTAGAACACAACAAAATAGGACAGACTTTTTAGATGATAATTCACAGAATATTTTCTTTTAAATTGCCACAGCATGTGGATTCTCGTAAGAACAGCTTTTGTGAGGCGGCTCTAATGTCGGGCGATCAAAATACCCAAGTAACAACTAATAAATGTCATCATCAGATATTCTTTCTATTACCTGTCTTGTGTCTTAACCATGCAGTTGTTTTTTATACTTTTAGCTCGCCGTGTGACTGACTCTGACCAAAAGACAGAAAAAGTGACCAGCCAGAAACCAAAGCCAACATTGTATGTTTATTCGTCATCAAAAACAACTAAATTGAGTGCCGTGATAAAAGAACCCACCACCCAGAAAGCCCGGAGTGGCAAAGCCCAAATGGCCTCTACATCTACGCAAACAAAGCCACAGAATGTCATGACAGTCACCACCTTTTTTGTTATATGTTATTTCGGTGCAACCAGAGTGTTATAAGGTAAATGGATACACTTGAATGGAAAACCACTCTGCCATTTTCAGTTTTGTTTCCTTTTTCAGTGTCAGAAGTTAACTCTTAAAGGGGAAAACTTGCTTTTCTAGGTTAAAAATATACCCCTTTTGGAACGGGAATGTCCATGGAAGCAAACAAGAAGTCACAAAAATTATCGTCCTTTGAAAATCGATGTATCGATACCCTAAAGGAGAAATGATTTTTGTTAGAAAATTTTTGCTTCCCTGTACACACACAATTCACTTCAGTATAAAAGAATTTGTTTTTCTTATCGAACGAAATCTACTGCTAAAGAAAAGAATTGCATCCCTTCTGTGTGCTAATACTAAAACGACAGAGTACTTTCCTCTGGTAGAGTATCCATTTACTCAAGCAGACTTATTGAGAAATATACTTAGGTAGACGAATACGGAATAAATTTTTGGCGGGGCAGTCAAGCCATTATACCAGCTGAATAACCCAAAGGGCTATAAAACATATCGATAAGAAAAAAATAATTTCACCGTTTTGTTTTCCTAAAAAAACAATATTTTGTATTTCTATATACATTTTTACACATTTTCCATTTAAATTCATTTCTCTAGCACATGAATGCAATTTGATTTCTGCAAATCATAAAAATCAATAATATAGGATATCTGAAACAAACTGGTAAAAAATTGAAGTCATCTTGATAATAAATATATTTTTGCATTGTTTTAAAAAATGCAAGAAAACTGAATTTCATGAAAAACGTCATGAAAAATATATTTAACCGATGGGGCAAGCTCATGCCTATTATTTTAGTAAAACTTACATTGTGTGTTATAGAATAAAAAAAAAAAAAAAAAAAAAAAAACATTTCATCGTTTCGTTTTCTAGAAAAACAATGTTTAAGTTAAAAAATATTCCCAAAATAGAGTGCCCAAGTTCTGCACCTGCTGCAAGCACAAGCCGGTCCTTGCCGTATTATTTATTTTCCTGTTATTCCGGTTCTACCATAGATACTGCCTACAAAAATACGCAGATAGAATGGAAACTGTGAAGACCTTGATCATTCTGGTTCCTAAGGAACAGTCTGATCTCGGTTTCCATTGTTTGTACAGACCTATCTGCCCGAAAACTTAGGATCTTCACGGTGGACATTGTTAGTGTATGTCATAACTGTATATACTCTACAGTTGAACGATTTCACCATGAAAAATAACTCTGTTTTGTTTTAACATATAAAACAACACAGTTATCCACTATCTGTCCACCTTAAGGAGAAAAGTTTTGCACGGATATTACTGTAACATCAGTGCAGAACTTTTGTCCTTAAGTATATATTCAGAATTTGGTTGGTTGTTAATTAATACAATCAAACCTGTGTTATGGGATCACTCAAGAAGATAGAAGAATTCAGCTACTAATGAAAGATCATCCCTTAATACAGGTTTATTCGCCTTGTGGTTTGGTTCAAGGGACACAAAAGATGGCTGTTAAAGACAGGTTACCTTTTTATAGAGTGGCTCCTTAAGACAGGGTTGAATGTGTATATAACAGAGCGTGAGTACCGGAAGCTCTATTAAGAGACATGTAGAATAAAACAGCATCATTTCTTTTTAAATTAAGTATCAATTTTCAGTTGTTTTCAACATAGTTTATTTCATAACACTACAATCATACATGTACGAGTACATAAAAGAACTAAAACGGAAGCTTAAGCTTGTTGAGATCGTATCCCACCTTTTTTGTTATGATTAACACCATATTGCATCCAGTTATCTACAATTTTGGAGTACACATTGAGTCCTCATCTATGTTTTATCATAGCATGTGTTTTGCTGATTGTATGTTTTTAGTATGATGCCTCAAGGATAGGAGTAAGGATGCCCCTATGGAGACTGGGCATCTCCAGTTTTATTTATTTTTGCATCAGTTTGCTAGTATAAAATTAATTTAAACCTCCGGTAGGTTTTTTTTCTGGCTGTTCTAATGTGGTTCTGAGTGTCTTTGCAAAAAACCTTTAGCTTCAGCATCGTAATGTTGCCTTGACTTCAAATTAAGTCAGCAGACATCATCAGTCTAAACACATTTTAATCCGTCATGACCTTGCCCTATTCTACAAATTACAGCATTAGTTCAACAACAATTGGAGAAGCCATGACTCATCAATATTGCTCTCATGGCATACATGTATATCACGGGGACTTGACTCAGATTGTTTATGATGAAAATATTAAAAAACACAATATGAATATGAACCATTTGTATATATAATCTTTATAAAATGTATTGTTGTTTTATCCAGAACAATATTATTCAAACACCTGTGATGTAAATCATACCCGAATGAATGGTTCCAGAGTAAAGTTGGAAGGCCTATGAAATTAGACGGAACTAAACTTGGTCAATGAGATATCTAAGTAAGTAAGTAAGTAAGTAACGACTTTATCAGAAGCAAAATTTTATCTAGCAAAATTTATCTAGCAAAATTTCATTCGATCATATTTGAAATCCTTTGTCTGTGACAAATACTCCTGTTAGACGTAATTTCCAATAATAAATATGATAATAATTATAACAATTTTTCACCCTTTCTTTGACTGTAAGGGTAAAAATTGCTTTTAATTGCTGTAAGCGTTTATTAGAATACCAATATGCAGCATGGCTCTAGTTGTAGATTAAGTCCTCACCATATCCTGTCGTTTTAACATTTCCTTCATTTCGCCATCGATACCTATATCACTGGGTGGTTGCTTAGTCCCGGTAGGCGGTGATTTTTTCTGACAATCGTCAACGATTTTTTTCTGACAATTTATGTCTCATAAGCGTGACGGAGCAATAAGGTAACTAAACAAACTTATTTTCACTACTTTCTTGGGATCTTTCGCAATCAGGCTGTTTACTTGAGCATTCTATAAGCGTATTTTGTCGTTTGTCATATTTTTCTTTGTGAAATAGCCTCGTCAAACCAAGGACAAAAATTACTGCAAATGTCAAGGATTTTTTCCTACAACGGCTTTAGTGTCCCGGATTTTTTCCTACAGTGTCCCGGATTTTTTCCTACCACTTATACTGCATTTCAGAGTCTAAAACTAGCAGCATAGTAACAGCAGTTAAGCTTTTTTTAGTATTGGAACTAATTCTACTTCACCGAATGAACATCGAAAGCATTTCTGTCATGTATGCCTTATCATGATAATGAAATCGAAAATATGGACCCTTTAGAGGCAAAGAATGTTTAAAAGACATAACATCAGAAGTCTTTGTTTACCTGAGTCCATAAAAGACATAACATAAGAGGTCTTTGTTTACTTGAGTCCTCTTTTCAAGGGGGGTTGTCGGGAGGTGCGATGGTGCTGTGTATAACTTCCAGTGCCGGGGCGTCCTACTGATTTGGAACGTTGTAGGGCATGGGCCTGCTGTGCTTGCAGTAGGTGCGGGTGGGGGTTGTTTGGACATTTTTCTCGTCTCTTTCTTCTCTCTCCCTCTCTCTGGCAGACGGCCCGATATAGACTGATATACTGTCTCAAAGGGCCGTTAAACCCAAATCAACCGACCAACGAACCTCTTTTTAAGTGCAGACTCAATAATCATAGTCTGCTTTTATTCATTCTTTCTGACCATTTCTTGCTACCTAAAACATTTCAACTCTTATTTAAATTCACAGGATGCTGGAGGTGTTGTGCGGCGGCCGTTAAGTCTCCCCGTACTTCATCATAGTACAGCTTATATAATTTCTAGTCCTTTCGAATCAATGATTTCATTCTGAAAATAGAGAAGCCCATCTGCTGCTAGGGGGCATGGCTGGGTTTGAATATTTTATTGAAACTTTACTGAAACTGGAGTTAGGTACCGTGTGACGGCCCTTAATCGTCCCTAGGTATTCATTCATAGTGTAGATTGTATAGGTTCTGGTCCTTTAAAATCACTTATTTCATTTCGACTCATTTTGATAATACAGTAGGCGCTGCTAGGAGCATGGTCTGGGTTGCACATTTCATGACTGGTCATGAGCAGCCGCAGTTAAACTGCGTATGCTATTTTCATTTCTTTGGTGTTTTCTTTGCTTTCAAAGGATCTAACTTTTCAGAAATTTTTCTGTTAAAGTGCTGCAGTGCTGTATACAAAACTGTACAGACCCTCAAGAGAAGAACTGGCTGGCTGGTTAGATGACTTGCAATTTTGCGTCCTTTTCAACAGTATTTCGGTCATATCAGGACGTTGGGAGGACGATAATGAAAGGCTGTGTGCAATGGAACCCCGTTTACGTTTGAAAAGATTCTCGCCTCAAACGGGGATCGAACTCATGACCGCTAGATCAACACGCCAGGTTAAATCTACTGAGTAACAGGGCTCCAGCACCGGCTGGACATGTGCACTGCTTTCAGAATTATCAGGCCTAACATAAACTACGCTACAGTGAGGAACAGGTAGCTAGCTGTTGTACATCAAGGATAGTACAACTGGAAAGATTGATGCTACACACACACACACACACACACACACACACACACACACACACACAATTTTGAAGAAAAAATATAAATCTTCTACGCCGAGAAAAACACCCTGGCCGCGGCGGGACTCGAGCTTTTAACCTTCTCGGTACTACTGAGTAAAAAGATAGGCAATGATCAGGACTGCTCTGCCAACTAAGCTTTCCTGGCATTGGACGACCATGTGGCTACATCGTTCAGCTGGTAGAGTTAGTACAGCAGTCTCGCCTGCATTGGGAAGGCCACTGAATATTGTTTTAATCTCAGCTCTTTACTACATGATATTCCATTGTAAATTTTTATATATGGAGTAATAGAATAGTCTGTATATAATGAAAATGCTGGTCTTTTAATGACCAACAAGTATTTCGTCTTCCATTTATGCATCACATTTAAAGTTTGAGACATGCTTTAATCTTGCTATTCAATCTATGCACAATAAAGTATCATATTGACTACTCATTTTGTAGTTTGCGTTGTCAGAAAAAATCAGGCGCTTAAAATATATTGTAGGAGCAAATCCGGGACTTGTAGGAAAAAATCCGGGACTTATGAAAAACTAAATCTGCTGACAGACCCATTTAAATTATTGTAAAGTGTCAAAAAGTAAAATAATATGTTTCCCAACACCGATTTATGATTGAAAATAGCTTTCCCTATGATAAACTTCGAAGACATAGACAGAGCGGACAGTTCATCAAGATGTACCCTAAATGAAAATTTCCGGGTTTAATTTATCTGTTGACAACGTTAAACACTTGTATTTTATCTAATCTGCCTAAGATCTACCAGGAATACGCCTAAGATTTGTAAATTAATGGTTCAATTGACAAAATTCTCCATTTTGTCGCATCAATTTTGTGTTATGACGTCACGGAGAAAAATTCATTGACAATTTGGAAAAAAATCCGGGACCATTGTCAGAAAAAATCGTTGACGGTTGTCAGAAAAAATCACCGCCTACCGGGACTAAGCAACCACCCAGTGTATATAGTCTCTTTTATTTAGTGTCATACACGTGTTGCTAATGATTATTGCCATCAAAAGTTGTTCCCTTTGAATGCTTTTAATACTAAAAGATTGTTTCAGTTATTCTGTATAGTTTCATTAGTTTGGACATTAGAACTGTAAGTATCAAGGGCGTAGCTACCTATACGGCAAATACACACGTGCGTATTGAAATTTTGTCAAAATTGACAAAATTTCAAAACGCACCTGCATATTTGCATGCTGAAAATTTATAAATTAGACAAGATTTCAATACCAATTACCAAAGTGGCTGAAATACTAGCTTTCCCTTCAAGAAGTAGAGAATAGAACATGGTTGAGTATGGTAGTCAGGTCTGAACAGGAGCGACCTTGTCAGTCTTAAAGTTTGAATATAACACAACCATTGACCCAACCATTGATCTACATTTTCATGAACAACATTATTAATTTTAGCCGCGACACGAGAAAACCAACAATGTGGTGGTGCGCCCTTCGCAGACTCAGATTAGCCTGGGCATCTGTCCAGTCTGGTCAGACTCTTCGCAAAGTGCTTAAAGGGTAGCTAAGGGACTGAGCTACCTCCATGCGGACAGCGAAGACTCTGATCAGACTGGGCGGATGCCCAGGCTGATCTGAGTCTGCGCTGGGCGCACAACCACATTGTTGGTTTTGTCGTGTCGCGGCTCATTTTGTTTTGAAATGCAAATATTAAGATTTATTTAGACAAATGATAGACTTTGAAACAACTTCAATTCAGACACGGAGGACCAAACCTAAAATACAGACCAGGTAAATGAAAGGAAACCGGCCTCAACTACCTGAACAGTTTTTAATGTCCGATCCATAGTGGTAACTCTGTGGCAGCTGCTCTTTATCAGACTGTGTCTGGTATCTAACATGTGTTATTTACTGCTGTTGCTAGGCCCTACATGTTTCCCATTTCCTCACCCTGATTTTATGTGTTGACATGAAACATCTTTAAAAAGATATTATCGAAGGTAAAAGAGTTATGGTGCCTTGTGTATAACGGTAATGCAACGTCATTTCAACGTCGATGCACCGGCATGACGTTGTGCACAATGACGTTGATGTGAAGTTGCACAAATGTCGTGTGTCTCCTCGGAAAGTCCTGCTCTTCGAGTTTCGATCATGTCTTTGTTTCTGGACTGGATAATATATGTATATTTGTGTATTTTAATTTTTGTATATATGTAATTTTTGTGATCTGTACACCTTATTCTATTCTATTCTATCCCATAACCTTACTAGGTCGTTGGGGCACCACAGCTGACTTCAAAACAATCCCTTTCCACCTTGTCCTGTCTTCAGCTGCCCTAGTTGAGCTGGCAAAATCCATTCCAGTCCACTCCTTGATATTGTCTTCACACCTCTTCTTCTGTCTACCTCTTCTTCTTTTTCCTTTCACTGTGCTCTGAAGAATTGTCTTTGCTAAACCAGAAGACATTGAGACGTGGCCAAACCACCTTAGTTTCCGTTTCTTGACCAGCGTCAGGAGTTCATCATATTTTCCAATGGCTGCTTGGATCTTCCTGCGAACCTCCTCATAGGTTATATGGTCCTTGTACGAAATGTTCAGTAGCCTTCAGTAGCATCTCATCTCAAAGGCCTGCGTTCTTTTCTCTAACTCTGCTGTCCAGGTCCATGATTCACAGGCATACAGAAATATGGAAATGACAAGGGAGCGCATAAGTGTCACCTTTGATCCAAGAGATATGTTGTTATCTCTCCAATTTGGTTTCAGCTTGGCAAGAGCTGAAGTGGCTTGTGCTATCCTTGAGAGAACCTCCCGTTTTGAGCCATCATCTGAGACAACTGCTCCAAGGTATTTGAAAGTGCTTACAGTACCCAGCTTCTGCCCCTTTACCTTGATCTCCCTCTGGATGCCATCTGCGCTGTTTGTCATCAGTTTGGTCTTCTCAGCACTGATCTCCATCTTATACCTTGTGCAGGTCTGGTCGAGACTTTCAACTAGAGCTTCTAGTTCCTGCTCTTCCTCAGCAAGAGCGACTATGTCATCGGCAAACCGCAGGTTGGTAATATTTCTGCCGCCTATGCTAACCTTTCCGTCATGTTCTTCCAGAGCATCGGACATGATCCGTTCGAGAAAAATGTTGAAGAGGGTGTGTGACAGAAGACATCCTTGTCTTACTCCAACTGTTGTTCTGAACCATTCTCATATAAGGAGATAATATATGTATATTTGTGTATTTTAATTTTTGTATATATGTAATTTTTGTGATCTGTACACCTTGATGAGACTTTAATAAACTTTTAAACATATATCAGTTAAATTGGACTTTTCATAACAGAGTTACTTGCCCTTGAGCGTCAAAAAATAAATCCTACAGTCTCCAGCTTTGGTCTCTAGCTTTTTTCGGTCATTTGTGATCGGATATTTTTCAGACTTGCTGGGAACAAGGACAGGCACAAGAGCTCGGATGAGTTTGAAATTTAGTCAGATGCAATTTTGAAGCTAATGAAAAGTAATGCTTGCATCAATTCACTCTCAATTCTTTGAGATTGGACAGAAAGTATAGCACGGCTTCCTTGACCTGTTACTGGCACATACTTTGGTATTTGGAATTTACTTCAATGCCTTAAAAGACTGAAGAGCAATGTCGATTCATAAGGATATCTGAGAGCTATTAATTTTGAGTCAAAAACGTCAAACCGTGACATTTTCACTGACAAAGGAAATATTTCTTTCAAGCTGAAAAGAGTCATTTTAATGATTCACTTATGACTAACGTTTTGATAATATATTTTTTAACAGAAAGTGAAATCTTTGGTTTTGTCCTATTCCACCTTTATCAACATTGAATATAGGGATCAAACATTGTTTTCCATGCATTAACGTTTGCCAGGTCCCGAGGGAGATGTTGGGAACCGAGGCCGAAGGCCGAGGTTTTCAACATCTCCCGAGGGACCTGGCAAACGTTAATACATTGGAAACAAATGTTTGATCGCTGTTATTGCATAAATTCAACGAACTATTCGTTAAAATTTGAGAAAAAAACTTGGAACTATATTTTGTCACCGTTTGACAGCCAACGCGCTGGTGCATCATTTTACTAATATTCATCTTCCGGGCCCGAGAGCATTCAGCTATTCAAAATGGCTGCCATCATCCTATTCAACCTCAATATTTCGGAAAAGTGTCCAAGATGGTCGTTGTATGGTCGATGTACCTGTTTTCGGGGTGCTCCAGAATTCGGGGTATTCTGATAGATTATACCTCTCCTTTTGCCGAGGACGTCTACAGACGATTACTTTTGCAAATAGAAAGTTGAATCAGCATGTTTTATCATAATCTAATTGCAGCGCGAGAGCACGTTAGTTTTGACGTCATCCATGACGTTTTCGTCGGTGACCGTGCAAGCGGCCATATTGGAAACACTGCAAAGTTTATGGAAAGTACTGAGGAACATGACACGGCGATTAATTCAATTATGAGCTTTTTCTGATAATTTAACGACCGTGTCTAAATGCTAAAGAATTGCAGGTCTCCCGAAGGCAGTTGCTATCAGAAGAATCTGCAGCCTATGTATTTTGAAGGCGAGTTCTTTAACGAACCCCGAAAACTGGGGCAGTTTCGGAGAGCAGATTCAGTTGAGCATCTGTTTCAATTTGATCAACTTTGTAAATATGGGGACATGCGGGCATGAAATGTAAGTTACATATTACTTAACACATATTTTTATATGCACACAGACTATCAGTTTGTGATCTTTGTTTATCACCCAGTTTTTATGTTGCGAATAAAGGTTGATACCCCGAAAACTGGTGCAACCATCATAGTTGGTGCAAAATAGATTGCAAATTAATCAACAAAAAGCAGATACCTTGAGCAATAAATTCCATGCAGAACAAGCCTGGTCCATTCATATGTATACCATCCTGCAGTTCTTGATTGCTGAAAGCTTGAGATGATTGTTTTCTTTAACACTTATTTACTCTCCACGGCATAGTGAGAATGTAAACAACATCGCTTTAAACCTGAGTTACGATGATGACGTCAGATTACAAAGGCATGATGACGTCACATAGGCATACATGGGTAGCGCACCACCAATTTTTGTAATTCGACCGAAACGGGAGAGACAAAGTTGCATGGTGGATTTTAGTGGCCCGGCACAAGCATAACGAAAGTTCTGTCATCGTGTTTCAACAGCGCGAGAAAACCTTTGTTGAAACACGGCTTTTCGCCTGTTGATGCACGGCTGTTAATACCTCTCGGCACTGCTTTTTATGCAATAATCAATGTTATTGCATAAAAAGCAGTGCCGAGAGGTATTAATAGCCGTGCATCAACTGGCGAAAAGCCGTGTTTCAACAAGGATTTGGCACGCGCTGTTGATGCACGATGACAGACCTTCAACTATGCTTGTGCCGGGCCACTAAAAAAATCCGCCATGCAACTTTGTCTCTCCGGTTTTAGTCGAGTTACAAAACTTGGTGGTGCGCTACCTAAGTATGCCCTATATGACGTCATCATGCCTTTGTAATCTGACATCATCGTCGTGACTCAGGTTTAAAGCGATGTTGTTAACATTCTTACGATGCCAAATGGAGAGTAAATAAGTGTTAAAGAAAACAATCATCTCAAGCTTTCAGCGTGCGTGCGTGTGTGTGTGTGTGTGTGTGTGTGATTCCAAAGCATCAATCTTTCCATTTGTTCTGTCCTTGGTATACAAAAGCTACCGGATCCTCACTAGTTTATATGAGGCTTGATATTTCTGGGAGCAGTGCATATGTCCAGCCGGAGCCGGAACCCCGGTAGCTCAGTAGGTTAAGCGCTGGCCTGCTGATCTAGCGGTCCCGGGTTCGATACCCACCTGAGGCGAGAATCTTTCCCGATGATTGCACACAGCCTTTCATTATCATCCTCCCATCACCCTGATATGACTGAAATACTGTTGAAAAGGACGTAGAATCGCAAGTCATCCTTCCATCCAGCCGGTACTTCTCTCTAAGGCCTTTACAGTTTTGTATACTGCACTGCAACACTTGAACAGAAAAAGTTCTGAAAAGTCAGATCGTTTGAAAGCAAGGAAAACACCAAAGAAATGAAAATAGCAGACTCGGTTTAACTGCGGCTGTTGATGACCAGTCATGACATGTGCAACTCAGGCCATGCCCCTAGCAACGGCTATGGTATAATTAATGTGAGTCGAAATGAAATCAGTGATTCCAAAAGGACAAGAACTTATCCAGTCTACACTATGACTGAGTACGGTAGGACGATTAAGGGCCGTCACATGGTACCTAACACCAGCTTCAGTAAAATGTGCAAAACCAGCCATGCCCCCTAGCAGCAGCTGGGCTTCTCTATTTTCAAAATGACTCAAAATGAAATCATTGATTCGAAAGGACTAGAAATTATATAATCTGCACTATGATGGAGTACGGGGAGACTTAACGACCGCCGCACAGCACCTCCAGCATCCTGTGAAGTTAAATAAGATTTGAAATGTAAGAGTTTTAAGAAGCAAGGAATGATCCGAAAGAATGAAAAAACAGACTGTTTATTGAGTCTGCACTTGAAAAGAGGACTCCAGTAAATAAAGACTTCTGATGTTATGTCTTTTACGTATTCTTTGCTTCTAAAGGGTCCATATTTTCGAGTTTCGTCATCATGCTAAGGCATACATGACAATAAGGCTTTTGGTGTTCATTTGGTGAAATAAAACTAGTTCCCACACTGAAAAAAATCTAATTGCTGTTACTATACTGCTAGTTTTAGACTCTGAAATGCGGTATAAGTGGTAGGAAAAAATCCGGGATACTGTAGATAAACAAGAATTCCGCGGAATGCTATGTCGCACCTGCTGTGTGAATTCACATTAAGAACTTAATGAATATACCAAGTGGTTCTGGAGAAAAAGGTTGATTTTAATGGTTTTGCTATTTTTAGTAATGGCGACCATCTTGGATTCTCGACCCGCCTGAATTTTACCATTCTGAAGCCCTGCAGTCTGATCATGCTGCATGCTAAATCTGAGAACCATGGATGCAGTGGTTTCAGAGAATAAGTCATTTGAATTGACTTAAATGCTAGGGTCGACGTAAATTATTCTAGGGTCGACGTAAGGTCACTGTGACCTAATTTCGCTATAGATTTTCCGCTACTTTTAGCCATTCTGAAGCCCTGCTGTCTGATCATGCTGCATGTAAAATTTGAGAACCATGGATGCAGTGGTTTAAGAGAATAAGTCTTTTGAATGGACTAAAATGCTAGGGTCGACGTAAACTGTGAACGGACGCACGGACTGACGGACGGACTGACTGATGGACGGACGGAAAACCGGACGCCTATATCGCACCTTGATAAAGCAGGTGCGACAAAAACCGGGTGACTAAAGCCGTTGTAGGAAAAAATCATTGACATTCGCAGTAATTCTCGTCCTTGGTTTGCAGAGGCTATTTCACAAAGAAAATGTGACAAACGACTAAATGCGCCTATGAAATGCTCCAGCAACCAGCCTGATTGCGAAAGATCCCAAGAAATTATTGAAAATGAGTTTACTTACTTACCTTATTGCTCCGTCACGCTTATGAGAAATAAATTGTCAGAAAAAAATCGTTGACGATTGTCAGAAAAAATCACCG
The DNA here is from genome assembly GCA_963989385.1 of Ctena decussata. Classification (NCBI taxonomy): domain Eukaryota; kingdom Metazoa; phylum Mollusca; class Bivalvia; order Lucinida; family Lucinidae; genus Ctena; species Ctena decussata. The sequence goes on from OZ022498.1 coordinate 121,844,343, forward strand.
CCTACCGGGATTAAGCAATCACCCAGTGAAAGTGGTCTACATGTACTATATTTTCAGAATATAGTCAAGTGTCTCAAGGGGTCATCCAAAGGTAACACAAAAAGAGTCTGTTTAAGACAGTACCCCGTCAGTACTGGTTCATTTTCACTATATTTTGATTCAAAGATAAGATCAGCTCCTGAAGAAGCACTTTAATCCGGGTCTGTACTGTTCAACTAAAAGCATTTTACGCATCTTCAGACTGGGTTGGCTTTCTAGCCTTCTTCAGACGAACTCTGAAGGCCATCATCACCAGGTCGGGGTCAGTTCCTATGTCTGCTCTAGAAAAGCTCCTTGTCCTATGGATAATAACTCCTGAGTTGCTTCCTCACTACGATGAAGTCAATCTGGTAGTGATGATTCCTGCCTGAGCTGTGCCACGTCCACTGTCTGGGTGGTTTGTGGGGACCAGGGGTATTTGTCAGTACTGAGTTGTTAAAGGGTTGCAATTTCTAGGAGTCTGAGATCTTTGTCATTTGTTCCAGCATTGCAGTAGGGTTCACATACGTCTTTTTAGTCTGCCTGTGGATCCCTTTCATTTTAAGCATTCCAATCCCTTTGTACAACCAGAAGAACCTTCTTTGGTGTTTGGTCTATGATTTCCTGGAGTTGCAGGTAGAGGTTGTGCACCTCGTTGTCACCGTGTTCGAATGTTGGTGCCTAAATCTGTATGATGGTGTCAGTGAAAGGTGATGCATATGTGCTCTCGAGCGGAATGAGATTAGTCTGCTGGAGACTGGTCGGCAACTCTAGACCGCTCTCACCATGTCTTTATGCACTAGAATACCAACCCCATACTCGTATCTGTCCTCTTTTCCACTGAGGTTAATCATGTGTCTGTCATCTACTGACATCTCACCAGCCCTCTCACGGATCCCCACTATGTTCCAGTGGTACCTATCCATCTCATGAGACAGCTCTTCAAGTTCCAAAGCTCGCATCAGAGTCCTCACATTCCAGGTTCCAAGTGAGATGTTCTCCATCCCTCTGATTTTCTTGACTTTTGTCACACCAGTCGCAAAACTTATCACCTATCCCCTAACGTCCAACTAACCGTAATTCGAGACATATGTAGGGGTAAATTTGAAAGGCTCTAGCAAAGGCTGGATAGAGAAGGAAGGTATTCCAGTCCCTAATTGTTCCTGGGATGGTGTGGAGCTTAAAAGTGGCCTTGGGATGAAGCTGAGTTTAAAAATGTCAGTTCTAGCATGTGATATTTGGAGTTCTAAAGAATAACGAGTTCTGCTGTCAGGGGATTGAAGTCATTTGAAGGAACAGAGCTTTGCTTTTATGGATCCTTTCAGCTATAAAGAAGTTTAAATCTATTATCTTTTTTTTACTTTGATTGAAACACACCCGGTTTAAAAGCTTTTATGAAGGATATGTCACACTCCCAGTTTCATAATTATTAAGCATGCAGCCGATATTCTCGAAAGGATTGTATCTGACGCTCTGGAAGAACATGACTGAAGGTCAGCATAGGCGGCAGTTAATATTGTTTGCTGGAGAACTAAACCCTGAGTGTCTCATACCATACATGCATACTCCAGCACCCTTGTATGTTTTTCCCTTATCGTCATTAGGAAATGCTTAAAAGTCCAAGCGATCTGTTTGCTTTTGTGCAAAACACTTTCAATATGAGAATGGCAGTTAAGATCGAAAGTTATTAACTCCAAAGGTACTTAATACTATCAACATTTTCTAGAAGTGTCCCTTCTAAGTTTATGTAACATTCTGCTCGGATCTAGTTGATCTGCCGACGGTGGATTTTATTTTCACCGACTTGTTTCATTTGAAAGTTTGATATCATTATTACGTCACCACCCCTTCCCCTGTCAGCGTATTTTAGCATCATGTGATCAAGTTTTTTTTTTTTTTTTTTTTTTTTTTGGGGGGGGGGGGGGGGGGGGGTTTCGCGTAGTTCTAAAAATGACGATTCGAAAACATTTGATTGATGACAGTATAATAGTTCTTTTTTGTATCAATCTGATATTTACATTTCAATTATGAAGTCATAGTAAGGACTTTATCAGCATGACTATATAAAATTTCTTATCACGCACCTGCTGCAAAATTCCACTGATAACAGGGGTATGATAACACGATGTGATATCATGTCACTCTAGAACTGCGCTTGCGCGAATGTTATCAGGTCATGTCTTTAGAATCGATCTCTGAAGACGATTGGCTGTATACTGACGTTGGCTGTGATATCAACGTTCGATTGGTTAACTGACGTCACCGTCTTACGTCATAACGCATTCGCGACGTCAGAAAGTTCGAAGAAAACTGCGTTTGCTTATCATTTCTTTGCCACTCTTTACGCCGTAAAATCTTCTTATGATGCATGATAAATAGAAAACCATGTAAGTGTCTTTTGATATCAAGTTTATCAGGCTCGACCAGAAACACGTCGGACTGGCTCGGCAAGCCTCGCCATTCCTACGCTGTTTCTGGTCTCGCCTGATAAACTTAATATCAAAAGACACTAACATGGTATTCTCTATATCCCGTACAAAGACATAATTCCTAACTTGGACTGTGATATCACAAGGACTGAATATTTTTTATTATTCACCTTCCGATATATACGGACATTAAAAGACATTAAATACAATGGTGTCATGTCATTGTTCTTCATTGTTTTGTCATTCTTAGGCGACGATATAAGTACAGAAACGTTTTTATCGAGATCATTTTAACTATTGTTATAGGAATAAAGAAATTGTTTCCTCACACTTTGGAATAATATTTGCAAAACTCGAGTTAATAAACACGGGAGAAACCGAAAGGATCAAACAGCAAACATAATTAATAAAATGATAATGTTATGAAACAATAAAATAAATGAAAGAGTAAATAAAAAAACGAAAGGAAAAAATTTAAAATAAACAGGCTTATTACTGTTATCTACAAGTGGTAGACTAGTAAATCATTTTAATTTGTACCAGTACAATAATGAAGCTGGAGTTAATTTTATTCATAACAGGTAATTTTCTCTCGAACACGGCCGGATCATTTTCAAATTATGCGGCAAATAATAAATGATGGTAAAAGCCCCATAGAATCTACACATTGCAGGTCCTTCCAAGGAAGATTTTCCACAGGGTATAATCGCTTCCGCTAATTTTCGCTTCCTGCAGAGACTGTACATCATATTTGGCTTCCGCCGAGACTGTCTGCGATGTCTTGCTTCCTGCCGAGACTTCTGTACATGATAAATGGCTTCCTGCAGAGACTGTCCGCGTGATTCTGCTTCCTGCCGAGGCTCTCGGCAGGAAGCAGAGTCACGCGGAGAGTCTTGGCAGGAAGCCATTTTTCGAGGACAGTAGTCCCTGCAGGAAGCAAGAGTTCGCGGACAGTCTCGGCGGAAGCCAAATATGACGGACAGTCTCTGCAGGAAGCGAAAATTGACGGACTGGTTTATACCCTGTGTTTTCGTGTAAACCAGTCATAATGTCCAACTTGTTGGTAATGAGTAACTTCTTTTTTCGTCCAATTCTCATAACGATGTTCTTGAGGAGGCTCCAGGGAACGAATCCGTGACTAAGGCATCCTGGTACCGAGTCTGTCTATGTCCGAAGATAGTGCCACGGTACTACTTGAAACATAGTTGAGGAATCTGAAGCTATATATAGTAAACGAAAACGAATAGAACTCCTACTTTGTTCACAGAGAGCGAGGTCTGTTGACAGAGAGCGAGGTCTCTCTTTCTCTCTTTCTCTCTCTCTCTGTATAATTGTATTTCACCGAAGCTTTAAAATGGCCCGCTAGCTTACCAGTGCTTAATTTTATCACTGACTCCTGGGACAGGACTACTTGAACAAACAGTATAGAGCCAGATCAGCCCCTGAAGAAGCATTCTGAACCGTGTCTGTATTGAGTCTGCCATTCAACCAACCATCTTGTTCCAATATTAAAATAATAAGGGTTTGTTTAAAGTGTCCGCAGTGCTTCTGATTACCAAGGATAGCAGTGATAGTTTAGGGAGAATGTTCCATATTTTTCCATTAAAAATGTTGTTACCCCTCATTAGAACCGTCTCGTCGAGACGCTTCAAATAAAAGGTCACAACATATTATTTTCTTTGAAAAAAATAAGAAGAATTATATCTGAATTATCTCCAATACCCGCGTGGCCTACTCTGGAGGGCTGTACAGTACACTGTAAAAATTTCCGTAGATTTTACGGTAGAATTCCTTGCAACCAGCTGCCAGCCCATTCCCGTTATTTGTACGGGCGTCTGTCTGTAGAACATTTGTGGAAATCACGATATGGTAGAGTTATGTTAATTGACCGCACTCGAAAATACTTTTATAATGTTGAAGGGCTCTATGACCAAAATAAAACCTGTTTTATTCTACCTTACTCTTCGTGATGATTCCTGCCAGTGTTTACGGGCGTCCGTAAAAATAACAGGGCATGAACTGGCAGCTAGTTGCCATGTATTTTACCGTAAAATCTACGGAAATATTTTACAGGGTACCTATGTTAAGGATTATCACGGTATTTAACATATAGGTTTGGTTGCCATTGCTGAAGCTGAGGTAAGAACTGATGTGTCAGATAAAGTGGGAGAAACAGCTCTACTGGTCTGCACAGTGCCCGTGGAAGCACGCAGGGTAAGAATCACTTTTACCTTATCGATGGATTGTAGATCTGCTGTGACTGAGCATCAACGTAGTTAAAGACAAATATTCTGTACTATATAGAACACACCCTCAGTCTTTATTGGTTTTATGACCCTGTTATGTCATTACCTATGTGAGACGGGGTATTTCCTTTGATGAAATAGCAGTGTCATTAGAATGTTGCATAATAGGATTATGAGACCCAATATACAAGAATATTTGTCTTTAATGGAGACTATTGAAATGGTTTTCGTTCTTCCTTCAAATCGTTCTTTGGTCAACTTGACAGTACCCACGTCCGAAGGCGTAAGAAGCTTCCAAAATAAGATGGACACGAAACTGAGCAAAACCGAAAACCTTAGAACTTTATTTTCACAATTCCGGCGGACGCTCTAAAACATGAGGATTATTGTTAGATGGTCGTCTAATTACATAAACCATGCAAAATTATTAGTTCATGTTTTTCTGCCTGGAGTTATCTAACTTTCGTGTTTTGATAAATCAGCTAAATTCTGACATGACGTTAACGTTTTCCCCCATTGAGCGTGTATGAAACGGTGTGATAAATCACGTTGCTAACGCTTGGCGTGCACATTTCGCGCCTTGATGACGTCGGATGTAAACATGTAACTTATGGCGACGCCCGCCTCAAAAGAGTTCATCAGAGAATGTCGCAATATACTTGTATAAGTTAATGTTAGAATCGAAATAATTTTTCCTTACCGGTGAATTATCACCTATTAATACATGTGTTAATCTGCGATAATTCACGGGTAAGGGGAAAATATTTCTTAATTTGAGCACGTTTAAAGCTAGTTTAAATTATTGTCAGTATGATTTAAAACACTTTGGGTGCTCAAATTAATTGCAATTATGCATTGCGACTCCAAATCGTCCAATCGTCTTGAATGGTAGGTTTCTTTCTGACTTATTTCATATAATTTTACATGAATAACCCGACGTTAACGTTTTTAACCATTGAGCATATAGAAAGTGGCGTCGTGTGGAAACTTGTGACTAATTACGTTGCTATCACGTTCCTGAAGTTGTAGTGTGCAAATTTCGCGCCTTATTGACGTAGGATGTAACTAATTATGCCTACTTTTGTCGACGTTTGCCTCAAAATAGTCCGAACTATTGAACACATCCGCGTCTCTCTTGGAGCTCATAAGCGGGGGAGGGGGGCTTCTCATTTGCCATCTTGAGGAGAATTTTTTCCTTCTAAGAGAAGACGCCATTGAAGAAAGGGCATGCCGTTCATGGAAACAAACAAGAAGTCACAAAAGTTATCTCTCTAATAAAAAGGCGGAAAGAAAACTTTGGGTGTATCCACATAGTTTCATCTCTCTTACATGTTTTTTTTTCCAGAAAGAATGGAAGAGTGAAAAGCGTGGGGTTATCAGCGTGAACTCTGACGTCAAATATCCCTCAGAAAAGTTCCAGCTTGTTGATGCATACCAATCGGCGGATTATAGTCTAAAAATCTTAAATTTAAGCATGGCCGATGCAGATACTTACACCTGTACTGGCCGTGGTTACAAGTATATTGTCGACCTGACAGTAGGAGGTACTGTACTTTATTAATTCGCATATAAGATGAATGGTTTCCCTTCCAATTAAAATCTAAAAGAGTTCCTTCAAGAGCAGAGAACATATTTGAAAGAAGGAACATGAGCGATAAATTGAAGTTACGGCTATTCAAGCCTCATCAGTGGCCCTGACATCCTCTGGTTGCAAAAGCCAGAGAAAAACATACTTCAATATGTTAATTTTAATAGGGCAGTCGATTCAAATACCTTTTGATATAAAAATGGGCCCAAATGATTAGAAAGCGATGATCTACAATATTAGTCTAAATTAATAAAAATTCTAATTTGTCAGAATACATATAAACTACCCAACCTATGCGAATCATGATCATGAATCAGGTTTATGGGGCTTTCATGTCCAAAACAATCTCCAAAATCCAGATCCATCTTTTAAGACTTTTTAGGTTGTTTTGTAAGGGAATCTCCTCGTCTCCCTAACCAAAGAAATAGGGTATTTGACTACTCCTGCAACAGAACATATTGAGTGATTTTAGTAGAAAATAGGTTTATGGGGCTTTCATGTCCCAGCGATGCATGGCCATGGACGTACAGCATTTCGTTATGGCGTTATGTGCGTGCGTTTTAGATAACGGCGTTAGACTCCGGCTAAGGTTTTGAATTAAAGTTCTATATAAGTTTGCTGCTGTGTAAAATTGGTGTCACAGAGCTCGGTCAAATGGAATTTTCTGAATGTTAGCATTGACAGCACACAGAAAATTAAGAATTTTCATCACACAATTTTGTTAAATTGTATTATTTTGCAATTCTAAATCCCCCCCACACACACACAAAAGGAAATGCTCACGTGTAGCAAAAACAATTGGTCGATCTGTGCGCATAATTTTAGTACATGTGCAAACCTTATGTGCAGTAAGAAGATTATAATTTTACATATGACGCAGGCATGGTCATTCCTGTTTAGAAAAGAATATTTCCTTACCAGTAACTTGACCTTAAAAAATATATATCAATGAGCTCCGAAATCAGACATTTCATTGCTCATGTTTCAGCTCCACCATCCTTTGACGGACACCGTGTCAAGACAGTTACAAGATCGCTGAACCAACAGGTTATACTTATATGTGACGCAAAAGGAACAGCTCCCTTCCAGAAACAGTGGTTTCGAACTGACGGGGGAATGAAACGGGAGATGTGTAAGTGTTACAACAAAGCAACAAACAAGTACATGTACTGACAGGAGCGGAGTTGCCTGTAGTACACAAATAACCGGTGCGTGCTGAAATTTTGCCAATTTTGGCAAATTTCGATGCGCACCTGTCTATTTGCATATGAAGTCTAGTTGCATATTGAAGTCAGACTTCAATGCCAGCCGCACACGGACATGAGTGTGAATTTTCGTAGGGTCTGCAAGAGTATTAAGCATAACTATGCGTGTTATTTACGCCTCTGAAGTTCTGATTGCGCGTGATTGTACAGTTTTAATGATCAGAATGACTTTGATCACGGGCGGTGCTCATTCACATAACTCTGCATGAGCATGTTAGACGATTTCCTGTGTATATAAATGCTTTACTTGAAAAAAAAAAACATTAATGACAACCTAATTTCTTCTTAGTAAAAAATCGCTTAGCTCTTTCATTTTGAAGCTACCAAGTTACAGTATCCGTAAAAAATCTAAATATTTAAACAAATGAGCCGCGACACGAAACCCAACAATGTGGTTGTGCGCCTAGTCTAATCAGGCTCTTCGCTAAGAGCTTTAAAGGTAGCTAAGGGTCCATGCTACCTCCATGCGGACAGCGAAGACTCTGACCAGACTGGGCGGATGCCCAGGCTGGTCTGAGTCTGCGCTAGGCGCACCGCCACTTCGTTGGTTTTCTCGGGTCGCGGCTCAATTAATTGTTCTGAGATCCTTTATAAGCATTAATCAGGTAGCTTATGAACTATTTGCTACCTGGCATTAATGTATTCCTGCATTATTGCATGTAAAATCAGAGTGTTCCATTCAGTACAGTAACATTTTTTTAAAGATTTTTTTGCTGTATTTTTGTTTAGCTGCGGGAATCAGTGACAATGGAAATGAGTTACATTTGTCGGCCCAATGGAGTCCTTCGGAAGAGGCTTATGAATGTTTAGTTGAAAATATGTTTGGGAGTGCTTCAATTACCTACAATGTTCAACCCACCGGTAAGAGCATGAACTCGTCATGATCAAAGGTGCCTTCGGACCGTAGCATATAGGCTTCATTGCAACATCTATTGGCATACAGGTTTCATAACATGCAGTTCTACTGTTTTGAAGAAAAAAAGACTGGTTTTACTTTCAATTTTATTTGTTTAGCTGTAAATGAGCCTAGAATATCATTTTAAACATTTTCAGAAGATATCAGTCCTATCAGACCGCCTGGTAAGGTGCATGCCTTTCGTTTTGAGTTTCTTTCTGTAATAATTCTGAAATAGAAAAGAAAACATAAAAAATAAATACATGTACGGACTGTCAGTTTCACACGCCTGGTAAACGCGCAGTTCCATTAAAAATTCTCGCTTATGCAAATTGGTTGTCAAAATGCAACTATGCTTTAGTTTCCGACCCATACATAAGTAGAATTATTGATATTGATAAATATATACTACTGAAAATATTTTTTAATGCTAAATCAACTTGTTTCCATGAGGCATACAAGAAAGGCGTGCCTTTGTTTTATGGTTTCTGGCATCTCACATAGTTATGTCTCTGTTAACATATGACAAAACTGAGGACATAAATGACCCCCGTCGGGGTAGAAACTGGCTTCTGACTGACTAGTGGTACTGGCTTTTATAACAAGCCATATGGGAAATCATCCTGAATTACATTTTTACCCTTTAAAAACCTATATATACCAAGACAGACGGAAGTGAACAAGGGCGTAGCTACCTATACGGCAAATACGCAAGTGCGTATTGAAATTTTGTCAAAATTGACAAAATTTCAAAACGCACCTGCATATTTGCATGCTGAAATTTTATAAATTAGACAAGATTTCAATACAAATTACCAAAGTGGCTGAAATACTAGCTTTCCCTTCAAGAAGTAGAGGATAAAACATGGTTGTGCGTATTATGAAATTGCCCCTAGTTACGCCCCTGGTGAAAGCCATTGTTTCACAAATGTAAGACTGTTAATCATACAAAATAACAATGTGTTTCATTACTACTCGTATGACTTTTAAATAGGTGAAATATGACTGTTTTGCATTTGATCTATGGAAAAAAGAAAGTTGATGCAAACTTCTTTTGAATAGTAAATATAACAGCTTCGCTATATTCAGACTGTACGTTTGCAGAAGTTCGGATTTTTAATTGCCAAATGGAAATAGAGCCAGCAGGCACCCAAAGTTGAATCAGCATTGAGTCAATGTTGATTCAACGTTGTGCCCCAGTGGGCAATTACGCGTTTATCGGGCTATGAAATATCTCAGACAGAAGACATACTGTCGACTTATATGTTTTTATCGTTAAATTCGCATTCTTACTTTATTAGAATTAAATTAAATCGAACTTATAAGCCTTTAATGAAGAGCATTGGATGATAATTTACATTTTTTTCTGATAAATTGCCACAGCATGTGTATTCTTGTAAGAAATGCTTTTGTGAGGCGGCTCTAACGTACAGTTGTTTCTATACCTTCAGCTCGCCGTGTGACTGACTCAGAACGAAAGACAGAAAAAGTGACAAGCCAGAAACCAAAGCCAACATTGTATGTTTATTCGTCATCAAAGACAACTAAAAAGGGTGCCGTGAAACAGACAGAAATAGTAGAACCCACCACCAAGAAAGCCCGGAGTGGCAGAGCTCAAATGGCCTCTACATCCACGCAAACAAAGCCACAGAATATAATGACAGTCACCGCCTTTTTTGTCATATGTTATTTCAGTGCAACCAGAGTGTTATAAGGTAGAAGGATACACTTCTATGGAAAACGACTCTGCCATTTTCAGTTTTGCTTCCCTTCTCAGTGGGAGTTAACTCTGAAAGGGAAAAACCGTTGCTTTTCAAGGTTAAAAATGGACCCTTTTTGGAACGGTCCCGTCGTCCATGGAAGAAAAACAAGAAGTCACAAAAATTATCTTCCTTTGAAAATCAATGTATCGATATCCCTCAAGGAGAACTGATTCTTGGTAGAAAATGTTTGCTTCCCTTCACACACACAATTCCCTTTAGTATAAAAGAATTTGTTTTTCTTATCAAACGAAATTTACTGCTAAAGAAAAGAATTCTATCCCTTCTGTGTGCTAATACTAAAACGACAGAGTACTTTCCTCTGGTAGAGTATCCATTTACTCTAGCGGACTGACTGAGAAATGCATTTAGAATTTCAGTGTGGTTGTTAATTAATACAATCAAACTTGTGTAATGGGATCACTCAAAAAGATAGAAAAATTCAGCTACAAGGGAAAGATTAACCCTTAATACTGATTTCTTTGTGTAACGGACTCATAAAATACCAAATAGCTCCGGCCGGGTCGCTTGCGTGACAGTCCCGACCCTACCACGTCGCTATAAAAGCCAGCTTGTACCGCAAGTCAGTACAATTGTATCTTACACCTATAACTACTACATACACCCCTCCATTTTTAGATTCGTCCCCGAATCTCAATTCTCAATTTGAGTTACATCGAATCTAATCTGATCACAGATGTGCTCCGAGATTCATGTGGGTCATTTACGTTTGGCGCCAAGATGTAACGGACTCATACAAAACCAAATAGCTCCGGCTGGGTCTTAAACCCGGGCCGCTTGCGTGACAGTCCCACACTCTACCATATCGCTATTAAAGCCGGCTTGTACCGCAAGGCAGTACAAGTGTATCTAATACCTATCACTACTACATATGCCTTGTGGTTTGGTTCAAGAGACCCCAACAGATGGCTGTTAAGGACGGGCTACCTTTTAATGGAGTGGTTCCTTATGACAGGTTTGATTGTGTATATAACAGAGCATGAGTAGCGGAAGCTCCATTAAGAGACATGTAGAACAAAACAGCATCATTTCTTTTGAAATTAAGTTCAGTTGTTTTCAACATATTTTATTTCGTAACATGCATCGTATCCTATCTTTTTAGTTGTGATTGACACCATATTGAATCCAATTATCCACAATAGTAAAATCAAACTTGAAGTACACATTGAGTTTATCATAGCATGTGTTTTGCTGATTGTATGTTTTTAGTATGATGTCTCACAGACATGAGTAAGGAAGCCCATATGGAGACTAGGTACCTCCATTTTTATTTATTTCTGCATCAGTTTGCTAATATAAAATTAATTTAAACCTCCGACAGAGTTTTTTCTGGCTGTTCTAATGTGGTTCTGAGTGTCTTTGCAAAAAACTTTAGCTTCAGCATCGTAATGTTGCACTGACTTCAAATTAAGTCAACAGACATCATCAGTCTAAACACATTTTAATCCGTCATGACATTGCCCGATTCTACAAATTACAGCATTAGTTCAACAACAATTTGAGAAGCCATGATTCATCAATATTGCTCTCGTGGCATACATGTATATCACGGGGTCTTGACAGATTGTTTATGATGAAAATAATAAAAAACACAATATGAATATGAACCATTTGTATATATAATCTTTATAAAATACATTGTTGTTTTATCCAAAACAATATGATTCAAACACCTGTGATGTAAATCATACCCCAATGGATGGTTCCAGAGTAAAGTTGGAAGGCCTATAAAATTAGACGGCACAAAACTTGGTCAATGAGATATCTAGCAACATTTCATTTGATCGTATTTGACATCTTTTGTCTGTGACAAATACTCCTGTTAGACGTAATTTCCAATAATAAAATTAATATGATAATAATTATAACAATGTTTCACTCTTTCTTTGACAGTAAGGGTAAAAATTGCTGTACTAGTAAGCGTTTATTAGAATACCGATATACAGTATGGTTCTAGTTGTAGATTTCTCTTCCTAACGCACCCTGAAAGTCCTCACCATATTCTGTTGTTTTAACATTTCCTTCATTTCGCCAGCGATACCTATATAGTCTCTTTTATTTAGTGTCATACACGTGTTGCTAATGATTATTACCATCAAAAGTTGTTCCCTGTGTATGCTTTTAATACAGAAAGATTGTTTCAGTTATTCTGTATAGTTTCATTAGCTGGGACATTAGAACTGTAAGTCGATGATTGGAGTCAGGTCTGAACAGGAGCGACCTTGTCAGTCTTATAGTTTGTATATAACACAACCATTGATCCATCCATTGATCTACATTTTCATGAACAACATTATTAATTTGAGCCGCGACACGAGGAAACCAACAATGTGGTGGTGCGCCCTGCGCAGACTCAGATTATCCTGGGCATCTGTCCAGTCTGGTCGGACTCTTCGCAAAGTGCTTAAAGGGTAGCTAAGGGACTGAGCTACCTCCATGCGGACAGCGAAGACTCTGATCAGACTGTGCGGATGCCCAGGCTGATCTGAGTCTGCGCTGGGCGCACAACCACATTGTTGGTTTTGTCGTGTCGCGGCTCATTTTGTTTTGAAATGCAAATATTAAGATTTATTTAGACAAATGATAGACTTTGAAACAACTTCAATTCAGACATTGAGGACCAAACCTAAAATACAGACCAGGTAAATGAAAGGAAACCGGCCTCAACTACCTGAACAGTTTTTAATGACCGATCCATAGTGGTAACTCTGTGGCAGCTGCTCTTTATCAGACTGTGTCTGGTATCTAACATGTGTTATTTACTGCTGCTGCTAGGCCCTACATGTTTCCCATTTCCTCACCCTGATTTTATGTGTTGACATGAAACATCTTTAAAAAGATATTATCGAAGGTAAAAGAGTTATGGTGCCTTGTGTATAACGGTAATGCAATATAGGGATCAAACATGGTTTTTCATGCATTAACGTTTGCCAGGTCCCGAAGGAGATGTTGGAAACCGAGGCCGAAGGCCGAGGTTTTCAACATCTCCCGAGGGACCTGGCAAATGTTAATGCATTGAAAACAAATGTTTGATCGCTGTTATTGCATAAATCAACGAATTATTCGTTTAAATTTGAGAAAAAAACTTGGCACTCTATTTTGTCACCGTTTAACAACCAACGCGCTGGTGCATCTGTTTACTAATATTCGTCTTCCGGGCCCGAGAGTATTCATTCTATTCAAAATGGCTGCCATCATCCTATTCAACCTCATTTCGGAAAAGTATCCAAGATGGTCGTTGTAGTTGATGCAAAATAGATGGTAAATTAATCAACAAAAAGCAGGTACCTTGAGCAATAATTTCCATGCAGAACAAGACTGATCCATTCGTATACCATCCTGCAGTTCTTGATTACTGAAAGCTTAGGATGCATGTTTTCTTTAACACTTATCATATTTACTCTCCATTTGGCATCGTTAGAATGAAAACAACATGGCTTTGAAATCCGTGTCGGTACTTTATGACGTAATAAGAGTACATGATGACGTCATAAGAAAACTTAGGTAGCACGCGACCAATTATTGTAAATTAACCGAAAAGGGAGAGGCAAGAGTGCATGGCGGTTTTTAGTGGCCCGGCACAAGCATAACGAAAGTTCTGTCATCGTGTTTCAACAGCGCGAGAAAACCATTGTTGAAACACGGCTTTTCGCCTGTTGATGCACGGCTGTTAATAACTCTCGGCACTGCTTTTTATGCAATAACGTCATTTCAACGTCGATGCACCGGCATGACGTTGTGCACAATAACGTTGATGTGAAGTTGCACAAACGTCGTGTGTCTCCTCGGAAAGTCCCGCTCTTCGAGTTTCGATCATGTTTTGTTTCTGGACTGGATAATATATGTATATTTTTGTATTTTAATTTTTGTATATATGTAATTTTTGTGATCTGTACACCTTGATGAGACTTTAATAAACTTTTAAACATATATCAGTTAGATTGGAATTATTATAACAGAGTTACTTGCCCCTGAGCGTCAAAAAATAAAGCCTACAGTTTCCAGCTTTCTTCGGTCATTTTTGATTGGATATTTTTCAGACTTGCTGGGAACAAGGACAGGCACAAGAGCTCGGATGAGTTTGAAATGCATCAATTCACTCTCAGTTCTTAGAGATTGGACAGAAAGTATAGCACGGCTTCCTTGATCTCTTACTGGCACATACTTTGGTATTTGGAATTTACTTCAATGCCTTAAAAGACTGCAGAGCAATGTCGATTCATAAGGATATCTGAGAGCTATTAATTTTGAGTCAAAAACGTCAAACCGTGACATTTTCACTGACAAAGGAAATATTTCTTTCATGCTCAAAAGAGTCATTTTAAAGGGAAATCACCTCAATGTTCGTGCGCATACGTTTTGACGCAGCGTCATTCTTTCCCGACACGGTTATCATGACGTCGTTTTGCCGTTACACTAAAACTTTTACGTCACTTTCGAAGACAACATGGCAGCGCGCCTCAACGGGCGCTTCATAAATCCGAAAGAATTATCGCGACGAAAAGCTTGTTTAAATATTTCGAATTGGACCAAAACGGACGAAAAAGAGACTGAACACTTTGATGCAGAAAACAAAGATGCTGTCGACAGCACAAGGAGGCAAATTGTTATTACTGGCCCAAAATATTTTTGTGTATAAAGTAAATCTAATTGTTATTAAATATGTGTCAGTTCATTTACCCTCAGAACAAAAAGAGTTATGCAACTTTTGATACTCAACTAGAAATAAAGGAATTAGGCATTATTTAAAGGATTCAAACAATTTTGTTGATGAGCCTGGGTTGCTCAGTAGGTTAAGCGCCGGTCTGCCGATCTAGCGGTTCTGGGTTCTATTTCCGCACAAGGCAGAAATCCTTTTAACCGTAAACAGGGTTTCATTGCACACAGCCTTTCATTAATACCCTCCCATCCTCCTGGTATGAAATTGCAAATCATCCGTCCATCTGCTTCCAAGATTTAACGCAGGTGATACAAACAAGAAGTTCAGCTAAGATTTATACATAATTTTACAACGGCCAAGCAGAACTTTCCACAGGACTCAGAGATTGTTAATGGGAGCAGGGAAAACTGATCAGGCTGCTCATCTTCGGAAATTGGTCTTAGCACTAATGATAAAATGAAACCATGCACCACGGACCAAGCTTTGATGATGTTTCTGTGAAAATACATGTAAGGCAGTGTCCGGATCCAATATACAATGTTCATGTATGAGCTTGTTCATCAGATATAAATGGAATATACCCCTGTCCCTGAAAAAAGTTCGAATATTCTATGAGAAATAACAATGGCCATGCTGCCTAGTTTCAGTCCTGGGAATTTCTCTCATTACTGTGTTGTCTGCATACGAGAAAATTTTGGAGGCGACAGTTTAATACAGACTATATTTTTGCAAGACGTAAGGGCTTTGCTGAAAATGAACAGAGAATTACATTGCTATGAACAAGCCTCGAACGGTAAGAGCGTTATCCATATGGCCGTTAATTGCGCGAAATAGAAAGCGACGTCAACGCAAAAAACATTGACGTCAAGGCGCTTTTATGAAAACCGCGCCAAATAAAAGTGGTTTTCCTTCCATAACTCGAATATTTGGCCGATGGCATATCTTTGTTATTAGCTTATTTGCACGAGGTTGATGAATCCTGTACCATATCAAAACTATATAAAAAATTCAATGGTCGAATTTTTTATATGGAAGGAATTCCACGTTTTTTCCAATACCGGAAAACGGCGGGAAATAAAAAATTGTAAATAACGTATATAATGAGGCAAACGACGATGGGAATTTTGATGTTCAAACAAAGAGACAAGAAAGAAGAGTTCATTAATCTTTATTTCGAAACGATCGGTCATCTATTACCTCGTATAAAGTCTTCGAAATAGACATAGCCATATTTCACACAGGCACATAGATGGCGCTGCATTATCTCAAAAAGTAGTACGGTGACCCCATTTTTTTATTTCCATTTTTCACTCAGTATATAATATTCTACCACTATGTGAAGTTTCAACAAAATCTCAATGGCAGATTTTATAGGGTGATTTCCCTTTAATGATTCACTAATGACTAACGTTTTGATGATATATGTTTTACCAGAAAACTGAAATTTTTGGTTTTGTCCTATTCCACCCTTATCAACATTGAATACAGGGATCAAACATGGTTTTTCATGCATTAACGTTTGCCAGGTCCTGAGGGAGATGTTGGAATCCGAGGCCGAAGGCCGAGGGTTTCAACATCTCCCGAGAGACCTGGCAAATGTTAATGCATTGGAAACAAATGTTTGATCGCCTTTATTGCATAAATTCAACGAATTAAACGTTAAAATTTGAGAAAAAACTTGGCACTACATTTCGTCACCGTTTAACAGCCAACGCGCTGGTACATCTTTTTACTAATATTCATCTTCCGGGCCCGAGAGCATTCATTCTATTCAAAATGGCTGCCATCATCCTATTCAGCCTCAATACTTCGGAAAAGTGTCCAAGATGGCCGTTGTAGTTGATTCGAAATAGATTGCAAATTAATCAACAAAAGCAGATACCTTGAGCAATAATTTCCATGCAGAAAAAGCCTGATCCATTCAGATACCATCTAGTGTAGGCCGCTGTGTCGATATTTGGGCTCCCGTGTGCAATTTTTGGTAAAAGTGATTCCTATCAATTTTCCAGTAGAGAAATATATGCCATTTAAGGAAAAAGATGTTTCCAATTTTTTCTTGCGGTATTATTGTCACAGTGACGTCACAAATTGACGCACCATGTTTTCTCATGAATCAAAGAGCATATATCTGATGTTTTTATCTACATCTAAAATAATCGAATTTTTGTGTTGTTTATTTTCCTGAAGTGGTTTAAAACGTCTATAAGAGGACCATAGTAAAATTTTGATTCAATGTGGATCTCAATTTAACGTCGAATTTACGTCGGTTTGACGTCGGTATGCGGAAAAAAACAAGCATATTGCGTACATAAAAAATATATTTCTGGAAATTTGTGTGCGCCATGCGATTTAAATTAAATTGCAGCATAAATGTATGTTTCTGGCTATAATATTGTCTCATAAAATGGTATAAATAAACAAAACATTCTATAACATGAGTACATTGACGTTGCACGAACCTAATCATCAGAAAAGCTGCAAAACCGATCCGTTGGGCCAGCCATTCAGACTAAATAGATTCCTGAAAGCATCGAAGTAGGAAATGTGTGAATTCTTCGAAAGAGCGAAAAACGAAATTATTGGTGAGACTGTGCGGATGCGCAGGCTGATTGTTATCTTTGCTATTCGTATAGATTGAATAAGACAGGTTATCTCATGATTTAACTAACCGTACTATGCAGACAGATTTATCGAATAAACTGAATCCAAAAAAATTGAAGCTGGTTGCAGAAAAGGATCTATGTTCTTGTATGGCGGAAAGGTCATTGTATGTCATACAATCAAATGAGCTGCAGCGATTTTGGCTTTACGTCCGGCGAAAAATCGAATCAGCGTTGGTTTTGTCACGATTGATTGATTGACTGATTGATTGATTGGCACTTTGAGACAGTATATCAGTCTATATCGGACCGTCTCCCAGAGAGAGGGAGAAAGAAGAGAAATCATATACGAGAGAAAAAACACACCGTCCAAACAACCCCAACCCGCACCCACTGCAAGCACAATCCTGCAGTTCTTGATTGCTGAAAGCCTGAGATGCGTGTTTTCTTTTCCACTTTAATTTTTTCTCCATTTGGCATCGTAAGAAAGTAAACAACATCGCTTTAAACCTGAGTCACGACGATGACGTCAGATTACAAAGGCAAGATAACGTCATATAGACATACATAGGTAGCGCACCACCAATTTTTGTAATTCGACCGAA
Organism: Ctena decussata; assembly: GCA_963989385.1. NCBI lineage: Eukaryota > Metazoa > Mollusca > Bivalvia > Lucinida > Lucinidae > Ctena > Ctena decussata. The sequence goes on from OZ022498.1 coordinate 121,862,430, forward strand.
ACGGGAGAGACAAAGTTGCATGGCGATTTTTTAATGGCCCGGTGCAAGCATAATGAAAGTTCTGTCACCGTGTTTCAACAGCGCGAGAAAACCTTTGTTGAAACACGCTTTTCGCTGGTTGAAGCACGGCTGTTAATATCTCTCGGCACTGCTTTTTATGCAATAATCAATGTAACTGCATAAAAATCAGTGCCGAGAGGTATTAACAGCCGTGCATTAACCGCCGAAAAGCCGTGTTTCAACAAGGGTTTGGCATGCGCTGTTGATGCACGATGATAGACCTTCAATCATGCTTGTGCCAGGCCACTAAAAAAATCCGCCATGCAACTTTGTCTCTCCGGTTTTAGTCGAATTACAAAAATTTGTGGTGCGCTACCTAAGTATGCCTATATGACGTCATCATGCCTTTGTAATCTGACGTCATCGTCGTGACTCAGGTTTAAAGCGATGTTGTTAACATTCTTACGATGCCAAATGGAGAGTAAATAAGTGTTTAAGAAAACATGCATCCCAAGCTTTCAGCAATCAAGAAAAGCAGGATGGTATATGAATGGATCAGGCTTGTTCTGCATGGAAATTATTGCTCAAGGTATCTGCTTTTTGTTGATTAATTTGCAATCTACTTTGCATCAACTACAACGGCCATCTTGGACAATTTTCCGAAATATTGAGGTTGAATAGCTCAATAGGATGATGGCAGCCATTTTGAAAGGCTGAATGCTCTTGGGCCCGGAAGACGAATATTAGTAAAAAGATGTAGATCTACCAGCGCGTTGGCTGTCAAACGGTGACAAAATATAGTGCCAAGTTTTTTCTCAAACTTTAACGAATAATTCGTAGAAATTCATGCAATAACAGCGATCAAACATTTGTTTCCAATGCATTAACATTTGCCAGGTCCCTCGGGAGATGTTGAAAACTTCGGCCTCGGTTTCCAATATCTCCCTCGGGACCTGGCAAAAGTTAACGCATGTACAGCACCGTACCAAAAGTGAGTCAACTTTTTCTAAAAACCCATACACTTACATGTATTTTTCAGTACGCAAGAAAATTAACTGTGTTAACCCTGCTTACAGGATTAAACTTAAAATTATACCGTTTGAAAGCTCAAAGATTATGACAATAAAAACATATTTTATTAAAATATTTTATTGACGCATATTTGAACTGCAGTATTTTAAATGCGATTGGTCCTGATTTTTGTCCGTTTATCGGCGACGTTATCATTGACGTCAATGGGAAATTCGCGTTTCTAAATTTTCAGCGTTGTTTAAACTGTTGTTTTTCACAAACTAAAGACTCTAGACTGATGAGTAATTTTTCTATATTGCTTTGTTCACCTACCTTTCTAACAGTATATATTTTATTGCAATCTGTTGAGCAGAAGCAGCGCAATTAATTTTCTTGCACACAGACAAATACACGTAAGTCAATGGGATTTTAAAAAAAGTTGACTCACTTTTGGCACGGTACTGTAAAACCATGTTCGATCCCTATATTGATTCAACGTCATGACGTTGAATCAAGACTGATTAAAGGGAAATCACCCTATAAAAACTGCCATTGAAATTTTGTTGAAACTTCACACAGTGGTAAAATATTATATGCTAAGTGAAAAAATGAAATAAAAAAATGGGGTCACCGTACTACTTTTTGCGATAATGCAGCGCCCTCTATGTGCCTGTGTGAAACATGACTATGTCTATTACGAACACTTTATCCGAGAAAATAGATGACCGATCGTTTCGAAAAAAATATTAATTAACTCCTCTTTCTTGTCTCTTTATTTGCCTATCAAAATTGTTCTCGTCGTATGTCTCATTATATAGGTTTTTTTTCAGTTTTTAGATTCCCGCCATTTCCCATTATTGGTAAAAACGTGGAATTTCTTCAATATAAAAAGTTCCACAATTATAATTTTTATATACTTTTGATATAGTAAAGGAATGATCCACTTCGTGCAAATAAGCAAATAAAAATATAGGTCATCGACCAAATATTCGAGTTATGGAAGGAAAACCACTTTTATTTCGTGCGGTTTTCATATAAGCGCGTTGACGTCAATGTTTTACGCGTTGACGTCGCTTTCTATTTGGCGCCATCAACGGCCATATGGATAGCGCTCTTACCTATAGCAATGCAATATATACTATGCAAAATATATTTAGCAAATTTTTATACTTTGCAATTTTTCTCATTACTAAAGTGAAACTTTGAGCGAAATTAAATTGTATTGAAAGGAACCGTATTTGGTGCTTAAGATACCATGGGACTACAGAGGCCATCTTTAAAAACGGTATTGGGGAAAAGCGATAAGCGCGGAAGGGGTCATTAGCCGAAATTCGCACCCATTGAAAAGCAACATAAGAATGGCAAGCATGTGATTTTTTGTACGGTCTTTCTCATAATTTTTATGCCCAGTTTTTTTGTCAACGCTATTGAATGTGTAAAAGATAGGGTTAAGCTTAACAACTGACGAATCTTAGCCTGCGCAATTGACATTGAAACGTTATAATTCGGTCCAATGTGCACGGGTTTACGGGTGCCTCAGTTCAATTCAGAATCAAACCCGAGAAAAACCAATAGGCTAAAATTAAAGGTCACACCATGATTATTTTAACTGTGAAGTTTCTTCGTTGAAGTATAGCGTAACTGTGAAAAAATGATGACGTTAGTCTGAGCCTTTTGACTTATGCTCAGTAACCGGGAAGAATTTTCTTTCTGAATGGTTTACGTTATCATATTGGTAGATACCAAACAATCATTCAGTCGAAAGGGATTCAAGAAATACCGATTAGAAAGAACTTTTTAAGACGATAACGTAAAAACAAGGGAAAACGTCAAATTTGGAACTCTGTAAACCTCATACTCGTAGCATATTCAAATGTTTTAGAGCGTTTTCCTTTATTTTAACACCAAACCAGCCGCCTCATTATGTTTTTGGATTCTGTACATGATCAAAAATGTCCTTCAGATACAATGGTCTCAAAAACTGACGTCACGGTAATTCAAACGCTACAACTGAGCAATCTTGAATCTTTTACCTGCCAGACTATCTCGAATGATCGGCCTTTGTATCTTTATACAGTAAAGTGACAATAAAATCCTAATATGGTGGATCTGACACATACAAAAAATTGCTATATTTATTGTGCATAGTATAATTCCCTATTCAATTTCAGCAATGCTCTTATGTCCTGCACATATAGTCTATATGAAATTGTCGCCTTCAAAATTTTCTCGTATGCAGACAACACATTAATGAGAGAAATTCCAAGGACTGAAACTAGGCAACATGCTCAATGTTATTTCTCATAGAATTTCGAACTTTTTTCTTGGTCTAGATTATATCACTTTTATATCTGATGAACAAGTTTATGTGCTTGGACCCGGCCACTGCCCGACATGTATTTGCACAGAAACATCGGCAAAGCTTGGTCCGTGGTGTATGATTTCAATTTATCATTTAATGCTGAGACCAATTTCGGAGGATGTGCATTTTGATAATTTTTCCCTGTTCGCGTCAACAATCTATGAATCCTGTGGAAAGTCTAGGGCGATTAGTAAAAAATAAGAGTGTCGCCGCCTAGCCGTTGTAAAATTTGTATCTTACGAGAACAATATGATATGGCTGATCGTCTTATGGCACTTGCGTTAAATCTTAAAAGCAACTATTCAAAAAGAAAAGAAAAAGACAAAACATAATTACCATAACGACATGAGCTAACAATAAAAACTCAGATCAGCCTGCGCATTTGCTCAGCCTGATCTCCGCTTTCACTGTTTGCATGGGTATTTCATGACTCAAATCCTTATTTGTATTTATATTTGCATCAAGTCATAACGAGATTCAAAACGCGATTGCATTTTTCACAGCCTCTCTTTACCTGACAAATAATTCCGAAAAATTTACATACTACCCGCCAAAAAAAATGGCGCTCTCTTTTCCGTATAAAATTCTTCAGCCCTATTTTTGTCGCATTTTTTTTTCAGGTTTACATATTTACCAATTCTTCTGTCGCAAAACACTTATACGTTTGTTTCAACAGAGAGCCCATGTTGTCTTCGAAAGTGACGTTAACGTTTTAGCGTTACGGCAAACGACGTCATGATAACCATAGCAAGAAACAATGACGCTGCGTAAAATGTATGCGCACGAACATTGAGGCGATTTCCCTTTAATTGTTGATTATAGGGATCAAACATGGTTTTTCATGCATTAACGTTTGCCAGGTCCGAGGGAGATGTTGGAGAACCGAGGCCGAAGGCCGAGGTCTTCAACATTTCCCGAGGGACCTGGCAAATGTTAATGCATTGAAAACAAATGTTTGATCGCTGTTATTGCATAAATCAACGAATTATTCGTTAAAACTTGAGAAAAAACTTGGCACTCTATTTTGTCACCGTTTAATAACCAACGCGCTGGTGCATCTGTTTACTAATATTCGTCTTCCGGGCCCGAGAGCATTCATTCTATTCAAAATGGCTGCCATCATCCTGTTCAACCTCATTTCGGAAAAGTATCCAAGATGGTCGATGTAGTTGATGCAAAATAGATAAATTAATCAACAAAAAGCAGATACCTTGAGCAATAATTTCCATGCAGAACAAGTCTGATCCATTCGTATACCATCCTGCAGTTCTTGATTACTGAAAGCTTAGGATGCATGTTTTCTTTAACACTTATTTACTCTCCATTTGGCATCGTATGAATGAAAACAACATGGCTTTGAAATCCGTGTCGGTACTTTATGACGTAATAAGAGTACACGATGACGTCACAAGAAAACTTAGGTAGCACGCGACCAATTATTGTAAATTAATCGAAAAGGGAGAGGCAAGAGTGCATGGCGGTTTTTAGCGGCCCGGCACAAGCATAACGAAAGTTCTGTCATCGTGTTTCAACAGCGCGAGAAAACCATTGTTGAAACACGGCTTTTCGCCTGTTGATGCACGGCTGTTAATACCTCTCGGCACTGCTTTTTATGCAATAACGTACACGGCTTTTCGCCTGTTGATGCACGGCTGTTAATACCTCTCGGCACTGCTTTTTATGCAATAATCTACGTTATTGCATAAAAAGCAGTGCCGAGAGGTATTAACAGCCGTGCATCAACAGGCGAAAAGCCGTGTTTCAACAAAGGTTTTTCACGCGCTGTTCAAGCACGATGACAGAACTTTCATTATGCTTGTGCCGGGCCACTAAAAATTTGTCTCTCCCGTTTCGGTCGAATTACGAAAGTTGGCGGTGCGCTACCAATGTATGCCTATATGACGTCATCATGCCTTTGTAATCTGACGTCATCGTTGTGACTCAGGTTAAAAGCGATGTTGTTTACATTCTTACGACGCCAAATGGAGAGTAAATAAGTGTTTAAGAAAACAGCGATCAAGAACTACAGGATGGTATATGAATGGATCAGGCTTGTTCTGCATGGAAATTATTGCTCAAGGTAGATTCTCTATCTATTTTTTGTTGATTAATTTGCAATCTTGGACACTTTTCCGAAATATTGATGTTGAATAGGATGATGGCAGCCATTTTGAATAGCTGAATGTTCTCGGACCCGGAAGATGAATATTAGTAAAAAGATGCAACAGCGCGTTGGCTGTCAAACGGTGACAAAATATAGTGCCAAGTTTTTTCTTATTTTTAACGAATAATTCGTTGAATTTATGCAATAACAGCGATCAAACATTTGTTTCCAATGCATTAACATTTGCCAGGTCCCTCGGGAAATGTTGAAAACCTCGGCCTTCGGCCTCGGTTTCCAACATCTCCCTCGGGACCTGGCAAACGTTAATGCATCAAAAACCATGTTTGATCCCTATATTGTGTGCCTGCAGGGAAGGCTTTGCTCGAGGCGATGTTGAAAACTACAGCGCGTAGCATAAAAACACTTAAATTGTAGGTACTAAATAAAGTTTCCTTTTAAAAGGAAAGGCTTGCAAAGTTAGCGCTTTGTTTCTGAAATACATGTAGTTCAATGTTTGTGGTATTTTGTGGTTTATGGTTTGTGGTCTTGAGATGGTATCTTACTTGGAGACACTTTCTTCATTTAAAAACGTCCACAACTGTAGTAAACAATGAGGTTACGCTACATTCTGGCTGTTCTGACAATCATATGATAACCTTCAGTGAAAAGGTCAATTTTTATATTACTGCTAATGAAAAATATTTCATAAAAGCATTTAAAAATGAGGATTTTCGTAAACTGTTAATATGTATGTTCATATAAGAAATTTTAGGACCCTAGAAGATTTACTGGGAATTTCTTCGTTTATTTATTTATTTATTTATTTATTTATTTATTTATTTATTTATTTATTTATTTATTTATTTTGTGAAACTAAGCAGAACTGTGTTTGTACTTTGGTGCAAATGGACTACACATAACTGGTGAAGTGTAAAATGAAAATAGTTCAAAGGGTATTCAAGTTACAGAGTGGACAAGAAAATGTTAATGGACATACTAATATACGGACAGAGAAGATGGACGGGAATTTGATTGCTATGTTCCCTGAACTGTTCGGTTAGGACAAAGTTACGTTAATTATAAGATCGGCATGTCTTGATGTTGAAAAAATACATCTTACATGGGAAAAGTACTTTTACAAGTCTCTTACATGTAAGATGGTATATGGTTCTTGATTTCTGATATGAGAAGGAAATATTAGCCTCATTTGTGACAGATTGGTAGGAACAAAAATCTTACTGTTCTCAACAATGGCTATTATTACAAGGGGAATTAACTTTTGTGACTGTTTTCCTCCTTGTTTCTGTTGGAGCACATTTAAAAGCTGACTACCACTGAGACTCTCAGAGGAGGTTATAATGAAAATGATAGTTCCTTCCCAAACAGTTGCCATAGATCGTCTGCAAATATTCAGCTTATTCTTTTGGGTATTTTGTCATCACTGAGTTCAGTTATAAGTACTGGTAAAGCCTGTGGTATGTTGTTGTTGTTGTTGTAATATTGTTTTACATCCATGGTAAACAGCTGCATGTATGGTCATGTCAGGACGGTCAGTTAATTCAACTACAATATTCCTGGGCAGGCTTAGCCATCCTTAGCGGTCAACTAGTACTAAGTGCACTTACTTTCGCCAGTAACTGACAACTGCCCTTCTTGACTCAGCGGAAGCGGAAACGAGAGTAAGTGGCCGGACCGTATATCGAACCCGGGACCTCTGTTTTTTAGTCTGACGCGCCACCGACTGCACTATGCGACCCAGCAAGCCTGTGGTATAGAGTATAACTGGTAATTGGTAATGATCACAAGTCAATGAAGGAATTAGTGTATCTTTGTTGCTTCCAAAGGATGTTTATTTTCAGAATCTTGCATGCTGTCCTTGGTCATCACAAATTTTGTCATCAAGGATTAAATGCAAAAGAAAAAGAAGTTTTCTATATTTTAGTAGTTGTTATTTTGTCGTTATTTTATTGTTTTACATCCACGATAAAAAGCTATGGTCATGTCGGGACGGTCTATTACCCTAACCACACTATTCCTGGGCTGGCTTAGACCTTCTAAGCGGTTAACCAGTACTATGTGCACATTGTTATACTTTCACCAGTAACTTACAACTTCCCTTCTTGAATCAGGGGAAGGAGAAACGAAAGTATGGCCGGACCGAGTATCGAACCCGGGACCTATGGCTCGAGTCAAAACGCACTTCCAACTGCGCTACGCGGCCCGGTCCCTCTAAATTTTAGTAAGTTTTATTTAGAAAGGAAGGTAACTGTTAAAACTGCATAGGCCTGGAAAAGGACGATTTGATGGCAATTGTAAGATACTGATATTTTCCCACACATGTTGTGTTTCCTTAACTGATTTTTTTTCAATAAGACACTTTCATGAAACTGAATTACAATGAACGTTTATGAAAAAATAAGAAACTGATTTTCAAGGTACGTTTATGAAAAAAATAAGAAATAGTATCTAGTAAATACGATCAAAGACTTTGTCTGTAAAACCAGTAAATGCTTTTAAAAAACTTAAAATAAAATAAGACTGTTGGCACAGACCCTGATTAGACTGTTCCAACCAGTAGTCTAACTTGGATCTACACTCTACACTGTTTGTACAGACATAAAAACTTTTGTGGAAATATTTTAGTCCGGGTTTTACGGTGCCAGGTTTTACAACGTCTGAAGACCAGGTTTAACACAGTCCGAAGTCCAGAGTCTAAAGTCCAGAGTCCAAGTCCAGTCCATATTTTACAAAATGCCCGCGAATTACGCATGCCGTTATTTGACCTTATTTCACAGTGTACAACGAAGAAACATTCAAATACACCGGATAAATAAATTAAAAAATAATAATAACTCATGTTTTTAGTAAGGCAAAAGATGCTAGACATGTTCGATTATTTGGTGTGCCAGATTGTGGCGTGTCGTTATTTTACGGTGCATAGGTAAAAGAAACAGTCAAACGAAGTTGCGCCCCGTAGACGCTCTCCATATATTGGTTCTCCACTTGCAATTATGGATCATTCTCGAAGCTGGGAACAAATCAGCGTCTTCCGCTTCAGTGCGCATGACAGGAAGTCATAACCTGTCTGAATACATAGGCTTGCGGCCGAAGCCGCAAGCCAATAACCGAGGTAAGTCACGTGATTCCCCACCAAACACAGTCCCGAGCCACACCCAGAATGTCACTCAAAATCACATGACAGAGTATACCTGGCCAATGCAACGACAACTTAGCACGTGACATAGTCTCACAAACAAATCGCACGCGGTCAATATCCAACATAAGTCCGTGATTTTACCTTACAGTTAATGAAGGGATGTATATCTGTTTAAAAAAAAACGAACTAACACATTTGTAACAAACTTACCCTGCTTTGCAAGAAGAGAACGCAGCGAAAATGCATGTTGCGCCAACTGCCATGTGTAAGTCATGAGGAGGCTGCTTCTTCGCCATAGATCGCCAACATTAAGCAAGCTTGTGAATCGTAGTAACAGCAACTTGGGAGACGGAGCTTAGCGGCTATTCTCGGAACTGTGTATTGCATAATCCAACGCAGAGCACACTGTAGTGCGCATTTCCTGTTGTATTGCATTTAAAAAATTGATCGGGGGCAAGTGGGGGTCGAGCCCGCGACACGCTGCGTGTGAGGTGAATACTCTATCCACTAGGCCAGACACCCCACTACCCCAAGACCATTGCTTGTTGCTGTTCTAATTCCCATAAAGATGTTCTCAAAAGGACCATAACCTTCACCTCATGGCACCGAGTCTGTGCATTCAATGACCATTGCCGCATTAGTGATAGCATTTACGTTAACAAAATCACCAAGAGCCGAGACAGATAAGAGCAGAGATAGGTGAAAAACTGGATTAATGAAGATAGCTTTGTAGTTCACTTGGTCAAATACTCATTGCTATTTCAACCGTTTGGATTTCTGAAAGATGTATGGGAAATATGTGTTTCTTCAGCTGATATTAGGCGTTGTTAGTGTATGCTATGCTGCAACAGAGATTCTGCATAATAATAACTTTGAGTCGAGCAATTACCATGGCAACTGGTATTGTTCTGGAGGATGTAAACTGACCACAAACTCCGACAGTTATGAAGGAACACACAGTGTGAAAATAACAAACAGGTTAGTCCAACTCTGAAGTTACTTGCTCACGACTGTAAATGTCGCAGTTTCAATAAAAATCAAGCTTAAAAGGATAGGATAAGATAACATAACATTTATCTAAAGTCGGCAAGTTAACATCATCACAATACAACATAAGCTCTTGGTGAGCTTTTGAGCCGACTGCTAAAAAGCTGTAAGAATGAAAAATCAGTGAGATGATCTTCTTGCAATTGGCCACGATGTCCGCGTGTTATAAGACCCACGTGTCTGCACATCATGCGAACAACCATGTAAGATCCAACTACTAGGAGATGTGATAATGAAATACAATAATTGATTAATTATGCGTCATAAGCACTAAAGTAAACACACACACACACACACACACACACACACACACACACACACACACACATGCATATTATTGAGCATGATAATATCTCATTAGCCTAGAAGTGAAAGAAAAGCACTGTATTAGCACATCGAAACTGGATGTGTTAATACTGTGTGCTTTTCTTTCTAAAGGATATCCAAATTAATTAACAATGCTTTTAAGCTCATGACAATACTTATTTATGCACAATTCTTGCTTCGAAGTAAAAAACCTGTTACTGCATAACTCCAGAAAGATGCCCAACCGAAATTTCAGTTTGGTCACTTTCATAACTTCACCAGGCCCCGAGGTTATAAATTTCTGTTCGTGCTCAACTTAGCTGAGCATGAAATTTTCTTTGCTGATAAATATGAAAATGCCAATGTTGGCATTTTCAAATTCATAAACAGAGGAAATTTTACAGTCAGCTAAACTGAGCAAGAAAACAACTGAACCTATCAGTAATTTGCTAATTATTAGCAGGTAAAATTGCATGCTCAGCTGAGTTGAGCATGAAATTTTTTTATAACCTCGGGACCAGTTTACGTTTTACAAAGCTGGAATTTTGTACCAGTGTAGAACTACTTTGAATAAACTGAGTCGAATCGTTTTTTTTATGTATTGGCTGAAGCATTAGTGCGAATGGCATTGCACGTTTACCAGGCCTGTTGCCAGTTTTACCGATTTGTGACCCTTTAGTATTACCAGGCTTCGTTTGTTTTTACTATCGCAATAAAAACAAGAGGGCCATGAGGCCCTGATCCGCTCACCTGAGCAAGAGGCAAAGTGGCTTTTTCTTATGTCTGAAATCGTCAAAATATGAGTCTAGGATCAAAAGTCAAAGACTGACCATGACCTCTTGTACTCATAAATCTTCATGTGCTAATACGCATTAAGACAACCATATATACCATTTTTAGGCCAAAATCTTCAAAACTTTCCATGAACTCTTATGTTCTATCATTTTCCCATATTTGACCATGCTGCAAAAAAAGGTCAAGGTGAACCCAAGGTCATCATTTGAACAGTCTTGGAAGTACTCTAGTACTCCATGCTACTTACCAAGTTTCAAGGCATTGGCATATCGGTTTTGGAGATGAAAAATATTGAAGGTTTATATCATAAATGGGTATGGTGGCCATGTTGGTCTGGAACATTTGAACACATTTTTGTTCCCTCAACCCCTGGAGGCTCTATATGAAATGTGACTACAATTGGCTGTTTGGCTTTTGAGGAAATGTCTGAAAATGTCAAAATATGAGAGATCTTGGTCAAAGGTCAAAGCCTTGACCTCTTGTACTCATAATTCTTCATAACCTCATTAAGATGACTGTGTATACCAATTTTTAGGCCAAAATCTTCAAAAACTCCCTGAAATCTTATGTTGTAGCATTTTGCCATATTTGACCATATTTGACCTTGTCGTAAAAGGGTCAAGGTCAAACAAAGGTCATAATTTGAACAATCTTGATAATACTGGAGTACCCAATGATACATACCAAGTTTCAAGGCCATCGGTCAACTGGTTCTGGAGAAGAAGATTTTTAAAGGTTTTTACCATATATGGTCATGGTGGCCATGTTGGTCATGTGATCCAGACCATTTGAATAAATTTTTGTTCCCTCAACCCCTGAAGGCTCTATATGATATTTGGTTACAATTGGCTCAGTGGCTTTTAAAAAGAAGTTTGAAATTGTCAAACTATGAGAATCCAGGGTCAAAGGTCAAAGAACAACCTTGACCTCTTGTAATCATGAATCTTGATGTACTCATTAAGATGACTGTATTTGCCAATTTTTAGGGCTCAAATCTTCAAAAATTTCCATGTAATCTTATGTTCTAGCATTTTTCCTTATTTGAGATTCTTGTAAAATGGTCAAGGCAACCCAAGTATATCATTTTGAATACCCAATGCTACATACCAAGTTTCAAGACAATCGGTCAATTGGTTCTGGAGAAGAAGATTTTTAAAGGTTTTTACCATATATGGGCGTGGCGGCCATGTTGGTCACGTGACCTGGACTGTTTGAATAAATTTTTGTTCCCTCAACCCCTGGAGGCTCTATATGAAATTTGGTTTCAACTGGCCCAGTGGCTGTTGAGGAAATTGTTCGAAATTGTCAAAATATGAGAGTTCTGGGTCAAAGGTCAAAGAATAACCTTGACCTCTTATACTCATAAATCTTCACGTACTCGTTAAGATGACTGTAGATACCAATTTTTAGCCCAAAATCTGCAACAGTTTCAAAAATATCTTATGTTCTGGCATTTTGCCATATAAAAGCACAAGGAAGCAAATTTGACCTTGCCGTAAAAAAAGTCAAGGTCAACCTAAGGTCATTATTTGAACAATCTTGGTAGTACTCGCGTACCCGATTATACTTACCAAGTTCCAAGGCCATCGGCCTATTGGTTCTGGAGAAGAAGATTTTTTTAGCTTTTTACCTTATATGGGCGTGGTGGCTATGTTGGTCATGTGACCTAGACTGTATGAATAAATTTTTGTTCCCTTAACCCCTGGAGGCTCTATATGAAATTTGGTTTCAACTGGCCCAGTAGCTGTTGAGGAAATTGTTCGAAATTGTCAAAATATGAGAGTTCTGGGTCAAAGGTCGAAGAATAATCTTGACCTCTTATACTCATAAATCTTCACGTACTCGTTAAGATGACTGTAGATTCCAATTTTTAGCCCAAAATCTGCAACAGTTTCAAAGATATCTTATATTCTAGCATTTTGCCATATAAAAGCACAAGGAAGCAAATTTGACCTTGCCGTTAAAAAGGTCAAGGTCAACCCAAGGTCATTATTTGAACAATTTTGGTAGTATATACCAAGTTCCAAGGCCATCGGCCTATTGGTTCTGGAGAAGAAGATTTTTTAAGGTTTTTACCATATATTATGGGCGTGGCGGCCATGTTGGTCATGTGACCAGGACCGTTTGAACAACTTTTCGTTCCATCTTCCTCTGGAGGTCACATATGAAATTTGGTTACAATTGGCCCAGCGGTTTCAGAGGAGAAGTCGTTTGAAATTGTTGACGGACGACGACGGACGACGACGGACGCCGACGGAAGACGGAGCCTTACTATCCTATAACCCCCCCCCCCCCCCCCCGGAGCCGCTGGCTCAGGTGAGCTGATAAACTGCGTCAATGAATTGTTTAAATCAAACAATTTTCTCCAGTCACTTTACCTAAATGCAGTTCGCATCGAGAATAAAATGAATAATGCATTAAGAAAAAAGTTTCATTTCTTGAGCTCTGTAGTACGGAGCCCGGGAGGGGACATGGCAATACATATACTGATTTCGTTCCCACGAAATGCATTTCGTTCCCACGCATTACTTTTTCTTTCCCTCAGTTTAGTATTTCGTTCACTCAAAGTTATATTCCGTTCCCACGCTTTACTTTTTCGTTTCCACGCATTCCTTTTTCGTTCCCTCAATTTAGTATTTCGTTTCCTCAAAATAGTTTTCCGTTCCCGAGCTTTATTTTTCCGTTCCCTCCAAATAGCATTTCTTTCCCACAAAATAATATCCGTTCCCATGCATTACTTTTTCGTTGCCTCAAAATAATATACCATTCCCATGCATTATTTTTTCGTTGCCTCACAATAATAATTCGTTCCCTCAAAATAATATTTCGTTCCTCCAAAACAACATTTTGTTTCCACGCAACTCTATTTCGTTTGCACGTTCTAATATTTCTTTCTCTTGCCAATTAAATTCGTGTCCTTAAAATAGTATTTTGTTAACTCGCAATAATATTTTGTTCTATCACAGTAGTATTTTGAGCGTACAGATTACTATTCCGTTCGCACGAAATGACATTTCGTTCCCACGATTTACTATTATTAGGCTCATCTATTTTTAGCTTTACACAGATCAGTGTATCATGGGCGCTGAAAAGAACTCTGTTTTGAATAAAGGCATTTCATAATGATAATCAATTTGATCAACATTATATTAAAACTTTGAACCATGATGACAATCGAATTACATATTCTACTAACAATTTAAAAATAAGAAACTGAGAAAACGTAGCATCATTATAATTATAATGGGAAAACTGAACGCTGGTGCAACGTCTACCCAACGTTTGACAAACATCATTGGCGTTTCTGAACGTTGGGTCAGCGTTGTCCGAACATCGTGTGCTCACTCGGCGGTGTCGATCATCAGTTGGCGGTGTACCTATATGTATGGCTCACGAGGGGCTCTGGGTTCGTGATCAGTAGAGCCACGATTTTGTCCACATCTGTTACATTTGGGAGGTGTCTGGAGGGGCGCAGAGATGGTGATAGTGATGGCTGAGTTGCGTCCAGTGAAGGGGAGTCTGCTTTTGTGACTTCCTGTTTGTTTCCTTTGGCAGTGTGACCATATCGAGGGGTCTGCTCTGGAGGGAGGAATTCGCTCCAAGGGGAGCAAATTCTTTCCTTTGAGAATTTGCCCCAGTTTTGGATTTGCAGAGACTGGGATGGCTGAATTGCTTCCCTTGAAGGTGTACTCATTCACCTTATCATTTAGGTACTTGGTACATGTTAGCTAAACTCAGGGCCCGGAAATACTCCATTAATTTAATCGTGGCAGTTAGCATGGTAACACATTTGAGCTATGGTAAAGCTGTGGTGTGTGGGTGTATAGATGTGATGTGTGGGCGATCTCCATATTTTTCCGCCAGGTTTCCACAGGGAGACAACTGTTATGACTTCCTTCTTGCTTCCCTAGGTGGCAGTGCCTTTTCTAGGCCTGCTATGGAGCGAGAGCATTTGCTTTGATGGGGCAAATTCGTTTCTTAAGAGTTGGCCCTGAATTAAAGGGGGCACAGAGACTGGGATGAAAGTACTAGACTGGTTTCAGTTAAGAACATAAATAAAATAAGAACATAGGAGTTGGCCCTGAATTAAAGGGGGCACAGAGACTGGGGTGAAAGTACTAGACTGGTTTCAGTTAAGAACATAAATAAAATAACAACAATAATAATTATTATAAAAATAATGATAATTATAATAATAAAAATAAAGACAATGTTGAATATGAAATAATAAATATGGTTGGCCTTCAGAACAAACGGAATCAAATTCAGACTTGTAACATTTAGAATAAAGCATTTAGCATGGAAACCAGGCTGCTCAGTAAAATACACTATCGTTTTGCTTTTACCATCACCGAATATTTTTGCGAGAAAACGAAAAGCTATTTCATAGGAACGAAATGTTAATTTGAGTGAACAAAATATTATGGTGAGGAAATGAAATATTATAGTGTGGGAAAGAAATGGTAACCCGTGGAAACGAAATATTATTTTGAGGGAACGAAATTTCACTCTGAGGGAACGACAAAGTAATGCGTGGAAACGAAATATTATTTTGAGGGAACAAAATGTTATTTTGAGCGAACAAAATTGTAAAGCGCGGGAACGGAATATTATTTTGAGGGAACGAAATGCTATTTTGAGCGAACGAAATAGTAAAGTGGGGGAACGGATTATTATTTTGAGGGAACGAAATGCTATTTTGAGGAAACGAAAAAGTAAAATGTGGGAACGGAATATTATTTTGAGGGAACGAAATGCTATTTTGAGGAAACGAAAAAGTAAAGCGTGGGAACGGAATACTACTATGAGGGAACGAAATATTAAACTGAAGGAACGAAAAAGTAAAGCGTGGGAACGGAATATTATTTTGAGTGAACGAAATATTAAATTGAGGGAACGAAAAAGTAATGCGTGGGAACGAAATGTATTTCGTAGGAACAAAATCAGTATATGTATTGCTATGTCCCCTCCCGGGCTCCGTACTGTAGAAAAAAGTATAATGTTGTTTTTAACAAACTACTAAAAAGTGGAAAGTTAGAATAATAACTATGTGAAGGAAAATAAAGCTTCAGTTTTCATTTAAACAGAATGTTCTATGTTAATGGCTGCAACTCTGTCATGTTCGTTGTTGCATATGCATACACAAGTGAAACTGATGCACTTCCTAATCATATGCATGTAGGTCACGGACCTTGACAGCAGAGTAAGAGAAGAGAACGCAGGCCTTTGAGATTAGATGCTACCGAAGGTTACTGAACTTCTCATACAAGGACCATGCTCCAAAGTTATAAAACTTTTTTCATGCTCAACTCAGCTAAGCATGAAATTTTACCTGCTACTAACAGCAAATTACTGATAAGTACAGTTGTTTTTTTGCTCAGTTTAGCTGAGTATGAAATTTTCTCTGCTTATTAATATGAAAATGCCAATATTAGTTGGCATTTTCATATTTATCAGATGAGAAAAGTTCATGCTCAGCTGAGTTCAGCACGAAAAGAGTTTTATAACCTCGGAGCCATATCACCAATGAGAGTGTTCGCAGAAAGATTCAATCAGCCGTTTTAGAATACGACAAAGTCCTGGCCTTGGTCAAGAAACGGAAACTGTGGTGGTTTGGCCACATCTCAATGTCTTTTGGCACAAGCAATTTTGCAGGACACAGTAAAAGGAGAAGGAAGAAGAGGTAGACAGAAAAAAGGTGGGAAGACAATATCAAAGAGTGGGCAGGAATGGACTTAGGAAGTACAGCTAGGGCAACAGAAGACAGGACTAGGTAGAAAGGGGTTGTTGTTAAGTCGTCCGTGGTGCCCGTATGACCTTGCAAGGTTATGGGATAGACTAGACTAGAAATTAAGTTCAACCCTCCCTTAAAGGAAAGAAGTCTTTCCTTTTTTATAAGAACGGTCCCCATTTAGAGGACATGCATTAATGAAAATGGCAGATTTGCTTTCCCTGATAAAGTAGACTTGGTAATTCAAGATTATCTCAAATTCAGGGACCATCGATGGAAAGGTCTTACACAGGATATCAATGTGCAGGGCGGGCATCTGTATAAACTTACAGCCTATATGAAGCTCCTAAATGTAGCCTCAGGACACATGTACGAAGAGGTAGAGACGATTGTTGCTTGTACACTGTCTAATGGTAAGTTATGTAGGAATGATGATAAATGCTCTGAAATGTCCTACACCTCATCTCTCACAAAAAAGAAAACAAACCACGAAAGAAATCATTTGCCTCAAAACACTACCTCTTTGTTGGTTTTGTCGAGTCGCGGCTAATTTGATTTGGTGATTTGCAGAAAGTGAAGACCATGATCAGACTATTCTTTCGTACCAAGGTCGCTGTAATGTCATGAACAGACACCGATGTTAACAGTAGAAGAGACTTGAATTTTACAGCAAAATGTTACTATATTTAGAAATTGCTTCCTGATCGGAGAGCAAAATGGCATATTTTTGGTACCTTCACTAAAAGCGACCTGTGCATAAGGATATAAAAATAGGACATTATTGACACGATTTCAAAAACACGTGGTAGCGTCGAACTAACAAGACAAAAACTAGTAGCAGTTGCCGTCTTTTGCAAATGTATTACATATATTTTGTGGCCGTTTGTTTTGGCGTTCAGTATTTATTGCGATGAATGAAGTGTCGTGTTTAACAAAAAAAGATGCAATGGTCATGGTGATACTTTTCAATAGTGCTTGCATTCCTATGACAAACAAACCAAAGGCCTTAAGTAAGTATATACAACGCTCCTGAACAGGCAGCATCAAATTAATACTGTTATCAGCCATTGGCCCAGTTGCCGCCCGATCGAGATACCTTGTTACCAATCGGGAAGCAAAGCAATTACCATGAAAACGCCTGGCTTTGAAATTTAATAACTTTTTTTTTTGTTTTAAATGAGGCATTTAAAATAAATTGTCCGTGGTGTCTTTTTTCTGATTATGTCCTCTCCTTAATATCCTTATGCACAGGTCGCTTTTAGTGAAGGTACCCAAAATATGCCATTTTGCTTCCTAATTGGGAAGCAAATGCTAGATATAGTAACAATTTGCTGTAAAATTCTAAAAGCCAACCGCTTCCCGAACGGAAAGTCTCTGCTACTGTTAAAGCTCAGTAAGTCAAGCCAGGACCAACTGTTTTAAAGCATTGTTAACGAAACTGTAACTTAAATGTGAAAGGCTCAGTAAAGTCAAATGCGCAATTATTTTGGATGATAATAAATATCAGTAGCTTCTTAGAGTTGATAATTGTTTTGCGGTTCATCTGAGTGACCCATACTAGTGGTTGCTTTACCATAGAGGCAAGAAAAGGCTTAGTGGAACTCAACAAGTTGGAGATACCTTGATACAAATGTGTAGTAAATCTTTTCACTTCATAAAACGTCATAGCGGGAAAGTTCATTTTCCTATGGCCGCATTATGATCGACTCGCTCAGAATTTAACCAACATTTTAGGTGGACTTTTGTTTACATTTACTTTGCAGGTCATGAGAAATTCCACTATTTTGGTTCAGTTCCGATGATGCAAGCTAACAATGAGTGGTATGAAGTTGGAGGAGTGAAGGAGCTCCAACAGGGTAGGGGAGAGTCGGGTAACTTCGGACAGGCGGGTAATTTCGGACAGTGACATTGTTCCCTTTATATGTCAGTTGTTTGGAACAAAAAAAAATCAACAGGCCAAACAATGAAAATCCTGATCTGGATTTTCACTGTTTGCAATAGTATGTCCGAATTTACCCGCCTGTCCGAAGTTACCCGACTCTCCCCTATGCATGTCTCTTCTTTTGGCTGCTGACGATCATTTTAGGTAGTAGCGACGGTAGTTTTAGGCACACTTTCAGCAGCGTCGACAGCCATGTCAGTTCTACTGCAACCCAAGAGCTTTGGCAAGTTTGGTAAGCCGGTGATGAAATTTCAATGGACTCCTACATAGGAAACAAATATCCATCTCATAAATCGTTCCTGCGAAAGACAGTTTTTAAACTGTCATATGATGTATGCTATTGATATGAAGTCATTATCCCTGAACGAAGGCAATAGAGGAAGGATGATGTGGACAATTATATTGGTTCCACAATCGCTGTCTTTGATTTTCCGAAGGTATCATCAATGATCATGTGTGCAAACTGTGTCTGCCGATTTGAGGATTATGAATAAAACGCATGTGATCGATAGAAAAAAAACAGAAACAGGACAAATGGTACCAACCATGTATGCCTTACTCTTTGTCCTGTTTCAGATTATTCTCACGATCTTATGAAAATTGGATACGTGCGGATCAGTCTTAGAATCCGTGCATTGTTAAGAAAATCATCAAAATCCGCCCAATCGGAACACCGCTCGGCCAATTCCGTGAATCAGATTCACGGAACTGGCCGAGCGGTGTTCCGAGTGAAATCCGCCATCTGAATTGTGTTGCGTCACAGCAAGTGCTCTGAGTCTAAGCCGGTTTTGACGTGCGACAAGATGCTTCAAGGTTTGACGTGGCCCAAGGTTGACTTTGCCAACAGTCGGTTCATTTCTTTTCATACAATGATCTTCTTTTTCGAAAGAAATGGTATATATGTCCAAAGTTTATGCAACTTATTCTTCCTCAATAGACTAAAACAATAGAAATGGTCATTTCGGAAACAGGAAACATAATTGTTTCACACCAAGAAGAGTTCACACATTTAGCGTTTATAACCTGAGCATCTGTACCTTCCTCATAGGGAATCTCTTAGTAAAAACCAAAGTCTGTGGACAGTCTGCACACTCGGGTTGACATGCCGCCAGGTATCATTTTTACTGCACGCCTCAAAGGGTAACTTAGGTGATTGGATATACTTTAAGGGGAAGCAACACTATTACTTTCTTCTTGGCCTCCTTTCTGAATGTCGTTTAGTGTAAACAATATTTTATTCAAAATACTGAACAAATACAAACAATACAATCTCACAAGAATATAAATCAATATAGTAGCTTGAAAGGGATTCAGAAGAAAGTCTTACGACTTATATGATCTGTATCCCACAATTACTGTATATTTACATATAACAAATGATTTGAAGCATACATGTACTACTGCCGATTGATATTTCAGCATAATAGTCTTAACAAATTTAGGAAAATTGAAAAAGTTATACATACCGAATGAAAGCATTATCAAACATAAATAGTCATACTAGTAAGTTTACATCATATTCTTAACATATTCTCAATAAAATGTCAAATTAATGTTTCTGATCTCTTGAAGCTCCACGGGGAATGGAAAATAAATTACAATCGTATATTCTACTTTGCCTGTAAAGATGATAAAATACGTAGTCGCCAAGAAAGTGGTATGAGGAAATTTTGGCCAAGGATACGGCAATTCTATGTACATTGTATATCATGCATATTGCCACACACACACACACACACACACACACACACACACACACACACAAATTACTAAATAAATATTACGCAATTTCGAAACGTTTAGATTTTATCAAAAACTCTTCTACAGCTATAAATATTTGTCGGTTCTCGATATCAGTTAGTTGTTCACTACCGAAAAGAAGTATATTTAAGGCGGTGATTTATGGTAAATGTAAAAATCTGCATAAAACCATAAAAAAGTAAGGTTTCTCCCTGAAAGTTAGCAGACTTCTTATTTTTGTTGTTCTTTACAGTTTAGAATACAAAATACACGTACATGCTGCTTAAAAAAGTGTTTTTATAAGGAAAGATCAAAGGGTAGTTTTCTGCGCAATAATCAAAAAATTTAACATCGTTATTGAAAATTTACATAGTACTGAAGGTGCGTTATTGCATAATGAAGAGCATACTAGCAACTATTTATTCCAACTCTTTCTCAAATTGTAATGTAGACCAGATGAAAACGGTAGCTTTTTCTCAAATGTTCAACCATGTACAAGGTAATGTACACTGGATGCATTTATTAGATATAGGGTATGCAAGCGTACCTATGTAACACATACAGTGTAAATAATACATTACATGATCACTGGTGTGTAGATGAGATTGTTCAACCTTGTTAAAATAGTCTCACCTGTCTCACCTGTGTGTTTTGACAAAAAAATTTGGACACAGACCGCATCTTTTTTTCATCTGCTCAGCCTGATAATGTGTGAAAGAATTTGAAAAAATAATTGCTAGGACGCTCTCCATTATGCAACAAGGAACTATCAGCACTAAGTATATTTTCAATAACAATATTATTTTTACAGATTATTGCGCACAAAATTACCCTTTGATCTTTCCTTATAAAAACACTTTTTAACGTTAATAAATGCTGCATTTTGGGAGTCTGAATTGTGAGAAACAATATAAAGAAGGCATATGCTAAGTTTTGGAAAGATCAGTGGTATTTTGAGTGTTTTATGCAGATTTTTGTCTTTGCCCCAAATCAGTGATTATCACCACCTTAAAGTAGGCTGACAATATGAGTAATTTTATTAAAGAGTTCTTGTCTGAGATTATAAAATCGTTCACAGCTGAACAAAAAGTGACTGGTATCTTCAACCGCTTGACAGACACAAAGGGGATTATCTATTATATTTTTGAAAAAGAGATGTTGATTGAGAGAACTACAAGTTGTTCTTAACCGTGCATGATAAATCTGCCCAAGTCTCATTCCGTCAAAATAGAAAGAATGTATTTTCGTTAGATCTGAGTTTAACTCGTGCTTAAAGGTAGCTATGCTTGGCAGATTACGTACATTTTCTGAGAGTTCGTTCCATTCTCTTACTACAGATGGTAGAAAAGAGTTATAGTAAAGTTGAGAGCTTGCACGAACAGTAGGTGAATCTGAAGAGTTCCGTAACGGGTAATTTGTGGTTTCACCAATAGTCGGCGGAACAAGAGATGATAAGTATTTAGGAGATAAACTATTTTGCATTTTATAAAACAACAGAAGTTTATGCTTTTTTCTGCGATTTAACAGAGTTTCCCAACCAGCCTCACGAATAATAGAATTGATTGAGACTAATTTAGTAGCTCCTGTTACGATACGGGTTGCTTCATGTTGAATTTTTTCAAGTTCATTTATCTCATACTGGGTGCAATTGTTCCATACAACATCAGCATACTCAAGAATAGGCCGAATAAAAGTAAAATATATTGTTTGAAGAGATTTCCTGTCAAGTTTAATTTTAATTTCCTCATAACGTTTAAACGAGTCCATGCCTTTGATTTAATGTAATCTAAATGAGCATGCCACGTGCAGTCGCTGGAAAATATAATACCTAAATGTTTATGCAAATTAACTTCTTGAGTAGGTTGTTGGTTCATTAAGACGTGAGGATGGTTGGGTCTATTACGTTTTCTAGAGAAAATGCCAGACTCTGATTTGGAAGGGTTAAAAGTAACAAGCCACTGGTTTGCCTATTGGTGTATTTTGAAAAGATCGGAATTTAATTGATATGCAGCTTGAACAGGATTGTCTAGTATAATATAAAGAGTAGTATTTTGCTCAAAGAGTCTAATTGAAGAGTTTATGTTTTCATCAATGTCGTTAATATAAAGGAGAAAGAGCAAGGGACCTATCATCGAGCCTTGGGGAACACCGGCTTCGACTGAAGACTAGGTAGAACTTACACCAGGAATAACTACGCTTTGCTTTCTATTAGCCAAATAATCTGTGAACCACTGGAGAAGAGATCCAGAAATACCAACAGATTGTAATTTAGAGAGAAGACTTTTATGCCAGACCCTGTCGAAAGCCTTACTTATATCACAAAATATAGCACGGACTTCTTTGCCTTCGCCCAGGTCCCGGCAAAAAGTATTATATTTATCAACTAACTGATTAACAGTAGAGTCACCAGGAACAAAGCCAGACTGAAGAGAAGTGATTACATGGTGATCATTTAAGAAATGGAAGACATATTTATGTACAATTTTTTCGAGAACTTTACCAAGAGTATTGAGTAGGGATATGGGTCTATAGTTGGACACGTCAGATGGGTCATTCTTTTTAAAAACAGGAGTAACATTGGCCTGTTTCCAGAGGTTTGGAACTTTGCCCTTAGCAAGAGAGAATTTGAAAAGGTCAGTGAGGGGAACACATAAGGGTCGAGCAAGCTCTTTTAAAAGTCGATTATCAGTGGAGTCTGGACCGGCAGCTTTTCCTGTCTTAAGTGTTTTTAAAATATCTTCAACTTCCTGAGGAGAAACAGAATTAGACTTGAGTTTGTGAGGAGGTATATGATTTACCGTAGGTAGAGTGGCATTACTATCATCCAATTTTGTTTGATCAGTGAAAAACATGTTTAAGATATTTGCTTTATCATTTTCATTAGTATAAATTATATCATCTTTGCAAAGTGGAGGAAGAGTCGATTGCTGTTCGGGTGAAATAAAATGTTTTAATCCACCAGTCCTTCTGATTAAGATTATTAGATTTTAGTTTTTCTGTGAGTTTATCAAACTGATTTTGTTTAGATTGCCGAATTTCATAAGTTACTTTGTTTCGAACATTTTTATATGTCTCAAAGTCAGTGATATTTTTAGATATTTTGTATTTATCGTACAGTCGTTTCCGTTTACGCATTAGCCATTTCATATTAGTAGTTAGCCAAGAAGGATCAGATTTTCGTACTTTAATATCTTTATTTAGTGTATGCTTTTTTGCTAGTTCAGTGATACATTCCGTTATATTATTTGTATACGTGTCTATATTATCATTCTTAAGAGAGCTCCAGTCAGTTTTGTCTAACTCACTCGAAAAAGGTAGATAGTCTCCCCTATCGTACAACCAAACATGTCTAGTATAAACGGGGGTAATAGGTTTATCAAAATTTAATACACAATATACAGGGCAGTGGTACTTTATATTTTGGTCTAGGATCGGTTCTCCGACTCCACTTAAAAGAATATTATTTATGTTAGATGAAAAGAACAGGTCAATAATAGAAGACGATGATTCCGTATGATGTGTTGGTTTCATTTATAAATTGATCTAGACTGAAATGTTGACACAAATCGAACACCTTTTTATTTGAAGACGGCTTAAAATATCTAAGTTGAAATCACCATTTATAAGTATATTTTGTATATTAGTATCAAATGCAAGGGATATCGAATCTTCAATGGACGACAGCACATCTTGGGTAGAATTCGGAGGTCTGTAAAATGTGCCTGATAGATTTTTTTTGCTGTGAGTAGAAACCTCAATCCACACACATTCAATATTCGGAAGCTCAATATCATGTCTACGACGCGAGTGAACATTTTGTTTCACATACACACAAATTCCACCGTGAATGCCGTTTGACGTTTTAAAGGAAAGAACTAACTCGTTCGACTGAAGGAAAAATGCTCCCCTTGGAGATTCTTTTACGGGTAAGCACATTCTTCTTCGCTCCAGAGAAAATCGGGAAGTCACAAAAATGTCTTCACTATGTGAAAATGGCCAATGAACACGATATGCCCTCGCAACCGACAGCGTGATTAATATCTGTGTAGTATGATGCGACATCCTTTGCCGTTTGCACATGGTGCTATGTATATTTTATTCGTTTTGCGATTTTCGAAATTTATTGTTATTTGATTTTAGGTAGCCACGGCTGTAAGATGTATTTCCAGACTTCAGCGGGTGTTGATTACCTTGTCGACACAGCCAGCATGGTAGAAGTGACGGCTAACAGCAACTGGAAAGCTCAGGCTGACCTTGACATTGACAGAATCAGAAAGTCAAACATAACCATAAGGTAAATGTTCATCTAGAAATAAATGCACAAATTCGATATGTGTATTTCGAATAATGAAGATTTTAACAGTTTTACCTGTTTTACCCGTTACACCAATGGAAAGCAAGTCTCTTTTGAATGATTTCGTTTTAAATGTGTATTCTGTAAATATTCAAAGCCCAGCGGCATCTGCGTGACCGAAAGCATAACGTAAAGGAGAACCTTTCTTCAAACAGCTACTGTATCATGATAGTACAGTATCTTGCCAAAAGTGATTCAACTTTTTCTAAAAGCCCATAGACTTACATGTATTTTGGGACACACAAGAAAATTAACTGCATTGAAAAAAAAACTATTAGAAAGCTTGATGATTATTAGCAATAAAAACATTTTTTTATGTAATTTTTGATTGACGCATATTTGAACTACAGTATTCTAAATGCAGTTGGTCCTGATTTTCTTCTGTTTTTTCGGCGACGTTACTATTGACGTCAATGGAAAAGTCATGTTTCTACATTTTCAGCCAATTTGTTTTAGATAGAAAATCATTTCAGTCTATTTATTTCGCATTCATAAGACCAGTCTTAGAATACGCAGATGTTGTTTGGGACTATTGTTCGAAATATGAAGAAGAAGAGTAAGATAAAATACAATTAGAAGCTGCAAGAATAGTTACTGGAACTACAAAATTAGTCTCAATTGACAATTATACATAGAAACCGGGTGGGAGTCTCTCAAGTCCAGAAGAAGACAGCACAAGTTAACTCTCGTTTATAAAATGACAAACAATCTCACACCAAACTATCTCTCTTCCCTTCTCCCCTCACAAGTTGGAAATATATCGAGGTATAATTTAAGAAATCAATATAACTATCATACACACAAGATTAAGAACTGGTTGTAGTTCTTTAAATTACCACTTATTTTGCAAGAATATAATAAATGATGCATTTAGTGTTTGTGGTAATAGAGAGGACACCAATCATTTCTTTTTTGACTGTCCGCAATTTTATTTACAAAGGCAAGTTATGATTGATAAATTTCTTGGCAAGTGCAATTTGTCTTTAGATACTTTATTATACGGGGACACTAACCTGAGTTATTAACAAAACATAGAAATATTTCCAGTTGTGCAAGATTATATAATTAGAACGAAACGATTTTATTTAATTTTTATCGCTTCATTGCTAAAATATGTCTATCTTAAAGTGTCTAGGATGTTCAGGGCGTGCTTGGTAGACATGCATCACAGTAATGTTCTAACTTCAATAAAGATACTGTGAACTCTCTCTGTCTGTCTGTCTGTCTCTCTCTCTCTCTCTCTCTCTCTCTCTCTCTCATTGGTTTCCTATTTCCTCTACATATTCATATTACTATTTCTCTTTAATTTTCTTGCTTACAATAGATTACTCTGTAAACATGTATTCATATTATTTCATTTTTTCTTGTATTGTTGTTTAGGTCACAATATATATGAGCTTAGTATTGCGCTTGAGGTCTATATTTCAAAGATAACTGTATGCAAAATAATTGACATCCCTGTTTTTGGGAAACAGATTTAAAAAAAAAAGTAAATGACTTTCTTCTGTATCCCATTCATTGTACTTTGTGCTAATTGTTGTATCTCTATTTTGTTGTACATGATCAGTATCTTTGAAATAAATATTGTTTAAACTAATTTTCAGCCTCGCACACTGACAAATACACGTAAGTCAAAGGGACTTTATAAAAGTTGACTCACTTTTGACACGGTACTGTAGAAATTGCAGTACTTTTACCAGGTACTTTAATTGGTATGAAAAGTTATTTTAAAAAAAATAACCATTGCAACATTCATTTCCAAACAAGTACAATGCATTTTCTTGACACAAATGGATACACCCTCATGTTTCGCACCCATTTTTAAGGGAAAAAAGGTTTGGGTTTAGTATTGGCTACTATGTTTAGAACTTCTCAAAACATATTCATTCGTTTTATTACGCTTGTTCTTCTTACAATCACATCATTTTTCTCTTTCAGCCTGGCAGGAAATGGCGTAGGATCTAGTGCCCTAGATATCGAGGTGTGTTCATCTTTCTTAAATGGCAATTTCCCATATATTTTTTAACCAGTTGAACAGTTTACGTGATAAATCCTTAAGCCAGAATACTCTATTTTGTATTACTAAGTCTCCATAGATACTCAGAAATCAGTAACTCAGACTTCAACCAGACCCTAACGAAACCAGAAACCATTATGCAATAACCACGAGACACAGAAAGGTTTATTCCTGTTATGTTGCTTTTGTATTGCTTCATTTATCGTGGTATCTCGTGCCTTCTATTGACGCTGTTTTATCTGCATAAATACTTCCCTTAATTTGATACAACTTGATATACCACATTTATCCTATTAAACGCCCTGAGGGCGTTGCATTTTGCGAAGGGGGTTATTTAGAGCCTAAAGCTCAGTAAATCAGCTACTGCCACAATAACAATGATTTAGCAATAGAAAGGTCATGGGTATACTTTCAGAGGAAGCAACTCTACTTTTTCTGCTTCCCTTTTCAGAAGGGATCGCCTCTTAATGGGAAGAATTTGCTCCTCTAGGAGCATATTATTTCCTTAAGAATAGACCCAATGTCAAAGAGCTACCTCATACAGAGAAGCAAACAGGAATTTATGCAAGTTAATAACATATTATTTTTGGAAAAGAGGTAGGGGCGTTTATTAGAGCAGGGGAAATTATGAGGATTAATACGGTATTCCACAGGAGATGCAGTGATAGCACTTGGTTTCCTTTTCGATACTTTTGCTATTGTAAACTACTTGTGATTTGTATATACATGTAACTTGTTGACATTTGCATTTTGTCTCTCTTAGCTGGTACAAACGAAGCACGAATTTGGCTTTGGGTCAGCTATGAGAGCTAATGAGATAGTTGAAGCATCTAAAACTAACTACCTGAATGCCTTCGTGGACAACTTTGAATGGGCTGTTCCGACGAACTTTCTCAAATGGTTTACAATTGAATATAACAGGGTATGAATGTTTGAATATTTAAGTTGATACGTCTTCAACCGAGATGGTAAAAACATTTTGAGCTCACCTGAGCGAAAGGCTTGCAGGTGGATAACTTTTTCTTTTCAGTCGGTTTCTTTTATTTACTTGTATTGACGGATTCTTCTTGGCTTTACCAAAGTCTGTACTGAAAACTCCATATTGTCAGTATGAAAAAAGTTAATAGAAAGGTCTAGTGTACATGCATGCCACAATCACAAACCACAGCCAATCCACAACACCAAGAGAAAGAGAAAAAGGACAAACGCACGCGCATAAAACAAACAAATGCACAAGAAGCAGAAAAAACAGCTGTTTCTTCCCCAAGCGATTGGATCAGAATGCTAAAACAAACACAGAAACGACAAAGAGAGAATAACATCGGGACTGCCGCCTTAGAACGGCCAGCAGCATAGAATACCGGGTAATTTAACATTCAAAATTCCCTTTTAAATCGTGAGACGTAGTTAATTCCATTCTGTATTTAAGTCTGATAAAATCAAACTCTGTCGAGGGTATTCAATGCTCTCACTACTGGTCTACCTAATCACAACGCATTATTTTTTAAATCTTCTGTCCATCTCTAGCAGGCAAACATTGAATTTTTTCCAGTTTATCCACGATTAAACTATGGCACAGTATTTTTGAGGTTGTTGGTGCTGCTATGTGTTTTTTTTCAGCATGCACGCATATTTTCAAAGATATCAGTTTACGTGGAAACAGATGTTTTTATTATCAGTGGTAACATTAATATAATATGTGTATGGTGGTGTTTGTCTTTAGTTTTTATAGTTTTCGCTCGCTATGAGCCTGGAACCTAAAATGTTTCTGTTGTTGTTGCAGGGCCACGTCAATTATAATACAGCTCTGACAGCCATTAACCTACTGAGAAGTAAAGGGTAAGTTCTGGTGTTGGTGTTGTTCACGCCGGTCATACTTTTATATGGTGCTGAAATCCCGTTGTTATCACTAAGCTTTTACTACGTTTCCATTTATGTCAATCAATGGTATTTACATTCACCGTCATGAGAGTTTTTTCTCTTCTTCCTCTTATTTTCGAACTTTGATAACCATGATCCAGACATTTGTTTCAATCAAATCTTTCATGAAAATTCTTATATAAGCGCTAAAATTGAAGCAGTAAAACATGCACACGCAGTTTTTCTGGTAACAGCAGAAGGGCACGCATGACGTCGTGACGTTGCTGACGTCCAATCAGGTTGTAGAGAGCCATTGTTTATTTTTACGTCATTGATGTCGCGTATCTCTGTGCAATTACTGGAATGTAAACTACATTACATTCCAATGGTTTACTATAGGGCTTTTCAGTAAATACACCAAGAATGTAAATGTTTTGTAACTTTGTCTACAGAGTGTCAGGTGAGTGAGTATTTGATGACATTTTTGTAGATAGGCTTTACTAAGTTACGAATAGAAGGTTTGGTCTACACCCTGATTAGAACCGCCTCGCCAAGGCGGTCTTAAAGAGAGTCACGCCATAAGTTCTGGTGGCCAAAATAGGAGAAAATAAGAAGTAAGAAAATAAAAAAAAAACGAGAAAGAAGGTAAATAAGGAGTAACAAACCTTATTCCGGAATTACTATAACATATTCGCTCTATGTAGAGCTCTGCTGTATGTTCAGGATCAAGGTGCGTGGCCATGCTGTATTCTGGGGAGTGGATGATCGTGTGCAGCCCTGGGTTAAGGCTCTGTCTAAACAGGACCTCCTCACCGAGATGGACAAACATATCAAAGGTGTTATAGGACACACGAAGGGACTGTGAGTTCTTTACCCTATACGATGTAAAATGCCTATGTGTTACCTAAACCGGCAGTGGATCAGACATATTCGCTAATTTAGACATCTCATTTTAGACTTGGTTTGATTGAATTTGTTCATGAGATATTGAGCAGTGTAGCATCCGTCACTCCATCAAAACTTAGCACCACAAAGTCCCAAAGAATCAGAAAACTATAACGGGGAAACGTTCTACGGCATACACACAACTTAACGATTGCAGTGATCTCTGAAAGATCTTTAAAAAGGTTGATGCTTTTTCAGTGAAGTATCATAACTGCACAGTCGTAGTGATTTAGTTCCTTAATGAGATAATGTAGAATAAAGCATGAAAGCTAGCAGAACATTAAGCATATCTCTGCGTTCAGATACATCGGATTAGCTCAAACAGCACCAACGGAAAGTAAATGTAGGAAGTATCTAGGGGGAAGCAACTGCCTCATTCATTAGCCTCTTTTCCCAGAGTTTGCATATTAAATAATATGGAGGAACCAGACCGTCTTGCAATACCCAATCGAAATCAAGTAACACTGTATTGAATCTTGTTGGGAAGTTTTATGCCGGTGTAACAATAAAATTTGATTCCCGACGATAGCTTTATAAAGTTGAGAATAGACTCGAAGGTCATTTTTTTCATGTTAAAACTTCACCCGTAATACCTATTAGTTATCGGGGTCACTCCTTATAAATGATTGTTGCATTACGTTAAAACATTGCTATTGGACAGTTTATTCTACATGTAATAGAGTGGCAAAGAGTTTTAAGTGTTAATTATTGTGGCCTTAACAGGTTTATGTTGAGTTTTTATGTTATATGTAGTGTATATTAATTGCTTCTCAGTGTCTATGTTTAATTGTTGAAACATGCGACGTAGAATGTATCTATCTAATTAACTCACCATTGTAAAAGGGCATATTACTTGATCAATATTATAAATATTCTAATCAAATGTTAATATGGAAAAGACACCCCATTGAAACCCCCCACCCCCCCCCCCCCCCCCCCGTGTATATTTTTAACATTGATATTGAGCAAATTTTGGGGAAAACGGGGATTTGATTTGATTGAAACTGTTGATAAGTCAACATACTTTACACCATTTAGCAGCGCTTCAGGCGTATCTCCAGTTTCAGATAAAGTGTATCAGCTCACTAGTTTCGAAAGACCAAAACGTCATAGTTTTATTAAAGACCAATAATCATCATCGAGGCAGGATAGTTTGAAAGACACGGTAATACAGAACTATGTTGGTGTTTTCAGTGAAATGTAATTTGATATTTAGATGAAATGTCAGTGGTCCCTCTTATTGATAATCAGAGACTTATGAACAATCGTCTCTCTTTTACAGTCTTGAGCACTGGGATGTAAACAATGAGAATTTACATGGCGACTTCTATGAAAGACGAACTGGTAATAAAGACATTACCATGGACATGTTCAGACAAGTTCATGCAGTAGACAGTCATCCAAAACTCTTCCTTAATGAGTACGGAATAGTTGTCAACGCCAATAAAGCAGTAGTGAGTATATGCAACGTCTGACGTCGGAATTAGAAAATCATTTTGTTGTTGTTGATGTCATGTTCCAATGATAGATAAATTCATAGTCCATTTCAAACGTTGCGTTTCTCGTAAGGTTATCCTTTGCTTTGCTTTAAATGACATTTTGAAAATCCTTTTTAACGCAAACTTGGCTTTTATCATCTACGATTTAGTAACTGAGTTCACCATAAATCAAAACTGATTTAGCCGTTATTGACTTTATTATTCAACGGATGACACTGCTTTAAGAATCACACAGATAGAAAGAATTTTGAACAAAGATTGTTCGTCTATAAAAAACTATCTATTTTCAGGCTTTGAAAGATCAAGCTAAAAGATTTCGAGCCGCCGGTGTCCCGATCTACGGCGTAGGCGTTCAAAGTCATCTTCCAGGGCGAGTTGATATAACTGCCTTAAAGGTTTGTGCATACAATCACTGATGACTGACAATCTAATTAAATTCTTTACTGACAAACGGTATCATAAAATTCCGTTAGTGAATTACTGACATTCTGTATGTGTGTAGCATGAAAACATTTCTCCAACTTGGTCTATTCCAGTTCTATGTTTATGGAGACTCTGTTAACTAATTTTTGTTAGTGGATTGTTAGTTTAACCTTTCCTTTTAAACAATTCGTATTATTTAGTCAATCCCATAAACTTGCGAGGTCGTTGGTGCACCACGGATGACTTTTCAACATATCTTTCTACCTAGTCCTGTCATCAGCTGCCCTTGTTGAATTAACAAAGTCCACCACCGTCCACTCCCTAATATTGTCTTCCCGTTTGTTCTGTCTACCTTTTCTTCTTTTTCCTTTCACTGTGTATGACATTGAGATGTGGCCAAACCGCCTCAGTTTCCGCTTCTTGACCAAGGTCAGGAGTTCGTCATATTCTCCAATGGCCGTTTGGATCTTTCTGCGAACACCGTCCTTAGGTGACATGGTTCTTGTACGAGGTGTTCAGTAACCTTCGATAGCATCTCATTTCAAATGTCTGCGTTCTTTTCTCTAACGTCTATGGCTAACAGGCATACAAACAAAAACACCTAAGAAGGACATTCAGGTTGTACAAGGGAATTGGAATGCTTAAGTTAGAAGGGATGCACAGGCAGACTGGGTAGACTTATGTGGACCCTACTACAATGCCGAGACAAATGAGAGCGGTTTAGAATAACTTTAACAACCTAGAATTGACAAATACCCTGCACCCCGGCCTCCTCCCCGTTTCCTCCGTAAAGGTGAACAGAAGGTGAACATGGCACAGCCCATACAGAAAGAATTACAATAAGATTGTCAAGTCTTGGTGGGAAAGCAGTTTCAATCAGGAGATGAAATCCATAGAAAAAGGAGTTTTCTTGAAACAATCAGAAAAGATTACTTTAACCCCGATAAAAAGTGTTGTATATCATTGTTGTTAAGCTTCAAACTCCATATATGGCAGTTAGTCTATCGCACTTGTCTTAATATAGGCACGACGCTTAGTTGGACTTTCAGCTAAACGGCGGCTTCTCCGTAAATCCGTTCTACCCCTCAGTGAGTCATTTAGTTGTTTCTATTTATGTTGGTGGAGGTGGTCGTGTGGTGCGATGGTGCTGTTTATAACTTGCAGGGCCGGGGCGTCCTACTGATTTGGAACATTGTAGGGCAAGAACCTGCTGTCCTTGCGTTGGGTGCGGGTTGGGGTTGTTTGGACATTTTTCCTCTCGGCTATCATTTCTCTTCTTTCTCCCTCTCTCTGAGAGACGACCCGATATAGACTGTCTCAAAGAGCCGTTAAACCCAAAACAATCAATCAATCAATTTATGTTAGTGCCGACCGTTTTCTTATTCAAATTGTTATTGAGAACGCACCTGTATTTAATCATATCTTTCATGATCTTTTGTTTAACAAGGATGTCTCAGTGATAAGTCAGTGGCATGGATTTAAAACCGGGGCCCTGTAGTTCAAAGCAACGTTAGCTCAACGAAGTTGTTTATCAATGATTCGTTCAATCTTTTAATAACATATACAATCAAAAGTGCTTATATTTTTGTTGGAGGAAAAAATGAAAAAAAAAAACTCACATTTTCCGTCCTCAAAAACATGGCATTGCTTTTGCAGACAATACGTTTGAAACTTTTGCGTCTCGTTAACTAACGGCACCGTTAGTTTGAACAATTGGATCCTGACCTATGACTAAGTACATGATTTTGACCATGGTCTGTCACGCTTTTTTTCTATCTTGCAGGCGCGCCTAGACATTGTTGCCGAAGCTGGACTGCCAATCTGGATAACAGGTACACATCTTTGTTATTAAAGTTTAATTTGTTTGATAGAAGTTGCGAAGTTTGAGCACAATACTTTTAATCTATGTCTATGGACTGATAAAGAGAAAAATAGGCTTTTATAAAAAAAATTGAAAATAGGTAAAAATAGTTGTTAAACGTTTTTCGTATAATTTGCTTAGTCTGTTGTAACCCTTTTGTTGGTCTAAATTATTTAGTTCAGTAAAGATAGCTGAGTTGCCACCTATTTGGGAAAGAGCTGCTGACTCGGCTTATCACTTGTAATTTATTGTTTGTTGGGATGTCTTTGTCAATCTTTCCCTTTGATGTTGGGGATAAGGTTTGGGATCTGTTCAGTCAGTTCCTGAAGTGTAGTTACTCTTTAAATTTAACTCTTTACACTTCTGTGACAAAGGGTCGTGAAAACATTGTGAAGGTATGATGAAATTTCACGGGTTGGTGAAAATGCCTTGTTGTGAAATTTGTTCGAATTACAATTTTGATAGGCCGTGAAAATAGTTGATGTCGTGAAAAAGATCGTGAAATTCACAACACCGTGAAAAAAACATGTAATTATGAATGTCATGAGCACTAATGTGTGAAATCAATAAACCATAAATGAATGCCGTGAAAACTTCAACAATCCGTGAAAAAATTGGTCACATGACTTAGATAGCAGCCTCGCCTCTTAACAGCTCCCAACAAATAATGTCAGGTGAGCTACAGAACCGACAGTCCTCCGGTTTATGCTTGCAGCTTGTTGCAGCATTTTCATCTGATATTTCACAACAAAGTTTTGCAGTCTTTCAATCCTATATTAGGCCAGTAGTATATGGTGTTTTCATGGAAAAGTATGACATGTTTTTTTAAGTAGAAGACCAAAGAAAATGATATTTTAACGTCTAAAATATACGGTCTTTTCTTGGAATATTTTTACAGATATGTCACAGCAATCATTTTACTACATTTTCACGGATGTAAATTCATGACATTTTCACTGTATTTTGAGATGGCACCTCTTAATGGTGTTTTCAACTTTATTTTCACGACGAATTTTACGCTTAGAATATAAAGTATTTTCAAAGACTTTTAAGGGTTTTAACGGCAACCTTTTCGCTTAATTTTCACGGATGTGAATTCACGACATTTTCACCGCGCTTCAGTTGGCACATCTTAATGATGTTTTCACATGCAATTTCATGATAGATGTAATGCATTTATTTCCACGGCCTATCGTGTCTTCCCTGTAAAAACTCTGCTTAAAGTTACTAAGCATGTCACCAAAATTTTCACAGCCATTTCATGATACCTTTTTTCGGTAGTGTTAAGAATATTAATTAAAGATCAGCGTACTATACATTAAATGATACAATTAGAATAACTTTGATATCATTTTGATTGAAAAAGTGCATTGTCAATTCTTTTTCTTTTTTTTCAATTCTTTTATTTTCGTTTTACTAAAGTTAAGAACAAGAGAGACAATTTTTCGTACATATATACTCAGTACATTTAAAACGCAACATTTTCGATTTTCATTGTTTTTGTCCAAAAATCTAATTTGCGACTTGAATATTTTGTAAACATGTTTCCCTGAAGGTTTTATTAGCGTTTCAAGATAAATGTTTCTTGTGCGTGCTCGCATAGCACAAGGTAGTCAGTCAGGTACGAAAATCATTATTCCAACGTGCAATAATCAAAGTTTTTTGATAACCAGTACACGACTAATGGAAAAAACAGAACATATTTGAATAATTCCAAACGAGAAAATGCCCCGCCTCAATGAAACTTTGAGAAATCGAGCAATTGGTATGCTCTCTGTTGGAGTCACAAAAGGAGATTTAGCGAGGCGACTGAACTGCCGCGTTTCGACATTTTCGACGCTCAGTGCTCGATTCCAACATACGGGCAACGTTTCAGACAGACCACGACCGGTCCGCCCAAGAGTAACAACACGCACACAGAACAGACAAATCCGAGTTGCACACACTTTCTTTCACTCTTGTAATTTCTATTTCGAACCATGTTTTCGTTTAATTCAATCCGAATTTTCGTTTCTTTCTCACTGTGGCTGTCCGTTAGATCTTTGGATATCAAAGTGCAGCAACGTTAAGATTGATTTCCGTACGCGCGTGCTCTCTGAATAAAAAAATCTGACAAGCTGCAAGCTCCAGACAAGCTACCGTGTACCATTCGCAAAATCTGGAAGGTCTGTTTCCAGTTTGAGTATATTCTGTTCCGATAAGTCGTTTAAGCTCCTCATTTCTTCTTCTTTCAGTGCTACGGTGGATTGTATCTTGTGACGGTGTCCTTTCCTGGCTATTGTCATTAATCCATTAAAGCCCCAACCACCCCCTCCACCCCACCCCTCCCTAAAAAGCAGAAGAAAAATACTGATTTGCAAAATTTGTGAAAAAGTTCCCTCCGAGTTATTTAAGGGCTAGAGAGCTAACAGTGTACATGCAGATGAGACGGGTCTTCGCCGTTCACAAATTCAGCTATTTACATTTTTTTACGCTTTGAGTGTTGAGTACATATACCGTAGGTATCTTTTTCATGTTCAGCTTGCTTTAACTTTAATAGCTTGAAAGTTCTATAACGCTGTTTGGTTGGTTCTTGCACTTACATCAGGAACTGCATTAACTAAGCGTGAAATTTCATAACAATTCAATGAAATCTCTCTGCAATGTCGTTATTAATCACATGCTTGTAATTGATTCCACAATTTTCTATACATTTAATCGTTTGAAGATATTTATCGCTGTAAGCCGCAGACGTGATCTTTAACAGTTTTACAAGTCTTATATTATTCCAACTTCAGTTCTGTAAGTGCAGTGTAATGAGGTGTAAAGACAGACGGCACCAGTTGAACTAAGGGTTTTAATATGAACTCCGGTATGAATATGCAGTTTTTAGCTCACCTGAGCCGAAAGCGCCAGGGTATCTTATAGGATAGGCAGGCTCGGTCGTCCTTCATCAATTTCTCTGAAGTCGCTGGGCCAACTGTTACCATTTCATACGGAAGCTCCAACTGGTCAAGGGGCGTACGTTTGTACAAAGAGTCCCTGGTTACTATATCAACATGGCCGCCTTGCTCAGGTAAAAACCTTGGAATATCTCTTTACCAGAATCGACAGACCAATGACCTTAAAACTGGGATAAAGTATTTCTGGTGTAACATGCCGGTTCTTTCGGTCACCCATTGTGTGAGTTGTGTTTTCAGTTGCGGTAAGTGAACGGCTACCTTTCTTTGAAAAGTGCTGTTCATTCGGTTTACGGTGATTATCTTTCGTTAACTTTTGTATTTACTAGTTTCCCTTTTGTTTTAGGGGGCCGGATATGGGATCTGATTGTATAAGTTTCTGATCATTGCATATCTTTTAACTTTACAATTTGAGTTCTATCTCAACGCTGTGCAAATTATGACCCTGGGCTGACAATGACCTTTATACGGCAAGGTCAGATCTGCTCCCTTATGCATTTGTATGGAGAAAACATTAAAAAATGCATGCAGAATTACTTGAATTTTGTGGACACATCACAAAAAATGGCACTCATGCCCATGTATGATAAAACCTTTTAAAAGGCGCTAAAATTTGTTGTATAACCTGTGTTATTCAAGTACTATGTTGATATTGGACATTTTGTACGGTAAGGTCGGGTTTTCTTTTTCTTCGGTATTTCAGCGGTGATGTTTGACACCCCAGGGATCTCAAGGTGTCGCAATACGTTGTTTCTGTCGAATCCTCGTCTCTGATTTAACATAGGTCTTATCCGTGATTTGTTTTTTTCCTATGATGATTCATTGATGGGTTAGGAAAACTTCCTGTGGACCAAACAAGCAACTAAATGTATTAAACCACCGCAGAAGCAGAGGGTGAGGTTTGGATCCAGTAAAACTAGTTTAAGCCCACCAGTAATATTTTGCTGACCATTCCAAGGCGGTACTTCTGTTTTGGTTCATCAGTATTATAAATTGTTATGTCCGCTTGTCCATGGTCTCTAGCAGTCTGGTCACTAACCTGAATTGCTGCTTATTCTGTTTTGTTTTGTAATTAAAAACAAACAACAAAAGGTTAAAATATATGTTGCTGCTGTTTTAAATTAGGGTAGCTGAGTGAGCACCTACTTGAGAAAGAGGTGCACGTTCGGTTTACCGTGCGTGTCTTTTTTTTTGTGTGTGTGTGTGCTTCTTTCCC
The DNA here is from genome assembly GCA_963989385.1 of Ctena decussata. NCBI lineage: Eukaryota > Metazoa > Mollusca > Bivalvia > Lucinida > Lucinidae > Ctena > Ctena decussata. The sequence continues at coordinate 121,899,739 of OZ022498.1, forward strand.
TTTTGGTTTTGAGAGTGGGATGTGGGATTTGTGTTAATTCTTGGTCATTGCGTGTTTTTTTTTTTTTAAATTGCTTCATTATGTTTTATATGAGAAAGCTAAAACATAAAATTTTTCTGAAGATGTTGAAGTGATGGAATGAAATATTGTTTATACTGACGACTTAATAAGTATATAAAGATTTTTAGTAATAGAGGGCAAAGGCATTGTTTACCTTTTTTTCAAAAGTCACTCATAGTTAACAACCTCAAACATCTTCTCCACCAAAGTCATTTGGCAGACTAAAGCAAAATTTCGCATGAAATCTTCATGGTTCAGAGAAGCATAGTCACATAAAAAAGATGGCCATTTTGTGGTAAAAACTTATAAAACTTTTACAATGACATTTAAAATCGGCATATAGCAACTAGAACATATTTTAATAAAAAAAGTAATACTTTGGATGTCATCAATCTTCCTTTTACAATTTCAGAATTGTCAATTTCTGCTGGAGGAGACATTTTGAGAGCATCTACTCTATCTGACGTCATGCATCTCTATTTTAGTCACCCTTCAGTAGAGGGTATCCTGCTGTGGGGATTTTGGGACGGCGAGATTCATGATAAAAGTGCTGCGCTGTTTCAGGGTCAGAGTGTCACTGTATGCTGATTTCCAACTTTCTAATGAATTTAGAGCCAACCCAGCAGACACACAACGTTGAATAAACATTGACTTAGCACATAATGTTGAATCAACATTGATTCAACCTTGATTTAACTTCATGACGCTGAATCAGGGTTGAATCAATGTGCATTCAACATCATGTCACTGTGCCCCGTTGGAAAATGTCTCTCTAATTTCTTACGATATCACTTTTTCTAGATGTTGTTCATAAATGATATTGTTTTTCACATATGACCTCGGCTAAGTCGTTTCATTTACCAGCCTTAATAACCAATTTCCAACGATACGACTTGTAAAAACATTACAGTACAAGGGTAGCCCTTTACTACTAGTCTCGTATTTAATGATCCAGGGAAATGTAGTTTTTCATTGTTCTTATATGGGATGTGGGGAAATGTGTTAATATTGAATTGTTCCTCCTTTATATTATGTACCTATAGCAATCGTCGAATTGTTGGCCATAAAATGAAAATGTATGCCTGACGTCAATAACGATTTACATTTGGAGATATACTGTAAGATATAGGTAAAGGTTTTCCATAGCCTAATAGCCGTAGGGACAGTGGAAGTTAGAGACTCACTGTTTAAAGATATACTGTGGCTTTCATTTATTATCGACATGAACTTATTTCAGACGTTCAGTCATAAAAAACGCATTGTAAAGGTTTAAAGTTCGTTTACAGTCGCTTAATTTCTTCAGCATACTTTTCCTGCTAATCATTCCCTTAATGCATTTAAATTAAATTTCCAAGACGGACCTGTTTTCAGTTCTGGCGAAATTTCTAACCTTTAATTTTAACCTAAAAAGTCATTTTAAAGAATGCAAATAGAAACTACACAAAAGTTCCCCAATCTCTATTTTTTTTTATTCTGTTTTAGCCCAACAGAGCAGGAAAAGTCTGGCAACACCTGGTAAAGGAACAGTGGCGTACCAATGTGACCACCACTATTCACGGTACAGACAAGCTTAATGTCCGGGCATTCAAAGGAACTTATAACGTGACCGTCAAACATGGTGGTCACGTGCTGAAGACAGAAACTTTTACTCTTGGAAAGGATAACTTGAATCTTCAGATTCATTTGTCTCGCGGATCTAGTGAGTAATTATATGCTAAACATGTGAAATCGTTTTTAGTATATTTTTTACAACTTTCTGACTTTTACTCTCAGCAAAAGATAATTGAGGACCACTGAAATGATTTAGCAGTTCTATTCTTTTTCAGTTTGTACAATTAATCATGTCTCTACACTTTTCTTCAGTTGCATTAGTGTTTCAATGACCACAAATATAAATTACATATAAATTTGTTAAATTCTTTTCCGGTATTACAGTGGTTACTATGTCTCGTAACTTTCATTTTGAAACAATAAATGCTCCTGTTTCAAGAACAGCATCTTTTAATTAAAATAAGAATTTACTAATTCAGTATTCTGTCTGGTTAAAAATCAGTTTCAGAAACAAATGCTGAGACTGCTTTTTCTTCATTTGAATCAGTGAGACTATTTATTATTTACTTTTCAACACAATAGAGTCTCTCCTAAGGCTAAGTTTTCTATGGGTTATTGATTTTTTCACTTTTCTTCTATTTCAGGTTCACCTTCAGTATCACATATAGTTGTCGGCTAATAAATATTGACTCAGCTTTAGCTAATATTTTTTTGGAATAAAAGTCGTGGCTGTTTGTTTGTCTCATGGTAATTATTCCCTATTGTTATAAGCTCCGTCCGTCGTTCCATCCCCAAGCTTCGAACTGATGCGAATCTTTGTGAGCAGATTCTTATGGAAAAAATATATTTTTGTTCAACATCGAACGGATATGTATCTATTCCTTAAATTTGCAGACGACTTTAACATTTTTCCCATTTGTTTATTTTTTTTTAAAATTAACTGATATTTATTAACATGATATTTTTCTGAATATAAACAAACCTTTACCAAACAGACGAGCGTTTCTGTTTCTGACTTCTTCAGTGTCGCTAGACCCCAAAGGTTTGAAAGAGATGATGGGCAGGTCTCGGCAGGCAACGAACGTCCCTCTCAGAGCCACACCTACTGTCGCTTCCGCAAGACACAGCAGCTGTATAGATCTAATTATCACATGTGATTCAGCAATCTGGCCTTATAGATAGATAAGAAGTCATACAAAAACTTTTAGAAACTGTGAATTAATCATCAGAAACTAATAATATCTGATAACATCATTATTACCTGCATTGTCTTCCACGCACATGTTCAGAAACATGTGGAGTGTCAGCTCGCAGGTCGATAACAGTGGTCGTAAGTACTTGACGTACTTACATAACGACATCGCAGACTCGCGACGACAATTACCATGAGTATGGGCGTATGGATACTCCTACCACTCTGCAGTGCTGAACTGGTCCGTCTTCAAACTTAAATTAACACAGTTGATGTATTTCGTAGAACTATTGGTAAACATTGACTAATTCCGACTGCTTCAGGTAACAGTTTCAGTTCCTGGTCTTTGCATACTTTTTACTTTTATGAGCAACTCGTGTCCGAATATTTAGTGTAAATGTATACTGAAGCGTATATCAATCTTGTTTCTGCTGGCACTGTGCAAATAACACGCCACTTACAGTATTGTTAAGTCTGCAACCAACAGAACTGAAGCTTCGTGAGCTAATATCATATTGGTAAGTAAAGACTTCTACATTGAATTTCATTCTTACCGAGATTTATTGCTTAAGTGGTGAAATTTTATAAACTTTTTGGAAGTTAATTATTTTTTATTTTTTATTATGAATATTTTTTAATGTTTTGTCATCCTCTTTTAAAGAGAATTATGAAATATGCATTCTGCAACACATGGCTGAAAAGAGAAGAAAACTAGAACTAGCGAGAAAGTATACCATACAAAAACTGCGAGAGTGGGTCACCTCATGTTTTCAGAAAAGAAAATGAAATTCATTGATTCAAAATTTTATCTGCTAGTTTTATTTCTTTGGTGTGTTCCTTTCTTCCAAAGAATCATTTTACTTTTCAGACTACATTTGCTTTCAATCCGAATCATGTTGCAATCCGCAATCCACCTCGTTGAAACAAGGCATGCCTCGGTTTGCATTTTCAATTAATGACAGTTCATTTTAAAATGTCTAGAAGTGCATTAATTACATGGAAACAATTTACGTCTGTGACGTTGTCGTTCATATCATCGTATGTTACCTATCAATATTAAACCTGTAGAAATCTTAGTTTGAGTCATTAGAGTATTCAATGGACATAAAAGTATATATCAAACCAAACTCCAATGCAGGAGAAATGATTTTTTCTAATGATAACCTCAGTAACATTTGATTGACGTAGGGTGGAAAGGGACTTTACGGTCTGAGCGAACATAAAATACTCATATTAGCCTGCGCATCAGAGCAGTCTGATCAGAGTTCTATGGAATCTTAAGATGAAATATGAAGACTGTTATCAGTTTGTAAGACTGTCCAGGCTGATTTGAATATTCATTTAACACACATGGCTTTGTCAATTTCACGCGACGTCAATCAATTGCTTGTTTACTTTTTCTCATGGTGTCGCTCTAGGCTGTGGCAGTTCTTGGTCTTCTTCAGTTTTACTTTAAGGTGGATTGGTTGGATTGGTAAACCTCCTTGCTTCTCCACAATTTTTAGAAAGGGAAACATTTTTCATGACATTCTGTTTGCCATGCTGAACAACGTAGTCCTTCCAAAATAAGTTCTAGGCTTATAGGAAAGAATGTGCCTCTATAGGGGCAATCTTTGGTCAATAAGAGTTTAAGAGAGCCCCAAGTAAAGAGGGAGGTAAAAATAAAAATTGCAGAATTGCTTTCCCTGCAAGTGTACCCGGTCGCCTTAAATATAGTGCCATATTAAGAACAGTATCTTGAAAAAATGAAACGTTTCTATTTTTCTTTTACTTCAGATAGATGCACATAAGACGGAAGAAAATAAAGAATAATGTTTAACTTCCAAAAGCACACAGTTTCACATTTAGAACTAAAGATGAAAGATTTTCAGCCACCCCGCGAAATTGCTGCCTTTTCAAAAAGGAGTCCATTAAAGTTCACAGAGGTTGCACTGAAAAAAGACAAATTAGCAATTAACCCTAATCCGATGTGTGTCGACAGAGTGAAAACAGATCTGCTTAAAAACTTAAGACGCGGATTCAACATAGAAGATTCCAAACACATGGATGAACTAGATCAAGGGCTTCTAAAACCTGAAAGAATCGCACGCCATTATTTTGGATTAGAGCGAACATACAGTGATAAATGTAAATTAGCTATAGCCGGTGACGTCGGTTTTGATGAGTTTGATCAAGCCTTTCCGAACCTAGCTCCAAGCAATGCCAGTGAAACATCAAGGATGAAAGTATTAAAACACAAATTTGAAAATGTGCGTGTTAATACAAGAGAATCGTGTTTTCAAAATAAATATAGTAGGCTGATCAGTGACATAGAACTAATTTGATGATGATGTTTTGAATTAAAAAAATATTAATTGATTAAAGTAATTAACACATTGCGTTGTATATGCTAATGCATAAATATCAAACGGTGTATGCTTTCCATATACTTTGTTTGCATAATAAGCTTTATTATCGGCCACTGTTCTGACAATATTTGGTTTCTATATACCATTTACACTCTGAAATTCTACTAATTAATTTGATATCGACAAAAAATATTAAAAAAAGATAACAAGAGTCATCGTTTGGCTTGTTTTTAGAAGCTTGGGTCTGATTAATATTAATATAAAAAAAAACTGTCAAAAACCAAGCGTGAAACTCCGAGCCATATCCGCAGATACAGTGTTACAAGGTAGCACGTCAACTCGCCGACAGACAACTCGCCGACACGGCTCAAAATAATAATAACAATAAGAATAACTCAATGGCAAAACAAATCATTCACCGACAAACTTATTAATTGACAACGACAACTCACCGACACGACAGCCCTCGTACAAAATACCTTCTTCTATTATAGAATTCCCTAAACTTGATAAATTTAACGGCTCTTTTTTCGATTTACGGTCAGAAACTTTCAACATTGTTTCAAACTGCAAAAAATGGCGACATTTATAAAATCACTAGAGGAAAAGATAAACTTATTTATAAGGGATAAAATAATAAGTTAGACTGTGAAAGAGGGGTAAAAATCATACTGGCAATGCAATGCCTCCTGCCTGACTGCGGAGGCCGGGTCATCAAACATATTAGTGACATCAAAACATCAAAGGATCATAACCATAGTCCTGACATTTCGGAAGGCTGGCATAACAGGTTTGCTAGTGTCGTGGGTATGGCTCATCCTGATATATATTCTACAAAGTGAGGTGTGAAATGATCCATCGTGCTACACTGGTTGTGGAAGATATTTCCGCGCCAAGAAAAAGCAACATCGCCAGAAACAAGCGCATCTACGAGTACTCTATTGTCTCTAACTTTGCCGAACGCCCTGGAGAGAAACGCTTCCTTGACTATCTTGAGGGGTTTAATTGGCGCATAACTTCACCTATCATATTTGATCATATATGATATTGTGACTTGAAGTCTTTTCAAAAAAAAAATAAATAAATAAATAAATGAATTAATATACATGTACGTGATGTTTGCCAAATATTTAATATGCATGACTTGAACTCATGATTATGTTGGCATTTGAAAGATTAAATAAATGACTGTTTTTGCCAATTATAAAATTTTCTTTCTTCTAACAGCAACAACAAAAGTGTCGACGAGTGTCGGTGAGTGTTGGTGATCTGTCCTGTCTGTCAGTTATCGTGTCAGTGGGTTGATTGTCGGTGAAGTGTCGCCTCGGCCAGTTGTCTGTCGGTGAGTTGTCATGGATTCGTGTTGGAATTGCTGCACACTGAAATTTAAAGTGCAATAGGAAAAAGTATTTAAATGATAAAACACAGGGATTTTCCTTGTCAAACAATTTGTTCTCGGTTCATCCAGCCTTTATTTACATTGGTGATCAGCCGGGGTAGTGTCATAATGTCTACTTGTCTATGTTCTTTGGCGGTTTGGTCACCTGCTTTGCTACCCAATCTGCCTTTTGTTTTGTTTTGTAAGTTAAAAATGAAATACATGTAGGTAAAAAAAGAGGTTGATGCTGTTTTTGATTAGGGTAGCTAAATGACCACCAGTTTGGGAAAGAGCTGCTCATTCGGATTACCATGCGTGTCTTTCGTGAACTTGTGTCAATTTTTCCGTGTATGTGTGTGTGTGTGTGTGTGTGTGTGTGTGTGTGTGTGTTTTCTCCCTATTGGTCAAATCCCACATCCCGCTTTCAAAACCAATAGGGAACGAAACACACACACACGGAAAAATTGACACAAGTTCACGAAAGACATGCACGGTAAACCGAAACACAAAAGGCAGATTGGGTAGCAAAACAGGTGACCAAACCGCCAAAGAACATAGACAAGCGGACATAGCACAATGTAACATCAGGAACCACAACAGAAGTACCGCCTTGGAACGGTCAGCAAAAGATCACTTGGGGGCTTTAACATGTTTAACCGGATCCAAACCTCGCCCTTAGCCTCCGTAATGGTTAAAGCAAACCACAACAATTGCAGTTCACTGAACAGACCAATGAATACAACAATGTGGACAAGAAGAACAAATAATACAAGAAAAAAAAAATAACATCTACATGTAATTTTACTTATTTTCTAATTTTATACTACAAAGCACGACGGAAAGCAAAGTGGGCAGCTATATGGGTGGACAGACTGCTAGCGGACCAGACAAATATTCACTAGAACAACAGTGAAGAACCACAGCAGAAGTACCGCCTTGGAACAGTAATAAATAATAATAAGTAATAATAATAAATTACTGGGGTGGGTTAGCTGTTTGGTCCGCATGAATTTTTCCTAACCCATCAACGTAACATCATCAGAAACAAACAAATCACGTATAAGACCTATGATGAATCAGAGACTAGGACTCGACAGAAATATTGCGTCACCAGGAGACCCCGGGGAAGTCAAACAACACCACTGAAAAACCGGAGCAAAAAACATCATTTAGACCCCGAATAACCAAGCAATAGACCAACCAACTAAAGTAAGTAGCTCTATGTCGGGCCCATCATTGAGTCTGATACCTGACCAACCGGCATGAAATTAAAGAGGGAAGCAAAGTTATTAACCATGATTGGGTTAACTATTAAACATGCAGACTGTAGCATTACATTTATGTTATATCCAGTACGTTTGTAACGAACGACAATTTTTCTGAACTGATCAGAAAAATCAGAGCTACCTACATTTTTTTTTGAATTTATAAACTAAGTCACCATAAAAGGCCCTGTTGCAACTCGACTTATAGATGTGTCATAGGCCATAAAGTCTGCATGCCATACCCATACTTTATTCTAAAATCTATGAAAACATGACCTACAGATTCTATTGTTTATGGCTACTTTTCACAGGATTCTGAGGCTGAACGTCTGTTCTGTGGTGCCTCTTCTGGCTCTGAACCCAGCCTACTCCTTGGGGGTTATCTCTTCAGCTTGGGGTTTAAAACCTGTTCAAGATAACTTTCAGCATGACATTTCTCGGATGACTGATGAGGCTGATTGTTCTGTAGTTCTAGTAGAGCTGTTGGTTGCTCTTTTGGGGGAGTTTTATAATCAACAACTGAGTCCATGGGCTCGGCCATTTGTCCCGTTCTCCAGATCTTACTACAGGTCTTTGTTTATCCATCAATCATGGTCTTCCCGCCTGATTGAACAAGTTCTGCTGGTATATTATAAATGCCGACGGATTTTTTTCAGTTCTGTTACTGCAATCGCAACTTCCTCATGTCCATCGATTGTAGCCTTTTCTGGGTGCCGATTGCAGTCCAGAACCGCACTGTCATCATAACTCTCATGATTGTATAGTTCTGAGTTCTCAATATTCTGTCAATCTGCCAAGAATCTCTTTTCTTCTGTTAGACCTTTCCCAAATTTGCCCTTGATGGTTGTGGATCTACCTGCTTCCATGATGTTATATCCTTCATCGGCTGATATGCTCTGGTCCTTTTGTTTTTGTTCAGGCAAGTTTCAGTCTCTTCAAATTGAGTTTCTATCCAGTCAGTTCTCCTTGGTTTCATCAGGGCCTTTTGAACCCTCTTGATAGCTTGATAGATTCGTTTGCTTCTTCTGCTTTATACCGCCTTCAAATCCCTCCCCTCATCACAGAAATCGAAAATATCTTCGATGGTTAGGTTTTTTCCTGCAACGTTGCTTCCAAGGTTTCTCACTGGTAGTGTCAGTAACTGCTGTATTTAATGTTGTTCGGCTTCTTTCCAGAGTGAAGCCGTTCGTCTTGACGTACATATAGGTCCTAAAGCAGACAGGCGGCCCAACAGGCTGTCCCTGGACAATCGTCTAGTATTTTTTTCTAATAATTTTTTTTGTCAAAGATGTCTCATGAACCTCTTTAATTTGGTACAAATGTTAGGTATGACTAGTTGTATCGTGTAAAAGAGCATCAGCTTCGTCCTGCTTATCATTCCCTTTGTCTGTCCATTTTTGTTTTTCTCAAATTTCAATTTTGTCAAAGATATCTCAGGAAACAGTTTAGCTTGGACTTTAAAATTTGGTATGAACTTTACTATGACTAGTTATATTGGGTAAGAAAGAATCAGCCTCCTGCTTATCATCACCTTTGTTTGTCTATTATGGTCCTTTCTCCGCAATTACATTTTTGTCAAAGATTTTCAGGAACCACTGAAGCTAGGATTTTGAAATTTGGTACAAACTTTGGGTATGACAACTTGTATTGTGTAAGAGAGAATCAGCCTCCTTCTGCCTATCATTCTCTTAACTTGTCCATTTTTCCTTTCTCTTCAGTAGAATTAGATTTTTCTGTCAAAGATTTCTCAGGAACGGCTACAACTAGAATTTAGAAATTTGGGTATGATTAGTTGTGTCGCAGAAGAGACCATAATCCTCGTCCTGCTTACAATTCCCTTTGTTTGTCCATATTTTCTTTCACGCTAATATAATTATTGTCAAGGATTTCTCTTGAAACAGTATGGATAGGCCTTGAAATTTGTTACTAACTCTGGATATGACTAGGTCTTATCCGTGATTTTTTTCTTGTGATGACTCATTTATGGGTTATGAAATCTTCATGCGCACCAAACAGCTGGCTGGATGTTTAAACATGGGGGGGGGGGGGGGGGGGGGGGGGGTTGTGTCCAGTAATACATGTAATACATCTTTTAGGCCCCAGTAAGCTTTTGATGACCGTTCCAATTTTATGAGTAACTACACGTCAGGAACTGACTGAATCAGATCCCAAACCCTATCCCCAAAACATCAAAGGGAAAGATTGACAAACACATCCCAACAAACAATGAATTACAAGTGATAAGCCGAGTCAGCAGCTCTTTCCCAAATAGGTGGCAACTCAGCTATCTTTATTGAACTAAATAATTTAGACCAACAGAAGGGTTACAACAGACTAAGCAAATTATACGAAAAACATTTAACAATTATTTTTACCTGTTTTCTATTTTTATTATAGAAGGGTTAAAATGAGAACACAATAAATTAAACAGCACCGAACATAAAACAAATGCAACCGCAGCGAAAGTACCGCCTTGGGACGGTCAGTAATAACTAATTGGGGGGGTTAAACCGGTTTTACTGGGCCCAAACCTTCACCCTCACCCTCCGCCGCGGTGCACACAATCAGTTGGTAGTTCGGTTCGTATGGAGGTCCCCTAACTCATCAGAGAGTCATCACGGTCAACAATTAAAATCAAGAAAAGACCGTGATGAAGCAAGGATGAGGACTCGACAGCCGAAACGTGTTGAGACACCTGGAGATCCCTGGGGCGTCAGCAACACCACTGGAGCACTGGAGCAAAAGACCACCAGTTGAACCCCGGTGGGTCAAGAAACAGGCAAACATCCGGCCCCAACCAACTAATACATAGCTTTATGTAGGGGCTATCATAGAGTCTGAACCCGGACCCACCGGCGTGCAATTAAAGAGGACAGCAAAGTTGTCAACCGTGATTGGGTTATCCACTAAGCATGCAGACTGTCGCATTACATCTATGTTATAGCCAATGCGTTTAAATCGTATGATAATTTTCTTAAATTGATCAGGAAATTCTATTTTCCCAACGATTTTGCGTAATTTATATACCAAGTCTCCATAAAATTCAGGTTCCGATAGGCCTTGTTGCAAAAGTGACCTTAACCCTGTATTATATTTAGAAACCAATTCAAAGTGTCTACGATATAATTTAGAAAAAACTTTCCGAAGTTTATGATACCGATACCCCTGCTGTAAAAGCTTGGCAGCCAAACTTTTATTACGAGCATTGAAATCAGCCAAATGACTAGACACCCTAGCGAAGCGAATAAGCTGAGAAATGTAAACACCGTAAGAAGTGGTGTGGGGAACATCACCATCCAAAAACGGAAAATTAACAATGTCGAAATCAAAATCATCGCGTTTGTCATAAATTTTAGATGAAACAAATCCATCTAAAACTGATAAATGTAAATCCAAAAATGGGGCCTCGGTATCAGAAGTATTTGCTTTGTTTAACTGCAATTCAGCAGGATAAATTTGACTAACCATTCCTTCAAAATAAGGATTGTCAATATTTAAAAGGTCGTCCAAGTATCTAGACGTTGAGTGGAATGCTTCAATGACATGAGCTTGAGTATCATCAGAAAGAGACATCATAAAGTCTCTTACATAGCAAAATAGAAACAAATCTGCTACAAGAGGAGCGCAGTTAGTACCCATCGGAATCCCTATAATTTGTCTGTGTAACTTAGTACCGAATCTGATGAAAATGTTATCTAGAATATATACTAAAGCATCACAAATATTTTGGCAAGACCACATTTTAAACCTTTTTCGGTCATCGGAAGTAAAAAAAAAGCATGTTTATCATTGCAAGCAAGATAAAGAGCACCCTCTCTCTGAAAAGTAGTCTCAATTATATTTATTAGTTTCTTTTTTATTAAATTATGGGGCAAAGTTGTATAGAGTGTAGAAAAATCGTATGTAGACAAGCTAGACGCACGATATCCTCTAGACTTCAGTTTATCAAGAACCTCGGTAGAATTTTTAATCGACCAAAACAATTTTTTTCCTGACCGTTCGTAACAAGGCGGTGCTTCTGTTGTGGTTCCTCTGTACATGTTATTATGTCTGCTTGTCTATGGTCTCTAGCAGTATGATCACCTGAATAGCTTCTATTTTGTTTTGTTTTGTAATTTAAAATATAAAATAGGTAAAAATAGATGTTGCTACTGTTATAAGTAAGGAGAGCTGAATGACAACTTGTTTGGGAAAGAGCTGCTCATTTGGTTTGTCGTGCGTGTCTTTCATTTTTTGTGAGTGCTTCTTTCCTTTTTGGTTTTAAGAGCGGGATGTGGGATTGAATTGTATTATTCCTGATCATTGCCTATTTTTTAATTGAGTAAGAGAATCAGCCTCCTTCTGCTAACATTCACTTTGTGAATCTTTATTGAACTAAATAATTTAGACCAACAGAAGGGTTACAACAGACTAAGCAAATTATACGAAAAACATTTAACAATTATTTTTACCTGTTTTCTATTTTTATTATAGAAGGGTTAAAATGAGAACACAATAAATTAAACAGTACCGAACATAAAACAAATGCAACCGCAGCGAAAGTACCGCCTTGGGACGGTCAGTAATAACTAATGCGGGTTTAAACCGGTTTTACTGGGCCCAAACCTTCACCTCACCCTCCGCCGCGGTGCACACAATTAGTCGGTAGTTCGGTTCGTATGGAGGTCCCCTAACTCATCAGAGATTCATCACGGTCAACAATTAAAATTATTAGAGTTTATGTGTTTCTCAACTAGTCCGCTATGCTAGGGCCTGTTTCAAATATCAAGACTTTGTTGAAAGAGGGAAGCTACTCACTCAGAAACTGTTGAAGCAGGGTTATCATAAAGCAAAGCTTGTGTCGACATTTAAAAAGTTTTATGGGAGACACCATGACCTTGTTGATCCCTACAATGTGGCCGTTTCTAAACTAATCTCCGATTTGATGGCCTCAGCCGAAGCTTAGTTAAGCTTTCAAATACCGGACTTTCATTTTCACTGACTTTTTCCACAGATACATAGATATGGCGGGTGTATTATAATAGGCAGGTAATGCTTACTATCCCGCGGGCACCTGATCACACCTCTGTTTTGGGGTCCATGTCTGTGTATCTAAAATATTCCGGAATTGTCTATGTTTAAATGACCTACGAGTTCGGACTTATGATTTGGGTACCTTGACCACTATCATTTTTTCTATTTTTGTCTTTCTCTCAAATCTATTTTTGTCAAAGATTTCTCACAAAAAACACTAAAGATAGGACTTTAAAATTTGATATGAACTTTGGATATTACTATTTGTATTACGAAAGCGAGAAGCCGCCTTCTTCTGGTTTTCATTCCCTTTGTCTATGTTTTTCTTTCCGATATTAATTTTTTGTCAAAGATTACTAAGACATCACCAAAGCTAAGGTCTTGAAATTAAGTACAAACTTTTGGTATAACTAGTTCTATTGTGTAATAGAGAATCAACCTCCTTCTTATCATTCCTTTATTTGTCCAGTTTTTCTTTCTCTCCAATTCAATTTTTGTCAAAAATTTATCATGAACCACAACAACACTTCAAAGATTTCTCAGGAAAAACTATAGCTAGTACTTTGAAATTTGGTGTGAAGGCGGTACTTTCGTCGCGGTTGCATTTGTTTTATGTACGGTGCTGTTTAACTTATTGTGTTTTCATTTTCACCCTTCTGTTGGTCTAAATTATTTAGTTCAGTAAAGATAGTATCCTACTGCTAAATATTCCCTTTGTTTTCCTACTTTTTCTCCACAATTAAATGTTTGTCAAAGATTTCTCAGGAACCACTTAAGCTAAGTACAAACTTTGGGTATGACTTCTTGTATTTAGTAGTTGAGAATAAGCCTCCTACTGCTTATCATTCCCTTTATTTGTCCAGTTCTTCTTTCTCTCCAATCAAATTTGAGTCAAAAATTTCTCAGGAACCACTTCTGCTACTTCAGATATTTCTTGGGTATGACTAGTTGTATCGTGTTAGAGAGCACCAGCCTCGTCCTGCTTATCATTCCCTATGTTTGTCCATTTTTTTCTTTTCTCAAATCAAATTTTATCAAAAAAACACTCTCGCAAGGACTTCGAAATTTTGGTATGAACTTCGGATATGACTAGTTTTACTGGGTAAGTGAGAATCAGTCTCCTTCTGCTTATCATTCCCTTTGTCTATTTTTTTCTTTCTCCGCAATTAAAACTTTTGTCAAAGATTTTCTCATGAACAACTATAACTAGAACTTTGAAAGTTGGTACAAATGTTGGTTATGGCTAGTTATATTGTGTTATTCCTGATCATTGCCTATCTTTTTACTTATATTGTATAAGAGAGAATTTAGCCTCCTTCTCTTATCATTCCCTTTACATATCCAGTTTTTATTTCATTAAATTTTTGACAAAAATTCCTCAGGAATAACTTCAGCAAGGATATTTGATATTTGGTACAAATGTTTGGTATGACTAGTTGTATCGTGTTGGAGAGCATCAGCGTCTTCATGCTTGTCATTCCCTTTTATGTGTTCATTTTTTCTTTCTTGCCAATAAATTTTTTGTCGAAATTTCTCAGGAACCACTAGAGCCAGGATGTTGAACTTTGGTACAAATGTTGGGTATGACTAGTTGTATTGTGTAAGAGAATAAGCCTTCACCTGCTTTTTTCATATCGTCTCTATCTCCAGTTAAACTTTTGCCAAAGATTTGAACCACTTGGGTTTTGAAATTTGGTACAAACTTTGGGTATTACTAGTTGTGTTGTGTAAGAGAGAATCAACCTCCTTCAGCGTATCATTCCCTTCGTCCAGTCTTTCTTCTCTCCAATTAAATTTCTGTCAAATTTTGAGATTTGATACATGTATAAACATTGGGTATGACCAGTTGTACTGTGTAAGAGAGAATCAGCCCCCTCCAGCATATCATTCCCTTCATCCATTATTTTCTCCTCTCCAATCAGGTTTCTGTCGAATTTTGAAATTTGATACATGTACAAACATTAGGTATGACTAGTTGTATTGTGTAAGTGAGAATCAACCTCATCCTGCATATCATTCCTTTTGTTCATTTTGTTTGTATTTGTCTGTAGGCCTCTCAATGGGTTTGTTATAGATTGCCATCATCAGTCTGTCTCTTATTCAAAAGTTGCTTTAAAGTTTCATATTAAGTTTGATTTTGTTAGGCAGTGGCCCTGGCTGGGGGAACACCTGAGCCCCTGCTCACATGTTCTTGCTTGAAACGTGCTTGCCACTCCCGAGTTACCAGACTTCTCAAGGGAAAACCTGTCTCGGCTGGGTTGACTTTCTGGCCATTTTCAGATACACTCATAAAGTCATCTGGGTTGACTTTCTGGCCAAGTTCAGATGAACTCATTAAGTCATCATCAGCAGGTTATGGTCACTTCCTATGTCTACTCCAGAAAAGTCAATCTGGTGGTGGTGCTTCCTGTTTGGGCTGTGCCATGTCCATCCACTGGATGTCTTGTGGTGGCCAAGGGTATTTGTCAGTTTGAAGTTGCAAAAGTGATGCTTGGGTTGTTGGCAGTTGTGTCCATATCACTTCAGTTATGTTGGGTTACTGTCGTCATAAATCACAAGCAGAGAAGCTCGGAACTGTCAAATATGAACAATAGTTGTTTGTCAGATGCTGCCTACAAAAGATTGTGATGGCTTGGATTCAACGGATGAAAAAGACATTTCTTCATTAAATTACTCAAAATGAAGTAGTTAGGTTTATAATTCAATGAGGCAACAGGACTGACAGAGGCCCTGTAAGAGTTTTGGGAAAAAATGAGAATTCATGTAATGTTTTCATTATTCTGTTCCTGAGAGATTGCCAACATCCACAGAAACATCAGGGCACTTATTGGAGAATATGACAAACTCCTGATCTTGGTCATGAAACTGAGGTAGTTTGGCTACATCTCAAGGTCTTCTGGCTCAGTAAAGATGATTCTGCAGGGCACTGTGAAGGGGAAAAAGGGGAGTAGGTAGACAGAAGAAGAGGTGGGAAGACAATTTTAAGGAGAGAAGAGGAATGGACTTTGCAAGCTCAACTAGGGCAGCTGAAGACAGGTCTAAGTGGAGAGGAATCATTATAAAGTCATCCAATGACTGTGCAACACTATCGAGATTAACTAGACTAAAGGGATTGCATTCACAATCATTATTCATGTTTCCATTTGGTGTTCAGAGTAAAATATAGAAATCAGTTGTGTCAGTTCCTGTCCATTGCCTCCTCATCTACTTGCTCAGTGTAGAGATCAGAATCAAACAACTGAGCCCTTGACATGAGAAAACCAACAAAGACATGTGCACCCAGCGAAGACTGATATCAGCCTGGGCATCCATTCAGTCCTATTAGAGTTTTTGCTGCCCGCATGGCGGTAGCTTAGACCCTTAGCTACCCTTTTGGCACACAGCATAGACTCAGATCAGCCTGGGCAACTGCCCAAGCTTATCTGAGTCTTTGCTAGGTGCACTTGCTACTTTGTTGGTTTTGTCGTGTCTCGGCTCAATTCATCATCAACACAAAATAGTTATGACAACGGCTTTCTTGTATGAAAGGATTGATGGGATGTCTGTCTTTACTTCTTGTCCTCTGTTATCCTACAATGTTCAAGGATCCTTATAAAGCATGTATGTGCTGCAAGAATCCTTATAACACGGCTTCTCAACATTTTCACATTCAGTGAGATTTGAACTAAAAAGCTCTCCATAGTTCATTATCATGCAGGTTATATATTTTCTGGTCCTTTTTGATCACTTGGCTCAGTCCCACTCAGTTTCAAAATAGAGTTCCACTAAAGACAGTGGTCAGGGACATAGTCCCAGTAGGTGCATAACATCAAATGAGATTATACTGAGAAATATGCAGCACTATTCTAGTAGGCACATGACGTCAAATGAGATCAATACGACGTCATTTGCCTGCTGAGATATTACTGCACATGAACAGATCCAGTGAGATAGTCTACCATTTTCATTTCTTTGATGTATTCCTTGCTTTCAGAGGATCTTGTTTTAGAATTCATTTTATCTTTGATGCAGCTGGCATCCAGTGCCATGCTTCCCAGTACTTCATTATAGTTTGGAGTATATATTTTCTGATCCTTGGGTTCAATAAGCTCATTCCAAGTCACTTTTAAGACAGAGTTCCACTGAAGCTAGTACATGAGGGTGTGGGCAGTGTTACAACATTACATTACTGTACATGAACTTAGGCCATATTCATAAAACTACTTAAGTCGTTGCTATGCTGTTGCTAAGGCTCAATTTCTATAAGGGAGATTTCCTACAACTATGAAATTTGCTCTGGAGGAACAGTCTGAAAAAAGACTGTTCCTCCAGAGCAAATTTCATAGTTGTAAAAAGACTGTTCTTCCAGAGCAAATTTCATAGTTGTAGGGAATCTCTTTCATAGAAATTCACCCTTAGCAACAGCATAGCAACCACTTAAGTCAATTTATGAATACGGTCCCAGACTCATAAAAACTTAGTCTGCTATTTTCTTTCCTCTGATGCATTCTGTGGCTTTATTTGATTGATTGATTGATTAATTTGATGCTTAAAGTCCTCGGTAAACAGCTATGGTCATGTCGAGACGATCAGTTACCCTAACCACACTATTCCTGGGCAGGCTTAGACTTCCTAAGCAGTTAGCCAGTACTAAGTGCACATACTTTCGCCAGTAACTGACAACTGCCCTTCTTGAATCAGCGGAAGGAGAAACCAAAGTATGAGGCCAGACTGGGTTTCGAACCCAGGACCTCTTACTTATGAGTCAGGTGCCCTACTTCATCATAGTGTAGATTATGAGCTGCAACACAAGAAAACCAATAAAGTGGCATATGTGCCCAGCAAAGACTCAGATCAGCCTGGACATCCATTTGGCTTTGCACTGAAAGGATAGCTAAGGGTCTAAGCTACCTTCATGCCAACAGGAAAGACTGATCAGACTGGACAGATGCCCAGGCTGATCCGAGTCTTTGCTGGGCACACATGCCACTTTGCTAGTTTTGTCATGTAGTGGCTCTTATATTTTTTGATCCCTTGAGGTCATTTGGCTCATTCCAAATCAGTCTGAAAATAAAGTTCCACTGAATCTGATGCTTGCGAGGTGTTGGCAGTGTTTCCGCATTATATTACTGCACATAAACTATTTTTGTTTTTCTGAGGTTTCCTTGTTTCTTCAAGATCTTTCTTCAGAACATGAGCTGCGACACGACAAAACCAACAATGTGGTTGTGCGCCCAGTGCAGACTCAGATCAGCCTGGTCATCTGCCGAGTCTGATCAGAGTCTTCACTGTCCACATGGAGGTAGCTTAGACCCTTAGCTACCCTTTGAGCACTTAATAATGAGTCTGACCAAACTGGGCAAATGCCTAGGCTGATCCGAGTCTGCTCTGGGCGCACAACCATATTGTTGGTTTTAAGCTACCTCCATGCGGACAGTGAAGACTCTGATCAGACTTGGTGGATGCCCAGGCTGATCTGAGTCTGCGCTGGGCGCACAACCACATTGTTGGTTTTGTCGTGTCCCAGCTCACATATTGATTTCAACTTCACTATGGCCGGTGTTGTGCTGTGTGACCGCCATAAAAAGTCTCCCTGTACATCATCATAGTGCAGATTATATATTTTCTGCTCTTCTGGGACCCTTGCTTCCAAATGATCTTCCTGAAGAATATATTATAATGAAAAGCAATGTAATGAGGCTGTATTCTACTGTTGAAAGGTCTATGAATACCTATATCAGCCATCCCTCCATGTCTCTGACAAATACCATTTTATTCCTAATAAACACCCCTGCTCTAACAAAAGCCCCCCTGCCTCTTTTCGGAAATGATGTTATATTAACTTGCATGAATTCCTGTTTGCTTCTCTGGATAAGGTAGCTCTTTGAAATTGGGCCTACTCTTAAAGGAAAGAATTTGTTCTTAGAGGAGAAAATTCTTTTTCTTTAGGAATTGACCCCTACTGAGAAAGGAGGCAAAATAGCAGAGTTGCTTCCTCTGAAAGTATACCCATCACCTTTATATTGCTTATTACAGGTATTTTGGCAGAGGATGATTTACTACACTTTACGTTCTAAATTATGCCCCCCTTTTTGTAAAATGCAACTCCCAGGGGTGTTCAATAGGATATATATGATATGTTGCAACAGATTGGGAATGAACATCATTACCTTCATGACTACAGTAAATAGTTATAGGACAGCTCTCCTCATCACTTGTATGCAAACATTTTATCCAAACGCAATGCTATATGGACAATTAGTAAAAACATGAATACACAAAAATAACTTTTTATTATGCATGAAAACATTGCCTAAATATTGCTGTTAAGTAGGTATGAAAAGAGCTACTTTGTAAATAAATCTTGCCTGAGCTTTGCATTTAAAGCTCTGCTCAGCAGACACCAATTTCAATCTGATCACATTCTGTGCCTTTACAAACGAGCCACATCAAGTGATCATGTGATTTCAAACAATGTGGCATTGGTGACAAGCAAAGGCTCTAAGTGCAGTCTGATCAGAGCCTTCACTTGTCACATGGGCCATATATGAAATTGGCCCAAACCATACAGCCAACAGTGAGGCCTTTATAGACCCTAAGTAAATGATATGGAAAATCTGAATATCACCTGGCAAAACTGCCACATTGTTTGAAGTCACATGACGTTACTCAAATATAACTTTAGATCAAGTAGATGATATGCAGAATGTACTGTTGAGAATACAGATCTGGAGGTCCAGATAGGAGTAAAGCTTTGGTAGGCTTGGGATACTCATGATTAAAATCTTGTTCGTACTTCATAAACTTGCATCTAATTAGATGGTGAGGAGACAGAGCATGAATGACAAACACTACCTCAGAATTATTGTCAGTAGAACTCTGGGATCTATTAAGTCTTTTCTTTGGATATATAATGTTAGGCAGATTTTTCTTGTAATAGTAACCATACTGTTTATTATGGAAGACTTGGGTCATTAAAATAAAGTGACACAAAAGTTTCATCAAAGCTAATCTAAACTTTTTAAAACCATTTATTTTGGTGCTTTGATGCTATAAAAGTACAGTATTTAATTCTTCTTGTATTTTTTAAAGAGTTCTTCATTCAATTTTATATTTTATGAAAAACTATACAAAGAATGGAAAAAAGAAATAAATGTATAAGATTTGAATCAGCTCCCAGAAGGGCAAAAGTAAGTGACAATTCAACTTGCTTTTTGAGGCACTGCAACTTATAAGTTCATCACAAAGGATTTGACAGTCAAACAGTAACGACTGATCATACTATGCTAACAGACCAATTATTCAAACATGCATATTTGGTATGTTAGAACAGTCTGATCAAACTCCTGCTTTTTGCATATGCAATGAGGACCTTATTGTCTGACAGTGCCTAAGTATAGACACTCTAGCTGAGGAAGAGCAGGAACTAGAAGCTCTAGTTGAAAGTCTCGACCAAACCTGCACAAGGTATAAAATGGAGATCAGTGCTGAGAAGACCAAACTGATGACAAACAGCGCAGGTGGCATCCAGAGAGAGATCAAGGGAAAAGGGCAGAAGCTGGGTACCATAACAAGCTTCAAATACCTTGGAGCAGTTGTCTCAGATGATGGCTCAAAACAGGAGGTTCGCTCAAGGATTGCATAAGCCACTTCAGCTCTTACCAAGCTGAAACCAATTTGGAGAGATAATAATATATCTCTTGGATCAAAGGTGAAACTTATGCGCTCCCTTGTCATTTCATATTTCTGTATGCCTGTGAATCGTGGACCTTGACAGCAGAGTTAGAGAAAAGAACGCAGGCCTTTGAGATGAGATGCTACCGAAGGTTACTGAACATTTCGTACAAGGACCATATAACCAATGAGGAGGTTCGCAGGAAGATCCAAGCAGCCATTGGAGAATATGATGAGCTCCTAACGCTGGTCAAGAAACGGAAACTAAGGTGGTTTGGCCACGTCTCAAGGTCTTCTGGTTTAGCAAAGATGATTCTACAGGGCACAGTGAAGGAAAAAGAAGAAGAGGTAGACAGAAGAAGAGGTGGGACGACAACATTAAGGAGTGGACAGGGGTGGATTTTGCCAGCTCAGCTAGGGCAGCTGAAGACAGGACAAGGTGGAAAGGGATTGTTTCGAAGTCATCTATGGTGCCCCAACAACCTAGTAAAGTTATGGGATAGAATAGAATAGAATAGACCAGCCTAAGTATGTCACTAGAGATATTGCAAATGAAAAATACCATTTCGCCTCAAGATACTACCTATTCACTTGTTAGATTTCATAACAATTTACCGAACATTTATATGATCAACAATATCTATACTTAGAAAGATGCATTAAAACAATAAAATAAAACTATTTCTGAAGATTTTCTAAAACTGAGATTCGTTGAAATACAATCACTATCAGATTACCTGTCACTTTAAGTAGATAGATTATCAGAACTCCAGATATATGGCATTTTGCCATTTTTTGTGACTCATATTCTTACCATATTATATGTTGGCTATAAATATAGACGATAGAAATACACTGAAGTGTTAAAACCAAATTGCTTACCATATTAATCCTATAAATGCCCACTGCTATATTTCCAGAGACTCTGTTATACTGACTTGTTTTCCATCAGTTTTACAATTGGGAACAGCATGAATTCCTGATTTTTTCCTTTGGAGAAAGCAGCTCTTCAATTGGGTCCACTTTTCAAGGCTCTTCCTCAAAGAACCGACCCCTTTGAGAAGGGAAGCAAAACAAGGGAAAATAATAGAATTGCTTCTTCTGAAAGTATATTCATTCATCTTAATACTGTTTATTACAAGTAATTTAATAGTGGCTGATCTGCTACTCTTCAGGCTCTAAATAGTGCCCCCCTTTTGTTTAATGCAATGCTCACTGAGAATTTAATAGGATTAATAGGGTAAGTGCTGTCAGTTAAGTCCCTCCTTATCATAACTCTCACTTGGTAAGCCCCTGCTGCAAACAACAGGGCCTGGTTGTTCAAAACTAACAACATTGTTAGTTAACGTTTCATTGAAATTTCAAACATTAATATCTCAACAATGCCAGTATTTTTTGTTGGAAAAAATATTAGAAGCTTTTGCATTGCAAAAGTGCACTGCAAAAGCATTTCACATTTTTTCAACAAAAAAATATCAGTGTATTTGGTTACAAAGTTGTAAAAAAACTTAATGAGTTGACTATTTAATGAGCTCGTAAGGCTAACGAAGCTTTGAACAACTGGGCCCAGGTATTTCCCTTAACAGTCAATGACAGCTATAACATATAAGTATGTGCAGACAGATCTTTTTGATTTCTAAATATTTTAAGCACATCTTGTGTTTTCTGAATACATATATATAAAACACAATCTTTTTATTCTAAGTCAGAGTAAATCTTCTTTAAAATTGGAAATATTTGTTAGCTTTTATTTTTGTGAATTTCAGTCCTATGAAATATTCCCAAAGTTTTGAGTTTGTGATTCTCAGAATGGATCTTTGCACAAATAAAAGCATAAACATTTCCTAAGAGGTTATTTTCACAAAGTTTCACATAATCAAAATTATGCAAATATTTTCCTATTTACCATACTTTCCCAAATCTATTCATGGAAGCCCTTACTTTAAAGCAGAAATCTTTCTTTTGAGCACAAGATTAATTCTCTGTTTCAGAGAAGAATATTTATCACAGTGCATGACTGTCTTTGAGCAAATTAGTACCAGGGTAAAGTCAGGTAAATTCGGACAGCAAGTAAATTCGAACAAAGACATTGTTTCTTTTATATGTCAGTTGTTTGGAATTAAAACGAAATTAACTGGGCAAACAGTGAAAATCCTGATGAGACGGCTCATCTGGATTTTCACTGTTTGCAATGGTATGTCCAAATTTACCCACTGTCCGAAGTTACCAGACTCGAACCTTCTGTCCTGTCAGCTGTATGAGTAAACTTTCACATTTTTTCCACCATTTTTACAATGGGAAACACCTTTGTGACTTCCAGACTGCCTCCCTGGAAGGTGAAGTACTTCCAAAATGGGGTCTACTCTTCTAGAAAAAAAATTGTTCCTTGGCAAGCAAATTCTTTCCTTTAAGACTTTACCTCCATTGAGAAGGGAGGCAAAAAGTGAAAATAGCTGAGTTGCTGCACCTGAAATAGCAAAGTCTGAGAAAAGCAATTCTTTCCCTTTAAGAGTAGACATGATTTTTTTGGAAGAATTTTGACATCAAATGAAGTAAACTGGAAGTCACAAAAGCTGTTTTCTATGCAAAAATGAAGGTAAAATGAGATATATCCATAAACCTTGTCCAGCTTGGTATGTTAATATAAATCATATGAGTATTAAAACCTCTTTCTGCAAAACATATTCTATATTTTATCAATTACTATATTTGGAAATATAAAGTGTTTTGCAGTCTTCTGTGAATAACTTAGAGATAAACATCAACATAACTAAAGCAAGTGAGAAGAGGCTAACATCAAATGCCACCACCTAACAAAGTCAAACTTAACATAAAACTTAAATGAATGTAAATCTTATAACAGACCAACTGAAAAAAATAAAATGAATTCACAAATGAACATATGGAAGACTAAAACCCTTTGGCATACCTCCTTATATTGCTGTGAATATAATATGAACACAAAGTGTTTCTGCTCCACAAAATAAGTATGTTCAGGTTATTCACCCATTCACCATAATTGACATTGAAAGTGCCCTCTGTATTCTTATGTGGTTAACTCAATGCTAACAAGAATTCCACGGAATACTGTGTCTCGCCTGCCTGCGCATTGTCATAGAGCAAAGCAAAACCTTGACAAAAGTTTATTGCACTACCACTAAGCCCACTGCAGAGATCATGGCCACTGCTGACAAATAAGGAAAGGAAAAAAAAGTGAAATTACAATCTATATTTACCTTGAAAATCTTGGTAGAATTGTTATTTTCTTGTAGTCAAGAGGGAGTAATTCTCATCTGCAGATGCTCCTGTAGGTACTGGTATGCAACAATGGTAGGTTTGCTCTTGATCATCAATATCTCCAAAGTATTTTGAGGTTTTCCACTCATGTTAAATTATGTATACTCAAGTGGCTGTTTTGCTTGGTCTTTGTGTGACAAATTATTCCTGAAGTATTTGATGTTATTACCAAACATAATATCACAGATAACATTATCATAGAAAAGTGTATCTGGCTGACTTATTCAAATCTGGGTCTTGTAGCTGTTTGAAATTATATTCTTTCCACAGCTTGACTTTACTTAGCCAATATTTAATGTATAACATATGGCCTGTTGTTAAACAAAAGTTGGTACACAAATGTATTACATGTACATGATTTAGGATTTGTCCTCCATAAAAGTATTGTAAGGATATAACAGTTCATGGTGCAATAGTTTATGCATTTCAGTTTGTCTTTCCTATGGAGCACCATATAGGTTTGTGGTAACTGAAATATGATTCAAGAGTTCCAAATTCACGACTATCTGTTATGTTTGTAAACAACAAGTCAATAGTAGTCCTTCCTTCAGTGGTATATTCTCTGATCATTTGCTGAAGCCCATATGAATCCATTAACTGTAACAACTGCTTACATTTAGTGTTATTCTGAACAAGAATGTTGCAGTTAAAGTCACCTATAATAACAGTGTCTAAAGCCAAATCCAACTGAGTACAGAGGTGTTTCATCCCTTGAATAAGTGTTGTAGTAGTTTCTTTTGGACGAGAATATACACATGCGGTTTGAATGAAATCTAACTTAATTAAAGTGATCTCGACAGTCTTAAAGGTAAGACTCCTCAACGTTGGGTTTAAACCATTCTTGAAATATATTACAGTTCCATATGGTGACTGTCTGCTCCCACCATCAAAATCATTACGGTAGAGAGTGTAATTAGGCAATTTATATTCAGCGTCTGTGTCATTCTTAGAAAGCCTTGATTCAACAAACATGTTTATATCAGAGGATATGAAGTTTCTGTCTGTTCTGATATCATTAATATGAAGGCGTACTGACTGACTGTTGTGAAATATGATCTTAAATTTTGATTCACTAATTATGTATAGCGGCGTAAAACACAACTTTACATTCCTCTCAGATCTAAGTCTTTTCATTTCATGTTGTACATCTGAAGATACACAAATGTTTTTCTCATTAATGTCACCAAGGATGTGTAAATTTTCAGCCTTTTCTGCTCTACTGAACGCAACATAATGCACATGGCACTCTTTTTTCTTCGGCAACTCAACAACAATCTTTTCTATGGTGTCACCCTGCGAGCGATGTATTGTTTTTGCACATGCTAATCTAAGAGGAAACTGTTTCCTACATATTTTTACCCCTTTATATCTTCCAACTCCAAATTCTCTAGAAACTTTATGTATTGGAGTACACCTTTCTGAAACAAAATTTCTGTTTTTACCACACACTGCCCTTAAACATTTTCCTATGTTTTCATCTTCAAACTTTACCCAGACAGATTCAGCATCTCCGTTTGTGTTATACACTATATGCTTAATAACACCTCCAGCTCCATTTACCAATCCATCATTGAGGTCAATGTTAAGTGTCATTTCATATCGAAGACCAACAGCAAGCGGACATACTTTGCTTAAGCCCATTTCAGTTACCTTTGCTTGTTTCTTAATATCACTCTTTATTTCATCTGACACATCTCCAATAACGATGTCAACAGAAGGAACTAAAGTTTTCTCAAGCGATGAACTGTTGTAGAGTTTATTATTGAAAGCATCAACACTTTTGTTATAATACAGAACATGTGTAGCTGTGTTTGGATAATTAGTATCACCAACATTTATTCTTCTATTCTTCAAAAATTGTATATCCAAGTCAGTTTGGAGTCCTTCTCTAATTCTGTTAAGTACTTCTGCAAAATGCAGATCATCTTTTTGTCTCATTATGTCTTTTAGTTCAAATAACTGCATCTTATCTGTCCAAACATTTTGGGAGAGAATTTCAGTACCTTTACCAGCAGGTTGTTTAAAGATCCATGAATCCAATACAGGTTTAAGTTGAAATAGGTCACCTATTGCAATTAAACTTACACCACCAAATGGCTTTGATGTACCTGTTACTTCCTGCATTCTCTGATCAATGAAGCTGAAACACCTACTACCACACATGGATATTTCATCAATCATTATCATTTTAAGGTGTTCTAGTTTATGTCTAAGACTATTCAGAACATCAGATTTGAGTGGACTATAGTTGAATCCTTGATTTGCAGGAATGTGAAAAGCTGCATGCAGAGTCAAACCTCTAATAAGATAAGCTGCCTTCCCTGTAGGCGCTGCAAGAAGTACAGATGTCTGTTCAGGATTCTCTCCAGCTCGAGTGTTGTAGTACTTGAGTAAAGCTTGGTATAAGCACTTAGTGAGTTTTGTCTTTCCCACACCAGCACCACCACTTAGAAATAGAAACTGTTGCTCATTAGACGTTTTCACTTTTTTCAGCACGTGGTAAAAAAACTCTTTCTGTTTATTATTCAGAGACTGAGCTGCAGCTCTGAACTCTTCATCTGTAAGCCTATTATTCAACAACTCCTCTTCCACGTCAGTACCACAACAACCAATTTCCTGTCCAATATCAAACTCTGTGAAAACATTCTCTCCAGTCCTTTCTAGATCTTCTCTTTCTACCTTCTCTTGGTCCTGTAGATCCACATGCTGTGTGACTGGAGCAACTTGATCAAAAGCTTCCTCATCTAGTTCTCTTTCTATCTGTTTTTCAGCTTCTTCAATGGCTTCTACATTCTGGTTATATTGTTCCTGGATGAGAATCAGCTGCTCTGCCATAAGACCATACTTTTCTTCATATGTCTTACATGGATTCATAAGATCTTCTTCCTTTCTCCAGGGCAAAAAAAGCAATAACAGCTCTCTGTAGTGATTCTCTGGATCCTTCTCTTTTGAGTATCTAACATATCTAATAACTTTTTTCTTTTTTCTCCGTCTTAGCATTATACCATTCTTATAATGAATAGTTTGGGGGCTTGTTTCCTCTTCATACTCAACGTCCTGGTTTGGGGTATCATCACAATTATTATCAGAATCTGTTTCAGCTGTGTTTGCAGAGTCTGCTTTCCCTGATGATTTCATGTCATACCAAGCAGCAAAGTCTGCTAGGCACATTTTTTCTATCTGTTTGGGTCTCTGAGCATAACGCTTGATGACATTGCCACACTGAACATCTTTACTGTTTTCAGGCAACTTTTTTAATTCTTCTAATGGCTTAACAATAAAAGGACGTTCATCTGATGGTGACGTATTAATAAATATATGGCCACAGCTTGAATTTTTCAGTTTCATTTGAAGGACAATGTACACAGCCTCTTGTGCAGATATTTCAACGTGTTTGAGAAATTTGTTTCCAATAACACGAACCTGATTCCTTATGTCTAAATTACCTTTCTTTGCTTCTTCACATGCTCTACGGAGAAGATTGCTCATTCCTCTCTGACCTTTACTTACATAATTAACAATATACATTACACATGCATAAGCATTGGTGATATATTGTATGTCCATATTAGCCTGCCAAGCATTTAAAACTATATTATTGTATCCGTTAACTCTTATACTGGCAGGATCTCTTTTTAGGAAAATTTTTGGTTCTTTCAATGAACTGCGTATAGCAAGAATGTACTGTTCTTCTTTCATACCGAGAACTTTCAAAAATCCATCAAAATCACAATCTAACTGTCTCTTTTGTTCCATTTCAAGCTGGATTTTTTCATACTGTTTCTTATAGTTATTCTTCTCCTTTTCTGACATATCAGAAGGCAGTGGTCTCATAACACAAGTTTTTCTCATTGGTGGGATTGGAAAGTTGAAACGACAAACTTTAGTATTTTTCTTCCTGCATGTATGTGTATGTCTGTGACACTGTAATTTCACATAATCAGGTTCATCATGTCTTGGAAGTTGTCTGTCTGTCGTTATATACTGGTCAATAAATTCCTCCACTTCTTCATCCTTGTCTTCATCCAGTTTAGGAGCACTTTCTAACCATACTAAAGCATGAACATGGGGAGAGCCTCTTTGCTGGAATTCTATTCTATAAAAGTACTCTTTAACTTTTCCAAGAGGGTTAACCTGACTCCCAAGAAAGTCACTGAAAAATTTCTGGACTCTGTAGTCAAAATACCTTGATGTTGTAACTGGATCAGACCTTATCAATCGACACTTTGTTTGCCAGGTCATATTCCTAATATCATCAGCTGAGTAAAACGTGTTGTCTATTATTTGCCCTAGAGACTGCAAAAGGGGTGTCCAGCGTGTTTCAGCAGCTGATAATGATGTAAACCAGGTCGGCAGACCTAACTGCCTGATCATTGCGAACAGATCTTTCTTGGCAGACTCCCAATATGGGGGTGACCCTCTTAATGTTCGAAAAATTCTGTAGCCATCATCCAGCTTGACCATCTGCTCTACATAGGCTTGATCTTTGACATCTTTTACAGTTATTGACTTTCCTTTAGTTTTTACTCTTCGCACTGAAAGCCACATCTTGTCTTGTAGTTGTTTCATTTGCAATTTCTTTGTTTTGAAAAATATGTTCAAAACATCTTGAGCAGCTCTCCTATCTTTCTGTCTGAGTTCAGATTTACAGATATCACTGTATCTGACTGGCACATATCTGTCTTTGTTTTCTGTACGTTTTTCCCCACAGAATATTCCTGGAAATGAAAGTTCTTCAATGGCCTCTCCAAAACTGCTAACGGGAACATTACCTTCACTAGGAGCAAAAGAAAGGATATTCCTTTGGTCATCTAAGTTCTCAGGATAGAGCATGGTATCATAGATACCATCACAATCTGCTTCTGGCTCTTCTGTATCACTTTCATGCTCACTCCAATTGCCATCATCATCTTTCTTATTTTCAACTTCATTACTTGATTGGCCTTCATTATGTTTATCTTTCATATGAGTGGAAGAAATTTCAACACTATCTCCTTTATCAAGAAATCTATTCCAATCTGTACCTGCAAGACTGTTGATATGATCAGTAGACCAGGCACTATTCAAACCATCTGGAACATGTTTCATGAACAGAGGTTTGGTTAACAGATATCTAGTTGCAAATAAGCATTTTTCTGGCCTCACATTTTCAAACATAACATGGGACTTATATCTTAACCTTCTTTTTAACTTTATTGGAATTGTTTGTGATTCCTGCAGATTACGAGGCAACGAACTCACAGTCGATAAAGTGTCTGCAGGCACATTCACAACATTACCCTGTATTCCTACCTGACCACCACTTGGCAGCTCCCGCATTTGAAAAAATGTAGAAACAGGTGCAACAAGCCTTTCTTCTAGTTTATTTAGAACAAGCACTTCTGGTTTTTTGGGAAAGTTCAACTTGTTGTAAATAGACAGCTTTGGTAATTTACCTTTTAACATTGATGAAACGCATGTATGGCATAAATACTCAATGTTGTCAAAACTTTTCATGCCCCTTACACATTGTGAATACAACGGCTCTTGTACATTTTTAACTTTGTTAGTACCTACAACAGATTCTCTGAACCAAAGTTGTTCACAGCAACTACATATATAATCACAAGCAGATGAGACAGATGCACAATATGCAATAACCAGTTCTTCATTTGTCCTCGCTCTGTAACATACATTTTTTTTTTTTTTTCTGACAACATCCAACTGTTGTTCATGCTCTTTAAATTCAGCCTGAGTTCTTCTTTTCCGCTTTAGTTCATTTTCATGTTTTACATAATCTGGTTGCTGTCTTTTTTCCTGTGTATGTTTCCTTTCATGCTCTACATAATGAGGACATTGTCTTTTTTCCTGTGTATGTTTCCTTTCATGCGCTACATAATCAGGACACTTTCTTTTTTCCTGAGTATGTTTCCTTTCATGTGCAACATAATCAGGACATTGTCTTTTTTCCTGTGTATGTTTCCTTTCATGCTCTACATAATCAGGACACTTTCTTTTTGTCTGTGTATGATGTCTTTCATGCTCTACATAATCAGGACACTTTCTCTTTTCCTGTCTATGTTTCCTTTCATGCGCTACATAATCAGGACACTTTCTTTTTTTCTGTGTATGTTTCCTTTCATGCTCTACATAATCAGGACACTTTCTTTTAGTCTGTGTATGTTTCCTTTTATGCTCTAGATAATCAGGGTGCTGTCTTTTTTTCCTTCTGTGTTTCCTTTCATGCTCTACATAATTTGGCTGCTTTCTTTTTCCTTGTTTGTGTTCTCTTTCATGGGCTATATAATCAGGGCATTTTCTCTTTTCCTGATGATAAAGTGTTTCTTCCAATACAAAATCAGGCTTTGATCTGCGAGCCTTCATATAATTTCGCATATATAACTTTCTATTGCATGTTTTTTGCGGTACTTTTCCTGTCTCAGCTACAACTTCTCCATTTCTGTCAATGAAAGGGTTTGAGCAGTTTGTGCTTTTCACATTTACTTCATTATTTGTATCAAGGATATTATTATTAGTGTCTATAGCTTGAACCGTTCTACTGCCCATGACTGTCGATATTACAACATCATAATGGTTTAAATTTGTGTGCTGCAAGTATATTGCTTTTCTTTCACATTGCAGAGATGGTTCAATAAATTGTCCTGAATGCTTTAACCATTTCATGGATGATCCAAATTTGGTATAAGTATATATATCTGTTTTTAACATATGAGAAGTAACAAAAAGTTCTATCTGAGATGCATATGTCTTATCAACTTGCATTTTACTTTCTCTGACATATTTATCTGCTGTTGTTCTTAATGGCAGAATGGAATGAAATATGTTACCCAAAGACAACATGTGTTTCACAACATGACTTCGTATTTCTGTGTGATGCTTTTCAGATCCAGTTATAACTAAAGAAATGGACCGAAAGAAACAATTTCCATCTGGATTGGTATTTTTAGTTTTCTTTGGTGGTCCTATAATTTCATCATTCAAACTAGTATACAATGGTATGGCTGCTTCATGAACCGGTAACTGCAACTCTGCACCTTTCTTCATTTGCCAACATAAATCTGTAGGTACAAAATGGTATCTTATTCTTCTGGGTTCTATAACTTGAGTCTCTGTTTTTTTATCAACAGTCTGTTGTGAGACAGTTGGTTTTGAAACAGATGGTATGGTGACATTTTGTTTAAGACTTGTCCTTGTTCCAACATTACGCTTTTGAATAGCAGCCTTGTTTCTGAAAGATTCCATTTTAACATTTTGTTTCGGAGCCTTCCCCAGTGTAGTAGTTTGTTTTCTACACGATGCAGTTTTCAAAGTTTTTTTTTCAGCTTTCTCTACTGTAACAGTTTGCTCTGGATCACACATGGTTCTGACAGTCCGTTTTGGGATAGGCAAGTTTCTATTACTAAATTTTGAATTTGTACCGATTTTTTCATCAATTTGTTTTGAGATAATGGAGCTTTTGCATGCATGAGACTTAAATCGCCGGAAGTCACTATATATTTGTTTACACTGTTCACAGAAAGTGCACTTGTGATTAGTCAAACGATTTTCCGTTGAAAATGACAGGAAACATTTCTGACATTTTAAGTCATTAGTAACTGTGCCTTGTTGCATGCATTTATGTTGTTTCAGCCTTTGTGAAGAAGCAAATGTTTTTGAGCAAACAGTACATAAGCTACATTTATGGTTTTGTAGTCCAATAACAGTCTTGAACGCCTTGCCACATTTTCCACACTTGTACTGTTGATTACCATTGTACTTGTGAGACCCTTTATTTCCCAGTAGATAGTGTTGATATTCTGAAAAGGGTTAAAACAAGGCTTCAATGTATAAAGGTGTCAATATCAGGCCAAGACATTATCTGAACACTTTTCAATATATATAAATATTAAATGTTTCATTTTATTTTCAAGCATTAACTGTACTAAAATGTGAAAAAACGTAGAAGGCTATCATGAACTCCTTTGTAACATGAGTAATGCACATGTTAGTTATCGAGAAATAACTTCCATTAGAAATTCCTGCCGTAGTAAATATATTCAAAAATGTACACAACTGTGACAATCTCATTATTGAATAAATTACAAAGAACAATATTACATATAAAGTAACAGAATCATAGCTATATCAAGTACCTAAAGGTCACAACCCAAAAGTATTAAAACAATATAATTTTACTATTTTCATAGGCATATATTAGTACTCTTCTTTTGTGACACTGTGTACTTTCGCAGGTTCAAGTTCATGTTAGTTCAGAACCTACTTATCAATTTTATAACAACCAAAACAAATCTTTATTTAACAGAAAAATAAGCGAACATTTAATGAACATCAACATCCCAAGGAATGTGCATTAACACAATCTAACTGGATCTTTTTTACTTTTGCATTTATATATGACACTTTGTAAATAAATAGTTAAAACACTTTATTTGAAAGCATATGCTGAAAATATGAGCTCGAAGGCAAGTGTTGATACCTTGATGAAATGAACCTGCAAAAGTTTACTTTAAAATCATATAACGAAATTAGTAGGAAAAGTTAGTAGAACTGGAATTGTAAATAACAAGGGCTTAAAGGACCATCACTTCCTGTAACAAATAAAAATATGCGATTGCACACAATGAATTTCAAAATATCATATAATTTCAAACCTGACAGTATTACACAGGCGAAGTAAAATAAATTAATAAATCAACATACTGTAATTACTGATGACTGTTATATACCGGTATTCTGTTTGTAACTCATCATCTAGATAAAAAAAAAGTGATGCAAAGACCTCAACATCACCTTTGTTACAGCATTTAAACACATTTTGCATCATTTTTGTATCTTGAAACTGCAACAACTTTTGTGCTGACTGTTGGCTAATATACATACAAATGGAAAAACTTTGCTAAGTTCAGACATGGTTTAGAATGACAGAAAGAAGCAATTAATTGTTTCAAATGAATGTTAAAGGACCAAAAAAGATGCAAATAGTGAAACAATAATAAACTGTCAATGTAAGTGAATTCACCGACAGTATTATTCACCTTAATAGTGCCAAAAAAGAGAGAAGACATGATTCATACCCACCAAATTTCACGTTTTGTCCAAGTTATATGATATTCAGAATTCAACAACTGGCGGTCAAACAGTGAAGAGCCAGATGAGAAAGCCCATTATCAGCAATTCCATCTGGATCTATGCTGTCACTGCCTGTCAGCAATTTCAACTTCCTTCATTTTTTTTTGGCATTTAATTAAGTGTGAGACTAGCTAGTCATGCAAAGGAACATCATGCATCAACAATTAGAAATTTCTGAAAAAAGAAATGAATCTATATATACATGAATAATGCTATAAACTTGTGCTATGGAGTCAAATTAGAACCAAAAATATTTGACTCCTCTCATCACAGTCAGACATGTTCATTTCTATAAGCTTCTCAATAGAGGTATTATTCAGGTATAATGTAAGTTTAATGAAACAAATATGAAACAGAATACTGTTATCTTTTTTTTCTTTTTTTCCTTTTCTTAGTTTGTCAGCTAACTTGCCCCAAAAATTTGGGGATAAGTAAATAAAGGAATGTAGGTGCAAAGTGAATAACACCTGCTGAAACTGAAAATTGACAATATGTAACAGTTACTGATGTCCCCTCCTAAATATGAAATCAGAGGTCCTCAATTATCCCAGAGACCCCTTTAACATTTACCCTCGGATCAATTCAAAGATTAATGAAATCTGGAAGTCTAGGAGTTCTAAATCTGAAAATTGACTATTTTAACAGAAATGTGACAAACCAAAAACAGGAAAAAAAATAATAATAACTTATACTATCCCTGTGAGGAAACATACTCACGTACTGTAGGCATGGTAGGCCATAATACTGATAGTCTTGTATGGATCTATTGATAGAGTAAATAAGGATAAAGTAATGGGCTCAGAAATTCACACAGATTGGTTGGTGAACTGTATATACTATAGGTAAAAAACATAAGATTTATTATAATCACCCAAGCACCACTCAAGCAAAGCAGCTTAACTAGAAAACCTGATGCAATAAAATATAGGTCACAGCACAATATTGATGATAGCAACAAGAAAACATGATGCAATCAAATATGTCACAATGCAATATTGAAGACAGCTTTCGGTTTCACTCTTCAAGATGTAAGCATGACCAAAGTTTCATGGCTCTAGCTCCCATAGTTCTCCAGCCCCCTCATAAGTTCTTGAGAAAAGGAACAAAATGCAAAAACAAGAAATTGCATAGTCAAGAGTGAAGCTGAAAGCTATCATCAATATGGCATTGTGACCTATATTTCATTGCAAGGTCAAGAGTAAATATTGATGAGCCGCCCTAGTGCAGCCCTAATAGTTCTTCCAAAACAGAACTTAATGTGAAAAGTCGACAAAACCTTGCAAAGTCGATGAAGTGTAGAGTGTATGTCAAGAGTCAATACTGATGATAGTTTTAAGCTTAATTCTTCCAAATGTATGCATGACCCAAGTTTCATGGCTCTAGCCCTTAAGGTTCTTAAGAAATAGACCTAAACGTGAAAACTTGACAAAAAAATTGCGAAGTCAGTGAACCGTAAAATGTAGGTCATGACTCAATATTGATGATGGCTTTGAGCTTTACTCTTCAAGATGCATATATGACCCAAGTTTCATGGCTCTAGGCCTTATAGTGCTTAAGACATAGACCTAAATGTGAAAAATCCACAAAAAATTGCAAAGTCAGTGAACCATAAAATGTAGGTCAAGACTCAACATTGATGATCGCTTTTAGCTCTACTCTTCCAGATGCATGCATGAACCAAGTTTCATGGCTCTAGCCCTTATACTTTCTAAGAAAATAACCTAAACGCAAAAACTCGACAAAAGTTTACGCCGCCGCCGCCGATGACGATGACACCGGAAAAGCAATACATAAGTCTCGGCTCTGCTTCCAAATGTATGCATGACCCAAGTTTCATGGCTCTAGCCCTTAGGGTTCTTAAGAAATAGACCTAAACATGAAAACTCGACCAAAAAATTGCTAAGTCAGTGAACCGTAAAATGTAGGTCATGACTCAATATTGATGATGGCTTTGAGCTTTACTCTTCAAGATGCATATATGACCCAAGTTTCATGGCTCTAGGCCTTATAGTGCTTAAGACATAGACCTAAATGTGAAAAATCCACAAGAAATTGCAAAGTCAGTGAACCGTAAAATGTAGGTCAAGACTCAACGTTGATGATGGCTTTTAGCTCTACTCTTCCAGATGCATGCATGAACCAAGTTTCATGGCTCTAGCCCTTATACTTTCTGAGAAAATAACCTAAATTGAAAAACTCGACAAAAGTTTACGAAAATTGCTAAGTCAGTGAACCGTAAAATGTAGGTCATGACTCAATATTGATGATGGCTTTGAGCTTTACTCTTCAAGATGCATATATGACCCAAGTTTCATGGCTCTAGGCCTTATAGTGCTTAAGACATAGACCTAATTGTGAAAAATCCACAAGAAATTGCAAAGTCAGTGAACCGTAAAATGTAGGTCAAGACTCAACGTTGATGATGGCTTTTAGCTCTACTCTTCCAGATGCATGCATGAACCAAGTTTCATGGCTCTAGCCCTTATACTTTCTGAGAAAATAACCTAAATTGAAAAACTCGACAAAAGTTTACGAAAATTGCTAAGTCAGTGAACCGTAAAATGTAGGTCATGACTCAATATTGATGATGGCTTTGAGCTTTACTCTTCAAGATGCATATATGACCCAAGTTTCATGGCTCTAGGCCTTATAGTGCTTAAGACAGATGCATATATGACCCAAGTGAGCTTTACTCTTCAAGATGCATATATGACCCAAGTTTCATGGCTCTAGGCCTTATAGTGCTTAAGACAGATGCATATATGACCCAAGTTTCATGGCTCTAGGCCTTATAGTGCTTAAGACATAGACCTAATTGTGAAAAATCCACAAGAAATTGCAAAGTCAGTGAACCGTAAAATGTAGGTCAAGACTCAACGTTGATGATGGCTTTTAGCTCTACTCTTCCAGATGCATGCATGAACCAAGTTTCATGGCTCTAGCCCTTATACTTTCTGAGAAAATAACCTAAATTGAAAAACTCGACAAAAGTTTACGAAAATTGCTAAGTCAGTGAACCGTAAAATGTAGGTCATGACTCAATATTGATGATGGCTTTGAGCTTTACTCTTCAAGATGCATATATGACCCAAGTTTCATGGCTCTAGGCCTTATAGTGCTTAAGACATAGACCTAAATGTGAAAAATCCACAAGAAATTGCAAAGTCAGTGAACCGTAAAATGTAGGTCAAGACTCAACATTGATGATCGCTTTTAGCTCTACTCTTCCAGATGCATGCATGAACCAAGTTTCATGGCTCTAGCCCTTATACTTTCTGAGAAAATAACCTAAACGCAAAAACTCGACAAAAGTTTACGCCGCCGCCCACGACGCCGACGACGACGACACCGGAAAAGCAATACATAAGTCTCGCCTCTGCTTCGCAGGCGAGACAAAAACCATCAAAACTAAAGCAACTGAGGAGCTCACATATACCCCACAGCCTGTGCCACCATCATTTAGTGAAGTCAAACGGCTGCATCAAGTCAAACTTCAAACATGAAACTTAGAACATTTATTAAAACAGACTTACTTATACACCTTTCCTATAATTCAGAGTCTGTATGAGTTTTGTCCCTTGCAACGCCTATGACGTCATCTATAGGATAGAAATGCCGGTTTTTCCGTATATTCAAAACTAACATTCAACGGTAATGATTTAGACAACTATTTTGTTCCAACTATATTTAGCTCTTTCTTTGTCGGAAAATAAGCTTTATAACTTATAGCATTTGGGCATTTGAGATAAAACTAAAAGATTTCCAACTACAATTTCGGGCCAACATTACCGTAATCGAAAGAGTATGTATCACCAGTACAGCTTCCAAAACATAAGGAAAAGAAAGAAAATCGCGGAAGATGTTCAGACCGTTATTACAACAGATACAAAACAAACGATTAGCTGATTATAAAGCAGACACACGCTAAAAATGACAAAAAGTGTGCTGACACGGAATTCGTTTGTGCAATCACCGAATTGCGCGCATTGCCGCAATAAACAAACACCTATGATTGTGTATCACCTAGGCAGCTTTAAGAACACCTACCGTGAAATGGAAACGATCAAATAAATAATACCGAAGATAAGTAAGAGATGGAAAAAAATAATATAAATTCAACCTCGGATTCAAACTTATGGAAAACTGTCTGGATGCCGATGCTTTTAGATCGGTGTATCACACAAGAAAATATAAATATCAGCGCTATAATCTGTCCGGTAACAATACGTAGTTACTATCTTAATGTCGGAAAAATAGAAATAACTTTTCAGATTTACGAAACTTATTTTTACGAAATGTAACTTGTTTTTATATTGAACAAACGTGACTGTATTGCCGGGGTGTTAAAACACGGTGTCGATGAAAGGGGTCATGAAAATCACGAGCGACTTGTCGAGATTCTCAATATGATATTACAATAAAAAATAAAAATATATATATAAATAAAAATTGTTACATGAAAACGGGGCAATTATATTTAATTTGGTCTTTCAATATTTTTTTTTTGCAGTTTACATTTACAAAACGTCTGCTTTATGCATGTTATGTGTGCTTCCAGTTGTACTGAATTATATGGGATATCCTATAGATGACGTCACAGTCGACTTGGGTAGATAACTCGTGCGCGACTTAATCGATTTATAGGAAAGGTGTATAAATGAATGCACAAATGGATAAACACACATTAGACGAAAACTACCTACCCCTTGAGGCACTTTGTATGTAAGTGGCAGAATAAGTACACAGGTCACAGCGTTTCAAGGTAAAGGTGATAATTGTGAATTCACATTTTCAGGTCAAAACAAAACAAGAATTCAGTGGAATGATTGTCTCACCTGCCTCATACCGTCACAAAACTGAGCTAAACCTAAAAGCTTGACACAGGTGTATGCCACAGATGCCATAAGTTATACCTGTCCTGCTTTCTGCTGCTTATCACTGATAAAAATGACATGAAATTAGTATTGTGCATCCTTAGATCTAATAAAGCATACTGAATAAAAATACATGTACAGTTGATTCTCGTTATCTTAAGCTCTGATATCTCAAAAAGCCGTCTTAATCAAAGAATATAGTTTGGAAATGTTTCCTGTTTTGTTTTGTTTTACATTTCAAGTTCAACTCTGGGTATCTCAGACCTCTGGTATCTCAAAGTAAATTTCCTAGAACCAGGAAATTTACTTGAACTATCAGTAGTTTGTGATGAACTTCAGCTTTGAGATATTGACAGCTGACTGTATTAAACTGGTATAACATATAAATAAGAAAGAATAAATATTAGTTGTGACATGCAAAAAAGGGTGCATACGGCATATGCAAACAGCTGAGGGCAGCAGCCTGCACACCCGTACAGTATGCTCAGAATATTTGCTATTCCCATACATCATATACAGTCAACTCTTGATATCTCAAAGTCTAAGTTCAGCTCAACTTACTAATATCTCATTTAAGGTCCCAGAAAATTTTCTGAGATATCAGTAAGATGAGATAACAGGAGTTGAAATGTTGAAAAAACAAGAGGACCATTGGTCCTGTAGCTCACCTGGGTCCATTCAGCCTAAGTACTCTAGGGTAAGTTACTCTAAGGCCATCGGTCAATTGGTTCTGGTGAAAAAGATTTTTATAGGTTTTAACCATATATGGGCATGGAGGACATGTTGGTCATGTGACCTGGACGTTTGAAAAAAAATTTCATTCCCTTAACTCCCTGGAGGCTCTATATGAAATTTGGTTTCAAAATTGGCCCAGGGGCTTTTGAGGAGATGGTTTGATATTGT
Organism: Ctena decussata; assembly: GCA_963989385.1. Classification (NCBI taxonomy): domain Eukaryota; kingdom Metazoa; phylum Mollusca; class Bivalvia; order Lucinida; family Lucinidae; genus Ctena; species Ctena decussata. The sequence goes on from OZ022498.1 coordinate 121,938,402, forward strand.
CAAAATGACAGAGTTCTAGGTCAAAAGTCAAAGAATGACCTTGACCTCTTGTACTCATGAATCTTCATGTACTCATTAAGATGACTGTAGATACCAATTTATAGGCATAAATCTTCAAAACTTTCCATGAAATCTTATGTTCTAGCATTTTCCCACATTTGACCTTGCAGTAAAATAGTCAAGGTCAACCCAAGGTCATTATTTGAACAATCTTGATAGTACTGGAGTTCCCAATGCTACATACCAAGCTTCAAGGCCATCGGTCAATTGGTTCTGCAGAAGAAGATTTTTAAAGGTTTTTACCATATATGGTCCTGGCGGCCAAGTTGGTCATGTTACCTGGACTGTTTGAACAAATTTTCAATTCCTCAATCCCTGGAAGCTCAATATGAAATTTGGTTACAATTGGCCCAGTTTTTTTTAGGGGATTGTTTGGTATTGTCAAAATATAAGAGTTCTGGGTCAAAGTCAAAGAATGACCTTGACCTCTTGCACTCACAAATCTTCATGTACTCATTAAGATAACTGTATATACCAATTCTTAGGCATATCTCTTCAAAACTTTCCATGAAATCTTATGTTCTAACATTTACCCATATTTGACCTTGCCGTAAAAAAGATCAAGGTCAACCCATGGTCATAATTTGAATAATCTTGATAGTACTCGAGTACCAAAAGCTACATACCAAGTTTCAAGGCCATCGGACAATTGGTTCTTGAGAAGAAGATTTTTAAAGGTTTTTACCATATATGGGCGTGGCGGCCATGTTGGTCATGTGACCTGGACCGTATGAATAAGTTTTTGTTCCCTCAACTCCTGAAGGCTCTATATGAAATTTGGTTTCAATTGGCCAAGGGGCTTTTGAGGAGATTGTTTGGAATTGTCAAAATATGAGAGTTCTAGGTCAAAGGTCAAAGAATGACCTTGACCTCTTGTACTCATAAATCTTCATGTACTCATTAAGATGACTGTAGATACCAATTTTTAGCCCAAAATCTTCAACAGTTTCCAAGATATCTTATGTTCTAGCATTTTGCCATATAAAAGCACAAGGAAGCAAATTTGACCTTACCGTAAAAAAGGTCAAGGTCAACCCAAGGTCTAAATTTGAACAATCTTGGTAGTACTCCCGTACCTAATGCTACATACCAAGTTTCAAGGCCATCGGCCTACTGGTTCTGGAGAAGAAGATTTTTTTAGGTTTTTACCATATATGGGCATGGCGGCCATGTTGGTCATGTGACCAGGACCGTTTGAACAACTTTTCGTTCCTAAGGTCCCAGGAGGCTCTATATGAAATTTGGTTACAATCGGCCCAGCGGTTTCAGAGGAGAAGTCGTTTGAAATTGTGGACGGACGGACGGACGACGGACGGACGACGGACGACGGACGGACGACGGACGACGACGGACGACGGAGCCTGGCCATACTATAAGCTCCCCCGGAGCCTCTGGCTCAGGTGAGCTAAAAAATAGGAAATGTCTCGTAACTATATTCTGTGATGAAAGAGAGTACTTTGAGATATCAGTGTTTGAGATAACTAGAGTCAACTGTATATGGACCATGAGGAATCTGCAAGGGCAAGTCAAAGGCTCTAGCTATACTTAAAAGATTCCAAGACCTGTTTCAGTATCTGCAATATAATACAGTGTAAAGATACATCTACATGTTTATCTGTTAACAGTTACAGGGAAACAATTTTAGAAACTTCGTGTCTGCTTCCCTGGATAATGAAGCCCTTCTCTAGTGGAATCTACTTTTAAATAAAAGAATTTGCTCCGAAGGTTCATTTTAAAGTTGACCCAATGAGGAAGGGCAGTAACAATGACAATGCAGAGTAGCTGCCCCTGAGTGTGTTACCATACATCTAAAGCATCCTTTTTCGCTTATTGTGGCTCATTACTTAAAATAAATACATGACTAGAATCAGCAGTAAAACCACACCCATCATCAGCTGTCATCAACTGTCACGTAATAAAACTGCCTCTGTCCCTGATTTTTGTATACAGTCTTTAATAACATCTAAAATATATCTGAGTCGTCGATCTATTGCCTGTAAATGAAGATCTGTGATAACTGGAGCTATAGGATCCTGGCTGAGTGTGGATTTTAGCACCTCGCTTAAAATACCATCTTGGACTACTAACAGTCTGTGCCAAGTACTTTCCCGAATTCTGAAAAGAAACAGTGAAATGTTATGATCGATACAAAATGGCTTGCTTCCAATTTCAGTGGTAAGTCTATAAGCTAAGTACACATGTAAAATGCATAGCCAAACTTAGAATGTACACTTTGTATGAACAACATACATTTCTAGGGAGTCCACAAAATGTATGAACAACATACATTTCTGTGGAGTCTATAAAATCTTTATTCTTCAAAAATGCCTAATATACCTATGCTCACTACACTGCTCATGTTTAGCTAAGCATACAAGCATCTTCAGGTGTATGATACACCATGTTTTTCTGCCATTTTCACAAAGGGGACAACTTTTGTGACCTCCTGTTTGCTTCTATTGCTTCTAAGCAAGATGAAGTCCTTTCAGCATGAGGTCTACTCTTAAAGACTTGCCATTATCGAGAAGGGAGACAAAACAGGAAATAGTAGAGCTGCTTACCCATTCAAATTAATACATCTATAGAAAACAATGGGGACAGTCAGGTTGGGTGATAGTGCTGTGCAACTTTTTTTTACTATATTGAATATTAGTAGGGCAAGGGCCAGATGTAGTTGCAGCAGGTGCGGGATGGGCATTGTTTGGATTTTTTACTCTCGTCTATCCTATCTTCCTTTTCTTTCTCCCTCTTGGATATAGACTGAAACACTGTCTCAAAGGGGCTGTTCAACCCATACCAACCAACCAATCAACTATAGATAACCATTCCATGTGGTGCTATGTATCTTTCAGTGGCAGGGTGTCCTACTAATATGACAGAGAACCATTTCATATGACAGAGTCTCCGACAAGTTCTATCCACTTCATACAAAACAACCATGAAAGTAAAAGTCTGCTAATTATATTATCATTTTAATTTGAGCCGCGACACGACAAAACCAACAATGTGGTTGTGCGCCCAGCGCAGACTCAGATCAGCCTGGGCATCCGCCCAGTCTGATCAGAGTCTTCGCTGTCCGCATGAAGGTAGCTTAGACCCTTAGCTACCCTTTGAGCTCTTAACGAAGAGTCTGATCAAACTAGGCAGTTAGCCAGGCTGATCTGAGTCTGCGATGGGCGCAAGACCACATTGTTGGTTTTCTCGTGACGCGGCTCATTTGATATTACTTGCAGAAAACTGACTATATCTTGACAGCCATCATGGACCATAATATTACAGGACATTACAAAAATGATAACTTGTAACCATATGATTTTATGTTAGTTGTATGAGAAAACTAAATATGTAATGTCAACAGGCTGATCAAATGTGAAGCAAATGACACTGATTACTCTGCCTTAGCTCACCTGTTTCTGTACATGATATCTTTGCAACTTTTATTCCCTCCTATGTAGAGCACACACTGACCAGGCAGTTATTTTATGGCCCAGCTATGTCATTACTTGAAGAGGCACCTTGGAAGAGTGGCTAGGCTCAGAAGGTTGCATGTTCGAATCCAAATGATTGAAAAACTTTGCCAACCCACCAGTAAAAGAGTACCTGTTTTGACATGGAGACCATTAAAGACAGAAAAAGGACATGGATGGGGTCTTTCTTTCATTTGCTGTGCCCAAGATATGAAGGCCTCTAACAATCACTGCCCCTATGGCCACAAAAGCTACAAGAGACCTTTATCTTTTTATGCCATTACCTATGTGACACCTAGTTTAACCTGTTTGTTTTTATTCTTACCTACAGCACTGGTATAAAGGAGCTAATATGGAAGTCTCGTCATGATGAGGGTTACCAAAACTGGAATAAAGCAAAACTTCGTGCAGCATTCTTGTAAACTATTCTGTTCAAGTCCAAGTAAGGTAGAGTTTTCAGATTAACAATGTGATGACTTCTGCTCATATTCCTTGAAAGCATTGCTGTGACCACTCATGAAAAGCACACAAGGAGTGGGGTTCTCACAAGGGGTAAACACATGAGCCACGACATGATAAAACTAACAAAGTGGCATGTGCACCCAGAGATCAGCCTGGGCATCCGCCTAGTCTGATCAGTCTTTGCTGTGCACTTAAAGACTAGCTAAGTGGCCTTAAGACTAAGCTGTGCCTTAAGACTAGCTGTGCCTTTAAGATTATGCGGACAGTGAAGACTGATCAGACTGGGCAGATGCCCAGGCTGATCTGAGTCTGCACTGGGCACACAACCACTTTGTTGGTTTTATCATGTCTCGGCTCATATGCAGAGCTCTAGTGGGATAGTTCTGTGATGCTTTTTCTTATTTCTCAATGACAACATAATTGTGTTATGATCCACCATGCATCATTAGAGCTATATTGGTGACCCCTCATTAGAATCATCTGGGCCAAATGGCCGAAACAGTTCTAATGAGGGGAAAACAAGTTTTTATGGGGAAATATGGAAAATTATCCCTTAATTATCCCTAATACCCCTCCTTATCTAGAGCACTGCTTATGTTTTGAGTGAGAAACAAAAACTTATCCTATCCTCAAACCCACCCTATCTGACTCACTATCCACCAAGACTGTTGTATATGGATATGACTGCAACTTTCATCATTATGGTACTTTCTGCACTAACTGAGCCATGTCAACATTTCTTTGACATTGTCCAAAATGCACACCAATTCAACAACAATTGTTGATTCAATGCAAGTGAGACTGTATCTTCATGACTACACAAAAATGGTATGAACAATGCAGCTCATAGATTACATGTACATGTTCATCTGTCACTGGTGTGACAGACTTATGGATGTTGGATGAGTAGAAATCGGACGTTAACATACATATTGAATCATTTCTTTTTTCTTTTATGCACTGATGAAAGACATTTGTTAAACAATGTGTATAAGAAGCCCTGACAGTTTCATAAACTATTAAGGCAATATTAATGTTTTTTATGGGTCCAGGACAGCTCAAAATGTGATTTCATATCTTTATGACAACTAAACTTTTGCTGGAAAGGTAAGGATACAATCTAAAACCTATTTTCTTACCTTTTGCCATTATCTAAGATGAGTAACATGCTATGTAGATCTGAGTCTTTACTGAATGTTTCGTACATGTGTCTGTCAGCATTGCCTATGAGAAAATCTAGGACCGCCGTATCAATAATGTCTAGGAGCTGACGGCCTTGGCTGTATTTGTCTATCCTAAGAACTGTGTTGTTACAATATCCCTCATCTGTTTGCCACCTGTAAAATATAGTTTACCTTTCATAGTGGATGGGGGAACTTAAAAGAACCTCATTACATGAGCAAATAGCATAACCATGCAGAATGTAATACAGTGAAAATTCTGATTTTGATCCTGATCAGTCTACAAGATAATACTTTGCAGATCTCAAGGTTCACAGATATATGTGTGGAAACAGTAAAGGCTCTGAATAAACTGCTTGATAAAAGCCGGCCAGGTAATGAGGCAGACATTTCTATGCAAATAGTGTAAACATCATGATCTGCATGTTTCAGCTTTGCCAACAGTTTTATGTAATATGCCCACTTCTGGCGTATGGACTAGTCTAAAAGTAAAGACGTATATATCCATAACAGCAAAAACTATACTAAACTGTTGAGGTGTCCCATTACACAAATATTGGCGGTACTAAAATAATCATATTATGATCTGGACCACAGAAAAAGTATATTATGCTAGCAACCAGGAGTAATAAAAAATAGCCATCAGAGGAGATGGCAAATCACCCGACCGAAGGCCCCCTGCTCTTTGATAAACAGGGTGCACTTCAAAACGCATATAAACAGTATACTGTCATTCTTTTATGCTCCTTATTGACATTATCTCTTTACAGATGCATGATTATCTAACACTCAGACCAAAACAGTATGCCAGATTGCTAAAAAGAGGTAAAATCTCGAATAGCAACCATGTAGACAATGTATTGCATATGATACATTCAACATTTCAAAATGTGTGAATAACTTCTATAGTACAAGCCCTACAAATCTAATTTTGAGCTCTCTAGTAAGTGAATTTGGACAAAGAATCTAAATCTGTAAAAAAAATTTGGAAAAGTATGAAAGCAAGAGTTGTCATTCTTGTATGAGACAAACTGTCATGATCTGATCTCCATATCTGTGAAGTGTCATAAAAATATTTCAAAGGGTATTCAAGTTATGGAGCGGACACAAAATCACACCTAAAACCATCAAGGGGAAATAACTCTAAAAGTAAAAAAGCAAGAGTTGTCATTCTTGTTCGAGACATATCATCATGACCTTTTCTACATATCTGTGAAGTATCATGCAATGTTTCAAAAGGTATTCAAGTTATGGAGCTGACACGAATCCACACCTAAAACCATCAAGGGGAAATAACTCAAAAAGTAAGAAAGCAAAAGTTGTCATTCTTGTTTGTGACACATCGCCATGACCAGTTCTACATATCTATTAAGTTTCATGAAAATATTTCAAAGGGTATTCAAGTTATAGAGCGGACACGAAATCACACCTAAAACCATCAAGGGAAACTAGAAATGTTTTTCAGAGAAAAACTGATGTCCCCCCACCAGCCCATTTCCCATCCCCTCTAATGAATAAAAAGCCTGTACAAATAAAATATCTATGCAAGTTTGGACAAAATCCATCCGCTGGTTCTAAAGATATCCTAAATAGAAGACTATGTCCTTCAAAAATGGGTCAAGGTCACCAACAACTAAAAATGTCTTAAACCTGTCACAATGATACATTCATGCAAGTCTGATGAATATCCATCCACTGGTTCAAGATATCTCACTTTTAAGAGAGGAAAATACGCATTTGTAAGATAGCTTTTGACCTTGAAAATGGGGTCAAGGTCATCAAAACACACTACACTCTTGAGACTGTCCCATAGGTATATCTATGAAAGTAAAGTGGAAATCAAGCCAAAGCTTAAAGAGATACATCAATTTTAGTGAAATTTTCACATACCTAAATCCTCCTGTGACCTTGAAAATGAGGTCAAGGTCACCAAAATTTTGTTCAGCTCTTAAACTTGTCCAAATCATGTATCCACGAAAGTTTGGCAAAATTCCATCAATTGGTTCACGAGATATTGTGGGTACAAGAAATTGCCATGTTAGTCCTCCAGTGACCTTGAAAACAAGGTCAAGGTCACCAAACTCTAAACAGCTCATAAACTTGTCCCAATCAAGTATCCAGGAAAGTTTGGTGAAATTCCATCCATTGGTTCAGGAGATATAGTGGGTACAAGAAATTGTCATCCAAGTCCTCCAGTGACCTTGAAAATGAGATTAAGGTCACAAAAATCTAATCAGCTCAAAAACTTGTCCCAATAATGTATCCATGCAAGTTTTGTGAAATTCCATCCATAGGTTCAGGAGATGTAGTGGGTACGAAAAATTGTCATCTAAGTCCTCCTGTGACCTTGAAAATGAGGTCAAGGTCACCAAAATATGATCAGCTCTTACATTTGTCCCAATGATATATCCATGGAAAGTTTGGTGAAATTCCATCCATTGGTTCAAGAGATATCGCACATACAAGAAATTGGGTACAAGAAATTGTCATCTAAGTCATCCTGTGACCTTGAAAATATGGTCAAGGTCACCAAAATCTAATCAGCTCTCACAATTGTCACAATGATGTATCCATGCAAGTTTGGTGAAATTTCATTCATTGGTTCAAGAGATATCGCGCATACAAGAAATTGTCATCTAAGTCCTCCTGTGACCTTGAAAATGAGGTCAAGATCACAAAAATCTAATCAGCTCATAAGCTTGTCCCAATAATATATCCATGCAAGTTTGGTGAAATTCCATCCTTTGGTTCAAGAGATATCGCACATACAAGAATCTGTCACGCCGACGCCGACGCCAACGCAGACACCGACGCCGACGGGATCCGCACTGAAAACAATATGTCCCCCCTCATCTTTGGTGGGGGAACATAATAACTCAAAAAGTAAGAAAGCAAGAGTTGTCATTCTTGTTCGCGACACATCGTCATGACCTGCTCTACATATCTGTGAAGTTTCATGAAAATATTCTAAAGGGTATTCAAGTTACAGAGCGGACACGAATCTGCCAAAAATTCACCAAAAGGGAGATAACTCAAAAATGACAAAAGCAAGTTACCTTTCTTGCATGTGACACATGGCCATGACCTGTTCTACATAACTGTGAAGCATCATGAAAATATTCCAAACGGTATTCAAGATATGGAGCGGACACGAAATCACACCTAAAACCATCAAGGGGAAATAACTCAAAAAGTAAGAAAGCAAGAGTTGTCATTCTTGTTCGCGACACATTGTCATGACCTGCTCTACATATCTGTGAAGTTTCATGAAAATATTCTAAAGGGTATTCAAGTTACAGAGCGGATATGAATCTGCCAAAAATTCACCAAAAGGGAGATAACTCGAAAATTACAAAAGCAAGAGTTACCATTCTTGCATGTGACACATCGCCATGACCTGTTCTACATAACTGTGAAGCATCATGAAAATATTCCAAACGGTATTCAAGATATGGAACTGACAAGAAAATGTTTACGGACGGACAGATGGACAGACGGACAGACGCCAGACTCATCGCTATATCCCCCGAACCTTTCGATTGGGGGATAAAAAGAAAGTAAGTTATAGGCACAAAGTGAGTTTTGCAAGACTGAGGGAAGAAAGATGATTCTCAGATTTTTCTTTCTCTCAATAAAGATGTATGTAGAAACCTCATCAACACAGATCTCACAAATAAATAATCGGAGCTACAGATGCAAAGAATATGAAGAAAATTTCTATTCAATCTCCATGAAAACTAGGAGCCCCAGTGGCTCAGTAGGTTAAGCTCTAGCCTGTTGAACTAGTGGTGCTGGGTTCAAGACCCAATGGAGGTGGAAAACTTTCCAGCTGTAAACAGGGTTCCATTGCACACAGCCTTTCATGATCACCCTCCCATGGACCTGATATGACCAAAATACTGTTAAAAAGAATGTAAATCGCAAGTCATCCATCCATGAAAGCTTCTGGTCTAGCCACACAGAGTGATGCAGTTCTAATGAGGAGTCACAACATCTTGTCAAAGAGAAATAACTTATTATCCTGAGCCCATTTGGTCAAATTAATGATGTCATAAGCAAACAAGACGTCATATTTACAAATGTTTTGTATAAAAAAAATCCTGCCATTTTTTGCTGAAATAAATACAAGGGCCCTGAAGTTATCATCAAATACCCTCTTAATCTGGAGCTCTGATGGTTTATCAAATCAGACTGTCAGTCATACTAACTTTGGTAAATCTTTAGTTTTATAAATCCTTGCCCAGGGATGCTTGTGTCTTTTTAAAGTCAAGGCCTCTGGTAACCATAGCAACACAGCCCCTTCCATTATTGACCCTTCTGCACATACCCCAGTGTGTTCTCCCTTACAATACAAACATTTTCCATAAAAACATGTGTTGTTTGTTCTGTTGTAAAATGTCTCCAACAGCTTTGACTTGGCAACAGGTTTAATCTCTTTATCTAGGTCAATATATCTTCCGACAGCATGGGGAGATCTTCGGAATTCAAGGATCCTGAAAATAAGAATAACAGATGAATATTCAAATTTTGAACAATTATTAGCTAAACCTCTCAAGTGTTCAAGAGTTAAAGTGTTTGGTTCATTAATAAAAATAACTGTTTCACCTAACATCATCTATGGAAGCAATTATTCTGCTGAGCCTGATCTATTACTTGATCTTAGCCTATGATCAGAATCAGAAAATGACCTCTGAGAACGACACACACAGTCACATGGTAGAGCTCTTGTAGCACCAAAGTTTTTGAGATTTTTCTTTCTTCTTTACCAAACATTTCCAAAGACTACTGGGCAAACAGTGTAGATCTAGATAAGGCAGCTCATCAAGAGCTGCCTCATTAGGATCTACCCTGTTTGCAAATTCAGCTGTGTTCGTCTCTGGTGCTTGAAATAAAGGTGTATAAACAACTCCAAGGGAGATCACTCTGATCTGGAAAAACTTGTTCTGACTGAGTTCTACTTTAAAAGATGGAAATTGCTCTAAATAGGAGGGAATTACTTGCTTTATTGGAAAGAAAATTCACCTTCAAAGCAAGCAAATACAAAGCACTGAAAGTTGTCCCCCTTTAAAAAGTGATGGCACCCCAGGTGGTGTATCCATACAAGTTAAAGCTGCATAAACTTTTTGTTGTTGTAGTGAAGCTACATTTTTACACCCCACAAAAAATTGGTTATCAGAAGCCCTATAATGCTGGTCCTCATACATTCCAATACCTTATCTGAGACCTGGATCTCAGATCAGCTTTAATATTGGAATGGAAATACTAGAACAAACAATTCGGATCCAGACCAGACTGCAACATGTGTAATCTGATTCGCTCCTGCAATGTTTGTCATACTGTCAATAATATTATTATTATTATTTTCTTTTTCTTTTTTGTAACTTTTGTGGGACAGCAAAAACAACTTTTCTATTTTTTACGATAATCACATTAATTGGTTAATGAGTCCCAATATTTCAATTAATTACCTTAATTTCTCCTGACCCTGCTGGAAGTCTTATCAAACAAAGACATATTGGCAACAATCAATATCTAAATCACTTGTATCGAAGCTATAACCTGTCTTTATTGTTACGTGTCTACAGTCCCAATTTATTTCTTGTCATGATTTCAATCAAACTGCTTGAAAATCAATCTTTCTCAAGCATATGAAAACAACATGATTGCAGAATTGCAATACCGAGACAAGTTCTACAACCTTTTAAGATTACAACAACCCTGAATACTGAGACTAAAGAGCCTGAGAGAACATGTCACACACAGATAAAACTGTGCTTTATTAATAAATTAAGGTGAATAGACACACCTCCATGTTTTTATCCTATTTTTACAGAAAAGAACAACTTCTGTGACTTCTTTTCTTCCATGGATGATAAAAAGAGGCAAAGGTAAAGGTTTCCCATAGCCTCGTGGCCGAAGTAACATTGAGAATTAAAGGCCCACCATGTCTTGGGCACAGCGTATGAAAGGCAAAGCCCATCTCTCACCTTTTGCTGCTTTATCCTTCCCTGATTTGAAAAAGGTACCCATTTACTGCTGGGTTGAAAGAGAGAGTTTTCTAGTCAACAGCTGGCCCAATCCAGATTCAAACCCACATTCTAATGCACCATAAGTCAGCATCTCTTACCACTCACCCATGGCACCTCTCTATGGATGACATAGCCCTCCCAAAACGGGGTCTACTCTTAAAAGAAAGAATCTGCTCTCTTCAGAGCAAATTCTTTCCTTTAAGAGATGACCCCACAGAAAAGGGAGGCAAAAATGAAAATGGCAGAGTTGTGTCTCTTGACAGTGTATCTATTCACCTTAATAATAGAGCTGACAATATCGATCCACCACATCAATGCTGAACTGCATTACTGAGACATGTTCTAAACACTTTTAAGATTCCAATATACCGAAACTATGTTGGATGTCAAAGGAATAAAAGAAAAGCTCTATTACTTTATAATGGTGATTGTCAAAAGAAATCACATAAAAGCTTTTATCACTTTATAATCAAACCCCTATTAAAGCAATCAATATGGAGATTGAAAGCAATATACATCTGAGAGAAAGTAGTCTCAACTTCAGCACTTAAAGAAGAATGCAACTTATCGTTCCATATTGCTGGTCAGCCCAGGTTTAATTGACTTTATTGACTTTAACTAGCTACATGAGTTTAACATCAGTGTTACATTAGAATCAAGTTGACTAACCCATTCCATTCGGGATACCCCTTTAGGGGTATCTGGGAAAACAGTTTGAATCCAGATCAGGCCCCACAAATGTGGGGCCTGATCTGAGACCCAACTGTTTTCTGCCTAGACATCACTTCTACAAGAGTTAGTTAGACCAATATTGTCAAAATATTCTTGATTTTTGATGCAGATGACAATTTCAGCAGACGACAAAAAATACCCAATGTTTGCATGCAGTTGGGCCTCAGGTTGCTGCAGTGTCTGCTACATGAATTTTCTGACAGTCTTGGGTCTCTAAGGACACAGGACAGACTCTGAGTCTGTCTTTATAGCTACTTCAGTATACCTTTGGGTGTCACCAGAAGACAATAACAAAACAATTGCCATTTTAGAGGCTTGCCTTTGCCATATATCATGAGAACAGTGTCTACTGTACTTTTTTCTTTTTAAGCACCAGAAAGCAGACGACAAAATTTACGTCTGCAAAAATTAAAAAAATGCCTTGTCCAAAACATTACATATTGAGAATTCAAAGACTAGAGGGCAAACAGTGTAGATCTACATGAGGCGGCTCATCATGAGCCGCCTCATCAGGATCTACGCTGTTTCCAAATTATGTTATTTTCGTCACTGGTGATTAAAGAGTTAAGTGCTAAGGTGAAAGCTCAACTAGGGCAGCTGGAAACATGACAAAGTGGAAAGGGATTGTTGTGCTGTCGTCTGTGGTGCCCCAATAACCTTTCAAGGTCATAGGATAGAATGGAACAGAATAGAAAGACTGCAATATAACTGCAGCTGGAACTGTCTTACAGTTGCCTATACAAGTCTTAGTTCCCAAGAAGCCCTCGTAGCTCAGTGGCCTGCTGATTTAGCAGTCACAAATTCCATTCCAGCTTTGATAGGAAATCCATTCAATAGTGAACAGGGTTCAGTTACACACAATCTTCTATTATCTTTTATTACCCTCTCATTGTCCTGATTTGGCTGAAATATTGCTGAAAACAGCTAAAATCAAAAGTAATCCATACATAATGTTTCTGATTAAATCACAAATGGCAAAATACCATCTGAACTGAATTTGGTCATACCTTCCAAGATGATAAGCAGCAATTTCTCCATTATGTCTATCAGCACCAGCATACAGGCCCTCTATAACCTCTGTACGTGGAAACCTGTAAAATACATTACTAGAATGATGATGTTTAGCATTACCTGAGCACCTGCATTATACTGATAATTTTCAACAACACTGGAAGATAGTGAAATCAACTTTTTGAATTTGAGGATAATTACTTGACTTACTAGACTAAGCCAGTTTTATGGGTACTCTAGTTTTTTGGGTTTTTTTTTGCCTATTTTAGTTTCAGTCTGAGAAATGGAGCTGAATGCAGTAGGTAGGCATACATGTGGCTATGTTCAACAGAGCATGAAAAACAGGTAGGTCAAGTCGGGGGTAATTTTGGACAGCGAGTAAATTCGGACATACCATTGCAGACAGTGAAAATCCTGATGAGATGGCTCATAATGAGCAGTCTCATCAAGATTTTCACTGTTTGCCCAGTTATTTTGCTTTAATTCAAAACAACTGACATATAAAAGAAGCAGTGTCACTGTCCGCATTTGCCAGCTGTCAAAATTTACCTGATTTGACCCTAATGACCAGCATGGTGTTGCATAGAAATGGTCATGATGTCCGCTTGTATGAAATTCAAAATAACCATAGGGTAAAGTCTGGCAATGCCCATAAATTTCATATGAAATTTCCATGCATGTAACTTGACATAGGATTCTGTTTATCATAAGACTATTTTAAATGGGATTCATCACCTATTTAGGTAGAGAACATGTTGATATTGATGGCATTATCACACTATGTCATTACATGGCATTTATCACTAAATAACAATGATGCAATATGATGAAGTTTGAACATAATATGAACCCTTTTTTGACCAGTGGACTTGTCCAGCCTTTTTATTTGGATGGGCCCACTTCTTGTTTAAGGAGTTTCTGGTGAATTTTATCGCTTCTATTTTTTCTTTTTAGCATACAAATTCCTGTAAGCAAACAGTGTTGACCCTGAGCAGAGTAAAAAGGGTTAACAATATTGGAAGAAAACAATAACAAGAGGGCCATGAGGCCCTGAAACGCTCACCTGAACAATTGGCAAAGTGGCTTTTTCTTATGTTTTGAAATTGTCATAATATGAGTCTTGGGTCAAAAGTCAAAGAATGACCACGACCTATTGTACTCATAAATCTTCATGTACTCATTAAGGCAACCATATATACCATTTTTAAGGCAAAACCATGAAATCTTATGTTCTAGCATTTTCCCATATTTGACAATGCCGCAAAAAAAAGTTAAGGAAAAACCGAGGTCATCATTTGAACAGTCTTGGTAGTACTCTAGTACTCCATTCTACTTACCAAGTTTCAAGGCCATTGGTGTATTGGTTCTGGAGAAGAAAAAATATTTAAGGTTTATACCATAAATGGGTATGGTGGCCATGTTGGTCATGTGACCTGGACCGTTTGAACAAATTTTCGTTCGATCAACCCCTGGAGGCTCTATATGAAATGTGATTACAATTGGCCCTTTGCCTTTTGAGAAAATGTTTGAAAATGTCAAAATATGAGAGATCTGGGTCAAAGGTCAAAGAATGACCTTGACCTCTTGTACTCATAATTCTTCATGACCTCATTAAGACGACTGTATATACCAATTTTTTGGCCAAAAACTTCCCATGAAATCTTATGTTCTAGCATTTTCCCATATTTGACCTTGCTGTAAAAAAGGTCAAGGTCAACCAAGGTCATAATTTGAACAATCTTGATAGTACTGGAGTACCCAATGCTACATACCAAGTTTCAAGGCCACTGATCAATTGGTTCTGGAGAAAAAGATTTTGAAAGGTTTTTACCATATATGGTCATGGTGGCCATGTTGGTCATGTAACCCAGACCATTTGAAGAAACTTTCATTTCCTCGACCCCTGAAGGCTCCATATAATATTTGGTTACAATTGCCGCATTGGCTTTTAAGGAGAAGTTTGAAATTGTCAAACTATTCTGAGAATTCAGGGTCAAAGGTCAAAGAACGACCTTGACCTCTTGTAGTCATGAATCTTGATGTACACATTAAGATGACTGTATTTACCAATTTTTAGGCCTAAATCTTCAAAACTTTCCATGAAATCTTATGTTCTAGCATTTTCTCATATTTGACCTTGCTGTAAAATGGCCAAGGTCACCCCAAGGTCATCATTTTGAACACTCTTGATAGTACTGGAGTACCCAATGCTACATACCAAGTTTCAAGGCCATCGGTCCATTGGTTCTGGAGAAGAAGATTTTTTTAGGTTTTTACCATATATGGGCATGGCGGCCATGTTGGTCATGTGACCTGAACCGTTTGAACAAATTTTCATTCCCTCATCTCCTGGAGGCTCTATATGAAATTTGGTTTCAATTGGCCCAATGGTTTCTGAGAAGATTGTTTGAAATTGTCAAAATATGAGAGCTCAGGGTCAAAGGTCAAAGAATGACCTTGACCTCTTGTACTCACAAATCTTCATTGTACTCATTAAAGATGACTGCATATACCAACTTTTAGACCTTAATCTTCAAAACTTTCCCTGATATCTTAAGTTCTAGCATTTTCCCATATTTGACCTTGCCGTAAAAAAGGTCAAGGTCAACCCAAGGTCATAATTTGAACAATCTTGATAGTACTCGAGTACCCAATGCTACATACCGAGTTTCAAGGCCATCGGTCAATTGGTTCTGGAGAAGAAGATTTTTCAAGGTTTTTACCATATATGGGCATTGGCGGCCATGTTGGTCATGTGACCTGAACCGTTTGAACAAATTTTCATTCCCTCATCCCCTGGAGGCTCTATATGAAATTTGGTTTCAATTGGCCCAGTGGCTGTTGAGAAGATTGTTTGAAATTGTCAAAATATGAGAGTTCTGGGTCAAAGGTCAAAGAATGACCTTGACCTCTTGTACTCATAAATCTTCATGTACTCAACTAGATGACTGTAGATATCGATTTTTAGCCCAAAATCTTCAACAGTTTTCAAGATATCTTATGTTCTAGCATTTTCCCATATAAAAGCACAAGGAAGCAAATTTGACCTTGCCGTAAAAAAGGTCAAGGTCAACCCAAGGTCATAATTTGAACAATCTTGGTAGTACTCATGTACCCGATGCTACATACCAAGTTTCAAGGCCATTGGCCTATTGGTTCTGGAGAAGAAGATTTTTTTAGGTTTTTACCATATATGGGCGTGGCGGCCATGTTGGTCATGTGACCAGGACGGTTTGAACAACTTTTCGTTCCCCCTTCCTCTGGAGGCCATATATGAAATTTGGTTACAATTGGCCCAGCGGTTTCAGAGGAGAAGTCGTTTGAAATTGTGGACGGACGGACGACGACGGACGACGGAGCCTTACCATCCTATAAGCTCCCCCGGAGCCGCTGGCTCAGGTGAGCTAACAAGAGGACCATTGGTCCTGTAGCTCACCTGGGTCCATTCAGCCTCAGTACTCTAGGGTAAGTTACTCTAAGGCCATCAGTCAATTGGTTCTGGTGAAAAAGATTTTTAAAGGTTTTAACCATATATGGGCATGGAGGACATGTTGGTCATGTGACCTGGACGTTTGAAAAAAATTTCATTCCCTTAACCCCCTGGAGGCTCTATATGAAATTTGGTTTCAAAATTGGCCCAGGGGCTTTTGAGTGAATGGTTTGATATTGTCAAAATGACAGAGTTCTGGGTCAAAAGTCAAAGAATGACCTTGACCTCTTGTACTTATGAATCTTCATGTACTCATTAAGATGACTGTAGATACCAATTTTTAGGCATAAATCTTCAAAACTTTCCATGAAATCTTATGTTCTAGCATTTTCCCACATTTGACCTTGCAGTAAAATAGTCAAGGTTAACCCAAGGTCATTATTTTGAACAATCTTGATAGTACTGGAGTTCCCAATGCTACATACCAAGCTTCAAGGCCATCGGTCAATTGGTTCTGCAGAAGAAGATTTTTAAAGGTTTTTACCATATATGGTCCTGGCGGCCATGTTGGTCATGTTACCTGGACTGTTTGAACAAATTTTCATTCCCTCAATCCCTGGAAGCTCAATATGAAATTTGGTTACAATTGGCCCAGTTTTTTTTAGGGGATTGTTTAATATTGTCAAAATATAAGAGTTCTGGGTCAAAGGTCAAAGAATGACCTTGACCTCTTGTACTCACAAATCTTCATGTACTCATTAAGATAACTGTATATACCAATTCTTAGGCATATCTCTTCAAAACTTTCCATGAAATCTTATGTTCTAGCATTTACCCATATTTGACCTTGCCGTAAAAAAGATCAAGGTCAACCCATGGTCATAATTTGAACAATGTTGATAGTACTCGAGTACCAAAAGCTACATACCAAGTTTCAAGGCCATCGGTCAATTGGTTCTTGAGAAGAAGATTTTTAAAGGTTTTTACCATATATGGGCGTGGCGGCCATGTTGGTCATGTGACCTGAACCGTATGAATAAGTTTTTGTTCCCTCAACTCCTGGAGGCTCTATATGAAATTTGGTTTCAATTGGCCCAGGGGCTTTTGAGGAGATTGTTTGGAATTGTCAAAATATGAGATTTCTAGGTCAAAGGTCAAAGAATGACCTTGACCTCTTGTACTCATAAATCTTCATGTACTCATTAAGATGACTGTAGATACCAATTTTTAGCCCAAAATCTTCAACAGTTTCCAAGATATCTTATGTTCTAGCATTTTGCCATATAAAAGCACAAGGAAGCAAATTTGACCTTACCGTAAAAAAGGTCAAGGTCAACCCAAGGTCATAATTTGAACAATCTTGGTAGTACTTGCGTACCCGATGCTACACACCAAGTTTCAAGGCCATCGGCCTACTGGTTCTGGAGAAGAAGATTTTTTTAGGTTTTTACCATATATGGGCATGGCGGCCATGTTGGTCATGTGACCAGGACCGTTTGAACAACTTTTTGTTCCTAAGGTCCCAGGAGGCTCTATATGAAATTTGGTTACAATCGGCCCAGCGGTTTCAGAGGAGAAGTCGTTTGAAATTGTGGACGGACGGACGGACGGACGGACGGACGGACGGACGGACGACGACGGACGACGGAGCCTGACCATACTATAAGCTCCCCCGGAGCCTCTGGCTCAGGTGAGCTAAAAACTTACATCCATATAATTTTTGTACATCAATATTGATGATGACATTTACACTGTAAACCTGGAACACCTATTCTGCCAACAAAACACACATTGTTTATTTGTACCTAACTGTTAATATGAAAGAATTGTGAGAGATCAACTCTATGTCTGCAAGCATATGTGAGTGAACTTTCCAGTCCGGTGAGTACAATTTTTCATGTGTCTTTACTTTTTCTTCTTCTTTAGCATCTAGCAATATTTTTTTCTACCGCTCTGATTAGGTTACAGAAATACAGCTTATATATAATGGAAACGTTACCCAGGACGTTACATTTCGTTGCTAGGTAAATCAAAAATGTCTTCTTGAAAATCTGTAAGGCAGTGAAACCATGGTAGAAGTTATTTAATAATTGTGTTATTTGTCTATATCAGACATTTTGTATATATATATATATCTCCATGTTATTTTAACATTGTGATCGGTTAATGTTTTTTCACTTCTTCTGATGATCTACATGCAGTAGTGAAACCGGTTAAGAAAATAAAGCGACAGAACTTTCAGGCAGATTTCTTCTTTCTATTTTATATATATATATAAACTGAGACTAACCATTTGGGTTTAAATACAGCTCTCTGTCCTCCTTCAAGAATGATAGACATCTTGAGTTGTGTCCCTTTGTACCCCACATCTGCCGATATTATCTTTCTTCTTGCCATAGACCTTAAAATAGCTCCTGAAAAAGACAGTGCACGATATTACCCTAAATGTACACATATAGTGTACATGCATATAGTTTCAGGGGGAGCAACTCTGCCACTTACATTTTTGATTCCCTTCTCAACTGGGGTTTACTCTTAGTGGAAAGAATTTGCTCCCTTATGAGCAAATTCTTTCCACTAAGAGTAAACCCCATTTTGGAAGGAACCTCATTCAGGAAAAGAAAAAGAAAGTCTTGAAAGTTGCTCCCTTAGCAAAAATGGCAGAAAAACACTGTTGTATACTCATACATCTTAATACTTTAATAGACCTGCTTAAGCAAACAGTGTAGATCCATGTTAGACTGCTCTACTTGGGCAGAGCTCCAGATAAAATGGGTTTTTGAGGATAATTCTGAGATTGGTTGGTTGGTTGATTTGATGCTTAACGTCCACGGTAAACAACTAAGGTCATGTCGGGACGGTCAGTTAACCTAACCACACTATTCCTGGGCAGGCTTAGACCTCCTAAGCCGTTAACCAGTACTAAGTGCACATACTTTCGCCAGTAACTGACAACTGCCCTTCTTGAGATAATTTCTCTTATTTCTCAATGAAAACATATTGTGATCCTTCATTAGAACCATCTCAAAGAGACGGTTCTAATGAGGAGTCATCACATACATTTTATGCAGAAACAGAGAAAATTATCCTTACTACATCTTTTATCTAGTAATGCAGCTCAATTATCAGAGGAACTAAAACTAATGTCCAATACAGCAATAAATCAAAGTTCCATTTATTAATAAGGTGAATGGCAACACATCCAGGGGGAGTTACTCGGCCATTTTCAATTTTACCTCCCATCTCAAAGGAAATCAATTTTTGAAAGAAAGAATTTGCTCCTCTAGGAGATATTTTTTTTCCTTAACCCTATTACACTCAGATAGGCCAAAACTCTATGGAGTTCTGGCTGTTCTGAATGCAAATAGGGTTAACAAGAGTATTCCCCTTACTGAACAATCTGGGCTGGCTTTGTTGTCCAGGCAAGCAAACAGGAAGTCATGAAAGTTGTTCCCCTTTGTAAAAATGATGGAAAGACGTGAAGGTGTACCCCTACACTTTCTGCAATAATTCTGGAAATAAACATTTAACATTTATTTAGTTTCAGTCAAAAAACATTATCTCTGCTTTTTTCAAATCAATCAAATCAAATGTACAAGTTCACAGACATAAAACACGTTTTTGATGACAACCACCTTTCTTGTTTTAATTATTGAGGACTCATTCACTGAAAACTATAGTCAACAAACAGCTCCAGGTCCAAATCAATAATTTCTTGTTCTATGCTCCTAAAAAGCCCAACTTCCTGCATATTAACTATCTGAATAAATGGAAAAGAGCATGCAATTCTCTGAGACAAAAGCTGCCTATGACAAAGGTTTAAAGATTTATAAAGCAAATGTTGGCCTCTGAAACCTCATTTCTGAAAATGCTCATTTTTTCCTGGAATCATTTTTAATTTATGTTTGCTTTTCATATTTTTGATCCAAACATGCAAGTTTTGGAGACATTTTGACAAGACAGTTCTGCTCAGACCTAGGTTCACTTCCTCATATTTCATCTTTCTCAGAAGGAGACAACTTTTGTGACTTCCAGTTCACTTCCCTTGGCAATATAGCCCTAACAAAATGAGGTCTACAATTAAAGAAAAGAATTCGCTCCTAAGTATCAAAGACTCTTAAAAAATCTCATGCCCCGGCTGAGGATCGAAACGGGAACCCTTCAATCTACAGTCGAGCACTCTACCACGTCGCTATAAAAGCCGGCTTGTACCTCAAGGCAGTACAAGTGTATGACGTACCTAACCTATACCCTGTGACATAAGGAGCAAATGCTTTCCTTTGAGAGTTGTCCCAATTGAAAAGGGGAGCTAAAAACAAAGTGGTAGAGTTGCTGCCCCTGAAAGTGTACACACTGATAGGGAGTGAGCAGTATACAGCACATTATGGGGCAAGATATAAACTTGTACACCCACACTGCTCAGCTCTGTTTCCATTCCCATGATATAAAAATGCTCTTTCCAACACATTAAAACTTTCAACACGAACAAACCAGAAGAGTCCCAGATATAATCACATTAACAGGTACAATGTGCTAACCAAAATCAATTGCAACTGGTATTGGTCGGTAAAAAGAACAGAGGATTGATTATTCCAAATTTGATTCAATGCAACTTCACATAATGGGGCAACAGCTGAGTACACATCTGAAGTTGTATTGATAGCGAGTTCTGGAAAATCAGGAGTATTTCATTTGGTGATAATTTTGGATAATTTCAGTTATAAGTCTATAAGAATGTAAGTTGTGACTCCTTATTAGAACCGCCTCAATGAGGCGGTTCTAATGAGTGGTCACAACATACATGTCCAAGGACAAAATTAGAAAAATTGTACCGCAAAATTCATCAATACATTTCTTACCTAGAGCGCTAATTCGTATAATGAAGACTTCTGAGTGCTTTCTTTTGTTCCTGAAGGTACTTGATGGTCAGTCTACTTTAGACTAATTTCTTTTATTGATTGTGGAATATACACTTAATGTTGCCTACTTAGTTAATGATGGATATATGACTGTGACAGACATAAATTCAAACTAAAAATAGTGAATAGTCTTTGCAGTAAGTAACTTTCTGTGTTAAAGATAGAATAAATAGAAGATTTGTGATTTTACAGCCTTTTCAACAACATTTAAGTTATCATTCCTTTGGGCTGATGAGGAAATAAGCTAAATGGTTGGTACAGGAAAATGTTCCATATCACAAACCCTTATGAAGAGTCTGATCGTGTTTGCCTGGGTAGTAGCATCTTCGCAAGCCAAGGATACTATGTCCACTTTGTTCCTTACGTACCCTTGACCAACAGCCTGTTCGTAAATCAAATTTCTCACTGTGCTATTTCACTGGATCATGCCAACAACTTCAAACACATGTACCGGTAATCAAATTATCCATAAAAAATATTTTCCCCATAACAGGCAATCTTTGAGATAGAAAAATATTGTGTTTACCGTGAAGCATTACCAAACTAGAAATGTGTCCACAATACACGGATGCCCCCGCCTAGTGCCTTGAGTAAGATGGCACCCAGATTACGGTACTGGCACTTGTAGGATAACTAGGTTCACTGAGGTAGACTTGTATAATACCTTGCAAAATTAGCCAAAGTCTGAAGACAGTGGACCATGAAAAATAGATCTTCATGACCTGATTCTTGTACATTCCTGTTGTACTTAAAGACATAAACCCTCATACAAAATTTCAAGTTGCTACAATAATAGGAACCCTAAAATCTACCTCTCACAGAAATCTTAACCTTGCAAAATCAGCCTAAGTCAGAAGTCAGTGGACCATGACATGTGGGTCATCTTGACCTGTTTCTTGAAAATTCCTGTTGTGCTTATAGATATAAATCCTCATACAAAATTTCAGTTGCTACAATAATAGGAACCCTGAAATCTACCTCTTACAAAAATCATAACCTAAGTCTAACAGGATCACATACGTACGTACGGACTGACTGACAAACGGACAGACATACGTACATACGTAATAACGTACACACATATGCACGAGCGAAACACTATATGCCCCCTGCATCATATGATGTGGGGGCATAAAAAGAATAGACTGTCAAGACCATTTCATCAGTAGTTTTGAGCAATTATGCAAAGTTCTGGGACAACTGTGTTTTGCAATAGTACTTCTGATTGGTTTAAGATTAACTCGCCCCAGTCAAAAGGCAACGCCATGGGAAATCCAATTTGCAAATAGGCCAGCTGCCATTGGTATGTAAGCAACAAACTTGATTTAGTAACCTTGGCTAGCAAAGAGGGGGTAGTAGTGCCAGGGTCCAGTTGTTCAAAGCATCATTAAAATATTGCTATATGAAGGTTTGTTACAAGTTCTAGAGCATCCAGAACATAGATATTTTTGCTAAAAAATTGTGAGCAAGTTATTTCAAACAAAAGCTACTCACGTTTTCAGCAAAACAATTCTGTGTATTTCCTTAGTAAAGAGTGGACCAAAAACACTACCAAGGGAAACCAGTGGTTAATCAATGATATTGATGCCTCATGAATTCCTAATACATAAGAGTTTGGAGTATGCACCAATCTACATCCCATGCCCATGACAGGTATGTTTCATGTACTCGGATTCTGACAGTCGTTATAAAGTCTGATTTCTGTAAACACCTTCCTCTAATACTGCTCTCACACCTAGCCAAATATCCTTGCGAATATGAAAATTTGAAATTCGCCGCAAAATCTCCGAAAATGATATGACTGGCCGGGAGAAATAGTGAAAAAGTAGGGCCTTATGAATACCATACCAATGTGAACAAACAGTTGCGAATCCATAACGAATCAAGTGAATGGGTTACGATTTCTTTTGCATTTTCTTGAGAATGCAATGAGAATGCATGCAAACGGCTTGCTAACACTTTCATCTGCAACTGCAAAAGAATGTCATACAAACATTATGTCTTGCTAATTCCTAGCGATTTCAGTGCAAATATTGCATATTTGTCTAGGTCGGTGTCATTAGGGTAGCGAAAATGGTGTGATTCCCTTGTCCTCTATACATTTCTAGTTCAGGCATTACCGAGGCAAGTGGCAACAATGCCAGACTTGGTTTCTGAACATGCTGTTGTTATGCTCCGTGCTGCCTTTGCTCTGCAGCAAGAAGAGCAAGAAAGAAGGCAACAGCAGCAGCAGGCCCAATGTAGAAAACTCAGACAAAGTAGTCAAAGGTCATATTGGGTGAGAAAAGTTAGAACAAATGCTAACAAATGCCTACAAAGGTCTTACAATCGCTACAAATGCCTTGCCATCAATAAGAATGGCTTACGATTGCTTATGAATATGTTGCGAATATGCTTTCCTTGTGAATTTAAGGGGCATGTTTCTAATCTTTGCAACACCCAGAGAATGCCCACGAATGCTTACGAATGCCTATGAATGTCTTCGATCACTGTGAATTGGCGGCAAATTGTATTCTTACGCCCATTCGCAAGGATATTCGGCTAGGTGTGAGAGCAGGATAAGCACTGTCATGTTTTCATGGAATCCAAAGTGCAGCCTCACTGATTTGCAATTTTACATAGTTTGGTTTACAAAAACGGCTGGCAGGTGAGAATCAAACAAAAAAACTTTATGGTATTTGGTGATAAAATGCTTAACCTTAATTTTTATGAACTAGAGAGAATAACTCACTACTATGTAATATTTTCATTGCTATGTAGTATGAAGTAAACAATCAAAAGGGATTTATTTACAGAGTGGCATAAATACGAAGAAAGCATTACAAGCTTGCACATGCCATGAATGATGTTAAGCATTTTGTATGATATCATCTCACATTAACTATTCTCTTAGAGGTTCTGTTTGCTAATACTGAGGCATAGCAAAATGCATAAATGATCACAGAATAATTACAGAATGGCCTTAGGCTGGCTAGCAGACATGTGCCTCAGCAATGCTAAATTTTATTATGTATAGTGTTGTATGTCTCTCACAATCAGCTGCTCACACTGATGAGGTTGGTTGCAAAATGGTTACATGACCTATCTGGGACATTTTAGTGCCAACTCCGAAGTGATCTGCAGGGATGGAAGCTAGTTGACTTGGCCATGCCTGGTACTGAAACTAAAAGGACTTTACACTATCACGGCCGTAATACCAATTTCCCTACCTGTGCTTTCGACCAAGTCAGTCAATGACCATAAATGGAAAAGTGGCTGTCGACCAAGACAATTGACAACAGTATCAGCTCTGTCAAAAGCCATTAACAATAGTTTCCATTTACTATTTTTTGTAATGTTTACAATCCTATTCTAGTTCGGCAGCCACTTTGTATAGTACAGACTTGGTCAAAAGCACAAGGTAGCCAAATTGGTATTACCCCCATGGATATGACTTTAAACAATTTGCCCCAAGATAAGGTGCTGATAATCACTGATTTGGGGCAAAGACAAAAATCTGTATAAAATGCTGAAAATATAACTGATCTTCCCAAAACTTAGCAGATGCCTTCTTTATGTTGTTTCTCACAATTTAGAATCCCAAAATGCAGGATTTGTTGATGTTAAAGGTAGGTTCCTGGACTAGCGATAACAATTATGTTCACAAAATAATTTCGTCTTTTTCTGAGTAGTATTGAATTTTCTTATTTTTCTGAATTAGTTGCTACTCAGAAAATCGTCAGATGTTGAAGAAAATAGTCGTTTTCCCTTTTGGTTTATTTTCTTTCGTTGGAATTCCGGTTCTAAAAATAACTATGTTTATTATGTCGTTAAGTGCGCGACTTCTGATGCCATTCTCCAAAGGTCAATTTTCTCTTGCCATTAGTTCTTCTAGAGGTCCTGGCATGGCGGATGGGTTAAAACTATCCCAAAATGCAATGCAACATGACTTCAGCAGCGTTAGTTATTTTTGGCGTGAACTAAAAATAGCGCTAACTGGTGTGCGAAGCAGAGTTAGGAAATCCCTTGCAAAACAACTTTTCTAATATTTTTTTTATTTACACTTTGTAGTGAAACTTATTCATTCCCTTTTTATAAGTGCTTTCTAACAACTTGGATGAAAGATCATCAAAATTATGATGCATTCCAAAGTACAGGAACCTACCTTTAAAAAGTGTTTGAATATGGAAAGATCAAAGGGTAATTTTCTGAGCAGAAATCTAAAACAAGAGGGCCATGATGGCCCTGGATCGCTCACCTGAGTATCCTGTGAACTTAACCTCAGAAACATCCATACGTCCAACAGACAGAGTTTCACAAAGATTCAATGGAAAATGAACCCTTTATTGTGTACCTTAGGTTTTTATAAGATTTAACCTAATGACCTTGTTTTTGACCCTACATGACCCAGTTTCAAACCTGGTCTAGATTTCTTGGATATAAACATTCTGCAAAGTTTCATGAATATCAGATCAAAACTGTGCCCTCTAGAGCGTAAACAATGTTTTTCTAAGGTTTGACCTAGTTTTTGACCCGACATGACCAAGTTGCACCCTTGGTCCAGATTTGTAGGAGATAAACATTTTGACAAAGTCTCATGAAGATTAGAACAAAACTGTGTCCTCTAAAGCGTTCACATAGTTTTTTCTAAGAACTGACCTAGTGACCTAGTTTTTGACCTGACATGGCCCAGTTTCAAATCAGGTCTAGATTTCATAAAAATAAACATTCTGACAAAGTTTCATGTAGATTATATCATAACTGTGCCCTCAAGAGTGTACACAACGTTTTTCTAAGATTTGACCTAGTGACCTAGTTTTTGACCCCCCCATGACCCAGTATCAAAGTTCGTCTAGATTTCATTAAGATAAACATTCTGACCAAGTTTCATGATGATTGGATCGTAACTGTGCCCTCTGAGTCATTCTAAGATTTATTTCTATTTTTAGCTCTGGTGGCCATATTGTTCAGCAGAGCGAAACCATTTGAGCAATTTTCGTAAAGAGTCCCCAAAGGAACATTTCTGTGAAATTATTTCAAAATCCGTTCAGCAGTTTTGGAGAAGAAGTCGTTTAAAGCAAAAGTTCGTGCTCAGGTGAGCTAAAAATAATATCATTATTGAAAATATACTTAGTGCTGAGGTTACCTCCCAAAAACCGAGAATCTCCCATTCTTTTGCAGCATTTTGAAGAAAGATAGACGTTTATGACAACAAGAAATTCAATAGAACTCATGCCCTAATCATTTCCATGGAACAAATTTTGGCAATTTTCAAACTTTCTGAAATTGCGAGGCATTTTTCTAGAAGTTGATAAAATCTCATAGTGATGCTTTCAAACGGGTTACCTTTAAGACATTCAGTTTCATAAACAAAATTGTTGTTTTCAATTAGGGTTGAGATTTCATGATTTTCATCTGTTTGAAAAAATTACAAGATTTTTACCAAAATTCCATGTTTTACAAAAATCAATCCATGGACAGGGGCATGATAGATATTGGATCAAAATTTGTGCTGTCAGTGACTTCAATCCTCTTTAAAAACTGGCAAATTGATTTGAAATTCTATGTCTTCTTCGATCAAAAGTAAATGACTCTCAAAGTAGGGATGCAATGCACTGTCGTCTATGGAACAAGAGGCCCAAATGGGCCTGATATCGCTCACCTGGCTTTTGTATCCGAATGGTCCCCATTCTGATACAAAATTGGTCCAATTCCAGAGATTTTCTCAATTTCACATTTTGCTACTTTTAGTAACAGAGGCCAACTTGTCTGGTCTTTATATATTTACTTTTGAAACACCTCAAGGCAAGAATCATTTTGCCACAAATTTCATCAAAATCCATTCAGGGGTTACTGAGATATTGTCAGTTTCATGTTTTGTGCTATTTTTAGTAACGACAGATGGCGGCCATCTTAGAATGCCAAAATGCAAAAAATTGAAAAGCTTTCATGCAAGGACCATTTTGACACAAAATTGGTCCAGTTCCATTGTAATTTTCTAATTTTCAAATTTTGCTATTTTAAGTAACAGAGGCCAACTTGACGGGTCAATATTTGTTAATTTGTGAAACACATCAAAGCAAGAATCATTTTGCCACAAATTTCGTCTCAATCGCTTCAGGGGTTAATGAGATGTTGTCATTTTTCATGTTTTGTGCTATTTTTAGTAACGGCAGATGGCGGCCATCTTGGAATGCCAAAATGCAGAAAATCGAAAAAGCTTATTGAAATGATCATTCTGACAGAAAATTAGTCCAATTCCACTGAGATTTTCTTATTTTCACATTTTTCTATTTTTAGTAACAAAGGCCATTATGACTTGTCTTTATTTAGTTACTTTTGAAACATCTCAATGCAAAAATCATTTTGAGACAAATTTCGTCAAAATCTATTCAGCGGTTACTGAGATATTGTCATTTTCATGTTTTGTGCTATTTTTAGTAACGGCAGGTGGTGGCCATCTTGGAATGCCAAATTGCAATTAATCTAAATGGCTTCATGTAAGGAACGTTCTGACACAAAATTGGTCCAATTCCATTCAAGAGTTCTTGAGTAATTGTCATTTTATGTTTGTGCTATTTTTAGTAACGGCAGATGTCGGCCATCTTGGAAGCCAAATTGCAATTAATCGAAACGGCTTCATGCAAGGAACATTCTGACACAAAATTGGTTGAATTCCATTCAACGGTTCTTGAGTAATTGTCATTTTTATGATTGTGCTATTTTTAGTAACGGCAGATGTCAGCCATCTTGGAAAGCCAAATTGTAATTAATCGAAATGGCTTCATGCAAGGAACATTCTGACACAAAATTGGTCGAATTCCATTCAAGGGTTCTTGAGTAATTGTCATTTTTATGTTTGTGCTATTTTTAGTAACGGCCCCCATGGTGGCCATCTTGGATAGTCAACTGGCACAAAATTGAAATAATTCCTTTTAAGGACCATTGCTGACCGAATCTGACCACAATCGATTGCGTTTTCTTGAGATACTGACATTTGACCAAAATCGGTCTTGTAAACGCTAAGTAGGTCACTGTGACCTAATTCCGCTATCGATTTTTTTCATTTTTACAATTTTTAATCCCAAGGTCCCATTAATGTTCCATGCAAACTTTCAACCAAATATATCAAATGGTTCTGGAGAAGAAGTTGATTTTGTTGTTTTTGCTATTTTTAGTAATGGCGGCCATCTTGGATTCTTGACCTGACCCAATTTTACAATTTTGAAACCCTGCAGTCTGGTCATGCTCCATGTAAAATTTGAAACCCATGGGTGCAGTGGTTTTAGAGAAGAAGTTGTTTGAAGTCGTTTGAATATGTCGTTTTTTGACATTGGCATTTGAGCAAAATTACACACGTAAACAGAAAGTAGGTCACTGTGACCTAATTCCGCTATCGATTTTTTTCATTTTTATAATTTTGAATACCAAGGTTTCATTGATGTTCCATGCCAAAATTCAGACAAATATACCCAGTGGTTCTGGAGGAGAAGTTTATTTTGTTGTTTTTGCTATTTTTAGTAACGGCGGCCATCTTGGATTTTCAACCTGACCCAATTTTACAATTCTGAGACCCTGGAGTCAGTTCATGCTCCATGTGAAATTTGAAACCCATGGGTGCAGTGGTTTTAGATAAGAAGTTGTTTGAAGTCGTTTGAATATGTCGTTTTTTGACATTGGCATTTGAGCAAAATTACACTCGTAAACAGAAAGTAGGTCACTGTGACAAAACTCCGCTACAGATTTTTTTCATTTTTACAATTTTGAATACCAAGGTTTCATTGATGTTCCATGCCAAAATTCAGACAAATATACCCAGTGGTTCTGGACAAGAAGTTTATTTTGTTGTTTTTGCTATTTTTAGTAACGGCGGCCATCTTGGATTTTCAACCTCACCCAATTTTACAATTCTGAGACCCTGGAGTCAGGTCATGCTCCATGTGAAATTTGAGAACCATGGGATCAGTAGTTTTACAGAAGAAGATGTTTGAATATTTGTTTTTAGGTGTTGACGGACACATTCCGTGACGACGCACGACGCACGCATTGGTATGACAATAGCTCACTATGGCCCTTCGGGCCAGGTGAGCTAAAAATCATTTGGTGCTTCTTTAAATATTATGAGTAGTTAATTAGCAATCCATGACACATCAATAATGTTGATTAGCCATTGGTCCCCCTTGACTTTATAACTTGTCAGTAGGGATAAAGTTCTTTTTCCCTATAAATTGATGAGGCTCTAGTTTTGTATGAAAATTGGAGAAATCTTTCCCAGTTTTAAAGCACTTGTCCACCAACTCTGATCTTGACTCTGACCTAAAATGTACCCAATGTTTAGCTCTTGTAATGGTCTCTCAAATAAACCCAAAGAAATTCTGGAAATGTGGACAATCTTAATCAATATGGACAATAAAGTTCCAATTACGGCATTATTGATGCTGAGTTACCGAGGACATTACTTCTTTCCTACTGAATTAAGTTGTTTACGGTAATAACTGTCTATATAGGGACAAAAGAGCATAATTCACTATTTACAGAAATGGATTCTATCACAATCAAATTCAGAGAATTATGATTTCTACCAGGGGATGTTTTTTTAACAAAAAAGTGCAGACCCTGACCAAACTGCTTCTTTAACCTCTTTTCTCTAGCATTTCTGCCAAAATATTCAGAACCATAATGGTAACTGACACTGGCAAGACAAAAAGCTGTGTCCTGGGTAATTAAAAACCAGCCCTCATGGAAACTTGACTCTGATTTAACATTGAAGATTGATTTTCATGTTTGTTTTGTTTGATTATTGTTTGTTTATTTTTTTCTATCTCTTCTTTTCCTCTCTTTCTGTTAAGTTTATCCCTTTCTTGTGTAATTTTCAAGAAAGACAAACCCCTAAGCCTTGAAGGGAAAATTTTGTAAAGTTTAGTCTAAGTCAATGCAATAACAAGACATATACACCAATTTTAGGCCAAAATCTTCAACAATTTTCATGAAATCTTACACAAATTTTTATGTACTCATTTAGATAGCTGTTTATACCAATTTTCAGGCCAAAATTTTCCATTTTTTCTATGAACTAGTCTTATGTTCTAGCATTTTCCCATATAAAAGCACCAACCAGCTAATTTGACCTTGCCATCAAAAAAGTCAACCTCAAACCAAGGTCATTATTTGAACAGTCTTGGTAGTAGTTGGGTCTCTGATGCTACATACATGTATCAAGTTTCAAGGACATCCATTAACTGGTTCTGGAGAAGAATATTTGTAAAGGTTTTTCACCATATATGGGCATGGCAGCCATGTTGGTCATGTGACCTGGATCTCTTGACCAAATTTTTATTTCCTAAACCCCTGGAGGCTCTATATGAAATTCTGTTACAATACACAGTTCCGAGAATAGCTGCTAAGCTCCGCCTGCTTAGTTACTGTTACTACGTCTCACAAGCTTACACAAAGATGGCGGAAAAACAAATGACAAATGCAATTGCCTGCTAAATGTTGGCGATCTATGGCGAAGAATCAGCCTCCTCATGGCCTACACATGCCAGTTGGCGCATCATGCATTTCCGATGCGTTCTGTTCTTGCAAAGCAGGGTAAATTTATCAAAAGTGGTGTTAGTTTGTTTTCTTTAAACAGGTATACATCCCTTCATTAAATGAAAGGTAAAATCACGGACTTATGTTGGAATTGACCACGTGCGATTTGTTAGTGAGACTATGTCACGTGCTAAGTTGTCATTGCATTGGCCAGGTATACGCTATCACGTGATTTTGAGTGACATTCTGGGTGTGGCTCGGAACTGTGTATTGGCCCAGAGGCTTTTGAGATGTTTGAAATTGTCGAAATATAAGAGACCTGGGTCAAAGAATGACCTTGACCTCTTGTACTCACAAATCTTCATGTACTCATTAAAACGACTGTATATACCAATTTTAGGCCAAAACTTCAACAATTTCCATGAAATCTTACACAAATTTTCATGTACTCATTCTGATAATTGAATGATGAGGAGATGTTTGAACTCATGCAGATAACTGTGTATACCAATTTTCAGGCCAAAATCTTCCATTATTTCCATGAACTAGTCTTATGTTCTAGCATTTTCCCACATAAAAGCACCAACCAGCTACTTTGGAGTAAACATATTTATTTCTTCAATATATTCACATTACAATACATATGTAGACAACACAAATGAACAAATGAAATGGATCACAAATTTTCATGTACCGTAATCGACCCATTTACCGCACCGTGCGCTTAACTTTTTCAAAATTGCAACAAAAAGATGTGGTTAAAATGTATTTAATAACCGCACACTCAGAACAATGAAATGCAGGGTGACTGGAAAGAGGCAACATGGGTAGGACTGGAAATACTTTGTGTTTATACTTTTCATGAGTTCCCTGTTAGTTATTGGGGTTTGTGAGAGTTTCAAAGAAAAAGCAGTGTGCGCTTGTGCAGTTTTTCCGGAAATGGCCTTGGTGTGCGGTTATAGGGGCATGTGCGGTAAATGGGTCGATTACGGTACTCATTAAGGCTGAAGTTCCAATTTTAGGCCAAAATCTTCAATAATTTCCATGAAATCTTACACAAATTTTCATGTACTCTGATAATTGAATTATGAGGAGACATTTGAAATTATTGAAACATAAGAAACCTGGAGGAGCATATACTGCACACACAGCCTAACCTAACTTTTTTTTTACATAATTTGCAATGCATAACCTACAGACATCTACAGATCTAAATAATTAATCTACACCTCTATTGTTAATCAATAACAGAAGTGGGTAAGATAATGCAATTAAATCAATAATTGGATTATAGGTCTGTAAAGTCATCTTCTGTGAAAATTACATCATAACAGTACTATATGTTTGGACATCCCACCCATTTCTATATATGGCTCCACCTTCTTCAACTTCAGGCATGAATTCTGCTTTATCAGATGATAGTTTATGTAACTGCTGACAAACAGTGCAGAACCAGATCAGACTGCTTCTCAGGAGCAGTCTGATCTGGGTCTTCACTCTTTGTTTCCACTTCATGTGATGCCTGAATATTAAGGGTAAAAGACGATACTTAGACAGGCATGCTGAAGTTCCAGACATAAACACAAAATTAACCTTTAGCAGAACTGCTGACAAGCTACAGTTTTGGGAATAAAGCTAATATTTTTCTTATCTCTCATGGAGTTACCATTTTTTACCCTTAACCATATGGAAAGCAATAATCAATATGGCTCAAAACCCACATTAGAGTATTTTTACAAGCAGTCTGATCAGGCTCAACATGGACTGTTATTCAATCTACATGTATATAGCATAGGGACATGTCCAAATTCACTTATGCAGAGTTGACGTAAGATATTGTTGACTGTTGAGGTGTCCTAAATTTTTTAAACTGTGTTAAGTACCACCTCTAAATAGCAGATGAGAAAATCTTCAAAAATGGGTAAACCTCAATGGCTGTTGTAGAGGTTTACTCCCATTTTTGCCTACTCCCATTTTGCCTATAATTTGTCTCATTTTGCCTATGTCAGCTGAAGACAAAACTAAATGGAAAGGAATTATTGAACGGTCAGCTGTGGTGCCCCAAAGACCTTGCAAGGTTATAGTTTGTTGTTTAGGTTTAACGGACCTTTGAGACAGTATTTCAGTCTATATCGGGACATCTCCTAGAGAGAAAGAGAAAGAAAAGAGAGTATAAGTACTAGCCACAGCTGAGAAGTTTTCTGATGTTTTCTCATAGCCTGATTGAACTATCTTTGTAGCAGTTTCCTTCAGAAACAGTTTGGTCAGATTATTTAGAAACCACAAACTGTATTTATTTGTTTATACAGTTTTTCCTTTTCAATCTGTCTAACAAGATGAATCTAGATTGTTGGATTGTTTTGGAAAAGGAAAACTCATCTCAAAGCAGCACTCCATCCAGTTTTACTTTTCTTTACAGAACAACTAAATGAGCCATGACATGACAAAACCAACAGTGGCATGTGCACCCAGGGAATCTCGGCGGCTATCTCCCCATAGGCTCAGAAAGCTGTCTCAAAATGCCAATCACTGCTCTTTAGTATAGCCTAATTAATTACACACTTAAATTCAAATCAACTAGCTGCTACCTGCCTTGTAAATTGCATGCAAAATGATACTGACAATGTTGTGCATGAGGTGTCACTGCAGATGTCTGATTAGCTTCCAGTCATGAAAAATGCATGCAGAAGGTGAAATAAACACACGTCAGAACTATTAATAGAAAATTAACTCAAAGTTTATAGGAATGGCTTTAACTAACGGCTAAGGTATTCAATGAATATTCTGTTCTAAGAAATATAACGGGAGAGAAAAATAATCAGTGGATGGTGTTGAGGCCTGAACAAGGAAATCTCAGGCTCATTTTCAGATTATTCATGTCTTATATGCTCAGCAAGCTATGCATAAGATTAAATAATCTGAAAACTAGCCTGAGATTTCCTGTCTCGGCCCCAAACCATCATAGATTCTATTAGACTCCCTTTTCAGTAAAGGTCCTCTTAAAGGAAAGAATTTGCTCCTGTAGGAGCAAACTCTTCCCTTCATGAGCAGACCCAATGTCAAAGAACTAACCCATATAGAGAAGCAAATATGAATTCATCCAAGTTAATATTATTGCATTATTTTCAGAAAAGAGGAAGGGGTTATTAGAGCAGGGGCATTTATTAGGATTAATACAGCAGCTATTGCAGTATTCTGTTTCAGCATACTGATGAAACTTCCAAAGATGACGACCAGCCAGCGCTACAGTCCTATACCCAGTATTGTGGTAAATAAGAAGAAACAGAGTGGTGACGAGGCTGGGTCAAGAGTGTCAGAGCTAAATGATGTAGATTTCTTTTACTCAAAAGAAAACAACTATGGGTAAGTTTCAGAGAAACAGATTATGCAAGATTTGGTTGAACATTTTTCATGTTTCTTTTTTTTTTCTTATTCTGTTCTGTGCAGAAACCACCTGTGGGCACTGGCTGCTAATGGAGCAGTGAGGCTTTTGCTGCTTTACGTCCACAGTAAACAGCTACTATGGTCATGTCGGGACGGTCAGTTAACCTAACCACACTATTCCTGGGCAGGCTTAGACCTTCTAAGCGGTTAACCAGTACTCCTAAGCGGTTAACCAGTAATAAGTGCACATACGTTTGCCAGTAGCTGACAACTGCTCTTCTTTAATTAGTGGAAGGAGGAGCGAAAGTATGTTGCCAGACCAGGTATCGAACCCAGGACCTCTGACTTATGAGTCAGGCGCCCTACTGATTGTGCTACGCGGCCCGGCTGAGCAGTGAGGCAATGAACAAGACAAGAATTCTGCAGAAGGCTATATTGAAACTGCATAATTTGTTGTTTTTTACTCTGGATTATTCTGCTGCTCACATCTTTTTAAGACCAGAGATAAACACAGAGGATACATTTAAAAATAAATAAGACGAAGACAGAATGAAAAGCAGACCAAGGCCAGCAACTGATACAGAAACAACAGTTTGTGTGAAAATTCATCACAAATAGTTTTAGTGTCTGAGGAAAGTAGAATGCTGGCAATAGATGTAAATTGGTTGGCTATGTTAAACAGTGTGAAAATAGGTCAAGGTCAGCAATTGACACTGGTACATCAGAGACAATGTCATTATCTAAGTTTGTGTGTAGTTTCATCACAAAAGGTCTCACAGTCGCTGAGAAATGGAGCTAAACACAATGGGAAACATGTATTTGGCTAAGTTCAACAGAGTGTGAAAAGTAAGTCAGGGTCAGCAAACAAGACTGGTGTTGAGGAGCTGATATCATGATGTAAGTTTGTATGAAGTTTCATTACAAAAGGTCTTTTAGTCTCTGTAAAACAGAGCTTAGCGAAGTAGGTAGATATAAATTTGGCTATGTTTAACAGAGTGTAAGAAGTAGATCAATGTCAGACCTTCACAAGTAAATGACATTGTGGCTGTCAAGACAATGTCATGATGTAAACCTGTGTGAAGTTTTATCATTATAGGTCTCTTAGTCTTTGAGAACATAGAAATGGAGCTAAAGATTGTCTGTACAGATGATGACATCCAAAAAATGTCAAAAATGGTATCAGTTTATCCTATGCCAGATGCCAACATCACATCTCTATCTTTGATGGCATCAATTTCTTTCAAAATAAAAACAGAAACTTTTCTAATGCTGAAATTTTTAAAATGCTGATCATTTTAGCAAGTTCCTGTATTATCAAACATTGTAAATCAATAGGTATGCAAGAAATTGTGGGTGTGAGTTGCTGAAAGCCAAACACAGCCAAGCCTCACTAAGCCACACAGTGACCCTCGGGATGAATTTTGCTATCTGGATATCAATGAAAGACACCCTTATCCTAATTATCCTTACCTAATTCTGGTGTATATTCTGGGTGTATCTCTCGTGATGTCACCCATCTCTCAGCTATTGTCCATGGTGACTCCATCAATGGATGGTTATAGTCTACCCTGTATTTCTTTATCAGTTCTTGTATCACATCATCTTTCCTTATTTCAGCTTGTTCATCATGGTGGTGCTTCAGGAAGCCATGTTTACCTTCTATATGATGTCTAACATTCAGTCTCTCCAACTCAATCATTTCTAAATCTTTAAAATTATTGCCCCTTATCTCTGGTTCTAAGATTTTATATGATACAAACATTATAAAGCAGATAATCACTGGAAGCACCACATTTCTTCTGATATGTCTGACCCTCATACTGATAGTAACAAGACAGGAGCGACTACTCCCCTTCACATGGAAGAGATCAAACTTGTACTACTTCTGTCCCTTGCCCTGTGATCTGAAAGAAGAAAATACGAGAAATTGGTACAGATGAAGACCATGATCAGACTGCTCCAAACCTGCTCAGGCCCCGAGGTTAAAAAACTTTTTTCGTGCTCAACTCAGCTGAGCATGAAATTTTCTCTGCTGATAAATACGAAAATGCCAACTACAGTTGGCATTTTCATATTGATAAGCAGAGAAAATTTGATACTTAGCTTAACCAAGCAAGAAAACAACTGTTCTTATCAGTAATTTGTTATTTATTAACAGGTAAAATTTCATGCTCAGCTGAGTTGAGCATGAAAAAAGTTTTATAACCTCGGGGCCTGTTCACTGGGTGGTTGCTTAGTCCCGGTGAGCGATGATTTTTTCTGACAATCGTCAACTATTTTTTCTGACAATTAGTGCATCGTAAGCGTGACGAAGCAAAAGGGTAAGTGAACAAACTTATTTTCAATATTTTCTCCTGATCTTTTGCAAACAGGCTCTTATGAGCTCATTTAGTCGTTTGTCACATTTTTTCTGTGAAATAACCCCTGCAAACCAAGGACAAAAATTACAGCAAATGTCAAGGATTTGCTCCTACAACGAATTTAATGTCCCGGATTTTTTCCCAAAGTGTCCCGGATTTTTTCCTACCACATATATTGCATTTCAGAGACCCAAAACTCGGATTATTGACTCAGCAATTAGATTTTTTTAGTGTGTGATCTAATTTAATTTCGCCGATTGAACATCAGAAGCATTACTGACATGTATGCCGTGGTATGCCTCAAGGAAAACTATCACTACAGGTGTTCATGAGTGAAAAAAATCAACACACGACAGAAAGAGAGGATTTTTGTTATCTTTTATGCTTAATAATTACAGAACTTATAATTACAGTCATCAGATTGTTCCAAATTGATATTGCTGGCGACAGAGAATTAACCTTTCTCCCTGCCATTTTGCTTCAGTGTGGTGTTGCTAAGCGTTGATGGATGGATGACTCCTGTTCAAAAGTATTTCATTTATGTAGTGCCCACCAAACACAAAGAAATGGAGCAATCCAAGGCATACTGCAAGTACCCCCTAGAGTCACACCACCCAATGCGTCAAGTGCACACTACCTCAAAATAGTAGCCCGCAGCCACCGATAGACTGACACCATCTTGCTCACAGTTTCTTTTAACAACTTGGCGCCAAACCACCGAGCACCCTGCCAGCCTTCATAATTCCACATGTACCCACCACAGCCCCATCCGAAGATGAGGCTGCCATGCATACCACTTCTATATTGGCACCCATTAGAACCACCATAGCTATGGAATCCAACATATGTCACATCAGGTTGTTATAAGCAGAGGCGTAGCTCGAATAAGGCCTGGAGGGCCAGACTTCAACAATTTTCCCTCTTTAAAGTAAAAAAAAAAACTTTCGAGCGAAGCACCTCTGAGTTTTGCCTCCTAACTCTATGAGGGACTATTCCCAAAAGAGAGAATCTCCTCCTCCAGGAGCAAATTCGTCCCTCTGAGAACAAACCCTCCATAAAAAAGGACTTCTGTCCAAGGAAAACTCAAAGGGACAACTCACAAAGGAAAGAATTTGCTGCTCTAGTGGCAAACTCCTTCATTTAGGAGCAGATCCTTCTAAAATGGATTCCCATCCAGAGAAAACTTGATGAGAAAGTCACAAAAGTTGTTTTCTTTTGTAAAAATGGTGGTAGGAGGCACATGGCTAAAAGAGTATACTTTTGAGAGAAGCACCTCTGCATTTTTGCCTCCCTTTTAAATGAGAGACAACTCCCAAAGAAAAGAATTTGCTCCTCTAGAAGCAAATTCCTCTGTCTGAGAGCTGAGCCCTCTAAGAAAACACTCCCATCCAGAGAAAAATTGAGGAGACAACTCCTCAAGGAAAGAAGTAACTCCTGTAGGAGCAAATTCTCTCGTTCATAAGCAGACCCCTCCAAGAAAGGAGTCCCATCCTGAGAACAGTTGAAGAGGAAGTCACAGAAGCTGTTCCACTTTGTAACAAGAGGGCCATGGTGGCCCTGAATCGCTCACCTGAGCATTAATCAGTTCACTGGCTCTGGTGAAGATTTATAAGAGTTTTTACCATACTAACATTTGACCTAGTTTTTGACCCGGCATGACCCAGTTTCAAACTTGGCCTGGATATTGTAAGAATAAACATTCTGACACAGTTTCATTGAGATTGGATCAAAACTGTGCCCTCTGGAGCGTATACAAGGTCGTTCTTATATTTGACCTAGTGACCAAGTTTTTGACCCGACACGACCCAGTTTCAAACTTTACCTAGATTTCATTATGATACATTCTGACAGAGTTTCATGAAGATTGGATCAAAACTGTGCCCTCTAGGGTGTACACAAAGTTTTTCTAAGATTTGACCTTGAGCCGACATGACTCAGTTTCATAGAGGGCTTAGATATACGGACAATAAACATTTTGACATAGTTTCAAGAAGATTGGATCAAAACTATGCCTTCTAGTGCTTACACAACATTTTTCTAAGATTTGACCAAGTGACCTAGTTTGTTTACCCGACATGACCTACTTTCAAACTTGGCCGAGAGTTTATGAAGATAAACATTCTGACAAAGTTTCATAACGATTAGATCAAAACTGTGTCCTCTAGAGCGTACACAAGGTTTTTCTATGATTTGACCTAGTGACCTAGTTTTTGACCCGACATGACCCAGTTTCAAACTTGTC
Organism: Ctena decussata; assembly: GCA_963989385.1. Taxonomy (NCBI): domain Eukaryota; kingdom Metazoa; phylum Mollusca; class Bivalvia; order Lucinida; family Lucinidae; genus Ctena; species Ctena decussata. The sequence continues at coordinate 121,977,192 of OZ022498.1, forward strand.
CTACATATTATGAGGATAAACATTCTGACAAAGTTTCATGAACTTTGGATCAAAACTGTGCCTTCTAGAGCGCACTCAAGGTTTTTCTAAGATTTGACCTAGTGACCTAGTTTATAACTCGACATGACCAAGTTTCAAACTTGGCCTAGAGTTTATAGAGATAAACATTCTGACAAAGTTTCATAAAGATTGGATCAAAACTGTGTCCTCTAGAGCGTACACAAGGTTTTTCTATGATTTGACCTAGTGACCTAGTTTTAGACCTGACGTGACCCAGTTTCGAACTTGTCCTAGATACTATGAGGATAAACATTCTGACAAAGTTTCATGAACTTTGGATGAAAACTGTGCCCTCTAGAGCGTACACAAGGTTTTTCTAAGATTTGACCTAGTGACCAAGTTTTTGACCCGACATGTCCCAGTTTCAAACTTATCCTACATATTATGAGGATAAACATTCTGACAAAGCTTGATGAACTTTGGATCAAAACTGTGTCCTGTAGAGCGTACACAAGGTTTTTCTATGATTTGACCTAGTGACCTTGTTTTTGACCCGACATGACCTACTTTCAAACTTGGCCGAGAGTTTATGGAAGTAAACATTCTGACAAAGTTTCATAAAGATTAGATCACAAGAATTCCGCGGAATGCGGTGTCTCGCCTGCTGGCGCTGTGTCACAAAGCAGAGCTAAATCAGCAAAGATGTATGAATGAACCAAGTTTTATGGCTCTAGCCCTTACAGTTTCTGAGAAACAGACTAAACGCGTAAACTTGCCAAAAAATTGCAAAGTCAGCCAACCGTAAAATGTTGATAAAGACTCAATATCAATGATGACTTTGAGTTCTTCTCTTCCAGATGAATGCATGGCCCAAGTTTCATGGCTCTAGCCCTTATAGTTTCTGAGTAACAGACCTTAACGCAAAAACTTGACAAAAAATTGCGAAGTCAGTCAACCGTAAAATGTATGTCAAGACTTAATACAGATGATGGCTTTGAAAGTTACTCTTTCAGATGTATGCATGGCCCAAGTTTCATGGCTCTAGCCCTTATAGTTTCTGAGAAAATGACCTAAACGCAAAAACTCGACAAAAAAGTGCGAAGTCAGTCAACCGTAAAATCTAGGTCAAGACACAACACTGATGATGGCTTTCAGCTGTACTCTTCCAGATGTATGCATGACCCAAGTTTCACGGCTCTAACCCTTATAGTTTCTGAGAAAATGACCTAAACGCAAAAACTCGACAAAAAATTGCGAGGTCAGTCAACCGTAAAATCTAGGTCAAGACTCAACATTGATGATGGCTTTCAGATGTACTCTTCCAGATGTATGCACGACCCAAGTTTCATGGCTCTAGTACTTGTAGTTTCTGAGAAATCGACCTAAACGCAAAAACTCGACAAAAAATTGCGAAGTCAGTCAACCGTAAAATCTAGGTCAAGACTCAACATTGATGATGGCTTTCAGATGTACTCTTCCAGATGTATGCATGACCCAAGTTTCATGGCTCTAGTCCTTATAGTTTCTGAGAAAATGACCTAAACGCAAAAACTCGACAAAAGTTTACGCCGACGACGCCGACGACGACGACACCGGAAAAGCAATACATATGTCTCGCCTCTGCTTCGCAGGCGAGACAAAAACTGTGTCCTCTAGAGCGTACACAAGGTTTTTCTATGATTTGACATGGTGACCTAGTTCTTGACCCGACATGACCCAGTTTCAAACTTGTCCTATATATTATGAGGATAAACATTCTGACAAAGTTTTATGAACTTTGGATCAAAACTGTGCCTTCTAGAGCGTACACAAGGCTTTTCTAAGATTTGACCTAGTGACCTAGTTTTTGACCCAACAAGACCCAGTTTCGAAGTTGGCCTAGAGTTTATAGAGATAAACATTCTGACAATGTTTCATAAAGATTGGATCAAAACTGTGTCCTCTAGAGCATACACAAGGTTTTTTCTATGATTTGACCTAGTGACCTAGTTTTTGACCCGACGTGACCCAGTTTCAAACTTATCCTAGATATTATAAGGATAAACTTTCTGATTAAGTTTCATGAACTTTGGATCAAAACTGTGCCTTCTAGAGCGTACACAAGGTTTTTCTAAGATTTGACCTAGTGACCTAGTTTTTGACCAGACATGACCCAGTTTCATACTTGGCGTAGAGTTTATGGAGATAAACATTCTGACAAAGTTTCATAAAGATTGGATCAAAACTGTGTCCTCTAGAGCGTACACAAGGTTTTCCTATGATTTGACCTAGTGACCTAGTTTTAGACCCGACGTGACCCAGTTTCGAACTTGTCCTAGATACTATGAGGATAAACATTCTGACAAAGTTTCATGAACTTTGGATCAAAACTGTGCCCTCTAGAGCGTACACAAGGTTTTTCTAAGATTTGACCTAGTGACCTAGTTTTTGACCCGACATGACCCAGTTTCGAACTTGGCCTAGATTTTATGGAGATAAACATTCTGACAAAGTTTCATAAAGATTAGATCAAAACTGTGTCCTGTAGAGCGTACACAAGGTTTTTCTATGATTTGACCTAGTGACCTAGTTTTAGACCTGATGTGACCCAGTTTCGAACTTGTCCTAGATACTATGAGGATAAACATTCTGACAAAGTTTCATGAACTTTGGATGAAAACTGTGCCCTCTAGAGCGTACACAAGGTTTTTCTAAGATTTGACCTAGTTTTTGACCCGACATGACCCAGTTTCGAACTTGGCCTAGATTTTATGGAGATAAACATTCTCACAAAGTTTCATAAAGATTGGATCGAAACTGTGGCCGCTAGAGTGTACACAAGCAAAAGTTGACGGACGGACGTCCGGACGTCCGGACGGACGTCCGGACGTACGACGGACGACGGACATCAGGGTATCCCAAAAGCTCACCCTGAGCACTTCGTGCTCAGGCGAGCTAAAAATGGTGGAAGGGGGCACATTTTCAATAGAAGAGGGATCTCTTATGGAGGTGCATGTATTCATATTTCAAAATACTTCTTTTAGCCTAGTATTAGGTCTGGCTGTGCTCCTGATAAATATTCATCACAGAAACTCTAGTTGTATGAGTCAGCTTACTGCTGCATGGCAATAAGTGCTGTGTGGCGGCCGAAAAACGTCTCGCCAAAACTTCACCATAGGGCAGATTATATAATTTCTGGTCATTTTGGAAACATTAATTTCATTTTGAGTCATTCTGAAAATAGAGTGGCTGAGTCGCTGCTAGGGGCATGACTGGTGTTGCACATTACATGTATAACACGGAACTGAATACCGGTAAATTGAGAATAATTATTTGTCTGAGAAAATCTGAAGTCTGTTGAAATAATTTCAGTATGCAATGTCATTGAAAAATTAATGGAACATGGCTAACAGTTTATAACAATAACGTCATATATCTGTTACCATAGTAACTAGGAGTTCAAAATCATGCCAGAGTGACGTCATCTAGACGTCATTCTGCCAAGAGGCTGTAATTCCACAATAGCTAGTATCATTTGTATGGGAGTATGGCAAACAGTGTTTACTACGCTCCATCAATTTTTCAACGGCATAACATACTGAAATTCTTAAAACAGGAACTTCAGATTTTCTCAAACAAATAGAAACGTCACTGAAACAGGCGTAAGAAGGCGTGTAACAGCCGTTAAATGTCTCACCGTGCCCAATCATTGTGCAGATTATATAATTTCTGGTCCTTTGGAATCATTGATGTCATTTCGGCAAATTTTAAAAGAGATTAGCTCCTGCTAGGGACATGGCTGCAATTGACTTGATTGATTGATTGATTTGATGCTTAAAGTCCACGGTAAACAGCTATGGTCATGTCGGGACGGTCAGTTAACCTAACCACACTATTCCTGGGCAGGCTTAGACCTCCTAAGCGGTTAACAAGTACCAAGTGCACATACTTTCGCCAGTAACTGACAACTGCCCTTCTTGAATCAGCGGAAGGAGAAACGGAAGTATGTGGCCAGACCGGGTTTCGAACCCAGGACCTCTGACTTATGAGTCAGGTGCCCTACTGATTGCGCTACGCGGCCCGGTGGCTGCAATTGAACCGAGTATGTTATTTTCATTTATTCCTTTTATGTATCCCTTGCTTTCAAAGGACTGACTTCTCAGAACATTTTGATTTAAACATTTCTGATCTGGTGTTGATGTGTAGTATGTAAAAATGTTCAGTCCCTCAAGCGTAGAAGCTGGACCTGTGCATTGTCAAGCCTCACATACACTATGCTATGGTGAGGATTGTGAGGAACAGGCAAGCACTGTACACCAAAGATAGTACAAAAGGAAATATTAATGCTTTGGAATCACACACATACACACGTACACACGCATGCATGCACACACAATTCTGGAGAAACAATGTAAATTTACTATGCCTCATAAGAGAAAAAATAGCCTGACCGTGGCGGCATTCAAATTTACAGCCAAATTTGAAGCAATAGAATGGGCTACATAGTGCATACAATGGAAAGGCTGGTCTTTTGATGACCGACAAATATTTTGTCATCCATTTATGCACCAAAATTAAGTTTGAAACATTTTTTGATCTTGCTGTTCAATATATGCGCAATAACGTATCATGATAACTACTCATTTTGTGGTTTGCGTTGTCAGAAAAAATCAGCCTAGGCGCTTAAATCTATTGTAGGAGCAAATCCGGGACTTGTAGGAAAAAATCTGGGACCTATGAAAAATGAAAATGGGCTTACAGACCTATTTATATTATTGTAAAGTGTCAAAAAATAATGAGACATTTTCCCAACACCGATTTATGATTAAAACTAACGTTACCCTATGGTAAACTTCGCAGACATAGACATAGAGGACAGTTCTTCAACATGTACCCTAAACGAAAATTTCCAAGTTTCTTTAATCTGTTGACCACGTTAAACATGTGTATTTTATCTAATTTGCCTAATCTCTACCAAGAATAAGCATAGGATTTGTAAATAAATGTTTTAATCGACTAAACACACCATTTTGTCGCACAAGTTTTCTTTTATGACGTCACGGAGTAAAAAATATTGACGATTTGGAAAAAATCCGGGACCGTTGTCAGAAAAAATCGTTGACGATTGTCAGAAAAAATCATCGCCCACCGGGACTATGCAACCACCCAGTGCTGTTTGCCATTCTGCAAAACCTTTTGAACAGCCTCCAGATAGTTATCTTGCATCTGCACAGTGGACCTGTTCATCCTTATGGTATTAACCAGAGGTGTCCTTTTCCAGTTTCAGGATAGGAGCCTTGGTGGCTCAGCAGGTTAAGCACTGGCCTTTCGATCTAGAGATCTTGGGTTTGATCCCCACTGGAGGCATTAGTCCACAGAACGTTAAAGAGTCAGCATACAAGGTACTGGAAATCTCTGAAAAAGAGGAGGAAAGATACATGTAGCTAACTCATAACTTGCTTAACAAAGGTCTGAGGGGTGCAGCCAGTATACCCACAAATGACCTTGTGTGCCCAGGGAGGCATGCCAGGAAGCATCATTGATTAAGAGGCCCATCACGTGAGGTATATAGGCATTACTTCATGTAGCATAGTTTGGGACATAACATCTAAGAGTCGCATGGCTGGTGATGCAACTTCTGAATGGCCCATTGTTTGTGAAGAAACGTCACATGGATTTTGACATCCGATTTACTTAAGAGAGGCCCTTCAACTGAACATATCATAATTATTTGACTAGAAAAGGTGTTTATAAACAAGAGGGCCATGAGGCCCTGAATCGCTCACCTGAACAACTGGCAAAGTGACTTTTTCTTATGTCTGAAATTGTCAAAAAATGAGTCTTGCGTCAAAAGTCAAAGAATGACTATGACCTCTTGTACTCAAAAATCTTCATGTACTCATTAAGACAATCATATATACCATTTTATGCCAATGAATCTTATCTTATAGAATTCTCCAATATTTGACCATGCCGCAAAAAAGATCAAGGTTAACCCAAGGTTATCATTTGAACAGTTTTGGTAGTACTCTAGTACTCCATGCTACTTACCAACTTTCAAGGTCATAGGTATATTGGTTCTGGAGAAGAAAAATATTAAAGGTTTATACCATAAATGGGCATGGCAGCCATGTTGGTCATGTGACATGGACCGCTTAAACAAATTTTTATTCTCTCAACCCCTGGAGGCTCTAGATGAAATTTGGTTACAACTGGTCAAGTGGTTTTTAAGGAGATTGTTTGAAATTTTCAAAATATGAGAGTTCTGGGTCGAAGGTCAAAGAATGACCTTGACCTCCTGTACCAACAAATCTTCATGTACTCATTAAGATGACTGCATATACTAATTTTTATGCCTAAATCTTCAAACTTTTTGATGAAATCTTATGTTGTAGCATTTTCCCATATTTGACCTTGCCGTAAAAAGGGTCAAGGTCAACCCAAGGTCATAATTTGAACAATCTTGAAAGTACTCAAGTACTCAATGCTACATATCAAGTTTCAAGGCTATCGGTCAATTGGTTCTGGAGAAGAAGATTTTTAAAGGTTTTTACCATATATGGGCGTGGCGGCCATGTTGGTCATGTGACCTTGACCGTATGAATAAATTTTCATTCCCTCAACCCCTGTAGGCTCTATATGGAATTTGGTATCAATTGGCCTAGTTGCTTTTGAGGAGATTGTTTGAAATTGTCAAACTATCAGAGTTCTGGGTCAAACGATGACCTTGACCTCTTTTACTCATAAATCTTCATGTACTCATTTAGATGACTGTAGATACCAATCTTCAACAGTTTCCAAGATATCTTATGTTCCAGCATTTTGCCATACAAAACCACAAGGAAGCAAATTTGACCTTGCCGTAAAAAAGGTCAAGGTCAACCCAAGGTCATAATTTGAACAATCTTGGTAGTGCTCGCGTACCCAATGCTACATACCAAGTTTCAAGACCATCGGCCTGTTGGTTCTGGAGAAGAAGATTTTTTTAGGTTTTTACCATATATGGGCATGGCGGCCATGTTGGTCATGTGACCAGGACCGTTTGAACAATTTTTCGTTCCTAAGGTCCCAGTAGGCTACATATGAAATTTGGTTACAATCGGCCCAGCGGTTTCACAGGAGAAGTCATTTGAAAGTGTGGACGGACGACGGACGGACGACAGACGGATGTACGCCGGACGCCGGAGCCTTACCATCCTATAAGCTCCCCCGGAGCCGCTGGCTCAGGTAAGCTAAAAACTATGCCCCCAACCATATGCCTAACCCTAAAAAGCAATGGTCCATACTAAAAATAATTAAAGGAAATCATCAGTCAATCAACTTATCATATCCAATCAGCTGACCAAGTTCTGAGTCCCTTGCTCAAATACTTCTTACAAGCTTAAAATGACAAAAATTTGAAAGGGCCATAACTCAAAAAATAATTTGGTGGAATTTGTTCAAAAGTTAATCTACTCTTCATCTCCAGTTAGCTAAGTTTCAAGTCCCTAGCTCCAATACTTTTAGATATAACTTGCTGACAAGTTTAAAATGCTGAAAATTTGAAAGGGCTATAACTCCATAAATGATGGACAGAATTCATTCCAAAGTTAATCAGTCAATCTACTCTAGTCAATCTACTCATCATCTCCAATCAGCAGACCAAGTTTAAACTCCTTAGCTTTCATTCTTTTCAAGGTTATCTTGCTGAAAGGGTTAAATACTGAAATTATCAAAGGGCCCTAACTCCAAAAATATGACTGAATTTGTTAAAAAGTTGATACTCAGTTCATCTACTCATCATTCCTAATAAGCTTAAATACTTTTTGAGATATTTTACTGACAAGATTTCAGTATGATTTTTGTCAAAGGGGCATAACTTCAAAAAGAGAGATAACTTGGAAAGACAAAAAATACATGACAGCTATTTTTTGATGATGAATCCATTTGTGAAATTTCAAAGCTCTAGCATGTTCTTAAGATATGGTATGTGTGACGAAAGGACACGCAGGCGGAAGGATGCAGGGATGGCCCGACAACCGAGAAGCAATATGCCCCATCAACTTCTTCCAAGTTGGGAGCATAACAAAACAAATGTTGACTTTTGTTTCGGTGAACATGAAGTGTAACTGAGGTAAATGAACACACAATTACTACTGACCCCCATTTCGTGTAGGTCGATATAAATTGTTTACTTTTCAATAAGGCCAAATAAAAAAATAGTTGTGTTTCTGGTTCCCCGTCCGACCGTGCGTTTTTGGGCCTGACTCTGAACTTTTTTTGTGATTTTCTGAAAAATTTGCAATTCAAAGGTGCGCTGGTTCGGGCCGGATTCCTTTTTATGATTTGGTCCATTACAGTCGATTCGGGTAGGGTTTCATGCACCTAGACTGGTTCTTGAATGTCTAAATAATTATATACCATCGAGAGAAAAGCTCGTGAACCAGGCTACAAATATTCAAGATGGCTTCCTACTGCCTGCCATCAACCGTGATGGCCATAAAACTCAACAAAGTGTGACCACACATATGCAAAGAGTTTGATGCTTACCATCAGAAACACGAAATTAATTGAAGAGATTTTTAACGATCATCTTAATATCCCTGATCATGAATTGAATGAAAAATGCTATGTGGTAAAATCCTTCTGTAAAACAGAACTGAACTCTTCGGAGACGTTTGAGGTTGAAAATATCCTCACAGTCGGCGAAGTTGTTGATAAATTCAGCATCAAATACATTGTGTATACGTGCGAGCAAACTGAGAAGAGTCCTCTGGGAAAAAAAGTTTTATTTTTCTTTCTCCATCCTAAGCCACCCACTAGCTTATTCTAAGTAGAGGCAAATGTTGTCAAGTGCTGTATAGGTCGCTGGATTGAGCCTCACACACGTCACTGACTGGAAGACTCAAAATGTCCACAAAGCAGCATATGGAAATACACATTCACGTTTGAAAACTTCGGCTGTACGTCCATATGATATAAGCAGACTTGGCTGCCCTTAGAAGCAAACTGCTCATCAATGATAGCAATATAATATATTTTGAAGGAAATGATTTTAAGACAAGCACATAGTATATCACAAACTTTATCTACCAAAATTACAGGTTTAAAGCATCAAACAATGGGTAAACAAATAGTTTCAGAGGCAATTTTAAAAAAAAAGGTAAAACCTACATACCAACCCTTTTATTTTTCGGTAAGGAACCAGAAACACAACTATTGTTTTTTTGGCCTAACACCTTATGTCCACCTCAACAAAAGTCACTCATTGTATTATATAATAATGGGAAGCCTTTGGTCAAAACTGAAAAAAAAAAAAAAAAAAAAAAAAAACATTTTCTATTGCCTTTACTCACATCTCTTTTACATGTGTCAACTCTAATGAGGTGTGTTAGAGACTTAAAGGCCATAAATTTGCATAGGTAGCACATCACACAAGCTCTTGATTTGCACCATTTATATCAGGGGATAAGGCTGGGATGAGTACCTGGGTACCCGAGTTCGGGTTGGGTAGACCAATTACCCGGGTACATATTTACTACCTGTTACCCGGATGCTTTTTATTATGTAGGCCTGATGTATAAATATTCTTTTTTTTTTCAATAGAATTCCAAGCAAATAGAGCAAAATTTAAGCAGACTTTCTTGTATAAATATTGCAAACATAATACTTACAAACCATTTTCGTAAATTATAAAAGGCAGATTTCTACATTTTCATATCCATCCCATGCACCCGTATGCAAACGACAGATACCTTACATATTATTTGATCTGAAAGTGTATTTTCTAACTGCTGATCAAAATGATGTGGTAACGGGTACCCGGGTACCCACGGGTAATAGGCACTCGGGTATCAAATCTCTACCTGTCCCAGCCCTATCAGGGGATGCAGAATGCGTGGCAGAATGATTTTAAACAGTTCCACTGTGAAACATGGGATAAGTTTAATACCTGGAATGGAATGGAATGAATGAGATATTCTGCTGTACATTCAACTAGTAACAAATAGCTATCTATCTCTTGATACTGAGACGATCATTTGCTCCATGATCCTGGGATGGTACTCTTACTGGACAGAATTTGATCCCTCACAGGGAGAAAATTCATTCCTGTAAGAGTTCCATCCCACAATGAAGGAGAGAAGTGGAAGAGATAACAGAACTCCTGATAAGAGGTAACAGGGATAATTCAGAGATAATTTTCCTTATTTCTCAATGAAAGTATATGTTGTGACCCCTCATTAGAACCATCTCGCCGGGATGGTTTGACCCCTTATTATATAGACGCATCTCGCTGAGATGCATCTAATGAGGGGTCTTAACATATGTTTCTATGGAAAAATAAGGAAAATATCCCTAAAATATCCCTGTTACCCTTTCTTATCTGGAGCTCTGAGATAAGCACTGCCAGTACATTCCATTCCATGTTTCAAACTTTGCCTGAAAACAAAAAAAAGCTTGACTTGTAGCCTATGTTCAAGGTTTAGAACAATACCTGCTCAAAGGTTCAAAAATTAACAAAACGAATTAACACCATTACTGATTTCAAAGTGATATGACCACATATTTCTGAGTAGTCTGTCTCAAACACATATAGGTCATATTCTGATCAGCTGTCAAAAAGCTGGTAACAAACACAATGGCCTGCAGACTGGAGGTCTCTGGAGCAGAGAAGAGCAGACACTCGCCTTTGCATGCTGTACAAAATTATTCACAATATTGTTGCTGTACCTCTCCCATCGCATTTTACACATCCTACAAGAATGACACGTCACAGCCACCCCCTTGCGCTACTTCAAATCCACACTCAAGCAATTTTTTATAAGTATTCTTTCTTCCCCCTGGCTGCTGTGCAATGGAATCAACTACCAGCTAACGTTGTTTTGCTGCCTACACTGACTCAGTTCAGTGCGGCAGTCCGGTCTCTTGACCACCAGATGCCATAAATACAACAGACCTGTTTTTAACCTAATTTTAATATCTCACTTCTGTTAACTGTTTTGACCCTTTCATCTTTCTTCACCTCACTTTTGCACTTTTTAGTCTCATCTACTCATCTCACTTTTTTTTCCTTCACGGCGCGCAATCATCCTGCACGTAATCCTCGTGAGGGGGTGTTGCAGTACAACTAGATAGATAGATATACTGCGGCCCACAAAATAGCAACTCTGACGGCTGTATCACTATTCATCTGTGAGATCAAATAAACAAATATGTGTGTATAGGGTAACAGGTCTATATATCTTAGGTAAGGAAAGCTCCAACATTATGGAATCCGAGGAAATACCTACAGTTGGGTCAAGTCATTCTTGGCATTGCGGAATCAACAAGTGGTAGTAGATGGAGCAACATCAGATAAAGTCCCATTTGTTAGCGGTGTACCCCAAGGTACAGTCTTGGGACCAGTGCTCTTTCTTAGAACTATTTATCAATGACCTACCAGACACTGTGCAATCCAAAACGAGGCTGTTCGCAGATGACTGTATACTTTATAGAAGAGTGAAGACTTTACAGGACTCCATGGAACTCCAGAATGATTTGGACAAGTTGGCACAGTGGGAGAGAAAGTGGGGAATGGCCTTTCATCCTGACAAGTGCAACATTCTGAGAGTAACAAGGGCAAGAAAACCAATTGAAGCCAAGTATATCCTGAAAGGTCAAGAACTCGAGGCTGTCCACACTGCAAAATACCTAGTGGTGGATCTCTCCAACAACCTACAGTGGAATCACCATATTGACCGAACAGTCAAGAAGGCTAACAGCATGTTGGGTTTTCTTCGGAGAAACCTTCGTGTTAACAGCAGTGACACCAAAGCAGCTGCATACAAGACCTTAGTCCGGCCAAACCTAGAATACTGCTCATCGGTGTGGAGCCCTCATACAGTCTCTGGAAAGTCCAAAATAGAGATGGTGCAGAGACGAGCTGCAAGGTACGCTACCAGTCGCTACCATAACACCAGCAGTGTAACCGAGATGATGCAGGACTTAGACTGGGAGTCACTAGAATCAAGGAGAGTTAAGATCCAGTTGACCTTACTCTACAAAGTGATTAACGACCTAGTGGACGTTCCTGCCTCAGCGTACCTCTCTCCAGTCAACACACGGACAAGAGCTAATCACACCAAGAAGCTAAGACAAGTTCCATCAAAAACAGATGTCTTCAAATATAGCTTCTTTCCACGGACCATCCCAGTTTGGAACTCGTTGCCAGCCTCTGTGGCTGAGGCCCCTGACTTGGTACTCTTCAAGCAGGGGCTTTCCACTCTTACATTCTAGGTAGGGGGCAACCTGCAAGTAGGGTTGGAGGGTTTTTGGAGCTGTGCCGGTTGGGTGCTATACCCAGGGGCCGCTACGGTAGCCGGAGTGGTCTGATTACCCAATGATGACCTGAAAATGCAGATTGCGAACTTTTCTTTACTTCCTATCTGTCTATCAACTGTTTTCTGGCTTTCCTATCTTTCCTACTTTTTCTTTTTCTACCGCCACAGAGACATAGTGATCACGTGTGATTGAAGTCTCTTGAAGAACAGATACAGAAGGCATAGCTGTTTTATTTTTATCTATTTTTTTTTTTGACAGAAATACCTTTAAATGCATAAAATTATATATTTTCAGAAAACACCGAAAAAAACTGGTTTGGGTTAGCATGTGGGAGTAAAACCAGTCAGTTAAGTGTTGTAGTCTGCTATCTTAGCTCCCATCTTCTTTAAGAATCTCTCCTACTGAGAAGAGGGAATATAAATTTAGCAGTCTTCTTTTTCAGAAAGTGACTACTTGTTATTGCTGCTGACGTAAAAATTTTAAAAATTTTACTACCAAGAGAAAATCTAACATTGAAACTGCGTAGAATAAATGCTCCTTAGTTTGCTCTAATCATTTATGGATTTCTGCAAGAAAGAAATAGTTCATGCATTCGTTCACTGTCTAAGAATAAAGAAACAAATGTCTAAATATTGTTGGTTACCACCGACGGAGTCAGCCATTAATTGCAGTGCGTCCGATTAAAAACTGCTATTTTTTCATTAGCGAAACTGCGTTTGCAACTTTGATGAAAAATATTAATTTATCATTTTATAAACAGCATTAGCCTCAGATAAGACAATGGTTTATGAAAATAAATATGTATTTCCAAAATTATTTTGCTATTTTTCAGTCGCTAATAGCGAAATTAAGTTCCAATTAATATTTTGTTTCGTCCATGAATTTCTGATAGACTGGACACAAAACGTATTACCTGGTAAGAAGTGCTGATTGATTTTTATTTTGGTACCAGTCTGAGATTAAAGAATTGACTGGTTCTCCAGAAGTCGATCATCACAATGTACATTTCGTAATACTATTGATCGACCAGTCACATTGCAATTTGTGCTGCTGATGCTGACAGATGAATGGAAATGTCAACAGAGCATTTCAAAGAAGTGACAAAATGGAAAGTGAACTATATTCTCAAGTTCCTCCGCTTCCTCCGAGATTTAGGCTGAGGGACCTTATTTTAGGAGATTCTCTGTTTGCAGACCATGACAGGTATTTTTTCTTATTTTCTAATTGACATACCACATGTACAGGTAATTCACTAATTGGGACATTTTTGTTTTGGATTTGAAACACCAAAGACCATGATCTGATTTTCTAATCAGGGTCTACACTGATTTCCATTTCATCTGCAGCTTTTAAATACATTACTGTAATCATAAATGTAAAAAAGGGGTTCCAATTTAGTTAATCAAGACAATTACTGTAATTATTTTAATTTTCTTTTTTTATTTTAATAAATTGATATGGTAGAAAAAATTATCTGTAATTTGATTTGTGGATATTCACTTTTCATATTGGATTATTTGCTTAGTACTTAATATCCAGATTCGATTTTAAATACTCTGTAGCCTACTATTATTATGGATTAGATATATACAATTAGGGGAGTATTGAAATACCGCAAACCACCGCAAACTACCGCAAACCACCACAAACCACCCTTGACTCTCCACAAACCAGTTAAAAAACATTTCTAAGCACATTTTCAATATTTTTCAACACGTTTGAGATAATTTATATCAGCTGACTTGTCTTATAATATAGCACCGAAAAGGCTAATTATGCCAACACTAAGGCAATATTGTTAATAACAATCATTATTAGATACATTATTAATGTATGATTATTATTATTATAATTATTATTTGATCCACTAGAAGTTTAAAGTTGTTTTTATAACCCTCCAAAAAAGAAAATATAATTGCAGGTGTTTTCACACTTTGCCTGTGTAACGTTATAGGCACGTTAGAAAATATATGGATGAAATTAAAGATTCCAAGGTTCTTAATACAGTAAAGTTGTCGTTTATATGCCAACAAATATCAAATATACTGATTAAATATACGTTGAAATAGTTTTAGAGGTGGTTTGTGGTAACTTGGGGCTGGTTTGTGATGGTTTACGGTGGTTTGTGGTAGTTTGCGGTATTTCAATGGACCGTACAATTAGGATTTGATATCCAAAAATATAAAGCATTGGATATAAAAAAATAAGAATAATAAAAATAAATTATGACTATCCCAAAAATCAGGCAATACAGATTCCACAAATGATGCTAAAGATTTGATAACTGAATTATATTTGGTATCCATTATATTAAACAATTATCTCCAAATATGTTATTGGTTAAATAATAACTATTCCTAACTTTGGGTACCAAACTTGAGTTTCGGATATTCAATATTTGCCTGAGTTTTGTACATAACAACAATATTAATTTTACAATCTCAAAATCAAGATGAATATATAGTATTTCCAGTTTCAGTGGAGTTAAGCTGTTCAAAAATTGAGTTAAATCACTGAACAAATATTCATAAAATGGGTTGTCAATATTTGGATATGGATCGAAAAAGTAGCTTGGTAGGGCTGTCCATAATTACTTTGTGAGTAACATAAGGACCACATACACTTGCCGCATTGATCAAAAATAAACTGAGTGAGGGCAGTATCAAGAGATACATGTAGATGAGCAAATTCTTTCCTTAGAGCTGACCCATTTAAAAAAGTAAAAATGGAAATGAGCCATTAATTGCTGTCCTTGAAAGTGCATCCATACAGTTGTATGCTGTGTTAAAACATACATGTTAACACCATATGAACCCAAATATTTGTATTAAAATGCCTGTGTAAACATTGTAGACCTGTGAGACATCAGGGATCTCATGAGATTCTATTTAATCCCCCCACTCCACCTACCTACCCACCTACCTGCAAAATTAAAAAACAAAGATAAAAAGAAAAGAAAACTAGATCTACTCCCGAAAAATTTGGCCTGTACTTACCTATAAATCAGCATCAACAGCAGATAAGAAATTAGTACTCTGATTTTAGAAGATAATATCTGGATAATATAAATTAAAGCCAGGTGCCACATGAAGATACTCTCCAGATTTTTCAGAATTTATTGTGTTGCTATTTTGAGACAATTTACCATCAATGACACATCATGGTGCATCTCTCATTAGAACCACCTTAGTTGGAGATGGTTCTAATGAGGGGTCACCAATTGTTTTCATGAAGAAATATTTTGCTCAAGTTACCATAAGATGTGGATCTGATCCGAGCCATGGCTGTGCAAAGCCCATTTCAGTGCATACATTGTTATCCATATATAGAATCCTCATATATCATAATATGGGTAGTTTTGAAAAAAACGAGCCAAAAGTGTGTCATTAGTGGTCTGTTCACTCTTACAGATATTTCATAAAGTAAAAAGACACAAAAATACTTAGGTAACTCACACTCATATAGGATAGCCAGATAATTTCTGCACAAGACAATCTAAAATATCATTGAGGGCCATTGTGGCTTAGTTAGTAGCTCAAGAGTTATGATTCAGATTGTGTGAAAAACAAGAACAAAACTTTGGATGCATATTATTCCAAAACTTTGGATGCATATTATTCCAAGGCCTTTGAAAGGATATAACTACTGGTAATTGTGGTATTATCAATAAGTGGGGTAAAAATATTGTGAACTTTTTCTGACTTCTATTTGTTGCAGAAATTTGACAAATTTAGTTAGAACACTCGGGACATTTTTGCACAAAACCTTATTCAAGTGCACATCAAGCATTATATCAAAATTAAAGACAAAATAATATGGTGATTGGATGGCCCAATATAAAATGAAAAACCATGTATGCAAACACAGTAATTTAACCATGCAGAGAAGTAAAGATACAATTTAAGTACAAATGTCACACTTTTTGTTACAATTGACCCAGTGTTAGAGCCATTTTTTTTAGTATTTTAGCTATGTAAGTAAAACTTTGCACCACTTTTAAAGATGTTGCAATGCATACTCTAGCTGGCAATAAATAAAGTATACAAGAAGCCCCATTTCATCAGATACCTCAAAGGAAAGAAAATGACTATTTTTTTTTTTAAAAATCACCCATATATAGCTGTCATATGAATGTCACAGGAGAGGAAGAAATAGTGGCCTGACCAGGATGCAAACCCAGGTCCTCTCACTGACCATGCAAGCACTGAGACTGCCAACTGAGCTACTGACCCACTTGGTTGACCTTTGACATTTTCCCCCTTCTTAATTAGATTCATCCCCGAATCTGCATGGAACCAGGAAGGTACAAGTGAGACATGCTCTTTTTG
The DNA here is from genome assembly GCA_963989385.1 of Ctena decussata. Classification (NCBI taxonomy): domain Eukaryota; kingdom Metazoa; phylum Mollusca; class Bivalvia; order Lucinida; family Lucinidae; genus Ctena; species Ctena decussata. The sequence goes on from OZ022498.1 coordinate 121,993,799, forward strand.
ACCCTGCCCCACATTGCCCTGCCCTGCCCTGCCCTGCCTCCCCTGCTCCCTCCCCACCCCACCCTATCTTACCCTGTTTCTGGCAGACCAAGTGCTGAATAAACAAAAGTATAGGAAAGTGCACAAGTTTGTACAGTGCAAAAAGTTAAAAGATAAAAACAGAAATTGGTAAGGGAAAGACATGGATCACCTGGCAGACAGCACTGCTGAACTGCACCAAGGTGGGAAGGACTGGTATGTGAGCTTGGAGGGCATTCTAACAGATGATAGTCTTAGCACTACTGGTAAAAGGTGTCATGAAAAGGCCGTGAAAATTTTGGTGACATGTTTGGTGTCAGACTTTCATAGGAATTTCTGACATTTTAAAGGATCTCCACCAGAAACTGTCACACCTGGATCCAGTCAACCAGTCAAGAGGCTTGAACTGAAACAGTTAATTCTTGAATATGAGCACTTATTTTCGGACATTCCAACCAGGACTGACAAAATCTTTCATCATGTTAACAAAAAAATCTTTCATGATGTTAACAAAAAAATCTTTCATGATGTTAACAAAAAAAAAAAAAAAAAAAAAACATTGATGGCGCTAAGCCTGTGAAGCAACATCCATATCAAATGAACCCTGTGAAACAACAGTATCTCAGGGAAGAGATTCAATATTTGCTGGACAATGACTTTATTGAACCAAGTCAAGTGACTGGATTTCTCCTTGTATTCTTGTGCCAAAACTTGATGGAACTTTTCGCATGTGTACAGACTATCGAAAAGTAAATTCTGTGACTAAAATGGATTCATTTCCAATCCCACATATTGATGACTGTATTGATCAAATTGAACAAGCAAAATGTGTTACTAAATTTGATCTTCTGAAAGGATTTTGGCAAATTCCACTGACAGACAGAGCTAAGTAGATTTCAGCATTTGTCACAACAGATGGACTCTATCAGTATAAGGTTATGCCATTTGGTATGAAAAACTCTCCAGCAACATTTCAGAGACTTATAAATAGCTTGACATCTGATCTGGATGGCTGTAAAGCATACATCGACTATGCAATCATCTTTAACGATGAATGGAAACTACATCTACAGACTATCAGAGAATTCTTTCAAAGACTTAGTGATGCAAAATTGACAATCAATTTAGCAAAAAGTGAATTCTGTCATGCAAATTTGACATTTCTAGGGCATGTTGTGGGTCAAGGTCGGGTAAAACCTGTAGAAGCTAAAGTGGAAGCAACTCAGATTTTCCTGTACCTACATGTACATGCAAAAGACAACTGATGCGCTTTCTTGGTATGGCAGGATATTATAGGAAGTTCTGTAATAACTTCTCTGTAATTGCAAAACCCTTGACAAATTTGCTAGGTAAAGGAAAGAAATATATTTGGAACGAAGACTGTCAAAAGTCCTTTGATAAGCTTAAGGCCATACTTAAGGGTGCTCCAGTTCTCTTAGCACCAGACTTCAACAAAGCATTTAAAATGGCGGTAGATGCTAGTGACGTTGGTGCAGGCAGTGTTTTGATTCAAGAAGATAATGATTGTGTGGATCACCCTGTTTGTTACTTTTCTAAGAAGTTTAACAAACATCAGAGAAATTACTCTACTGTTGAAAAAGATTGTTTATCTCTCATCCTTGCTCTTCAGCAATTTGAAGTGTACGTTTATCTCTCATCCTTGCTCTTCAGCAATTTGAAGTGTACTTATCTTCTTCAGCCACACCAATTGTTGTCTTCAGTGATCGCAATCCACTGACCTTCATTCATAAAATGAAGAACAAAAATCAGTGGTTACTCAGGTGGAGTCTCATGTTGCAGGAGTACAATCTTGACATTAGACATATGAGAGGAAAAGATATTATTATCCCAGATGCACTTTCAAGAGCCTAACTTTGGCTATTACTACATGATGTCTGGATTAGTACGGATATATATATACAGTGTATAAGCATTAAACTTAATTTTGTTTCATAATAATTGGTCATATAGCAAAAGAAAGCTTTATTTCATAAGTTGTCTACATTGTACTTTAGAACTTTCTGGAATAACTAGTTTTAGTACTAAGAAAATAATAGGACTTTCTGTTGTAAACATTAAGCATCTTCTGGTATAAAATTATGTCAGAATTGAGTACTTTATGGTAAAATCTATTTCTGGTTAATTCCTAAATGTTCCTAGATAATATATAAAGAACACAGGTTTTCAGTCAATTCATCTTTGTAGGCTTTCACCAGTCTTTAGTTAAATAAGTTATACTGGAATTTAAATATATTGGATTACTTTTGTGACTTTCATTCTGTGATTATTGGAAATATTCATGTGCTCATACAGACTTTATTTTCTGGGATCAGAAATTATTAAATTACTTGTGTTTTAAATTCCTAGGGACATTCAGACTAAAATAAGGTACTGTAATTACATTATTTTTCTTGATTGATTAATGACTGTTTTATTTTGATATACATGTAAATAAATTTTGTTAAGTTTTAAAACAGGCTTGTTGCTGGTTTACTTCCATCTTTTTGTTACCTCCGTCAGGTCGTTACAATACGACTTATTATAGTTACCGTAACAAAATATCTGCAATCAAACAAGAAAAAACACAAATAAGAGGGACATTCTATTAATAGATTTCCAAGGTACTTTGCAGGGGAACTTACTCAAAATTCTACTTAGCAATTTTCACTGAAATTTTATATGCCAATTCTGTTAGCACAACCGCCTGTAGGATAAATTAATGGTAGTTTCATCTTATAAATCTATAGTATATTTTTCCTAGTGGGAAGAATTAGTAAATAAATAATTTTGCCTGACTGAACAGTAAAAATACAACACCAGCGAATTGCTTGTGATGGTAACCATATTAAATTTTGTGTAAAAATTTTTCTTTCAACATATATGTATTATGTGTATATATGATGTAAATGTATTCTTTGAGCTATTTGTGTTAATGATTAAATGACTTACAGACAATAAAAATAGGGATAACGAACCAAAAAAAAAAAAGCAAAAATGTACATCTGATTTGCTTGATGGTTTTCTAATAGTTTCATGCTGTTACTACAATTTACTTCAAACTTGATCAAAGTGAAAAGCAAAATTTGATATCTATCTGTTTAATGTTCAATACAATAAAATATAGCTGTCTTGTCTTAATGCCATGCAAAATATCATTTCTTTATCAGTATTCCAGTAGCTGGCTGGCAGGAGACATTTAGGTTTAGTGACAGCCAGCTGGCAGGAGACCAAAAAGTCTCCTGCCAGCCGGCTGACAGGAGACACTTCCAAAACCGAAATGATAATTTGCTGTGAAAAATCTGTAAAAATGTTCCATGAAAAGACCATGTGCCATGAAAATATCATTTTCTATGTCTTTTAGTTCAAAAATATCATTATTACTTTTCCATTAAAACACCATATACTACAGGCCTAAAATATGACTGAAAGACCATGAAAGTCTGTTGTGAAATATCAGATGAAAATGCTGCAACAAGCTGCAAACCCTTTTTGGGAACATATGCAAACAGTGCAGGCCCAGTTCAGATGCTGCATTTTATTTCTATGCAAAATATATACAATTAAAATGAAAACGTCCACCAGAAACTTCTAAATTAGAAATGAACTCGTCCAAATGATATGGATGGACAAGTCCACCAGTCTAAAAACGGCTAAAAAGTGGTTGGGTAAGCTTTTATTGTGATGTGGTTCTGCACAGTTTGCTCAGGTACCAGTGTTTCTGGAATTACTAATTTAAAAAAATGATGGAAAATTAAAAGACAAATATTTGAAGTGTCTTCAAAGCGTAGATCTGAAACATGACAAGCAGTAGATAATATGGTGTTACTGTATTGCTTCATTCATAAGGGAGGGGTTTTCCCTTCCCAAGCAGTCCCCAAAATCTAGATCCATCTTACGTGATGGATCTAAATTTTTGGGATTGCTTCAGAAGAGAAAAATTTATCTAACCCATTGCATTCTGGGTATTTTTTGTCGTCTGCTGAAATTGTCGTCTGCATCAAAAATCAAGAAACTTCTGACAATATTGGTCTAACTATCTCTTGCAGAAATGATGTCTAAGCAACAAACAGTTTGGATCTCAGATCAGGACCCACATTTGTGGGGCCTGATCTGGATCCTAACTCTTTGTCCAGATACCCCTAAAGAGGTATTCCGAATGGAATGGGCTAATAGCTGAACTACATAAGTCAGATTTACATATTATTGTAATTTTGTGAATTTCCCATCAAAGCCAAATAAATATAGTATTCATTGCATTTCTTCGGCCCTGGGAATGTTTGAGCTAATAGCTGCTTCACCGCTCCAGCTGTATTCTCATATCCATATTCCTAAGTTTCTTCGATACAACCATGTGTATATGAAAGTCTATAATATTGTTGTTTTGACCTAGATTTTTACCTTGCATATGAACACAATTTAATCTGCCGCTGTTATAATGTGTTATAATGTAAACGCCACCTTCTAATTGAAAGTGAGACAGAAATTGATTTTTTGTACCACAACCTGCTAAAAGTGCTTTTTATTGGAGATGACAGAAAAAATTCTAGAAAGACTATTATTGTGATTGTGAAACACTAGCTATACATGAATAAGCCACACTTTATCACTTTAAGCGCCAGTGACAAAAATAGCAGTATTTGCAAACAGTGCAGATCCTGATGAGGCGGCTCAATATGAGCCCCCTCATTTAGATCTACACTGTTTGCCCTCTAGTTTTTGAATTCTTAATATGATATAGCTTGGATGAAATATTTTTTTAAATTTTGCACAAGTAAATTTTGCCATCTGCCTTTTGGCACTTAAAAGGTAAATGGTTTTCATTTCTGCCACTTTTACAAAGGAGAGCAGCTTTCATGACTTCCTGTTGGTTCCCTGGACTACACTTCCCTTTCAAAATGAGGGCAGCACTAAAAAAATAGCTCCTCTGGTCAGCTCTTACTCTGGGCAACTCGTAAAGGAAAGAATTTGTTTCTAGAGAATGGATCCAGAGTGTTAGCTCAGAGGCTCTGGGGGAGCTTATAGTATTATAGGCAGGGCTGCAGGCTCCATCTTTGTCGGTCATTCATCCACATTTTCATTTGACTTCTCCTTTGAAACTGCGGTGCTTATTTTAATCAAATTTCATATATAGCCTCCAGGGCTTGTGGAAAAGAATCTCTTTAGGGACGAGTCATTTATTATCAGGTGGGGGGGTCGGGTACATTTTCAAACGAGTCCCCAAAATTTTTCCGACCCCCCCCCCAGTCTCACCAGAATTTTTTTTCTGACCCCTCCAGATAGGTGACAAAAAAATTTATGACCCCCCCACCATCCCAACTCCCCAGCTACCCTACACCCACATACTGCATTACCTTTTTTTTTAAGCCAGACTGACCTTAATCCAACCTGTATGAAACACAAAGAACATTTTCTTACTTAGACAGGTTGATAAATCATGCACATAAATGGTCTTTAACTTGTGTCAGCATATTTTGATATTTCCCACTTTTTTCTTCCTGCATATGGCCATACAGAAATCTGTTGTTGAATGTCCAATAAACCGGTTAATAATAGTAATAGAGGGGGGTGTGGGGGCGCAGCCCCCAGAAGCCACAATAGCTTTGCTGATGACAAGGCAACTGGAAAGCTGATATCACAAATGCAGGCATTAAATAATCCAGAACAAAATCATCTGGTCTACATGATTTTATAGCCAACTGCATACTGTCTTACTAGCAAATTTATGAAAAATATCTTTTTTTGATATGAAGTGGTCAAGTTTTGTGTGTCAGTTCTATAAATGTCTCTCAGCTTGAGTAAAAGTTAACAAGAATATAAGTAAGGGGGTCTGGGGGGCTTCGCCCCCCAGAAGCTGAGACCTTTTTAAAAAAAGAAGACTGATGGAAGAATTCTGACCCCCCAATATGCCAAATAAAATATATGACCCCCCCTGATCCATGGCTTTTTTATTTCCGACCCCCCCAGTACATCACCAAAAAAAATTCCGACCCCCCCTAAATGTACCCAGCCCCCCCACCTGACAATAAATGACTCGTCCCTTATATGGTCTGGGTCGCATGACCAACATGGCCACCACTCCCGTATATGGTAAAACATTAATCTTCTTCTCCAGAACCAATTGATCAATGGCCTTAAAACTTGGTATGTAGTATCCTGTACAAGAATTCTACCAAGATTGATCAAATGTTGACCTTGAGTCGACCTTGACCTTTTAAATGGCAAGGTCAAATTGTTTTCTGGTGCTTTTACATGGGAAAACGCTGGAATATAAGGTTTCAAGGAGATCATTTAAGATTTTGGCCTAAAAATTGGTATACATGTATACAGTCATCTTAATGAGTACTTGAAGATATTTGAAAACAATAGTTTTGGTTTTGATTTCTGCCATTTTTACAAAGGAGAGCAACTTTCATGACTTCCTGTTGGTTCCGTGGACTACACTTTCCTTTCAAAATGAGGGCAGCACTTAAAGGAAATAGCTCCGCTTGTCAGCTCTTACTCTGGGCAACTAGTGAAGGAAAGAATTTGCTTCTAGAGAATAGATCCAGAGTTTTAGCTCAGAGGCTCTATGGGAGCTTATAGTATTATTAGGCGGGCTCCATTGTCGTCAGTCCGTCATTCATCCACAATTACAGTTGACTTCTTTGAAACTGTGGGGCTGATTTTAACCAAATTTCATATATAGCCTCCACGGCTTGTGGGAAAGATTAAATATTCTTTAAATAGTCTGGGTCACAAGACCAACATGGCCACCACTCCCGTGTATGGTAAAACATTAATCTTCTTCTCCGAACCAATTGATCTATGGCCTTAAAACTTGAAAATATTGGCCTAAAAATTGGTATGTACAGTCATCTTAATGAGTACTTGAAGGTTTGTGAGTACAAGCCTCAGGTCAAGGTCAATCTTTAGACCAAGGTCTCTCATATTTCGACAATTTCAAACATATCCTCAAAAGCCATTGGGCTAACTGTAACAAAATTTTATATAGAGCCTTCAGGGATTGAGGGAATGAAAATTTGTTCAAACTGTCCAGGTCACATGTCAGTATAGCCACCATGCCCATATATGGTAAAAACCTTTAAAAGTCTTCTTCTCCAGAATCAGTGGATCAGTGGCCTTGAAACTTGGTATGTAGCATTGAGTACTCGAGTACTACCAAGATGGCTCAAATAATGATCTTGGGTTGACCTTGACCTTTTCCACAGCAATGTCAAATTTCTTTCTGATGCTTTTATATGGGAAAATGCTGGAACATAAAATTTCAAGGAGGTTGTTTAAGATTTTGGCCTAAAAATTGGTATATACAGTCATCTTAATGAGTACATAAGATATTTGAGTACAAGAGTTCAAGGTCATTCTTTGACCTTTGACCAAGGTCTCTAAGGTCTCTTAAATTTTGACAATTTCAAACAAGCCCTCAAAGGCCAGTGGGCCAGTTGTATCCAAATTTCATATAAAGCTTCTAGAGCTCTTGGGAACAAAAAATTGTTCAAGCAGTCCAGGTCGCATGACCATAATGGCCACCATGCCCATATTTGGTTAAAACCTTTAAAAATCTATTTCTTCAGAACAAACAGAAGGATGGCCTCGAAACCTGATATATATAGCATTGGAGACTTGAGTACTACCAAGATTTTTCAAATGATGACCTTACGTTTACCTTGACTTTTTTATGGCAAGATCAGAATTGCTTTCTGGTGGAAAATGCTTAAAGCTGATAAACACATTCAACTAAATGAGAAACTGAACATTTTTGAGTAATAGAGGTTAAGATTCTTTTAGCCAAAGTCTTTTATATAAGGACACTTTCTGACAGCAGGTTTGTTCTCATGATGGCCCTTGTTTGGCCTCTGTGATGGCCCTTGCTTGGCCTCTGACCTTCTTACTCAGGTGAGAGATTTAGGGCCTCATGGCCCTTTTGTTTTAGTTGTTTTGGAGGGAAAAAAAACAACACAGCTTATAAATGAATTGTTTGCCTAGTGAACAATTTCAATGCAGAATGCATAATTAAATATTTTATTTACCTTTTGTGCCTCAATATCATATTATGGAATGGAAAATTGATCAACTGTGCAGCATTGGGAATTGTAGCTTTATCAATCAATGAATAATTTAAAACATATTATAAATTACAATACATGAAGCAGCTAGTCCATAAACTAGACTTATTAGTGAAATTGAAAGGAGTTGATTTTAGCCAAAAAGCACTTTTAGTGAGAGTTGAAAGGAGCTGATTTTAGTCATTCGGCACATCAAGTTAGTAAACTAGTTTTTATCCCCTGCCAAAGTCAGTCTCAGGGATATAGTCCTCTCCATGTCCGTCCTTCCTTTCATCTGGGGCCGGGTAGCGTAATCGATAGGGCACCTGACTCGTAAGTCAGAGGTCCTGGGTTCGAATCCCGGTTTGGCCACATACTTTCGTTTCTCCTTCCGCTGATTCAAGAAGGGCAGTTGTCGGTTACTGGCGAAAGTATGTGCACTTAGTACTGATTAACCGCTTAGGAGGTCTAAGCCTGCCCAGGAATAGTGTGGTTAGGTTAACTGACCGTCCCGACATGACCTTAGTTGTTTACTGTGGACGTTAAGCTTCAAATCAACCAACCAACCTTTCATCTGTCTGTCATGTTCATCAGGAGCCATCAATGAACGATATTGCATGAAACTTCTAAAAATACCATAATGATTTACAGCTTAACTAGTGGATTTTGAATTAATTCAAGGGCAACAACTCATGCATTTTGAAGGCTATTCTGATAAACCTGCATATGCATCAACGCAGCATGGTGATACATATTTACATTCAGTTTCATAAATTTTGGTTTACTGATACCTTAGCCAATATGCAGATTTTAAATCAATTCAAGGGCAATAACTCTTGCATTAATGATGCCATTCTGACAAAGTTTGATGTACACCACCATGTTATGCTGATACTTATCTGATGTCAGTTTCATGAAATTCTGTTCATTGGTTACTAAGTCAAAGCTCGGTTAATTAATTTTACACTGATTCAAGGGCAATAACTCAGGCACTACTGACTATGATCTGACAAAACTTTTTACGCAAACCCAGATTTTAGTGATACATAATTTGGTATGATGCATTGCCTGGTGGACTCCTACAAAGTTTGTGTAAATGGTGGCCCTGGGGTCCAAAATGGCCCTGCAGCGGCGGGGTCTTAGGTTCGAAATTGTAATATTCTTAAAAATCTTCTCCAGAACCCCCTAGTTATTGGTTGGAGGCTTGAAATTTAGTATGTAGCATTGCCTAGTGGTCCTTTACCAAGTTTATTCAAATGATGGCCCCAGGGTCTAAAATGGCCCAGCCCCAGGGGGTCCTGCATTTGAACCATAGCAATACATAGAAAAATATTCAAAAATCTTCTTCCTCAGAAGCATTTGGAAATGGTTGCAAACTATCAGGTTTGTTCAAATGATGAACCTAGTTTGACCTTTAACCTTTTTAGTCAGGTGAGCAATTAAGGGCCTCTTGGCCCTCTTGTTTCTGGTAGGTTTTAGATCTACCATTAAGGATGAGGTTTTAGGGTAGTTTGGAGAACCTTTTTCTTTTCAATATTAAATAAAAGCCTGTTGGCTAGGTAAAAAAGGTGTCACTCAAGCACCTTGTTGAATTGCAGTTGATGTAGTGAAACTAGTGCAAAGCTTTGCCTCAACCTCAACTACTCACTAGACCTCAGTCCTAGTGACAAACTTGAAAATGGAAATTGCATGGATGCCACTTTGTGCATGGTTGTAGGGCTCATCATGGCCTTGAAACATTTATGGACAAAGTGTATTAACCTCATGCAGTGGTGTGGTGATTTTGTGGAGAAAGAGGGTTTTTAAACTAGGCTAGCTATGAATTTGTATTGTGAATGGTCCTGGTATGCAAATAAAACTACAGCAGGCTCAAATTCACAAGAAATGATGGACTGGAACTGACATGTGACCTACTTTGTTCTGATTTTAGACATTCTGTGGGAAATGGTTCCATATTGTATTATGTGGGAAAAGTGAAAACTAAGCTCATCGATCCTGAGCATGCATGGGGTTTTCACTATTGACCATAATGGAATCCTTTGAATTCATAAATGATCAATGCAGACTGGCCAGCCTCTGTTTAGACTGCACAGAATGTCTTCCTTGTTTGCATATCCTATAAGGAATTTTTCTGTGTGTCAATTTCCATTTATTTGTAAATGAATGCGCTGAGGAAGGCTAATGGGCTAGAGAAAGAAATAGCTGGAAGAAAGCTGTTGGATGGCATGCATATTGATTAACCTTGGAATCAGTATATATGTAATTAAAAATGTAAATAGTAATAGTTTGTGTAAATAGCTAGATTTAAGAGGCAAACAGTTCTGCTTAAAGAATGGGGTTGCACTATGAAATGGGGATTAATCTCCAGTGTTATTCTGTCTTCAATATCTGCAGCGAGCAATTTCAGTAATTTTCACATATTTAACAGTGACTTCACAAATAATATCCATACTATTTATTCTGGGAAACAGACTCTCAGCAGTTAAACCCTTTCTTTATAAGCCAGGGTTAGAGAATGTGAGAGGTGGTACCCCTCATTTCATCACTGGTCATGAACTGAGTCTATTTTGCAGAGAGTGGGGATTGGTGGGATTCCCCTCTAAAATGACTTAAATATTTCAATCAGTCCTATGTAATTCTGCTATAAGTCCTTCCAAAACCAGGCCCAGAGGTTATAAAACTTGAGAATAACCTCAAACTCCAAATAAAGCACACTGATTGGCTGCTTCCGAGCACATGCTCGGAATTATTCTTAAGTTTTATAACCTTGAACCCAGTCCAAAACCTAGATTGGTTAGTCTTATATGACATAATTAAGATTTTTGGTTTTGTTAAATGTAGTTTGTTTTCTTTCGTGTATTCCTTGCTTCCAAAGATCTAAATTTTCAGAACCATTTATTATTTGTTAAATTGTACATCTGTGTTGCAGTACTTACACTGATTATTGCATGTACCATATTAATCCCTGCTTTAATAAACACCCCCTATTCTTTACCAAAAATAATGTTACATTAATTTGCATGAATTCCTGTTTGCTTCTCTAGATTTGGTTGCTCTTTGACATGGGGTCTACTCTTAGAGGAGCAAATTCTAATAATAATAATAATAGACTTTATTTCTAGAGGGTGACACATTTAGCAAAAACTAATCTTCCATGAGGCCCTCCCTCCTTTAAGAGTTGGCCCCAAGCAAAAAATGGTAGAGTTGCTTCGTCTAAGAATATCCATTCCCCTTAATACTGTTTATTAACATGTATTTGGCAGTGGCTTATTTACTACTATTTATGCTCTATTTATAACACTCCTCTTTCTTAAAATGCAACACCCCTGGGGTGTTTGACAGGATTAATATGGTAACTTCTTTAATAGTTTACCACTACTTTTCTCTACGACTATACTCTTTACTTTCAGAGTTCGAGTTGAGTTTTTCACAAACGAGAAATCTTTCAAGGAGAGACTTCAGCTGTACTTCATCAAAAACCAGAGATCTAGTAAGTCTTCAGATTATTACCTCTTCAAACTCATACAAGTCAAACTTTCAGGAATAAAAACACTTTTTTTCTTTTTCTCATTATGTCATCAAGTTGTATAAGAAATTTACAACACTTTGCCAGTCTGTTAAAGAAGAAACTAGAGAGAAGCCCTGCTTATGCGGTCATCTACATTAACTCACATGACCTCAAGTATCAGAAAAAATATTTTTTTAGTGGGTTTGCATTGCTCAGAACTCAGTTTTTCACTATTTTAAAGACTGTAACTCTGAACCCAGTTGTTCAGCATTGTTAGCTTAACAAATTTGTTAGTCAAGGACTCCATTAGTCATCTAGTATACATAAAATCAAGTGCGCTGTTATTTTTTGCTGAAAAATGAGAGATTTTTTTGGACAAAAAATGGCAGTGTTTTTGCATTCAGTGGACCCTCTTTTACAACAACAGCATTTGTTCTGAAACATTTTGATGTTAAACTGAATTTGCTGTCAATAATGAAGGCATATTGTGAACAATAAAGCCATTCTGTTCAAATCAAAATTAACTTTATGAAGAATTTTGCTGTTGCAAAGAGTGCTGTTATAAAGAAGGTTGACTGTAAAATCCATTTGAAAATTTCATGTTAACTAACAACTTGGTTAGTTTTGAAGAACCAGGCCCGGAGGTTATGAAAGTTTTTTTGTGCTCAACTCAGCTGAGCATGATATTTTCTCTGCTGATAAATATTATGAAAATTCAACTAATGTTGGCATTTTCATATTCATAAGCAGAGAAAATTTCATACTCAGCTAAACTGAGCATGAAAACAACTGTACTTATCAGTAATTTGCTATTTATTAGCAAGTAAAATTTCATGCTCAGCTGAGTTGAGCATGGAAAAAGTTTTATACCCTTGGGACCAAGTTTGCAATATATCAACTTTCAGTATTAAAGGTTTCTTGATTATGCAACATCAGAGGAAGATTGACAAAATATCACAACATTCATTAAGACTTAAGAATACAAACAGGTACTCTACTTTGAGAGGACAGTGTGGAGGTCATCTTGCAAATTCTCATAAGATTTCATTTGTTCTCATTTGTGATGTTATATAACCCTTAAAGCGCCAAAAATTAAAATGGTTAAATTTGCAAACAGTGTAGATCCATTTTTTGGAGGTTTATTGAAGAAAGTGTAAATTTACCTTGGTTCATCTCCAAAATGAATGAATTTGGAAGAGGTTCATGCTAACTTTACTAGTGACCCAGTGAAGTTTACACTTCCATAAACAACAGTAAAATTAAGTTAATTGCTTATACATTGTATTTACATTTGTTTCAATCCAAACCTTGATGAAAAATCTTATATAAGGCTGAAATTGAAGCAGTAAAACATTTACATGCTGTTTTTCTGCTAATGACAGAATAGCGTCAATGATGACATGACATCACTGATGTCCAATCAGATTGTAGAGAGACATGGTTTATTTTGATGTCATTAAGTCATGAAGTGTCACATAGTTCAATGTAATTATTGGAATGTAAACTACATTACGTTCCAATGGTTTACAGGTCTTTTCAGGAAATACACCAAGAATATAAATATTCACTGTTAGCTGCTTTATAATATTTTTTCTTTATTCTGTAAAGCACTTCTTTTCATTTTCTGTATGACATGCAACTTAAACAGTGATACACAGAGAGAAAAAATGCGGGTTGGGGTGGGGTAGGGGACCATATTGGAATTTTTTTACTGCGGTTCATTCATATTTACAAATCCCGCATCATGTTATTCAGTATCATCTGAAAGACTCAGCTTTCTTATTGGTAATTGTGGACCAAGAGACTGCACATTTTACAGTCTTGATAGCAAAGTCTTTTTTTCTCATTTGTTGTGAGGTCTCATCGTAGAACCTTAATATGCAGAAGTGATTGTAGTTCAAAGAATATAATTTACAGAGAAAAGAAAGACCCTGTTAGCCTTCATCATTATGTCTACCTCATTGGAATGGGAGAGATTGTTTTCCTGCTAGTTTTTTTTAGCATGTCCAGCTGTCTTTGTCCATAAAGAGCCCTGTCTATGTAATCAATGAATAGAAATTGGCTGAAACTTTTAGAGCTGCCATTGGGTTTCCCTCAGCTATGCTGAGTTATTGCCCTTTAGTTTAGGAACTCAACAGAAGAAAGCAGGTAACATATCACATGGGGCAATATTACATATGTAATAATGTGACAGGGGTACTTATAAGAATCAGGTTCTAATCAAATCAGAGCCATTTCAGTTGTAGATATGAATTCTGACATTGAATTTGATTGTTATTATTTGTATTTGTGAATATGATTCTGATCAGTGATACATCAAGCAGACATTCAGCAGGCCCGGATCCAGAACACCACACACTGGTGGGGCTCTGGATAACTGGTGGGGCTGGGAGGTGCAGAGATGCTTGAAAAAAATATATGACATAATGAGATTTTTTATGATGTCTTTTTTTTCCCTTGAAATAATATGTTGTGATATCTCATTAGTATCGCCTCACTGAGGTGATTCTAATGAGATGTCACAACATATAATTAATCTAACCACATCTCAAACTATCATCAGACTCTCCTTATTATCTGGGGGCCTACATATTATGCATAACACAGAGGCCCACATGGCGGGGCTAAATCCCCAAAGCCCACCCCCTGGACCCGGGGCTATTCAGTCACCTGGGGAAATGAAATGGGTCTCACATTTCCTGCTTGGCACCCCCTGATGGCCAGTTTCCTTTTATTGAAAGTACTCTGAACCAAGGACACTCAAGGAAAATACTAAAAAAAAATGATAATAATAAAATTGGTAAAACATTGGTCTCCCAAATTTTGGTTTATCTGGTAGTGTGAAAATAAGAAATTCTATACTTTAAAGTTTTCCATTAATCTTAATACAAGTTTATTCATTCAAATGGCGGTTTTGATTTCAGATGATGTACAACATTACAATAAACGATGAAAAATCACAGGCCTTTTTAATAATTCATAGTGTATCTGCCTCCATGGCATGACAAATGGCTTTTTTCATCCCACTCACAGTCACCAACTGAGCCTACATCTATTGTGCAGAATTAAAGTATACTGTACTCCTCCATGGTTTTTTCTCCATATTTACAAAGGGAACTATCTTTTATGACTTCCTGCTTGTACTCCTGGACAAAAAGCTCTTCAAAGGTCTACTCTTAGAGGAAAGAATTTGCTCCTGGAGGAGCAAATAGTTTCCTATTAGAGTTGGCCTATTTTGAGCAGGGGGCAAAAGTTGCTTTCTCAGAAAGTGGACTCATTCACCATAATGTAAATATCATAACCCTTTTTTGACCAGTTGGACTTGTCCATCCTTATCTTTTTTTTGGATGAGTCCATTTTTGTTTTAGGGGTTTCTGTTTAATGGTATTTTGCATAGAAATTCCTGTAAGCAAACAGTGTAGACCCTGATCAGACACCAGCATTCTGCGGCATATGAAGTGGGTCTGCGCTGTTTACATGTGTCCCCAAAACAGGTTTCCAGTCTAAAAAGGGTTAACTTTGTAGCTCAATTTAGTCAAAGGCTTTAGGGAGCTGTAATTATAGTATAGACAGTTGCCAGTTGGCCTGTTGTGTGTTATCCATCACAACATCTTCCACAGGGTATAATCTATTCCGCCAATTTTCGCTTCCTGCAGAGACTGTCCGTCATATTTGGCTTCTGCCGAGACTGTCCACGAACTCTTGCTTCCTACAGAGACTACTGTCCTCGAAAAGTGGCTTCCTGCCGAGACTGTCTGCGTGACTCTGCTTCCTGCCGAGATCCTCGACAGGAAGCAGAATCACGCGGACAGTCTCTGCAGGAAGCCATTTATCATGTACAGAAGTCTCGGCAGGAAGCAAGAGACCGCACACAGTCTCGGGGGAAGCCAAATATGATGTACAGTCCCTGCAGGAAGCGAAAATTAGCGGAATCGATTATACCCTGTGTCTTCTGACACAATGAAAAGCCCTTTTGTAAGCCAATCTATAGGGTAAGGCAACAAAAACAGAGATGACCAAATTGCAAGTAAGATGTTAAATTACAAGTATTTCTTTTTCTATCTGTTTCAGGCTTAAGAATCAGAATATTCAACTTGGTGATCAAGTTACTGACCTGTGTGCTATATGTTGTTCGAGTTTTCACTGAAAGTGCACCTCTTTACTGGTGAGTATTACAGAGATTTTGGCAACTGAGCAGATGGCAAAGATGAGCATAATTATGACAAATTTGTTATAGTTTCCTTATTTTTCACAGAGAGTAGGGCTTTAAATAAGAAATAAATGCCTTTGAATGCCATATTCTGTTATTCAATTCATCATGCTTACTTTTAACATATTCCTTTTGCCCATTAGGCTGTAGAGACAGAAACTTGGTATCTGAACTTCTGCTTTTTGCTCTCTTATCATTTCTTTCTTTCTTTTTTGTTCAGTTGTTTTATTTTACCAGATTGCCTTACATAAAATGAGCCATGACACGACAAAACCAACAAAGTGGTTGTGTGCCCAGTGCAGACTCAGATCAGCCTGGGCCTCTGCCCAGTCTGATCAGGGTCTTCACTGTCCCCATGGAGGTAGTTTAGATCCTTAACTCCCTTTAAGCACTAGGCAAAGAGTCTGATCAGACCTGGCGGATCCCGGGGCTGATCTGAGTTTGTCCTAGGTGCACAACCACTTTGTTGATTTGCTGGTATCAATATCGTGGCTCAAAGGTTTTCAGACAATGACTGATGTTACAGCATTCTGGAGATACGCTGTTTGATAAGCACATCATTAGTGGAAAAGATAAAGCACTGAATGAGAATTTATCAGATAGTGCTACTGTCTTGAATTACTGGATTACTGTTCAATGAGAGATTTCTATCATGATGTTTGGTATAGAGGTTGTTAGCCTACACTGGCTCCAGTCAGATCTCTTTAGGTTGAGCAATTCTGTTATCTGATGGTGATAAGATTTATGCATACCAAATATATACTCAGAGGCAAAGAAAGTATACAGGTAACATAGTCTGATTTTCCAACAGATGTCTGCATATCTGCATAATACCTTGGCATTGTAGATAAATACAATCATTTTGGCATAATATGCGACAATTTTCAGTACAATCGGGCAAAGGATAAGAAAATGACATGGTTTTTAAACAAACCAGGGGTCTGAGTCAACAATGTTTCTGGAGTAGCTCCCCTTTAAACATACACTTTGGACAACAGAGATTGATTTTATGCATTTTTATGCATTGCATTAAAAATGGATGAAAAGTTTGTAAGGACATATCGCACTCTCATATAAAAAATGGGGTAAAGTCTCAAATTTTTGTACCAAGAAATAATGTTTTTGGTAACATGCATTGAATGTGCATTGAGTTGTTATTGCAAGTTTATTTGCAATTTGCTTTCAAATATACAAGTCTGTGAAGTCCCTTTCAAGTGTGCATAAAGACAAGAAGCCAAACAATAATTTTCTGAAAATTTCATGAGAAAATATCTAACACCAGGTAAGATAGAGAAACATTTTGTTTCCTATAATTTTAATTCAAAGGGAGATAATTTGAGACATGTAGCATTTCTAACTATAGTTGAAGGCGTTTGGCGGGAGTTTCAGATTAAATGACAATGTGGTTTTACTCACAGACATTAGCACTAGATATTCGTGAAGTGCAAAATGCCATCAACCATGTGCAAAGCAAGTTTTGATTGGAACTACTGATTTTGAATTAAGGGCCATAACTCCATTATTAATGGCTCCAAAACAATTTGTTTTTTGTGGTTTACAGAGCTAGACATTTGCCAAAATAGCATTATTAATATGTTCACACAGCCATTTACACGAGGCCCAGTATTCAACACCAAAAACTGTATACTTTTTATTGCCTCTGAGTATTATACATGTAGCTGGCCTTTGATAGCTGTGTCTTCCGAGACAAGAATGATTTTGGCTGCTTTAGTTGTGCCTTCCAGGACAAAGATGACTCAGCTTGGGTTGGATGATTCAGCCAGTGATGATTTGACTAGGGTTTTAACAGCTGTGTCTTCCTGGACAAGGGTGATTCAATTTGAGCTTTGATAGCTGTGTCCCACAGGACAAGGGTAATCTAGCTGGGTCTTTGATAGGTCTGGACTGGGATGATTTGGCTTGGGTTATGATACTTTTATATGCCAGGACAGTGCTGATTCAGCTAGGGTTTTGTGAACTATGCCTTCCTGAACTGGAATGGTTTAGCTTAGGTTTTCATCTTCCAGAACAGGGTTGATTCAGCTGGGTTTCTGATTTTCCAGGGCAGAAATGATTTTGCAAATATCTTCCTGCACAAGGATGGTCCAGCTGGTGCTTTTGACAGCTGTGAACAGGGATGATTTGGCTAGGTTTTGATAGTTGTGTTTGCTAGGACAGGAGTGATTCAATAGGGGTGTTTGATAGCTGTGTCTGTCAGGACAGGGGTGATTCAGCAGATTTGATAGCTGTGTCTGCCAGGACAGGGATGATTCAGCAGAGGATTTGATAGCTGTGTCTGCATGGACAGAGATGATTCAGCAGGGGGTTTGATAGCTGTGTCTGCCTGGACTGGGACAATTCAGCAGGGGGTTTGATAGCTGTGTCTGCCAGGACAGGGATGATACAGCATGGATTTGATAGCTGTGTCTGCCAGGACAGGGATGATTCAGCATGGGTTTGATAGCTGTGTCTGCCAGGACAGGGATGATACAGCATTGATTTGATAGCTGTGTCTGCCAGGACAGGGGTGATACAGCATGTGTTTGATAGCTGTGTCTGCCAGGACAGGGATGATTCAGCATTGATTTGATAGCTGTGTCTGCCAGGACAGAGATGATACAGCATGTGTTTGATAGCTGTGTCTGCCAGGACAGAGATGATACAGCATGTGTTTGATAGCTGTGTCTGCCAAGACAGGGATGTTACAGCATGGATTTGATAGCTGTGTCTGCCAGGACAGGGATGTTACAGCATGGATTTGATATCTGTGTCTGCCAGGACAGGGATGATACAGCATGTGTTTGATAGCTGTGTCTGCCAGGACAGGGATGATACAGCATGGACTTGATAGCTGTGTCTGCCAGGACAGGGATGATACAGCATGGGTTTGATAGCTGTGTCTGCCAGGACAGGGATAATACAGGAGGTGTGTCTGCCAGGATGGGGATGATTCAGCAGGGGTTTGATAGCTGTGTCTGCCAGGACAGGGATGATACAGCAGGGGTTTGATAGCCGTGTCTGTTAGGACAGGGATAATTCAGATTGGGGTTTGATAGTTGTGCCTGTCGGGACAGGGCTGATTCAGCAGGGAGTTTGGTGGGTGTGTCTGCCAGGAGAGGGATTAGCCAACTTGGGTTTGGATAGTTGGGTTTGCCAGGACAGGTATCGGTTTGATAGCTGTGTCTTTCAGGAAGGTGAGAATTAGCTTTTGTTTCTTCTTGGACAAGGTTGATTCAACTTGGGCTTTAATAGCTGACAGCAGGGATGATTATTGTCTTGGGTTTTGATAGCTGTGTCTGTCAGGACAGGGATGATTCAGCAGGGATTTTCATATCTGCGTAAGAGACAAGGAAACTACAACTTTCAGTTCTGAAAACCAAAATAGAGAATGGAAGTGGGTGTTGATAGCTGCATTTTTTCAGAACAGGGCTTAGTCCGCTAGTGGTTTCGAGAGCTGTTCTTGGTAGTAGATTCAGCACATAGAACACTTACCAGATTGTTTCCTTGGCTCTGTTAATAACATTACATGATTCTGGTGAAATTATCAAAGAGTAGGAGAAGCAGTAAAAGAATTGCCCATGAGATTTGTAATACTGATTGTGGGATTGTGGAGTTGTACCTTGAAAAAGGCATAACCAAATAGAAAAACACTCAGGTCAGGTCAGCCTGTGCATCCATGTAGTCAGTCCTAATTGTTCTATATAGTACATTCATCAGGATCCACATCATATTTCTTCGGTTATAAAACAGGGTTTTCCTCTCACTAGAATAACTCCAAATATCTAAATCAGTCTTATGAAATTCTGCTATAAGATGGGTTTTATCCTTCCAAAACAATCCCAAAAATCTAGATCCATCTTATAAGATGGATCTAGATTTTGGGATTACAGTCAAACCTGCTCATGGGGTCACCTCTATTAAGGGGTCACCTGTCTTAAGCAGCCACATTTTCTGGGTCCCTTGAACCAAAATACAGTGCAAATGAACCTGTATTAAGGGGTCACCTGTCTTAAGCAGCCAATTTTTGTCCTTCCCTTGGGTGACCCCTTAAGACAGGTTTGACTGTATTTTGGAAGGAAGAAAAACCTCCATCTTATAGCAGAAGAAATAGAGTAAATGCTTGATGCAGTCAGAAAAGACTCTGATCAGCCAGTGCAGATACTTAGGCTGGTCAGCTTTATATGCCATAAGGTACTTGTGTACTGACTTGCTAATTTTCTTTAGGGAAAAATAAACAATATAAATTTACCATTATTTCTATCAGTGTAATTGCACAGAAAACTAACAAATGTTGTTTGTGAAATCATAATGGAATTGGAAAGGTAGAACTGAGACCAGAATAGCCGAAGGTTGTAAGGTTTCACAGAAATAAAATGTTCCAGAGCTACCTGCAAAAAAAGCAAATATTTGGGGTGAAATATATTTGATCATTATGCCCCTAACTTTGAAGAAGCTACGGGGGTATACTGCTTTCCCTTTGTTCATTTGTCTTGTAGTCTGTTTGTCTGTTACTTATGATACAGCTTTATTTTGCCTAGGATTTTGAAATTTCATATATGGATAGGTCATGAAAAATGAGTGGAATATAGTGTTGTTTTCCCTCTGTCGGAGTTGCCTCCCTTTTGTTGAAAATAATAGGAAATCTAGTTACCATATCTCAAGAAGTCTTTGAGTTACGATGATGGTATTTAGTATACAAATGAGGGTTGGGATGTTCAAGAACTGATTAACTTTTGGGCAAATCCATCCAAAAACTACTGAGTCATGACCCTTATTTGAATTTGGTGTTTTTCCAACTTCTGACCTGCTTGACCTGGGAAGCTGATTTTTATTAGTTTATTAGTAGTCTTTCAGATGTGAAATATTTTAATAAAGGTGAGATAACTCTGCATTCAGAGTTATTAGTAGTTTATTAGTTGTCGTTCATGTGTGAAATATTTTAATAAAGATGAGATAACTCTGCATTCAGAGT
Organism: Ctena decussata; assembly: GCA_963989385.1. Lineage (NCBI taxonomy): Eukaryota > Metazoa > Mollusca > Bivalvia > Lucinida > Lucinidae > Ctena > Ctena decussata. The sequence goes on from OZ022498.1 coordinate 122,014,549, forward strand.
TATTAGTAGTCTTTCATGTGTGAAATATTTTAATAAAGATGAGCTAACTGCATTCAGAGTTATTTCCCCTGATATTACTTACACAGCTACTGGGCACCAGAACCACTGGGCACTGAGTTATGGTAGACATTTTAAAGTTTGACACCTTCAGTGGCAAGCATATTGGTGGGGACAGTGTTTCACAAATAGTACATTATTATCAGGGGAGCAGATATTAGACAAGTTTGTCCAAGTCATCAGGAAGCTGTGTTTAGGGTGTGCATTAGGATTTGAATACCAACACCATATGGAAAAATATATAAGTGAATTGTTTCTGTATGTCCTTGTTATAGAGAAAGCTCATTAGAATCTTGTTAGTAAGGTGACCAGTTATGTTTGATATAATGGAGATAGCAACAAAATATTCCAATTTTTTGCTTTGATTCCCTGAGCCTTCAGCTCAAAGACAATATAGTCCAGCTGTATATTGATTTGTAAAGAGAAAATCTCCAATTTCAAAATTCCACCGTACTGCATCATTAAAATGTGATTTCTTTAGGTCACCCTGTTTTAAGGTCTGTGAGTACACGTCCTTGTTTTTCCACCATTTTTGCAAAGGGGTACAACTTTTGTGAATAACTGTTCAATTTCCTGGGTGATGGAGCCTGTCTAAAATTAAGTCCTAGCTCTCTTAAAGGAAAGAATATGCTTTCTAGGAGCAAATTCTTTCCTTTAAGAGTTGACCCCTGAGAAGAGAGGCCAAATGAAAATGGAAGAATCGCTTTCCCTGAAAGTGTATCCTTTCACCTTAAAGATGTAACTTGGCACCTTAAAGTTGTAACTTGTGTTTTGAAAAAACAAGTTTAAAAGTTGATGAATACTCTGCAAAAATTCAAGCGTTTCTGTAAAAGATTTCCCAGACACCCCTAAAATGATGAATGCACTCATCCATTTCATAAGGGTAGAAGAATCCATTCGTCATTAACGGGTTAATTTGATAATTGGAAAGCCTGAATGGTTAGGGCTTCCAACTTTGTATCAAGGGTTCACAAATTCAAGGCCTGCTGAATGGAAGATTCTATCCAAACTATTGCACCTATTGTGCTGCTCTGACTGAAATGCATGTACTGTTGAAAACGACTTGAAACCACCAAGTCATCCATTCATCATCTATCTGATAACTGGACTGGCATGGATCGTATAAAATGGACTGGCCTGGATCATGTCCTCATTGGTAAACTGATTTGGTGAAGCTAGGACTTGAGTTTGACCAAATTGACCATTCTGACAAAAAAGATGTAGATTATTTGTATTGTTAAGGGACTAATATTCATTTCTCATAATTGACAAGTTGTCTCAACTAATTGGTCCTGGGTGTGATATAAATTGGTGTGATAATGATTAGTAAAATTGATTTCCTATATTAATCGGTGATGTTAGCAAATTATATAAGTATTTCCAGAGATTACACTTAGTCTTTACATTTCAAAGGTTTTGAGGCGGCAATTTCTGTTAATATTTTTATAAAAAAACATTTGTTGCTCCTAATTAGAACCATTTATGTCTTGATACAGTACACACTGCAATACTGAATTTACAAAGGGTTCCAAAATTAATGCATTCAGGCAAAGGTGAATTCAAACATGGTAAACAGTTTTCTTTGAAATGACAAGGTTGATTTGTGGCTACAGTCAGCCCTGTTTATAAAGAAATGCGTAACAACAGAAAAATTCATTACAATGTCAATTTTAAAATTTTTATTAGAAATTTTGATCCCACAGACTGGAGTTAAACTATAGAATACAGGCCTTTCAAGTTTGTGAAAATTATACAGATGCCAGACGTCAAAGTGGCGGTTCACGCTACTTAAAATCTCTATACAACTGCTACTGGGTACCCTAGCACCAGTAAAATGGTACTGTTATTCTGAAAGGTCTCTACTATGAAACTGGTTTTAAACAAGATCATACAAGTTACTATTCAAGCTATCCAGTATGCCTACAATTTCTAGTAACCATTGTAACAATAAATTTTGAACAACTTTCCTGAAGCAGTAAATCAAAGTTGCTCACAGGTTTAGGGAATGTGTTTATATTTGCAAGGAGAAAGAACCCAGTTGTAATTTTTGTAAATGTTTCTATTTTCAGTGATGATGTCAAAGGTCAGAATAATACAAGTAGTCAAGTGGAATGTATTGAAGTCATTGACAAAGATGAATTTCAGGAACATCCTGTTATTCGATGGTAAAAGTTTCTGTTTGGTGTAGTTTGTATCAGTGTATTGTTATCTTGTATAAACTTAAACTCAAGCTAAAGCTGCAGATAAGGTGGTGTTTTTGTTATACCTCCAACATACGAAGTATGTCGAGTGGTATATAGTTTTCGTCAGTCCGTCTGTGTGTCCGTCCGTCAGTTAACATTTGTGTTAAAGTTTTGTGTTAAGTTTATATTCTTTGCTTATATTTCCAATATCCTTTGATGGAACCTTTTGGTATGTGACTAGGTATACTTCTGGGTTCATGCAGAATAGTTGACATCATCTGGATGTTGCTGTTGACCTAAGGTCAAGGTCACAGACTTAAACATTTGTGTTAAAGTTTTGCTTTATGTTTATATTCTTCCAATGTCCTTTGATGGAACCTTTTGATATTTGACTAGGTTTACTTATAGGTTCATACATAGTACTTGGCATCATCTGGATGATGCTGCTGACCAAAGGTCAAGGTCACAGACTTGTATATTTGCTTTAAAGCTTTGTGTTAAGTTTATATTCTTTGCTTACATCTTCAACTTCCTTTGATGAAACCTTTTGACATATGACTAGGTTTACTTCTATATTCATGCAGATTAGTTGACATCATCTGGATGCTGCTGCTGACCAAGGTCATGGACACACACTTATATGTTTACGAAAAGTTTTGTGTTAAGTTTTTCTTTATGGATATATACTTTGATGGAACCATTTGATAGGTGACTAAGTTTACTTCTAGGTTCAAACCATGTATAAGATTGGTTTCATTAGGCAATGATTTCATAAAGCGGTGGTTCCGCTAGGGTTGGCCCCTGCTTACTTGCTCTAGTTGAGCCAGCTTGGGGTCAGTGAGTACAAGTTCACCCATTTGGTGTTAAAGATGTAACCATCCACTCATTTATCTGTTAACAGGCATGTCTTGACTTTCATTGACTCTTGTGACCTTAAAACTTTGTTGCTATACACCTTTCCTATAATTCAGAGTCTGTTCGAGTTTTGTCCCTTGCAACGCCTATGACGTCATCTATAGGATAGGCTATTGTTTTTTATTGTGTAACCAAATAAATGCCGGTTTTCCGTATATTCAAAATTAACATTCAACGGTTAAGATTAAGACAACTATTTTGTTCCAATTATATTTAGCTCTTTCTTTGTCGGAAAATAAGCTTTAAAACTTATAGCATATGGGAATTTGACATAAAATTAAAAGATTTCCAACTAAAATTTCGGGCCAAAATTGCCGTAATCGAAAGAGTAACCACCAGTACAGATTCCAAAACAAGGAAAAGAAAAAAAAAATGGGGGAGGATGTTCAGATCGTTATTACAAAAGATACAAAACGAACGATTAGTTGATTATAAAGCAGACACACGCTAAAAATGACAAAGTGCGCTGACATGGAATTCGTTTGTGTAATCACCGAATCGCACGCATTGATGCAATATACAAACACCTATGATTGTGTATTACCTAGACACGTGTTCCGAAGACTGCTTAAAGAACACCTACCATGAAATGGAAACGATCAAATAAATAATGCCGAAGATAAGTAAGAGACGGAAAAAATTAATATAAATTCAACCTCGGGTTCAAACTTACGATGCTGATGCTTTTAAATATCAGCGCTATATAATGCGTAGTTACTATCTGAATGCTGACGTTTTACCTGTCGGAAAAATGGAAAGAAATTTTCAGGTTTACGAAACTTATTTATACGAAAATTAACTCTTTTATATTGAACAAACTGTGAATGTATTGCCGGGGTGTTAAAACACGGCGTCGATGAAAGGGGTCATGAAAATCATGAGCGACTTGAGCGACTTGCCGGGATTCTCAATATGATATTAAAATAAATATAAATAAAAATGTCACTTGAAAACAGGGCAATCATACTTTAATTTGGTCTTTTAAATGAGTTTTTGCAGTTCACATTTACATAACGTCTGCTTTATGCATGTTATGTGTGCTTGCAGTTGTACTGAATTATATGGGATGCTCCTATAGATGACGTCACAGTCTACTTGGGTAGATAACTCGTGCGTGACTTTATCAATTTATAGGAAAGGTGTATATGCACCACATAAATTCTAATTGTCTCCCATAAAATAGGTCACTGTGACTTTCTTTCACTAAAAGTGACACCATATGCAATTCTCAAGGTTATCTCAGCTTCCATGAGACTCAACCTTTCCAAATTCTATCGGTGCATCTACAGATATAGGTCAGGTTCAATAATATTGGGTCACAGTGACCTACTTTCATGAAAATATGAAGTTTTCAAGCTCAGCCTTGTATCTCAGCTTCTATAATCCAAATACCTTCCAAATTCCATTAATGTTTTCACGAAATCGCTTTATCTCATCTCCCACATACCTGGGTCACAATGACCAACTTCAATGAGAAGAGACACATTATGCAGTTTTATAGCTTAGCCCTGTTTCTCAGCTTCTATAAGTCTCAGGTCTTCCAAATCTATCATTGCATGCACCTAACCACTCCAAGTCAATTCCTACATATGAGTCACAGTGACCTACTTTTGCTAAAAAAGGATACAATGTGCTATTTTCATACTCAGACCTGTATTTCAACCAAGCCTCAGGCCTTCCAAGCTCCCCAAGTGCTTGCGCTCAATCAGACCAGGTCACAGTCTGAAAAACTTGACCTACTTCCACAAAACATGACACCATGTGCTATTTTCAAGCAATAGTCTAGCTCCTGTAATCTTCAGGCTTTCCAAAATCCATCAGTGCATGAACCAGACTGCCCCAGATCGCCTCCCACAAAAATGGGTCAAAGTGCCTTATTTTTGTGAAAAAAGACACAATGTACAGTTTCCAAACTCGCTCTGTCATCAGCTTCTATCAGCCCTAGGCCTTTCAAACTCCATTAATGCATGCTTGGAACTGCTGCAGGTCATTTTTAAGACTGGGTGTCTGTGACCTGCTTTCACAAAAAAGTATACCACGTGCAGTTTTTATGCTCAGCCTTGTTTCTCTGCTACTTTCAGCTCTAGGTCTTCTAATACACTGAACAAGTCCAGGTCACCACTGTCAGAAACTAGGTAACAGTGACCTACTTTCTCAAAAATCTACATCATCCAAGCAAAGAAATCAGCACTAAAATGGTGCAAGTTTCTTCGAATGAAATGCTTAAACTTGTTATGATATACCAACCTTTTCAACTGTTGTCAAGGCGTCAATGGGGTGGACATGCTGGATTGCTTATCTAGTAAAGATAATTTAGGATAATTTTAGTTTTTCTTCATCAAATCTTTTGAACAATAGTCGCTTTGCTGAGGCGGTTCAAATGAGGACGACAAAATGGAGGATGAACAGAATTTATGTTGGAACTATTATCAGGATTCTGCCTTATCAGGAGCAGCCCTGACAAGCATCTTTTTTGGGTTTAACCCTTTTTTTGACCAGTGGACTTGTCCATCCTTATCATTTGGATGAGTCCTAGCTTCAGGAGTTTCTGATATATGCTTTCACTTTCATTGCATATGCTTTCACTCTGATCAGATGCCACGTTCTCCACTATTTGCATATGTCCCCAAAACATACTTCCCGTGGGCTGCTTAATGGTGTTTGGTAAAGCTTATCTGCTATATTTGTGTGTTAGGATCTGTATCTTTTGATATTTCCTAATGTCACTATGATCTGAATTATTTGATTAATCATTTATATCATGAGGGGCAATATTCATTTGTTATAATGCATGTGGGCAGTCAAGCTTTTATTGATATTATATGGCATCTATTGTATTATTACGCATTAGGCTTGATTTACTGTATCCATATTAGAGCAATAGCCGGTTAGAGAAATGGTTGAGGTAGCTGAATATTCATGGTACCTCTTTTTTAGAAGCAATATGAATATTCAGATTCCTCATTTATGTCTGTAGTAGACTATTCTAACTTCAATCTAGACATGTCCTTTTGGGCTGTATGATCTAGGTCTAAATTAGATCTGATGATGTTTTTTTGCCAGAATCTTGAAAGCTTTTTTGTTACCAATCTTTTCCATGATCATGCCACATTTTCCCGAGACACTTTCACTTTTTGATGTATTTTATTGTGCTCTAGGGTGCAGAATTTAATGCAGATCATTGCTAATTGCAAAATATCTGTGGGTGACATCTGCATTCATTGATTGGATAATGCATTGTTAATTGGATAGAAAGTATTGTGTTCATATTACCACGCAAATCCAAGAACTGGGACAGTGATGCTGGCAAAAACAAGCAGTCATAACAGGGTCACCACTGAGAGAACAAAATGGTTTTAATTGGCAGTCATTAAAGCCATCCTTTGCAAAATATTAACTTCTCTTGCCTACTCTGTATTTATATGGGGGAGACAATTCCAAAATTACCTTAAATAGCTAAAATTTGATGTCATTAAGAAGACATATTTCACATGGGTCTAGATCTGTGTTGTCTTCGTTTTGGGTGCACCTATACACTTTGAGGGAGGAAACTCATGATTGGTTTTGCAGAGGTCCAGGTAAGAGGGGTACTTGGGAATAATTAGGGATAATTTCAATCAAATCTACATCAAAACATATGTTGTGTCTCCTCATTAGAACCATCTCATTTAGTTCTTATGAGAAATAAGGAAATGTATCCCTAAATTATCCATGTAACTCCTTATCTAAAGCCTGCTTTACTTTATTGCTGACTGATGACACCACATTTTGCTCTGTTTTACAGTTTTAGCTTGCTTATATTTTGTCTTATATATTTTTGTTTCTTTTATAGCCTTGCCTTTTGTTTGATGTTGTAAGATGGCTGGCTGTGTGCTTATTTTAGTTATTGTGGCAACGTCTTAAATACAGGTTTGTTTGATTAGAGGATTCAGATGAGTTTTTAGCTCACCTGAGCACATCATGCTCTTAGTTACTGGTAGCTACTATGATTCAGCTTCAGTCATCAGTTATTTGTCCATCCACACTTTCTTCAAATGGTATCTCTGAAATCTCTGTGCCATAGTTGATTAAACCTCACAGTAAAGACTTATGCAGGACCTTTACTAACCCTTAAAGCGCCAAAAATGAAAAATTGTTGAATTTGCAAACAGTGTATATCCAGATGAGGTGGCTCATAGTGAGCCACCTCATCTGGATCTACACTGTTTGCCCTATAGTTTTTGAATTTTCAATATGATGTAGCTTGGACAAAACATTTTTTGAAATTTCTGCAGATGTAAATTTTGTTGTCTGCTTTTTGGCGTGTTAAGAGTTAGAATTGTTCTTATGAAGTAGCTACATAGAAAACTTAGTTTGTTTTCTATAATAGCTAGTTGCAAAATCTTCATCTTCCCTCAGAAGCTTGATGTCAAACAATTGGTTGCTAATCTGTATGGATGTTCATCCGCATACATTCTCTTGATATTTTTCACCTTAATTCAAGAAGCATTAGACATAAACTCAATAATATTAACGACTTCGCTGAGGATTTTCATATTCTTTGCTTTTCGGAAACTCATCTTGACCCCAGTATTGATACGGATAGTTTAGAATTGAATGGATTTGATGCCCCTATTCGGAATGACAGGTCCTAACATGGGGGAGGAGTAATGGTTTATATTTCCAGTTTGTTAAAATACGAACGTCGTAAAGATTTTGAGGATCCCCACCTTGAATCCATCTGGATAGAGGTTAAATTAAAAACTCAGAACTTTTTAATTTGTTGCTTTTATCGAAGCGACTTTAATACTTCTCAATCTCTTTTTATTTCGTCAATGCAAACGACCATCGAAATGGCGATGGACTATTGTCCGAATATAATTTTAGTTGGTGACATTAACATAGATTTCATTCGTTTGGCGAATGCTCAGTTACAAGATTGCTTGTCTTTATTTAATTTAACGAACGTTATAACTGAACCTACACGAATTGTTGGCCAATCCTCAACTTTAATCGATTCTATCTTAGTAACTGACGCATGTAGCGTTCTAGACTCAGGGGTTATACCAGTTAGTGACCAAATTAGTGATCACAGGGCTACTTATGTGTCATTGAAAATTCATGTTGACTTGTCGAGCTCATATTATTAAGAAATTTGGAATTACAAAAATGCAGACTACGATAAACTAAACAATTATATATTACAATACGACTGGGATTCGGTAATAAATGACGATGCCAATGTTGACGACGCTTGCAATAAATTCACTGATCTATTTCTCGATTTTTGTAAAGAATGCATTCCGCGAAAAAAGTCTTGATACGTCCAAAAGATAAACCATGGTTTAATTCGGAATTAAGATATAATATAAGATTAAGAGACAGACTAAGGAAAAAAGCATTGAAAACAAATAATGACTCAGATAAAACTCGATACAAACGGCAACGAAATCGGGTAAATAACATGAAAAATGAAATTTTAACGACTCAATAGACGATATACTTTCGAAATCAGAAATCGGTAGCAAGTCTTTTTGGCAAATAATGGGAAGGTTTATGGGGAAAAATCAAAGTTCATATAAAATACCACCCCTCTGCAATGCTGATAACACTTATTCATTCTCGGACCATGAGAAAGCAACGACCCTAAACGATTATTTTTGTTCAATATCAACAATTGACGACACTAACTTTGAGCTTCCAGTTTTTGAAAATAGAACGGATATTTTATTATCACACATAATTATTACTCACTCTGAGGTCACTGACATACTAAATACATTAAAAGTTAACAAAGCAACGGGCCCAGACGGAATAAGTCACCGTATGTTAAAAAACTGTTCTATGTCACTGGCCATCCCTTTATGTTCGCTTTTTAACTTATCTCTTAAGCTGCATACATACCCAAGTTTGTGGAAATTAGCACATGTTACTCCAATTTTTAAAAAAGGTGACAAATCAGTTGCTAGTAACTATAGGCCTATTTCACTCATTAGCTGTGTAGGGAAATCTTTCGAACGTATTTTACTTAAACATGTTTACAATCATTTGGATAGAAATTCTTTAATATACAAATATCAGTCAGGATTCCTTCCGGGTCATTCAACCGTTCATCATCTTATAGAAAGTATTCATAATACATGTTTAGCATTAGAAAACTTTGAGACAAGTTGCCAAATATTCTGTGATATTTCCAAGGCTTTTGATCGGGTCTGGCATCATGGTCTACTTTTAAAAATGGAAAATTATGGAATAATGAATGATCTTTTATTGTGGTTTAAAAGTTATTTAGAAAAAAGAAATCAAAAAGTGTGCATCAATGAATCTTTCTCGTCTTCAAGAAACATAACTGCTGGTGTACCCCAAGGCTCAGTCCTTGGGCCACTGTTGTTCTTAATATATATTAACGATATATCTGAAAACTTACAGGGATCAGCTAGGTTATTTGCTGACGATACATCTCTTAGTTATACGTCGAGAAATCTTCCGAATCTGCAAGTTATTATTAATGATGATTTAAGACATCTACACGAATGGGCTTGTCGATGGTTAATTTCATTTAATCCATCAAAAACTGAAGTTTTGCTTATTTAAAATACCTTGATTGATTATGATATGTAGTTAGTAATGGATAACTCAGTCTTGAATTTCGTTGAAACGCATAAACATTTAGGTGTTACTCTGTCCTCAAATAACAAATGGAGCAAATATGTAGAATTAATCATAAAATCAGCGTCTAAACAAGTTTCATATCTTAGAAAAGTCAAATATCAATTTTCAAAAGAAATACTATGCAAACTATATTGTATTTATATCCGGCCATTGTTAGAATACGCTAGCGAAGTATGGGATGGTTGTACACAAACGGATGCAAATCGTCTCGAACAAGTGCAATTAATTGCTGCGCGTATTGTAACTGGCTTGCCAGTTTTTGCATCTCTTAATTCGATCTATGCCGAAACGGGCTGGGAAACTTTAGCTGAAAGGCGAAAAACTAAAAAATTAACTCTCATGTATAAAATAATAAATAATGACGCACCATCATACTTGACAGATCTTCTTCCAAATAGAATTGATGCAGTTTCGACTTATAATTTAAGGAATAGTCAGAACTTTGAAATACCTTTCGCTAGATTATGTTCATTTGAGTCATCGTTCTTTCCGTCAACCCTTAAATTGTGGAATAACACTGATCAATCAATACGAAATTCTCTTACTCTCTCTTCGTTTAAAACAAATATTAAGAAACAATTTTCTAGGACTCATCAATTTCCATCTACTAAGGACAGACTATACGATATCATTTTAACTAGAATTTGTCATAATTGTAGTAATTTGAATGCTGATTTATTCCGAGTAAATATTTCAGCTAATTCGAATTGTTCGTGTGGCGCTGTTAATGAGAACGCTCAACATTATTTCTTTGAGTGTTTATTATATGTAGAACAAAGAAATCGTTTATTTAGTTCCATTAATCCACTTGCAAATGTTCATTTGCATTTGATTACTAATGGAGATCCCGCATTAAATGATGAAACTAATTCAATTATACATTCGGCTGTGTTAAAATATATCAAAGACACACATAGGTTCACATAGTCAAGTAATAAATTGCAATTCGGAATTTGTGAGTGTCGGGGTTGGGGCGGGGCGACTGGTGCTGCTGTGGGGATAAAACAATATTATCTTTCTTTCGATACTATGATTTAATTTGTGAACTGAACTTACTGTTGTATATGTACCACAATTCTAATGTTTGTTATCTTTGTAGGGAGAGGACTAGCTAATGTTGGTATAACTTGTGTCCAATCCCTTTGTCTATATGGTACAATAAAATATGTTTAATCTAATCATTGGTAGGAGCTTCACTCTGTAAGAGTAGATCCTATTTATGAAAAGAAGCTGTGTTGGCCATGGGGGCAAACAGAAAGTCACAGAAGCTGTCCCTACCTTGTTAATCCTAATAAATGCCCCTGCTTTAATAAACACCCTCTGCCTCTTTTCTGAAAATAATGTTATATTCACTTGTATGAAGTCCTGTTTGCTTCTCTGGATAAGGTAGCTTTTTGAAATGATGTCTACTCTGAAAGAATTTGCTCCTCTAAGAGCTGACCCATACTGAGAAGGGTGGCAAAAATAGAAGAATTGCTTCATCTGACACATTTTGGCAGTGGCTGATGTACAACATTTTATCCCAGGTTCGATACCCGGTCCAGCCACATTCTTTTGTGTCTCGTCCTGCTGATTCAAGAAGGGCAGTTGTCAATTACTGGCAAAAGTATGTGCACTTAGTACTGGTAACCACTAAGGAGGTCTGAGCCTGCCCAGGAATGGTTAGGGCAACTGACCATCCCGACATGACCATAGCTGTTTTCCATGGACGTAAAACAGTAAAACAACAAGACAACATTTACTACATTTTAGGCTCTAAATAACACCCCCCTTTCACAAAATGCAATGCCCATGCGGCATTTAATAGGATTAATACAGTATTTGTAAAATGGTGGAAAAATATTGAAGTAAATCCATATACATGTACATTAAATATTATTGTGCAAAACTTGCAACATGAAGATTGCAGTATTTAAACTGTCTGTACGTTCTATTGCACTATTCGTCATTGTGCCAAGAATTTTTCGACATATTTCTGATACTAAAATCAGTTTGATCAAATTTCAGGAGAATATGCTCATATTTAGCATCATTTGCTGCAGTTGCGTCTTGGCTTAATTACTTTTCTGGAGAAAAACAAAACTGTGGATTTTAATTAAAGTCATTTCTCACAATAATATGAACATCATGGCCAAACCTGTCTTTGGCATGAATCAACCATGCATGCTTAGATTTGTCTTTACAGATGGGCATGCGTGCAATTTGCTCAGACGTTGTTGTAGAAAAACACTTAAGGCCCCCCACTCCCCACCAAAAAACTAAAAAGAAAAGTAAAATAAAAAAAGAAAATAATTGAATTGGCAATAGATCCAGATGAGATGGCTCATAATAATGAGCCACCTCATCTGGATCTACACTGTTTACTTGCTGGTCTTTGAACAGTATGATATAGCATGAACAAACCGTTTTTTTTTTTTAGTTTTGCATGTATAAATTCTTTTGTCACCTTTTTTGGCACCTTAAGATGTCATAGTCAGTCGGTACATGTACACTTGGCACATGTATCAACTAGCTTTAGTGCAAAAACATTTCAACTTCCATTATATTTCCTGGTTGAAATCAAGCGCACAGTGAATATTTTAATTGTCCATATGGTAACCTTCATGTGTTTCCACCATTTTTAGCTCACCTGGCCCGAAGGGCCATAGTGAGCTATTGTCATACCAATGCGTCCGGCGTGCGTCGTGCGTCGTCACGGAATGTGTCCGTCAACACCTAAAAACAAATATTCAAACATCTTCTTCTGTAAAACTACTGGTCCCATGGTTCTCAAATTTCACATGGAGCATGACCTGACTCCAGGGTCTCAGAATTGTAAAATTGGGTCAGGTTGAAAATCCAACATGGCCGCCATTACTAAAAATAGCAAAAACAACAAAATAAACTTCTTCTCCAGAACCACTGGGTATATTTGTCTGAATTTTGGCATGGAACATCAATGAAACCTTGGTATTCAAAATTGTAAAAATGAAAAAAATCTGTAGCGGAGTTTTGTCACAGTGACCTACTTTCTGTTTACGAGTGTAATTTTGCTCAAATGCCAATGTCAAAAAACGACATATTCAAACGACTTCAAACAACTTCTTCTCTAAAACCACTGCACCCATGGGTTTCAAATTTCACATGGAGCATGACCAGACTGCAGGTTTTCAAAATTGTAAAATTGGGTCAGGTCAAGAATCCAAGATGGCCGCCGTTACTAAAAATAGCAAAAACAAAAAAATCAACTTCTTCTCCAGAACCATTTGGTGTATTTGGCCGAAAGTTTGCGTGGAACATTAATAGGACCTTTGGATTAAAAATTGTAAAAATGAAAAAAATCTATAGCGGAATTAGGTCACAGTGACCTACTTAGCTTTTACAAGACCGATTTTGCTGAAATGTCAGTATCTTAGGAAAACGCAATCGATTGTGGTCAGATTTGGTCAGCAATGGTCCTTAAAAGGAATTATTTCAATTTTGTGCCAGTTGACTATCCAAGATGGCCACCATGGGGGCCGTTACTAAAAATAGCACAAACATAAAAGTGACAATTACTCAAGAACCCTTGAATGGAATTCGACCATTTTTGTATCAGAATGTTCCTTGCATGAAGCCATTTCGATTAATTACAATTTGGCTTTTCAAGATGGCCAACATCTGCCGTTACTAAAAATAGCACAATCATAAAAATGACAATTACTCAAGAACCCTTGAATGGAATTCGACCAATTTTGTGTCAGAATGTTCCTTGCATGAAGCCGTTTCGATTAATTGCAATTTGGCTTCCAAGATGGCCGACATCTGCCGTTACTAAAAATAGCACAAACATAAAATGACAATTACTCAAGAACCCTTGAATGGAATTGGACCAATTTTGTGTCAGAATGTTCCTAACATGAAGCCATTTCGATTAATTGCAATTTGGCATTCCAAGATGGCCACCACCTGCCGTTACTAAAAATAGCACAAAACATGAAAATGACAATATCTCAGTAACCGCTGAATAGATTTTGACGAAATTTGTGTCAAAATGATTTTTGCATTGAGATGTTTCAAAAGTAACTAAATATAGACAAGTCATAATGGCCTTTGTTACTAAAAATAGAAAAATGTGAAAATAAGAAAATCTCAGTGGAATTAGACTAATTTTCTGTCAGAATGATCATTTCAATAAGCTTTTTCGATTTTCTGCATTTTGGCATTCCAAGATGGCCGCCATCTGCCGTTACTAAAAATAGCACAAAACATGAAAATGACAATATCTCAGTAACCGCTGAATAGATTTTGACGAAATTTGTGTCAAAATGATTTTTGCATTGAGATGTTTCAAAAGTAACTCAATATAGACAAGTCATAATGGCCTTTGTTACTAAAAATAGAAAAATGTGAAAATAAGAAAATCTCAGTGGAATTAGACTAATTTTCTGTCAGAATGATCATTTCAATAAGCTTTTTCGATTTTCTGCATTTTGGCATTCCAAGATGGCCGCCATCTGCCGTTACTAAAAATAGCACAAAACATGAAAATGACATCATCTCATTAACCGCTGAAGCGATTGAGACGAAATTTGTGGCAAAATGATTCTTGCTTTGATGTGTTTCACAAATTAACAAATATTGACCCGTCAAGTTGGCCTCTGTTACTTAAAATAGCAAAATTTGAAAATTAGAAAATTACAATGGAACTGGACCAATTTTGTGTCAAAATGGTCCTTGCTTTTCAATTTTTTGCATTTTGGCATTCTAAGATGGCCGCCATCTGCCGTTACTAAAAATAGCACAAAACATGAAACTGACAATATCTCAGTAACCCCTGAATGGATTTTGATGAAATTTGTGGCAAAATGATTCTTGCCTTGAGGTGTTTCAAAAGTAAATATATAAAGACCAGACAAGTTGGCCTCTGTTACTAAAAGTAGCAAAATGTGAAATTGAGAAAATCTCTGGAATCGGACCAATTTTGTATCAGAATGGGGACCATTCGGATACAAAAGCCAGGTGAGCGATATCAGGCCCATTTGGGCCTCTTGTTACAAAGGGATCAGCTTGTGTGGCTTCCTGTTTGCTTCCCTGAACATTGAAACTTTTCCAACATGTGATCTACCCCTTAGCCCATTAATACCCAGTGAACTCTTCTATCTGTATATATTGGATGAGTCCATTTGTCATTTTAGGGGTGTCAGGTTTAGTTAATTTTTAGAATTTTTGTTTTATTTCGAGGAAAAATACCCATTTGTCTTATGCAAACAGTCCCTGATCGGATGCCACGTTTTGTAGTGTCTGATCTAGGTCTGCACTTTTTGCCTATGTCCCATTTTTGGGACACTAAGCATTAATGGGCTAAGGGGGAAAAATCCCCATATCAGACTGCACTTAAAGAGAGTCTTTTATGGGTTTGCACTGTTTGGCTTTGCCAAGAACTTCCTTATATGGATTGCAAGATAGTAAATTAGGGGAGAGTTGGGTAACTTCGGACAGCGGGGAAATTCGGACACTGACATTATTTCCTTTATATGTGAGTTGTTTTGGAACTAAAATAACAAATATCTGGCCAAACAGAGAAAATCCTGATGAGACGGCTCATGATGAGCCGTCTCATCTGGATTTTCACTGTTTGCAATTGTATGTCCGAATTTACCCGCCTGTCCGAAGTTACCCGACTCTCCCCTAGTTTGTTCAAATTTGAGAGTTACAGAAATTGGTTAATTAACAGTCCTATTATTTTATTACTGTACTTTATTATTATTATTTTTTATTATTCTGGCAAGAAATTTGAACTTCATCATAAAGGAACTTGTTCAGGGCTTATGAAGAATATGCATGTTAAGATTCTTCCTTATAATGGGAATTTTATGTGAAATCTGTAAAGATAGTAACCAGATCTTGTAGATTTTAGCAGTTAAAACACCAAAAACGCAGGCAACAAAATTTACGTCTGGAAAATCTAAAAAAACGTTTGGTCCAAGCTAAAAATTGAAAATTCAGAGACTAGAGGCAAACAGTGTAGATTAAGTTGAGATGGCTCATTATGAGCCACCTCATCTGGATCAACACTTTTTATACGCCAGTTTTGAAAAAACGGACGTATTATGGCATGGCGCTGTCCGTCCGTCCGTCCGTCTGTCTGTCCGTCCGTCAACATTCTTGTGCGCACCATATCTCAGAAACGGTTTGAGATATCTTCATGAATATTAGGATGGGGCAAAGTGGCGCATAAAGTAATGGTTGCTCCCCCTTTCTTAATTTCAAAGTTATGCCCCTTTGATTATTTTTTACCCTACTAGTCTTGTGCGCGCCATAACTAGATAACCGTTTGGGATATTCTTAATGAAACTTCATAGCAATGTGTATGAGGGTGTGATGATGTGTCGCGTATAACAATGGTTGCTCTCCCCTTCTTCGTTTTGGAGTTGCATCCCTTTGATTAGATTTTTAGGGTATTTTTGTGTATACTAATCTTGTGCATTCTATAACTAAGTACCCAGTTGGTATATCTTGATGAAACTTTATAGCAATGTGCATGATCACAAGATGGTGTGTCACATTTAAGAATGGTTGTTCCCCCTTACTTAATTTTGGAGTAACCTCCCTTTGATTAGTTTTTAGGCTAACCCATTCCCCCATAACTCCTTAACCCTTTGAAATATTTCAGTGAAACTTTGTAGGAATGTGTATAATAATTGGGTAATGTATCATGCGCATGAACCATAACTCTTGCTTACCTCCTGAATTATCTGCTCTTGCATCAACTTCCGTTTTACTCTGTATCTCCTTATTGTAAATTTGTCTTCAGTACACGTGAGCCGCGACATGACAAAACCAACAATGTGGCGTATGCGCCCAGCGCAGACTTAGATCAGCCTGGGCATATCCCCAGTCTATTCAGAGTGTCCCCTTTGTGCTGAAAGGATAGATAAGAGTCTGAGCTAGCCTCATGTGGACAGGGAAGACTCTGATCAGACTTGGCAGATGCCCAGGCTGACCTGAGTCTTCCCTGTCCGCACATGCCACTTTGTTGCTTTTCTTGTGTAGCGGCTCATGTACTTGCACTTTTGGCACTTTAAGCGGTAAAACAAGCAAAGTTTTAGGGCATTTGCCTACAGATAAGATAGGTTTCTTGAAATCACTCATATCAACTTTCATCTTCAGATAGAATCAGAATCACAGGAAAAGTTTCTGCATGACAGGAAGAGAACGGCTTCCTTTGAGAATACAGCAGATCAATAGTGTCCTAATTCATCAATTTGGCCATTTCTTTGATAAAATTGAGGCCATTTCAAAAGAACAATGGGAACAATGTTCATTCAACCAGATGAAATATTGTAGCTCATGTAATAGGCCTACCGCAGAAAACCCAAATTTGAATGCTTTACAGTTTGGGTTTTCAATTTTTTAGCATTTTAAAGTATTTGATAAGAATAGAAAATTCTGAAAGTGTGAATAGAAAATCTTATTTGGTTTGGGAGATATGGCTGTATAAATTTCGACAATTCCAAATACGGTCATTTGGGAGAAAACAGCTACTATAGCTTGGTCAAGCTAAGTTGGCAAGCCATGTGATCTTTGTTTATATAAATATTTATGTTTATATTGCCTAAATATAGACAAGTTTATAATTAGAAGCGTTTGGTGATACCGAAGGTACTTATATTGGAAAGTGTAAAGAATAATACCTGTCTTGTGACCAAAAAATTTAAAGTGCTCCGTGGCCGAGTGGTCAGATCGAAGACAGACAAAAATTCTTTTCAAGACTCGTGTATACTATAAGTTCGAATCCGGGTCAAGTTTTTTTTTCTTCATTTGTATTTCATTATATTTTTTTTTATATCATATCCTTTTTTCTTTTCTTTTTATTTATTTATTTTTTTGTATTTTTAATATATATTCTTTTCTTTTCTTTTTCTTTCTGTCCTTTTGCCATATAATTCCTTTTTTTTTGTTCTTTTCAATTTTTTCATTTCATTTTTTTTTGTCTTTTCTCTTTTTCTTTCATTTTTAATGCACATTTTGTCCAATCCATTTAGCAAATATTGAGACCTAACAAGAACAACAATTTATCCTGTAAGAGTGTCTGTCAAAGGTAGTTTCATTAGCAGTCACTGTCAGCAACGTCTTCAGCAGTCAGCGTGTCCTCAGCAGTCAGTGTGTCGTCAGCAGTTTTGCTATCAGTCATTGTGTCGTCAGCAGTAAGCGCATTTTATCCTCACTTTTTCGGCTTTAGCTGTATAACTTAACTATTGACCTACATTTTAAGTATTTCATTGGCCAATATAAATGCACCCGGGATTTTGATATAAGTAGCTTACTTTCGCTTTCTCTTTCTACTTTCAGTTTCATTTGACTGTTGGCCTTTAAACCGTGTCGTGATGAATCAAGATATTTCGGTCCAAATCGCTTTTTGCGAAAGAATTCGTCTAATATGTCGCTCATGTAAAATATAAAATCAAGAAAATAATTCGACACAGAAATCGAAGACGAAATGAAGTAATTGTTGCTGGCTTAGTTGTTGTGTTGTGTTGGAACTGCGGCACCTTTAAGGCATATGTGGGGCGGTCAGCCAACCAATCCTAATTGTTATGGGCAACACAGACAGACCCCGATCAAACTTCAGCAGCATTTCCGAAATCATTTCCCCAACACCAACAATAAATATGCATATCAACATGCGCATTCTTACAATCTGATCAGCACATTCAATATCTTACATGTACTTGACTCATACATATTACAATACATACTTCTATTTAATCTAAGTCGATTATCTTTTTATAAAGGCATTTCTTGTTAAACTTATCTTCAGCTCTGTATACATACCTGGAAAACACCTATGTACTTCTAAAATAAAACTTCCTATATATAGGTATATAAACAATAATATTTACCCCAAACAATTACGATAAACACGGCCAACTTAGTGCGACCGAGCTGTAGTTTCATAAAACAATTCCAAATGGTAAACATGACAGCAGTGTCATCTAGACAAACTATGAAAGTACAAGTCTGCTAAATATCAAAGCATTTGGATAACAAACAATAATTTTATGCATTATTAGCTCACCTGAGCCGAAGGCTCAGAGGTGAGCTTATAGGATGGGAGTCGAGCCGTCGTCCGTCCGTCCGTGGGTGGGTGCGTGCGTCAACACTTTCAAACATAAATATCTCAGAGACCAGTGGGCCGATCGCAATCAAATTTTATCTGAAGCATCATTTGGGTGGGGGAAAGGCTGCATTAGGTTTTGGTGCCGATCAGCTCAGAACTCTGGTTTCCATGGCAACAGATAGCCCCCATAGGGTTATAATAGGGAAAACGGCGTCATCACGTTTTCTCAACTGTTTTTGATTAGATCCTTATCATACTTGCAGGTAATGATGACATACACAAGAGCTTGGATGAGTTCGAAATTTGGTCCGATTCGAGCACAGACTACGGAGTTAGCTGCCCTTGAGCGTTTGAAAAAAATCCCATAGGGTTATAATGGGGAAAATGGCGTCATCACCTTTTCTCAACTGTTTTTGCTTAGATCCTTATCATACTTGCAGGTAATGATGACATACATAAGAGCTTGGATGAGTTCGAAATTTGGCCGGATTCGAGCACAGACTACGGAGTTGGCTGCCCTTGAGCGTTTGAAAAAAATCCCATAGTGTTATAATGGAGAAAACAACGACATCACATATTTTTAGAAAAACTTTGTCATCGCTCTATTGCCTACATTTCTCAACGGATTTTAAAATAACTTCACACAAATGTAGGGTGTGACAATATCTCGAGCAAGTTCGACTTTCAGGATGCTGCGCCCAAGGTCAAGGTCACTGTGGCTAATTTTAGAAAAACTTTGTCAGCGCTCTAGCACCTACATTTCTCAATGGATTTTAAGTTAACTTCACACAAATGTAGGGCATGACAATATCTCGAGCAAGTTTGACTTTCAGGGTGCTGTGCCCAAGGTCAAGGTCACTTTGGCTATTTTTAGAAAATCTTTGTCATTGCTCTAGCGCCTACATTTCTCAATGGATTTTGAAATAACCTCACACAAATGTAGGGCATGACAATATCTCGAGCAAGTTCGACTTTCAGGGTGCTGCGCCCAAGGTCAAGGTCACTGTGGCTATTTTTAGAAAAACTTGGTCATCGCTCTAAGGCCTACATTTCTCAACGGATTTTGAAATAACTTCACACAAATGTAGGGCATGACCATATCTCGAGCAAGTTTGACTTCCAGGGTGCTGTGCCCAAGGTCAAGGTCACTGTGGCTATTTTTAGAAAAACTTTGTCAGCGCTCTAGCACCTACATTTCTCAGCAGATTTTAAATTAAATTCACACAAATGTAGGGTATGACAATATCTCGAGCAAGTTCGACTTTCAGGATGTTGCATCCAAAGTCAAGGTCACTGTGGCTATTTTTAGAAAATCTTCGTCAGCGCTCTAGCACCTACATTTCTCAGCAGATTTTAAAATAACTCCTCACAAATGTAGGGCATGACAATATCTCGAGCGAGTTTGACTTTCAGGATGCTGCGCCCAAGGTCAAGGTCACTGTGGCTATTTTTAGAAAATCTTCGTCAGTGCTCTAGCACCTACATTTCTCAGCAGATTTTAAAATAACTTTACACAAATGTAGGACATGACAATATCTCGAGCAAATTTGACTTTCAGGATGCTGCACCCAAGGTCAAGGTCACTGTGGCTATTTTTAGAAAAACTTGGTCATCGCTCTAGCGCCTACATTTCTCAAATGATTTTAAATCAACTTCACACAAATGTAGGGCATGACAATATATCAAACAAGTTTGACTTCCAGGGTGCTGCGCCCAAGGTCAAGGTCACTGTGGCTATTTTTAGAAAAACTTGGTCATCGCTCTAGCACCTACATTTCTCAATGGATTTTAAAATAAATTCACACAAATGTAGGGTATGATTATATCTCGAGCAAGTTCGACTTTCAGGGTGCTGTGCCCAAGGTCAAGGTCACTGTGACTTTCAGGGTGCTGCAATCAAGGTTTTTGATTAGATCCTTATCATACTTGCAGGTAATGATAACATACATAAGAGCTTGGATGAGTTCGAAATTTGGCCGGATTCGAGCACAGACTACGGAGTTAGCTGCCCTTGAGCTTTTGAAAAAAAAATCCCATAGTCTTATAATGGAGAAAACAACGTCATCACATTTTTATTTTTCATCGGATCCTCTTCATACTTGCAGGTAATGAGGATATGCATAAAAGCTTGGATTAGTTAGCATTTAGACTAGATCCCACCACTAACTATGGAGTACCTGCCCTGAGCATCCAAAAAAATCAATGTCGCCTCTTTTTCTTGGTTTCTACTGATCCGATCCTTTTCAAACTTGCAGGTAATGAGGAAAAGCATAATATCTTAAACAAGTTCAAATTTTGGCCAGATCAGGCCAACCACTACGAAGTTAGCTGCCCTTGACAGCTCTGTCTATTGTGCTCTTGATCGGATACTTTTTAAACTTGCATATATTAAATGAGGGTATACATAATGTTTTGGGTGAGTTTAATTTTCAGCCTGATTGGACCACTGACTGTGGAGTTAGCTGCCCTTGAGCATCTTAAATATCCCTATAGGTTTACAATGTCTCTCAGGTGAGCAATTGTTGCCCTTTGGGCTACTTGTTTAATAATGGTAACCCAGTAGGATAAAGTATGAGAAAATTGCTCATTTGTACCAACCTTGGTACACTCTTAGCATTTCGTTATATGTTTTATATATTTTCAAGTCGCTATAACTCCAGAATTATTCAAGATATCAAGTTCAAAGTTTCAGCATTTCTTAGTTACATACAGACCACAAAATGTGTGAAATTTCAAAGTGATTGAAGCACAAATGTTAAAGTTGGATTTTTTCGGATAAGGCCCATTTTTTGATAATTGAGAGGAGCATCCAACTGTTTATGGGCTAACATTATGCTAACAATGTTGTTTCTAAGGTGCATGGGTATGTTTTGGGGAAAGCAACTCCACCATTTTCCTTGTTACCCTTTTTTCAGCAGGTCTGTTGCTAAAGGAAAGAACTTGTGCCTGCAATAGCAAATTCTTTCCCATAAGACTTGAACCCATTTTGTAAAAGGCTTGACGTCCAGTTGAGCAAACAGAAAGTCACAGAAGTTGTTTCCATTTGTGAAAAGGGCGGAATGAAAAACTGAGTGTACTTCTTCATCCTGCTGATTTTTATGTTTCTGTTGAAACTTGTTCACTTGTCACTGATCTGGTGCCAGTGACTGAAACATCACTAGAACTAGAAAATTAGTTACAGCTATCGCTGTTTCTAGTCATGGAGGGGTAGAATTTTCCACGTCTATTGTCCTGTATAGACTTGAAAATTAGTTCTAATCAGTTGTTAGACTTCAAGACATTAACATTTAAAATGTTTGTTGACATTGCTATGTCTTTGTTGACATTGCGATGTGTTTGTTGACATTGCCATGTGTTTGTTGACATTGCCATATGTTTGTTTACCCTGTGATGTGATTGTTGACATTGCCATGTGTTTGTTGACATTGCCATGTTCTTGTTGACATTGCCATGTGATTGTTGACATTGCAATGTCTTTGTTGACATTGCCATGTGATTGTTGACATTGCAATGTATTTGTTGACATTGCCATGTGTTTGTTGACATTGTGATGTCTTTGTTGACATTGCCATGTGTTTGTTGACATTGCCATGTGTTTGTTGACATTGCCATGTGTTTGTTGACATTGCCATGTGTTTGTTGACATAGCCATGTGTTTGTTGACATTGCCATGTGTTTGTTGACATATGGGTTTGTTGACATTGCCATGTGTTTGTTGACATTGCCATGTGTTTGTTGACATAGCCATGTGTTTGTTGACATTGCCATGTGTTTGTTGACATTGCCATGTGTTTGTTGACATTGCGATGGCTTTGTTGACATTGCCATGTGTTTGTTGACATTGCCATGTGTTTGTTGACATTGCGATGGCTTTGTTGGCATTGCCATGTGTTTGTTGGCATTGCCATGTGTTTGTTGACATAGCCATGTGTTTGTTGACATTGCCATGTGTTTGTTGACATTGCCATGTGTTTGTTGACATTGCCATGGCTTTGTTGACATTGTGATGTCTTTGTTGACATTGCCATGTGTTTGTTGACATTGCCATGTGTTTGTTGACATTGTCATGTTTTTGTTGACATAGCCATGTGTTTGTTGACATTACTATGTGTGTAGTATGTATGTTTTTGGTGTTTGCTGCAGAAATTTTACAATGGCTAGATTATGAGAGTTTGTGTGCAAAGGAAATAGTGTAGACCCAGGTCAGACTGCTGCTTAGGGAGCAGTCTGATCAGATAGTTGCCATTTTATGTGTTTCAGTTTCCCTACAATGAAAAACTACAATTAAAAACCATTTGATAGGGGAAGCCCCAGGGTAGGAAAAAACATTTTGCAGTCAAAATAAAGCCCTTTGATATTTAGAGTAGAATATGTTGTGTAACATAACAAGTCTTATCCTTTTACACTGCCATTTTAGCTGAAAAAATTTGAGAAGATTTGCTCCGGTAAATTAAAGCCCTTTGGTATTCAGTCATCAGTGTATCATTGCAAATCTAATCCTGTAACGCAGTGGTAGTGAGACTTTAGCAGTTTATGATAGAATTTTAGGAAATAAATGATTCTGCAGCAGACATCAGTTACCTTGACAACTAAATTATTGTCTGATTATAGCCCTATCTTTTTCCCTGATAGATTTGCATAAAAGGCAAAAGTTAAAAGCTTTCAGACAAGATGCATTTTTTGTTTGATTTCAGTAGCATTTTTGTGCTATTAATTATACCATAAAGTGCATGTGCTCTTATCTTAATAGTAATTAAATGTAATGAAGACTGATGGCTTTAAAGAAGTCAGATTAGTAAATCTATTGTCATTAGGCTTGCCATATAATGCCATGGCAGTGAAATAAAGATCATATGAAATGTAAGTACATGCATGAGATAGTAGGAAAAACAAGATATTTTATATCAATTAGCACATCCAAAAGGTCATTGTAAGAATTTGATCTAAGTCACACAAGACATTTGACTTTTAATGGATCCAGTTCACATCAGTCCTCATCAGTCATGATATAGTCAGTACCAGCCCATTTTAAAAGATATTTAATATACAGCATGCTAGACCAAACATCAGGACCCATTTGTTCAAAGCATTGTTAGCCTAACAAGCTCATTTAGAGGTCAACTTGTTAAGTGTTTTGCGACTTTATAATCAAATACACTGATATTTTTTGTTGAAAAATATGAGAAGCTTCTCTTATTTTTTTTTCAACAAAAACTTGGCATATTTGAGATATAACTGTTTGAAATTTTAACAAAATGTTGACTAATGATATCGCTAGTTTTGAACAACAGGGCCCAGACTGGCATGGAGCTGATAGAAGATTGTGCTGAAAATGGACTGACATGATGGGCATCAAGGCTGGCATTGGTATTAGAGCTGTGTCTGTTAGAATGTACAGACTGGTGTATTATGATGTTTACAACTGAGCCTGTGATATGATCATATTTCAGGGAGAGAATTTTGTGGGTGGAGAGATCAGAGGCATTACTTATTGCACAGGTGACAGTAGCCATCATCAGTCTGTCAGAGACTATGCTTGTACAGTACCTCAGTTATAAGGTAGGTATTAACCCTTACAAAGCACACACACAATAAAAAAACAACACGAAAATAGTTGAATTTGCAAACAGCATAAATCCAGATGAGGTGGCTCATGATGAGCTGCCTCATCTGAATCTATGCTGTTTGCCCTCTTTACTCTTTTTTCATAGGAAGTATGTTTTGGTTCCTGCTGACAAGGCCGCAAACAACATTGTTGTTGTTTGTCGGATGCACTATATTAACACTTTGAAGCAGGAACTTAACGGCACCACGGCTTACGAAGAGACTTTTACAGATGAGAAGACTGTCGTTAATAGCCACTCAAATAATTTGCCTTTAAAGTTTGCTGTTAACGTTAAGGAACGCCAAGACAAACTTCCTACGATGTATTGGTTACCTAAGCTTCATAAAAAACCGTATAAAGCTAGATTCATTGCCAACTCTAGCTCTTGTACTACTACAGAATTATCTAGATTATTAACTTCTTGCCTCACTGCTGTGAAATCTCGTGTCATTTGGTACTATGAGACAGTGTATGAGAGGTCAGGGAAAAATATGTTTTGGCCTATAAAAAATTCTGGTGAGGTACTTAGTAAACTGAAGTCAAGAGGGTTCCGTGTGACTAGTTTGTCCACTTATGATTTTTCTACTCTTTATACCACATTACCCCATAATTTAATAAAGGAAAAACTTGTTGATTTGATTGAGAGGGCCTTTTAAAAGTTCTCCAAAAATGAAGATACCCTTTATATTGCCTGTAACGATAAGAAAGCGTTTTTCACTTCTACTGACCGTAAAATATATAGAGGATATAGTCTTTGGTCATGTCAGAATGTATGTGACGCCTTATCATATCTCTTAGATAATATTTACATCAGATTTGGTAATAAGTTATACAGACAAATTGTTGGTATTCCGATGGGTACAAATTGTGCTCCTCTTGTGGCCGATTTGTTTTTATTTTGTTATGAAAACGGTTTCATGACTTCTCTTTCTGTTGATAATCAAGCTGATATCATTGAGGCATTTAACTCAACCTCTAGATATTTAGACGATCTTCTGAATATTGATAATCCTTATTTTGAAAGCATGGTTAACCAAAGGACTAGGTATGATTTGGGCCATATTTGGCCCCCTCTCAAAATTTATTCAAATATTGTTTTTTTCATTAGCCACCTTGTCAACAATATAAATCTAGAAAATGGAGATGTTACGGCTTGTACAAGGAAAGTTACAGCCATTCGTTTGTTCATGCAGTTCTGGCCTGATTTTTAGCAAAATTTAGGGGTAGGGATACATTTTGCCATATATAACAAAGAAAGGAGTTTAAAAGTAAATGATAAGTATCAGATCTAATAATGTATGTAATATTAATACTAGATCTCTTTGACATTTACTGGTCTGCATCTTATCACGTGCATGAAGGGCGATAACTCTTGATAGATCACTGAAATTGTCGGATTACAGAAACGCTACATTAAACTGTTTTTCAATCAAAAATTTACGTTTTAGGGGCATGCCACAGTTGCAGTATTTTGTCTTTCAAGGGAATTTAGATAAACCATTCGTTTCAAGCTCAACTCATGTGCAGCAGTCACTTTTTCTCGGAACAGAACGTAATAGTCTGAAAAAAATCGGATGAAAAAATATTTAAAAATATGGGGGTATGGATAAACTTTGCATTATTCTTGCGAGTTGATAAACTGAAAATAATAGGAAATGAATACAAAAACAACAAAGATATAAAGCTAATAAAAATATTTTGCATTCAAAGTAAACATCTATCTCTAAGAAAGAAAAAAGGGAGATAACTTATGATTTACATTGAAACTGCATAGCAATTAATGGTAATGAACACATACTTTTTATAACTGCTGACTTTGTTTTGCAAACATAGGCCAGATTTTTTATACGCTTCCTTTTATATACGTTGTTATATACACAAAAAATAAAAGTAAACTATTTACCCTAACCGTTTCCATGGCAACGGTTTAAAAAAAAATAGATGAAACGAAACAAGAAATTAGATATCTTTCATATACGTACTTGTTTTTATACTTGTTTTTATCGCGTGGTTCATTATTTTCGCACGATTTTTGAAGTTATTACTATATCAACCATATATGTAATACAAACTCTTAATGAAGCTAATCAGCAAAATGATCAGAATGATATATAGTCGTGTATTTCATGTATGAGAGTGGGTGGGGTAACTAAGACAGTGAGTTATTCATTCGGTAATACTGGGAAACTGGGTAATTCACAATCTTTGTCCTATTATATAGATAGCCGTAGGTATTGGAAACAAAGGGCAATGAATATTTTGATTAAACTATGTATTGTTCATACTTTACCATAGCTAAGCTGTTACTATGGTACTATTATCAGCTACGGCGGACTTTAGAGCTACTACTGAAATCTTAACTTCCTCATAAAGGATCGCTTTTAGATCTTCGTTTTGACGCTGAGTGCAGTCCAGAACTGCATTGTCGCCATAACAATCATGATTGTATCCCTGCAGGCACATGACGTTCAAATGGCGTCGTACTGACGTCGGTGCGACGTAACGACGTCGCATCGACGTCAGTTTGACGCCATTATGAAGGCATGTGCCCGCTGGGATAGCTCAGAGCAATTTTCTATCCATCTGCTGAGAGTCTATCATTCTTATGTTAGACATGTCCCAGACTTGTTCTGGATAGTTAGGATCTACCCTGTTTTCTGAATTTTAATCCACACCAGCTGATGTGCTCACTTGCAGTTGTGTTATTCTGGGTATTAAGTTTCAGTCTCCTTGCATCGAGAATCCCTACTTAATCAGTCCTCCTTTGCTCTCTTCAGGGCATTTGAACCCTTTTGTAAGCCTTCCTGTATTCTCTCGCTTCTTCTGCTTCGCAGAGGTTGAAAACATCCAGTGCCCAGTGCATGCACCTGCGATGTTCGTTTCAAAGTATTTCTTTTCCTGTATCAGTAACTGCTGTATTGTAGGGCGCAGAAAAATGCAATGAAGTCGCTCTAGTTTAAATCGTCCCGTACGTGCCCGATTTCGAACAAGGCTTAATTTGTTTTTGTCTCGCCTGCGAAGCAGAGGCGAGACATAGGTATTGCTTTTCCGGTGTCGTCGTCGTCGTCGGCGTAAACTTTCATCGGGTTTTTGCGTTTAGGTCAGTTTCTCAGACACTATAAGGGCTAGAGCCATGAAACTTGATTCATGAATACATCTGGAAGAGTAGATCTCAAATCCATCATCAATACTGAGTCTTGACCTACATTTTACGGTTGACTGATTTTGCAATTTTTCATCGGGTTTTTGCGTTTAGGTCATTTTCTCAGGAACTATAATGGCTAGAGCCATGAAACTTGATTCATGCATACATCTGGAAGAGTAGATCTCAAAGCTTTCATCAATACTGAGTCTTGACCTATATTTTACGGTTGACTGACGTTGCAATTTTTCATCGGGTTTTTGCGTTTAGGTCATTTTCTCAGGAACTATAATGGCTAGAGCCATGAAACTTGGTTCATGCATACATCTGGAAGAGTAGAGCTCAAAGTCATCATCAATACTGAGTCTTGTCCTACATTTTACGGTTGACTGATTTTGCAATTTTTCATCAGGTTTTTGCGTTTAGGTCATTTTCTCAGGAACTGTAAGGGCTAGAGCCATGAAGCTTGGTTCATGCATACATCTGGAAGAGTAGATCTCAAAGCCATCATCAATATTGAGTCTTGACCTACATTTTACGGTTGACTGATTTTGCTATTTTTTTGTCAAGTTTCCATGTTTAGGTCATTTTCTCAGAATTTATAAGGGCTAGAGCCATGAAACTTGGTTCATGCTTACGTCTGGAAGAGTAAATCTCAAATCCATCATCAATATTGAGTCTTGACCTACATTCTACGGTTGACTGACTTTGCAATTTTTCGTCTAGTTTTCGCATTTAGGTCTGTTTCTCAGAAACTAAAAGGGCTAGAACCATGGAACTTGTGTCATGCCTTCATCTGGAAGAGAAGAGCTCAAAGTCATCATCAGTCCTGAGTCTTTACCAACATTTTACAGTTGACTGACTTTGCAATTTTTTGTCCAGTTTTCACATTTAGGTCTTTCTCAGTAACTAGGGCTAGAGCCAAGAAACTTGGTTCATGCATACATCTTTGCTGATTTAGCTCTGTTTTATGACAAAGCGCTAGCAGGCGAGACACCGCATTCCGCGGAATTCTTGTTACTTTTTTGTGGTTTGACACTTCAACAGAATATCTGTTGGTAAAGTATATCGAGCAGATATATTGAAAAACGGGCGTGACCCCGTCATTTCTCAGTCAAACAATACCCAATTTGATGTAACTTGGTTTTATTTATGAAATGGGAGCAACTCTAACATACAATTTACAATTTAAAGAGAATCTTACAAGTGATAAGCATAAAAAATTTTGTTTGATGATTTGAGGTCTGAAGCATGTTTCTGCAACCCGCCCTCTGCCTCCCCCCCCCCTCCCCCGCACATGCACACAGACAGAGAAACACACACCTATCTCCCATCACCACCAACACCAATTAATGGATTCATCAGTACAAATATCGTACTACTACTACTTACTATTACTATTTCAATTCTCCTAACGACGTTCCCCAAGTGGCTCAGCGGTAGTACAAGTACCGTCTTTCGGTCCCATCTTTTATTCGCTGTCCCGATTGCAACAACATTGCAGTTGCATGTATACTTCAGAATCAGGAGTTGTTTTTGACAATAGGTCAAGCGGTGTCATAAATGAAGAAGCGAAAAACTATGTTTTGCATCATATATTCTGATATTACTTATCAAAAAGAAGGTAAAGCGGTCTGTTTTGGGTTTTTTATTTAGTAAAATTTCTTGGCGAACCGTAGATTATCTACCTTCACTGCCAAAAGAGTTCCTGTCGCACGCGCGTCCTTGTAAGGCAACCGTTGTCAATGACGTTATTTTATTTAGAAAAGTTTAAAATTAGGTGTCAGCGCAGGCAAGTGCACAGCTGAATTTTTCACACATTGTTGATGTTCTTAAAATGCATTATTATGCAAAAAATCAGCTGTGCACTTGCCTGCGCTCAGGTAGTTTTCGGCCCAACTACAAGTCAAAAATGGCCGAAATTGCCAAAATCAGCTGAGGTGGGGTACATTTAGAGGCTCAGAAGAAGTTGAATAATATTAGAGTATAGATTATTTTAGTTCATACATTACATGAACAGAAGTTAAAGAAGTGCAATTTTGAAAATTCATAAATGAGGGGGCCAAATATGGCCCAAATCATACCTAGTCCTTTACCCACCTGAACTTAAATTGAATAAAGCTAATACTTCAGATACCGAGGCCCCCTTTTTGGATTTACATCTATCTATTTCTAACGGTTTTGTATCTTCTAAAATTTATGATAAACGTGATGACTTTGACTTTGATATAGTTAATTTTCCATTTTTGGATGGTGACGTTCCACGTCGTCCCTCTTATGGAGTGTATATTTCTCAACTTATAAGATTTGCTAGAGTGTGTAGTCATGTAGATGACTTTAATGCTCGTAATAAATGTTTAACTGCTAAACTTCTTCAACAGGGCTATCGGTATCATAAGCTTAGAAAGGCTTTTTCTAAATTCTATCGCAGACACCATGAATTGGTTTCAAAATTTGATGTCGGATTAAAATTTCTTTTACACCAAGGCCTATCGGAACCAGAATTTTATGGTGACTTAGTATACAAATTCAAAAAGATTAAGGGTAGGACTGATTTTTCTGATCAATTCCGAAAAATAATAATACGTCACAAACGTATTGGCTATAATTTAAATGTTATGCGACAGTCTGCATGCTTAGTGATTAACCCAATCACGGTTGATAGCTTTGCTGCACTCTTAAATTGCACACCGGGGGATCGGTCGTCAGACTCTATGATGGCCCCGACCTAAAGCTATATATTTTAGTTGGTTGGGACCGGAGCCTTTTTGTCTGTTGCTTGGTCCACCGGGGCTCAACTGGTGACCTTCTTTTGCTTCAGATTTCCAGTGGGGTTGTTTGGCAGGACAGGGATCTCCACCTGTCAGACGGCCCGTTGTATCTGTTGAGTCCTCGTCTTTGCTTCTTCATGGTGTTGAAATTTGATTTATGTGTTTACCGTGATGATTCATTGACGAGTTAGAGGGTTATCATGCGAACCGAACAACCAGCTAAATGTTTTGTACCACTTCAGAAACTGAGGGTGAGGTTGGGCCTGTAAAATCGATTTAAGCCCCCCAGTAATTCATTACTGACCGTTCCAAGGCGGTAGTTCTGTTGTGGTTCTTTGTTGCCTGTTTTTGGTGTCAGAGTTTCTGTGATGTTTTACCTTATGTATGTTATTATTATTTTTGGTTCGGTTTGGGTTGCTGAGTGGCCACCTTTTGGGAACAAGCTGCTCACTCGGTTGGCCATATGTTCTCTGTATCTTGATTATTTGTAATCTTAGTTGTTTCCAACTATGGTTTGAGGGCTGGATTTGGATTTTGATTGTTTCAGTTCCTGGTCTTTGCATACTTTTTACTTTTATTATTATATTGAAAACTTCAACAACTTCATGTAATATTTTGTAACATTAAAGCACCAAAATAAATGTAGATGAGCCACCTTATTAGCTCACCTGAGCCATAGGCTCAGGGTGAGCTATTGTGATCACTCAGTGTCTGTCGTCCGTCGTCCGTCGTGTGTCGTGTGTCGTGTGTCGTCCGTCGTCAACAATTTGCTTTAAATGACATCTTCTCAGAAACCGCTAGGCCTAGGTCTTTGATATTTGGTATGAAGCATTGTCTAGTGGACCTCTACCAAGTTTGTTCAAATGGTGGCCCCAGGGTCCAAAATGGCCCTGGGGCAGGGGGTCTTGGGTTCAAAATTAAAATATACTTTAAAATCTTCTTCTCTGGAATTGCTTGGCTCAGATGCTTGAAATTTGGTATGTAGCATTGCCTAGTGGTCCTCTACCAAGTTTGTTCAAATGGTGGCCCCAGGGTCCAAAACAGCCCTGGGGCAGGGGGTCTTTGGTTCGAAACTAAAATATACTTAAAAATCTTCTTCTCCAGAACTGCTTGGCTCAGATGCTTGAAATTTGGTATGTAGCATTGCCTTGTGGTCCTCTACCAAGTTTGTTCAAATGGTGGCCCCAGGGTCCAAAACGGCCCTGGGGCAGGGGGTCTTGGGTTCGAAACTAAAATATAATTAAAAATCTTCTTCTCCAGAACTGCTTGGCTCAGATGCTTGAAATTTGGTATGTAGCATTGCCTAGTGGTCCTTTACCAAGTTTGTTCAAATGGTGGCCCCAGGGTCCAAAACGGCCCTGGGGCAGTGGGTCTTGGGTTCGAAACTAAAATATACTTAAAAATCTTCTTCTTCAGAACTGCTTGGCTCAGATGCTTGAAATTTGGTATGTAGCATTGCCTAGTGGTATTTTACCAAGTTTGTTCATATGGTGGCCCAAGGGTTCAAAATGGCCCTGGGGCAGGGAGTCCCAGGTTTGAACCATAGAGATACATAGAAAAATATTGAAAAATCTTCTTCTTCAGAACTACAAGGCTCAGATGCTTGAAATTTGGCATGTAGCATTGCCCAGTGTTCAAATGATGGCCCCAGGATCCAAAATGGCCCTGCCCCAGGGGGTCTTGGGTTTGAACTATACAAATACATAGATAAATATTAAAAAATCTTCTTATTCAGAACCGAAAGGCTCAGATGCTTGAAATTTGGTTTGATACATTGCCTAGTAGTCTTTTACCAAGTTTGTTCAAATGGTGGCCCCAGGGTCCA
Source organism: Ctena decussata (assembly GCA_963989385.1). Classification (NCBI taxonomy): domain Eukaryota; kingdom Metazoa; phylum Mollusca; class Bivalvia; order Lucinida; family Lucinidae; genus Ctena; species Ctena decussata. The sequence goes on from OZ022498.1 coordinate 122,046,780, forward strand.
AAATGGCCCTGCGGCAGTGAGTCCTAGGTTTGAACCATAGAAATACATAGAAAAATATTGAAAAAATCTTCTTCTTCAGAACCATTTGGCTCAGATGCTTGAAATTTGATATGTAGCATTGCCTAGTGGTGTTTTACCAAGTTTGTTCAAATGATGACCCAAGGGCCTAAAATGGCCCCGCCCTAGGTGGTCCTGGGTTTGAACCATAGAAATACATAGAAAAATATTTAAAAATCTTCTTCTTTAGAACCTTTTGGCCCAGATGCTCGAAATCTGGTATGTAGCATTGCCTTGTAGTCCTTAATCTAGTTTGTTCAAATGATGGCCCAAGGGTCCAAAATGGCCCTGCGACAGGGAGTCCTGAGTTTGAACTACAGAAATATATAGAAAAATATTCAAAAAGCTTCTTCTTCAGAACCACTTGGCACAGATGCTTGAAATTTGGTATAATGCATTGCCTGGTGGACTTCTGCAACGTTTGTGTAAATAGTGGCCCTGGGATCAAAAGTGGCCCTGGGGCCAGGAGTCTTGGGTTCGTAATTAAAGTATACTTAAAAATCTTCTTCTCCAGAACCCCTTAGTGCAGATGCTTGAAATTTGGTATGATGCATTTCCTAATGGTCCTTTACCAAGTTTTTTCAAATGATGGCACCAGGGTAAAAAATGGTCCTGCCCCATGGTGTCCTGGGTTTGAACCATAGAAAATACAAAGGAAAAATATTCAAAAATCTTCTTCTTCAGAACCACTTGGCTCAGATGCTTGAAATTTAGTATGTAGCATTGCCTAGTGGTCCAAGATTATTCAAATGATGGCCCCAGGGTCCAAAATGGCCCCTCCCCAGGGTGTCCAGGGTTCGAACCAAAGCAATACATAGAAAAAAAAAACAAAAAAAAAACTCTTCTTCAGAACCATTTGGAAATGGTTGCAAACTAGCAGGTTTGTTCAAATGATGACCCTAGTATGACCTTTAACCTTTTTGTTCAGGTGAGCGATTCAGGGCCTCTTGGCCCTCTTGTTTTGGTTTTCACTGTAGTCTTTGAATTGGCAGTACTGACAGTGCTTTGGTGAAATATTGTTTCAGATTTTTCAACTGTATATTTTGTCATCTTTTTGGTGCTTTAGGGTTTAACTTTGAAGTTCTGTAATATTGCGAAAAGGATTGTTAGAATTGAGAAATCCTGGTTAAAGCAAGAAATTTATTGCCAATTGTTTCTTTCTCAAGATGGACAGTAATCATTATGTTAGGCAATTTTCATTGGTATTTCACAATGTCTTAGCTACAGAATTCAATTATGATTCTGTCTTCAGAAGCTAGAACTGTCATTGAGATTGTGACTGAAATTGCTAACTCTTTAAGCACAAAAAGCAGACGACAAAATTTACGTCTGCAAAAATTAAAAAAATGCCTTGTCCAAGACATTTCATATTGAGAATTCAAAGATTAGAGGGCAAACAGTGTAGATCTAGATGAGCCGCCTCATCAGGATCTATGCTGTTTGCAAATTTTGCTAATTTCGTCACTGGGACTTAAAGAGTTAATGTGTGAACTGCATTGTTTGTAGAAAAACAATAATGCATCCAGCTAATACTCAGATCAGCCTGTGCATCGGTATTGTCAGCTTGATGTTTGATACCCACTAGCTTCCTCACAAGCCGTACATGTGTGCAAAATTGCAAAAGCTCTGACTAGATTGCATTGATAAGCAGGCTGCTGTGAGTCTTCAGTGTTCCCATGCACTAAGCAGTAAGATCCTTTATACCGTTCCTTGTGAACATTTTTCAATGTCTGAGAGTGGGCATAAATATTTACAGACCAAGACAATGGTATTTTATCATAGAGCAATTACTGTTTACTCCAAAATCGTATTCACCATGAGTATTCGGCCATCTCTGCGAGATGTGCCATGGTTAAGTGGTAAGAGGCCCATGGCTGTGATGCAGAATGTCACAGGTTTAGAATTCCCATCAGGCTAGACAGCAGTTGAAAAACTTTGTCAGCCCAGCAGTAAATAGGTACCGTTCTTGAACCAGGGAAGTTGAAAGGCAGCAAAAGGAGTGGAGTGGGCTACTTCTTTTATATTCTGTTCCCAAGATATGTTAGCCTCAAATACCGACAGCTCCTATGGTCACAAAGGAAACCTTTACTATATTTGGACACCTCTATTGATTCTAAAATATGAATGCATAAGATTTAGATGAGATAATGACTTCCAAATGTGTGGCACTTTTGTCATGCAATATTCAGATAGTCTGCCTCATTAATACAGGGTAATCAGAGACCTCACTTTAGGCTCTTTAGGGTCACTGCCATAAATGGCTGATCTGACAACTTATGTGCAGTGTGATCAGAGCCTTTGCTTGTCACCAATGCCATATTTATAGGTTATTGAATTTATATTGGGAAATATTTGGCAAGAGTTCATATGGGGAAGGACGCACGAGCTTGCGAGTGCGTTTCCGCCATATGAACGAGTGCTGAATATTTCCCAATATAAATTCAATAACCTTTTTATGTTATACCTTTATCATTAATCAGCTAGTTTCAGCAGTTCTTCCAAATTAAGAAATCAAAATAAATTTCGGCATGTCAAACCACAATTTCTTTAAATTTGAAATATCATTATGCAGTTTGGTGTCTTCATACGTGCTAAAAGCCACGCCCGACGACGCGAAAGTGAATATGACGTTATAGAATCGAACATGACGTCAGTAAACAAACTATGACGTTAACAAGAAGTAGGCGCCATTTTCCATTCCTACTCTCTGCATCTGTTAGGAAATTCTCCATTAATATTCGCAGACTATGCCTTAAAAGATTGACAGATCAAAGGTAAATCATATTTAATTGCCTTTTATGCAATTTGTACAGCGTTACCGACAGCAGTGTCATCATTTTACTCGGTTTTTTATTGCAGTTGACAACAAAATGGCTGCCACACTTTTATCCTCTCAAAACAAAAGTAGTTCTGATGAACGTGACTCCTTAACTCCGTGCAATATGCACTTGACTCCGTGCAATATGCAAAAAATATTGCACGGTTACTCCAATGTAAAGTGAATGGGGATCTTTTTAGGTATATAATAATGATGGAAATGATGTGGCTCATTTCTGAACTTGCAACATATAAACAGATTGTTGCCTCTTATATTCCAGTGTCTTTACATTCATTTTTATCAAGAAATTAGAATATATATCCCAAAATTATGAGATCCTCCCTTATTGATAATCATGATGTATTATAAATCCCAAATGTTTATGCTTTCAGGGTAACATACTGCAGCAGATCTTGTCATGGGAATTCATTTTAGAACTCATTAATACAGTGCCATTTGTTATCACAGTAAGTTCCTCTTCTTTACAACCAGATTTAGATACACCTGATACATGGGAGATTACTCTTATATAGCAGTAGTTGCCCTTTTAGATTGTTCCTCTTTAACCCTATTGCACTCAGAACAGCCAAAACTCCATAGAGTTTTGGCCGTTCTGAGTGCAGTAGGGTTAAAGAAACAAAATGTGTTATATATGTTATTAGAACTTGTGATCCAACCTATTGTCTGTTATTTGGCAATAAGGTATGTTTAAACTGAGCACAATCTCATTTTTATGTCATAAGAGTACATCACAAGCTTAATTTAAATGTAAACAATTTCTTTATTGTTTTCATTATCAGTTGTAATTGTCTCTCTGATATCAGCTTTCGGTTTAAGACAGGTTTTCTTTACCCCTTTTTTTAAAGGAGTCCCAAAAATCTAGCTAGGTCTGTCTCATTAAATGGATCCAGATTTTGGGATTGCTTTAGAAGGAAAAATAATCATAACAGAATTTCATAAAACTGATTTAGATATTTTGGGCTGTTCTAGAGATGAAAATATACTGGTATGTATATAGCTGAATCAATATTGTACACTGAAAAAAAAAAGATGTTTTCATTAAAGTTTTTGTTATATGATATAACTAGCAAGCATGAGTTAGGCAAGCTATCCTACAGCTGACAGTTCTTGTTCTAATGAGTCCCACTTCGGAACAAAATCAGTACTTTTGCATGTCTGGAGCTTTGATATTTCTCATATTCACTGATACATGCTCTTTTTTTGCAGATTTTTTGGCCACCATTAAGAAATTTGTTCATTCCTGTATTTCTCAATTGTTGGTTGTCAAAACAAGCTTTACAGAATATGTTCGTAAGTAAATTTCTCTTATTATAATTATCGTAAATATATGAGACATATTTACTAATTAACATACATGTAGTAATCCTAAAGTTTGAACTTAAAATAGCCTAATATGGCTAGTGTTAAATTGTTAAATTGTAGAAAACTGACATTAGATAAAGTTTCTTGTATCATGTATCATGTATCTTCTTACAAACTAACTGTAATGGCATGATCAAAAAAATGCTGTGTCAAGAAAAACAATTCGGTCTTAAATGATTTAGTTCTGTTTCTTATAAAGAGAGAGTTGTAACACAATGCTGTGTTTTCTTCTTTGTAAATATGTCTGTCATACATTGCTTGAAACAGAAACTGTAGAAGACTCAAAAACTGTATTACAATCTACTATTCTTTTTCTAAATTTTCATTTTCATGATAAACCATTATCTGTTCAGATTTGTTAAAACTAATAATTGATAGTACAACTGTATTTTGATTGCAGAATGATTTACATCGTGTCATGCAGAAGTCCCATTCTGCTCTTGCCCAACAACTCATGATCTTGTGTGCCACTCTATTGTGCCTTGTCTTCACCAGGTAGGATCATCACAAGATAAGGACAGTATTTCATTGTACAAGTATTCCTGGATAACATTTTTCTTGCATCCAGACAAGGATTTTCTACATGTTAACTGGTGCCATCTGACAGACCTTATTCAGCCCTAGAGCTAAATAAAAGTCAGTGCAGTGGTCATATAGGAGGTCACATTATCTGCTTCATGAACCATACATCAGTCATTGACCGTGTCTAAATAGAAACCTCCAAAATACTTAACTTTAACAAGTTTTCAAACTCTATGTTTAAAATCAGGCATTGTAAATTAAAAGATGCATGTAAAATAAAATTCCACATAGCACGAGTTGGTACATTCTAATGTTTTCTGCCATTTTTACAAAGGGAAACAACTTTCTTATCTTCCTGTTTGTATCCCCTGTAAGTAAAATTCTTTGCTTTAATAGTAGACCAAATATTGGAATGGCTTTCCATAGGCATAAATAATTTGCTGTTTGTTCTTTTCAGTGCTTGTGGAATACAGCATCTACAGCGGGGAGGAAACCGGCAGTTTGGCTGGTTTGAGTCTCTATATTTCACTGTAGTGACATTATCTACAGTTGGTTTTGGTGATTTATATCCCGATATATATATCAGCCAGATATTTATACTCTTCATGATATGTGCTGCTCTTATCATTCTTCCCACACAGGTATGGAAAATATAGTGATTAGTTTGTATGAGCAATTACTATTTCAAATCACCATTTATTATAAGCCTGAAATTGGCAAGACTCACTTGATAACAGTAATATTCCTTATCTTCTTCACGGTCAACAAGCTGTTATTGCTACAGTGCTAAAATGGCATCCCCAGACTTTGGCAGTTTGAAAATAGAGATCCCCTTGCCAGTGTTAGGGGGTTAACAGAGTTGCTACATAACATTATGGTAATGACCCTAAAATTTTGGATACGTGAAAGTTGGACAATTATTGTTCTAAAATTTTTAGAAAGTGAATTTTACACACGTTAATGCATCCAAATGATGTTTAGTGAAAGGTAAATATTGTAGACCCTGATCAAACTGCTCCTTCAGGTGCAGTTTGATCTGGGTCTACAGTATTTGCTCAGACTTGTCTGTCCGAATATTTAGGGTCATTACGGTACTGCACCTGAACAGACTTAATTAAACGGAGTCTGCTATTTTCATTTCTTTGATGTGTTCCTCACTTCTTGAGTATTTATTGAAGAGAAGGGAAAAACCATATTTGATCCCTATATCTTTTACAATATTCTCTTAATTTGGAAATAAAAAAATACTGAAATAAAGAACACATGAAAATAAAGCAATTTACTGGAGTAGCCGCCATGTTAGTATTGTGTACATGTATATAATTGTTTCTCATGTTGTTTACTTAATGTTAAACTGAGTGTAAATAAAGAATCAGAATCAGCATCTGTCATTTCATAATCATAAAATCTATGGCTACCAGCTTAGATTGTCATGCAGTTCAAATGAAGATAATGTGATTTTATTTCCCAGTTTGAACAGTTGGCCTTTACCTGGATGGAGAGGCAGAAACAGGGTGGGGCCTACAGCAGTCACCGTGCTCAAACTGAGAAACATGTTGTCGTCTGCACCACAACTCTACAGGCAGACGTCGTCATGGATTTTCTCAATGAATTTTATGCTCATCCAAAACTTCAGGTGAGGATTCTATGAAACCCTATGGTTTTATGTGTATTCAATTTTGAGATTTGTAAACACACTTTTCAATAAGGACAACACCCATCAAACCTAAGTTCCATGCGAAATGCAGCTTGAAGTGAAAGCCATCACATACATGTCATTCTATAATTACTTTTCCTGTTAGGCCTTAATGTGGTAACATAATATAACAGAGCCTCATTATAACACTACTCTTTATAATGTTATTTTGGATATAAGATTATCATGTTTATACCCCCCACAAACTGTGTTTGTGGGGGGTATACTGTTTTGACGTTGTCCTTCCGTCCGTCTTTCCGTCCGTCCGTCCGCAACGCTTTAAATTTGCTCCAATTTGTTTCAAATTTTGTCCATAGATGCAGCATAAGAAAATAGTGGATACGTATTTTTCAGTTTTTCCTGGAAGATTTTTATTGCGGAGTTATGCCCTTTTGTATTTTTCGTGAAAAAAGTTTGTTATCGCAACTCCTCCTAGATGGTTTGACGGATTTTCTTGAAATTAAGTATGTGAACAGATATTGGTATGAAGATGTGCATTAGGGTGTTGATTTTAAATTCTGCCCCTTTTTGCTTGAGTTATTCCCCTTTTTGATATTTTTTGCCCTATTTTATAGGGTTTTTGCATTAAATTTGATCCAATTTGTTTCAAATTTTGTCCATGGATGCAGCATAAGAAAATAGTGGATATGTATTTTTCAATTTTTCCTGGAAGGTTTTTATTGCGGAGTTATGCCCCTTTGTATTTTTCGTGAAATAAGTTTGTTATCACAACTCCTCCTAGATGGTTTGACAGATTTTCTTAAAATTAAGTATGTGAACAGATATTGGTATGAAGATGTGCATTAGGGTGTTGATTTTAAATTCTGCCCCTTTTTGCTTGAGTTATTCCCCTTTTTGATATTTTTTGCCCTATTTTATAGGGTTTTTGCATTAAATTTGATCCAATTTGTTTCAAATTTTGTCCATGGATGCAGCATAAGAAAATAGTGGATATGTATTTTTCAATTTTTCCTGGAAGGTTTTTATTGCGGAGTTATGCCCCTTTGTATTTTTCGTGAAATAAGTTTGTTATCACAACTCCTCCTAGATGGTTTGACAGATTTTCTTAAAATTAAGTATGTGAACAGATATTGGTATGAAGATGTGCATTAGGGTGTTGATTTTAAATTCTGCCCCTTTTTGCTTGAGTTATTCCCCTTTTTGATATTTTTTGCCCTATTTTATAGGGTTTTTGCATTAAATTTGATCCAATTTGTTTCAAATTTTGTCCATGGATGCAGCATAAGAAAATAGTGGATATGTATTTTTCAATTTTTCCTGGAAGGTTTTTATTGCGGAGTTATGCCCCTTTGTATTTTTCGTGAAATAAGTTTGTTATCGCAACTCCTCCTAGATGGTTTGACAGATTTTCTTGAAATTAAGTATGTGAACAGATATTGGTATGAAGATGTGCATTAGGGTTTTGATTTTAAATTCTGCCCCTTTTTGCCAGACTTATTCCCCTTTTTAATATTTTTTGCCCTATTTTATAGGGTTTTTATGCCCCCCAACTTCGAAGAAGTTGAGGGGGCATATTGCTTTGGGCTTGTCCGTCCGTCCGTCCGTCCGTTCGTTCGTTCGTTCGTTCGTTCGTTACGTCCGTCCGTAACACTTTGGGTATGCTCTGTAACTTAGGAACTGTAAAGGCTGGGGTCTTAATATTTCATAGATGGATAGATAATAAAAAGTTAGTGAACACGTATTTTTTTTCTTTTTCGTCAGCCATGTACTTTCAGAGTTATGCCCCTTTTTTGAAAAATTAAATGTAAGTTTGTTAGCAAAATTTTGGAAAAAGTATTTGAGCTAGGTTGTTTATATTTGGCGTACTGGTAGGACCTAAGGTGTAGATCACCTGATTAATTTTTGGGCTAATTTAGTAAAAAATTGACTGAATTATGCCCCTTTGTTAACTTTGGCATTTTTCCAACTTTTGAACCATTTGACCTAGAGACCTGATTTTTGGTATACTTATAGTATTTGATGTGTTGATCATTTTGATGATACTTACATTTTGTTGCGTTCATTATTGACAGAGTTATGCCCCTTTTTCTGATTTGTACAAAACAGCATCGGTATGATCAATTACTCAAGAACTGTAACTGCTGGAGCCTTGATAATTCATAGGTGGAAAGACCATAGAAAATAAGCAGACCCATATCTTATTTCTTCTCCATTGACCATGTAGTTTTAGAGTTATAGCCCGTTTTGGAAAAATTAAATGTTAAGTTTGTTAGCAAAATTTTGGAAAAAGTATTTGAGCTAGGTTGTTCATATTTGGCATACTGGTAGGACCTAAGGTGTAGATCACCTGATTAACTTTAGGGCTAATTTCGTAAAAAAATGATTGTTATGCCCCTTTGTTAACATTGGCATTCTTTCAACTTTTGAACCGTTTGACCGAGAGACCTGATTTTTGGTATACTTAAAGTATTTGATGTGTTGATCATTTTGATGATAATTACATTGTGTTGTGTTCATTATTTACAGAGTAATATCCCTTTTTCTTATTTGTACAAAATAGGTAAGGTAGGATCCCTTACTCAAGAACTGTAACTGCTGGAGCCTTGATAATGCATAGGTGGAAAGACCATAGAAATTAAGCACACCCGTATTTTATTTCTTCTCCATGACCATGTAGTTTAAGAGATATGGCCCTTTTTCGATAAATTAGTTTTGAGTTTGTTCATATTTGGCATACTGGTAGGACCTAAGGTGTAGATCACCTGATTAACTTTTGGGCTAATTTCATAAAAAGAATTGACTGAATTATGCCCCTTTGTTAACATTGGCATTTCTCAACTTTTGAATGGTTTGACCTAGAGACCTGATTTTTGATGTAGTAATAATATTTGATGTGTTGATCATTTTGATGATAATCAAACTATGTTGAGTTCATTATTGACAGAGTTCTGCCCCTTTTTGAAAAATAAGTGTAAGTTTGTTAGCAAAATTTTGGAAAAAGTATTTGAGCTAGGTTGTTAATATTCGTCATTCTGGTAGGGCCTAAAGTGTAGATCACCTGATTAACTTTTGAGCTAATTTCGTAAATATTTGACTAAATGAGGTTCCTTGATTGACTTCGGCAGTTTGCCAACTTTTGTATTTTTTGACCTAGACATTTTGTTTTTGGTATATTAATAGTATTTGATATGTCGATCAATCTAATGATGGTAATGTTATGTTGCATTCATTATTGACAGAATTATGTCCTTTTTCTTGTCTGTACATAATATTTTAGGGTTGTTCTATTACTCAAGAATTGTAACTGATTTGGCCTTGATATTTTATAGGTAGGTTGAAATCTTTTCATTGACCTTGTTAGGGTCAGGCATATAGTTGGGGGCATAGTGTTTTACAAACACATTTTCTAGTTGCATTAAATTTGCTCCAGTTTGTTTCAAATTTTGTCCATGGATGCAGCATAAGAAAATAATGGATACGTATTTTTCAATTTTTCCTGGAAGGTTTTTATTGCGGAGTTATGCCCCTTTGTATTTTTCATGAAATAAGTTCGTTATCGCAACTCCTCCTAGATGGTTTGACAGATTTTCTTGAAATTAAGTATGTGAACAGATATTGGTATGAAGATGTGCATTAGGGTTTTGATTTTAAATTCTGCCCCTTTTGGCCAGACTTATTCCCCTTTTTGATATTTTTTGCCCTATTTTATAGGGTTTTTGCATTAAATTTGCTCCAGTTTGTTTCAAATTTTGTCCATGGATGCAGCATAAGAAAATAATGGATACGTATTTTTCAATTTTTCCTGGAAGGTTTTTATTGCGGAGTTATGTCCCTTTGTATTTTTCATGAAATAAGTTCGTTATCGCAACTCCTCCTAGATGGTTTGACGGATTTTCTTGAAATTAAGTATGTGAACAGATATTGGTATGAAGATGTGCATTAGGGTTTTGATTTTAAATTCTGCCCCTTTTTGCCAGAGTTATGCCCCTTTTTGATAATTTTGCCCTATTTTATAGGGTTTTTGCCTTTTTTGCTTCCATTTTATTCAAATTGGGTTACTAGATGCAGCATATGAAAAGAGCTGGTACATATTGTTCAGTTTTTCCTGGAAAGTTTTCCTGCAGAGTTATGTCCCTTTGTAGATTTCGTAAGAAAATTTGTTATTGCTACTACTCCAAGACCATTTGACGGATTTTCTTGAAATTAAGTATGCGAACACATATTGGTATATAGATGAGCATTAACCCTTTGTGCATGAGTTATGCCCCTTTTTGATATGTTTTGCCTTATTTTGAAGTTTTTTTCGGCCATTTTCACTTCCAATTTATTCAAATTTGGTGCACAGATACAGTAGAAGGAAAGAGTTGGCACATATTGCTCTGTTTTTCTCAAAAGGGTTTTCCAGCTTTGTTGTACCCCTTTGTTGTCTTGGAAAACAGAATTTGTTGTCGCTACTTCTCCTAAACTGTTTGACTGATATTAAATATGTGAACACATATTGGTATATAGATGTGCACTTGCAGTTGTCATAACATGTATGCTGTGTAAATGTACAACTTAAATGACAAAGCTGCATGCCTAACTGTTAAATGCGGGGGGTATTTAGTAAGCCATGCTTACTGCCACCTCTAGTTTGGCTCCCATTTCAGCTAAACTACAAATACATATAAGGCAAATGAATATTATATAGGTTAAACTACATAGGAATTTAAGGCAAATGAACATTTAATGTTCATTTGCCTGGCATTCCTTGGTAGTTTAATGCTAATCCATAAAATACATGATGAAGAGAAAACTGGGGGTTAGTTATTCTCATAGAACTTCAATTTATTCTTATCTTATTTTGGAAGTAGAGTCAAGTTTCTTTGTTTCACTATTTCAGGATTTCTATGTTGTGTTATTGTCTCCATGTGAATTAGATCCCACCATGAAAATGTTGCTACAAGTTCCCATGTGGGCTCAGAGAGTTATCTACATTCAGGGGTCAGCCCTTAAAGATACAGATTTGGCCAGATGCAGGTTATTTAAACAGTTAAACATTTACCATACCTTATATTGGAACATCTTAAATTTGGTGAACGATACAGGTTCAACTGAAAGAACCTTTATGAGATTGACAAATAGTTCCTTTACCACTACTTCAACAAAAACAAGCAGGTGTGTAAAACTTCTGGCAATGTGTGAAACAGCTCTGTTATAAAAAGATTTGCTACAAAAAAAGGACACACATTTTCAAGGAAAGTCATTATCTTGTTACAAAATGACTATCAAACACAATGAACAAGATATAATTTGATATCACAGTCAATTTTTGCTATTACAACTTGAATCAGTTTCCATGAAGCAGCTTTCCTGTACTTTTGGAAGCAAACATTAACTTAGCTGTATGTGCTGCTGAGTGCCTGTGGGCAACACTGCTTGAACTTTATTGTGAAAGTATACATGTCCATGGTTTTGTTTTCATTTTATCAGGGGAGACAACTTTTGCAGAAAAATATTTGCTGTCCTGGTAGGTGAATTCCTTAGTGAAGAGGGACAACTTTGAAGGCAAGAATTTGCTCTCTATAGAGAGCAAATTCTTGCCTTAAAAATAGTCCCATTTGAGAAGGGAGGCAAATTCATGTACATAAGAGTGGTTTCCCTTGGAGATGTATTAAAACTGTATCAAATTGATGTGAACATTGGGTTATTTCAGAGTACAAGATGCAGAAGCATGTTTTATAATAGCAGCCACAACTAACCATGTGGACAATAAAGATGCTGCTGTAAGTTTACCTTTCTTCTGTACTACTGTTAAAGTTCCAATTATTTTCTCACCTGCAACCAGAGAGGCCCCATAGTCAAGTGGTTAGAGTGGCTCGGTTATTGTGCAGAAAGTCACCGGAAGGCTGTGAATTCGCGGCTCACTCTCACCATCCGACGACTGGAAAACTCTCTTTGTCAACCCAGCAGTAAATGGGTACCTTTTTCGAATCAGGGAAGGATAAGGCAGCGAAAGGAGAGAGATGGGCTGGGCCTTTCACCAGCTGTACCCAAATTACAATGACTGCCCCTACGGCTATTAGGCTATGGGAAACCTTTACCTTTACCTACAACCAGCAGAATATGAGACATTGGTATAACTTTTCAGGCAGTGTCAACAGGGGTGTAAACTTTGGTCAAGTTTAATGTATGATAAAGAGCAGCCAGATGAAAATTCCTTTTGAAATATAAATGCCTGTGCAAAACAAATGATTTGGTTAGGATTGGCAATGTTTTTCCATTTAGCTAACATGAAACATTCACTCAAAGGTGTAGATTTGAAGATTGCACTGTCCTTTTCAGAAACAATAAGGTAAAGTTAAGGTGAATTATGCACTGACTTGAGAAGCAACTCCTGGGAGCAAATTCTTATAAGACCTGACCCCCAGTGAAAAAAGAGGCAATGAAGAAAATGGCAGAATTTCTGCCCACTCAACTTAAGCATCAGACATAAGGTCATTATATGAGCTGCAACACAGCAAAACCAAACTAACAAAGTGGCATATGTGCTCAGCAAAGACTTAGATCAGCCTAGGCATCTGCCCAGTCTGATCAGAGTCTTCCATGTTGGCATGGAGGTAGCTTAGACCCTCATCTACATTTTAAGCACATATCCAAAACTCAGATCAGACTGGGAAAATGCCCAGGCTGATCTGAGTCTTCGCATGGCACACTTGCCATTTTGTTTGTTTTGTCAGATTGAGACTCATGTAGGTTTAAAAACAGCTTTTGCAAGTACGTTTGACCTATACAGCTAATATCTCTCCTGTATTGATTTACCTAAAGGTTTATTGGTTTTTGCTAGGTATCACCGTGGTAATCTAATGACTGTAGACAATCAAAGCAAATATCTTGTTGTCTTCGAGAAATCTCGTTAAGCTGATTTGTTCTTTGGCTATCAGACATGAGCTTTTGATCAAGCCATAGAAAATTTGTGCAATAATTATAAAAGAAATGTATGTTTGCCGTAAACAGTGAGACACTTTACCAATTTCTGTAATTATCCAAATGCATGAGTGCTCCAGATAAGAAGGGGTAACAGGGATAGTTTTCCTTATATTTCCAAAAAAATACGTAGTGACCCCACATTAGAACCATCTCCGCAAGACAGTTGTAATGAGGGGTCACAACCTATGTTTTTGTTGAGAAATAAGAAAAAATTGTCTTTGAATTATGCTAAATACCCCCTCTTATCTGGAGCTCTGTGCATGAATTTTAACTGGTCAAGCCATAGAAAAATTCACTGCAATTATAAAAGATCTTGAAAGGGCAATGTTGCCATGAGAGCAAAGACGACGTGTCAAAAGTTGTCTCCGTTTGTAACAAGAGCTTCATGAGCGGCGCATAATACACCCGTTTTAGTGTCATGAAGGAGTTACAGAATGAACAAGATTGTTTAGAAAATAATGGACAGGCAGAAAAACAAAACAGAGGCAACAACTCTGTAATTAATGACGGCAACATTATTTAAATGTTTAACACATCAAACACTATTAATGCACCAAATATCAGCTTCCAAAGTGAAGTGGCTCAGAAGCATAGAACTGCCAAAGTCAGACAAGGATGATAATTCATAAGCTAAGTAAACTAGAGTAACCATTCTTAGTCCTAATAAATTCACTTGACAATACACACATCTCCAGTACGTTGTGTTAAAATATTTTAAACTGTTGAGGAGTGACAGAATAAACAGGAGATTTATGCAAGGGCAGATAATTTAGAAATTATGTATGCCAGAGTTGTGATTCTTGCTCAAGATATATTGCCCCATTATTATATGCATTCCTGCAAAGTTTCATTAAAATATTTAAAAAGGTTTAGGAGTTCTGGAGTGAATAAGGATAGCCCAAAAACTTATCAAAAGGAAGTTACTCCAAAATTAAGTAATGGGGAGCAACCATTCTTACATGCGACACATTGTCTTGTGATCATGCACATTGCAATTCATATATCAAGATATTCCAAATGGTTACCAAATTATGGTATGCACAAGATAAGCATACACAAAAATAGCCTAAAAAAATAATCAAAGGGACGTAAGTCTAAAACAAAGTAAGGGAGAGCAACCATTTTTGTATGTTACACATTGTTGGGACTTATACACATTGCAATAGAGTTTCATCAAGATATCCCAAATGGTTATCTTGTTATGGTTTTTCATGCATTTACATGTTCCAGGTCCTGAGGGACATGTGAAAACCAAGGCCAAAGGTTCAGGATTTTAGCAGCCCCCGAGGGACCTGACAAATGTTAATGCAATGAAATACATGTTTGATCATTACTACTGCATAAATTCAACCACAATGTTACAAAAATAACAAAAATATTTGGGCACTATTTTTAGGCTTCATCACCATTACCTTGCTGATTCCTACATGCACTATGCATTTCTCTAAAGATCCTCCCTTCAGGCCATAGTCAGCTATCGTGAATTTTTGTCCAACCATTAGCAGCAGTTCACAAGTCCAAATCATATTCACTGAATTTTTCACTTTGATGTTGCCTCTTTTTCATTTTTTACAATATTGCAATCTGTAAAGCTCTAACATAAAAGACTTTAATGGATAACTGCAACTGCAAGCTATCAGCTTGCTTCTGTCAACTGCAAGCTACCCGCTTGCTTCTGTACTGACAGAGTATTGCCCTGCAACTTGCATACAAAAAGTTGCAAAGACAGTCATAAGAGCATGTGAATTATTTTGTAATTACAAGTTTTAAGTTCTTTGAAACATGCCTGTTAATTGAGTGTGACACCAATATTTTTGCAGTAATAGGTTGGTAATGAAGTCCTAATGTTATACTGCCTACTCTAATACTCTAAGTAAGTGTTTATGGGAATTCACATATAAAATGACAATCAGTTTGTATTTTATGGATACAACACAAAGCAATGCATGTATTGATAACTACAGTAATACTACAATTAGCATACCTGTTAACACTTCATTATAGATATGCCATGTATACTTTCGAGTTTTGGGTGCATTGTAGATTTAGCATAACTGTTCACACTTCATTATAATATGCCATGGATGGTTCCTATTTTTGTAAATTGTTAATTACACTATAGTAATGTTTCACTCTGACCCCATGAGGTGCCAGCTGAGCTGAGATTTCTGTTCAATCAAGCACCTTTGAATTGGTGCAGTTTATTCTCATCCTTACTTGTTCATCTTCAGGTATCAACTGACTGGCTAAGTTAACATATTTGCCACTTTGAACTTTTTTCATGGTCAGATTCAGAAAGATATGTCTGCGTATTAAGCCAATCAGGAGTCCCACTATCAATTTACTTAGCTACCTACCATGCCCATTTTTAGCGCGCCTTTGAGCAACAAAGGAGAGCTTATGCTATACCCCTGGCGTCGTACTCCAGGTATGTGTTAGCGTTAGCGTTAGTGTCAGCATTAGCGTCCCCGTCAGCATCCTCGTTGGCGTCCGTGATCAGGTTAACCAATGTTACATGCGTTTAAATCGATGTTCAACTATGTATCTTACAAACTACGGCAGCTACAATCATCATACTTGGTACATATATACATCCATGTGATTGCAGCAGCTGCATCACACAATTATATGTCCTTTGACCTATATGTTACGGTTGACTGACTTTGCTTTTGGCACTGTTTTTAAGGCAAAATTTTCAGTTTTGATGATACCTTTGACACAAGAGACTTGATACTTGGTCGAATAGCATATCCCTATAATTGCAGCAGCTGCAAAGCTTCCATGCTGACTCCTGTGCCCTTAACCTTTGTTCATGGTCCAGTGATTTTGCCTTATATTTCAAACACTGTTTGATGGATTAACATCATACCTGACAGTGGATCAGTCTGACATCACAAATGACCTCATATTATTTATAGATCACAGTGACCTATATTTCATGGTTCAGTGATTTTGCCTTCTATCTCCAAGCTGCTTAGTAGATTTACATCATATTTGGCAGTTCGACACTTTGAATGACCTCACAGAAGACATACTTTCATCATTCAGTGATTTTGCTTCATATTTTGAGTTGTATTTTTTTTTTTTTTTTTTTTCCGTTTTTTCTTTTTTATTTAACATATACATTATTTACAGCATAATTATAGTAAACACAAAACACCTACAAACACATACACTGTACAACTGGAGTACAACCAATTAATGCTGACATAGGCTCTCATGAGACCGACATCATGCAGGGTAGTCTAGACCCAGTCTGCAGGCTGTCAGTCTTATGGAGCCGGTATGATAAATATATACTTTTTGATCATCAGCTATATGTTGTTCATTGTACTCATTCTATGATCATCTTAGTTCTATGATTGAAAAAGTATCTCTCTATACATATCTACAGAATTTTCTTTTCAAACTATCGATCTGCATAATTTGCGATCAGTTTGCTCTTTGTATTAATACTAGGTATTACTGTTGCCACATATAATTACCCTGCGGGCACATGATGTTGAAATGACATCACAATGACGTCGATACGACGTCGTTTCATCGTATCGACATCAGTACGACGTCGCCATGGGGCCACGTGTCTGTCGGGAAGTATCGAAACTATTTACGAATATATACATGTATAATACAAAGATTCTTATTATTTAAAGAATCGATGCCACATTAGCAATAACATACTATTAGAGGAATGTGAATACTTTTGCATTTCACTTCTTAACAATAATTCGGTTTTAATTTCTTTTTTAAGTAGACAGTTTGAGAAATTATTTTCATTTTCTCTGTTAATACACCAGTGTTTATATATTGTGAAAAGTACGATCGCTATTAGATTATTTAATGATATTGTGAAATTGTTCATTTGGCTGTAATAGCATAGCACCAGGTGCTTTAATTTAATTTTCACTCTAAAATGAGCTTCTATCAGAGACCATATTATATTAACTCTCTCGCATTCGAAGAATAAATGTTCAATCGTTTCAACCTGACCACATACGTCACATAGGTCACTATCTTTTAGCTTACATTTCTTAAGCTAGAAATTACACGGTAAGATTCGAAATAAGAGTTTATAACTGACCTGCGCGATTTTTCTCTCAGGTATTCGGTATAGTTTATTACAATATATTTCTCGCCATTCACATTTTTGTAACTTAATCTCAAATTTTCGCTCCCAAAACTTTCCCATTGATGGCCTTTGGAACTTTTTTTCAATAAGTAAATCGTAGAAAAATTTAGATTTTTGATCGCGAATTACAAAGACGCGATGTCTAGTCTTCAAGATTACGATGTTTGGAATATTTATGTATTTTGCATGGAACGATTTAATAACTTTTAAATAAGGTCTAATAGCCGTAAATAGCTTATGTGTGTCTGCGATCCAGTTTCTTTTATCGTTGAGTTTTTCTTTTATTTGAGTAGTAGACAGTAATTCACCTTTGTAATCTAAAAAATCTTTCAAATATATAAAGCCACTATCTATCCAACTTTTAACATACAGATAACTGTTTCTAAATTTGAATTTATCGTTAAGCCAGATGCACTCAGAAAGTAATTCTTCAGTTTCATTATTCAAATTGGAACATTTACACTTATTGAACGCCGCTATACACTCAATATAAAAGGGCGATAACTTTAGTGAGCTTGGCATCTTATTAGCATCTGTAATATTCGATCTTAGTATGTCAATGAAGCGTATTCCGAGATTCTCAAAGGTATATACTGGAATTGCTATCCAGTTGCCTTTCATGGTAATTAAACGGGGTATCCATGCAGCCTTTGCTGCTATAACGTAACTTTCAAGATCGACCATACTTATTCCACCGTTCTGTGGTTTTCCGATCAATGTAATGCGTTTAATTTTATCTTTTTTCCCCCAAATGAATTCATAAACAGCGTCTGAAGCTCTTTCAATATTTCAGCTGGAACTGTCAAAATACTGAATAACAGATTTAGTTTCGAAATTGCTAAAGATTTGATTACCAAACATTTCCCAAAAATGGTGAGATTTCTACACTTCCACGAGTTTAACAGATCTTTAATTTTTTTCACTTTTGATGTCCAGTTTAATATGTAGTTTTCCGCTTGATTATGGCCAACGTAAATTCCCAGACATTTAATAGGGTCATTAGTAAATTGAATACCCTCATAATTCAATGCGCGATTGCGCAGTGTCCCCAACCATATGCCTACTGATTTATTAATATTAAGTTTGAGACCGGACACTGCAATTTTGAGTTGTATTTAGTATGTATTCATCATATACCTGGGATAATGGTTCAGTCTGACACTGCAGATGACCTGATATATTTGTAGGTCTTTGTGACTGTGAAATTCAGGCACCCATCAGTTACATCATATTTGGCAGTTTAAATGACCTCATAGAAGACATACATTGTACTTTCATCATACAGTGATTTTGCTTCATATTTTGAGTTGTATTTAATGTGTATTCATCATATACCTAGGATAATGGTTCAGTCTGACACTGCAGATGACCTGATATATTTGTAGGTCTTTGTGACTGTGAGATTCAGGCACCCATCAGTTACATCATATTTGGCAGTTTGACACTTTGAACCTGATATATTTGAAGGTCTTTGTGACTGTGATATTCAGGCACCTATGAGGCACGCTTTGTTGTCTTTTGACAACTCTTGTTATCCTAACCAACTTACTGCTTGCTCTGATCTGTCTTTCCAAATACTCTCAGTATATACTGTAAAATTTTGATAAAAGTGGCTGGTTAAGACAGGTGACCTTTTAATACTTATCATGTGTACTGTAGTTTGTTATGGGATGATGGCTGCATATGGCAGATGACCCGTTAAACAGATCTGAAAACAGAAGCATGTTTGTCAGTAATCAAATTACCTCATAACTTAAATAAGCTGATCTTACTATCCAGTAACATGTCAGAGCTTTGTTTGCAGAATGATGGACAGGGCAGATGCTGACCAGACTTCTCCTCAAAGAGCCCTTTTGTTGTCTCGACTGTGATTGTCAAAATACAAGTCACAGGTGTTGTTTTTTCTGATTTAGCTCTGAATCTGTGATAATGTGCATTTCTTAACCATTAAAGTGCCAAAAAAAAGACGACAAAATTTTATGTCTGCAAAATTTCAAAAAAGTTATTTCCAAGCTATATCATATTGAGAATTCGAAGACTAGAAGGCAAACAGTGTAGATTCAGATGAGGTGGCTCATTATGAGCCACCTCATCTGGATCTACACTGTTTGCAAATTCTACTGTTTTCATTTTTGGCACTTTAATATATAGTGTATTGACAGTGAGAAATTTCTATTTCAGGATCAGCATACAATACTGAGATCTTGGGCCATCAAGGACTTTGCCCCTGAGTGTCCACAATATGTTCAAATATTCAGACCAGAGAATAAGTTTCATGTCAAATTTGCAGGTACAGTTTAGACAGTACAAATTTTGGAGTAGTGTAAAGGGACTAGTCCATCTTAAGTTCTGTGCATGATTCAAGAAATCTTTATTGCTGTCTACAATTACCTCACACCTTATCCTCTAAAGTACCAAAATAGCAGATGACAAAATTAATGTCTGCAAAATTTCAAAAATTGCTTCAGCAAAGCTGTATCGCATTGAGAATTCAAAGACCGGAGGGCAAACAGTGTATATCCAGATGAGATGGCTCATTATGAGCCTCCTCATCTGGATTTGCTCTGTATGCAAATTCAATATTTTCAGTTCTGACACTTTGAGTGTAAAGCTAATCACTACTCACGACATACGTTATAATGTCATTTGCCTTTGATGTCATACTGAAATATGTATGGTTAAAGATATTTGATACGTTCTCAAGGGTATCAGTGCCCGTGAGTGGTCAGTCAGTATGTTTTACAGATGAGATGAGATGGATGGATGACATACAATTTTATGTCCTTTTTGATAGTATTTCAGCCATATCAGGACAATGGGAGGGCGATAATGGAAGTCTGCGTGCTGTGGAACCTCGTTTACAGTTAGAAAGATTTACACCACCAGTGGGTCTCGGTCTCGAACCTAGGACTGCTAGATCAGCAGGCCATTGCTTAACCTACTGAGCAAGCTACCAGGGCTCCTTTTTCTGTTGAGAAAAAAATTTGTTTTCAATGTAATTTTCAGTTTGCTACATTGCTATCCCGTCTTTCCACTTCAGAGCTTCAGATAAGATGGGATTTTAAGGATAATTCTTGGATAATTTTTCTCATTTCTCAACATGATATATGTTGTGACCCCTCCGTAGAACAGTCCTGGCGAAATGGTTCTAATGGGTCACAACATGTGTCTTTATGGAAAATATACCCCTTTGTATCTGGAACACTATCTCTGTAATATATGATATGAGCCGCAACATGAGAAAACCAACAAAGTGGTTGTGCACCTAGCACAGACTCAGATCAGCCTGGGCATCTGCCCAATCTTCCCTGTCCTCATGGAGGTAGCTTAGACCTTAGTTACCCTTTAAGTGCTTAGCGAATAGTCTGATTGGACTGGGCAGATGCCCAGACTGATCTGAGTCTGCACTGGGCACACAACCACTTTGTTGGTTTTCTGGTGTCGCGGCTCAATTATTGTCTTGTACTAACATGAAATGCAAGCTTCCCTTATGAAAATGAAACTGGCCTTTAAAATCCCATAGTTTTATTTCCCAGTGTCTTTATTGATAATTTCTTTTAAACTGTTCTTCATTAAAGGACATGTATAGACATTGTGTTTCCTCACATTATTTGAAATGGATACATAGCAAAAGATGAAATCTCTATCTAAATGTCAAATTTGTCACTGCTAAGATTGTGGTAATATGACTAATCAAGGGCGTAGCTACCTATACGGCAAATACGCAAGTGCGTATTGAAATTTTGTCAAAATTGACAAAATTTCAAAACGCACCTGCATATTTGCATGCTGAATATTTATAAATTAGACAAAATTTCAATACCAATTACCAAAGTGGCTGAAATACTAGCTTTCCCTTCAAGAAGTAGAGAATAAAACATGGTTGTGCGTATTATGAAATTGCCCCTAGTTACGCCCCTGCTAATACCAGGCCCCGAGGTTATAAAACTATTTTTCATGCTCAACTCAGCTGAGCATGAAATTTTACCTGCTAATAAATAGGAAATTACTAATAAGTACAGTTGTTTTCTTGCTCAGTTTAACTGAGTATGTAATTTTCTCTGCTTATGAATATGAAAATGCCAACATTAGTTGGCATTTTCATATTTATCAGCAGAGAAAATTTCATGCTCAGCTGAGTTGAGCACGAAAAAAGTTTTATAACCTCGGGGCCTGATCATTTCAGCTTCTACTTGTGTTTTAGCTTGAAATTTGAATACAAATAAAGCAACATTAGTACCTTCATATAATATGAAATATTTCTAATAGAATTTTCTTAAAAACTTGGGTAATAAAGGTGTTTTATTTTTTTTAACTGTTACTATATACTAGCGGTTTCCTCTAGCCAAGATTTGTTCTCCATATAGCAGAAACATTCAGATTTTAAATGTCCAACTCTGAAAAGGCAACATTGGACACCTATTAACGCTGACAAGTAATCCAAATTATTTTTGTTTTCAATTGTCAAATGCTGGCAAAAATTATACGTAAGACCAAAGACTGATCCTGTACCAGAGCCTGGTAACTCATGCTAGATGCTCTTCTTATTCAAAATTCCAGTTCATCAAAGAGAATAGGAGGCTTGAAAGCTTCTTTATTTGGCTCATTCTGTTATTTCATATTTCATGATAGATGGATGGATGAGATGGATGGATGACTTGCAATTTTACATCTATTTAAACAATATTTCAGTCATGCTAGGACAATGAATGGGTGAATATGAAGGTTGTGCATTGAAGCTCCATTTAGGTTGGGAAAGACTCTAACCTCCAGTGGGACTTGATTTTGGAAATTACATACATGTATCTCCTAATCTATTTCAGAGCATGTTGTTTGTGAAGATGAGTTTAAATATGCTTTATTAGCTAATAACTGTCTGGTGCCTGGCACATCAACACTTGTTACACTACTGTTACACACCTCAAGGGGGCAGTAAGTATGACTTCTAACGCTTTTTATATGTAACTCTCTAAATGTTGGGATGGAAATGCCTCAGTAAACAGTGTAGACCTTGATCAGACTGCTCCTAATATTGATGTGTGTACAGTTTGCCATTCTAGGAGCAAGTCTGTGACACACATCTCCAGATAGTAAACGACTATGTTCAGATTTAATTCATGATAGTTTTCAAATGGTAAAGATGTAAAGGCACACCTCCATGTTTTTCCACCATTTTTACAAAGGGTAACAACTCTTGGGACTTCCTGTTTGCTTCCCTGGATGACAAAGCCCTTCCAAAATGGGTCAACTCTTAAAGAAAAGAATTTGCTCCTAGGGAGCAAATTCTTTCCTTTAAAAGTTGATGCCAATGGAGAAGGGAGGCAACAAAGAAAATGATAGAGTTGCTTCCCTTAGGGTGTACCAATTCACCTTAAGATTTCCAAATAGGGTAATTTTGTGTGTATTTTATATTGGTAATATGAAAATTACCAAGATAGCCAAAGGACATTATTAGATGTTTATGATTTATACCATGTTACCAATCATGTTCTGTTTCTTTATGTTACAAATAAATATGATACTTAAAGTTCATATAGTCCCTCTGTACTTTATGGAGATGAAAGTAAGAAACATATCGCATATTATCTTTCAGTAAATCACTTCACAGCTAACAAAACTAATTTCAAGCTCATAGATCTATTTGTTTTTCTTCTAATTGAAACATTTATACTAGTTGCTTAGGGCTCAGTTGTTCAAAACCATTGGACAAGAATTCATTAAGTCTTTTACTACACAGTCAGATCTGCTACTGGTAATATTTTTTTTGCTGACAAAATGTTGGGAGCTTCGCAATGTTTGGAGCTTCGCAATGTTTTTAGTTTCGAACAACTGGGCACTGGTTGAGATAGTTTATAACTGTGCACAGAGAAATTTGCTTCCATTCAATTTAAAGGATATATTTATGAAATTTCGATTTCCCAATTCTCATAATGGTTCCTTGCATTTATAAAAACCACTTCTGTTTTATGATTGTTTTATTTGTAAAGTCAGTGTGAAAATAAAACTTTTGTGCATTTGTCCTTATTAGCCGCAGTAACATGGATATTGCTTGAACAAACCATTTTTTGAAATTTTGCAGACATAAATTTTGTCTTCTGCTTTTTTGGTGCTTTATGTGTTCAGACAGATTTGACACACTATGAACAAACTGTTTACTTCCAGGGAGGGCCAGACATCCTCAGAAGAGTGGCAGAGATTATATGGCCATTGTTCCGGTAATGAGATCTACCACATACGACTGGGAGATAGCAAGTTCTTTGGCGAGTACAGAGGAAAAAGCTTCACATATGCTTCATTTCATGCTCATAGAAAGTGAGTACTAGGAGTGAGTCTCTACGGCACTATACTTTGGTAACCATACTCTATTTATGGTAAATACTGAAACAGTAAAATGCTCCAGGAGCATTCTGATTCGGATCTTCACTGATTTATCAAGCTTTTTATTAAACATACCATGGTTGGACAAATTTGCAGTCTAAATTTAGCAAAAAAGGTTGTTATTAGCATCCTTAAATACTAAACATTACATAATAATTTTGTAATGGGGAAGGGCGAATTCAGGGGAATTATCTTGTCCAATAACAGTTTGCATTGAAGATAATCCTGAGGCAGTATTCCCTGGTTTTGTACAGAAAAATGCTGTGGTGTCTGAACAGAACTGCCTTTATAATACAGTAGAACTTCAATGGCTCGAACAGGCACGAGACCATGAAAATTAGTTTCAGCCAAAGGTAGCTCTAGCCATCCAGGGTTAGTTTCTATATAAGCTGATCCCTAGGGACGAGTTCTAGCCAGACAGGGTTAACGTGCCATCAGGGTTCGAGCCATTGAAGTTCTACTGTATCTGAATTTCTAATACTTGTATGCATCTTTCTGTAGATATGGTGTCAGCCTAGTAGGTGTACAGCAGTGTTTAGAGGGCTCAACTATTCAACTCAACCCAGGTCCACGACATACAATGAAGGATTCCGATATGTGTTTTTATATGAACCTTACGAAAGAGGAAAACTCTGCCTTTATTCTTGCTCACCCAAACCAGGAAGAGACGAAATCAGACAAGAGGCCAGTGCAGGGGAGTGAGCCAACATCAAAAGTAGCAAGTGTCATTGCAAGTGTTGGTGAGTCCTGGCCCAGGTTATAAAACTTGAGTACATTCTCAAACTCAAAATAAAGCACACTGATTGGCTACTTCCAAGCACATGCTCGGGAGCAGCCAATCAGTGTACTTTATTTTGAGTTTGAAATTGTTCTCAAGTTTTATAACCTCGAACCCTGAAGTTTCAACTGGAACAGTTTTAGATATGTTTTTATAAACAATATACAGTTATTGACTTTTGTTGAGGTGAGCATGAAGTGTTATTGAACAGATAACTTCAGACTGACAATGTAAAAGGAGGATATTATGAATTGTTTATTGTTCAGTTGCTCAATAACGCTTCAAACAAAAGTCAGCAGTTGTTTTGTTACATCAAAAGGATCATTTCATTGATGTCAAAAAACCATGTGGCATTACGTCCTTATGTCATGGTATGTGACTAAACGTCTTAATGTTGTACAACATTAATACGTTTAGTCACATACCATGCAAAATGAAGTATCATCAACTTCACATGATGAACATTTTGATATTTTCAGAAATAATGAACATTTTGCTAAAATTTTACAAAATTTAAATAACGTAGCTATTGCCAGCGATTTGATTTGTACTTTTAAGATTGATGAAAACGGGTGTGAGTACCGGTAAGTCATAAGTCATACAAGAAGTGCACATACCTATATGCATCTTTTTAGTTTTTTGAAAGTCTGCAAGTTAGATTTATTGTCAGGGCAAACTATGTCAATTTTCTCAGACCCGACTATAAGTTTGCAGGGTGTGGGCACATGCAGTTTCTATATGCCTGAACACAAATTTGCTTTGGTTCAATCTTACATCTTATGATTGTAGGCACCCTGGCATTGGAACTCCAACATACCCGGCTCATGAACCAGCCTCCAGATATGAAGAGGACTGGTAGTAGACGGCAGCAGCTGGAACTTCCGAAAGGTTTAACATTACAGAATCTGCAGAAACGACCCAGTATAGCCCCTGTACCTGCTGTGGTAGAGGCCAGTGATATCACAATAAATGTACATGATGAAGACACAATGTCCGAAGACAGCTTCCCTTTTATGGATGATGAAGATGATCCTGGGTTTGTAAAAATACAGTATTTATTCAGCTATGAGAAAGAGGTTATCCACTTCAGAATGACCTCAAATGTCTAAATCAGTATGTGTAATTGTGCTGTAAGATAGAATTTTTCCTTCAAAACAGTCCCAAAAATCTAAATCTGTCTTATAAGATGGGTCTAGATCCTTTTGAGGGAGAAACCTGTCTTATAACTGAAAACAAAAATTGGTAAAAAGGGGCATGGCCTATATAAATGGTTCTTAGTGCATATGCAGACAGTGGAAGTTTAGACCGGCCTGTGTATTCAGTATTCTGGCCAGACTTTTACCTCACTGTCTACTTTTCATTGTTGTACTGAACAACAGGGAAAAAAAAAGTTCCCACCAGAGATGTGCAGCCGGTCCGAGTCATTCGTATTGATATTTGAAATAAGGTCCCATCGTGTTTGTAACAACCTCAAATAATGAGGAGTAAACTAATTTCATTGGGGTTTGATTAAAGATGAATGTATTATCAAAAGTTTGCAGCTGTTACAAGTGGAAAAATCTTGCTGCTGTTTCTTTTGTTTGTGGTTGCTCAAAGTTCAGCTGTTTGACAATGTTTAGAGGAATGCATATAGTTTCAGTTTAGTCTAAACCTCAGGTTTTATGAAACAATATTGTTATTATAGGTATATCCGAGGATTTCCTCCAGTGACACCTTACATAGGCACCAGTCCTACCCTCTGTCACCTTATGAGAGAAAAGAGACCATTGTGTTGTCTTCAGCTTGCTACAGTAAGTTCATATGTTCACTAAGACCTTGTTGTAATGCTGTTTTGGATATAATAGTTTCATGGCATGTCTATACAATGGAATGTTGGTAAAATCAGCATTTAACCCTTAACCTGCAGCATAAGTCATTCACCAGATACTAAAAGGGGGTACCCCAAAGTTAGAAGCCATAACTTTCATAAACCTTCACAGATTTTGATTTTCACCAAGTTACCATGTGTTGGGACACCCAAGACTTCCAAATATAGAAGTCATGTGATTAACCAGGAACCATTTAAGACACTTTGAAAAAAAAAAAAAGAAATTTAAGACATTAGCCATTAATGTATGCTTTGTAGGAAAAAGGTGATTGCTTGCCTGGGGTCAAGTGTTATTGCTAAACATTGATCAACATAAGTTTAAATGGATCACGCTAGTTTTCAGAAAATTGGGATCAACCAAGTACAGGTGTCCCTTGGAAAGCTGATACTGAAAAAAAATCATCATTTTTTTTGTCTCAGCAAACTGCTCACTCACCATACCAGCCATCTGCACATAGTAAGAGGGACTATTTGATGATAATTATGGACATTTCTGTTTAATCTCAATAAAATGATCTTGTGAGCTCTCATCTGAACCTCCTTGATGAGGTGGTTTAGAATAGGGGTCACAATATAAATTCTGAAGGAGAAATGAAAAAAAAATCCCACAATTCTCTTCAAATTCTCCCTCTTATCCTGTCTTATCTAGAGCTCTGAAGTCTCAGCTGAGTCAGATCAGTTAGCAATAGCTGTATACAAATTTAAGACAAAACTCAGCTCAAATGTAATGTTTCTCATCCAAATTTTTCAGGCATGTGAACACTGCCATTTCCAAAGTGCCAAAGAGTATAACTGGTCCAACAGAGAGATTATAGTGACAGCGGACTATGCCAGTAATGGACTCTACAACTTTATTGTACCTCTCAGATCACATGCTAGGCCAACCAATACTCTAAACCCTATTATTCTGTTACTGGAGAAAAGGTATACATTATAGTCCTATTAGGACAAGTATCTTAAGTGGTTGCATTCATATTGCATCTGGCAGCATTCCTTTTTTATGCCTGACATCTTGGAAGTTTACCAGACTCTGCAAATTGCTTACATAACACTGGATCCCAATATTAGACAGCTCACAGAAATATTTGGTATTCAAGATTTGGTTTGGAAGAGGCCACAATGACAGTCAACTCTCAATATCTAAAACACTGATATCTCAAAGTGCTGTCATATCAAAGAATATGATTTGGAACCATTCCCTGTTTTTATTAGCTCACCTGGCCCGAAGGGCCATAGTGAGCTATTGTCATACCAATGCGTCCGGCGTGCGGCGTGTGTCGTGCGTCGTCACAGAATGTGTCCGTCAACACCTAAAAACAAATATTCAAACATCTTCTTCTGTAAAACTACTGGTCCCATGGTTCTCAAATTTCACATGGAGCATGACCTGACTCCAGGGTCTCAGAATTGTAAAATTGGGTCAGGTTGAAAATCCAAGATGGCCGCCGTTACTAAAAATAGCAAAAACAACAAAATAAACTTCTTCTCCAGAACCACTGGGTATATTTGTCTGAATTTTGGCATGGAACATCAGTGAAACCTTGGTATTCAAAATTGTAAAAATGAAAAAAATCTGTGGCTGAGTTTTGTCACAGTGACCTACTTTCTGTTTACGTGTGTAATTTTGCTCAAATGCCAATGTCAAAAAATGACCTATTTAAACAACTTCAAACAACTTCTTCTCTAAAACTACCGGTCCCATGGTTCTCAAATTTCACATGGAGCATGACCTGACTCCAGGGTCTCAGAATTGTAAAATTGGGTCAGGTTGAAAATCCAAGATGGCCGCCGTTACTAAAAATAGCAAAAACAACAAAATCAACTTCTTCTCCAGAACCATTTGGTATATTTGGTTGAAAGTTTGCATGGAACATAAGTGGGACCTTGAAATAAAAAATTATAAAAATAAAAAAAATCTATAACGGAATTCGGTCACAGTGACCTACTTAGCGTTTACAAGGCCGATTTTGCTCAAATGTCAATATCTAAAGAAAATGCAACCAATTCTGACCAGATTTGGTCAGAAATGGTTCTTGAATGGAATTATTTCAATTTTGTGCCAGTTGACTATCCAAGATGGCCACCATGGGGGGCCATTACTAAAAATAGCACAAACATAAAAATGACAATTACTCAAGAACCCTTGAATGGAATTGGACCAATTTTGTGTCAGAATGTTCCTTGCATGAAGCCGTTTCGATTAATTGCAATTTGGCATTCCAAGATGGCCGCCATCTGGTGCTACTAAAAATAGCACAAACATAAAAATGACAATTACTCAAGAACCCTTTAATGGAATTGGACCAATTTTGTGTCAGAATGTTCCTTGCATGAAGTCGCTTTGATTAATTGCAATTTGGCATTCCAAGATGGCCGCCATCTGCCGTTACTAAAAATAGCACAAAATATGAAAATGACAATATCTCAGTAACCGCTGAATGGATTTTGACGAAATTTGGGTCAAAATGATTCTTGCATTGAGATGTTTCAAAAATATCTAACTGTAGACCATTCATATTGGCCTCTGTTACTAAAAATAGAACAATGTGAAAATTAGAAAATCTCAATGGAGTTGGATTAATTTTGTGTCAGAATGATCCTTTAGTTAAGCTTTTTCGATTTTTTGCATTTTGGCATTCCAAGATGGCCGCCATTTGCCGTTACTAAAAATAGCACAAAACATGAAAATGACAATATCTCAGTAACTGCTGAATGGATTTTGACGAAATTTGTGTCAAAATGATTCTTGCATTGAGATGTTTCAAAAATATCTAACTGTAGACCAGTCATATTGGCCTCTGTTACTAAAAATAGAAAAATGTGAAAATCAGAAAATCTCAATGGAACTAGACCAAATTTGTGTCAAAATGGTCCTTGCATGAAGGCTTTTCGATTTTTTGCATTTTAGCAATCCAAGATGGCCGCCATCTGCCGTTACTAAAAATAGCACAAAACATGAAACTGACAATATCTCAGTAACCCCTGAATGGATTTTGGTGAAATTTGTGGCAAAATGATTCTTGCATTGAGGTGTTTCAAAAGTAAATATATAAAGACCAGGCAAGTTGGCCTCTGTTACTAAAAGTAGCAAAATGTGAAAATGAGAAATTCTCAGTGGAATTGGACCAATTTTGTATCAGAATGGTCCCGTTGCACAATAGCCAGGTGAGCGATATCAGGCCCATTTGGGCCTCTTGTTTACATTTCAACCCCTTTCATCTAAAACTACTGATATCTCAAAGCAGAGGCACTTGAAGTTCTATGTTAAAAAACTCAAAACCCTTTAAACTTGTGGCAGTCTATAGGCCATTTCATAAGAAATGGCCAGGTATGCAAGCAAAAATGCCTCGATTTTTTGGACTGCTGTTACTGCCGGTAGGAAACACCCCAACAAAAGCAAACCTCTTACCTGTAAACATCCTTTCAAAATGTATCTGTAAACGTGATAAATTTGTTCAGTTATGGTCTTCGCGGTGCTGTATTCCTGAATTCAAATTTTGCCAAAAAATCTCGTCACCATTACGGTGTCCAGTTTCTTGTTTACTGTACTGTGCCAAAGTTGAGCATGTGCTTGTACACTTTGAAAATTACACATTAGCGAAATCATTCAATTACTGTTTTAGATATAACCAATGTTGTTGAATCACTGTTTTTATGTATTTACAATATTCCATTTGTCCTAAATTCGGTCAAAATGTTTCTTGCGAGTGAAAACTCGAAACAAACATGGTGAAAATGACGTCATGACATTTGTGTCAACAACGTCAAAACTACGCAGTAACGTTGGCATAAAATTTCATTTGTTGACTGAGGCCTACATGACTGACTTTTCGAACAACAAAGATGCAGATTAGCTTGCATATCCGCACAGTCTGATCGGTGGTATTGTTGTTTGATGATTGGACAGGGTAAGAAGCTGTTTGTTATCCGCAGAATCACTTCATTTTCCCGTAATAGAACCTGTTAATGTTGCTGTGCAACGTTGATACACTGGAAACAGTAATGGAGTCCGAACACAAGCTTGCACACCTGGCCATTTCTTCAGAATAGCTCATCACCTGGATGTTTAGAGGCATCATTGAAATATATTTAATAGCAAAAAATTTCAAGCCCCTTTGCTCAAAGTAAATTTTCTGGGACCAGAAAATTTACTTTGAGATACCAGTAGTTTAGGACGAACTTTGACTTTGAGATATCAAGAGTTGACTGTATTCTTTTATATGAAACAGCATTATGCTGCCATGCAGCTGATCATTTTAAGAAATAACATACATCTTGGAGTATGTAATTGTAACATTAAATAACATAAATTTAGACTGAAAAAACTCTTGGTGTGCATAGGAAAAATAGTTACATCCCAGGTCTCACAAGTGTAAATTACAAGTACGCCTCAGTAATACACCATGTCTTCAGCAAGTGTCATGGTTTAATGAATTTAAGCCAGTACCCAGCATAAGTGTGTGTGTATTTCAATTCGCACCATGGTCACAGTACAGGTCACCATGTGTTCGTCACCAAGATACCTCAAAGCAGTGATCATATAAGATAATTTACACTAAAAAAAACATAGTGAAGGAATAGACTTAATACATGAATGTTACAACTTACATTTTTTTCTTATTTTCAGACCTGACAATAATTTTCTAGAAGTAATATGTAATTTCCCCATGGTGTACTGGATGCTGGGTTCTATAGATTGGTAAGTTCCTCTTATATTTTCCTGTTCTAAGGGAAGGAAATGTTTTCAATCATTTTTTATGACGGGAGACAACTTTAGTGGATTAGTGTTTACTAATATGAAGAGATACTGTCTAAAGCAAAGATTTGCTATTTTACAATTGTACCTATTTTTGAATTGTATAATAAGTGCAATCTATGAACAATAGCTAATTTATGTATGATTGTTCTTACCATAATTAAAATGAATGGATACACCTGTCAGAGGTTTTTCCACCATTTACTCGAAGGGAGACGACTTCTGGGGTTTACTGTCGTTTCACAGTAAAAACATTCTGCACTCAGAGTGGATCTGGAGGACTACTTTTTCCAATAAGAATGGACTCAGTTTGAAAAGAGATATTCCCCTGGAAAGTATATCTATACATGAGCCATGACACAAGAAAACCAACAAATTGGTTGTGTACCCAGTGCAGACTCAGATAAGCCTGGACATCTGCCCAGTCTGATCAGACTCTTCACTAAGCGCTTAAAGGGTAGCTAAGTGTCTAAGCTACTTCCATGTGGACAGCAAAGACTCTGATCAGACTGGGCAGATGCCCAGGCTGATCTGAGTCTTCCCTGGGGGCACATGCCACTCTGTTGGTTTTCTCGTGTCGCGACTTACATCATAATGTATTTATTTGCAGTGTTGATGATCTTTTGAAAGCTGGCATCAACCTAGCAGATAATGTTGTGGTTGTAAATAAAGAGACGTCAAACTCAGCAGAGGAGGAGACTCTGGCTGACTGTAATACAATAGTTGCTGTACAGACAATATTTAGGTGAGCTACCTCATCTGGATCTACACTGTCTGCAAACTGAATTATTTTCATTTCTAGCTTTGTAAAGATGAGTTCGTTTTGGGTATGTCATAATTCCATCTTAGTTTTCATCTTCAAAATTTTGAATAGAAAAGGAGCGGCTGTAGCGTAGTGGATAACACTCCGGACTACCAATCCAGGGGTCGCAAGTTCGATCCCCCGCTTCTCTGGTCTTTCGGATGAGACTTTAAACCGAGGTCCCGTCTCCATATGACATCGTTGTTGGTGGGATGTTAAACCTGAGTTCACTCACTCACTTGAATAGAAAATTTATCTTGCTTTGGCATGTCTGAAAAGGAACGACTAAGAAAGACTCAGTCTCAGATCAGTGTAGTCAGAAGAAAGCATTCCTTACTTGCATATGCAACTTATGAAAACTGGAGAATCTAAAAAGCAAAATGAAGACTGATCTGTTTATGCAAGTGTGCAGGTGATTTTAGTATTCACAGAACACAAATGGCTTAAGGTCTCTACCAATTAAAGCATCAGTGTAGCAAAGTGGTAAGCACTACTCACCTCAGGTCATGAGGTCATGGGCTCTAGTCTGTCTGGGAGTGACATTCTGTTCAAACCTTATTTACCCTCCATTCATAAGCACCCTCACATTGCCCTGATAAGACTGAAATATGGTGAAAAGGATGTAAAACTGCCAAGTCCATGCATCCATCTCTTATTGCATGACACTAGTCATTCATATTTGTGTTTCCAGATTATTTCCAAGTGCCAATATTATAACAGAGCTAGAGCAGTCCTCAAACATGAGATTCATGCAGTTCCGACCAAATGATGTCTACTCATACAGTCTCTCAAAGTTAGAAAAGGTAATCAGATTTAGAAGTCATTTAAAAGAATCTTTCAACAAAGATTAAGTCTTAGATTCTTCCATAGATTTTAGTGGTAATACCATATTTCTTCAGTTATAAGGTTGTGGTTTTCGCCCTCCTATCTAGCATAAGTTTTCACCCTTCCACCTGCAAACAGTTTATTAAATGTCGGCAGTAACTGTAGGGAGCAACAAAATAAGGTGTGGGTGATGTCATTCTCATGGAGATGTTATATAACAAAATCAAGCTTTAGTTTAAGCTTTCAAAGGCCTTGTTTGAAAGTAATTACATGCATCTTTGACCTCGGCCATTATAAGAAAGAATTTACATACATATATATTGCTTGTTTGAAGGCAGTTTTATTCTCACTGGATATGTTGAATCCATTGTAAAAATTCATGTGATCCCAACATTGTTTTTACAAATATGACATATGTTACATTTTATATGGCATGTATTTCATTTTTGTTTTACCAGAAAGAGAAGGAGAGAGGATCTCATATGTCCTATATGTTCCGGTTGCCATTTGCTGCAGGAAATGTGTTCAGTGCCAGTATGTTAGATACATTATTGTATCAGGTATGACATATATTTTGTTAGTCATATTTTTACTATTTCTATATTTGTCTTAAATGTTCAGAGATGCATAAGCAGTGTAGATTAGCAGAAACAAACATCATTGGGGATACAGTAAACAGTCACTGTAAAATTACTTAACAGTGCTCCGGATAAGAGGGATAATTTAAGGATAATTTGCCATACATGTATTTATCCATTAAACGTATGTTGTGACCCCATATTTGAACGGTCTTGCTGAGACAGTTCTAATGAGGGGTCTCAACATATATTTCATTAAGAGTTAAGGTGAGAATAGACTTATACGGTGTTAGGATAGCAATTTACATGTGTATAAATATTATGACTGATCTTTGGCAGCAAACATCCTATATGAATGCTGTGAGGCACTGATGTTTTTAATGATGAAAACTCTGACTGGGACTTCAAACCAATCAAATTTCTTTGAGAAAATTTTCCAAAGTTCTACCCCTTAATCTTGTTCTTCTGTACAAATAACACCCATCTGTCAATTCCACAAATCTGAGGTAAATTTTTTGTAGGTTGTACATGACCTAGAACAGTAATAGAAATAGGACCTTTTAAGGTGTATAGGTACACTTTCATGTTTTTCCTTAGTAATACCTTGCTTCGTGTACACATGTCATTCATTCTGTCCTCATTAATTTCAGCATCTAAAGGAAACTTTATTGGTTCCATATATTATACATGTACAGCTGACTCTCTTTATCTCAAACACTGATATCTCAAAGTATCTCAATGTGCCATCGTATATCAAAGAACTTAGTTTGGACACATTACATATTTTTCTTTACAACTCAACTCATGTCATCTCAATTTACTGGTATCTCAAAGTAAATTTTCTGGAACCAGAAAATTTACTTCGAGATATCACTAGTTTGACATGAGCTTTTACTTTGAGATATTGAGAGTTGACTGTGTTACGTTTTGTAGGCATATGTGAAAGACTACCTCATCACGTTTGTCCGACTGTTGTTAGGAATAGACCAAGCTGTAGGGTCAGGCCATCTCTCTTGTGTAAGTAATACCCCTGCAATAGCTCGTTGGTAAAGTATGTCTTTTTAAATTCATGAGTTTCTAAGCTGGCCAAACCTTTCCAAAGACGTAAAACAGTGGTACTGGATGTTCTTTTAGCTTGGCACTGAACTAGGATGAACAAGTTGCTTTACAGAATATTAACACTTATAGTACCAAATATGAAATTAGTTGAAGTTGAAAACCGTGTAGATCCAGATGAGGCAGCTCATAAGGAGCTGCCCCATCTTGATCTACCCTGTTTGACTTCTAGTCTTTCAATTGTCAATACTATATTGCTTGGACAAAACATTGTTGAAATTTTGCAGATATTGTTTGCTTTTTTGGTGAGTTAAGAGTTGACAATACAAGGAAGTTAGAGTACATAAAGTGAAAAAATACAAATTCAGAATTTCTCAGTTGCCGAACTTTCTGTAATTTTCATAGAAGATTCTTATGACTATAAATATGACTATAAAGGTCAAGGTTGATGTTAAGGTATTGGTGTTTTATAAACACCTCTATTTTTTCTGCCATTTTACAAAGGGAAGCAACTTTTAGGACTTCCTGTTTGCTTTTATGGACAACAAAACACTTCCAAAATGAGGTCTATTATTGAAGGAAAGAATTTCTAGAGGAGCCAATTCTTTCCTGTAAGTGTTGACCCCCATTGAGAAGGGGAAAAAATGAAAATGGGAGAGTTGCTCCACTGAATGTGTATCCATTTACTTTAATTCTGGTTAGGTGCACCAAATAACTGCATGCTGCCATTGCAAGATGTCTTGGAAGTTGGATTGTATGCTCATATATGTTAAAACAAATACGCTTGTCCAAATTCAAAAAAAAAGAAAAAGGTTGATACAGAAGTCAGTGGAGCATAGCAAGGTCCTCCACCTGCAGCTGTATAAAAGAGATAGTCCACAAGCTTAAGAGAGCAGATTTTCATTCAGATAGTCTGTGAGCTTTAATTGATGGATTCATAACATACAGACCAACAAAGCAAAGTCTACATTCTTTACCCCCCTCACCAGTACAGTCTTTATACTTTACATGACATATCATTCTAATGTTTCTGTTTTCTGGGAAGGTGGTATAAATTTATAATGACTACTGTAACAACTGTATTTCTTACCAATTTACAGATGAGAATTACGAAAGATGATCTTTGGATAAGAACATATGGCCGTCTTTATCAGAAACTCTGCTCAACTACATGTGAAATACCCATTGGTATCTACAGAACTCAGATGAAAACTGTTCGGGGCTCCCCACCCACCAATCACTCTGTAAGTATTGGGATCTCCATTGTTTGCTGATTAATTTTTGTGGTGAGCAGGTCAGGCCCTTTGGTCTCTTGTTTGCTTCAAGTAATGAGTCTGGAGAAGGAATATGGAAACCAGAACATGTACTCACAGCTAGCTTAGTTTTAGATTAGATTGCACTTTTAGCTAAACAGTTTGCTTATCAATCATACAGTGCACATGTTTATTGGATATTGCAATTTTTATATGAGTACTGAACCAATGCTGATCCTTAATGTTGGTAACAATAAGCTGGCATACAAATCAAGTTCAGACTGGCTGCTTTCTGATCAAGATCAGCACTGGTTGCAACTGCATTCAGCCAGTAGTTTTATGAATATTTCCTGATAAAATAAAGTTTAATAGGTAAATGGAAGGGTAAAGATTCTGTTCTATTTTTTGAAAAAGATTCTTAATGCCACCAGCAAAAGGTAAAATTACGTCCCCACCCCTCCTTCAGGGAGCCGGGGACATATTGTTTTTCCAATAGTTGTCTGTCTACTTCTTCCCATCCATATGTCTGTTGATCACAAATTGTGTCTGTAGCTTTCAAACAGTTGAAGATATTTTTCCAAAACTTGGCACATATATAAAGCATTTTCAGACAATGTGCAAAGAATAAGAAATGTAATTTCACCTACATTTTAGAGAGAATTATGCTCCTTTGTAACTTTTAGTATAAAGATTATGTCTGCTCTGTAATGGTAAATTTTCACAAAATTTGGTGCAAATGTGTTGCATCAACAGACAATTTGCAGAGAAAAAGAACCACAAATCCAAATATTTTTTACCCCTTTGTAATTCTTGGTATAGAAATTGTGACCATTTTATAGTTGTACATATTTTTATGAAATTTGGTATAAATATAAAGTATCTTCAGATGATGTGCAGAGAACAAGAACAGCAATATATATGGGCAAGTATTGGAATACAGTGCAACCTCTCTACAACAGCCAACAGCGGAAACAGCCAAAATTGGCCATTGTTGAGAGGTGGCTGTTGTTCGGAGGGCTTAACTCACAGGCTTTCAGTTGGTATTTGACCACTGGGTACCAGTAAAGCAAACATTTTAATGATGTATATGTCTGCAAATGTAAACATTTAGTGTAATCTTCACATTTACCATGAATATACAGGATTCCTGTAAGCTAATACATATCAAATAAGATGGAGTTAGTAGTAAACAGTCCTCAGTAATTGAAAACATATCACACTCCACCATAAAAACTGGCTGTTGCAGAGGTAATTCTGACCGCTTTTCGTCAGAAATTGTGACCGCTGACCAGAGGTGATAAATATAGGAAATCAAACGGGGAGAATCGACAGTGACTGTTGTTAAGAGGTGACTGTCGGTGAGAGGTGAGCGTTAAAGGAGGTTGGACTGTATTTCATAAAACTGATGAAATTCAGTATGTAACAACAAATATTTGCAAAATAGGTTGTTAGCTGTTGCAGGATCTGTCTGTCAGACATACAGGCATTGTTGATTCTCAGGGAAAGTAGAGCTTATTTACAGGATGGTCCTGGCATGTGCAGTTTCCATAATTTTACAATAAGACTGCTTCATCAAGTTATGCTTGTGTTTTATTTCTTGCAAGTTCATTAGACTATATAAAAGAAATTTCATAAGGAATGTGACTTCAGAAGACTACCTGTATGTCACTGTAAATCACTTATATTTTGTGATATTTTAAGATGTATGGGTACACTTCCATGTTTGTCCACCATTCTTACAAAGGAGGAAAACTTTTTACAACTTCCTTTTGCTTTCCTGGATGACAAAGCCCATCCAAAGGAAGCAAAAAAGAATGGCAGAGTTGCATCCCCTGACAGTGTGCCCATTTATCTTCATTTTGGCTCTGTTTGCTTGCAAGACAGAAAAAAGCTTGCCAGTATTTAGTTCTCACCACTTTTAAATATGCAGACTGCCAAAATTTGATATTGTTTTACAGTATCAATCAAAGGTACATCATGTTTATGTTATCTGACTTTTAAATCAGGCCAAGTACATAGTAAGTATTTTGTAGGTAATTAGAATTAGGAATAGTGGAATAGCTAAAACTTTTAAAAAAGAAAGTACATAATAAGCTGTGAAAAGCCTGCTTTAACAGATCTCTGGTTAAGATGAATGGGTATACTGCCATCTTTTTTTGCCATTTTTACAAAGGGTAGCAACTTTTATGACTTCCTGTTTGCTTCTCTGCTTAACAAATCCTTTCAAAATGGGGCCTGATCTTAATGGGAAGAATGTGTTGCAGAGGGATGGAAAAAATTCCTGGACCCCTATCAGAAAGGAGTCAAAACACAAATGACAGAGTTGTTTCCCCTGAAAGTGTATCCATTCACTATATATTCATCTGTAGCTCTGAGTTTAGGGACTGATCTTGGTATGCACTGTTTGCCAGAGTAGTATTGTGGACTGGATTTTGCTGTTTTGTTTATTCAATTTTTCATTTTATTTTATTATTAATCTTGCTATGCATAAAGACTAGCTTTAAGTATATAAAAATGAAAATATGAAAAAGAAAATATAAACCGGTTATTTATAGTAAGTGACTGCAGTTATGCCAAAACTGTAAGAAAAGTTTTTTTATGTATCCATGAACACTTGGCATTTAGAATGTGTATAAGGGTTATGTATTTTGGTTGACGGTCTCGATCTGTGATTGGACGAAATGACAAAACAATAGTAGAAATAATAATCTTGTCATTGCAGAACATATTTTGATCACTTGAACGATTGCAAATGGTTTCCAGTCTACAATAGTGATCTTTTTTAGCTTCATAGCTTATGCAAATATATCATATATCAATCTATATAGCAGCCAAACATATGTTTTTGCTTTTTTTTAATTCAGAATGCTTCACTTATGTCAAGAGATCAGTCAGCTTTAAATTTAGCATTTAGAAATTCTGTTGTAAGTATTATTTTCTACTGCTTCTAGCTTTGTTTTGTTTGTGTCTCAAGTGTGTTAGTGTTGCCTCTTTCATCCATTTATACCTTAAGATGGTTAAAATTCTGTGAGATTATATCTCACATCGTGAGTTATGTTACCTTCTTTACGATATCTTTGCTGCAGTTTATAGCATACTGTCAACTCTTGATACCTCAAAGTTGAAGTTCATGTCAAACTACTGATATCTCAAAGTAAATTTTCTGGTCCCAGAAAATTTACTTTGAAATACCAGTAGTTTGAGATAACATGAGTTAAAATATGAAGAAAAATAAGAAATGTGTCCAAACTATGTTCTTTGATATAAGAAGGTACTTTGAGATACCAGAGTTTGAGATAGCAAGTCAAGTGTATATGCCATAATTGCATACTCATTCAGGCCATAGCTCACTGTGTAAACGCAATCTGTTACACATGACAGATCACAGATTTTAGCCATCTGAATAAAAAAAATATGTGAGATTTTCAAAACTTGTTTTTACGTTAAATTTTTGTAAAAGTAAAGAATGCCATAAATGGCAGCTCTGATAATGATTAATTGCTTACTAAATATTTACATGGTTCTGAATTCACTTCGTATTCTGAATATGCCCTATTATATAGTTGAAAGCATGGTTGGAATAACAAAGTTGTTAGTGGGTGATTTGTTAAGTCTTTTAGTATGCACAAAATCAACTGTGTTAATGTTTTTTTTTGTTGAAAACAATGGAGGATTAAAAAAGGTTTTTAACATAAAGACCAAATCTCGTCTTTGAAAACTATCTATACAGATAACTTTTGCCTGTTATTTTTGTTTTTATCATTTTAGCCATGACACAACAAAAACAACAAAGAGGCCTGTGTGCCACATGAAGACTCGGATCAGCCTGAACATCTGCCCAGTTTGATAAGAACCTTTGCTGTTGGCATGATGGCAGCTTAGATTCTTAGCTACCCTTTAAGGTTACAGTGATGACTCTGATCAGACTGGATGAATGCCCAGGCTGATCTAAGTCTTCACATGGGGCACATTCCACTTTGTTGGTTATGTTGTGTTGCAGCTCATTTACCAGGTATCATAAGAAGCAAATATAGCTGTAGATATACTGGCCAAAATCAGTTAAACCTCATGTTAGGCCCAGTGTTAGTAGGTCAAAGTTGAATTGTTTATTTCCAAAAAACTAACTGTATTAATCCTATTAAATGCCCCAGGGCGTTTCATTTTGCAAAAGGGGGCATTCTTTAGAGCCTAAAAAGTAGTAAATCAGTCAGTACCAAAATACCTCTGATAATCAATATAAAGGTGATAAGTCAGTTTGAAAGAAGCAGTTCTACCATTTTTTGCCTCCCTTTCTAGTAATGGTCAACTCTCAAAGGAAAGAATTTGCTCTTCTAGGAGCAAATTCCATCATTTAAGTGTAGACCCTATTTCCAAAAGCTACTTTATCCAGAGAAGCAATCAGGAATTCATGCAAGTTAATATAACATTATTTTCGTAAAAGAAGCAGGTGGTGTTTATTAGAGCAGGGGCATTTATTAGAATTAATACGGTAAAGCAACTGAAATTCAAAAATCAATTTCATGCTATATCAACATCTTGGGTGCAGTTTCACAAAGATTTGTTTCAAAGCCTACAGTGTCTTTCAGCATGTTTTGAAACTGCCAGGAACACCCATTATTTGGCTAATTTTACTATCAAAATGATAGGTTGTTACTTAAATTTTAGGGCCTCAGCAAAATAAAAACAAACAAAAATGCAAGCTGTGCAATCTATAAAAATGAAACATTGCATACATATTGAGCAGATACTGCTGCTTCTATACTGAAATTGTCTTGCAAGATTTTTGATCCAGTAAAAAGTTACAGTTAAACAAATATGACTGTTTTTCAGTCAAGTTTGTGGGAAAACTACAGGTGGGGCTTAACTCTTTTTGGCTGGTATTTATTAAAAAAGTAAGCATAAATATTGAAGTTTTGTTTTCATCAGATGATGATGCTAGTGGTTCAGGCTCAAGGTCTTCATGAATCACTTTGTGCATCATGGAATTGTAGCTTCTGACACTAGCACAGTGAAAATAATTCTTTTCAAGAATCCTTTTCAATTCTTAGTAAAAAAAATAAGGAATTCTCAACAGAATATTCAAGAGTTACATTCATTGCATTATAAGTCTACCATATTAATCCTATTAATTGCCCCAGGGGCTTTGTATTTTAGGAAATGGGGGCTTCATCCGTAGTTAGAGCCTGAAGATGGTAAATCAGCCACTGCCAAATGACATTAATAAGCAGTATGAAGGTGATGGGTATACTTGCTGAGGAAGCAACTCTACTATTTTTGCCTCCCTTCTCAGTGGGGGTTAACTCTTAAGAG
Source organism: Ctena decussata (assembly GCA_963989385.1). Lineage (NCBI taxonomy): Eukaryota > Metazoa > Mollusca > Bivalvia > Lucinida > Lucinidae > Ctena > Ctena decussata. Next base: position 122,087,918 of record OZ022498.1, read on the forward strand.
AAAGAATTTAGGAGCAAATTGTTTACTTCAAGAGTAGACCATATTTCAAAGAGCTACCTCATCCAGAGAAGCAAACAAGAATTCATGCAAGTGAATATAATTATTATCAGATAAAAGGCAGGGGGCATTTATTAGAACAGGAATGTTAATTAGGATTAATATGGTACATTTGTTTTATTATTTCAGCGAGGGAGAAAATTCCGCGGTTCAAATAGGGTATTCATAGTAGTTCCTTGATTTTCATCTATATCACTACTAACCTAATTTTAGCATGGGTTGAATTAATGATTTTATGTCATTCACAGAATTATTTGATTTAGTTGTGTTTGTTTTAGCAGTTGTGACTGTTAGGCTCTGCATGGGAAAGTTTTTCACAGGCAACTGCTGCGGCTTGATAAGGGCAGTAGTTTGAGATTATAAGCATCCTTCATGAGGTTGTGGTGCAGATAGAAAATCTGTCATGAGGGTCACTTTTGGGGATCACTCACCTTGTGATGCTGATCAGTAATGCCGAACAGTGATCCTGAGTGATGGATATTTCTATCCACACCATATACCTATGAGAGATACTTTTTCTTGCACACCTTTTGGTTTTCAAGGAAGAACTTGTTAAAGTGCACAATTTTAGTTCTTCAGAGGTTTCTAGTATGTCTTGAAAGGAGCTGATGCTATCGACCGCTGACATTTGGCTCTTTATAGCAGTACTCAATGTGGCATAAACTGCCTTAATTTTCCATCTTCTTGGCGTCTTCATTTCAAAAATCAATATCACATGACGACACAGGTATATAAGCACCTATACAACCAGTGCATTCACTACATGTGATTTCTATCCAGTCCTGGGTGAGATAAAATTGGTGAGATAAGATTTTAGGTTGATGTGCAAGAAAAATTTGTCTCAGAAGATCTGCAGCCAGCAAAAACATCCCCTGTTTGACACAAGTTCACTTGTCTTGTTTGCAGTCATAGGAAGCAGTTTTGCTTTGTCCTGTCTACAGTCATAGGAAGCAAGTTCACTTGTTCTGTCTACAGTTGGGTGACAGGCAAACTTTGCAAATGCTGAAAAAGCATTCTGAAAGCAGTTTGCAATTTTCACAATCATTTCTGTATATTTTACATACAATTTTATGATACTTCATAATTCAAAGCAATAACAATGTCAGATCTCTAGATAAGAAGGAGTATTTAGTGATATTTAGAGATATTTTTGTTAATTTTGCATAAAAACATACAATGTGACCCCTCATCTGAACTGTCTTGACAAGACAGCTCAGATAAGGGGTCACAATGGTTGGCTTGAGAAATAAGAAAATTATCCCTGAGTTACCATCAAATACTTCCTCTTATCTAGAACTCTGATAATGTGATTTTGTAAGTGTGCTGTGCCTGGCTGTTTATGATTGAACATTGTTTCTCATGAATTTTAGGCTTTATCCGCAGTAAGTTCAACAGACACATTAAGTTCATGTAAACCTTTCACCCTCCTTTCTATTTCCTCTTCATTTTGATCTGTATCACTCTAACTGACTGAAGTTACATTGCAAGTGTAACTTGAATATTTACATTTGCAGTAGCTGCAGTTTTTCAAACAGTTTGTCAAAATAATCTTTTTTGATTCCTGTTTCCTACACAAAAAGAGCAGTAGAGTAGAATTTATCATTGTGCATTTCATTTTAACCCTTTAATTCTTTTAGACCAGTGGACTTGTCCCTCCATATAATTTGGATGTGTCCATTGCTAATGTCAGGGGGTTTTATGGTGGATGTTTTCATTATTTTGTATTGTATTTTGCATAGTAATTCCTGTAAGCAAACAGTGTTGACCCTGATCGGATGCCACAATCTGTGGTCCTTTTTCATTCAGGACAGTAAACAGAAATTCACAAAAGTTGTTTCCTGTTTTAAAATGTAGCCAAACTGTAAATATCATACAAAGTTATAGAAAATACATATGCATGCAGCTGCTGATTAGAATTTTTGTTATGCATAGACATTATAGCAGCTCAGTGTTTTTGGTTGTTTTATTTGCTTTGCATGTTTTAAAATTTCATATTTGTTTTCTTTGATTCACACCTGGGTCTGAGGTTATAAGCTCAAACTCAAAATAAAGCACACTGATTGGCTGCTTTCGAGCACGTGTTCGGAAGCAGCCAATCAGTGTGCTTAATTTAGAGTTTGAGAATGTACTCAAGTTTTATAACATCTGGGCCTGGTTCACTATCTTTCTAAGGCTGTTACAAAACGAAAAAGAGACTGTTACAAAATGAGAAAGAGTCAAAGTTCCAAAACTACATGATTATCGTCCACTGACCAGGTTGTTTAGGAACTAGAACTTTTTTTGTTTGGTAATAGCCCTTGTATATACATAGTTAACCAGGGGTGTGATTTGTGTGGTTATCTTTTATTTCATGCTTTTGCTAAAAATACTTACAGATGACTTTGCAGAATTATCTAACAGAGTTTTTTCATGTAAGTTATTGCACTTTTGTTGTGGGTTTCACCCAGTCTCACTGCACAGCACATACTCTTGAGCTTACCACCAGAAGGTGTATGATCACTTGGTGTTTTCTCTTCACAAAAATGGGGAATTCCAGTACATTGATCAGCTTCGTTGTTACTTTTTTCACAACTTCTTTATTTCTGCCCAATGCAGTCTTTTAGAATATAGCGCAGAGAGTGCATCCTTGTAAGTACTTTAAACTGGTAGTCTTGTCTTTATTTTACCCATTTTCATGTTTTAACCTCCAACATTTTCAGAGCAACAACAACATTCATAGAGATCTAGAACATGAAAGCCTACTATTGGAGGACACTTAAATACAAAAACTATAAAACCCATGATAAAATTGCAAATATCACATGAAAGTACTCATGGTATACCACATTCTCTGCACTTTATTCTACAAGAATGCATACAGAAACAACAAACTCATTGAGTAAAACTTAAAGAATTCATGGTTTTTCCTCATTCAAAATGATGTAGGAAAAGACGTGATCGCCTGCCTTGCATCAGCTGGACGAAAGGTACACTTCACACTGACTTAGAACAACCTGCTCGTCAAAGCTGTATATGGTGTATGAGCACACTACCATGTTTTTTTTCTGTCATCTTACAAAGGGAGACAACTTCTGTGACTTCTGTTGACTTCCATGGAGGGAGAAGCCCTCTAAATTAGGTCTTCTCTTAATGGAAAGAATTTGCTCCTAGAGGAGCAAATTCTTTCCTTTAAAAGTTGACCTCCTCTGAGAAGGGAAGCAGAAATGAAAATGGCAAAGTTGCATTCCCTGAAAGTATACCCATTCACCTTAAGATAGACTATATGACTGTGCAGACTGCTTTAAATCTTTGTTGTATGCCTATTTGCTAAGCTGGAGTCAAAGCAATGACTTTGTATATCTGCTCTCAACTGTACCATGCCCAGATATTTTATCAACTAGTAATTTAGAAAAGTGTGATTCTTGATTCAAAGTAAATAAAGTAGGAAATTTTGAATGTTTTAGTGAGAAAGCATGCAAAGCTTCATTTTTTAAGTCTCACCAAATCTTTTAGTGCCTCCTCACACGTTTACATACATTATTCTTGTTGCACTCATATAAAATGCCCTCATATATGTAAAGCACTCATAAGTCATAAGTAATGCTGGTAATTAAGAATTTTTTTTACATTCCAAAACAGTCAAAATAATCTAGTATTGTGAGAGATGGAGAGGAGAAAATTCAAACCTTATAAGTCCTTACATGCAGAAATTTCAATGAGAATTTAGAAAAAAGAGAGAGAGAGAGAGAGATGAAAGAACTGCATTATGACAATCTGCCCAAAGAGAGAGAAAGATACAAAAATTGCATTGTGACAACCAGTCCAAAGGCATATGGACAGTAGAATAGGTATCATTCTGCTATATCCAAATATTGCTAGAATGATTTGCACATCTTGATGTATCTATACTCAAAAAAAAAAAAAAAAAAAAATTAAAGGGTCAGATATTTACTCTGGGATTTCTGGAACATATCCAACATTTGGTAAAATATATCATTTTTACCTTCCGTTGTATTCATTCTGCAAATTTTATACACATGAAGTTTGAACCTATAGCCTTTGTCTTGACCAAGTCCCGGCTTTAAGTCAAACTACCCCTAAAATGAAAGTGGTTTGAATTCCCATAGAGAATTGAAAGTGTGTCAGTTTAGTCGGGAATAACTTCTAAAACTGCTATGAGTTTTAAACTTGTTACAGCTTGCTGACCTTAAGAATGATTAGATTTGATGACTATTGAGCAATTTTGCAAAACAGTCATGAATTGGCTAAATCGAAAATTTTGGTGAATTCCCTCCTTATTGACATTGATTTTGAGGGTAGTGTAAATTGAAGTTTGGACTTGGTCAAGATAAAGGCTATAGTTTCAAACTTCATGTGTACAAAACTTGCAAAATGAATGAAATGGAAGGTAGAAATGATTTATTTTACCAAATGTTTGAAATGTTCCAGAAATCCCGGGGTAAAAGTTTAACCACTTAATATTTTTTTCAAGTATAGTTTCTCATTTGGAAAGAATGTCTTATAGAAAAATTAATATGACCAATTTACCAGAATTCAGAAGGGAAATATTAGTAAAAGTTTCCCTGGAATCTTTTAGATATGATGTATAATTATTCTGGTTACTCTTTTATCACAGGTGTCTCTGAACATGATGGATGGTAGAAATGAGGGGAGCCCCAACAGCCCCAGCAACCCCGAGAGACAGGAGATTAGTCAGCTGGTGAAGTGTCGTATGCAGAGTTTGGGCCAACCACTAGATGACTATGGTAGGACCTTATTGTCTCCCGCCTTTTCGAAGAAAAGCGGAGGGACATAGTTTGGGGCATTCTGTCCTTCCGTCCGTCCATCCTTCTGTCCTTATTTCCGTCCTTCCGTCCCCCTAAAGTAGTAGGTACCTTGTGTGCAACTCCTACAGTTTTATGCCGATTCTTTCGAAACTTTACAGCTGTTTTTGTCATGGTCTGAAGATACGCATGTGGTTTGGATATAATCCTGAGATTTTTTATGCCCCCACCACGAAGTTGGGAGGGGCATATAGTTTTGCCCTTGTCCGTCCGTGCATACGTCTGTCCGTCCATACGTCCGTCTATCACACTTTGTAGTACTGTTCTTGTCTCCACAAATCCTCATACAGTATTTGATGCAGGGAGTTGAAACTAGCAACACAGTTCAGACATGTATTGAACATGTGCATAAAGGAAACAGAACTTTGATTCAGGTCTTTATTGCAGAATTATGTCCCCTTGAATAATATACATATTATGACCATATTTCACATTTGAGTACTGTTCTTGTCTCCGCAACTCCTCCTACAGTATTTGATGTAGGGAGTTGAAACTTGCAACACAGTTCAGACATGCATTGAACATGTGCATAAAGGAAACAGAACTTTGATTCAGGTCTTTATTGCAGAATTATGTCCCCTTGAATAACATAAATATTTTGACCATATTTCACATTTGTAGTACTGTTTGTGTCTCCACAACTCCTTCTACAGTATTTAATGCAGGAAGTTGAAACTTGTAACACAGTTCAGACATGCATGGAACATGTGCATAAAGGAAATGGAACTTTGATTCAGGTCATTATGGCAGAATTACATCCCCTTAAATGACATACATATTTTGACCATATTTCACACTTTGTAGTACTGTTCTCGTCTCTGCAACTCCTCCAATAGCATTTGATGTAGGGATTTGAAACTTGTAACGCATTTCAGACATGTATTGAACATGTGCATAAAGGAAACAGAACTTTGAATCAGGTCTTTATCGCAGAATTATGTCCCCTTGAATGGCATACATATTTAAACCATATTTCCATAGCTTATATACAAGCTAACCTTTTGTCGTCGCTCTGGTGGCCTCATTTATTAACCAATTTTGGTATTACATCACAGCTTAATTGGGTATGACAATACCTAAAACAAGTTTGCGTTTCAGGTTGGAAGGATCAAGGTCAAGGTCACAGTTGCCATTTTCAGAAAAACTAGGGCATCACTCCAGCACTTTTATTTATTGATGGATTTTGATGTAACTTCGCATAAATGTTAAGTATAACAATATCCTGAATATATTACCGTTTCAGCAGTGCAGATCCAAGGTCAAGGTCACAGTTGCTATTTTTAGAAAAAACTTTATCATCCCTCTAGCCCTTTTATTCATTGACAACTTTGATGTAACTTCACCCAAATGTTTAGTGTGACAATATCTTGGACAAGTTCGAGATCCAGAATTTTAGGGTCGAGGTCAAGATCACATTTTCTAATTTTAGAAAAGACTTTGTCATTTCTCTGGAATGATTTTGGCATAACTTGACACAAATATTTAGCACGACAATATCTGGAACAGATTTATGTTTCAGCATTGTAGGTCCAAGGTCAAGGTCAAAGTCGCAGTTGCTATTTTTAGAAAAACTCCATCATCCCTCTAGCACCTTTATTTATTGACAGATTTTGATGTAACTTCACACAAATATGTCTTAACACATTACTCATCTAGTGAGGCATATGGCATGGGCATTCATCACCTTTAGTGATTGTCTAGTTTTTGTCACTTTTTCCACAAGTTGAACTTAGTCATTTTTTAGGCGTTTTCACTATCAAAGTGACTAGATAGTGGGTACCTTGTGTGCGCAATTCCTCCAACAGTTTTGTGCCGATGCCTTTGAAACTTCAGAGGTGTTTTAGTCATGGTCTGAAGATATGCATGTGGTTTGGATATAATCCTCACATTATTTTTTGTCACTTTTTACACAAGTTGAACTTAGTAATTTTTTAGGCGTTTTTACTATCATAGTGACTAGATAGTGGGTACCTTGTGTGCGCAACTCCTCCTACAGTTTTATGCCGATTCCTTTGAAACTTCACAGGTATTTTGGTCATGGTCTTAAGATATGCATGTGGTTTGGGTATAATCCTCACATTATTTGTTATGCCCCGGCCACGAAGTGGGGTGGGGCATATAGTTTTGCCCTTGTCCGTCCATACGTCCGTCCATCGGTACATCCGTCCATCCGTCTGTCCATGTCACTCTTTGTAGTACTGTTCTTGTCTCCGCAACTCCTCCTACAATATTTGATGCAGGGAGTTGAAACTAGCAACACAGTTCAGACATGTATTGAACATGTGCATAAAGGAAACAGAACTTTGATTCAGGTCTTTATTGCAGAATTATGTCCACTTGAATAACATACATATTTTTACCATATTTCACACTGGTAGTACTGTTTGTGTCTCCGCAACTCCTTCTACAGTATTTGATGCAGGGAGTTGAAACTTGCAACACAGTTCAGACATGCATTGAACATGTGCATAAAGGAAACAGAACTTTTATTCAGGTCTTAATTGCAGAATTATGTCCCCTTGAATAATATACATATTTTGACCATATTTCACACTGGTAGTACTGTTTGTGTCTCTGCAACTCCTTCTACAGTATTTGATGCAGGGAGTTGAAACTTGCAACACAGTTCAGACATGCATGGAACATGTGCATAAAGGAAATGGAACTTTGATTTAGGTCTTTATTGCAGAATTATGTCCCCTTGAATAACATACAGATTTTTACCATATTTCACACTGGTAGTACTGTTTGTTTCTCCGCAACTCCTCCTACAGTATTAGATTCTGGGAGTTGAAACACAGTTCAGACATGCATTGAACATGTGCATAAAGGAAACAGAACTTTGATTCAGGTATTTGTTGCAGAATTATGTCCCCTTGAATGACATACATATTTTGACCATATTTCAGTGGCTTATATACAAGCTCACCTTTTGTTGTGGCTCTAGCTGCCTCATTTTTGAACTGATTTTGATATAAGGTCACAGCTATATTGAGTATGACAATACCTCAAACAAGATTGCGTTTCAGGTTGGAAGAATCAAGGTCAAGGTCACAGTTGCTGTTTTCCGAAAAACTTGGGCATTGCTCTAGCGCTTTTATTTATGGTTCGATTTTGATATAACTTACACAAATGTTAAGTATGACAATATCTTGAATATATTACAATTTCAGCATTGTTGGTCCAAGGTCAAGGTCACAGTCACTATTTTTAGAAAAAAAAATTATCATCCCTCTAGCCCCTTTATTCATTGACAGATTTTGATGTAACGGCACCCAAATGTCTAGTGTGACAATATCTTGGAAAATTTTGCAATCCAGAATTTTAGGGTTGAGGTCAAGTCACAGTTGCTATTTTTAGAAAATACGTTGTCATCCCTCTGGAATGATTTTGACATAACTTTACACAAATATTTAGCATGACAATATCTGGTACAAATTTACATTTCAGCATTGTTGGTCCAAGGTCAAGGTCACATATGCTATTATAAGTACATGTGAATCTTTGTCAAGGTTCTAGTACCTTTATTTGTTAACTGATTTTGATATAACTTCACACAAATATTAAGTATGACAATATCTTAGACAAGTTCACCTTTCAGGGTTGTAGAGCCAATGTCAAGGTCACAGATGCTTTTTTTAAGAAAAAAAATTGTCATCCCTGGAGAACCTTTATTATTGACAGATTTTGATATAATTTCACACAAATACCTCTCAATACATTACTCATCTAGTGAGGCATATGGCGGGGGCATTCATCACCTTGAGTGATTGTCTAGTTATCACTTTTTTTTCGCAAATTGAACTTAGCCAGTTTTCATACATTTTTACTATCAAAGTGAATAGATAGTGCGTACCTTGTGTGTGCAACTCCTCCTACAGTTTTATGCCGATTCCTTTGAAACTTCACTGGTGTTTTGATCATGGTCTGAAGATATGCATATGGTTTGGATATAATCCTCACATTATTTTTTTTATTATTTTTTTCACATTTTTAACTTAGCTGCTTTTCCAGCTCAAACACTTAGTGTATATACAGTGGAGACCTAGTTTCCAAGGCGGGGGACATAAATTCCTCGAATTTGCTTGTTTATTTGGTTATATTAACCCCATTAGTATGTTTGATAGATTTATGCCTATTGTTATTTTTTCTTGGCAAACATGCCCACTCTACTTTGTTTTAGATGAAGTACATTCACTTCCCAACAAGTTGTGGCCCTTAATGTTCTTTTTCAAATGAAGTAAATGACAAAGAAAATACATTGTTCTATGCAGTTCTATGTTAGCTCAGGCTGTGATGTCAACCGTTCCGTTTCAGATGAAGTAAATTTATGACAAGAAACACACAGTTTCCTTCATTGTTGTAACCCAGACAGTTACCACAAATGTTCTGTTTCAGATGCAGTATATGGCAAGAAAAATCAATGTTCTATACTGTTGCTAACTCAGGCTGTGACCTCCAACTCTTCTGTTTCAGATGAAGTAAATGACAAGAAAGATACAGTGTCATACACTATTGTAAACCCAAGCTATGACCTCAAACTAGAACTAGATGATATCATGTAAGTGCAGTTTCTTTACTAGTCATGTTTAAAATAAATACAAATCACTCAGCCATACATGACTGTAGTCATATTTACTCAAGTGTGCCATTCACAACTAAAGTAGAACATTAACACTCTGTTCACCCCTTCTATCTAATCTAACCTTATGGTGTAAGGGAAGCTGCTGGTCAAAACTTATTCTAAACTAGTCACTAGTATTGAGGTTATAAGCAAAATTTTGATTTATATATTGGAGTATTAAAATAAGTTATTCATATTTAAAAACTTTTTGGACCTTTATAAGAAATGAAAAGTCATCAACAGAAAGCTTGATATCAGTGTTGATGTATGACTGATGGTAAAGGTTTCCCCTAGCCTAGTAGCCATAGGGGCAGTTGGGGTTAAAGGCCCACTCTATCTTGGGCACAACATATGCAAGGCAGAGCCCATCCCTCTCCTTTCAATGGGAAAGAATGAGTTACATGCACCTTTCTAACAGTCAGTGCCTTTTTATCCAAATAGGTAGCTGCTACATTAACCATGAATACCATATTGTGCTTAAGTATTGGGACTCCAAAAACTGTAAATTTTCCATTTGTCCCAAAGGAAAATTAATGGCATTTAGGTGTTGCAATATTTAAGCACATTAGGGTATTTGGGATCCTTAAAACCTGATGTAAATACTGCTCAAAGAAATAAAAGCAGATTCTGGATAAGAGTGTTTTTACATTGTATGGGTAGCCTCCATGATTTCCTTCCATATTATTATTGTGATTTAAGGAAGCCCTTCAAAAATGGTGAGTTAGTGAGTGAACTTGGGTTTAATGTCCAACCAATACATAGGTTATATGGAGTTGGGACCTTGGTTTAAAAACTCATCTGAAAGACTGGAGAAGCAGGCGGTCGAATCTGCAGCCCCTGGATTGATTGTACAGCATATTATCTACTGCACTATACTGCCACTCCAGAATGGGAGCTGTTCATAGAGAAAATAATTTTGTGCTTGGGGGAGATTTTTTTCCCCTTTTTTAAAAAGGAAAACAAAAATTCTGCCCCAAGCACAAAATTCTTGATAAGTAGTCCCATTAAAATTGGAGACAGTTTCTTCTTTTTAAGCACCGTCCGGATATGACCATAGCCGTTTACCATGGACGTTAAGCAACAAATCAATCAATCAATTCTTTTTAAGATTAGTTCCCTCAGATGTGTATCAATTTGCCTTAAGATGAAACACTTAAGTTGTATTAAATGCATACATTTGGCATCATAAATGTCCTGTCTGCTGCCTAGATAGATTGAAAAAGTGCAGAAAAATAGAAAAAGGCAATATCTGTTTACCATTGAACAAAAAGTACAAAGTTTTTCATGCTTTTGTTTTTTTTTTGATTCCATTAAAAAGAGTGTTTAGTGTTTGGTGCATAGACCTGTATGATGGTGATGTTGAAAGGAGCTGCTCTCAGGCGGATTGAAATCAGTCTGCTGGAGACTGGAAAAACTTTGGTGAGATGTCAACAGATGACAGACACAAGGTTTATTTCAGTGTACCAATTTCTGAAACTGTGTTTTGAAGAAAATTTGAAAAATATATATGATCCGTTGCAAATACAGTACCTACCAAACTTGATAGTATTTGCATAAAATATACAGAGCTGATTCAATTAGTAAGTTTTGGTTGCTTTTTCCGTCTTATTCAGATATTTGATCAGGCCAAGTTCCCTCTCCCCAAAGCCCTCACCACTAATTGATGAGAGAAAATTACTTCACATCCAGCAGCGGCCAATGAGAGGAGAGCCCACGGGGGCAGATAAATCTGAACTTGCTCAAGTTGATGCTGTTGCTAAGAAAACATCTGGAAGAATTGTACAGGATGGCAATAGTAGGGTATGTTTTGTCTTTTCTCTTTGGCACGAAAAAAACGCATACACACAAAAAAATGTCTATCTGTAGCCTTGTGAAGGTGAAAATGACATTACAATGGATAACGTATCTCCCACTTCTGCATATTTTAGAAGGCTTTCAGCTCTTATAAGAAATTCAAATGAAAAAAAAAAAAATGGACATGCAAGCAGCTAGGACAGTGCTTTACAGCTGATCATAGATTTTTGACATCACTTAAGTTTAACACTACCAGAAAGCTGTAATGCAATGTCGTTAGCATCTTGACACTTGCAACACAAGAAGCAAAGCTGCATTTTTTTCCTTCTGTAAGATCCTGTTTTCCTGCTATTTTCAAGGAGCAAAGTGTGTTACATTTGTTTTCAGACCTGATAAACACACTGCGCTGCTCAAAATTTACTTCAGATCACAAGTAAAACAATCAGTTTTTCCCTGTCTTGAAGTTTATTTGATTTTAGGTTTTAAGTTCACTGAAAGTGGGAGAAAAATGCACTATGATCCAGTCCATGGAAGACAGGTAAAGCTCACCCTTTGAGTGAAATTTAAACCAGGAACTAGGTTTCCAACCATTCGGGTGGGCTTTATCTGACCTACATGGGGACTGATGATGAACTCTTACAGTCTGCTTAAAATCATAATGTAGCCTTTTATCAGAAATATTTTGATAAGTTGATTATAATAAGTGACATGATCATACGACTTCACTGCTGATCAGTTTCATCTTGGTTCACAGATGACAATAGAAATGTTTTTGATATTGTGTCATTGAATCTGTTTTTAGATCCCAATCATTTACACGGACAGTGATGATGAAGACATTGAGACAGAGAATGATAAGACAACAAGTGAAAATACAGAGAGAAATAAGAACATACCAACATTTGATCTAGATACTGACAGTGAGAGAGATATAGCTCATGAGGATATTGAACAAGATGAGCAACCGACACAAGTTATTAGAGGAACTGTGGTGTGATGCCAATATTTGTTACACAATATTTACATGGTTATAAGATCCAAAACTTCCAAAAATTCTGTAATAAGTAGGTTTTTCTCTTCCAAAACAACTCCAAAAACCTAGATCTGTCTTTGATGAGACAGATCTAGATTTTTGGGGTTGTTGTTGGAAGAGAAAAACCTGTTATAACAAACATACACGATACTGGTTTACATATTTGGGGTCAATTTTGGAGGGGGAAACCATCTACCTTGTAGCCAAGTAAATAAGATAGATACAGATAGTGAGATAGATGAAACTTATGGACATTGAAGAGGACTAAGGCCTACTTTGACTCAGACTAAGGTAGCTACTGTAGTAGTTACTGATGATATGCACACTTGTAATACCAAACAAATGCCAATATTGGTATAGCTGTAGATTGTTAAGGCAACAGGGGCTATAACATGTTTTGGTGCCTTTTCTGCATACTTTTGAAAAACCATAATCTATAAAGTATTTCAGGCTTTTAATGATAACGCCTGCACAAAAACAATGTATGAACTAAGAGACGGTATATTAAAAAAAATCATATATATACTACATTATGCTCTTTTCACCAAAAATAGGAAAAGAAACATAGCTTTTTAACTTTAGTCCCTGTGGTACCTAACACTCCGGACTACCAATCCAGGGGTCGCAAGATCGAGCCCCCACTTCTCCGGTCTTTCGGATGAGACTTTAAACCGAGGCCCCGTCTCCATATGACCTCGATGTTGGTGGGACGTTAAACCCGAGCTCACTCGCTCACTCAAAAGTTCCAGACAAAGTAGGCCTTAGGAACCACCGGCACCATTAACCCAGGTTATTTTGAGGAAGTATGATATGAAATTGGCTGTAACTGTGATATTTGTAAATGACGAAAACTCAGAAGTGATTCATGAGTGGAGGAGGTGCTATGTGACAATTGTGAACAGCGAAGTCAGATGGGTCAGCACATTTATTTTCCAAATAAATGGCACTTTTCTATTTACATAAAAGTTTTGCAATTTTCCCAATTTTTGATAGTTCTTAAATCATATATGGCATAATCTTTGTCAAAATTCTTGCTGGTGTACAGTTTCTTGCACATTTTAGTAAACTCATACCGAAGGTAAACCTTTCCACAGTCATTTGCTCAAATAAGTGGTGGGATTAATCTAGCAACCATCTTTTGCACAGAGAAACATTTTAAGGCATGTATTATTTGCTTCCCTGGTTTGTGATACCTTTCTCCAAGTTGTGCTACTCTTTAGGAATAGAACTTGTCCTCCAGAGAGAACAGATTTTGGAGAAGTCTCCTTCGAGAAGTGCAGCAAGTAATTTATACTAGAGTGTATTATCCATATACATTAAGGTGACTAGGTACACTTTCAGGGTAAGCAACTCGGTCATTCTCATTTTTAAAATGGTTGTGATTATAATTATATGTATTGTAAAAGGCATGGTAATAAGGAGCTCTGGATGAGCCAAGTGTTTGCTAGTAATTCGGAAACAATGCTTTTAAATTATTTCTTCTTTTTCCATTTAAATGTAAAATATATGTTAATTATCTGGACTAGGTTGTTCAAAACTAAAGACATCGTTTGTGAACAAATTGTTAAAAGTTCAAATGTATTGTACGCAAAAACATTAACATTTTTTTGCTGAAAGTTTTGCTGAAAGCAAGTTTGGTTTTATGTTTACTTGAAGACTTAACCTTACAGTGCTTTGAACAACTGGGCCCAGTTCTGTAGAATTGTTCAATATATCACAAATAAGCAATTTACTATCATTTTGATTTTGTAGATTTGTTTGTTACAATATATTGTTATGAAAAGAAACAAAATATGTTTAAATCAATGTCACAACATACATTTTATACCTTTTTGGATTGGAAACCCTTTTTTATACGCCCTTTTTGAAAAAACGGACGTATTATGTCGTGGCGCTGTCCGTCCGTCCGTAAACATTCTTGTACACGCCATAACTCAGTAACCATTTGGGATATCTTCATGAAATTTGGTAGGCATATGTATCAGGGTGGGGGAACGTGTCCCGTACAAGAATGGTTGCTCCCCCTTTCTTACTTTTGAAGTTATGCCCCTTTGATTAATTTTTTCCCTGTAAGTCATGTACGCACCATAACTAGATAACCGTTTGGGATATCTTTATAAAACTTCATAGCAATGTGAATGAAGTCCTAACGATGTGTCGCGTACAAAAATGACTGCTCTCCCTTTCTTCGTTTTAGAGTTAATCCCTTTCATTAGTTCTAAAACGCTATTTTTGTGTTTTCTTGTACAATATATTGTCAGGGGAAAAAACTAGAACTAAAAATGGTATATCTAGTGTATTTAGGTTATCTCCCTTGTTCAACTTACATTTTAATACTAACAGTATATCATGTGTTAAATATTTAGATGATGTTGCACTCATTATACTCGGTATACTGGTTTACATCTGTCCGTCCTTCCGTCTGTCCCTCTGTCTCCATTTGATCAAATTTTTCATCAAAGATTTCTTCACAACCATACAAGCTAGACTGGTCATATTTGGCATACAGGTTGATGATGACATGTTGTATTGTGGGATTGAGAACCAGCCTTCTCCTGCTTATTCTTCCCTGTAATTGTCCGATTTTCTTTCTTATCATACTTTGAATAATGAAATTTTTCATCAAAGATTTCTCCACAACCATGCAAGCTAGAGTAGTCATATTTGTTATGCAGGTTGATGACGACATGTTGTATCATGGGATCGAGAACCAGCCTTCTCCTGCTTAATCTTCCCTGTATTTGTTCGATTTTCTTTCTTTCCCTACTTTGAATAATGAAATTTTTCGTCAAAGATTTCTCCACAACCGTGCAGGCTAGAGTAGTCATATTTGGTATGCAGATTGATGACGATATGTTGTATTGTGGGATTGAGAACCAGCCTTTTTCTGCTTATTCTTCCCTGTATTTGTCCAATATTCTTTCTTTCCATACTTTGAATAACGAACTTTTTCATTAAAGATTTCTCCACAACCATGCAAGCTAGATTAGTCATATTTGGTATGCAGGTTAATGATGACTTACTGTATTGTGGAATTGAGAACCAGACTTCTCCTCTTTTTATTCCCTGTATTTGTCCGATTTTCTTTCTCTCTTTATAATGCATTTTTTTCGCAAAAGATTTCTAGGCATCTTTAAGTTAGAGTAGGGATTTTTGTATGCAGGTTGATGATAATTTGTTGTATTTTTGTTGTATTATGGGATTGATAACCAGTCTTCTCCTGCTTATTCTTCCCTATATTTTTCCAATTTTCTTTCTCTCCTGACTTTGAATAATGTAATTTTTTGTAACAGATTTCACAGCAACCATTCATTTTTGGTATACATGGTACAATGATTTCTCTCCCTCTTTATGCTTTTTGTTACGAAAATAGCATCATTTGATTTAAGCAATTAAGCGGGGCTATAGTCGGATTCGCTGACAGTTCTAGTTAATTATAGAGTGGTTGCCCCTGTTTGTCTGTCTGTCTATCCTTTTGTAAACAATCTTGTTCATTCTGTAACTCCTTTAGGACATTGAAACGGACGTATTATGCGCCACTTGCGAAGCCCTTGTTGGGACATGTGCAAATAGTGTAGATCCAGTCAGATCAGGTTCAATACTGTTTGCCTACAGGAATTTCTATGCAAAATACAATAAAAATGAAAACATCCACAAGAAACCCATAAAACTAGAAACGGACTCATCCAAGTGATAAGGATGGACATGCCAACTGGTCAAAAAAAGGTCAAATGAAAAATTTAAATGTAAGAAAAATATCTTAGAAATACCTGCAAAATTTCATGCAGGGATCATTATAATGGATGCATTCAGAATTCACACACTGGCTGCCAGGGATTGCTGTGGTGATGGATGGTTGCCACTGACATCCTACAGTAGCCATTAGCAGCCTTGTTGGTAGCCACCAGTTTCAGCTTGGCCAGCTTTGATGGAATATTAATGACGTAATCTCAAAATGGCTTCCAACATCAGGAAGCAATGCATATTGCTGAAACAATGATGTCCCTGCTTATCTTACCTTAAAACTGGCCAGTATATACTTAACGAAGCAAACACTCCAAAATGTGCAGGACTAAGATTTGTCTTTGCTGAAAGGTATTTGAATTTAACTACCATCATATTCAGCTGCTGACAGCTACTGACGATTACGTTGGTCACCAGATCTGTTCAGAGTTTCAGCTCTACATCAGCTACTTTGACTGCTAAAGCTGTCAGCAGCCCCAGTTGATACTTACTACAGTTGCCTATGGGAAAATGCTGAATACACCTAGTAACTGATTTTACATGGGAAGAGCTGATGTATACAGCAGAGATTAGATATAATGAATGACTTTTGCAGTCTAGGTACAGAAGAATTGACTGTTCTAGACCCATTGGTTGTATTATTGTATATAACTGACTGTGAGTTTGTAAAGGGTTGTGCAATATTTACATGTAATTGAAAAATAATGGTGCTTGCTTGTTTTTAATGTATCATGTTGTTGCTCATCTGAGAGTTAATGATATGAGTGATGTAAAAATTCCGATAAACTAAAGTGTTAGGAGGAAAAATGTTGATATTTTACATGGACATGGTGTATGGGTATGCATCCATGCTTTTCTGGCGTTTTTGCATAGGGAACAACTTTAAGACTTCTTTTTGGCTTCCAAGGACAACACGCCCTTTCCAAAATGAAGTCAACTCTAAGAAAGAACTTGTTTGTAAGTGAACAAAGTTTGTTGAAGAGTTGTCCCCCATTTATAATGGAAGCAAAAATGAAAATGGAAGAGTTGCTTCCCCTGAAAGTTTACCCATTCACTCTAATCAGTTGAGAATTTCTCTTAGAAAATTGTTCTTATGAAATCCCATAACTGATAATATATGTTAGGATATAAAATAAGATGTTCTCATTATGTCCTAATTATTTTGTCCAATATTTAAGGTGTATATGCCAGTATTTGCAAATGAAAAAGATGAGCTTGTTTGCACTTAAGATTTGTACACTTTTGGCATAAAGATTAAGATTAAGCTCACTGCATTGCATGTGAAATCTTTTCATTTATATTTTGAGTGTTTTATGTAAGCTCAGATATTGATAACTCTCCATGTCTTTTATATGGTTTCATTGGTTTGATACTTTAAAATGGGATAATTGTAATATATTGAACTATTATGTGGATACTTATTTAAGAACATCAGCTTTTTTTGCATCAAATTATTCATTTTTATCACATACTCATATTTGTTTTAGGCATATGTGTACTTTTTTTGTGAAAATTATAAAACATTTGTTACTTATCACATACAAATAATTGTTTTAGGGCATATGTGCAATGATTTGAGAGAGATTAATATGCTCATTGTTTATATACAGTAATAGAGAAAGGAATTTATTTTTTCTGCCAAAATATAAGTCTGTTGTGTTCACTGTCATTTCACCTTTTCATTTCCCAGTGTCTCTTTTTATGTGATGTTGACTTTTTGACAAAATGGGGACCCAGTAACTGTGATTTTGTTTGATGTTGAAACTTTGAATAATGTGATTTGACAGAGCTCTATATAATAGAGGGGTTTATTGATATCTCTGAAACAATTTTTTGTTTCTATTTAAGTATATGTTGTGAACCCTCACTAGAACTGACGAGGCAGTTCTAGTGAGGGTTCATCACATATAATTCTGTGGAGACTTAATAGATATTATCTTAGAATCATCATCAATTTCCCCCTTTTGTAGAGTTCAGCTCATCTTGTTAGAAACTTTTTATACACGGGTATGTTGTTATACATGTAGCTGGCAATATCTAGTCTTTCCTTTGGTTTAGTTTTAGTTTTTTATTTTCTGTTGTTTTGTGTGTGTTTGTGTGTGTCTTAAAATTGTGAATTGTTCATGAAGAAGTTTCTAGTTAGAAGGGATTTTTGCAGATCTGAGCTGTCTGTAGTCTATTTTTACATGGGGAAGTAAATACAGACACATATGAAGAATTACACCAACACATGTACCAGCCCAAACTTACTGCATTTATTCCATTATAAGACAGGGTACCTTTCCAAAATAACCCAAAAAATCTAGATACATCTAATAAGATGGATCTAGACTTTTGGGATTGCTTTGGAAGGGAAAAATCCATTTTATTCAGAATTATACTCCACTGGTCATTTTCTCATACAAATGATGCCTTAGGTATCAATTTCTGGAATGTAGTAAATCCACAGCACAAAATAAAGCCACAACATGAAATAAAGAGAAATTTTGCCCTCTGCTAAAGAATGTGGCTATACTGAAAGTCGTGCAGTTACATACGTTCAGTTATTTTCATAAGAAATTATACAGAAGAAACGATTTCTGTGAACATCCATTTTAATCTATAACAGATTTTCCTATTCACTTAAAATGAATAGGAAAATCTGTTACAGATTAAAATGGATGTTCACAGAAATCGTGTTTTAAATAGTTACACATGTTTACACTGTTTTCTCACTAACTGGTTATATGTACTTTTCATATATGTGCAATATACTTTCTTTCATTTCAGATATATTTTTTATATGTTATTGTCCTGAAGTTTAAGTAATTTTTATACAGGCCCTCTTGTTCTCTGTATCTTGCATTTCCTTTATTCTCAGCCTCATTTTTAAAACTAAATTAAAGTACAAAGCACCATCAGATGATGTGCAGAGACTAAGAACCAAAACCCTACCCACGGTTTGGACAGAATTGTGACCCTTCATACAACTCCTTTAGCAATTTCATATCTGCCTCGTTAAAAAAGATTTCAATCACTGACAAAGTTCTTATCTTATTGTGTTCTTCCCTTCTATAAGCTTCCATGGTCGTATATTGCCCAGCTCAGTGGAGCTACTGTTTACAGAAGAAAAAAGAAAAAAAAAACTATTAAAAGTATTAAACAATTTGTATTTTTGCCTAGAGTTTTCCAGAGTGGAAAGCATACTGTCAAGCCACTAAATTCATACTAAAAGCACTGATCCATCCGCCACCATCTCACATTATATTCAGCTATCTTGATATTGATATTGTACATGCTTGCACTTAACTTTGCAATTCAGTGATATTGAGCTTTCAAAGATGTTGCATGCCTTCAAGATTTTTCAAACCGGTGTCTGCTTGTAAAAATGCTCAGTATGCCAAACAGAAATGCTCAGTATGCCAAACAGAAATATCACATAAGTGATATGGCTGAATCCACCTACCATATTTATTTGATTATAAGATAGATTTGTTGTTGTTGTTTTTTTCATCCAAAACAACCCAAAAAATCTAGATCCATCTTGTAAGGTGGATCTAGATGTTTTGGTTTGTTTCGGAAAAGAAAATCCCATTTTATAGCTGAATTACACAAGACTGATTTACATGTTTGCTGTAAATCTGGAAGGGTAAACTCCCATCTTATAACTGAATAACTAGAGTACATGTTTTTGCTTTAGTTTGCGGATAATTATGAGATGATCTTTAGTAGTTCTGCATAATACATAGGTAATTATAGTCTCTCATGGTGGCAGTTTTACTGAGGGACCAGACCATACACCTCTACTGTCTTGCTCACAAGTAACACAAAGTTAGATATAGGTACAGTATCTCTTCCACCATTACTGCCGGTATCATAAAGTTTTGTCCAGTTTTCTGGTTAAACTCTGCTTAAGTGATGATGTGCAGACAGGTGAGAATAGACCTCTGTATAATGATCATCTAGAAATGGATAGTTATTTCCAGTTGAGCCACATCAGGTGACTTCCAACAATGTGACAGCTTCATTAATTGATATTCAGATCATCTTAATTGTTTACATCAGGTCTGTAATGGCATCACTGGTGGCTGTATGGTTTGTGCAATTTCCATAGATGACAGATGTAACAAGGGAAGGCTCTGATCAGACTGCACTCCAGTGCAGTCTGATCAGAGCCTTTGCCTGTTACCAATCCCACATTGTTGGAAATCACATGATTATTGTCCGAACCTATCAATTGCTATGCTGAATTACCCTTTCACTACAAATATCAGGAATTTTATTCTTAAAGTAAAGAATCACATTTAAATAATTGAATATAATACACAGTTTGATTTTTAATGTTATTCATATCTGTGTTTCTTCTTTCATGTGGTGTGCTTTGTAAGTTTAACTTTTATCCTGTTGATTTTCATAATGCTACCTTCATCCATTGAATTTGAATATTGTCATGCACCTCCATTTAAAGATTAGCTTCCTTGGGCTATAATGACTTTATGAACTTGAAAAGAAAAAAATATGATGAACCACAGAGAATCTCAGATGACACTCAAAATTGCCCTATAAGACAGAATTAGAATGTGCATTGATCAGAAATATACCTGTGAATGATCACTTGACATACAGTTAAAATCAATATTCTTACTGGCTGTTAGGAGAAGTCATTTATATGTTAAACTGAATATTATTTTTCAGAGCAAATTTAATGAAAAAAAAATTAGGCATTTTCTCTGAACTTTTACAGAATCTGATTATTTTGAATTTGAAACATATTGTCAAATGAAATCATGTATTTAAACAAGGGAGACAATCTTTAATGGGAGGAAGAGTAAAAACTTGCGAACAATGTGGACCTTGGTCTGACAATTTGTCAGAACCTGTCTGATCTTGGTCTACATTGTTTGAAGAAAACATCTCATCTTTCACCCCACTACAGGCTAGAGATCAATAGTAAAAATACATGACTTTTGCAGTTTTATCAAATGTTTACCTTTTTAATAAGAATGAAATCCCAATAAATTAATTATAATAGTTATTTGACTTCCATTTTTGTTTTAGTTCCCAAAGTATGAGTAACTGAATCTCTTCTGTTTATGCTGGGTGGAAACGCCACCATTTTTGCCATTTTTACAAAGGATAGCTACGAGGGGCATTCAGAAAGTTTTGCAAGTGATGTAATTTCTTTGTAACCGCCATAAAGACAGAACTTCTGATAGCAAAAACACATAAAGCTATGATATGCCTAGAAAAGCCTGCAAACACGATGTATCTTTTTACAGGACGCATTTTTAACTGCCATACTGTCCCTTGAATATGAATTATCCGTATTTTATATAGTAGCAAATTTTCCCTTTCCACTAAAATAATTATGACTTTGCAATGAAAACAAATTTGGTAGCATTCAAAATCTTGTTAACAAGAGCATTTACATGGATCAACAAAAAACTGTCAATAAATTTAAATTAATGCCAAAAATGAAGCCTCTACAATCTTTAAAAACTGACCTTGATGTTGATTTCAATTACGTCATAAGAACTGAGCATTGTTTGCAAGGAATAAATCGATAACAGTTGCCACCTTTCTAAATTCTGTATTGATATTGTAGGTAACGATGGATAAGCCGTTGACAAAAAGATTGATTTTGTATTTACAACGGTATTTGACTTGAATGCCCAACCCTGAAGAGATTTTACATATAAAATTATCCCAAAATTATAGCAAATTCTTGCCTTTAAGGGTTGACAAAGGGATCCACTACCTAAAGAAATAATTTGTCACCAGAAGAGCAAGTTTTTGCCTTTAAGAGTTGACACCATGGAAAAGGAGGCAAAACAAAATCATAGGTGGATAAAGGCCATTAAACACATTTGATACATATTTTTTCTATTTTTCTTTTTTATGTCTCCCCACCACCTCCCTGCCCCAACAAAGAGGGTTTTTATGTCTGTAATGGATTCACTTTGTCCATTGCCTTCTGTCCCAATCTGTCCCATCATTAGCACAACTTTGCAAAGTTATGTCGGGGGAAGATCTACTCAAAGCAGCGATGCATATCAGGCCATAACCTATATTTCACAGTTGATTGAACATAGAAAAAAAATATAACCTGTTGTGTTTAGCTCAGTTTCTAAGTAACAGCAAGGGCTTGAGTCTTCAAACTTGCTCCATAGATATGTCTGGGAAAGATCTGAAAGCAGCAATGCATATTGGGCCATGACCTAGATTTCCTGGTTGATTGGACATAGAAAATATTCACCTGTTGCATTTAGCTCTATTTCTAAGCAACCACAAGGGCTAGAGTCTTCAAACCTGCTGCATAGATACGTCTGGAAAAGATCTACTGAAAACAGCATAGAGATGCATATCAGGCCATGACCTATATTTCATGGTGGATTAAACATAGAAAAAAAATATTCACCTGTTGCATTTAGCTCAGTTTATTAATAACTGCAAGGGCTAGAGTCTTCAAACTTGCTCCACAGATACATCTGGGGATTGCGGAAGATCTACTGAAATCTGCCCTGCATATTGGGCCATGACCTATATTTCACGGTTGATTGAACATAAAGAAAATATTCACCTGTTGCGTTTAGCTCAGTTTCTCAGTAACCAAAAAGGATGGAGCATACAAACTTGCTCCATAGATACATCTGCGGAAGCTCTTTTGAAAGTAGTGATGCATATCAGGCCATGGTCTATATTTCACAGATCATTGCACACAGAAATAAAAACATTAATTTGTTGCATTTATCTCAGTTTTTAAGTAACTAAACGAAATAGAGTCAACAAACTTGCTACACAGGAACATCTGGGGAAGATCAACTGAAGGAAGTGATGAGTATTGGGTCATGACCTATATTTCATGGTCCAGTGATTTTTGCTTTATATCTTAAAGACTATTCATTTGATGTATGAAGTTGAACATGATAGCTTAAGATAAAAAGTCAGTACAACCCGATGGTTCATCTCAAACTGAAAGTATGTCACTGTGACTTATATTTCATGGTCCAGTGACTTGCCTTATATTTTGAAGACTATATGATGGATGAACATGAGTAAGTCAGTACAACCCAATGGTTAATCTCAAACTGAAAGTGTGTCACAGTGACTTGGATTTCCTGATCCAGTGATTTGCCTTTTATTTTGAAGACTGTGATGGATGAACATGTTTGTTTGGGATAATGACTCAGTATAACCTGATGCTGACCTCAGAATAAAAGTATGTCACAATGACCTATATCTATGGTGCAGTGATTTTGCATCATATATCTAACACTATTTTATGGATTTACCTTATACTTGGGTTAATGATTTGGGCTTACACTGTGAGTGACCTATATTTCATGGTCGAGTGATTTTGCATCAAATTTCTTTCACTATCTTACGGATTCGGATTCGCGTCATACTTGGGTTAATGGTTTGGGTTGACACTGTGAGTGACCTGATGCTAATCGTGGATCAGTGTAACCTATATTTCATGGTCCAGGGTTTTTACCTTATATTTCTAACACTAATTCATGGATTTGCATTAAACTTGGTGTACTGGTTTAGGCTGACACTGTGAATGAACTCATACCATTTGTAGGTCAGTGTGACCTGTTCTTCATGGTCCAGAGATTTTGCACAATATTTCTAACACTGTTACATGGATTTGTGTTATACTTGGGTTAATGATTTGTGCTGACACTGTGAGTGATTACATACTAATTGTTGGTCAGTGTGACCTATATTTCATAGTCAGTGATTTTAGCCAGCATCACAAACACTTTTTTTCATGGATTTGCATTAAACTTGGGTTAATGGTTTTGGTTGACCCTTTGAGTGACCTCATACTAATTGTAGGTCAGTGTGGTCTATGGTCCAGTGATCTTAGTCAAAACATATCTCTAATATTATTTCATGGAATTGCATCACACTTGTGTTAACACTTTTGCCTGACACAATTCAATTCAATTCAATTCTTTATTCAGATTGCCAAATACATTTTAGCGCATCTACAACACATCATAGAAACAAGACAATGACACTGTGATAATGACTCAGTATGACCTGATTTTTTACTTCAGAATAAAAGTATGTCATAGTGACCTATATTTCATAGTCCAGTGATTTTGTATCATATATCTAATACTATTTCATGGATTAACCCCATACTTGGGTTAATTGTTTGCATATGGGTTTATACTGTGAGTGACTGCATACTAATTGTAGGTCAGTGTGACTTATATTACATGGTCCAAGGATTTTGAAATATTTCTAACAATATGACATGGATCAGGTTAATTGCTCCATGTATTCGATGTGTCAATCATTGTACTGATGCTAATACTATGTTGCATTCATTATTGACACATGTATGCTCCTTTTCCTTGTCTGTGCATTAAATTTTAGGTGTAATCTTTTAAGAACTGTAGCTGCTGTGTCCTTGATACTGTATAGGATAGACCATAAAGTATTAGCAGACATGTGTTTTTTCTTTTCTGTTGCCCCTTTTTAGATCGCCTGAACGAAAGTTCAGGAAGAGCTATTGTTGTCACCACGGCGTCGGCGTCCGCATCCGCGTCAGCGTCCGCATCCGCCTCCGCGTCAGCGTCGGCGTTCGGATTGGATGTTTTGGTTAAAGTTTTTTAAAGACCTATATCTCCTTAACCCATGGATGGATTCTTTTGATACTTGCACTGTAGTTAGATATTGGTCTAAGGTTTAACAGGGTACCACCCCCACCCCACTCCATGAACTTGATGTCAAGGTCATGGACTTAGAAAATTGGTAATGTTTTGGACTGGATGTTTTGGTTAAAGTTTTATAAAGCCCAATATCTCTTTAACTCATGGATGGATTCCTTTGATACTTGCACTAAAGTTAGATATTGGTCTAAAGTTTTCGAAGGTACTACCCCCACCCCACTCTGTGACCTTGATGTCAAGGTCATGGACTTAGAATACTGTCTTTTTATTGATTGGATGTTTTGGTTAAAGTTTTTTAAAGACACATATCTCCTGAACCCATAAATGAATTCTTTTTATATTGCACTGTAGTTAGATCTACAGAGTACTACCCCAACCCCGCTCAGTGATCTTGATGTCAAGGTCAGGGACTTAGGAAATTTTTGTCTTTTTTAAAGTTTTGTAATTGCATACTAATTCATAATAGTGCTTTGTAGAGATTTAGTTTATACTTGAACTGATGTTAGACTCTTTTTTGAGTTTTCACAAAACACCTTATACTTACCCCACTGGATGACCTTGAAGTCAAGGTCATCGACTTAGAATTTTGTCTTAAAGATTTTGGTTAAAGTTTAATATTTATGAAGACATAATTTCACAGTGCCACGATGATGGACTCAGTTGATACTAATACTTGAACTGATGTTAGATAATGGTTCAGGGTTTTGATACATCCTAGCCCCCCCCCCCCCCCCCCCCCCCTCCCCCCTACACGTCAGTGTTTTTTTTACCTCGAGCTCATGGACTTGGAAATTTCGTTTCATTTTTTTTATTTTAATTTTATTTTAAGACTTATTTCTGAGATAGCTTTTGTTTATAAATGTATAAATGTGTTTTCATTATGGACATGCTTGCATGAAGTTTTATCCATAGTAGTCCACATAGTCCCCGCCTCCCCCCCCCCCCCCCCCCCCCCCCCCCCCCCCCCCCCCCCCGACAGTTTTTTTTACCTCAAGCTCATGGATTTTGAAATTTCATTTCATTTTTTTTATTATGATTTTATTTTAATTTTATTTTAAGACTTATTTCTTAGATAGCTTTTGTTTATAAATGAGTTGTCATTATGGACATGCTTGCATGAAGTTTTATGCATAGCAGTCCACACCACCATAGCGGCTGTGTGATAGGCAAGCACCAATTCAGGCGAGCTATGCTGTCAGGCGACAGCTCTTGTTGAATAATTAAGATAATTTTAATCTCACAAAATCAGGATGAATATTGCATGGATATCTGTAAATAGAACTATGAAATGAAAAAAGAAACTGGACCATGGATAGCTATGAATAGGGATTTTATAGCAAACTGGATGGACAGCTAAATTATTGGGGCACCTGCTGATTTTTTTTTTTTTTTTTTTTTTTGTTGTTGGATATATAGATATCCATCATTCAGTTCATGGATATCAATCGTTCCATTTTTTAAATATCCAATATTTACCTGAGATCCATGATTCAAATTAGCAAGTTTCTTTCATTCTATTAAATCCTAGTAAATTTTGTATCTTGTCTGATATTTATGTAATGAAGAAAGAGAAATAAATCGTTTAAACCAAAGCCCTTACACTAGAAATAGACTCATCCAAATAATAATCATCAATGGACAAGTCCACTAGTTAAAAAAGGGTTAATAATCAACTTTATGGATACTCATGCATAAGTAAAAAAATGAACATTGTCATCTGGATATTTATTAAAAAGGCTCACTGTTTCATTATTATTTATTCATTTATTTATTTATTCTTTCTAAACAAATTGTTGGTGTGCATTATTCTGTAAACAAATTGTCAGTGTGCAGCCTTCGTTGTTTGACAGATTTTCGTTTAAAGAAACTTGAATCTTGATTTTAGTATTTACCAATTACCCGCTTGGCCAATCAAATCACTCCAATTAAATAAGTCTGGGAAAATCCTTCCGGTTGATTCATAAAATGGGAAACAACGAGTGGCAAGCAGAGTGAAATTTTATCTTGTAAAATGTCACAGCATTCCTCAACAGGGAGTATTGAAGGACTACCTAAGCAGTTTGTCACTTCTTTAAGAATTCTCTTTGATATCTTAGACGAAGATCGGACGGGGTATGTGCGATTATGTGACATTGAATCAAGGTGGCACGAAGAAGGGGTAAAAGGCTTGCCCAGTGGAGTTGTAGAAACCTTGAGAAAAGTTGCGCCACAGAATGGAAAGCTAAGTTTCGAAAATTTTGTTACTGGGTTAAAGCTTTCTCTCTTAAAAACACCCTCAAATATAACTGGGAAAGAAAATAAAGATCGTATTGGTGTTGACAAACAAGTTGTGACTTCTGACAAAAACGTGCCTAGAAGAGCTGACAAAGACTTCAAAGAGAAGCAGCCACATTCCTCTCAAATACGAAATGAACAAAAAGTTGAAAATGCACAGAACCGACAGACAGGAAGAAGGGGTCAACAAAATATGCGAATGGGTCGTTCAAGTGCACCTAACACTGTTGCCGTAAGACCAAATAATGCTTTAAATGTTCAGTCTCAGAATGCTGAACTTAGAAGCCAGATTTATCAACAGAATCGTGAACACCAACAAGTGTCTTCTCAGTTAAGGAATAGGAATTCAGAGATTTCATTTCAAAATCCTGAGCGTAATTCAGATAAACATACAAGTGACAGATTACATAGTGAAAACAATTTATATGTTAGGAAAGATCATACTAAATATCAGCAGCCAAGACCAAAGAGTGAAGAAATTCCCAGAGGTCGTATTCCAAGTCAGCAGAGACCACCCCCTAGACCAGACCATCCCCCTCCCTATCATCAGACCAGATCCCCAGAATTGGCCCCACCAGTTATCCCTCCAAGAGACAGAAACAGGAGAATTATGCAGGAGTTAAAAAACTGGCACAGAGAACACAAAAACGATGATGGACGATTTCCAACTTCCAGCAGTGATTCCAAGCTAGTAGAACAAAATCTCGCATCTGCTAATGCAATATATGGTAGGTAGAAGCAAATCATTTAAGCTAGATGTCTGTCCCATTCCTGTGTTGTGGACACTACCAGTATGCGGACACTTTTGTGTTTTGCATCAGATAAAAGCTACAATCTCTTCTGAATTTAACTGACTTTGTAACATTATTTCAAGGTGCCCTTTCTGTATCTTTTTGTCATCCGCTTATATATTTACACAACATAGTTCCGACTTTGCAGGGCTATTGCAGATGGGTATCACAATCGGTGCTTCAGTTTGGCTGCGACAAACACACAAACAGGCAAAGCAAACAACCATGTGTCAAAATGAAATCAGAACAATCCTCTACATTGTTTACACATTTTTAACTACATGCGTCAATAATTTTATTAGTATTGCAGCATATAAATGCCATCTCAGTTTACTCAGATTCTAAAGTGTCCGCATACTGGTATGATAAGCCTGTTTCAAAACTGCAAATAGCATGACCTCAACTGCGTTATGTTAAGCATGCGCAGATGATTTTTTTCACGTGTTCCTTTTGTCTGTATTTAGTACAATGATTTTCCTGAAATTGCACTCCCCTCCGGTGGCCTGGAACGCGATTGGACTCTTAAACATCGGGTGAAACCCCCTTAAAAGTGTCCGCGTACTGATCGGGTCTGTGTATGTGTAATTTCTGTTAAAAGGAAGTATTAATGTACATACATTCTAGTTCAGAGTTTTCATTGTATCTGTGAACATAAAGCAGCATCTTCAAAAGGGTTTGTTAAATTTTAATCAGTCTCGTGAATCTTGATTATCAACTATTGATTTGCTCCTTGGTATTCTCTGACTAAATTAGATATCTTGTTTTATGTTAAAAATGTTTTCAAACTGTCAAATATTTTAGTTACGTTTTTAGATCAATATCTCAACAAAGAGATCAAATTTAAAAATTGTTTTATGTAAAGATCAAATCAGACAATGCATAGTTGTAGTAAATGAACA
Organism: Ctena decussata; assembly: GCA_963989385.1. NCBI lineage: Eukaryota > Metazoa > Mollusca > Bivalvia > Lucinida > Lucinidae > Ctena > Ctena decussata. Next base: position 122,116,623 of record OZ022498.1, read on the forward strand.
TTTTGATAATTATTTTAGTGTAAACATGCAATAATTTGAATGCAAATGTTTGGCCCAGCTATGGACTTTTAGATAATGTAGAAACTGGAGAGAATTTAGTTATGTTCACTTAATATTTACTGTTTGTTATACAGGGGGCTTCCCCATGTAGAATGGCCCCAAATATCTAAACCAGTCTCGCGTTCAGGTTGGTTTCCTCCCTTCTAAAACAGTCCCAAAAGTCTAGATCAATGTTACATGCATAAGACAAATTAATCTAGTTTTTTTGGGGTTTTTTTTTTTTTGGATGAAATGGGAAAAAAGGTAAAAAACCTGCATTATAACCAAATAAATACACTACATATTGTTCGCACATAATCATTAGAACTACTTTTGTATGGTGCATGATCTACTGTATGTTATGGAAAAATAAGAAAATTTGTCTTTAAACTATCCTCAAATTCTCTCTTGATCTGTAGCTATGTATTGTTTACAATGGTTTGGTTTGTGTATATGCTCTTTCTTGGTAACATGCACTGTCCTCAGAACTCTTAAAACAAGGTACATATCTTAAAAGAGGATGAACTTACCTCTTAGTTGCATACAAACAATATTGCCAGGGTTCTCACTATTGATCTCAGGGACGCGTTTTTAGAAAGTTCTCTGTAAAGTTGGAGAACCAGCTCAAAAACAGGGATCTGGGACTGCTGAATTTTTTTTTTTTTAAGTCAAATGAGAACCGCCAATGTGCTATACCGTGATGCAGACCCCTCATCCCCAGATAAAGGAAAAACGTTGTGTTTAAGTATCATGACAGTCAGGTTGGAGCAAACAATGTAGCCCATTCAATGGAGAACAACAATTTACTAAACAGCCATCTGTTAAAATTTTTTTTGGCACATTTAGAGGTATATAAAACATTCTGATAATTTGCTGAAATTCAAAGCAAGAATTGCCTTAGCAAGATGTTTACTACCTTTTTAAGGTAAGAATTGTAATCATATGGGGACATATGTGGCATGACATGTAGCATGTGTCACCATGTAAACATGCCTAATTCATGTTTCATGACACTTGTAAATCTGTTGCATGCAACGTGTTTAATCACATAAACATAAATGGTTGCAAGACATATGACATGCAACATATGACATGCAACATGTTGCCGTGTTAACCCACAGCCAACCCCAAAAATTGCTATTTTACATCAATGACACGCGTATACAAACAGCTCCTGTAAATAAACTGAAGTTTAATATAAATTAGTCGATATCATTTCCACTTTGATATGACAGGGTAATTATAGGTTCATCTGATACGGTGACTGCTCCTTGCTGTCGTTACCCACCCGATTGATGAGTTTGTAGGATAGTTTACCTCTCCACGGTGTCTCCAATTATTGTGATCTTGATCAAAAAGAAATAAAGGAAATTGCTTTTGATGATTACATTGTAAACTGAAGAACCGTGACCATGATGGTCAGACAGTAACACACCATAATTACCCAGAGTACTGGGACACTTAACCGTTTTGCACTCAGAACGGCCAAAACTCCATAGTTTTGGCCATTCTGAGTGCAATAGGGTTAAACTGTATGCAATAGGGTTATTCTGAGTGCAATAGGGTTAATCTGCTGTTTCCCTCTCCAGAAAGACCCAATGATTTGATGGGTGAGCTGGCAGTTCTTTTTACACCTGCTGTACATGTAGTAAGGAGCGATGCAGGTGTCTGGTTTTCCGTCCATCCATCATTCCGTTTGTGCAGTCCATCCATATTTTCATCCACATTTGCATCTGATAATCCTAGCGTTTAAGTCCATTTCTATTAAAATGTGATACCTACAATCATCAAATCTTGCATAATGTTCTTCTTAGAATGGTCTCTGTAGATATGCTCTTATTATACTGTTGACATATATTTTACGCTCTTCTGACCTTGTAAAATCTTAGATGTACGTCTAAAATCACATCCACCCTAGCGCTTTAGTCCATTATACATGTACCTACAGTCATTTAACCTGGCATAAACTACCAGTATGTGGTTGAATGCGGTCTTCAGTGATGTTGCACTAATATTTGCACTTGGCATATATTTCACACTCTGCTGACTTCATATAAAAACTACATTGACCCTTAAGCATTTTAAGTCCATTTTTCATTAACTACAATACCTGCAAATTAGGCTGCAATCATCAAACCTGATATGAAGTTTCTTAATCTTATTAGAATGGCTTTCTGGAAAACTACTATTATTTTTACCCTTGACCTATATTTCGTACTCTATTGGCTCTGCATGGATGTAGCAACTGGTTTGAACCTTTGCTGGTCACATAGCATTCAGCATTTACCATTTTTATGTTTCAAAGCTCATTTTCTAAAATTTTAATTCCTGTACATATAGGTCTCAATTTGGAGCATGGTGAGCATGTATTGAGGTAATAACACACCTGCCAAGCCCAACATGACACTTCATTAACTGTATAAATGTGAATCCCTCAAGAAGGGAAAGCATTAGAACTAGACTTTCTTTTGACATACAGAAATTCACTTGCTCTGAGCAAATTCAGCATAAAGGGTAGGCTATTTTTCACTTGCAACCAGAAAATTAAGAAGTTCGGAGCATTGAACTATCCTGAAGGTGAAAAGTTATAATTCATTTATCTCCTGGGCACTTGATTGTCAGGAAAAAAGAATAGACCCAAACTTCCTTGGCAGGTGTGTAATAGTACATGTAAACTAAATTACTGAATTTAAATTTTAGATGTTCAGTGAAGTGTGGTACATGTATATTTGGGCTGCGACATGACAAAACCAACAAAGTGGCATGTGCGCTACAGAAAGACTCAGATCAGCCTGTGCAACTGCCCAGTCTAGTCAGAATCTTTGTTGCATGCTTAAAGGGCTGCTAAGGGTCTAAGCTAGCTCCGTGCAGACAGCAAAGACAATGATCAGACTGGGTGGATGCCAAGGCTGATCTGAGTCTGGGTGCACATTCCACTATGTTGGGTTTGTCCCATCATAGCTTATGTTGAATTTTGGGGAGCATGGGTACACCTCTATCTTTTCCACTATGTTTGCAAGTGGAAAAACTCGTTTGCTTCCCTGGACAACAAAGTCCTGTCTTTGAGGAAAGAATTTCTACCTTATTAAGGTGCACATTCTTTCTTATTAGAGTTGACCCAAATTCGAAAGTTTTAGGCAAAAATGAAAATTGCAAAGTTGCTCCTTTCCAAACTGTACCCATTCACCTTAGTAATAGAATCTAGACAGTCTGACCATAGTAGTACTGATAGTTAATTCAATCACACTAATTTGGGGCAGTCTGTGTATTTTTTGTCACACCTTAAAAGGGGCAGGGTCACGGTGCAATGCTGGAAATGAAACTGTCACCTCAATGCTTACCATAATGACCCTAAAATTTGGACACGCGGAAGTTGGACAATTATTGTTCCAAAATTCTTAGAAAGTGGAGTTCACCTACGTTAATGCATCCAAATGATGCCTAGTAAATGGCAAACGTTGTAGACTCTGATCAAGGAGCAGTTTGATCTGGGTCTACAATGTTTGCTTAGACCTATCTGTCTGAATATTTAGGGTCGTTATGCTTTATTTCCCAGAAAAAAGAGCACACAACTTATCCTGTTTCTTGTTTTTCTGTACAGATCCAGCAGGCACACAACTTTTTAGCTCACCTGAGCCTTAGGCTCAGGGTGAGCTATTGTGATCACCCAGTGTCCGTCGTGCGTTGTGCGTCGTGCGTCGTCAACAATTTGCTTTAAATGACCTCTTCTCTGAAACCACTAGGCCTAGGGCTTTGATATTTAATATGAAGCATTGTCAAGTGGTCCTCTACCAAGTTTGTTCAAATGGTGGCCCCAGGGTCCAAAATGGCCCTGGGGCAGGGGGTCTTGGGTTCGAAACCAAAAAATACTTAAAAATCTTCTTCTCCAGAACTGCTTGCCTCAGATGCTTGAAATTTGGTTTGTTGCATTGCCTAGTGGTCCTCTACCAAGTTTGTTCAAATGGTGGCCCCAGGGTCCAAAATGGCCCAGGGGCAGGGGTCTTGGGTTCGAAACTAAAAAATACTTAAAAATCTTCTTCTCCAGAACTGCTTGCCTCAGATGCTTGAAATTTGGTATGTAGCATTGCCTAGTGGTCCTCTACCAAGTTTGTTCAAATGGTGGCCCCAGGGTCCAAAATGGCCCTGGGGCAGGGGGTGTTGTGTTGGGTTCGAAACTAAAAAATACTTAAAAATCTTCTACTCCAGAAGTGCTTGGCTCAGATGCTTGAAATTTGGTATGTAGCATTGCCTAGTGGTCCTCTACCAAGTTTATTCAAATGGTGGCCCCAGGGTCCAAAATGGCCCTGGGGCAGGGGGTCTTGAGTTCAAACTAAAAAATACATTAAAATCTTCTACTCCAGAAGTGCTTGGCTCAGATGCATTGCCTAGTGGTCCTCTACCAAGTTTGTTCAAATGGTGGCCCCAGGGTCTAAAACGGCCCTGGGGCAGGGGGTCTTGGGTTCGAAACTTAAAAATACTTAGAAATCTTCTTCTCCAGAACTGCTTAGCTCAGATGCTTGAAATTTGGTTTGTAGCATTGCCTAGTGTGCCTCTACCAAGTTTGTTCAAATGGTGGCCCCAGGGTTGAAAATGGCCCCAGGGCAGGGGGTCTTGGGTTCGAAACTAAAAAATACTTAAAAATCTTCTACACCAGATCTGCTTGCCTCAGATGCTTGAAATTTGGTATTTAGCATCGCCTAGTGGTCCTCTACCAAGTTTGTTCAAATAGTGGCCCCAGGGTCCAAAATGGCCCCAGGGCAGGGAGTCCTAGGTTTGAAACATAAAAATACATAGACAAATATTAAAAAATCTTCTACTTCAGAACCGCAAGGCTCAGATGCTTGAAATTTGGTATGTAGCTTTGCCTAGAAGTCCTTCACCAAGTTTATTCAAATGGTTGCCCCAGGGTCCAAAATGGCCCCGCGACAGGGAGTCCTAGGTTTGAACCATAGAAATATATAGACAAATATTTAGAAAATCTTCTTCTTCAGAACCACTTGGCTCAGATGCTTGAAATTTTGTATGATGCATTGCCTAGTAGTCCCTTACCAAGTTTGTTCAAATGAAGGTGCCAGGGTCAAAAATGGCCCCGCCACAGGGGATCCTGGGTTTGAACCATAGAACTACATGGAAAAAAAATAAAAAATCTTCTACTTCAGAACTGCTTGCCTCAGATGCTTGAAATTTGGTATGTAGCATTGCCTAGTGGTCCTCTACCAAGTTTGTTCAAATGATGGCCGCAGGATCCAAAATGGCCCTGCGGCAGGGAGTCCTGAGTTTGAGCCATAGAAATACATAGGAAACTATTAAAAAATCTTCTTCTTCAGAACCACGTGGCTCAGATGCTTGAAATTTGGTATGATGCATTGCCTAGTGGTCCCTTACCAAGTTTGTTTAAATGAAGGTGCCGGGGTCAAAAATGGCTGCTCCTGGGGGTCCTGGGTTTAAACCATAGAAATACATAGGAAAATATTCAGAAATCTTCTTTTTCAGAGCCACTTGGCTCAGAGGCTTGATATTTAGCTTTTAGCAATGCCTAGTGGTCCTTTACCAAGATTATTCAAATGATGGTCCCAGGGTCCAAAATGGCACTGCCCCAGGGGGTCCAGGGTTTGATCAATAGCAATACATAGAAAAACAGTCAAAAATCTTCTTCTTCAGAACCATTTGGAAATGGTTGCAAACTATGAGGTTTGTTCAAATTATTACCCTAGTTTGACCTTTAACCTTTTTGCTCAGGTGAGCGATTTAGGGCCTCTTGGCCCTCTTGTAATCAACATTAGATCAACATTGTTTCAATTTCATGATGTTGAATCAACATTGAATAAATGGTAGTTCAATGTTATATTCAGTGCTATTTTTGAACTGCTTACAAATAATAGGTTTCAGATTTTTTCAAACGCTGTAGGATTAAACCCTCTAATGTAGTAAACCAATGGACAATGCAGCCAAAGAAAAACTTTAGGAAGAACAAAGTTGGAATTATATGAGATGAATTTCCTTTTTTGGATTTTTTCACTGTGTCAATGCCGAGAAATCCCTCGCAAACTTAACATAAAGCTCTCTGAGCTTTATTTAGTTTGTGAGTGATTCGCCGCCGTTTACACATCCATATACATATAAAATCCTATAGTGACCCCTCATTGAAACTGCCATGGCAGAGCAGTTCTTCTGAGGACCACATCATAAATAAGAGCATCATCCTAGCATTACATGCACAGTGCTCCAGATAAAAAGGGGTACTTAGGATAATTCAAAGATAATTTTTCTTATTTCTCAATGAAAACATACGTTGTGACCCCTCATTAGAACCGTCTCGACGAGACGGTTCTAATGATGGTCACAAAATACGTTTTTGTGGAGAAATACGGATAATTATCCCTAAATTATCTCTGTTACCCCTTCTTATCTGGAGCACTGCATGTATCGTCAAAACCTCACTGAATCTGCAACTTGACAGTGCAGTTATTTGACATGCACATTTAAAACCCATTGTATTAACAAAATATTCAGATTCCAGTATTTATATGGTAGTCTTATAAAAAAATTTCATTAATAACAGTTTTATCTTTAAAGTCAAATCTCTGTTTCTGATATTTAATACTGTAATTGATAGACATTTTGTCACATTAACTGTCTTGTATGTTAATTGTGTGCCTTAATGTTGTTAAATGAATTGCAATAAGTTCTAATATGTATGTGTGTTCATTTGTGTATTTCTTTGTCCATAAAGGGAAATGCACCATAGATATATAGGGAATCAATTATACTGTGTGTCAAAGACAATAGCTAAGGATGCAGTTTTTTAAAACTACTTACATTCAAAGTTTAAGGCAGCCTGCCACTAAAATGCTTTGTAATACATGTACAGTCAACTCTCAATATCTCAAAGTCAAACTTCAGCCCAAACTACTGATATCTCAAAGTAAATTTTCTGGTACCAGAAAATTTACTTTAAGATATCAGAAGTTTGAGATATCAGAAGTTTGAGATATCAGTAGTTTGAGATAACAGGAGTTGATATGTAAATAAATATATGAAATATATTCTTTGATATAAGAAGGTACATTGAGATATCAGTGTTTGAGATATCGGGAGTAGACTATAATTTAAAGTAAAAAAAGACTCAAACCAGCCTGTAAAATGTTCAGTGAGCCCCAGTTCTGCACATGTAAGTTTTTTCAGAGTCTGTATGTACATGTACATGGAGAAAAGCTGTGAATGGATATGGAGCAGGAGTGCAGGCTGGTGTGTGTCTTTGCTGTTCACAAAATTAGGGAATAACTGTATTCAAAATTGTTTGGGGAGGTTAATTGTCGGCTTTATGTTCGGAAATTTCGTTTTACCAGAAAACCGACGATTTACATCCTCAAATAACAATTTTCAATATAGTTATCCCCATTCTAATGCCCTTTTTCACATTTTCATCTTTCAAAGTGTACTTCTTTGCACCCATTGCAAGCGCTTTCAGCTGTGTAAAACCAAACTTCAGCCAATGAGAAGAGACGTTTTATAATGATGTCGGGTTTGCGACAGTATATCTTAGAATATACTGTCGCAAATTTTTGACTATCCAATCAGACGTCACGTTATATTTGGAATTGCATTAGAATAAACATGGAGTCCTCATTTTTTGCAACTCATGTTGCATGTATGTTATCGTCAGCAAGTAGTTATCTGGGCAATTATGGAAAGTTGCATACACATCTGTGTCTCCTACTTTTGATCTTAGTTTCATACCGTAAGAATTCTATATATTGGGACAGTTAGATCTGAGCAAATAGTGCAAACCCAGATCAAGACTGCTCAGGAGCAGTCTGATCAGGGCTTACACTATTTGCACGCCCATTTGCATTTTTTGGACACATAACTGCACTGTAAAATTAAACTGTTCCAATTTTAGAACAAATATGGTAATTATTTTTAGCGTCCCAATATTTAGAATTTTTACAGGTAGTTGAAATGGGTAGACCAGTGATGTCAAATGTCACAAGAAGCAGCATATAGTAACTATTGGTATTAATTTCTATGATTTTACCATTTTCAGTCAACATAGACCAAATCCGCCAGCATGCCAACAGTATTAAACCAACCCCTGCTGCAGGAAATCCCCCCAAGGCAACAGTTCGGAGACAGAACTCTAGAAGACATACTTTAACAAGTGGTGTCGACTATAACACTGTAGGTACATGTATGCTAGAAGATTATATCCAGTATTATTGCATAAAAAGGGGTGCCATGTGCTGTTGACAGCCAGGTTTAAGGGAAAACTGCACTCAAAGCTGTTATTTGAGGAGGTAAATACATTGGAGTTGGAGCAGTAAGTATGCAGTGAGCGCAGTTTGCAACCATGAAACCTACAATTTACCTCCCCAACTGACAATTTTTCAATGCATTTATCACCATTGTATTAAATGCACTTTTTCACATTTTTGCCTTTCAAAGTGTACTACTTCACACCCAAAGGAAGCATTTCCAACAATGTAAATCCAGACTGTAATCCAGTGAAAAGCAATGTTTAGTAATGATGTCCAATTTCCAAAAGATATCACTGGATATGCTGTCACAAATCTTTGATGTTATCCAGCCATATGTCCTATTATATTAGCAAGTGAATTTGAATGCAAGTTTAAGTGAACATGGATATGTAAGTTTACTGCAGTTTGTTTTTACTAATTTCAGATTCGTCGAATGAAACAACTGGAACAGGAGAAGGATACATTATTACAAGGCCTTGAAACTGCAGAACATCTTCGAGACTGGTATCATAAACAGATAGCAGGGGTCACTGAGAAACAGAACTATGTGGAGAAGACTTCTTGTAATGTATGTATTGTACCTAAATTAGTTTCTCTCTAGGTGAATGGGTACACTTTCAGGGGAAACAACTATGCCATTTTCATTTTTGCCTCATTTTTATTGGAGTTAGCTCTTATAGAGAAGAATTTGCTCCCATTGGAAGGTTACATTATCCAGGGAATGAAACACGAAATCACAAAGGTAGTTCTTCATTGCAAAAATGGCTGAAAAACATTGAGGTCTGTATACGTTAATGCAGTATTATGCCATTTGAACAGAAATGCTTGTGCAAGCAGTGTAAATCCAGACTAGATCCATTTATGTCTGATTACAGTCTACACTTCTAAATCAATTTAAATCAAGACATTCAAATTGTTAATTTCATGTATATTACTATTCTTCTTATGTTAGGTAACTCTTCTACTTGATTACAATGCTCTTCTTTAGGAAACAATACTTAGTGATGTCATGTGACGTCATGACGTCACAACTGAACCATGGCAACGTCAGTTAAGTGATTACCTGCTGAAACAATATGCAGTACAGTGAATAAAGTGTATGACATTTAATTAGTGTTAGCATTTGACAAGTGGTAGCAGAGCGTGCGGGACATTCCTCAGAGGTAGTACAGGAGTCTGTGACAGTGGAGATTTGAATAAACTGGTGTTAGAACTGAAATTTGCTAGTGAATATTGATTTTTGAGAAGGAGTCAACATGACAACCAGAATAAAGCCACCAACCTTCAACAAGGCAAAGACATATGAAAAGTTCAGACAAGAGTTATTAGCATGGACAGAAATTACAGATCTAAGTAAGGACAAACAAGGTATTGCAATTGCTTTGTCACTTCCAGAAGATGATGAATCTCAAATAAGAGAAAAGGTTTTGACCAGATTACAATAGATGATTTAAAAAGTGAAGATGGGTTAACTGTTTTGGTAAATTTTTTGGATGAACATTTAGCGAAAGATGACCTCACTGACAGCTTAGAAAAATTTGAAGATTTTGACGATTTTTATAGAACTGGGGGGCAGTCTGTTACAGAATACATAGCAGTGTTTGATGCTAAGTACAAGAAAATAGAAAAGAAAAAAAATGACCTTACCACCTGAAATTTTGGCCTTTAAATTACTTAGAAAAGCAAATATTACAAAAGAGGAAAAATTGCTTGTGTTGACTGGAATGAACTATAACAATAAGACAACTTTATATGAGGAGGCAAAGAGATCTTTGAAGAAATTCAAAGGGAGTGACAATGAATCTAGCACCAGTATATCAAATATCAAGATAGAACCAGCTTTCCTATCAGCAAATGAAGAGGCATTGCTTGCTGCAGGATACTCTAGAACTAGAGTTAATAGTCAAAGCTATGGCCGGGAGAAAGGGGCAACATGGAAGTGTGGAAAGTCAGGACAGGGAGCAGCAGTAGGAGAATTTCAGCGTCCAGAGTCAAGAAGACCAACAGCAAGAGGCGGAGGTTATCAGCATACAGAAAAGTAAAAAGTATGCAAAGACCAGGAACTGAAACAATCAAAATCCAAATCCAGCCCTCAAACCATAGTTGGAAACAACTAAGATTACAAATAATCAAGATACAGAGAACATATGGCCAACCGAGTGAGCAGCTTGTTCCCAAAAGGTGGCCACTCAGCAACCCAAACCGAACCAAAAATAATAAGAACATACATAAGGTAAAACATCACAGAAACTCTGACACCAAAAACAGGCAACAGAGAACCACAACAGAACTACCGCCTTGGAACGGTCAGTAATGAATTACTGGGGGGCTTAAATCGATTTTACAGGCCCAACCTCACCCTCAGTTTCTGAAGTGGTACAAAACATTTAGTTGGTAGTTCGGTTCGCATGATAACCCTCTAACTCGTCAATGAATCATCACGGTAAACACATAAATCAAATTTCAACACCATGAAGAAGCAAAGAAGAGGACTCAACAGATACAACGGGCCGTCTGACAGGTGGAGATCCCTGTCCTGCCAAACGACCCCACTGGAAATCTGAAGCAAAAGAAGGTCACCAGTTGAGCCCCGGTGGACCAAGCAACAGACAAAAAGGCTCCGGTCCCAACCAACTAAAATATATAGCTTTAGGTCGGGACCATCATAGAGTCTGACGACCGATCCCCCGGTGTGCAATTAAAGAGTGCAGCAAAGTTATCAACCGTGATTGGGTGAATCTGGGTCAAGAGTCAGTCAACCTAGTAACAGAGAGCAGGGATCAAGCTAGACTCAAAGTTTAGGGAGAAGTGACTTCTCCCTCCAGCTGAAATAGGGAGAAGTGACAGCCCTGAAGGGAGAAGTGGTGTTGCGCGATTATGACATTTTTCATTCAGTTTTAAAGAAACATAGCTATTATGCATACTATTAACATTAAATTGAAAGATTAATAAGCTGCAATGGGTTTATAGGGTAAATTGTCATAACAGCTTGTTTGTGGAATGATTTGATGAAAATTCTAAAAAAAAATTTTTAGGGAGACTCCCACTTCTCCCTAAGCCCAATTTAGGGCGAAATTTCGGTCCCTAGGGCGATTATTTCGCCCAAATCGCCCCCTAGCTTGATCCCTGAGAGAGAGAAAGAACATAAATCCTGTGGGGCCAGATGGTCGTACTTTAACTTGTAAATCATGTGGATCGTACCGCCATTTACTACCAACATGCCCAGACAGCTGGGAAAACATGGCAAAAGTCAATATTGCAAATGAGGAACATGCGGTTTTATTTACAGGGTACAATACTGAAGAGGTACGCCGTTTGGGCATTGATGCACGCAACTGCGCAGTTCTAGACAGTGCGTGCAGCAGTACAGTCTGTGGTGACAGCTGGGTAAACAGTTATATTCAATCTTTAGATAAGGATGATAAAGTAAAGGTGAAACAATCTGAAGGTCAGAAAGTCTTTAAGTTTGGAGGAGGAACATGTCTGAAGTCAAAGGGGTATATAGCTTGCCCGCAGTTATTGCTGGAAAAGAGGTGATAATAAAGACAGATGTAGTCGAATCTGATATTCCTCTGTTACTTTCACGAACAGCAATGAAGAAGGCTGCTATAAAACTGGATTTGGAAAATGACACATTCTGTGATAATGGGGAAAGAGGTAGCTTTAAATCATCAGGCCATTACTGTATCCCTATAGACAAATCAGAAGAAGTCCCTGTAGAGAATATTTGTGCTGTCAAGCTTGATGTTTTGAACAGAAAGGATAGATACAAGACACTGCTGAAACTACATAGACAATTTGCCCATCCTCCAATGAATAGACTGATTGCTCTCCTGAAGGATGCTGGAGTCTGGAAGGAAGAATATGAAGAAACTCTAGCAGAGATAGGCGAAAAATGTGAACTTTGCAAGATATATGCCAAAACTCCATCAAGGCCAGTAGTAGGTATGCCAACGGCCACCAGATTCAATGAAAAGGTGGCAATGGACCTCAAACAATGGAATGGTCGTTGGATACTACACATTATCGACATGTGGTCAAGGTATACTTTGTCTGTTTTTGTTAACAGAAAGAAGCCATGTAACATAATAGATGCATTGATGACAGAGTGGATCGGCAAGTTTGGAGTCATGAAAGCCTTAATGACAGATAACGGGGGTGAGTTTAATGCAGATGAGGTAAGAGAAATCACATCTATTCTGAATGTTCAACTATATACAACCTCAGGAGAAAGCCCATTTCAAAATGGTTTATGTGAGAGGGTTCATGCGGTTACAGATATGATGTTACTCAAACTTGAGGCTGATTACAGAAAGATAAACTCTCAAGCCCTACTTTCCTGGGCAAACATGGCAAGAAATTCGCTACAAATGTGGAATGGGTACAGCAGCCACCAACTTGTTTTTGGACAAAATCCTAACCTGCCGAACATTATGAATGATACCTTACCAGCATTACAGGGATCAACAAGCAGTGAGGTTTTTGCACAGCATTTAAATGCCCTGCATGCTGCCCGCAAAGCATTCATCCAAACAGAAGCTGATGAACGAATAAGGCGAGCTCTCCGGAATAAAGTCAGGGCATCTGAACAAGTCTTTGAACATGGTGATAGTGTCTTCTACAAAAGGGAAGGAAAAGAACGTTGGCTTGGTCCAGGAAAGGTAGTGTTCCAAGATGGGAAAGTAGTTTTCATTAGACATGGTGGAGTGTTTGTACGTGTTTCTCCAAACAGACTTCAGAAAGTTAACAGCAATTTGACAGAGGAGGAAGAGAAGGAAGTTGAGCACAGTATGGCGGACAAAACTGATGAAAATAAGGGCAATGAAGATCTAGAAGAACCCAACACAATATCGGAGGATATACCAGCTTCAGAGCCTGAAAGGATGGATAGACAGAATATCCAACAGAACAGAATAACTCTGAAACCAAATGATAGCATCCAGTATAAGATGCAAAATACTGGTGAATGGATTAAAGCAAAGGTACTTGGAAGAGCTGGAAAAGCCACAGGTAAGAATAAACACTGGTATAATATACAAGAAGAAACTACCAAAGAAAAGAAAAGTGTAAATCTTGAACAAGTACAATGGGAGCTGATAAATGATGACGAGACTGTTAACCTAGTCATGAAACAAAACAGTGCTAGTGATGAAACCACTGCAGCTAAATTAGTGGAGTTACAGAAACTGAATCAATTTCACACCTATGAAGAAGTAAAAGACTGTGGGCAACAAACATTGTCAACAAGGTGGGTTATTACAAATAAAGAAGGACAGGCAAAGGCAAGGCTCGTGGTATGAGGTTTTGAGGAAGAATTTACTATGCCCAAGGACAGTCCCACAGTAGGAAAAGGAACGATGAGAATATTTTTGGCTATTTCATCGATCAAGAACTGGACAGCTAAAACAACTGACATTAAATCTGCGTTTTTGCAGGGCAGAGAATTAAGACGAGATATATACATCAAACCCCCAAAAGAGAGCAATACAGTGAAAGGGATAGTCTGGAAGTTAAAACATGGGCTTTATGGGCTGAAAGATGGAGCTAGGCAGTTCTACATGAGCGTAAAAGATGAATTATTGAGGTTGGGATGTAAAATGAGTGAGCTAGATCCAGCAATGTTCTTCCTGCACAAAGAAGGTAAACTGAGTGGCATCATATGCTGCCATGTAGATGACTAAGACTTTCTCCATGCTGGTGACAAATATCTTGAACATTTAATGGTCAATCTACGAAAACAGTTTGTGGCAGGTAAAGTTGAAGGGAACTTTAACTATATCGGATTTAAAGTTGCTCAGGAAGAAGGCGCTATAGCATTAGATCAGTCAAACTATGTGACAAATATACAGAATATAACAATTGACCCTCAAAGAGCACAGGACAAGCAAAGTACATTAATCAATTGGATTGTACAGGGAACCAGACCTGACATAGCTTTTGAACTCATAGACCTAAGCACAAAACTTAAGGAGGGAACAATAGGTGATCTTTCTCGGGCTATTAAAGTAGTCAATCGAATAAAAGACATTAGGTCTGTGATTACATTCCCAAACTTAAGCAACAAAGCTAGTGACTTGAAGATTGTGGTCTTCACAGATGCATCTTTATGTAATCTAAACAATGGAACTGGAAGTACAGCAGCATATATTGTCTGGTTGATGGATTGCCATGGAAAATGTTCCCCATTGTCTTGGCATGCCGGTAAGATTAAGCGGGTAGTACGATCCACAATTGCCGCTGAGGCCCTTAGCTTACAAGAAGGACTAGAGAGTGGTTTTTACTACTGAAAGATGCTGGAAGATATTTTTGGTATATCAACTAAAACTATTCCAGTTATTGCTTATGTCGACAATAAGAGTGTTATAGAAGCCGTATACTCAACAAAACTAGTTGATGACAAGAGGCTCAGAGTAGACATCGCTGCTATTAGTCAATCCCTGGCGAAAAACGAAGTGAATGAAATAAAATGGTGTCCTGGTAAAGTTCATTTGGCTGACTGTATGACAAGGGTACAGCCTACTAAGTGTACTAAAAGATGGAAGGATGCCAGAGGACTTTTTTTTTTTAAAACTTTAAATAATAATTTATCAGCATCAGGGTTTATTGAGATCTACTTGTTTATTTTTTAAGTTTGTTCCATAGTAACTTCTTTTATTTATTTTCTTTAAATAATTATACAACTGACTACCAGGAACTCAAAAAGGAAAAGTATAATTAATGTTAATTTCATGTATATTACTATTCTTCTTATGTTAGGTAACTCTTCTACTTGATTACAATGCTCTTCTTTAGGAAACAATACTTAGTGACGTCATGTGACGTCATGACGTCACAACTGAACCATGGCAACGTCAGTTAACGTAGTTCGATACCTTTGGCGATGTCATGGGTAAAAAATCGAAATACCTTGGATTTTGATGAAACTTGCCTGAATTATACTATGACATGTTGCACTTTGGATTTGTTTTGAGGAATTTGTATTCGTTTAATAATAATGCGCCATCTAACGTAATACGATGTTTCTTATAAAAAAATTAACGTTTTGTACCATATCTTGCGTATTCCCTGTCGGATTTTGTTTTCATGACACTCAATCAACAGTGTTGTAATCTCTCTGTTATTTGGTATATACATTTCGATGGTGAAGAACAGCATTTCTGACTTAAAAACGTTAAATTCTGGCACCGGTATCGCTTTTAACTCTGTAAAAGTTCGAACCCTTCAACTGTTGAAGCAGACATTTCTCCAAAACGAGCCTGGCGACACTATACAAAATTACGACGAAAATAAAGAGCGGATTTCGTAGAATAAGAAATGCAAATAAAAATATAGGGTGATCGCGTAAAGTATTAATGAAAAATTCATCTGAAAGAAAAATTACATATTAAGCGACGAACTTCAGCAACACGTAACGTTATAAACTCTTCGACATTTTTGAAACGTTGCGTAGTCTGATCAATTCTCTACTGTATACTCGAAATAGATGTTTCTATTATTTTAATGTTGAAATACAGCATAAAAAACATGATATTGTATGCACATAAATAATCTGTTCGAATTTTAACGTACTACAGCTGTATAACGTGCAAGATTCGCAGGGTCACAGCCACACTAACTAGCAACATCGGACGAACGGATGCCCAAGCTGATCTGAGTCTTCGCTTTACGCACATGCCACTTTGTTGGTTTTCTCAGGTAGCGGCTCAATTATAACCTGCCACTGGTGATATTCGAACAATATTAGAGGTATTAGCAGATCAGTGATTTTGTTACCTGTGAGTTCCGCTGCTTTCTATAACGTATTTATTCGGCTATAAAACGGAGGATTCCCATCTCTAGAATGACCCCAAATACCTAAATCAGTCTTAAGAAAATTCTGCTATAAGATTGAGTTAGCTCTTCCAAAAGTATCCCAAAAGATCTAGATCCGTCTAAATATTTTGGGATCGTGTTAGAAGGGGAAAAATCTCCATCTTATAAACGAAGAAATATGGTTTTCAAATTTTCCCCTCACAATTTAAATTGTTGAGAGTCCCAAGACTCACTAAAAGTCAGTGCTGTGGAATCATAGTTTTATTGTACGACGCACTGAACTTATAAACTTACTGAGTCCCAAGCGGGGCCCAAAGATTCTTTGGCAGCAAAATCGAAAATAAATCACTGGCAGATCGATACATATGAGCCGTGACACGTCAAAACCAACAAAGTGGCATGTGCGCCCAGTCAAGACATCGTGATCAGCCTGGTTATTCGCCAGATCTGATAAGAGTCTTTGCTGTGCGCTTAGATTAGATTAGGGGCTACGCTATCTCAGTGCGGACAGCGAAGAACCTGATCAGTGGATACCCAGGCTGATGTGAGTCTTTGCTTGGCGCACATGCCACTTTGTCAGTTTTGTCGTGTCGCGGCTCAGTTATAGAAATGTCTTATTTATAACTCGAAACTCACTTTTCCTAACTAGATATTCGCTTTTTATGACCCGAAACTTGCATTTTTATAACTCGAAACTCGCTTTTTATGACTCGATACTGTAAAAGAAGAAACCCTCGGGCAAATTAGAGTTAAGGTCAGTGTTTTATAATAAACTTTGGACCTCTGATGGTCCTGAGACCTAGATAACAGATAAACATTACATAATCCCATATTGAACTTGTTTTGCTCTTACGTTTTCATAACTGGCATGAATCGGCTATACGTAATTACGGAAGAGCTTTTGCCGTCACAACGGCGTCGGACTTGGCGTCCCACTCCCGGTCCCACATTACCATGGTGATGTTCAAGACAGTATGTCAGGTGAGCCTTCCTGTACGCTGACAAGTCCTGTTTTGTAATGCAATACTTTATTTTTCTCCAGGTTTTGTATAGTTAATAAGGTAAAAAGTAGCAAAAAGTATTGATTAGCCGCGACACAACAAAAGCAACAAAGTGGCATGTGGGCCCAGCGAAGAGTCAGATCAGCCTGGGCATCCACCCAGTCTGATCAGAGTCTCCGCTGTCAGCACGGAGGTAGCTTAGACCCTTAGCTACCCCTTGAGCGCATAGCGAAGACTGATCAGCCTGGGCGGATGTCCAGGCTGATCTGAGTCTTCGCTGGGCGCACATGCCACTTTGTTTGCTTTGTCATGTCACGGCTTAATTTTATATGAATCGGAACACTTTCAGGGGAAGCAGAAGCAACTTTTTCATTTGCCTTTTTATGTCCCTTTTTATAATGGAGTAAAGCATTTGCTCCTATTGAAGCAATTCTTTCCTTTAAGGGTAGATCCCATTTTTGTCGAGCGAAGCAAACATGAAGTCACAAAAGTTGTTTCCCTTTGTAAAAATGGTTGGAAAATATGGAGTTGTAGACATTCACGTTTAACTCTCATCGCGCCAATGTCTACAAGAACACTGTTTGATAGAAAGCGTTTCTCTGTACTTTGGGGTTTACGAAAGCTGATGGAGTGGTCGGGTCGGGCAATGGTGCTCGGTAACTTTCATTTTAGTGGCGTCCTACTAATTAGACTAAAAGTTGGACAAGGGCCTCGCAATAGGTGCGGGTGGGGGTGTTTGGATATTTTTTTCTCGTCATTTCTGTTTTCTGTCTCCGTCTCTCAGCGGGGAGACGGCCCGGTGTAGACTGAAGTACTGTCTCAGAGGGACGTAAAACCCAAAACAACAACAACAACAACGTAAGCTGAGTGGGTACACCTGTTCATTTCCGCCATTTTCTTAGAGTCTTCAAGAGTTAACTCGAATTGAGAAAAGTGGCGAAATGAATTAGGCAGATTTCTACACCCTGGAAAAGTACCTATTCACCCAAATATTCACATTATCTGCAGTACCCTCGGACCCCAAACTACAGTATTATTCATATTTAATGCCCCGGGGCGTTGCATTTTTGGAAAGGGGGGCGTTATTTAGGGTCTAAAGTGTAGTAAATCAGCCACTGCCAAAATACCTTCAATAAGCAGTAACTGTGCATGAAAATACTTTCAGAGGAACGAACTCCTCTGTTTTTTTGCCTTTCTTCTCAGTAAGGGTCAACTGTTAAAGCAAATAATTTGCAACTCTAGGAGCAAATTCTTGCTCCTCTAGGAGCAAATTATTTCCTTTAAGAGTAGACCCTGTTTCAAAGAGCAACCACAATCAGACAAGCAACCAGGCTTTCATGCAAGTTAATATAACATTTTTTTAGAAAATAGTCAGGGGGGGGGTGCATTTATTAGAGCAGGGGCATTTATTATTATTAATACGGTAATTGAATTTTATTTTATAGAATTATTTTATTTTCACTTATTTTTAGATTATGTTTATGCCTACTCAGGATGTTTTGTAAGTGTGGCGTCGTGTGAAACGGTACCTTACGACAGGTGTGACCAGGGAAGATTCAGATCAACCTGTGCATCTGCACATTGTTTTGCTGATAATATAAATAATATATGGAACCATGAAAATATATACAGCTGAAAATGAGAACACTTGTCCGTCTGCATTGATTCACAGACCGAATTAACTTACTGCTCGCGATGTCTCTCGTATGTGCGGGGAATGATTGATTTTGTAAACATGCCGGATATAATTTGTTGTGACTTTTATAGATTGTAATCAAAATATATGTAACGTTTTTATTTTTAATTGAAACTAGAGAATTTTTACTTACAATAATTAAAATTTCTTCATAATCGGTGTTATGCTTCTTCTCAGCCGATTCATTAGCGATTGGTCAGCGGGCACACAGCGTTGAATCAATGCTAAATTAACGTTGATTCAGCGTCATTTTATATTTTTGATTTTCGAGTAGACCCCATCTTTGAAGGGCTACTTTATCCAAGAAAGCACGCAGTAAGACACTAAACTCCCCCTTATAAAATAAGGCAGACAGTCTGGAGGTGTATTAATTGAATTTTGTCTCAATATGTTTCAACGAAATCAGAAATTTTATAAGAACGTCACACATATTTCAAAGTGACGTCGCACGCGCAGCTTTATTTTTTTTTCTTGCAATTTTTCGCTAAAGTCCGATTTTTGACCAATTCTTTGCGCGATGACCTCCTCTTTTTATTTCAAAACCTGTTTTGTAACTCTGTAAAGAGCATTTTAGTGACATTTTTATATGGCCTTACCGGGCGTTTTTCTGAGATAGACTCGCATTAATCTGTGAAGGGTAGCACTTTCATAACGTCAAAATAATGTTGGTTACTATGGTAAAGGTTTTATTTTTAGCTCAGTTTGGTTCTTTACCAAAATAAAAATTGAAGTAATTCAACAAGCAATAAACAGGTGTTAACAGAAAAGATTTGCAAAGGAGCTGGCCTAAATGTTACAAAATTGTAACCCTATAAAGGCGGATTTTCTCTAAAATGACATACTGCTGCTAGGTGGCGCTTCATGCTGAAATAAGATAAACTACATGACAAATGAATACAGTTAAATACACTAGACATGTTTGACAACGGTCAGAACAAGTTTCATCAAATTCTCTGATGTCGGTGATTTTTTTCATGAAATGAGCAAAGGTAACGAACTACCTTAAGTGATTACCTGCTGAAACAATATGCAGTACAGTGAATAAAGTGTATGACATTTAAATAGTGTTAGCGTTTGACACAAATCATTTGAAAACCTTGGCAATCTACATGTACATGTATTTAACATATTTGCATCACCAGTGGCAGTATAAAAGAAGACTACCAGAATGGACCTCAGAGTGCCGGGGCGTCCTACTTATTTGGAACATTGTAGGACAGAAGCCTACTGTGCTTGCAGTAGGTGCGGGTGGGGGTTGTTTGGACATTTTTTCTCTCGTCTATCATTTCTCCTCTTTCTCCCTCTCTGGGAGACGGCCCGATATAGACTGAAATACTGGCTCAAAGGGCCGTAAAACCCAAAACAATCAATCAATCAATCGGAGGCAAATGAGAAAAAACAAGCAGAAATCTAACAGACTTTGTTGCTCAGCCAATAGTTTAATAATATATAGAGTGAGGACAAACACATTTTATCCAGCTTCAGAATGGATAAGCTGATCGATTGCAGACACTAGTGGGTACTATACAGATTAAAGCATGTTCATTTACAGTTTATAACATAAATAACATAATATATATATATATATATATATATATATATATATTAGGTTAATAGCCATTGAGACTACTAATTTTGATAAGATATTACCGCATTTAGGTGCCAAACTATATTTCAGATTAATGTTATTTGAGAGAACAGTGCAGTTCACTTTGTGTGCCATAGCTTTTCTTGGAACTTTCCTAATATGAGCCGCGACAAGAGAAAACCAACAATGTGGTAGTCGGCTCAGATTGACTAGACTCTTCGTTAAGTGCTCAAAGGGTAGCTAAATGTCTAAGCTACCTCCATGCGGACAGCGAAGACTCTGATCAGACTGGGCGGATGCCCAGGCTGATCTGAGTCTGCGCTGGGTGCACAACCACATTGTTGGTTTTGTCGTGTCGCGGCTCATATTTATCTCTTACTCTTTTGCCTGTTTTCAACATAGATATGTTTCATATATTGTAGGAGGCCACATTAGAAGCAAACCAGGAAAGAATGGATTTCCAGCGTGCCAGAATAACAGAGGTTAATCAGTATTTGAAGATGGTTATGGCAACAGACAAGGTAGTGCAATTTCATGTACTGTAGCAACCTCAGGTGAAATTTTGAAAGTTTGCACCCATAACTAAAACAAATACAAATTTTCATAGTCTCAAGGTTCTGACCCTACCAATTACAAACTTTCATAGTCTCAAGGTTCTGACTATTCAATTCTATTCTATCCCATAACCTTACTAGGTCGTAGGGGCACCACAGATGACTTCAAAACAATCCCTTTCCACCTTGCCCTGTCTTCAGCTGCCCTAGTTGAGCTGGCAAAATCCATCCCTGTCCTTTCTTTAATATTGTCTTCCCACCTCTTCTTCTGTCTGCCTCTTCTTCTTCTTCCTTTCACTGTGCCCTGTAGAATCATCTTTGCTAAACCAGAAGACCTTGTGACGTGGCCAAACCTCAAGTTCTGACACTAAAAATACAAATTTTCATAGTCACAAGGTTCTGACACTACAAATTACAAATTTTCATAGTCTCAGGGTTCTGACACTACAAATTGAATTTGTACTGTCAGAACCTTGAAGTTATGAAACTTTGTGGGTAGCTTTCGTGGTCACAGGCAGTGTTATGCATGAATTGATCGAAGAGACTCAGGAATTAGTCTCTGAAGTTTGAATGTAACTGAAAAGAAATAACATACAATATATGGCTTTAAAGTTCTAGTTTGATATTTTAAGTATCTTTCATGAGTGTGCAATGAGAATAGAAAATTCTGTCACGAGGGTCACTGTTTGGCACCACGAGGCATGCAGAGTGATGCCCAGCAGTGATCCCAAGCGACAGATTTTTCTATCCGCACCTCATACCCATGCTAGATACTTCTCCATGCACATCTTTTGGTTTTCAAGGAAGAACTTGTTAAAGTGCTTCATTTTAGCGCTTCAGAGGTTTCTAGTATGTCTTGAAAGAAGCCAATGACTGACATTCAGCTCTTTACGGCAGTGCCTGACATGGCATAGGTTGTCCTAATTTTCCATCTTTTTGACGTCATCATCTCAAAAACCAAAGTCACTTGAAGACACAGGTATGTGAGTCTCATTTAACCAGTGCATTGACCAATTTGTATATCCCCAACCCCACCCCCTAAACATGTTTTGAAATCTCAGAATGGTCTATTTACCATATTTATTTGGTTGTATAACATTTTTTTCCCCTTCCAAAACAACTCAAAAATCAGGATTCATCTTATAAGACAGCTCTAGATTTATTGAATTGTTAAAGCATAAAACAAATGAAATCCCTGTCTTATAACCAACTAATGATTTTGTAAGTTCTGTCATGAGATTCCATTACATTTTATTTAAATTGAGATCTATATTCAATTTTTTCTGCCTAGATATTAGTCTTTCTTGATTAGAGCTGTGACACAAGAAAACCAACAAAGTGGCATGTGTGCCCAGCAAAGACTCAGATCATCCACCCAGCCAGATCAGAGCCTTCGCTAAGCAATTAAAGGGTAGCTTAAATCTAAGCTACCTCCATGTAGACAGCAAAGACTCTGATCAGACTGGGTGGATGCCCATGCTGATCTGAGTCTTCACTGGGCACACATGCCATTTTGTTGGTTTTGTCATGTCGTGGCTCATTTTGACACAATACAGAGTTCTACGTTGTTTATATTTCAGAAGTTTCCAGCCCATATGAATCTTGCAGTTAGGGGTAATATGTTTTCAGTTGAAAATTCTATACATCGACTTAAAGATCAGAACAAACTCTTAACAAAGGTAAGTATTTATTATACTCCTGTTTCTGCTGCCATCTTTCCATCTGTCCTTTACTTCATCTGTCATTTAACTTTGTGTGTCCTCTCCATATCCTCTGTACCCCTGGATAGATTTTCTTGAAAACTTTAGTGAAATGTTTGTCTTATGAGATGATACAGGTATGCAGAACTCACATTTTAACCACATGTTCGACAAAGGTAAAGATCAAACTGAAAGGTATAAGTTTTAATGGCTCCATATCTTTAAAATTGTTTGTGATTTCTTCATGAAAATATGGACAATTATAAAGCATAATCAGACAACATGCAGAGGAAAAGGACTAACATACTTCTGGTTTTGACAAAATTGTATCTCTTTGTAGATTTCTTATAGTGTTTTCATGTCCATGTACCAACTTAAATTTTTATAAGATTTTGATTTGAAAATTTGTACAAATACTATCACTTTCAGATGATGTGCAGAGGAAAGGAACCATAGCTGTTTTTGAAGTTTTGAAAAAGTAAAGACCCTTTGTATAATTGTTGTAATGGTTTCATATCTGCCTTCTTACGGAAGATTTCAGTTACTCACAAAGGTTCTAATTAGGGCCCCGCCAGACAAAGTCTGCGGAGGCCCTATAGTAATCACCTTGTCCGTCTGTCTGTCCGTCCATCCATCCGTCATCATTTCGTGTCCGCTCAATATCTCTAAAACTAGAGATATTTTCATGAGACTTCATACAAATGTAAAGCATCATCAGACAATGTGCAGAACCCAAGAACCATAACTCTGTCACAGTTTTCACTGAATTATGCCCCTTTGAAATTTTGAGTACAGAAATCGTGTCCGCTCCATAACTCTGAAACCGTTAAAGATATTTTGTTGAGACTTGGTACAAGTGTAAAGCATCTTCAAACGATATGCAGAGAGCAAGAATTATAACTCTGCCTATAATTTTTACTGAATTATGCCCCTTTGAAATTTTGAGTACAGAAATCGTGTCCGCTCCATAACTCTGAAACCATGAAAGATATTTTCATGAGACATGGTACAAATGTAAAGCATCATCAGAGAAGAAGAATCATAACTCTGCCTACAATTTTTACTGAATTACGCCCCTTTGCAATTTTGAGTACAGAAATCCTGTCCGCTCCATAACTCTGAAATCATTAAAGATATTTTTACGAGACTTGGTACATATGTAAAGCATCATCAGTCAATATGCAGAGAACAAGAACCATAACTCTGCCTACACTATATACTGAATTATTTTGAGTACAGAAATCGTGTTAGGTTCATAACTCTGAAACCGTTACAGATATTTTCACAAGACTTGGTACAAATGTAAAGCATCATCAGACGATGTGCAGAGAACAAGAACCATACCTCTGCCTACATTATTTACTGAAATATGCCCCTTTGAAATTTTGAGTGCAGAAATCGTGTCCGCTCTAAAACTCTGAAACTTTTAAAAATATTTTTACGAGACTTGGTACAAATGTAAAGCATCATCAGAGGATGTGCGGAGAACAAGAACCATAACTCTGCCTACATTTTCTACTGAATTATGCCCATTTGTAATTTTGAGTACAGAAATCTTGTCCGCTCTTTAACTCTGAAACTGTTAGAGATATTTTCACAAGACTTGGTACAAATGTAAAGCATCATCAGGTAATGAGCGGAGAACAAGAATCCTAACTCTGTCTACATTTTTTACTGAATTATGCCCCTTTGTAATTTTAAATATGGAAATCAGGTCCGCTCTATAGCTTTAAAATCACCAATGATATTTTCATAAAACTTGTACATAATATAAAGCATAATCAGACAATGTGCAGAGAATAAGAATTGTAACTCCATCTACATTTTTTACAGAATTTTCCCCTTGCTTGTTTACAGTATAGAAAACGTGTTTGCTCTCTAACTTTAAAACTGTTTAAGATATTTTCACAAAACTTGGTACAAATATAAACATCATCAGACAATGTGCAGAGAAAAAGAACCATAACTTCACCTTCCCTTTGTTATTTTAGGTATGGAAATCTTGTCTGCTGTATAGCTTTAAAGCCTTTGAAGATATTTTTATAACTTGGTACAAATATAAAGCATCCTTAGATGATCTGAAGGTGTGCAGAATGCAAGAATGGTAACATCAGTTTCCTGCCTCACAGAGTTGTTGCCCATGCTTTAATCAATCATAATTGTGTATTTTGCCCATATCGTAATGACTCTGCCAGAGGCTTAATTTCAAACAAAATATTTAATATGAAGGAACAACATGATAATAGAAGGCTTGTATTTATTTTTTCTAGTCGGGCACATACGATTTAAATGTCATCAATAGTTTCATAAAGGCGGGGCCCGTTTCCTATCCTACTATAATTACAATTGACTTATATTGCCCTGCTCAGTGAAACCCTTATTTTATATTATGAGAATCAGTAACAACTGTTGGTTTGAGCAGAGTGGGTTAGTAATCAGTGAGAGTTGAGAGGATTCTGATCAGACAGTGCAGATGCACCATGGGATGGACTGAGTCTTCATTGTTATCACTTTTCTGATGCGTACACATTCATGTTTCTGCCATTTTCACAAAGGGGAACTACTTAGTAGCAAATTCTTTCCGTAAAGATTGACCCCCAATGAGAAGGGAGGCAAAATGAAACTGGCAGAGTTGCTTCCCCTGAAAGTTTACCCATTCACCTTAATATGTATTATATATGCAGGAAGTAGGAGATAAAAGTGAGAAGATAACACAGCTCGAGAAAGAAAAAGCCAGTCTTATACGGGAATTGTTTGAAGCAAGAACTAAACACAAGTCAAGTTATGATGATACAACATTTATGTGAAACTTACAAGAGAGTGGATGATCAGACTATTGGCAGATACAAGATCAACACACAAGACATGAGTAAAATGAGCCGTGGCACAACAAAACCAACAAAGTGGCATGTGCCCCCAGCAACACTCAGATCAGCCTGGGCATCCACCCAGTCTGATCAGAATCTTTGCTGTGTGCTTAAAAGGTAGCCTAGGGTCTGCTACAAAGTGTAGCTAATAGGGGTCTAAGCTACTTTCATGCCGACAGCAAAGACTTTGATCAGACTAGATGTATGCCCAGGCTGATGTGATTCTTTGCTGGGTGCACATGCCACTTTGTTGGTTTTGTTATGTTGAGGCTTATATCATCTTAATACAGAAAAAGAACAAGTGTAAACATGATTCTGAAATATTGAAATGCTGTTAAAACTATCGCAAGGTGTGTGTCAGTTGCACACATCTAGAACAGCCTGTACATGTATGGTTTAATCAGACTATTTCTTCAATGAACGCAGTTTAGGTATCTGTGCAATGACCACTCAGTTCAGTTGGATTTTGATAAGCTCTAAGTATTTGTTCATTACAATCTACAAAATATTCAAGCTCATTTCTGATATATTTTCAGTCGGCAAGATATCATTCCATTATTAAAGTGTATGGGTACACTCCGCTGTTTTTTCTGCCAGTGTTATAAAGGTAGTAATTTTCTTGTTTTTTTTTTTATTATTTTATTTTTATTTTTTTGTTTCATGAAACATTTTACATTCCAGCTTTACAAATCAACTTCCTGGTCTCTTCTTTTTATAGACACATTTACATGTATGGTGATCATTAGATCAATTTTAGCTGAATTGTACAAGAATAGAGGAAGATAAATTGCACTCACCTTGGCATCCCATCCCTCTCAGATATTTTAGAAATTTGAGCCATGACATGAGAAAATCAACAAAATGGTTGTGCACCCAGCGCAGACTCAGATCAGTCTGGGCATCCGCCCAGTCTGATCAGAGTCTTCGCTGTCCGCATGGAGCTAGCTTAGACCCTTAGCTACCCTTTAAGCACTTAGGGAAGAGTGATCAGACTGGGCAGATGCCCAGGCTGATCTGAGTCTGCGCTGGGCGCACAGCCACTTTGTTGGTTTTCTCGTGTCGTGGCTC
The DNA here is from genome assembly GCA_963989385.1 of Ctena decussata. Taxonomy (NCBI): domain Eukaryota; kingdom Metazoa; phylum Mollusca; class Bivalvia; order Lucinida; family Lucinidae; genus Ctena; species Ctena decussata. Next base: position 122,143,206 of record OZ022498.1, read on the forward strand.
ATTATGTGATGGGCAGGTGCAAGTTTAGGCCAGCTATCCCTTTGTAGAAGAGCTTGTAGTGTGAGAGAAAAGGGGTTCAGGTTTTGAACAGACTTGACAGAATTACAGGCTTCTATGAGTTGTTGGTGTTTGTAAACGCCCGAAGGGTCCATTATGCATGTCACAATTCATATTTTGGGTATGAAAACTAATTAATGAAGTTAGTGTATGCATGTGTTTTGCTGTGATAAAATTTAACCCGTTTAAAAGTGTCTAGCCAAAATACTTTCTGACTTTCACAACTGGGTCCAGTTGTTCAAAGCATGGTTAGCTTAAAGAAGCTATTTTTCAAGGATTTGTTGAGTCTTACAGTACTCAAAAACCTATTAGTACAGTAATATGTTTTGCAGTAAAAATAAGAGGGACGAGAGTGCCTCACATTTTTTTGGCAAAAAATGGCAATATTTTTTAATACAGGATGCTTGAAAACTTACATTCGTGATATCTTACAACATTGTTAGTTTTGACCAACCAGACCCAGGGTTCGAGGTTATAACACTTGAGAGTAATCTCAAACTCAAAATAAAGCACACTGATTGGCTGCTTCCGAGCAGATGCTCGGAAGCAGCCAATCAGTTTGCTTTATTTTTAGTTTGAGAATGTACTCAAGCTTTATAACCTCTGGGCCTTGTGTCTTTGCATGGATGATGTCCAGCATGGGAAAAGAGGTTATTGTGACCTGATGAGGCTCAACAAAAACAACATAAATGTAGCTACCAGAGGATGCATTTAGGATTTCATACGAGATTAACCATTTTGTGTTCATTAAATTAAATTTACTACCCAAAAGAAGTGTTTTATCACCATAATATTTTTCTGTATACCTAATTACAAAATCAACATATTTCAAAGAGAAACACAGTAAAAGCATGGTTTTCTTTTGCTTTTAGTTTGCTGTAACTTTAGTGTTTCTGTAAAGGCCTGACAAGCTGTGGATAGCACTTATCCTGTTGGGGCAGGGATACGGTTTAGCTTGCTACACATATCAATTTTGTATAAGTAAATATGGCTGTATTATTAGCTCTATGGTCTTACAAGATATCTTTTGAGTAGTATTATGAAGAACAATTTAGACATCAGAAAGCTCATGACTAATGTATGGTGGGCATTTACTTGGATTCACAGGAGGGAGGAGCCTGCTTCCAAATGGAGTCAGGTTCCTGGGTCATGTGGGTAATGGGAGAGCTTTACCTGGAGGTGCAACCTTTCATCATATTGTTAACAGTCCCATGATATGTGGTAATTTTATTGTATCAGCCGTAACCATTTATTGTAAATGTGTTTGTGCTGAATAAAATTTGTCATTTGTAAAGAATCTCTCACTGCAATCTGAGTTTGATAAAGAAATAAAGAAAATTAAAAAAAATAAATAAATGTCGTATCTGGAGTACAGTATGGTAATTATTTGATTATCAAACTTGAGTTTACCCTTCTAAAAATACCACAAATATATAAAGCAGTCTGGTTTTCTCTTCGGAAACAATCCCAAAGATCTAGATCATCTTAAAAGATGGATATAGATCTTTGAGATTGCTTGGGAAATGAAAATCAAATACATGTACAGTAAGTACAAAAAAAAATACACACACACACACAAAGAGTGAAGATATAGTCCTGCCACTAGTGTTTCTTGATCTTAGACTCATGTTATTCATGTTTCCATTATTTCTTGATCTATTTTGTTTGTTTCCAGTATATTCACAGTGTTTTATGTACATGTATACAAAGGAAAATTATAGTGTTATAGTGTTTATTGCCAGTTATCTCTGTTGCCAGTTACGAGGGCAGTTCAATAAGTTTGTAGAACTCGGTATTTTTCTATACAATTCAAGATTTCCTTTTTCATTTTTGTGCAGTGTAAACCTTTGTCAGTTGAATGATAACAGCCTATTCAGTCAACAGGTACATTTTTAGCTTGCCTGAACAAAGTTCAGGAAGAGCTATTGCACTACCCCCGGAGTCAGCGGCGGCGTTGGTGTTGGCTGCGGCGGCGGCTTTAGCAAAATGTTAAAGTTTTACGTTAAAGTTTTTTTATGTGATGGGCAAGGCGCTGTCAGGCAAGCTATCCTGTCCCTGTGACAGGTCTTGTTTGCTCTTACTTTTTGTTTGAAAACCTATACTCATAGGCAAAAATGGAAAGTCAGAATATTGAGTCATAAAGTTCCTCACTAAGGAGGGTGCAAAGGCCAAAGAAATCCATCGGCATATGGCTGATGTGTATGGTGATAGTAGCCAAAAGTATTCCACAGTGGCAAAGTGATCAGCAGAATTTAAACTAGGGCGAGACTCTTTAGAAGATGACCCAAGGCCAGGTCGCCCTGCTGATGTCATCAGCCAGGAGATGATCGACCATGTTGAGAGACCTGGCTAAATGATCGCCGAATCAAAGTTGCCGAACTTGCTTCAGAATGTGGTATTTCTAATGGAAGTGTTTACACTATAATCCATGAACATTTAGGCATGTCAAAAGTATCTGCTAGGTAGATACCCAGAAACCTGAACATGCAAGATCGTCAGCAAAGGGTGGAGTCAAGTCAAGAACTTCTGGAAGTGTACAATGCCAATTCAGAGGACTTTCACACTCGTCTTGTAACAGGAGATGAAACTTGGCTTCACCACTGGGACCCAGATACTAAAAAAGAGTCCATGCAATGGAAGCACCCTTGCTCACCCCCACTTAAGAAATTTCGCACCCAACCATCAGCCAACAAGGTAATGGCTACGGTTTTTTGGGACTCCAAAGGGATTATATTGATAGATTACGAGCCTGCTGGTACTTCAATTACAGGAGAATAGTATGCCAATGTCATTAAACAATTAAGGGTTGCTATTAAAGAAAAACGAAGGGTAAAGCTAGCCGCTGGTGTCCTTCTTTTGCATGATAATGCCCCTGTGCACAAGTTCAGAGTGGCACAAACGGCTGTTCGTGAGTGCAAGTTCGAGCAATTAAATCACCCGCCATACAGTCCAGACATGGCCTCAAGTGATTATTATCTGTTTCGAAATTTGAAGTCCCGGTTGCGTGGAACTAGATTTCGGGACGATGATGAGCTCAAGGCTGCTACAGAGGCTTGGTTTGGGGACCGGACGACTTTTATTTCAAAGGCATAGACTGCTTAACGGAAAAGTGGACCAAATGCATTGAAGTAAAGGGGGGTTATATTGAAATATAATGTTGAAACCATCTTCCAATCTGTCAGTTAAACCCCGAGTTCTACAAACTTATTGAACTCCTCTCGTATCTGTGTGCCCATAACAGAATATTTATGCACCTTTTTTCCTAGCCATTTGAAATATTTTCTGATAGGAGAAAAGAAGATAATTTACCTTGGAGTTATCTCCCTTGATCACTTAATCAAAATATTGAACCAAGAGACATGAATAGAATAACGTCATGTATTTAAGATGTTTTCATGCAAGTATATATTCCTGGTTTTCATCGAATTTTCATGTGTCTTGTTACTACATGTATGTGAGCAGTGTTACTGTAAAGCCTGTCACTACGAAGCCTGTCTTAAAGGGTATGTGAACAGGGCCTCCCAAACCAGCCTTACCCACTGGTCAAACATGCATACATGAAATGATTTCAGTGTTCTAGATAAGAAGGGGTAACAGAGATAATTTAGGGATGATTTTCTGTATTTCTCCTCTAAAATAAGAAGGGGTAACAGAGATAATGTAGGGATGATTTTCTGTATTTCTCCTCTAAAATCCTGTTATGGCCCTTCATTAGAGCTGTCTCAGCAGCCTCACTGAGATGGTTCAAATGAAGGGTCTGAATGTGTGTTTTCATTGAGAAAGGAGAAAAATTCAGACTTATTCTTGAAACCCCATCTTATCTGTAGCTCTGAGGTATTTCACAACTGGGGAATCACACATAATTTCTGAGGTGTTCAGACTTGTCTGATTGATTATGCCAAGTTCACCTGCATTTAAAGATGTTTTCTGGTGATATGGCTGAAATGCTAATGTTATATTTATTTTCATTTGTCAAGCATTTGCTGACAAAGAGTTACAGCTGTTGTTTCTCTAAAAGCACCATTTTGGTTTCAATCCTGAAAACTGTTTTAGTGAAGTAACTTCATGTATGAGCCGTGACACGAGAAAACCAACAAAGTGGTTGTGCGCCCAGCGCAGACTCAGATCTGCCTGGGCATCCGCCCAGTCTAATCACTCTTCGCTAAGAGCTTATAGTGTATCTAAGGGTCTAAGCTACCTCTATGCGGACAGCGAAGACTCTGATCAGACTGGGTGGATGCCCAGGCTGATCTGTGTCTGCGCTGGGCGCACAACCGCTTTGTTGGTATCTCGTGTCGCGGCTCATATTGTCTTCTAAACTGTAACAGCAAGTGGTGAAATACAAGACATGTCACATGTTCATGGTTCTTAGTTCATTTGCAAAAAGAAAGACTCAGGCCAGCCAATGTGTGCATGCAGCTTTATCAGTTGCTGTATTCACAGAATGTATATTTTAACTTGTGAATGCCCTAACTTCATATGTTCAGGCTGGTTTAAAGCATGCACATTTACCTGTCATGCACAAGTCTGTCAAAAGATTCTCATTCAAGATCTCAAAACTCTATTGTTACACATTTTGTGTTATTCTGGACTGGTTTCCTGATAACATCTTGTCTTATCCTGGACTGGTTACCTCATAACATTTTGTCTTATCCTGGACTGGTTTCCTGATAACATTTTGTCCTATCCTTAACCAGTTTCCTGATAATTTCTTATCTTATCCTGGACTGATTTTCTGACATTGTTGCTTTGCAGGGTGAAATCTGATTTTCTTGCTGATCTCAGAGTCTATATTAAACAGCTGCTGTAAATAGGATTCTCATAAATTTTTATATAAATATATATGCAATAAACGCATAGATCTTGGCTGTGTTAGACAAATCTGGTAGATTCTGCTTAAAGGCATGGAGAGTTTCAACCTTTGTTGACAATATTGATATAAAGAGCATGTATGAAGAACATGGTATATTATTGTATTCGGAATAGTATCCTAATTGAGCATTAGATAAACTAGAAATTAATGCAGATATTTTTTGCACTTACCCTATTTATTTGGTTATAACACATATTGTTTCCATTCATAAACAACCCAAGAAATGTAGATCTATCTTAATCCTTAATGAAAAATGAAAAATTGTTGAATTTGCAGTGTAGATCCAGATGAGGTGGATCATCATTAGCCACCTCATCTGGATCTACACTGTTTGCCCTGTAGTCTTTGAATTCTCAATATGATATAGCTTGGACAAAACATTTTTTTTAAATTTCTGCAGACGTAAATTTTGTCATCTGCTTTTTGGCGCATTAAGGGTTAGAAGCAGGATCCAGATATTTGTGATTGTTTCCATTGGATTGTTTTTGAAGGAAAAAATGCAAACTTGTAGCAAAATTACAAAAGACTGGTTCAGATATTTGGACTCATCTAAAGGGCCCCCCCCCCCCCCCCCACCACATCCTATAATCAAATAATTATGGTATATCTCCATTATCAAGATATGGCTCTTATTATTATCGCCTTTTTCAAGGTCAGGTTGTTGATAATCCAAAATGCATGGTGTTAAGGTGTATGGGTTTACCTCCACATTGTTCAACCATTTTTACAAGGGTCAACAACTTTTGTGACTACATGTTTGCTTCCTTAAATCTAGAAATTAGGATCAACTCTTAAAGGAAAGAATTCCCTCCCATTCCTAGTGGACCATTTTTCTTTCCTTAAAGAGTTGACCCTTGTTGAAAAGGGAGGCAAAGCAAAAGTGAAAGAAGCTGAGTTGCTTTCCTTGAATGTTCAGACACCTTAACAAATTTATGAGCCGCGAAATGACAAATCAGCAAAGTGGCATGTTCACCCAGCAAAGCCTCAGATCTGCCTGGGCATCTGCCCAGTCTGATTAGAGTCTTTGCTGGTGGCTTGACGGTAGCCTAGACACTAAGGTACACCTTTAGCACACACTCAGGGAAGGCTCTGATTAGACTGCCCAGGCTGATCTGAGTCTTTGCTGGACTCACATGCCACTTTGTTGGTTTCGTGGTGTCCCCGCTCTTACAGCTAAGTCCATGGCTTAGTATTAAAGCTCTCATAACTGTAAACTAAACATTCCAAGTCAATATCCTGTGATAAATACAAACATATTTTACTATACAGAGTTGTGTGAACAATAAAATATTTAAAATCTTATCAGCTATTGTTTTAATGAACACCTATTTTTCTTGCCTTATCACTGACTGTTTTGTTATTTTACCTGCTAACGTCTTTGATGTGACAGGACAAGCTTTTGAAAACCTTGTTGCACCCAGATCAGACTTTTTTCATGAGAAGACTAATTAGGATATATTTTCATTCTATAAAACATTACAGCCACAAACATTTTAAACCATTATGGAAACTCCCTTGGGAATGCTGTTAACAATTTGTCACCAACAGGCCCAGCCCAGTTAGATAAGGGCTTTTTCTCATGAAAGGCTTGATGGATTATGGCCAAACTTTGTATGAAGCATCAGTGTCTCTGAAATTTGAGCTGTGGCATGACAAAACCAACAAAGTGACATGTGCATCCAGCGAAGACTCAGATCAGCCTGGGCATCTGCCCAGTCTGATCAGAGGCTTTGCTGTCCGCATGGAGGTAGCTTAGACCCTTAGCTATCCTTTAAGTGCACATCAAACTCTTATTGGACTGAGTCTTTGCCTAGCACACATACCACTTTGTTGGTTTTGTCGTGTCCCTGCTCATTTGAGGAAAATTTCCCATTTTGATGAACAAGCAGATCATAATGACCATCATCTTTAAAAAGAAATTGGCTGGATGAATTTTAACCAAATTTGTTATGAACTGCCTAATATTCAAGTCTGGAGATGCACATCATTATAAAAAATGATTCATTCCACAGAAGATTTGAATTAACATGGAATTAAATTATCTGAGAATAATTATTTGCTTTAGAAAAAAATTTGACTCTTCCATTGCTTGAATTTCAGGTAGCATCTCACTCATAATTCGAGAGGAGCATGGCATACAATGTATACCATGCGCCTCTCAAATTATAAGTGAGATGATGCCATAGATAGATCTTTTACCATAGCAACTATGGAATAACCAACTGCTGTGCTTAATACCTTGGCAGAATGATGTCTCAATGATGTCACTTAGACATCAATTTGAACTTTTAGTTGCTATGGTAAAGATTTATGATGTCATTGGCTCCAGAGCATGGCAAACAATGTATGCCATGCTCCACCAATTTTTCAATGACATCCCAAACTGAAATTTGCATCAACAGAAACGTCAGATTTTCTGGAATATTTATTCTCAGGTTATTTAATTCCGTGTTCATTGTGGTTTTTGTGCTCAGTGAGGGTTTCAGCTCCATTTGGAGTCTTATTACAGCATGGGCTTGTATACAGAGATCTGGGTCACGTGTACACCAAATAATAGGTGTGTACATCTGAAAATGGTAGTGATGGAACACAAAGCAGCCATCAGCATTTGCTGACCCCCCAGTTTGTCATGGTTGGTCAGCCCTTTTAAGACTATTTAACCAGCCTTGAGCCAATCCTTGAACAAAGGTTGGTGAAAACTGAAGTTGAAGAAAGCCACTGGATCTACTGTAAGCAGAATTTGGTTTTCTTAACTGTGGAACCAGGTTAGAATTTACAGTAGTGGGAGACCTACTACCAAGTGTTCATGTTCATAGTGCATTATATATCATGATATCTCTCCTAAAAAACTCAATGGCTTTTATGCCAACAAAAAACAGAGGACTCATTGTTCCTGCAGCTCACCTGAGTCCATTCATTCTCAGCATTCAAGGGTAAGTAGCTCTTAGGTAAATTGTACAATATGGTCGAATTTTGAATGCATCAAAGATTTTATGCTTGTCCTAGTTATCAGCAAGTTTGATGAAAATTCAGTAAAAAAAATGGAAGTCACTATGGGCAAGACAAGGTCAAATATGGGCTATTTAAGAACTCAAGGGCAAGTAACTTCAAGGCAAAATGTTCAGTATAACCAAATTTTGAACTCGTCCAAGAGTTTATGCTTGTCCTGGTTATCAGCAAGTTTGGTCAAGTAATTGTTATGAGCCTCTTAGTTTCTGAGAGAAAAGATATTCAACCAAAGTCATCTATGGCCAAGGTCACCAACTGACCTTGACCTCTTGAATTCATAGAGGTTGATGTGGACTGCATTTCTGTATCACAGTCTAATACTAACAGAAAAAAATGAACTTTTTCAACTTTTCCCATTCAAAAATCTAAAGGATCAAATTTGACTATGCTGTAAAATAGGTCAAGGTCAACCCAGGATTGTCATTTATATTTGTAGTACTAGAGTCCAAGGTGCTAAATACCAAGCTTTAAGGCATTCGGTCCAGTGGTTCTGGAGAAAACAAATAAGGCTTTTAGCACATATAGGCATGGTGGCCATCTTGGAAATGTGACCTGACTAAATATATAACTTATTTCTCCCTTTGCCTGAAGGCTGCATATGAAATTTATCTGAAATTTGCCCAGTAGTTTCAGTGGAAAAGTCCTTTGAAAATGTTTACAGACAACAGACGAGTGACCTTTGCCCAAGGTGACTAAATGATCTTGGCCTCTAGCATTCATACAGGTTGAAGTCGACTACATTCTATATCACAGAGCACAATAGCACCAGAAGAATGTAGTTTTCAGCTTTAACCATTCAAAAACCTAAGGGACCAATTTTGACCTTGCCATTAAATAGGTCAAAGTCAACCCAAGGTCATGGCAAAAGCAAACTTGGAGAAAATTTTCTCCAAAGTTCAGCAATGCATACAAGTTAGTACTTAGCTTTTTATTAGATTAAGAAAAGCAAAACTATTTTAGCCCTAATAAGTTCAAAGTCAAACATATTTCCATACCAGCAAACAGTAGTGTAACTATAAAATGGGTGACCAGTAAAGAGTATACTATACACCCACACGCCCCATGATAATTGAAAGCGAAGGATCAATAAAACCATCAGACTTTGACATTACAGCAGCAGTAATTTCAAACTATCATGGTAAGAATTGGTTAGTGGATGTACAAATGTAACAACATCAACATTTAACATTCCGCCAAAGCAATTTTGTGTGAACTTCAGCTTGTATCAGCTGACATGACCTACCAAATATCTTCACAAGACGATTCTACAAAATCAACTGATGATACAGTTACAATAAAAACTGATTGTGTATCAGAAAATGAGATTCAAAGATTAAACGTCTTCTTGCAAGATATTTTCTCCACTTGTGAAACAAATATATACCACTGTACTTTGTCAACATATGATCAATCTAACAGATGATACAACTTTTAAACAAAGACATCGCAGAATTCCACCTGCTATGATAGTTCAAGTAAGGGCACGTATTGAACAACTAGCAGCAGGTAGAATATTATGACTATTGCACTCACCATGGGCTTCCAATGCTGTTTTAGATCAAAAGAAAGATTGTAAAACTCGTATGTGCATTGATTATAGACAACTTAATCACATGACGGTTAGGGGTTCATATGCACTTCCTAGAATAGAGGCAATACTGGATACTTTGGCGGGATTGAAATACTTATCGTTTTAGACATGAAATCCGGTTACCATCAGGTAGAACTTTTGGAAGAGCATAAATGTGGCACTGCCTTTACTGCCGGTCCCTTAGATTTCTGGGAATTTAATAGACTTCCTTTCGGGTTAAATAATGACTGGCGAGGTATCAAAGACTCATGGAGAACTGTTCAGGGGATCTCAACATGAAAATTCACACCGTACATTCGACCTTTAACATTTTGGTAGAATCCGGTCGGGTACGGAAAATACAGATGTTTACCGAGGCACGTGCCTTTTCGCGGGTGAGTTATTTTCTTTATTTTTTCTACTTTATGCATGTATTTTGTGGCAGATACATAGTTGTCGTTTTTGTATGTAATCATGTATATATTTGCATGCCATCGTTCTCGTTTTTATCTGCGTTACTGACGAGAAATTTCACAAGAATATGAAAAGGATGGATTTTGCCATCGAATTTTGTCTTTGTAATCTTAATTTCTCCTAGAAGTAAATAATTTATAAAAATATTTTGATGTTTTTTGGTAGCCAGATATCTAAAGCAAATATAAATTCATAAGTAAGATCACGTTGATTGATAACACTTGAGCAAAAGCGGCGTCTTTCATACCATATGGAATTTTCACGTATACGGGTCATGGCAGTCGCTTTCTACGGAAGAAAACGGACGGATGAAATACATTTCGATACGGGGTATAGCAGTCATATTGAAGTAAAACGTTTTGCAGTGTTGGCCGCAGGTGTTGCACAGTTCGCTACTATTTCTGAAGTGTACTTGTCTTCTTCAACATTTTGAATTGATAAAGCACTATTTTATGTCATAGCACATCTTCGCAAGCCAAGGATGCCTTAATAAGCCTCGTTCACACGGGCAAAATTCCTGTGACCAAGTAGGTTTGTCATAGAAAAATGTGCTCATGTGAATGAAAAAAATATGCCAATTTAAACTTTCTTTGTTAAAGTTTCTGTGACAAAGAAACTTTGATCGTGTGAATAAGGCTTTACGTACCCTTGGCCAAAGGCATATTCGTAAATCGAATTTCCCACTGCGCCATTTCTTGGGTGCGAACAACGTCCATCACAATTATCCGTAACGAAATATTTTCCGCATAATAGGCGCTTTGTCGATAGAAAATATCGTGATAGACGGACACTCGGCGCCAGATGTGTGCAACTATAGTTACGCACCGCTGAGCCATTTGGGGAACGTCGTTACAAGAATTGAAACAGAACAGAACAGAAAACATCGTGGATACCGTTAACAGTTACAAACAGGACGGCTCGATAGAGCTGTTAAACCCAAAACAACCAATCAACAACCAAACAGGAGTAGACGGTCAAGATTAACCAGTTCATCAGTGTTTTTGAACAATCATGCGAAGTTGTGCAAAAACTGTGTTTTGAAACAGATCTTCTGATCTAAAACTAACGCGCCGGGGGAGCAACTCGCTGCAGCCAAAGGGCGGCGCTGTGGACAATCTGATTAGCGAATAGGTCGTCGGCAAATTGTAAGGAACAAAGTGGACTTAGTACCCCTGGCTAGCAAAAATGATCATAGCAGAGTTTTCCTGTATATATCAAGAGAAATTTGTTGTTGATGATGCGTTTAGGTATCGCATCACTGGTTGGTATCAGCAATGATCATTTTATACCCCCTTCGAAAGATGGGTCGTATTATGTCATGGCGATATCCCTCCGTCTAGTTGTAGTTCGTCCGTCTGTCACTTTAACTTTCATGTCCGCTCCACGTCTCCTTGATTATTGCTAGGATTTTTGTAAACTCAAGATTACCCTCCTGCCAAGAGCTTTAGCGAGACCCAGTGTAGACCTTGCACGTTGCAGGGTATTTCATCGGCCCAGTTTGATCAGAGTGTTCGCTGTCCGCCCGGAGCTAGCCGAGACCCTAAGCTACCCTTTCAGTGCAGAGCGAAACCTCTGATCAGACTGGGAAGATGCCATGGCTGATCTGAGTCTACGCTAGAGGCACATACCACTTTGTTGGTATTCCGTCTTTAGGAGCGTTGAACTAATCCCGCAGGCACAGAACGTCGAACTGGCGTCGTATTTACTTTGATGAGACATTTTGACGTCGCATCGACGTCAGTTCGACGTCATTACGACATCCTAAGCCCGCTGGGAAGGCTTATGTATAGTCCAACAATCGCCTTTTATCTTGGATTTGAGCTGCAATGTTAACTTTCATCTGCCGTCATCTCAGTGCGCACGTACTAAATTTGTATCTATATCTTATAATAACATTTGAGAGAATTCCACCTTCTAGCACCTCAAACACACCTGGTTAACTTTGTTTTCAAGGATGTTACGAAACGAAAAAGAGCTGAACATTACGAAACGTAAAAATCACAGTTACCAAACGACGCAATCTTCAGGTCGTTTGGTAACTATGACTTCTTCGTTTCGTAACAGCTCTTTTTCGTATCGTAACAGCCCTTGTATATACATAGTTAACCAGAGGTGTGAAAGGTACTCGACTCGATGGGTTACCTTTCACATACTACAAGGTGGATTCGGCGATCTCTTGATCTTTCAACGGTTATTGTAAGACTTAGTGCGAGCGCACTGAGATGATGGCAGATGAAAATTAACATTGCATATTTTATTTTTGTGTCGAGACCGAATATAGGCGTTTAGTGCAACAAATTAAGCTAACGCTCATAGTGCAAGGAATTTACGTCGTGCTTAGTCTTTTCTTCTATTTCCACGTAATCATCGTTGAGTCAATGTCATTCCGTAAAATCAACGTTGATTCTATGTTGATTCAACGTTCTGCGCCCAGTGCATTGGTTGTAAATGGTTGTAAATAACCTAAACTGGCTATATGCAAAACACCGAAGACGTTCAATCTGATGAGTGGACTCTAATGCATTCTGACCACGAACTGATCGGGAACTGTTCTGTGGGCCATCCTGAAGTCTTGAATGCTGAAGACCATAATTGAGCAGGCTGGTCTGGGCTAGAGGCATACTTTTTTTCTTTTGCGATAACAGTACTTCCAGTAGGAAAAATTACCTGCCAGTGCAGCTGGGCGTCCTTGGTGAAGTCTTTACTGCTCCCCGGTGTGTCAAACGAACAGTGACTTCCAGACATGAGCGGTTGTGCAGACAGGTCTGACTCCACACCCAAAAGTGCAGTTAGGTATACATGTATAGCTTCATGTTCAGCAAGAATATAGTATTGTTCTGACATATACGACTAAATTTAAAAACCGTGTGTGTTTGGTTACTACAGACTGGTCTTGGCACTCTCAGCTTTTTTCTGACTTGATGTAAACATGGACGGACGGACGGACGGACGGACGGATGGATAGATGGATGGATTGCAATTTTAAATCAAAAGGTTTGCTATTAAACGTAAACACTCATGTCAAGAAACGAAAACTGAGGTGGTTTGGTCGCAACTCAAGGTCCTCTGGCTTAGCAAATACAATTCTACAGGGCACAGTGAAAGGAAAAAGAAGAAGGAGAGGGGAAGACAATATTAAGAAATGGACTTTGCTAGCTCAGCTAGGGCAGCTGAAGACGAGACTAGGTGGAAAGGGATTGTTGTAAAGTCATCTGTGGTGCACCAACGGCCTTGCAAGGTTACGGGATAGATTCTAGACTAGACCAGCTCATGTTCATATCAGCTTAAGCATCATCTGTATTTTAGTTATACCGGGTTGTCATACATGTGATTTCTTAACACATGAAAGGAACTCCGAGTTATGCATATCCAGATCATCATGTGGACATAATCAGATTGTTCAGGCTTTGCTCAGATCGGCTGTATATGAATCACATGATCATATCGTCCTTTTACCTTTTAGAAGACGATGCGAAGATATTAGAGGCTTGCCATTCAGTGTCAAAACCGAGCTGTTCACATGAAAAATCGGTAAAGTAGCATGTGCGTGAGTTGTTATGCATACTTGTAAGATTGAAAATGCCTAGCCTATTGGTCATCACAAATAATGAGACATTCCATTCTGACACACAACGTCAAAACAACGTTGTACATAACGACCTGGATGCAAGGTTATGACGCTATACTGGCGTGCGACCAGTGGTGGCCGCGTACCAGTGGTGGCCATTTGCGTTCTGCACTCGCAGGAACACGCATTTGTTATGTCTCAGATTCGGCCATTTTGTACAAGGTAACAAAACAAACGCCCGGGAAGAAGCTGGGTAAAATTCTCTGCCTGGGAGGCAAAAGGTAAACAATGTCACCAGGCCACCCTCGCATCAACATCATTGCCTTTCCGGGGAACTACAACACTTAACACGTACATAAATAAATACAGAAATAAACATGTACAAATTACTGATTAATGTTCATTTATCAGGAAAAGGGTATAACCTGCAACCAAAGCATCTAAATTCTTGTAAATTACAGCACACGTGTAACAATTATTTATGTATGTTTTCGATGTAATACGTAGCGTGTGCCTAGTAACACAATATGTCGGTTACAAGATAAAAAGGTGTAATAAAAAACGGCCACCACTGGTAGCCTGCCAGTATTATTATCTATACAAGGTTGTTGCGATGTCATAACGTTGCATTGACGTCGTCAGAAGGTTTTTTAGAAGCTGTATGCATGCTGTGTTAAAAGAAAAAAAAGAAGATTGTTGTGCAATATTCGATCTTTTCATGCAGAACATATTATGCCGTTGTCAAGTAGCAGAAGAGAATTGCGCATGACGTAACAGCATGCACATTCTCCATTCAGAGCATTAGAGCTTCAGGTGGATGGGTATACACTTCCAAGGGAAACACCTCTGTACTTTTCATTTGGAGTAAATCTTTTGGAAGGATTTCTTTCTCTGGGGAGTAAAAAATTCTCAAAAAAATAAAACCCCTGTAAAACGGTGGGAAACGTTGATAATAAGCAGTTGAGCAGATAGGTTTAAGCTAGAGCAACAGCTCTAAATCTTTCAAGTCGGTTACAGTCTTTAAGATTCAACCAGGCCCCATGTTTATAAAACTTTTTTTGTTGCTCAACTCAGCTGAGCATGTGGATACCCAGACTGATCTGAGTCCTTGACGGGCACACATGCCCGATAAACACACAATGTTCTCAAATTGCGGAGTGATTTCAGCAGTCGCTGTGGAAGCTGGTTAGACACGGATGCGCCGGCTGATATGTCTCTGGTGGCAAAATACTTGGTAGACCGAATATCTGTTTTATTTAGATTTTGAGCCTCGTAAATTTAACGGCACTTCTGAGTTTGAAGATGTATGTGACATACAAACCAGCTTATTCACATGCGGAATCTGAGGTAATTTGATACAGGTTTTCCGCCATTTTACAAGGAAAACAATTTTTAAGACTTCCTGTTTGATTCACAGGAGGATAAAGCCTTCCAAAATGGGATCAACTCTTTCAAAGATGGAAAGGGATATAAAATGGAAAATGTCGGTGTTGCTTCCCCGGAAACTCCGAAAGTGTACCTATTTACCTAAAGACAGATTTTTTACAAGGGTCGTTCCCGATGTGAGCCAGTATGGACATATGAAGTAATATTTTCACATTTAAAAAGCAGTGACTAGCGTTTGGGCAAGTAATAGCGCTCCCGGATTCTTCAATCTTCCTGGGTATGACAGAAATCTTGTTTGAAAGTCCCTTGAATCGGAAATCATCCATCGAATACGAAAGTGAAAGTATGATAAATTTGTCCGCTGATGTTTTTGTATTATTCCCCGTACATGCTCAAACTTACGACTGAAGGCGCAATTCAATTCCCACATGGAAACAACAAATTCATTTAAGTGCCTGAGTGAATAAAACGATGCCTGAATAATTTACTATTACCGTACGTTATTTATAACCCTGCAGGCACATGACGTCGTAATGACGTCGGTCAGACGTCGATGCGACGTTATGGTGTCACATTGACGTCAGTACAACGTCATTCTGACAGTACGACGTCATTTCGACGTCATGTGCTCACTGGAACCCGATCTTATAATTAAGAATAATTAAGAAAAATGTAACACCTGGCCACGACGCCATTTTTTTCATGACCAACGAGGCAGCCGGTTTTGGTTGATAGTTTGATATGATTGTGATTTCCCTTTTCCTATAACGGGAGGCGCCGTAGTCGAGTGGTTAGAGTGTTTCGGGTCACCGGAAGGTCATGATTTCGCAGCTCACCGTCGCCATCCGACGACTGGAAAACTCTCTCTGCATGTCAACCCAGCAGTAAATATGGGTACCTTTTTCGAATCAGGGAAGAGTAAGGCAACGAAAGGAGAGAGATGGGCTCCGCCTTTCATCAGCTATGCCCAAAATACAGTGGGTCTCAAACCCCCGTTGCCCCTACGGCTTTTATGGCTATGGGAAACCTTTTACCTTTTTTCCTGTAAAAGGTTCAGTTTCATACAAAGCTAAATCGCGCATTAGCTGTAACAAGTTTTCATAATCTAACAACAACAAAAAAACTTGTTATCGAGCAAATTTTGTCAGGTTTTGAGGGCAGGATATGGGATTTGATTGTAGCAATTCCTGACCATTGCCTGTTCTTATCAAAGGGACTCGAGTCATATGGTTTGTTTCTTCGATCCCAATGGCAAACGATCCGTTTGTACATGGAGTACTTCATATACACCACCCTGTACAAGCGGATTCTTATCTTTCATTGGGCTCGAAGAAACAAAGCATATGACCAAGCCCCTGTGGTTTTCATGTTTACTTTGACAACAATTGACCCAATCGTAACACTTCGGCCAGTTCCGTATCCGCAATATCGAAGATATCGGCGAGGATGTCCGATTGCAATTGCCCCTATGAAAGATCACACTCTAGGATGTCATGCATTAGCCTACTTGTGAGTGTCGAAGAGTTTGCAATTTTATCATATGAATTGGTTACTGAAATACATGTACAGCTCATAATGCACAAAAACTTTTAACAAGTATTACACAGAGAAATCAATAAAACCTTACCATCGAAGTGACTCGAAATCGAAATGGCTGTGACCAAAACATGCAGGATGACGTCACACGGTGACGTATTTCTGCCCATTGCCTTGAATTGACTGTAGATGAGCAACGTCATGTACCAACTCCTCTTAGAAACCTTACCCAGCAGTCACACAGCATTCACTCCACATTGAAACATCGTTGATCCAATGTCATTCCGTTGAATCAACGTTGATTCTATGTTGATTTCAACGTTGTATGCTCAGTGCTTTGGTTGGTAAATGTCCTGAATTGGGTACATGCAAAACATCGAAGACATTCAATCTGATGAGTGGACTCTGTGTATGAATTACATGATAGTCTTTTAACCTTTTGAAGAAAGTGCGGAGATGTTTGATGCTTGCCATTTAATGTCAAAACCGAGCAGTGCACAAATAATAGATCGGTAAAGTAGCATGCGCGTGAGTTGTTACGCATACTTGGGAGATTAGAAATGCCTAGTAAACCGGTTAATTATCAGAAATAATGCGACAATTCATACTGGCATACTGCGTCGAAACAACGTTGTAACAATGTCGACCCAATGTTACGACGTTTCACTGACATCTATACAAGGTTGTTGCGATGTCATAACGTTGCATCGACGTCGTCACAACGTTTTTTTAGTCTTACGCTGTTTGCATACAAGTTAAAAGAAGAAAAATGAAGATTGTTGTGCGATATCCGCTCACTTCATGCAGAACATATTATGCCGTTGTCAAGTAACAGAAAGGAACTGCGCATGAAGTAACAGCATGCACACGTTCTCCATTCAGAGCATAATATGAAAATGGGCACTGCCTTAGGGCGAGCACATCGCTCTTTATCTTTTTTTTTGTAGTATTGAATTTGTATTAAAAGCTTTGCAACTCCACAGCTGCGAACTCCGTCTACAAACTGATGAGAAACTGTCAGAAAACAGATTTACCCCTAGTAATCTATCCCCTCGAAAAACGGGCTATACTTTTTCAGTTCCTTCTCTACAGTTTTTTATTTCCTCTGAATTATTTCATCCAACGTTCAGCCTCCTCGCATTGAAGCGGTTAACGTTGACGCCATCTTGTTTTTCTCAAACGGAACGTTTGACGTCATTACGTAACGTAGCGACAGAACGACTGTACGCTGTACATAAGTTTTTCGTCAATTTCCATTCGAACCAGTCTAATTCTAACTTCCGTTTGGTGTCGTCATGAAAGAAATTTCATTGAAAGTAATGTATCTTACAGGTAAAAATATGCCTTACCATTCTTCTACAATAGAGCTCCCACTCTTTCAAAGCTCCTTTGCGCCTGCAAGCGACTGCTCGCTAATAGTTCGGCAAGCGGAGCTTCAGGTGGATGGGTATACACTTCCAAGGCAAACACCACACCTCTGTCGTTTTCATCTGGAGTAAATCTTTTGCAATGGAAGCATAAAAATTCTCAATACAATCCTAACAACGAAAAATGTATGGCCAATTTAGTACAAGATATAAAATTAGGAATAAAAGTGGCATAACATATGAATTTGCAATTAGACTGCTGTACTTAGTGCCGTCTGTGATAGACCCGTACCATAAAAATGAATAAAAACGACCGTATCTTCCGTAATCGCCGTCCGTTATATTCCTTACCAAATCAAAATATACCGACTGCCATTTCCCGTATATTTAGCGTCACCTAGCAACCGAATAAAAAGATAATGGTCCTGAATTATTTCCATCTATTTGCACCGTTTCAGAGAAAGGGACAAAATATGTCCTCTAGCTATGAAAATTGAAGAAACAATCCAGCCAGCTCACCAGAAACTAAGAAAATGACTTACCCGCGAAAAAGCGCGCGCTTGGATAAACATCTGTATTTTCCGTACCCGACCGCGTTCTACCAAAATGTTAAAGATCGAATGTACGGTGTGAAATTTGTGCAATCTATGTTTACGAATGGATATTTTCCAAGCACACTAGAAGAATATCTTGGTCGTCTAGATGAAGTCCTCACAAGACTGCAAGAGTGTAACTTAAAGTGACGCATCAAGATGCGTAAGTTTCTTCAAATTTAAGTTAATACTTTAGGGCACATAGTTTCAGAAAATGTTGTTGAGGCTGACCCTGAAAAGATCGAAAAAAAAAAAAAAAAAGAATTTGCCAAAACCACAGTATGCAGAAGTCCAACAGTTCACATCGTTTGCAGGCGACTTTAGGCATTTTGTAAAAGATTTTTCCAAAATTGCAAAGCCTTTGACAGATCCGCATCCGAACACAACGGTCAAAAACGGAAAAAGTCAGATCATCCAAACCGTTTACCTGGGGTCAGGAACAGCAAGGTGCTTTTGATCAGCTAAAAACCGCATTATCAACATATTAAGTAGTAAGGACCGTCACTTTGGCCCCGTTTTTTCCCATGTATTTTTACATAGACTTTTGGCCTGAAAAAAAAACTAAGTCCGTACCGTACGGTCGCCTAGTGTAAAAATACATGGCCGTGTCCAAAGATGTCAATCCATGAGTTAACTTCCTCAGGCTAGTGAGCCTCTGTTAGGCCCTTTTAAAGCCGTAGAAGTCAAGTTCCTAGGCTCGCAGAGTTGTTCTTAGGACGATTCAGCGCCATTTTCCCACAAGAAATAGCCGTGGGATCTTGCACGCAACTTTGCGGGACGTTGTAGGAAGTTTGTAGGATCAGTAGGAGCACACAAGAAAACTTGCGGGATCACGCGACGTCTGTGGCCAGTTGTGACGTTATGTTATAGGAAGTCTGTAGGAACTGTAGGATCCCACAAGAATTCTTTGCGGGATCACGCGACGTCTTTGGCCAGTTGTGACGTTATGTTTGTACGTTTATGACGTCAGTTATTTCTAGCCGAAGAATACAAGACGTTAGCCTCCATAGAAGCTGCGCTTAGCATATTTTAAGGGAAAATAGCCACATCCACACATCCACACTGAAATTGTGGAGTTAATGTGGATGATGTGGATGTATTGTGGCTGATGTGGATCCACAATGTGGAGTTTCCACACGTCCACATCTACACATTTGACAGTGTGGATGATGTGGATTTGATGTGGATGTTTTGTAGATGTTGTGTGTAGTTTATGTGGATGATGTGGATTTGATGTGGATGTTGTGTGGAGCTTATGTGGATGATGTGGATTTGATGTGGATGTTGTGTGGAGTTTATGTGGATTTGATATGGATGATGGCCTAAGCGAATTTGTCGAATGTGTAGATGTGGACGTGTGGAAACATCCACATTGTGGATCCACATCAGCCACAAAACATCCACATCATCCACATAAACTCCACATAACATCCACAAAACATCCATATCAAATCCACATAAACTCCACACAACATCCACATCAAATCCACATCATCCACATAAGCTCCACACAACATCCACATCAAATCCACATTATCCACATAAACTAAACACAACATCTACAAAACATCCACATCAAATCCACATCATCCACACTGTCAAATGTATAGATGTGGACGTGTGGAAACTCCACATTGTGGATCCACATCAGCCACAAAAGATCCACATCAAATCCACATCATCCACATTAACTCCACAATTTCAGTGTGGATGTGGCTATTTTCCCTTAAAAATATGATAAGCGCAGCTTCTATGGCGGCTAACGTCTTGTTTACTTCGGCTAGAAATAACTGACGTCATAAACGCACGAACATAACGTCACAACTGGCCAAAGACATCGCGTGATCCCGCAAAGAATTCTTGTGGGATCCTACAGTTCCTACAGACTTGCTATAACATAACGTCACAACTGGCAAAAGACGTCGCGTGATCCCGCAAGTTTTCTTGTGTGCTCCTACAGATCCTACAAACTTTCTACAACGTCCCGCAAAGTTGCGTGTATGAGCCCACGGCTATTTCTTGTGGAAAAATGGCGCTGAATCGTCCTAAGAACAGCTCTGAGAGCCTAGGAACTTGACTTCTACGGCTTTAAAAGGGCCTAACAGAGACTTACTAGCCTGAGGAAGTTAACTCATGGATTGTCATCTTTGGGGACCGCCATGTATTCTTACACTAGGCGACCCTGCGGACTTAGTTTTTTTCAGGCCAAAAGTCTATGTGAAAATACATGGGAAAATCGGTCCCCAAAGTGACGGTCCTTTCTACTAACATATCCAGTTCTGGATTTTGCAGATTATGACCTCCCTTTTGAGATTTATACTGGTGCGTCTTAGCAGGGCGTTGGTGCTGTACTCTACCTAAACAAAATGGCGAACTGAGATTTATCATTTTGGCAAGCAGAAAGTTGAAACAAATCAGAAAAGAATTATCTGGTGGCAAAGTTAGATTTTGTAGCGTTGAAACGGGCAGTTAGTGAAAAACTGCACGATTATCTTTATGGTTGAAAATTCACAGTTGTAGCTGACAATAGAACGTTTACATATACCCTCTCAAAAGCGAAATTAAATGAAAACGGTCACAGATGGCTGTCTGTGTTAGCATCATATAATTTTGACATTGTCTACAGGTCTGGTAAATATAATACAGATGCAGATGTGCCTTCTCGATTCCCAGGTAACAGAAATGAACAAACTACTCAAGTTCCAAATGAATCCGTTATATGTGCTAGTGTGGTAACACCTCCTTTGAAAACTATATCTATGTTAGTAGTTATTCTTTCTGCAACAGTTTCCAGGTGATTTCATTGCATAGATTGAGCAAAGAGAATTCAGAAAACAGCAGTTAGAAGACAAAGGACCTGGTATGATAAGGGCCATTTTTGGCCCCGTTCAAATTCTCTTAAAATTACATGGTTTCTATTGCTTATCATTCGTGTGTATGGGAACAAAACAGAAATAATATATTTCGTTTTTTTTTTTTAATTCTCAAAATTACATGATTTCTTACATGCCTGTGTTGTTTCAATAATATTCAGGAAAATTGCAAGAAAAATGAGTTTAATAGCTTTTCTTTTAAAGAAATATGACAGCCACAATAGCTTTTGAAAGCTCTTGATAATAAGGCGTTTGCTGAGATGCATATACGTTGGATAACACTGTTTACCACCATTTCACTGCATCAGGCCTGTCCAGGTACCCCACACACTCACTTAAAGCAAGTCCAGAGACGCTAACCAAAAAATTTCAACAGGTCAATATAAAATGTTTACCAAATTATTCCTTGTGTTCTAACTAAGAAATTGAATACCCGCCAAATATGTTTATTTTGTCTATGAGCGGAGATATTAGCGCTTTGATATTGAGAACGCTGGAAATATGTTCCAAGAGCTGCCAATTTGGTACCAAAAAATAATAAAAAAAAAGTATAGAGCCCGGTCTCCAGCACCTTTAATATTTTCATGACACATCGATTTATCTAACGTTTGTCTGCTCACAAAATATAAACTATGCTGGAGGCCGGGCTCATAAATTTTGAAAGCTGCAAAAGCTACCAAATTCGTCATTTTTGTCAAAATCCGCCGTGTGTATGGGTATGTTCAAGATAAAAACAGAAATATTTTATGCAAGAACTGATTAATTTTGTGTCTGCTGTTACATTCTAGGTTGGAACTTTCCTATGTATACATGTTTTATTGAAACAGAACTTTTAAAAATTGAATTTTCTTGCGGGGGGGGGGGGGAGTTGGGGGCAAAAATGGGCCTCATTATACCAGGACCTTTGTTTGGTTTTGTGTTTGAGCCGTAAGAAGTAAAGCATTACCAGATAAAGCAACACTTAAAACAGGGAATACCTTGCAATGCAAAGGACTTTCAAAAGGTTGAAACTAATAAGAGTTGTGCTTTAGTTACATGTAACACGTTTTGTCAGGTCTCCATAATGATATGGGCATTCTAGGTAAAGACCGTAATTTATCTGTACTGCGTGACAGGTTTTTCTGGCCTGGGATGGCAACAGACAAAGAGAATTGGATCAAGAACTGTAGTTGATGCACCAGAAGACAGTCCAAATCAGATATAAGAGCCCTTTTGGCAAACATAACATCACATTACCCACAGGAGTTAGTTTTTGTGGATTATTTCACCTTAGAACCATCTCAAGGTAACATTTGCAGCATATTGGTCATCATACACCATTTAACAAGATTGTTGTAGCAATTCCAACAAGAAACCAAACAGTTAAAACAACTGCTGATGCACTGTACAAAGAGTTTTAAGTTAGATATGGAAAATCTCCTCGGTTCCACTCTGACGAAGGTGTAAACCTTGAAAGTCAACTTAAAAGTGTAGTTACTCTTTAAATTATCAAATAGCTGTGTGACATCATGAACATACAGACAAGTTGGACAACGCCGTATCACGCTGCTGGAAATGGATTGACAGCGCTTTAATAGGACTCTGATTTCCATGTTAGTCACTCTCGAAACAGATAAAAAGAGAAAATGGAAACAATGCGTGTCTCTATTAGTTCATGCATATAATTGCATTAAACATGAGAGCACAGGGTACTCCACGTATTTATTGTTGTTTGGAAGAGAACCAAAACTTCCAGTAGGTATGGCTTTTGGTCTTTAAAAAGACAGTGATATAAAACCACATACACTGAATTTATCAGTGATCTTCAACAATGAATTCAACAAACGTTTGGTAGAATGCAGAAAAACTAAGGTAAAATGAGAATCTTAAACAGCTCCTTCAAGAGCAGAGAAAACATTCAGAAGAAGGAACATGGGCCAGACTTCGTAGTTTTGGCTAATAAAGCCTCATCAGTGACCCTGACAATATCTGGTGATGAAACCAGAGAAAAGCATACTGAAATTTCTAAATTTCAACTGGGCAGTCGATTCAAAGGCTGGCTAGTATCAAAAAGGGTCCAAATAATATAAAAGATGATGATCTAGAAAAGAGTCTAAACAAATCTAAACTTTCAGATTTCTCAGAATATATCCTCTAATAAAATAAAACTGCACTATGGATGATGTACGGGGAGGCGTTTTACGGCCGCCACACGGCAAAACACCAGCTGCAGTGAAGTAAAATGAAAATCAGCTGCTGACAACATAGGTGAAGACATGAGTACTCGTGCAGTGGTTGGTCCGATGAATGATGGGGACATCCAAGATCCAGATCAACACGTGTCATACTTGACAGACCATCAATCAGTCAGAATTGAAGATGAAATTTCATTCAAAACCGATTTTCAGGTTGAAGAGGAATCAACAGACAGGATGAAGCTGACACTGAAGATGACACTTTAGTTCGTCAAACAGAGGAATCAGAAGATAGAAGTACTTATTTGAGAAGATCTGCTAGAGCTCGCATGAAACCTGCTTTGCAAATGCAAGGAGGTTATTGTCTGTCATTAACAGACAAAAGCTCGATTTTACAGTCTCTGTTGAGTTCTGCTACCTTGTCACAATTCAACCCCGACGTTACATGTGCATTTGTGAAAGGTGTCAATGACACTATATAAAAAGGCGAGACGTTATTTCGGAAGCAGGGAGAGGGTGTAGCAGTGTGATGTTCAGGTAGCTTTATTGATATTGAAGGTGCTAGTTTGATTACCGATTTGCGAGTCTGTAAGCCTTTGTATTGCTGATGTCATTTGCATGTGCTATTAATTTCGTTGATACAAAACAATGAAACTAATAGTTTCTTGCTTAGCTTTAATTGTCATTAATGATAAAACAGTGCTTCAGGTGCATCATTCAGGCCCAAAATAATATTGTGCAGCTTAAAAGTATTTATGCAATTCGGCGCATTGATCAATGCTTTTTATTACCTGTTTGGCCATACTAATTCAATAATGCATTTCCATTAGTCAATACCTGAGCGATTTTCGCATGCTTCTTTGTCTATAATTATATACCAAAGCGGGGGGGGGGGGGGGGGTATCAATAAGGTGGGTTTTCTGCATCCTACCAATGTTTTCTTTTTTTAACTGATGGTATACTCCAATGTGTCTAGTTTATTGGACCATATGTGACTTTGGTCGGAAAACCCTACTTACTGAGCTATGGGTCCACAGAAGTGGGTGGGGTAATCCAACATGGTTTTAGCCTGTCTTGTAAAAACACTCTCATTTGGTAGAAGAGTACAGCAGACAGACAGAATTTGATAAAATGATTAACAGAACATCTAAACTATATTTCCATATCATTTTATTTGGTTTAATTTGAACATATGTTGTCAAAAAAGACTTCCTTTGACATTCAACATTTTTTTATATTTTTGTCCTCAATTTTCAATATTTCTTGGCCTTATAGTTAAATAAACAGACCAGTTGTCATCAAACTAACGTCAAGGAAGCACCTTGACCAGGACATTCAGATGATGTGACCAGAATTTCACAATGACCTAGTTTTCATGGTCGACTGAACACATAAACTTGCTCAGAAGATGTTTGTTTCATTTAATTTTGACCTAGAATTACGAACCTTTGGCCAAATTACTATTTTAACTGCTATATTATGCCCTACACCCCCGTCACTAAAGGTGAAAGAATACATATTGGCTTCAGATCGGATCTCCTTGGCGTCTGCATCTGTGTCTGGGTCACATACTTTGACCTTGGAAACAAGGTCAAGGTCAGATTTTGATGACCCTGACCTTGTTTCCAAGGTCACAGAAGGACTTAATATGTGACACATACACAATTGCAGATGCCAACGAGATCCGCACTGAAGCCAATATGTATTCCCTCACCTTTAGTGGCGGGGGCGTGGGGCATAATATAGCAGTTAAAATAGTAATTTGACCAAAGGTTCGTAATTCTAGGTCAAAATTAAATGAAACAAACATCTTCTGAGCAAGTTTATGTGTTCAGTCGACCTTAAAAACTATGCTATTGTGATATTCTGGTCACATCATCTGAATGTCCTTCTCAAGGTACTTCCTTGACATGAGTTTGATGATAACATGTCTGTTCATTTAACAATAAGGCCAAGAAATATTGAAAATTGAGGTCAAAAATATCAAAAAATACTAAATGTCAAAGGAAGTCTTTTTTGACAATATATGTTCAAATTAGACCAAATAAAATGATATAGAAATATAGTTTGATGTTCTGTTAATCATTTTATCAAATCCTGTCTGTCTGCTGTACTCTTCTACCAAATGAGAATGTTTTTACAAGACAGGCTAAAACCATGTTGGATTACCCCACCCACTTCTTTTCTTTGGACCCATAGCTCAGTAACTAGGGCTTTCCGACCAAAGTCACATATGGTTCAATAAACTAGACACACTAGAGTATAATATCAGTCAAAAAAATAAAACTTTGGTAGGATGCAGAAAACCCACCTTATTGATACCCCCCCCCCCCCCCCTTTAGACTTGGGTCAAAACTTATCAATGATCAGATAGTTTGTAGGGAAAGAGTGAAGAAGGAATAATAATGATACAGATTTTGCGAAGTGCTTGCATAACATGCTTTCCTGTTCCGCAAACGCAAATGGCAGGACCCAGCTTAGAGAGTAAGGGCCGATTGCACAAAGCTAGTTTAAGAGTTAACCTTGGGTTTATCCTCAGGTTTAAGGGTTTTGGATTGCACAATTGCAGTTTAAATTAACCTCAGGGTTAAGTGAAAGTTTAACGCAGACGGATTGCACAAAAGTAGTTTAACTATCCTCTGGCTAAAGGATTAATTTTTTGGATTGCACAAAACTATTTTAGCTAAACCTTGGTGTTAATCTTTCCGTCACCTACTGAATATTAAATAATGATAAAAGTTTAGAAACCTGCCAAGGGAGTAGTTTAAGACAGTTTCATGTCAAACTTGCAGAATGTACTGGAAGAAATATGTGCAAATTCCAAATAGCAACGTAAAAAAAAAATGATGAGAAAGTGAAAAAATAATAAATACAAACAATGAGATAAAAATATAATTTCGGAGTCAAATTTTTAGACAAAAGACTATATTCTGAACAAGGATATATGCCTTTCATGTGTCCCATCCCAAACAC
The DNA here is from genome assembly GCA_963989385.1 of Ctena decussata. Classification (NCBI taxonomy): domain Eukaryota; kingdom Metazoa; phylum Mollusca; class Bivalvia; order Lucinida; family Lucinidae; genus Ctena; species Ctena decussata. The sequence continues at coordinate 122,169,659 of OZ022498.1, forward strand.
TAAATACGAAGATCTGATGTACAATGTATTTTTTTTTTTTTTTTTTTAAATAATCATTTGAAGACCAACAGGTCATAAAACAGAGCTTCAATAAAATGACAATTTGTCATTTTGGCTCATTTGTATAAAAGTGCATGTATAGGAAGAGCTACTGCAGGTAACTGAGGTCTAGCATCCAGATGGACATAGTGTGGGAACACTGCATTGGGTCACTCGGTTTGGAAATTTTGGCATGCAATTTTAAAGATCTGTGTATGTATCTATCCTTGACCCTTTGATGGAATTTGTAGATACTGCAGTAGACTGCAGTAGACTGCAGTGGTCCAACATATAACATATTTCTACCTTGTTATTTTCAACCGTCGAAGGGGTTCTGACACACACAGCATTTCATTATTACCCTTTAATCATCCTGAGAATATTGAAATACTGTTGAAAGAAGGTAAAATTGTATGTAACCCATCTATCTATTTTTCTCCATGAAACTGACTTAGAAACTTAGTATTTAGGTTAAGTTTCCCAAGAGTGTACAGTTTCACAGCACACAGATGGATTTTGCTGGTATTTGAATGTCTCATTGCCCTACCAGTGGTATTAATTCATTTAATATTTTATCTTGCAGTATCATTACAAGATTTCTAAACAGCTTGTCACAGTTATTACCGTAAATGGCCAGCTTTCAACTAAAATCGGGGGAAAAAACAAAAAAAACAAACAGCATTGACCTTCTCATCGAAATGACCGTCTTTCTGTATTATGAGCATTTATATATCCTAAAAGTATCATAAACAGGTGAAGTATACCATCATTGTCTTGCTTTCGTTCAAAAGGGAAGTAGAATAAAAAAGGACTTTGTGGTTAAAGGTCTGCCATTTTAATGCACCCAAAGGAACTTTCGGTGGCATGTTAAAAATCACACTGTTCATCCATCTTGTTATCCGTTACAAATCATGTCTCAGCGATAACTTTAAAGCAAATTAAATGAAACTCCACAGAAAGATGCAGCATAATGAGGCAGTGTATTGCATACAAGGTCAAGGTCAAGGGTGAACAACCCGTCGAGATGTCAATTTTTGTCTCAAATCGTGTCTCAGCAATTACATATACAATTATGAAAGCAATTAATGAAACTTCATAGAACGATAAAGCGTAATAAGAAAATGTACGCACAAGATTTGGGTTCCCACATTCAAGGTCAATCCCACAATCAGGGGTAAGAGGTCAAAGTGTGTCTCAGCAACAACTTAAAACCTGCTCAAGCAAAGTTTATCGAAGATAGGTAAACCATTATTATATCCCCGGCATACGAAGTATGTTGAGGGATATATAATTTTCATCTTTCCATCCGTTCGACCGTCTTTCCGTTTGTTGGTTCGTCCGTTCGTTTGTCAATCCGTACGTAAGTTAATAATTTGCTGTAAAGTTTTGTGTTAAGTTTTTTTCATTTGCTTCTATTGTCAGGACCTTGCTCAATGATGCTTAGTGTTTTAGCTGAGGATGGATAATAATATGTTTGCATAATCTACATGCTGCTGCTGCTGTCCTAAAGTCAAGGTCACAGACTTTGTAATTAGTACAATAGCATGAACAATTGCGTTAAAGTTTTGTGTTAATTTTTTTCAACTGCTTCTATTTTCCAGCCTTGTTCAATGATGCTAAGTATTTTAGTAGAGGATAGATACTGATTAGTTTGCATCATGTAGTTGCTGCTGCTGCTGTCCTAAGGTCAAGGTCACAGACTTTGAAAATTGTATAATAGCATTAACAATGTGTTAAAGTTTCGTGTTAAGCTTTTTCCTCTACTAGGTTTACTTCTAGGTTGAAACTGATTAGTTGACATCGTCTGGATGCTGCTGCTGACTTTAGATCAAGGTCACAGACATACATAGAAATTTATGTAAATTTGTGTTGAAACTTTGTGTTAAATTTTTTTTATTGTTTTTTTTTTTTTTTTTGCAAATTTTAAATGGGACCTTTTGGCTTTTGTCTATAGGCCTTTGACTGGGTTTGTTATAGATTGTCCATCTGTCCTTCTGTTTGTTATTAACATTTCGTTTAAAGATTTTTTTTTGTATTAAGTGTGTTTTTATTAGGCGGTGGCGCTGGCTGGGGGTATGTTTGAGGCCCTGCTCACTTGCTCTAGTGAGAATACATTCACACACAATATATATGTTTCCAAACCCAAGGTCAAGGTTACAATATGGGGTTAGATCATGTCTTGGCATTTACTCTAAAAGGTACCAACGCAAACTTCTTTAAACTTCACAAAAAGATAAAACCTAATGAGAAGGTTTGCCAAGCACAAGACATAGGTTCCCACCCCAAGGACGAGGTCGCAGTCAGAGATCATGTGGCTTTCTCTTCATTAACTTAAAAACTACCGAAGCAAATTTGATTTAGCTTCATGCAAAGCTGAAAAAATAAGATGGTATGTCACAAACAAAATTAAGGTTCTACTGCCCACGGTCAGGGCCACATTCAGGGCTCAGAGGTCAAATCATGTCTTTGAACTGACTAGACACTGCTGAAGCAAATTTTATCAAACCTCATAGAAAGGTAAAACATGATAAATAGTATTTTTTGCAAATTTTAGGATCCCATGCCACAATGTCAATGTCACAATCAGGGGTAAGACTTAAGATTTCTATATACTAACTCGAAAGAGCTGAAGCAAATTTGATCAAACTTCACAGAAAGGTAAACATGATGAGAGGGTCACGCTCAAGATGTCCCATGTATAGTCTTCGACTTCTGAAGTGCATTTGAACATCACAGAAAATACTAGAAAATTGTGTCTGTAAGACACAGATGATGCCCTTCTGCTGTGCGTTTCCCCACCTTCCCCTCTTCTCCCCTTCCCCCTCTTTTGTTCTTCAAAAAGGCATGTGAATATCTTCAATATGTTGGCAACATCTGCAACAGGTCTCAGACATTGTTTAAAAGCTGTTGACAATATTGAATATACAAAATTGTATTGCGTTAAAACTGTATGAGGAGTTGATTATACGATGTTTTCATCCTATATTACCCAAACCTGAAAAATTGCTAAGTTTGAAAAGGCAGTAATTTTGTCAAAAATACTTTTCTCCTCATGAAAATGACACATGCATATATATAATTTATCTGAAACATCTGTGCTAAATTTGTAGCTGATAGCTTACAAACCCTGGGGTATTTTGATTATACAAACTTGCCATCCTGTATTAGCCAGAACCTGTAGAATTTAAGTTTAAAAAGGTCGTAATTTTGTCAAAAATGATTTTTTCTCTTCAACAAGGCATACACACATCTTTAATATGTCTGTAATATCTATGCAAAGTTTCAAATGGATTAGTAATAAATTACGGAAGGAGTTGATTATACAGTTTTGTCATACTGTTTTAGTCAAAACCCAAAATAATTTCTAACTATAAAAAAGCCCGTAATTTTGTCAAAAATTATCTGAAACAACTGTGCAAAGTTTCAAATTGATAGCTTAAAAACTGTGGAAGGAGTTGATTATACAAACTTGCCATTCTGTTTTAGCCAGAATCTGTAAAAATTTCTATGTCCGAAATTGCCGTGGAAGTATTTTTTTCTCTTCAAAATGCCAGGTGCATATCTTCAATATGCCTGCAACAGTTGTGCAAATTTTCAGATTGATTGCTTATAAAATGTAGGAGGAGTTGATTATACAAACCTTTTAGGCGAGATGGACAGATGGACGGACAGAGAGGAATAAAACATAATGCCCCCGTGACGATAGACGAGGAAATAGAGAACATATGTCAGTGTAAGACTTAGGTTCCATGCCCACAGTTAAAGTAAAACGTTCCCTGTTGAGCAATGGAATATAAACAAAGTGGGACAATGAACGGGTCCCATGCTCGTTTACGATGTATAGATTTCCGCCTTTAGCAGGTATCGAACCAGAGACCGCTAGATCAGCAGGCCAGCGCTTAACCTACTGAGTTACCTGGGCTGCTGTTGCTCAGCGTGTTTAGTGGTATGATATCGGGTGTAAACGCTGTTTGCCCCTAGAGGATGGTGTGGAAGTGTCTAACAAAAACAAAACCAAAGAGTGCCAATCATATCATGAAAAGTTTGGAGTGGAGGCCCTATTAGCAAATTCATTGATTTAGTGTGCCCTATATCCTTACATACGGCCATAGACCTACTCATACTTGTGAATCCATTATATAACCTAATTGCTGTGTGAATAAACTACATTGACTGAAATGCCAGCATTAGATAGTCTGACGTCACTGTGACCTTGGACGTCACGAGATCTCTGATGTGGCGTCATAAACTACGCAAAATCAAAGTCAGGAGATCTACTCCCACCCACGTGTTTCCACCATCTTCTTCGATTTGCCAGATAATTTCCAGGTAAAATGTTGTTTGCGCACATTTATACAGTTTATTACTTTTCGAATATACACGTGGGTAATACCAATTTGCTTACCTGTGCTGTCGACGGAACCGTACAAAGACGCCATTTGAAGTTCTATGCCAAAAGGAAGTGGCTCGGGACAGAGAAGGAGGTAGTAAGCAGTACCAGTTATGGTAGATGACACATGTATATCATAATGAGGTGGTTGTCGACCGAATGATACTTCTGTCGACTGTCTCGGTCGACAACCACTTTAGCATGTATAGAAACTGACTGGCTCTGTTGACAGCAGAGGCGTGGGAAATTGGTGTTAGCCCCGTGTTGTAGGTAAAGATAAAAGGCAGCAAAAAAGGGAAATCAGAAATCACTGCTTCACTATGTATTTCATTGTCGTTCTCAGTGAATAACTGTTTATGAACAGATTTTGTAGGTGTGTTAATTCTTCGATTTTTTCGGACAGGACTTTGTGTGATTGTACATGTGAGTATTGACACCTTGTTGTTTGCAAACTGGATATTTTGTATGTCACATTTTAACGAACTGCCTAACACATCAAATACTCTTGCTTTATATTTTATTAGGTTCCCTTCTGCATTACAAAGCGGCCACAGAAGACAAAGTTTTTCGTTTGGATGTTTTTCAACACAATGTCGAAGGGCCGTAGTGGCATCAGGAAATGACTTGAGCCAGTATTTTTGCATTTACTGTTTTTGCCTTCATCCTGCAAATGATGAAAAAATCGAAACTATGAACCCTTCGGAAGCAAGGAATACGTAAAAGACATTACAACAGAAGTCATTTTTTTCAAACTTGAATCTTCTCTTCAAGTGCAGATCACACCGAGTCTGCTATTTTCATTTTTTTGAAGTGTTCCATTTTTCTAAACAAATCTAACATTTCAAAGCTTATTTAACTTCACATGAAGCTGGAGGTGCCGTGCGACTATTAAAAGTTCCCCGTACTCCATCATAGTGCAATAAGTGCTGTGTGGCGGCCGAAAAACGTTTCGCCAAACTTCACCATATGGCAGATTATATAATTTCTGGTCATTTTGGAAACATTTATTTCATTTTGAGTCATTCTGTAAATAGAGTGGCCGAGCCGCTGCTAGGGGCATGGCTGGTGTTGCACATTACATGTATAACACGGAACGGAATACCGGTAACTTGATAATAATTATTTGTCTGAGAAAATCTGAAGTATGTTGAAATAATTTCAGTATGCAATGTCATTGAAAAATTGATGGATCATGGCAAACAGTTTATAACAATGACGTCATATATCTGTTACCATAGTAACTAGGAGTTCAAAATCATGCAAGAGTGACGTCATGTAGACGTCATTCAGCCAAGAGTTTGTAATTCCGCAATAGCTAGTATCATTTGTATGGGAGTATGGCAAACAGTGTTTACTACGCTCCATCAATTTTTCCATGTCATTACATACTGAAATTCTTAAAACAGAAACTTCAGATTTTCTCAAACAAATAGAAACGTCACTGAAACAGGCGTGAGAAGGCGTGTAACGGCCGTTAAATGTCTCACCGTGCCCAATCATTGTGCAGATTATATAATTTCTGGTCCTTTGGAATCATTGATTTCATTTCGACAAATTTTAAAAGAGATTAGCTCCTGGTAGGGACATGGCTGCAATTGATTTGATTGATTGATTGATTTGATGCTTAACGTCCACGGTAAACAGCTATGGTCATATCGGGACGGTCAGTTAACCTAACCACAATATTCCTGGGCAGGCTTAGACCTCCTAAGCGGTTAACAAGTACTGAGTGCACACAGAAACTGACAACTGCCCTTCTTGAATCAGCGGAGGGAGAAACGAAAGTATGTGGCCAGACCGGATTTCGAACCCAGGACCTCTGACTTATAAGTCAGGTGCCCTACCGATTGCGCTACGCGGCCCGGCGGCTGCAACTGAACCGAGTATGTTATTTTCATTTATTCCTTTTATGTATCCCTTGCTTTCAAAGGATTGACTTCTCAGAACATTTTGGTTTGAACATTTCTGTTCTGGTGTTGATGTGTAGTATGTAAAAATGTTCAGTCCCTCAAGCGTAGAACCGGCTAGACCTGTGCATTTTCAAGCCTCACATATACTATGCTATGGTGAGGATTGTGAGGAACAGGCAAGCACTGTACACCAAAGATAGTACAAAAGGAAATATTGATGCTTTGGAATCACACACATACACACGTACGCACGCATGCATGCACGCACGAGTCTGGAGAAACAATGTAAATTTACTATACCTCATAAGAGAAAAAAATAGCCTGACCGTGGCGGCTCTCAAATTTACAACCAAATTTGAAGCAATAGAATGGGCTACATGGTTCATACAATGGAAAGGCTGGTCTTTTGATGACCGACAAATATTTTGTCATCCATTTATGCACCAAAATTAAGTTTGAAGCATTTTTTTTTATCTTGCTGTACAATATATGCGCAATAACGTATCATAACTACTCATTTTGTGGTTTGCGTTGTCAGAAAAAATCAGGCGCTTTAAATCTATTGTAGGAGCAAATCCGGGACTTGTAGGAAAAAATCCGGGACCTATGAAAAATGAAAATGGGCTTACAGACCTATTTATATTATTGTAAAGTGTCAAAAAATAATGAGACATTTTCCCAACACCGATTTACGATTAAAACTAACGTTACCCTATGGTAAACTTCGCAGACATAGACATAGAGGACAGTTGTTCAAGATGTACCCTAAACGAAAATTTCCAGGTTTCTTTTAACTGTTGACCACGTTAAACATGTGTATTTTATCTAATTTGCCTAATCTCTACCAAGAATAAGCATAGGATTTTTAAATAATTGTTTTAATCGACTAAACTCGCCATTTTGTCGCACCAGTTTTCTGTTATGACGTCACGGAGAAAAAATCATTGACGATTTGGAAAAAATCCGGGACCGTTGTCAGAAAAAATCGTTGACGATTGTCAGAAAAAATCATCGCCCACCGGGACTAAGCAACCACCCAGTGATGCTTGTACATTGTATTTTTACCTTTTTTTGCCAACTAAAATGACCCACTTAATTGATAAACCTTTTTATATGAAACTCAGGGACATTTTATTGGTTAAAAGTTGGCTACTCACTGTTATTTACAATGACAAAACTTTACTGAGAATCTCATGATAAACTATATATGCATTTCACCATGAATAGAGCTATGGGAGCCTTTCTGTAGCATTTTAAGTTCAACAGCAACGACTTTCTGTGAAATGAAATTTTTACGGCGTAATTTGTTTCTTGATTCCATAGCTTACGTCACACACTCACAGCATTTGTTATCATAGGCATAATGAAACCCTTCAAAATAAGACATGTATGATGTTGATCCGGTATGCCCCATGATTTTGGAGAAAAATATGATTTTTTAAAAGTGGTGAGTTCATTGATGCTGAGTATGATAATATCGCTATAAGCAACTGTGAATCAAGACTCTGAATGCAAAAGCATTCTAGTACTATGGGCTATTCTTTTCTTTCATACCTATGCAAGATAAACACCTTTATTCAGCAGGGACAGCTCATATACAACCTGGTAGCATTGTTTAACTCAGTTACTAATGGCAACATAGGTGATATGAGACAAATTGCATCTATAATTTTATCTGGGCTAACCTTGCTCTTATCCTAGGATAACTATCCAAGGGATAGCTATTCCTTGCTTAAACTTCTTTTCTGCAATCCACTTTAGTACTCAGTTCTAACTATCCCAGGATAAGCCTTAGTCAAGGGATAAATTAAAATAGTTTTGTGCAATCGGCCCTAAATGGATAACGGACATAATGAACCGCGACACCAACAAAGTTGCATGACTCAGATCAGCCGGGGCATCCGCCTAGTCTGTTCAGAGGCTTTGCTGTGCGCTTAGAAGGTAGCTAACGGTCTAAGCTACCTTCATACCGACAGGGACGACTGATCAGACTGGGTGGATGCCCAGGCTGATCGGAGTCTTCGCTGGGCGCGCATTCTATTTTATTGGTTTTGTCGTAGTGCAGCGTAATTATGTTTTCATTGACACTCTCTGGAGAGGATGTTACTCTGAGTCATGGTGTTCGAACAGTGGAAGGCCGTAAAAATCGACGCAGCCACAATCTGCTAATATTGCTCCCCGGTGAAACCCAAATTCTTTTGGCATGTTCTAATTTCTAACCCGGCCCGGCCTGGTCTGATTACGCGAAATGACATCAGAGCTTATCTGATAACATAACACATAGGATCAGGCCAAGCCAGGCCAAAATATCATTTGAAGAATTATTCTTCGTGCATTGTTTAATTAGAGGAGTCACTGTTGCAAATGCTGATAAACAAACAAAATGATCAAGCATAATGGCCATAAAAATTACCATGGCAGGTTGAAATAGCTCCCTTGGGAGAAGATGAGGCAGTATGTTAAAACAAATTAGATTTTAAGATCTGAGTGTTGAAAAGGGTATATGTTTATATTTGTTGGCCTGGCCTGATCTGACCCAAAGTGTTATATCATCAAATAAACTCTTATGTCATATTGTATAACCGGGCCAGGCCAGGCCGGGCTAGAGAATAGTACATGCCAATTCGTTTAGACTTTTCAAGCAGGTGGCAGGGAAAACCGCATTTAGTACTAAATGGGTTCAAATATATAACGGATCAGTTGTAAAAGGAGGTGCTAAAGTGTGTTCTACAAACGCATACAGGAAACAAACAGAAAAAAATACGCAAAATCAAGTTTCTAACAAACCTTTTATTGCACTAAATTGTTATAACAAATATTTCTAGCAAGCTGGTGGCAGTTTATTTTTACTCAAAGCAAGTATACAATACACATAAAACTTTAATCAGTAAGTTCAACACCTTTTCCATAGTTTTCACAAGAAAAGACAAAACCAGACGACCTTTTCTTCTCATCTTTTTCTTTATTTATGTACGTAGCAATAACATTAGATGTAAAAGTTGTACCCATTGTACCCATTGAAATTAGTTGTAAAAGGTGCATGGCTAAGACACACGTTGCACCGGCGCTGTACATCTTACAGTCATGAAAGTTTGTAAATATTTGCGATGGAGCTTTTTGAAGACTGGACAGAGTAGAACCTTTTTCCTGAGGAATAAGAAAAAATAAGGGTTGCTAGACACTAATCATGCGTTTTGATCCATTGCATACACTGGTAATCATAATACTACAGTTTAAACAGGAAATTCACTGTCCGGCGTATATTGTATGGTAACACCAGACAAAAGAAAGAATAGAAACGTTTATCACCCATCTCCAAGATTCTGTAACGTCTCTGGTGGAATGACATGATGTTGAAGAAAATGATCATACCATTTGAACACCGCGTAGTGTGTATGTACATTTATCTTGTGCATTTACAGTCGCTAGCATTTAAATTGCATCTTATGTCCTTATGCTGGTTTAAAGAGATCATATATATCAATATATACAGGAAGCTGAAAGTGAAATGCAAGAGAATGTTCTAGACCAACTGAAGTAGTCAGGAGATTGGCAACAGTGTAGTTAGGTCTCTAAGCGGATTATAAAGCAACTACTGAATGCTGAGCTCCTCATTTCTTGTAGGAATGACTCTCTGTTCCGCCATGGCCATAGCCTGAAAAAGTAGTACGGTACTTCAGTACATATATATATTAAACTGAGAATACTTGAATTTGCAAACAGCGTAGATCCATATGAAGCGGCTCAAAACCATCCGCCTCGTCTGGCTCTCTCTACCCTGTTTGCCCTCAAATCATGATATACAATTGAATCTCGTTATTCCAAATACGTAAATCTCAAAGTTTCATCTTAAGTCAAAGAATATAGTTTGGCCATAGTTCCTATTTTTCTTCACATTCCAACTCCTATTATCTCATACTGCTGGCTGGTATCTCAAAAGCAAATTTTCTGGGACCAGAAAATTTACTTTGAGATATCAGTAATTTGAGATGAACTGCGACTTTGCGATATCGAGAGTTGAATGTAGAGCTTATATGAAACCTTTGGTGTTTCTAAATTTTGTAGATGTTAATTGTATTTGGCTTTTCTGGCGCTTTAAGGGTTGACAACTGAGCCGCGACCCGAGAAAACCAACAAAGTGGATTGTGCGCCCAGCACAGACTCAGACCAGCCTGGGCATCCGCCCAGTCTGATCAGAGTCTTCGCTGTCCGCATGGAGGTAGCTTAGACCCTTAGCTACCTTTTAAGCGCTTTGCGAAGACTCTGGTCAGACTGAGCGGATGCCCAAGCTGATCTGAGTCTACGCTGGGCGCACAACCACTTTGTTGGTTTTCTCGTGTCGCGGCTTTGCGCCTTATTTTCAACAGAATTTTTTTTTTATTGTTTTTTTTTTTTTTTTTTTTTTCATTTTCATTTATGCTTGCCAATAGCTATCGGGTAATCTGATCGGGGGTATAGTTTCATTTGCTGATATTGATGATGATTTGTAGCCTTTTCAACAATTTTTATCTCAGTCATTTCGATCCGATGGGGAAAATGATTCATGATGGCAAGGATGAAATACATGTAGAAGAATCACGAACTCGGCCCAAGCCTATTGACTCGAATTGGGTCACATTATGCATATGTCTTGCGTTAACCGGAGTTGACCGAACTCCGACATACTTTTTCTGACAAATTCAAGTTCAGTTACATAAGAATGTGATAACTGAGACAGTGATGAATATATCTTAGTCGCGACACGAGAAACCCAACAAAGTGGTTGTGCGCCCAGCGCAGATTCAGATCAGCCTGGGCACCCACCAATTTTTATCAGACTCTTCGCCAAGCGCTTAAATGGTAGCTAACGGTCTCAGATACCTCCATGCGGACAGTGAAGACTCTGCTTAGAGTGGGCGGATGCCTAGGCTGATCAGTCAGCGCTGAGCGCACAACCAGTTTGTTGGTTTTGTCGTGTCGCGGCTCATTTAAAAGTTTTTTTATAACTCGGAGTTGTTACGTTACCTCCTGGGCCAAATAAGGATGAATAACAAGGGTTGTGACAGTATGGCTTTCCCTCTTTCTGAAACAAAAAAGGGCGAATGAAAATTATAAAGAACTGTTATATAGAATGAAAATTATAAAGAATTTTTCCGAAATGCATTTTCTCAATTAACTCAAATAGTATATATTTATAGCCAGAACTCATTACTGTATACCTATTCTACTGCTGATTTTCGGCTTCATTGTGAAGGATCAAAATGTCAGAGCCTGTCACATATATGAGGGGTAAAAGCTGGGAACTCACCTCTGCGTGGCTACCTGGTGCCAACGTTTTATTACATTTTTCACATCTCAGACATCCACTGTGCCAGTCTTTACCAAGGGAAGTCTTCCGCTCCGCTAAAAAGTAAAAACAATTGATAAAGAGAGCAGTCACAGCTTCCAGTGCAGTAAACCAGTCCCCAAGGTTATAAAACTATTTTGATGCTCAACTCAGCTGAGCATGAAATTTTACCTGCTAGTAAATGGCAAATTATTGATAAGTACATTTTTTCAGTTTAGCTGAGTATGAAATTTTCTGTACTTATGAATTAGTTGGCATTTTCATATTTATCAGCAGAGAAAATTTCATGCTCAGATGAGTTGAGCACGAAAAAAAGTTTTATAACCTCGGGGCCAGAATTCAGCTCCTAGCTCAACCGTTTACTAAGGTTCAAAAAGTAACGGTCGATAAGAAGGAAATTCCGTCAAGATATTAGATTTTACCGAACAAGGAATCAAGTAATTACTACAGTATTCTGTCGCTGACCGTTCCAAAGCGGTTCTTCAATTGTGGTTCCTCAAAGTTATATGTTCTTATGTCCGCTTGTTTATGGCCAGCTGGCAATAAGGTCACCTGTCTAACTACCCACTTTGCTTTTTGAAGTAACAATAGCTGTAACTGCTGTTTTCATTTAGGGTAGCTGAATGATCATCTGTATGAGAAAGAGGTGTTCATTCAGTTTACCGTTCTTGTCTTCCGTGAACTTTAAAATGTGTCAATTTATTTCGTTCCCTTTTTTGGTTTTGAGGGCTGAATATGCGATCTGACTGATTGTATTTATCATTCCTGATCATTGCTCATCTTTTCACTTTCCAAATATCAAAATCTTGCTTATTTGCGTTTGGAAATGTCTTGCTCTCAAAGTTTTATCTGAACTCTTAAGAAAAAAAAAAAAAAAAACAGAAAAAAAAACTAGAAATGTGTCCATACGACACGGATGCCCCCGCCTAGTGCCCTGAGTAAGATGGCGCCTTGTTTAAGGTAAAGGCACTTGTAGCATAACTAGGTTCACAAAGGCAGACTTCTGTGGTACATGTTTTACTGTTTTCCTTGGGCATATATATTGTGCTTCTTGGATCAAGAGAAGTGCATGGGGGTGGGGGGGGGGGTGTCATGACTGATATGTGATGACATTCTGTATCTTATCGCAGAAATGAATGCCCTGCAACTTTCCAAATGAAATAGCCCGGAAACAAGTAACTTTTCAAAAACTAACAAACTATAACCATTATTGTATGAAATGAAGTCGAAAAAGGGCCATAACTCCCACAATAATCGACGGATTTTACCAAACATCAAACTTGACCTGTATTTTATGATTATATACCTGTGTATAAAATATGAATTCAATATACCAATGCTTTCAAAAGATAATGAACGGAAACCAGTTTTTCATACAAAATGATGTCGAAAAAAGGGCCAGAACTCCCACAATAATCAACGGAATTTGGCCGACATCGAAAGTGACCTGTATTTTATGATTATATACCAGTGCATAAAATATGAATTCAATACACCAATGCTTTCAAAAGATAATGAACGTAAACCAGTATTTCATACAAAATGTAGTCGAAAAAGGGCCAGAACTCCAACAATAATCGACGGAATTTGGCGGACGACCTGTATTTTATGATTATATAGCTGTATAGCTGTGTATGAAATATGAGTTCAGTACACCAATGCTTTCAAAAGATATCAAACGGAAACCATTTTTTCATACAAAATAAAGTCGAAAAAGGGCCATAACTCCCATAATAATCGACGGATTTTGCCCAACATCGAACTTGACTTGTATTTTATGATTATATACCTGTGTATAAAATATGAATTCAATACACCAATGCTTTCAAAAGATATCGAACGGAAACCATTTTTTCATAGATACAGAAATCGAAAAAGGGCCATAACTCCCATAATAATCGACGGATTTTACCCAACATCGAACTTGACCTGTATTTTATGATTATATAGCTGTGTATGAAATATGAATTCAATACACCAATGCTTTCAAAAGATATCGAACGGAAACCATTTTTTCATAGAAACAGAAGTCGAAAAAGGGCCATAACTCCCACAATAATAGACGGATTTTACCCAACATCGAACTTGACCTTATTTTATGATTATATAGCTGTGTATGAAATATGAATTCAATACACCAATGCTTTTAAAAGATATTGAACGGACACCAATTCGTACGTACGTACGCTACGCTACGTACGTTACGTACGTACGGACAGGGGTGCTACTATATGCCCCCCCCCCCCCCCCCCCCGATTTTAAATGGCGGGGGCATAAAAACACGAGAGAAGATCGGTGGTCACTACAAGAGATGATGCATACTGTAGGGCCCTCCCTATTAACTAGCTTTAGAAGTTCACGAGATATTAAGGAACACATTTCGATGAGACGAGAGAGAAGCTCGGTTAGCGAGCAGTTTATTTTTTTTTTATTATAAATTTTCGCCAGTGATGGTCGCAAGTTGTCCAGAAGAAGACAAACATACATTAGCTTGTGGTTCAGCTGAGCGTTTTCAGAATCAGAACTTGGTGCAAAGTGTGCGATCGAAGTCCACCGAACTCAGAAGCTACTGTAAAATTTCAAGTTATTCAAAATAAAATACGGATTCTGTCTTATAGTTATGACTTTCAAATCGTATCGCTTTCTCTTCTTGTTTAGGCTTTGACAATACTGAGTTGATGACAGCAAAAGTAAGTAGGAAAATTCTCCGGAACTGACATATTTCCACCCCAGATCCCACCAAAGACATCATGTGGGAAAAAGACAGCACAAAATTAGTTACCACCAAAGACATCATCAACGGCAGTCATGTGAACAGCCATTTCCCATGTACTGGTGGTCACTGGGCTGGCCTTAACATCACAAACAATATATCAATAACAATAACAGACATAGCAACAAACAACACATAAAATAACCAAGAAGAACCAATGAACCAAATCAAAAATGCCGCCTTTGGCGCCTTTGGACGACCAGTTATGAAATTACTGGGGGAGGCGGGGGGGGGGGGGGGGGGGGGGGGAGGGAGGGAGGGACGGCTTAACCGGTTTATGGTCGACCAACCCTCGCCCTGTGATCCGAAATCGGGAGTGCCCGTCATTCGGGTATGCTTCTGTTATAATGGGCACTGACGCTTTCAAACTGATGTGAATCTCGTAGTTTGTTCAATATTGTCTTCCCTTGTCTTCCCTGATCATTCTCTCTCTTTTCAAACCTAGTTTGCTTTATTATTGCTAGGCACCTTTCACCAATATTGTAAACATGAGCCGCGACGCGACAAAACAAACAATGTGGTTGTGCGCCCAGCGCAGACTCAGATCAGCCTGGGCATCCGGCGCACAATCAGATTGTTGATTTTGTCTTATCGCGGCTCAACTGGTACTTTTGAAATTTACAAGTTTTCGACTGGAGCTCTAGATAAAGACGGGTTGGGGAGATCAGCCTTATGTATTTCCTTAATTCTAAATAAAACATATGTTATGACCACCATTAGAACCGCCTCAGCAAAGCGGCTCCAATGCGGGGTCATATCTATTTTGTGAGAAATAAGAAACATCGCCAAAACTACACCTGTCTGTGGCTATGAATTACTCATGTTTTATTGATAAACAAATAAGGCGACAGTTTGTGGCTTTATGAAATAAACTTAAACGATTTATCAATTTAAAATTATGTTGAACCGTCATTCAGAGCCCCAGCCTTATAAAATATTGTGGTTATTTATTACCTTTATTTTCATACATGCATAAACAGGGAATTCAAAATATATTGGTCTTTGAGAATAATGATAATACATTTTCGGCTTCATCAGAGGTTTCAAACAATAAAAGATAGAAACAATTAACAAAAATATTTACATTTCGAGATAAATATCAGAACATAAAAAAAGATGAGCGCCTTAAAACAAAAATGAAAAAAGTAATCCCCTTGCCGGGGACCATGCAGCTCAAATTATGAAACTAGAATGGTTGACAACGCCTAAATATTATGCAATCGCATGATATGACTGATGTATATATTATATATAGCATACCCGCAATGGACGGACGCTCGGCGCCCCGTTACTGCGGCTATGGATTCGTTCCGCTGAGGTGCGGGGACAACGTCGATATGAGAACTGAAATATTACTACTAATAACTCGCCACTGACTCCAAAAAGACACTACCACGGGGGTTATATCCATACCTGTGTAGTCAGTTATGCAGCCACCTTAACGTGTATGGTTATGAACAAAATTGTACTTGTGAACAGCAAAAACCGAAAACTGTTCAGTCTTACTGGAGCATTCACTTTGTGACAGTGTCAATATGAAAAGCAGACACTTTCATTAGACTGCGCAATACCACAGGATGGTCTGAGGCCTTGCTGGTCATTAATGCGTTAATCGCCGAATTTTGCTTGTCGCGGCCCACGTACTTGAACAGCTTAAAATACCGGACATTGTAGTCATACTGCTGTGATATTTTAATATTTTACGTATGAAATAATTAATTCAGGAGTCATCCATGCGAAAATATTCACACAACCATCAGCTTAAGTGACTGTGACTGACCTTTCTTTTCAACCATCTTAGTGCTAGTTTCATGTTTTTATAAGGCCTTTTTATCATCTTAAAGCTCTCTCTTCCTTTTTTCAATGTGTAAGCCTTATCACGGGAAAACCTTGGTATGACAGACGTATTCCTTTGGTTACCGTACACTTTCTATTCAAGAACAGACTTGTTGACGAACAATGAAGAGCCTGATGGTAAAGAAAAATGAAGATCCTGGTCAGACTACGAGGATGCATGTGTTGGTTTTTAACACAAGTTGGTGGTTTGTGAATTTTCCCATGCTTTCTTAATCAATGAGGTCTACAGGGATAAGCCAAATGTACTTACTTTCTGTAGTAACTCACACATCATGTGTATACAGAATATCTCTGCAGGCACACAGCGGTTTAATCAAAATTGAATCAACTTTGATTCAAAGTTGATTCAACGTTGTGTGCCCATGCAGTAATCTTTAAACATGTACCATAAAATTGCAGCAGTCGAGTCTTTTACATTGACTACAGTGGAAAGTAGCCGGACCGCGTAGCGCAATCGGTAGGACGTCTGACCTGTAAGCCAGAGGTCCTGGGTTCGATAGCCGGTCCGGCCACTTACTTTCATTTCTCCTTCCGCTGATTCAAGAAGGGCGGTTGTCAGTTACTGGTGAAAGTAAGGGCACTTAGTACTTAACCGCTTAGGATGTCAAAGCATGCCCAAGAATAGTGTGGTTAGGGTAAATCTGACCGTCCCGACATGACCATAGCTGTTTACCGTGGACGTTAATTAAACAATAACACAACAACAACAACACAACAGTGGAAAAGGTACTTGTTTCAAGACAGCACGATGACAATGGGACACTTTTTATGAAAACACAGTGAAATGCGTCCTTCAGTTTTAGGGGACACAGCGAAAAGGGTTTAAATTTTAATAATTTGAGCAGGTTTTTAGGGTGTTTTTGACAATTCTTTTGCCAAGCATCAGTACCAAACTGACTGGTCGCTTTCTACCAATCTCCCCACCCGAGTTTGAAAGACGTTTACTATGTGTCTCAATTGCTCAATGGAATGAAATTGTTACATACGAAGAGCGCGGGCGATGCTTTCAAGATCCGATTTATATGCATTCAAAAATGGTTATTTTGATCGTGATCTGCAATGACAAGCTAATGTTTCATCATGTTAATAACTTATGTAACCTCACTGTAAGTAAAAATTTACCTTTAATGAGAATTGAAATTACACAGAAAGAACAGCATGCAGCTCGTTATAGTCATGCAGTAAAAAAACGGGAAAACAACAGAAAAATACCTACCAAAATAGACCTCTTTATCACACTTTGGACACTTGGGCATATTGAGAGATTGTTTCCTTGTTTAGAAAACTGCTTAAACTATGAAATATAAATAACTGATACAGGGCGTGTCACCATCATACCATAAATGGCATGTGCCGTGTGCAAAAGCAAAATTTATTGATAAATGAAGAGTAAAATCAGTTTGAAAAAAACAATATACCACCGCTGTAAGCCTGCTTATGCTGGGTTGGATTTGGTTGGTTGGTTGATTTGATGCTTAACGTCCACGGTAAACAGCTATATGGTCATGTCGGGACGGTCAGTTAACCTAACCACACTATTCCTGGGCAGGCTTAGACCTCCTAAGCGGTTAACCAGTACTAAGTGCACATACTTTCGCCAGTAACTGACAACTGCCCTGCTTGAATCAGCGGAAGGAGAAACGAAAGTATGTGGCCAGACCGGGATTCGAACCCAGGACCTCTGACTTACGAGTCAGGTGCCCTACCGATTGCGCTACCCGGCCCGGCTGCTGGGTTGGAATGTATTTTATCTAATAGGTATGCTCCATGGACTTGTCCATCAAAAACAAAACCTAGTGAAAGTCTGTTCTTCAGGAGCAAGGAATAGATCAAAGAAATGAAAATAGCGGACAAGGTTGATGACCAGCCGTGAATTAAACATGCAACACCGACCATACCACCCCCACCCAACCTCCCCCGGTAGCACCGGCTTAAGCAGAACTCTGTTTTCAAATGACTCAGTGGCCCCAAAGGACCAGACATTACACGATCTGCGCGACAATGAAGTAAGGGTAATCTGCAACATTGGCCACAATCAATAATGAAATGTGCAACGCCGGCTATAACCCGCTAACACTGACTTAAAGGCAGGATTTTTTTCTGCCCGGGGGCGGGTTGTCATGTTCCCAGCAATAGCATATCTTAACTGTACAAGTAAAGGTGCGAAAATTTATTCGACCAATCAGTAGACCAGAATTACCAGTTATAATAGTTTCATTGGCTGAGAGACAGAATGACTTTGTTCAGTTGAGTTCAATT
The DNA here is from genome assembly GCA_963989385.1 of Ctena decussata. Classification (NCBI taxonomy): domain Eukaryota; kingdom Metazoa; phylum Mollusca; class Bivalvia; order Lucinida; family Lucinidae; genus Ctena; species Ctena decussata. Next base: position 122,188,213 of record OZ022498.1, read on the forward strand.
CTCCTAACGCCGTTCCCCCGAGTTGCTCAGCGATACGTAACCATAGTTGCACGCACTTGGCGCCGACTGTCCGTCCGAAAATGACACTTTGTTCAGTTCAGTTCAGTTCAACTGGAAGTTAATCCTCCTTATATAGTCCACTCCTGCCTTTAAGCAGTCCGAGTCGATATTGTTTGCAGGTTAGAAACTGACGTACCTGAAGCAAGCTCAGTAGAATACAGACGTAATCAGAAAACGCCAGAACGTTGATTCGGCAGGGAGTATCATAATCGATAGGTACAGTCGTTTTACCAGTTTTGAGGCACTTTTATTTTTCAGTTATTCGATGATTTCTTTGTACCAGAAATGTCTAAAATCCTGTTCTCAAAGGCCTTTTGCTTTCTTGCAGAAATCATTTAAAGAGTCCTAGAGAAATGTTACGACAGCATAACATGGTCTTTTAGCCTATTCCGGTGGACTTTTTCAGTTTCGGCGGACCAGTATATTATTTGCCATACCGTGATCGCAACACCTTGGGCTTCGAAACGGTAAACTGTTTGGTTATTTCTAAGCACGTATAAGATAATTTTATGCAAAAAGGTAGCTTTTTGATATCAGAATATTCGAAACAACAAATTATAGATAGCTCTATAGCGAAAAATTAATTCAGTCATTCAGTGGCCCAAAACCATAATACTTAACGTTGTTGTCATGGATTCAGTGACCAAATAATACCATCAAATTGTCTTTTACTTTAAATTCGCCTCGAATACACTAATCGGTATGACGAGAATGCCACTGGGTATTCAGTGGTATTCTGGAAATTAAATTCAGTGAAAGCAAAATATTTATCCAGCAGAATGGGCTAAATAGGCTAATGCGAGTCATAAATTAAAATAAACAAAGCAAACAATTCTCTTTGCCTTCGGCATTTATCAACCGAGATTCCACATAGAATGAGGAATCGACATATTTATATTTTCACCACTTATCTGTTTATACAGACCCTGGCCGTCTTTATAAGTTGTCTGAAAACGCGCCCAGATTGTCTTGCTAATTATGCAATGTTTACCAGTTTCAAACCCAGTTAGTTTCGGTACCTTCAATGCAGAAACGAACCCATTACTATATCTGGCTTTGACCAGTAAGTGTTGACAAAAATGTCCATAAATATATTTCCCCGAAAACATTGTTTACCGCCGGAGATAAAATCGAAATACTTCCAAACAGGCGAGTGCGTCGGAACAGATTGTGTATTCATTTGATAGAAACTTTTGTGAACATGATTTTTTTTTAATTTCCTTGGTGAAACTCCGTCCAATATACAAGAGAACTCTAGATGCCTGATTTGATATATCAGATATCTTAGATTCTATGCTTATATTCTCTATAAGATATCTGATATGATATACCGGTATAAGGTATCTAATTGCATAACATATATGAAAACGGTTTGCCTTCGGGGAACATTCTTGCTAGTGATAAATAGAACAGAATATAATTTCATTTTGAAGTAACTCTCAGGCCACTCGCAGGCGGCATATGAGAGAAAAACATCAACAACAAAAAAAAGCAAAGAAAAAAATAAGTAATGAACCTATAACAAAGTGGCGATTACAAAATGAACAGACCAGAACAGAACAGAATGATGTCTTTATTGTCGAATATCAATAACACATTTGACTAACAAAGAAAAACCAACAGTTTAAAAAGAGTAGTATCGCAGCGAGTGCATAAATGCAGTGAGTGATAATAAAGTATACAAAATCTGAAAAAGTAAGGCATTTCAAGACAATCACATTTAAATATTGTTTGGAGATTTACAAAGAAAAAGATGACTACTGAGAAAATAAACTCGCGGTGTATATCTATTTTATTATATCCCATAGCCTTGCAAGGTCGTTGAGGCACCACAGATGAAAACATATGCATTAAAAAAGGTAGAAATGATTTAATCATTCATACTGTATACCTCCTCAGTACACCTTATACGAAAAAAAAAATACAAGGGATCTGGGGGTGGTCGGGAGGCGCGATGGTGCTGTGTGTAACTTCCAGTGCCGGGGCGGGGCGTCCTACTGATTTGGAACATTGTAGGGCAAGGGCCTACTGTGCTTGCAGTAGGTGCGGGTGGGGGTTGTTTGGACATTTTTTCTCTCGTCTGTCATTTCTCCTCTTTCTCCCTCTCTGGGAGACTGCCCGATATAGACTGAAATACTGTCTCAGAGGGCCGTTAAACCCAAATCAATCAATCAATCAATCAATCAATACAAGGCGAAAATAAGTGATACAAGGTGGAGAGCAGAGACAACTACGTAAGGTACCTTTCAAAAAATGCAACTCACATTAGGTCACATAAAGAGCACAAAAACACCCAGACACAAAGAACCGCGCATGCATATCAGCCAAATAAAGAACCTTGTACTAGACAGCAAAAGATCGACAGAAGGCAAGCAACAGGGGCAAAGCTGGGCCAGTATAACTTCATCGAAAACTAGAAATACGCTAGGCCTAGTTAAATGAAAGTGATCAAAGTACCCAAATCATACGTAAAAGTCATTGACAATTCCGGAATATTTTAGATACAAGACATGGATCCCAAAACAGAGGTGTTATCAGGTGCTCGCGAGTAGTAAGCATCATCTGCCCATTTTAATACACCCGCCATATCTAATCTATATATATCTGAGAAATAAGTCAGTGACAATGAAAAGTCTTACGTACTACGCCCCTCGGCAAAGGCCAGCAACTCGGAAATAAGTTTTGAAACGGTCACATTGAATAGAACAACGAGGTCATGGTGTCTCCCATAAAACTTCTGTGTTAACCCTGTGTCAACAATTAACGGGTGAGCAGCTTTCCTCTATCAACAAAGTCTTGATATTTGAAACAGGCATTGAGACCTAAACTCTGTTTGCTGGTTTCGAAGGAATATTGCTACTCAAAAATGAGAAGTTAATAAAAGCATCGCAAACGACTGCGTGATACCCCGCCACTGCAAACCTTTTTTTCCAGATTTATGCATGTATATAGCCGGGGGCAGGGGGCGATAACTCCCATGGGGTAAATTTGAGCATCACTGGAGGCTTTCATCACTCTGATCATTTGCTGAAAGTTTCAGGAAAATTGCTTCAAACTCTGATTTTATATGGAATTTTTCATGATTTTATACATGTATATAGTCCCAGGACAGGGGCAGATAACCCCCGATGATAAAATTTCGGTGCTCATAAAAAAGCTTTTGTTACTTCGATCATGTTTGTGAAGTTTCATCATGACACTCAAAGTAGTAAAGGAACTAGAGGTCAGAAACCATTTTTTGTACATTGACAAGTGCCATAACTCTGTCAGAAATTAACGAAATTTGCCCATTAACAATCCCAAGCGAGACATTTTTGGTACAAATGCATATGCAAAATTTGAAGGAAATCCATTAATAAATACTTAAGTTATCGAACGGAAACGAAGTGCGGACGAACAGACGAACGGACGTACGTACTACGGACGGACGGACGGACAGACACACGGACGGCCAACGTGAAAACATAATACCCCGCCACTAACGTGTGGCGGGGTATAAAAAGTAGGAATATTGAAGTCGTTCCTCTTGGCATAAAAACATAAATAGGAAAATTCTCAGGAACTGACACAGTTCAGTCCCAGATTCCACCCAAGACAGATTTCGAACCCAGGACCTCTTACTTATGAGTCGGATGCCCTACCGATTGCGCGGCCCGGCGTTTCACTGACTGACTGTTCTGTGTTTGTTGGTGCAGAGTTGAGCAATACAACTCAACTCTGATTTTCACACCTTCTTTGTGGATTGAGCTAAGTGGAACATCTGTCTGCCTTATGATACCCTTGTATTGCATACAACAAAAATAGCCATCAGAGGAGATGGCAAATCCCCCGACCGAAGGCCCTTGCGCTTTGGTAAACACAGTGCCCTTCAAAACACATATAAATAGTATACTGTCATTCTTTTATGCTCCTTATTGACAATATCTGTTTAACAGATGCATGATTATCTAACACTCAGACCAAAACAGTATGCCAGATTGCTAAAAAGAGTTAAAATCTCAAATAGCAACCATGTAGACAATGTATTGCATATGATACATTCAACATTTCAAAATGTGTGAATAACTTTTAAAGTACAAGCCCTACAAATCTAATTTTGAGCTCTCTAGTAAGTGAATTTGGACAAAGAATCCAAATCTGAAAAAAAATTTTTTTTTTTTTTTTTTTTTTTTTTTGGGGGGGGGGGGGGGGGACTCGGAAAAGTATGAAAGCAAGAGTTGTCATTCTTGTATGAGACAAACTGTCATGATCTAATCTCCATATCTGTGAAGTATCATAAAAATATTTCAAAGGGTATTCATGTTACGGAGCGGACACGAAATCACACCTAAAACTATCAAGGGGAAATAACTCAAAAACTTAGAAAGCAAGAGTTGTCATTCTTGTTCGCGACACATCAGCATGACCTGTTCTACGTAACTATGAAGTATCATGAAAATATTCAAAAGGGTATTCAAGTTATTGAGCGGACACGAAATCACACCTTAAACCATCGAGGGGAAATAACTCAAAAAGTAAGAAAGCAAGAGTTGTCATTCTTGTTCGCGACACATCGTCATGACCTGTTCTACATATCTGTGAAGTATCATGAAAATATTTCAAAAGGTATTCAAGTTATAGAGCGGACACGAATTTACACCTAAAACCATCAAGGGGAAATAACTCAAAAAGTAAGAAAGCAAGAGTTGTCTTTCTTGTTCGCGACACATCGTCATGACCTGTTCTACATATCTGTGAAGTATCATGAAAATATTTCAAAAGGTATTCAAGTTATAGAGCGGACACGAATTTACACCTAAAACCATCAAGGGGAAATAACTCAAATAGTAAGAAAGCAAGAGTTGTCATTCTTGTTCGCGACACATCCTCATGACCTGCTCTACATATCTGTGAAGTATCATGAAAATATTCCGAAGGGTATTCAAGTTACAGAGCGGACACGAATCTGCCAAAAATTCACCAAAGGGGAGATAACTCAAAAATTACAAAAGCAAGAGTTACCATTCTTGCACGCGACACGTCGTCATGACCTGTTCTACATAACTGTGAAGTATTATGAAAATATTACAAACGGTATTCAAGATATGGAGCGGACAAGAAAATGTTTACGGACGGACGGACGGACGGACAGACGGACGGACGGACGGACGGACGGACGCCAGGCTCATCGCTATATCCCCCGAACCTTTCGGTCGGGGGATAAAAAGGCAAGTCCTTTCTCTCTCATTTATTGGCCGACTGAATAACCCTGAATTCTATGCCAGACTGAAGGCGAGCAAGAAAAAGATGAAAATGAAATATATACTGTCATAGATACAATGTTTTGAAATAAATAACTTTACCTGAAGTGTTTGGCCCATGCTGTGAAGACTTGTCTTTCACAAGCAATTTATGACATAAGAGACAATGAAGAATCATATGTCTGACGTTTCAAATAAGTGAGAAAAAATATTAAAGAATGTGTTATTTAAAGGACATGACACATATCATTTATTGAATTTCTTGAACTTCATAATTCATAGCATACAGTCATTGTATGCATGATACATGTAACTGCAGATTGCTAAATAAATTTAGTCCGGATTAAAATGTAAGTCAAGTTCTTCAGAAGCTGCAGTGTATCATACCTATTAGCACCTACATGTAAGCCACCAATTATTCGCTTATTTAGATATAAATTAGTCTTTTTTGCACTATCACAGTCATGATCTGTACACGTGTAATCACTGTAATCACATATAATCATAAAGTTATCATGATTACTTCGCATAGTAATTGTTATCAATTACATTGAGAAAAAATGTAATTGTAATCTGGCAGCATGACTTTAAGAAAGTAATTGAAATTGTAATCAATTACACTGACATGTAATCAGCCCCAGGTCTGGTATTTTGAGGTGTAACAAGAACGAAATGCTCTCTTGTTCTGAATTACAGAAATATATGCATATCAAAAGATATGCATATTATAGTTTTTTTGTTTTTGCTTTTGAATACAAAATAAACATTTATCAAATTATTCATATACTACCTTGAACTTGCCCAAGTTTAGAAAACGTAGAAATCCCTTTCCCTTCATCAGAAATATATTACTTTCACCAATATATAACATAATCCATGACACTAATGCAGTCGAAATGTATTTATTTTTTTCCAAGAAAAAAGGTCATAAAAACTAATTTTCATGGTTTAAGGAACCCCACCCAATGTATCAATACAATACACAGTGACAGTCAGGTGTACATGTTATATACCTAATATGTAAAGTGCCTGTAAAACTTCCCCTCATGTATATACCTGCCAGTCGCTACAGATGAGTGTTGAGTACTATCAAATAAGCAGAAATATGGGGATTTCAGCTGAGTTAGATCACGGATTACACTCTGTGTAATCGGCGCAGATTAAATGGAAGTGTGTTTTGTACAATGTAATATGTCTCTAATTGAAGAGTTGACAATAACTTTTTATGAATATGACTCAAGTCGGAACCCACAACCGTAATTTGACACTTTGTAGCAACAATGACCTATCTCAAGACTGAGCTGTCCCATTTGGAATTCCAAAATGGACCGCGGTCAATCTTGAAATTGACCTGATTTCAAAATACATGTAGTTACCAATATGGTGCACTGTTTGTTTGTGTGTATTAAACCGACAGTAGAAATCGAAAGTAGATCTACGACAAAAAGAAAGTTTTGAACATCAGTGCGTCTGTTTTCGATAACATTTCTATAGTGATATTACGAACAAGAGAAACATTGTGAATTGAATATATGACAGAGTGCTAGATAGTATTCAAAGTGCAGTACGACGGGAAAAGACGAAGATTAAATATTCATTGACCTTTGATATGATTGGCTAAATTTTGACATACGCGTTATCTGACCAATAAAATCTTGAGAAATGTGGAACAATATCGAAATTATACGAGGCTGTGCCTCGAAAAAATCTATATTTCTGATAAAAGAAAATATAGTTATGGATTTCCAGAATTTGACCAAGTTCAAGGTTATCTTTTGCTTATTTACTAGATGTTTACTTTTAATTTAACAACAAAAATATATTCCATAATATGCATATTTTATGGTTATTTCCGTAATTCAGAACAAAAATGGATATTGTTCTTGATACACCTGAAAATTCAAAGCACCCAGATATTATAGCCATCAAGTCAATTTTTTACCTGTAGAAATACCTTAACATCGCAAACAGTATATCAATAACAGACATAGTGTGCTAGTTGTAGCTGCTCAACGAACAACACATAAAACAATCAATAAGAACCAAAACAGAAGGGCCCCCTTGGGACGGCCAGTAAAGAAATTACTGAGGGACTTAACCGACCTGGCCCTTGGTTCTGCTTTGATTCATCCGATACTTAGTTGTTCGGTTTGCGTTAAAGATTCCTAGCTCACAAGTGTAATATCTCAGAAACGAAGAAATCACAATTAAAACTAAGATTAAAAAACAACAACACGAGGACTCACAGAAATAACAACGCTGAAATTCCGGAGCAAAAGAAACATACCAGTTAAACACGGTGGGCCCGACCCAAGACGTGTGTCAGGTGCCAACCGTCTGTGTTACCATTATGTTAGGTTCAGGTTGGTTGTACCCAAATTGCAGGCGCTTTATCCCAAGTTCAAGACGGAATAGTAAAGCCCACCTGCTTTGCCAGCCATGTTTTACTTAAGCAGCATAGAAACTACTGCACTACGCGAAAAGAATTAATGGCTGTAGTAAAGTTCTGTCGCCAGTTTCGGCACTATTTGCTGGGACGTTTTTTCCTGATTCGCTCGGATCATAATTCCTTAGTTTGGTTGACCCGTTTCAAACACTTGGAGGGACAGTTAGCCCGTTTCCTGCAAGAATTGTCCCAATACAATTTCAAATTAATACATAGAAGAGGCGCAGAACATGTAAACGCGGACGCTTTAAGTCGCATTAGAGATCCTTTAGATGAATGTGACTGCTATAGCGCTGGCCAAAAACTGCACGATCTCCCATGTGGAGGTTGTCATTATTGTACGCGGGCACATAAGCAGTGGGCTCGATTTAATGAAGATGTTGATGATGTTGTCCCATTGGCAGTGCGCAGTGTGGAGGCCGTGTTGCCCAGTCAGGCGATGTCTGAGCCCCAGACGGTCTCCAATTGGGTGGAAAGATTGTCCTCTGTAGAGCTCAGAAAGGCCCAAATTGAAGATACGAGCATTGGCGTTGTCATAAATTGGCTAGAATACTCATACGAGCCAACCACTCGTGAACTACAACTCACTGGTCCTGAGACAAGAGCCCTTTGGCTGACTAGGGATCATTTTAAATTACAGGAGGGAGTTTTGTACTATTCTTGGGCAAACCTGGAAGGTCACTCTGAATGCGTAATTGTTCCTCTGGAACTCAGGCCTCGAGTCTTGTACCACTGCCATGACTCAAGAGGTTCTGGACATTTAGGCCAAAAGAAGACTTTAGATAGATTGAAGCTGAGATTTTATTGGTACTGTATGTCCAAGGATAGTGACATATATGTAAAGCAATGCTCAAATTGCAATAAAAACAAGAAAGGGAATCGAAACCCTAGGAGTGCTTTGGAGACGTACCATGCTGGATATCCAATGGAACGTGTACATTTGGATCTCCTCGGACCAATCAATCCCCGAAGCAAATCGGGCTCTGCTTATATTTTGGTCATAGTGGACCAATTCACAAAATAGGTTGAGCTTGCAGCTTTGCCAGCCCAAAATGCAGAATTGACGGCCGGGGCATTTTTAAAGCATTTCGTTGTCACCTTTGGTCGTCCCCTGGAAATACATACAGATCAGGGAAAAAATTTCCAAAGTAATCTTTTCCAGGCATTTTGCAAGGTTTTGGAAATTACAAAGACCAGAACCTCCCGATATCACGCATCCAGTAACGGCCAAGTTGAAGTTCTTAACCGGGTCATTCCGCAGATGATTAGAACATGTGTATCCCGGGGGCTCAAGGACTGGGACGAGCATCTTCCCCTCATTTCTATGGCCCTGCATTCAATGATAAACAAGTCCACTGGTTTTTCTGCCAATATGCTCATGCTGGGGAGAGAAGTTATTCAGCCTATCGATTTGATTCTCGGTCTCCCCAGGACCCACCAACTTAGGTCGCAAACCTTACCAGTAACCTCTCAAAGATCCATACTCGGGCCAGGGAGAAGATTGGCGAAACTCAGCTGCGCCAGAAGAGAGATTACGACTTAAGGGTATTTCAAAGGTCCTTTAAGGAGGGAGATGTGGTCTATTTAAGGGACTCATCCACCAAAATAGGTATCAGTTCAAAGATTAGACCCCCCTGGATTGGTCCATATTTAATCGTAAGAGCTCGTCCTCCTGTCTACGCGCTCCAAGGGAGACGTAAGGTGCAATTTGTGCATCATGATCGGATTAAGCCATGTCATGACTCTTCATTCTCTCTATGGCTACAGAGGAAAAGGCACGCTCTGCTCAATACCCTGCCCATGGATGAGGTGGAGAGTCGGGACATAGAGCCCGAGGAGCCTAGCCAGGATGACTCCCCAGATGACGATTTGTTTGATCCCGATCAGACACTTCCGTACATGCTTGGGGATGATCCTGACATGACACTGCCGATGCTCTTTGGTGACAGTTCCCTTTCTGAGGACAGTCTCTTGGTAGAGAGCACTCCTGTTCCCTTATATATTCCATCTGGCGACTCAGATTCTGACTCTGATGAGGTAATCAGTCACACCAGTATTCCATCAGAGCCCCGTCCGTCAGAGCCCCGAACCACTCGAGCAGGAAGAAAAGCCCAGCTGCCTGCCAGATTCAGGGATTAGATGGTAAAGTATGATGACATCAGGTTTTGTAATCTCCCAGGCTAGCTCTTTGAAACTGCCTGGCCTTTTGTTAATTCTGATGTCATAACATTTTATCATTACTTGTCAGACCGTACCTTGTAAATGACGTCAGTCTCCTTACTTGTCCATGCTAGCTCTTTGAAACTGCATGGCTATTAATAAAACTGACGTCATGATTAGCACTCCATCATATCACATTTCATGCATTAATTCTACAATGACGTCGGTCTCCTTACTTTTCCATGCTAGCTCTTTGAAACTGCATGGCTATTAATAATACTGACGTCATGGTTAGCATTCAGTCATATCTCATTTATACATTAATTTTACAATGACGTCAGTTTTTCTACTTTTCCATGCTAGCTCTTTGAAACTGCATGGGTATTATTAATGCTGACGTCATGGTTGACTTTTTTATTATCTGCATAAATCTGTTTTTGACATCATTTTTAATAACTGCTCATGATAGCTCTTTGTAACTTACATGACTGTTATTAACTCTGGTGTCATAAATCTGTACATTTGTACATTGCCTCATAGTTTGGGTGCTTGATCTGGTGGTTCTCCATGCTAGTGCTTTGTAACTGCAGGATTAACATCCGATCAAGTTCTACAGGTCTGAGTACTTGCTAAGGATGACATCCGTTTTGGTGACCATCCATGATAGCTCTTTGAAACTGCATGGTTGTCGCCAAATCTGATGTCAATTATTACAACATATAGCTTGTATGTATATTACGCATACATAAACATTTCATAGTGAAATTTTAAATATAGTTGATACTATGTTCATTTCAACTATAGCACTGATGCCTTAGGTTATCTTTAAATGTAGCATATTCAGTGCTGCATCTACATGTTAGGTTTATATTTTCTGGTCCTTTGGGATCATTGAGTTCATTTAAGTAATTTCAAAAATAGATTTCCGCTTAAGCCGGGGGCGTGGCTAGGGTCGCACATTTCATTACTAGTCATGAAGAGGCTCAATTTAAACGAGTCTGTTATTTTCTATTCTTTAGTGTGTTCAGTGCTTCCAAAGGATCTTATTTTTCAGAACATATTTATTGATTTCAGTACTGACATTATTTTTTTATTCTTGTGTATCATGTTCAGCACTGCTTCTATTTTATTGCCCTGAATAACCATACATTTTTTGCGTACACCAAATTATTTCAGTGCTGCATTGCACTGATACGCATATTTCAAATACATTATGTATTTGTTTCATGTTTATAATTCAGTCAGGGCCATAGGCATATATTAGTAGACACTACTGATATTTATATTGATTTTGCAAAAGATCAAAAATTGCATCAGTATATTTATAAACTGTAAGTTATTTTTCAATGTATTGAATTTGTCAGAATTTTTCATACGGGCTACTAGCTCTTTGAAACTGTGGCTTTATATGAAGAATGCTGACAACTGCATGCTGAGCTATATTCCAACAGTTCAGCATGTAAAATGCTATATGTTTGAATCTTGGTGGTTTAAACCCTGATATGAAATTATTCGTTTCAGGGTGTGAACCACTAACATTAAACATGTGCATGTGCACATATAACGGAACTACAACCTAAAATAATGAGGCAGTGTAACAAAAGAAGAATAATTTATCTATTGTAGGATGCCACCAAAACCAAAAAGAGCCAGGGTTACCTTCTATGATAACTGCCAAGTCTGTGGGGCCAACTCCCCTCATGTGCACAGGCATATGTTAAGGGTTCATCTAACATGGTACATGAACCCTGCCACTTCATGCGTGGATTGCCATATGTCGGCGGGAAATGAAAGGGAGCTCCAGAACATACATGGCCAGCACCAGCTGTTCTCAGGGGAAAGCCCTTTGGAGGCCTGGTTCCTGCTAATGAATGGATTATTTCTATTCGTTAGCCAGGAATTAGGATTGGGGTCCCCCATTGAGCTGCTGGGCTGTGCTGCTGTTCAGGAGCTCACTCCATCTACTCTCCGATTCTCTGAGGGAGAATACTTCTTTCTCAGAGAATACGACAGAAGAGCCGGTTTGTAACCAGTTACCCTGGGTGTTTATTCGACAATTCCCCCAACACGACTTATTGCTCTGATTCACCCGGCACTCATGACAAGTCTCGTCTCCCTTCTCGACCATCAGGCAATATTGCGGCTTAAATATTTCACCCAGTACTCTTTGATTAATGGTTCCACTCTCCCAGAAGGGTGTCCAAATGTGAAAAGGGGCATCATTGATGCTCATTTTCACTTAGACAAGTTCTTCGGTCGTGAAAACCATTCATTGTCAGATCTGGAGGGCTCGAAATCTATCCCCGTCCGTATACCGTTTGCCATAGCAAACTTTGTTTTTCCATCCAGGTGGCGTCTTCTCAGTGAACATGTGTGGGCTGACCCTAGGTTGAGAATAACTCCTGGTGTCCACCCTCATATGATCACTGAATCTCAAGTAGAATCGCTCTTCGAGCAGCTGGAAAGATTAGCGAATAAATATCCAGAAGCTGTCGGCATCGTGGAGGTCGGCCTGGATCTGACTACGGAGTGTCGACATGGTTGTCATAATCAAGAATACTGTCGTAGTCGGAAAATCCAGGGATAACTCCGATTCATTCGGCTTGCTTTCCAGCTTGCCAAACAGCAGAATAAAGTTTTAATTTTGCATGTGCGAGATAAAGATAATTCTACAAGGGCAGCTTCTGAGGTTTTCGAACTCCTTCGGGAGATGGATATGCTGGACCATCCTATCCATCGCCATTGTTTCGTTGGGGGAGAAGAGGAGTATAGACAGTGGAGTACTTCCTTACCCAACTGTTATTTTAGCATTTCCCCAGTTACAGTGAAAGACCCGCGATATATGTATGCCCTGAGCTCCTTGGATAATCGTAAAAGATTGTTGCTCGAAACAGACTCCTCATATTTGGCTGCTTACCCATGGTCCGTAGAAAAAGTTGCTGAGGATGCTGCTCGGTCTTTAGTCATAACTATGACTGAGTTAGTGGGAGTATGCAATAAGAATGCTGCCAGGCTCTACAACTTACCTTCGTAGTCTCCCATTATTTATGTGAATCCGCTGTTGCACCCTAGTTTCGTTTCATGCAAATTATCAATATCGTGCTCATAATTTTGTAACTGATTTTCTTTGAAATTCGCGAAATTTAAACTCTCACTTTAGTAATTGCAGTTGTCTGGAAATTGAATGTAGACGCGAAAAACTAGTAATTTGATATTTGAGAAAAAAACAAAAAAAAAACATACTTTAAAAATCTACTTTAATATCCAGAAATGGCTAGCTCTTTGAAACTGCCAGCTCTGGAAATCCTTTTTGTCATTTATGTTTGCTTGGCACTAATACATGTATTTTCTGTCTTTACAGCTTGAAGACCAGCTGACCGTAAGTCTCAGATTCACGTAGAAGTAGATGCTTTTGTAGCTGCATGTCCTTATTTCATTTTCTAAACTTTTTGGGAATCACTATGGAATGTGTATGCTAACTATTTTCACTTTTAATCTGTAACTGGCAGCTGTTTAACATGTGTTAATTGATTGATTACCATAAAAAAGAGAAAAAAATGTAAACAGATATGGATATACTTATATGAAAAACTTGTAAAGTATATGCATCATGGTGATTCGTAAAAAGAACTCCTTTCAGTTTCAAGACATTTCTTTCATTATATTTAGTTGGATTTAGTTCCACTTTCCTTTTAGTTTATATTCAGTTGCAGCTAGACCTATCCTTGAAAAGATCTCGAGCTTCCAGACCTCACTCTGATTTATATTTAGTTTATTTGTATATATCATGTATGTCTATATTGCTTTTGTTCATATCTTGCATATGACCCATAGCATGGAGTGGCTATATCTAACCATTAATTGTAAATTCGCATACATATTTGTATAAATGTCAAATTTCAATGTATCTATGTAAGAATGTAAATTTCATTAATATAAGTTTAGGAAGGACTAAGCTTATTTGCTAAATGTGTTCTTTGTCAACAATGTAGAAATATAAGGGTTAAGGTAAATTACTCTTTTAAATAATTTAAAAGAAAAAAAATTATTGAAGTAAATTTTCACATCATATAACTTCCACATATTCAGTTTCATTAACTCTTCCTAACTACCTACACAGAACTTACAATTAAAAAATATAGAACTTCCTTTTTTTCGCTAAAAATATGCCTCTTAAACTGAAAACAATAGCATAACATGCATAGCTTATTTTTTGTGAAAGAGGGAGAGTGTTGGACCCCAGGTCTGGTGACCTCTATAGGCTGTATCACCGCTTGAAGAAGAAGTCCGGCATCCTTCGTCATTCTCCGTCAATCCACGTACAAGATTCTCCAGAAAAGCCTGCTCCCCGTGCTAAAGAGATTCTCGTGCAGATGACACGTCGTTGGATCATTCGACTTCCAGCTCTCAGACTAGACACATCGGTTTCCACACCAGTCCTCTTCTAGAGATTTAGGTAAGTTGAATCACTTCACCTTCATAAAGTCTGAGGCCCGACCAACAGGCGTGCAATCGAAGAGGTAAGCACAGCTTTAGTTGTTAACCTTGATTGGGTTAACCACCAAGCATGCAGTTTGTATTATAACCAATCTTTTTATATCGAATTATTATCTTCTTAAAATGATAAGGAAAATCATTTTAACCAAATATTTTCTAAATTTATACACCAAGTCGCGATAAAATTCAGGTTCCGAAAAGCCTTGCCGAAGAAGTGTTTTGTTTTCAATCTGACATTATATTTAGACACTATGTCGAAATACCGTCGATAAAATTTTGAAAGCGCTTTACGAAGTCCAGGATATGTTTAACCTTGTTTGAGAAGTTTTGCTGTCATTTATTACGAATATTAAAGTCATCAGCAATGACTGGACACTCGAGCAAACTGAACAAGTTGAGAAATATAAACACAATAGGATGTAGAACGAGGAACATCACCATCTAAAAATGGGAAATTGAAAATATCAAAATCAAAATTAGTTTATCGTAAAGTTTAGTTGTAACAAAACCATCCGTTATAGATTTATGTAAATCCAAAAATTAGGCATCGGTATCTGAGACGCTGGGTTTAAACAAGCTTTCCATTGTCGGTATAGAGATAACAATCTAAGTATGAGACAGATGAACTGGACCCTATGGTATCTTTAATTTCAAGTGCACATGGATAGCTGAGGTAAAAAAAACTCCGACGACATCTTTGTATTATTAAAAGATAGAACATCATCTGTGTACCTGTACGTGAAGTAGAATTTCTATGCAAGGTGTTTATTACCTGCTTTTAAAAGCCCCTGTAAATCCACCTCATACCCTTAAGGAGACAATACAAACACAATAGAAAATTAGTAAGAAAAGCCTGAAAATAAACATGCAAATCATAACAAAAAATAAATAAAAGCTCAGAATAAACTGCAAGTTTAAACTAAACATGTAAGCAAACACAAACAACATAGGAAACACGAAAAAGAAAACAACTGAAATAAAACAAAATAACTGAAATAAAACAAAAATAGAACAAAACCTGAAGGCAAAACTAATAAGAGCATAACGAACACTTACAGATAATGCCGTCGCAGGTATGGAAAGTAAAAAGATAGGCAATGATCAGGAATTAATACAATTAAATCCCACATTCCGCTCTCAAAACCAATAGGGAAAGAAGCACATACACACAGAAATTGACACAAGTTTACAAAAGACACGCACAGTAAACCGAATGAGCAGCTCTTTCCCAAACAGATGGTCATTCAGCTACCCCAATAACAGCATCAACATATATTTTTACTTATTTTTGTTTTAATTACAAAACAAAACAAAACAGAAGGCAGATTGGGCAGTAATAAAGGTGACCAAACCGCCAGAGACCATAGACAAGCGGACACAGCTCAATATAGCATCAATGAACCGCAACAGAAGTACCGCCTTGGAACGGTCAGCAAAAGATTACTGGAGGGCTTAAACTAGTTTTACTGGGCCCAAACCTCGCCCTCTACTTCTGCAGTGGTTGGAAACATTTTAGCTGTTTGGTCCACATGAAGGTTTCCTAACTCATCAATGAATCATCACCGGAAACAAACAAATCACGGATAAGGTCTATGATGAATCAGAGATGAGGACTCAACGGAAAGAAAGTATTGCGACACCAGGCGACCCCTGGGAAGTCAGACAACACCACTAAAATACCAGAGCAAAAGAAAACTTTCAGTTGAACCCCGAATAAAGGCAAACTCCGGCCCCAACCAACTAAATTAAGTAGCTTTATGTCGGGCCCATCATTGAGTCTGATGCCTGACCAACTGCGTGCAATTAAAGAGGGAAGCAAAGTTTTTAACCATAATTGGGTTATACACTAAACATGCCGACTGTAGCATTACATTTACATTATATCCAATACGTTTGTAACGAACAATAATTTTCCTGAACCGATCATAAAACTTCGACTTACCTACAATTATTTTGAATTTATAGACTAAGTCATCATAAAATTCTGGTTCCGATAGACCTTGTTGCAAAAGACTTTTTAATCCGACATTCAATTTAGAAACCAGTTCATAGTGTCGGCGAAAGAATTTTGAAAATGCTTATGAAAAGGTTTATGATAACTATAGTCCTGTTGGAGAAGCTTAGCAGTTAAAATTTTAGAACGGGCATTGAAGTCAGTCATATGACTAGACACTCTAGCAAACCGAATAAGTTGAGAAATGTAAACCCCGTAAGAGGTAGAACGGGGAACATCACCAGCCAAAAATGGAAAATTTACTATGCCAAAATCAAAGTCATCGCGTTTATCATAAATTTTGGATGAAACAAATCCATATGAAACAGATAAAGGTAAATCCAAAAATGGGGCTTCGGTATCGGCTGCATTAGCTTTGCAGCTCAGGTGGATAAATTTGATTCACCATGCCTTCAAGTGAGGATTGTCAATATTTAAAAGATCATCTAGATATCTAGATGTAGAGTTACAAGCTTCAATAATTTCAGATTGTTTATCATCAGAATGAGAAGCCATGGAATCTCTTCCGTAGCAAAATAAAAACAAATGCGCTACAAGAGGAGCACAATTAGTACCCATCGGAATACCAACAATTTGTCTGTATAACTAAGTACCAAATCTAATGTAACTATTATCTAGTCTAACGGCCATCCAATGGCTTCCTCAGAGCCATTTATGATAAATGATACAAATGATACTTGTAAATGACATTGATACAGTCATATCCAGTCACAGCCAGAGGTTTGCTGACGACTGTAGAGTCAAATCAGGTAACTTCGGACAGAGGATAAATTCGGACATACCATTACAAACAGTGAAAATCCAGATTAGACGGCTCATAACGAGCGGTCTCATCAGGATTTTCACTGTTTGCCCAGTTAATTCTGTTTTAATTCAAAGAACTGACATACAAAATGAAACAATGTCACTGTCCGAATTTACCCGCTGTCCGAGTTTACCCGACTTTACTCTAAGGTATATCGATCAGTTCTATTGGCAGGGAAAATTGCAATGTTATAGCAAGATATGAGCAATCTATGCTGATGGTCTTAGGACTGGCTCTTGGAGCTTTAATGTTGGTTGTAAAAACAGAAAAAATTAACCCAGCAAACATGATCAAACTATATAAAAGTTTGGTTGTATCCCATTTGGAGTATGCTGCTTCAGTCTGGAAAATAGGGTTGTGTGACAAGCTTGAAAAGATTCAAAGAAATGGCTTAGCACTATGCCTTGGCTGTCCAAGCACTGCAAGCTCTGAAGCACTAGAAGTGCGGATTTAAAGAGTAACTACACTTCAGGAACTGACTAAATCAGACCCCAAACCCTATCCCCAACATCAAAGGGAACGATTGACAAAGACATCCCAACAAACAATAAATTACAAGTGCTAAGCCGAGTCAGCAGCTCTTTCCCAAATAGGTGGCAACTCAGCTATCTTTACCAAACTAAATAATTTAGACCAACAGAAGGGTTACAACAGACTAAGCAAATTATACGAAAAACTTTTAAAGGTAGGTTCCTGTACTTTGGAATGCATCATAATTTTGATGATCGTTGATACAAGTTGTTGGAAAGCACTTATAAAAGGGAATGAATAGGTTTCTCTAAAAAGTGTAAATCAAAAATATATTAGAAAAGTTGTTTTGCAAGGGATTTCCTAACTTTTCTTCGCACACCAGTTAGCGCTATTTTTAGTTCGCGCCAAAAATAGATAACGTGGCTGACGTCATGCTGCAGCGCATTTTGGGATAGTTTTAACCCATCTGCCATGCCAGGACCTCTAGGAGAGCTCATGGCAAGGGAAAATTGACCTTTGGAGAATGGCATCAGAAACTGCCCACTTATAGACGTAATAAACATAGTTATTTTTAGAACTGGAATTCCAACAAAAGAAAATAAACCAAAAGGGAAAACGACTATCTCCTTCAACATCTGACGAGTTTCTCAGTAGCAACAAAATTCAGAAAAATAAGAGAATTCAAGACTGCTCAGAAAAAGACGAAATTATTTTATGGACATAATTGTTATCGCTAGTCAAGGAACCTACCTTTAACAACTTTTTTTACCTATTTTCATTTTTATCACAGAGGCCATGCTGGTAATCAGGCAGGCGTTCTACCACTGGACTTGAGGAGAGAGGAACTTGCCATAAGACAATGCACCAAAATTATGGCCAAAACAAACACAGAGCCAATTAAACAGGATCTCCTTTCTTGAGTATCAGTGGAGGAGCAGCCTAGAAAAAAAGTTCTTACTCCAATGGGTAAAATGTTGCAACAAATCTCGGACATGACTTCATCAACAAATTTAAAGAGTAACTACACTTCAGGAACTGACTGAATCAGATCCCAAACCCCATCCCCAACATCAAAGGGAAAGATTGGCAAAGACATCCCAACAAACAATAAATTACAAGTGCTAAGCCGAGTCAGCAGCTCTTTCCCAAATAGGTGGCAACTCAGCTATCTTTACCAAACTAAATAATTTAGACCAACAGAAGGGTTACAACAGACTAAGCAAATTATACGAAAAACATTTGACAATTATTTTTACCTGAATCTAAATGCTATTGAGCCGGAAATGAGCTACCTTGAATACTTGCAGCCTTCCTTGAGAAGACCAGAGTATTGGTCTAATCTAGGATCTTCTAAAAACAGAACAAGTGCTCAGGAGGCAGAATCGAGGAATGTTGTAGAAAATCTGATAAAAGATAACACAAAAGTACAAACAGTGATAGCATTTACAGATGGGTCTTGTAGAGGCAACCCAGGCCCATGTGGTGCAGGTGCGTGCGTCTTTCTTCCCAACAATGATGAAAAAGAATTGAAACAGCCGGTCTCAAAATTGGCTTCTATTCTCCTAGGTGAGCTTGTTGCTATCCAAATAACCCTGAATTTCCTCATTGAGGAAAAGAAGGTACGTGACATTGGTACTGTCTTTATATTTTGTGACAGCCAGTCTGCAGTTGGAATCCTACAGCTTGGTTGGGATAATAAAAGTTATAAGAAAACTGCTATGGACATTCAACAGTCTCTTAATATACTTGACAAGGATGGTACACAGGTAAAAATCCAGTGGAGTCCTGGTCACGCAAACATAAGAGGTAATGAGATCGGAGATATGCTTGCCAAGGAGGCTGCAAAAGAGGCAGAAGAAATGACGGGTGACATAGGGGTTGCAAGTCAGTCTGTTGTCAAATCAGCAGCAAGAGAGTCATTTAACATCAAATGGCAACGAAGGTGGGAAGTGTCAGAAAAAGGAAGGCAACTGTTTACACATAGACCTGCTGTAAAGCTCAACAGAATTGAGTTTCACAACCTTAAGAATCAGAGAGTTGTACTGCAGCTCCAAAGTGGGTACTGCAAATTGAAAGAATACCTGAATAAAGTTGGGATCTCTGATAGCCCAATATGTAAATGTGGAGCTATAGAAGATGTGCAACATTTTCTACTAGAATGCCCAAACTATAATGTGCCAATGGAGACATTGAGACAGTCCCTGCTCCTAAGTTGTGGTATTGTAGACTTTGGCGCGGAAATACTTCTATCAGTAACAGATGATGAAGATTTAAAAGACATACGTCCACTGATATGGGATCAGCTGGACATATACATTTCCCAAACAAAGAGGTTCTGGTGCAAAATTGGGCTGTATTGAATGGAGAAAATACTTCATACTCATGTCATTATTCTTGTTAGATTACATATGTATTGTTGACTTTATTCTGGCTGGTGGGAGGCACAAACGCATCTAACCGAGGAATGAAGCAACAAATGTAGAATGATTATTTTACCGTCAGTTAGGACATGATAGCCTAACTGTAACAAAATAAACAGTTCACCCATAACGTTGTTGCTCTTCCTTGCGAGTGTGGACTGTCCGTATAGCTGGAAGGGCGGCAGCGTTGGTTCGGGAGAATGAAGTTGTGTTATTCCAACCAAGGTTGCTTGCAACATTTAGATTCTAAGAATGTAAGGTCTGTAGTTGGCCATAACCAATGGTTATAGACATGCAACAAATTGCGGTTCAATGCTGTCAACGTAAGGTTGGGCCTGCGAAAAGCTTTTTGGTTCTCATCATGCATGGGTATCACAGACTTTATTCTCACTTATGGGAAGAGCAAATGCATCTGATTGAGGAATATGAATGTGTATCATGTTTGCTCCATGTTGAATAAAAGCTTGTTGATTTTCATGAAATATATTAGAAGTGGCTGTCCCGGCTACACTTGATATATTGGTATGATGTACAAGTTTCCATTTGAAAAATCTATCTTTTTGACATTGTATGAATGTGCCATGTTATGTTTATTTTGATTTTGTCATGTTTTGCCAATCTTAATGCAATGTGCTGAGCAGTGGTCGAACCGGCCACACTTAGCATTTTGATATGGATGGTTTCATGTTGTGTAGGGAAAACTGAGTACCCTAGACGAATAAATGGGCCCATAAAGCAAATTTCATATACATGTGTATTAAAGTTGAAAATATTGATTAAAAAGAAAAAAAAAATATTTTTTTACTATAGATCTTTTACGAATTTTAAAAACTGTTAACACTTTCTAGTTCAGTGGTGGTAAGGTTTACTCACTGAATTAGGGAAGTCACATCTGTATGATTTAGCATACTATGCATGTGCAATCAGTGCATTGCACTGTTCAAAATCTTTCACCTGGCTAATTGTGCGTAAATACTTGCTTAGAAGTCATCTGTATGGCTCCCAAAAATGAAAGCATTCAAAAGGCCAAATTTCGACTTCCTGATTCGAGTGCTAAGACTCTGCTAGTGAAATATTTGAACTGGTTTCTTAGCTAAATCTAGATATTTGTGGAAACTGAACCTAAAACAGCTATTTAGAAGGCCATGAATAAACATACAGGCAATACAAGGTCTTGAACAACTGTTTTCAAACTATAAGAACTTGTCGACTGGTTTTCACCAAGGCAGTTTAGACTTTCCAGAAACTAATGCTAATTAATATATCTCTTTGCATAGACATAATTGGATTTTGATAGCTTTCCTTCTTCAACTTATTCATTTTACGGTATAGCCTGTACATAAAATTGAATATACATGTACTTGGATTTTCACTCTGACAAGTGATATGTAAACACAGGTACGAATTTGGTCTTACAAGCAAATAAATGTTCAAAATGGATCTGTAAAAGGTGACCATCTCACTAAATACTGGGAAAGGAATGTCTGAGCAAACCTTATAGCCCAAGGTTAGACTGTTCAGGGTGTGCAGTAGTGCTTCCCATTCTGCCAGCACTTTTGTGTCAAATTGATGATATTCAAATCAGTGAAAATCAAATCAGTTTAATTTCGGTTTTCAATCGCACCTGCTGCAGAGATAGCTTATGTCAATATTAAAGCTGTCATGGTAAGGAATTATGTCAGTAAGCAGTCAGCTGTAGCAGAAAAGGTTTAAAGGAACTTTTTTCAGATTTTAATTTAAACTGTGCTAAAATGGGCAGTCAACCTTAGCAAAAAGTGGACTTGACGGTTACGCATCAGACCAGTTCTTAAAATTTGTATAAGAGCTATAACTGCTGGCTATTCTTTTTAGGATTTAAATGCATGCTTATGCATGTTTTATTATCTGTGACTAAATTACTATATATGCGTCTATTACAGGATTATACTGTGAGTCATTTATTTGACTTTACTTATAGTAGTTAATACAAGTGAGACAGTGCGGCTAATTATGGCCTTGAAACAAACCAAACCAAATCTCGTTCAGAGAGGCAGGCGACAAGCATTGTTGTTATTGTTGGCATAAATTCTCCTCTTCTCTGCACCCGTCTCTCGGAGTAAAACATTTTCGGTAATTCGTTTGACCAAAATTTCTCTAGTCTGAACTTTCGGACCGGTTATTTTACTTTAGGTTCGCCTGCGACAGTCACGTGATATTAGGCGCAACTGTTCGAAAGAAAATCAAAGGTGATAAAGCGTATCGGGGAAGAGTCATTTGCACTTTCTGGTAAGTACAGTCCAGTCGACACACGAAGATATACTGCAGAAAACGTTCAACACTAATGAAGCTGTATAAACAGGATTATTTGCGTAATCAATACGAAGTCCAAAATGGAAGGTTCACCGCTGTAAGAAAAGTGGGTGGGGTAAAATGGGTCTTCACAGTTTGAAGAAGCGGAAATGAAAGGAAATGAAGAAGCGGACAGGTTAGCTAAAGAAGCATCCAGTGAAGCAGCAACAATGAAAAGTGACACTGATGTTGTTACCTTGGCAGACATTAAACAAGGGTCCATAAAACTGGGTTTGTCCCAATGGCAGAGACAATGGAATTCTTCAGAATCAGGGAGAACACTTTTCAAATTCAAACCCAATGTTACCGACAAATCTTTGATAGATACACCAAATTCAGATTCATACAAAAATATTGCTAAACTAAGGTTAGGATATAACAAATTGAAGGACTATCAGTATAAGTTAGGATTAACAGACAACAATCTATGTGAATGTGGCCAAGTTGAAACAGTAGATCATTACCTTCTTCATTGTGAAAAGTATTTCAATGAACGTGAAGCAATGAGAACACACCTTTTCAACACAATTGGAGTCATCGAGCTTTCAAGTGAACTACTGTTGGGCTGTTCAAATTCAGACTTCAGAAAATCCCATGGAATGGACATTTGCTACGCTCTGAGTGATTTTATTACTCGGACGTCTCGACTTTAAACGTGCACCTCCCAATCGCGAAAGTACCATGAGTAAATTACTAAGAAGATTAATACCAGTGTAGAAACCATTAGTGTACCTGAGAGGCCAATACTGTCGTTAAGACATCGATTCAACGATTCAACGATTCAGTTTAAATGAATATTTATACAAGAGGAACATAAAACAAAATGATAAGTGTCAGTGTGGAGAAATTGAGTCAGTTACTTATTACAATGCCCATTATATGAAAATGAAAGAGAACAAATGAGAAAGTAGTCCAGCTCCGGACCGAAATTATTTCAGAAACAAAGTTTCTAATTTAGGTCCAGCACCTGTAAGTCTTCCTCAGTGTGGGTATTTCAGATGCCGATAAAATCATTCTGGCACGTTCACGTTGTAAACTGTGCATTAATCAATATATTATGTTTTCTTTTTGATAAATAACAGCCTTTTTCTTCTTCTGACCTTCCCAAAGTGTCTTATTTAATATTTAATTATTCGATGTCCTTATAACAACGAGGAAGTGAATGAATTAGTCAGCCAAAAGGATCTTTTCAGATTTAATTAGGCCAAATTTCGTTTGTAAACAAATCAAAATTCATTCTGTTCAATATATGAGCATTTAAGTAGTATTGACTAAAGCAGAGAATATTCAGTTATACAAATGTATAAGGAGTAAATATTCATAAACCGCCAACTATAGCAATACAATTACAACACAACTAACTTATTCAAATAAATTGACCACCTTGAACATAACAAATCACTGCTATCTATCCACAATTCAAGTTAACATTACTACTACAGTATTTAAACATATATACAATCTATGAAAATATAAAATTATAAAATAAAGAATAGAATAACTGAAATAAGTGGTGGGAGGGCGGGTTTTTGTTAACACATCCTCTCTTGACGGTGGTCACACAAACTGTGCCGAAATCATGCAATTTTAGCGCAACTCACTCGACTGAATGCATTTGACCAATCAGAGAGTTGTTATCATGGTAATTCTCATAACAAAATCATTGACCAGAAAAAGTAGAATAGAACAGAATATAGGTAATGAGACATACCGAAGATTATTTCAGATGAACTAAATTAACGTATCGAATATAAATTAAGAGATTATATAATTCCTTTCTCATAATTAATCATTTTAATAGCTTTATTAAAATTTGTCAATTATTCGATGTCCTTATAACAACGAGGAAGTGAATGAATTAGTCAGCCAAAAGGATCTTTTCAGATTTAATTAGGCCAAATTTCGTTTGTAAACAAATCAAAATTCATTCTGTTCAATATATGAGCATTTAAGTACCATTCCGGCTAAGAATCAGGCAGGTGGTGGCATATCGAGGTCTTCAGATTTTGACCAAAACTTGTGTATAAGTCCATTGGGTGACCAAACCTGCACATGCAAAATCTTAGGTCAGTCAGTCAACGGTTGCTATGGAAACCAGGGGATAATTGTTTTCCTTAGCAACAAGCAAATGATGCTTGAACATTTATATAAAATACAACATTTTTGGCAGGCTAAAACTTACACAAAGCAAAAATAGCCCTTCTAGTAATGTTTAACTAACACGATGCACATTATTGGTATCGAACTCTGCTTGAAGGTTTCTGAAATAAACATCAACATGTGTGCTATTTGGGGTCAAAGGTCACCTGGGTCAGCGTTTTTACAGAATTTGTGAAAATAGTCAAAAATGACTGAAATCCAACCCAAATATTTTCTATAGTATAAAAAATCAAAAGATGCCAGCATTCAATGATTAAAGCACGGCTATGGAGCTTTCAAAATCTGTAATAAAATTACTGTATAAATTTCTCCTTAGCAACCAGTTTAACTCCTTAGCAACCATCCCTTAGGTGATCTTTAAATTTTGACTGAATTGGTAATAGTATATCGTTGACATTATGCAATGCAGGTGGACAATAGTTAGTTATGTTTCAAGCACAGGTATTGAACTTTTGCAATTTGTTGAAAAACCTTTGCACAATTTTCTCCTTAGCAACATATATGTGCCCTTAGCAACCAGCTATTAACAGATATGAAACATTTGGTTGACTTCAATAAACAATATATTTGATATGTGACAAACTATACCAACACATATTAGCTTTAAAGCAGACAGATGTTTAAATCTGTTGAAAAAATGTGTGCACATATTTGTGCTTAGCAACCATTTTGGGCCCTTAGCAACCACATTTTAACAGATAACTTTTCAGTGAATTCAACACCAAAAATCTTCTATTTACAGAGTACTATGCAGAGGCATGTAATTAATGACTGAAAAAGAAGTACTGGGCTTTTTTAAGATCTTTTGACAACCTTTCGCATATAGTTACCCTTAGCAACCAGTCTAAACCCCTAGCAACCATCTCTTAACAGAAGACTTTTAACTGAATTTCATATGAAATATCTTTTATAACTAACAAAGTATGAAAATAATTGCAAGTAACATTACAACATTAGTTACTGACTTTTAAATTCTGTTGAACAATGTGTGTATATATTTGTCCTAAGTAACCAATTTTAGACCTTAGCAACCAACTGTTCACTGATTTTGATTTTGAGGGAAATTTCTTTTTGTAACATACTTAATAAACAATTGTGTGTAATGTATGAACCACAAGTGCTGACTTTTACAATATGCTGCAAGAGCTGTGTAAAATTTGTCCATAGCAACCAATCTGTGTCCATAGCAACAAACTCTAAATTTAGACATGTGATTGCTTTGACTGGTTTCCATATGGATTATCCTTTATATGCAAATCAAGAAGACAGTTTAAATGATTCTAGAAGCACAGCTGACTGGCTTTCAAAAATCTGTTGAAAATTGTCTATTTTCTTCCTTAGCATCCAATTTGATCCCTTAGCAACCACCTTTAAAACAGATTTAGAACTTTTAAGTGAATTCTAAATATACTCTGTTCTATTTGCAGTATACTGTGTATACATTGTAATGTGTGAACAGTCGAGCCTGCTTATGTGGTCACCTCTAATTGTGGTCACCTCTAATACGGGGGTGGGGGAGGGGGGAGGGGAGAAGTGGATAATTTCTTGAACTAAAATAGTACAGAACCTGTATTAAGGGGTCATCTGTCTGTAGCAACCAGTTTTATGTCTCCCTTGGGTGACCCCTTAGGACAGGGTTTGACTGTATATACTTTTGTTCTTAGTAACCAGTCTGAGCCCTATGTTGAGCTGATCATTAAGTAGAGGTTGTCAAAAACCAGAGCTCCCAGGCAAAAATACATCTGACCTTCCGAAATCCGTAAGCAGAACTTGGCTTCATCACATGTGCAAATCCGAGGCTTGAACACACAGCAGTGAGAGACATAATGTTTAAGAGTCAGTGCTCTTATCCAGTAGGTCATGTATGTTCGAAAGATTTTGTAGAAATTGATCACAAGACCTGTGGTTGTAACAGTTGTTATTATCTTTATCTTAGCAGCATTAATCCATATCCTAATACAATACATATATATAGGAATTCCAATGATGTTAGGAGCATAATTATGCTTATAAATATGCATCTTATGAAAATATGCAAAAGGGAAAGACTCATATTAGCCTGCACTTCTTTGCAGTCTGATCAGTTTTCCTTTTTATGAATACTGGGGAAAGTGAAAAGTGACGTCTCTGATCTAAGCAGATGTACAGACTGATTACAATATTCATAGTATGGCTTAAGATGCGTACAGTCCCATTACCCGGCGTCTGATTTAACCTACCTTGCATCCCCCCCCCCCCCCCCCCCCCCCCCCCAGGACAATTTCTCATGGGTGCCAAATTGTTCATTGGGACCTCCTGAATGCAAAAAAAAGTTGTCCTCAAAATATTTTTGGTATGGGCTATGTGAAAATGCATGGTTTCCATGGCAACCCATAATGCATTTCTCAAGAATGGGGGTGTACCTACAAAAGTACTCATATCGCAGCTGCTTCTTATCCTAGACAACTAAACTTGGTACCAAATTAAAGCTTAGGCATAGGCCTTTCATCCAATTATAGTATATGCAAATTATCTAATTTGCATATTCATGAATATTCATGAAAACATTAAAAAGTGAGGAAAAATCGTGGAAAATATGTATATGTGATCTTATTATAAACAAAAACCTTTGTTGTTGGTCGTAATTTGACACCGATCCAAGTTCTTATGAATGTGAATCAACTTGGTATCTTATAAGAATCAAATATTATTTGAGGCCTTCCTTAATCCTATTTGCATATGCACAGGTCAAGTTGGCAAAAGCATTTTCACATAGCTCATACCAAAAATTTTTGAGGACAACTTTGTTTCGCATTCAGGAGGGCCCAATGAACAATTTGGCACCCATAAGAAATTGTCCTGGAGGGTGCAAGGTAGGTTAAATCAGACGCCGGGGTACATGTTTTTCCACCATTTTTGCCAAGGGATACAACTTTTGTGAATTCTTGTTTAATTCTCTAGCTGAAAATACCTTTTCAAAGTGGGATCTAGTGTTAACGGGATTAATCTGCTCCTGCAGGGGCTAATTCTATCCTTTATCGGTTAACTTTTACACAGAAGGTAGGCATTTATGACAATGGCAGTGTTGTCTCCCCTGAAAGTGTACCTTTTCACTCCACATCAATCTTATATTAATATATTAGAAATGTAGTAATAACCTTTTGTGAACATGCTCATCAAAACAACATTTAGCAGCCTGTCCTGTGTCCTGTCCTTTGACTCACATGTGGAAATGTACTCATGAACTTCCTTATAAATAGGTAAGATGCTAACATGGTTCCCTAGCGATGTTCATTTCGCATTGACAGAAAAAAATCTAGGAGCACCAATCAAATAATAAGATACCTCCTAAGGGTACATTAAAGTGAATGGCATACCTGCAGTGGAAGCAACTCACCATTTTCATTTAGAAGGAGTGAATTCTAAAATGGAAGAACTGGCTTCTCTAGGAGCAAATTGTTTTTATTGTTTAATCAAAAATGCAGATTGTGGGTGTTCTCATATTTGAGAAGCTATTTGTCCAGGAGCAAACAAGAAATAGAAAAAGGTGCTTCCATTTGTAAATATGGCAGAGAAATAAAGAGATACAGGATATTTGACTTTTTCAGTGTAAGATCACTTTTTATCCCCCGACCGAAAGGTTCGGGGGATATAGCGATGAGCCTGGCGTCCGTCCGTCCGTCTGTCCGTCTGTCCGTCCGTCTGTCCGTCCGTAAACATTTTCTTGTCCGCTCCATATCTTGAATACTGTTTGGAATATTTTCATGATACTTCACAGTTATGTAGAACAGGTCATGGCGATGTGTCGCGAACAAGAATGACAACTCTTGCTTTCTTACTTTTTGAGTTATCTCCCCTTTGGTGAATTTTTGACAGATTCGTGTCCGCATCGTAACTTGAATACGCTTTGGAATATTTTCATGATACTTCACAGATATGTAGAGCAGGTCATGATGATGTGTCGCGAACAAGAATGACTACTCTTGCTTTCTTAATTTTTGAGTTATTTCCCCTTGATGGTTTTAGGTGTGATTTCTTGTCCGCTCCATAACTTGAATACCTTTTGAAATATTTTCATGATACTTCACAGATATGTAGAACAGGTCATGACAATGTGTCGCGAACAAGAATGACAAATCTTGCTTTCTGACTTTTTGAGTTATTTCCCCTTGATGGTTTTAGGTGTGATTTCGTGTACGCTCCATAACTTTAATACCGTTTGGAATATTTTCATGATACTTCATAGTTATGTAGAACAGGTCATGCTGATGTGTCGCGAACAAGAATGACAACTCTTGCTTTCTTACTTTTTGAGTTATTTCCCCTTGATCGTTTTAGGTGTGATTAAGTGTCCGCTCCATAACTTGCATACACTTTGAAATATTTTAATGATACTTCACAGATATGGAGATTAGATCATGACAGTTTGTCTCATACAAGAATGACAACTCTTGCTTTCATACTTTCCGAGTCCTCCCCCCCCCCCCCCCCCCCCCCCCAAAAAAAAAAAAAAAAAAAAAAAAAAAAAAAAAATTTTACAGATTTGGATTCTTTGTCCAAATTCACTTACTACAGAGCTCAAAATTAGATTTGTAGGGCTTGTACTTTAGAAGTTATTTACACATTTTGAAATGTTGAATGTATCATATGCAATACATTGTCTACATGGTTGCTATTTGAGATTTTACCTCTTTTTAGCAATCTGGCATACTGTTTTGGTCTGAGTGTTAGATAATCATGCATCTGTTAAGCAGATAATGTCAATAAGGAGCATAAAAGAATGACAGTATACAATTTATATGCGTTTTGAAGTGCACCATGTTTACCAAGGCGCAGGGGGCCTGCGTTCGGGGGATTTGCCATCTCCTCTGATGGCTATTTTTATTTCATGGAATAAACACCAAAAGCAGTATTTTCAGGAGTGGTCAAGCAACAAGTGAACAGTGAAAGATAAATTTTTATTTCACCGAAGAAACACCAAAAGCAGTATTTTTACTAGTGGCAAAGCCACAAGAGAAAATACAATTTTTGGTGTTCATGAGTGAAATAAAAATCAACCTGACACTGAAATAGTCTATCCTTTTTGTTTTCTTTATGCTTTGAAATTGCAATAATTCAGTTTATTCCAATGCGTCAGCCATCACAACAGTCATTGTAAAAGCCTTAATTCGTGATCCAAGACCTGAGTCAACGTGATCATATATAAATTCATTTTATAAACAACATAAAGCGGAGATAAGTACTGAGGAGACCAAACTGATGTCAAACGGCTCCAATAGCATCAGTGGGAGATATAAGTAAGAGGACAGCAGTTAGGCATGATAACAAAATTCAAATGCCTTGAAGCAGTTGTCTTAGATAACGGGTCAAAGCCAGAGTTTTAGACTCTCAAGGACTGCACAAGCTACTGCAGCTCCATTAAAGCTAAAGGTACTTTTGAGAGACAACAAAATATCTCTTGGATCAAATGTGAAACGTGTGCTGTCCCTTGTCATATCCACATTCTGTATACCTGATTGTCATGGACCTTGATAGCAGTTTGAGAAAAGAATGCAGGCCATAGAGATGAGATGCTACCGTATGTTACTGACATTTTGTATAAAGACCATGTAACTAGTGAGGATTTTTGCTGAACATGGTCAAGAAACAGAAACTTAGGTGATTCAGTCATTGCAATGTCTTCTGGCTTATCAAAGGCGTTTCTGAAGGCACAAAAAAGTAAAAAAGAAGAGCAGATGGAGAAGAAAACATTATTGTTTTGTTCTTTGCCTGTCTCTTCTTTTTCATTTATCTGTGCCTTTAGACTGGCAACCAGTTCTGGGGACATATGAAAACAATGTAGACCCAAGTCAGACAATGTGAGATAATGTGTTTGAAATTCAGTAAATGCGTTAAGAGGTGGTTGATAAAGGGCTCGAACGTACTGCTTGTACATGTTTTCAACATATCTCAAAAGTCAGGCAACGGTACTAAAACCTTTTTATAACTGTCTTAATTACTTGCTGGGCAAAAACAGACATTCTTTTTTGGACTTCAGCAGAAAATTCGTCTTCTTCAGGGGCTGTCAGTTCCTCTGGTAACATTCTAAGTCTTCTAAGAAATGGTTGCTAAGAGCTTCAGCTGGTTACTAAGGACAAGCACATACGCATTTTCTTCAACAGATTTTAGATCTTGTCTAACCGTTTGATCCAGACATCACTTACACTTGTCTTAACAGTTTGTTGCTAATAAAACTGCTCTGTCCTGAATTCCGACAATAGTCTCAGATCTAAAAAAAGTGGTTGCCAATGCCCCAATCTGGTTTCTAAGGACAATTGCATGTACATGTTTTTAATCAGATGGTAAAAGTTCAGGTCAAAGGTGCTTTAGATATTACTTATAACAAGATACATTGTTATGTTGCAAAGAGAGAATAGTTTGATAATCATTCACTCACATGCTCCAGATCTGTTAAAATATGGTTAAAATCATGTGGTTGCCAAGGACTAAAACTTGTTGCTAAGGACATATACATGCACAAGTGATTTTTTTTCTTAGTGATTTTTAAAAGTAAGTTAAATATGTTTAAAAAAATACTGCCATTGCTTCATAGATTGCTGCTCATGAAAAGTATTTTGTATGGAATTTAAACCAAATTCTCAAATCAGTTAAGAGGTGGTTGCTATGGTCTCAGACTGGTTGCTAAGGACAATTATATACACAAGTTTTTTCAACAGACTGGTTAAGTCCAGCACTCTTGCTTCAATGATTCCTAACCGTTGTCTACATAGTACACAACAATCAGAAGGCATCAGATTTGGACTTCACTAAAAAATTCTAAATTTGTTGATAGGTGGTTGCTAAGGGCACAAACTGGTTGCTAAGAGCAAATATATACACATGTTTCACAACAACATTTAAAGGACAGGCAGCTGTAGTTTAAACATTTCAATAAAAGTATGGTTATTCTTACTTGTATTTCAAAAATATTCCTCTTGGAGTTTGGCCAAAAGTCTCAAATTTCTTAACGGTTGGTTGCTAAGGGCTCTAACTGGTTGCTAAGATGAAATATATGCACACTTTTCTTACTATTTTCTTCCTATATTGCAATGCATCGAAGATATACTGTTTCCAATTCAGTCAAAATGTACAGATCATCTAAGGGATGGTTGCTAAGGAGTTAAACTGGTTGCTAAGGAGAAATTTATACAGTAATTTTATTCCAGATTTTGAAAGCCCCATAGCTGTTCTTTAATCATTGAATGC
Organism: Ctena decussata; assembly: GCA_963989385.1. NCBI lineage: Eukaryota > Metazoa > Mollusca > Bivalvia > Lucinida > Lucinidae > Ctena > Ctena decussata. The sequence continues at coordinate 122,220,038 of OZ022498.1, forward strand.
TGGTATCTTTCAATTTTTTATACTATAGAAAATATTTGGGCCGCATTTCGGTCATTTTTGATTATTTTCACAAATTCTGTAAAAACGATGACCCAGGTGACCTTTAACCCCAAATAGCACACATGTTGATGTTTATTTCAGAAACAGTCAAACAGAATTTGATACCAATAATGTACATTGTGTTAGCGAACACATTACAAGAAGGGCTATTTTTGCTTTGTATACAGTTTTAGCCTCCCAAAAATGTTGCATTTTACATAATTGTTCCAGCATAATTTGCTTGTTGCTAAGGAAAACAGTTATCCCCTGGTTTCCATAGCAACCGTTGACTGACTGACCTAAGATTTTGCATGTGCAGGTTTGGTCACCCAGTGGACTTATACACAAGTTTTGGTCAAAATCTGAAGACCTCGATATGCCACCCTATTAATGCATTCTGCCTGATTCTTAGCCGGAACGGTACTTAAGTAGTATTGACTAAAGCAGAGAATATTCAGTTATACAAATGTATAAGGAGTAAATATTCATAAACCGCCAATCCGAAGGCCAAAAAACAATAAATAAATAAACAAATAATAAAACAAATAAATATATGAATAAAATAAGCATTAGAAATAAATATAATAACTATTATAAAAAATAACAAATAGAAATTAACATATAATAGAATAACATTGAAAGCAAAGCAATGGAAGTGAAATCTCTCTGATCTACATGCAAATATAATTATAAGATCCTTACTAAATCAAGCAGAGCATTCACAACAGCAGCAGTAATTAAATACTAACAAAGAATGACAACATTCAACAAAAATTCAAATTAAAATCATGGCCAGTCATCATATAGATATAATATGCACAGAAACACCCATGATCATGGATATCTCTGATCATAAATACTAAATCCTAGAAATGAAAAGAAGGTATGAAGTATAAGGTGAATGACCACAATAGTGATTTGAAATCAATAAGTAGTAAATTCTACTCACAGTCTCTTCAACTTTTACCTCAGAATTCTTATAAAGTTATCTCATCTCTGAAATATACATATATATATATACAGAACACGAAGGCTAGAAATAAACGTTCGTCACCTAATCTATAGTGGAAATCACTCTGAGAAAGAAATATCTTAGCCGTCTTTTACCTTCAGTATTAAGATGAAGACCCAGATCATTTTTGGCGAATAAGTATCTTCTATATGTCCCAAATTTTGAGACAGCCTTCCAGGATTCAACAAAATGAAAACCTAGATCTGAACTCAAATGTATGCGTAAAGAATTGTTAACTTTTTTGATCATTTCATCTGTTTCCAAGTGATCACATGGTCTGGGAAGTATAGAAGATACTATAATTCGAATCCAAGATTTTATCTTTTTGATTCTACCAATTAGATTGCCATAATCAGATAATATTGACTCATAAGAGTTTCTATTTGCAATGTTATTAGTACCAACATGTACAATGATATAATCAAATTTAATTAAATTTACGTGTCCTTTGTCAATGTGTTGAGTTAGTGTAGAAATAGTGGCACCAGGAAATGATTTAATAACAACACCATCTATAGAAGGCAAATCTTTGACAATGGAATCTCCCAGAATTATTACTCGTCTATTTTCTGTAAACAACATAAAAAGAGAAACAATAAACAAAAGTTAAATGTTATAAATAGTACATTTTAAAAATTAATCTCCTCAAATAATCCAATGAATGTACTACATTTCATTGCGATTAACAGGGCTTCCACTAACTTTCAAAATTTGGAAGTCCAGACTTCCATGGTGTCAGATTTGGACGTATTGAGAGAATTTTTTGGAAGTCCGAAGTTTTTAGGAATGACCTATACATGGTTATTCCCCCCCCCCCCACACACACACACAACCCCCTTACACGTCCCTCTCTCTCTCTCCCTTGCTGTAGTGCCCTTTTTGATCTTCGAAAGGAAGCCTGAGCATTTTCGCAGTCTAATCAGAGTCATTCCTGTTTGTTTGTGAACAATACGCAAGTCCTCGCCGTTTCACTGTCTGCTATTGCATAATATTCCCTTTCATTGCCGCCAAATGGGCCGCGTCGGAAATACGGTGACTTACGGAACGCAGTCTAATCAGAGTCATTCCTGTTTGTGAGTGAACAATACGCAAGTCCTCTGAAGACTCGCCGTTGCACTGTCTGCTATTGCATAATATTCCCTTTCGTTGCCACCAAATGGGCCGCGTCGGAAATACGGTGACTTACGGAATGTTTAATAACACGCTTCCACCGAAGAACTCGGTTGTCCTAGGTCGATGTTAATTATTATTCATGTTAGATGCGAACAAGAAAGACCGGTGTGACTGCTTAGTTGCGCTGGCTGATACGATTGTTAGTTATCGGTATGTGTACTGAGGTACCTGTCTCACGGTATGACACTGCGTACGGCACGCGTATATACTCGCAGCGGCATCTTCGATCTTTACATCAAAGAGAAAACGTGCTTGACCCATAAACGTGCAGGTAATTGTATATCTATAATCGCGTAGACCTATTTCTGTGCACACTGTACGGCATTATTTTCGCACTGGGTTGCATGACGATATGACGATACAACTAGGAAATCGGCGAAATGGACGTTTCAGTATTCGTTTTTTAATAGTACCATTAATCAAAACAATGTATAGTACCAGAGCGTACAACCATAACACGTCGGAAATAGCGACTAATAATATTAACAGTGTATCTTCGCTTTGAATCAACACTTTTCGCAGAAGAGGTTTGTATTCCTAAAAACTCCATTGACGACAGTATGGATCATGACAAGACCTTCGTTGTAAGGGCAAGCGTTAATATGAATGTTATGTTATGTTCTTAAAAACTTTGGATAGAGTTTGTCAATACATGCTTCAGTATTCGTGTGTTATGGATACATTCACAAACTTTTGAAGTCGGAATACGCCTTACACAAACAGGTCAGTTACATTCTCGCGATCGTAAAAATAGACGGACACTTTTCATCCAAAAGATTTGACAAGTTGTTTTGCAGACTGCCGTAAGAGGTTGAATCTACGAGTGGGCGTTATTTTGATAATCGTTTTTGACAGGTAGGCGGTCCCGACATATATGTAACCTGGTTCAGTGCTCCATACGGACAATCTCGATTGGCCCGTAGGCGGTCTTTTCGTCTGGCTGACACCTGCGTTAATCCGATTAATTATGACACGTGCTAGAATTTTAAAGACAGTGGCGATATTTTATACGTCGGGACAAGATCAAACGGCCGTATGTAACAATTATCGGGCGTATGCCAGACGCCAGAGGTCCAATTTCTCGACGTACGGGAGCAAATCCTGGGCGTAATATACGGCCATACGCCCGTTAACGGAAGCCCTGGATTAATATCCTCACAACTTCAGGTCAAGGAATTCTGAAAGAGATCAATTTAGAAATATGACACATTTATGTTTCTCTGTAGTTAAAGAAACCCAACGAATGAGCTACATTTCATTGCAGTTTCAATCTTCACTTGATCTAGTCTAAGATAACCTGTAGAGAAACATAAAACTCATGAAATAAGAAAATATCAAACACAATACAAATTAATACAAAGTTACGGAGTCTCCTCTTCAATTCTTAGTGAATATGATGATATAAGAGTACCCAATGTATGAACAACATTACATTGCGGTAACCAGCCTCACGTGTCTTGTCGAGGATACTAGAAAAGAAGAGGAAAGAACTACAAAAGTACAACAAACAAGTACATATGTATACATGATATAAAGAACTATTTTACTAATAGTATCTGGCACTTTTTCAGTGTCTCTGAGCACTATACCACAGTTCACTTGAAACATTTCAAAGTATGACACTTCAAGTTTAAGTACTGTTGCAATACAAATGAAGAGAGAGATCAGTGTCTAAGACAAGAATTTGACTGAAGATTTTTTAACAAAACTTCCCATGTCTTTGGCTACTTTAATTTTGTCATCCAAAGAAAATGATAAATACTTTTTATAGGCATCAGACTTCCAATCACCCATTAATTGGATTTTATCCGCAGGTACCTTAGCTTTGAATAATAAAGTAGCCCCTCCTCTCCTAAAGGAATGAGTTGAATATTTTGTTGCATCTAAACCAATATTCTGTATACAATATTTCAATTTAGACTGATAAAGATTGTAAGTAATGATCTTTCCAGTATGCAATATAAAAAGTGGAGATTCTAGATTAGCAGGAATAATCTTACACATTAATCGATATGCATGTACAGGACACAAAATACTACCTTTCATTTGAACTAAAGGAATTTGCAAAATTCTCTCCCCTTTCTGAATAGTTTTTAGCTCGCCTGAACGAAAGTTCAGGAAGAGCTATTGTTGTCACCACGGCGTCAGCGTCCGCGTAAGCGTCAGCGTCGGCGTCCGGATTGGATGTTTTGGTTAAAGTTTTTTAAAGACCTATATCTCCCTAACCCATGGATGGATTCTTTTGATACTTGCACTGTAGTTAGATATTGGTCCAAAGTTTAACATGGTACCACCCCCACCCCACTCCTTGACCTTGATGTCAAGGTCATGGACTTAGAAAATTGGGAGTTTTTTGGGACTGGATGTTTTGGTTAAAGTTTTCTAAAGCCCAGTATCTCCTTAACCCATGGATGGATTCCTTTGATACTTGCACTGTTAGATATTGGTCTAAAGTTTTCCAGGGTACTACCCCCACCCCCCTCAGTGACCTTGATGTCAAGGTCATGGACTTAGAAAATTGTCTTTTTATTGATTGGATGTTTTGGTTAAAGTTTTTTAATGACACATATCTCCTGAAACCATAGATGAATTCTTTTTATATTTGCACTGTAGTCAGATATTGGTCCAAAGTTTTACAGAGTACTACCCCAGCCCTGCTCGGTGACCTTGATGTCAAGGTCAGGGACTTAGGAAATTTGGTCTTTATTAAAGTTTTCTAATTGCGTACTGATTCATAATGCTTGGCAGAGATTTAGTTTACACTTGAACTGATGTTAGACCCTTTTTTGAGTTTTTACAAAACACTATATACTTACCCGACTGGATGACCTTGATGTCAAGGTCATGGACTTTGAGTTTTGTCTTAAAGATTTTGATTAGTTTTATATTAATGAAGACATAATTTCACAGTGCCACAATGGACTCAGTTGATACTAATACTTGGACTGATGTTAGATAACGGTTAAAGGCTTTGATACATCCTAGCCCCATATATTGCACAAAACCTCCTCCCCTCTACCCCTTAGTTCTTTGACCTCAAGCTCATGGAAATTTCATGTGGATTTTTTTTTTTTAAGACATTTCTGAGATAGCTTTTGTTTATAAATGTGTTGTCATTATGGACATGCTTGCCTGAAGTTTTATACATAGCAGTCCACACCACCATAGCGACTTTGTGATGGGCAAGCACCTATTCAGGCGAGCTATGCTGTCAGGCGACAGCTCTTGTTGTCCATTTCATTGAAACAATTAAATGATCTCCACAATCTTCAATATCTTTTCTCAATAAAAACTTTTTCTCAGTCAAATCCTTCAGTATGGTTGGAACTAAATTAGATTTCCTAGCTAATAAAAAGAAAGCAAACAGGAAAAGACACCAGTAAGCAATATTGTTTTTCTCAGAAAAATTCAAGAAATCAGCAATGTTAATTAAAATGTCAGGAGTTATTGGTTCAGCTTGATGAACACAGTAAGATTTCAATTTCGCAATTCCTTTCAAAGAAAGATTTAGAATAAATTTGTTGATTTGTTCTGTAGGATAACCAAGTAAAAGATGCATACATTTCACTCCATTAATATAATTTCTAATAGAGTCAACAGATTTAAACGACCTACTTAAAAACTGTGCAAATAATTGTAAGTTTTTTGTTGAAGCAGGTAAGCTGACTAAATTAAAATGGAAACAAAATAGTAAATAAGATTCCCACTGTAGTTTCAAATTTTTCCTGGTACCTTCTGCATATGCAGCCTTATTCGAGCGGTCTAGATCCTTCTCCAAATTATGTAACTGATGATCTGAAAAATAGATAATTACCAGTCACTAATAAAACTAAATAAATATTCTGATACTTTGTATTCCTGTAAGTCATAACCTTCAGTCAATTTCTTGAACTTTGATTCATTAGATTCATCCAGATGCCATCTAGATAAAAGGTCTGAAACCCTGTTTTCATCAGAAGCAAGGTGCTGGGCTTTAATTTCGAACTGATTACATGCTGCTAAATAGCAAATCTCTCTTAGGCAATCTTGCAAAGGCTCCGATCTTGATTTGCCAGAAGATAATATTTGGCATACTGACAAATTGTCACAGAAAATGACAATTCTCTGACCCTTGAAACAATGACCCCATAATCTTAGTAAAACAATTATGGCTAACATTTCAAGAACACTGATGTGAAAACTCTTATTTAATATATAGTCTGGAAATTCAGCATGAAAATAGCAGCCATTCCAAAAGCCCCCACATCCTGTTAAGCAACTATCAGAACTACAGATGGCATCTGGTTCTGACCAATTCTCAAATTCTAATAAAGAAATACCATTATATAATGGTAAGAATCTGTTCCACCAGATTAAATCTTTCTTAACATAATCTGGTATGACATGAAAAAATTCTGAAGAACCATATATGGACCTTAACCACTTTAAAAGTCTTGCAACAAAAATTCTACTGGGCCTAACACAAGCAGCTATGAAATTTAGCTTTCCTAACAAGGACTGAACTTGTTTCAGAGAAGCAGAATCTCTATTTAACCATAACTGTATAAGTTTTCTAATTTCTAATAGTCTTTCTGGTGTAACCTCCATGGTCATTGTCAAAGTATTAAAAAGAACACCTAAAAAGGACATAATTTCAGAAGGAGGTGAAGCCTTATCGGTAGATTCTTCAAAACCACATTTCTGTAATACTGTACCTAAACAATTGTATGCAAAAACAGCATTTTCCGTTCAGCCCCTGCAAGGTCATCCAAATAATTTAAAATAGCTATACCAATTTGCAACATGATAAAAGAAATTGCATTTGTTGTTCTTTGACATATATTAGCTGCTGATTTTAAACCCATACTTAAAACAGTGTCACAAAAGATGTGTTTATTCCAAACAAATGAAACTAAATTGAAATCTTTTGGATCGATACTAATTTGCCTATATGCCCTTTTTAAATCTCTTTTAAATAATAAACAACCTCTTCCCTTCGTTTTGATTAACTCAACAAAGTCATCAACTTTTGGAAAAACAACTTGTATTTTCTCTTGTAAATACTCATTTTTGTTAATGTAGTCATTCACTGAATTTCCTTTAGGAAAACTAAGATCCATAATGATTCTTCTTTCAGATGTATCTTTCTTAGGTACAGAATTCAGAGGAGATATAACTAATTTTTCTTGAAACGGATTGTTTTTAAAAGGCCCCAAAATTGCTCCATATTTACTTTCTTTCTGAATATAAGAATTAATATCATTTGGAAACTCTGTTGCTCCTTTGTGATTTTTATATTTCCAAATATGATCTTTTGAATTTAAATTATTTGTACAGCCTTCAAATCCAATCGGAAAACCAAATTCTAAAAAGTCACACACTTGTATGTCTTTATAATTTACTAACATGGTTCTCATAAATTCAACATTAATTTTGAAATTTATTCTAATTCGACAATCTTGAAAATTATATTTCCCTGATTTCTGTATTTGTTCATGTATTGCTAACTTTTGTTGAATATCGTACAAATTCATGCTTTTAGAAGCTTCACAGGTTTTACAAGTACTCTTATGCTGACAAATATGTTTACTCATGTCATTTGACATATAAGAAGAATCAGAAACTTGTTTTAAAATCTGAGATGACAGTAAAGGATTAAATTTCTTTGAAATTGGCACTGAATTGTTCACTGAAACTGAATCTGTTATTATTTTAGATTTTTGCTCAACAAAATCTGTACTGTTGTATTTACTAGGTAATTCTACAGAAAAATTACAAAAACCTGGTAAAAAAAGATCTTCTAAAAATTCTCTATTTTCTGTAGATCTGACCCTAGAGTCACGTCATATTTTCGAATGCGGACAAGCCGAGGAACATTCCGGGTGTTCCAGTTTTTTGGCATCCTTTTGCCAGCAAGAGGCACAAACATGTTGAGCAAAATGCAAACGGCCATATTTACTTTCAGTATGACTTAATTTTTGTGGACATTTATTCCTTTGATACTGAGAACAAAACCATATTTTGTCCTCAGACGATTTCTTAGTTTCTGAATCTTCCTTACTTTTAAAGCTTGATTTTTTCTGAAATTGTGATCTCTGTTTAGGAGTATGCTTGGATAAAATGGCTGTTTCAATCTGCTGAAACTCATCATCCCAATTTTTCAATCCAATTTCAATTTCATTTAAACAAGCAGCATAAAAAGCCTTCAGAGTTTTGAAATCGTAAGAAGTATTTAGGTACATAATCTTTTTAAGCAAATTTAAGCGGCCTGATCTCTCTACTTCTTTTATTTTTTAACTTGTTATTATTTCTAATTCCCCAGCAATAAATAAATTGAAATCTAACTTGTCAAAAGAAATATTTGAACTTGTGAATTCATATCTCAAATATGCTTGGGGATATTTTTGAGGATAACGTACAGTATCAGACGATTTTGCCTTTATTCCAGATTTTTTCTTTTTATTTTTTCTCTTTTTTTTCTTTTTATGACTGTCAGAAGATGATGACGAATCAGAGCTTTCATATGAGATGGACAATTCAGAGTCAGAGGTTTTGTCAGATTTTTTAGAAGTGACTTTCTTTTTTTCCTTTTTGACCGAAGACTCAGACTCTAAACCTCTCAAATTGGAAGGGCCAGGGGATTTACTACTTGAAGTGTCTGAAGAAATGTCATCATCCACCAAGCCTAATTTCTTTAATTTCTTATTTACTGATTTACGCAAATGCTTGCTTTTCCTAAGAGTATTTATATCAACCTCTGTACTATCAAATGTATCTTGAACATTCTTGGATTGTTTCTTTGAGTTTTTAATACGTTTGTTTACGAAAGTTTCATTCGGCATACCTCTCAACTTGCCGTTGGATCTCTGCTGCTCAGCAATTTGACGCCTCAAAGCATCCGCTTCAGACCGTTTCTTGAGCAGTTCTTCTTCTTTCTTTGCAGCTTCTAGCTGCATACGAAGGACTGATAATTCTTCCTGTTCAGCTGCCAGCTGAAAGTCAAGATCACCTCGTGGCAGTAATAATGAAGGGGGTTTTCCCTGGGTATTACACATTCCCGTAAACGGGTCTACTTCCGGTTGTTTTGAGGTACTAGAAAGGTCCCGGTATAAACCGGAATCTGATGGACCATCACTTTGGCTTTCCGACTCAAACTCCGGAGCGGAGTCCTTGTAACTACCACTGAGCAGCTGCTTATAATCAACGGATTTGCCCTTTCCCGAAGCTGCTCTTGTCACAATGGGCTCTTTAGGCCTGACACCACTATCGCTTCCCGAAGCCATTTAACCCAAAGAAGCCTCAAATACTAGGATAAACAATAAATAAAAAGAGCGAAAGTCAATATAAATCTTCTGAGTAGAGTCACGACTTCATTTCTAGATAATTTTATAAACTTCTTCAGTACAGCAAAAGATGAGAAATCTGGCTATTAAATAACACCAACAGTAACAGCCAATACTGAGCCAGAATAGTTATAAAACACTAAAAAGTAACAAAAGAAACTTCTCTTTTTGTTAACACATCCTCTCTTGACGGTGGTCACACAAACTGTGCCGAAATCATGCAATTTTAGCGCAACTCACTCGACTGAATGCATTTGACCAATCAGAGAGTTGTTATCATGGTAATTCTCATAACAAAATCATTGACCAGAAAAAGTAGAATAGAACAGAATATAGGTAATGAGACATACCGAAGATTATTTCAGATGAACTAAATTAACGTATCGAATATAAATTAAGAGATTATATAATTCCTTTCTCATAATTAATCATTTTAATAGCTTTATTAAAATTTGTCACTGGCGATTTTTCCTTCGTAGCTGTGAGAATGTTTACGAAGACCGCCATGTTTGCTTGGGATTTTCCCAGTTACCGGATGACGTCATTGGGTGATAAAAATGGCAAGGATATAAAACACAGTACCTCAGGAGATATGAGTTTCGCAATTACATACATCTGTGAATATTGTTTGCAATACCTATATATGCATTTATTTTATGCCTGGTGTCCAAATTTCATTTAAGCACGCGTCAGTGTGCTTCTGTGAAAAGGCTGAGCACTTTTAGATTTAACTAAGTACAGTACACCCGTCGCGAATGTTCGATAGATCTCGCATCACGCGCGAAATTTTCATTTTTTTCGCGCTAGTTTCGCGTGACTTTTGCGAGTGTTTTGCGAGTGTTTCGCGCGAAGATTTTAAGCTTCATGCATGAAATTTGCGTGAATATTCACGTGGGATGCGAGAAACTTCGCGCTTCTGTAGAAGATCGATTTTGACACAGCAAAGATTTCATGCGCGAAGCGGGAAAGTTCGCGTTAGAGGTACCATTCTCCCGAAAATGATAAAAGCTGTTTTTTTTTCTTTTAACCTATTTCATTCAATTTAAATGATGCAAGCTTTGTGAAGTTTTGTAAAGTAAATAGGCTGAAACAGTATCAGCCTTAAAAAGTGAATTGCTAAAATTTCAAGCAGACGTTTTGGGATATCGTTTTTTTTCTTCCTTTTTATTTCTGTTTATCTCCACTATAATAACTTCCAAGACTAAGAAGTCACTCAAAAAATCTCGGCCTGAGAACTTTTGCTCCGCTGCGCAGCTATACTACATGTACTATTAAATGGTGGTTATTTTGGCGGGAATCCGCACGTGCGTTAAGGCGCGTGCGACTCTTAATATTTTGAGTCGGGATATTTTTTTCCAGTATTTTTGCGCCATGCAGTCGGAAAAGGTGCTTTGTACTGAGTGCGAAAGCGAAGACGTAGATCAGCCTACACGTGTGTGGTCTGATTAGCGTCCTCTGTGTCTGCATCTTTGTTGATCCCGAGGACTCTTGGGAACCTACATGTACATATTTAACCGAAAACGATCGAGTTTATGAGGTTTCGGGTGTGCGCAGGTTGAACTAAGTCTACTTTCCTATTCAGCGGAAATGTGCATGTGCGCTTAAGCGCGTGTGGTATTATGAACTTTCCTTCTTTCCCCATTTCTCCCCCCCGCCCCCTTTATTTGTTTGCAGATGAGAAACCGGGGGTTGCAAAAAGAATAAATTGTCGGAACGTCATGAAAAACGCCCTCACAAACTGTCTGAACATGTGCCTAAACTGACAGCACCAACCAGCCAGCGCACATGCATTGTATGTGCATTCAAAATTTGCAGTCCACTGGCATAGTTGGCCCGAGTCCTTGATTTGACCATGCACAGTTTCCAATTCAATTTAAACTTCGAGTTTAAGTCATCTACGATACTCCGACCGTAATCGCATGTACAATAATTTATATCAGCCTGCGTCTCAAAATGAACGTTAGAACACATCCGATCAGCAAATATCCATATCATACCATGTATACATTTACAAAAATTGACTGATTATTGTGCAGTTCGCAAATGTAGAATACTGTCCCGTTTTCCCGACGTATGGGTCCAACTGCACATACCTAGGGTGGGTTGCGCTCATGCGCAGTCTGATTGGAGCAGTCACAGTTTGTCCAGAGAATAACAACCGACAAGCATTGTTCGCAAAATTATCATTATTCAGATGCGCAGACTGGTCTTAGGCTTTGCGGTTCGCAGATGCAGTAAGACGCCTTTTTCAGGTAATAATTCTTTCGATGTACATGTACAACTGCGCATGCCTAGGGTAGATTGCGCTCATGCGCAGTCTGGTTGGAGCAGTCACTGTTTGGCCAGAGAATAACAACCAACAAAGATACAACATGGTGGAAATATAGACTGGGACGCTACAACGATCCAAGACGTTGAGGAATAGATTAGAGGTGCCATGCAACAAGATTTTCAAATTAGATGGAAAAGACGCATTAGTATGTAGAAAAAAAAAATACAGGGCAAAGCCGATCCAAAATGAAGACTATCCTTAAAGAAAAAAAATAGACTTTATTTTGGATGGGCTTTGTCGTCCAGGGCAGCTAACAGGAAATCACAAAAGTTGTCACCATATGCAAAATTGGCGGAGAAACGATTCACTCTGATACACATAAATAATCGTTCTATGCAAACAGTTGATTTAAATCAGCCTGCGCATCTGCGCAGTCCTCGTTGTAAGCTGTTTTGATTTCTCGCGATCCTCTGATTGCTGATAGGGACGAGGGTGATTATACTTGCACAGACATACAGGCTGCAACCTCGATTTGCAGGGTATAATAAGTCACTTGGTATTTTCAAATGAATTCATGTTTGAAGTGTCCATAAGACTCTGTGTTCTTTGGCGCTCCCGACTTCGAGGTATGGGACGCAGGTACGAGTCTCGCTGATGGCAAGATTCTGTCCGAATCTACACGGCAAGTTTCACTGAAGTAACCATGTACTAATTCCTACATGTATGTTTCTGAAGCTAAGCGCTGGTCTGGTAAGAAGCATCATTTCCGAGAAATCGCAGTAAGAAAAAAAAAAAGAAAACAAGGCAAACACACTGTTCTTTTTCTACAAATACGAATTATACGTACCAAAGTGACAATTACAGCATCTACATTTAGCAAGACTAAGAAGAGTCTGTGCACATACGCATGATTATCTGAGTCTGTGCAGCTCTTTTTATATAGCGTGTACAACTATACCGTAATCATTTTAAATACTGGGACAAACCAGTTACGTAATGATTGCCGCATACATATGCTGATCTGGGTTGTCCTGATTTCTAACTATAGTAGAAGGAGGGGTCCGACGATAAGATTTTTTTGTGCTGGCCAACCATAAATACTTAAAGCAGCCTTCTGCCTGCACGGACAGACCCGAATCTTCACTTTGTACGTGATGTAGAATCGTTTCCATTTGTTTCCCTCTGTAAGATTATATCGTGCGCATTGACCTGTTGTGTATTGAGCACGTGCAGGTTCAAGCAGTTTAGAGAGTATCAAAGAGATTCCAAGTTTGTTTCACGAATAAATTGGAGAGAGAGAGAGAGAGAGAGAGAGACGGTTCTGGAACTGACACTGAATGTTATATTGTAATGTGTGAACAGGAAGTCTCGCTTCAGTCTTCGGGACAGTCTTCCAAAGTCTGATCGAGATCGTCCGGGTGCCGAAATAAAAATTAAAGCCGGTTTGATCACAACAGAATAATTAGAGGCTAAGTGAGTGTACTGGGCATAAAAACATAACGTTGAATCAACGTTGATTCATGACGTTGAATCAACGTTGGTTCAAAGCTGTGTACGTGCTGGCGTAGCTCTTTCTACCGGAGTACGTCTGCGCAGTCTTATTGGGCAGTCTTAATGAGACAAGCTGGGTCGTAAGCGAATAGCCTTGAACTTGATACCGGCAAACATCTGCGCAGTCTAGAAAGGGCCTGCGCGCGCGAAAGAGAGAGAGAGAGAAACAGGTAGAATATTAGAAAAGTAGAAGTTAAAACCAGAAAACGATGGCCCGGTCTGATTACGAAGATATGCAGATCGTCTGCTTGATAATCGGGCGGTAATATTTGAACACCGTAAACTGTGTGTGCAGTCTGATCAGTAAATTGACCCAGAGTTCTCACTTACATGTACACTGCTCGGGTCTACAGAAACACCTTTCGTTTATATTGTGCATTGTGATGAGTCCTGCGCAATTTCTGTTCGACATAACTGCAATCTGCCTTGTATAGTGAACAAGTTGAAAAACCTGTGTGCACAGCCTGGTCTGAAATATGTTTTAGGATTATAAAATTCGTCTGTCCAGCGGTATCAAAGTATAACTTCTGAATACATGTATACATGTACATGTACTTCGGCGGAATAGCGTCGTGAAAAAGATACCCCTGGCCAAGTGCGTACAACGAATTCCAAAATCGGCATACACAGCTGCGTAATAAAATAAGTTTCTTGTTTCACTTTATTTATACATGTATATGATTACATAAAAGGCAGACCAGTTTCCGCAAGCACGCAGGCTGAGCTGGGTCTTCCTTAAAGACATTAAGGTGAAACCGATTGGCACGTGCGTTTAATTGCTATCCTTGACATCAAAAGCTGATTGAAACTCTTTGATCTTTGTGACCAGTTTTGAAGTGAACGTTTTTTAGTGGCGACTGAACGCTTTTCTCTTTATTTCTCTCTTCTTTTTTACCGCATTTTATTCCGTAGTATGGTGGAACTGCTACTATTTTCTATTATTCATGTACGTAAAACGCTTCTGTTTTTTTTTTTTTTTTTTAAGATGCGTAACCCTGTTTTCTTCGGGAGTATTCTTCACGCATCAGTTTGGTACTTCAGACGTTGTCACAATTTTCCTTAAGTAAAAAACAGTCCCTTTATCGGGAGCTCTGAAAATGTCGAATTTTAACTTAACCGAGTTCGCGCATCACGCGAGAATTATTGCAAACTCATCATACAGGGTTCTTTCGCGTGAAATTTATGGTACACGCGCGAAATGCGAGAAAGTTGCGCGAAGTTTGCGAGGATTTTGCGTGGATTTTGCGAGCACTTTAATCCTTTTCGCGCGATTTCCCGCATCACGCGCGAGCGCGAACGGTCGAAAATTCGCGACGGGTGTACTGTACCGCAATAAAATTAACCATTATCAATGTTCAATTACCATGCGGACACCGAATGTCCGAACACAATTTCACTTTTAATAAATGTTCGCGCACACAAGAAACAAAGGGAATGCTGTTTAATTCAGCTATCAATTTTATAATAGATCTAGTCCATGTCAAAACGTAACATTGGTAAAAAAAAGTAAACCTAAACACTTCACAACATATGAAACAACTTTTGTGTGTTTGAAGTCGCGTACAGGCCTGTATACTTTCAACTATCATAAGAGAGGACGCGATTAAAAGAAATTACGTGCTGTTATTCTTAAACACATTGCAAAAAGTCTTCAGACAAATGCTGTAATCAGACTGCAAAAGAACGATCACGATATTTTATATACGCGCAACTTACGTAATAAGAATCTTTTAAGATCTCAAGCGTTAACGCCGGGTCGGGTAGCGCAATCGGTAGGGCACCTGACTCGTAAGTCAGAGGTCCTGGGTTCGAATCCCGCTCTGGCCACATACTTTCGTTTCTCCTTCGGCTGATTCAAGAAGGGCAGTTGTCAGTTACTGGCGAAAGTATGTGTACTTAGTACTGGTTAGGTTAACTGACCGTCCCGACATGACCTTAGTTGTTTACCGTTAACCGTTAAGCGTTAACAGCGATATAGTCAAACCGCGAGGACGTTTTCTTAAGATGTTGCGATCGGAACCGTGATTATGTACAAATGCGGTACTTCTTTGAAATTCTTAAAGTCTCCATAGTCCTATCAGCGGTAAAAACGCCTAAACTCAAATCATTGTAAAAAGCTGTTCAACCTTCACGTTTAGTAATAAAATGTGGGTTGGTATGCATATATTGAGTCATATAACTGGCAAAAAGTAGAGAAAACAAGTTTTTGAAAAATAACATTTCGCTACACAAAATACAGTTTCCTGTTCTGGTTTCCCGTCTAGCAATGCTATATAAACATAGGCGGTATATTGATTGGGAATCCACATTGTACATTGTATTTTTACCATTTTTTGAAATCGAAAGTAGGTCATTTTAGTTGCCAACTAAAATGACCCAAAAAAGTTTTCGAATCCCTTTTTTGAGAAACTGAATGATGTTTTATTATTCTAAAGCTGGCTAATCCCGGTCATTTACAATGACGAAACTATAGTGAGACGCTTGCAGCGATACCTCATGATGAAAATTTTCATGCTGATAGAGCAATGGGGCCTTTAAAACTATCTGTATGATTTTAAAATTAGCTGCGTATAAAAAATATAATGTTTCTTGGGAAAATACGCATTTTCTTTGCAAAGGACAGGACCTACTATAGAACCAATATTTAACTGGTCTGGGCCTGCAGTTAGACGTGTTTTGCTATGGCGCAATTTGTTCTCGTCTGCGTATATTTCACTTAATTTCAACAATTGAAACTATGGAAAATAAAACTTCGCCGAAGCCACTGACTTTCTTCGAATAATTTCAAATACCGATGACGGACGAGGCAATACTACTGTTAGCGAGCTGGTAATAAAAATCTTATAAGTTCTTGGTTCATTGAAATTAATATAAAAACTTTTGATGCGTCGGAACAGTTGTGAAAGTTTGGGTAAGTAGGTATATTTGGCAGGAAATAACCTCGACATCATCACATTCTTTTGGCCAGGGCTCGGGAAATATTGAAAACTAAATCGGTCCAGCCGATGACGTCATCACCTAACTAATTTCCATTGGAAAAAATTGATACCTGTCACGAAAACTAATGACAACAAGTGAAGTCCTATGAATTAATCCCGATTTCCGTACAATGGTCGTACATTGTTGTGTTTGGTGGAGTTCTTGGTTTCAAACATTCTAAGACGTTTAGCTACGCATGTAAAAGCAAATACAAGACTAGAACGTGTTCGTAGGCAAAGCGGACGTGATAGATGACATCACACTTGATTGACAGGTGGACAGGGGAGACAACTTGTTCAATCCCATTGCATTAAAATTGACAGTCATTCCTGTTTGTTTGTGAACTATACGTAAGTCCTGAGCATTAACTCGATTTTCTCTGGAATGGGCGAGCAAAGATAAAACAATCTGTGGTGATTAAACAATATTTTGAAGGTGGTCTAAAAATGATTAATATAAAAGCTTACGCTGAGGCACTTAAGATCACATGGATAAGAAGAATCTTACAGAAAGAGAGTAAGTGGCAGATACTTTTAAAAACATTAATATCAGTGGAAAAGCTTCTGTGTTGTGGATCAGAATATATAAAAAGTATCTTACCAGCTTTGAAAAATGATTTTTGGAGAGATGTATTTAAAGCCTTTTGGAAGTTTGAAATTTTACTGGAAGTGGATTTTGATAAAAGCCTATGTCATCAAACGCCAATCTTTTATAATAAAATCTTAAAAATTGGGAGTAACAGTTTCTTTTATAAAGCATGGTTTGATAAAGGAGTGAGATATGTAATGGATTTAATAGATAATCAGGGTAATTTTTTCAATTTTCACTTATTTGTCGAAAGAACATCAGTCAAGACTAATTTCATTCAGTATCAAGGAGTAATAGAATGTATTAAGAAAGCATTAAGAGATGCAAATGGTGATCTAAATGGAGATATGCAAGGTCCAATAATCCCAAAATTAATTAGTACCTTATTAAAGCAAAATAAAGGTTCAAAAAATTTATACATTATCTTAAATAAGAATAAAGATACCCCATCAGGCAAAGTTAAGTGGAATCAGCTTTATAATAATAACATTAATGAAGATTCGTGGGAATATATTTTTCAGGCACCTTTTCAGATATCTAAATGTACAAAGCTTAGATGGTTTCAGACAACAATTAATCATAGGGTACTCATTACAAATAAATTTCTGTATCAAATTAACATAATGGATAGTGCTAAATGCACGTTTTGTGGCAATTTTGAAGAAACAATATCGCATTTATTTTGGAGTTGCACTAAAACACAACTCTTTTTACAAGATTTAGTTAAAAGATTCAAAGAAATGGATGTACAGTTGGATTTAAAGGAAATAAATTTTGTTTTAGGTCTCTATCCCAAATCTACATCTGAAATAATACAACTCTTAATGTTAATTGCAAAATACTACATATACATGTGTAGATGTACTAATACACCATTGAATTTTATGGGGTATAAAGTCAATGTACAGTCACTGTATCAAAGTCATAAAGAGATTGCAATTAAAAATAATGAAATACAAAACTTTTTGCAGGCCTGGAGCTCATTTCAGCAATTGACTGGATAAAGTAAAAATAAATATATAAATATTAGACATTGACTGTAACAGAATAAGAGGGAAAACTGAGTATTTTGTTTGAACCTTTTCATAAGGAATCACATGCATATATCTTATAGATTTGTTATATACTGCTCTACTCAAAGGAAGCCACCCTTACTTCTAAGCATTGTAGAGAAACAAAACAAAAAGCAAAACAAAAATATCTGAAGAATGGAAAAGGCAGCCCTGTTTGACTGATGAAGAACATTTTTTTTTTTTTTTTTTTCAATATATACTTAATAGTGTGTATCTATAGGGAATTCTAAAGACGGGCATTGCTTGAGCAAGATCTTAGATCACGTGCATGCAGGAGGTATTCAGATCGGATAGGACAGGTGGGCAGACTGGTTAAAGTCTTCAGTGTTTATATTTTAGATTTCCTCGGGTTCCTCATCAGCATGTTTGCAGGTGGGGAGGATCCTGATCGTTGGTTTATGTGGAGACTGATCAGGGTGCATCAGGCCTGCACGTGAAATATGGTCCGCTTTACAAACCCTTCTGTAACGCTCTGTAAGTGATTTGTATATATGAAGTTTTAATAGTTTGCTTATGATTTATATGCAGTATGAAAGGGCATGAGAGTTGGTACAAATGGTTCTGTGCTTTATACTTTTCATGCTTAATACCCTGACAGATGCCCCTGGGCTGTCTGGGATAATTGTAACAGGGGGTTTATCAGAATAAAGAAAACACACTGAAAAAAAAAAAAATAAAAAAAAAAAAAAAAAAAAAAATCGTTTTTTAAATCAAAAAAAAAAAAAAAAAAAAAAAATTAACTCGCCCAAGTTATGATTGTATTGTTTAACGTACCCAGATTGCATAATTTCCCCTCCACTGCCGCCGTGTCGGAAATGGTGACTTACGGAACGTGTATATTGACTAGCTTCCACCGAAGTATTCGGTTGTCGCTAGGTCGACGTTCATTATTATTCATGTTAGATGCGAACAAGAAAGACCGGTCTGACTGCTTAGCTGCGCTGGCCGATACGATTGTTAGTCATATGTGTGTGTACTTAGGTACCTTTAGCCGTCATACAGTTAAAATGAAACTGCGTACGGCACGTGTCTATACTCACTGCGGCGTCTTTTATCTTTACATCAAAGACAAAACGTGCTTGACCCATAAACGAGCGGGTAATTGCATATCAACGCTACCGTTAGTATTATACCTAATATATAATAGCGTAGACCCTGATCAAAATGTGCTATTTTTGTGCACTGATCGGCATTATTTTGGCACTGGTCTGCATGACGATATGACGATACAACTAGGAAATCGGTGAAATGGACGTTTCCATTTTTCATATTTTATAGTTCCATTATCCAAAACAGTGTATATTTTTACCAGAGCGTAGACCATAACGCGTCGGAAATAGTGACTATAATTATTAACAATGTATCTTCGTTTTGAATCTACACTTTTCGCGGAATAAGTTCGTATTCCTAAAAACTCCATTGCAGACAGTATGGAACATACAAACTTTTGAAGTCGGCATACGCCCTATACATACAGGTAAGTTACATTCTCGCGATCGTGAAAAAAGATGGACACCTTTCATCCCAAGGCCCAGTCATCGTAATTTTGATAAGTTGTTTTGCAGACTGTCGTAAGAGTGCGTGTCATTATGACACTCGTTATTGACAGGTAGGCGGTCCGACATGTGGTTCAGTGCTCCATACGGACAATTTTGATTGGCCCGTAGGCGGTCTTTTCGCCAGGTTAATACCTGCGTTAATCCGATTAGTTATGACACGTGCTAGAATTTTAAAGAGAGTGGCGATATTTCATACGTCGGGACAAGATCAAACGGCCGTATGTAACAATTATCGGACAAATCGGAGAAAATTTCCTAAGTATTGGGTCAGTATGGGACCGATTTTTTTGGGCTTTGGGCTGTTTCCAATCAGTCCCAATTTCTGAATTTTGGTCTGGGACCGAAAGAAATCCGGTTTTCCCGAGCCCTGCTTTTGGCAACGTAAATGTCCTTGCTAGTTTTCTCTTTGATCGATACATCGAACATACTATTGATCGGTAAATTTCCTATGTACTGTTATTCTACGCAAAAAAAAACAACAAACAAACAAAACAAAAAAAACAACAACAAACAAACTAGAAATATAGTCAGGCAGACGTAAGGCGTAACTGGGAGCAGATATCAAACAACCGACTCCCCCCCCCCCACCCCCCGCCCCCACCCCCCACCCGCCACACACACACAAAGAAAGAAAAAAAGAAAGTTGAAATTAAACAAACAAAACAAAAATCACAGTCAGGGAGGCGTAAGGCGATCGTGGTGGGGGGGTGAAAGACAGAAAATATCAAAGAACCGCCGACTATTAGGATATGACACTTCCTAGGATATATGACACTTCCTTACTTTCTTCCCCCCCCCCCCTACCCCCCTCCCCTCCGATGCAATTTGTAATTAAAAAGCGTTTCTGCAGTGGAGCTATAAGATAAAGTTTTCCGACCACTCGGACAGGGGATGCTCATTTTGATACAAACAACACTGGATACCGGAATAACAACACACGTTTCATGTTTAACAAGATTCAAATATGTCTGTAAGGCGCAAACAGCCGTCGTATAAATATTCTGTTATCTTTTAAGCCCAGAAGTTAGTCGCTTAGCTTGGGTTATCTGGAGTGCGCCTGTCTTTGCAATTCTGGTACTGGATTTTATCATTTGACATATGGCGTCATCACGTGACCTCCACGAGCTCATTTACATATCCTGTCAACATGTCCGTTGAAACGCAATTTCTTTTCACCCCTCTTGAGGAAAATGTTTCAAAGCCAGCCCAATGTCTCTTAGAAAAGGTAAAACTGGTGGCAGTCATGATCCAAAATGGCCAAAGAACACAACCGCTAATGTTTTTTCCTAAGTGATTAAAAAATAATGAATTTTTCTGTGTATAGAAATTTCCCGGTAGCATTTACCGGCAAAAACCCAGCAGTAGCGGAATAGGTGAGGCCTGGGCCGTGGAAATTGAAACTTGTTTCTGGGCATTTTCCGGCCCAGAGCTGGGCTAATGAGAAAGGAGAACAAATATTCGCGAAGCGCGGTGGCTCAGTGGTTAGTGCCTAGGCGAAATCTTCCTATGTCCAAACAGGTTTTTCTAGCATCATTTGCAGGGATGGTGCTAATTAGTGTGCCGTCCTTCGGATCGGGACGTTAACTGTAGGCCCCCTGTGCAAGTTAAAGATTCCTACTATTGCTATATGGCTATAAGTAGGCTTTCGTTCTGCAACACTGAATTTTACAAAAGTACACTGTCTGTGTTCCCTTCGGGGGTTAAGGCGTAAATGAAAGAAAGAAAGTTGCATGAAACGTGGTATTATTAGGGCTGGCTAAGGCCAAATAAAAAAATAGTTGTGTTTCCGGTTCCCCGACCGACCGGAAGTTCTCGGGGCCGACTCTGAACTTTTTTTTTGAATATCAGTAAAAGAAAAAAAAAATCCCCAATGCGAGGTGCGCCGATTCGCGGTTACTAGAAATACCGGAATACACTTAATTACCGGAATATACCAAAATACACCGGAATATACCGGAATATACCAAAATACACATTTACTGTTTACCGAAATACACTTTTTTTTGACCAAAATATAAACGATTTTATTTAAAATATGTCATTTAATATTTGCTGCATGTAAATGCTGGCAAGTGACAGACCCCTACAAAGACCCAAACAAGCTTGCAATCTGCACAGTGACACCTATCAAATACCCATACGTTGGTCCATTTACTCTCACTACCAATAAAGAAAAAGCTAATACGTAGATGGAAATGGTACTTATTTCATTTATTCTGGCAATATTTAAGTTTATTTTGATAATATAAATGTATATTTTGGTGTATTCTGTTATATTCCGGTAATCAGGTAGATTACGGTAATTCTAGTAACCCCCGATTCGGGCTGGATTTATTTTTCCGATGCGGTTAATTTTCGGCGATTCGGTTTATTCAACAAAGATGGCGGCTTCCAACAATTGGCCGTCGGTGGTGATGGCAATCAAATTACACAAATGTGATCACTTTGAGACCAAAAGTTTCATGATTTCTGTAAGAAATTCGAAATTGATAGAAGAGGTGTTTAACGACTGTCACAATGTAGATAATCACAAAGCGTTTGAGAAAGGTTATTTCATCAAATGCGAATGCAAAACTGAACTCGAATGAAAAATTCGAAGTAGAAAACTTCCTTACAGTCGGAGAAATCGTCGACAAATTCAACATCAAATGCATCGAGTTTACGTGTGAGCCAATTAAGAAGATTTCTTTAGAATCAGCTATAGCAGAATCAGTGGAAACGGCCACCAAAAAGACTGTAAATGCCTTTCAGATTCTTATGGCTGGTGGTCGGGCGTACCCAGATTTCAAAACTAGCAAGTAGGTATTCTTTCAATTCTCTGTTAGGAATGGAAAAGGGTGGTACTATGAACACCAAATATGAGTCATAGTTGCCTTCCCCAGCCCTTTTTCCCGCAAGTTACCTTTTGGTGACCGGCTGTCAATTCCATCTAAAATGAGCCTCTTTGGGAGTAAAACTGCAACATGCTAGGCTAGAAAATGATAGGCTAGAAAAAAAAAAGTAAAAAAAAAAAAAGTAAAACCTACCTACCGACCCTGTTTTTTTCTGGCAAGGAACCTGAAACACAACTATTTTTTTTTTTGCCTAATAATGGTAATTGATTATCGGTCCAGTCGTTTCGATAATTAACAGATTAGTAATCGCTGAACGCGGCAAATTGAAAATGGGTATGTTTAGAAGCTTCGGTGGCACAGATTCGTGCTAAAACATTTTGACAAGGTACACTAACAAACCATACAGTTGATAACTATTCAAATTATCAATTACCTTTGATTAAATCTTGTGTTCTGATATGCCAATCCATGCTAATTGGCTTCCTAATTGGCAGCTAATTGGCAATAACAAAACAAGCAACCATCTTGAGCCCAGTGATGTCATTCTAACAGGTAAATTGGCGGGGCAAAATGAATGACACAAATACGGACTTTCGATTTGCGTGTTAAATTAATAAGGACTTAAATTCTAATCATTTTATTAAAAAGACTGGATTAAAATCATAAGCGAGGCTACTGAACTGATAAAATGTTTCGGGTTTTGCGCAAAACATTAACTTGGTCGTCTGAGATGACCAGAACACAACAGGTTTATGCTATTCATTACAACCTATTCAGCCTATCACAAATACTCTTCAACATTTCCGGTTGGTCTCCGAGACTTCCTTTTTCGTTGTGAAGGAAATAAGAAGTGAATAACGAGAGAAATTTCTGATATTTTATTGCAAAAAGTGACAGGACATTTTCAGCAGGTAATCGATTACTTAATTTCGTCGATCGATAATTGTTTTCATTTTGCTTACCAACTAACCGTAATTTCGATTGATCATGCCAGCCCTAGGTATTATGTACCTGGACTTAAATTTGCTGCTAGACGCCAAACGTGACGACGAATTTAGAGACTGGAGAAGCCTTATCTTATCGAAACTAGAGACATTTGCGACAAAGACAAACAGTTTGCGGTACGGAATTCATACTAATAGTTATATCGCACGCACCACAAAATACTGGATATTATACAAGAGTAAAGTGATACTTGTGCTCAAGAAGATACCAGTGAGATTCTATGGCCTTAAGGCTTTTATACATAAATACGGGTCTGCCTAAAAACAATAATGATGCGTAATGTAGCGTAATGATGCATAATGTAGTGTAAAGATGGAAATATTGCTTGAAAATGACAGTGTGTCTTTGTTACCATCTGGTAACTTCTATTCGGAGACTATTTTTTCAGAGAATGTTCATAGAGATCACATAATTACCAGACCATTAAGGCATGTCGCTTGCAACATGCCTTCCTCTTCAAATTACCTTTGCAACATGCAAACCCTCTGCAAGGCCATTCAAGGTCTCCCTAAGCTTCAGTAGACTCGACATCTGACCTCAGGAAAGTGCTTTGGTGGAGGGCTATTTACATTTTTTGGAGGAATCTGTTGGGGACTAGGTTACATTTCAGTGTTGTGTATGTGTATATTATATTCATTGGTGGTGGATTATTCATTGGTGCAGGAAACTTTAACTCTTATCATAAATAAACACTTTTACCGGTTATCCAGGTGCGCCGACATATTAACTTCGGAGCTCTACGAAGAAACAACAACAACATGCCTTACCGTATTTACCCTAAATTTTCGGACACCGTAAATTTTCGGACACCCTATATTCTCCCAAAACGCCACCTATTTTATGTACCCTATATTTCCGGACATGTACCGACCAGGGTATTTTAGTTGTCCGTAAATGTTCGGACACACAAAAAAAAACGTCCCTTGTTTCTCATGAAATTTTCAGTGTCAGTTTTGCTTGTTTGCTATGTTTACCCTTGCTTCCGGCTAGATGAGGTAATCGGTATGTCCTGCATGCTCCCAATACAATCTACGACCATTGCATGATCAGCGTCGGAGAAAAACCGGTCGTCGGCATATATGAACTACGCATGTCCTGACCGCTGCGCATGTTTTCCGTTTATCTTTGTGAACTATGCATATCCTTTGAAGTATCAGTCAAGATTCACACATGCGCAGCCTTGTCAGGACGTACTTAGTTCGCAGTTAGCCGAGGAGAAGTTTGTCTACCACGTGGCTCGTAAGATAGGTTTCGGGTCGTAGGTAAAGGAGCTTATTTTACTTTATACCATAGTGTTCAGACTATTAGAAATTACCGGTCATGAAAATATTTAGTGTTCGAACTATTTGAATTGCTGATTTCCGGAGGGGGGAGGGGGGGGGGGACGATCTCATGTCATGTCGCAAATTATATCTCATACCTCTCAGTATTACATAGGTCCTCAATTTGCATGTATTTCATTCTCTTCATCCTTTTTCAATATTCCAAATAAATGTTCCGAAAGAAAGGAAAGTATTTCAACACAATTACGATGACCTAATATGCGATTGTTTAAACACATCAGGTAAGTTTGTCAGTGTCCTGGCTATTTATTCACCGCAAGCGGCCTGCTTTAAATTCACGGGCTTCTATTAATAACACACACATTCTAATTTTGGAAGGTGCGGTCCTTTTGATCTTCAACTTTCTGTCTGTCCTATATTACGTCCAAGGGTGCAGATATATTGGCAACGTGTCGTCAAAAAGGTGCCGTATTGCATGTGCGAACAGCCAAGCCTATTCCAGTCTGCGCATCTGAAAATAATTATTGTGCAAACTATCGGTGAACCCTGGAGATTTTTCAGACTGGTCAGTGTTCCCAAATGCATAGTATAATGCAGGTGTTTGCTGATCGGATGTGTCCTGAGGCCCTTTTGAGACGCACGAGCCACCTATGCCAGTGATAAACTCTTACGGCTACTGCGAACTTTGTTTCAACGCACAGGCCATCAAGGTTGGCAAAAAGGCGGGAAATACTCATATTTCCCAGGACGGCGGGAAATACTGGTAATTCCCGGGAAATACTGATAATTCCTGGGAATTACTGGGAAATTGGTCTCTCTCCACCTACAGAGTTTTAAATATGTTTCATTACAGCCATAAAACTATACATGCAAAGCAATATAATTAAACATCCCATTATGTAAACATCAAACAAGAGAACAGATAAAATATTGTCTAGATATGCATATGCAATCAAATTTATTTTCTTATACGAACTGTCTGGAGATGGTTCTGCATGTTGTCTCTGTCTATATCAATAAACACACTAAGATTAAAAGTACCTGCAGTAATTGTCACCTGTCAGTTGACTCAAGACAATTAAATTATTTTTCACACCTTCAGTGGTATTTGGTCATTACTAACAATAGGAAGCATAGTTAATCAGTAAGATAGATATTCTCTTGAGAAACCCTTGGGGGAAAAAAGACATTACAGGACTTCATCAGGTTACCTTTGGACTTCAATGTCCACACATCATTGTTTAATTAATCAGGTGACAAACTCAGGGATTCATGCAAGAAACTGGAGTATGGTACACAATCTTTTTTGTGTGAAGTAGTTGTGACTCTATGTCCAGCTTTGAAGACCTTCACAGGGTTCTGTCAAATTTTGGTATGATCAAACTTAAGAACAGATCATTAAGTTAGCCTGCAGAAAGCTATGGTATTTAGCAGTGATAAACTAGCAAGGGTCAGCCTATAGGGAGAAGTGGGAGAAATTGTTACCTTAACCTGACTGACTTCTCCCTATTTTGAGCAGAGTGAGAAGTAAAAGTGTATAAAGCACACACATGTAAAGAAAATCGAAAATTTTGAATAAAAATTCTCCCTGAAATTCAGAAAATGACGCAAAACTTCCCCTTGTCTGAGAACCCTAGACTGACCCCTGAACCAGGCAAAAAGGTTTAAGTAAAACTGCAGCTTAGTTTAGTATATACATTTGTATGAGAACCAAATGATAATAAGATCTTGTGTTACAAATACAGTGTGAAAACACTAAAGAAGGGATTTTACAATCTGTTATTTTTATAAATAAGAATTTTAAAGGCAATTTTCTTTGAAATTACAGCCTTTGAAACAACCATAAATCATCTGCTGTGTCCTCTAGCATGGACTAGTCCTGGAATCTACAACCTTATTTGCAATATATGCATATAAGTGATAACAAATATGTGCTGTCAACTTAAATTTAAGCAAATATATAGAATATTTTAAGAAAAAACACTCTAAAATTTCATATTTCCCAGTATTTCCCACTTTGGCCAAATTTGGAGTATTTCCCAGGACGGTAATTACCACTGGGAATTCCCGCCACCGGTATTTCCCAACCAACCTTGCAGGCCATGCAAATGTGCAGGCTGGTCGCTGCTTTCAGTTTGCGCATGTACTTCAGACTGATTTTGTCAGGAAAGAAGAGTTTGTCGTTATGACAATTTATTTCTTTTGCAACCCGGATTTCTCATGTGTCCATGTATCTTTCCCAAACGCACTTTAGCGCACGTGCACATTTCGGCTATATATGACAAGAACTGCTGTGAGAAATTGCGCCTTATCTCATGTACGAAAAGCAAAGACTCAGTTCAGCCTGCGCACCCGCAACCTCAGACTTCGCTATATGCGCTAAGCATACGGGCAGCGAAGACTCTGATCAGACTGGGCGGATCCCGTCTGCGCCGGGCGCACAACCACTTGTTGGATTTGTCGGGTCGCGGCTCAAAGTACGAGCCGGTCTATGATATAAGGTACCTTCCAAAATGGTATGTGCGAGCAGTGAGGATTCTGATCAGCCGGTGTGCAGCAACGCTGTCCGATAAGAGTCATTCCTGTTTGCGCGGTACTAATCTGCTGCCTTCTAAAACATTGAGGCAACGCCACACTGTGTGACCGGTCATGCAATGCTTTATCCATCTTTACGTTATTTTGCCGACGTAAGTAGACAATTTTGGCAAGTTGTTTTGTTCAGCAATTTACCGTTATGTATCTTGCATGGAACAATTAATTTTTAACAACTTTGGTTGATCATCTGTATACAGGTGACGTAATAGACATGCAGCGCTGTCGCAGTGAACTTTTCATCTGTCCAAGCTGTCGTTATAAAATTAAGTTATGACAATACCAGAAGCCATTATGAAGTTTATTTTCTCATATAATCTAATTGATTAAAGAATACATTAGTTAAACAAGTTGTTTACTTTCACACCTATCGGTATATACGGAAAAGATACCGTATACATGCCGGTGCATACCCTTGCTAATTGGTTATTATTCGGCGTTCGTAAATATTCGGACACTTAAAAAAATTATAATTTTTGCCAAATTAAATGTTCGGACAGTAAAAAAAATAATTATTTTAATCCGTCCGAATAATTAGGGTAAATACGGTAATTTCCATGAAAACTCGTTAAAGTGCTATTATTTTCATTTCTTAGGCAGTAAAATTGTTTTAAATGCAATAAGTATCATCCATAAATTATTTGTAATGTAAACTTAGGCTAATTTTGACAAAATATTGCAATAGTAAGGATTTTGAAAAGGGATCAACAAGTAAAAATCTGATAGTTGTGCTAAAAACGACATGCCTTCTGAAATTTCTGGGGAGAACACTGAAATAGTATAGGCAGGCTTACAAGTAGTCCTACTTTTTCCTACTTTTTCCTACTTTTCCTACTTTTTTGCCTTGTTCCTACTTTTTTCCTACTTTTTTCAAAAATATTCCTACTATTCCTACTTTTTGAATGAAAATGAAAGTAAAAAATGTATATTTCAAAATATATTAGTCTGTTGCAGAATGAAACATGCTACATGATATAAGGACTGATGGCATATACTACTGATTAGGTTCTTACAGAGTCTTTGAATTTGCTACTGTTGACCTCTTATGCAAGCTGCATGGCGCCTTTCTGGGAAATGTGTCTCAGCCACTGGCCATTCATGCCTAAGAGGAAGTTTGAATTGAACATTTTGAACATGCGTGTTGCTTAATGTGAAGGATGAGGTCCTCTCAAGGGTTTTGGGTAGCTGGGGAGAAAGGCCATTTATTTTCAGGGAGTTCGGGAGCACTAGCAATTATTTTCAGGGAGCTAGGGCCTAGGGGGCAGGCTTTTAATTTTGGGAAGCTGGGGAGCACTATCAGAATGTGATTTTCTAAATTGTTTTTGGCTTCTGGAGGGCACAGCCCCCAGACCCCCCATTTATACATATCAATTATACCATTTTAGTCATTCTTTTCAAACAAAAAGGACTGCTGATAGGCATTCAGACTTGCAAATACTAGCATTTCTGGTTCAATTCTGACTAGAGGTGGATATGACTGCTTTTACCCATCTTGCAGTCTAACACATGTTCCAGAGAAAAGCCATTGGGGGGGCTGCCCATTCAACTCTGAAATTGAATTTCTGACTGCTTTCATTCCTTGTGCCCTAACAAATCACACTCAGGTCCTCTTATTTCATATAAACTACCATTATATATTGTTCAAAGCAACATTTTCATATTATAAGCGTCTTACCACCTGTTTCTCTCTCTGGAACAACATTGAAGTCTTTCACTACATTTTATGGTTTGTTTAAATGTTCAATTTGATTAATAAATAAGAAAAAATCAGTTTGGCAGCAGCATGTTTAGTAAGATCTCAGAGCCTCTTGAAGTTAGACAGCCCTTATATCTTGTGAATGGAGTTTTATTGAACTGTTCTTCAGTGTTAAAGTGAGGTAATATATATCAGATTTATTGGTAAGTTTGTTTAAATGATTCCTACTTTTTATCATTAAATTCCTACTTTTTTCCTACTTTTTTCTTGAAATAATTCCTACTTTTTTCCTACTTTTTCATGAAAAACCACTTGTAAGCCTGTATAGGCACTAGGATGTAGCTCATCAAAGCATATGTTAAACCCAAGGATAAAATTTTATTCTAGTTTCCAGCTGATAGACAGACCCGACCAGTACGTGGACACTACCAGTGCGCGGACACTTCTGTGTTTGGCGTCAAATAAACGCAGGGGTTTTATTAATCGTAAGTCAGTTGGTCCTGGACCAGTAATTTTTGGGCATGACAAGTTGATGTCTTTGGTAGCTGATCCTGCAGACCAACTGATTTTGTAATTAAATGAAAACACATGATAACAAAGAATAGCCAAAACATCGGGAGGACCACTTAAGTTGTGGATAAGTTGGTCCTGTGGACCACCAGTTATTCGGTCCTTAGCGAAATCCCTGTTAACCATAAAATACTTTCCAAATTCTACTGACTTTGTAACATTTTTTCAATGCGCCATTTCTTTATCTTTTTGTCATTCGCTTTTACTCTTACACAACACACTTACAAATTTGCAGGGCTGATGCTGACCGGTATCACACGATCAATGCTTCATTTTGGGTACGGCAAACAGCAAACAGGCAGAGCAAACAGCCATGTGTCGTCAATATCATTTAACCAATGTGCAACACGGCTGTCACAAACAGCGCAGCCATGTTTCTTAACCAAGGCAGTATCTCCTGAGGATTATTGACAGTCTCGAACGCACAGAAACATTTATATATTCCAGATTATTTTTAATACTACATGTATAAAAAAACAACAATATATTATGTTACATTACGCATCATTACTGTATTTAATTACATCGGGGTAAATGTCTCATACAGTTTCGGATCTAAAAACTATCACAAAACACTCTCTCCACCAGCAAAGATTGGAACAGGCTCAGTCCGCCAAATATCTTGGAATAACAATTACAGACAATTTAGATTGGGGTCAACCACTGGCACTTGAACCTTAATGTAAAAAGAAGCTTATTCTGTTCTATTCTATAGCAGTTCAATAAGCTCTCTTCTTTATCGAAAGTCATGGTCGGGAACCAATCTTCGCACCGACTCAGTTCATTGTCCATTTTCACATCTTTAACAGATACTTCAGATTTATTGTTTAGCCGTGTCTATTCTGTTAAACCTGCTAATAAACAGCAGATTACTGATAAGTACAGTTGTTTTCATGCTCAATTGCTCAGTTTAGCTGATTATGAACTTTTCTCTGCTTATAGATATGAATATGCCAACATTAGTTGACATTCATATTTATCCGCAGAGAAAATTCCATGCTCAGCTGAGTAAAGCATGAATAAAGTTTTATTACCTTGGGGCCTGATTAATTTCCTAGAAAGTAGAAATAGTGAGGCTGGAATCAAGATTCATTGCACACACTCTGACTGAATTTTGGTCATCATGTCAGAAAGTAGACTTTAGAAAGCAGGGCCCGAGGTTATAAAACTTTTTTCATGCTCAGCTGAGTTGAGCATGAAATTTTACCTGCTATTGAAAAGCAAATTACTGATAAGTACAGTTGTTTACTTGCTCAGTTATGTGAAGTATATAATTTTCTCTGCTTATGAATATGAAAATGCCAACATTAGTTGGCATTTTCATATTTATCAGGAGAGAAAATTTCATGCTCAGCTGAGTTGAGCAAGAAAAAAGTTTTATAACCTCGGGGCCTGGAGTCCCACAGCCACATTGGAGTACGAGCGATCCCACAACGCAAAGTCAATACTCAACAAAAACAGAGTTCCAGGTGAAAAAATAAGAGGGATTCTGTTTATGAAGTACCCAAGAGATGTATATAGGGTATAACTCCAGATAGTTGTGGATTATTTTGCCTGTTTTGTTATATTTTCCAGGCCTGTCAAGGAAGCAGTGAAGATGGGCGAGAGAACTACTATCAAGGATGTCTTTGTTCAGTGTCAAACTGGGATGCAGTCCCATGGAAAGCTGATAAGCACACTGAGCAAGATTTATGATAAAGTAAGTCACAATCAGTTAACTTCATTATATGCTCTTTCGCAGAGGTTCAGATATGGTGCATATTGCTGATATTTCAAAGATAATTGGAGCCGCGACACAACAAAACCAACAAAGTGGTTGTGCTCTCAGTGAAGACTCAGAGATCAGCCTGGGCATCCACCCAGCCTGATCAGTCTTTCCTGTGGAGGTAACTAAGACCCTTAGCTACCCTTTACGCGCAAAGCCAGGACTCTGATCAGACAGGGCGGATGCCCTGGCTGATCTGTCTGTGCTGGGCACATAACCACTTTCTTTTGTCGTGTCACGGCTCATTTCTGTTTATTCTCCTTGAAACTATATGTTGTGACCCCTCGTTAGAACCGTCTCGGTGAGACAATTTTAATGAGGGGTCTCAACATATGGTTTAAAGGAGAAATACAAAAATTATAAAAGCTTGTAAAATTATCTTCAAATACTCACCTCATCGTGGTCTGTTTTTGTCTTGTCTGCAAATAGCTGATACAGACATTAATAATATGACAGCAATGTCAATTTTGAGATCTGACATGGTTTAGCTCCTTTTGTAACTGCACAAATGGACAAGAGGGTGAATCTCAGTGCATTTTAGGGTACATGTAAATTAACCCTATTGCACTCAGAACGGCCTAAATTCTATGCAGTTTGGCCATTCTGAGTGCAGTAGGCAGTGCTAGAAACTCGCAAGATTAATGTGGTGACCCAAAAGCTTTACAGGCCAAACTTTCAGTGGCCCAAATTTTCGACTAGCTAAAGATCCCATTCATTTACTATTACAGGAAAGATAAATTTGGGCCACTAAAGTTCATATTCTTGAGATTTCTGGTGGCTCCAGACAAAAATTAGGCGCATTTGGCCACTTGGCCACTGGCCGTTTCCAGCACTGGTAGGGTTAAAGAAAACAATCACATGTCAGGGTGCACTAGCATTCATTTGATAGTAGTCTTTTTTATTCAATTTTAACTGTTTTAAAACCACTCAGTTTAAGTCGCAGCAACTAAGGTATCCTAACTTTGCTGTAGTGTGTGAACCTCATGCTAACAGAGTGACTGCTAATAATGCAGCTGACAAGTAACAATTATGGAAAATTTTGTGACAAGTATCAACTAAACTGGTGTCTGTGAAGAATAGACTTTGATCATTTGTCGTTTTGTTGTTAGTTAACCAAACGTTAAAATTCCAACGTTAATATTTCAAAAAACCCAAAAAATATCAGTGTATTTAGCTGTAAAGTTGTAAAACACTTAACGAGTTGACATCAAAAACGAGCTTGTTAACCTAACAATGCTTTGAACAACTGGTCCCAGAACTGTTGCTAATGGGATTAATTGGTTGTAATTCTGGAGTGAATCATTCATTTTCTGTAAAGAATGCATCCACTGTGGCTCCTCAGTAGAACAACCTTGGGGAGGTAAATGTAGTACAGTATGATAGAAAACATGTAACCCAAACTGTTACTGTTCGGAGCTTCAGATAAGAGGAGGTAACAAGGATAATTCAGAGATAATTTTCCATATGAGCCGCGACACGACAAAACCAACAATGTGGTTGTGCGCCCTGTGTAGGCTCAGATCACCCTGGACAGCCGCCAAGTTTGACTAGACTCTTTATTATGTGCTCAAAGGGTAGCTAAGGGACTAAGCTACCTCCATGCGGACAGCGAAGACTCTGATCAGACTGGGCGGACGCCCAGGCTGATCTGAGTCTGCGCTGGGCTCACAACCACATTGTTGGTTTTGTCGTGTCGCGGCTCATATTTTTGTAAAGAAAATGTGTTAGGACCCCTCATTAGAACCTTCTTTGCAAGACAGTTCTAATGAGGGGTCATCACATCAAATGATTTAATGGAGAAATTTTCCCTGTTACCCCATGTCATCTGGAGCTCTGAATTTTATCCAGTTATCAAGAGTTCTATGACTGTTCTCATTTTCAGACTGAGTTTGTGACATTCTGGTCAGAATTCAGCCACTACCTCAGGTATGCCATGATCATCTTCAAGAGAGAGCCAGCAGTGGAGCGGGTCATTGACTTTGTAGCAAAGTTTGTTCCCGCTCTCAGTAAGAAGGGAGAAGCAGAAGGGGATGATGGGAATGAGAGTGACCATGATGATGTGTCCGACAACAAACTGCTACAAGAAATGTTTGACTTCCTGCTGCAGGTACTGTTATTAAACACTTTTATTTGGTGGCAGCAAAATTTGGCAGTTTCTATAAATGTACCTTTTGATAGATTTTTATTTTTGCTCTTTTGTGAATTACAAAAACAAGATAAAAGAAAAAAGGTGATTTCTGCCATAGTCTAAGGAGGCAATTTTACTGAGGGCCACAACTTATGCATAGAAGAAAACTTACCCCAGATTTGTAAACAAGTGCTTGCCTAGTTTATTGAGAGCTTTGTTTATTCATTTTAACTCTATTACTTTCAGAATGGCCAAAACACTATAGAGTTTTGACTGTTCTGAGTGCACTTAGTACAGTTAAAGCCACTGATGTATGGTATTTACTTGTTTAATGATGTATATCATCATGTAAGCTTGTCATGAACAGAAATTATCTGAGTTAGCATCAATGGGGCATTACAATTTACAACATGCCTTGTATATTTTAACAGTGCCACAGTGCCAAAGATCGTGGTGTTAGGTTCCGTTGTTGTCAGCTGGTCAATAAACTGCTGACAAACCTCGGGGAGGAGGCTCAGATTGACGATGAACTATACGACAAGTTGTATGAGTGTATGTTGGAGAGGCTGAAGGATAAATGGCCTGTCGTTCGCTACCATGCTGTGATGGCAATGTCAAGGTTACAGGACCCCAGTGATGAGAACTGCCCTGTTATCAAAGGTGGGTGGGATTGTTTGAAAGGTTCATGGAATTGCAGCTGGTGGTCTGTCATGTTTCGTTAAAGTTGACAGGTCCTTGAGTAGACAGCTAAAGAGCAGATTTTTTTTACAATTACTGTACAATATATTTAGAAATGCATTGCGTGATGTATTGAGACTAATATCAAGCAAGTAAGCATTAAATGCCTAACTGCAAAAGAAAATAAGGCCACTGAAACTAATTAGAAACTAAACTACAAAATATGTAAGGTAAATGAGCATAAAGTTCTCATTTGCCAAACATTCCTTTGTAGTTTAGTCTCAATGGAAATCATTACATGACTGCCAAATATCCAAAATTTAGAGGACAGCTATATTGAAAATTGTTATTTGTAAGTCGTCAGTTTTATGGTCAGAAATTTCATTTTACGACCCCACTTACGCATCAGCATTTGCCATGATCCAATACAATGTTGTCATAGATCTGTTACCACAGCAAATACATTGATGTCAAAGTGACGTCATGGAGACGTCATTCTGCCAAGGTACTAAGCACAACTGTTGGTAATTCTATAGTTGGTATGGTATCAGATCTATGACGTTATTGGTATCAGAGCATGGAAAACAGCTTTTGCCATGCTCTGTCAATCTTTCAACATTACAAACTGAAATTCTTTCAACAGAAACTTCAGATTTAAGGTAAATACTATATTTTTCATTTTGATTATAGCATACTTATTCCTGCTGAACTGCGATCCCAACCCTGATGTGAGACGAGCCGTTCTAACTTGTATTGCACCCTCTACTAAGACATTGTCAAGTATAATAGGTCGTACAAGAGATGTGAAGGACACGGTGAGGAAAGCGGCATATGAAGTACTGTCAGAGAAGATCCATATCAAAGCCCTGTCAATTGCCCTTAGGCTACAACTGGTCAATGAAGGACTCAGCGATAGATCAGGTATATCAGGGCCCAGTTCAGAGCATCATTATTAGCATAATGAAGTCATTAATGAAGGGTTTGTTAGGTCTCATTATGCATGGAAAAACAGGAGTGCTAAATAATGTATGTTTTGTTGTGTAAATGGGAGAACCTTTTGCACTGCAAACGCTTCTTCCATATTTGCTGACAACAAGTATGACAATGTAATGAATATTGTTAGTTCTGAACAACCCAACTCAGATATTTACTTTTTCCCAAACCAAGAGCTATGCTGTTGGTTTGCTGAAAGTTATCAGTTTGTTGGACTTTGTTGCTGAGGAACTAAGTTAAAGTAGGTCAAGACCTATATTGGAATGATGGATGAATACATGTAAATTTGAATTGTACATCCAGAAAGTAGTGACTGGTGACTCAGGCCTGGGTCCTCGCCGTGGTGCTTATGTGCACTCATAAGGCTGTGCAACGTTTCTGACTAGTTTCGTCAGATTATTCTGACTCCTCAGAGATTTTTGTGTTTGAAATAGCCTGTTGCTGGCTTGTGAATATTTTGTCCCGCACGCCGCTCACGTGATCCGCGCCGAAATCGGCGCTCCCTGTCACGTGAGCGGCCCAGGGTCGCTCTAAACGGCTCCAAATTAGCATGTGAGTGGTGCTCACTTGGTCACGTGAGCGGCCCCATTGTTGTGTGAGTGGCCATAAGCCTCCCACGTGAGCGGCGCTGGACCAACCACGTGAGAGGTACCGCCGATAACGCGAGCAGTGCCGAATTGGCACCGCCACGTGATCGGCGCCGTTGATCACGTGAGCGGCGCCAAACCGGCATCGCTCACACAACACGGATTTACTGTTCTGTAGACAAACTATTCTTCGTAGCAATGTCATCTTTTTTGACGTTTTTTTTGGGTTGCAACAGGAGGTAATATTACAATATTGTCTCTCCTGGTGCATATAAGCTATGAAAGTGTTTACTTATGTCTTATTATAGTATATGGCGACATCTTTTTTGATTGTTTTAGGGGGAAACAATAAACCAAAGAATGCTGGGTAACAGTTTACTATTTAACATTGATGTGGCAGCTTTGTGTCTATATAGGCTTCTTCTTTGAGCGTATGTTCGCTTGCATCAACCTCCCTGTGTTGTAGGTGCCATTTTTGTATGTTGCTTAGTGACGTTTAGCTATTACGTTAGAGACGTTGTGAAGCCAATAGACGTGAAGCTGTAGCCTTGTTAAGCTAGCAGTTGGTCCTTATGCTCAGTGGTCTTGAATTGTACATCCCTTTCACTAGTGTTTCAGCCATATTAAGATGCTGAAATATTGACTGTGAAAGACTGGGTGTAATGGAAACCCCTTTATGGTTTGAAGGACTGGGCTACTGTGGGGATTGAGAGTTGGTACTGCTAGCATGATCAACCAGGGCTTTGTCAACTGCGCTACTGAGGAACCTTTTTATAGTTTGGGCATAACTATTTCAGTAAACATATGCAGGCATTTTGTATTGTCATCTTGGTCACTGGTCTCCATAAAGGCAGTAATATTTTCTGTAGTATATTAAACATTTAACTTTGACAAATTCTACAATGGGTTTTGAAACCTGGGAATGTGTAAACAGAACAATAAAACAGCATGAGCCAACTCGCATTAATTATATAAATCCAATAGAGAACACACTGGATTTATAATCAAAGAGTGAGCTTTAGCATTTAAAAAGGGGTTTCAACATATAATGTGAGCAGAAAAATAACAAACTGGCATGTGCAATGTAGTCAGTGCCATACTGTTTGTACATAGTGTCCATTAGCACTTAAAGCGCCAGTGATGAAAATGGCAGAATTTGCAAACATTGCAGATCCTGATGAGGTTGCTCATAATGAGCCACCTCATCTACATCTACACTGTTTGCCCTCTAGTTTTTGAATTTCCAATATGATATAGCTCGGATGAAACATATTTTGAAATTTTTGCAGACGTAAATTTTGTCGTCTGCTTTTTGGCACTTGAAGGGTTAGCTCTTTGGGACCTCCTTGCCAACATGTGCAGAAATGCTGTGGCAGTCTCAGTCGTTGGGGGTTTGCAGATAAACTGATAACCCTTTGTGCATGTTGCTGCCAAAATAAATGCAGTGACAAGTTATCATTTAGGAATATTAATTCTTTAGAAATGGTAAAGAGTGCTTGCTCTGGGAAGCTTCTGCAGGCTTGGTTGCGTACATTTGGTGGCAACGTCCTTGACCTTTTGAAGAGCTTGGATGTGGAAGATTCAACTGATATCTGCTCTCTGGTGCTGGAAACTGTCTTCAAAACTAGCACACCACAAGACCTGGTGGAGAAGTTTGATATACTCAGTGACAGGTGAGTAACAGTGTCAAGATTTGATAAATTTTCTGGGCCCAGTTGTTCAAAGCATTGTTTGCTTGATGAAGTTGTTAGTCAAGGTTTTGTTAAAGTCTTCTAGTGCACATAAAATCAAATGAGCTAATACACCCTAAGACCAATACCCCCCCCCCCCCCCCCCCCCCCCGCCCGAAAAAAAAAAGAAGAGAGGAGCTTTACTGCAAAAGCTAACATTTTTTGGCAAAAAAAAGGTACTGTTTTTGCGTACAACATGTTAGAAATTTAAGGTCACGCTAACTAACATTATTGTAGTTTTGAAAGACTGGGTCCAGATGATATTTTTTTAATTTGAGCAGAGCTCCACATACAATATATTCATTCACCATAATCTTATATTGAAAATCAGCCTTTACTGGAAGTCTGGATATCATGAGTAAAAAGTCATGGTTTGTCACTATTTTAAGCATTGACAAGATTTACAACACAGTTTTATGCAGAAAGTAAGATTGACAGGAAACTGTCATACATCAAAAAGATGGAAACGTTTGAAGTTTTATCTGCAAAACTAAGGCATATTTGGGTTCTATAATTGATAAACTTTTTTTTGTAGTTTGTTAGTTCCTGTGGATCAGCTGACCTGCGAGAGTGCCCTCTACTGGCAGGCCATATGTAAATATTTTCATGGAATGGGTAATGATGGAGATGAATTTATGGAAAAGGTGCTCCCAACTTGCGTTGACTATTGTTCTTATGTCCAAAGGTACGTACACATACATTGTAGCCTTTGTGCTCACAGTATAACAGCCAGTGTAAGAAGAGTACTACATAGTACAGTAAAATTATAAGTATTGGAACAGAGAGGTACAGACCCAGATCAGACTTGATCTTAAAGGACCCATAAATATTTAAATAAGTTTGGTGGTGGATTACATCTTTTAGACTGTGATGGGATTTGCTATCTGGAAGCATTTGTTGATTCTAAGATATTGTCTGTTAAGAAAGCCAGTGTTATACTGTAAATGGCTTAATATTTGTGAAAGATTTAGTTTCACTCATACTCCGGAATCTGTTGTTCTGTGAATTTAAGAGTCTCGCCAATACTTTTTGACCAACTGATGACCAAATGAAAATAACTGATTGACATAGCGAGATCCAGGACAATGATGTTTGATTGGCATTTCTTGCTGAAAAAATGATAGTCAGTACAATACTCCATAAACTGTAGATTTCTGTATATTGCAGAGATGTTTAGTGTATGGGATCTACCATAGCAGCTGCATGGCAAATTACTGTCGGAACAGCTGTTTGTAAATCTAGCAATAGTACATCCTACGATGTAGGACAGCACCACAGCAGCTACATGGCCTGTTACTGTAGGGCCTGTTACTGCAGGATGTACTACTGCAAGATTTACTAATGGCTGCTAGTAGTACATCCTACAATGTAGAATCCTATGATGTAGGATGTACTACTGCTTGATTTACAGATTGCTGTTCCTATAGTATAAGTAATCTTCTATTAACTGCAGCTACATTGATGACCTGAAGACTGTTGATGACCCAGAAATCCAGCTGAGCCGAGAGTTTATCATTGAACATCTGTTGATGATAGCTAGTAACATGGATACTGCAGATCAGGCCAGCAGGTATAATTCTGTGATATTTTGTTCGTCATATTTCTCTATATGAGCCGTGACAGGACAAAACCAACAAAGTGGCATGTGCGCCCAGGCCTAGTCTGATCAAAGTCATTGCTGTGTGGTTAAAAGGTAGTAAAGGTTCTAAGCTACTTTCATGCCAACAGTGAAGACTGATCAGACTGGTCGGATGCCCAGGCTGATCCGGGTCTTCGTTGGATGCTCATGCCACTTTGTTGGTTGGTTGTGTTGCAGCTTATATGTTGAGGCCTCTCACAAGAACTGGCCCACTGAGGTGAATCTTGTATAGGACACATCATGTTTATGTGTCGTGGCTTCTCATTAGCACCATCTTGGTTTAAACAAAATTTGTTTGTGTAAATAGCAATGACAAGAATATACTAACAGGGAATTCAATAACTTGAGAATAATTATTTGTTTGAGAAAAGCTGAAGTTTCTGTTGACAGATTTTCAGTTTGTAATGTCATTGAAAAATTGGCAGAGCATAGCATTCACGGAATGCTATGCTCCAATACCAATGATGTCATAAATCTGTTAACATAGCAACTAAGAGCTCATCTTGATTCTCTGCAACTATGAAATTACCAGCTGTTGTGCTTACTACCTTGGCAGGATGATGTCTGAACCCATGTTGACCCCTTGATATGTGGAGAAATGAGAATTTGACTTTTTACTTGTCCCTGAGAATTTTCTGTTTCCACAGGCCTGGTGTACGTTGAAGAAAAATTTGGAGGTGTGTACCCATTTACTTTGAAGTTATATTTTAAGTAACTCTGTCTTCCTCAGGAAAGCTTTAGAAAACTTGCTGCACAACATGTTGATGGCTGACCATGTGAGTCACAGACTTGTAAAGATGGTTGTGGTTAGAATTTGTGAACTCAAGGGGACGTCAGAGGCCATGATACCCTACCTAGCTGAAACAGTTTCCGAGATCAGAGAACCAATATGTGTTGTAGCTAAAGATATTGCTGCTGAGGAGAGACGACAGATTAATCTGAAGGTATACTATTAGAATAAGGGCTAAATCTCTTGCTTGTTCATTTCATTAAAAATATGTTATATCTTCAACGGTATTGTAAAGCAGAAGAAAAAAATATTGCATTTGTGGTTTCTATTTTTCTGCTGGCTTCAAGGTTTATTCCTCATCTTACAAGAACTACCCTTGGCTGGTAATGTCTAATTGTGATGTATTTACTTTACTTCAAGCGTTGCACTTTGTCTTCAAGATGATCTTTATCACTGACCTCATTTATAGAGGGACATAGAAGAAACGCCAAAATTATCTACTTTTGAGAGCAGCGATTAATTAACTCAATAAAGAAATAAAAAAGGTAAGCAAATAAATTCATGACTTTTTCATTTATAATGGGTTGTGTCATCTGTGTTTCCAACTATAGGTTGCAAGTGTGCGTGTTCAGCTGAATCAGCTTCGTGAAGACCTGGATGAAGCTGTAAAGACTCAAGATTTCTCACAGGCTAACACGATCAAGACTCAGATAGCAGAGCTAGATGCTGAGAAAGTAAGGTTACTAGAGTCTACAGAGACTGCTACGGAAGAAGTCAGAACAGAGAGGGTAAGATTTCTCAAAAGCATATACAGCTAAGATTATGTTTTCATTAAGAATTTTTGTAGCTATTACAATTAAGACTGAAGTTGCAAGGTTAGATTATGAGAAGGCGTGATTGGACTGCCACAGAAAGGATGACAACTGAGACTTTTAGCTTTCAGAACTTTCTGTCATTTCAAGCTTTGCAGTTTATAATCTCACTTGGCCTTGATAATGGCCTTCTTACTTGATTTGACCACCTTGGTCCTCAGAACTAAAGAAAAAGAAATTGAGTGATGCCAAAGCTCTTCTGAAGACTATCACTTGCCCTTCTGGATAAGAGAAAATGATATTCAAACTTGGGGAAAATATGCGAGCAGTGCACAGTGTTTTAGTACAAGAAACATTTCCAGTGAAAACTTTTGGCGTAAACCTTTTGTATGAATTTGTATTAATTTACTAAGATTTGCTCATTAACAAGCGGCTAAGGAACAGGTCATAGTAAATATCAGAAAGTACTGGCTCAAGTTATTGAAGTGTGTAGTTTAGTTTATTTATATGAACTTTACATGTGCTTCTGTTTCAGAATGATCCCCAGACAATTCTGAAATGCCAGACTATCATCTCAGAGATGCTACAAGTTCTGAAACTGTCTAGTATTAGTCCAACTCTCCAGATGATGATTGAATCACAGGTGCAGTAATGTCACAGTTTCTCAACTAATCTTTTCATCCCAAAATACCATATTAATCCTAATAAACGCCTCTTTTCCAAAAGTAATGTTATATTGCATGAATTCCTTTTTTGCTTCTCTGGGTAAGGTATCACATTGAAATGGGGTTTACTCTTAAAGGAAAGAACTTGCTCCTAGAGGAGCTAATTCTTTCCTTTAAGAGTTGACCCTTACTGAGAAGGGTGGCAAAAATAGAAGAGTTACTTCCTCTGAACATATTTCCATCACCTTTATATAGCTGATTAGAGGTATTTTGGCAGTGGCTGATTTACTACACTTTAGGCTCTAAATAATGTCCCCCTTTCCCAAAATGTAACGGCCCGGGGCGTTTAATAGGATTAATATGGTAGCTGAAATTAGCTGAGCCATCTTTGAATCTGGACAAGTTCAGTTTGTGGAAAAGGGATACATGACAAAATAATCACACCCACAAAGACATATTGAGATGCATACATGTAGCAAATAGTGTTTGAATGCTACGAGCTGTCTAACCATGGTCTACAGACCAGGGCCCAGTTGTTCAAAAGTAACAACGCTGTTGACGTTTTGTTAAAATTTAAAATGTTTATATCTCAAACGCCAGTATTTTTTGTCGAAAAAATGTTAGAAGCTTTTGCATTAGCTTCTGACAATTTTTCAACCAAAAATATCAGTGTATTTGGTCATAAAGTCATAAAACACTTAACGAGTTGACCTCTTGACGGTCTCGTAAGGCTAACAATGCTTTGAACAACTGGGCCCAGAGGTTTAAATGAAGCATTTATGACTAACAGACCCCTAATGTCTCTAATGTCACTTTTTTTATGCACTGCTGTGTGGCATTTTATACATACATCTTTTATTTTCAATTTTCCAGATATTACCAGGTATTCAGAATGAGGATGCTGAGGTGAGGAACATGGCTATGCAGGCTCTGGGATTGTGCTGTTATCTTAGTAAAGATCTGCTAGTCTCTTATATACCACTCTTTATGCAGGTAAGTTCAAACATACACCGTTGTTGACAGTACCATAAAATTTATATAAAAATGGGATGCCTGGGTTGGGTTGGGGGGGTCAAGCTATCCAGGGTGCAGGATACTGTTACATTGGTTTGCCCCTTCCTCTTCTTAGTGATCAGGGCCCAGTTGCTCAAAGCATTGTTAGTCTGACGAGCTCCTTAAGAGGTCAACTTGTTAAGTGTTTAATGACTTTCTAACCAAATTCACTAATATTTTTTGTTGAAAAAATGTGAGAGTTTTTTAACAAATAAATATTGGCGTATGTGAAATATTAATGTTTGAAATATTTAGGAAACGTTAACTATCGATGTCATTAGTTTTGAACAACGGCCCAGCTGTATATAAATAAGATTTTCTTGAAAAGGCCATCAAATATTTAACAATACATAAATTGCCGTCTAAATAATTACCTTGCTGTGTTTCAGCACCATTTGTGTAACTGTTCATTCACAGTTTATGTAGGCAGACAAGGTACCATATAAAGTTCAAACCAGCAGATGTTTAATGATTGGTATGTACTTTTCTTGAATTGCTTTAGGGTAAATATCAATCTTTTATTTTAGGCATCTCAAATTGACGTTGAAGGAGTTAGAGTTACTGCCCTTCAAGTGCTCTTTGATCTACTCCATATCTATGGTCTAGAGATTGTCGATGCCAATGACGGCTCGTCTGACGAGAATACTAGCTCCATTGACAGTGGAGATACTAATAGTAGTGAGAATAAGAACAGTGATAAAAATGGAGCTGCAAGCAAACTGGTTGCTATTATTTGCTCTTTCTTGGATGGTGAGGTATGTTCAGATAGATAATTTGGGTTGTTTGACTTTTTAAAGTGTATTGGTACACAGTGTTTTTTGCACCATTATTTCAAAGGGAGACAACTATATGATTTTTTTGTTTGTTTCCCTAGACAAGGTAGCCCTTTCAAAAGGGGGTCCACTCTTAAAGGAAAGAATTTGCTCCCAAGGGAGGAAATTCTTTTCTTTAAGAGTTGACCCCTTCAGGAAGATAGGCGAAAATGAAAATAGCAGTTATTTCCCCTGATAGTGTATTTGTTGACTATAAGCAGTGTTTTCAGTGATTTCTGGCTGATTGGATAATGAATGAGCTGCCAATGAGGATAATATAATTCAAAGGCTAAAGAATATAACAATCCATCATGAGTGTCCATGTAGGATAGGGAAATCTCACCTGAGGGCTTGGAATTTCAACCAGGGATGAGGCTTGCCGAGTCCCTTGTTGAAATTCCGACCCCGAGGATGAGATTTACCTATCCTACATGGACTGGCTCATGATGGAT
The DNA here is from genome assembly GCA_963989385.1 of Ctena decussata. NCBI lineage: Eukaryota > Metazoa > Mollusca > Bivalvia > Lucinida > Lucinidae > Ctena > Ctena decussata. The sequence goes on from OZ022498.1 coordinate 122,263,630, forward strand.
TATTTTTCTCCTACTGTAAGTGGACTTTAAACCTCAAGTCAGATTAGGCTTCAGAACAGGTAGATTTTAACTTTTAAACCAGTGGTCTGAAGTAAATTTTGAGTAGCCCAGTGCGTTTATCGGGTCCTAAACTGGGTGTAAACACAGTTTGCACCTTAAATATAGACGGAAAACACGATATGTGGACTATTTTATCTTCCAGAGGGCAAAAACAAAATGCAATTTAGCCTGTCACGTCACACGTGTCAAGTTTGTAAGCGACTTTTTATAACCGGTTTAGTGACGTCATTAAAATTGAGTGATGTCACAAATCTATGATCTGCTAACAAACGTCATCCGAAATGAATGTGTGTCCGTTTTGTTCATTTAAAATTGAAATATAAGTCAAAAAATTGAAAAAGTCTGGTTGCTAATATAAGAAAGATGTTGTCAGGTGTAAGATAGAAGTTTCTTATATCAGCTGAGGGCCTATCTTATATATGCAAAGGTGGGAAAAAGAGATGATCTTTGCTAAATCCTAACCCATGACCTAAAGATTACGAGTCCCAAAATGCTAATCCCTCATGCCAGGAAAGATAGATTTGGAATCATATGAGGGATGCCAACTAAGAGACAGGTACAAGTCCAGTGATGCAAAGAGAATTGTCAGAATGACTTTGATAAGTTAAAAACAAGGTGTATGAAAGGTACAGCACTAATCCTAGTATATGAAAGTTAATTTCATCTTCTGCCAATGTGTCAAACATCTGCTGAACTTAAGTTTTGACGCTAGAGATTATGAAAAGTGCATTTACATTTGAGCCGTGACACAAGAAAACCAAAAGGTAGTTGTGCGCCCAGTGCAAACTCAGATCAGCCTGGGCATCCATCCAGTCTGATTCAGACTCTTCGTTAAGCACTTAAAGGATAGCTAAGGGTCTAAGCTATCTTCATACGGACAGGGAAAACTCTGATCAGACTGGGTGGACTTAAGTGACACAAGAAAACCAAAAGGTAGTTGTGCGCCCAGTGCAAACTCAGATCAGCCTGGGCATCCATCCAGTCTGATTCAGACTCTTCGTTAAGCACTTAAAGGATAGCTAAGGGTCTAAGCTATCTTCATACGGACAGGGAAAACTCTGATCAGACTGGGTGGATGCCCAGGCTGATCTGAGTCTTCCCTGGGTGCACATGCCCTTTTGTTGGTTTGTCATGTCATGGCTCATTTATTTGTTTTCAGTAAATGAAACTCTAAAATCTTTCCATTTCAGAATTCTGAGCTTAGAACATGTGCTGCTGAAGGTCTTGCTAAGCTTCTACTGTCAGGCCGTGTTGTCTCTGCCAAGATATTGTCTCACCTGATTCTCCTCTGGTATAACCCACTGTCTGAGGATGACACACACCTCAGGGATTGTCTCGGAACCTTCTTCCCTCTGTATGCATTGGCCGGGAGGTAAGACCAGAACCTCAGATAATGAATGCATTGGATGATAATTTTAGAATATTTTAAAAAAAACACACACACATTGTGACCCTGCTTTAGAACTGTCTTGACAAGAAAATTTTTCGTGGAGTGTTTTATATGATGCCCAAATGCAAATTAGGTGAGCTATCCTATTCATGGACATGCTTGTTTGCTTATCCTTAAGGGGTTTTAAATGTATTTGCTTTTGAAGAAAAAAATGAATTACTGAATGGCATAATAAAGCTTAGTAAAGAAGGTTACATATATACTGCTTACATGTATTTGCTTCAGGAAAAAAAAATGAATTACTGAATTGAATAATAAAGCTTTGTTAAAAAACAAAGGTTATACTGCTTGCAGTTTGGTAATAAAATGTTGTTTTGGTGCTATTTCTTTACATCCACAGTAAACAGCTATGGTCATGTCGGGACGTCAGTTAACCTACACTATTCCTGGGCAGGCTTAGACCTCCTAAGGGGTTAACCAGTACTTAGTGCACATACTTTCGCCAGTAACTGAAAGCTGCCCTCCTTGAATCAGCGGCAGGGGAAACGAAGTATGTGGCCAGACTGGGTATGGAACACGGGACCCTTGCTCTTTAGTCAGATGCACTGCTGAAAAGTTTTCTTTTAAGATAACATTGGAACATGTTTTTTGAAGACTGAGTTCCAGATGATTAAATTTCAAATTTCATTATAAAACTGTTAATATATGTAATGAAAATTTTCTAACTTGATTTATAGGTCTAATCAAGAGGTTGTTGAGGAGGCTTTTATACCAACATTGAAGACATTACTGAATGCCCCTGCCACAAGCCCGCTAGGTGAGGTAGATGTGAACAATGTGGCTGAACTACTGGTACAATTAACAAACACCAAACTGATCACTCAAAATCAGAACACTGAGGAAAAGAGTCAGGTGAGCATGTATTTGATGACATTGGCCCATGCAACAAACAAGAAACGAGACTTTGATATTTTTGATCTGCTGTATATGATGCCCTTGCTTATGTTGCTTGAAGTACTGTGTTCAAATGATGCTTGCAGCAGAATTCTTTGTACTTTAAAAAGGGTTTCACTGCACAAGCCTTAATTAACATTGTACCATTGTCATGATATGATTGCGATACTGTTGAAGGGACCATTCATGTTTTTCCGCCATTTTAGCAAAGGGAAACAACTTCTGTAACTTCCCGTTGGCTTCCCTGGGCACCCTCCCCCCCAAACAGACACAAAATGGGGGACCTACTTGCAAAGGAAAGAATTTATTCCTTGGGACACAAGGTTTTACCCATCGGGGACAGCAAAATGGGCTACCTGGCCTTTGTGACAGGGCTGTTAGTAGCTGTAGGAGGACCTCAGTGACTTTTATGTTCGGTAAAAGTCCTGCAAATTCAGCTGCAACATCTTGACATGACTCAAATATTGTATATCACAACCACAACTCTACAATAATAAGAGTTTATCCCTTGTGAGAAGGAAAGCAAGAATGAGAAAATGATAAGTTAGCTTTCCTTGAAATTGTGCCCATTCTCCATGAACAACAAGCTACAGTATCTCAGTAGAACTTCCCCAGGGTGTCCTTTTATGGATAAATAAGACTTACCCTGGATTCACCATTGAAAACCTTTCATTTCTATGATGATAACTGATTCCATATGCAAAATAGGATTTTGCAGGTGAAAGTGCTGTATTCTGTTATACATGTACATGTATGTTTTTTTTTTTTTTTTTTTGTTTTTTTTAATTTTGGTATAGTTTATTCTGTTTGTCTCAATACAACAAAGAACACAAATCATACACAAATGTACATATAAATCACAGAAATAATTCTACAACACATACCGTGTAAAGACAGCTGAGCTACTTTTTCATTCAGAACATACACAAACAAGTAGTTGACATACCCTATTAATCCCAACAGGTGCCCGTGTTCTAATACACACCCCTGTCGCTTTCCGTTAAGTAGCTAACATTAATTCCTGTTTGCTTATGTGGACAAGGCAACCCTTTGCATTGAAGACCACTCCTGTAGGAAAGAATTTGCTCCCTGAAGGAGCAAATTTCTTCCTTTAAGAGTTGATCCTAGTGATCATAGGGGCAAAATGTGGTTCTTTGAATTGAGGTCCACTCTCAGAGGAAAATTATCCACTTCTGGAGGAGTTAATTCCTTTGCTCATAAAGGAGCAAATTCTTTTCAGAATCAACTCATAAAGGAGCAAATTCTCTCCCCCACCAGCTCACACCCAGTGAGAGTGGAGGCAAAAAAAATGTCAAATTACTTCCCCCGCAAATATAATAATTTTCTCAAATACCTTTAAAAGGAGGTGTTCACAATAACTATTTTACTACTATAAAGCACCCCCTTTCATTAAATACAATGCTCCTACGACACCTAACAGGACCAATATGGTAAATATTTAGATTCTTGAAAATTACTGATAGCCAAAGCAACACACTCTGTGTAACCATTGCAGTACTAGTAATACTAATTTTACTAAGTTTCTATATCTTGAACTATTATATCTTATGACACAATATCTTTATGACTAGTTCAACCATTCTTATTATAAATGTATCATATAATTGTACAATAAAGACCATTTTCCTAAAAAATGTTCGTAGGTTCTCGTAATTTTTGATATGTACATTTCATTTTCAAATTTTTGCTTCAAAAAGTTTTCAAATCCTTTTATGCTTACATTTTTCAAATAAAACTTACTTTTATACACATAATATTTTGCAACAATAATGATATAATTTATAAGTACTTGAGAAGTGGATGCAAACACTATATTTTTCTTATCAATGTGGAAAATGTAATTGGCTTTTCTTCTTAACCATTGTTGAATTTCAATCCAAAACTGTGTTATTTTTTCGCAGGAATACAATAAATGTAATATGCTTTCTGCTTCTAAATCACAATATGAACAAAGTGAGCTTTCCTTTCTTTTTATTTTATGCAAAAAGGTATTTGTAACCAATATTCGATTGTTTATCTTAAATTGAAAGTCTCGTAATTTTATATCTTTAATAAAGATAAGATCCCTATTAATCTTTTTCCACTCGTCGACTGTAATTTCGCCAATTTCATTAATCCATTTATTTGGCGGTATAATCTCGTTTACTGGAATCATTTTATCATATATGTCTCTACAGCCACGCCTACTTCTTAAAATCGAAAAAACGTAACTATTTATAGGCACATGATATAACATTAAAGAGATTTTAAATGGATCTTGTTGAATCTCATCTTTCCACTGCCTAGGAATTTTATTTATCAAACGCATATAGTCTAAATATGTTCCTAATATATTGTATTTTTGCTTAAATTCTTGAAAGCCATATAATTCTCCGTTTTCGTTAATCAAATCAATAATATTTCTTATACCTTTGTTATACCAGTCCTTAACAAAGTACGTGTCATTTTCATTTACATGTATTTTGGAGCTACCCCATAAAGGTGAAAACAAAATTTTTACTGGACTATCGATTTTTACTGATTTCAAATATTGTTTCCAACTTTCTAAGATATTCTTCCAGAAAGGATTTTGTATCTGCCTTATTAATGTATTACAATATGTATCACCCATCGAAAGTAACTTAGTGAAATTTATTTTACTTAAACTACTCCAGGTGTCAGTCTCAGAAAACATTATCAATCTCCTTAACCATGTAACTTTTAATGAAGTTATGAATACACTGACATTTACCATTCTCAGTCCACCTGCTTGTATATTCTTGATAATGTTCTTCCTGCTAATTCTGTCTGGGCCGTTACTCCATAAAAACTTATACATTTTAGTCTCTATTAACTTAATAAGTTCTCCTGGTGGATTTGGAAGCGCTAGAAACAAATGCGTAAACTTTGATAAAATCAATGACTTTAAAACTGTTACTTTACCCGGTAATGTAAGTTTTCGTTTAGACCATATAGCTATTAAGGTGCTCATTTTATGTAAAATCTCTTTGACATTTTGTTCCCAAATGTCAAAAACTTCTGCCGTAAATGTTACTCCTAGTATCTTTAACGGTTTTTGATCCCAATCCAAATTATATTCTTTACAAATTCTTTTTTCAGATTTACACATTGAACCTACCCATAGCGCTTTTGTTTTATCTTCATTAATTTTAAGACCAGACATATTATAGAACTGGTTTAGTATATACATCAACTGCTTTAAAGACTTTTCTGAACCGTCAAGGAATATTTGCGATGTACATGTATGTTAATCTCACAGTATAAACCAAAGGTTGACTGGAATCCACAGTTTCTTGTTTAGAATTTTGAATTTTCAGAAATGAAGTCATCATTTTTCCTATATAGTCATATGCCTTTGACAGCAAATAGCAATGAGTTACTACACTAGAAGTAAAGGATTATGCTGAATTTTTGAGGTTTCACTTCATTTGACGTTCTCTAAAGCAGTGGTTGGCATATTTCATTTGACAGTTTCTAATAAAAGCAGTGGTTCACCTTTGGGCTTTTCCAGGAAAAGTTACAAACTGGGGCAGGACTGGAAACTAATTAAAGTGTGAGTGGTGGGGGTTTGAAGAGACAAAAATACTATTATTTCTTTCATATTGTAAATGTGATTAAAATTTCCTAGGTGGTACCCCGCATAAAAAGTTCTTGATCTGTCTAGGGAGGAACTTTTATCTTGAATAGCCCTTATGAACTGTAGTCAGTGTCAAAACATCAGTGATATGTTCTATAGATTTGATGAGGTGGTCAATAAAGGGCTGGTGACATTTCTGCCACATTATGCTCCAAGCAGAAAATTATTGCCCATCATAAAAAAGAATATTTGATCAGAACTTTTCATTTGAAGTGGGACTTAGGCTTTTTTACCACAAAGAATGTTTTTGGAGTCCAATTTCAGTGGTCAAAAGTAGCTTGATTGTCGCAGAGAAATATGTATATGAAGGAATGGTATTAGGAAAAAACTTTGTATTTCATTGAAAAAGAAAGAATACTATATTAATCCTAACAAATGCCCCTGCTCTAATAAATGTCCCCTGCCTCTTTTCGGAAAATAATGTTATATTAACTTGCATGAATTCCTGTTTGCTTCTCTGGATAAGGTAGCTCTTTGAAATGATGCCTACTCTTAAAGGAAGGAATTTAGGAGCAAATTCTTTCCTTTATGAGTTGACCCCTACTGAGAAGGAAGACAAAAATAATAGAGTTGCATCCTCTGAAAGTATACCCATCACCTTTATATTACTCATTGGTAGTGGTGATTTACTACACTTTAGGCCCTAAATAACGCCCCCCTTATGCAAAATGCAACACCCCGGGGCATTTAATAGGATTAAGATGGTATGCTGCCAGAGGGAGCAGTCTTTCCTTATAAGAAGGGATTCAAATAGTTCTGGTGAGTGGTCTCCCTTTTGGAGAAGTAACCATTCTCGTCTTTATTTTGTTAGAGGCTTTCAGTGTCAGTGTCACAGATGGGATTTACTGTAATCAGCTTGTTTTGTTTTGTTTTGTTTTTCTTGCTGTTTATGCTTTTCTGTGTATTTTTTGTTGAGGATACTGTAAACTTTCTTTATATCTTTTATATTCAGTCTTAGTAATTTGCTTTACATTATTACAGTACACCCAACGTGAAGACTTGATCTGACACGCTCTCGCGTGACACTCAAAATTGCGAGGAAGGGATTAAAATTCACGAGATTCTCTCGCAACTCTCACGCATTTCACACTAAACTTCCTCGCGTGTTTGAAAATCCCCACGTTCCACGCAAGAAAATTCCTCGCATCTCGCGTGAAATTCATAGAATGATGTATGCGAGAAACTTTCTCGCATCACGCGTGGAATTTGGGGACAGCAAATGCAAGTTTCTATACAAGTACATGTACCTTTATGATTTCGCAATGTATTTTTTTTTTGGCGCTGATAACGGTTCGATTAATACATTGTAAGCGTGCGTGAATAACCTAATTGATCGCATCCTCAACGCAAGCATTGTTTGACCGTACGGTATTTACATTCACGAATTAAGGATGGGTTGATAAACAATCATGATCAGCGTAATTTTGTTGCAGTTATGCGGCGAGTTAATTAGAGAGGCTTATGTTTGAAAGAATATTGTTAATAGGTTAGTTAGTAGCAAACAGAGTTCTTTCAAATTCTAGAATGATGACACAGACAAAAAATTTCGCTCAGCCGCCACTGATAATAGCCCAATCCATGTCAAAACAGTCACAAAGATCAAAGCGTTTCGATCAGCTTTTGAACTCAAAGATATAGCCGCTAGTGGCACGTGCCGAAAGGTTTACTTATTAACCAATATAAACTTTCTGATATAAGAGCTGTCAAGTTCCCATTAAACGCGCACGCGACAACAATTATTACCAAATGGGCAGTCTCAGAGGTGATTGACGTCCACTTAATCCACTCGCTGAATTATGCAAATTTGTAAACCTGTTGGTTTGACAGCTAAAAATATACGTCTTAATCAGTTCATTCATGAAATATTGAAAATATGATTTTGCGTTGTGGATCAATAGTCAAAGTGTTTGGACTTTAAAAATGCATCAAAATGAAGGAAGAATAAGAGGCGAGAAGTTTGTTTTTATATTCCGAACCCTGCGTGGCAAAATCACATTATCTAAATGAAAAACAAAACTGATTCTGCTGCGCGGAAAAATTCTCAAAGTATTCGGACTAATAAACATAATAATAATATCTATATTCATATTCAAAGGTGACTGAACGCATTCAGGGCCTTCGCCATAATAAAATGTAAAGACGGTAGCATTTGTTGAAATACGGTAAACACAGCACGGTTTTAGGTCAGTCTCGTGCCTTGACATCAAAGGACGCCGCTCAGAGCACAAGACTGGACATGTGTCACATTGAATCATCAGACGGTGAATAGTAAATATAAGGATCAGCCTGCGCAGTATTAAATACAATGCGACAAACTGGTATGCTTTACGCGTCATAGCGTGAGCGGTTTTTCGGCACTTTTGGTTATTTCCGGAATGGCGGAAATTGCCGATCGTAATTTTTGCCGCTAAAATTTTTGAGTCGGTGCCCGGTCTGGAAACCGGAATCACACAACTGTTTTTTAGGCCCAATGTAAAAATATAAATGAATTACCTGTACAACATATAATGACGTGTGAAATTGACAGGAATCGTTAATCCTTTCCACTCGAAAACACGCGTCACGCGCGATTAAGTTTGGCGCCGATGACTCACCTGAGCATACATGAAGTTAATCCTTTCTCTCGAAAGTTGCGTGTCTCGCGTGAAAAGAAATTGTTTTTTTCGCGAGTTTAACGTCACGCATCTCGCGAGTGTCTCTCATCTCCCATGCATTTCACACGCAAGAACCCCACTAAACTTTCGTGAAAAAGATTAAAATTTCTCGCGAGAGCGTGTCAGATCAAGTCTTCACGTTGCGTGTACTGTATGTTATTATAACTATCATAAAACTTAGGGTGTGTTTTACAAGAGACTACTTTACTTAGGGAGCAAATTCTTTTAAACAAGAGCTGACCCCAGTTAGAGGGGAGGCAAAAACAAATATGGCAAAGTTGCTGCGCTTGAAAGTTTACCCACTCACCCTGATTATACAGTGTTGATGTTTGTAGACGTGTCAAAAATTTCTTTGGAAATGGCTAAAAGTGAAGACCTTGACAGATGGCTCCTTCTTGATCAGGCTGATATGGGTCTGTACTGTTCTGAAAGAGACTTCTGCAGTAATTAGGGTCATTGCACTGTATATATTCCAGGAAGACTATCGGCTGATAACTTTTGTGTGTTATTGTAGACCTGTACTGCATGATCTTAAAAGTTCCATTTGATTTTGCCTGACTGAGTTGCAAATCACCATGTTAATGTAATGAAGTGAAATGCAGTGTCATGAGTATAAGTGACATAGGATTGAAATATAACATAATTGACATTTCTAGTGTCTGTAACTAAAAACATTTTTGTCTCACGAAAAATGCTTTGATTTCTTTGATAAAAAAGTTTGTCTACAGTATTGTACATGTTCATTTGTTCAGGTTGTTATGTTGAATTTTGCACAGTTTCAGATAAAGGAGGGGTTTATTATGTCTGTAAAACTTGCTTCTAACATACATTATGGTCTCTCATTAGAAATGTCTCAGAGGAGCGGTTCTAATGAGGGGCCAGAGCCTAAGCCTTGGGGCAGAACTCCCAGAATAACCATCAAGCACTATCCTTATATAGAGCTTTGTCTTGTTAGATGTTTGAAGATTGATTTTGTTGATGTTTATTTGTTTCAAAGAGTTCTACACTCTGTCAGTGCTCCAGATAAGAAGGGGTAATAGGGATAATTTTCAAAATTTCTTCATAAAAACATATGTTGTGACCCCTCATTAGAACCATCTCCGCAAGACGGTTCTAATGAGGTGTCGCAACACAAGTTTAATTTTCAAAATTTCTTCATAAAAACATATATTGTGACCCCTCATTAGAACCATCTCGGTGAGACAGTTCTAACGAGGCATTGAGACGGTTCTAATGAGGTGTTGCAACACAAGTTTTCGTTGAGAAATAAGAAAAATTATTTCAGAATTATCCCTGTTACCCCTTCTTATCTGGAGCCCTGACTCTGTTTTCTTGTTAATAGTGCTGAAACTGATCATTATTTTTCAATTTGTGGATATTGGTATAAAAATTTTAGAGCTATAATATAAGTGAATAGAAAATATAGAATAGATGTGACTTAACTGCAAAGGTATGAACATTGTGTGTACTTGTATTAAGGTGAATCGGTACACCTCCATGATTTCCAACCATTTTCACTAGAGGAAACAACTTTTGACCCCCTGTTGGCATAATGGAGTCTGCTGTGAAAGCAAATGATTTAAAGCCATTGAGAAGGGAGGCAAAGATGAAAATGGCAGATTGTTTTTCCTTGAAAGTGTTTACAGTCACCTTAATGTATATGAGACAAAGAGTACATAAAAGATACTTGGTATACCGTAATGACCCTAAATATTTGGTCAGACAGGACTGAGCAAACATTGTAGACTCAGATCATACTGCTCCTAATGGAGCAATTTGATCAGGGTCTACAATGTTTGTCATTCACTAAGTATCATTTGGATGGATTAATGTGTGTAAAATCCACCTTCTCAGGACCTTCAAACAATAGTAGTCAAATTTTTTGGTGTCCGAAATTTTAGGGTCATTACGGTACGTACACAAATGACTAATGCGGTGATTGGGGCATGTGCGGTAAATGGGTCGATTACGGTATATTTGCCATGAAGTTGATTGTGTCTCTGATAAAGATTTCCAATTTATAATTTCTCAGTAAAAACATTTTTGGCTGCTGATTAGTATTGTTATTACTGATATTATCCACATGGCCAAATTGTTAGTGCTTCCAACTTTGAATCATGGGGTCGCTGGGTGGAGCCCTCTGGAGGCAAATTGCTGTTTGAGCTGAAACGGGGCTTCATTGCACACATCCTGTCATTGTCTTGATATGACTGAAATGCTATTGAAAAGGACATAAAATCACCGAGCTATCCTTCCATCCATTTGGCCATTTTCAAACAACTTCTGATGCTTCACCTGGAGTAATATCGGTTTGTTGAAACTTAAGGATAATTACACTCTTTAGTTAGGAGTGCCCCAATATACAGGGTGATCATGGTATATTCTATTATTTGCAGGACAACCCAGGCCATGATAATTTGTCAGAGAAAGTGTGTAATGAGATACTGTCCAGCCCTGACTCATTTGCCACAAAGTTGTGGGTGAGGATACTGAACCAGATGGAAGTTAGTCCTGACAATGAAGTGGTACTCAAGGACCTCAGGATACTCTGCTACAAGATGGTCAAGGTTTGTACTGTTGAGCCACGTTGTAATTCTACTCATTATTACACTGTTTTTGGATATACATGTTTATATTAGGCTGTCATGAGCATTTAATGCTCTCATGAGCATTTAATGCTCATTTCCCTTATACTCATTGTCATTTAGTCTCAGTACTAGGCTATTCACTTACAATACTATGACTTTCCATGGACTTTAAACAGACCATTCTTGTTGCAATTTATAAATGAAATTGAAAATATTAGACTCTTTTTTTCAGTTGGTAAAAGACAAGCCAAGTCTGAAATCTCTTCAAAAATTTCAAGCCACTATCAATGAGATGGCTAGCAAGTTTGTAACCAATGATGATGACCTAGATAATATTGAAATAGAGCCTGTGGCAATGGATCAGCAGGAAGGTTAGTAGGCTTGTCTATCATTCCACCCCTTCAACAAGTACTGTTTATCCTGGGTTTCCTTCTGCTCATCCCAGGCTATAGGTTAAAATTCTGGTGGCCTAATCAGAAGTTGCAGGTAGAAGTCTTGCCAAAATCTTTATTAGTCACTGGTGTGTTAATTATTTCATCAACATCTCACATATGCACCCCATTGGTTGGAAATGACTGAAATATTGTACAAAATAGGCCAAAGCATCCTATCATCCACGTGGAGCCTTCAAACAGCACCACAAAGACAAGTCATTATTTGATTCCTGTAGATTTTAACCTACTGCCATGTATATTTGTTCTGGTCAAGAACAAGATCTTTCTCCATCAAGACATACATTATGATGCTTCATAAGCGCTGCCTTGAAGACATACACAGTGACCTCAATTAGGTCACAGTGTATGTCTTGATGGAGAAACGAAAAGAAAATCTTACCAAAATTATTACCAAAATCCATGGAGAACTTAGTCTGGTAATAGTGAAGGTGTCCCTGTACAGTGAGTTATTACAGTAAAGCTATGTTCTTTGGTGTTTTTTTCAGGTGAAGACACAGAGGAAGATCAAATAGAGGATGAGGTACCAAGAAAGAAACGTGAGTTCCTCAAGTAGTGTGGAATTGTATATGAAAAGCACCAAGCACTTCAGCATCAGAATTTGGCATTTTTTTCTTGGCTGCAACCAGCAGAAAAAGACATCTTAGCAGGATTTGCAGCGGTGCTAGCTTTTGTCCAGTTTTCTTTTTTAGCACTGCTTGTAGCACTGCTCAGATAAGGAGAGTTAGTGTTTAGTTTATTTTCTTGTGTAAGAATGAGGATTATTTTGGCAGCATACAGTATTGGCAGTTTCATGATGCTTGAAATGGCCAAATAGTGCATATTTGGGCTTAGTGGCTCTACCATAGCCCCATCAAATGTGAGGAGTGAGTCAATACTAGATGTTATAGTGTGTCAGCCTTCTCTTTACAAAATTTGTAATTGACTTCTTCAAAATTTTGTCAAGAGACAATCGTAACAGTATACATGTACAACATGAAACGGTATGGAGGCTAGATATGGTCCAGATATCCCCTTTTGGGAGTTGTCCTTCATGGTAATATTGCAAGCATATGGTACGAGGTTTCCAAATAAGGTGGGCTTGGATAACAGTTGGAGAATAATTGGTTGTATTTTACCACTGTCTGAATGTGATGTGGTCTTACATTAGAACTGTCTCAGTGAGGCAGCTCTGATGAGAGTCTTTAACTGTTTATTATGGAGCATTAACAGATTCTTATTTATCTCTACCTTATAATCCTCATCCACTCACCACTTATCGGCAGCTCTGAGCAAGGTGCATGTATGTAGCTTTTCAATATTCGCAGGTGTTAGAAGGCTACATACACAGAACCTGACCCTGGGTCTGGACTCCGAATCAGAACTGGACATCACCCAGGCAGATACCATTGATGTTGACGCATCTTGTCTGGAAAGGAGAACGTCAGCCGTGTCCACTATGTCAGATACCCCGACTCGCAGAAGCAGGAAGAATACTACCTCATCTGTGGTGACTGAAGTTGCAGCAGAAGATGATGTCTTTAGTGTACCAGAAGGTAAGTGATGACATTTTTTAAGGGGGAACAACTTTTGTCACTTCCTGTTTGTTTCTTTTGATGATGTAGCCCTTTCAAAGTGAGGTCTACCCTTAGAGGAAGAATTTGCTCCAATTGAGATGGGAGGCAAAAATGAAGATGGAAGAGTTCTTCCCCTGAAAGTGAACCATAAGGCAGAAATGAATTTATTTTCCACTATACAAGTTTCCAGTCATTCGCAAAGTACATGTCTCAGCCATTTAGATATTACTCAACACTGAGTTCACCCTGATATACAAGATGAAAGCTTGTCATCCCTTGAAATTTTCTACATTTCTGTTGACTTGGAATAATTAATACGTGAGTGAACAGTGTAGACCCAAATCAGACTGCTCCTAGGAGCAGTCTGATTCGGAACTCCACTGCTTGTCATATCGCTGAGTTTCCAAGGCCTAATCTTTAGAAGAGAAAGTTCTATGGAGAAGGTTCAGCAGTTCCTTCAAAATTCTGTACATCACGGGGATACTCAAGTCTACATGTTCAGACTTTAGCATATAAAGATGTCTTAATAAACTAGGGTAATTAGCCTTTTGACTCTTTTACAGTTCCAGCTGCAAGAAAGAGGATCTCTGTTGAGCCAAGACCAGAGGAAACTGAGCAGGAAGAACCAGACCGAGGTAAGACTGGAGCTGGGTACCAGAGAACTAGGGGTGTTGTGTAAAAAGACTCTAAGCCATGTACATACAACAAATGAGCCACGTCACAACAAAACCAACAAAGTGGTTGTGCACCCAGTGCAAACTCAGATCAGCCTGGGCATCCACCAAGTCTGATCAAACTCGTCACTAAGCAGTTAAAGGGTAGCCAAGGGTCTCAGCTTCCTCCATGCGGACAGGGAAGACTCTGATCAGACTGGGCACAACCACTTTGTTGGTTTTGTGGTGTTGGGGCTCAAATGCTGGAGTCAGCTATGCATTTGAGCAAATAATCAGAATCTTCACCTTTCCATATTTAGATACCCCAGGGCTCAAAGATTGTATATGCAAAAAGGGAAGAGTCTGATTAGACTGCATGGATGCTTGTGCTGATCAGAGTCTTGCCTATTTGCACATGCTGTATGGTATTGTTACACATAATGCCAGTCAGATATTCACAGTCGTGTAGAACTATGATGAGTTCTCTGATGATATGGGTGAATATTGAGAAAATATGGAAACTAGTCTAGAGCATGCTGTTTTTATACACCAGTTTATATTTGTGTTTCTAGTGATTAACTGCAAATATTTTGATAAACCAGTTGGATTTTCTTTAGTTTGCTAGATAGTGTATTTGATCTGTAATAGGTCAGCCTTGTTGAACCTATTTTTCAGTCAAATGACCATAAATACTGCGACAGAAGTGGGGGCAAACTGTGTTGACTCACATCAGAGTGCTGCAAAAGTGGGTTTCCACTTTTTGTCCTTCTGACATTGCCATTTAAAATTGTTTCCTGTATCCTTGTTACAGTAGAGGCAGTTGGTCCTTAGAGGCCCACTGTACTTTGGGCACAGCAAACAAAAGACAGAGCCCCCTCCCTCTCCTTTCGTGTGTTTGGAAAAGATACTCATTTACTGCTGCATTGACTGAGAGATTTTTCAGTAGCTGGCCACTCCATTTGGGTTTTGAACACACAACCTACACAAACACACCCCACCCCCGCTTGAATGACCTCAACTATCTAAATCTAAATCAGTCTTGTGTATTTCTGCTCTGAGATGAGTTTTTCTCTTCCAAAACAATGCCAAATATTAAGAGTCTTCATGCTAGTTGTTTTTTTGCGGGGAAAAACCCAGTCTTCTAAACAAATAAATGTGGTACTCATTTTTGCATTCATTGTTTGCAGGAGAGAAAGAAACATCAGAAACTGGCACAGTGGGAATGGTAGAACCAGACAGTACAATAAAAGATGTACAGGATGCTGCAAAATCTGAAGATGAAGAATCTAAAGTTGGAAAGAAAACAGAGACACAGGAAGTATCACCCCAGAAAACAGATGATGGTGCTGAGAAAGAAGCCAAGGAGAAAACTAAAACAAAGGAGAAGGTTACACCAACTAAAGTGACTAAGAAAACTCCAACCAAAAATAAAGAGAATAAGAAAGATGAAGTGGCTGAAAAATCTCCCTCTAAAGATAAGACTATTGAAGCAAGGTCTCCAAGAAGGAGTCTTGAAAAGCGAAGGTCAAAAAGTGATCATGATACAGAGATACCTACAAAATCACCTAAAAGGCTAGGAGATAAATCCCCTGAGAAAACAAAAGACGCTGAATCTAGGTCACCAAGACGTAGTCTTGAGAAGAGAAAAGCTAAAGGACAAGAGCCAGAAGTTCCTTCAAAGTCTCCTAGAAGGACTAGTGACAAGTCACCTGCTACTAGTCCCAAGTCCCCTACAAAACAGAAAGATCTGGAAGAGAAATCTCAGTCTTCAAGAAGAGGTACTGACAAATCACCTGTGAAGTCTCCATCAAAACAGAAGGAGAAAGAAAATGCCAAAATTTCTCAGAAGGCAACTAACAAATCACCTGAGAAGTCTCCAAAGAAACAGAAAGACAAGGAGGCTATTGCCAAATCACCAGGGAGAAGTTTAGAGAAAAGGAAAACAAGAACTGATGATGGTGGAGACTCTCAACCAAAGTCTTCTAGAGTAGTTTTAAATAAATCTCCCAGAAAAGATGTAGAAAAGTCTCCAGATAAAGCTACTGGTCGTTCACCAAGAAGTGGTCAGAAGGAATCATTAAAAGAAAAAGTTGATGAGCTAGTCAAGAAGACAGTAAAGCCAACGTCTAAGGTGTCAGCTGGAAGACCAGAAACCAGAAAAGCAGTCACTAAAGCACCTGAGCCTAAATCTCCCAAGAATGTAAGAAATGTGAGAAGTCGGGTTACAGCTGAGGTTGAGCAGCCAAAATCGCCAAGAAATGTCAGAACAACAAGAGATAAGATCGCTTCAGAACCAGCCGGAACAAAGTCTCCAAGACCAGCCAGGAGAACCTCCCAAGTTGTATTGGACACACCTGAACCAAAGTCACCTAGCAGTTTGAGAAGCCGACCACAAAGATCTATTGCTGAAACACCAGAGCTGAAATCACCCAAGCCTACTAGAAAACCTGTAGATAAAGGTGTGTCTGACTTGCCTGATTCAAGAACAAAACCATCTCTTAAACAACAAAGCAAGGATGTCAGTAAAGTTGAAGATAAAGCCAAAGAATCATTGCCAGCTAAAACTACAAAAAGAGCTGTAACAAAGTCTACTAGCTCAGCAAAGAGCTCTTTGGCTGTTGGTAGGACAACAAGGACAGGGAGAGGCAAAGCAGGCTCTAGTTCTGATGATAGCTCAGCTGTCAGCTCACCAGAGGCCCCAGCTGCTAAAAAGACAAAGACAGGTAATTAAAGTACTATATTTGATGCTGTAAAAAAACTCAGCTGTAAAAACTTGATAGGTGTCATACGGAAATAGACAGTGAAAATTGTGAAGACTCAGAACAGGCTGCTAATCCATATAGTCAGATCAGTGTTTTCTTCTAGCTAAAAGAGACAATGTAGTGATCCAGCTTTCCATTTGTCCATCCATCATTATTTATGCCAAACCTTACATATTGAGAAATATATTTTTCTTTAAGACTGCCTCATCAAGGCAGATTTTATGGTGGCTAAAACATTATTTTCATGATAAATTATGAGATTAAGGTGTATGGGTATATCAATTAAGGTGTATGGTACACCTCCATGGTTTTATGCCATTTTTGCAAGGGAGAACAACTTTAGTGACTTTCTGTTCACTTCTTGGCGGACGAAGCCCTTTCAGAAGGAACATCATACTCTTAAAGGGAAAAAAATTCTCTCCTTTTACGAGTTGACCCCCGCTGAGTAAGTTAGTAAGTAAGTGAACTCGGGTTTAACGTCCCACCAACAACGAGGTCATACGGAGACGGGACCTCGGTTTAAAGTCCGAAAGACCGGAGAAGCGGGGGTTCGATCTTGCGAACCCTGGATTGGTAGTCTGGAGTGTTCCCCCGCTGAGGAAGGAGGGGAAATGAAAATGTAGAGATGTATCTACTGAAAGAGCACCCATTCAGCTTTACTTGGAATTTTCTGATTTTCCAGTTGCCCCAGTACCAGATAGAAAAGAGAAGGTGACAGAAGTTGAATCTGAAGAAGAGGACCAACTAAAAAGGAAGGCCAGACCATCTAGGAAAAGTCTTACAGGTATGGTATTGACTAAGAGTAGTATTGCAAGTGTGGCATATCAGCTTTGTTCATGTTGTGATGCTTTACCTAAATCTTCAACATGCACATATATGTTATCATGGTAATAGGAGTATATTTTAAGTGATACCTTTCCTTTCTGCAGTTTGATCATGTTGGCCGCCAAGTGTTCAACTTCTTGCATTTAATCTATAGGAGTATGAGTCCTTGGCCTATGGATTACATGTAGTTCATTAACATCATCATCTGCCCATATTGACTAAAATAATATTGGAAGGACTGTAAACCACAATCTTTAGTTGTGGGTAGAGTTGATTCAAACTAGATTAGATGTTGACAACATTTATAGGCGGTTCCTAAGCAGACCAGCTCTAGCAGTGAATTAAGGGCGGCCCTGCTGATCTATCAGTCCCGGATTAAATCCTTGCTGGAGGCAGACATCTTTTCAATGGTAAATAGGGTTTCATTGCACACATCCTTTCACTATCACCCTTCCATCGATCTGATATGGCAGAAATGCTAATGAAAAGGATGTACTTCACAAGTCATCCATCATGAGCTGTATTTATTCTTACCCTTAAAAAGTGTTCTTCCAACATGCCCAGAAATTGATTTGTTTGTAGAATAAAACATGAAAACTTCCAATGTTTGTATAGCTGCAGTTTTAGAATTCATTATTTTCTACCTTCAGCATCAACATTTAAGTCCCCATCAGTACAGACTGTGAGATCAGCGGCAGCAAGGAGTGAACCGAAATCATCCCAGGAGAGTGGCGACAGTAAAGAGACAGCATCTAGGAGAGGAAGAGGTATCCTGTTTATTTCTTACAAGGACACATCTAAGCCTCAATGTTTCTCTAACCTTTTTTCGGAGGGAGACTACTTTTGAGTGTAGTAGAGGAATTTTGGGAAATGAGAGCTTGGGTTTTGTATTGGCCTTATACAGTCGAACTTCGATGGCTCGAACTCGTCGGGACCACCGAAAAAGGTTCGAGCGATCGGTAGTTCGAGCTATTGAAGACCAACTCAACATGATCCAACTTTATGTACTATGTTTTTATGCCCCTGCCATTTAAAATGGGGGGCATATAGTATCACCCCTGTCCGTACGTACGTACGTACGTACGAAATGGTTTCCAATCAGTATCTTTTGAAAGCATTGGTGTATTGAATTCATATTTCATACACAGCTATATAATCATAAAATACAGGTCAAGTTCGATGTTGGGTAAAATCCGGCTATTATTGTGGGAGTTATGGCCATTTTTCGACTTCTGTTTCTATGAAAAAATGGTTTCCTTTCAATATCTTTTGAAAGCATTGGTGTATTGAATTCATATTTTATACACAGCTATATAATCATAAAATACAGGTCAAGTTCGATGTTGGGTAAAATCCGTCAATTATTGTTGGAGTTATGGCCCTTTTTCGACTTCTGTTTCTATGAAGAAATGGTTTCCGTTCGATATCTTTTGAAAGCATTGGTGTATTGAATTCATATTTTATACACAGGTATATAATCATAAAATACAGGCCAAGTCGATGTTGGGCAAAATCCGTCCATTATTGTGGGAGTTATGGCCCTTTTGACTTCTGTTTCTATGAAAAAATGGTTTCCGTTCAATATCTTTTGAAAGCATTGGTGTATTGAATTCATATTTTATACACAGCTATATAATCATAAAATACAGGTCAAGTTCGATGTTGGGTAAAATCAGTCAATTATTGTTGGAGTTATGGCCCTTTTTCGACTTCTGTTTCTATGATGAAATGGTTTCCGTTCGATATCTTTTGAAAACATTGTTGTATTGAATTCAGATTTTATACACAGGTATATAATCATAAGATACAGGCCAAGAACGATGTTGGGCAAAATCCATCGATTATTGTGGGAGTTATGGCCCTTTTTTGACTTTATTTTGTATGAAAAACTGGTTTTCGTTCGATATCTTTTGAAAGCATTGGTGTATTGAATTCATATTTTATACACAGGTATATAATCATAAAATACAGGTCAAGTTCGATGTTGGGCAAAATCCGTCAATTATTGTGGGAGTTATGGCCCTTTTTCGACTTTATTTTTTATGAAGAAATGGTTTCCGTTCGATATCTTTTAAAAGCATTGTTGTATTGAATTTATATTTTATACACAGGTATATAATCATAAAATACAGGTCAAGTTTTTTCAACTTCTGTTTCTATGAAGAAATGGTTTCCGTTCGATATCTTTTGAAAGCATTGGTGTATTGAATTCATATTTTATACACAGGTATATAATCATAACATACAGGCCAAGTTCGATGTTGGGCAAAATCCGTCCATTATTGTGGGAGTTATGGCCCTTTTTCAACTTCTGTTTCTATGAAAAAATGGTTTCCGTTCAATATCTTTTGAAAGCATTGGTGTATTGAATTCATATTTTATACACAGCTATATAATCATAAAATACAGGTCAAGTTCAATGTTGGGTAAAATCCGTCAATTATTGTTGGAGTTATGGCCCTTTTTCGACTTCTGTTTCTATGAAGAAATGGTTTCCGTTCGATCTCTTTTGAAAACATTGGTGTATTGAATTCATATTTTATACACAGGTATATAATCATAAGATACAGGTCAAGTTCGATGTTGGGCAAAATCCGTCGATTATTGTGGGAGTTATGGCCCTTTTTTGACTTTATTTTGTATGAAAAACTGGTTTTCGTTCGATATCTTTTGAAAGCATGGGTGTATTGAATTCATATTTTATACACAGGTATATAATCATAAAATATAGGTCATGTTTGATGTTGGGCAAAATCCGTCGATTATTGTGGGAGTTATGGCCCTTTTTCGACTTTATTTTTTATGAAGAAATGGTTTCCGTTCAATATCTTTTAAAAGCATTGTTGTATTGAATTCATATTTTACACACAGGTATATAATCATAAAATACAGGTTAAGTTCGATGTTGGGCAAAATCCGTCGATTATTGTGGGAGTTATGGCCCTTTTTCGACTTCATTTGTATGAAAAACTGGTTTCCGTTCATTATCTTTTGAAAGCATGGGTATATTGAATTCATATTTTATACACAGGTATATAATCATAAAATACAGGTCAAGTTAAATGTTTGGTAAAATCCCTCAATTATTGTGGGAGTTATGGCCCTTTTTCGACTTCATTTCATACAATAATGGTGTCTGTTTGTTAGTTTTTGAAAAGTTACTTGTTTCCGGGCTATTTCTTTTGGAAAGTTGCATGGCATCCATTTCTGCAATAAGATACAGAATATCATCACATATCAGTCATGACACCGCCACATTCAAGCCCCCCCCCCCCCCCCCCCCCCCCCATGTACTTCTCAAGAAGCACAATACATCATCTGCCCAAGGAAAACAATAAAACATGTACCACAGAAGTGTGCCTTTGTGAACCTAGTTATGCTACAAGTGCCTTTACCTTAAACAAGGCGCCATCTTACTTAGGGCACTAGGCGGGGGCATCCGTGTCGTATGGACACATTTCTAGTTCTATCATAACTATGATAACTTCCTGTATTTTGATCGGTCACTCTTTGAACCTTTGCACTTTTAGGTAGATAAAACAAAACAATGCAGAAACATATGTTTATTATTTTATTTACAATATAAAAAGATCAAGATAAGCATGGACGTAGCAAACCTGGTGACCAATACTTGTAATCGGTAGGATCTACATTTAGTCCGGTCATTAAAGTTTGAAATGTTTTACAAGGAAATAGGTGCGAGCCATCGGTGTTTTTTTTACATAGAAAATTGTTTCTAGGGACCAGACTTGGGGTTCGAGCCATCGTTGTTCGAGCCAAGTGTGGCATGTTTAGTTGAAATGAATAGGGATTGTGCCGGGACTGGAAAGTCAGTTCGACCGAAACATGGTGTTCGAGCCTTCCGAGTTCGAGCCAGTGAAGTTCGACTGTATATGAAAAGACCTCTCAATGTAAAGGGTCTACTCCTGGAATGAAATCGCTCCCTAGGGAGCAGATTCTTTAGCCCCCATTGAGAAGAGAGGCGGAAGTGAGTGACCTGGTGTAATTTCCCACTAACACTTAGGTCATACAGAGACAGACCTTGGTTTAAAGTCTCAATCCAAAAACTGGAGAAGTGGGGAATCAAACCTGTTACCCCTGGATTGGTAATCTAGAGTGTTATCCACTACACTTCTGCTGCCTCTGAGAAGGGAGGCAAAAATGAGACTGGTAGAGTTGCTTTCCATAAAAGTGTATCCATTATTCTGAAAGAAGAACACAAATTTAAAACAACATTCAGAAAACCAGTCTGCAAGTGATAAAGGCATACTTGTATGCTTGGATGTGTGTTTGATTGGGATTTTTTTGTCCATTTTCATATATTTTGGTATTCTAGGTAGTATAGCCTCAACACCATCTGTGGTCTCAAGTCGGGATAGTCCCAGTAGTGTCGCCAGCTCTGTGGGTAAGTTCATGTTTGACATGATAAAACTACGTATTTATGACAGCTTAACCTTACCATGTAATTTGTGTAAATTATTGTAACAGTAAATTGATCTACTCTTTAATTGATTTAATTCCATTCTTTTAGGCCTATGCCTAGACCTCTATGTTGTTTCCACCATTTCAGTCTTGCCTGACACTAGCAAAAACAATACATAGATATTGTCCTGTGTCGTCATTGTAAACTTTGTGTCAAGTTTCTGTGTTGAGTGTTTATCTCTGTATCATTGCATAGACATGGGAGACACGGCATTCTGTAGAATATACTAGCCAAAAGTTCTAACCGGCCACTTACATTTTATCAATTTTCTTCAGAGCCCAAATCAATCTTACAGTGCTATTTACATCCCCAAGTAGGTAGATATGTCAGTCAACTCAGCCATCAAAAGGTTTGTCAAAATTCTTAACATTACATCCAGGATATGCCAATGAACAGCTGTACCCCCCTTTTTGAAATTCACAAAATTAAGCATTTCGTTACAATTTGTGAACAATCACTTTTAGAAATACCCAATTTACATGAGCAAAACCACTTCATTACTAACGCAAATGACTGAATAAACAGATTTATGCAGAAATGAACACTCTTCCTGCATGACAGTGGCTGCTCTGGATCAAAATGTTAAAACTTACCCCACCACTCAATGCAAAGTCTTGTTAATTTTGAAAATGGGGGTACCCGTTTTCATCTGTGACTCCTGGATACAGTGCACTGAAAAATGCTTAACCTTTTAGTGGTATGGTTTACTGACATATTCGCCTATCTGTGGCTGTAAAATGAATTGAGAGATTGAGAATAGCATTGAGGAAAAATGGTAAAAACTAAGTGGTCAGTTAGAAATTTTGACTAGTATATTTGTTAAACAGGGAAACTACTTTTGTGACTTCTTGTTTGCTTCCCTGGATGGTACATCCCTTCTGAAATGGGATCTACTCTTAAAAGAAAGAATTTAGGTCATTGTCAAGAACAAGGCAAAAAGAAAAGATACACCTGAAACTAGAATTCAGACTTAGCTTTATATTTAGATTCAGAAAAGGAAAGTTTGTTGAACCGGCTTTCTGTAACAGATGCTTGAAAAAGAACCCAGACAGTTCTAGTGGTATGTCAGTGAAGTATAACTGAAAACATGTTTGCAAACAGTAAAGACCTATCAAGACTGCTCTTTTGGGTCAACTCTTTGTTCCTGAAGATCAGTCTGATCATAGTCTATTCTGCTTGCTCAGGCTGTCTGAATACCTAGGATAAATGTAATATCTGTATGGTTATCATTTTTTTTCAGGGAGACTAAGCCAGTCAGGTACAAGACTGTCCACAAGGAGGTCAGCTGTAGAGAAAGCTGCTGGCACCCCTAGATCACAGCGCTCTGAGAGGTCAGTGAATTAACCATACCATACCTATCAGTATACTTTACCACACAAATTCCTTATACTGGCAATAATAATCATATGCACCAATGAAATTACTGGTAAGCCTTGGGCAGACAATTTTTACACAACATTTTTCTTTTGAACATGTATTCTAGGAAAAGCTAACTAAATATGGCATGACACACTATTACCATCAATACTCTGAATTAGGACACTACCAAGTTGACTAAGCTATATGTCCAGCTGTCATAAACTGCTTGTAAAATGGCAAAAAGTGTAGACCATGATCAAATATCTCTTTGAAAGCAATTTGATCTAATAGCAGAGCTCTAGATAAGAAGGAGTATTTGGTGATAATTAGGGATAATTTTTGTTAATTCTGCATAATAACATATGTTGTAACCCCTCATCTGAACCGTCTCGACGAGACGGTTCAGATGAGGGGTCACAACATATGTTTTCGATGAGAAATAAAAAAAATTATCCTTAATTATCATCAAATACTCCCTCTATCTAGAGCTCTGAATAGTATAGTACTGTATTCTCCCAGGCAAATCTTTTCTTCAATATTTGAGGTAATTATGCTAACCCTCTATATTTAGCATTAATGTCAAAGTCTCTAGAATACTAACATGTAGAAGCATGTAGAAAATAGGTTGATATTTCCATGTTGTAGTAAGTTTTGGAGTTAGATCCTTTGGAAGCAGGGGTTACACCAAAAAAAACGAATATAGCAGACTTGGTTTGAGTAATGTGCAACTCTAGCATCAACTTCAATAAAGCTGTATTTCAAAATGGCTCTAAATGCACTCAGTGATACCAAAGGATGAGAAATTGTATAATCTGCACTGTATTGCAATTCACTTTTTTGTATGTTTAGAAACTTAGCAGTTTATCAATTGATAGATAGTTACCTTGCTGAACCGCTTCGCTAATGCACTCACTTTAAACATGCATTGGAGTCCCTTCATTATCACTGGATTGGCAAGGCTGTTGTCTATATTGTATGTTTTGATTGATAATGAGCAGACAGAATGTCATATTCCCTTCACATATTGTTGTATCATTCACAGTGACTTAGAGGATAGTGTGTTTTCATCCCCGTCCTCAACAGCTCCTCGTACACGGTCGTCACTTTCAGCAGCAGGGGACAGTAACACTAGATCTACACGATCAAAACCACAGGAAGTGCCGAAACAGAAAGTAGAGAAAAACTTGAGAGATGTTGGCAAGAGAGCAATCACTAAAACTCTCCCATCAAGGACAAAGGTAAGAACCTGACTGTCGGGTATAACATGTATACACTGGCATGGGTTTTGCAAGGGAGACACCTTAAACCGACTAGAATTTACTTCCTTTGTAAATGAGTCTCTTCTTCAGTTTGGGGTTCCTCTTGAAACAAATTCTTTCCAGTTTTCTTTCCTCCCCTGGCATATCAAAACACCATACTGCATCAGGTTAATTTAAGGGCTTGCTGCTATAGATTCAAATTTAGGTGAATGGGTACACTTCCATGTTTATCAGCCATTTTATCGAGGTGACTTTCTGTACATGTATGCTTTCCCGGATGAAGAAGCCTTTCTAAAAGAGAGTCTACTCTTAAAGGAAAGAATTAGCCGTTAGAAGAGCAAATTCTGTCATTTAGGAGTTGACTCCTATTGACAATGGAGGCTAAACAAAATATGGCAGAGCTGCTTCCTCTGAAAGTGTACTAATTCAAGTTGATTTCTGTAATGCTGTTTTCTTTGAATTTAGACAAGTCCATCTGTTTCGTAAAGGAAAATTTCAAAACAGTAAAGAGATGGATTAGGCAACTCCTTTATGACCAATCTTTTATAGAATTTCAGTTTGCCCATGCATTTGCACTGTGTGAAAAAGACATAATGTCTTATGTGTACAGGATAGACTGATCAGCCTGAGCATCTGCACAGATGGATCACCACCTTCCCTTGCACGAACATTCCATGATTACTGGAGAAATTTGAAAAGTGAAAAATGAGGACAGACTAATTTGAGTACATGTATTTACAGTATAGACATGGCTTAAGGTCCCTTTCCATGTTACATCAGTCTAGTATGAATGTTGTTTATTTCAGACTGCAAGGAAATAGACTAGGGGGGAGAAATAAAGATCTGACTGCAGTTTAGACATCTTGTTGAAATGGACCGGGATGGAACAGTGATCATTACTTTAGAGTGTTAAAACTGTTGGATACATTATTTCTGAGTTTTTTTGCATGATTACTGAGCTCATGATTAAACTGTTTTTAGCATCTTCACCACGAGAGTCGAAAAGTAAAGTTCTGCCTTTATGACAGTTATTTTATGGAATGAAGAATAAACGTTCTTAATTCTCAGCATGTATATCTGATATTTGAAAAATTTATATTCAGACAATATAAGTTTATTCTCACTTTTAATATATTGTGGTGTTAAAATGTTAAGGTGTATGTTTTTCCACCATTTGTATACAGGGAACCAACTTTTGTGACTTCCTGGTTGCTTCCTGGATTACAATGCCCTTCCAAAAT
This sequence comes from Ctena decussata, assembly GCA_963989385.1. NCBI lineage: Eukaryota > Metazoa > Mollusca > Bivalvia > Lucinida > Lucinidae > Ctena > Ctena decussata. Next base: position 122,289,524 of record OZ022498.1, read on the forward strand.
GGAGTCAACTCCTAAAGGAGAGAATCAGGCATTCCTTGAGAGTGGACCATAAAAAAAAGGAAGCGAAAATGAAAACGGCAGAATTGCTTTCCCAAAAAGTGTCCATTCACCATAATGATGGATGATAGATGACCTGTGATTTTACGTCCTTTTCAACAGTATTTTAGAGTCATATCAGGACAATGCGTGGGTGATAATGAAAGGCTGTGCATAATGACCCTGTTTGCAATTGAAAAGATTCCTGCCTACAGCGGTGCTTGAACCTGGGACTGCTAGATCAGCAAGCCGATGCTTAACCTACTGAGCTAACGAGCTCCTCTCACCATAATGAACCTTAAAGGTATGTGTTAAGAGCAACAGATTTGTTGAAGATGAAAGATCAAGTTTGGGTTTTCAGATTTCTGCTTCAGATTAGGTTTGGGTTTTCTGCTTCAGTTTATCTTCAGAAGCTAAAAATAGATTTGACTAAGCATAGAAGTTAGCGCAGCGGTTTATTAATGTATTTCATCACAGTACAGATGTGACTATATATTGGAGCAGCATAATAATATGGTGTATATCTGATCTGGCTAAATAATGCCTGTGAGATGAAGATAATGATATAGCATTTTCACACGGTCAAGTACATACTATTTTGTTGCCATATTTCTGATATCAGCACACTCACAAAACTTTGAACTGCTGCTGACACCAAAATCAAGAATTTGCGAGGCATAAGCTCTCCTCAGCTAAAAATGATTGATTGAGGAATCAGACTGCTTATGCTTGCTGATAGCTTGTTCTGCTGCTCGTACATGGATTAAGGTGTAAGCTTACACTTTCAGGGGAAGCTACTTTGTCATTTTCATTCTTTCCTCTAAGAGACACTATGAGTGGAGTGGCACTTCTTTACATAGAGCTAATACTAAACCCCTAAAGCTGTCTTCATTTGAAATAAAAATGGAGGAAATACATGGTGTATTCCATTCACTTTAAGCACCCTTATTGCCTGACAAGGCTGGTAGAATGTGAATCAAAGTGCTGTGAAGCAACATCCTTTAGTATGTGATGAACTTCCATGATTCTCACAGGAACTTTCTTGCCACAGTTAAATAAGTATCATTATCATATGACGTCGCATCTGAGAGTGTAATAAAGCCATGCATTAAATGCGATAATCCACTAGTGGATTAAATATGCAAATTACGTCGTAACGTTATACGTTGACATCCATAAAAACGTCGCGTTGTCTAATGGCGAAATCGTGACGTTTTAGTGCCAATTCTGCTGATAAAATGCGATTTTAGTGTCATATGATAAACAGAATCTTGCATTTGTGCTCCTGTATTACTGAATTTATTAAACTCGTTGGGGAAAACCGATAAGATGCTCGGCAAAGCCTCGCATCTTATCTTTTTTCCCAACTCGTTTAATAAATTCAATAATACATGAGCACTCATGTAAGATCCTCTATTTACAAGGAGGTCATTTCACAATGAGAGCTGTGGCACAACAAAACCAACAAACAAGGCATGTGCACCCAGCGAGGACACAGATCAGCCGGGGCATCCACCCACTCTGAATCAGTCTTCGCTGTTGGCATGGAGGTAGCTTAGACTCTTAAGTACCCTTTAAGGGCACAGCGAAGACTGATCAGACTGGGTGGATGCTTCACTGGGCACACATGCCACTGTTGATTTTGTTGTGTTGAGGCTCATGAAATTTCTTAAGGAAGCAAGACAGGAGAGACCGGCTGCATGTATTGGGTTTATTTTACAAGTAGAAGTGAGCTGAGGGTCACTGGTCAACTCGGCCTGTAACCAACTCGGCCCGTGGGTCAACTCGGCCTCAAGTCAACTGGGCATGTTATTTTACAATAATGCCAATGCTATATTTTGTGCGGATAGAATTGTTCAGTTTAAACCTTATTTTCCAAGAAATTGAAAAGCAATATAATATGTACTTACTTATGAACGTTTCCCTAAAGATGAGTTCTATAAGTGATCTGTGAACACCAGAGCGTAATCAATCTCGATGAGTAACATTTTTGTTGTTTCAAATTAAAGAATGTTTGCGAGTAATTCGTCACGCCAATGAATGTTTGCTGGGAATGTGTTAAATACTTAAAGATCCCCACTAAATAACTTGTGGATCAATATACTAATTAAAGCGGGTTTAGTTTGAACGGTGATTAATCAAGTGTGTTGGAAATAATTACTTGCACAGTGCACTTTGATACATACATACATACATACATACATACATACATACATACATATGCAGCAGGCCGAGTTGACCCGGCCGAGTTGACTCAGGACGAATTGACCCCAGGCCGAGTTGACCCGGATTCGAGCTGAGTTATATTAATAATGAAACTATTGAATTCACTGCTGCTTCATTATATGTTTACAAATTTTTATACAGTTCTTTTCAGCAGTTGCATTTGAATACTGAAAAGATTTTTAAAACCAGTATATTTATTTATGATCTGTATTTACCATAAATATTTGGACAGGCAGGCAGCATAGGTAAAGAATTAATGCACAGATCAGTCTGCTTTTTAGAATTAGCTTGATTGAAGTCTCTAATTTTTGCAAACAGTTGTATAACAAGCCTTGATAAGACAAATGGACTTGTTCAGATGTAAAGGTTGACTAGTCCATCAAGAAATAGTTGTCCGAAGGCTTGTCCTGTAATGTCCAGTAAGGATGTCATGCTTGAGGTGTAAAGGTATAGCTCCATGTTTTTTTTTTCCCATCTTTAGAAAGAGAAGCAACTTTTGTGATTTCCTGTTTGCTTCCCTTGACAACAAAATGGTGTCTGTTCTTAAAGGAAAACATTTGCTGGTAGGAGAATAAAACTCTTAAAAAGAGTTAACCCCCAATTTAGAAGGGAGGCAAAAATGAAAATAGAGTTGCTTGTCCTGAATTATACCCATACACCTGATGTGCAATGACATGCAAAAGTTGAGCTGTGACTGATAAATATAACTGAGCATTTTGCTAGGTCAAACTGCAGATTAGCCTTTCCTGTTGTACAAACTGTCAATGGATCATGAGGAGCACATAAAAAGTAGTGAGCATGGATGAACATACTGATCTGAGACTTGGCTGTTCCCATGAGACATAAGGTATCTTTTTCATGTCATAGCTCTTATGTATTTAGTTTTTATGCCACAACATGCCTTACAATGTAATACTTTGCTTGGTGTGGCTCACATTGTGCATATGTCACCACATCAGTAAATGTATACACCTTTCCTATAAATCGATAAAGTCGCGCACGAGTTATCTACCCAAGTAGACTGTGACGTCATCTATAGGAGCATCCCATATAATTCAGTACAACTGCAAGCACACATAACATGCATAAAGCAGACGTTTTGTAAATGTGAACTGCAAAAAAAATACATTGAAAGACCAAATTAAAGTATAATTGCCCTGTTGTCATGTGACATTTTTATTTATATAATTTTTTTTTTATTTGATATCATATTAAAAATTCCGACAAGCCGCTCATGATTTTCATGACCCCTTCCATCGACGCCGTGTTTTAACACCCCGGCAATACATTCACGTTTGTTCAATATAAAAGAGCTACATTTCGTATGAATAAGTTAAGTTCTTTCCAGTTTTTCCGACAGGTAAAACGTCAGCATTCAGGTATTACCGGACAGATTATAGCGCTGATATTAATGGTTTCTTGTGGGATACACCGATCTAAAAGCATGTGCATCCAGACAGTTTTCCGTAAGTTAGAACCCGAGGTTGAATTTATATAATTTTTACCATCTCTTACTTATCTGCGGTATTATTTATTTGATCGTTTCCATTTCACGGTAGGGTCTTCTTAAAGCTGCCTCCGGAACACGTGTCACGGTAATACACAATCATAAGTGTTTGTTTATTGCGACAATGCGCGCGATCAGGCGATTACACAAACGAATTCCATGTCAGCATACTTTGTTTCATTTTTAGCATGTGTCTGCTTCATAATCAGCTAATTGTCCGTTTTGTATCTTTTGTAATAACGGTCTGAACATCTTCCGCGATTTTCTTTCTTTTCCTTATATTTTGGAAGCTGTACTGGTGATACATGCTCTTGATTACGGTAATTTTGGCCCGAAAGTTTAGTCGGAAATCTTTTAATTTTATGCCAAATTCCCATAGATCTATGCTATAAGTTATAAAGTTTATTTTCCGACAAAGAAAGAGCTAAATAAAGTTGGAAAAAAATAGTTGTCTTAATTCTAACCGTTGAATGTTAGTTTTGAACATACGGGAAACCGACATTTATTTGGTTACACAATGAAAAACAGTAGCCTATCCTATAGATGACGTCATAGGCGTTGCAAGGGACAAAACTCGAACAGAATCTGAATTATAGGAAAGGTGTATAGCTGTAGCTATATGTGGCATATTTATACTAAACAACAGATTTTGTGTTGGAAATGTAGTATTTGGAGGAATAAAGGTTCTTTTCTATTGCCACTTGTGTTCTGCTTGATTTCCATACCTAATATTTATTTCTCCATGTAAATTCACGGTAGGTAAGTAGAGCCACCATAATAAGAACATTCTAAGATAAACAGACTTACTGAATTAACATAGTTATTGGCCTATTCAACAATTTGTCCAGAACCAATTCACCTATGGCCTTGAGACTTGGTATGTGTCTTCAGGTACAAGAGTACTACCAAGGTTGTTCAAATGATGACCTTGGGTTGACCTTGATCACTTTCATGGGAAGGTCAAATTTGCTTTCTGGTGCTTTTATATGGGAAATTGTTGAAGATTTTGGCAAAAAAATTTGGATATAGTCATCTTAATGACTACATGATTTCTGAGTACTAGAGGTCAAGGTCATTCTTTGACCCAGGTCTCACATATTTGGACAGTTTCAAACATCTCACCATAAGCTACTTGGCCAATTGGAACCAAATTTCATATACAGCCACCAGAGGTTGAAGGAACAAAAATTGTTCAGATCAAATGACCAACATGGCCACCACGCACATATATGGTAAAAACCTATAAAATTCTTCCCCAGAACGAATTGACCAATGGCCTCAAAACTAGTTACAGTCGAACTTCGATGGCTCGAACTCGCCGGGACCACCCAAAAAGTTCGAGCGATCCGTAGTTCGAGCCATTGAAGACCAACTCACAAGGTCCAGCTGTATGTATTATGCTTTTCTATCATCGCAAGGGTGACTTCCTGTTTATTGATCGGTCATAATTTAAGCCACTCAGTGCCAGCAGAAATCTCCGATCTGGGTATCCCCCGTTGCTGGGTCTTTCACCAGATTACTCGGAAGCTGACGTACTCTCTGACATGACTGCAGGAGTGAATGATGGGCCCTAATTTTGTTACATATATAAAGGCAAAGACGTAAATTTTTGGCACGTTTTACTCAATTTCGGTGTGAAATTTTAAAGTTATATTGTCTGCATTTTTAATCATTTTGACAACTTTTACACAATTATTTTTACCTATTGCAAAAGCTGAGTAAAACTAAGATTTTATCATAAATCTATTCATTTCCCCTGAAAATGCATGAAAACTATGATAACCTTTGGGTAAACAGGAGCCTTTAGCTTTCAAATAATGTAGTTCGGACCGAATGAAATTCTAGACAGCTAGTAGTTTACCCAAATTACTGTTGTTTTTGTAGCAGTAACTGGCCTAGGTTTGTTATTTTTATGAGTGTTTCCTGGCCATCTGGGCTCAATTACTGTATTTTTGAAAATTATAAACAATTATTCCCAAAATAAATTATTAAAAGTTGCAGCCCATATCACTTTAATTGAAGAAGAACATTTTACCATCATTTTCATATGCCGCCTCATTTGCCCAGGGTGATAATATGCGTTTAAATAGATAAGACCCAGCTTAAATTGACAAACGATTGACCAGTTGATCAAAGGGCGGCTTTAATTGAGCTCGCACTAATCAAGTATACCTGTGGTTTCGGCAAACGCTTTGTCAATATTCAAAGCATCTTATGACAACGATCAAATGTTTGAGTGACCGTTATTGAAATGGGAATTATTTACAAGGGCATTAATGCGAGCCATCGGTGGGTTTTTACATAGAAATTGTACCCTAGGGACCGGGTTTGGGGTTCGAGCCATCGTAGTTCGAGCCAAAGGTCGCAGGTTTAGTTAAAATGAATGGGAGTTTTGCCGGGACTGGAAAGTCAGTTCGACCGAAGCATGGCGTTCGAGCCTTCTGAGTTCGAGCCAGTGAAGTTCGACTGTATGCAGCACTGGGTACACAAGTACTACAAAGATATGGGAAAACAGATAGAACACGAGTTCATGGGACTTCTAGAAGATTCTGGCAAAAAAGTTAGTATATACAGTCATCCAAATGAGCATGAAGATTTGTGAGTACAAGAGGTCAAGGCCATTCTTTGAACTTGGACAAAATCTCATATACTAAGCACAACTTCTAACCGACCACTTGCTTTGTCTTGAACAGTGTTATAAGTAGATGGTATCTGGATATAATTTTCTTATATTCAGTACACCCAATAAGTCATGGAAAGGTTTAAAAAATTTGAGATCAATATCATCAGTTCCTTTTTCTTGGCAGCAGAGGCTTCACATGTACCCCCCGTTTCAAACTTCGCAAGGTTTAGGACTGTGGTTGGGAAGATTTTGAAATTTTGACTGAATTTTCGAATTCTGTTTTAGAAGGTTGCTTTATGATGCATTCTCAAGTTCAGTTTAATCGTTTTCTAAATGTTCGCACAAGTGATAAGCATATGCTGATTAGATTCCGAAATGTGGTTCTGTCCGAATCATGACAAACAGCTTAAATATTGTGATTTTTGGAAACAGGGGTACCTGTATTCTGCACTAATTTGAAGGTAAACTGATGAGATTTTATTTAAGTGTTACCGGATTTATTTTACCAATATATCAGTCTAATTTAAGATGGAAACATATATTCGAAAATCCACTTTATCTTGCGTAAAAAGATATATACTTAAGTGGTCGGTTAGAAGTTGGTTCTAGTATATTTTAATAGTCAAACTTCTCTCTCGTCACGGCCAATTGTAACTGAATTTCATTTCCAGCCTCCAGGGCTTTCAGGAACAAAAATTTGTTCTAAAGGTCTAGGTAACACAACCAATATGGCTGCCACAAACATATATTGTAAAAGCCTTTAAAAGTCTTCTCCAGAACCAATTGGCTGATGGCCTTGAAACTGTATGTATCGTCCAAGATAAGTACTACCAAAACTGTTCAAATGATCTTGGGTTGATCTGACCTTTTTTACAAGGTCAAATTTGCTTTCTTGCGAAAATGCTTAAACGCATGAGACCAAGGAACTTGTAATGTTGAAGGTGCAGAAATTGGAAAATACAGTCAACTAAATGAGTGCATGAACATTTTTGAGTAATAGAGGCCAAGGTCATTTTCTGACTTAACCAATGTCTCTCATATTTCGACAGTTTTCAACTATCAGGTTTGTTCAAATGATGACCCTAGTTTTTACTTTGACCTTTTTATTCAGGTGAGAGATTCAGGGCCTCATACCCCTTGTTTTAAAATATTTCCATATCCAGATGAAAATCCTTCCACTTCAGTTATCTGAATGTCTGAGGTCAAAGGTCAGACTGACTTTTAGTGACTGCACAAATTTGTAATGAAGATTTCTGTGGCTGGCAAAGTCTTGATCAATGACTTCCTTATTATAAACCTACATTGTCTTATATTGCCCTTCTCAGCAGAGCTCTTGTTGCATCTTGCTACAAATGCAGTTTGGTTTGATAAAACAACAAATTCTGGTTCTTTCTGTTTTATTTTCACATTGATTGCAATGTTAACAGTATCATGGCATTTCAGAAGTTCAATTAACTTGGTAACAATTACATGTATGCTGATGAAACAATAAATACTTAACGGTGTTGGAAAATTAAAACACTCATCCTCCATGCTCATTTCTTTCCACACCTACAACTGGTTATACAGTAATAACCCCATGTGTCAATCATTCTTCACAAACACACTAAAGCAGTAGAAGTTGGATCAGTATAAATCTTGAGCACACTGCTTCTTAACCCTTAAAGCGCCAAAAATTAAAATTGTTGAATTGGCAAACAGATCCAGATGAGGTGGCTCATAATGAGCCATCTCATCTGACTCTACACTGTTAGCCCTCTAGTTTGAATTCTCAATATGATATTGCTTGGACGAAACATTTTTTGAAATTCTGCAGACGTAAATTTTGTCTGCTTTTTGGCGCATTAAGGGTTAAGAAGTCTGACCTTTGTCTACACTGTTACCTCCCAATTTTTCTGAACATGTAGGTATTCCCAGACATGTTCAACTAAACAGTAACACAATTTATCTGATTCCACAGAAAGCAGACACAGTGAAGGCAATGTATTGCTTTTTGATAACATGAGTAATTTGCATGAAGAAGTTTTTAACCTTGAGCAAATGGTTTTAAAAAAATGACCCATTTCCAGAAGCCCATATAATGTGAGTGATGGATGACTTGTGATTTTACGTCCTTTTCAAAACAGTATTGCAGTTATATCAGGACCATGGGATGGTGATAATGAAAGGCTGTGTGCAATGGAGCCCCGTTTACAGTAAAATTCTCACCTCAAGTGGGGCTTGAACCTGGTCCGCTAGGTCGGTAGGCCAGTGCTTAACTCACTGAGCTACCGGGGGTGTATGATAATAATTCTGGGATATTTTCTCTTAATTCTCCATACATACCTATTTTGTGACCCCTAATTGACAGAAAGGGGAGACAAGTTATAATGACGGATAGGTCTGAGCAAAAAGTGCAGACCCAGATCAAACTGCTCCTAAAGCAGTCAGGGTCTACACTGTTTGCCATTCCATCTGCATCTTTTTGACGCATTACCACGTTGAAAAACAAAACTTCCACTTTCAGGACAATTACTTTACCAGTAATTTAGTTTCCCAATTTTGACGGTAACCGTAAATATCAAAGAACTATCAACTACACACCTAATTTGTGTCTCTGCATCCGCAAAGCAAATGAATTGAATGAAAACTGTAAACCAATGTCAAAATCAAAAGCACTATGTTCTAATGTACTTACAAATATAACGTGACAGCTGATTGGATAACGTCAAAAATTTGCGACAGTATATTCTGCGATATAATGTCGCAAAACTGACATCATTAAGAAACGTCACTTCTCATTGGCTGATATATGGTTTTACGCTGCTGGAAGCACTCACTGTGGGTGTAGAGAAGTAGACTTTGAAAGGTGAAATATGATGAAGTGCATTAGAATGCGTCGCCGTAAAACGAAATTTACGTACATAAAACTTAAGATTACCTCCCCAAATGACAATTTTGAGTACAGATATCCCCTAATTATTTGCATCTTAAGTGATAATCATGACAACCCATGGGGAGGAAAATCTCTCATTTGAATAAAACAAAAAGTACTATTCCCAAACATTTAGAAATTTTACAATATTTAACAGATGAGCAAGGGCAAAATAACGCCATTAATGAGCCTCATAATATTATGACATGTACTAACTATACCCTGGTATCAGTAAATCTCAACAATTAAGATTTTAAATGCAGCCTTCCAGCTCACGTTTTCTCTCTCAGGGAAAAAATACCATATTAATCGTTGCATTTTGCGAAAGGGGACTTTATTTAGAGTCTAAAGTGTAGTAAATCAGACATCACCAAAATACCTTTGATAAGCCGTATAAAAGTGATAGGTATACTATCAAAGGCAGCAACTCTACTTTTTTGCCTCCCTTCTTAGTAGGGGTCAACTCTTAAAGAAAAAGAATTCTAGGAGCAAATTCTTCCCTTAAAAGTAGACCCCATTTCAAAGAGCTAACTTATCCTGAGAAGCAAATAGGAATTCATGCAAGTTCATGTAACACAACTTTCAGACAAGAAGCAGGGGGCATTTATTAGAGCAGGGGCATTTATTTAAGGAATGAATTTCATTTTTCTGAGGTTTATCGAAGTGTAAACTACATTGGGTCACATGCAAAGCGAATGAACCCCAAAGGGGTTCATGTAAACTTTGCTAGTGACCCAATGTAGTTTACACTTCGATAAATCTCAGAAAAATTAAGTTCATTGCTTATATTTACATTCATTTCAATCCCAAACCTCGATGAAAAATCATATATAAGCGCTAAAATTGAAACAGTTAAACATGTGCACGCAGTTTTCTGCCAGCAGCGGAACAGCGTGAATGACGTCATTGCGTCGCCGACGTCCAATCAGACTGTAGACAGTTATTTTTATTTTGACGTCATTGACGTCGCGTGGCTCAGTGTAATTATTGGAATGTAAACTACATTAGGTTCCAATGGTTTACTATACGGCTTTTCAGTAAATACACCAAGAATGTAAATACAGTCAAACCTGTCTTAAGGGGTCACCAAAGGGAAGGACAAAAATTGGCTGCTTAAGACAGGTGACCCCTTAATACAGGTTCATTTGCACTGTATTTTGGTTCAAGGGACTCAGAAAATGTGGCTGCTTAAGACAGGTGACCCCTTAATAGAGGTGACCCCATGAGCAGGTTTGACTGTATTAGGATTAATACTGTATTTGAAGAGAATGATCACTGTGATGAGGAACTTAACTTGGTGACTAAGAAGTTTGCTTTCTAGTGTGAAAGAAGTTTATGTCTTTTAAATGCTTTTGTATGTTACATGTGAACCCTTGTAAAGTCTTCAAGCTAGCATCTAAAAATAAAATAGTAGTTTAGAAATGCTTTTTATCATTAATAATACAACAATGTGGGGTCACAACCCATGCTTTTTTAACAAAGGAACAGACCCCCCCCCCCCATTAACTAGAGACCTTAAGTTTAAATGTGACTTCCAGGTTATGCAACTTTTTTCTGCGGATCACTGTTCTACTGAATGTTTTTCGTCCATATTTACAAAGGAAAACATTAAGTGACTTGAAGAAGAAAACAAACTGAGACAATTCTTAAGTGTTCCAGTTGAAGAAAAATCACTAAAAATGTAATTTGTAAAATATAACTTTAGAACAGGAATTATATATATATGGAAAGGAGGGGTAACTGCATGCTAAGTGGCAAAAGTTCTGTTTTCTTCTCTGGAGGAAGAACTCCTTCCACACTGGAGTCTATTATCCCATTCCATTCGGGATACCCCTTTTTTTTAGGGGTATCTGGGCAAACAGTTTGGATCCAGATCCAAACTGTTTGCTGCCTAGACATCACTTCTACAAGAGTCAGTTACATGTAGACCGATATTGTCAAACTTTTCTTGTTTTTGATGCAGACGACAATTTCAGCAGACAACAAAAAATACCCAGAATGCAATGGGTTATTAAAGGAAACAATCTTCTCAGACAGGAGCTAATTCTCTCCTTATGAGTTGACCCGCATTTAGAAGGAATGCAAAAATGAAAAGGTAGAGTTGGTTCCCCTGACAGTGTATCTGTTCTTGTTAAACATTATTACACAGACAACAACTGCCTAAACACACAATGGCTATTTGTTCTTCAGAATTATCCACCATATATAACAAGACTGAAATTTTCTTGACAATACAACCATTCAAACAGGCAGCAGAATCAAAGGAGAAAAAACAAAAACAAAAAAAAAACTGGGTTCGAGGTTATAAAACGAGAGAATAGTCTCAAACTCAAAATAAAGCACACTGATTGGCTGCTTCCGAGCATGTGCTTGGAAGCAGCCAATCAGTGTGCTTTATTTTGAGTTTGAGAATGTACTCCAGTTTTATAACCTCTGGGCCTGGTCTGTGTACAAGATAGCTCGCCTTACAGCCCCTTGCCCAGCCCATACATACTTTAATCAGGACTTTAAAAGCCACCGCGGATCTGAGTGCAATACCTTTTCCCCTACTTTCATACAAGTGAGATAAAAATACAATTCTTTAACAAAATACTTTTATATACATATACTTGAAATCATTTTGCACCACTGAAAACAAATAAAGAACATACAGCACTCCAGATTAGCAAAACATGTATAATCCTAAATTTCTCATTTCTATTGGAAAGCTGATGTTGTGCAGTCTCATTAATTTCCCATGTTACAGACAATGTGAAAAAAAATATCAAAAGATTCCACAGGTTTTATGGTGAAATAAGTCTTTACCATATTGACTACATATTGGGATAGAAATGCAAGAGCAAAAGGTACAGAACATGATCAGACTAAACAGTGGTTCAGTCTGATCATGATTTGCATTTTTTAGCATTTCCATCTGCCAATTTCTGAACACCGTTACTACCCCTTGTTCAAACGTTAGGGCAATTTCACTAATTTGTTAAAGTGTTCCACAATTAAGAATACTTAGGTGATGTCCATTTTGTACTCAGCAGTTCTGCTTATCTGGAGATCTGGAATAATTATAAATTAAATTGCACATTTCATAATATGAGGTGTTAGTGAGAAAATCTGTCTTAGGGTAAAAGGGTACACTTTCAAGAGAAATGACTCTGTCATTTTCATTTATGCCTCCCTTCTTGAAAGGGGCTACTTTTTAGGGAAAGAATTTGCTCCTAAGCAAATTCTTTCCCTAAAGAGTAGACCCCTTTTGCAAGGGCTTTGTCATCCAGGGAAGCAAACAGGAAGTCACAAATGCTAGTCTCCCTTTGTACACATGGGGTAAACTATGAAGGTGTACCCATACACCTTAAAACATATAAGCAAACTGCATATCCAGACCAGCCAGTGTCCATGCACACTTTGGCATGGAGATGCACAATTTTAGTTATGAAGCTGAAAATATCCAATTACAGCCTGGGTTAACTACATGTTCTGACCAGAATGCCCTTGTGCTAGATTGTCTGAGTAGTAACAGTTTGCTTATGCCTAATGACCTTTTTCTCAGGAAATCAACCCTACAATAAATAACCCGATGATGGGTAACATCATAACAATATCATTAGCACTTGATATACAGCGAATTCATCTTTTATCACATTTCATAATACCTCCCTCCCAATGCAGACGACAATTTCAGTAGACGACAAAAAATACCCAGAATGCAATGGTTTAAATCTTGAGGCTACAGTTTTAATTGTATTGCATGCAAACATACTGCCATTTTTGCCAAAACGCTAGCAGCTGTTACAAGGCAAAAAATATTAGCACACTTGCTTCTATGTGAACTTTTGGCAAATCCCTTGACTTACAATTTTACGCTACCCATGCTCTGAACAAGTGGGCCCAAACTGCTTTGAAAAACTTGGCTTAACATCAAACAGTGCAGACTCTCATCAGACTTTTTTCCTATGAGCAGTCAGATCTGAGTCTATACTGTCTTTTCCTTACATGCAGATAAGCTCTTTTCTCTGTAGCTGGGACTCTTGAACAAACAACTTGCATTCATACATCACATCCTGACACTGGATTTCTAACAATCATTGGACCCTTATTATTCCATCTGAGCAACAACAAACAAGATGGTAAACAAGATGGTGCTTAATGCCATACCATCTGCATGTTGACAAGGCCCTGCTGTGGGCATAAACACACAGTCAGTTCAGGGCATTGGCCATTCAACTTGATAAAAACTGAATCTTGTGTCTATTGAAAAGTACTGAAATATTCAAATTATCTCCCTTCCAATGTCTGTGTAAATCCAAATAACACTTTGACTTGTAATAAGCACATGTGATTATACTGCTTGTAAAATATAAGAATACAGGTGCAACTGTTCATCCATATTTCAGCAAGAATAATCTTAATTTGCATAAGGCTTAACGCTAAGAAACTGGGGACCAATTACAGATATTGTTCAGTGTACCAATGACCAAACTAACATGTGCCAAAAGATAAGTTTTCCAAAAGACAATTACTGCCCTTGTGTGAAATGTTTACCCTATCTATTTGGTTATAAGATACAGGTTCTTCCCTTCCAAAATAATCCCAAAAATCTAAATCCATCTTACAAGATGGATTTAGATTTTTGGGACTATTTTGGAAGAAAACAAACTATCTATAGCCAAATTACACAAGACTGATATACACACATGGCGTACTTTTTGGAGAGAGAAAGCCCCGTCTTATAGCCAATGAAATACAATGGTCAAACTGCAACACATCTGGCACATAGCACAAATCTTTGCAAACAGCACATATGACACTTCTAGCACCAAGAGAAGAAAGGAGTTCTATGTGAAAAGCTCTGTGTGAATGTTTCACTGTCCGTTCGCACACGACTACTCGTAGATTCCTCTCGATGTCGATTTCTCTCCACCGTTACAACGGGCATCTGGACTAGCTGAACTGGTGACTTGTTGTCTTTTAATGCTTGAGTAAGATTTAGAATCTGCAAATACAAAAAAAAGTGTAAATAAGTAACCAAGAGGGCCACAATGACTTTGAATTGCATTGCTCATGTGAGCTTAAGATTCAAACTGCCTTAAACTGTCAGCTAGTTTGCACAAGAAAAAGGCCAATATGCTTCATGCAAAATTAAGTCAAACAGGTTTAGTTGTTCAGTTGGACAGTCTTTACTATTTGCATTTCAGACCGCAGCCACTTAATGGCTTTTTGATGCCCAATTGCTCTTGCGGCTGCTAACAATATTGTACTCATGAAGTCTTTCTGCTCATATCAGGTGGAAAAGTATCAAGTACACAAAAGCAAGTGTAGCCTATGGCAGTTTCCGCCATATTTTTTGTTGTTCATTAAGTAAGGGACAATAAATCTGATGTGAAGAGTCTAATCTGGCCCACTGTTTCCCTTGGTCAAGATCTTGTACATAGTTATAAACAAACTGCATTTGACCAATGCAAAAATACTATTCCGGGAATGTTTACAGATAAACAGCATAATAATTAAAACTACATTAAAGAAATTTAGAATTATAAAATTTCTTGACATACACCACTTAAGAATCAACTTCATACAAAACTTTCTTGCCATGAAGTAGAAGTAAGCACTTTCCTGTGCCCCTCTATTTTAAATAAAGTCTTATTTAAATGTGAATACCTGTCCTCTCATCACAGACATTTGTTTGTAGAATATTCCCTTGTCAAAACCTTTATCAGTCTGAAAGAAGATTAAAACTAATAAAAGTCTTTCTTTCACCTGGTCTTGCTGACAATAGTTCATGGCAAAGAACAGACACACAGCTCTTGTTAAGAGGAATATTTGATAAACTTTATACAGCTCTTCATTTTTTACGGAGCAATGACACAAAATACTATTCTGGAAATAACAGCCATTTATTGTGCATTTTTGCGCCTCTCTCAGCACCTGATTGGCTAGATATGGAAGTTTAAAATGATCTCAACACTCGACTGCCTGACTTATTTCACTGAATTATGCCATAGTATAAGTGTGAAATCATTAAGTTTGACTGAAACATGCATTACCCTCTTGTTTTTTTTCTATATAAACTAGCTGAAGTGATGTATGGTATGAGTTTCTTATTTTTCTTTTTTATCAAGTTTTACCCAGAAACACATAAGGGCTCGGCATGCCTCGCCATCCCTACACTTTTTCTGATCACACCTGATAAACACATGATTTCAGAAGGAACTAACATGTAATTCTCTCTTTATGACATTTGCAAACAGCTAAGCTCAAACTTCTGTGCTCAACCCAAAAGATGCAGAATGAGCTTGCCTTCTGCAGGTACCCACAAGGCATGCCAATGGTGGGGCATTAGAATTAAGCATCTTACCTTGAAAAGTAAATACAGGTCATCAACTAAATCTTGAACAAAATTCATATCTGATAACTGTGGAAGAACGAGGTCCTTTATTTCTTGAGAGAACGGGACTTTAGCCTGCGGCAACCATGCCCAGTGATAGGGATCTGAAAATAAGGAAAACATGAAAACTTAAAGTGAATGGGTACACTATCAAGGAAGAAACTCTGCAAGTTTCATTTTTGCCTCATTTCTCATTTGTGGGAGGGTGAGAGTGGGGGAGGGTGTCTATTCTGAAAGAAAAGAAATTACTCTCCTTAGAGCAAACTCTTTCCCTTAAGAATAGACCCAAATTTTGCAGGATTTTACTGCTCAGGTAAGCAAACAAAGAATCACAAAAGCTGTATGATAAAATGATGGACAAATATTGAGGTGATCCTATACTCCTTAAAAGTGGCTATCATTTCCTACAACTACATATGAGTCGCGACACAACAAAACCAATAAAGTGGCATGTGCGCCCAGTGAAGACTCAGATCAGCCTGGGCATTCGCCCAGTCTGATCAGAGTCTTTGCCACACGCTTAAAGGGTAGCTTAGAGTATAAGCTAGCTCCATGGGGATAGCGAAGACTCTGATCAGACTGGGCAGATGCCCAGGCTGATCTGAGTCTTTACTGGGCGCTCATGCCACTTTGTAGGTTTTGTCTTGTCGTGGCTCATATATATATTGTACAGATATGGAATGTACAATTTTGCTGTTAACAAGTATCTGGCTTCTCAGTCAGTTTTCTAAGCAAACCACAGCATTTATGCTTCATTTACATATTTGCAAGGTTTTGATGCCAGACGGGAATTGTGCCATTTGGCTGTCACAGGCCAGCCCCTCCAAACAGTTTGAGGCTTGTGTAATGAAATGCAATATCATCATGACTGGTTGCCTATGAAGTATAAACTTTTTGGCCTCTGATATATTAATCACAATGAATACAGTATTCAGTTACAACAGGACTTACAAGCTCTCCATTCATCTGGATGTTTGAAGGGAAAAGCTAGTCCATTATCTATTGCAGCTATTGATATATCTGGATTTTCTACCATACTCCATTCAGTCTCCTGTAAAGAGAAAACAATCCTTTCAAGGTATCATACTTACCCAACTGGGGTCCAAGGTAAAATTCTGCACCCATAAAAATTCTAGAAATTGGGATACCTAAAATAATTGCTGTAATTGTCTTAACCCTTTTGCACTCAGAATGGCCAAAACTCCATCGAGTTTTGGCCATTCTGAGTGCAATAGGGTTAAAAAAAAACAAAAAAAACAGAAAAGATGGGTTATACAGTGCAGCTATGCATCTGAAAGATGCTGATGGAATGGCAAACAGTGTAGACCCTGATCAGACTTCTCCTTAAGGAGCAGTCTGATCTGGGTTTGTGCTGTTTGCTCAGACCTATCTGTCCCAATACTTACAATTTTTATGGCAATATCCCAACGTAAATGCCTTCTAAATATATGAAGTTATCAATTTTTTGGTCCCAGAAATTTAGGTGTTATGCCCAAAAGTGTATTTGAATGATCAGTCTTATAAACAGGCAGATTGCACCTAGTCCTAAGGAGCAGTATGATAAAGGTAGGTATGCACTGTTTGCTTACTCTCAGTAAGTCCCTGGTAAAACAAAAGAATTCAATCAAATTCAAACTGAAAGAAGAGTCCATTACACAACTGACTCAGGTCTCCAAATATGTAGAAATGTTAAAGGCAAGGTAATTTATCAAAAGGTTTGAACAAGAATTCTGCGGAATGCCATGTCCTGCCTGTCTGCACACTGTCAAAAAACAGAGCTAAACAAGAAAACTATACAAATATTTATGCCTCCCACAGCATGGGAAGTAATGCCTATGTCTCACTTCTGCTAGTTGCAAGGGAGACAAAAACTAAGCTCTAGATAAGGCAAAATGAGCCTCAACAATTGTTACAATTCTCAACAAAAAATGAGCCACGACACAAGAAAACCAACAAAGTGGCTGTGCACCCAGCACAGACTCAGATCAGCCTGGGCATCCACCCAGTCTGATCAGACTCTTTGCTAAGGGCTTAAAGGGTAGCGGACAGCGAAGACTCTGATCAGTCTGGGCTGATGCCCAGGCTGATCTGAGTCTTCGCTGGGCGCACAACCACTTTGTTGGTTTTCTGGTGTCATGGCTCAAATATGTTATGAGCTCTATGCTTCCGTGAGGTAAATTCTAAACAAAAAATGAGCCACGACACAAGAAAACCAACAAAGTGGCTGTGCACCCAGCACAACTCAGATCAGCCTGGGCATCCACCCAGTCTGATCAGACTCTTTGCTAAGGGCTTAAAGGGTAGCAAAGGGTTTAAGCAACTTCCATGCAGACAGCGAAGACTCTGATCAGACTGGGCGGATGCCCAGGCTGATCTGAGTCTTCGCTGGATGCACAACCACTTTGTTGGTTTTCTAGTGTCATGGTTCAAATATATTATGAGCTCTATGCTTCAGTGAGGTGTGTCTCATGAGATCTTGTGCCATGTTTTGTTGAAAAATTTTCACCCATTTTGGATCATTTTGATGTGTCTATACATGGCAATTAAGACTTTTATTAACTACGCTTTCTCGAAAGAAACACAATGTGCTGTAAAATGCATGGGCTGAACCTCTATAAGGTAAACATAATAAGGTGAATGGGTACACATCCATCTGCCATTTACCATAAAGAGAAACATCTTTTGTGACTTCTGCAAAGAACCCATTCCAAGATGGGGTCTACTTTTCAAGGAAAAATATGCTCCTAGGTACACAAATGCTTTCCTGTAAGACTTTGTTCCTAAGGCAGCATATTTTGACTCCCTTTAAAGAAGGGAGGCAAATATGAAAATGGCAGATTGGCTTCCCCTGAAAAAAAAAATGCTTCCCCTGAAAGTGTATCAATTCAATTGAATGGCCCTGAGTACATATCTGAATTGCAAAGACCAAGACAAGCTTGTTTATCTGCACAATCTGGTCAACAATCTGCTATTAGTACACAATGTGTAGACCCTGAGAAATCAACTGGCATGTATACAGTATAGGCTCTGACTAGATGATAATATATTAACATAGGCTTGTCTAAAATTTCCTCTGTCTTGAAATTTACCTTGAAAAAACAACAACAGCAACAACAAAAAAACATTTCTACAATATATTAGCTGCGACATGACAAAACCAACAAAGTGGAATGTGCTCCCTGCAAAGATTCAGATCAGCCTGGGCATCTGCCCAGTCTGATCAAAGTCTTTTCTGCCCACATGGAGCTAGCTTAGAGCCTTAGCTACCCTTTAAGGGCACAGCAAAGACTCTGATCAGACTGGGCTGATGCCCAGGCTGATCTGAATCTTCCTGTGGAGCACATGCCACTTTGTAGTCTTTTTGTGTCACAGGTCATATTTGCATAGTCTTGTCTGAAATCTATTGAATAAAAAACATTTTAAATACAGTATGCGTTCAGAGGCACTGAAAATAACAGTGGTTTATACTGCAACAAATCACTATTTGTCATGCTTCAGGCTAACTGATGATGCTGTGGCCAAAATGGATGATATACGTGACACCACACTTCCTAACACTTTAATGGTGCTGCATCTATTTCAGAAAAAAATGCATAAACATGTTGCAGTCTACATTACTGGCATGATTATTTGGTTGCTGAAAGAATGGCTGGAAGAATTTGAAGAATTCTGCGATTTTATGTTAGAATAAAAATAGTTCAGATCTAACAGTGATCTGTTGAGTGTAATGAATCATTGTTAGTTGGTCTTTAGTGAAAATAAAACTAGTATTCTTATTCCTTTGATTAGCAGGTAAGAATCCTAATCTGTTAGTAAAGATTACCCAAATTCTTAGTGGGCAACAGTCAGAATTACTATGTTAGTATACAAATCCATGCCTAACAACCAACTTCAGCAGTGCATGTTTTCAAAATTACACTGTTTTGTGCAGCAGAATGTTCCAAACCTTACTATAAAACTTGTTCTTTTCAAAGTTTTCAAAGATTTGTTTGATGTACTACCACATAAAAGTCAGCTTCCAAATTCTGTGGGATGATCAAACATGTTTCACCAAATACATGTATATGCATTGTGATGTAATTTACATGTATCTGGTCACAGTATCTGAGACATCTGCAACATTTCTGGAGGTCACTTTTATGGCAAAATGTAGTACTCTTTTAAATACACTTAGCGCAGGGCTTCCACTAACTTTCAAAATTTGGAAGTCCAGACTTCCATGGTGTCAGATTTGGACGTATTGAGAGAATTTTTTGGAAGTCCAAAGTTTTTAGGAATGACTTATGCATGGTTATTTTTACTTCCACTCCCGCCCCCCCCCTACACGTCCTTCTCTCTCTCTCTCTCCCATACTGTAGTGAACTTTTTGTTCTTCGAAAGGAAGCCTGAGGACTTGCACAGTCTAATCAGATTCATTCCTGTTTGTTTGTGAATAATACGCAAATCCTCTGAAGACTCGCCGTTGCACTGTCTGCTATTGCATAATATTCCCTTTCATTGCCGCCAAATGGGCCGCGTCGGAAATACAGTGACTTACGGAACGTATAATGACACGATTCCACCGAAGAACTCGGTTGTCGTTAAGTCGATGTTCATTATTATTCATGTTAGATGCGAACATAAAAGACCGGTCTGACTGCTTAGTTGCGCCGGCTGATACGATTGTTAGTTATCGGTTTGTGTACTGAGGTACCTGTCTCACGGTATGACACTGCGTACGGCACGCGTATATACTCGCAGTGGCGTCTTTGATCTTAACATCAAAGAGAAAACGTGCTTGACCCATAAACGTGCAGGTAATTGTATATCAACGCTACCGTATATATAATCGCGTAGACCCTGATCAGAATGCGCTATTTCTGTGCACACTGTACGGCATTATTTTCGCACTGAGTTGCATGAGGATATGACGATACAACTACGAAATCGGTGAAATGGACTTTTCAGTATTCGTATTTTAATAGTACCATTCATCAAAACAATGTATCGTACCAGACTGTACAACCATAACACGTCGGAAATAGCGACTAATAATATTAACAGTGTATCTTCGCTTTGAATCAACACTTCGCGGAAGAGGTTAACTCCATTGACGACAGTATGGATCATGACAAGACCTTCGTTGTAAGGGCGAGCGTTAATATGAATGTTATGTTCTTAAAAACTTCGAATAGAGTTTGTCAATACATGCTTCAGTATTATTAGGTTATGGATACATTCACAAACTTTTGAAGTCGGAATACGCCTTACACATATAGTTACATTCTCGCGATCGTAAAAATAGATGGACACTTTTCATCCAAAAGTTCAGTCATCGTGATTTGATAGGTTGTTTTGCAGACTGCCGTAAGAGGTTGAATCTACGAGTGGGCGTTATTTTGATAATCGTTTTTGACAGGTAGGCGGTCCGACATGTATGTTACCTGGTTCAGTGCTCCATACGAACAATCTCGATTGGCCCGTAGGCGGTCTTTTCGTCTAGCTGACACCTGCATTAATCCGATTAATTATGACACGTGCTAGAATTTTAAAGACAGTGGCGATATTTTATACGTCGGGACAAGATCAAACGGCCGTATGTGACAATTATCGGGCGTATGCCAGACGCCAGAGGTCCCATTTCTCGACGTACAGGAGCAAATCCTGGGCGTAATATATGGCCATACGCCTGTTAACGGAAGCCCTGCTTATCGCATGCAGTATTTTTCGAAAAGTGTTAAACAGAGTTTTGATGGTATCCTGAACAGATAATCTGTCACAGCTGAATGATGTAGGTTATTGCTCTTGAATTTACTCCACTGTTTGAATCAGGGTAATTATCAGCTATTGGCTAAAATTGATGCTGTTTGTTATATTTACGGTTAAAAGTCCATTTGCTGTCATAACTGAGCCACAACACCACAGAAGCAACAAAGTGGCAAGTGTGCCCATGGAAGGCTCAGATCAGCATGGGCATCTGCCCAGTCTAGTCAGAGTCTTCGCTGTGCATTTAAAGGATAGCTAAGGATCTAAGCTACATCCACGCTGACAATGAAGACTTTGATCAGACAGGGCAGATGCCCAGGCTGATCTGAGTCTTCCCTGGGCACACAAGCCACTTTGTTAGTTTTGTTGTGTTGCAGCTCATAATCTATCTGTTGAGCTGTTCTTTTCCACAAGATGCCAGAATAACCAGAATTTACGCTGCTGTCACTGATGAAACCTAGACAGGCTAGACCTATGACTCTCTTTTGCTAATAACAGGCAAAAGAAAAAAACAGTCTTTACAACAAAATAGTATTCTTAACAGTCATTACGATAATTCTAAAAACTGGAACTAATACAATTACCATAATTGTCATAACAAGACCTGTCTGCGTACAGGATAGCTTGCCTGAAAGTGCCTTGCCCATCACATTAAAAACTTTAACGTAAAACTTTAACACTTTGCTAACGCCGCCGCCAGCAGGGGTAGTGCAATAGCTCTTCCTGTACATTCATACAGGTAAGTTAAAACTGAAACAGCTTGGTTTTACAGTATAGTACTCAATCCGAAAAATACATATGAAATGGCAAACAGTGTAGACTGGGACTTGGTATGCACTGTTTTTCAGATCTGTATGTTCCAACAGTTAGAACTTTTACAGTAAACTGATAGAACTACTGAACACTCTGATTACTATATTACTATGATGATTCTAAATAAAAGTAAATATTGGGTCAAAAGTTCCTAAGCAGACAGTGTAGACTCAGGTCAGACTGCTCCTGAAGAATAACCAGATCAAGGTATAACCAGATCAATGTATAACCAGATCAATATCTCCACTGTTTGCCATTCTGCAAGCATTTTGTTACATTGACAGAAAGTTAAATGGTCCTGTAAGTTTCAGTACAGTTGGAAGATAGGTGACCCTTTAAATGGGTTAGACTAGTTAAATAGTTCTATCTATAAGTTACAGAAGGGTTGGAAAACTGGAATTGTCTAATAGTTAATAAACTCTCTATGGGACACATTCAGCGGTTGTGAGGAACTGGAATAAGCTCTCTGTGAGGGGTTTTGTAACAAACCTGGAGCCAAACAGGAAAATAATCCATTTTTGAAGGTGGCTTTCCATAGACTACCTGCAAATCAAAACATATGAGCCGTGTCCTGATAAAACCTGTCTTAAAGTGCATGGGTATATCTCCATGCTTACCCACCACTTTTATAAAGGGGAAAAACTGTCAGGATTTCCTGTTTGCTTCCTTGAATGACTAGAGGAGCAAATTCTAGTAGATCCCTACTAAAAGGGGAGACAAAAATGTAAACAACATATATTTTCATACCAGAGTGATCTCCTTTACAAAGGTACCCATACAGCTTAAAATCTAACATATTCAGTGATTGGTTAGCAATATCTATATTCTCTAACTAGACAATGCGATTGAAATTCTAATGCACTTACGTCTGATTGGATAATGTCAAAAAATTGCGACAGTATATCCTGCGATATACTGTTGCGAACCCAACGTCATTATAAAACGTCACTTCTCATTGGTTGATGTTTGGTATAACGTTGCTGAAAGCGCTTTCTTTGGATGCATATTAGTACACTTTCACAGTATCCGAACGCACTGTACCATCTCTTCCGGTTTTCATAGCGCCGAATCGAGAGTGCAAATATTCGCTTATAACCAGTAGTCGGAAATCATTGTGTTTTGAGATTTTATCCGGAATCTGCTGCGTCATTTATGCTTATTCAGCTTTGGACATGTAAAGAGGTAAGTTTAATATAGTTTGCTCTTCGGTCTTTTACTTCATTGCCCTGTGCAATGTCGTGTATGGGTGGATAGTAAATGGTACAGTATTCAAATTGCCCTTGGCATGATTCTGAAACCATTTTGAGCCTTTTCTTACATGTTTTAAAAAAATCTTTAAAACGAAGGCGTTATCAATCTACAGTTTGTTAGTTTTGATAATAGGATGATTGCTAGGTTTTGCACGACACAAACTCGTGTTAAATTATGCAGTTCAGAATAAAATTTCTGTGACGGCCATGAGTTTTTCATTGTACAGGGTAATATAGTAAAAGACCAAAGAGAAATTATATTAAACTTACCTCTTTACATTTTCGAAGCTGAATAACTATAAATGACGCAGCAGATTCCGGATAAAATCTCAAAACATAATGATTTCCGACTACTGGTTACAAGCGAATTTTGTACTCTCGATTCAACACTATGAAAACTGGAAGAGATGGTACAGTGCGTTCGGATACTGTGACTTTCAGAGGTGAAAATATGTAAAAGTGCATTAGAATGGGAATAACTGTATTGAAAATTGTCATTTGGGGAGGTAAATTGTCGGTTTTATGGTCAAAAATTGCGTATTATGGCTCCGCTGATGCGTCGCCGTAAAACAAATTTTCCGACCATAAAACCGATGATATACCTCCCCAAATGACACATTTGAATACAATTATCCCCTAAATGACAGACTGAGCGGGAGCAGTTGCATACACTTTTTAACAAGTTTATCAGCAACATGGCTCATATACAGGTGGAGTCCATGGACATGAAATGGAAGTGCTAATTTTCCTATTCATGTCTATTCAAGGCGTTTTGTCATTAAATTGTACTTTATTATTACTTAAATTTTCTTGACTCACAAGTTTATGACTATCATAACACCCCTAGACAGGTTTATATAGAACCTGAACAGAACTATCCCAAATCAACATAAAATGGCACTTGACCAAAAGCTATGCACTAAAATTTTTGACTTATAACTATGATTACCCAAGCTTTCCTACTGATACTGTTACCAAGGTTAAAAAACTTTTTTCATACTCAACTCAGCTGAGCATGAAATTTTACCTGCAAATAAATAACAAATTACTGGTAAGTACAGTTGTTTTCTTGCTCAGTTTAGCTGAGTATGAAATTTCCTCTGCTTATAAATATGAACATGCCAACATTAGTTGGCATTTTCATATTAATCAGCAGAGAAAATTCCATGCTCAGCTGAGTTGAGCATGAAAGAAGTTTTATAACCTTGGGGCCTGGTTCAAAAGTTTTTGAAGATGTATATGGATACACTTTCAGGGGGAGTAACTCTGCCATTTGGAAGAGCTATGCTGTCAGTATGGTAGTCAGACAAAAGTTCTGTGCACAGAAAGTGTATGTATTTCAAATGTTGCCAGTAACAAAGAGAAGTAGCATATATGAACATCTGAGAGTCAGCCCAACCTGCACATTCATCAGGTTTGTCAGACCCTTTACATGGAGAAATAAACTGAAGATACTAACTGAAATTGCCTGAATGCACAGCCTGATCAAAATCTTTGCTCTTCACACGTGTAGTTCAGAGCTCCAGATAAGGTGGAGTTTTAAGGAATGAATTTCATTTTTCTGAGGTTTATCGAAGTGTAAACTACATTGGGTCACGTGCAAAGTGAATGAACCCCAAAGGGGTTCATGTATACTTTGCTAGTGACCCAATGTAGTTTACACTTCGATAAACATCAGAAAAATTAAGTTCATTGCTTATATTTACATTCGTTTCAATCAAATCTTTCATGAAAAATCTTATATAAGCGCTAAAATTGAAGCAGTAAAACATGTACACACAGTTTTTCTGCTAACAGCAGAACGGCATGCATGACGTCATGACGTTGCTGACGTCCAATCAAATTGTAGACAGCCATTGTTTATTCTGACGTCATTGACGTCGCGTGTCTCAATGTAGTTATTGGAATGTAAACTACATCACGTTCCAATGGTTTACTATAGAGCTTTTCAGTAAATACACCAAGAATGTAAATATTTAAGGATAACTCGGGAATTTTTTTTCTTATTTCTCAATCAAAACATATGTTGTGACCCATCATTAGAATAGTCTTGCTAAGAAGTTCCTACTGAGGGGCCACAACATACATTTTTATGGAGAAATATGGAACATTGTCCTT
The DNA here is from genome assembly GCA_963989385.1 of Ctena decussata. NCBI lineage: Eukaryota > Metazoa > Mollusca > Bivalvia > Lucinida > Lucinidae > Ctena > Ctena decussata. The sequence goes on from OZ022498.1 coordinate 122,315,135, forward strand.
AAATTATCCCTGTTACCTCTTCTTATCTGGGTCAATGGTACATTAACCCTTTTGCTCTCAGAACGGCCAAAACTCCATAGAGTTTTGGCCTTTCTGAGTGCAATAGGGTTAAGGACCCTTTATATGAAGTGCATAATGTATATATATGTAAAAAGCATAAGCAGATTGCTTTAACCAAACACCAGAGCTACTAATGAAACTGAAACCATCCCAACCCTCTGTCCTCCACCACTATACAAAGAAGTGCATCATTTTTTAACCTTAACTAATCTTAAGGTATTTATCAAACCAAATGAAGAAAATCACAGCTTCAGATAAAGGGGGTTGGGGTTTGAAGATAATGTGGATTAAATTTCATTTCTCCAAAGAAACGCATGTTGTGCCCCCTTATAAAGGCATTTCTAATGAAGGGCGTCAACTGTCATACCTTTGGGAATAAACACTAATCCTTAAGCTCTTAAATCAAACCTCCCTTTTATCATTTATCATTAGCTCATAACAAAGCAAAGTTAAGGTGAATGGATACACTTTCAGAGAAGCAACTCTGTCATTCTTGTTTTGCCTCCCTTCTCAATGGTGATCAACTCTAAAGGAAAGAATTTTCTCCCCTAGAACAACTTATTTTTTTTTAAATGCAGATCCTTTTGAAGAGTTTCATTGTCAAGGGAAGGTAACAGGAAGTCACAGAAGTTGTCTTCCTTTTAAACAGGCAGAAAAACATGGAAAGAAAATTTAAAGATTACCTCTTTATCACCAGTGCCACCGTTGCCTTGGGTTGTTGCCTGTTCATACTTTATTAACCAGTTATCATTCCCTCTATCTGAAATATGATACAAGAATTGTTCCCCTTACAGAATAGCTTACTTTAATATCCCCATGCTCATCATATACAAGACTTAAAGGCCGCATTGCTCTATCAGCATGAAAAATTTCATTATGAGGTATCGCTGCAAGCTTCTCACTATAGTTTCTTGATTGTAAATGACCGTGATTGGCCAGATTTTAAAAAATAAAACATCCTTGAGTTTCATATAAAAATGGTTTGAAAACTTATTTGGGTCATTTTCATTGGCAACTAAAATGACCTACTTTTGATTTCGTAAAATGGTAAAAATACAATGTACAGGTGTGGAGTCCCAATCACTATCCAGCCTATATTTATATTACCTTCCTAGCCGGGAAACCAGTACAGGAAATTGTATTTTGTGGTGCGATTTCTTATTTTTCAAAAACTTGTTTTCTCTACTTTTTGCCAGTTATATGGCTCAATACATGCACACCAACCCACATTTTGTTACCAAACGAGATGGCTGAACCGCTTTTTACAATGATTTGAGTTTATACGTTTTTACCGCTGATAGGACTATGGCGAATTTAAATTGGGACTTTTAACATTATATGGGATGCTGACGCCAATGTGACCTTAACAGCCTTTCCTAAACTCCGGGGCCCAGTTGTTCAAACCATCGTTAGCTTAATGAAGTTGTTAGTCGAGGATTTGTTAAGTCTTTCAATACTCCCAAAATCTATTGCGGTAATATTTTTGCTGAAAAATTGTGAGAAGCTTCTCACATTTTTTCAGCAAAAAATGGCAGTGTTTTAACATAAATTATGTTCTTAAATTTAACATCTTGTTAACTAACAGTGTTGTTAGTTTTGAACAACTGGGCCCAGTATAGGAAAGCTAAAAACTACTTAAATATCATAACTGTTGTTCCCATAAACAGACCAAACTTAAATACTGAGTGGAAACCAGATGCAGACACGGACATAGTGCAATAGTTCTTTCTCTATTTTGTACAGGTTAGCTTTATTGAAGCATTACCGTAATTGTATTTACCTTTGTTGGACAAAATAACATATTTTCTAATGGGTAATACAGTTTGCTGATTTGCTATGTTTTACGAAAATGTCATGTTTGCAGGTTTTAAAAATTGTGCATTTTAGCTGATCATGAAAATTGCGAACATTAATACTCTGCAAACACAAGCACAATTACAGTATTATGACTAAATTTGAACCATCACATGTATAAAAGGTCCTTTAACAATATGGGAACAAGCTACTGCCTAACTAATCTGTGCTCCAGATAAGAAGGGGTAATAGGGATTATTTAGAGATAATTTTGCTTATTATGCCATAAAAGCATGTATTGCGACCCCTCATTAGAACCGTCTCAGGGCTCACAACATATATTTTCATTGAGCAATAAGAAAAATTATCTTTGAATTATCCTCAATACCCCCTGTTATCTGGAGCTCTGCCTATTATTTTATTCGGTACTAAAGAAAAGACTCCATCTGCTGTCTTGACTATGTACCCAGTTTACCATTTATTTTTCTTTTACATGTTTCATATTACTGTTTTGATACAACAGGGCTCCACTGCATATAGTTTTTTATTATCACCCTTCCTTTGGCTCAATATGACTGAAATACTGTTGAAAATGCCATAAACCACAAAATATCTATCCATCTGTTTTGATATATACTTTTTTTTGTTTGAAAACAAAATAAAAGCATCGCAAGTGACTGCGTGATATCCCGCCACTGCAAACCTTTTTCACACACCGATTTTTCCAGATTTATTGAATCTCTGTATAACCCCCGGGCAGGGGCAGCCTAACCCCATTGAACATAGATAAAAGTCTTTGTCATGACAGGACACTTCATTATTCTGATAACTTACAATAAGCTTCAGATAAATCACTTACCACTCTAATCAAATACAATTTTAGTGATTTTCAACATGTGGCAATGGGGCAGGGGCTATTCCTTAAGGGTCAAATTTTAATCACAAGAAGCTTTTATTACTTCTATCATTAGATGTAAATTTCTGAAAATCTGTTTCACATGAATTTATATAGATTGTATCATCATTTTATGCATGTATATAGCTCGGAGGCAGGGGAAGATAACTCCCATGGGGTAAATTTGAGCATCACTGGAGGCTTTCATCACTCTGACCATTTGCTGTAAGTTTTAGAAAAAATGCTTCAAACTATGATTTTATATGGATTTTTTCATGATTTTATACATGTATATAGCCCCAGGGCAGGGGCAGATAACCCCTGATGATGAAATTTCATTACTCATACAAAGCTCTTGTTACTTCGATCGTGTTTGAGAAGTTTCATCATCATACTCCATACAGTAAAGGAACTAGAGGCCAGAAACCATTTTTTGTATATTGACAAGTGCCATAACTCTGTCAAAAATTAAAGAAATTTGCCCATTAACAATCCCAAGCAAGACATTTTTGTTACAAATGCATATGCAAAATTTGAAGGAAATCTGTTAATAAATACTTAAGTTATCGAACGGAAACGAAGTGCGGACGGACAGACAGACGTACGTACTACGGATGGACGGACATCCGGACAGACACACGGACAGCCAACGTGAAAACATAATACCCCGCCACTAACATGTGGCGCCGCCACTAACATGTGGCAGGGTATAAACTAGAAAATTGTGTCTGTAAGACACTAATGATGCCCCCATGCAGCGCCTTTCACATGATATGTATATCCATACAGCACCTACAAAGAATCCATTGAAAACATAACCTACCATGTAAAAATTGCCCAAAATGACTAAGTTAAAAAGGCTGTGATTCTGTCAAAATTAATTCTAGACCTATCAATATGCCTCATGAATATCTTCAAATATGTCCACAATATGTAGACAAAGTTTGAAAAAGATCCATTGAAAACTGTGGAGCAAGTTGATAACACAAAATCCATACCCTACAATGCAAAATTTCCCTAGAATGACTAAGTTCAAAAGGCCGTAATTCTGTCAAAATTAATTCAAGGTCCAACAAAAATCCACATGCACATCTTCAATATGTCCACAACATGTATGCAAGGTTTGAAAAAGATCCATTGAAAACTGTGGGAGGAGTTGATTACACAAACTCTATACCCCACAATGCAAAAATTTGCCTAAAATGACTAAGTTCAAAAGACCGTAATTCTGTCAAAATTAATTTAAGGTCCAACAAAAATCCACATGCACATCTTCAATATGTCCCCAACATGTATGCAAAGTTTGAAAAAGATCCATTGAAAGCTGTGGGAGGAGTTGATTACACAAACTCTATACCCTACCATGCAAAAATTTGCCTAAAATGACTAAGTTCAAAAGGCTGTAATTCTGTCAAAATTAATTCTAGGTCCAACAAAAATCCACATGCACATCTTCAATATGTCCACAACATGTATGCAAGGTTTGAAAAAGATCCATTGAAAACTGTGGGAGGAGTTGATTACACAAACTCTATACCCTACAATGCAAAAATTTGCCTAAAATGACTAAGTTCAAAAGGCCTTAATTCTGTCAAAATTAATTCTAGGTCCAACAAAAATCCACATGCACATCTTCAATATGTCCCCAACATGTATGCAAAGTTTGAAAAAGATCCATTGAAAACTGTGGGAGGAGTTGATTACACAAACTCTATACCTTACAATGCAAAAATTTGCCTAAAATGACTAAGTTCAAAAGGCCATAATTCTGTCAACATTAATTCTAGGTCCAACAAAAATCCACATGCACATCTTCAATATGTCCGCAACATGTATGCAAGGTTTGAAAAAGATCCCAAACTCTATACCCTACAATGCAAAAATTTGCCTAAAATGACTAAGTTCAAAAGGCCGTAATTCTGTCAAAATTAATTCAAGGTCCAACAAAAATCCACATGCACATCTTCAATATGTCCCCAACATGTATGCAAAGTTTGAAAAAGATCCATTGAAAACTGTGGGAGGAGTTGATTACACAAACTCTATACCCTACAATGCAAAAATTTGCCTAAAATGACTAAGTTCAAAAGGCCGTAATTCTGTCAACATTAATTCTAGGTCCAACAAAAATCCACATGCACATCTTCAATATGTCCGCAACATGTACGCAAGGTTTGAAAAAGATCCGTTGAAAACTGTGGGAGGAGTTGATTACACAAACTCTATACCATAAAGCGTGACGAACAGACAGACGGACGGACAGACGGACAGACAGACAGGGGCAAATCTTAATGCCCCCTGACTATCGTCACGGGGGCATAAAAACAGGACTGGTTTAATTACCTGTTTTAATAAATTAAAACATCTTCAAATTTTTATTCACATTGTAAAGTAATTTTCTCGAGTACAATGCTAAAAGAGTTCAAGCATATGGGATTATAACTAACTTCCCCATTCAGACTTTGTTGCAGTACAAGATGATATAAGATGTTTGGGTACATCTCATAGACTGGCTGATATTTTTACAAGGGGGACAACTTTTACAGAGTAATTCGTGATTAAAACAATCTCCATTTGAGATATAACTACCAGGGGAAGTAACTACCATTTTCATGTTTGCATCCCTTTTCATGAACTTGCTCCCCCGTGAGCACATTCTTTCCCTTTAGAGAAGTCCCCATTTTGGAAGAACTACCTTGTCCAGAAAAGCAACCAGGAAGTCAAAAGAGCTGTTTCCCTTTTATAAAATGACAGAAAAAAAACATAGGTGTATTCATACATCTAAAGTGTATTATAATTACCTGTATTTCTAATGATATAATCTAAGACTACAAGTTTTTCAAATAATTGCTGGAATTTCTTGGCTGTTGTCTCTGGCAATGCCTCACTGTCAAACCGCCGTAACCAAAAGTCTGCATCTTTGTAACCATTTACAAACAACTGGAATGACCCAGACTGTAAATAGAGAACATAACTTTAATAATGGATTCTAAAAGGCTGACAAAGTATCATCTTGCTTTAAAAATGCCTGAAATCTAGTAGCTTAGGTCTGCAAAGCTAGCAGCCCAGGATCAAATCTTGCTGAAGGCAAAATTCTTTTGAACCATAAACAAGGATCCACTGCATACAGCCTTTATAACCCTTCCGTTGGCTCAATGTGACTGATACTGTTGAAAAGGCTGTAAACCAAGAGTCATCTATTTCTTTAAACACCATAAACCCCTATCATAATGCAAAGTCTAACTTAGCTGCATTGAATTTAATATGTAAAATTGCTACATTTCCTTAAAAGTTGGAGTTCGAGTCCCCATATGTCTTGGACTGCTGATCTGGAGTCAAAAAGGAGAACCCTGACAAAGTTTCATGGATTGAATCAAAACTGTGACCTCTAGAGCGTACAAAAGCTTTTTCTAATATTTGACCTAGTGACCTAGTTTTTGACCCCACATGACCCAATTTGAACTTGGCCTAGATTTTATAAAGACTAACATTCTGACAAAGTTTCATAAAGATTGGATCAAAACTGTGCCCGCTAGAGTGTACACAAGCAAAAGTTGAAAGACGAACAGATGTCCGTCCACATGGACATCAGGGTATCCCAAAAGCTCACCCTGAGCACTTTGTGCTCAGGTGACCTAAAAAAATGAACCCCTGACCACCTCTAGATAACTAGTTTACCAGTTCAGATGGTTAACCTCTTGACCAATAATGTACAATCAAGAGTTACAATTCTCTTGTGGTGTAAGCGCTGAATAAATAATACTGAGATTAGAGAAAGTTGGGTTATAAAGCTAAGAGGTCCAAAAAAAACTGGGTTTTTTTTTTAGTGTGTGTGTGTGTGTGTGTGTGTGACAATTCTAGGCCCTTCTTTTCTTCTAAAATTATTATAAAAGAAGCCCCTCACCTCTCCCCCAACCACAACCACCTACCAATGCGTCCCCACACCCTCAGACCCCCATTGAGTGGACAGTTTCAAAAGTTCAAAAGACTATCATCATGACCTATCTGGCAGTGGCTATCTGTAATGTATGGCTCATACGTCTGACTGAAGACTCAACTAACCTTTGGAGGAAGCCCTATTCTTCTGAATCTTCGACCAACTTGAGGAAAATGTTCTTGGATATTTTTCTTTGTTGAAGACTTTGCTCTGTCTATAGCATTGTAGTTAAATGTTCTACTTGATAATTTCACAACCTGCAAAATATCAAACGATACTTGTCTTACTGTAACGTCTCACCATGAACCGCCTCATCTGGATCTACCCCCTTTGCAAATTGAAGTACTTTCAATTTTGGTGTTTTAAGTGCACCTTTGAGACAGACTGGCCCTGAGGTTATAAAATTTTTTTCGTGCTCAACTCAGCTGAGCATGAAATTTTCTCTGCAGATAAATATGAAAATGTCAACTAATGTTGGCATTTTCACATTCATAAGCAGAGAAAATTTCATACTCAGCCAACCTGAGCAAGAAAACCACTGTACTTATCAGTACATGTAATTTGCTATTTATTAGCTGGTAAAATTTCATGCTCCGCTGAGTTGAGCATGAAAAAAGTTTTTAACCTTGGGGCCAGGTTCCAAGGAAAACATTGTACACCCTGATCAGAGTCTATCACATGAAGGACTGAGGAGTGTCTGGAGCTCTCTGCTCAGCATTGTTAGCTAACAAAGTTGTTTTAAAAAAAAGTTTTAAAACCTTGGAGCCGGGTTCCAAGGAAAACATTGTATACCCTGATCAGAGTCCATCACATGAAGGACTGAGGAGTGTCTGGAGCTCTCTGCTCAGCATTGTTAGCTAACAAAGTTGTTTAACACTTTAAGTACCAGTGATGAAAATAGCAGAATTTGCAAACAGCATAGATCTTGATGAGGTGGCTCATAATGAGCCACCTCATCTAGCTCTACACTGTTTGCCCTCTAGTCTTTGAATTCTCAATATGAAATGTCTTGAACATGACACTTTTGAATTTTTGCAGACGTAAATTTTGTCGTCTGCTTTTTGGTGCTTAAAGACTCAAGTCTTCCAGTACACATACAATCAGGTGTGTTTAATTAGTTTTTTTACTGAAAATACGTGAGGAGATTTTGCAGTACAAAAGCTCCTCTCATTTTTTCCAGCAAAAAAAAAAATATATATAAATAAATAATAAAAAAAAAGGCAGTGTTTTGTGTACAAAATCTATTTTGAAATGTAAGGTCAACCAAACAACATCCTTACTTTTGAACTTGGTTAACCAAGCCTTAGCTGCTATATTACGTAAGTGTGGCCTATATGTTCATGGGGAAGCACTTTATGAAGGTGAACAAACAATCATCACACCAAGAAAATGGTCATAGTTTTTCTCATAAAATCAGACGGACTGTCTAAATGGTTTCTATACCGTTTAATGAAGAAATTCAGTGTAATTATTAGAGATCAGAGATTAGAGAGGTCTAAGAGGTGTCGCCAGACATTAATATTACTTAGACTCTGTGACATCGGATCCTCAGACATCAATAATCAAACTCACTGAAGCACTAAGTCCAACAATTAATAGCAAAGCAGTATAGCAGAGACATCAAACTTTCAGAGATCCTTTTTCACAATCTTTCATTTTCCTGCTGACTACAAAGATCTCGTTACAATCAAAACCCACACAATTTCAAGTTTAAATTTATGGAACTACATGCATCATTTTTCATGGAACATGTACCATTTTCCCCAAAATTATGATCCCATAGCAGTTATCAGAGCTAATGCCCTAAAAACTTTTAGTCAAACAGGTCCCTTTCTCCTTCTAAAGTGCCTGTATTGCCTTCAAAAGATGATCTACAGTGTATTTCACCATTGATCTACAGTGTATTTCACCATGCACAGGGCATTAACTCTGGATTTCTCCATCATATCTACCCTCTTCTAAGCAGCCTTGACTGAGGTCTACTAGCCATCAAACATACTGTACAAATTTGGTCAATATTCCTTAAAATGTCTCTACAGTGTAAAGCATTTTAACTAAAGGACAATAACTATGATCAGACTGCAAGGAAACACAGGCTGATCTGAGCTTTTGCTGTGCATTTGCAATAAGCTCCTTTTTTGTTTGTCATGCTTAATTTGCTGTCTGATCTGCTCCTGGTGCAGTATGATCTTGGTTTACCATGTTTGCTCAAAAAGCATAAATATTTAATCATTACCTTCGTCTTTGGGACTATATGTAATTGCAATTTCTGGTCGACTAGACTGGCACCGGCTTCCGAGAGGTATCCTTGATTGGGAACCAAACAGCTGCGCCCAAAACAACATGGACAGCAGAGCTTGTGAAGCCACTTGGTCCACTTGGGATTTAACTGCCCATATGGTTCTTCATCTTTTGGTTTGAACACAGCTATAATTTTCTGTAGAGAAAAGAGAGTTACTGTAATTATCTTATCTTATTAATCCTAATAAACGCCCCTGCTCTAATAAATGCCCCCTGCGCTTTTCCAAATATACCAGTAATGTTATGTTAACTTGCATAAATTCCTGTTTGCTTCTCTGGATGAGGACAGAGGTAGCTCTTTGACGTTGGGGTTAAGACGTAACGGAAGATAGATAGATAGATATACTCTTGAAGGAAAGAATTTGTTTCTGTAGGAGCAAATTCTTTCCTATAAGAGTTGACCCCTACTGAAAAGGGTAGTAAAAATAATAGAGGTGCTTCTTCTGCAAGTAAACCCATTCACCTTAATACTGTTTATTAGAGGTATTATGCAGTGGCTGATTTACTACGCAATGCCCCATTTCATAAAACACAACACCCCCAGGGCATTTAATAGGATCAATACAGTACTCATTTAATTCAAGGTGAATGAATACACTTCCTTATTTTTTCCAATCTATTTACCAAGTGGGGCAATTTTTGTGACTTTCTGTTTGCCTTCTAAACAGTGAAGCCCTCCGAAATGGGGTTTACTCTTATAGGAAAGAATTTGCTCCTATAGGAGCAAAGTCTTTCCTTTAAGAGTTTACCTTATTGAGAAAGGAGAAATGACAATGGGAGAGTTGCTTCCCCTGAAAATGTTTTCATTCTATTTTCATTTTCACATGATGTAAATCATTTGCAAAAGCTGAGCTAGGCATGTGCAGAGAGCATGTTTTTTTTTTTTTCATTTTTTTCAACACACTGTTCATAAAACTTTTTATACATTCACTTATTTGAGGAAATTATATACATCACTTTTATCTTTCAAACATATCAAAAGGGAGATTTTTAATCTACCATGTTTTCTCTAATACGGACACTGACATCTTCAACAGTGTCTTCCCCAACCTTTTATACAACACATTTTTTTCCAGATTGGTACAGAATTTGGGTGTCATTGCTTGACATGGCAGCAAATCGTAGTCACAAACCTCTGTCAGGTTTAGCTTACCGTAATCGACCTTTTTAGCGCCCTGTGCGCTTAACTTTTTCAAAATGGCGACAAATACTTGTAGTAAACTTTCTTTCATATAAGCGCACATTTTAATAGGTTATTATATATTGAAGGGAACGAATTTAAAGGTAAAGCATCAGAGAAAAGCTGCTTATAAGCAGCTTTTCTCTGATACTTAACCTTTAAATTCGTATGGATATACATGTAGAAGGATAGAGAAGATTTAGAAGTAAAAACTTAAATATTCTATTGCATTTTCAGCTCTTGTAAACGAGAAAGCAAAGGGATAAACCAGTAAAAATATGTGCATTAATAGTCCTATGCCTCACAAATTGCCACGGCGTGCGCTTATAGAGGCATGTGCGCTAATTAGGTAGAATACGGTACGTTTTTTTAACAGGGAACAACCGACAACTAATTTACCAGAAAAGGGAAAACAGATCAGTCTGACCAAGTGGCATGCACCATTAGAAGATGTTCAATGACTTGCTTTTTTCAGGCCTTTAAACAGTATTTCAGTCATTTCGAGCAGATGCAAGGGTGATAATAAAATGCTGTGAGCAATGGAACCCCATTTATGGTTGAAAAGAAGTGGAATTTGCTTCAAACAATACCTATTAATGAACTCTCACAAAGAATACATACATGTACATACATCAGTTTATTAGGGCTTCATGTATATTAAAAGACTTCAGGCTTAGCAGGCCAGCACTTTACCCACTGAGTTAACCAAGGCTCCTTGCACCATTAGAATTTACCATCTAAAGGCCTTTTTTGTATGTTCCCATTTGAAAAAGCAAAGACACTGGTCTGAATTTATAAATCGAAGCCTCCGTTTTTTAAGAAATTAATTTCATTTTTCTGATGTACATGAAAGAATGACTGCCAGTCACATGCAAAGTAAAGGAAAACGGGGGTCATGTATACACTTTGCTAGCTAGCCTTGTCAGAAATAGGCAAAAATATCTAATGATTTTCAATTTTCGCAGTTAAATAGTGACTGCAAAAACTGAAAAACCACGAAAAATTACATTGTAGACACTGATCAAACTGCTTTAGGAGCCGTTTGATCAGTGTCTACAATGTTTGCCATTCATTAAGCATTGTTTGGATGCATTAACGTGCGCAAAATCCACTTTCTAAGAATTTTCTAACAATCTGCCCGACTTTCAAGTGTCCAAAATTTTAGGGTCATTATGGTATACCAAGTCAAAGTTGGTGCTGTAACACAAATTCACCGTGTAAGGACACACTGCCATGTTTTTCCACCATTTTAATGACAGAAAACTGTGACTACTTATTTGCTTCCGTCAGCAAACAAAACCCTTCCAAAGGGGGTCTACTTTTAAAGAAAAGAGCTTGCTCCTACAGGAGCAAATTCTTTCTATTTAAGTTAACCTCCATTGAGAAGGGAGGCAAAAATGAAAATGGCAGAGTTCCTTCCCCTGAAAGTGTATCCATTCATGTTAAGAGTTTCCAGCGACTTCACACACTGTTACAGAATAATGTATATAACAGAGCCCTAGATAAGAGGGAGTAATTGGTAATAATTGGGGATAATTTTTGTTAATTCTGGATAAAAACATATGTTGTGATCCCCCCCCCCCCCCATCTGAACCGTCTCGATGAGACGGTTCAGATGAGGGGTCACAACATATGATTTCGATGAGAAATAAAGAAAATTATCCCTCAATTATCATCAAATACCCCTCTTATCTAGGACTCTGATATAAACTACATGTACTTCATGAAGCATCCCAGCAGGCACATGGTGTTGAAATGACGTTGCACTGACGTCCATACGATCTAATGATGTCGCACTCAGACGTCAGTATGACATCATTTTGACGTCATGTGCCTGCTGGGATCTGTGTGCCCAAGTAATCAGCGCTATCAACTCTGGATCACGCAGTCACTGGTTCAAGTCCTACTGAAAACAAGATTCTGTCAGAGCCTAACAGTCTTCACTGAACAGAGCCCTTCATAATCACCCTCCCATTGTCCCAATATGACTGAAAAGGATGTAAAACTGCCATGTCAGTCATTCATTTTTACAACTTCACATGATTCATGTGAAATAAATCACAGAAGCCAAAACATTTATGACAGTCAAATCCAAATGTGAACAAAAAATGCATGTACAAGAACAGTACACTACATACATGTATATATCAACAAGCCAACAACATAAAGTCTAAAAGGATACACTCACCCCTATTCTACTGTACAAAAAGTAGCATCCACTAGTCCCTTTCTTGCTAAGTTTGGGTTTCTGACCAAACTCAAGAGCTATTTCACACTCATATACAAGCTTTGCAAAGTCTTGTTCTTTAGGAAACAAATTTCCAAATGCAGAAACATATGTTTTGGGGTCTATTTCAAAATCAACACTTTGATATCGTCCTGCCACTGAGTCTGTGTTTGAATCCTGCCGCTGAACTATTTGTATTGTGTCTAAATCTGACATCTTAAGTCTGTCTTGGTAGTGGAAAATGACTTACCAGATTTTAACCTGTATTATCTGATTGGTAATGCTTAAGCATGCAGTATTTATCCAGACCAGACTGTTCCATAAAGCAGGCTAATCTGGGTCTACAATGTCTACTGCTGTTTGATAAACCATTATTAGCTGGAAATGATGATAACTTTGGGATAATTTTTCTTATTTCTCCATCAAAACATATGTTGTGACCCCTCATTAGAACCATCTCATTGAGATGGTTCTAATGAGGGGTCACAACTTATGTTTTGTGACAAAATAAGAAAATTCTGATCTCCCAGTAGTGATTAATATGTTTACAGCACAAATTAATGGATAACCAAATTTGAAGGCCCATTCCAGAAATGGATGACAGGTCCAAATACTGTATTAATTTAAATCTTTATCTTTGTTTACATTTTAGCGAAAACAGTACACGCACAGCTGTATGCCCTAAAACCAACTAATCATTAGGTTGCTCTATCTTATTCGTGACTGAAAAGTATTGATATTTCTTGTACTACAATTGACTGACAATAAACACAATGTCATACAAAACCTTACACACTGTTAATACGTAGCTTTCAATAAGTCTTTAAAATCCTAAGAGAAAGCCTTAAGTTCACCATATTTTGATTATTTGAACTGCCAACTCAACAAGTCAATATCCAATTTTCTCCTATCAACACTGAGCATGCTTTGCAAATGAAGAGTAGATTTCCTGTGTTATATTTAGCACAAATAAAATGACCTGAAAGATAATAAGGCTCAGTCAAGGCTATTTTTAGTCAGTTTTTCCAATAAAACTCAAGAAAAGCAAGGGAGATAACAATTTAAACTATATTTGGTCTTAAAGCTTGAACATTAACTGGCCTTGTAAAATAGTGCTGCTATCTGACCAATAACAACAAAAATAAAATGACTGTCCAAATTCCAGGATAGCCTAGAACTGTTTCTGAGAGAAACAATGTCCTCCTGTTCTCAACCTTTCACCTTCCAACACCTAACAACCAGTACTACATTCCCCACAGCGTAAGCCTCCAAACAAGCTTGGTATGTTGCAATACTGACTTTGAAAAGTCGAGGTCACCAATATCTAAACACCTCACAGAAACCTTTTAATTCTGTAATCTAACAAGTTTGGTCAAAATTTGCCAATAAGTTTAAGAGATACGGCAAATAAAAGTTATTTGTACAGGAATTTTACAGTCTAAGGCCTAGCATCTGTGATCTTGAAAATCGAATAAAAGGCAAATAAAACTCTCTTTGGTTTATACAAAGTATACAAAGTTATATGTATGCAAGTCTGGTGAAAATCCACATACAGATTTGAAAGGCACTGGATGGTACTAGTCTACTTATAAACCTACATGGTTTGAAAGGCCTTTATGTAAGGAAGACAAGTTCATCAGCTATACCTCAGTAATCTAAAACTTGGAACACCAAAACATATTAACATAATTGTCCTTACATCTGAACATTTTTTTTCAGTGCAGTAATCACTTAAGCACTGCCGCCTATCTCCGTCAGCACAACACCGTGTTGCATATAGGAAAATGTGCAGGAGATTTCCGGTGTTTCTGCAGGCTATTCGAAAATAAAGGTCACGAAAGGTAGGTGTCTCAGTTTAAAAGGGGTATATTCTTTTCAAGCGTAAAACAAAAGAAAGGAAAATGTCATGCAACCCTTCAATCGTTTTTCTATGAATACGAGTCTTGATCGAAGCCAGATTCTCAGTTATACAACAGATTTCCATTTTTTCCCGGAGCGAGGTCATGGAGGTGGCCGTTTTGTTGACATGCAAACATTTCAAATTTGCATTCCTGAAGTCGCCGAGTATTTATGTTTTCATCTATCACCTGTATATTAAAGGTCTCTCATATAAGTACCAGTTACGAGCCTAAACAGAACTTGCTACCTTCCTTCAGCCCAGATAATGAAAGTTGTTGTGGAATTCGTGATCCAGGAGATCGGTGGTGCTGAAGGCGATAGGTGGCGGTGCAGGAGATTGTTTTATGTTGTGCCACCAATGACCGTTTTTAACTGTTTTATAACGTAAATAATGTAGTAGCATGACATGCTACAGATTCACACAGCTTTCAGATTCGTACACTTGGCTGTACAATGCCTCTGCTGCATTAAGCATGCTAATTAAAATGAAAATAACGACTCCAGCAATCAGGGGATTGAATTATCAGACAATCATTTGCACTGAAAGGAGAATCTGCGTTGAAGTTGGAGAAAAGTGCTACAAAGCATTTCAAACGGTCAAGCATAAAATTCTTTATAAACCAATACCTGTGTCCAAAATTCCAATGAATGTCCCATCGCATAGCATTGCCTGTTTTAACGAATTTTGGTCTCAAAAATAAGGAACAGAAAGTTTTGCCCCATTGGTATATGCGATGAATGAGCTGGATTGATGGCCGTGTGCACAATGTAATTAAACAAAGAAAGTGGGACGAATGTAGGTACCCAATTGACAAACTAGCATTACTTTCGTACCATTTAGTTCTAACAGAAGCTTTGCAGTGCAAATGACTGTCTGATAATTCAATCCCCTGATTGCTGGAGTCGTTATTTTCATTTTAATTAGCATGCTTAATGCAGCAGAGGCATTGTACAGCCAAGTGTACGAATCTGAAAGCTGTGTGAATCTGTAGCATGTCATGCTACTACATTATTTACGTTATAAAACAGTTAAAAACGGTCATTGGTGGCACAACATAAAACAATCTCCTGCACCGCCACCTATCGCCTTCAGCACCACCTATCTCCTGGATCACGAATTCCACAACAACTTTCATTATCTGGGCTGAAGGAAGGTAGCAAGTTCTGTTTAGGCTCGTAACTGGTACTTATATGAGAGACCTTTAATATACAGGTGATAGATGAAAACATAAATACTCGGCGACTTCAGGAATGCAAATTTTAAATGTTTGCATGTTAACAAAACGGCCACATCCATGACCTCGCTCCGGGAAAAAATGGAAATCTGTTGTATAACTGAGAATCTGGCTTCGATCAAGACTCGTATTCATAGGAAAACGATTGAAGGGTTGCATGATATTTTCCTTTTCTTTTGTTTTACGCTGGAAAAGAATATATCCCTTTTAAACCGAGACACCTACCTTTTGTGACCTTTATTTTCGAATCGCCTGCAGAACCACCGGAAATCTCCTGCACATTTTCCTTTACACAACACGGTGTTGTGCTGACGGAGATAAGCGGCTGTGTTAAGAGCTAAGACACAAATAGACTGACTGGTAGACTCTGATCATTCTGGGACAGGCATCTTTTGAACGAACATATTTGTCCCAATACTAAGAATCTTTTGTGCAGTAGTAATTGTTATCTTAGTTAGCTAAGTGAGCTATCAAGAGGGAGCAAATTCTTTCCTCAAGTGTTGCCTCTCTTGCAGAAGAGCGGCAAATACTTCAACTGCAAAGGGATTTCACTCCCTTTTAAGAGCGTAGCCATTCCCCTTAAAAAAAGATGACTGCCAATGTTTACATATTTCAACGAAGAATGAACAGTGAGACTGCAGAAAAGGTATCTTAAGTTAAGGCATACGTGAGCAGCATAGTGTTAGACCAGTCTGCACAACAAATCAGTGAACATTACAGAACCTATGTATGGACCCTGAGGAACTTCTGAAGTAAGCAATGAACATGGGGGTTACCTGTGCTTTCCACCAAACCAGTCAATTACAATAATTGCAAAAAGTGGCTGCTGACCAAGACAATCAAGAGCCGTATCATCTCGGCTGACAGCCATTAACAATAGTATCAGGAGTGAAAGAAAAATGGACAAACAATGGCAATAAGCAGCAGGAGGCTGATTCTCTCTTACACAGTACAACTAGTCATACCCAATATTTGTACCAAATTTCAAAATCCTAGCTGTAGTGATTCCTGAGAAACCTTTGACAGAAAAAATGTCTCCCCTCCCCCATCCCCCCTGACACACACACAAACATATAAACGGAAGAGACAAAAAACATTACACCCCATATATACTTCGTATACCAGGGGTATAATGAGCTGAGACACCCAAGAGGGGTGTTTAACATATGCAAACAGCAAACCAGCATGGGTACCTATGCAGCTTGAAAATCTACAGGTTTTAACTGGACTGCAAAGACCCTTTTAAATTTTGGCTCTTTGCACATAAATTAAGCCATCTTTTTTAGCAACACAGCTCATTTCTAAATCACCATCTGTTACACAAACGCTTCATTTCCTAAAAGGTCTTACTCTAATACCATAATTTCTCTTCAGACTCGGACATGGATAGGTGGACGTCTTGCAACTTTACACCCTTTTTAACTGTATTTCAGTCATATCACGACAATGGGTGGGTGATAATGGAAGGCTGTGTGCAATGGATCCCCGTTTAATTTGAAAAGATTACAGCCTACAGCACAAGATCAGTAGGCCAGCGCTTATCCTACTGAGCTACCGGGGCTCCTCAGATTAGGACAACTTAATCCATACAACAGGCTCTGGACTGCAATCTGTGAGATCTAATGAATTTTAAGTGAGATTTGATATGGATTTTAGAGCCCTGTAAGAATACTTTGTATTTCACTTGTAAGAATACTTTGTATTTCACTTGTGTTGAACCAGACTTTATCTTGTTAAGCAGAGCTAGGCAAAAACTGGACCTCCCTGACCTTCCACATGGAAAAGGTTTCCTCAATCCATCCCCATTTTTTTTTTACATGTGTACTGTGTGTAACGGGCATTACGCCCTTGCCAAACATACAGAAAATCAAATGGTATGTCACTAGGGTAACAAACACCAACCACCTCTATCATTTTACTTCCTTTAAATGTCAAAACTCAATACCAGTCATCTATTATATGAGCCACAACACAAACCTAACAGAGTGACATGTGTGCAATGCAAAGACTCAGATCAGTCTGGGCATCTGCCCAGTCTGGTCAGAGTCTTTGCTATATGCTTGAAAGGTAGCTAAGGGACTAAGCCACCTCTATACCGACAGTGAAGCCTAGGATCAGACTGGGCAGATGCCCAGGCTGATCTGAGTCTTCACTGGGCATGCATGCCACTTTGATGATTTTGTCTTGTCGCGGCTCATATGTATGTGTATGAGCTGTGTCATGAGACAATATGTCTCAAAGCATGTTAACTGTTCAAGAACAGAACAGACTGATAGTTTGCATGGTTTGGTCATGGCATACCAGGCTCTGACAACTTTAGCTGTTTTCACATAAGAGGGATATTCACAAAAACCTAGAGCAGCACGTTCCTCAAACTTTCTATCAATAATTCCTTGAAATGCAGTGTCTAGCCTGTCTGCACTTTGTCACCAAAACAAGCTACACCAGAGATTGGACAAAAGTTTAACTTTGCTAACTCTAGAACAGTAAGACTTATGCTTCACTTCTGTCAGAGCTCCAGATAAGAAGGGGTATTGAGGATAATTCAAAGATAATTTTTCTTATTTCTCAACAAAAACATATGTTGTGACCCCTCATTAGAACCGTCTCAATGAGACGGTTCTAATGATGGGTCACAAAATATGTTTTTGTGGAGCAATATGGCTAATTATCCCAAAATTATCTCTGTTACCCCTTCTTATCTGGAGCACTGCTGTATGTCGCAGATGAGGCAAAAACTCAACTGAAGTCAAAAGCAAAATTAAATGTACTGACCATGCTAACAGCTTATGGTATTTACTTACTGTAATGTGCCTAAATTTTGGGACACCTATAATAATTAATTTTCCATTTGAGATAATTGGACAAATAATTATTTCAGGTGTCCCAATATTTAAGCACAATACAAGCAATCATTCCAAAACTTTGTTTTGAATTACACTCCTGAAACTATGATGAAGGGATCAGGTTCCAACAAGATTTTGAGATATTTGCTCTACATTTGTGTAAAAAATCACTGAATTCTGCCAAAAAGGGAATAAATATTCATTTACAAATGCAAATTAGTGCATGAAATGATATTCGCTCACAAACTTCGAGCCAGAATTATCTCTGGTGATGTTACCTCTGAGAACATATACATGTATATTCCAATCAGTTTGCATTATCAGGGGCAGAAATTGTGTCACCTGTATTCAGTTGTGTTTGACAGGTTCAAAAAGCAATCTACCGGTAACTGTAGTTAAGATTCTCATACAGGTTTTAAATCCAGCTGCTAGATTATATCATCTTCACCACACTACACCCTAGATTAGATCTATACATGTATTTCCATCTGCCTAGAATTTCTCAAATACTTATGGAGTCAAAACTTTGCCTACTTGCCAGGTTTTCTCTATATATTGTATACCTATTTGTGGCCAACTATGTTTGAAATTTCAACTTGCCAAACCGTGTTTTTACTTGTGCTACAGGTCCTGACTGGTTGACTATGTGCATACAAGGGCTATTACCAAACGGAAAAGAGTCCTAGTTCCCAAACGACCCGGTCATCGTGGCTAAACAAATTTAGCCATGATAACCAAGTAGTTTTGGAACTATGGCTCTTATTTATTTCCTAACAGCTCATTTTCGTTTCGTAACAGCCTTGGAGACATACTTAACCAGGTGTGTGATCAGCTGTCATAAAATAATGCTCACTTTTATGAGGCTTTCATTAAATGATTTTACAGAGAAATCAGAAATATTTTCAGAGCCCACCCTTATCATGAGTTCTTATGCAAATAGCACAGACCCTGATATGACTAGGAGCTGTTTCACGTAGATCTACACTATTTGTTAATGTCACAATATTCAGAAGCAAAAATAGCCATCAGAGGAGATGGCAAATCCCCCGACCGAAGACCCCCATGGGCCTTGGTAAAAAGGGTGCACTTCAAAACACATATTAGTAATATATTGTCGTTCTTTTATGCTTTTATGCTTCTGATTGACATTAACTGTTAACAGATGCATGATTATCTAACACTCAGACTAAAACAGTATGCTTGACTGCTAAAAAGAGGTAATATCTCAAACAGCCACCATATACACAAATGTATAGCATACGATACATTCAACTTTCAAAATGTGTGAATAACTTCTAGAGTACAAGCCCTACAAATCTAATTTTGAGCTCTCTAGTAAGTGAATTTGGACAAAGAATCCAAATCTGGAAAAAAAAAAAAAAATTTGGGAGGGGGGGGGGGGGGGGGGGGGGGGGGGGGGGGGAGGGGGGGGTGTCCAAATCTGGAAAAAAAAAATTGGGGGGGGGGGGGGTGCGGGAGGGGTCACGGGAATGTGGAGGGGTAAGAGAGAGTTAGGAACACTGATAAGATATCACAGCATGATCATCAATATTCTAAAAGGTACACAGTTATTCAAATTCTGGAGCTGGCCAGGGTTAAATAGTTATGGAGCAGAGACTCAAACAGCAGCTCAAACTACCAAAGGGAAATAATTCACTTAGTCTAAAAGCAAGAGTTATCATTCATGTATGAGACAAATTGTTATGACCTGTTCTGCATATCTGTGAAGAATCAAGAAAATATTTCAAAAGGTATTCAAGCTATGGAGCGGACACCTAAAATCATCAAAGGGAAATAACTCAAAAAGTAAGAAAGCAAGAGTTGTCATTCTTGTTCGCGACACATCATCATGACCTGTGTTACATATCTGTGAAATATCATGAAAATATTCCAAAAGGTATTCAAGTTATAGAGCGGACAGGAAATCACACCTAAAACCATCAAGGGGAAATAACTCAAAAAATAAGAAAGCAGGAGTTGTCATTCTTGTTCGCGACACATCGTCATGACCTGTTCTACATATCTGTGAAGTATCATGAAAATATTCCAAAAGGTATTCAAATTATAGAGCGGACACGAAATCATACCTAAAATGATCAAGGGGAAATAACTCAAAAAGTAAGAAAGCAAGAGTAGTCATTCTTGTTCGCGACACACCGTCATGACCTGTTCTACATATCTGTGAAGTATCATGAGAATATTCCAAAGGGTATTCTAGTTATAGAGCAGACACGAATCTGCCAAAAAATCACACCTAAAACTATCAAGGGGAAATAACTCAAAAAATAAGAAAGCAAGAGTTGTCATTCTTGTTCGCAACACATCGTCATGACCTGTTCTACATTTCTGTGAAGTATCATGAAAATATTCCAAAGGGTATTCAAGTTACAGAGCGGACACGAATCTGCCAAAAAATTACCAAAGGGGAGATAATTCAAAAAGTACAATAGCAAGAGTTACCATTCTTGTACGCGACACATCGTCATGACCTGTTCTACATAACTGTGAAGTGTCATGAAAATATTCCAAAGGGTATTCAAGATATAGAGCGGACAAGAAAGTGTTTACGGACGGACGGACGAACGGACGCCAGACTCATCGCTATATCCCCCGAACCTTTCTGTCGGGGGATAAAAAGAGGTAAAATCTCAAACAGCCACCATGTACACAATGTATAGCATATGATACATTCAACATCTCAAAATGCGTGAAGAACTTCTAAAGTACAAGCCATACAAATCTAATTTTGAGCTCTCTAGTAAGTGAATTTGGACAAAGAATCCAAATCTGGAAAAAAAAATTTTTGTTTTTTTTGGGGGTGGGGTGGGGGGGGGGGGGGGAGTTGTCATTCTTGTTCGCGACACATTGTCATGACCTTGTCTACATATCTGTGAAGTATCATGAAAATATTTCAAAAGGTATTCAAGTTATAGAGCCGACACGAAATCACACCTAAAACCATCAAGGGGAAATAACACAAAAAGTAAGAAAGTAAGAGTTGTCATTCTTATTCGCGACACATCATCATGACCTGTTCTAAATATCTGTGAAGTATCATGAAAATATTTCAGAAGGTATTCAAGTTATAGAGCGGACACGAAACAACACAAAATCACAGCTAAAACCATCAAGGGGAAATAACTCAAAAAGTAAGAAAGCAAAAGTTGTCATTCTTGTTCGTGACACATCGTCATGACCTGTTCTACCTATCTGTAAAGTATCATGAAAATATTTCAAAGGGTATTCAAGTTATAGAGCCGACAGGAAATCACACCTAAAACCATCAAGGGGAAATAACTCAAAAAGTAAGAAAGCAAGAGTGGTCATTCTTGTTTGTGACACATTGCCATGATCTGTTCTATATATCTGTAAAGTATCATGAAAATATTTCAAAGGGTATTCAAGTTATAGAGCCGACAGGAAATCACATCTAAAACCATCAAGGGGAAATAACTCAAAAAGTAAGAAAGCAAGAGTTGCTATTCTTGTTCGCGACACATCGTCATGACCTGTTCTACATATCTGTAATGTATCATGAAAATATTCCAAAGAGTATTTAAGTTATTGAGCGGACACGAAAGCAACACAAAATCACAGCTAAAACCATCAAGGGGAAATAACTCAAAAAGTAAGAATGCAGGAGTTGTCATTCTTGTTCGCGACACATCGTCATGACCTGTTCTATATATCTGTAAAGTATCATGAAAATATTTCAAAGGGTATTCAAGTTACAGAGCGGACAGGAATCTGCCAAAAATTCACCAAAGGGAAGATAACTCAAAAAGTACAATAGCAAGAGTTACCATTCTTGTACGCGACACTTCGTCATGTCCTGTTCTACATAAATGTGAAGTACCATGAAAATATTCCAAAGGGTATTCAAGATATAGAGCGGACAAGAAAAATGTTTACGGACGGACGGACGCCAGGCTCATCGCTATATCCCCCGAACCTTTCGGTCGGGGGATAAGCTATATCCCCCGAACCTTTCGGTCGGGGGATAAAAATATAGACTCTAGCCTTTCAGTTACATCCTGGCAGTTGTTTTGCAAGACCACTGTGCTTTCCGACTGAACATTAAACCCTTCCTGCACAATTTTTCCACAACCCAAGGCAGCTGATAGTACACTGTACTTATGTCAAAAGCTTCTAAAGCCCTGTCATATAATTTTGTATTATCTCGTTAAACATATTATGACACATGTGTCCTACTAATGCTACCCTCTAAGTACATGAACACAACCACAAATTACTGGAAATTTTAGTGGCTGCATTGATTTCACTGTTTTAGCGGATGTACTGATAGCTTGTTACAGACATGCTTTTATGTTCAGATGGTAACAGTTTTATTTGGAAAGCTCAACTGTCTGACAGACAAAATAGTGTATTTATTTGGCTATAATATTGGGTTTTCTCTCTCCGATAAGTACCTTAAATATTTTAACCAGTGTGTAATTTGGCTATTAGACTTTCTTTTCCAAAGCATTCCCAAAATGCCTGTAAGACGTCTTGAATTTTGGGACTGTTTTGAAAAGGAAAAAACTCTGTCTTATATAATAACCGATGAAATACAATATAGAGTACATGCAAGTTGGTTAAAAACAGAATTTTTTGTTGCAATTAGTCACAGATACATGACAATTCAATGACAATACATTATAATTATGGTTAAATTTAAGTGAAATAAGACTCAGTAAAAAAAAAGTATTAATTCATAGGCATACAATTTGCGCAATGTTAAATGAAATTTTACCAGAGTTTCGCAGGAGCTGAAATAAGCACCTCTATATTTTATTTCTTCACTTTTCATCTTATACCTCCAGTTATGGGAGTCATTCCTAATCCAAATCCTAGTCCACTTTGTTCCTTACTACCTATTCTCAAGTCAGATTTCCTGCAGCCCATCAGGTTAAAATAATCATCAACCCGATCAGGACCAATGGGTTAATGTTTATTTCATTAACTATTCATATTTATAGTTCTGATTCAGGCCTTTGTTTAAATCCTGCTGAGCCTCGCCTTTTGGCTGTAGTGTGTTGCTCACCTAAGAAATTTTTAAGAAATTTTATTTTGAGACGGCATGACATAAGGCAACAAGAAACATAAGCCCTTAAGGGCTTTTGACCTTGAGGTGTATTATTCTCAAACCAATCAGAAGATCCCTTGCAAAACACAGCTATCCAACAACTCCATATAATTGTTCAGAAACATTGGCAAATTGGTTAAATCTTGCCCATCTACTCTTTTCTGATGACTGTTTATAGTAAACACAGTACTTTCCAGTTTCCTATTGACAAGAATATGTGGAAAATGTTTTGATACAGATGACTGGAATGGATGCTATGGTAAATGCTCAGATGCAATGAAATGGGGCACTGGGAATAGGCCATCAACTAAGGGTATGTTAGCAACAAAGTGGACTTAGTACCCTTGCCTTGCAAAGATGATGATGATGAACATGATGAAGCAGAAGTGACTATTCACAAATCACCAATAAGGAAAAATCATGTGACTAACAGTAAACAGAAAGAAAATGCATGATTATTGTGACATTTTCTACCAGTCTACTTTTAGCCACATGTTGACAGAACTGAGAAGTAAACCTTTGTATATGACATTGTCAAGAAAGAATAAGAATATGCATGACACCATAAGGCCATATGACATTTGCGAATAAATTGAAATATTCTCGCATGCAGCAGCTTCCTGTAGGCTCAAGGGAGAAAACATTAACATATCAGACTGTCAGAATAATGATTAAATCAAAAGTTAGACCACAGAAACTCACATTTTCCAAGTTCTTCACAAAGTAACTTCCACTGGAACCTTGGGAGATTCTCTCTGGGTATCTGCCACACTCTATAGATTCTTCTGCTTTTCTCACAACATCAGTAAAGTCAGGATCATCAGGGAAATTATTTAAAAAGAAACCATATTCACTCTCTACTCTCGCCAACAGCGGAGAACTTTCCTCATGACCTGCCCCTTCCCTTGTTGGGGATCTAGGGGTCCTGTAATTTTGGCGAGATGCAAATGTCACCGTTGTCACATCTGGAGGGGGCCCATACTCCATGTTGTCATCCGCTGCAGGAAACGAAAAATTTGGTGGACGATCAACACTCATTCAGACCTCGTGACAGATTACACAAATCTAAATTAGAACGTCAATAGTGTGTAAATGTGTGCAACGATGCAAGTCGGAACTACTGTGAATCATTCAACTTCCGGGTCTGGGTACATGGGAACGAATCGTACATAAACTATTCTAATGGAATCGAACAACCCATATGTTATCCGCTGGCTGCATACTTTTCTTTTATTTTACAACACTTCTCCATAATTTTAACAATTTTGTTTTTTCTTATCAACCCGTATTCTTAATATCATTGTTGTGCTGCCTAATATTACCTTGGAGTACATTGTGCTATCTTCCGGTATGTAGTAGGACCAGTGTTGTTGTTGTTCTTGTTGATAATCAATTCCTCCCTCTAAGGAGAACTGTACTGTACTATTCAATACGATTTACATGCAAAAATTATAGTTTATATGAGTTCTAAAGAAGGCTTGATCTTTCGCTAGGAAAAATAGAATCTGCCCACTGTAGTGATTTTTTTCTTACATTTCATCACAGCTGATGTGGTAGTCTATCTACTTACTGGTATTCTTCTGAATGAAGTTGTCATATACATGTATATGGAAAATCTTAAAGTGATGAAAATTACTGCTTTGTTGTTGTTGTATTGTTGCTTTACGTCCATGGTAAACAGCTATTGTCATTTCTGGACGGTGATGGTGAATACAAAAATCTGCATAAAATGCTGAAAATACAACAGATCTTCCCAAACTTAGCAGTTGCCTTCTTTATATTGTTTCTCAAAATTTAGAATCCCAAAATGCTTGAATTGTTGATTTCAAAAAAAGGTTTATGTAAGAGTAAATCAAAGGGTAATAGTCTGCACAAACCCTGAAAAATATTAAAAAAATTTAATCGTTAGTGAAAATGTATTCAGGTCTTAAGGTAATTCAGTACATTGGAAAGAGCATCCAAGCAATTTTTGAAAATATGGTCATTTTCACCAAAACTCAGTTCTTTACCTTGCCTCAGCAATATAGTCACATTTGGTGAAAAAAAAATGGGTATTTCAGTCATGCAAGATTGGTGGTAAGCCGACCACTAATTCAACACCACCAACCACTAGTTTAAGACGTAAATGAAAATTCTGTGACCTTGAAAATAGTATCACAATCACCTAGCCAAATTCAGCTCTTTGAATCATCACTGGTAACTTAGTTATGGCTAAAATTAGGGATTTCAAATCATATCAGGGGCAATAACTTATGCATAAGTGAGGTTATTCCAAATGAAAACTTGTCTCAGCATCATCCCACTATGATGAAACATATTTATATTCAGTTTCAAGAAATTTAGTTGATTGGTAAATTAGTTATGGCTAATTTGTGGATTTTCACTTATGACAAAAATTGAAGCACATGCCGTATCATGGCACTGCACTAGTGTTTTAAGTTTCATGAATTTCATTAATTGGTTATGTAGTTATGACTCAATTTGTTCGTTTTAAAGCAATTCAGTTGCAACTAGAAAATGTGTTTATAAAATACTATGCCCCCAACCATATACTTGCCTCTAAAAAAGGTTCATCCCATAATGTTAAAGTCAGAAAAGGGTATGACTCAATGTAGTCCTTTACGAATTGGCTATAAAGCTAATTATCAAGCCATCTACGTCTTGATTTGTAACTGTATGCCAAATATAAAGATCATAGTTTGAGGGGTTCCTCGGATATTTTGTTCACAAGCTTATTCCTATACAAAATGCATATGTCCAAAAATGGGAAATAACTCAACCAAAAATTCATGAAATATTTTCAAAAGTTAATCAGTTCATCTACACCTTAGTCCAAACCTGCATCCCAAATATGAGGAGCTTAGCTTAAGCGGTTCTTCAGATACACAATGTATTTTGGTCACAATGTTTTTCCTATATAAAATGCCTATGTCCGAGAAAGGGGAATAACTCAACCAAAAATTGATTAAATAGGCTCAAAAGTTAATCAGTTCACGTACATTTTAATTCAAACCTGTATGCCAAATATCAGGATCCTAGCTTCAGGGTTCTGCAGATATTTTGGTCACAAGGTTTTTCCTATATAAAATGCCTATGTCCGAAAAAGGGGAATAACTCCACCGAAAATAGATGAAATATGCTTAAAAGTTAATCAGTTCATCTACACCTTGATCCAAGCCTGCATGCCAAATATCAGGATCCTAGCTTCAGCGATTCTTCAGGTATTCTGGTCACAAGGTTTTTCCTATATAAAATGCCTATGTCCGAAAAGGGGAATTACTCTACCAAAAACTGATGAAATAGGCTCAAAAGTTAATCAGGTCATCTACACCTCAATCTGTAGCTGTGTGCTAAATATAAGGATCATAGCTTAAACGGTTCTTCAGATATTTTGGTCATAAGGTTTTTCCTATATAAAATGACAAAGTCGAAAAAGGGGCATAACTCCGAAATGACAAGACTGGCGGAGTAAGGCAAAAATACAGGTCGGCTTATTTTTCATGTACATGCCATATATAAAATTTCAAGATCCTAGCATAAGCGGTTCTTGAGTTTCCCAGCTGCCAAAAGGCATTAAGGACAGACAGATGGACGGACAGGCCCAAACAAATATGCCCCCTCAACTTCTCCGAAGTTGGGAGCATAATAACTCATGCATTGCTGAAGTGATTCCAACAAATCTTTTAAATCGATTGAAGGGCAATAACTCATGCATTACTGAAGCCTTTCTGATGAGCTCAGCTGTTACAGTGATACATAATTGTTTATAGTTTCATATTCTGGTAGTTGGTTACTTAGTTATGGCTCAGGTTATTGAATATAAATCAGTTCAAGGGCGATAACTCATGCATTATTGATGTCATTCTGATGCATCTTGACATACATCATCATGTTATAGTGATACATATCTACCAGTATTTTAATTTTCAGGAAATTCTATTCAATGGTTACTTAGTTATGGCTCCAGAAGGACGGAAAGATGGATGGACATGGACAAAACAATATCCCACCGCCTTTGACGGGGGATTAACATCCAGTCTAGTTCAAGAGTTATCCACAAACAAAAGAATGTCTTGCTGATACCAAAAAGTTATGTTAGTCCTCTTGTGATCCTGAAAGAGGTCATCAAAATATACTTGACAAACAAGTTAGGGATCAAAATTATGTGCGCTTTCTGAAACACTGACAAAAGTATCAGAATTAAAACCTTTCTATCCTCAAGGATATTCAGTTTCCTTGATTTTTGTTTGCATGCTGAACACATTGCTCTGAGCTCAATAAAGACAAGGCTAGAAGTCAGGCTACCCTCAAGATCAAAGAGGTGTGAAATGCCCATAGGAGAATGATAGTGCTCTCAGTTATATGGATGTGACCTTTGCCAGGAAAGGGAATTTTGATTTTTTTTTTCTGCCAGGTGATATTCAAAATGATTGAATTTTAAGTCTATGATAAAATTATGCATAATTTTAAAATCTGAAGAAATTGAAAATTTTGCTGACGCCACTCACTGTGGAATTTATAGAGGTAGTGTCATTTAACAGACAGGCGTGACTCAATCATCAAACTCAAATGTCATGGCGTTGAAATGATGTTGAAATGTACTGACATCAATGCGACATCATTGTGTTGCATCGACGTCGTACATTTCAACGTCATTTCATTACGTCACATTGACGTCAGTATGACGTCAATTCAATGCCATGTGCCTGCTGGGTAACCCCTGACTACTTCCACATGTAATGTCTTTATATTTAAACCATCTGTACTGTTGCAAAATGTGTATGATTCAGGGGATGATATATGAGCCCGTCCAGATAGAAATCGACCTTATGACACGCCACATTAAATTGAGATAAATGACGTCTAAGTCTGACGTTACGTCAGACGATTTTCCCGCTGTTTCACACGGAATGTGATTGAACTTTAATATGAATGTTAATAGTCTGGGAAACCACCGTAGGCACATATTTGTTGCCAGGAATCCGGAAATATGATTCTTTGGAGCATTATGCATCACCAAAAGTGCAGTTTGCGTTTAAAACCAAATTTAATACATTGAAAGAAGTCTTTTATTCGCAGATGCGTATAAAAGGTTGAGACTAGCAACAGTTCTGGTCCAGTTTTAGTTCATGTTCATAAATTTTCAGTTTTGATATAGAGAAAATAATTTTCAATCTCGGATAATAATAATAATAATTATATTATTAATATCATAAGTAAAATCCCGAACCGAAAAAACAACAACAAAAAACATCCAAGCCTATAGCTTCGTTTAGGTATACAAATTTCAAGTTTTCATGCACTGCTTGGTTTCTATACCACAGACTGCCAGGTCGAAGGTAAATTTGTAATACGATTTTTTCCACTCCTCCAGTGCCAGGGCGTCCTACTGATTTGGGACATTGAAGGGCAAGGGCCTACTGTGCTTGCAGTAGGTGCGGCTTGTTTGGGCCTTTTTTTCCTCTTGTCTATCATTTCTCTTCTTTCTCCCTGTCTCTGGGAGACAGCCCGATAATATAGACTGGAATACTGTCTCAAAGGGCCGTTAACCCCCCCCCAAATAAAAATCAATCAATCAATCCTCTCCTGTCTGTCAGCGCTGACGAATGCCGGGTGACAAACGGCAACGGGCGGCATAAAGAAAATGTCTGAATCTTAATGTATCTGAATGGTGGAGGACAAAACGCTTTCCAATTTTAACACAGTTTTTGGAGATCCTGAACCATTTTGACCTACTTACAATTCCTTGTCAAATGAGATGAAAATTGCGAGTTTAAGTCAAAATTCTCTCTGGTTGTTTTGTTTTTTCCTTAAGCTTATACATTTTTTTTTATCTTTTCCTGTTTATATTGCTTGTGGTTGGTGGATTATAGTTTGTAAAATAAATTAAAGTCTCCATAGTCCTACCAGTGGTAAAACCCGTCGAAATACAAATCATTATAAAACTGTACAGCCTTCAGATTGTGTGCTAATATGTCAGTTGATATGCTTTTTTGTATCATATAACAAGAAGGAACAAGGTATTTCGAAAAAATTATAAGTCTCTCCATCTCTGGTTCCCCGTTAAGCAACGAAATACAATCAATGGGATCCATTGCCTTACATTTTTGTACATTGTATTTTTATCACCTGTTAAAGGCTTGTACCTTGTATTTTTACCTAATCGAAAGAAGGTCATTTTAGTTGCCAACTAAAATGAGCTAGTTATTTTTAAAATCTTTTTTTATGAGAAACTCAGGGACTTTTTGATTTTTCAAAGCCGGCCTATCACGATAATAATCAATGGCGAAACTTGGGGGGCAAAACTGTAGTGAGAAGCTTGCAGGGATACCTCACGATAAAATATTTCATGCTGATAGAGCAATGGGGCCTTTAAAAAATTAAAAAAATATTTTACTTTCGTTTAAAATTGTGATTTGTTTGCTTTTCCGCAGTTTGGTAACTGAAAGTCCATACCTGATACCATAGTGTCGATTTTACTTTTGTTACAGACATAGAAATTATAAGATCACGTCCTCTTTCTAAAGAGGCGCCTTTATGATCAAGAAATCCGTTTTAACCAAAAGCTGGCATACGTGTGGAGGTTGAAAATCGGGAGGGGAGGAACTCGTAATAAAACGTCACTGAGTTTCACATAAACAGGCTAAAAATGACCTTTCGAGTTTTTTCAGCTTTGAACAAAATGATAAAAATACAACATACAAGGCTGGAACCCAATTTATTCTCTTACCCTTGTTTATATTGCATTGCTGGACGGGAAACTAGAACAAGAAATTGTGTTTTGCTGAGCAGTTAGACAGTTTTCAAAAAATTTCCCCCTTTATCTGGTACAACATATGCTCATCAACCCACATTTTGTCACCAATCATTAAAGTTGATCTGATTTTCAAAACAATTAGTGTTTAGGCGATTGTACAACTGACAGGAAAATAGAGACTTTAATAGAACATGCATGCAATTATTTGTATGCAAATAAACTCAGCCTTCGCATCAATGTCTTTGTGTCGACTAGTTGCATATACATGTATAATATCGGCCTTTGGGCCTTGTAAATTGTATGGTGAACAGATGCTCCACAGTAGAAGTGATAATTCTTGTGAATGGCGTGTGGTTCATGTCTATGATTTCCTGCCATTTTTACAAAGGGAAACAACTTTTGCACCTTTTTTTTTTTTTTTTTTGCTTCCTCGGAAAACGTAGCTCTTCCGAAATGTGGTCTACTCTTAAAGTTAAAATGCTGCTGAAGGACTCTGGCACAGGAATAACATATTCTTTGCTTCATTAAAAAGAAAATTAGAAACTTTAAGTTCATTGCTTATTCATCTTTAGAAACTGTTGAAGTATTTCAAAACATCAAAAGAACTTTTTTTGCTTTATGCACTCGATGCCATAGGAGCACCGGAGGTATGAAGTTTCCGGCTTGTCCGTACGTGCGACAATACTTAAGCATGTCCGTCAGTCTGAATATCAAGTGTATTTTTTGTTGAAGCTACTTTTCGGAAAATATATTTCTTGGTTACCATTCGAGGTAAAGGGACTATACTTGGTATGACATTTACCTGGATCAAAATCTTTCCATCTTTTCTAGCTATCCCAAGAGGCATGTTGCAGGGTGGGACCAAAGTCTAGAGCTGTGTAACAGGAAAATTTACTCATACTGTTTACATGCATTTGTTATGTTAACATTAATAATAATGATATGCTTTTCAAGGGAAAACATTGGTAATGGCGTTATCCATAACAGTGTAACATGATGTTTTTATGGATTGATTTATTGCTTAACGTCCATGGTAAACAGCTATGGTCATGTCTGGATGGTCAGTTAACCTAACCGCACTATTCCTGGGTAGGCTTAGACCTCCAAAGCGGTTAACCGGTACTAAGTGCATTTACTTTCGCCAGTAACTGACAACTGCCCTTCTTGAATTAGCGGAAGGAGAAGCGAAAGTATGTGGCCAGACCGGGTTTCGAACCCAGGACCTCTGACTTATGAGTCAGGTGCACTACCGATTGCGCGACGCGACCCGGCATGTAACATGACGTCACGTAACGTTATTAGTTCTGGCAAATTTCATTAGATACCAGTGTGTTTAAAACTGCCGTAACAACCTTAATAATCAAGGTAACTTCAAACAGTTTTTACCTTTCTGTTCTACAATGGCATGCGCATTCAGATAACAGGAAACCTAAAAAACGATTTTTTATGTCATAAGGTCGATTTCTATCTGGACGGGCTCATATATAAGCTTTAAGCTTACTTTCAAATCCTGACTTATTTGTTGTATATGTAAAAATTATTCTTGAATAAAATAGTGTTTAAACCAAACTCAAAATTGTGAGTTTGGTGATAATTAAAAGCAGAACAAAAATGCTGAATGAGCATGCCAATTAAAATTCTTTATCTGCTACAGAGACCCAGAAATATCATTCTCATAATTCTGATCCCTAACTTTTTTTGCCTAGTAAAAAAAATCCACCTTTAACATAGCCCAAAGATATATCCATACTTTGTTAAAATCCCTAAATTGGTTCATGAGATGTCATGCAGACAAGATTTTATACAGATGCCTACACCAATGTGATCTATACAATCAATACGTTCACTCCACACCAAACATTGAACTTGAACATTAGAGCAAATGAAGGCCCACATCAAACTATGGTACAATAGAGACTTTACTGAACAGTGAACACTGGTCATGAAATAAGAAGAAAAAATGTTTCTGATCAGATTTATTTCCTTTTGATTTGTGAATTTCTTTTCAAACAACCAATTTCAAACATTACATTGTATAAATATTAAAGATATCACTGAAAGAAGCAACCAAATATTAATATCAGAATACTGAGACATTAGTAAGCTCCCTCTCTGAACTGGCATATGAACGGAAAAAGCAAGTTAATATTTTGCATGGGGAGGCAATCATACTGCATTTATTTGGCTATAAGACTGTGCTTTCCATCTGAAGAATGACACAAACCCACCTGGTTAACAAGGTTTTCAAGGATGTTACAAATGGAAAAAGAGATGTTATGAAACAAAAAAGAGTCATAGTTGCCAAACGACCTAGTCGTTTGGTAACTAGGACTCTTTTTCGTTTCTTAACAGCCCTTGTATATACATAGTTAACCAGGGGTGCCAGATATCTAAATCAGTCTTATATATGAAATTCTGCTTTGGAATTGGGTTTTCCTTTCAAAAACAAATCCAATATAAGTGTCACAAATGACTGCCTGATATCCCACCACTGCAAACTTATTTCACTCATCCTAATACTCCTGATGTATTTCATTCTCTTTTTACCCACGAGCAGAAGCAAGAAAGCCACATGGAACATAAATTTCAGGAAAATCACTTTCCACTCTGATCATATACATTTTTGTTGACTTGTATACATGTATGTGGCCACAGGGCAGAGGAAAATAAACTCATTAGGGACAGATTTCGATCACATGACAAAGCTTTTATGATCTTTGTCATTATATACTGAACAAAAAAAGAAACGTTACACAGATAATTCATGAATCTTAAGCTAAAGAACACTATTTTCGAATAATGTTACGTTGTTTTCCCACGTGTCAGACGTCAGACAGCCTTATAAACTAATCGCTTTGCGATTTGCGTTAACTGTTACAGAATTATTCCACTTTGACTGAAAATACCATTGCCAATGTGAGACGCTCCATGCGCATGCGCAAGCGCTTGAATTTTTGCACTTTCGGATTTGCCTTGTAACCACCAATAAGAAACCCTATGAACCGTATGACACTTAACCAGCAGCTCAAAGAAATAAGATGTTAAAGATAATGTGTCTTTGAAATTATCTCCCTTGCAATTAAAAGTATAGCAAATCATTTACTCCGATTTACCTGTGCGTTTTAATAACATTTTCAAGTTTAATTCATGGATCTTATTCCAGCTTCTCCGGACAATGGTTCATGATGAAAAAGTTTGATCAAACTGGTAAATTGTCCGTGGTATATCACCTTGCATTGTCTATGGGAATTTCAGTGCATAGCATGACAGTCAGAGTCAAGTGTCATGAAAAGCGATATTCCAAGCCTTGTGCTTCACTGATTAACCCTTTGGAAGCGGCGATGGGACCGTTTTCGTAACAACTAATGCCTGATAAACGTCTCAGAAGTGACTTGCTTACATGGGCTGACAACTTGAGTGAAACACGGGTCTTCAAAAGGCACCTTAAAACAGCAATTTCAAATTCTGGCCCCTCATTGAATCAAACTGATCTGGAGACATTAATTTCGAAGCTTATGTTGTGATATTCATTTTCTTAAATACGGATACTTTTTGGCAGTTACATATAAAATAAAATTGGAAAAGTCTTAATTCAGTTCAAAGACAACGTGCATTGAATGCGCATGTAACATTTCTTTTTATGTTCAGTATATGTAAGTTTCAGAATAATCTGTACAAATTATGTTTTAAATGGATTTTATCCCTTAACTCATATATACAAGCAAAGCAGGGAAAAATAACCCTTGTGGGACAAAATCTGAACATTCATGGGTGGCTTTTATTACTCTGATCATTTGCTGTAAGTTTCAGAGCTGCTTCCAACTAATTTTAAAAAGACTTTTTTCATGACAGGGACAGAAAGCAAAATTTTATGGTAACATGGCACTTTTAAAGTTTCTCTAATTATTTCTGTGAAGCTTCATCATGAATTTCCAAATAGTAAAGCAGCTACAGGCCAAAAACCATTTTTTTTGACATTGACAAGTGCCATAAATCTGTCAAAAATAATAGAAATTTGCTCATTAACAATCTCAAGCGAGGTATTCTTAGTACTAATGCATATGCAAAGTCTGAATGAAATACGTTCACAAATACTTAAGTTACTGAATGGAAACAAAGTGATTTCTATGGATCAGCTGTGAAGTTTATACTTTCTTTTGCCAATGAGTATATAAATCTGGGCCCGGTTGTTCAAAACTCACGACATCGTTAGTTAACGTTTCGTTAAAATTTCAAATGTTAAAATCTCAAATACACCAATATTTTTTGTTGCAAAAATGTGAGCAGCTTTTGCATTGCAAAAGCTACTCACATTTTTGCAACAAAAATATCAGTGTATTTAGTTATAAAGCCATAAAACACTTAACGAGTTTTCCGCTTAACAAGCTTGTTTGGCTAACAATGCTTTGAACAACTGGGCCCTGATCTCTATGCAGGACTTGTTCGAAAGTTAAGACCCAGATAAGGTTGGCTTTTGAGGATGATTACATGATAATTTGTACCTACTCCTACACACTTCATTAGAACCACCTTGGTTGATTTCTCAATAGAACTGCCTCACTGAGGCAGCTGTAAGTGGACACAACACATGCTTTAGGTAATAAAAACAAAACATTCTTACAATCATTTTCAAACCTACACCTTAATTTGGAGTATATAACCTTATCTGAGTATGCAAGCTAAGAACAGAACATCCTACAGGTATCATTCTGATATGACACATATTTTAGTAGCACTTTTTATCAATACATATCTTGTTTTACACAATGATGGCAGATCAAATGAACCACAAATGAATGATTAGAAAAAACATGAATGATTGGCTTATTGGGACAGTAAACACAGTTAGTTTGCTGAAATTCTTTGCTCTGACAGGATGTTCTGTTCATTCTACAGATTATTCAGTCTATTAATTTCATTGCTGGATGGATACTGCTGCTACCCTAATGTGCTAATATATTGGGACACCTAAAAATCATGGAAATGGTTTTAGGTGTCCAAAGACTTAAGCACTTTAGGGTGTATATGTCTTGTCAGTGTTTTTTCTGGAAAAGATTCTTAAATCTGTACTGAAGTGTGCTACAATCTGTCCAAGAAAACTAATGAAGTGCAATTACAGCAAAGTTGTAAATGGATTTTGGTTGTCTGAGCTATATCCAATACTTATGGCCGCTTGTACATTGGGCTAAGTGGGAGTTGAGCGGTTCTCAGGTGAGAATCTCAGCTGATCGGATTTACCAACTCATGTTAGGATCACGACTCCGATCAGGTTTGACTCTCACTCACTTCGCTTTTGTATCAATAATGAAATGGTCATGATGAGATGGATTCCATGTTGATTCAACCTTATGTGCCTGCTGGGTTAGGATAATTATAGAACTGATTATCACATCTCAATATTTAGTGTGAATACAATAATCTCATCCTGCTGCCAACATTTAAGGTAAATGGATACTTACAGGAAAAGCAACTCTGCCATTTTCAAGGGCGTAGCTAACTGTACACAAATACGCAAGTGCGTATTGAAATTTTGTCAAATTGACAAAATTTCAACACACACCTGCATATTTTCATGCTGAAATGTTGTTAATTTGGCATAATTTTTATGCTGACAGCCAACAGACACTACTTGAAATTTGATATATCCTAGCGGCTTAACCCTCCATTATTGCCCTCAGTGAGTATTAAAACATGATTGTGCGTTGCCCCTAGTTACGCCCCTGATTTTCAGTATTTTCCCCCTTCTAAAAGGTTATCAACTTTAAAAGGAATTTGCATCTTTAGGAGCAAATTCTTTCCTTTAAGAGCAGATCCCTTTTTGGAAGAGTTTCACAGCCCTGGGAAGCAAACAGAAGTCATAAAAGTTGTCTCCCTTTGCAAAAATGGTGGACAAAATGGTGCTGTACCCATACACCTCAAAGTTATATCAAAGCACTTTCAATGTTAGGGGAGAGTCGGGTAACTTCGGACAGCGGGTAAATTCGGACAGTGACATTGTTTCCTTTATATGTCAGTTGTTTAGAACTAAAAAAATAACAACTGACCAAACAGTAAAAGTCCTGATGAGACGACTCATTATGAGCCATCACATCTGGATTTTCACTGTTTGCAATGGTATGTCCGAATTTACCCGCCTGTCCGAAGTTACCGACTCTCCCCTAGATGATATACACAAATAGCACTGAAGTTCATAATGATTTCTATTTATGTCTGTTCCTCAGTTAGAGCTCATTTTTGTGGCGTTTTCACTGATTGTCCTCTCATCTATTGTCCTTTAATTGTCAATATCCTTGTAAGTTTCAGATATGTATAATACTGCAGATTTAAAGATCCTTCTTCGAACTGGAATAACTCTTCTGAAAATAGAATAAATAATGATAAAATGATTAGTTTTTAAAAGTGCCACTTTCTTCCCAGAGCTTTAAATTTCTGAACAGATCTCTTCACAAAACAACATTTTTTTTTCTTGCTCCCCACCCCCTCACTGATTTCCCAGTGCTGAAAATATCACAACAAATCTCTCTGTCCCTGCATCATTCCATTGGCTTGATTTGACTGAAACACTGTTGAAAAGGCCGTAAAACCACAAACCATCCATCCATCTTGTTCCCTGTTAAGCAATGAAATTGTGATATTGTAAATGGGATGAAAATGGTAGTTCAAAGAATGAAAAACATAACATTAATATGCCAATATAATTTACATCCCGCCATATCATTTTATAGATTTTACAGTTTAAATCCAACTCGTGGTGAATACCAGTATCATGTTCTACATCCCTCATACATTCTCTGAATTGTCAGTTCAACTGGTAAGGCTTCTGTAAATGTCACAGGTTATAAGTATGTCATCATACACTTCTACTGCCTGGCAATACAAGCTGGCTTTTATAATGACATGATAGATTGTTCACCTTTCATGCAAGTGACCCAAGTTTGATCCTTGGCCACAGCACCTGCATTTTAAAGTCTGAGAAATGACCCTCTTATAATTATAACAGCAAATTTGCACAGGAAAACCATATTAGTTTCAGAAAGGTTGGTTTACAATTCAAAGTTGTGGAATATTGTTTCATAACAATGCATGACTATGAAAGCAATGACATGCAAAAATGGTGCAAAGTGACAAGAGACCAGTAAAAGCTCAGACCAGCCTGAACATCAGTGTAGTCTGATCAAAGTCTTTTCTGTTCACAAAATTGAGCAATGACACGACAAAACCAATGAAGTGGCATGTTTGCCCAGCAAAGACTCAGATCAGCCAGGGCATCCGCCCAGTCTAATCAGAGTCTTCACTGTCCACATGGAGCTAGCATTGATGCTTAGCTAGCTTTAAAGCACACAGCAACGACTCTGATCAGACTTGGTGAATGCCAAATCTGATCTGAGTCTTCTCTAGGCGCTAATGCCACTTTGTTGATTTGGTTTTGTTGCTGCTCATATATGTGTATATACCCTCAGAAATCTATAGACACAAAATGATGACTCTAACTAGACTGCACAAATTCACAGACTGGTTAGAGTCTTTGTTGTTTGTAAATATGTCATGCACATTTTCCAATGGCACAGCTCATGTAACAATACTTACTTGTTTACTGTTAGGAATCAGAAGTGGCAGAAGCTGTTATCTCCCTTTCTATCAATTTGTCATCCATGTCTTTTGCTAACCATCTGTTAATAAAGAATCTTATGATACACGGACACAATTTCAAGGGAGGCAACTCTGTTTTCATATTTGCTTGTCTTTTCAACTGGGGCCAACTCTTAAAGGAAAGAATCTGCTCTTCTGCCTTTTAAGGGTTGACCCCATTTTGGGAAGGGGTCTTTGTCCAGGGAAGCAAAAAGCAACTCACAAGAAGTTGCTCCCCTTTGCAACAATGGTTGAAAACATATGCACCTTTATACCTAAATCACAAGTTCAGATATACATGTAGTGGGTTTGATGTTACCAATATTTTCTCATTGCTTCACTGAAACCTACATCGCAGCTCCTTTATTAAGGATCACCCCACTGAGGTGGTCCCAATAAAGGACACTAACATATGTACATGAATATGGAAAAGAAATGATCTCAGGATCATCAAACCCCATCTTATCTATCAAACCTTTCCCCTTTCTTCAGTTAAGGCAAAAACAAAGTTTAATTAACTGTAATTTTAACATGACACATCAAGTTTGCTGATCTCAAGTTTGATACCACGCTGAATGATCTCTGTGCATAGTAAGATGTTAAAATTCCTGTACTCACTGCACAGATCAGACTGCCCCTACATAATTTTTAATTGCAATTTAGCCAACAGCTTCTTTAAATGCCTGAGAGGATATCTACAATCAGAAGGAACTAACATTTCTGAAAACAGTACTATCAAGGATGGAAAGCTTCTTACAAGGTCCCCACTCATCCACCACTTCAAAATTCCCTGAATTTTTCTGTGATGTTATCCCACTTTCCATACCCTTTTACTGATCTAAAAGTTGATTATAAACTTTAATTTAACAGTGCTAAAGGGAGCTAATCTTATGGAAAGAGTCTGCTACCCCTTTCATAGCAGCTCTCAATGAGAGAGGATTAATTCCAAATGTGCATGACTGCTGTAGCAATTAATTTGCACATTTCCTTGCAAATCATGTAATAAAATAACTGAAAAATATTTGTACCTTTTGCAGACAAATGTTTTGTCAAATCGTGGTTCCCCAACCTGCTTGATGACAACTTTATCCAGGAACCAGCCAGCACCAAAACCTGTCCCATCATGCCCTATTCTGATTTTCTTAAGTTCCAATAGTGAGACAGCTTCAACCTCAAATTCATCCATCTGATAAAAGAAACATTAAAGCCACATTTAAACACTTGTCACACCTGGTTAACTATGTTTTCAAGAATGTTACAAAACAAAAACGAGCTGTTACGAAACGAAAAAGAGTCATAGTTACCAAACAACCTGATCATCAGGTCCTGTGGTAACTCTGACTCCTTTACGTTTGTAACAGCTCTTTTTCATTTCGTAACAGCCCTTGTATATACATAGTTAACCAGGGGTGGTTTCTCATCCCCAAATTAGTATGACCTTGACCACCAGGTGGTACTAGTGAGGCTCACAATGTAAGTGTATTTATGTTGTGGCCTTTTGTTAAAACCCTCAATGAGGCAGTTCTAATAAAGGACCACAACATATGTTTATATGAAAAGAAATATGAGCCGGGACATGACAAAACCAACAAAGTGGTATGTGCGCCCAGCAAAAACTAAGATCAGCCTGGGTATCCACCCAGTCTGATTAGAGCCTTCGCTGTGTGCTTAAAAGGTAGCAAAAAGTTTAAGCTAGCTCCATGCAGACAGCGAAGACTCTGATTAGACTGGGCGGATGCCCAGGCTGATCTAGGTCTTTGTTGGGCCCACATGCCACTTTGTTGGTTTTGTTGTGCCAGGGCTCATTATATAAATTGCAGAATTATCTGGGCTTTTGCACAAAAGATCCTACATTAAACCATATATGAGGAATTCATACCAGACGCTGAGTTAGCACAGAGGCAATTAACCCATGCTTTGACCATTCAAAGCGAATCATTCAGAATACAAGCCAACTGATCTAGACGATGAAAGCTAGGATTAAGGCACTGTAGGCTTAAAGCATTTGCTTTATACACATTCAATATTTGAACCCAAGGAATTTACATTTTAGTGGACTCTCAGTCTTGTTGTCTCTACATGCATTAAGACCCCTTGCACTGCAGTTAAAATTTCTGTTTAATGGATTTTTTTTACCAGCCATTATGAGCTTCCAGAAATGAGCTGCAGCACAAATTAATCTACATATGTTTGAAACATTCAAAATATACAAGAGGGCATTAGCTATCCTCACAAACGAAGGACTGGGCCCAGTTGTTCAAGGCATCATTAGCTTAACAAAGTTGTTAGTCGTGGATTTGATAAGTGTCGCAGTACTCACAAAATTGTGGCGATATTTTTTGCTGAAAAATTGTGAGTTTTGCACAGCAAAAGTTCTTCACATTTTTTCGGCAAAAAATGGTAGCATTTTCGCTTATAATACATTTGAAGTGTTAACGTCTGGTTAACTAACAACTTTGTTAGTTTTGAACAAGTGGGCCCTGTGTAGCAAAATTTACAAACTTAAATAGCTCATCTAATAGATGAAGAATGGATAAATTGATAATTTATGGCCCTTTTAAAACATTTCAGTTATACTGGATTGATGAGGAAATGGCTAAGATGATGTTATTAAGGTGTAACAATACATGTTCATGTTTTCACACCATTTTTGCAAAAGGGAACACCTTCTGTGACATCCCATTTACTTTTCTGCTCAACAAAACCCTTCCAAAATGGTGCCTACTCTAAAAGAATTTTTTCCTCTAATAGCAAATTCTTTGAGAGTACATGCCAGTTGAGAAGGGAGCCAAAAATGAATACGATAAAGTTGCTTACCATGAAAGTTGTCTCCATTTACCTTAAGCACAGAAGAATGACTATCTGAGCAAAACTTGAATCCTCTGAGTCCACAGGGTGCTATAACCCCTTGGCCGTAACAAAGTAGGAAAAACAAGAAAACAATTAACACTTACATTTCCTCTCTCAAACTTGTTTGTATGTGTCTTAGAGTGTGTGAGCTGCCGTACACCAGTATCACCACGCTCACCAATTACTGTGATGTACATGTTGGCATCAGTGCCGGCTTTACTTATAGCTCCTGTGTAGACCTGTATCACATACTTGTCCACTGAAATTCAAATCAAAATTATGATGATGTAACTATGGGTACACCTCCATTCTGCCAATTTCATAAAAGGAATCAACTTTTGTGACTTCCTGTTTGCTTCCCTGGCAGACAAAGCTCTTACAAAAGGGGGTCTACAGAGGTCAGCCTAAAGCTCGAAGACAGGGAGAAGTTTTGCAATATTTTCAAGATTTTAGGGAGAAGTTTTGGCCCAAATTCTGGATTTTTGTGTATGTTCTATATATTTTCACTTCTCCCTCAGCTAAAAATAGGGAGAAGTCAGCCAGCTTAGAGAGACTATTTCTCCCAAATCACCCTGTAGGCTGAGCCCTGGGTCTACTCTTAAAACAAAGAATTTCTCCCAATGGAGCAAATTCTTTCTTGTAAGAGTTGACCCCTATTGAAGAGGCAAAAATGAAAAAGGTAGAGTTATTTTCTCTGAAAGAGAATCCATAAACCTCAAATATGATATTGCCTTCATGAGGAGCCATATATATTCAGTCATATCAAGCTGACAGAGGACTGAGTTAGATGATAATGACTGAGATTCAATTTCATGAGAGTCTAAATTTCGTGAGGAAAGAAAACTTGTGAACATTTGTGAAAATATTAAAAATTTTGAGTTTTTAAGAATGCTTTCATTTGCTGAGTAAAAATAAAATCAGATGTAATACAGTTTATTGAACTAAAGACTAAAATACTTTTGATTTTATGATATTTGCTTAAAACTTCCAAGAATCATATAATTACTTCTGATGTTACACTGTTTGAACAGCCAAAACCCAAGTATCATGTAGTTTATTGAACTGAAAAGACTATTATTACCTGGCAATGGAGATTCAATGCCTGTTCCTTGAGCAGGCAACTCTCTCACAGTGGAATAATCATCTTCATCATCAGCTAACCATCTATCACAGGGAAACACATACTTCTCACTGGTAGCTGCTGATTCCATCTCAATCTGAAAATTATCAATGTTTCACTATATGCATCATAAACACAAATATAAACCAGATTTGACCAATGTCAGTCACATTATTATTCATGCCCATTCATCTGCAGTACAATCTTTCAAACACTTCATGCCAGTCATTTGTTTTCAGAACAATATTTTATACGCTACATGATAGTTGTCCATTTTAAAAAAAACAACCTTCCAACACTATTTGCCAGTTTGATTTTTTGACTGCTAGGCAGCATATAATTTCGACTTTTCCCTGAGCTGGAAAACAACTAGCAGAGATAGCCAACTTTTTATCATAGAAATGCATGCTAATATAGTAATATCAAATATATTTACCTTATTGAGATGCCAACCATTACCACGGCCCTTGTTGTCATGGTACACACGCAACTTGTATGGTCGACCTACATTTGCTATGTCGAGCTTGAAGGAGTCCACCCGACCTTTCTCAAAGAACTCATTCTTAC
Source organism: Ctena decussata (assembly GCA_963989385.1). Classification (NCBI taxonomy): domain Eukaryota; kingdom Metazoa; phylum Mollusca; class Bivalvia; order Lucinida; family Lucinidae; genus Ctena; species Ctena decussata. The sequence continues at coordinate 122,357,518 of OZ022498.1, forward strand.
TGTCCAGTATAATCTCATCTGATTTTCCCTTCTCTCCATATAAACATAATCCAACTTTAGCGTTTGTACCAGCTTTAGATATATCACTTGTGTACACATTCACATTCCATGTGATCACTGAAACTATAGCATACAAATAAATAAATGATTTAAGGCATATGGGTACACCACCATGTTTTTCTGCCGATTTTACAAAGGCAAACAACTTTTATTGACTTCGTCTTTCTACCCCGGATGACAAGCCCTTTCAAAATGAAATCAACTCATAAAAGAAAGAATTTTCTCACCTACGAGCTAATTCTTTCGTTTAGTAATTGACCCCCACTAAGATGGGAAGCAAAAATGAAAATGACAGAGTTGCTTCCCTTGAACATATACCCATTCACCTTAAGTTTCTAAATTACCTCCCAAGCACTACTGAATAATCCCTTTTCAAAAGTAATATTGTACAGAGCACACCATCCAATTTTACAGTTTAAGGAAATTCAACAAGAGCTTAGTTCTTGCTTAAAAGCACCAAGATAAAAGGTTTTAAACCTGTTTAGATACCCATGGACCTTTAAACCTGTTTAGATATCCTTGGAAGAAATTTTTATGACAGCCTCGCTTTTTCAAATCACACCTGATAACTCACGAGATCTCACAGACTGCTGTCCATAATATTTAGGTTATTGAGCAATGAAGACTTACTTGCTGAAGATTTCATGGCATTCTGAATCTCATCAATTTTTTCCTTGAATTCTCTGGCCTGGTCTATTGTCTGAAAAAAGGAAAGCAGAGGAACATTTGAGCCACGTCATGTGATTTCCAACAATGTGGCTTTGGCTACAAGCAAAGGCTCTGATCAGACTTGTTATATCAGCCTTCTATGGAAGTGGTCCAAGACATGGAGCAAACAGTGAGGTCTCGGATTACACTGCCTGTGTTAATAATGATCTTAATATCACATGACAAAGTTGCCCCATTACTGGCAGTCACATAATGTGGCTCATTTCTCCAATTAATGCGATGGACAAAGACCCAAACTAGTATGTTATAATTGGTCTGATCTAGGCTCTGTTCTAAACAAAATTTAGATCTTACAAAATTCATCCAGAATCCTCAAGGCTCCATGGTTCTAATGACGGGTTGCAACATACTTTTCACTGAGACATCTCAAAAATTATCTTCACAAGAATTCTAGAAAACTCTTTGTCCCACTGGTCTGTGCCTCGTCACAAAAGTGCTTAACCTGAATCAGTGGTCCAGATAAGAAGGGGTAACTGGGATAATTTAAGGACAATTATCCCTATTTTTCCATTAAAACATATTTTGTGACCCGTCATTAGAACCGTCTCAGCGAGACGGTTCTAATGAAGGGTCACAACACATGTTTTCGTTGAGAAATAAGCGAAATTATCTTTGAATTATCCTCAATACCCCCTCTTATCTGGAGCTCTGCTGAATACTTGACAAATGCGTGTGCCACCAACACTGATGATGCAAGAGAAGTAATAGCTCTGCATCGCTTCTGCTAGGCAAAGGTAAGGTAAAACCCTAACCTTCCTAGGGCTCTAGTGATACCACTTTTATTTTACCTTAAATCTAACAGCTAATTGTTCTATTCTGGGCTCCATGTCAGAGTAATCCTGAGCTGTCCAGCACCATGATGTTTCTGATGTGTTGAGTGGTCGGAAAAACAACTCTGGTGTCAGCAGGTGATTACAGGCTAACTTGTGGACTTGCTCTCGCCGCAGCAACAACCGATGTTTACCTGGCAAATACACACAGTTTTTATATAGGCACCTACTTGACAGGGCATATGGGCTCTGCATAAACTGACTGATGAAATCCTGTACAATGCACATGGCTGTATTATAGGAAAGAATTTTATTTTTGAGGATTTTATCGATGTGTAAACGCCGGCAAATCACTCACAAACTGAATAAAGCCTGAAGGGTTTTATATTAAATTTTTGAGTGATTCGCCGGCCTTTACACATCCAATCCATTAAAATCAAATTCATTTCTTATGATTTAAACTCTGTCATTTTTATACCGAGTATTTTAGAAACTGCCGAAAAGAAAATAGTCCAAGTAGTTCCCGGTTTCTGGTTCAGGGGACTTATCGGAATATAAACACTGTTTTCTGTACGCTTTTGACCATTCAAATTGTGCTAAATTAGCAATAGAAAGTTGAGTTGGAATTATAATGTAATAAGCTGCCAGCCTAAGATGTGATAAGGCCATAGGCACTGTTGCTCCAAGTTCAAAATGCTACAATCTACCTGATTCATGACCATGAAACTATGAAGTTCACCCATTATAAGCAATCTGATAAATCAGTTCAGTTTGATAAGGCTCTGCATGAACTATAGTTTTCAACATTGTAGTCAAATGGGTATTAAAGACAGTTATAACCAAGGAATTCCTACTATCACCATGGACTTCCCGACAATGGACAAGAAAAAGTAACAGTTAACAGGGTAACAAAATACAGTATATAACATAGGTGTATACAAATCTGCACTGCTGAACTGACCTGTTTCTTTATGGCACAGTATCTTCATCTCACCAATTCCTTTCTCTTTCCACTGGTTTGCATCCTTATCAAAACGGAACAATTTTGCTCGGTAACGGAATACTGCTGTCTCCTCTTCTTCTCCTAATAATTACAGAATATAGTACAGTCCCTTTATTTCTATATGTCTGGGCTCATAGAAGAGGCATAGCATTGAAAGTGAATAGTCCTATATTGAGACTAAGTTTAATATAGAAATATGAGGCAAGTGAGCATTAAAGTGCATCAGTATGCACACACCTCCATTTTACATCGGGGAAACGAGTTTGTGACTTCCTTAATGTTTCCCTAGATAATGAAACTCCTCTAAAATGGAGTTCACTTTTAAAAGAAAGACATTGCTCTTACAGGAGCAAAGTCTTTCTTTTAAGAGTTTACCCCCATTAAGACTGGCAGTAAAATTGAAAATGGTAGAAATGCTGCCTCCAAAAAAGTACCCTTCCTTTAATGCTTATTTGCCTTATGTTCCAGAGGCATGGCCTGATAGCTTCACATCCAAACTGGTATTATAATCAGTAGCATTATAGTGAAGCTCTTGTATCAGGAACTCTAATTATACAAGCATACTGTCATTTTCAGACCCATGAATATCAAATCAAAGTCCTGAGATGATATATCTTGTTTATTTCTCAACATGTGGGATCTGAACAAGGTGACTGTAATGATATCCACAAACTTCTCTTTAAATGTGTATGTTTACAGGGCCAATTCTTTCATATACAAGAAACTTCTCTAGCAAAATTGTGCAAATTCTTCTCTATCAGTTTCTCATACCAGAGAAGCAATAACTACATGTATGTCCCTAAAGTTGTCTTCTTGCAGAAATGGCTGTGAAACCATGGTAGCAACCATACACCAAAAGATGGTGACCCGAAGAAATTACCTAACTACCTACCTACTCATGCTTCTTTGGGTCATGTTCTGGGAATGAGATATCTTGCTGTTTTCTTGCTGTTTTCCATAACATGACACAAAGATGCATGAGCAGGTACGTAGTTGCAAGGTCTTCTCAGATGTTCACACCTAATGGGAGATCTCAAAATACCTACCAGTTTTGACCTCAACTAAGTCTGGGAGTGGTACAATGGGCTCAAAGTGTGGGTCCTCGGTGTGAGCCACGCCTTCCTCCTCCTCCTCCCCACCACTACCACCCTCATCTCCTTGTCCGAAGAGTTTCTTACCGGCACCCTGCCACATGAACTGTTTACTGTCATCTGAAAAAAACAAACATATTTACTATAATAAGGCAATACCTAAACTTTACCAATGCTAAGCATCCCTAGGGCTGGTTTACATGTTGGATTACCTATCTACAAACAGGACAGTGCGCCTACCTGTGCCATGCCATCACATTAAGCACTTAGTCTAACACAAATTCTGCAGAAGCAGGTGTCTCCCTTGTCTGGGCATTGACATAAAAACTAAATGGACATACCCAACAAAATTTTATTCCGCTTTCACCGCCACCACTGGAAAAGTAATACATAGGTCAAGCTTCTGCAGGCAAGACAAAACCTTCTTTACACAAAGTATGATGCTGATGTGAATGCCAATAAGACTGAAATGGCTCTTTCTGTACTTTCATAAGAGCTGCAAAATGATGGTGTGGATCATAAATTTGAACCTTTTGTATTCATATGCATATAGCATTTCTGATTTATGTATGCAATTTGCAAGTTGTTTTTTTTCCAAGAAGAGCTTCCAGGTCACTTATTAGTTAGTTATCCCAAATTGCCCTTGATGAATTTTCACTCAAATTGCTTTTCTGTACAAAAAATTAGGTATACAAATGAGAAGTGGATGCTGAACATAAATTTTATATGTAAAAATAATGAAAAAATATCCATTAATTACAATGAAATACTCTTCTTATCAAGAGCTCTCAGACTTACCTCTATTCCCACCAAAAGCATTAGGGTCTGCCACAGCAGCTAGTGATGAGAATGAAAACCCACTGGTGGTCCCTCCACCAAATACAGGACCACCTAGTGTCTCCACATTGTCAGCCTCTGTAATTATACAAATTCATTTCATTTCATGGATACGTAATGCTACGGTAAAGTGACACATTTCTCAGGGGAAGTAACTCCACTGTATGAATTTCCGTCTCCCTTCAAAATTGGTGTTGACTTTTAAGGTGAAGAATTTGCTCCTCTAGAAACAGATTCCTTCAAAGAAGACCTTTTTTTTAATGTATCTCATCCAGGGAAGCAAACAGGAAGTCCCAAATTGTCCCCATTGTAAAAATGAAGGAAAAACAAGAAGTGTTCCCAAACACCCTAATGACCCTAAACAGTGGAACAGAAGAGCTTGAGAAAGCAGTGTGGACCCAGATCATACAGATCCGCAGGAGTATTCAGAATCCGGTCTGCACTCACTGCAATCTCAACAGCAATCTTAACACTTCAAGTGCCAGACCAATATAGTTGAATTTGCAAACAGCGTAGATCTTGATGAGGCGGCTCGTCATGAGCTGCCTCATCTAGATATACACAGTTTTCCCTCCAGTCTCTAAATTCTCAATATGATACAGTTTGGACACAAGAATTCCGCGGAATTAGGTGTCTCGCCTGCTGGCGCTTTGTCACTAAACAGAGCTAAATCAGCCAAGATGTATGCATGACCAAGTTTCTTGGCTCTAGCCCTTATAGTTCCTGAGAAACAGACCTGAACTCAAAAAATTGCAAAGTCAGTGAACCGTAAAATATTGGTCAAGACTCAATGTTGATGATGGATTTGAGCTCTTCTCTTCCAGATGTATGCATGACCCAAGCCTCATGGCTCTAGCCCTTATAGTTTCAGAGAAACAGACCTAAATGCGAAAAATGGACAAAAAAAAATGCAAAGTCAGTGAACCATAAAATAGTTGTCATGACTAAATATTGATGATGGCTTTGAGATCTACTCTTCCAGATGTATGCATTAACCAAATGGCATGGCCGTAGCCCTTATAGTTTCTGAGAAAATTACCTAAACGCAAAAACTCGACAAAAGATTGCAAAGTCAGTCAACCGTAAAATGTAGGTCAAGACTCAATATTGATGATGGCTTCGAGATCTACTCATTCAGATGTATGCAGGATCCAAGTTTTATGGCTCTACCCCTTATAATTTCTGAGAAAATGACCTAAACGCAAAAACTCGACAAAAAATTGCATAGTCAGTCAACCGTAAAATGTAGGTCAAAGACTCAAAATTGATGATGACTTTGAGATCTACTCATCCAGATGTATGCATGATCCAAGTTTCAGGGCTCTAGCCCTTATAGTTTCTGAGAAAATGACCTAAACGCAAAAACTTGACAAAAATTGCAAAGTCAGTCAACCGTAAAATGTAGGCCAAGACTCAACTTTGATGATGGCTTTGAGATCTACTCTTCCAGATGTATGCATGATCCGAGTTTCATGGCTCTAGCCCCTGTAGTTTCTGAGAAAATGACCTAAACGCAAAAACTCGACAAAAGTTTACGCCGCCGCCGCCGCCGACACCGGAAAAGCAATACATATGTCTCGCCTCTGCTTCGCAGGCGAGACAAAAACCTTTTCTGAAATTTTGCAGACAGATTTTGTTGTCTGATTTTTTTTGGTGCTTAGAGGGTTAATTAATTTGTTCAAATTTTGAGAAAAACAATCAATAGAGGACACTTTAAAAATTAAAACTGTACTTGTATTCCTCCAAATTCTGAAGTACCTAATTTTTCAGACTCTTCAGATGTCCCGAAATTTGTTGTAACTGCAGAACCTTAATGCACAAAATTAATGACTGCATTTTGGGAATTTGTATACCTAAGTCTGACACTCATTCTGCTTACCTTGAGTAACTTGACCTCCAAACTTCTCCGTTTTTACAGCTGGTTGCTGCATGCGAGTAACATTCTCTATTCCAGGACCTAGGGATTAATAAAAACAATACATCATATAATCTCTAAGAGTTCAGACAGACAGACAGACCTGAGCAAACACTGCTGACCCTGATCAGACTGCTCCTACAGGGTGAATCTGATCTGGGTCAACAGTTTGTCATATAATCATCACAAGCTGGTCACATGATATAATATATGTTCCATTAAACAAGTTCATTTAAAAGGGGGAAAGCCACAATGAATATTTTAAATTGCATCAACAGAAATTCCAAATCTTGCCATGTTTTTTTTGTTAACTCGGCCAAAGAGGAATGATCAAATTTTGAGTTTTAATTCCAAGAGGATATCATTTATAAATCTTGTTTATCTTTTTTATTTTAAAGCTTTGCTTTTTTAACATTCTCTGAGATTTGAATAAAAGAAATTTTGTTTATTTTGATATTTAGGTATGTTCATTTGACATAACTGCAGACAAAAACTTGTGTTTTTGGTAAGCACCGAAAATTGAAACAACTGAAGATGCAAACACCGTAGATCCAGATGAGATGGCTCTTCATGAGATACCTATCTGGATAAACACTGTTTGCCATCTAGCCTTTGAATTCTCAATATGATACAGCTTGGAGGAAATGTTTTTGAAATTTTGGAGAAGTAAATTTTGCTGTCTCTCCTTTTTTGGTGCTATAGTTAATCAGGAAACACACACACTCAGCACTTATCAGAGCCTGTGCATTTGATATAGATGGAGGATGACTAGAAATTTTACATCCTTTTTAACGGTGTTTTTGTATGGACAACTGCCATATTGTTCAGATGCGGCTGTTTAAAAAATCTTTTTCTTTCAATTGTATTACGCTGATATTGTTTATAAAATAGTAAAACAATCTGGATATTATGTGTATACAAGTCTTGGATTTGAATAAAGCAGAGATTATACATAAAAGGTTGGTTAAGCAAGGTTTCAGCACTCAAGCTGAACAAGTTTATTAGGTATTACAGATTTCAAAGCAGTGACATTTTAACACTTTAAGCACCAGTGACGAAAGTAGCATAATTTGCAAAGAGCATAGATCCTGATGAAGCAGCTCATGATGAGCCACCTCATGTAGATCTACACTGTTTGCCCTCTAGTCTTTGAATTCTCAATATGAAATGTCTTGGACAAGGCATTTTTTAATTTTTGCAGATGTAGATTTTGTCGTCTCCTTTTTGGTGCCGAAAGAGTTAAACAGCCCTATTTATGGGACAGGAGTACCTAAGAAAACAAGGCAGCTCTACAGCAGACTGGTCTACGATCAGTATGCACTGTTTATTTTATTTTATTACAAACAACATGTGAAACATTTCCATATATGATTAGAACACAGTTACTGACTGAAAATGGTCAGTATTTAACTTTTAGACAATGCTCAAAGATGCTAAAATAAATGTTTTGTGCAAGTTTTATGAGAATTGTATGATGCCTTACAGTTTTATGTTGGAAATTCCTCAATATTCCAAATTGGAAAACAGCAAATCATTGAGGTTATGAAATGATGACATATACCATACTGGTAAGTTTAGTAATGTGTTTGGGATTGCCACTTATCCTTCACTTCGAATTTCCCTGACTTTTACCTGATATTTTACAGTTTTCCATACCCTTTTTTTACGGATCCAAAATTAATTTTCCTCTTTAATGCAACAGTGCTACTAGTATCACATATAGGAACTGGGGATACTCTTTAAGGAAAGAATTTGCTCCCCCTATATTCCCTACCTTTTTCCCTTGCCTGGAATTCATTTTCCAGATATTTTTCCCGGACCATGGAAACCCTGTCCCTTTTTACAATCAGATTCCTGAGGTTTCACTAAACATATGTCTGTCTTCATGAGGACCACATTGAAATTTTCATATGACTTCAAACTATGTATGATTTTTTGAAAAGTTTTAGCCAAATTTTGCACATTTTGTACAACACCCAATCCACCACTCTTCATGGGAAATCAGGATTATTTTTATGTGAGTGGGAAATAGGAAAGTAAAAGCATGCTGGTACAGGTATTTAAAAAGTGGCATTCCCATCCCCTACCCAGGTGATAAACAGTTGCACACAGTTACAAAAAGCATCATGTTATACATATACTGTTTTACTTTAGAAATTCCACAAAGCTGTTGAAAAATTAGTTTGATGATAATTAATCTGCAGCAACATCTTTTTAACAGCTGCAGCCAGGCCCCGAGGTTATAAAACTTTTTTCGTGCTCAACTCAGCCGAGCATGAAATTTTCTCTGCTGATAAATATGAAAATGCATACTTATGTTGGCATTTTCATATTCATAAACAGAGAAAATTTCAAACTCAGCTAAACTGAGCAAGAAAACAACTGTACTTATCAGAAATTTGCTATTTATAAGCAGGTAAAATTTCATGCTCTGCTCTTGGACGGACACTTGGCCCCAGGTGTGTGCATCTATGGTTCCGTACAGCTGAACGCCATTAGGAGAATTGAAACAGAACAGAATGCTCAGCTGAGGTGAGCAAGAAAAAGAAACAAGAGGGCCATGAGGCCCTGAATCGCTCACCTGAACAATTGGCAAGGTGGCTTATACTTATCATGTCTGAAATTGTCAAAATATGAGTTTTGGGTCAAAAGTCAAAGAATGACCATGACCACTTGTACTCATAAATCTTCATGTACTCATTAGACAACCATATATACCATTTTTAGGCCAAAATCTCCAAAACTTTCCATGAAATCTTATGTTCTAGCATTTTCCCATATTTGACCATGCCGCAAAAAAGGTCAAGGTAAACCCAAGGTCACCATTTGAACAGTCTTGGTGGTACTCTAGTACTCCATGCTATTTACCAAGTTTCAGGGCCATAGGTGTATTGGTTCTGGGGAAGAAAAATATTAAAGATTTATCCCGTAAGCGGTAATGGCGGCCAAGTTGGTCATGTGACCTGGACCGTTTGAACAAATTTTCATTCAATCAACCCCTGGAGGCTCTATATGAAATGTGTTCACAATTGGCCCTTTGGCTTTTGAGGAAATGGTTGAAAATGTCAAAATATGAGCAATCTGGATCAAAGGTAAAAAAATGACCTTGACCTCTAAGTCTTGTACTCATAATTCTTCATGAACTCATTAAGACAACTGTATATACCAATTTTTTAGGTCAAATTCTTCAAAACTTTCCATGAAATCCTATGTTCTACCATTTTTCCATATTTGACCTTGCTGCAAAAGGTCAAGGTCAACACAAGGTCATAATTTGAACAATCTTGATAGTACTCAAGTACCCAATGCTACTTACAAAGTCTCAAGGCCATCGGTCAATTGGTTCTGGAGAAGAAGATTTTTAAAGGTATTTACTATATATGGGCATGGCAGCCATGTTGGTCATGTGTCCAGGACCGTTAGAAAATATTTTCATTCCATCAACCCCTCGAGGCTCTATATGAAATTTGCTTTCAATTGGCCCAGTGGTTTTAGAGCAGATTCTTTGAAATTGTCAAAATTTGAGATTTCTGGGTCAAAGGTCAAAGAATGACCTTGACCTCTTGTACTCAAAAATCTTCATGTACTCATTAAGATGATTCTATGTACCAATTTTTAGGCCAAAATCTTCAAAACTTTCCATGAAATCTCATGTTCTAGCATTTTCCCATATTTGACCTTGCCGTAAAAAAGGTCAAGGTCAACCCAGGGTCATAATTTGAACAATCTTGATAGTACTTGAGTACCCAATGCTACATACCGAGTTTCAAGGCCATCGGTCTACTGGTTCTGGAGAAGAAGATTTTTAAAGGTTTTTACCATATATGGGCGTGGTGGCCATGTTGGTCATGTGACCTGGACCGTATGCACAAATTTTCATTCCCTCAACCCCTGGACGATCTATATGAAATTTGGTTACAATCGGCCTTGTGGTTTTTGAGGAGATTGTTTATTATTGTCAAAATATGAGAGTTCTGGGTCAAAGGTCAAAGAATGACCTTGACCTCTTGTACTCATAAATCTTCATGTAGTCATTAAAATGACTGTATGTACCAATTTCTAGGCCAAAATCTTCAACAGTTTCCAAGATATCTTATGTTGCAGCATTTTGCCATATAAAAGCATGAGTAAGCAAATTTGACCTTACCGTAAAAAAGGTCAAGGTCAACCCAAGGTCATAATTTGAACAATCTTGGTAGTACTCGTGTACCAGATGCTACATACCAAGTTTCAAGGCCATCGGCCTATTGGTTCCGGAGAAGAAGATTTTTTCAGGTTTTTACCATATATGGGCATGGCGGCCATGTTGGTCATGTGACCAGGACCGTTTGAACAACTTTTCGTTCCTAAGGTTCCAGGAGGCTCTATATAAAATTTGGTTGCAATCGGCCCAGCGGTTTCAGAGGAGAAGTCGTTTGAAGGTGTGGACGGACGACGGACGGACGACGGACAACGGAGCCTTACCATCCTATAAGCTCCCCCGGAGCCGCTGGCTCAGGTGAGCTAAAAAGTTTTATAACCTCAAGGCCAGTATTAGTTACAGCCATTTCAAATTAAGTTGGGAGTTTTAACTGAAATTAAATGACTGAAATGTACAACATAGAAATTCTTATGTGATCAGATATTGGCAACTTGAACTAGGCAAAGTCCCTCTTTTCAAATTATTTTTAATTTCAAACATATCACAACAAAAAAAAAAAGCTGTCCTACACAGCCTGCCTTTGATTTTTTTTGATTGATTTGATGCTTAACGTCCACAGTAAACAGCTATGGTCATGTCGGGACGGTCAGTTAACCTAACCACACTATTCCTGGGCAGGCTAAGACCTCCTAAGCGGTTAACCAGTACTAAGTGCACATACTTTCGCCAGTAACTGACAACTACCTGAAAGTATGTGGCCAGACCAGGTTTCGAACCCAGGACCTCTGACTTATGAGTCAGGCGCCCTACCGATTGCCCTACGCGGCCCGGCCAGACTGCCTTTGAAAAATCTACCTTAAATTAGAGATGATTTTGTTATGAGCTATTTCAATCATATCTAAATTTGGTATAGTTATGTGTATATCTCTATGTTATGTTAAATTCCAAGCTCTTTTCAAAAGCTGAAACAGTTTTGAGAAAATATGCCTCGAATATTTGCCAACAGAAAAGACTAAGATACCCCTACACCTGGAGTTTTTGCAACAGACCTCAGAAACCCATATCATCTAACAACAAGACATCATTCCACACAAAACTACAGGCTGAGTCAAGACCTGGTAGTCTGCACACGCGCCAAAGGCAAATTTTCTCAAACCAAGGCTCATATAAAAAGACACATAGTTTATACTGGTACCTCCTGAGAGCAACTGAGCAAGATAGGACTTCCCATGATATCTGCTTGGGCTAACAGCAGGAAAATCTAAAATTTCAGAGCATATACCCAAAGCAAATTTTCAACTCATTGATGAAGTGAATTGGTACATCTTAAGGGCAACAATTCTGGCACATTCCTGTTTGTCTCCCTTCACAATAGGGTTAAACTCTTAACGTTAACAAGAAGAATTTGCTCTGAAAATCCTTCCTTTAAGACTAGACTTCATTTTAGAAGAGTTTTGTCATCCAGGAAAGCAAACAAAGTCATGGAAATGAACTCTATAAGCCGAAGGCTTCCGTCCAGATCCATGTTTAGTCATCAGTGTTTTAACACAGTATGCATGTATGCTTTTCTTCGCTTAGTTATATGTCTACTGTTTATATACATGTATGCATTGTACTATTTCTTTTTGAATAAATATTGTTTAAACCAAACAAAATAAAAAAAGTGATATTTTCCCCAAAATGGTGGGAACAATAGAGGTGTATCTATCTTATAATACACTTTAAACGGAGGTGAATAGGTAATAGGTACACTTTAAGGGGAGCAACTCTGACACATTCATTTTGTGCCCCCTCTCAATAGGGGTCAACCCTAAAAGCTAAAGAGAAGAATTCGATCGACCACAAGAAAATTCTTTCTTCTAACTAAGGCTTTAAGAGTAGACCCATTTTATGAAGAACTTTGTCAACCAGGGAAGCAAACAGGAAGCCACAAAAATATTTCTTTTGTAAAAATAATATAAAACAGGGAGGTGTACCCATTACACTTTAAAGAGAGTATTGTCACTGTAGATGTCACATTACTGGAAAAGAACTGCTAGAGAAAATGCTGTAGACCCTGATCAGACAATCTGATCAGGATCTTCTCTGTTTGCTAAGACTGTTTCAAAGGACCAGTTTGGTCAAGGTCTTACTGTTTGCCCTCGCTAGCAGATTTGTTAGTTCAAAGATGAGAAAATTCATTATAGATAATCAAGATTCACCCATGCTTTTGAGGAGTTATATGTTTGTTGTAGCCCAAATCAATGTTACCAACTGATGTAAAGCATGTTGTTCTTTTTTTTTTTTCTTAATTAAGAGCATATGCTGTGGCCCCTCAATAAAACTGCCTCAAAGTATGTTGTGGTTATCAAAATTGCATCAGTGAGCAGTTCTGATGAAGTACAAAACATATGTTAGAGAGGAACTAAATAAGCCATTGCTTCCGTCTAATCCTATTATGTTTATGTATATTTGTGTATATATAACAATATTGTAACGGCCATGATTGTTTGATTTTTGAAATAAAATATGTTTAAACCAACATATGTTTGTAAGACTATCAATGCTTCAAACATATGCTGTGATACCACATTAGAAATATTTCAGTGGCAGGTCTAAGCAGGATCACAATATATGCTATTTACTGAAACTGAATTGAACAGAAATTATCACACACACAAAAAAATCTTCTAATCTGGAGCTCTGAAGTAAACATTAATCACATTGAATACAGAACCAAAGTAATCGGTCAGAAATTTCCTAACAATGTCAACTCTGATCAGGCTGCTTCAGATCTGAACCATAACCAAGTCTCTCTAACCACTAGACCACAGTGTCTTGTTTCTTATCATATCAATTATTAAAAGTATAGTTTGTTATTTTTTTTTTTTATCTTTTTTCTCCACTTTGAAATATATTAAGGAGTCTCATTGTAGGTTTGATGAAACCCTGTAACACATTTTGTTAGAGAAATATGGCAACACCCCTACCCCCTTAATGCTACTACACAAAAGTTTGGCTACATACTGCTCTTATCGTAATTCTAAATATTGGGACAGGTATGTCTGAGCTAATGGTGCACACCAAGTTGAGAGCCATCTGATCAGGGTCTCCACTGTTTACCATTTCAGTGGCATCTTTTACATATGAGCCGCGACACGACAAAACCAACAATGTGGTTGTGCGCTCAGTGCAGACTCGGATCAGCCTGGGCATCCGCCCAGTCTGATCAGAGTCTTCGCTGTCCGCATGGAGATAGCTCAGACCCTTATCTACCCTTAAAGCTCCAAGCAAAGAGTCTAATGAGTCTTGGTGAAAATCTAGGCTGATCTGAGTCTGCACAGGGCGCACTACCACATTGTTTGTTTTCTCGTGTCGCGGCTCATATATTTCTGCGTTGAAAAACCACATTGTTCAATCCCAGGACAGTTACATAATTATTTTTGGTGCCCAATTTTTAGATATATGAGCCGCAACATGACAAAACCAACAAAGTGGTTGTGTGCCCAGTGCAGACTCAGATCAGCCTGGGCATCCATCCAGTCTGATCAGTCATCGCTGACCACATGGAGGTAGCTGAGACCCTTAGCTACCCTTTAAGCGCTTAGTGATGAGTCTGATCAGACTGGGCGAATGCCCAGGCTGATCCGAGTCTGCGCTGGGCGCACAACCACTTTGTTGGTTTTCTCGTGCAGCTGCTCAATTTCTGCCTTGAAAATCCAAATTGCTCAATCCCAGGACAGTTCATAATTATTTTGGATGTCCCAATTTTTAGATATTCTCCAGTAACTCACCATCATCATCATTTTCATCCTCTTCTTCCTCCTCAGTCTCATATTCATCATCAGAGTCCTCATCCTCCTCATTCTCATCCTCATAATCATCATCATTCTCCTCTTCCAAATCTCCTTCATCCTCTCCTTCTACGTAAGAGACATCTTCTGAACACTTCTCAGCTTGTAATGCATCTTGCTTTTTAACCATCATGACCTCTTGCACAGCTTTCAGACCATCTTGCTTTTTGGCTGTCATTACCTCCTCTACTGATATCTTTTTTACACCAAAGTTTTCATCATCACATCCAATGCAACCTGGACAAGGAGGCTTTCGCAAATACATGTAGAAGTTATCAGGGAGAAGATACTGCCTAGCTTTTTGGATTTCTTCTGGTGTAGCAGTTTCCTCTTTCAGGAATATCACATCATCTGTAGTTGCTGCACCGATTGTTTCAATTTTTGGAACAGATACAGAAGGTGATTTTGCTTTTTCTTTCATTGGAGAGCCTGTTTTCTCACCACTTATCCTTAATTTGGCATCATCTACAGCTGCTTTGAAGTCCTGGGCATTTTCTGCTGTTTTGAAACGAACTGAAAAATTTTCAGTCTGTTGTTCACCATCTGCAAAGTCAATAGCATACCAAACAAGAGCACGATCATTTGAATTTGGCATTACCTTTAGGTTCAAGTCTTTTGTTATGTAATGATTACAACATATTTTTAGAATCTGTTCACGTCTCATCAATATTCTAGCCTTGTTTTCATCATTATTGTAAAGAACTTTAATATCACCCAAACCCCTTTCTTTCCATTGCCCTTCAGCAAACCTGAAAAGTTTTGCTCGATGAGAAAAGATAATGTCTTCTTCTTCTTCACCTGTTTTTACTTCAACTTTCTCAGGAAGGGGAATAAGAGGCTCAAAATATATATGAGAGTCATCTCCTTCATGTGTTACATAATATCCATCATCAGAGCCTGGTGACTTTGGTGATGTTACACCTGGTGATTTCAGTGGACTTCTTCCTGCATGAGGCATTGTTGGTGTCATACTCATTGAGAAATTGAAACCTTCACTAGAAACTGAGCCTGGCTTGTCCTTAACTTTATCAGGCTCAAATTTAAATGCCTCTGTTTTACCTGGTGTTCCAAATGAAAAACCTTCGGTCTTTTTTGATGTATCTCCAAATGAAAAGGCAGGTTTAGGCTTTGAATCAACTTCAGCTGTACTTGATACTTGTGGACTGCCAAAGCTGAAGCCACTTACATTTGAACTGCCACCAAAAGCGCCAATGTTAAAGCCTGATCCAGGCTGTGCTCCGAATTTTGCTAGGGTTGAAGCAGCTGGACCTTGAGTAGTATCTGATTTTGTTCCTGGCTTTGGTTCTGCACAGCAAACACACTTAAGCTCCTTTTCATCATTGTTAACTAGACATTTATCACATTTCCACATATCTCCTTCAGTCTCTAGCAAATGAGCAAGAAGATTTGGCTTTGTGTCACATGCCTCTGACTCAGCTGATTTAGCAAGGTCTGGTTTCGAGACTGTAGCTTTTGTATCACTTCCAAATGTATATTTTGTAGATTCTTTGTCCACTGCAAAACCTGCACTTGTAGCTTGTTTTGATATATCAGCTGATTTACTACTGTCTGTTTTGTTTTCAGGGCCTTTGGTTGACTCTGCCTCATCGCTTGGTTGAATACCAAATTTAAATCCTCCCAGTTTTGCAGATGTAGAATCTGCAGTAGACTGTACTCCCCCAAATTTAAACCCTGTGGCTGGCTGACTTCCAGCTGCAGTGGTAATGGCTGGTGTTGAACCTGCAGTAGACTGTACCCCTCCAAATTTAAAACCTGTGGCTGGCTGACTTACAGCTGTGGCAGTAGTGGCTGAACTTGGCTGGGAACCAAACTTAAATCCTGAACCAGTCTGAGCAGAACCAGTTGAAGGAGTACTACCAAATTTGAATCCAGATCCAGAACTTGTGGTTCCAAATCCTATTGATGGTTTTTCCTCTTTAATATCCTCTGGCTTCACTCCAGGTTTCAATGTTCCACAACAGGGGCATTTCAATATCCCGCCATCATTTATAATCAGACAACCATTACAATTCCAACTGCCAGCCTTCTGCTTAAACAAACTTGACAAGTTTCCTTTTTCAGACTTTTCTTCCTGTTTAGGCTTAGGGGCCTCCACTTCTGTTTGTCCTTCTGCAGAAGTCATAGCTGCCTGGCAGTCCTCAAAAACTTCTTTGAATTTTGAAGCAATGTCAGAATTTTTAAACTTAGCTGCAAACTTTTCATGCTTCATTTCTCCTTCAGCATAGTCTGTGGCATTCCAACACCAAGCTTTGTCAGAGCTGCTCATTGGCGTCAGCTTCATATCCTTCTTCAGAGTATGATTAGCGCATACTTTGAGAACCTGCTCTCGTCTCATCAATATTCTCACCTTCTTTGTCACTTTATGCTTTAAAACCTTAAGCTCCCCTATTCCCCTCTCTTTCCACTGCTTTGTTTCAGTGTCAAAACGGAATAACTTGGTTCTTTCACTGAACATCTTTTCTTCATCTTCCTCTCCAGTTTTTACTTTAACAAGGGCAGGCAATGGAACAATGGGCTTAAAATCAACTTCCGGCTCATAGTCATCTACATGCTCATCATCCAATGACTTGTCTCCCTTTTGAGGAGAAGGTGACTTTCCAAAAATAGCCTGGCCTGCTCCCTGGAATCCTTTAAAGTCCCCAGAAGCTTGAAAAGCATTAGTAGAGCCACTTCCAGCAGCAACTGCGGCAAAAGAGGGAGACAAAGAGTTTTGTCCAATGACAAATGAAGATGTAGTCGTTGTTGTTGCTTTAACTGGCTGAGAAACAGTTGGTGTTCCTGCATTTGTAACTGGCGCTGATGTAGTTGGTTTTGGGGGAAGAGTGAAAGAGAATCCACCAAATGGCTTTGGCTCAGGAGCAGTTGAAACTGGGGGCTTCGGCTCTTCCTTAACTTTGGACTCAGTAATCTTTGGAGTAGAGGTAAAGGAGAACCCACTAAATACAGTTTTCTGAGGAGTGTTTTGGGCAGCTGTAGATGCTGGAGTGCTTGCCTGGCTCTGTGACGTTTCTTGTTGATGCTTTGCTGCAATGGAACTGAGAATAGACGAAGCTGATCCTGGAGTCATTGCTGCTGACTGAGCTGCTAGTTTAGGATCTGTCAGCAAGCTTGCAAGAAGAGATGCTGAAGTTGGAGGAGCTTGTGAACCTGGAACTTGGGCCTGGCCAGCTGGTTTGGAAAATATGCCTTGTGAGCCTTGTTGCTGTGAGAGTGTGGTAGACTGTGCTGGTAGTTTCTCACCTGGTTTGGGAGATGGTACACCGACAGATTCTGGAATCAATCTGGGTTTTGTTGTCACTGAAGGACTAGCTACAGCATTTGGTGGCATGATTGATGTTGTTGGTGGCTTACTAATAGCTGTAGCAAGCTGTGTAGGGGGTCTTGGGGACATTGATGGTGACTGACCAGCCAATCCCATCATACCCATTTGCTGGCCAGACACTTGTGGTGGCACTGCTGGCTGACTAGGCTGCTGAGGCTGGGCAAAGAATCCTGGTCCAGGCATACTTGGTCTGGCTGCTACACCTTGTTGTTGCTGAGGATACCCTCCATACTGGATAGACTGCCCACGTAAAGCATTTGCAAACATTCCTGGATCAGTCTGACCATTCCCTCGTGCCTGAGGAGCATATGTTATAGTTGACTTGCCTTCAACACCAGCTTTGTGTCCAAATGGCCAATCTTGCACAAGACTAGAGTCTGGAACATAAAACTGGCCCTGTTCTTCCGGGTCATAATACTCTCCATCAACATTGTTATAATCATCTTCCACCTCTGCTTGTTCAAAACCCGACCCAGGACGTGCGGGACTGCCTATGGAATACCCATACTGTGACATGTGGCTAGGCACAGCTGCTCCTTGGGCCCCAAACCCAAACTGGCCTGGGCTTTGGTACTGTTGACTCATCTGGTTTAGTAAGGACCCTCTAGCTTGTGGTGTCCCAGGAAACTGAGGCATTGGGCTGCGGAACATTGACATAGAGGCTCCCTGCTGGGACGAAAGTTGAAGCTGCTCCTGTAAAGAAATTAAAATAACATTATCCCCCTAAATCATGAACAGAAAACCCTGAGCAAACAGTGCAGACCCTGATCAGACTGCTCCTAAGGCCAGTCTGATATGGGTCTGCAATGTCTGCCAACAATGTCTGATACATAAGCAGACAGTAAAATAAACTTTTTCAAATTTTAAGATGAGTACTATTATTGATTATTTCTCCCTAAAGCAATATATAGGATAATTACTTTACTTCTATGCCGCATATCAAGAAAAAAACTAGAAAATTGTGTCTGTAAGACACTAATGATGCCCCCATGCAGCGCCTGTCATATGATGTCTATATCCATAAAGCACCTACAAAGAATCCATTGAAAACATACCCTACCAAGTAAAAAATTGCCCAAAATGACTAAGTTAAAAAGGCTGTAACTCTTTAAATTTAATTCTAGATCTATCAAAATGCCTCATGCATATCTTCAAATATGTCCACAATATGTAGACAAGGTTTGAAAAAGATCCATTGAAAACTGAGGAGCAAGTTGTTAACACAAACTCCATACCCTACAATGCAAAAATTTCCCTAGAATGACTAAGTTCAAAAGGCCGTAATTCTGTCAAAATTAATTCTAGGTCCAACAAAAACCCACATGCACATCTTCAATACACTCACAGCATGCATGCAAGGTTTGAAAAAGATCCATTGAAAACTGTGAGAGGAGTTGACTCTATACCCTACAATGCAAAAATTTGCCTAAAATGACTAAGTTCAAAAGGTTGTAATTATGTCAAAATTGATTCTAGGGCCAACAAAAACCCACATACACATTTTCAATACATTTACAGCATGTATGCAAGGTTTGAAAAAGATCCACTGAAAACTGTGAGAGCAGTTGATTACACAAACTCTATACCCTACAATGCAAAAATTTGCCTAAAATGACTAAGTTCAAAAGGCCATAATTCTGTCAAAATCAATTCTAGGGCCAACAAAAACCCACATGCACATCTTCAATATGTCCCAAACATGTATGCAAAGTTTGAAAAAGATCCAATGAAAACTGTGGGAGGAGTTGATTACACAAACTCTATACCCTACAATACAAAAATTTGCCTAAAATGACTAAGTTCAAAAGGCCGTAATACTGTCCAAATTAATTTTAGCTCCATCAAAAATCCACATGCACATCTTCAATATGTCCACAACATGTATGCAAATTTTGAAAAAGATCCATTCAAAACTGTGGGAGGAGATGATTACACAAACTCTATACTATAAAGCGTGACGAACAGACAGACCAACTGATGGACAGACAGACAGACAGGGGCAAATCTTAATGCCCCCTGACTATCGTCACGGGGGCATAAAAAGCTGATATCTATTACCTGGATTTTTACATTAATTACATAGAAAATAACCAATTTATGTCTTTTCCTAAGTTATATATGTAAATAATTATATTGTCATTGCCATTTAAAATGCATACAGAACTGGCAACCTTGAATCAGTGAGAAAAGATGAGGATGACAAAGTCTCAAAACTTTACAACTTTTAAACCATGATTCAAGATACATGTATACAATGTAAAGTGGTTGTGCTGTAATTGCCTAATCTGCATGAGCATGTGGTGATGACAGAATCAGACTGCTTTTAGAAACAATCTGATCATTGTCTGTCTGTTGTTCTGCCAGCAGGTGCCTGGCATATCACCATACAGTAATATTAAACTATTCAAATTTCATTAAATCATTAGTTTAAACATCCAAATTTTCTTGGTACTTATGTAACTGTCTTTGGCCATGCAATATCGCTGGTAATGCCTTTGGCCATGCAATATCGCTATCTTCAGACCAACCTACAACAGGGATCTATTCTTTGCCTAAAATTCAACCAGTGTGTTCAGAGACCAACTTACTCTTAAGAACTTATTTTCCTCTCGGCTTTCCCGCAACTGTATAAGTAGTTCCTGTATGAGTTTCTGTACTGTGTCTTCTAGGGTAGTCATTCTGTTGGTCTGGGCCTGATGTGATGTCTCCAGGGCCTTCATCTGGGCCTCCAGGCGAGTTGGACTAGGGTACACTGGCTGCCTCATCTGAAATACACGTTTTTGTTGAGGAACTGTTTGGTTTAAACCTCAAATTACATGTCCAAGCTAACAGTTAATGGCAAATCTGAAAACAATTCAGTCCTATACTTTTCCCAGCTCAGCTTCCAAACCGTGGAAGTAAACAAACACATGTGCCTGTTAATTCCCATTTGATTATTGGTATTTGAGGTCAAATGTCATGTTTATACTGGGGAAAGTGAAGTACTGAATTCACTCCAAACTGTTCTTCTTTATAAAAATTTTCTCTCAGATTTTTTGTCTGATATTACTCAGCAAATCTACCTCTGAGATAGATTGTAGATGTATTCTTTTCATTGTGCGAGAGTGCAGATTTCTGATGTGAAACCACTTCCAGAATCCTCCACTGGAAGTACAATAAACTCTCAATATCTCAAAGTCAAAGTTCATCCCAAACTACTGATATCTGAAAGTGAATTTCTAATCCCAGAAAATTCACTTTGAGATATCAGTAGTTTGAAATAACAGGAGTTGAAATATAAGGAAAAATAAGCAATGTGTCCAAACTATATTGTTTGATAGAGGGAAGTACTTTGAGATACCAGTGTTCCAGTTATTGGGAGTTGACTATGTAGTTTTCAGGTGTATGTGGGTACACCTCATGTTTTCTTCTGTGACTTCCTATCTGGTTCCCTCACAGATAGAGCTCTTCCTAAATCAGATCTACTCCTAGAGGACAGGATCTGCCCTTAGGGGAGCAAATTCTTTCCTTTAAGAATTGATCCCTACTGAGAAAGGAGGCAAAATGAAAATGGCTGAGTTGCTGTCCCTGAAAGTCTACCCATTCACCTTCAGTATAACTGATTCTAAAATTCTCCTGCAGAACTGATAGGTAACAATTTGAAGACTATTCATATGAAACTTAACAGTTTTCCTCTCTTTTTTCCAGGTGAAACAAATTCAAGTTTTTTTCTCTCCAGAAATCAATTCCATAATAACTCTAAGTATTGGGACAGATAGGTCTGACCAAGCTGTTGGACCCAGATCAGATCGTTTCCACAGGAAAGGAGCTGTCTGATCACAGCCTTTCTGTCTATTCAATTATTTCTATTCAATTTTTACGACAAATATAGTACATGTAATTATTTAAAGTGTTCCATTTTTTAGAAATGTATTGCACATTATGGCAGACCATTCAAGGTCTAAAAATATTTGGAGTAACTACCATGCCTTACTCATCAATCATACCTGAACAGACTTTGGTAAAACAGGCGTGATTTGAGGACTTGGTTTCTTCTGAGGGGTAGCTTGTTTAGGCTCCTCCTCACTGTCCACCTCTGACTCTGCTGTACTGTAGTTCTGGCTGTTTGCTGACAGGATACTGTCCACAAGGGCACCACCGGACTCTAGTGATATCAGCTTACATACAACATCATCAAGGTTTCTTGTAATGTCATCTTTTAACTGAAACAATATACCATGTGTAAATTTACAAATCTCTAGATATAACAGAGCATTTTGACAATCACTGCAGGGTGATTTTTCTTTTTTCTCCTTGAAAACATGTTTTGACCCCTCATCTGAACTGCTCCATTGAGGCTGTTCAGACAAGTGTCACAACATATGTTTTTATGCAGATTTAAAGAACTTTGCCCAAATTTTTACCAAATACTCCATCTACAGCTATGAACTGTTAAACATGTATTGAACAGGTAAAACATGAACGCGAATTTACAGTGCTCCAGATAAGAAGGGGTAACAAAGATAATTTAGGGATAATTATCCATATTTCTTCACAAAAACATATTTTGTGACCCATCGTTAGAACGGTTCTAATGAGGGGTCACAACATATGTTTTCGTTGAGAAATAAGAAAAATTATCTTTGAATTATCCTTAATACCCCCTCTTATCGGGAGCTCTGGTTCAATTTATCATTACCGCCTTCAATGAACAAACAAGAGTTTATGCATTTCTTGATAAAACCTGTTTTCAAGGCAATCACTTTCACTTTTAGGATATGATAGCTGCATATTTTCAGTTTTCCTTTTTAGCATGTATAAACACAGCTTAAAATTTTAATTGTGTTAAAAACATAGAGCTAAGATTACTTGCAGTTCAAAAGATATTTAGAGGTGAAAGAGTTGGAGTGAGCGAGTGAACTCGGGTTTAACATCCCACCAACAACGAGGTCATATGGAGACGGGACCTTGGTTTAAAGTCTCTTCCGAAAGACCGGAGAAGCAGGAGATCGATCTTGCGACCCCTGGATTGGTAGTCCGGAGTGTTATCCACTACGCTACAGCAGCTCCTGTAGAGCGTGGTTAGTGTTCAGTAACTGCCTGCTATACTTAAATAAGATAATGGATAGTGTGAGTTGACCCATATCTGACTGCACCTTTGATAAAAGTTGTTCTACTAGAGATTTTGACAAAGGTGTCTGAATATTTAGGTTAAGGACAGAATACTAAATTCTGAGTTCTTGCTATTGAGCTAAAGTTTTTCAGATTCAACAAACTGGCTAACATTGGCTTTGGACAATATTTATTTTACAGCCACTACACAGAAAATCAATAAATTCTCACATGGGGTCTCACATGGTGGGAACCAGAGAACCCACTGAGAACCATTAATACTGGATGGGCAACACTAACTTCACATGTGGCTAAGTGTAGCCATGATAACTGAGAGACTATACTTATAGGCTTAAGGTATATGGATATACCTCCAAATTTCTATATGCCAATTTTTCAAACGAAAGCAACATCTTAGGGTTTAATCTTGGCATCTCTGTAAGAAAAACCCACCCCAAAAGGAGTGCACTCCTAAATGACATAATTTGCTTCAATGAGAAAAAACTTTTTCTTTAAGAGTTGAGCGTCACTGAAAAAGGAGGCAAAAATGTAAATGGCAGACTAGTTTCCCCTAAAACTGTATTCATTCATCTTAAGGTAGAACAAGGGACTGCTGTACTTATAGCAGGTGCTGTATTGGGCTATTTTTATTTTCTACTCTTATGTATCTTTCTTTTTCCTGGCAGACAACTAAATACAGATTGAAATACTGCTTCAAAGGGTCACTAAACATGAATTGATATCTTAACCATCAAATTAGAACATCATATCGTACCTCATCTTTATCAGAGCCAAGCCTATCAAGTGCCTGATAAAAGGAGCCTTTTGACTTTTGCAGAAGTGCCATCTGCTGGGAGTTCTCATTGGTTGATGAATTACCATTAATATCCACTGACTCGGCAAGATCCTTGTAAATCTGAAAAGTATGTTGCCATCATTTTTGATGTCTCCATGACATCATTGTCTGCACAACCAATGTCTTGCAGAGCTACATAACCAAAGCAATGACTACATTTTCTTTCTTTCTCTTGTTTTTTGGGGGTGGTTGGGTGGTGCGCTGGTGCTGCTTATAACTTCCAGTGCGTCCTACTGACTTGGATAATAGTAGGGAAAGGGCCTACTGTGCTTGCAGTGGGTGCGAGTGGGGGTTGTTTGGACATTTTTTTCTCTCATCTATCATTTCTCCTCTTTCTCTCTCTCTGGGAGAGGCCTGATATAGACTGAAATACTGTCTCAAAGGGCCGTTAAACCCAAAACAATCAATCAATCAATTTCTTGTTTTTGTTCTTTTATTTAATGTATCATAATGACCCTAAAATTTCGGACACCTGAAAGTCGGACAATTTTTGTTAAAAAATTCTTAGAAAGTGGATTACACATGTTAATGCATTCAAATGATGCTAAGTGAATGGCAAACATTGTAGACCCTCATTAAACTCAAACTGCTCCTGAAGGAGCAGTTTGATCTGGGTCTACAGTGTTTGCTCAGACCTGTTTGTCCGAATATTTAGGATCATTACAGTAGTACCCAGAGTTCCAGATAAGGTGGGTTTTTGAAGATAATTCTGGGATAATTTCCATATTTCTCGACAAAGACATATGTTGTGACCACTCATTAAAACTGTCTTTGTGACAAATTTTCTATGCAGTGTTATGGGCCAACTCTCCTACCTTCCATTATCTACAATAGTAGATTTGCGCATAGCTTTGCAATATATTCAATCTCTGACAACTGCGTCAGGGAGTTAACTCTTTGGCTCAGTGGTTAGAGCATTGGACTATCACCCGGAAGTTCCGGGTTCAAATCCCAGCAAAAGTCTGGAATTTTTTCAGCTATGCTTTGGTCCTTTTGTTGCGGCAGTAATGTCGTAAGATGGGGGCTCGTCCGGGATCGGACATTCTAAGCCAAACTGACTTTCAGTCATCATAAATGATGACTTCCTTCAAGTGGGGGAGTGTTACGGGCCAACTCTCCTACCTTCCATTATCTATAATAGTAGATTTGTGCATAGCTTTGAAGTATATTCAATCTCTGACAACTGTGTCAGGGAGTTAACTCTTTGGCTCAGTGGTTAGAGCATTGGACTATCACCCGGGAGTTCCGGGTTCGAATCCCAGCAAAGTCGGAAATTTTTTCAGCTATGCTTTGGTCCGTTTGTCGCGGCAGCAATGTCGTCAGAGCAGAAATATGGAGAATTATCCCTAAATAATCCCTGTTACCCCTTCTTATCCAGCACACTGTGTACCCTAGGTAAAGAAATGGTGGGCAACAAGAATTACTGCCCCATGTGACACTGACAGATATTCTCACGGGTATGCTATAAAATTTATTTGGTGAAGTATAACTGTCATCCTAATGGTGTAAAAACACCTATAGGATAATTTTGATCTGGTGCAAACTATTGGGGTGGGCATGCTATCAGCTTGTACGTTTAGGATATTGCCAAGCACTTACCAGAAATACAGATGAAACAACAATTAAAATTGATTCAATGTCAAGAAGTTGATTAAACACTGATACAATGTTGTTTCATCACTATGTACCTACTGCTGAGTACTTACCAGTCCAGTATAATAAGAAGCTTGGGGCTGATACAGTGTTTCAAACCCATTAAGGGCTTCTTCATGCTTGCCTTCCCTCATAGCAACCACTGCCATGGCAAACTTGGCCTGCTCCTTCAGTTCCTTCATCTGGGCCGAGTCAGCTGTCATTTCACCAGGGAACAGACAATCCTTTGGCATCCTTAGTGGCTGGCCCCTGATATTTACAGAGATATTGATAACAGTAAATATCCATAATATGGGTTTAAAACACATATAAAGAGCACATACAAACACAAATAAATCAACATACATGTACAAATGTATTTTTGACCAAATCTTCTTCTGCTTTGACCTGCTACATGAGAAATAAGACGTATTTTTAGCAAACAGAGCAGACTTAGACCTGACTGCCTCTGTGAGACACTATTGTACATAAGCTTCATATCTTGCAAAAGTTATGTTTCTGGAAAATATCAAGGGAAAACTATCTACAGGTTGATATAGCAAAGCAATAGTTGGCCATTGAGTGTCATGTAATCCTAGTGAGTAGTGACCTTATTCTCCTATTGTTTTGTTGTTGTTTTTTTTTTTCAGCAAACTAGAAATGTTTTTCAGATAAAAACTGATGTCCCCCCCCCCCCCACCAGCCCATTTCCCATCCCCTCTAATGAATAAAAAGTATCTACAAATAAAATATCTATGCAAGTTTGGAGAAAATCCATCCACTGGTTCTAAAGATATCCTACATATAAAACTATGTATGGTCTTGAAAAATGGGTCTGGTCACCAACTGCTAGATATGTCTTAAACCTGTCAAAACGATATATTCATGCAAGCCTGATGAATATCCATCAATTGGTTCAAGGTATAACTCATTTTAAGAGAAAGAAAACAAAAGGGCCATGAGGCCCTGAGCCGCTCACCTGAGTAAAAGGTCAAAGGTAAAATGAGGATCATCAACTAAACAAACCTGATAGTTTGAAACTGTCAAATATGTCCACAACATGCATGCAAAGTTAGAAAAAGATCCATTGAAAACTGTAGAAGTTGATTACACAAACTCTATACCACAAAGTGTGACAAAAGGATGGACAGATGGTCAGACGGCAGACAAACTATCGTCACGGGGGCATACAAAAATCTGTCCATAAATGAAGGCACTTGAGCGATGACAAAGTTTTTCTAAAAATAGCCGCTGTGACCTTGAACTTGACCCCAGAATGCTGAAACGCAAACTTGTCCAAGATATTGCTATACTTATCACTTGTGTGAGGTTAAATCGAAAATGGGCCATAAATGAAAGCACTAGAGCGATGAAAAAGTTTTTTTATTAATAGCCACTGTGACCTTGACATTGATCTTAGGACGCTGAAATGCGAGCTTGTTCTAGATACTGTCATACTAAACATATGTGGGAAGTTTTAATCCAAATCGGTCAATAAATGAAAGAGCTAGAGGGATGACAGAGTTTTTCTAAAAACAGCCACTGTGACCTTGACATTGACCTTGACCTCAGAATGCTGAAACGCGAACTTGTCCAAGATATTATAATACCAATCACTTGTGTGAAATTAAATCAAATTTGGTCCTTAAATGAAGATGCTACAGCGATGACAAAGTTTTTCTAAAAATAGCCACTGTGTCCTTCACCTTGACCCCAGAACGCTAAAACGCATTCTTGTCCAAGATATTATCATAATTATCACTTTTGTGAAGTACAATCGAAATCATTCCATAAATGAAGGCACTAAAATGATGACAGAGGTTTTCTAAAAATAGCCACTGTGACCTTGACATTGACCTTAGGATGCTGAAACGCAAACTTATTCAAGATATTGTCATACTAAACATTTTTGTGAAGTTTTAATCAAAATCAGCCCATAAATGAAGACGCTAGAGCGATGACAAAGTTTTCTTAAAATAGTCACTGTGACCTTGACCTCAGAACGCTGAAATGCGAACTTGTCCAAGATATTGTAATATCAATCACTTGTGTGAAATTAAATCGAATTTGGTCCATAATTCAAGGCGCTAATGCAATGACAATGTTTTTTCTGAAAATAGCCACTGTGACCTTGACCTTGACCCCAGAACGCTGAAATGCAAACTTGTCTAAGATATTGCCATACTTATCACTTGTGTGAAGTTAAATCGAAATCGGTCCACAAATGAAGGCACTAGAGTGATAACAAAGTTTTTCTAAAAATAGCCACTGTGACCTTGACTCCATCATGCTGAAATGCAAACTCGTTTGAGGTAATGTCATACCCAATATTTGTGTGAACTTATATCAAAATTATATAATAAATGAGGTAGCTAGAGCGATGACAAAAGGTGAACATACGTGCATACATACAAACGTACATACGGGACAGACCCTATATCCCCTCCACAATTTCGTTGTGCGAGGGGATAATAATCCAACCTGGCCCACATTCGAACTGGTCCGAGATGTTTTGGCCATCCTGAATACCTGCAAAGTTCAAGGAGCTGCGATCAAAAATGAAGGAGCTATGGCCCAGACAATATTTTCCCCATTATAAGTCTAAGGGAAAATATTTTATCTTTCAAGGGCAAGTAACTCTAAAAAGAATGATCCAACCTAGCCCAAATTCGAACTGGTCCGAGATGTTTTGACTGTCCTGGATACCTGCAAGTTTGAAGAAGTTGCAATCAAAAATGAAGAAGCTAGGACCCGACAACATTTTCTCCATGGTAAGTCTATGGGAAAATATTTTATCGCTCAAAGGCAAGTAACTCTAAAAAGAATGATCCAACCTGGCCCAAATTCGATCTGGTCCGAGATGTTTTGACTGTCCTGGATACCTGCAAGTTTGAAGAAGTTGCGATCAAAAATGAAGAAGCTAGGGCCCGGACAACATTTTCTCCATTGTAAGTCTATGGGAAAATATTTTATCGCTCAAGGGCAAGTAACTCTGAAAAAATGATCCAACCTGGCCCAAATTCGAACTGGTCCGAGATGTTTTGACTGTCCTGTATACCTGCAACTTTGAAGAAGTTGCAATCAAAAATGAAGAAGCTAGGGCCCGGACAACATTTTCTCCATTGTAAGTCTATGGGAAAATATTTTATCGCTCAAGGGCAAGTAACTCTGAAAAAAATGATCCAACCTGGCCCAAATTCGAACTGGTCCGAGATGTTTTGACTGTCCTGGATACCTGCAAGTTACAAGAAGTTGTGATCAAAAATGAAGAAACTAGGGCCCGGACAACATTTTCTCCATTGTAAGTCTATGGCAAAAATATTTTATCGCTCAAGGGCAAGTAACTCTGAAAAAAATGATCCAACCTGGCCCAAATTCGAACTGGTCAGAGATGTTTTGACTGTCCTGGATACCTGCAAGTTAAAAGAAGTTGCGATCAAAATTGAAGACGCTAGGGCCCGGACAACATTTTCTCCATTATAAGTCTATGGGACCTTTCTGTTGCCATGGTAACCAGAGTTTCAAACCAATCTGTCCAAAAACTACATGCAATCAATCCCCCACCCCAACCATGCTACACATAAAATTTGATCAAGATTGGCCAGCTACTTTAGCAGATATTAATGTTTAAAAGTGTGGACGTACGACGGACGACGGACCAAGCCTATACTATAAGCTCACCTTGTGAGCCTTCGGCTCAGGTGAGCTAATAAGCATTTGTAAGTTAGCTTTTGACCTTGAAAATGGGGTCAAGGTCATTAAAACATAGTAGACTTTTGAGGTATCTATGAAAGTAAAGTGGAAATCAAGCCAAATGCTAATGAGACATATCAATTTTAGTGAAATTTAACATATCTAACTCCTCCTGTCATCTTGAAAATGAGGTCAAGGTCACCGAAGTCTGATCAGCTCTTAAGCTAGTCCCAGTAATGTATCCCTGCAAGTTTGGTAAAATTCCATCTACTAGTTCAAGAGATATCATGGGTACAAGAAACTGTCATCTAAGTCCCCCAGTGACCTTTAAAATAAGGTCAAGGTCACCAAAATCTAAATAGCTCGTAAACTTGTCCCCATGATATATCCATGAAAGTTTGGTGAAATTTCATCCATTAGTTTCGGGGACATCTTGGGTATAAGAAAATGTCATCTAAGTCCTCCAATGACCTTGAAAATGAAGTCAAGGTCAGCAAAATCTAATCAGCTATTAAATGTGTCCCAATGATGTATCCATGCAAGTTATACGAAATTCCATCAATTAGTTTACGAGATATCATGGGTTCAAGATATCGTCATCTAAGTCCTCCAGTGACCTTGGAAAAAAGGTCAAGGTCACTAAAATGTAATCAGCTCTTAAACTTGTCCAAATGATGTATCCATGCAAATTTGGCGAAATTCCATCCATTGGTTCAGGAGATATTGTGGGTACAAGAAATTGCCATCTAAGTCCTCCAGTGACCTTGAAAATGAAGTCAAGGTCACCAAAATCTAATCAGCTCTTAAGTTTGTCCCAATGATATATCCATGCAGGTTTGATGAAATTCCATCCATTGGTTCAAGAGAGATCACGCTTACAAGAAATTGTCATCTAAGTCCTCCAGTGACATTGAAAATGAGGTCAAGGTCACCAAAATCTAATCAGCTCTTAAGTTTGTCCCAATGACATATCCATGCAAGTTTGGTGAAATTCCATCCATTGGCTCAAGAGATATCGTGCATACAAGAAACTCACACCCCTCACCTTTGGTGGGGGGACATGTATATGCAGGAAGTAGTGTCCCCTTATCTGATACTCTGGCCAGTTATAATAATTACCTTATGATTGAAACAAGCTGGTCATATCTCACTGCTATTCATCTAAAATAGCTTGCAGAATGACAGTGCAGACTCAGATCAGACTGATCTGGGTCTGCGCTGTTTGCTAAGACACTTAAGCTGCATTTACATGGGCAAAGTTTCTGTGACAAAGACGGTTGGTTTGCCACAGGAAAAAATTTGCTCATGTAAATGCCAAAATATGACAATGTTTCTTTGACAAATATATATGGTAAAGTTACTTTGATAAATTAAATTTGTCCGTGTAAACGGAGAACTTTGCTAAAGATTATGTAACAAAGAACTTTGCTATAAGCGTGGAAAATGTGATAAAGATTTTGTTTCATTGCTGCAGGTAACTTTGACGAATAATATTTGGTCGTATGAACACTGCAGCAAATATTTCATTGCCAAGGTTTATTTGGCAAAGATTCTATGTCACATTTTCTGTGAATAGAAACTTTGCTCGTGTAAACACGGCCTTATTTCCCAATAGTTTGGCACATTACTGTATTTCAACTTTAAAGATAAAGAATTATTACCGTTCAAGCCTACTGAGGAGATTAGCTGCAGCCTTCCAGTAGAAACCAGCCCGACTTTGAAGTCCCGAGAGTTTAGGTGTCACGATGCCCTCGGCATCCAGGGACTCTGTTTCTTTGGCCTGGAAAATAAAGCAGCATTTTTAATGGTCTTACAAACTTGAGCTACAGACAAGCAAAAATTATTTGCAGGAAAATTCAGACTTTTTTGTCTCTTCAGACTTTGGCTTTTATTTAATTTTTTTTTAACAAAACTGTCTCACAAGAAGCTCAACTTTACCTGGCATTTATATTAATATCACATATAGTTCTCAACAGCTTTAACCCTTCCAATGCAGATCTTTCTTGATAGTGCAGATCCAGATGATACAGCTCATACTGAAAGCACTGCCATGCCCAGGAACTTACAGTCTGCATGTACATGTACTGTTAGTCTACAACTGATTACTCATTACACCACCATCTACACAGGGTTTCAAATATGAATACCTCTCAACTACAGCCATTTTATAAATTCTTTTTTAAATAAAAAAAAAAATTGACTATTATTCCTGAATAAATATGACCAACTACTCACTTTCCCTACTATTCAATCAGTATGAGTTTTGCTGTTTGATAACTTACTCTTTGGTCCAGAGTTTGTGCTACATGTATGATGATATTCAGTGGCAGTGTGTGTGGTGCTACCAGTCTGACTGTTTCTAGACCTCTCATCAATATTCCCCACAGCTTGGAAAACTTGTCACTGAAATATAGAATATAACTTTAGACATTTATGATTACATTCAGTAGTAATGTGTAGTAATAATCTTCTGGGCCCGGCTGCTCAAAACTAACGCTGTTACACGATGAGACATTAACACTTCAAACTTCCTGTATGCAAAAACCCTGCCATTTTTGTCAAAAAAGTGTGAGAAGCTTTTGCAGGGCAAAAGCTCCTATCATTTTTTTCAGCAAAAAAAAAAAAAAAAAAAAAAAAATAGCATACTTAATTTTATGGGTACTGGAAGACATAATGAATCACTAACAACTTCATTACGCTAACGATGCTTTGAGCAACTAGGCCCTGATGTTGGCATGCCTTGTTTTATTACACTATCAAAGTTTAATACAGTCCCTTTATACATTATATCTGGGGTCCATAGAAAGGCATACACTTATAAGTTAATGTTTTATATTTAGACTATACTGCAAAGGAATATGGCAGTAACAATATAAAAACACAGTCAACCCTCTTTATTGTGGCATTCAATACAACAGCAATATTTTTTAATATTTTCATATGCATGGAATGACTTTATTGTTCAAAATACAGCAAATTAAGTTTAAAATCAAAATGTTTGGGAACAAATGAGGTCATTTTCAAGAAATCAAATATCACAACTGGTACAACTTCAACGAAGAGTAAAATTCTTCCTACCTCGCTGTCTTATTTTCCAGTCTGTACACTGCTGACCACCAGTCACACTGTTGTTGTGTAGCGAGGGTCGGGCTGAGACACACCGGCAGGGTATCAGGTTTGTCAGGAATAGGATGTAGGTTTCTGCTTCTCTCCACCCTCTGTATGGCAGCCCAGTGTACACTGGCATAGAAAAAAGCCTGAAAGAAAAGATTATATGTCAGGCATCGCTTTAAATGGACCCTTATGGCATGTGCAAATATAGACTCAGATGAATCTGTGCAACCACGTACTCTGATCAGTCTACCCTTTCTGCACTACAAGCCTTGACTCCTTGGAAATCTTTCAAGTGATAACTGAAAACTGAAAACTCTTGTTTGTGCACATGCACAGGCTGACTCCAGAGTTTACTGACTGCATGTGGCACAAGATCCCCTTTTCATGCTATGCCCAAATGGATCTTCATGTTGAGCAAATGTCGAATTATTCAGTTCTATGAATTATTGCAGTTTAAATACAATCAAAGTTCTACTGTATCAATGTGGTAGCATCACAAGTAAGCTCACAAGCTGGTGTGAGATAAGCAAATCCAAGACATCAACCTCAGCCTAATGTCATTGAATAAATGCACGAACGTATAAACATAATAACAAACAAACATGCAATATATCTCCCCCCTCATCATGCCTGATGGGGACAAAAAAAACTTTGTAAGAGTTATTTTACAAACAGGCAGAGATCATTCACAAAATAGTAGTTTGGTATAAAGGGTTAACAAGTTTCATTGCTTCATTTGGAACATCAAAGACTCTGATATACAATGTATCGAGATGTATTTTTACCTGTACATCTAGCTGACAGAGTGTGCCTGGATCCCCATTTGTCAAATCAGGAACACTGTATTTCATATCTTTAAACAGCTGGTAACCATCTGAAAGGTATAGAATAATTAAAAGGTTGGAAAAATTCTTTAGTGTTACAGTCAGACAGACAGTGCCCAGGTTCATATTTGTAAGTCAGGGACTGAGAACTGACCTGTACCGTAAACAAGGTAATTTTCGCAGTGTTCCATTTTTCGCGGTATTTCGAGGTCACTTAGAAACCGGGAATATTAAAATCGCGAATAATTTCCTGTTTCTTACAAAGTGTCTTCTGTAGACACAGTGTTCATATATTTTGTTTGTGTTTGCTTCAGTAGTTGCTGGTACTTTTCACTTGAGCCAGTTCTTTCATTAACCTGCGGCAGCCCTGCCGCAGGTTAATGAAAGAACGGACTCAAGTGAAAAAAAAAATAGTTTTGCTTTTCGAGCATGTTGCTGTCCGTGAAAATTAAAAATTGCGAAAATTAATATTTATGTTTATGACCCTTAACCGCGAAAATTTGAACCCCCAAAAATTACCACGTATACAGTATATGCCATCTTGACATGTTCACACACTCTATGAAGGGAGACAAAAATAGAATGACACTTTCTTCCCCTAAAAATCTTGTGAGTTCCAAGCAAAAGAGTGTTACCAGTAACTGTGTTATAAATTAATGTCAGTTGAGTAGAATGAGATGGTTACAGAAGTAAAACTGCACAGAAATATCACCATCATAACAAAAAGAACAAGAGCTTCGCAAGCGGCGCATAATTCACCCATTTCAGTGTGTCTTGAAGGAGTTACAAATGAACAAGATTGTTTATAGAAGGATGGCCAGGCAGACAAAGAGGGGAAACAACTCTGTAATTAATGACTGCAATGTTATATCTAACACATCAAAAACTATTAATATACCAAAAATCAGCTTCCAGGATGAAGCAGCTCAGAAGCTGAGAAATGCCAAAATCAAACAAGGGAGATAATTCATAAACTAAGTATACAAGAGTTCCATTCTTGGTCATAATATATTCCCTTGACAATATACACATCACAATAAAGTTTTGTTAAAATAATTCCAACGGTTAAGTAGTTACAGAGTAAAATGTAAATTGCTGCAAGGGCAGATAATTCAGAAGCAAGTAAGCCAGAGTTGTGGTTCATGCTCATGATATATTGCCCCATTATTATACACATTCCTACAAAGTTTCATTAAAATATTTCAAAGGG
The DNA here is from genome assembly GCA_963989385.1 of Ctena decussata. Classification (NCBI taxonomy): domain Eukaryota; kingdom Metazoa; phylum Mollusca; class Bivalvia; order Lucinida; family Lucinidae; genus Ctena; species Ctena decussata. The sequence continues at coordinate 122,391,660 of OZ022498.1, forward strand.
TTCAGGAGTTATGGAGTGAATGGGGCTAGCCTGAAAAAACTAATCAAAGGGAGGTTACTCAAAAATTAAGGAAGGGGGAACTGCCATTCTTATATGTGACACACCGTCTTGTGATCATGCACACTGCTATAAAGTTTCATCAAGATATTCCAAATGGTTACTTAGTTATTGAATGCACAAGATTAGCATACACGAAAATAGCCTATAAAATCTAATCAAAGGGATACAACTCCAGAACAAAGAAAGGGAGAGCATCCATTCTCATACATGACACATAGTCAGACCCTCATACACATTGCAATGAAATTTCATCAAGATATCCCAAATGGTTATCTAGTTGTGGCGCACACAAGACTAGTAGGGTAAAAAATAATCAAAGGGGCATAACTTGGAAACTAAGAAAGGGGGAGCAACCATAACTGTACGCGACACTTTGCCCCATCCTAATATATATACCTACAAAATTTCATGAAGATATCTCAAACCGTTACTGAGATATGGTTTGCACAAGAATGTTGACGGACGGATGGACGGACTGACAGACGGAGCCATGCCATAATACGCCCGTTTTGAAAAAAACGGGCGTATAATAAAAGAAAGTAATGTCATCAATAACCATAATTAAATCCCAAGCATGGATGCCAAAACATATCAGATAAAAGGCCATCGGCCAAGTGTCACCCGACGTTTGAAATGTGTCACAAACTGCAGCCCTTTATTCAGTTTCAGAGTAACTATATGGCCAAAAACAGAAAATATGTGTATTACAGAACCTGGTCAGCAAATAATAACTGAAGCACAATTACTGGGCCTCTATGAAGTTATAAAATACTTAAGTTTAGAAAGGGGCATTTATGTGCAAAACCAGAAAATATGTGTATAACAGAACCTGGTAAGCAAATAATGATTGAAGCATAAGCAGAGACATATACCCCAATTACTGGGCCTCTATGAGGTTATAAAATACTTGAGTTCAGAACTGGGCGTATATGTGTAAAATCAGGCTACTGAAACTTTAGGCCCTTACAGAATGCCCAAAACATAAGACTGTATACCCAATAACAAAATAACAAGGGCCATAATCCTCCTAATATGAATCTGATGAAAAAGAACAATGCATTTATGAAAATTCAGCCCATTAATATGAATAGTTCTTGAGTTATCCCTTTACCTTTAAGTGAATGTCTATTATCTATGGAAGGGGAATAACTCTGTCACTAATAAATTTAGCATATCCTAACAATAATCAGAATACTCAATTTACCAAATGCTAATAGCATACCAAATTTCAGCTCTCTCGGTCAAACGGTTCAAAAGTTGGAAAAATACCAAAAACGACAAAGGGCCATAACTTTGTAAAATATAGGACAATTGAAATTCCAAAATCACATGCACATCTTCAGATCATGATGAAACATTCTGCACAATTTCAAGTCAATCTGATAAAAAATGTGACAGGAGTTGCGGGGACAAGGTCTGAGTCAGCAAGGGCCGTAACTCCATCAAAAATGGCCGAAACAAAAAGAAAAAACCACATGCACATCTTCATATCATAAGAATACAATCTGTAAAATTTCAAATCAATCCGATGAAAGACGTAGGAGGAGTTGCGGGGACAAGATTTCGGACAGACGGACGGACGGAAGGACGGAAGGAAGGACGGAAAGACGGACGGACGGACGGACTGACACACGGAGGGACGAGGGTCATTTCTATAGTCCCCCTCCGCCTACGTCGGGTGACAATAGTTCTTGAGTTATCCCTTTACCTTTAAGTGAATGTCTATTATCTATGGAAGGGGAATAACTCTGTCACTAATAAATTTAGCATATCCTAACAATAATCAGAATACTCAATTTACCAAATGCTAATAGCATACCAAATTTCAGCTCTCTCGGTCAAACGGTTCAAAAGTTGGAAAAATACCAAAAACGACAAAGGGCCATAACTTTGTAAAATATAGGACAATTGAAATTCCAAAATCACATGCACATCTTCAGATCATGATGAAACATTCTGCACAATTTCAAGTCAATCTGATAAAAGATGTGACAGGAGTTGCGGGGACAAGGTCTGAGTCAGCAAGGGCCGTAACTCCATCAAAAATGGCCGAAACAAAAAGAAAAAACCACATGCACATCTTCATATCAAAAGAATACAATCTGTAAAATTTCAAATCAATCCGATGAAAGACGTAGGAGGAGTTGCGGGGACAAGATTTCGGACGGACGGACGGACGGAAGGACGGACGGACGGACGGACTGACACACGGACGGACGAGGGTCATTTCTATAGTCCCCCTCCGCCTACGTCGGGTGACAATTATGTGTGGCCGTGCTCAATTGGGCTGTGCGCACTGTGCCAGAATGGCTATTAGAATTCCGAAATCCAGCATACCAAACAAGCAGGAAAGGGGCAAATGTACGGCTACTGAACAATCATGATATGATGGCGTTTTGAGAAACACACATTTTTTTTCTGTTTGACAACATTTTGGGTGATGCAATCTGACTTTTGAGGGAAAACAATTAAAATTTCATCAAACCAGCTTAGAACTACATGTATATCTTCTCTATATATTTTCCTGTGTCGTCTGCTTGTCCGCCATTTTGTTTTGACTATTTGTTCTGTCCACACCACCTTCTCTTTCGGAACAGTGCGCACAGTGTCAGGACACAGTTCCAGAGCACTCGACTGATGTTCCAAAAATCCCGACTATGAGCACAGCCAATCGAGCATGGCCTGTGTAAAACCATGCCTCATGGATGTATGCCACAGCTCCAGAAAAGGAGCTTCAGATGATACTTTGAGACTCTTCCTGATGACATTCCATTATGGCTCTGACAGACCTCCAGATAAGAAGGGGTAATAGATAATTTAGAGATTATTTTCTTATTTCTCAATGAAAATTTATGTTGTGACACATTATTAGAACTGTCTCAAGGAGACAGTTCTAATGAGAGGTCACAACATACTTTTTTGTGGCAAAACAAGCAAATTACCCCTGAATTATCCTTGTTACCTTCTTATCCGAAGCTCTGTTAGATCTCATTATTATTGCCACCACCAGGTGGATTATTTTAGAGGCAACCATATTTGTTTATATAACAAGACCTGTCCCCGTACAGGATAGCTCGCCTGCAGTGCCTTGCCCATCACATAAAAAAAACTTTAACGTAAAACTTTAAAGTGTGATGCCCACGCCTATTTCCAAGTGACAACAATAGCTCTCAGTACTTTCGTATAGGCGAGCTATAAAAAACAAAATAAATGAATGGAAAATATTCTAAGAAATATCTGTCTCATTAAAATTGCGTCAGTGAAGCAAAGGTAGTGTGGGACAACAACATATCCTTATATGGTTAATAAGTACACCTTATTTAACACTCATCACTATCCACCCTACCCAATATCTAAAGCACTATGGACTTAAAGACAAATATTCTCTACTATATAGAACACCTCCCCCCCCCCCCCCCCAGTCTTTATTGGTTTTATGACCCTATTATGTCATTACCTATGTGAACAAGGGCTTCGCAAGCGGCGCATAATACGCCCGTTTAAATGTCATAAAGGAGTTACAGAATGAACAAGACTGTTTACAAAAGGATAGACAGACAGACAAACAGAGGCAACCACTCTATAATTTATTTAAATATACTGTTAGTATATCAAGTCAAAGGAGATAAACTAAATATACTAGATGCACCATTCTTGGTTCCATTACATTCCCTTGACATCATACAATATTTTAAACAGTTGAAATGTTACAGAGTAAACATGATATTTATGCAAGGGCAGGTAATTCAGTAAGTAAGCCAGAGTTGTGGTTCTTGCTCAGGATACATTACCACATTATACACATTCCTACAAAGTTTCATTCTAATATTTCAAAAGTAAAAGGAGATATGGAGTGAATGAGAAATGCCTAAAATATACTAATCAAAGGGAGGTTACTCCAAAATTAAGAAAGGGGGAGCAACCATTCTTATATGTGACACACTGTCTTGTGATCATGCACATTGTTGTAAAGTTTCATCATGATATTCCAAACGGTTACCAAGTTATGGTATGCACAATGTAAGTATACACAAAAATAGTCAACAAGAACTAATGAAAGGGATGTAACTCTAAAACGAAGAAAGGGAGAGCAGCCAATGTTGTACGCGACACATCGTTGGGACTTCATACACATTGCTATGAAGTTTTATTACGATATCCCAAACAGTTATCTAGTTATGGCGCCCACAAGACTTGCAGGTAAAAAATTAATCAAAGGGACATAACTTGGAAACTAAGGAAGGGGGAGCAACCATTTTTGTATGCGACACGTTCCCTCAACCTAATACATATTCCTACCAAATATCATGAATATATCCCAAACGGTTAATGAGTTATGGCGCGCACAAGAATGTTTACGGACAGACGGATGGACGGACAGCGCCATGACATAATACGACCGTTTTTTCAAAACGGCGTATAAAAAGGATATTTCCTTTGATGAAATAGCAGTGTCACTGGACTGTTGCATAATAGGATTATGAAACCCAATATACAAGAATATTTGTCTTTAACTGTTCTAACACTACCAATGCTTTGAACTGGGTCATGTTTGCTACTCACAGACTTGTTCATAATCTGGTTGTACAGTGTCTCTCTGGCTATGATGATGTAGTGCCAGCCATACCAAGTGGTTCAGGTTATCACAATGTAGGGTATAGGCCACTGAAATATACAAACAAATATCATAAAAGGGATTTGAAATAAATGCTAAATCTTAACAAGGGCTTCGCAAGCGGCGCATAATATGCCCGTTTCAATGTCCTAAAGGAGTTACAGAATGAACAAGATTGTTTACAAAAGGATAGACAGGCAGACAAACAGGGGCAACCACTCTATAATTAACTTGAACTGTCAGCGAATCCGACTATACCCCCCCCCCCCTTAATTGCTTAAATCAAATGGTGTTATTTTCGTAACAAAAAGCATAAAGAGGGAGAGAAATCATTGTTACAATGTATACCAAATATGAATGGTTGCTGTGAAATCTGTTACAAAAAATTACATTATTCAAAGTCAGGAGAGAAAGAAAATTGGAAAAATATAGGGAAGAATAAGCAGAAGACTGGTTCTCAATCCCACAATACAACAAGTTCTCATCAACCTGCATACAAAATTCCCTACTCTAACTTACAGACGCATAGAAATCTTTTGCGCAAAAAATGCATTATTCAAAGTAAAGAGAGAAAGAAAATCAGACAAATACAGGGAATAAAAAGAGGAGAAGTCTGGTTCTCAATCCCACAATACAGTAAGTCATCATTAACCTGCATACCAAATATGACTAATCTAGCTTGCATGGTTGTGGAGAAAACTTTGATGAAAAAGTTCATTATTCAAAGTATGGAAAGAAAGAATATTGGACAAATACAGGGAAGAATAAGCAATAAAAGGCTGGTTCTCAATCCCACGATACAACATATCGTCATCAACCTGCATACCAAATGGGACTACTCTAGCTTGCTTGGTTGTGGAGAAATCTTTGACGAAAAATTTCATTATTCAAAGTAGGGAAAGAAAGACAAGAGGCCCAAATGGGCCTGATATCGCTCACCTGGCTTTTGTATCCGAATGGTCCCCATTCTGATACAAAATTGGTCCAATTCCAGAGATTTTCTCAATTTCACATTTTGCTACTTTTAGTAAGAGGCCAACTTGTCTGGTCTTTATATATTTACTTTTGAAACACCTCAAGGCAAGAATCATTTTGCCACAAATTTCATCAAAATCCATTCAGGGGTTACTGAGATATTGTCAGTTTCATGTTTTGTGCTATTTTTAGTAACGGCAGATGGCGGCCATCTTAGAATGCCAAAATGCAAAAAATTGAAAAGCTTTCATGCAAGGACCATTTTGACACAAAACTGGTCCTGTTCCATTGTAATTTTCTAATTTTCAAATTTTGCTATTTTAAGTAACAGAGGCCAACTTGACGGGTCAATATTTGTTAATTTGTGAAACACATCAAAGCAAGAATCATTTTGCCACAAATTTCGTCTCAATCGCTTCAGCGGTTAATTAATGAGATGTTGTCATTTTCATGTTTTGTGCTATTTTTAGTAACGGCAGATGGCGGCCATCTTGGAATGCCAAAATGCAGAAAATCGAAAAAGCTTATTGAAATGATCATTCTGACAGAAAATTAGTCCAATTCCACTGAGATTTTCTTATTTTCACATTTTTCTATTTTAAGTAACAAAGGCCATTATGACTTGTCTATATTTAGTTACTTTTGAAACATCTCAATGCAACAATCATTTTGACACAAATTTCGTCAAAATCTATTCAGCGGTTACTGAGATATTGTCATTTTCATGTTTTGTGCTATTTTTAGTAACGGCAGGTGGTGGCCATCTTGGAATGCCAAATTGCAATTAATCGAAATGGCTTCATGTAAGGAACATTCTGACACAAAATTGGTCCAATTCCATTCAAGGGTTCTTGAGTAATTGTCATTTTATGTTTGTGCTATTTTTAGTAACGGCAGATGTCGGCCATCTTGGAAGCCAAATTGCAATTAACCGAAACGGCTTCATGCAAGGAACATTCTGACACAAAATTGGTCCAATTCCATTCAAGGGTTCTTGAGTAATTGTCATTTTTATGATTGTGCTATTTTTAGTAACGGCAGATGTCAGCCATCTTGGAAAGCCAAATTGTAATTAATCGAAATGGCTTCATGCGAAGAACATTCTGACACAAAATTGGTCGAATTCCATTCAAGGGTTCTTGAGTAATTTTCATTTTTATGTTTGTGCTATTTTTAGTAACGGCCCCCATGGTGGCCATCTTGGATAGTCAACTGGCACAAAAATTGAAATAATTCCTTTTAAGGACCATTGCTGACCAAATCTGACCACAATCGATTGCGTTTTCTTGAGATACTGACATCTGAGCAAAATCGGTCTTGTAAACGCTAAGTAGGTCACTGTGACCTAATTCCGCTATAGATTTTTTTCATGTTTACAATTTTTAATCCCAAGGTCCCATTAATGTTCCACGCAAACTTTCGGCGAATATACCAAATGGTTCTGGAGAAGAAGTTGATTTTGTTGTTTTTGCTATTTTTAGTAACGGTGGCCATCTTGGATTCTTGACCTGACCCAATTTTACAATTTTGAAACCCTACAGTCTGGTCATGCTCCATGTGAAATTTGAAACCCATGGGTGCAGTGGTTTTAGAGAAGAAGTTGTTTGAAGTCGTTTGAATATGCCGTTTTTTGACATTGGCATTTGAGCAAAATTACACTCGTAAACAGAAAGTAGGTCACTGTGACAAAACTCTGCTACAGATTTTTTTCATTTTTACAATTTTGAATACCAAGGTTTCATTGATGTTCCATGCCAAAATTCAGACAAATATACCTAGTGGTTCTGGAGAAGAAGTTTATTTTGTTGTTTTTGCTATTTTTAGTAACGGCGGCCATCTTGGATTTTCAACCTGACCCAATTTTACAATTCTGAGACCCTGGAGTCAGGTCATGCTCCATGTGAAATTTGAGAACCATGGGACCAGTAGTTTTACAGAAGAAGATGTTTGAATATTTATTTTTAGGTGTTGACGGACACATTCCGTGACGACGCACGACGCAGGCATTGGTATGACAATAGCTCACTATGGCCCTTCGGGCCAGGTGAGCTAAAAATCAGACAAATACAGGGAAGAATAAGCAGGAGAAGGCTGGTTCTCGATCCCATGACACAACATGTCGTTATCAACCTGCATACCAAATATGACTACTCTAGCTTGCATGATTGTGGAGAATTCTTTGACGAAAAATTTCATTATTCAAAGTATGGAAAGAAAGAAAATGGGGCAAATACAGGGAAGAACAAGCAAATTCGACGAATTTATGTCCCCCGCCTTGGAAACTAGGTCTCCACTGTATATACACTTAAGTGTTTGAGCTGGAAAAGCGGCTAAGTTAAAAATATGAAAAAAGTAATAAAAAAAATAATGTGAGGATTATATCCAAACCACATGCATATCTTCAGACCATGATCAAAACGCCTGTGAAGTTTCAAAGGAATTGGCATAAAACTGTAGAAGGAGTTGCACACACAAGGTACCAACTATCTATTCACTTTGATAGTAAAATGTATGAAAAATGGCTAAGTTCAATTTGCGAAAAAAGTAATAAAAATAACCTCAGGATTATATCCAAACCACATGCATATCTTCAGACAATGATCAAAGCACCTGTGAAGTTTCAAAGGAATCGGCATAAAACTGTATGAGGAGTTGCGCACACAAAGTACCCACTGTCTAGTCACTATGATAGTAAAAACGCCTAAAAAATTACTAAGTTCAACTTGTGGAAAAAGTGACAAAAAAAAATCTCAGGATTATATCCAAACCACATGCGTATCTTCAGACCATGACCAAAACACCTGTGAAGTTTCAAAGGCATCGGCATAAAACTGTATGAGGAGTTGCGCACACAAGGTACCTACTATCTAGTCACTATGATAGTAAAAACGCCTAAAAAATTACTAAGTTCAACTTGTGGAAAAAGTGACACAAAATAATCTCAGGAATATATCCAAACCACATGCGTATCTTCAGACCATGACCAAAACACCTGTGAAGTTTGAAAGGCATCGGCATAAAACTATTGGAGGAGTTGCGCACACAAGGTACCCACTATCTAGTCACTTTGATAGTAAAAATGCCTAAAAAATTACTAAGTTCAACTTGTGGAAAAAGTGACAAAAAATAATCTCAGGATTATATCCAAACCACATGCGTATCTTCAGACCATGACAAAAACATCTGTGAAGTTTCAAAAGAATCGGCATAAAACTGTAGGAGGAGTTGCGCACACAAGGTACCTACTACATTAGGGGGACGGAAGGACGGAAACAAGGACGGAAGGACGGACGGACGGACGGACGGAAGGACAGAAGGATGGAAGGACGGAATGCCGAAAACTATGTCCCTCCGCTTTTCTTCGAAAAGGCGGGGGACAATAAGCAGGAGAAGGCTGGTTCTCAATCCCACAATACAACATGTCGTCATCAACCTGTATGCCAAATATGACCAGTCTAGCTTGTATGGTTGTGAAGAAATCTTTGATACATCTTTGAACAAAGGAGATAACCTACATACACTAGGTATACCTTATTTAGTTCTACTTTTTTCCCTTGACAATATATTAGTTTACACAAAAGTAGCCAATAAGAACTAATGAAAGGGATTCACTCTTAAACGAAGAAAGGGAGAGCAGCCATTGTTGTACGCGACACATTGTTAGGACTTCATACACATTGCTATGAAGTTTTATAAAGATATCCCAAACGGTTATCTAGTTATGGCGCGTACAAGACTTACAGGGATAAAATTAATCAAAGGGGCATAACTTCAAAAGTAAGGAAGGGGGAGCAACCGTTTTTGTACGCGACACGTTCCCCCACCCTAATACATATGCCTACCAAATTTCATGAAGATATCCCAAATGGTTACTGAGTTATGGCGTGTACAAGAATGTTTACGGACGGACGGACAGCGCCACGACATAATACGTCCGTTTTTTCAAAACGGGCGTATAAAAATTCATCCAGTTATTTCATCATATTCCGATCCCAATGGACTTATTTTAACTTTAAATTTTTTTGTGGTTTATGTAAAGGTTATACTGCTGAAACTTATGTAGCAGCAGTTTGCCCTTGTATCTGTCTCACCATTTCATATGAAGGAATAAACTTTCAGGGGAAATAACTCTGCCATTTTTATTTTTTTCCTCCCTTCTCAATATGAATCAACACTTAAAGGCAGTATTTACTCCTACAGAGAAAGTTCTGGGCCCAGTTGTTCAAAACTAACGATGTCGTTAGCTAATATGACGTTAAAATTTCAAACGTTGATATCACAAATATGCCAATATTTTTTGTTGTAAAAATCTGAGAAGCTTTTGCATTGCAAAAGCTTCTCAAATATTTTCAACAAAAAAATATCAGTGTACTTTGTTATAAAGTTGCAAAACACTTAACGAGTTGACCTCTTAACAAGCTCGTTAAGCTAACGATGCTTTGAACAACTGGGCCCTGAACTTTAAGAGTAAACCCCTTTTGAAAGGGGACTCCTCTTTCATGCATTTAAAACCTTGAACTTGTCTTTCTCAAGGTAAAATTCTGGAAAAAAAACTGAACCTGTATCCATCCATTGGCCATAAGGTTAATCCAGTACATCAAGAAAACTTACAGAATTTCATGTGAGCAACACAAATAGAATTCCTACCTGCATCATACTGGCTTAGCTGGGCTTTTGAGGGAATATCAAGGTTGGTTCCTGTGAACATATCACTCTGTAGCAAAAACGACCTGTCTCGTTTTTGTTTCATTTCACTACTGGTAAACAGGAGGGCAAACAAGTTTTTCTTTCCATCTTGTGTGCATAGCTTCTGGCGTAATTTACGAGCCCAAAGACTTCCATCTTGTTTGCTCAGTAAGGAATATATCATGTGACCTGAAAAATTATGCATTATATATGAGCATACAGCATGGTAATTGTTCTGTAACATTTGTAACTTTCCTAAGCTATGACCAGGCAGTGTTCCAGATAAGAAGGGGTAACAAAGATAATTTAAGGATAATTATCCATATTTCTCCATAAAAACATATTTTGTGACCCATCATTAGAACCGTCTCGTCAAGATGGTTCTAATGAGGGGTCACAACATATGTTTTCGTTGAGAAATAAGAAAAATTATCTTCGAATTATCCTCAATACCCCCTCTTATCTGGAGCTCTGACCAAGTTTGTATTACTAGCTGACTAAGGTTGTGTAAAGTAGGACCATAGGCTGTGCACTGTAAGTACTTAAAACAGCCTGCCCAGCCACACAAATAGTAAAATCTTTACTCTTTCATTATCTTTATTCCTCAGAGCAGATTATGCATACAAAAGTTAATGTTAATACTGCCCAGTTGTGCATGCTGATCTGAGTATTTCCTGTTCCTGTATGCCATAAGGTACCTGTTAATATGACCCCACTCATCTGATGCATCAGAAATTACAAGGACAATGGAAATTTATGCAGACCATTTTTTGAGTATTCCCTAGTCTAAAGTGTTTGTTCAGGCTCTTCTGTTGTAAAATTTTCTGCACTGGTCACTCAGATAATTCTATATTTCCAAGCAACAATATCCAAATCTTTGTTTCATGAATGCTACTGTTGACCAAAAATTGAATCGTGAAAAAGAATAAAAAAAAAAAAAAAAACAGCTACCAATATTTCCCTGGCAGCTTCAAAAGTCATCTGATGGAGATACCATATTTCTACAGCAGCGCCATTTTAGGTACTGTTCGCCCAAACTGTTACAAATTATGGGTTAATGACCTAAGTCTTGTACAGCCTTACCTCCCTGGCTCAGCCTATCACAACCCTTCATGTGAAGTCTCTCGTAGAATTTCTTTCTATCTGGTGATACATGATTAAACCATGAAGACTTGCAATTTATGGCTGGGAAAGAATCACTCAGCAGATAGCAGACAGCACTAAATGAGCAAGCATCCTTCCATGACACCTGACCCTACAACCCAGAAAAATTCATGAACAGTTGCGACTCCTTAACTAATAATTGTGGACAATTTGAATAAGTTAAAATTTACTATCCAGTTATGTGTCAAAAACTTGCTGTCTAATGGCAAACAGAGCAGACTCTGGTCAGACTGCTTATGTAGGTGAAGCGCTGGCCTACTGATCCAGCGGTCCTGGGTTCGAGCCCTGCTGTAGGCGGGAATCTTTCCTGGTGAATGATTGTCCTTGGTCGTATCACCAGTAAACAATTCTGATTCTTATTCTTTTAAATTGTAAATGAGGTTCCATTGCACAGGGTCTTTCATTATCACCCTCCCATCTTCCTGATATGACTGAAATACAGTTAAAAAGTATGTAAAATCGCAAGTCATCCATCCATCTATCTGCTTCTTTGCTGTCTTACTTGATCAAAAGAACAATTTGCTAGAGAGAAACAGGGGCCGTATTCATAAACGACTTAAGTCGTTGCTATGCTGTTGCTAAGGCTAAATTTCTATGGAGATCGCTACAACTATGAAATTTGCTCTAAAGAAAGGAACAGTCTGATAAAGACTGTTTCTCCAGAGCAACTTTCATAGTTGTAGGGAATTTCTTTCATAGACATTCAGCATTAGCAACAGCATAGCAACCACTTAAGTTGTTCTATAATACGGCCCCAGGACCACAGTCAAGACATTAACACTTGAGCAGAGGAGGTTTAACAATAACATAGGCCCTGGGAACATGCACTGCTGCATGAGTAATTCTTGAGTAAAACAATGCTTTAAAGTGTGTAACAATACTAACTTTTCAATCTTTGTTATGTTTTAGATCTGCTGGCATTAAAATTATTTTTCTAACCATGAATTATTCTGATTAACAGGTGGGATGTTTGTCATGTGTAAATATTTTTAGGTGAAATGATACACTTTTAGTTGGGAAGCAACTAAGCCATTTTCATTTTTTCCACCTTTCCCAATGGAGGTCAGCTCTTATAGGAACGAATTTGCTTCCCCAAGAGCAATGTTTACCTTTAATAAGAGTAGACCATTTTTGGAAGGATCCTGCTGTCCACAGAAGCAAACATGTTAAAGAAAATATTGAGGCGTACTTATCTACCTTTATTCACTTGAAATGTATATGTGAAAACAATAACAAATATGTCAGACATTATGATCAAAGCAACAAACCTTAGCTGCTCTTCTCAGCAAAAGAGTTCCTATCAAGAAGAACAACTGCCCTGTCATTTCTGTTAAGAAAGCGTCCCACTCTGCATTTTGTTTTCTTGGCTGAGAAGCTTCATTAAGATCTATATCTAGCCTGTAAATTAATTAATTTACATTTACAGAGTGTTACGAAATGGATCCGATCGTCGACTATGTCGTCGAAATTATTTTAATCCTTTCAATCAGTAGGGCTACAGTTTTTAGGGCAACTGTGGTAATAAAACATTTATGGAAATTGTGGCTACGTTATGCATGGGTTGTTTGTGAATACCTCTCGTGGACAGCGTATTGCATGATTTTAAGGTGAATACCTGCACAAGTCTCTTGATTGTGGACAGCTTATTGCATGATTTTAAGGTGAATACCTGCACGAGTCTCTTGATTTAAATGTGAGACGCATACTATTTATACGCCTATCTTTTATTGAAAAGTTAGACGTGGCTGTTTAATTCTAATACGAAAGATGTTAAATTGTTGGCGTGTGCCCAGATTCTGTGTTAAGACCTGAAGGGTAAGATTTTATCATATTTATTCAGAATTGTTTTGGCTAAGAATGAAAAATGTGACTTCTGATTGATATGGTATTATTATGTGTCGACTGATTTTGTTAATGATCATGCTGCGCATAATATTTTGTATATTAGGATTATCCACTGATTTTGTTGGTAATGATCATGCTGCGCATATTTGTATATTAGGATTATCGACTGATTTTTGTTGGTAATGATCATGCTGCGCATGATATTTGTATATTAGGAAGTTTTGTAAATTACGGAAATAGTTTATATCACTGATGTTGGTTGCAATGGTGCGTCTATTTGACGTCCAGTGACGTCAGTTGCATTCATGTTATTCATGTGATGTCTGTTGCATTCATGTTATTGCGACATCAGCACTGTTTATATTAGTGTCACGTATACGTGGCCTATAGAAGTAGATTGATTTGTAATGGAACTAATTTACATACTCGTGACGTCAATTGACGCCATAGCATGCACCGCATTAAGGGTTTTTTCCATAAGTTATAATGGTAACATTTGGTCGTCATGCGTTTGATTTGCCTTCAATAGATGACGTCATATGGTATAACATCATTGGCGTCATGATGTCAGATCAAACGTTATGATCCCAAATGTGTTAGAAACGCCTATTAAGATATTCTATGGCAAATAGTAATACGCTTAGTTTAAAGAAATGAATTAATACATATGCGAGTTAAGATTTTGGTCAATCAATTTAATGTAAATAGGTCATTGTTTAGATTCATTCATGTTTTATGTGGGATATGTCATGGTAATACCTGTTGGCGTCAGTATACTTCTTGATAATGTTTGGCGTCAGATCCTTCGACGCACATGCGTGGTAGGATCTACGTTTCTTCATTGGCGGAAGTGGTAAGCACAGTTTTGGCTTTACATCGTGATCGCGAGTTGTGTCTAGTGACACGGCTGGCGTGTGCACATTATGCTCGGCATTCGCCGAGGGCGTTGTATGGTATTTCCAAGACAGGCCCAAGTCTTACGTATTGTTATTATGTTGTTATAACGTATTAAGTGTAAGTTCGTTATTTTTAGGCACATCAAGTCCGGCAGTCAGCTGTTAGGGTCTCACCTGGGGATCCTATACCCATCTCCAGGTTAATACCAACCCGGGTAGAGGCAGTTACAACGCCGCTTGTGCATGTTTCCTAAGCAGAGGCGGGAAGCACAAAATGTAGGCGAAGTCCATGTTATTACTGCGGAGGTGAAAGTGGGACAGTGTTCGTCCACTAAAGTGTCTTATTATATATAGACTGGTCCCTGGTACGATCCAGGGAGCGACTAGTATATAAGCGTGCGCGTATTAATATAAGTTGGTGTTCCTCATGTTATATGGACTGGCCCATGATATGATCCAAGGAACGACAAATTGAAGTCTACCAACATAAGGCCTTGTTTTTTTTGTATGAGCTCAAACTAACAATTTTTTTTGTTCTTTGTGTTTTCCTTTAGTTCATGGCGCTGAGCAGAGTACGGTGTTGACGTCATACGGTAATCTATTTGCGTATTGTACGCAAATCGATTGCAGATTTGAAACAAACACCTTACTGAGGCCAGCGACATGAACTGATACCGTAGAAAAGCATGTACTACCCGCAGAATTATGCCTCAGATTTTAGGACTGAAATAGCGGTGCGGCTTATACAGCAGAACATGTTTTTTGAGGGAACATTTTCGAAGATTTTCTCGGAGAAATTCACTGTTTGAAACACCCAGTTGGTGTTTTCATCTTACGATAGCTTGCAACGTTCAATCTAGAAATATCTAGCCCATATAAGGCATCGTACCTATCAGCCAGAGCACGTTTGTACGGCTGATCCAACTATCAAAGTCAATTTTCATCTTTAGAAACAGAGAAATACATTTTCAACACGTTTTTCAAATACTGCGAAAGTTTACCAAGTCACGCGCCTTTCCTGTCAATCAATCTATTTTTAGCTGTGACTGGTTGTGGTACAATTTGTGAAACGGATTCGGGTATATTGCGAAGCTGATGCCGAATTTGATGCGTAGTAGTTCCCTTTCGTAACACATCGCTCTCGAACAGCCGAATCCGGATTCGGCTAATTTGACAAATCTTTAAACGAAGACGGAAGAGTCCATTTAGGATGTGTCTGGGCGATAAGAGACCGTATGCCATGTGCGTATAGAGGATATACATCAAACTTGCGCAACTGTGCTTGGCAAACAACGTCATCAATTTTTACTAGATAAAGTCCTCAGGATTCATAATATGTGAACAAGGAAGTCTATGGCCAGACAGAGAACATGCGCAGGCTGATCTTTGTTTTTCCGATTGTTACTTTATCTTGCGAAGCCAATCACACTAAACCTCGTTGTCCATGTGAGTTCTAACGCTTATTACCGCTGATTGTGCAATCATCAAAGTCTTTAAGCCAATCAATTTTTATTAATCTTTTCATGCCGTGCGGTCAAGCGATATATATTTTTTTCCAGTGACTGGTTTAAACCGGTTGATCAAAGCACCGCCATTAGAGCGTCAGGCGTGAAATATAAATTATGATTTTGATTTTGTAAACTACCTTTTCAGTAACGTTTTAAGGAATAAGAAAAATAAAAAAAAATGTTTATATAATAATAAAATATGTTATGGCTTTTATATCATGTACTTTGAATATACCGGTATGACGGCGCGTGCAAGAATGCGGGCGAGCGCGCGCGCGGAAAAAAGTACCAACGATAAAAACACTGCTGTTGACAAAAAAACGTTTAGTTTTATAACTTTTTTAGCGTTTTTCAAACCTTGGTGAAATCGGGCTTTATAGATGCGGTTAATACACCAGAAATACGTTTTTCCCCCAGAATTTCCTCCAAAATCCAGGTGCGGGTTGTACGCAAATGCGGGTTGTACATGCCTTTCTACGGTATGTGTTGTATATCATTGTAATTGTGACAGTTGTAAATTGTATTGTGTATATAGAATTTACATTTTTTTAAACTTCAAAAAATTCTAACGTTGTTAGAGTTTCCTTGTTAGTGTAATACACTGGTAGATAGCCCTTTAACCGGAAGTCACCCTCCGCCGTCCTGGCGACGCATAAGGCTCTACACCCGTGTCAACCGTGTGTAAAACCTTCTGCGTAACACAATCTGTACAATTGCAAACAGTGAAGATTATCATCACACTGGTCCAGAAAGAGCAGTCTGCTCTTGGCCTACTCTGGTCGGCAAGACATTTTTGTCATAAACTGATGTCATATACCATACCCAAACTGTTTCCAAACATGATATGTTCAAGAACATATCTAATGAGCAACAAAGCCTTGATGAAAAGCTGTGGATCCCTACATAAGCATTACTTTTGGGGCTAAGCATGCAGTTCCTTATTAGTCTCAAAACCTGTATTGTGATATCTGTGACACCAAATCATCAAAGTGATATAAACTGTGGGATTTCATTAGAATCACCATAGCGACATATGTAGTTGAATCTTAGTAGGATTGCCACAGCAACAAGTGCAGAAGAATCACTCAATTGCATGTTGCCAAATTGCCATGATGATTCTATTGAGATTCCACAGTATATGTTGCTATGCTGATTCTAATGAAATTTCATTGCATGTTGCTACAATCTCAGTAGAATCCCCATAGCAACATACGCAATGTGCTCTCATTAGAATCACCTCATTAAGGCATTTTTTTATGAAAACCCACAATTTTCAATTTTGTGAGTAGGGAGTCCTGGTAACTCATCGGAATAAGCGCTAGCCTGCTAAGCCAGCAGTCCTGGTTCCAATACTGCCAAAGGTGGAAATCTTTTCAATCATAAACGGGATTCCATTGTGAAAAGCCTTTCATTATCACCCTCCTATTTTCTGATATGACTGAAATACTGTTGAAAATGACTTAAAAACATAGAAGTCATCCCTCCATCTATTCTGGAGTAATAGAACATATCAGTAACTTTTATCTCTTTTGACCTCTGACCTACTTACTGGTGTATGACCTTGACACAGCTGATCATATCCCTGTCATCTGCTGTTAATCTCAGGAAGGCTAGATTGGCCAGGGCAAACAGTTTCTGAGTATAAAACTGGCTATCACCATTACAACTCTTCTGGTCCTGGTACACCTAGATAGTAACAGAAAAATATTTTCTCTAATAACTATAAAAGTCCCCCTACAAGCTTTAGCTATGACCATGACCATGGCAGGCAGTTCTGAATTACTGTCTTAGAGATCATCAAGCGGTATGGATAATATGAGCTCAAACTTGAATGTACAATTCTCCACCTGTGACCTTGATTTTGACAGCCAAGGGGTTCAGATTAAATATCATTTGGATCATTATCATATATACAATTACCAGTCCATGCATACACTTTAAAACATAAACTCAAACTCCTTAATGAAACTGACATGAGTGGGAACACAACCGAAAATCCCATCCCATATATGTTCCACTTTGACTCCATACTTTTCTGTGAAACTCTTCCAAAGGTACAATTTAAAATCAGTCCAAGCTAAAATTCAGACATGTTTATAAGTTTTTCAGTCGTCCCTATAAGCTTTTCAATTTGGGTCAAGTTGGGTGAATTCGGACAGCGGGTAAATTCGGACATACCATTGCAAACAGTGAAAATCCAGATGAGACTGCTCATCATGAGTCATCTCATCAGGATTTTCACTGTTTGCCCAGTTAATTTTGTTTTAATTCCAAATGACTGACATATAAAGGAAACAATGTCACTGTCCAAATTCACCCGGTCCAAATTTACCTGACTTTACCCTACTCCAAACATTTTAGAACAAGGGCTTCGCAAGCGGCGCATAATACGCCCTTTTTAATGTCATAAAGGAGTATGGAATGAACAAGATTGTTTACAAAAGGATGGATAGGCAGACAAACAGGGGCAACCACTCTATAACTAATGACGGCAACATTATTCAAATATTTAACACATCAAATACTATGAGTATACCAAAAATCAGCTTCAAAGTTATTGTGGCTCAAAAGTTGAGTAATGCCATGGTTGAACAAGGGAGATAATTCATAAACCAAATATACTAGATTCTTGGCTCTACTACATTCCCCTGACAAAATCACATGTAGGGTTAAGGAATCACAGAGGAAACAGGAAATTTATGCAAGGGCAGATAATTCAGTAAGCCAGAGTTGTGGTTCTTGCTCGGGATACATGCCCCATTATTATACATATTCCTACAAAGTTCCATTCTAATATTTCAAAAGGTTAAGGAGATATGGAGTGACTGAGAAATGCCTAAAATTACTGATCAAAGGGAAGTAACTCCAAAATGAAGAAAGGGGGAGCAACCATTCTTGTATGCCACGCATCGTCTTGTGATCATGCACATTGCTATAAAGTTTCATCATGATATTCCAAACGGTTACAAAGTTAAGGTATGCACAAGATATGTATACACAAAAATAACCATAATCAACTAATGAAAGGGATGTAACTCTAAAATGAAGAAAAGGAGAGCAGCCATTTTTGTACGCGACACATCGTTGAGACTTCATACACATTGCTATGAAGTTTCATGAAGATATCCCAAACGGTTATCTAGTTATGGCGCGCACAAGACTGGCAGGGAAAAAATTAATCAAAGGGGCATAACTTGGAAACTAAGGAAGGGGGAGCAACCACTTCTGTACGCGACACGTTCCCCCAACCTAATACATATTCCTACCAAATATCATGAATATACCCCAAACGGTTAATGAGTTATGGAGCGCACAAGAATGTTTACGGACGGACGGACGGACAGACGGACGGACGGACGGATGGACAGCGCCATGACATAATACGTCCGTTTTTTCAAAACGGGCGTATAAAAAGACATCTGAACCAATTACTGTAATTATCCTTATATTCAAATATTCAAACCAGTTGGTTTTACCATCTAGCAAAGAGTCAAAGAAATTGCTAGCATAGACCCTAATCAGACTTTCTTCTATGAAGCAATTTGCTCTGAGTGTACACTATTTCTACAAGCACTTCAGTCCCAGTATCTGGGTCATTATGGCATAACACATAATACTCATGCAATTCCATACCTGGTATATATCAGTCAAACACTCATACCATTCAATACTGTCAACAAAAGCCAGTGTCTTCTCAGTCTGGACGGCATGATCATAGGCTCTGTCAACATCACGGGACTGGATATATAGTCTCAATAACTTCACATGCAGCTTCACATCCTGGGGATTCTTTACCTATATTTCAGATAGAGAAACACATATATCATATTGATAAAAAAAACATTTTGCTCTTAGTGGCAGTCTGAATGGTGTACAAGCCTAGCTAGTTGTTTAAAACTAACCACGTCGTTTGTTGACAAGGTGTTTTATTTTCAAATTTAGCATAGGCCAAAACACTGCCATTTTTTGGCAAAAACTATTAGCATACATGTGTTTGATTTCATGTGAACTAGAGGACTTAATCTTCAACTAACAACTTTTTTGAGCTAACAATGCTTTGAATAAATGAGCCCAGATATTTAGAGTGTTATGGTACCACTATTACAACACCTGCTCTTTGATGATTTAAGAAACCTTTTAATTAAAACAAAATTTGATAATGCTTATGATATTGTTTTACTAGTGACTTCCAGAAAGCAGGATACCTTGCACAGAAGGGTATAAAGACTTGATAGCAGTAGATTTCAACATTATCATCTAAGTTAGGAAGACCTCCTAAAAAATGATGGACAAATGGAATCTGGTGCCCTTTATCACACAATGCTAAAGCAGATGCAATGCAACAGAAAATTTGCTTACCAGTTCAGCACTGATTAAGTGTTCTAATTCTGCAGCATCTCCTCGTCCATCTACCTCTAGAATTCTCTCCTGAAAATGAGACAGACCTAGTTTAGAATAGAATTTAAATAAGGTGAATGGGTACGCTTTCAGAAGAATTAACTATGTCATTTTCACTTTTGCCTCCCTTCTCAGTGAGGGTCAATATTTGAAGGATGTTGTTGTGTTATTGTTTAACATCCACAGTAAACAGCTATGGTCAAGTCGGGACGGTCAGTTAACCTAACCACACTATTCCTGGGCAGGCTTAGACCTCCTAAGCTGTTAACCAGTACTAAGTGCACTTACTTTCACCAGTAACTGACAACTGCCCTTCTTGAATCAGCAGAAGGAGAAATGAAAGTAAGTGGCCGGTCCGGGAATCGAACCCAGGACCTCTGGCTTATAAGTCAGGCGCCCTACTAATTGTGCTACGCAGCCCAGCAATAATATTTGAAGGAATGAATTTGCTCCTTCAGGAGCAAATTCATTCTTTAAAGAGGTGTCCCTGTTTTGGAAAATTTTGTTGCCCGAGGGAACATAGACAGACCCGACCAGTAGGCGGACACTTTTGCGGGCGTCTAACTAATGTTAAAGACTCCAATGCATACCAGACTACCAGATGGGCATGCAATTTCAGGAAAATCCTTATGCTAAATATAGACAAAAGCAACATGTGAAAAAAATCATCTGCGCATGCACAACAAAATGCTGTTGAGGTCATGCTATTGATGTATAGAAACAAGCTTATCGTACCAGTACGCGGACACCTTAGAATTTGAGTAAACTAAGATGACAATTATACGGGGCAATACCAATAGAATTATTGATATATGTAGTTAGTAAAACAGTATAAAGATTGTCAAGGATTGTTCTGATTTCATATCGACACATGGATGTTGGCTTTGCCTGTTTGCATGCTTGCCCCAGCCAAAATGATGCATCGATCGTGATACCCGTCAGCACCAGCCCTGCAAGTTCGAATCTGTGTTGTGTAAATATAAAAGTGAATGACAACTGGATAAAGAAATGGTGCCTTGAAATAATGTTACAAAGTCACTTGAATTTAGAAAGAATCTTAGTGTTTATTTCATGCCAGACACAAAAGTGTCCGCGTACTGGTAGTGTCCGCGTACTGGTTGGGTCTGTCTACAGAAAGTCACAAAAGTTGTCCTCCTTTGTGGAAAAGCATGGAAGTGGACCCTCCCACTGTAATTTATAAGTGTAGCCAATAAGCAACAAAGTGACTGAATACATGTCCAAGAGAGATAACTCTAATATGGCTCTCTTTCCCTCTCATCTCACAGGGGCTACTCTTACTATCTCTAGAAAAGCAAAATTCTGTCCTATAAAAGAGCCCCATTTGGAGCATTTTTTTATGTAGCAGAAAGCGAATACTTTTTGGCTACAGTTGCTTCCCTTGTATAATGATGACCAAAGAAGCATACAAAAATGTTCTTAGTAATTTACATTCTTAAAATCTTTGAAACTGTACTGCTTGAAGTCACTGTAAGGTGACTGTGAGCTGACAGTATTATACAGCAGAACTTCAATGGCTTGAACAGGCTTGTTGACTATGAAAATTAGTTCCAACCAAAGGTTGTTCCAGCCATCCAGGGCTAGCTTCTATATAATTGACCTCTAGGAACCCAAGAATGAGTTCTAGCCAGGCAGGGTAAACGAGCCATCAGGGTTCGAGCCATTGAAGCACGACTGTTATGAGTAATGATTCGTAATATTTAACTACCTCAGCAAAGAGTGCTAACACAAACCAAACTGTAGTGCCTAATTTCTAATTCTTACCTTAAGCTTGAAGACAATAAAATGATTAGGATAGTACTTCTCAGCTTGTTCAATCCAAAACTGTAAAGATACAATAATATGAACCCTGATATGCAAAAGGGAGTTTACATACATATTAAAACATAAATACTTGTGCCGCAAACTATTTTCAGCCGTGTTTTAACAGACACAAATCAAACATTAACAAGGCCATTCATGTGCCGATAATGAAGAAATTTGTGGCTTTTTGCACATGCAAGTTTCAGGGCACTACTCCCTCAATACAGAAGCCAATGGGTAGTTTGCAGTTGCATTTATCGATGAAAGTCTTGTATGCAAGTGTCATACAGATTCCAATATTCTAAAAATTAAAAGCAGGTGACTTCGAAAAGGAAATTTCAGTGAACATGATTGTGACTTGTGAACTGCTGCTAAAGGTTTGACAGAAATTCACAATAGCTGATCATGGCCTAAAACAAGAATTTTGTAGAAATGCATAACGCATGTAGGTATCCGCTAGGTAATGACAATGAGGCCGAAAAATAATCCCTGAACATTTTCCCGTTTTTTATAGCACTGAGGTTGAATTTATGCACCAATAGCGAAGAAATGTACTTTTTCATTGCATTATTATTTACAAGGTCCTTCTGGTGGGACAAGTGAAAAGTTTCCAGCCCTTTATGCTTTTCAAATAACTCAAGGCCAGCGGAATTTTACGGGTGACCCATACAGGACAAGTGGATAGAAGAAGTATTCCCTCAGCCCTGCCTGCTGTGTTAGAATTTTCCATTAGGACTACCTTGCTGAGTTGTTCTATGAGAGGCTACAGCATATCCTATTTTTTTCCAGATATAAGACAGATGTTCTATATTCCAAAATAATCCCAAAAATCTAGATCCATCTTACAAGATGGATCTAGATTTTTGGATTGTTTTGGAACATGAAATCCTATTTAATAGCCAAATTTTACAAGACTGTTTTACATATCTGGGGTACTTCTTGAGAGAGAAACAGCCCCATCTTAAAGCCAAATAAATAGGGTATTTTTTTAATGAGAATGAATAAAGATTATCTCAGAATATCTTATCTACACATCTTTTCAATATAAATATACAAAAGGTACTAACCCTGGCATTGTCCTTATTAACAGGAACAGAAGAATCACTGTACAACTCACATACTGAAAAATAAATTAACCATATTTATTTGGCTATATGGTACAAAAATATCTGAATAGCCAGGACTGAAATGCTTTCCCATGTCTCCGGCGTTGTATTGTGAAGGAACGCGTGTACCTGACCTAGGGTTCGTCCATTCATTATGTGGACTCATCAGGGGAATTCTGTCTCAAATGGACTCCAAAAGTGCGAACCCAAGTATGATTTGACTGATCAAAATTGCGCCTTATATAGTCGTGAAAAATGGCTCTCAAACCAGCTCCTAGAGCAGTTTCCAGCTGCCGAATGCTGCTGTGAGAGGCATTTTTGGCAAACCAGCATTGAAGCCAATGGTACCAGGTCTAGGGAGCCCGCATCCGGCTCCCAAGAAACCAGCTACAAGACCAGAAAAACTCAATCTCACGAAGAAGAAGCGGTTTGTGAATTATCACTACTAAACACTATATTCACCTATTGTGGTGTCTCTATTCACGTCCAAACTACTGTGCTTATATACTGAACAAAAAAGCTAACTGCTTCTTCTTCTTGAGATTGAGTTGTTCCGGTCATGTAGCTGGTTTCTTGGGAGCCAGATGCAGGCTCCCTAAACCCGGTACCACTGGCTTCAATGCTGGTTTGCAAAAAAAAAAACGGCTCTCACACCCACTTCCGGGATTCCTGTATTTGGACAGATGAGTCTAGTTAACAGTTAACAATTTAGTAGACCAAAATCAGACTGTTTGCTCAAGTGAACACTATTTGCTATTTTGTACTCATTGCTGGATAGTAAAATCATTTGATTCAAACTTTGCTTAGTCCTGTTGTGTGTAACACGTCATATCCATCCTTGCAATATATGCCAGCTGATCTCAGTAATAGCTGTCTGCATTTATGGTGAGTGGGTACACTTCAGGGGAAACAACTCTTTCATTTTCTACTCTGCCTCTCTTCTCAAAGGGGTCAAGTCTTAAAATGAAAGAATTTTCTCCCCCTGAATCAAAGTTTTTCCTCATGAACAGACCCCATCCTGAAAGGGTTACATTGTCCATTGTCCACAGAAACCAACAGTCTCAAGAGTTGCTTCCCTTTCAAAAATGGCAGAAAAACATGGAGGTGTTCCCATAAACCTAAAAAATCATACTGTAAGGCACATTTTATTGTGGCCTGTTTAATATAACCTGTTCAAAGGCTTTGAGAACAGTGCAGATCTCTAAATAAGGGATACTAATTAAAATTATTTTCGTGCATTTTTCTTAAAATCGTATGTTGTGACCTATGACTAAGGCCATCTATAGTAAAACAAGATCAAATTAACACTTTTTAGACCGGAAACCTGTTTTGAGGAACAGTGCAAACCTAGTTTAGATGCTGCAAAATGTGGCATCTGAACTGGGTCTACACTGTTTGTTCAAAGGAATTTCTATGCAAAATACAATATGTGAAAACATTCACCAGAAACCCCTAAAACTAGAAATGGGTTCATTCAAATGATAAGGATAGAAAAGTCCACTGGTCAAAAAGGGTTAACCAAAAATTACAATCAAAACTCCTATTTCTCTACAGTTTGGATATTAATACAGGAAATCTTAACAAAAGATCTATTTTTAAATATAGCACCTACTTACCTTTCAGTACTAAATCTTTCTGCTCAGGGTCAAGGTCAAGTGACCTCTTGTAAGACTCAACTGCCCTCTGTTTGTCCCTCACAGCCTCATATATCTGACCCATCAACTTGTGGGCCTGTGGAACAGATTCCCGCACACTGAGGAATGCCTGGACATACCTGGAGCACCAAAACAAAAACATTGAGACCCCTGACATACCATATTAATTCTGTTCTCTTCCAAAAGGACCAAAAAAAAATCTAGATCCATCTTACAGATGGATCCACATTTTTGGGCTTGTTTTGAAAGAGAAATCCGTGTCATGACTGATTTACACAAGACTGACTTACAGCTTTGGGGCAGTTTTGGCAAGGGAACACCTGCCTACAGCTGAATAATATGAGCCGTGACATGAGAAAACCAATAAAGTGGTTGTGCGCCCAGCGCAGACTCACATCAGCCTGCGCATCCACACAGTTCGATCAGACTCTTCGCTATGCGCTTAAAGGGTAGCTAAGTGTCTGAGCTATCTCCATGCAGACAGCAAAGACTGATCATACTGGGCTGATACCCAGGCTGATCTGAGTCTGCACTGGGTGCACAACCACTTTGTTGGTTTTCTCATGTCTCGGCTCATGGTAAATACCCTTTCTGCGATCATCTTCAAATTTGAACAACTTCAAAATATTGTTGATCAACTGAGATTATAGTGTATCCCTGATCAGAGTGATTCCTAGCACTTTCAGCTGGCACTGCATTGCATTCCAATGACCACAAGACAATGGTGCAACATCTACCCAATGTTGCCCTATGCAATGTCACAACCGACTAATATTGTCTTTACTCTGGGCCAACATTGACCAAAGGTCGGGTGCTCACTGTGTTGCTCTAGCACACCTGCCCAAGTCAATTGGCATGTGATCATTTAAATGGGTGACATCATTTGTAAGGCAGAAATACTAACCAATCAATAGTTCCACGAATATCTTGTCTCAATGCGAAAATCACTGTAGACAGTCAAAAATTTATTACTCTTACACTTAGGTTGGCTCATAATGAGTACATGTACATGTACATATGGTATACCATTCATATTCAAAAGCTTTAACAATTACTCCACTTGTTTTTTTTTTTATTTTTAAAGTACTTCCACGGCAAAATAGCCCATCCACAATGGGGTCTACCTCTATCGGACTTTTGGCAAAATATAAAGGCATCTCCGTCCCAGCACTCGCTTCTTAGACAGCAAATTCTTCCTTTAACCCTACTGCACTCAGAAAGGCCAAAACTCCATAGAGTTTTGGCCTTTCTGAGTGCAATAGGGTTAAGAGCTGACCCCATTGCGGGAAAAAAGAAAATGGCAGCATCAAAATAACTGCAACATGTACCTCTTTCCTGACTCATAGTCTCCAACATCATAATACAGCTTAGCAAACTGGAATCCTCTGGAGTTTCTCTGAAAAAGAAAGCCAAGAACAGAGCTCTAGATAAGAGGGAGTATTTTGTGATAATTAGGGATGATTTTTGTTAATTCTGCATAAAAACATATGTTGTGACCCCTCATCAGAACCGTCTCGTCGAGACGGTTCAGATGAGGGGTCACAACATATGGTTTCGATGACAAATAAGAAAAATTATCCTTAATTATCATCAGATACTCCCTCTTATCTAGAGCTCTGCAAGAAACTAGAGTTGTGTTGTACCCGACAGACTGAGATAGTTCGAAGGTGCCACCAGATATATTTTTTGAGGGGCTTGAAAATTCTACTCATCAACTAACCATGATGGGCGGCTCTTGTCAGAGAATAAGTGAATTTCTGACTGTTTCTAGTGTACTGAAGTCAATATATACTGTGTGTCACAGGGTTAGGTATATAATACACTTGTACTGCCTTGTGGTACAAACCGGCTTTTATTGCGACATGGTAGAGTGTTTGACTTTAGATCAAGGGTCCCCAGTGCGATCCTTTGCTGGGGCGTGAGATTTTTGTAAGAGTCTACGACAAATGGCGCCCACTGGAAATAACCCACATGTGCATTAGAAGTCCTTAAGTCTCATTTCCAGTGATTCTTGTACTTCTGAGAATTCAAGGACAAATTCAATATGGAGGGGAAGAATGTCACAGAGTAAAGGCTAGGTATATAATACACTTGTACTGCCTTGCGGTACAAGCTGGCTTTTATAGCGACGTGGTAGCATGTTCAACTTTAGATAAAGGGTCCTCAGTTTGATCCTCGGCCGGGGCATGCGATTTTTTAAAGAGTCCATGACATATGTCAAAAAAGTTCCTATACATGGAATTCTTTTTGGACTTTAAACCCTCAACTGTCTGCACAGAGAGACAGCTTCAGTTGTAAGTCCATTCCAAGTTCCAATTTAGATTATTGACCTGGGGAAGTATGAAAGTTTCAAACTGTCTGAACCGGCTTGTGGGGACACTGCCAACATACTTCTTATTTTTGAAAGAAAGAAATTTACTTTGTTTTCATTCAGTCATGGACTTATTGTAGCATTTTGTACTTCAAAATAGAATGCAAAATTTCCTACAAAATATAAGTAGAAATGATATCACATGACCACAGAAAGCATATAATTACCACTGAGCACCTCATTTGGTCCTTCCGTTCTAAATTCCATTTTGGGCCCTCAGAAACCCTTTGTTTCCAAAGTAAACACTCCAAAAAGTGGAGGAAAACAGGGGAAGTAATTACTAATGACAGCATAAAACTCACTTTTCTGGTTATATCCTGTTACAAATTCTGTGAAAAAAAAGTGGCAAAAAAGTGAGGTGCAAAAAAAGAAGGGGGGCGGGGACATTTTAAATGAGAAAAAAAATGGGGAGCAAAAAATTTTTATTTTAAGGAGGTAAAAAAATTGGGAGGCAAACTTTGGGGAGCAAAATTGTGAGGAGGCCAAAATAAATGGGAAGCAAAAAATAGGTGAGCAAGTATTGTTTTTATGAGGCAAAATTTGGGGAGCAAAAAATATTGGGAGGGAAAAATTTGGGGAGCAATATGAATTGGGAAGAAAAATTGGGGGGGGGGGGGGGGGGGAGGGGGCTCTTGGGGAGCAAAAAAAAAAAAAACTTTGGAGGAAGAACTTGGGGAGCAAAAATTTTGGGGCAGGAAAAATTTCTGAAGGAAAAAAAAATAGGGGAGCAAAATTTTTTTGGGAGGAAAAAAATTTTGGGGGCAATGGGCGGTCAGAATGTGGGTGATGGACAAAAAACAGCTATGAAATCAAAATAAGAAAATTCAAAATAGAGTTTTGACCAAATGCATATTGCTGTGAACAACTGTGCAAAATATCTCCTGTAATAAGTATGGGAGAGCAATCATTTTTGTCACTCTTTAATTGACTGAGCTTGGCATCAAGTTCACGGATCTCCCTATCACAAATACTGCTCACGTTATCTCTTTCACTGTCTCTTTTCTGATTGACGACTTTCTCTTCAAGACTTCTGTCAGCAGTTTTTGTAGGTTTTTTCCTTTCACAACTCTTTGAAATACTTCTAGATCACTTTGACACTTTGACTGAGTGGTCTTACTAATCCTTTCTGTCTCCTGTGCATGTTCATTTTCTTTTCTGTGTAACTCTTCCAGCTCATGTTTCTGTCACGGGCTCTTAATTTTTTTTTATATGTCCCCAGCCCGGATTCGCACCCGGAACCTTTGCTCTTAAGACGAGCACTTTACCACGTCGCTATAAAAGCCGGCTTTTACTCCAAGGCAGTATAAGTGTATGATATACCTAATTAACTACACCCTATGACATTTTCCCCCACCAGATTGGACTTCGTCCCCGAAGTTCCAGGCTAAAAAGCTGCATACAGAAATAGGCTCGAGGAATTACTGCACAGGGGTCAGGCTGGATTTTACTTTGGGCGCCAATTGTCACGGACTCTTAAAAAACTTATATGTCCTTAGCCCGGATTTGAACCCGGGACCTTTTGGCCTTTGGCAAGCACTCTACCACGTAGCTATAAAAGCCGGCTTGTACCACAAGGCAGTACAAGTGTATGCTATACCTAATTAATTGCACTTTATGACAGATTGTCACAGCCAACCAAACCAGACGGGTATCACGAATGAAGCTTTGGTTTGGCTGCGTCAAACATGCAAACAGGCAAAGCAAACAGCCATGTGTCAATATGAAATCAGAATAATCCATTAAATTGTATATACATTTTTATTAACTACATGTATCAATAATTTTATTAGTATTGCAGCCTATAAATGTCATCTTAGTTTACTCAGATTCTAAGGTGTCCACGTACTGGTATGATATGCTTGTTTTATACAGCAAATAGCTTGACCTCAATAGCATTATGTTGCGCATGCGCTGCTGACTTTTTCTTGTCTTCCTTTTGTCTATATTTAGTACAAGGATTTTCCTGAAATTTCATGTCCATCTGGTAGTCTAAAAAGCATTGGAGTATTAAACGTAAGGTAAAACACCCTTGAAAGTGTCCGCGTACTGGTCGGGTCTGTCTACTGGTCCGGAACATTTGGCCTAGCGGTTGTGTGCTTGCTTCATAATCTTGGGGTCCTGAGATGGATCCACCATGGGGGCGCTCGACTAAAGTTTCTAAACAGATTTTTTTCTCCTCCTACCACCTAATTATCGGTCTGACATATATTTTCATGGTACTTACATTTCTGTGGTTTTCCAAAAATAACTTTTCCTGACCTAGCGCACCAACTCTTTGACGTCATACTTACTGTTTTGACAGACGGGGAATCCCAGTATAATTTTATCAACAATTGACCACATTGCTACTGAACATGTCTGAATTTTATCTTGTTCATATTGTCATGCCAATTTAAACCTGTTTTTACTAATGCATATTTGCACTCATCTGTAAATGCTCCAGATATGAAAATACAAAACCATCCGATGCAACCAGGTCAACATGTTTCCTGTGGTCTATTTATAGTAACAACAAGAGCTGTCGCCTGACAGCATAGCTCGCCTGAATTGGTGCTTGCCCATCACACAGCTGCTATGGTGGTGTGGACTGCTATGCATAAAACTTCAGGCAAGCTTGTCCATAATGAAAACACATTTATAAACAAAAGCTATCTCAGAAATAAGTCTTAAAATAAAATTAAAATTAAAAAAATGAAATGAAATTTCAAAGTCCACAAGCTTGAGGTAAAAAAAACTGACGGGTAGGGGGAGGGGGGGGGGGGGGGGGGGGGGCTATGTGGACTGCTAGGCATAAAACTTCAGGCAAGCATGTCCATAATGAAAACACATTTATAAACAAAAGCTATCTCAGAAATAAGTCTTAAAAATAAAATTAAAATAAAATGAAAATGAAATGAGTTTCAAAGTACGTGAGCTTGAGGTAAAAAAACTGAAGGGTAGGGGGGAAGGGGGGAGGGGGGTTGGGGTTGGGGGGGGGTTGGGGTTGGGGGGGGGGGCTACTAGCATGTATCAAAACCCTGAACCATTATCTAACATCAGTCCAAGTATTAGTATCAACTGAGTCCATCATCGTGGCACTGTGAAATTATGTCTTCATAAATATAAAACTTTAACCAAAATTTAAGACAAAATTCTAAGTCGATGACCTTGACTTCAAGGTCATCCAGTGGGGTAAGTATAAGGTGTTTTGTAAAAACTCAAAAAAGAGTCTAACATCTGTTCAAGTATAAACTAAATCTCTGCAAAGCATTATGAATCAGTATGCAATTACAAAACTTTAAAAAAGACAAAAATTTCCCAAGTCCCTGACCTTGACATCAAGATCACTGAGCGGGGTTGGGGTAGTACATGTACTCTGTAGATCTAACTACAGTGCAAATATAAAAAGAATTCATCTATGGGTTCAGGAGTTATGTGTCTTTAAAAACTTTTAACCAAAACATCCAATCAATAAAAAGACAATATTCTAAGTCCATGACCTTGACATCAAGGTCACAGAGGGGGGTGGGGGTAGTACCTTCGAAAACTTTAGACCAATATCTAATTTTAGTGCAAGTATCAAAGGAATCCATCCATGGGTTAAGGAGATATTGGGCTTTATAAAACTTTAACCAAAACATCCAGTCAAAAAAATACCAATTTTCTAAGTCCATGACCTTGACATCAAGGTCACGGAGTGGGGTGGGGGTGGTACCCTGCTAAACCTTAGACCAATATCTAACTACAGTGCAAGTATCAAAAGAATCCATCCATGGGTTAAGGAGATATAGGTTTTTAAAAAACTTTAACCAAAACATCCAGTCCTAAAAACTGATGATGCGTGATGCAACACTCCCGCCAGTGTCATGGCTTAAATGAATTTTGTATTGTATTGCAGTGTTAAGGAGTAAAGTGGCAATTAGCAAACGTGATACATTTTTATTCTTTAAAAATAACAATTTTAAAGTTTGTTTGGGTTTTATGATAAAAGAAATATTTGAAATACAAAATGCCCTAAAATCAGACATGACTGCACTTTTGGGACATCTTACGAGCAGTTTTTTTGGATACCACGAATATGTATGATGTCATCAGAAAGTGTGGTGCTGAAGTTATAAACAAATATGGTGGGTTAACATGTGCTCATTGAAAGAAAAATATTAATATACTAGCAGATATCTAAGGTATGTTCCCCAGGGTGTGCACTGCAGGCGAAGTTGGGCGATAACTTTGCCTTGAGGCTCAAAACTTCACCCTAGGTTTACCGAAAAGCGAAGTTCGAGTCGCCCTGTTTTTCTGGGTCGCAAGATCAATAATGCGTCAAAATGACTGGCCCCGGTATATCAAATTTCAACGCCAATTAACAGAGCCCCCTTTCATTTATCAGCGTTAATCCCCTCACCGACCCTGATTGAGCTTTGATCTCGATAGGTGTTGCCGACATCAACTCGGTAAAATTAACACCTCGGCAAAGCCAACGGTAGTACAGTTAATCCACAAAGTGACGAGCGAAAAAGCTTTGATTGATTGATTGATTTGTTGTTTAACGTCCATGGTAAACAGCTATGGTCATGTCTGGACGGTCAGTTAACCTAACCACACTATTCCTGGGCAGGCTTAGACCTCCTAAGCGGTGAACCAGTACTAAGTGCACATACTTTCGCCAGTAACTGACAACTGCCCTTCTTGAATCAGCGGAAGGAGAAACGAAAGTATGTGGCCAGTAGACCAGGTTTCGAAAGAGCTTTGATCCCGCTGCTTTGGCTGCAGGTGTAAAGCGCATTCTGATCATGGTCTTCACTGATTTCTAACGTTATGGTATGAATTTTCTTATCTTTCAACTAAGGCGATAACGAGCAGAGTAGATATGACATGACAGTACTCACTTAGGCAGGCTTATAATGAGCATCGCAATCTTCAGAAGTTCAGAATGTTAATGCTGGCCGTGTAGACAAGTGCAGGACAGCGCATCAGGTTATGTTCTACATTGTTGTTCATAGAATTTTATGACTGCGAAAGTTCTGTGAACAGTGTAACCCTGACGCAGGGCTGCACTTTTCGCAAATGCATTACCCGAGACTTACTCATTCTCGTCGAATCATAGTCTACGTTGTTGTCACATATTCAGTATCGTTTACGGGATGAACCGGCAAATGAACAATCTCATGTCTCAAAAAAAAAAAAAAATAAACATGCAAAAATTGGCGCATTTAGATCAATGGAAACGCGATTACCAAGCGTAAAACCGGTTGTGCAGTGGTACGGTTACCATTGCTTGTTAATAGGTCAGTCACGTTTGTTGATTTCAGCTTCAGATCAAAGGACGCCGCCTCTGACACGTGCAACTCAATGTGTCAGATTGAATCGAGAGACGGGAGAAGGTATCTTAACCCAGACATACCCTGATAGCAAAGACTCGTATCAGCCTGCGCAATATTGTAATGCTATTGGTGTTTCCTGACCGCTAATAAGGTCTTTGTGATATGAGCGTCACCGTTACCCTTTGAAAAGCGAATACTTCCGAAGAAGCTTATCAGTCTGCACTCTTCGTATGTTCCATAAGATACATTTTATGTGGTACGGGTCATGAGTTCACCGGACTTCTCATGCAGCGACTGTCCGCTGTGACTAAAATATTTTCTAAGTGTCGGGTAAAATTAGACCTTACACCATCTGAAACTAAAGTTAATTAGAGTCTTCCTTTAATAGATTGTTGATCTAGTTAGTTTTCATCAGACTTTGTGAATGCGCATGCTAATCTGCGACCTATGCACACGCCGTTAAGTACCTTTTAAAAGTAGTCTTCGAAGTGGTGAAATCGCTTCCACGCGTTAGGCATTGTGTGTGTGCAAAAGTCTAAACCAGCCTGTGCAGTCTTGTCCTAATGGTCAGGTTTTGTTTCAATATACAACTAGTTGCCTCGGAACAAGACTGCGCTATGTACGGTGCGGTATAGAATTAACTTGAGATAACTCAGACCGGCATTGAGCCGACGACCGAAATCGCGACTTCTAATCAAAGTTTTTCTGTACAAACAAGCTATGGATAGGCGGAAGTTATATTATAGAGGAACAAAACTCGGATCAGCCTGCGTATCCGCGCTATCAGAATCTTGTCTTTTCGCATCAATATCTATGGCTGCTGAGAAATATCTTGCCAAGACATACACTCTGAACAGTCTCTGCAGATGCGCAAGCTGTTAGAGACTTCATCGCTACATTCAGTGTCGCAACACACTGATCGTAAGCAAACTTCAAAGACACCGCTAGACACTAATAATCGATCGGTGGCACGTGCCGATTTGTACAGGTGTGTCAGGAAGAAAGATACTTGTTGTGTATGCAAAGAAAACTGACATAGATCAGCCTGCAAGTCCCTGCAGTCTTATCGGAGTCTTCTGTGCTCACATACATGCATGAATGAACAACAATCAGTCTGCGCTGACAGTGTTCATTCTAGAAATTTCAAAACTGGGGCCCAAGGGCCCCTATCAGGTAAAAAGTGGGGACATTACAAAAAATTGTGGGCCCAAAATTTACGACTCACCTCAGTGTTTTGCCTTTCCCTTGTTGGGCCTGCTTTTGTTGATAATAATGTCTCTCAGTTACAGGAATCACTATGAAAAGTCTCTGAGCCACGCAGACTGGAAAGATCGTTTGTCATGTTTGTTTTCAATTTTTTCAGAGTCCCCGCCCCCCTGCGATTGACCTCTTTCTGAGGCATAGGCCCCAGACTGATTACTGATTTCAATAGGAGATGTGCTATTATTGTTGTTTTCATCGGTAGAAATCCTCCGACGCTTCGGAAAAAAGCTCAGAATTGTTCTATCTGTTTTGTGTATTACGCCGGAAATGACTTGCTTGTCCGACATTTTGAGAGAGAACACTAATTTCGAAAGAGAAATCTGATTGGTTTAGGCACCGCATTTGACCAATGAAAACGGCTGTTTTATATCACTGTTTGATTTACATTTGGTGCACTTGTTTATGACAACGGACGTACGCCATTCAAAATCTGAGCGCACGCCGTTCAAAATTCGAACAGCGACAACTATGTGCCAGGCAGACCCGGGTATGGAATTTTCTTTGCGCCCACACTACCAAATGCGTGCCAATGGCGCAAGGGCGCAGCCTAGAATGAACACTGCTCTGATGTGCAAATTTATTACGAATTGGGCCGGGAACAAAGTTACTGACAAGGTCATAACTTGTTTTTTCAGTTTTGTGTTTTTACTCCGATGGGACATGAAAAAATTACAAACGCCCCACTTCGCCTTGTTTCTTTTGAAGTCGCTTGGCTTCAGCTGGAAAGTGACTTGATGTCGCTCGTTTTCTTTATATAGAATAACAGAATTTATATTCCCCAGATTTCATTGCAGAGTTCAAAAGTTATTTAGCGAGCATCGCGAGCGGGCCCAAAGGGCCAGCTAGCCCGAAGGGCGAGCTCTTATGGTAGGACATTAGTCAAAAGAAAATGTAGATGATGTTGCATATATTGCTTCAGAAAACCATCGTTCGATTTCTTGACCGGAATTTACCTCCATGTGGGGGCTGCCATTATGATTAAACAGGAAGTTTGATCGATTTCAACAAACTGCCTCTCTGTTTCATCTCTGACCACTACTCCTGGTTGCTATTCTTCGTAGACACACAGATAAACACATTCTTATTCACAAAACCTGATATGTGTATGTAAAAAATTTTAATGTTCGACCGGAAGCTGAAAATAATCTGTGATGCAATCGTAACACTTC
This sequence comes from Ctena decussata, assembly GCA_963989385.1. Taxonomy (NCBI): domain Eukaryota; kingdom Metazoa; phylum Mollusca; class Bivalvia; order Lucinida; family Lucinidae; genus Ctena; species Ctena decussata. The sequence goes on from OZ022498.1 coordinate 122,426,492, forward strand.
GGTCAATTCCATAGGCGAGGATGTCCGATTGCTGCGATGTTGACGGGTTACTGTAAAAAAAATCCTGCATCTACACAGAACAGAATAGAATATATGGCCCTTCATAAGTGCTACAGCGATGCTCGCTTATAGGCAGTGCCTATTTTCATAGACCACGAATATATATATCACAAGGGTACTAGCAGGTCGGGAACAAGCTTGAATTGATCTACAGTAGATCAATTGGTCCACTTTAGACCAATTGATCTACCAAAATGCACTGAAATATGTGCTTTAAGCTCTTTGCATGCTCATCACTGAAAATTGCAAAATTATTTGATGGCTGAGTTTTTACTTTAGCTCATAGGATTTTATAATTGTTATCAGATAAAAATTTTGTCATGGAATTTTTTAGCAAAAGAGCATTTTTCGATTAATTTACCTGCTAATTTCAGAAAGTACTTGTTTTTCTGCTAAATTGTTTGATATGTAAGATTTTTTTAATAGATTTATTGAATTGAACATTAAAGCTGTCATACTGGTTCCAAAAAGAAATGATTTTAGCCATTTATTTTCCTAAAAACTCAGTTTTTAGCATTTAGCATCAGTTCTGAAAATTTAGTGCACATTCTGACTTGACATTGCATTTAAAGAAAGTTTTAAAATCTAGCCTGTTTTATTTCAAAATGATTTCTCAGTTATAAAATTGTGGGTTCATACATTATCTACCCAGGTTTGGGCCAAACTATCTAAATTTGAGTCGTAAAAAGTATGGACAGGAACATGCACAATTTGGATTTATTTTTGTCAGAAGTAGGTTAAATTTTTGCCTCTTGTTCTCTGTACATATTGCTGATCAATGCATAATACCAATTTTTCCAAATTTCTTCGGATTTATCATGATAAAATGCGATAATAGAACATGGTGATACAAATTCACTATTCATTGATAGAATCAGAAATGCCATTTTTAACCCATTTCAATTATTGTTTTTTTAGTACCAAAACGACAGCTTGCTTGTTGACTTCAACAAATCAATTGAAGAACCTAGCATAACAAAAAAATTTCAGAAAAAAATCAATAGATTTCTAAAATTAGCAGGTGAATTAATCAAAAAATGCTTTTTTGCTTAAAATTCCACGACAAAATTTTTATCTGATTACAATTATAAAATCCTATGAACTAAAGTAAAAATCAGCCATTAAATTTCTTTGCAATTTTCAGTGATGGGCATGCAAAGAGCTTAAAGCACATATTTCAGTGCATTTTGGTAGATCAATTGGTCTAAAGTGGACCAATTTATCTATTGTAGATCAATTCAAGCTTGTTCCCGACCTGACTAGTCTTAATCGTTGTAATCGTTGTAATCGTAGCCCTATAATGGCTGCAGTATCTCGCGGGTAAAACATATCTTCTATAGTATAAAACTCAGTACTTTCTCGCCGGTACTGTTTTGGTGGTGCGCGCATGAGACAAACTAAATATTTGAGAAGTGTTTTGATTTCTCCACAAACTCATCGAAGATTTCTGTTAATTGCACTCTGAATTCTTCATGGATGTCTTTCACTTTCATATCCAAGAATAAATCTGAGGTTCACTCACAGATTCCCGTCAACTGATGGAGTTTTACTGACAAACTATCTCTGATATCTTCATATTTTTGACACTCCTGAATATAATGTTCAACTGATTCTATTTCCCCACAACCACACAGTGATGTGTCTGACAGGCCTACTTTATTTAAATATTCTGATAAACAATATCCGGTTCTTAGTTTTGATATGATACCTGGGAATTTGGACTTACAATATTTACTTTTCTTTATATCTACTGTTGGTCTGAATGAATACAATGCTCTTCCCTTGTCTGACTGATCCCACTGCCTCTGCCACTTCTTGACACAAGATCTCCTAGCTGCTGTTTTGATATCTACCATGGTTATCAACCTGTTATCTTCCTCCATATCTTCTGCTTCCTGTGCTGCCTCTTTTGCCAGTCTACCTGCAATTTCATTTCCTATAATATCCGCATGACCCGGAGACCAGGCTATCTGTAGATCAATTCCTTTGTGCTGCAAGTGCCTCACTGATTGTTGGATTTGAGTAACTGTGTGTTTATGCGACTTGGTTTCCCATCCTAATGAGGTTATTCCTACAGCAGATTGGCTGTCAGAAAATAATTTGATGGAAGAAAACTGTTTTCTGTTGGATTCTTTTTCAAGGAAAGATAATGCCACTGAAATTGCTACCAATTCTCCTAGAAGAATAGAAGCTAACTTAGAAACAGGCTGTTTCAATTCAATGAATTCATAATTTCCTGGGAGCAGAATGCAAGCTCCTGCCCCACAGGTACCGGGGTTCTCTCTACAGGATCCATCTGTGAATGCAAAAACACTGCTAGGCTCACTTTCTTCTATAACTGACTCAATGACTTTTCGTCTCTCTTCTTCCTGTAAGCTTGTTCTATTCTTTGAAGAACCTAGATTATTCCAGTAATCTGGTTTTCGCCTTGAGGGTTGCAGTCCTTCCTGGTAGTTTACTTCGGGTTCAATATTATTACATGACATTCCGGTGTTAGAGCACATGTCCCCAAACTGAATTTCCATTTTTCCAAAGGGCGATATGACTCTCTCATATTTGTCCTTGAAGTTTTCCTCCCATCCAAAGAGGGAAGCTTTGATCAGGTCATGATCTTTCTTTGCCTTGATTTTCCCTAGCTCCCTGACTGCAAGTTCTTCTCTCCTTAGATTTAGTGGTAATACTCCAGCTTCCACTTCGAGTGCTTCCGTTGCAGCAGTAGCTGGTACTCCAAGACAAGCTGCCAGACCTCTGCGCTGAATCTTATCCAGTCCATAACAGTTTCCTGCTTGCCAAATTGGTGAGGCATACTCCAGCTGAGGTAGGAGGACACATTTGAATAGTTTTATCATATTGTCTGGGTCTATATGCTCTGTTCTGCCAAGTGTCCTGAGAGCCGATACCGTTTTCTGGGCTTTGAGTTCCAAATTCTTTATGTGCTCACTAAAAGTAAGTCTTTCATCGAAGGTAACACCTAACAATTTAGGATTTCTTGACCTTTTTAAAATCTTGTTTGTCATTTTAATTTCACACGTTTCATTCAGAACAGTCTGGTCTCTTGAAAAAATACAATACTCTGTTTTATCTACATTCACCTTCATTCTCCATTTCCTAACCCACTGACTAATTTCTGCCATGTCCTTCTGTAGTTCCTGTGCTAAACCTACTAAATCTCGTCCACTCCTCCATACCGTGCCATCATCCGCAAACTTGACTTTCTGGCTCGTTACTGAATCATAAATGTCAGCAATGTATAAATTAAATAACAAGGGAGACAATACTGATCCCTGGGGTAGCCCCAGATTAGTTTGAAATTGGACACCTTCTTGGTTCCTGAGTGAACAAACTGCAGTCCTTTCTTTTAGGAAATCCCTTCACCAGAACCACATTTTCCCCTGTATTCCTTTCTCATAAATCTTTAGTAACAAACCATCTCTCCAAACGGAGTCATAGGCTTTCTCCAAGTCAATCATAACTGCCACTGTGAATTCTCTCGTTAAATCCATTTGTGATATCCTGCGTTAGACGTAGTAAGGCTTGAGTTGTACTTCTAAATCTTCGAAAACCTTCTTGTACCTTATCAAGCAATTCATGGTGTTCAGCATATCCATATAATCGCGTGACTACAATTTTTTCTAAACGCTTTCCAAGGCAACTCGTTAAACTGATGGGTCTATACGCAGATGGGAGGTGATAGTTCTTCTTTCCATGTTTCATCATAAATTTCACTGTTGCATGTTTCCATTTATCTGGAAGTTTCCTTTCTTTCCATGATTTGGTGAAAAGGAAATGTATCGCATTTATAAGTTCATCACCTGCAGATTTTAACAAGTCAGTATAGACCAAATCTGCTCCAGGGGATTTACCCTTCTCCAACCTCTGAATTGCAGCTTCTGTCTCTTCAAATGAGATATCTCTATTTAAACTGAGACACTGTGTCTGTGTAGTTGAATTCTCCTCAACAAACAACCTTTTTTATGCCTACTTTCAGTTTGAAAAAAATTACAAAACAACTGGAAATTTACCTAACCTGATGCAGTGCCCTTAGCGACTATTATTTCGCTGTTTATCAGAGCAGTTTTTGTATGGTGACAGATAGAAAGTTGTGGTTGTTGCGGAGTTGTAGAAAAGCATGTTACTTGCTGACCGTCAGGTTAGGGAGAAGCTCAAATGGAGCTATATAGCCCGATCGAGCTATATAGCCCGATCGAGGTATAAAATGAATGGAAATTATACCATTATTGCTTCTGCATTTGCGCTGAAGCTGAACTGCAAAATTTGATATGAACAACAGTATAAAGTACGACAAACCTTTTATGATTTTGTAAAAAAATTTAACTTCCACCGTTGCGTTTTATGCAAATTGAGAAAAATTTAAATACAAGAATATCTTTGAGATGCCCCCTCAAACTGGACAGATATATCCACTTCTGTGTCATGGTTTACATACCTGCTACGCTGGGATCATATCAGAAGTATAATTGGACTGCAATTATAGAAATGTCAGGGGAATGGGATGAAACATGTTTACATATACATGTGGTTCTTTCACAAAAACGCAACGGCAGAAAAATCAAATTGCTTTGCATTCCAACATGATTTTCATCAATATTGAAAGTGCAGTACTCAAAATTTTGCAATTATATTCAAAATGGATTCAGGTGAAGAATCTTCCAATTATAATGCAATTTCTATACCTCCATCGGGCTATATACCTCGATTGGGCTATATAGCTCCATTTGAGCTTCTCCCTAACCTGACCGTTTCCCTACCGGTGGACTCGCAAAAGAAAGTTAAACCCCGTTATCTCAAGTCCTAATTACCTCTTTCTCATCCCTGATTCTATTCAAAATGTGCGATACATGTCTGTCTACGTCCCTTTTTGTTCTGAACATGGTTATTCGCTTTTAAATTATCATTTTATTTGAATTTTTAAACTGAAAGTAAAAGCGTGAAGTTTTGCGCCGCAAAAAAGGCCGTAAACGGGTCTGAAGATTCGAAGTGGCTATTTTGCCGGCTGCCGTGTAAGTAAAAATACTTACTGACACGGCGGCCGTGTCACGTAAGGCAGTGGAAATAGTGGCATCCAATTCTAGATGTCAGATATACACCACCAATAGAGGTAGGAGTCGTACTACAAATACGTCCGGTTTGGGAAGAAATGCTATTACGGATCATACCGGCCAAGATGAACCCAGGCCTGCTGGGGGTGACGACTGTCTCGCCCAACAATCTTTAAAGCCACCTACAAATCAAAGGGCTGGGACTCCCTCTTTGCAGCTTTCCGGAAAAGACAATATCCCCTCTCCAAGGCAGTCAACTGAACCCCCCCCCCTCTGACGAGGTGACAGTTATGGACCCGAGTACTCCTGTTATTCGCGACGAGAATAGCTACGAATCGGGAGAACTGAGTGTGGAAAACAGTACCTCTGCTTCTCACAGTGGCTCAAATGAAATAGCATCTCTACCACAGTCAAACGCAACTCCGTCTTTTTTATGCGACCCGAGCCTCAACAAAGAGCCCCCAGACCCAGTGCTTCCCACAGAAAGACAGTAGACATTGTTTCTTTCAACGTTGAAGGGGTGAAGGGGAATGCAGCAACACTGATAAGTCAAGCTAGTCGTGACAGAGTTATTTGTCTCCAGGAAACATGGCTATGGTCCTTTGAAAGTGATGTTATAGACAACTTGGTGCCAAACTATTGCTCATACGTACGCTGTAGTGATATGAATGACAATATATCAAACTTCCAAATGCCCAGAGGGAAAGGAGGAATTGCAATCATGTGGCCAAAAGCTTGGTCGAACTGTATCAGGCGCCTGGAGGATGGAAATGAGAGAGTACAAGCCGTTGAACTGGTGACTGCTGACATCAGTCTGTGTATAATAAATGCATACCTTCCCACACTCAATCTTCCGTCATCCCGAGACAGCTACATGGAGATGCTGGACGTGGTATATGGCATTACCTCAAGATACTCTGGTACTCATAAAATTGTTTTGTGTGGCGACCTGAATGGCTCCCTTCTACCAACCCGCTCGAACCCTCACGACTCTATGCTTAAGGATTTTGTTGCTGAACAACAGCTATTTCTGGACACCAGAATGGGCGATTCACCTACTTTCTTTGGTTACGGAGGGGGGTCATCACAGATAGACTATATTCTGACTAGTGATCAGTCGTTATTGCGGAATGTCTGCGTCGGAGAGTATTCCCCGATAAATATGTCCTCGCATGTCAGTGTGACTGCTACTCTGAATATAAATCAAGATAAATTATGTGGTACAAGTAGAAATAAGTCATTTAAAAAAGTTACAAAATTCTATTGGGAAAAAGTAGATGAAAATCAGTATCAATGTCTCTTGGAGAGATTACTGCAAACCTCAGACAGTACGTGTGAGCCGGTTGACCAACTCATCCAAATCCTGAATGCAGCCAGTAGAAGGACAGTTCCGAATAGATTGGTGAAGGTTAAGGGTCCAAAATTTAAACTGTCTCCTACGGTGAGACAGCTTGAATCTGAATGTAAAAGAATTTTCTATCTCTGGAAAAGCTCAGGATCTCCAGGCCCAGAACATCCTTTGACGATACAAAGAAAAATTTCCAAATATAATGTCAGAAAACAAATAAGAAGAGAATTCGCCAGTGCCAGGGACTCTTTCTACCATGAGCTCATGGAGAATCCCTCAAGTCAGTATTTCTACCGCCTTATACGAAGAAATCAGTCAGTTCGTCAAGGTCATCCTGTCTCCCTGATTGTTGGCAATGAAGAGGTTGGGGAAAGCCTGCAGCAGTGCAGAGCTTTTGCAGCATATTTTGAGGATCTGGCTGTTCCCGATTGTTACGCTGAAGGTTTTACACACGGTCGACACGGGTGTAGAGCCTTATGCGTCGCCAGGACGGCGGAGGGTGACTTCCGGTTAAAGGGTTATCTACCAGTGTATTACACTAACAAGGAAACTCTAACAACGTTAGAATTTTTTTGAAGTTTATATATAATGTAAATTCTATATACAACGATACAATTTACAACTGTCACAATTACAATAATATACAACACATATCAGTTCATGTCGCTGGCCCAAGTAAGGTGTTTGTTTCAAATCTGTAATCGATTTGCGTGCAATACGCAAATAGATTACCGTCTGACGTCAACACCGCACTCGGCTCAGCGCCATGAACTAAAGGAAAACACAAAGAACAAAAAAAAACGTTAGTTTGAGCTCATACAAAAAAACAAGGCCTTATGTTGGTAGACTTCAATTCGTCGTTCCCTGGATCATGTCATGGGCCAGTCCATATATCATGAGGAACACCAACTTATATTAAAACGTGCACGATTATATACTGGTCGCTCCCTGGATCGTACCAGAGACCAGTCTATATATATTAACACACCTTAGTGGACGAACACTGTCCCACACTTGATGTGACCTTCAGATCTTATCACAGAATCTGGCAAAACTGTGCTAACCACTTCCGCCTACATTTTGTGTTTCCCGCCTCTGCTTAGGAACCATGCACAAACGGCGTTGTAACTGCCTCTACCCGGGTTGGTATTAACCTGGAGACGTATATCGAATCTCCAGGTGAGACGTGGCTCTAAGTCCTAACAGCTGACTGCCGGACTTGATGTGCCGTTCTGGTCTAAACTCAGAATCTGGGCACACAACAATATAACATCCTCAGTATAAGAATTAACAGCCACGTCTAACTTTTCAATAAAAGATAGGCGTATAAATAGTATGCGTCTCACATTTAAATCATGGGACTCGTGCAGGTATTCACATTAAAATCATGCAACACGCTGTCCACAATCAAAAGACTCGTGCAGGTATTCACCTTAAAATCATGCAATACGCTGTCCACGAGAGGTATTCACAAACAACCCATGCATAACGTAGCCACAATTTCCGTAAATGTTTATTACCACAGTTGCCCTAAAAACTGTAGCCCTACTGGTTGAAAGAATAACTGATTGAAAAAAATAATTTCGACGACATAGTCGACGATCGGATCCATTTCGTAACATAGGTTTCCCCTTAGGGAGAAAAAAACATAACAATGTTTCTTTTCTGAAATAGTACGAAATGCGATCGAATCGTAGGCTATGTCAAAACTGGAAAACTAGCTATATACACAACAACGGTGCGATGCATTACGTGGCCAATCTATCTACTAAGGTAGTCCGCCCCCAAATTATCTTGGCCGCGGATAGCAACGATCCTGAATCTGTATGGCTGTAATTTCATGGCCCAACGCATGATTCGGGGATTGAGCACCTTAGCTGTCTGCATATAGGACAAAGGTTTGTGGTCAGTTTCAAGGAGGAACTCCGCCCCATACAGGTACTTACGAAATTTCTCAACACCCCAGATTATACCCAAACATTCCTTTTCAATTACAGAGTAGTTCTTTTCCCGAGGTAACAATTTCTTGCTAGCATAAGCAATCGGCAAACGACCTTCACCTTCGAATTCCTGAAGCAAAATAGCTCCAAGGCCAACGTCTGAAGCGTCTGTTCGAAGTACAAACGGGTTACCTTCTTGAAAAACAGGTAAGCGAAGAATAGGACTAGACGTGAGCCTACTCTTCAGGGTTTGAAATGCCCTTTCATGCTGATCTTGCCAATCTTTGATAGAATTAGGTCTATCCCGTTTAGTTAAATCAGTCAGAGGAGAAGCTATGGATGAGAAATTTGGGATAAAACGACGGTAAAACCCAGCTAATCCCAGAAAAGATTTAATTTGCCTTTTCGTACATGGACGAGGAGCATCTCTGATAGCCTGTATCTTGTCCTCTTGCGGTCGTACCGTCTGTCCGACGATATTGTGACCAAGGCACTCGATACTGCCATATCCGATCATGCATTTAGATGGTTTTGCCGTCAATTTGGCCGACCTGAGCCGATCTAACACTTGACGTAATGACGTCACATGATCCTTCCATGTTTCAGTAAATATCCACATGTCATCAACAAAGCTGTCAACATTTGGGAGATTGGACAATATGATTCTCATTAACCTACAAAATGAGGCTCCCGAATTGACCAAACCGAAGGGCATAGTTTTAAACTGGAATAAACCCTTAGGCGTTTCAAATGCCGTCAAAGGTTTAGACCTTTCAGTAAGACTGACTTGCCAATAACCCTTACTCAGGTCCATCTTTGTAAAGAATTTATGTCCCGATATTTTATTGATAACCTCCTCCATATTTGGCATAGGTTCTGCATCGAATTCCGTCACTTTGTTAAGCTTCCGGAAGTCGATACAGAATCTAACTGATCCGTCTTTCTTCGGAACTAGGACAACAGGAGATGAATACGGTGAAATCGACGGCTCGATTACCCCTAAATCTAACATATCCTGTATCTCCGTCTCCATGACGTTACGCGTCTTATACGGGATAGAATAACCTTTCGTCCGTATGGGTTCTGAAGTGAGTAGTTTGATATCGTGCTGTATTTGATCAGTTCGACCGGGTAAACTTGATAGTACATCCGGGTACTGTTTAATCAACGCTTCAACCTCCATACGTTGTTCTGACGTTAACGTATCTGAAATACTGACGTCATTATAAGTTTCCGGTTCCTTAGCTGTCGGAAAAGCACAATCATCAAGAGAAAATTCATCACTACCATCGTCATCAACCGACTCTGTAGTCTCAGTCGACAATAAACAATGTGACGGCACAGTACGACGTTCGACATACTGTTTCAGCATATTAGCATGATATGTACTCACGACACCATTGACGTCGATTTTATAGTCCATTCTATTCACCACCTCTACTACTTCATATGGACCCTTCCACTGCAATAACAGTTTATTACTGTCAGTTGGCAGTAATAACAGTACTTTATCTCCCACGTTAAAATTACGCGACCTAGCGCGTTTGTCATAATACGCCTTTTGCTTTACCTGTACTTTCCGTAAATTATCATGTGCTAACTTACACGTCTGCTCTAACCGTTCTCTCAACTCAATTACGTACTGGTACATAGACAGAACCTGCTCATCCTGTACCTCTTCAGACCATAATTCACGTAATATTGCCATAGGGCCCTTAACGTTACGTCCGTATAACAATTCGAACGGAGAAAACCCTAATGACTCCTGCGGAACCTCCCTTATTGCAAACAGTAGTGCTGGGAGATATTTATCCCAGTCTTTTGGACGTTCTGCGCACATCCTACGTAGCATTTGCTTCAACGTCGCGTGAAAACGCTCTACAAGACCGTTACAGATAGGATGATACGGCGTCGTGGTTAACTGCTGGAGTGATAACAGCCTGCTTACTTCTTTCATAACTTCAGCAGTAAACTGACTTCCGCAACCTGTTAACATTTCATCAGGTATGCCAACTCTACTAAACATCTCAACTAACGCTTCGGCTACGCGTTCCGTTTCAATGCCGGGTAACGCTACCGCCTCGGGATATCTCGTCGCATAGTCTATCATTGTTAAAATATAGCGGGATTTCCTGTCAGAACGAGGTTCTATCGGTCCAACTATATCAACAGCGACTCGTTTAAATGGTGTGTCAATCTGTGGCAACTTTCCTAAAGGAACCTTAGTGACACGACCTTTTTGAATAGTCCTTTGACATATGTCACAAGATTTACAAAACCTTGCCACATCACCACAAATTCCAGGCCAAAAGAACTCAGTTAACACTCTGTCCATAGTTTTCTTTATGCCCAAATGACCTGACATCAAGGTTTCGTGCGCCAATCTTAACACCTTTTCACGAAAACCTTCAGGGATAATAAGTTGCAAAGTGACCTTGTTTCCCTTAGTAAACTGCCTATACAATAAATCTTTCTTTCGGATAAACTTAGTTTCACCCCGGTTCAATCCACGACTAATAGTCACATTCCCAGATTCCACTCTTTGCCTTATGCCATTCAATTTAGGGTCAACAACTTGGGCCTGCTTCAATGCCTCCTTATCACTAGCAATAATTTGATCAGGAACTTTAAGTTTCCTATAGACCTCTTCACCTTGCTTAGCCTGTGACCTAGTCACTGCCGCCATTGCAAAATGGGACATATCGGGAAGTTTTGACCCGTCAATATTTCCAATAACCAGGTCATACAATGTATCTTCCATGCACAATGCCTCAGTTTTTCCTGTGAAAAATGGACAATCTATGTCAACCATTGCTAAGGGATACCTTTGGGTAGATTCATCAATCAAAGTTACATCAGATTCTCTACCAAGTAACTGATCATAGAAACCAAGTTTCTACGAACGACACACCCAGTACAACCTGTGTCCCTTAAAACTACAACAGTCTTACCATTAACCGTACCCTGCGCTGTTGGTAATCGCGACCTTAAAAAGTAACAGACACCTTCCCTATCCACGTTATCATTGATTAATGGACTTTCTTCCTTACTCTTATAGAGACCTTCAATTTCATGAGACCTATTCATTGTAGTTTTACAAAAGCTCATTTGATGTCCGCCACCCCGACCACGTCCGCGGGAATAACCCCGACCACGGCCACGATCTGAATTACTACCCTTCGTATGTACAGTATCGCTCTTACTCTGTGATCTTTGTGTCTCATCTTTCGGTGCATAACTACTCCCCTTACTTCCGCTATACCCGCTTGCACTTGCACCTACCTCCGCACTATATGCTTGCTTCCTATCGGGATTCTTAAAACATTTATATGTTAAATGTCCCTTACCACAAATACTACATTTTATCTCTGGCTTCGCACTCGGCTTATTATCAGATCTACTCTGAGTTACGCCCTTACTATCACGCTGCCCCTTATTAACACAAGCGTAGACACCGCCACGTGCTTCTGCAAATAAATCTGCTTCCCTAGCCATCTCACCTAGATTCGTGAATGTTTTCGGTTTCAAATGAACATACAGTTCTTTACTACAAGATTCTAAAAACTGATCTCTAGCGAAAAAATCGCAAACAGATTCATAAGACTGGTCTACCTTCGCCATTTTCAACCATTTATTAAGATACGACCTAAGTCTACTACTAAACTGAATAAACGTTTCGGACTTTTCAGGCCTATCATAGCGAAATTTCTTCCTAAATCCGCGTTCAGTCAGATCAAAATTCTTTAACAACGCATCTTTCAACTTGTCATAATCTGCTGCATCATCTACAGACAATCTATCATAAACATCAAGCGCGCGACCTTTAAGTAATGCGCTTAAATATGCAGCCCAAACGTTTTTATCCCATTTATTCGCCGTCGCGTATTTCTCAAACCTTGATAAGTAACTATCCATTTTGTCCTTACTTTCATCAAAATACGGTAACTTGGGATCTCGCGCATGCGCTAACTTTTCAGCCTTCTGTTTTTCTAATTCAACTCTAAACGTTACCTTCTGCAAATCTATCTGATTTTTTAACTCGCGTTGCTGCAATTCAAAACTATACTTCAACTTTTCTAACTCAACTTCGCTCGACAACTTCGCTTCCTTATCGCTTTCGACTTGAGACAACTTAGCTTCCCTATCTTTCTCGGCTTGCCGCTCTATGCTTTCAATTCACGCCATCTCGATTTCCCTATCCGCCGCAATCTTAGCTTCTTCCGTCGCCCTATCCGCCGCAATCTTAGCTAACTCAATTTCCCTATCTCTTTCGGCCTGCGCGATCCTAGCTAACTCAATTTCCCGGTCTTTATCGGCCTGCGCAAGCTTTTCTTTCTCCGCCGCGATCTTCTCTTTATCAAGTTCCCTTACCGCGTGCCTTTCTGCCCTCTCAGTCTCTTGCTGCTGCTTTACAAATTCCTGCAATGCCTGCCCCTCATAACCTAACTCCTTTCCCGTCTTAACTAACTGATCCATGACGCTTAACGTAATGCTCACGTTAACTTAACTGAAACCGACGTTCACTTATAGTCACACACGTTAACTAAAATGTTAACAATAATAATAACGAACTAATCCAACTAAAACGTTGATTAATTAGTATACTCGCGATCTGGACGTATCCATTAAAGTTACGTTCATTACAGACCGGAAATGACGTCATAAACTGACGTTGACTTTGCCGAGAATTACTTTTCACTTTCAAATGACACAATTAGATGACGTAAATAACCCACATTACAATTACGCCCAACTTGATCTAGCGTATCGGATATACAAACGTAACGTATGTAACGCAACGTATTAACACTGACACGACAACTGTACGTCCTACATTACAAAACCTTATAAGATACCAACGGTAAATCAAACTTAAGATTCCGCTATTAGGTTTAATTCATTGAAACGATATTATATAACGTTACGAGTGACCTACGTTACTAAATCAGGACATAAAATGGACCTCAGTAACGGTTACGACACAACGTACAAACGTTTGAATTAATGAACTAACAGATTGTCATGCAACAGCAGTGCCAAGGTACTCTCATGGACCTTAAAACTAAATATGTATCATCCGTGCCAAGACAATTCAGGTCTATATACCTCAGTTTCCCCACTCAGATATGCAACCTGTTACATTTTATCACAAATTAATGCATGGGCTATCGCACTTCATCACGCAGGGAATAAGGATAGTTGACCTTAACTGAGTGTAGGTTACATTTACAAGAATTTAGTGGCAAAATTGCTCCTCTAAAATTCACAGCCTTACAAACATCCTTACGTCACCTTAGAAAAGAATAATCAGAAAGTCAATAAAAAATGTCTGACAAAATTGTGCCTAGATACTGTATATATTGTCAATGTCTTACACTGGCAGATATTAACCGGAAATCAAATCCCACTTCTGACACCATGTTACGCTGAAGGTTTTACACACGGTCGACACGGGTGTAGAGCCTTATGCGTCGCCAGGACGGCGGAGGGTGACTTCCGGTTAAAGGGTTATCTACCAGTGTATTACACTAACAAGGAAACTCTAACAACGTTAGAATTTTTTTGAAGTTTATATATAATGTAAATTCTATATACAACGATACAATTTACAACTGTCACAATTACAATAATATACAACACATATCAGTTCATGTCGCTGGCCCAAGTAAGGTGTTTGTTTCAAATCTGTAATCGATTTGCGTGCAATACGCAAATAGATTACCGTCTGACGTCAACACCGTACTCGGCTCAGCGCCATGAACTAAAGGAAAACACAAAGAACAAAAAAAAAAACGTTAGTTTGAGCTCATACAAAAAAACAAGGCCTTATGTTGGTAGACTTCAATTCGTCGTTCCCTGGATCATGTCATGGGCCAGTCCATATATCATGAGGAACACCAACTTATATTAAAACGTGCACGATTATATACTGGTCGCTCCCTGGATCGTACCAGAGACCAGTCTATATATATTAACACACCTTAGTGGACGAACACTGTCCCACACTTGATGTGACCTTCAGATCTTATCACAGAATCTGGCAAAACTGTGCTAACCACTTCCGCCTACATTTTGTGCTTCCCGCCTCTGCTTAGGAACCATGCACAAACGGCGTTGTAACTGCCTCTACCCGGGTTGGTATTAACCTGGAGACGTATATCGAATCTCCAGGTGAGACGTGGCTCTAAGTCCTAACAGCTGACTGCCGGACTTGATGTGCCGTTCTGGTCTAAACTCAGAATCTGGGCACACAACAATATAACATCCTCAGTATAAGAATTAACAGCCACGTCTAACTTTTCAATAAAAGATAGGCGTATAAATAGTATGCGTCTCACATTTAAATCATGGGACTCGTGCAGGTATTCACATTAAAATCATGCAACACGCTGTCCACAATCAAAAGACTCGTGCAGGTATTCACCTTAAAATCATGCAATACGCTGTCCACGAGAGGTATTCACAAACAACCCATGCATAACGTAGCCACAATTTCCGTAAATGTTTATTACCACAGTTGCCCTAAAAACTGTAGCCCTACTGATTGAAAGAATAACTGATTGAAAAAAATAATTTCGACGACATAGTCGACGATCGGATCCATTTCGTAACACCGATGCACACCCAGACTATGATCAGAGCTACTTGGACCTGTCCCTGTACCAGCTAGACTTAATACAAGAGATAGCCCGTCTGGATCCTGATCGGTTGCCTGTTATCAGTGAAAAGGAAGTACGCCAAGCCATCAGATCTCTGAATTCGGGTAAATCATGAGACGGGATTAACAGCGGAGCATCTAAAATATTCTGGAAACGTTCTGCTCCGTATTATAGCAGATATCTTTAACGACATTCTAAAAACGAAGAAGGTTCCAGATATATTTAAGTCTGGTATAATTACCCCGGTTCATAAGAAAGGGAAAGATCCTCGTAAGATGGATAACTACAGAGGCATTACGGTCTCTTCTATTCTTGGGAAGCTGTTTGAGTCTGTCATCCTGAACAAGCTTGATGAACTAAATGATGACCAATCCGGGTTGCAGTTCGGATTCACCCAGGGCCTGTCTCCCACAATGGCATCGTTGCTCTTGTCTGAATGTATTCTGGATTCTAAGCAGAAAAAGGAAGCTCTCTACATTGCCGCCCTGGACACCCAGAAGGCATTTGATGTTGTCAGTCATCCCATCCTTATGAAGATGCTATATCGTCAGAATATAAATTCACATTTGTGGGAGGTGATTGGGTCTATGTACAGAGGGCTTACCGCAAGAGTCAAGTGGGGTGGAGAGATGAGTCAGTCGTTCTCTGTTCTGCAGGGGGTGCGCCAGGGAGGGATTCTATCTACACATTTCTACAAGACTTTTCTTAATGACTTTCTCTTGGAGATGGAATCTAGATCTCTAGGGAAGTATATTGGTGACCTGTATGTGGGATGCCCGACCGTGGCTGATGATGTTCTCCTGGTGTCTTCCAGAGACGATGAACTGCAGCTAATGCTCAATCTTGCTTATATCAACTCACAGGAGAAGAGATATATTATTCACCCCCAAAAGAGTACAGCTTTACGACGTAATGTTAGTAAAAGTGTAAAAAACAATGAAATTATAACTACTTGGAAGCTAGGTTCAAAAGAGGTACGGGTTGAACCAAGGTTAATCCATCTTGGCCTGACTAGGGCAGAAAAATCAGAAACTTCCGTCAATATCACAGAAAGAATAAGTGCAGCCCGAAGGACCTTGTATGCCCTGATGAAAACTGGGGTTCATGGTACGAGTGGACTAAATCCGAAGATCTCCTTTAGGATATACCAGGTCTATGTGATTCCCAGGTTGTTGTACGGTCTGGAGACATTGTCGCTGACTGACACCCAAGTCGGTCAATTACAACTCTGAAGAAACTACAATCGTTACCAGAGCGGACGGTCTCTTCGGCAGTACAGCTGCTGTTGGGCGCTCTTCCAATACAGGCCGAACTACATAAGAGGCAGTTAAGTCTATTGCCCGTTCTAGAAATGAGAAGATAAAGGGGTTGATGGCTCGACAGCTGACACTTAAATGCCAGGGTAGTTTCTTTTGTAAGGTTGAATGCATCTTGGATATGTATAACCTTCCTCAGCCCTCTTGTCTTGAAAATTATACAAAGTTCTCCTGGAAAAAGATCACTCGTGAGTCAATATGTCAGTTCTGGACCCAGCGTTTGGTTGCAGATGCACAGACGAGGTCTACCCTGGTTAACTGTAATCTTACTTCGATGGCGGTGGGTGTTACTCATACAGTATGGGAATCAGCTGCAAACAACGTGCATGATATTAGAAGAAGTGTCACTAAAGTACGTATGATGACAGGAGTATATATGCTTCAGTCCACAAAAGCTAGATTCAATCAGTACAATGTGGATGAGACCTGTCCGTTGTGTAGACTCGGCCCAGAAGATTTACCTCATGTTCTCCTTCGTTGCCCTGCTCTGGCTGAGATTAGAGACTCGTCATTGAAAGATATCAGGGTGTTCCTGGCTAGTCAGTTTGGTCAGCAATTCTGGGCATCACGATCAAGGACGGAGTTGGTGAAGATTCTGCTAGATAGTCACAACCTGATGAGCCTGCAGGGGGCCCGTGTTGCAGAGGAGGTCTTGTTGCAGCTGGAGGCTCTGAGTCGTAGGTACTGTTTCCGGTTGCATGCAAAAAGGTTGCAACTATACAGAAATTTGTCCAATTAAGCCATATCCCCGATTTATCAATGTGGCCGCCACCACAAGTCTAACCTGTCTGTACATAGTGTGTATATAGCTGCTATTCCTGGATTTACCTACTTATGTGAAACAACAAATCAACAAATCAACGTAAAACATCTACCGGTCAACGACCTGGGTGCGCCATTCTACTGGCGGGATTTACAGAAACAGAAACAGAAACAGTAGCTAGGTCGCTCGCCACTCAGCAAACGTTGGTCCGAGACTAGCTCGGGTCACAAACGATGATCTGGTTGCGTTTTTACACCAGCTTGCCATTGTTATCGTGCATGTAGGAACATTTACAGTACCACATATTAGCTGCAATATAACACTTTTGAGTCTCTTTAGGACTAACTACACACATATATATATATATATATATATATAGTGGCTCAACCCTAGACGTCATTACAACAGACCTGGTGGTTTCTTTGATGCCAAAATGTGAGAGCAGTGGCACCAGAAAAAATACCACAAGGCGTTAGTCTGTTTCAAACTGGTGGCACTACAGTACCCACGTGCTATCTTCTCTGCTCTGCCAACAGTGCTGATGGTGGCCCAACTACTACACTAACATAATTACAGATGGCATGCATAGACTCCACCGATTCACTTTGACGCTGAGATATCAGAGAACAGTTCCAATCTCTACTGTCAGTAAATTGCCTGCAGGAAACAGTTCCCTATCTCTAAAATCAGTTACCTGGCATTTCAGAATCAATTCTCTACCGTCAGTATTTGGCCCATAAAGAATAGTTCCCCATCTCTATTGTCAGAATATGGCCTGTTAGAGACGTCTCTATTGTCAGTATACGGTCTGTCATGTCTAGTTTCTTATCTCTACTGTCAGTATATGGCCTCTCAGGGACAGCTTCCTTCCTCAGCTGTCAGTGTGCAGCCTGTCAGAGACCGTTCCTTGCATCGACTGTCAATATGCGGCCTGTCAGGAACAGCTCCCACCTCTACTATCAGTATACGGCCTGACAGAGACAATTCTCTATTCCTGATATCAGTATTTGTCATGCCAGGAACAGTTCCCTACCTCTACTGTCCGTATTAGGCAAGTAAGGGACGGTTTCTTAACCCTACTGTCAGTAAATAGCCTGACAGGGCCAGTTCCCTATCTCTACTGTCAGAATATGGCTCTGATCCCTAGGTAATGTCAGGTAAAAAGCTTGCTGTAAACAATGACCAGATTGATCCTGTCACAATAGGTTTATTTCTTGTCAGATGCTATAACAAGCTTGGTCTATATAGTATGCGTTTTTCTAGCATCATTTGCAGGGATGATGCTAACAAGTGTGCTGTCCTTCGGATCTAGACGTTAACTGGAGCCCCCCTGTGCAGGGAGAGTCATCCCCTGTGCAGATTAAAGATCCCTACTATAGCTACATGGCTATATGTAGGCTTTCATCCTGCAACAGCGTAGTGTACAAAAGTACACCGCCTGTGTCCCCTCCGGGGGTTAAGGCGTAAATGGAAGAAAGAAAGAAAATATCTTTTCCAAATTTTATGATATCAGAAAAAACAGGATTAAGTAATATCTTAGAATAATTTGAAGTCACGATCTGATTTTTGTCAGCAAAATCCCAAAATAGTGGACATGAATTTATAACATCAATGTTTTTCTTAGTTGTCATTAACATATTAAACAAGAGGGCCATGGTGGCCCTGAATCGCTCACCTGAGAAATAATCAGTTCACTGGCTCTGGTGAAGATTTATAAGAGTTTTTTCCCATACATGGGAATGGCGGCCACCTTGGTCATGTGACCAAGATCATTTGAAGAACTTTCAATCCTTTGACCCATTTGCGGGCTCCATACGAAATTTGAGTTTAGTCTTCCCAGTGGTTTCAGAGATGTTTGAAAATGTTTATGGATGGATGACAGAGGCAGCTAACACCAATACTGTAAGGTTCAGGTGAGCTGAAAATGGCAGAGTCGCTTCTCCGAAAAGTTCCCGTTCATGTTGAGTTCCTTTGATGGATTTGAACTGGACTGAATTAGGCAAACACAGATGATAGAATGGTAGCATCACTATCTCATTGTGGTGAAACTAATGTATTCCAAGGAGTTTGTGGCTGGCATCATTGCAATGTTAGTTCTGATTCTTGCAGCATAAAGATACACAAGCGTACACAAGGTTTTTCTATGATTTGACCTAGTTTTTGACCCGACATGACCCATTTTCGAACTTGGCCTAGAATTTATGGAGAACAACATTCTGACAATGTTTCATAAAGATTGGGTCAAAACTGTGTCCTCTAGAGTGTACATAAGGTTTTTCTATAATTTGATCTAGTGACCTAGTTTTTGACCCGACATGACCCAGTTTCAAATTTATTCCAGATATTATAAGGATAAACATTCTGACAAAGCTTCATGAAAGTTGGATCAAAACTGTGCCTTCTACAGTGTACACAAGGTTTTTTCTATGTTTATCTCCATAAAATATAGGCCAAGTTTGAAATGGGCCATGTCGGGTCAAAAACTCAGTGACTAGGTCAAATCTTAGAAAAACCTTATTTACACCCCTGAGGGCACAGTTTTGATCCAGTCTTCATGAAATAATGTTGAAATGTTTCTCTCTATAAAATTTAGGGCAAGTTCGAAACTGGGTCATGTCAGGTCAAAAACTAGGTCTCTAGGTCAAATCTTAGAAAAGCCTTGTGTACACTGTAGAGGGCACAATTTTGATTCAGTCTTCATGAAACTTTGTCTGAATGTTTATGTTCACAGAATCTAGACCAAGTTTGAAACTAGGTCATGATGGGTTAATAACTAGTTTACTAGGTAATATCTTAAAAAAACTTGTGTATACTCTAGAGGGCATAGTCTTGATCCAGTCTTCATGAAACTATATCCAATATTTATCTCTAAGAAGTCTAGGCCAAGTTTAAAATGGAATGGGATAACTACAACAGGCCCCGCATTATTTTTAATTTTGTTAAGGTCATGTCTGGTCAAAAACAAGGTTACTAGGTCAGATCATAGAAAAACCTTGTGTACTCTCTAGAAGGCACAATTTTGATCCAATCTTCATGAAACTTTGTCAGAATCTCTCATATTTTGACAGTTTCAAACTATCAGGTTTGTTCAAATGATGACCCTAGTTTGACCTTTTACCATTTTACTCAGGTGAGCGATGTGTGGCCTCATGGCCCTCTTCTTCGCATTATCATAGTACGTAAATGCAAATAGTGTAGCTTTGTATTTGTCTCCGACTATCAGTGGAAGAAGGTTAAGATGTACGTTTTTCTTCTGACAAATACACAATCTGTCATTATATGTCAGGTCTGTATCAAAGAAAGCTCACAAAAACAGCACATATACATGTTTGGTCACTAGTCTGTGAGCTTGAGATCTATGTGTTCCAACTCGTGCTACACCCTTTATTCAACAACGACTGAACTTGGCGTGCACTGTTCTTGCAACATGGCATGTACTTTATAACACCCCTGGCGCAAACAAATTCAAATAGGGCTCTCAATTTTATGATCAGCAACTCGCGACTTTGCTCTAATGGTCATAAACAGACAATTATCTTCTTACATTTCATACTTCTGGTAAATAAAGGCAGTGTCTGTTTATGTTTGGTACAAACTAAGACCAATTGTAAATATTGTCATGTGTTATAATGATTTCTGATGTTTCTTGTGTGTTTACAAGATGTGGTCTTGAAAATTTAAAATGTCTAAGATGAAAACTGTCAAGAACAGAGGGGCATAAACCTTAATTTGCTGGTAAAACAGGCTGTTCAAACAATGCTAACACTTGCCTCTCATCGGCGAGCAGTCTGTAAAAGTGTTCTATCTCAGAATACACTGGTGCAACTAGCATTTATAGGCATACACAAATGAACACAGTGCTAAAATTTATGCCTGACAGAAATCTGCTGTGCAAAGAACTGGTCTTTACCTCATGAAAAGTGGTTTTCTTACAGACTTCAAAATTAACTTTGCATGTATGTCGAGATCAATTTCTGGGACACACAAAGCAGGAATTTCTGCTCAATCCTAACTTCTCATCCCTATTTTTGTACTTTCCAACCATTTTAGCACTTGCAGACGCTTTTGGTGTCAATTGTCATGTCTTAGGTGGCTAAATATTGATTATCGCAAAACTTAAGGAATAATGAAAGCTGAAACTTGATTATTTTTTCCCTGGCCTGGTATATTAGTGTTCATATGAGGGTCGTTCATTTAATTGTGTCACTAATGGCTCACCATACCGCGTGACTGTAAGGAGCACATGGAAATGTGGTGATTTCACAGGGGGGAGTGGGGGGTGTTTCTATAATAGGATGAAATTTCGGCCTAATCCGTTGTCTTTGAGTTCAAGTTGGTTCAGTCTTATACACTCAATCCTTACTGTATGCAAGACCCAGGGGCATGGTTGCATACAAGAAAAGCCAATGCTCTATGGTAGGGCCATATTTTGTATGGCAGATACCTTGAACAGTTTTGGAAATATAAGCATCTAGAAAAACTTCAACCAAAAACTTTAACATGTTGCATACAACATAAGCCAATGCTCTAGGGTAGGTCCATACCAAATATGAGGTATGTACCATAAGCGGTTTTGGAAATATAAGCATCTAAAAACACTTTAACCAAAAACTTTAACATTTGTGTGACGCAGACGGGGAAGCAGACACGGACGCAGGCGCACAACTTTCAACTGTCATAATTCGGTCAAAAATGGGTTGATCCTCACCATTTTTGGAACATATCTCAGGGCACCCTAGAAGAAGCTTTATAATGAATATTGCGAAAATCTAATGAAGTGAACAAATGTTATTGACCTGCAGAGCCAAATTGCAAGGGGACGGAAAATGGACTGGTATAGGTCTCAGCCTTTCAGGCGAGACAAAAAGGGCATTGCTACCAAATCTTTATGGACTGTGCCTAAGATTATTATCAGGTCATCTGCACCTTAGCCAAAACTGTATGCCAAATATGATAATGTAGCTTACATAGTTGTCCAGATACTGTATGCTATTTAAAAGTTTGTTCCTGTACAAAATGCTCGTCAGACAAGGGGAATAACCCAGCCTGTTATTTGCGGAATAAGCTCAAATGCTAATCATGTCATTTACACTATGACCTGCAAATGTATGCTTAACACAAATATCATAGCTTAAACAGGTCTTCAGATACTTGCTCACATGGTTTCTCCTGCATATGAAACAAAGTTGGAAAAGGGACTCAACTATATATTTACGAATTAAGTGCTCACACTTTATTCAAGTACATGATATCTACACCTCTGTCTGTAATTGTACTGTGAAATGAATGAATGTCAGCCCTGGATCCAGGGGGTGGGCTTTGGGGCTTAAGCCCCGCCATCTGGGCGTCTGTGTTATGCAAAATAACAGGCCTCCAGATAATAATGAGAAACTGATAACAGTTTTAGATAATGGAATAACTAGAGTAAAATATATGTTGTGACATCTCATAAGAATCGCCTCGCCGAGGCGATTCTGATGAGATATCGCAATATATATTTCATGGCAAAAAAAGACATTATCAAAAATTCTCATCAAATTGAGCCCAAATTATGTCATATAAATTTAACCTCCCACCCCTCCCTCACATACTCATACATCTCGGCACCTCCCAGCCCCACCAGTTATCCAGAGCCCCACCAGTACGTGGTTGTCTGGATCCGGGCCTGAATGTATTATCCTATAACATTTGGCAAGAAAGAATCAACACACCATAGATATGAAATGTTTTACTAAAGAATTTGAAGATAAACTATAGAGTGACAGTAAATAATTATACTGAATAGAAACTTTAACAGAATTACTGTAAAACACTTATATTTGGCGGTCACTTTATTTTGGCGATATTGGCGGAAAAGAGGAAAATCGCCAAATTAAAATGCCGCCAATATAAACTCATGATGCTGAAAGAAGAATAAATATTTTTGAGCATATAATCCTACGTCCTCTACCAAAATATCAAAGCTAATACACATCACATATATTAGTGCAAAAGAAGATGCATTGCAAACAAGTGGGAGGAAACAGAGTATGAAAATGTTCTCACCATACTAATTAGTGTTTCAATAATAAGTTGTTTAAATCAGAAAGAACACAAAATCTGTTTGTACTTGTATTTGTTTATTTTAAACAATTAACTACCATAATGCAATATGTAACATGATTGCACTAATTATTGTTATTATTTTAATCAACATGACAATACAAAGCCCAACTTAAGAGCCAAATACGACATCAGCAGAAATATTTTGTTCTTGAGAAATCACAAAACCGCCAAAATAAAAATCCGCCAAAAGGTCCATTTTTAAAAACCGCCAAATTTTGCTTCCGCCAAATATAAGTGTTTTACAGTAAACAAACATACTACATGCAGTAACTTAGGTGACAACTATCGCTAAACCTATCTTTTTGACTATTTTGTTACATATTTCAGAAAATTACATTGCTGTAACAACTCTAAATGTAACAGCCTAAGGAAACAGTGCAGACCCTGATCAGACTGCTCAAGGAGAAGTCCAATCAGATTCTGCTCTGTCTGCTATTATATTTTTCCACAACAATGAACAGCAACATTTCAGGATAATCACAATCACTATTTAAGGTGTATGGGTACACCTTCAGGTTTTTCTGCCATTACTACAAAGGGGAACAACTTTTGAGCATACCGATATGATTCCCTGAAAATGAAACCCTTGCAAAATGGGGTCTACTCTTAAAGGAAAGAATTTGCTCCTAGGAGCAAATTCTTTCCTTTAACAGTGACCCATGTGGAATAGGGAGGCAAATGAAAATGGCAGAGTTGCTTCCCATGAAAGTGTAGCCATTCACCTTAAGAAGGCACAATAGGCATGTAAAATCAAATTACAGAAGTGTACCAGATTGAAGATGCTCAAAATAATCTATACTGCTGTAACTTAATAATGTGACAGATATTGCCTGAAAATTCACCTTGTGGCATGTGCAGAAAGATAAGCCTCAACTCGGGCTTTCCTTTTCACATATACCAGTACCAATTTTGTGTCCTGGCAAATCTAACTATGGAAAAAATGAAGATTCTGGTCGGTTTTAAGAGTTGGGCAGGCTGATTTGCATGTTTATCCCATGTACATGCCTTAAGGTCCCCTTTCTCACAATGCCAATTATATACATGTATAACATTGACTAGACTTACTAACCTATTTAACCTGATACCTCAAATTTCTACAGTCTATTCTATTTTATATGCAATTAATAAGAATTCAGACAGAGAGTTAATGAACACACTATTAGATCTAATGCCACAATTTATTTGTTTATTTCTCATACACCTGAAACTAAACTTGTATTTTTGTAATTTTGCCATCAGCACTAAAGAATTTTGCCATCAGGGCTAAAGGCATGAATCATTCAGTATATCCTGTGACAGTGATCTTCTAACAGAATAAGAGTGAAACCATAGCTTTATGTAACTTGAACCTGGTTCAACAGACAATATGGAAAAGTGAGCAAAGTTAGTGACTTAGAAAAATTAGTATTTTACCTTTGTCATTAAAACTTAGTTGTGTCCAGCCTAAAAACTGAATACGATTAGTATGGAATTAAACTATG
This sequence comes from Ctena decussata, assembly GCA_963989385.1. Classification (NCBI taxonomy): domain Eukaryota; kingdom Metazoa; phylum Mollusca; class Bivalvia; order Lucinida; family Lucinidae; genus Ctena; species Ctena decussata. The sequence goes on from OZ022498.1 coordinate 122,451,224, forward strand.
TTTTCACTCTTACCTCTCAGAAGCTCAGTGCAGCCTGAGTGCAATTCCTATTCATGTTCATTCACTAATATAATAACCATAATCTACGTAAGTCCTGAACATTACAGGCTCAGTGTCCACAGCCTGTCCTTCTTAGATTCTACAGAGACTGAGCCTAATTGAATAGCACCAGCCAAATCCTTAACCAGACTGCAATCAGTAATTACAATTTACTCAAAAAAGGCACTTTTTACCCTATGGAAAATCAAACACATGGGCGGTTACATAAACATACTAGAGACACAGTATTTTACGGCATGCAAACTTTCAAACAAAATATAAAGATATAAAATTCATGTCAACAATCAAAACAAACAAAATTCTGATGAGCAACTGGTAATCCTGGTAATCATGGCAAAAAACAAAACAAAACAACAGAATATCAGCTTCTCAGTCATATACTACTGAAACATACTACATGTACTAAACTTTACAGCATAATTTAGCAATCAGGGACTGGTTATTCCAACTATCTGTTTTAGCTAACGAGACTACATTTTCGAATGCATAGTACACAAATTACTGCTTCTTTGGCTGGAAATAAAACAAACTTGAGTTGTTTTAGTACTTTGTTTAACTAAAGATGCTTTAAGCAACTGGGCCGGCAACATCAATGTTCCTATAAAACAAAAATTCCAGGGAATTTCGTCCTACATGTCACCTTGTCAGGCTGCAGCAGATCTCACAAAGTTAATGCTAACTAAAGGACACATTATAAAGTCATGTTCCTAAAACTGCTATCACCCTGAGTGCCCTAACTATTGGGAGAAACATGTGTAAGCCCACAAAGAATAAGTCTGATCAGGGCCTTTACTGTACTGCTATTGAGAAGTTTGAAAAAAAGAATGCAAATGCTCTTTCAGAGGACTAGAAATGTGGTTGTGGGACTGCTTAACAAAGCAGTGACCAATACAGCTCCAGGCTAAAACAGAGTACAAAATTCTAATTCTAAAACAAGTCAATAAATCAGCATTTAATATGAACAATGTTGATCAACAAACAAAATTGCATTAAAGTTCTAATTTCAACACTGTAAGCCCACTGAGTACTTTAATGCCACAAATTCTAGCACATGCTGACAATACTGAAATAAGGAATTCATGAAATACAGAATTTTCAAAATAAGAGATTTACAGTACAAATCGCAAGAACTTAAGTTGGCATTAGTGAACCCAGAATTTTCAAAAATAGGAGATTAACAGTATACAAATGTACATGTAGCAACAACTCAGATAAGTCTGCACAGTGAGATATGGAAGACTTAACTGGTTTCATCTAAGTATAAATTCTATGAAAGCCTGAGAGGAATGGCATGTCAATGTTCTGTGATGGGTTATGTACTGTAATGTAAGGAAGTTGCAGCTGTGTGATGGGTTATGTACTATGAGATACAGAAGCTGTGTGAAGGGCTATGTACTGTGATATTAAAACTGCAGCTGTGTGATGAGTTATGGAAGCTGTGTGATGGGCGATGTACTGTGAGATATGGAAGTTGAAGCTGTGTGATGGGCTATGAACTGTGAGATATGGAAGCTGTGAGATGGGCTATGTACTGTGAGATATGGATGTTGTGTGATGGGCTATGAACTGTGAGATATGGAAGCTGTGAGATGGGCGATGTACTGTGAGATATGGAAGTTGAAGCTGTGTGATGGGCTATGAACTGTGAGATATGGAAGCTGTGAGATGGGCTATGTACTGTGAGATATGGATGCTGCGTGATTGGCTATGTACTGTCAGATATGAACGTTGCGTGATGGGCTTTGTACTGTGAGATATAGAAGCTGAACTGTGTGATGGGCTACGTACTGTGAGATATGGAAACTGTGTGATGGGCTACGTACTGTGAGATATGGAAACTGTGTGATGGTCTATGTACTGTCAGAATGATATCGAAGCTGTGTGTTGGGTCAAGTACAGTGAGATATGGAAGCTGTGTGATGGGCTATGTCCTGCGAGATAAGGAAGCTGTAAGATGGGCTATGTACAGTGAGATATGGAAACTGAAACTGTGATGGGTTCTATACAGTGAGAAATGGAAGCTGGAGCTGGGTGATGATTTTTATACTGCAATATGGAAGTTTAAGCCTTGTGATGGTTATGTACTGTGATATATGGAAGCAAAAGCTGTGTGATTGTTGATGTACTGAGAAAAGTTGTGTGACGGGTAATCATGGGTTATGTACTGTGAGATAGGGAAGATGAAGCTGTGTGATAGGTTATATACTGTGAGATATGGAAGCTCAAGATGTGTGATGTAGATGTGCTTAAAAGTATGGAAGCTGAAGTTGTGTGATGTGTTATGTACTGTGAGATATGAAAATGAAGCTGTGTGGTGGATTATGTACTGTTAGATTTGGAAGTTGAAGTTGTGTGATGGTGGATGCTAAGTGAGATATGGAAGCTAGTTATGCAATTGGTTATGTACTGTGAGATATGGAAGTTAAAGCTGTGTGATGGGTTATGTAATGTGAGGTATGGAAGTTAAAGCTGTTCAATGGGCTATGTACAGTGATATGGAACCTGATGCTTTTATGGAAATCACAAATTTACCCAAAGCATATAACATGTAGCTTATACAAATGATAAATGGCAAGTCAATGTTTTGTGATGGGTTATGTACAGTGATATATGCAAAATTGAGGCTGTAATGGATATCACAAATCTAAAGCCATATAAAATTTAACTAACTTAACTTACAAAATGTACAACTCAAAATAAAGAAAAAAATCTAATTTACCCTTCACATTATGGATTTGTCCATACCAGATTATTCTGACTTTGCATACTGACTAGTCCAGTCATCAGCTGAGGGTTTATATTTATGCAGAAAATATGGCAAACTGTGGACAGTATTCAGACTCACCAATCTTGTGAGATCTGAATCTAACCAGTCTACAGACAAACTGATCTGTTCCTCTCCGGCAGGTTAAAGCAACAAAGCTGTAAATTTTATGTAATGAAATGTGTAAACTGGATACATCAGTCCTGTTTTGTTTTATGTTTGAAGTCAATGAATTTGGAAGTTGGAACAGAATGAAACTGACAAGATAATTTACATTCAATTTGTTACAATTTGCTCCTAGAGCCTGGAATGGTAATCTCACAGGAAAGAATTTACTCCTTTGTGGGAGCAAATTCTTTCCTGTAAAAGTGCCACCCCAAATCAGTGGAACAAATGAAGGTGATCCTTGCCAGTTAGTTCTATTCCACTCCATTCCATGTTTTAAAACATGCCGTAGAAATCTGACCAGCTGAACTCAGTAGCTCAGCTGGTCAGATTTCTACGGCATGTTTTAAAGGAGCAAATTCTTTCCTGTGAGATTACCATTCCAGGCTCTAGGAGCAAATTGTAACAAATGGAATGTAAATTATCTTGTCAGTTTCATTCTGTTCCAACCCATTCAGTACAAGGTTTTAAACTATGATAGGGCAAAGTGCTTGAGCAAACAATGAAGATCCAGATTAGACTGCTCCTCAAGAAACAGTCTTATCAGAGTCTTAACTGTTTGCCGTTCCATCATACTTTTTCAGAGTTAAAATTTATCCATTGATTTAATAGTGTGATTTCAAATTTATGAACTACTTCATGTATTTTCTTTAACAGCAAACTACAAATGTTTACATAATTCTATGCAAGAACATGTAAAAAACGCAATATTTATTTAGTTATAAGACAGAATTTTTTCCCCTCCAAAACAATCTAACCCAGTCTAACAAGACAGGCTATTTGTTTTATTTGTTTTTCCCAATATCTTATTTATGCTGCTAAATGCCCGTGCTCTTATGAATGCCCCCTGCCTCTTTTCTGAAAACATTGTTCTGAATTCCTGTTTGCTTCTCTGGCTGAGGTGTCTCCTTGAAATGGGGTCTACTCTTAAAGGAAATAATTTGCTCCTACAGGAGCTAATTGTTTTTAAGAGTTGACCCCTACTGAGCTGAGAGGCAAAAATAGTATGAGTTGCTTCCTCTGCAAGTATACCAGTTCACCTTAACACTGTTTATTAGAGGCACTTTGTGGTGGTTAATTTACTACACTATAGGCTCTGAATAAAAACCCCTTCCAGCTTTGTAAAATGCAATGCTCCCTGTCATTTGGAGAGGGAAAACATTCCGTCTTATAGCTGAATAAATATGGTAAACTTTAAATGCTAACATAATTCTATACAAACTTACTTGAGGCATGCCCTGAGATGAGGTACCTACCAGCTTAGCCCCACATCCACGGGGTGGGCTTTAGGGCTCAAGCCCAGCCACCTGGGACTCTGTGTCCAATATAATGCAGAAATGCAAATAATAAGGAGCATTTGATGATAATTTTAGTTATGATCTAGATACAGGCCTGCAGTTTGAGCAAATTGCCAAAACATAGATCATCCCAAACATATGCATACACTGGTCAGGGTTGTTAAATTTCACATAGTAGATTTCTCAGCATTCATTGAGAGCTGATATGAAGGGGGAAGACTCTGACCAGACTGTGAGGCACCACATCTCCCGGTCCAGCTCAAATGGCCATTTTTAACACAAACAGGAACAATAATAACATGAACCAGAACATGCACTTTGCATAGTTTAACACCAACAAGAACATTGATTATATGAACAAGAATATACGTGGGCATCCTCAGCCCATCTAGGCACACCGCCTGTGCTTTAGTGAAAGCCGGTCACTCTAATAGTTATAAGCACAAACATGTACAATGTGTAAGCTGCAAGGGATTTTTAGGTAAAGCTTAAGGGGGAACAGTGAAGACAAAAGATCAAACTGCTCCATTAAGAATAGTCTGATCTGGGTCTACTATGTGTGCGCTAGCCTGCATCCTTGCTTAACCCTATTGAACTCAGAATGGCCAAAAACTCCACAGAGTTTTGGCCTTTCTGAGTGCAATTACCCTTAAACAGGTCATACTTTATGTACTGTAGTTGTTCGGATATAAGACTAGAGTTTATGCTTCCAAATTACTGCAAAACTGTAAATAAATTTAGTCTTGTGTGATTCAGCTATAGCATGTTTTTTTCTTCTTCCAAAACAATCCCATAGATCTAGATCCATCTTAAAAGATGGATCTAGATCTTTGAGACTGTTTTGGCAAGGCAAAACCCATCTTATAACTGAAGAAATATGGTTATATACATGTGTAAAATACAATAAACTTCCTTTTTCCTGTATGTTAATTACTGTAAATATTGGGACAAAGTGGACTCAGATCAGACTGGTCCATTAAGCTCCTTCTAGCAAGGGTGGGGCTATATATATGCAAATAAGCAGGTGTATATTGAAATTTTGTAAAATTAACAAAATTTCAGTAAGCACATGTGAACATGTATTAGCATTTTGAAATTTTACAAATTGGGCAAGATTGGCAATAGGCATGAAACTAGAGCATGTGAGCAGGGGCTCACGTAGACCCCCGGCCAGCACCACCGCCTAACAGAAACACACTTAAAACAAAACTTTAAAGCAAATGATAATGAATGATAAGCAGAAGGAGGCTTAGATACTCTCTTACTTGATACAACTAGTCATACCCAATGTTTGGCCTAAATATCAAAATCCTAGGTATAGAGATTCCTGAGACATTTGTGACAAAAATTTAATTGGAAAGAAAGAAAAACGGACAAAAGAGGGAATGATACACATATGGAGGCTGACACTCTCTTACACAATACAACTAGTCACACCCAATATTTGTACCAAATTTCGAAACCCTACCTGTAATGGTTCGTGAGAAATCTTCGATAGAAATTAAATTGGAGAGGAAGAAAAATGAGGGAATAATAAACAGATGGAGGCTGATGGTCTCTTATATGATACAACTAGTCATATCCAGCATTTGTAACAAATTTCAAAAACCTTGGAATAGTGGTTCCAGTCTTTGACAAAATAAAAATAATTGGAGAGAAAGCAAAAATGGACAAACAAAGGAACAATAAGTAGAAGGAGGCTGAAGTTCTCTTACACTATACAACTAGTTATACCAAACATTTGTATAAAATTTCAAAACCGTAGCTGTAGTGGTTCCTGAGAAATCTGTGACAGAAAAAAAGGTTAATTTAATTGGATAGAAAGCAAAAATGGACAAACAAAGGGAATGATAAGCAGGAAGAGGCTGATGTTTTCATACATATTACAGCTAGTCATTACCAAGGTTTGTACTGTATTTCAAATACCCTTACTGTAGTAATTCCTGAGAAATCTCTGACAGAAATTTAATTGGAGAGAAAGAAAAATGAACAAACAAAGGGATTGATAAGCAGAAGAAGGCCAATTCTCTCTTATACTGTGCAACTAGTCATATTAAACCTTTGTACCAAATTTCAAAATTCTAGCTGTAGGGGTTCCTGAGAAATCCTTGACAAAAATTTAATTGGAGAGAAATAGGAGAGAAAGAAAAACTGGACAAACAAACGGAATGATAAGCTGGAGCAGGCTGACTCTCTCTTACAGGATACAACTAGTCATACCCAACATTTCTACCAAATTTGAGATACCCTTCCTGTAGAAGTTTTTGAGATATCTTTGACAAAAAATTAATTGGAGAGAAAGAAAGAATGGACAAATAAAGTTAAAATGATAAGCAGCAGGAGGCTGATTCTCTTTTACACGGTACAACTAGTCATACCCAAGGTTTGAACCAACTTTCAAAATTCTAGCTGTGGTGGTTCCTGAGAAATCTTTGACAAAAATTTAATTAGAGAGAAATTGGAGAGAAAGAAAAACTGGACAAACAAAGGGAATGATGAGCTGGAGCAGGCCGATTCTCTCTTACACGGTACAACTAGTCATACCCAACGTTTCTACAAAATTTTAGATACCCTTCCTGTAGAAGTTTTTGAGATATCTTTGACAGAAAATGAATTGGAGAGAGAAAGAATGGACAAATAAAGGGAATGATAAGCAGCAGGAGGCTGATTCTCTCTTACACGGTACAACTAGTCATACCCAACGTTTGTACCAAATTTCAAAATCCTAGCTGTATTGGTTCCTGAGAAATCTGTGACAGAAAAAAATGTTAACAAACACACACACACACAAACATATAAACGGAAAAATCAAAAACTATATACCCCCTATATACTTCGTATACCGGGGGTATAAATATGAAATATATCATGGGCTTAACAAAAGGATGGATGGCGAATGACTTGTGACTTTAAGCCCTTTTAAATAGTATATCAGTCATGTCAGGACGATGGGAGCGTGTCAATGAAATGCGGTGCAGTTCAAAAGATTTCAGAGGGAATCGAACCTGGGACCGCTAGATCTGCTGGCCAGTACTTAACCCACTGAGCTACCTGGGCTTGTAAGGGCTTAACCCCAAGACTCCCATAAAAGAGTTTAAAGCAGTATTGTGTGTATCATGAAATTGCCCTAGCTACATCCTGGTCTAGGATAGTCTGATCAGGGTTTACACTGTTTGCCTTCTTGCTAGAAAATTTTGATAAAGGGCAGAATAGTCTGATATACTTGTTCAAATTAACCCATTCATGACTAGCATCCCATAAATGGGACACAGGCAAACAATGCAGAACCAGATCAAAAGCCGCATTAAGTGGCATCTGATCAGGTCTCCACTGTTTGCTTAAAATTCTAGGATTTCTGTTCAAGAATCAAGACTGAAAATTTACCAGACACCCCTAAAATGATGAATGGACTCCTCCATTTCACACGGGTAGTAGATTCCATTAGTCATTAAGGGGTTAAGGTAAAAAAAAAATGGGCACACCTTCAGGGGAAGCAACTCAACCATGTTTTTTTTTTGCATCCTGTCTCAACTTGAGTCAGATTTTACACACGGTTTGCTCCTGTAGGAGCAAATTCTTTCCTTTATGAGTAAACTTCTTTTGACAGGATTTTGTAGCCTAGGGAAACAAACAAGAAGCCAGAAAAGTTGCTCCCTTTTGAAAAGATGGCAGAAAAACTTGAAGGTGTATCCGTTCATCATGAAATTTGAACTATGAGCAGTATGATCAGTGTCTAGTCTCTTCAGGAACATCTGTCCCAATATTTAGAGCATAACAATACTAAACACCAACACATACTTCCTGATATCAACTTTACCTGAGGAATGCAAAACAGTACAATAAATGGCATGTACAAACAATGGAATGTCAGGTTGTTGTAACAATATATGGGGATGGAGGTGGTGTTCATGATATTTGGACTCATGTCACAGAGCTGCCTTAAAACATTAACTTTTGGGGCCTTATGTCCTTTGCCTATACAATGGATCTTACCAAATATTCTAAAAATTGGGATACCTAAAATAATTACACCTAATTGGTTTTACAATGCAGTTATTGTACCCAAAAGATGCAAACTGAATAGCAAACAGTGTAGGCCTGATCAGTCTACTCCTTATGGGGCAGTCTGATGGGTCTGCACTGTTTGCTCAGACCTATCTGTCCCAATACTTAGAATTTTTACAGTATCATAACTAAATCTATGCAAAATCTACAACTTCATATAGAAATAACAATCATACCTAAGTCACTATATTGTACAAGGGTTTTCAGCAGACAACAGCAAGTGCCTTATGGGAGCATCTCGCTGCTTGACTCTCACGTAACAAGATGTATGACTCCAAACCACTTGCATGTAGTAAATACTCTAGCCCTTATACATTCTGCAAAACAGACCTAAAAGCAGATGTCTACCATAGGTTAAACTGATCACAAATGTGGACACGTATACAAAAATAAATGTGGATGCTGATTCAAATTACAAAGCCAAGGGTATTGCGTAAGCTCACCTTTGCTTCACAAAGACAACCTAAAAAGTATATAAAAGTCTTTCCATAATATCACTAGATATACCAGGGACTGTAACTTAATGCCAGAGAACAAACTAAGGTAGATACATGTATATAAACTTAAACTAAATATGGGACCTAATTTTAATGCAAAAATGGTAAACTAGTAAAGACATAACCAAGTCAGCTAATCATCCCACAATAATACTCCGAACTTAATGGTAAGTTTCAATGATAATTTTGAGACCATTTCTGCTGTTTCTCCTTAAAACAAGAATTCCACAGATGGCGCTGTCTCGCCTGTCTGCAAATTATAGAAACAGAGCTAAACCAGAAAACTCATTATAAAGTTTACGTTGCCAACGCTGAAAAAGTAATACCTTTGTCTCTCATAAGGCTAGCTGCAGACAAGAGATAAAACTCATTTGAGCCGCGACACGAGAAAACCAACAATGTGGTTGTGCGCCCAGCGCAGACTCAGATTAGCCCGGGCATCCGCCCAGTCTGATCAGAATCTTCGCTAAAGGCTTAAAGGGTAGCTAAGGCACTCAGCTACCTCCATGTGGACAGCGAAGACTCTGATCAGACTGGGCGGATGCCCAGGCTGATCTGAGTCTGGGCTGGGCGCACAGCCACATTGTTGGTTTTCTCGTGTCGCGGCTCATTTGAACCCCAAAATAAGGCTGCCCGTCCAAAGCAATTCTGTTAATGTGGAAACAGAAGACTTTCCTAGAATGATCTCCAAAACCCTCCATTATCTAAAGCTCTGAATATTGCTCCATATTTCTGAACTATAAGGGGCAGCTGTTCAAACCACTGATAGCTCAACAAAGTTGTTAGTCAAGGGATTTTTCAATACATTTAAAATCAAAAACCTTAACGTTTTTTCCAGAAAAAAATTGAGGAGCTTTTTCACTGCAAATTCTCCATATCTTTTCTCAACAAAATAGGCATGGTTCTTGCATACATGGAAAGTGCATTTGAATACATAATCTCTTGTTAACTAATACCTTTGTTAATTTTGAACAACCCATCTCTGCAAGGGAACCTGTACTACCCTAACAACCCTAAACTTTCGGACAGACAGATCTAAGCAAACATTGTAGGCCCAGATCAAACTGCTCCTTCAGGGTCTACAACATTTGCCATTCACTAAGCACCTTTTGGATGCATTAATGTGTGTAAAATCCACTTTCTAAGAATTTTGGAACAATCATTGTCTGACTTTTGGGTGTCCCAAATTCTATGGTCATTACCGTATGCAGCACATGGGAACAGCCAGGTTTAACACAGCCTGCACAACTAGTAATGGCCTTATAAGCTTCATCTGAAGAGTAGTTGATGATTTCTCAGTAGATTTTCTTACTTCTCAATAAAAGATTATCACATGACATCTAAGTAGAATCTACAAGAGATGACTGGGATGATTTTGTCCCCATGATCCAAAATTTCTGCCATGTTTTCACAGGTTGACAACTTTCTGGGTTTGGTGTTGATTGGCTTTCTTGTTAGAAGAGCCCTCACTCAAAAAGGCCCTAATCTTAATGGAAAGAATTTGCTCCTAGAGGAGCTATTTCTCTCCTCTGATCACCTCTGAGATGATACCCAAAAATGAAAATGGGAGAGCTGCTGCCCCTGAACATGTTTCCATTCCACTTAAGGTGGTTAGGGATGTCAACTCTTAAAAAGAATTTGCTCCTAGAGGAGTCAATTCTTTCCTTTAAGAACAAACCCTATTTCGGAAGGGCTTCATAGTCAGGGAAGCAGACAAGAAGTCACATAAGGTGTTCCCCCTACCAAAACTGGCAGAGAAAAATAGCTGTGTATCCATACACCTTAATCACAGCCCTTATCTGAAGCTCACTGAGTGAGCAGCCCTTATTTTCCATGCACTAGCTAGCTTCGAGAAAGCATTATAAGCACAGACTTCTGATACTGGTAGCATATGCCATCTTAAACTATAATAGAGTGACTTCTCTTGTTAAGAGACCTCAAGCAAGTGCATATAGCATATGCTCATAATTATAAGCCAAAAGAATTGTGCTAACTAAACATAGAAATTACCTCGGATTTTATATATTTGCCATTATTTATAAGAACAGGGAAGAGTAATGTGCAGGCTGATATAAGCCTTTCCTGTTCGCATCAGCTGTAAGGCACCTTTTCACAGAATACCATTGTCCCTCCTGTTTCCAAATGATTTCCCCCACAATACTATCTGCCTCATTCATACACAAATTTTTTACATAATTACAGTTCATAAAAATCTATTCTAATAATGTATAAAAATTCTGAACATACTTATATTGGCACTATGCGGGAGTGTATGTACAAGTATATACAATATTCAACAGTACTGTTTATATTCGGCTAGAAGACAAGCTTTCTTCCTACTCAGGAATGACCCCAAATATCTAAACCAGTTGTGTAGTTCTGCAATAAGATGGGGTTTTCTCTTCCAATATCCATCTTAAAACAGTGCTCCAGATAAGAAGGGGTAACATTGATAATTTAGGGTTAATGGTTCACGAGTCTCTATTAAAACATATTTTGTGACCAATCATTAAAACCGTCTCTGCAAGATGGTTCTAATGCGAGGTCACAATGTATGTTTTCATTGAGAAATAAAATTATCCCAGAATTATACTCAAAACTCCAGCTTATCTGGAGCTCTGTTATAGGACTGATCCAGATATTTGGATGGGAAAACAAGTCTTATAACCAAATTATACAGAAGCTAGGGCTGGTAAAATCAACTTGTTCACCTGCCATTATGAGAAGCATAGCATGTTGCAGAGCTCCATATAAGAGGGGGAAACAGGAATAATTATGGAATAATTATCCTTATTCTTCAGTTAAAACATACATTATGACCACTCATAAGAACCGTCTCACTGAGACGGTTCTAATGAGGGGTCACAATGTATGGTTTCGTTGAGAAATAAGAAAAATTATCTTTGAATTATCTTCAATACCCCCTCTTATCTGAAGCACTGATGTTGGGTGTCATGTAAAGGGATACTAAGGAGAATGGATACAGCATCAGGAGAAGTAACTCTGCCATTTTCTCATATTTGCCTCCAATCTCATGGGGGTCAACTCTAAAAGGAAAGAATTCTCTTCTTTAGATGCAAATTCATTCCTTTAAGTGTAGATCCCTTTAAGGAAGGGTTTTGTCACCCAGGAAAGCAAACATGAAGTCACAAAAGTTGTCTCCCTTTGAAAAATTTGCAGAAAAAAAACATGGTGATTTACCCTTTCATTTTAAGCCTTGTGAGGACTGTATAAACTCAAAACAGCCTGAGCATCCATTTATACTGATCAGTCTCCCTCTTTATTATACAGATTCACAAGAATCCTAAAACTGTTAACAGGAACAAAGAATACTCTGATCAGGCACCTTAGACATGCAGACTGATCTGGGTGTAAGTGTTTGCACATGCTACAGAGACCCATTTCATGCAATGCCAGTCATATACACAATTATGTGACAGAGTATCTCCAGCCCCAGTAGCACTCAATCATTTCTAGAACAAGGTAAGAAAGTGAACAGGTGCTGTATAGTTGATTTAATGTAGTCACCAGCAAGTTATTTTACATTTTTTAGACATTCTTAATAAACTGCTGTTTTGCCAGGATTTCATTTTGTGTATTTCCATGACCATTCAACAAGAAGATCTATCTACATACAGGATAGCTGGCCTGACAGTGCATTGCCCTTCACATCAAAAATTTTAGCCTAAAAATTTAAACATTTTGCTAATGCCGCTACCAGCAATGGGGGTGGTGCAATAGCACTTCCTGTACATTTGTACAGACGAGCTAAAAATTAATTTATGTTTTTAATGTAGTTAAACATTAATACAACTTCAAAAGTCACATGGAAAGCAAACTGCTTAAATTTAATTTTTAAACAGATCCACCACAGTGGTAATACCAATTTCACAACCTATGCTGTCAACCGAGATGGTCCTATACAAAATGCTGTTGACCAAGAATTCACCCGTAACCATTACCAATAGAAGTAAATGATACATTTGTCACTGCTGTCAACTGAGCTGGCCCATACTTTTACTTCTGTATGTATTCTCTGCTCTTGAAGGAACTTTTTTAAGATTTTAATTTATGACTAAGCTTTCATATCAGATACATCAGCAGCAACTGAAAAGAGAAGTGGTACATACTTCTCCCATTCCTCATGGACCAGCTGCTTACTTTTAATATGTATGTTCTTCTTCCCATTCTCTTTATCACATCCTGAAGAATTTGTGTGATCACAAGTCAGGCAGACTCCCATCAGAAAGAATTGGCCTTAACGGATTCAGTGCTTCTAGAAAGAGTATCATTTAGTTTGTTGGAGAGGTTTCTTTGTTTCTCTCCATATGACTCAGCTTTGATATCAGATACATCAGCAGCAACTGAAAAGAGTAGTGATACATACTTCTTCAATTCCTCATGGACAGAGTGCTTACTTTTAATATGTCTGATCTTCTTCCTATTCTCTTTATCAAACCCTGAAGAATTAGTGTGATCAGACAAGTCAGGCCTTAACAGATTCAGTGCTTCTAGAAAGACTATCATTTAGTATGTTTAAGAGGTTTCTTTGGTTCTCTCAATATGACTCAGCTTTCATATCAGATACATCAGCAGCAGCTGAAATGAAAAGAGAAGTGGAACATACTTCTTCCATTCCTCATGGACAGAGTGCTTACTTTAACTATGTCTGTTCTTCTTCCCATTCTCTTTATCAAACCCTGAAGAATTTGTGTGATCAGACAAGTCAGGCAGACTCCCATCAGAAAGAATTGGCCTTACTGGTTTCAGTGCTTTTGGAAATTTCCATCTTGTTTTTCTTTTTCTTATCCTTTTTGGAAACATCATATCCTGCTAATTCCTCTATGTGATGATGGTGTTCACTTTGTGTCTTTCTTTTATGACTCTGATGATCTGAATTTTGTATGCCAGTATCTTCTGACCTTGACTAAGATGACTGTCTAGAGAGTGGAATCCTGATCCTGGGCAAATCATTGTCAGGCTCATCCTTCACTGTAGAGTGTGGTAAGGGATCATAACTTAATGTTTTATGCAGAATTAATAAAAATTATCCTTAATTAGCACCAGATACTCCCTCTTATCTAGAGCTCTGTACATAATGTATAACATGAACCAGGACATGCACAAAGGGTGCTTCCTGCATGACATTTATAGGTTAAGGCTCAGACCAGCCTTGGCATCAGCAGGCTGAGCAAAGCCATGGTTATAGGCACACATCATGTATGGGCCCTGAGGAAACTTCAGGCGTAACAGATTGGCTTCAACTAGACTTTATGGATACAAACACATTAAAACTGCCTCAACCTAGTAATGCAATATAATTGGAACTGCCTCAACATGATATGAACTGGAAAGTTTCATTAAAAACAACACACAAAAAAACCCTTGAAAACTGTCAGAGGAGTTGCATAGACAAGTTGATGAATACAAAAGGATGGACTGTCGACTGGACGGCTTAATCCATTACTGTAGTCCTTTCTACTTACATCTTGGGGACAACAAGTAGCACTATTTCCATGTCTGATAAAGCACACCTGGTCAACTATGTTTTCAAGGATGTTAAGAAACCAAAAATAGCTGCTATGAAACAAAAAAGTCACAGAGGCAAAAAAAAACCTGGTCATCAGGTGGTTTGGTCACTATGGCTTTTTCATTTCTTAACATCTCTAGAAAACTAGTCTTAGTTACCAAACGACCTGGTCATCAGGTCGTTGGGTAACTTTGACTCTTTTTCTTTTTGTAACAGCTCCTTTTTGTTTCGTAACAGCCCTTGTATGTATGTAGTTAACCAGGAGTGTAAAGATTCACTCATGTAGGTCACTCAAACACTGCAGAAGTAGAATATAATGATCCGTTGCTGGTGACAGGTTACTATTTAGACTCAAAAGATGGTCCAAAAAGTCATCAACATCTTCTGGGAACTGTGTCCACTCATCTTTAGCATCGTAAGTCGCCAGTTCCTTATCAGAGTAGCAATCTACGCGTGACCTCAGTGACTGGCTTGTCTTTTCTGTAAAACACAAATAAAGAATGTTAGCTAAAAAGTACAGACTTAGTGTTAAAGGGTGAAATTATGTAGCTTAAAACATTCCAAAACAAGGGCTTTGCAAGCGGCGCATAATACGCCCGTTTCAATGTCCTAAAGGAGTTGCAGAATGAACAAAATTGTTTACAAAAGGATACACAGGCAGACAAACAGAGGCAACCACTCTATAATTAAGTAGAACTGTTGGCGAATCCGACTATACCCCCGCTTAACTGCTAACATCAAATGGTGTTATTTTCGTAACAAAAAGCATAGAGAGAGAGAGAAATCATTGTTACCATGTATACCAAATATGAATGGTTGCTGTGAAATCTGTTACAAAAAATTACATTATTCAAAGTAAAGAGAGAAAGAAAATTGGACAAATACAGGGAAGAAAAAGAGGAGAAGGCTGGTTCTCAATCCCGCGATACAGTAAGTAATCATTAACCTGCATACCAAATATGACTACTCTAGCTTGCAAGGCTGTGGAGAAATCTTTGACGAAAAAATTTATTATTCAAGGTATGGAAAGAAAGAATATTGGACAAATACAGGGAAGAATAAGCAGGAGAAGGCTGGTTCTCAATCCCACGATACAACATGTCGTCATCAACCTGCATACCAAATATAACTACTCTAGCTTGCATGGTTGTAGAGAAATCTTTGACGTAAAATTTCATTATTCAAAGTATGGAAAGAAAGAAAATTGGACAAATACAGGGAAGAATATGCAGGAGAAGGCTGGTTCTCAATCCCACAGTACAACATGTCGTCATCAACCTTTATGCCAAATATGACCAGTCTAGCTTGTATGGTTGTGAAGAAATCTTTGATGAAAAATTTGATTAAAAGGGGACAGAAGGACAGACGGACAGATGGAAGGACAGACGGACAGATGTAAACCTGTATACCCCCACTTTTTCAAAGCAGAGGTATAATGACTGCAACATTATTTAGATATTTAACACCTCAAATACTGTTGTTTAAGCTGCTTGTCAAAGTAGAACAAGGGAAAGGGAAATAACCTAATTATACTAGATGAACCATTTTTTATTCTACTATCCTCCCCTGAAAATATATTTTTTGTAATATACACAAAATAGCCAATAAGATTAATGAACGGGATTAACTCTGAGACAAAGAAAGGTAGAGCAGCCATTTTTAAACGCGACACATCGTTGATACTCCATACACATTGCTATGAAGTTTTATAAAGATATTCCAAACGGTTATCTAGTTATGGGGCGTACAAGACTTACAGGGAAAAAATTAATCAAAGGGGCATAACTTCAAAAGTAAGAAAGGGGGAGCAACCATTCTTGTACGCGACACGTTCCCCCACCCTAATACATATGCCTACCAAATTTCATGAAGATATCCCAAATGGTTACTGAGTTATGGCGTGTACAAGAATGTTGACGGACGGACGGACGGACGGACAGCGCCACGACATAATACCTCCGTTTTTTCAAAACGGGCGTATAAATATGCAGGAGAATCAGCATTCAAGCCTATTCACTATATTAAATCTGAAACTTTGCTTGTGTCATAGATGGAAGATGATTTTGCTCTGGCAGTCATTTGAATTGCCAAAAATTTGGAAAATGGTGATGTCTGTGGCACTTGTGGGTCTTTCAACAATACCATATTTGCCAAACCCTATTGTGCTTAAATATTAGGATAAATGGAAAATTAATGGTTTTAGGTGTCCCAATTCTTAAGCACTAACGGTATTTGGAGAGAAATGCATGAACTGCTCCCGGAAGAAGTCTAATCAGGATTTGGCCTGCCTACAAAAGGTTTGCTGAACCTATTGATACATGTACTATTACAAAACACACTTGTCCAAATTGGAATATGGAAGAGTTCAGGTAAATATCATATTTCTTCGGATATACGACAGAGGTTTTTCCCTTCCAAAACATTCCAAAAATCTAGAGCCATCATGTAAGATGGATATAGATTTTTTGGACTGTTTCGGCGAGAAATACCTATCTAACAGCCGAAATACATATCACTGATTTACATATCTGGGGTCCTTTATGGAGAGAGAAAGCCCTGTCTTATGGTACTGAACTGTACACATACAGTATTTACCTTTACTTTTATCATATCCTCAGAGCTATAGATAAGTGGGAGTATATGATGATAATTAAGGATAATTTTTCTTAATTCTCATCAAAACCATATGTTGTGACCCCTCATCTGAACCGTCTCGATGAGACGGTTCAGATGAGGGGGCCCAACATATGTTTTTATGCAGAATTTACAAAAATTATCCCTAATTACCACCAAATACTCCCTCTTATCTAGAGCTCTGAAATTCCTGATGATTCAACCATTCTGTAATGAACTCTTCCTTAAGGTAAATGGGTAAGCCTCCATGTTTTTCCACCATTTTCAGAAGAGGAGGCAACCTGTGACTTCCTGTTTGCATCCCAGAAGGAGAGGAAACCCAATGATGATCAATTCTTAAAAGAGAGAATTGGCTCCTAGATCCTACTGGGAAGAGAGGTAAAAAGGAAAATGGCAGCATTACTTCTTCAAAACTTGTAGCCATTCACCTAAAGATTTTTTTCACATGAGCAATGTTTCTTGGTCACAGAAACTATACAGAAGTTAGGGGGGGAGGGGGGGGGGGGGGGCAAATCTACATCTACATCTGCACTGTTAGGAGCAAATTTTTTCCTTTAAGAGTAGGAAGAACAAATTTTTTCTTATAAAGAGAGCAAATTCTTTCTTTTAAGAGTAGACTCCATTTCAAAGAGTACCGTATCCAGAGAGGCAAACAACGTGATGCAAGTAAAAGTAACATTATTTTCGGAAGAGAGCCAGGGTGCATTTATTAGAGCAAGGGCATTTATCAGGATTAATATGGTAGGTCTACAGTGTCTGTCCAGGTATTCATCCGAACATTTACGGTAAATACAATACTGAAAAGTACTTTAGTGGCTGACTGATATTTTCCCTTCAGACTGTAAATAAATATAATGCTCCTGGGACATTCAGTAGAATAAATGCAGTACCAGAATTACCTATACATATACTTACTTTTACAGCATTCCAGGTAACTATTGAGAGCATAGTACATTAGCATTGCTATCTCCTCACAATTTGACACACTGTACTCTAGTACTCTTTCATTTACATCATTGTCTAACAGGTCACATGCTGGCTGATGGCCTATTTTCAGTGGAACTGCCTACAATAATAGAATTACCATAAAAACTCTGAAAATTGGGACAAAGAAATTATTAATGTTATTGTCCTTATGGTAGAAAAGTGTGGTATTTATGTATCCAAAAGAACCATATGGAATGGCAAACAGTGTAGGCCGGGATAAGACTGCTCAGTCTGATCTGGGTCTGCACTGTTTGCTCAACCTATCTGTCACATAGCATAGAATTTTTACGACACCATAATTTCTCTAATTCTAAGGACACCTTGATAAACTATTATTATCGATCAATTACTACAGCTGTGTCTGAAATAGCTGGTGAAAAATGCTAACAGTGCATGCCATGATTAGACTGCTTCTTAATCAGCAGTCTGATCTAGATCTACATTCTTTTCTCAGTCATTTCTGTCCCCATATCAATGACAGTTACATTATTATTATGAGCCGTGACACGACAAAACCAACACTGTGGCATGAGCACAACGCAAATACTCAGATCAGCCTGGACATCTGCCCAGTCTGATCAGAGTGTGCCCTTGTTTTTAAAGGATAGTTAAGGGTCTAAGTTACCTCCATGCCGGCGGCAAAGACTATGATCAGATTGGGAGGATGCCCAGGCTAATCTGAGTCTTCGCTGGGCACACATGCCACTTTGATTTTCTAATGTTGCAGCTCTTATATATTGAGCGACGTATGAATCATATTAATTATAATATTAAAGAAACATCTGTTCCTACACCATCATAGGTCAGTATTACACTGTGCAATAACTTTCAGGGGCAGCAACTCCTCTATTTTCAGGTTTCCTTTTCATTTGGGATAACTCTTAAAAGAACAAGTAAAAAGTTGCTCTAGTATAGAGCAAAGGAGGAAGCGCTGCAGAAAACGATATTTAAGATTTGATAATCCATTTTTAGTAACTTTGTATAAAATGTAGACTGGCTCCCAGTCCCTTTGTTTTAGTTTTCGGTTTTGACCAAAGGTTGGCCATCAGAATAAAAAGAGCCACATTAAGACTTGTATCATTTGAATACATATAACCATTTAGCCTGGAAGCCAGGCTATATAAAATGCGGTATCGTGATATCAATGATTTAAAGTAGAGATAATATATATTCTTAAATCATTAAAAATGACATGTAATACTGGATTGTGATTAGCATTGTAATTTGGAACAAAACAGCATAAAATAAGGCTATATATACATATGGACAAAAGTTCTGCACGGTCACAGTTAATTTCACAAATGGTTTCAAAAACTTTAGTTAAACTATTTTTACCAGTTTTATTTAAAGAGCAAAACAAAAAAAAGTTATAACTTGGATAAATAGCACCGAGTTTAAGAAAGGCACGCTACATTTACTTTTAAGTTAAAGGAAATTTACATTGAATTTACTGTTTTCCTTGTGTGTTTTATGTAGAAAAACCTCAAAGGGGCAAGTTCTTCAGTTGATCTCCACTGTGAAGGGAGGCAAAAATTAAATTGGCATGAGTTGCTTCCCCTGAAAAAGTACCCATTCACTGTAAGCACACTTTATATGTGACACAGCTCTCATGAAAGTACTGTAAACCAGAAAATTTTAGTAAATCTCAGTTTTAGAAATTGTTTTCAAGTTTTGTAATTAGCTTCTCATAATTGTTCTTTGATTATAAGACAATGGCTATTTCACCCCAATTTTTTCTTTCAAAAACTTTGCATTCCTGAAGTTTCGAGTAAATCTTCGGAATTTTCCCTGATTTAAAGTCCCATGATGACTGTAATTACTAAGACAGAAGTGCCCCAGAATCTATGATTGGGTTTAGATGGAGACAAGGAAATCTCAAGTCTCATGCTTGGCAAGTCTTGCGTCATGCCTATTTAATTTGAAAAAGAGCTTGAGCTTTCCTCTTTGGGATTTCAACGAAATCACTATTTCTTCGTCCATTAATTTTCATTTGAAAAAAAAAAAAAAAGATTTTGAACCAGGTCATTACTGTATTCCTTCATTTGACTTTCTCTTAATAATCCTGTCCGTAAGCCTAGGCTATGAAAGCTGTTTCAGTCTGTCAGTCATTGCTATTCAGAATGATACAAAAATTAGGGTTCAGAGGTTACAGTTTTCTACTCCGTACATACAATAATATCTAATTGAAATTGAGCCGTAAAATTATACACCCAGAGGGAGGAGGGGGGTGTAGTAAGGATCAATTCAGCTGATGGAATTTATCCCATGTCGTAATATTTACAGTAGATGGGCCCCTTTCAGTTTCACGGGGCCAATTTTCCCAGCATATTCCCAGCAGGCACATGACGTCGCATCAACGTCAATACGTCAATAAGACGTATTTCCAATGCAATGTGCCCCCTGGGTTGCTTGCAGTCAATGGACTGTAGATTGTCTTATCTTTTCCATTCCAGATTTCAAACTTTGCCCTACTATTTCTGTGGCTGTTTAGATATTATAATCATTATGTAATTAAAAACAACGCAACAAAATAGTTATTTAAGTGCCAAAATGGTGATTAGCTCCGTTAAATGAGACTAGATCAACCATGGATGGATATATAAAAGAAATGCACGTTTCCTGTTCGTGTCCTAATATCAGATCTATCAACGGTAATGATATGGATACCCCGATTCTAAAAATAAGGCAGTTATGCAATAGCTGAGTTCCACCGCATGTGGATGACCTCAAATCTTGTAGGTCATATATGCAAACAGACTACCTCGAAAAATCGAAAGGATACTATAGTTAAAGACGATATGTATATGCTATAAAACTTTTCTTTCTCGCTAAACAATTATTATTTTACCCAATACCATGAAGGCTTAAGCTAACCTGATAAAACACTTACAGTACAAAAAATGACAAAAGGTTGTAAAGCTGACTTATTTGCAACAATATAATGCGTTTATCAAAGCCGATGATCCTTTCGACTTTTAGGACAGAAAAATAGTTCCATGTTTTTATTCCGAAATATAAAAAATAAAAATAACAAAGATCGAAAAAAGATATTTTAACGTTATGTTTCAGGTAATTTGATGTCATAATCGAAATTTTAGTGATAAGATATGCATTAAAGTTCACTTTTTAAGTCGCTTATAGCAATAATCAATAAAACAAATCTACACCCAACGCCTTCCCAAACTCACCACAAATAGCGCTGCGTTGGCACGCAGCGCAATTATCTTCCATTATTTTGACTCAAATAGCTTGGATAAGAGTATAAAACCCCAAAAAATAAATAAACAAATAAAAACACAAACTTTTGTTCTTTCCCAATTCACCTTTCAAAATCCATGCCTACTTTAAACAGGTATGTAGTAGTTTCAGGTTTTCCTTGATACACTTTGTGTTGCAGACTTATTTTCATTCCATACTAGAGCAGAGAAATTTTGTACCGATGGTTTCCGCCACACGGTTAGCACCAGTGGTTTATAGTCTAATTTTACTCCTAAGGGAGGTAACTCCTGTAGAACTGAATTTCCTTTTCAACTGAGAGGATTTTCACTCTACTGGAGTTACTCAGTAGGATATTTCAAAGTTTCTCTGAGGGAACCAATAAATACTACCTGTACGGGTGGTTATTCTTCCCTTAGGTATGGCAAATTTCCACAAACACATTTTGTACGAAATGTAGTCGAGAATTTGCATCTCTTTCTTTTTTATCATGAGTCATTTTTCTTAAAGAAGCCATTCGTTTCTATGGCTATGACTAAAGCTTTTCCTTTTAGGATTTCTTTTAAGTAAAATTACTCTGAAAATGTAATTTGAGACCCTGAATGTTTTTCAAATGGAAATAACTTCGTATTATAATAACAAACTGTGACTTCCGGTAAGTTATTCCAAGGGAAATAACTTGGTAAATAATAACTGACTTCCTGTATGTTTTTCCAAGGGAAATAACTTGGTAAATAAAAACATGTGACTTCCTGTATGTTTCCGAGGGAAACAACTTAGAATGGAATTAGTGACTTCGTGAAAAGAACATTTCTCAAAGGAAACTCTTCTGCCGTGCAATATAACTTCAAGTTCCAATACAAATGTTAAATCTTTTGAACTAATTTATACACTAAAAAAAATTTACAAAGTATTTTCATATCTCATTAAATAGTTGTTAATCATTTAAAATATCTTGTGTTTATTGCTTCAGAACACTAAAGGATTACCCATACCCAGCGTACGAACCTGAGGGAGCTTGTAACCAGCTCCAGGGTGGGAAACTGGATTACGCCGCCTGACCCCACCGGGTCAGACTGCCTAAGACCAGTGACTCTATCTTACTGACAAGCTCTTGTGATTGAATAGAGGTCAGTAAAGCCCAGGCATTGAATGTGTGCAAACCTATGCTACTTGAACTTAGTTCAAGGAGCCTAGGCTTGAGTTCAAACCCTTGGAGGTGTCAACCCGCACGTCGACACTCGCCAAGCTCGGCCCTCACAAGCCTATTCGGTTACAGGTATGCATCTCTTCATTAACTGTTAGGTCAGTGCTCCAGATAAGAAGGGGTAACAGAGATAATTTAGGGATAATTATCCATATTTCTCCATTTAAACATATTTTGTGACCCATCATTAGAACCGTCTCATCGAGACGGTTCTAATGAGGGGTCACAACATATGTTTTCGTTGAGAAATAAGAAAAATTATCTTTGAATTATCCTCAATACCCCCTCTTATCTGTAGCTCTGTACAGTAAGGTAAAATCACAGACATATTGTGGGACATTTTATTTATTTGTGGGACTATGTCACACGCTAAGTTGATGTTGAATTGGTCTGTTATATACTATCAGATGACTTTTGACTGACATTCTTGGTGTGGCTCGCAAATTCTTTCTTTTACAAGTTGACCCAACCAAGCAAACAGGATGGACGGATGGATGACTTGCTATTTTACATCCTTTTTAATAGTATTTCAGTTATAATCAGAATGATAAATAGGTGATAAAGAAAGACTGTGTGCAATGGAAACCTGTTTACGATTGAAAAGATTCTTGCCTCCAGTGTGTCTCGAACCCGGGACTGCTATGTCAGCAAGCCAGCGCTTAACCTACTGAGCTGACGCAAACAGAAATTTTTGCAAGTTAATATAACATCATTTTTGGAAGAGAGGCATGGGGCATGTACAAAAGCAGGAATGTTTATTAGGATTGATACAGTATTGAGTTCATAACACAGCGGCTCAGCAAATCAAGCAACTGTGTAAGATCATACTGATAGAAATATGTCTTCTTCCAAAGGATACAAATAGAGGATAGAATGATTTCATGCTTGCCCTTTACAGTACTTCACATTCCCCAGCAAACAGCTGATAAAATCTGATAAGCACACATATCAAATACACATAATTACTCCCACAATTTGGAAGTAAATAAAGGGGAGAGTGATGGACTGTTTAACTCTTTAAGCACCAAAGAGCAGAAGACAAAATTTATATCTGCAAAAATTAAAAAATGCCCTGTGCAAGACATTTCATATTGAGAATTCAAAGACTAGAGGGGAAACAGCATAGATCTAGATGAGGCGGCTCATTATGAGCCGATTCATCAGGATCTACGCTGTTTGCAAATTTTGCAAATTTCGTCACCGGCCCTTAAAGAGTTAAGAGTCCATTATATAACTTGGCAAACAGTACAGACCCTGACCAGATGACTAAGGAGCATTCTGATTTTCACTGTAAATGTTTGTTCAGAATTTCTGAATCTCAGAGTTAATATAGTCAGATAGGGGGATGACTTGGTTTAAACAATATTTTATTTACAACACACTACATGGTTACAAAACAGTAATATACAATATGGTACAGGATCTGACGGTAAGTGAAACGCTTTTATGAAAGTCATCTCCTGGATGACTTGCAATTTTATGTCATTGTCAACAGTATTTCAGTCATATCAGGACAATGGGAGGGTGTTAATGAAAGGCTGTGTGCAATGAAACCCTGTTTATGTTTGAAAAGGTTCTTGCCTAAAACAATCGCAAATTTAAGAAAAAGGCCCTATTCTCCAAATAAGATAAAGCCCTGATAGTACAAAGTGAAGGGCATGCCGCACACCACTTTTGCTGTCAGAAACTCATCTTAGCAGTACTTACCTTTGCAAAACAACTCATTATCTGTGTCAAAGAGTCTGGAAATCTGGCAGGTAGTGACCAGGTCCCACTATATCCACTCTCTAGTACTAGTTCTGCAAGCTTATATCTCACTAAGTCTGACCCAATAGAATTCACCAGCACACCTCTGTTTGATGCCTTTGACAGTCCATTATACAACTTCTTAAATTCTTCAGCGAGGTGGCTGGCCATGCTAACACAACTTGAACTAACTTCCACTGCCAGAGTTAAAAGCTCTTGAACTTGAACATAGACTGCCATGTACACATCTTTATCTCCTGCTGGATTTAACAGGTCCTCTATTCGAGAGTCAGATATTAGCAGGGCTAGATATCTGACCATATCTTTAGGGTATGGAGAGTGAACATCTCCGGAAAAAAGTCTATAAGCTAGGGACTTCCTGATTTCAGTTTGAGCACTTAGATCTTTTGAGTACAGATCCAGTTTTAACACTTGAATGACTAGTTTCAAAAGCAATGAAACTTGTAGGACAGACAATTTTGATGCTTCATTTGACAGTCTTTTCACTATCAAAACATTAAGACAATATTCTACAGTTTTCCACTCAGGTTTGATTTGTCCAGGATATTTGGAATTAACTTTCTGAAGCAAGTGAAAAGTTTCATAAACAAGTTCTACACTAACTTCACTTAAGAAGGCTGTTTCTATTATCTGTGTCAAAATATGAGTCTGAGGCTTATAGTGGACATAGAACCAATTTAAGAATTCCAGATTATGCTTAAGATTCACACAACCTTCCTCCGCACATGCCTGAATCACATTTGAGTGAGAGTCTGGTAAAATAACTTCAGCCAATCCTAATTTATGTTCAATTCTTGCTTCCTGCATGAAACATTCTAACTGCTGCATCTGTCTGTCACATGAAAATAATCCACTGTCTATTAAAGTATGCTGTGAAAGAGATGAGAAAGCAGGACAAGAGGATGGGTGTGATTTTTGAGAAAGCAATCTTTGGCACTTAACTTTACGTTTGCTGCCTTTTTTTCTTTGAAAAACATTGCTGCTTACTTCAAGTGTGTTTATTACATTAATAATTTTGTCTTCTTCATCTACATCTGCAGTGTTAGGTGGCAGATCTATAGTCAGTCGCTCAAGAAAAACACTACACTCTTTGACATGTATGGTAGCAGGTTTAGTTTCATACTTTGCATCTGGTTTTACTACATCAGATATTCTGTCAAATGCTACTGGATTTTCGTCAACTGTTGTTTCACTGAGATCTTTATTTGAAAAATAGTCTGTAATTTTCGGCTGATTCTTTAAGTCCTGAGGAGTTAATGGCCTGCAATCTGAGTCACTTTCATCTGCATTTTTATCTAAGCTAAAGTTTGCTGCTTTGAGATCTATTTTTAAAAGTGGCAACTCACTCATATATAACTCTGTTTTTGTCAAGTCAACTTTATGAAGTGGCACAGCACTTGCGTAAAAATTTGTTTTACTTAAGTCTAATTGTATAGGCCACTTATTCACAGTTTTTGCTTGAATTGGATTTAATTCAGGGCCTAAGTCATTTACGTAAGTTTTTTGTGTCTTAGGCAGAAGGGCATCCGAACTCTTCTCACATATGATAGGCTTTTTATTCATGGACACTTCAGTTGTTCTGCTGATATAATCATCCATCATAAACTCAAAATTTTTCTCAGTCCTGACATCAGTCTGAACACCATCTGTTGATGTCTTAGTACTATGTCTTTTATACTTCAGTTCAATTACTGGAAGTGGGGACTCTTCAAATATTTCACTGTTGTAATCAGATTTAGTGAATTCTTGGTTTTTCTCAGCCTTGATTTCAGTCTGAACACTGTCAGTCCATTTCCCAGTTTTGTTTATTTTATTCTTTAATTCAAACTCCGGAAGAGGGGGCTCTTTATACCCTTCTGTTTCACTTTCAATTTCATCCATCTCAGATTCCTCACTTTTCTCACATGCCAAAACATCAAGAAAATGGCGATGTATCTTTGGGAAATCATTTTTCTGACTTGCTACAGACTCAATAGGTTCTTTCTGAAATGAACTTTTGAACTTATGTCTAAATATCTGAAACTGTTGTTTGATTTTTGCATTTTCTGATGGAGAAATACAAACTTTAACACTACTGGCAGAATTTTTGTCCTCTTCTTTCAGTGTATCACTAGTTGGAGAGTCTAACTTGATGTCACTATATAAAAACTCCTTTTTTGGGGTTATAATAGCTGGATGTTTTTCTAATTTTTCAAGACTATTTCTGAAAGACTGGAAGTGAAGTTTCAGCTTTTCTTTATCTAAACATGGTGAATGACTGTTCTGACTGTAACTAGACTCTGAAAATTCACCATCTCTATCTTCCTTTTCACTTTTGACTGAATAATCAGATTCAGAAATCTCTTTCTCAAGAATTTCCAAAATGCTCTTATCATGTGGCTGGACTTTAGGTTTCTCCAAAAATGAAAAACTCCTCTGAATTGGCTTCATGGATTTGGACTTTCTAAATTGATCAAGGGATTTATTGCGTTTTCTTATTTTGCTCTTTTCTCTTCTCTGTAGTATGTTTGCATTAATTTTATCAAGTTCATCTCCAGACTGGTCTGAGCCAGCAAATGACTGACTGTTAATGCCAATATCTCTAATATCAATTAAATCAATATCACTTTTACTTTGACCAACACTTGATGGGCAAGATGGGTTACTGTCTGCAGTACATATGGATGAGTCAGACTGCTCTGAATATGTTCTCATTCTATTAGCTCTGTTTTTGTGTGCGTCTTCAAAACTATTAACCTCACAAGAATTTTTTTCAGAAAGATGTTTGTTCTTTGTTTTGCTTTTAGTTTTGGTTTCAATTTGATCTTTTACCAACTTGGACTTCTTTGGTGATCTGAAGTTAAAGCTGTATGATGGTTTTAAATTCTTCCTTGAATATTTTGGTCTTCTTTTAGCTGGAGAGTTTGTTATTTTCTCTTCTCTCTTTTTATTTGTCCGTTTAACAAGTTCATGTGATTTATATAAAGACTTGTGTTTCCTGGTGCTTCTCGAAAGACTATCATTTAATTTGTTTAACAAGCTT
Source organism: Ctena decussata (assembly GCA_963989385.1). Taxonomy (NCBI): domain Eukaryota; kingdom Metazoa; phylum Mollusca; class Bivalvia; order Lucinida; family Lucinidae; genus Ctena; species Ctena decussata. The sequence goes on from OZ022498.1 coordinate 122,478,436, forward strand.
CTTTGTTTCTCTCCATATGAAAATGACTCAGCTGTTATATCAGAAACATCAGCAACTGAAAACAGTGGTGGTACATACTTTTTCCATTCCTCATGGACAGAGTGCTTGCTTTTAATACGCCTGTTCTTCTTCCCATTCTCTTTATCACAACCTGGAGAATTGGTGTGATCAGACGAGTCAAGCACACTCCCATGAGGAAGAATTGGCTTTAGTGGTTTCAGTGCTTTTGGAAAATTTTCATCTTTGTTTTTCTTTTTCTTATCCTTTTTGGAAACATTATCTCCAGCTAATTCCTCGATGTGACTGAGCTTAGTCTGAGTTCCTGTGGTCATTGTAATGGAACTGTCTGAACTAGCACTAGCTTCATTATCTCCCTCAATCCCATCAGCGTAGAAGCTCTGAAATAAAGATCACAAAATTAAGATACACCACTAAAATGAATGATTTTTTTTTTTTTTTTTTTTCGTAGCAAGCATGGTATCCTCCATACTCTTTGTTAAAATCACTAGTTTTGTTAGAGACATTATCATTATGCTTCTCCCATATTCCAAACAGGTGCCCTGGTAGCTCAGTGGATTAATTTCTGGCCTGCAAACCTAGCAGTAGAGGGTTCTATTGCCATTGTAGGTTGAAATGACATCTTTTAACCTTTAAAGGGACTTCCATTGCACAGCCTTTCATTATCACCCTCCCATTGTCTTGATAGGAATGAAATACTATTGAAAAGGATTTAAATAAATGTGTCATCCATATTAAAAACAAGTTATTCAAGAGAATTGTGTATTTGAGTTAAAACTGAGTGTATACTGTGATATAGAATGTATTAAGCGGGCTCAGCCAAGTTGCAACTTGAAAGAAAAAGTCTCCCAAATCAGGCCTGACTTCTCCCTTAATTTAGTTCCTGGACAAGTTAATATGTATAGAACATAAAAATACAGAAATTAGAACTTTGGCCAAAAACTTCTCCCTGGAATCCTGAAAATGTTTCTGAAACTTCTCCCCATCAGCTCTAGATTAAGCCCTGTATCAGTAGCCTTGACGAGGCTTTATTAGCCGAAACTACGTAGTCTGGCCCATGTTCCTACTTCAGTAGGTATTCTCTGCTCTTGAAGGAACTTTTTTAGATTTTAATTGCATAGTACTTTCACAGAGATAAATTAGGTTTCACTTTCTTTTATGAACATTTATAAAACGAATTTTTGTTTTTGTTTAAATTGAGCAATTTCTAGGTCAAATCTTTAAGATGGTCAAGGAGTCCATAGGTACAATAATGATATGAAACTGTTATGAAATATAAAAAGAAACTTATAAAATAAGCACCAGCCATTGGCTGGGTGCTACAAACATTACCTGTGGAAATCATAATTACTGAGTTACATTTTGAAAATAGTTGTCTGTGAGCTTTAAAGAAGAAAAAGACGAAATGAAAGATGGAAACTGTAGCAATGTAAACAGAACTTATCATTATTAAATTTTTTGGTTTTTAGATTAACAATCTTAAAATGTAAAACTGCTGGAAATATAAGGGAAATATAAAAAAACAAGTATGAAAATGCAGCCGCCATTTAGAATACTGATGTTAAAGAATATCTCCATTTGTATGAGAACACTAGATTGAATACCCTACATGTATTTTCATTTAAAAAACAAATGTATAAGCTCCAAATCCATGGTGTGTCTGAAAATCATTTAGCAGTACTTTCTTATAAATTGTCAATAACAAAGGACACAGATATGCCAGTGCCTTAAGACGGAGCCTTGTTTAAGGTATTAGCACTTGTAGGGTTGTAGGGCAACAAGCTTCACGAAGGCAGACTTGAATAAATAGAAAAAATTAGTGTGCTGAGACCTGGTTAATTGTTTTCCTTTGGCGTATGTGTTGTGTGTGGATCCAGAAATTATTTTTTTTTGTCTTTTTTTTTGGAGGGGGGTGGGGGGGGGGGAGGTTCTCTGTATATGGATAGAATTCTGTATCCTACCATAGAAATAGATTCTATGCACCTTTCCAAAAGATATAGCCTGGAAACAAGGAACTTTTTCAAAATATAGCCTAGACTCACGCGGACGTGGACATAGACGTGGACACTGACGCTTACGCTAATGCATACTCGGACTACGATGCCGGGGGTATTGCATAAGCCCTCCTTTGCTTTGCAAAGGCGTGCTAAAAATTCTATTTCTGAGACAGTCAAATTGGAAGAGATAATTTCACTGTTTAGTGATAATTTCACTTTCGAATCAGTGAAATTATAGTTTCAATTTCACTGAGAAATCTCTGTAATTAATTGAAAAGTATAAAAGAAATCAGGCTATTTTCACAAAATTTTATGGCTAAAATACAGAATTTAAGGGCCTTTCCTAGCAAAATCATATGCAAAAACATGCTATATCTGCACTTTGAAACTTGTGACAAACACTTACTGATAGAGTTACACTGGAAATGAATGCAAACAAGCAAGTTCATGGCTTTAAGTTCTATGATGTAACGTTAATAAAGAGGGGTCTTGGGGGCAACATAGTTCTGTACAAAAACATCATTTTTTTTGGGGGGGGGGGGGGGGGGGGGTCTCGTTATCGGATATTTACATGGCAAAAACATAAGATATGCGATGAAAAAACTGAAGTTTTGGTGCTGAACTAGGGGGCAACACACCCAAGGGCCACAGCAGTTTCTCAATTTTAATGGCATAAAGACTGGAAACTGAGAAAAAGTAGGGATGATGATAAAAAATAAGGGTTTCATTTTTAAGGAATTTGGCCATTTTGGAGTGATTTTTAGGGATTTAAGGGAGGCCTAAAAATTAGGATTTTTCAGAAGCTCAAGGGATGCTTGAAAGCCTGTCATTAGAACGAGTACATAATCAGGCCCATCTGATGCCTGTTATGTCTAGCAACGTCATTTGAGCCATGACACGAGAAAACCAACACTGTGGTTGTGCGCCCAGTGCAGACTCAGATCAGCCTGGGCATCTGCCCAGTCTGATCAGAGTCTTAGCTGTCCGCATGAAGGTAGCCAAGCCTGGGCATCTGCCCCAGTCTGATCAGAAGCTTTGCTTTGTGCTTAAAGGGTAGCCAAGGGTCTAAGCTACCTTCAAGCCTGGGCATCTGCCCCAGTCTGATCAGAAGCTTTGCTTTGCGCTTAAAGGATAGCCAAGGGTCAAAGCTACCTTCATGCGGACAGCTAAGACTCTGATCAGACTGGGCGGATGCCCAGGCTGATCTGAGTCTGCACTGGGCGCCAAATCACTTTGTTGGTTTTCTCTTGTCGCGGCTCATTTAAACTGCCACAATATAAGCATGGTATGACTGAACATAATATCACAATGGTAAAAAACTTCTCAAATTATCAAAGACTACACCTCTTATAGATCTGCAGCTCTGAAATGTAATCGCGGTCTTTTTGGTAAGATGGGATATGATTAACTGTCAAAGAACTCAAAGGTACCAGCTCAAATTTCGTTTGTGATATACCGTATAAATCCTATGAAACCCCCAGAGGAATTGCATTTTTCAAAAGGGGGTGTTATTTATATCCTAAATTGTAGAAAATCAGCCACTGCCAAAAATACCTTTTAACCCTTCTCATGCTAATCATGTATATATATGTGTGGGGGGTGGGGGGGGGGGGGGGGGGGGGGGGGGGGGCAGATAGGTCACTTTGTGAGCCTGTCAGGCACGCCAGACATCAAGTACACCCCAACAGTGGAGGTTGTCCTACGAAGGAGGGATTCTGTTTTCTAACAGAGCAAGTTTTTACCCACACCACTGGTACTGTAGATATCTAAACACCGAAAACACACCAAAAACTTTTAAAGAAATTTTCAATATCAGTTTTTCCAGTCACACCTTCACTTGCTTGATCCCGAGTTTCTTCAAACAAGACTTAATCCATCTAACTTTCTACTATTGATAAATGTTCAGCAATAATCCAGCCCCCAGGGAAGCAATTTGGGGCTAATATCTTATTTTTTTTTTTTTTTTTTATGTTCTTAAATGAATACTGGCTGGTCATGTGACCACCATATTTGGACGTCACGTGACAGTCTGACTCCTAGAACATGGCAGCTTACATCTGGTTGTATGTGGGTCAAAATTTCAACAATATCAGTGAAAGTTTGTGGAATTTATGGCTTCTTAGGTAAGGGTACCCCCTTTTTAGGGTCAGATGAGCTACTTTTGTAGCATGAGAAGGGTTAATAAACAGTACTAAGGTGTACTTTCAGGAGTAGTATTTTGGCCTCTTATCTCTGTAGGGTGGAGGATCAACTCTTAAAGAAAAGAATTTGCTCCTCCATGAGTGAATTCTTTACTTTAAGCATAGACTCCAATTCAAAGAACTACCTTATCCAGAGAAGCTAACAGAAAATCATGCAAGTTAATATAACATTTTATATTATATGACTTTCATAAAAGTGTTTCGCTTTAAAACCGTCAGATCCTGTACTATATTGTTCTAACCATGTAGTTTGTATTAAATAAAATATTGTTTAAACCAATATAACGTTTTTTTTTAAAAAGAGGCAGGGGCGTATATGAGAAGAGGGCGTTTAATAGGATTAATACAGTAATTACATAAAGTCCAACAGCAATATAAATATATTATCATTACATTAGAGTTTTGGATGTGCATGCATTTCATTAAACATCACTGTCTGTGGGTCCAGGATCATGAGTTTTTGGGCTGAACCAGCTTATTTCTACACAGTAACTGGTCCTCTAGACCAGTCAGTTTTTATGTTGCTTCCAAAACGGTGATAATGAAAACCAGCAAAATCATCAGCAAGACCCCTGCAGACCAGTTCATAACTGTGGTTTAGTCCTAAGCATAAACCTTGGGAGCCAGTTAGCAAGAGTTGGGTGTGGGGGGGGGGGGGGACTCTTATCTTATTAGGGTCAGTTCAGCCTAATTCTGTATGCTACTCCAAGTCCCTATACTGGACTTAAAGTGTCAAAGTGACAGGGTTCGAACCCCGCTCCAGGCGTGAATCTTTCCTGCCTTAAACGGGGTTCCATTGCACACAGCTTTTCATATCGTCCTGATATAACTGAAATACTGTTGAAAAGGACGTAAAATTGCAAATCATCCATCCATCGTCAGAGATACCAATACTTGAATTTGCAAACATTTAGTTCCAGATAAGGTAGCTCATAATTAGCCCCCTAAGCTGATCCACAGTGTTTGCTCTCTGGTCAGAGTTCTTAATATGATAAACTATTTTTTTCAATTTGCAGACGTGAAATTTCGTCGTCTGCTTTTCTGGTGCTTTCAGGGTTAATGTTGTAGGTTTTTGGCTGCAGTTCATCATTTCTGAAATATAACAACACTTACTGTTTCTCCACACTGGGAAACAATCTGGGATGTCAAAACATAAAACACCATATTTAGACACATTACTGCATTTTACAAATCAAACTTCTATTTCTAGGACAACTATGGTAATTATTTTGGTGTCCCAATTTTTAGAATTTTTTGGGTATGAATATTGACGTTACTGACCCATTTATCATTCTTTCATCCTAGGCCAACATCTGTCACCAAAACCAAGGGTAATTCCACTTTACAGGTTCAAATTACTCAAATGAAAGTGAGAAGTACACTTATATGGACACTACTAACTGTGCTTTACAAAAAGGTTGATGTGGTATTATCATAATGTTTAATTGTTTGTTGTTGCTTTACGTCCATGGTAAACAGCTATGGTCATGTCAGGATGATTAGTTACATGTAACCTAACCACATTTTTCCCTGGGCAGGCTTAGACCTCCCAAGCGGTTAACCAGTACCAAGAGCACATAAGTAACTGACAACTGCCCTTCTAGGAGAAACGAAAGTATGTGGCCGGACCAGATATCAAACTCAGGACCTCTAGCTCTTGAGTCAGACATGCTACCGACTGTGTTACATGGCCTGGCTAATATTATATATATTATCATAATTATGACTATTTGTCCCAAAATAAGTCATTTTTGCTGTCCTTTGACTAGCAGAATGCTGGGTATAACTTTTCCGAAGTTGGTGTTGACATTGAAAACTTTGCACAAGTCTATTTTGTGACAATGCACAGATATGCTAGACATTGTCTTCTAACAACCACCAGATATTCTAAAGTTACACAATTGAGGCTATTTGATGTAAAGGGATGCTCTTCTATTTACTACTAATTTAAACTTCCTAAAATCTATGGGGTGACGTTTTACTATTTATTCACTACCATAATAATACTAGAAAATGCCCAAGGAGCATTGCATTTTACAAAAGTGGGGATTTGAAGAAGTTACAAATCAACCACCTGCCAAAATGTTTCTACCGGTAATAAAGAAAAATAATTCATCAATAAAATAGCTGACAACCGTGGACCACAATGAGGTGAATCCCCAGAGTGGGGTCATCGGCTGATAATGTGGGTAGATTGGTTGGCAAAAAGCTAGCCACAGACAGTGTTTTGCTGAAAATTAACTGCTGAAGTACATAAAATTTGGAAGGCTGGGAATAAATAGCAAAGTTTGTTGGTTTTGTCGTGTCATGGCTCATTTGTCTCTCTTCTCAATGGGGGTAGGGTCATACTCTTGAAGGCAAGAATTTGCACCTAAAATAGCAAATTCTTCCCTTTTAGAGGATGCCCTCCTTTGGGGGCTGGGGGAGGAGGGGGGGTTGACATAACTGAAGCTGAAATTGTTCTCCTTGGTAAAAATGATGGAAAAGCATGGGGGCGTTATGGTACCCCAATGTTACCATAAAATTTCTAAAAAATGGGACACCTAAAATAATGGTTGTTGCTGTCCTAAAATTGATCAGTTTGGTTTTTCTATGCAGTAAGTAGGGGGGAGTCAGGTAACTTCGCACAGCGGGTAAACTCGCACAGCGACTTTGTTTCCTTTATATGTCAGTTATTTTGGAACTAAAAAAAAATAAATGGCTAAACAGTGAAAATCCTGAAGAGACGGCTCATTATGAGCCGTCTCATCTGGATTTTCACTGTTTGCAATGGTATGTCCGAATTTACCCCCATGTCCGAAGTTACCCGCCTCTCCCCTAATTCTTCTACAATATGAAGCTGGAATGGCAAACAGTGTTGGCCCTGATCCATCTGCTCTTTTATGAGAAGTATGATCTGGGTTTGCACTGTTTGCTTAGACCTATCTGTCCCAATACTTAGAATCTTTATGGTAAGCCACTTTGCACAGTAATGCCTCAATCAACAGCAAAAGTAATCAAAACAGGTACTCCCAAGAACAAATTAAGTCTTATTTATTTTAGTTTACTGACCTACATGCAACTCTATTATAAACAAAAAATTAAGAAATAACTCACTTTTTCTGCATCGCATAAACACTAATTTTACCCCAATAAAAATCTTAACAGGTATTTCTTTCCCAATAATCATGTGCTGTATGAATGACCAATGAAACAATAACACCTCAGCGATGACACATCCATCATACTTCTGCAGAGAATATATACCTAGTTCTAAATGTAACAGAATTCCCCCAGGTACAGTATCAGAACAGAGCCCAAGATAAAAAGATTTTTGAGGATATTTCTGAGAGCTAAATAATAACATGATGTTGTGACCTGACAAAGGAGTCAGGAGTCCTAGAGCTGTCCAGGGTTCAATTCCCACTGGAGGCTGAAATTCATTCGACCATAAACAGGTTCCACTGCACACAGCATTTCATAATCAGGCTACATCATCCTGATATGACTGAAATACTGTTGAAAAGGAATATAATTGCAAGTCATCCACGGTCCATCCATCCATACGAAGTCACAGCATACATGCGGTAATGAACAATGATCTCATACCTGTATTATCTATAAAACCCACCCATATCTGGACCTTTTTGAGAAATTTCTCTGTACAATAGTTTCCTGATTCTTCTTTTGTAACCTGATGGGAGCTTGGCATTAATAGATTAGATCCCTTAAGCAATACAGACATTTTGCAAACAATAAAATAAATTGCCCTTTATATATACTGAACGCCAAAAGAAACGCCTACAAGTTTAGGGACGGTTTTCTTCTGTCAACTGATGTATGGTTTTTAATCATATATAGCAGAAAACACTACTGATGTCTGTCATTAATATAAACGTAACTTCTTGAAAAATTAAACTTGGATTAAAGAGTTATCTCAGTTTATCGTGAAAGATTCAAAGTTGTTGTAAGAGCTGTCTTTCCTTTGGCGGTATAACAAATTGTTTCTAAAACACGACTCTGATGTGTGGTTATGAAAAAACGTCAGTTTTATTACCATGGTATTATTCTTAGGAACATGACAGCAGTTTGAAGTTAAACACTTGTCAAATTATCTCCCTTGCAATAAAACAAATAGCAAAATGGGAAGTCCAATAGCAGCAAAAGTTCTGCAGTGCTATGAAGAATTTCTTTGCAAACCTTTTTATTTTACTCTTGTTAATTCATTTAACTTCGTATGAATGGTTTCTGTTCTTTTCAAGAAATACAGGGTATTAAAAGGTCTATGGAAATCCAATGGTAAGCCAGTGTTACTGTTTCTACTGTCAACTTTCACCTGATTGTTTCTCTAAAACGCAAGGCTCGACTGCTTTGATTTTTTCGCTGTTTCTTACCCTTGCCGCAGACATTATGTCCGGAGAAAATAATTAGCTGAGCATTATATGGAATTTAAAATTCAGCTTCTGAAAGTATGGTGACTTTAAGTTTAACCCCATAACAAAAGCAAGCGTTTGGGTCTCTAAACTTTATGGAATATTGATAAGTTAAGGTGCTCATTCTGTTGGAATATTATAAACAAAGTAACTCAAAATGTCTAAATAAGAGCATATACCTATACCTTCAAATAAATTAGGCGTATACACTGTATGCGTTTCTTTTGACGTTCAGTATACTTCTCTTACCTACTGTAATAGTTCAATTATACAGGCCTCATACTGACAAAGCTTTTCCAAGCCTGAAATGCCTGCTTTCGCAGCCTTAAATAGCCCTTTTTGAAGCAGAAAAACACTGAAAACGTAAAAATCAAAGCCTGAAATCAAGTAAAATTCAAGAAATGAAAGCCTGAAATCCTGCAGAAGCCTGAAAAGTATGAGGCCTGATTATAAGACAGGTATTTTTACCCATCTAAAATGACCCCGAATATCAAAACCAGTCTTGAGTAATTCTGCCATAAGATAGGGTTTTTTTTTTACTTCCAAAACAATTCCAATAATCTAGATCTGTCTTATAAGACAGATCCAGATTTTTGGTATTGTTTTGGAAAGGAAATACCCTGTCTTGTAAGCGATTAAACATTGGATTTCTGGTTTCCTTCCATTCACAAAATATAATTTTTTTTATTTGCTTCTCGTATTTATCTGTTGGCTGAAAAGGACAATCCAGCGATATGGTTTTCTCCAGTTGTTGAGGTGGTTGGGTCAGACAACGGTACTGCTTAACTTTCAGTGCTGGGACCTCCTAGTGACAATCCTACTAATTTGGACAATAGTTGGGCAAGGGTCCGCTGTGCTTGTAGCGGGTGTAGGAAGGGGGTTGTATGGATTATTTTTGTCTGGACTTTCCTATCTGTTAGTTTTCTTTCTCTGTCTCTCTGGTAGACAAATAGAATCTATCATTGGTCTCCGATGCGGACAGGGACATCCCAACCCGAGGGCACACGGGTTGTGTCGGAAACGAGGCTTGCCGAGTTTCCGACACAACCCGTGTGCCCGAGGGTTGGGATTTCCCTGTCCGCATCGGAGACCAATGATTGATTATTTTTCTTACCTACATTAATATTTACTTCAAATTGAACGAGGAACTAATAGGCCTATTTCATGCGAACGTGTACAAGTGTAAGTAGTACAACCGTGTCACCCTCATGGCTGCTGTACATTGTGAATAGACAAGTAAAAAATAGGTCCTTGACAAATCCGCAGTTTTAGATTTTCTACCGTTAGTTGCTATAGATACCGCGCACATTTCCCCGTCAGAATCTTTATCCGAAATACCGGTGCGCGTTGTACACGAGAACAAAATTTCCAAGATTTTTTTCTCAAAGCCAAACATCTTTTTTCCGGCCATTTTCGATGCATGGCACAGCCGATGCTTTTCGCGCATCGATAACAACTTGATCTTGACCGTATTTATCCAATTTTATCTCCAAAATGCGTCAACTAGATCAAAATACGTCCCAAAACATGCGAAACATGCATTTGTTGACATTTTTTTTAGCCGGAAACTGATCGAGGTAAAAATAGGTAGACTGGCATGCGGTATTTTTCCCTACATAGAACAGAACAGAACAAATACCTACAAATATCGGACTCACAGTATGTTTAAACTAAATACTGCAATGAAATGAAATATACGAACAAAATATGATATCTGAATTAAAACTTCGATGAAATAAATCTGTAAATGATTATGACTGTATCTAGCTTTGCAAGTATTTATTAAAATAACATATAAAAAAAAATACCATAAACAGAAATAAAATAATTAAAAAGATAACAAAATGTAAAAATATGAATGATTTTCGCTTTGATATGTTTTATATATTTTTTCTTTTCAATCTAAGTTTGTTTGCAACAACGATGTAATTACATTAACTATCGATAATTGGTATGAAAACTTTGATGTTAGTACCGACCAAAGAGAACCAGTCATTGGAATTAAAGATGTCAATAAGCGTCAATTATCGAGGTGATAACAACACAAAAGGATCCAATTAACTTAAATGACAGTGAGAAGACTCAAGCTTTAAGTGAGAAGTGTCAAAGTTCTCATATTTGTTGCTTACAATAACCTTGACCATTGTTGCTAATAGAGGTCCAGCCGAATTCAACCTTGACCATTGTTGCTAATAGAGGTCCAGCCGAATTCGCCCGAGTAAAAAAATATAAAACCCGTCTAAAGATGCGGACCAATCAGGGAATTGGTACTGTCACATTTTGACAACATGGCGTCGGACAAGTTTTAGAAATGTCAGTCTGTAATTCAGAAGGCTGTATGCGCGTTATAGAGCAGAACTAGCTTTTTTCCAGCTCCAGAACGGCCGAGAAAGGGGTGCGCGTTGTACATGCTAGCGCGTTATCCACAAACAAATACGGTAATTGAAATTTTTTCAAAGAACAAAATTTGTATTGAGAGGACTACAGAAAGCGCGTGTATGACGTTAATTGTGACGTAACGTCAACGTCATTTCCAACGTCAGTTTGTAACGTCTTCAAAATGGCGGCCTCCTCGACAGTTTTTGTCACGGTGAAACATTGACTACTTTTACTTTAAGACCTTGAAACAGGCTATAATGGGATTACAAAGAATGAGTATCCTTTTTCAGGTTGGATTTTATCGATGTGGTAATTCATTCCTATGAAAGAATAATGCATAAAGTATGGAATCGCCAAGCCGGGCGCACCGTATTTCAAGGAGCGCGTAGTGGTACACAGAATTCAAGCTCGTGTGAGCTGTCCCAGCCCATGGGCAAGACAGAATTTTCCAGCACCGCTAAAAATAGAACAAACTCTGTCTCGTAGGTAAGAAAGCTTGATATACAGACTTGAATACTGTTTCAAAGAGCCATAAAACCCAAAACAACTAATCCACCTCCCATTCTAAATATCTTGTGGGGTGTCTCTCATACTCTCAGTTTTAACAGGAATTTGGTTGCAACAGTTAATAAGATATATCAACAAAATTTCAAAAGAAATCCATGTAATATCTAAGGCACTATTTGATTGCTCTGTTTCAGGTGAGACACAGCTTTCTAATAGTTGTTCAAATGGTATCTAACACAGCTCATAATGAGATAATTTTAACAACAAACAAGGAACAGGAGCAATATGACAAATGCCATTTTACAATACATATTCAATAGTACCTGGAGCCATGGTAGCTCAGTAAGTTAAGCATTGGCCTGCTGAACTACCAGTCCCGGGGCCAACCCCACTTGAGACAATCGTTTCAAACGTACATGGGGCTCTATTGCACACAGCCTTTCATTATCAACCTCCCATCATCCTGATATGACCGAAATACTGTTGAAAAGGAAGTAAAATTTCAAGTCATCCATTTATCAATAGTGCCTAAAACCCAGAGCAAGTGCCCAGTGAGGCACTAAACCCTTGGCAGGTGCCAATTCTCAATGTATAAAAACCCCAAAATAAATGAGCCCTGAAATATATGTCACTGATCCGCATTTACTTGACTAGGTCATTTGCACAAGCTATCATACGGATACTTCAAAAGATGTCAAGATCTGAGGTACAATCACTAGACCATGGAATATATGTCACTGTGACCTACAGTAGAATTTCGATTGGCGCCAACCCTGATGGCTCATTTACACTCTGCCTAGAATTCATTCCTGGGTCCCTTGAGGTCAGTTTATATAGAAACTAACCCTGAATGGATGGAACTACCTTTGGCTGGAACTCATTTTCATGGTCCCATGCCTGTTTGAACCATTGACTTTCTACTGTACTTTTATTTTGTGGTCAAACATTGGTTCATACTGACTCATTCATATATCAAATAGTCCTCAAGGTACATGTATAAGGCAAAAACACTGAACCATGAAATATAGGTCACTGTGACCTACTTTTGTTTCGAGGTCAAACATCAGGGACATACTGACTCATTTTCCCAAGTTATCATGCTCATACATTAAATAGTCCTCAAGGTATAATGCAAATCTTTGGATCATGAAATATAGGTCACTGTCACCTACTTTCATTTTGAGGCCAAACATTGGTCATACTCCTCATTATCCTAAGCTATCATGTTCATACATCAAATGAGCCGTGACACAAGAAAACTAAAAATGTGGTTGTGCGCCCAGCGCAGACTCGGATCAGCCTGGGCTTCCGCCCAGTCTGATCAGATTCTTCGCTGTCCGCATGGAGGTAGCTTAGACCCTTTGCTACCCTCTGAGCGACAAGCAAAGAGTCAGAGCCCACTGGGTGGATGCTAAGGCTGATCTGAGTCTGCGCTTGGCGCACAACCACATTGTTGGTTTTCTCGTGTAGCGGCTCATATATACTTGACGGTATATTACAAAATCACTAGACCATGAAAGATACATCACTACAATCTACTTGTAGTGTGAGGTCAAACATAGCATCATACTGACTCATATCCCAAGCTATCAAGTTCAAACATCAAATAGTCCTCAAGATATAAGACAAAATAACTGACACAGATAATAAGTAATGTAATGTTAGACAAGAAGATATAAGGCAAAATTACTGACATAAATGATTGTTTATCTCAACAGGGAGGGACATTATCAGGTTTTAATCGTGGTACTGTTAGATGCCACAAGCCTGTCACAGTTAATGAAAGACTCTGAATAAGCTGTCCAAAGGCGTGGTTGATGGCATACATGAAAATTTTCAGACTTTTACGAGCTCCTTATAGAGACTGTAAATATGCATATAATTATGGCTATAATGATTTTATGATGGGGCTCTACATGAACTTTAAATATCAACAAAGCCAATGTGTATATACGTTTTCTCCAAGAGAGAGATTCCTCATCTCTGAAGAGAGAGATTACATATACTGAACCATGAAATGAAGGTCACTGTGACCTACTCTTATTTTGAGGTCAAACACAGGGTCATACTGACTCATCTCAAGTTATCATAATCATACATCATATAGTCCTCAAGTCAAAATCACTGGACCATGAAATATGGGTGAAAGTCACTGTGACCTACTTTTATCTTGAGGTCAACCTTTGGATCATATTTTGCTAGCGCTGAAGGCACTTTTCAGATACTGAGGTAGAGGATCTGTTCTGTAACTTGCTCCTTAGTGTATAATAATCAATGATATAAGTGGCCATTCACCCGTTCTCTGGATCCTTCCCCTCCCCCCCCCCCCCACCCCCCCCACCCCCGCTTACAAATTCTGTTCCTATAATATCTACTCAAGTAAACTTCTCCTTTTCCTTCACAGATGGACGAATGGTGCCGACTACTGCAGCCATGGATATGTTCTGCTGCGATGTGGGGTAAATGTTATTTCAAGAATTGAAACACACCATCTCCTTCTTCAGTGTTGCTATTGCAATCTCAACGTCCTCACCCATAGTTTGCATGATAATGCTTCATAAATCTACAATTTATTTGTCTTTTTGTCAATTTCCTTATCATACGAACATTAACTATGAATACTGACGACCATTTGTCATCACGGGGGTAATACCAATTTGGCTACCTATGTGTGTCCGAGTCAGTCAATTTCCATCTATGCAAAAGTGGCTGTCGACCGAGACAATCGACAGCATTATCAGCTCGGTTAACAGCCAGTAACAATAGTACCATTTATCTTTATTGGGTAATGCTTACGATCGTATTCTCGGTCGAAAGCCACTTTGTACAGTACCGACTCGGTCCAAAGCACAGGTAGCCAAATTGGTATGGTTCCGGGACGTTTCGTGCCAAAACCAGTTCGTACCGGGACGTTTCGTCTGGGACGATTCGTCCCAATTTTTCGTCCGGGACGTTTTGTCCCACGTTTCGGGACGATTCGTCCCATGCAATGTTTTATGCTAAAAAGAATATTTTTATATATTATTTCATTTACATATGAATTTTGGAATAACTTTTGATATGTCAGGTTGACACTTTTATATTAGATTTTGAACAAGGGCTTCGCAAGCGGCGCATAATACGCCCGTTTCAATGTCGTAAAGGAGTTGCAGAATGAACAAAATTGTTTACAAAAGGATACACAGGCAGACAAACAGAGGCAACCACTCTATAATTAAGTAGAACTGTTGGCGAATCCCACTATACCCCCGCTTAACTGCTAACATCAAATGGTGTTATTTTCGTAACAAAAAGCATAGAGAGAGAGAGAGAAATCATTGTTACCATGTATACCAAATATGAATGGTTGCTGTGAAATCTGTTACAAAAAATTACATTATTCAAAGTAAAGAGAGAAAGAAAATTGGACAAATACAGGGAAGAAAAAGAGGAGAAGGCTGGTTCTCAATCCCACGATACAGTAAGTAATCATTAACCTGCATACCAAATATGACTACTCTAGCTTGCAAGGCTGTGGAGAAATCTTTGACGAAAAAATTTATTATTCAAGGTATGGAAAGAAAGAATATTGGACAAATACAGGGAAGAATAAGCAGGAGGAGGCTGGTTCTCAATCCCACGATACAACATGTCGTCATCAACCTGCATACCAAATATGACTACTCTAGCTTGCATGGTTGTAGAGAAATCTTTGACGTAAAATTTCATTATTCAAAGTATGGAAAGAAAGAAAATTGGACAAATACAGGGAAGAATATGCAGGAGAAGGCTGGTTCTCAATCCCACAGTACAACATGTCGTCATCAACCTTTATGCCAAATATGACCAGTCTAGCTTGTATGGTTGTGAAGAAATCTTTGATGAAAAATTTGATTAAAAGGGGACGGAAGGACAGACGGACAGATGGAAGGACAGACGGACAGATGTAAACCTGTATACCCCCACTTTTTCAAAGCAGGGGTATAATGACTGCAACATTATTTAGATATTTAACACCTCAAATACTGTTGTTTAAGCTGCTTGTCAAAGTAGAACAAGGGAAAGGGAAATAACCTAATTATACTAGATGAACCATTTTTTGTTCTACTATCCTCCCCTGAAAATATATTTTTTGTAATATACACAAAATAGCCAATAAGATTAATGAAGGGATTAACTCTAAGACAAAGAAAGGTAGAGCAGCCATTTTTAAACGCGACACATCGTTGGGACTCCATACACATTGCTATGAAGTTTTATAAAGATATCCCAAACGGTTATCTAGTTATGGGGTGTACAAGACTTACAGGGAAAAAATTAATCAAAGGGGCATAACTTCAAAAGTAAGAAAGGGGGAGCAACCATTCTTGTACGCGACACGTTCCCCCACCCTAATACATATGCCTACCAAATTTCATGAAGATATCCCAAATGGTTACTGAGTTATGGCGTGTACAAGAATGTTGACGGACGGACGGACAGACGGACGGACGGACATCGCCACGACATAATACGTCCGTTTTTTCAAAACGGGCGTATAAAAAGCTTTTGATACACCCCCACATGAACTCCTTAAAAGCAAACTATTTAGCTACGGTATAGGTGGTTCAACATTGAATTGGATAAACGCTTTCCTATGCTTTAGACAACAATGGGTAGTAGTAAATGGTGTTATGTCAGACTGGGCCCCTGTTGTGTCTGGTGTCCCACAGGGCACCGTTCTTGGTCCCTTGTTGTTCTCCTTGTACATAAACGACATCTCTGCAGACATTGAGTCTGAAATAAGACTCTTTGCTGACGATTGTGTTTGTTACCGTGAAATAAAAGGAATAGATGATACATTGAAACTTCAGGAAGACATTGATCGTTTAGGATGTTGGGCTAGGAAATGGGGTATGAGATTTCAACCTGTCAAATGCAACATGATGCAGCTGACAAAAAAGCACAACAAAATCCAGGCTTCTTACACCCTTGAGGGTACAGTACTGGAAAATGTTGAAAGTATCAAATACCTTGGAGTAACAATTACAAGTGATTTGAAATGGAATACCCATATCATTAATATTTGCACTAAGGCCAACAGAACCCTAGGATTCTTAAGGAGAAATTTGTTTTCTTGTCCCCAAGAAGTGAAAGAAGTAGGCTATAAGACATTGGTGCGTCCCATCCTCGAATATGGAAGCTCGGTCTGGGATCCCTATACACAAGGCCTTCAGGAAGAGTTAGAAAAGGTGCAAAACCGTGCAGCTAGGTTTGTAACTAGGAATTACACCCGAGAGGCGGGTAGCATGACTGGCATCCTTGAGCAACTTAAGTGGGAAAGCCTAAAAAATTTCCATGCTAGAACAGCTTGACTGGCCGACCTTAGAAGACCGACGTAGAGCTTCTGACCTAGTACTCATGTACAAAGTTGTTTACTGCCTTGTTGCTGTGCCAGTGACGTATCTCCCACCAAGATCCCCCAGGTATGCTGATTGTATCCGTTTCATTCCGTATCATTGTAAATTGAATATATATCAACATTCGTTCTTTCCACGGATTGTGATTCCATGGAACCAACTCCCTGTTTCCATAACCAACCTTCAGAGCCTGGACAGCTTCAAGCTTGCTGTCCAGCCCACGTCAAGAGTGTAAGCCAAGGTAGATATGTACAGTGTAAATACATGTTGGACATTTTTACTTAACATTCACACCCGAGTTTCTTTATATTGATTTGGAACGTCTGACGTCGCGCATGCACAAATTCTAACCCTTGTCGAGATGTCTGCCTAGCGGATTTTGACAAGAATCCACATTGAAGTTGAAGGTGAAGTTGTTACTTTGTGACTTGGCCATGTATTTTACTGTATAAGAAAATAAATTTTACATAAATTTTAATAGTGTTTTTACTTTTGTTACTTTGTGACTTGGTCATGCTATATGGTGGGTGAATTTTGATATGCTCATTGGGCTGGAATCTGTAAGAGGGATTGATAAAATGATTACTTAAAATGCACATTAACACTGTATCTGATTAAATTTTAATATATATCCCTTTGAGCTAAATTCTAAATTTAGCCACCCTCCACATCTGAGGTAATGATCGATTATCTGATTGTCTCAGTATCGAGAGATAGATAATTTATGATATGAAAAAAAAAGTATTTTTATTCTATTCTATCTGATCGTACTGTTGTCAATAAAATATGGGATGAACCGTCTCGGACGTCCCGGTAAAAATATAATTCTGGATATATATTTGATCTGTGTAATATCAGTGACCTATAGGTCACTGGTAATATTTAAATAAGGTTTAATACCATATAAAAATGTTTAGTTTATCAAAACTGAACAGCGTAATAGAATTCTTTAATGCCGAATATATATCGTATCAAAAAAATTGTCAATTTAAGTGTGGGACGAAACGTCCCGGACGAAACGTCCCAGTAAAAAATGACGTTTGGGACGAAACGTCCCGGGACAAAATGGTTTTGGCACGAACCGTCCCGTAACCATTGGTCATGAATCCTAAATGTGTGAAGGCAAATTGATGACACAACATACTACTAGACAGTGCAGGTGTTTTTAAAGATCTCAGAGACGGTCATGTTAAAAGTGAAATGAAAGACATTGAAACATTGGCAAAGAGACTATGCTATACCCTTCATACCGAAAGATACAAGAAACTGAACCTTACACCTAAACGTAAAAAGAAACCAGGCGGAAAAGGTCCCCGCAGTAAAAAGTAGCGTGAATCACGCAACTCAAACAGACTTCCTAAGTTCAAACTAGGGTACCAGAAAAAAAAAAAAAAAAAAAAAGACAGTTAAACGTGATACATAAGACATTCTAAGAAGACTCCCTACGGAGGTGTGCCTATACAGGCAGAAGTTATAGAACAGTAACAGTAACATACCTGACCTTCAAATCTCCCCAAAACACATCATCCAAGGACCAATAAAATACAGAATTTTCTTTTTGCAGTCTTTCCTTCCACAAACACTATTTCAAGTCGATCAGGTGTAATATACCACCGGCTCACCTGTCTTCTATAATCCAATCAAGTAATTATGAATGAGTACTATTGTACTTTTAGTCCTAACGAGTTACCAAAATTATCCAAAATACTGAAACACCAATAAAGTTCTATATATCCCAAAACTAAAACAAACTACTTTTTGTATTAAAGAATGTGTCCAAAAGCTGTTAGCAGACTGACTAACAGTGAACACCAGGGTCAGACTGCTCCCAAAGAGCAGACTGATTTGGGTGTGCACAGTCTGCTAAAGACGCCTGTCCTAATATTTACTGTAGTTATAGTATAGTATTGTAAATCCCTGAGATGAACCTAATCACTTCCTCTTGTCCTGGGCAAAACACAATCAAAAGGTCTGAATGTCCCACCTCAGGGCAATAATTAAACACAAATCAAGGAATACATCACAATGACTTTCACCTTGAGGACAAACACCAATCATATTTACTACCTTTTCAGAGGATTTAATTTGAGTTTAACAATTTGATCTGAATTCAACACCTCTCAATTCCCATAAATATAAACAGGTGATATTGTCTCAAAGGTGATGGAAAAACAACAATAGGTCACACAGCAAAACTTTGACCATCTTTCTTTCTTTCTACCGATACTGTCCTCGGTCAATTTTGACCATGATGACAGGTTTTTGGTGTGGCGCATAAGTTGTCACAAAAAAAAAAAAAAAAAAAAAATAAATAAATGAATTTGTGACATAGCCACCAGCAGATTAAAACTATTTACAAGAAGTCCTCAGGGGCAGGCATTCCATGCCTAACCCCTGCTCTACCCTAGGATATTAAATTTTGGCCTTAAACCCATCAACTGTCTCCGAAGAGACAGCTTCGGTTGTAAGGCCATTCCAAGTTGCAATTGTCCTGGGGAAAAAAGAATTCTTAAAACCGTCCGTGTAAGCGTTTGGACGGTGGTACTGGAATGGGTGGGACCTAGTTCTCCTGCTCCCTTCACCGACCTCAGATAGGTACATGTACTTATTCTTATCTACAATGGCAAGATTATTATGAATTTTGTAGAATAGAGACAGAGAAGCCTGCTGTCGTCTTTCCTGCAGGTCTGGCCACTGGAGTTCTTCTAACATTTCTCCCACATGACTTTGATTGCGCCAGCGCCTACAGGTCCAACGGGCAGCAGTCCTCTGTACTTTTTCTATTCTGTTAATATCAACTTGGTGATGGGGCATCCAAACTGGCGCTGCATATTCTAATTTGGGCCGGACCAGAGTTTTATATGCAGCAGCCTTGATTTCCTTCGATGCAAAAGTCAAGTTTCTACGAAGGAAACCCAAAGTCTTAGTAGCCTTACTGGTAATTTCATTAATGTGCTGACCCCACTCGAGGTCATCCGTGATTTCAACTCCTAAATATTTGGCTGACGATACATTCTCTAGGACTTGGTTATGCAATGTATAACCATGGATTATTTGCTTTGGAGGGGGGTGCCTAGTCACCCTCATAGAGTGACATTTGGCAACATTAAATTTCATGAGCCATGCCTCTTCCCAAAGTGCCAATTTATCTAAATCATCTTGGAGTATCTGTTGGTCTTCGGACCGTCTAATATTTCTATAGAGTACACAGTCATCAGCAAAAAGGCGGACTGTGGAGCTTATGTTGTCTGGCAGGTCATTAATAAAGATTAAGAACAGGATGGGCCCTAAAACAGAACCCTGGGGGACGCCAGACAACACGGGGAGAGGGTCTGAACAGACACCATCCAGAACAACTTTTTGTGTCCTTCCAGATAGCCAGGCAGAGATCCACCGGAGGATATCATTTCGGATACCATAATACTCCAGTTTATAAATCAATCGTCTATGGGGGACCTTATCAAAAGCCTTGGCAAAGTCCATAATAATGAGGTCTGTTTGTTTGTGACCTTTATTATTGGCTCTGTCTAGGTTTGCCTGCAAATCATGAATGAACTGGACCAGTTGAGTCTCGCATGACCTACCACTTCTGAAGCCATGCTGAGACTCAACTAAAATCTTATGGTCCGATAGATGTTGCATGATTTTGCTCACGAGAATGTGCTCAAGAGACTTACAGCAAATACAAGTCAAGGAGACCGGCCTGTAATTGGCAGGGTCATATTTTTCTCCCTTTTTGTAAATGGGAGCCACATTAGCTTGCAGCCAGTCATCTGGTACTCTAGACTGGGCCAAGGACTGGTTGAAAATGCAGGCAAGGACCGGGGCAATTTCAGCACTGCATTCTTTTAACACACGTGCACTTAGGTCGTCTGGACCTGAAGATTTATGGGGGTTAAGACGGTCTAGTAGTTTTTTGACCCCATTAGGGTCAATGTATAAGTCTTCAATATCTGGGTAGGGGGTTGGTCCTTTCGATGGGGGGTCACCTACTTGTTCCCGGGTGTATACAGACTCGAACTGTCTGTTAAATATGTCTGCTTTGTCCTTATTAGCAGTTTTCAACATGCCATTTTCCCTTAAACAGGCCACACCCGTGGAATCCTTTCTTAAGTTTTTCATAAAGGACCAAAACTTTTTCAGCCGATCATTTTGGATACAGTCTTCTATATTAGTGTCTGTATCTGAGGGATTGAAGATATCTGAAACATACCTCCAATAGGCATCACGCATTTCTTTTTGGACATGAGCTCTGAGTCGTTTATAACGACTCTTCAGGGACTCGTTATCTGCCCTGCTAGCTTTGTGGTACAGTTTTTCTTTTTTCCTAATCAATGCCCTAATGCGTGCATCTATCCATGGATAGCCAAGTTTTCCTTTCGTCATTTTAGAAGGAATAAACTTGTTTACTGCATTTAGTAAGACCGTCTTAAACTCAATCCACATCTCATTAACATCAACGTGAGCAAAGTTTTGCGACATGAAACGGTCTGCAAAGGCAAGCATATGGTCTCTAAGACCTTGCATATCAGCCCGTTTGTACAAGAAAACTTTCCGTGGTGACTGAAGGACCCTTTTTGCTTTTATGTCATATTCCACCAAAACAATATCATGGTCAGCTCGACCAATTGGTGGCATACCCTTAATTCTTGTGACAGGGGTGGGGTTGTTAGTCAAAAGGATATCTAGGGTCCTTTCTTGTCTTGTAGGGATATCAACCATTTGAGAGAGGCAGTGCTCCTGAACAATGTTTACTAATTGGGACTGCACCTGCCTTTTGGGCATTCCCAGGGGTACATATAACTTATTCCAATCAATGTCCCCACAATTGAAGTCACCTCCAAGAAGGACATGAGAGTTTTTACATGACATGATTCGTCCTAGAGAGGCATTTCTAGTCCTTTCTGTCCATTGGCCCTCACAGATATTTTAGGCAGGACATATACTCTTAAGGTACTGTTTGAAATAGACACATTTTTTGGTGTTTAATCTTTAAACACCAAAACTATGTCAAAATAGCCTTTTTGTGCTGATGTGCCACAGAACACACACCACTCACTCATCTAGATCTCAGGCTTACAAGTGGCTTTTCATGAAAAAGTAGGAAAAAAGTAGGAATCATTTCATCAAAAAAAGTAGGAAAAAAGTAGGAAAAAGTAGGAATCTTATGATAAAAAGTAGGAATTATTTATACAAACTTACCAATAAATCTCGTATATATTAACTCACTTAAATGCTGCTGAACAGTTCAGAAAAACTGCAGTCACAAGATATAAGGGCTGTTTAATTTCAGGAGTCTCTGAAATCTTACTGTTCATGCTGCTGTCAACCTGAATTTGTTTTTTTTTATTTATTAATCAAATAATTGAACATTTAAACAAACCATAAAACATAGTGAAAGAGCTGTTCAGTGTTGTTCCAGAGAGAAAGAGAACCAGGTGGTAAGATGCTTGTATGAAAATGTTGCTTTGAACAAGATATAATGGTAGTTTAAATGAAATAGGAGGACCTGAGTGTGATCTGTCAGGGCACAAGGAATGAAAGCAGTCAAAAATTCGATTTCAGAGTAGAGTGGACAGAGTCCCAATGTCTTTCTGTGGAACATGCATTAGAATGAGTATACGATTAAAAACACCTTACTTTGTAAATTGATTAACAAGCACAGCCACTGCAAGATGAGTAAAAGCAGTCATTTTTATCTTTAGTCAGCCCCCAAAATGCGAACATTTGCAAGTCTGAATGGCCATCAGAAGTTGTTTTGGCTTAAAAAGAATGACTAAAATGATATCTATTCATGTATAAATGGGGGGTCTGGGGGGCTGGAATGTAGGACAGTTCGGCCACGGACGTTTCGGCCTAGGACATTTCGGCCTAGGACAGTTCGGCCACGGACATTTCATCCACGGACATTTCGGCCCACGGACGTTTCGGCCAAAGTTAAAGAAAAGGGAAATGAAACTATGCTACATTTAACAATCAAAACGACTTAAGTTTTCTGTTTTTGGCACACGTGACACAAAACTGTGTGGCTGAGCTAAAAAAACTCCAACAATATCCCTTAAGGCCAAAATATGGGTGCACAGCAGATAATATTGCTGCAGGCATATGTTTACTCATCAAAATACTATAAGCATCACATAATTGAAAAAGGCCAACATGGCCCATGGGTGGGGATGGCAAAAGTGCCGGACTATGCTCAAAATAACCTTATAAGTGTTTATGAGTCATAAAACTAAAAACAACACTAAACTCAAACGTCATATAGGGCCCGAGCTAAAGTAATTGAAACAATTGTACACAGTATTTTTGCCTTGGTATGCTCACAATGACCTTAAAGATATTGAAGGTCCATAAAATATCAAGACAACAATAACAAATCATTCGAGTTCATTAAGACTAACTTAAGATACTCTTGTAACAACTTGATTTAATAATAAAAGGTAATTTTTGGATAAAGGCCGAAACGTCCGCCCTTGACAATTTCTGTGGCCGAAATGTCCATGGCCGAACTGTCCTAGGCCGAAATGTCCTAGGCCGAAACGTCCGTGGCCGAAATGTCCGAGCACCGGGGGGCTGTGCCCCCCAGAAGCCCAAAACAATTTAGAAAATTACATTCTGACAGTGCTCCCCAGCGCCTCAAAATTAAAAGCTTGGTTACCTAGCTCCCTGTAAATAATTGCTAGAGCTCCCCAGCTCCCTGAAAATAAATGGCCATTCTCCCCAGCTATGCAAAACCCTTGGGAGGGCCTCATCCTTCACATTAAGCAAAATGCATGTTCAAAATGTTCAACACATTTCCAGAAAGGCATCACTGCATAAGAAATCAACAGTAGCATATTCAAAGACTGTAAGAAACTCATCAATAGACTATGCCATCAGTCCTTATATCATGTAGCATGTTTCATTCTGCAACAGACTAAAATATTTTGAAATATACATTTTTTATTTTCATTTTCATTCAAAAAGTAGGAATAGTAGGAATATTTTTGAAATAAAAGCATCGTAAACGACTGCGTAATACCCCGCCACTGCGAACCAATACCCTTAATTTTACCTTTTTGTATATTTGTTACACGATTTTTATTATCATTTTATACATGTATATAGCCCTGGGGCAGGGGCAGATAACCTCTGGGGACAAAATTTTGATCATGACATGAAGCTCATATTACCTAGATAATGTGTTGCAAGTTTCAGGAAAATCCTGCTCATCTTTGATT
Organism: Ctena decussata; assembly: GCA_963989385.1. NCBI lineage: Eukaryota > Metazoa > Mollusca > Bivalvia > Lucinida > Lucinidae > Ctena > Ctena decussata. The sequence continues at coordinate 122,502,548 of OZ022498.1, forward strand.
TTATATAGATTTTTTTCATAACTTTATACATGTATATAGCCCCGGGACAGGGACAGGTAACCCAGGTGGACTAAATTCTGCTTGTAATAGAAAGCTTATATCATTTCAATCATTTCCGTGGAATTTCATCAAGATGTACCAAAAGGCTGATTTTATATAGGTTTTTTCATGATTTCATACATGTATATAGCTTGTGTCAGGGGCAGGTAACCATTGAGGAACAATTGTTTTTATCAAGACGGAAAGCTTATATTAATATGATAATTTGTTACAAGTTTCAGAAAAATCCCTTTCAACTCTGATTTTATACAAATTTTTTTATTATTTAATACATGTATATAGCCCCAGGGCAGGGGCAGATAACCCAGGTGGACAAAACTCCACTTGTAACAGACAGCTTATGTTAATTGAATCATTTCTGTGAAATTTTATCAAGATATCTGAAAGTGTAAAGGAACTACAGACCAAAACCTATTTTTAAGACCTTGACAAGGGCAATAACTCCATCAGAAGAAATCGAAATTTGCCCACTAACAATCCCAACTGAGATATTCTCAAGACCAAAGCACATGCCAAGTTTGAAGAAAATCCGTTAATAAATACTAAAGTTATCGAACGGAAACGAAGTGCTCACGGACGGACGGAAGGACGGACAGACGTACGTACGACGGACGGACGGACAGACACACGGACAGCCAGCAGGAAAACATAATACCCCGCCACTAACGTGTGGTGGGGTATAAAAAGTAGGAAAAAAGTAGGAATAGGGCAAAAAAGTAGGAAAAGTAGGAAAAAGTAGGACTACTTGTAAGCCTGAGATCTGCACAGTCTGTTTGGAACTCTTGTACCACTTGTGTACCATTCCAATGCATAATACAGGTTTTGTCCATTCACTTCCATAAAATCTACCATCTAACTCTGAGGGAAATAGGGCCTTATGGTGTAAACAGACAGCACTGGAGCAGATCACAGCCTCCACAATGCGCTTTGGCTAAATTGTTGTATGTATTCAAAATGGTTTATTCGTCATAACGTAACCCGCTTTATATTCTGCCAGCCAACTTATATTTCTAAGATAACTCTACAATGATATTGTGATGTAAAATTTGTTTCTGACAGAGTAATTTCCCTTCTTCACTAATTTGAGCAGGCTGAATATCTGTGCCGCCTGATTGCCAATCATACCTTTGCTTGAAAAGTTTGAAACAAACATACCAGTATACATTAAACTTTTTTTTTAAATTCACATTACTGTTATTGTTTAGTTATAAGACAGGAATTTCCCCTGCCAAACTTACCTTGTGTATTTCAGCTTTAACACACCAGGTAGGCGGTAATCGAAAATGCTCATGCAGTCGATGATTGCGGATCAAAAACCATTAGAAACAGCATTTTCAATTGCAAATTGTCGCTAATTTGCAATTGAAAACGCTGTTTCTAACGGTTTTTGATCAGCGTTAATCGATTGTTAAGGTCATTTTCGATTGCCGCCTACCCAGTGAGTTTAAGAAGGATTTTTGTCTTCTAAAACAATCCCAAATATCTTAACATAGTGGCCCTGCACATTCTGATTTGTATTTGGCATTTGCATTTTCTCATTTTAAGCAAGTATGGGTCTACATTGTGTGACATTCAAGCAGATGGTGAAGATAGGTTTTATCAGGTGGTGGTAAGGCACTGCGCAGTTCCTGACTATAGCATAAAGGGGTAGGAGCCTGTCAGGAGCCCGAGACATAAAGAACACCACACCAGCTGCAGATGTGCTATGCAAAAAGTAATCCACATCACTGGTATTTTAGATCTTTAAACACCAAAAATATGCCAAAAATTTATGAAATTTTCAATATCAGCTTTTCAAGGGGAACCCTTGTTTGGCTGACCCCAATTTTCTTGAAACTTTATTAACTATTTCTGTTGATCAATGTTCAACAACAACACCAGGCCACTGACATTCAATCACTTTCTGCCTACATAGCATGTATATGTGCTGATATCTGCCACAAAGTGGGGAGGGGCATATACACAGTTCCGAGCCACACCCAGAAAATCACATGATAGCGTATACATGTACCTGGCCAATGCAAAGACAACTAAGCATGTGACATAGTCTCACAAACAAATCGCACGTGGCCAACATCCAACATAAGTCCGTGATTTACCTTACAGTTAACGAAGGGATGTATACCTGTTGAAAGAAAGCAAACTATCACCACTTTTAATAAATTTGCCCTGCTCTGCAAGAACAGAACGCATCAGAAACGTATGATGTGCCAACTGTCATGTGTAGGTCATGAGGAGGCTGATGCTTCCCTATAGATCGCCAACATTTAGCAGAACTTGCATTTGTCATTTGTCTTTCCGCCATCTTTGTGTAAAGCTTGTGAGACGTAGTAACAGTAACTAAGCAGGCGGAGCTTAGCGGCTATTATCGGAACTGTGTATAGTTTTGCCCTTGTCCGTATGTTCTATGTCACACTTTGTAGTACTGTTCCTGTCTCCGCAACTCCTCCTACAGTATTTGATGCAGGGATTTGAAACTTGCAACACAGTTCAGACATGCATTGAACATGTGCATAAAGGAAACGGAACTTTGATCCAGGCCATAATAGCAGAATTATGTCCCCTTAAATGAAATACAGAACATATTTCGCCATATTTCATACTTTGTAGTACTGTTTGTGTCTCTGCAACTCCTCCTTCAGTATTTGATGCAGGGATTTTAAACTTGCAACACAGTTCAGACATGCATTGAACATGTGCATAAAGGAAACAGAACTTTGATCCAGTCAAGATTGCAGAATTATTTCCCCTTAATGATATACATACAATGTATTTTGACCATATTTCACACTTTGTAGTACAGTTTGTGTCTCCGCAACTCCTCCTACAGCATTTGATGCAGGGATTTGAAACTTGCAACACAGTTCAGACATGCACTGAACATGTGCATAAAGAAAACAGAACTTTAATCCCGGTCATTATTGCAGAATTATGTCCCCTTGAATGGCATACATATTTTGACCATATTTCTATACCTTATGTACAAGCTCACCTTTTGCCATGGCTCTATCTAGTGACCTCATTTATTAACAGATTTCGATATAACATCACAGCCATAAAGGGTATAACAACACCTAGAATGAGTTTGCATTTTATGCAGGTGGCCACCAATTAGTAGCTCTAACAAGAGCTGTCAGCTGACAGCATAGCTCGCCTGAATAGGTGCTTGCCCATCACACAGTCGCTTTGGTGGTGTGGACTGCTATGCATAAAACTTCAGGCAAGCATGTCCATAATGACAATACATTTATAAACAAAAGCTATCTCAGAAATAAGTCTAAAAATAAAATCCACATGAAATTTCAAAGTCCATGAGCTTGAAATCAAAGAACTAAGAGGTGGGGATGGGAGGGGGGGGGGGGGGCTGGGATGTATCAAAACCTTGAACTATTATCTAACATCAGTTCAAGTATTAGTATCAACTGAGTCCATCGTGGCACTGTGAAATTATGTCTTCATTCATATAAAACTTTAACAAAATCTTTAAGACAAAATTCAAAGTCGATGACCTTGAATTTAAGGTCACCCAAAGCGGTAAGCATATAGTGTTTTGTAAAAACTCAATAAAGTGTCTAACATCAGTTAAAGTGTAAACTAAATCTCTGAATTATGAATTATGGGTTCAGGAGATATGTGTCTTTAAAAGTTTAACTAAAACATCTAATCAATAAAAAGACAATTTTCTAAGTCCATGACCATGACATCAAGGTCACTGAGGGGGGTGGGGGTAGTACATTGGAAAACTTTGGACCAATATCTAACTACAGTGCAAGTATCAAAGGAATCCATCTATGGGTTAAGGAGATATTGGGCTGTATAAAACTTTAACCAAAACATCCAGTCAGAAATACTCCCAATTTTCTAAGTCCATGACCTTGACATCAAGGTCACGGAGTGGGGTGGGGGTGGTACCCTGTTAAACTTTGGACCAATATCTAACTACAGTGCAAGTATCAAAAGAATCCATCCATGGGTTAAGGAGATATAGGTCTTTAAAAAACTTTAACCAAAACATCCAATCCGGACGCCGACGCCGACGCGGACGCTGACACCGACGCCTTGGTGACAACAATAGCTCTTCCTGAACTTTCATTCAGGCGAGCTAAAAAGGCCTATTTATATATTTGACAAAAAACAGACCTGATATTCAAAGTAATTTTACATGACATATCTATGCAAATAAGGAGGAAATCTATAAAGTGGCTCAAAACATATCCTACAAATAAGACTTTGACCTTGAAAAGGAGGCCAAGGTCACCAAAAACTTAGCATGTCTTCAACCTGTAATGATGATGTAGCCATGCAATTATGATGAATATCCATCTATTGGTGTATGTGATATCTCATTTTTTAGGGAAAATTTATATCATTTAACCTTGATAATGGGCTAAAGGTTACCAAAACATGGTCCGCTACTGGAATTGTCCCACACGTATATCTACTCAAGTATGGTGGAAATTAAACCAATGGCTCAAGAAATATCTCATTTTCAGGGAAATTTTATATATAATAGTCCTTCCTGTGGCCTTGAAAATGGAGCCAATGTCTCCAAAATAAGCTTGTCTCAATGATATATCCATGCAAATTTGAAGAAAATCCATCCACTGATTCAAAAGATATACTACTTACAACACTACAACCTTGGAAATGAGGTCAAGGTCACCAAAAGCTAAACATGTCCTAAACCTGTCACAATGACATATCCGTGCATATCTGATAAACATCAATCCATTGGTTCAAGAGATATATATCTCATTTTTAGGGAAAATTTAACATTTGTAAGTTGGCTTTTGACCTTCATGTCAGTGATGTCACCAAAACAGTCAACTCTTGGGATTGGCAAAGGTATAACTGTGCAAGTTCAGTGGATATCCAGCCAAAGGCTCATGAGATACCTCATTTTGAAAATTTAACATATTTAAGTCCTCCTATGACCTGGAAAATAAGTTCAAGGTCACCAAAATCTAACCATGTTTTAAAGGTAGGTTCCTGTATTTTGGAATGCATCATAATTTTGATGATTTTTTATCCAAGTTGTTGGAAAGCACTTATAAAGAGGAAATGAATAAGTTCCACTAAAAAGTGTAAATAAAAAAATCGTAGAAAAGTCGTTTTGCAAGGGATTTCCTAACTCTGCTTCGCACACCAGTTAGCGCTATTTTTAGTTTGCGCCAAAAATAGATAACATAGCTGACGTCATGCTGCATAGAATTTTGGGATAGTTTTAGCCCATCCCCCTTGCCAGGACCTCTGGAAGAGCTCACGGCAAGAGAAAATTAACCGTTGGCAAATGACATCAGAAACTGCGGACTTGTAGACATATATACATAATTATTTTTAGAACTGGAATTCCAACAAAAGAAAATAAACCAAAGGGAAAACGACTATTTTTTACAACATCTGACGATTTTCTCAGTAGCAACAGTTTTAGAAAAATAAGAGAATTCAATACTACCCAGAAAAAGACAAAATTATTTTGTGAACATAATTGTTATCGCTAGGCCAGGAACCTACCTTTAAGCTTGTCCCAATGACATATCCATGCCAGTTTGGTGAAATTCCACTCACTGATTCAAGAGATATCGTGGGTACAAGAAACTGTCAAGCCTACATTAACTCTCAGATGCCGATATCAACAGGATCGGCACTGAATTTGAAACCAATATGTCGCCCCTCCCTCACCTTTGGTGTGGGGACATTATGATGATAAGTAGGACACCTGCTGATTTTGGTCATTTACAGAGAATGCTTGCCTTGCAAATGGTGTTGATGACTTTGACTTATGGTTTAAAATTAAATACAAGTGTGAAATTTATTTACAGTATAATATACTATTATTGACAGCCGAGGCATTAGACATGATGTGATGTCAACTTTGTCATCTGTATTTGGAGGTCAGGTGATTTAAGCAAGCATAGTTGCATACCCTGGTTTGTCTGCATGCATACCCTATCTGTCTCTCTCTCTGTCCACCAGCTTGCGTGAATATCAGCTTGCGTGAATATCTAATCTAATCTAATCTAATCTAATCTAATCTAATCTATCCTATCTATCTATCTATCTATCTATCTATCTATCTATCTATCTATCTATCTATCTATCTTGTAGTCTGTTTGTTTTCCTTCAGATCCCTGATTTCCCTTTGATGGCAGATTATCTTTACAGTAATATCAGGAGCCAATAAAAATTACATGTGTTCTTTCAGTTTCCTATTTTAAAAATGTATACATGTCTTTGTTTGCGAAGGGTGATTAATTTAAAGAAAAGTGTGTTGTTGTTTTTTGTTTTTTGTAATAAGTTGAAGAACAGGCAAAACAAACAGGTATTTGGGTGGAATCAATCAGTTACCTTAGAGTAAGGGGACATGGCTTCGCACACTTTTATGACTTTTGCAGCATTTGCTGACAAAGCTTGTAACATTATGCCTGTTTGTTCATATCATAATATACCTTGACCCTTTCTGGACATTATGTATGAAAATATTTGGTCTCAGACTCTGACATCATATGTAGCACATGCCGTAATATGTACTGCAGTTCTCCGTGATATTTTGGGTATATGGCTTCGCACACCCCTTATGGCAGGAAACTGAAGCATTCCAGAAGTCTTTGAATATTCTGTCACATACCTTAGGACATCATGTAAATGAAAACCATAAAACAACAGCTAATATGCTGTTTTTATTTATAGTTTGCAAGGTAATAGTAAAATGTTAATGCTTCTTCCATTAATGGAAAGACGCAAATAAGTGATTTTCAGATTTTCATTTGATTTTTAAAAACTGGTTTACAAGTGACTGACAATTTGTTGTTGAATCCATTACATTTCGACTCTGTAATCTTACAGTGGACTTACGACTAGATAGGATGACACCAAAAAATAATATGCTGACTAATCTCATAAACGTAAAGGACAAAATTCACACTTCGTGGCATGTAAAGTCTTTTGTGTTCATATAACCGGCACAGTTATTGATGATTGTGCTCTTTGTATTTTAAAGAAAGCAAATTTATGAGAATTTCATTAACACTTCAGGGGCCAAATTTGAAGAGAGTGCTATCAGTAATATTGTCTGTTTTAAAATATTTAACTTTGCCGACTTTGAGCAGAATGGTTTTAAACGAGTGGTAAATTAGTGGAATGCATTTCATCGGTCAATGCATTCAAATCCAGCCTGGACAAATTTTACAATTCTGACATCATATATGAGTATCAGTAACAGTATAAATGGCAGCTAGTGTTTTTTAACAGTTGACTTACAGTAATATTCCCGGAAGTGACAGTTACCAGTTATATTCAGAGCCCTAGATAAGAGGGAGTATTTGGTGATAATTAGGGATAATTTTTGTTAATTCTGGATAATAATATATGTTGTTACCCCTCATCCGAACCGTCTCGACGAGACGGTTCAGATGAGGGGTCACAACATATGGTTTTGATGAGAAATAAAGAAAATTATCCTTCAATTATCCTCAAATACCCCTCTTATCTACAGCTCTGATATTATTCAAGAGGATACTATTCATCTACGAAGATTTAGCAACAAGAGTAACCAGATCATACCAGTAATTATAGCGCAAAATGAGTAAATTTAAGAGGGTGGGCTAAAAAGAACGCCGTTGATCACTTGGAGCCTCAGAATTTCAAGGTTCAAGTTCAAGGTTCAAAAGTTTTGGCGCCAAATGCTCGTGATGCACTGCACGCGAAAGTGATCATAAAAAAACTATATTCATCAACCTTGAAATATTTGCAGAACAACATTATGTTCAGTAGGGGTGGGTATCGCCACTGAAAACTGTATCACTGGTCTGTATCGGGATATGTATCATGATATATCGCGAATTCTCTTTCAGTTCATACTTCCATGTTACTTGCCTTTACAGCGTTGTTTGCTTCTGTCTTTTATTAAATGATTGTAATAAAAAATGAACATCCCATTCTATACCTATTTATTTTAACACCAAAAACAAGAGCTCCGCAAGCGGGGCAATATACACCCGTTTCTGAATGGTTTTTTTGCACTGTTTCATCCTTGTCTACATTGCTATCAAGTTTATCAGACATTCCTAAAATTAAGGTTCTCAAAACAAAAGCCTTAAAAAAGTAATCAAAGGGATGTAACTAAAAAAAATTAGGAAGGGGAAGCAACTATTTTTTTATTAGACATACTGTCTCAACCTAATACACATTGCTATAAAGTTTCGTCAAGATATTCGTCAAGATATTCCATACGGTTACCTAGTAATGACTTGCCCAGAATAGACGTAGAAATTAATCAAAGGGATGTAACTCCATAAATAAGGAAGGGGGAGCAATTATTCTTATATAAGACACACAGCCTCAACCTTATACACATTGCTATAAATTTTCATCAAGATATTCCATACGGTTGCGGGTGAAGATTACGGAGATAAAAGACAAAAGAGGAAGCGAGTCTTTGGCAACAGTAAACAATTAAAACCTGTTTTTATAGACTGTCTGCTTTATTTGACTCCACTTTCTAGATCCGTTTTATGAAAAAAGAATATTTTGGGGAAAAATACTAACAAAATGAAAAGGAAACTGTTAATAAAAAGCATATAAAATGTTTTCACAAGAATGTCTGGAAACTTCGGAAAATTACTGAGCATACCGGTATGGCCAAAACATATCGTGATTCATAGTGTGGGAATTTTGAATCACGACTTACCGGTATACCGATAATACAGTGTAAAAAATAAGGCCCAGACAGCAACTTGCCCTGGGGGCAACCTGAAATGAATTTCAACTTGTCCGCCAAGATTTCAACTTGTCCCTCTGTATTTCATTGCAATTAAACTATTTACATGTCATTTTCTTCCGAAGTCACATAAGTAAACATAGTCCAAAACTGCTCTCCCTTTCTAAGACATTAACCATGATTTCATGAACTTCAGAGACAATTGACCAAAAGTTTTTATCACAGCTGCCTAATCATTTTCACAGCGCTACTTTGACTGGGATTCTTTTTATTTTTCTCCTTCAAAACACTATATTGGTAGGTTTCAAACTTCTCATGCAAAACTTCAAAAAAGGCATGAAACAAAGTTATTTTCCAGAATTTACCAAAATTATAGGTTGTCCAGGGGGCAACCTTCCAAGACTATCAGCTTGCCACCAGCAAATTTAACCCGTGTCGGGCAAGTGGGCAATTGCTTATTTCTAACACTGTAATATTGTGCATCCCTAATGTTCAGACAACTGGTGACTGACACAAATTAAGAAATCCTGGGGACGGTCCTACTAAAGACAGAAAAGGACATACCCCACCGAAAAGAACTTTTGGTCACCGAAAAGGACTTTCATTCGCCATTAAATACCATATCAAACATATGTTTTAGAACTTTTAATAGCATTATGATATTAATCAGCGCTTGAATAATAATTTAATGAATTGTAGTGTCTTCATCCTATAACTTCACAAAAATATTACAGCACTAAATAGGACTCAACTTCTGGTCAGTGAAGAGATGCCATGTACCGAAAAGGACATCGCAAATGCCAAATTTTGGGCACCGAAAAGGGCATTTTTCACTTAATGTTCTAGCAAATTATGTTTAGAAATAAAATAAAACGTTTTTATAGTATCAGTGTTCCCATTCACGTAGAATTGTGCGTGAATCACGCGGAAATCATTCTAATCACGCATAAATTTTGGGGCAAGAACGTGCATTCACGTGCATATGTTTCTCCAGGCCTCATACTGACAAAGCTTTTCCAAGCCTGAAATGCCTGCTTTCGCAGCCTAAAATAGCCCTTTTTAAGCAGAAAAACACTGAAAACGTAAAAATCAAAGCCTGAAATCAAGTAAAATTCAAGAAATGAAAGCCTGAAATCCTGCAGAAGCCTGAAAAGTATGAGGCCTGTTCTCTCAAAAATATAAAAAATCATCATTTTTCTTCATTCTATTGCGAGTCTGCCAGGCCAGATGATTTTTGTAGCCGAGAAGAGAGTCAGAAGTCGCTGTTTTGATCTGAAATGCGGGCCGTAGTAAGATACCATGCTTTCATTCACGTCCGTCACATCCGTTCTACGGCCAATCAAATTCATTATTGGAAAACACTACCACTAATCGGCTGCATGAATATTAATGACATGTGCGGTCATGTTGCGCACTAGAACTGTCATAATGGCCGACAGAATTTGTCCGTATTTTTGCGTTTATTTTCGCTGTTTCTGTTTGGAAACGGCACTTTCTATTTTTCATTTGGAAAGGATTCCATCAAATGATTAATATTGGATAAAACGAGGACTGGAAAAAGGCATGACAGCCGTTTTCTTCGTTTTTTCAGGCTTCAATTGGAAACACATCGGCACTTTAGTGTTTGCAAAAGAAGCGGACCAAGGATTCCGGGTCATTTCAGCCCATGTCCATTTCGGCCCATAACTTTTTCGAGATAAAAAGTCATACCCGTAAATTTTACTTCATACCCGCAAATTTTATAGATATGGGGTATAAAAACCCTCAGTTTAAAATTTGAGTGGGAACACTGAGTATAAACTGGCTTTTCAAAAGTCCTTTTAAGTGCCCATAAGTTCTTTTCGGTCCTTTTCGGTGGCAAAAATCCTTTTCTGTCTTTAGTAGGACCCTCCTGGGGGTGTGCGAAGCCATGCCCTGTGCAAAGCCATGTCCCCTTACTCTACCTGTTTACCCAAATAAATAAACCTTGCCCCACAGAGCTAATTACGTTCTTTTCGAAGATCCCAGCTCTTTACTTGGAAGAAGAAACCAGCCCGAAACAACTCACCACTAAAACCAGGACAAAACGACCCATCTTTGAAATAGGGCCCAAACATCTCATCCTAATTGGGCTGTATCGACCCATCCTTGAAATTGGGCCGAAACGACCTGACTGAAAGGGAATAGGACCAATATGACCCGGATTCCCTCAAAGATTTTCAAGGACCATAAAGAGTGTGTTTTCCTAAAAGCAGTGCCTTAATTTCAAATTAAGCAGACTGATACCTGTAAGCTCAATTCTTTTGCTGATCGTATATCTCTCTGAAATTCTTCATCAGATTCATCATCTGTCCGAATCTGAATCCCATCGAACGTCGAGGGTGCATCAATTTTCTCCAAATAGTTCCGATCGACATCCGACTCGCTATCAGATATAACGATAGCGTCATCTTGGTTCATAATGAATATTCATTTTTCTGTTTTCTTATGTTGGGCGTCCAGGGCCAGTCCATTTTTAAAATTTTAAAAAAGACCTAAACTCAAAAGTTCACGAGGTACTATAGCAGCTCATCTTTTGGATCTTAGCCTTATAAATCAGCCTCCGTTCAGTTTGGCACAAGGGAGCGCTTGTTATTTACCGCGTTGCGAAAGATTTTATCATAATCTCAATAATCCAGACGATTGCTATCTCTATTCGCTTAACGACCGTGTCTAAAAACGAAGGCCTTTCATATAGCCTGTGTATGAAGGAAATATTGGGGATTGTGTGTGTCCGAAATAATGGAATAAAATGACCAAGAACTTTATACGGAAACTAATAAAATGAACAAGAACTTTATACGGAAACTGGGCCCAGTTATAAAGTGCTGTAGCTCGTTGGTTTTTAGCACTGGTTTCTGCTTTTCTAGATCCCAGGTTTGACCTACCTCACTACCTCCCTGCAAGCCCATCCGTCCACCCTACCACATATATCCACCCACCTACGAACCTTCATACCTACCTACCAACCTAAGCCCGCCTATCCGCTCGCCCACCCCTAACTACCTCCCTGCAGGCTCACCCATCCACCCTACCGCACACATATCCACCCACCTATGTACGTTTTTATAGGTAGATTGGAATGGTAATGAAGGTACTCGGACAAAACGGACCATGGACAAAACGGACCAGACAAAACGGACCACGGTTAGGACAAAACGGACCACGTTTCAGGACAAAACGGACCACGTTTCAGGACCAGACGGACCACGCTAGAAGACAAACCAGACCATTAATTGGTGCCAATTAAAAGATTAAGGAGTATATAATTACCAAAGACAATGTTAAATGGTCACAATTATTTGACTACTGTTCATGATCTCATCTATCTTTGGTTGTCGCAACTATCTAATTAATTTAATAGTAAATTTTTTTATCTTTTAAGCTTGCAAATGTCTTTATTAGTTTTGCAACTAAAATAAAACATGCTTTCTCAAGGTTAACGGAAGGTCTGAACGTGGTTCGTTTTGACCTTAAACGTGGTCCGTTTCGTCCTGAACGTGGTCCGTTTTGTCCCAAGCGTGGTCCGTTATGTCCGTGGTCCGTTTTGTCCGTGGTCCGTTATGTCCCTAATTCGTAATGAAGTCCCAGCAAATATATATTTGTTTATGTATATTTATTTTGTTATTTCTCAGCTGTTGTTGTTTATAGTTGTTTATATACATATTTACAGGCTCGTTCGGAATCAGAATTGTTTACTGGTGATACGTCCAAGGACAATCATTCACCAGGAGATCAGTATGACTGGCTCAATAAGGCAGTACGTTTCAAGTGAAGAGCAAAACACAGTCCTCTGGCTGTTGACGGGTGTACCTAAAAACAGTAAAGTAGCGTAAAGTGGCGTAAAGGAGCGTAAAGAGGCGTAAAGTGGCGTAAAGAAGCGTAAAGTGGCGTAAAGTAGCGTAAAGTAGATAAAATATGGAGTAAAGTAGTAAAAGCTGGAAAATTAAGTCTATAAGACACAGATGATGCCCCCGTGCTATGCTTGTTCTCCCCGCCCCAATCCCCCACCCTACCCCAACCCAAGGGGCGATTCAATGCTAATGTCCTACGACGCTAACAGCCGCCAACCAGAAAATATTTTTGTAGGTCAGAGACGGCTCGAAGTACATGGATTGTATCATTCTATTTTATTCTATTCTATCCCATAACCTTACAAAGTCGTTGGGGCACCACAGATGACTTGGAAACCATCCGGGCACATTCCACCTTGTCCTATTTGTTTCATTTAAAATCATAAAGTAGGAAGAAAATCATAAGACATTCCTTATTCTGTAAACGAGATGGCAGGTGACATTTAAAGAGTAACTATACTCTGGGTGCGGGGGGGGGGGGGGGGTTAAACCGGTTTTACTTGGCCCAAACCTTCACCCTCACCCTCAATACACATCAACAATAAGGTGTGAACGGCGCGTGCCGCCTAATCCACTGGGGTGTTAGTTCTCTGAAAGTCAAACAAACAAAGTTTGAAAATGAAAATAATAATAATAATAAAAGCCCGATTAATTAGTCGGATGCTTTGGAATCGAGAAAAAATAAAAGCAAGTTTTTTTTATTTATTTTTTAATTCTTTTATTTTAGTCGATTTTGAATCTTCTTTTTTTTTTCACTTCCTTCTTCTTAATTTCTGATTTTAGTAGATTTTGATATTTTTCTTTATTTAGATAGATAGATCTCTGTTTAAGAATATAATACAATCTTATCTTAGTTTCCAATTTTCAATTTTGAATAATACGTTTTTACTTTTGCTATTTTTTTCAAGTTACTCTGACCTTTGTCTTTCTAGGATTCTCCCATTTGGCTACTTTATACTGCTTTACGCCCTATATTTTGCTACTTTACGCCACTTTACGTCTCTTTACGCCACTTCACGCCACTTTACGCCTCTTTACGCTACTTTACGCTACTTTACTGTTTTTAGGTACACCGGCTGTTGACTCAACCTCCAGCAGAAAAGTGTCCAAAACTGATTCCTTGGAGAGATCACTCAGCGTTGTACAGTCCAGGATAATGGCTGTGAACTCTGTGTCATTTGACCTAATTCTATTGAGATAACCCACACCCACGGACTTTTGTAGTGCCTGATAGATCTTATCCAAGAATGATTGCCTTACTACTGTTAATGATACACATCTCAACAGGAAATGCTCCACATTTTCAGGTTCTCTACGACATAACAAGAACGTTGGGTCCACTTCATGTTGGTTAACCAGCACGAGTGGCCTGCAGCACGTAAGTGCCAGAAATCCATCAACCTAGCCTTCTTTTGGACCGACATAATGTCAAAGCCAGCATCACGCCAGACCAAATGGACCTGCCCAATGGAATACTTTAGCGTTTTTATCAGCAGCCTCTGCCAAGATTTTATCTGACTAGTACTTATCAACAGCCTGCCCATACATGCCCCTCCACTGCGCTTGGTATGCGTGGCATCAAGTAGATCCATCGTGTTTGGAAGCTCATACTGCCTTAAAATCTTGTTTACATAGACAAACCAGCTCTTTGACTTTTCATCCTTGCCCAGCCATGTGAATCAACGTAAAATATCTCCCGGTCAAGGACCTGGGTGCGCAATTCTACTGGCGGGATCTACAGAAACCGAAACAGAAACCAGCACGCTTTTCATACCAATAGATCCATAAACCCGCCACGTTCGAAAGATCTCATCAGTCAAAAAAAAAAAAAAAGATAAAGGTATTTATATGTACTGTAACGTCGCTTTTTCAAACCGACAACACAGCTCTGTAGAGCCTTTACTGCGACATAATAAGTATTTTGACTAGTACTTACCTGTCTCTTGTGTCTCCTAGCATTACCCTGTACATGCGAGGGAGCTGCCAGTATCGTTCAAGGTTGTAAATTCGTGGGTGTTCTAAATTCGTGAATGAACATCCAGTGAAACTACTTTGACGCATGAATAATATTTTGCAGAATACTAACATATCTTGTGTTATTCTGCAATGTATTTTCTTATGACATAATTAGACCACAACAACAGATGAATAATCTGATATAGTTTCGATGCAAATTCGTTTTAATGTTAGAAAATTAATCCGCATGTGATTGGGGGGTCCTACTAAACATAAGACTTTTGTTTTTCAAGAAAAAGCAGATAAGGACCCCCGATATAATTATCAAGTAAGAGAACAATTTTGCATTAATATTTTACTCCCATGCTAGGACCAACTGTCATGTGATTTACTACTCCCATAATATGAGATATCGGGTATTCTGACGTCCATATTTAATGTTTTTATACTGATATTTACATTTTTACTTTCATTGAATACCCGATCTCTCATCTACCATTGAGGTTTTGCATTTGCATCTTTAACCATCAGTTGATGTCGTGGGAAGAAATCGCCTTTAACAAGCCAAACTGACCTGCTTGTGTTAAGTACATGTTAAACCTGTTTAGAGACATACCAATTATCAACTTACCATGAACTGTTAACTTGTAAATTGTGAGAAAGAACGATTAAAATCATCAGAAATGAGAGTTCCCGTAACTGGCAATGGCCTGTAATCCAAACAAATCCCACAATGCAACAGATTCCTAAAGCAAGAATTTTTTTCTTTGGCGAAATAAAATTAATATAGATTTGATTTGAATATTTCATCCCATTGAATATATGTGTGTAAAAACAACTACATCTCACATATGTAATGTTTCTTTCCGCAAAAATACATATTTGCACAACACATTACATTGTTAGGTGTTTCTACAGACTGTTTTTATTGTATTTGTTAATTTCGTTCAAAATTATCATTTTTGTATTTACCGACTGTTCTCAATCAAAATGGATGCCAGTGGAAAGTGACAAACCCTAACAAAAGAATCCAGATCAATCTGACAAAGTGGAGCGATCAAATCGTTGAAGTTCAATGATAATTAACAGCTTATAAATTGATCTTTATTATTAAGCTGTTATTTTCTCCAGACTTGATCAAAAGTGTTTGCTCTGGTTTCAAGTAGATGGTAGATAAAACGTCACTCTCCAAGAAATGAAAATGAAAGTAGAAATGAAAATGTCAGAATAAAAATAGGAATAATAAAATGAAATATTAAATAAGAGAGTGGCAAGTTTTATGTTATAGAACTAGTGATTTACTTCTTGTGTCCACGAATTTGCCACTATAAGGATACTGTGTAGTGGCAGTGGGTGCCACATGTTTACATCTATATGGCCCTGCCATATGAGCTATCTTTTGTGGCAATGTGTATAGTTGGCAATTTGACAAAGATAAGCACTTCCTGGTTAGTAGCTGGATGGGTGACCTTAGTGCCAAGCAGAGGTTCTATTGGGAAGATACATTCTGTATACTATATAATGGTCAGGTTAGGCAGAAACCTTGATGGAAGTATATACTGCAAGCTGGAAATGCAATTTTTTTTTTTGCTGTTTTTACCCATTTGGGCAAATCTGTCTTGCATACCCCATATTGGAAAATATTTCACAGCTTTTAATTTCACGGATCTCAACAAACCACGGAATTCCGTGAAAATATGACAAGAAAACTTGCCAAAATTCATTATATGTAGAACTGTGCAAACAAATTTCTTATCATCACCAATGATTAAAAACATTCAGTCATGTTGTCAGTTTTCAGTGCTTTTTTTTTTTACAGTATTACATTTGCAGCCTCTTCCGATTCACAGATTCCGATTCACAGTCAGAATGAAGAGGAACAGAAAGTCTGGAAAGACCAGGGTAAGTTCCATTGCTTCACTAGATGTGGAGTGTTATTAGGTAAAATTTACATGGTGTTGTGACGTCACAAAAATTTACATGGCATTGTCACTGTTGTCTATCTACACTGGCAGTTTTCATTTCGCCCTTCAACCGGTGTCACAGGAAACAAAATGCAATCTTTAAGTGTTTGGGAAATATGGATATTGACAGTAAGATTGCTTTATTCTGGTATTATTATGGATTTCGGTGTATGTAAAAGTAGATATTGTTAGAAGGTGATGAAATGAAAATAGCAGGAGGCAATACTGAGTACATGTACATAGTCCCTAAGGGTCAGTATTTTATTCATTTAAATATGATATTCTTGTTCAAATACATCCTATTAATAATAATAATAATATGTAGCCAGGGTGTGTAATGCAAACTCTAATGTTTTTATGAGAAAAACTATAAGAAATACTGATTTTATCACGACCTCGCTGTTATTTAGTGGATAACGTCGTGTCATAGAAATCAAATGACCACACGTGTAATAACACTTTGGTGTGTACTTGTAATGTCATTAACAACATCCGTGTCAACAATGCGTTTTCTCATTGAAAAGTGTTCATTTTGAAGGCCATAAAATCCTATTCTAAAGGGTCATATGATAAAAAGAATCTTACACTCGTTGTCATTTAACATGAAATTTATGAAACTTGCCAAAGGCTTGTTTCATAAATTTCATATGAAATGACCACTCGTGTAAGACCCTTTATTTATGGCAGAACCTCTATAAAAAAAAGTCTCATTCTTTTCGATTTCCAGAAAAAACTATCGCACGCAAAATGTTGCAAAAAAGCTGTAGATTGAGGTTTCTTGCGCAGTCTCACCTTCTGAAATTTCAAAAGGTTGAGAGGTATGAAAATAATGTACTTTTGTACGTTCTCAATACATCTAGAGCAAATTTATACACTCCAATAATATAACCCCAGACATACGAAGTATGTCAGGGGGTATATAGTTTTGGTCATTCCATCCATTTGTTCGTCTGTTCATCTGTTCGTTCATTCATCCGTCCGTTCGTCAACTTTACATCAAAGTTTTGCATTAAACCTTTTGTGTTAAAGCATTCATTAGGCGGTGGCACTGGTCGGGGGTATACGTGAGCCCCTGCTCACTTGCTCTAGTATTGGAAAAAAAACGCTTTGATTGTTTTATGCTCTAAAGTCTAATAAAAACGAAAGCTTTACTTATAACCATTTTATCAGGAATATCCAGTTTTATCACTGAAGGACTTTATTTTAATGACAAAACCAGCCTTTTTTGACTGAAGACTTAATGCTTTGTATAACAAATGGTAATAATTTTTATTCAGAATCAATTGCATATAAAAGAAAGCACTAAATAATTCATACTTCCACAAACCTCTGATATTTGATTTGTTTAAGATGACACCGACGGAAGGATGTAACTTATACATGCTGGTGTGGATATTCTACATTACACACCGACTCCTTTGATCTCTATAAGTTGGTATTTTACGTAACACCTGCATGTTTTCGTATACCACCTCACGGACTGGTGGTATAGGTTACACTTCACTGGAGGTAGGTTGTTCACGGTGAAGTTGTGGCGGCATATTGGTTTGGGCTTGTCTGTCTAACTGTCTGTCCATCTGTCTGTCTGCTACCTGTAAGTCAAAAACCATAAGAGATAAAGATATGAAATATTTTACACATGATCAGTATGAAAAATAAGCGAAACATGTTTTTTCTTCCAGAGTTATGCCCCTTTTTTGACTTAGCCTGTGGAACCTTGTGAACAAAATCTCAAAAATGCCTGCAGTGTCTATTTTAGGATTGAAAAAATAGGGGGGATTTTCGACAGAGAAAATGTATCACTCAAACTTGTAACTATAAAATTTGGCTTAAACTACATAAAAACAATTGTACCTAGTACTTTAGCTATAATTTAGTATCAGTGAGTACACACAATGCTTTTAGATATCATTTAAATCTATTTTTATGAATGAAATAAATAAAATAATTCCCCCTTCTGCTAAGAAATAGGGGGGAATTGACAGAAATGTGGGTGAATCCCCCCACCCCCCTCTCTAGAATAGACACTGCGCCAGATGCTAGGATCATGAGGTTTTGCAGGATGACAATGCCCAATGTGTAGATGACCTGATTAACATTTGAAAAAAAATAATTTTTGACTGAGTTATGCCCCTTTTTCGCTTTTTCGACTTAGTGCATTGTGAGCCTATGGAACCTTGTGAACAAAATATCTCAAGAACCCCTGATGCTATGATCATGATTTTTTCTGCAGGAATATACAGCCTAAGGTGTAGATGATCTGATTAACTGTTGAAAAGAATTGTAAATTTTTTACCAAGTTAAGCACCTTTTTCTACTTAGCGCATTGAAGCCTATGTTACAAAGGTACCCTTACATATAGTCAAGAACCGTAAGAGCTAGGAACTTGAAACTCTATACACATGATCAGTATGGAAAATAGGCAAACCTATGCCCCTTTTGCGACTTAGCCTGTGGTACCTTGTGAACAAAATATCTCAAGAACTCCTGATGCTTGGATCATGAGGTTTTGCAGGATGACAATGTCCAAGGTGTAGATGACCTGATTAACTTTTGAAAAAAGTTTGTGAATTTTTGACTGAGTTATGCCCCTTTTTCGACTCAGTGCATTGTAAGCCTATGGAACCTTGTGAGCAAACTATCTGAAGAACCCCTGATGCTAGCATCATGATTTTTTGCAAGAAGATACTGCCAAAGGTGTAGATGACCTGATTAACTTTTGAAAAAATAACTTGAATGAGTTATGCCCCTTTTTCAGCTTAGTGCATTGTTAACCTTGAGAACCCCTGATGCTAGGATCATGATTTTTACAGGAAGATATTGTGCAAGGTGTAGATGACCTGATTAACTTTCAATTATTTTTTTTTAATTTTTCACTGAATTAAGCCCCATTTAAGACTTAGCTCATTGTTGCCTATGATACAAAGGTACTAGCATTATGGAATGAACCTTTTTTAGAGGCAAGCATATGGTTGGGGGCATAGTGTTTCATAAACACATTTTCTAGTTAATATCTGACTCTCTTTGACCTATCATTTTACTGTTGCATGTTTTATTGTTCCATTATCTACTAATTCAAGTTTTGAATGCTTTGTTTAGGCTGTCAGAATAGCTCAGATGGTAGAGCGCCCAGAGTATAGATACTTTGTACAGCTCTGGGAGGTCCTGGGTTCAAATCCCAGTTTTGACCTGCATAACCCTCCTAATTTTGCTTGTTTAACAGCTTCCTGCATCCTGATTTAATATGCATGCTTTGCTGCTTGCTAGCTTTTATTAACACCTGACTCTCTTTGACCTATCATTTTACTGTTGCATGTTTTATTGTTCCATTATCTACTAATTCAAGTTTGAATGCTTTGTTTAGGCTGTCAGAATAGCTCAGATGGTAGAGCGCCCAGAGTATAGATACTTTGTACAGCTCTGGGAGGTCCTGGGTTCAAATCCCAGTTTTGACCTGCATAACCCTCCTAATTTTGCTTGTTTAACAGCTTCCTGCATCCTGATTTAATATGCATGCTTTGCTGCTTGCTAGCTTTTATTAACACCTGACTCTCTTTGACCTATCATTTTACTGTTGCATGTTTTATTGTTCCATTATCTACTAATTCAAGTTTGAATGCTTTGTTTAGGTTGTCAGAATAGCTCAGATGGTAGAGCTACCAGAGTATGGATAATTATAGATAATTTGTACAGCTCTGGGAGGGCCTGGTCTATATTTTTCGCTCTCTGGGGAGGCTCATACAGTCCAGCCTGGTTTGTGTCTATGCTGGTCTGAAGTCCCGAAGACACATTTTTTCATGGCGTGCCTCATATATATATAACCCATTTAAGCATAGCATCCCATAATTGGGTCATAGGCAAACATTGCAGACCCAGATGAGATGCCACATAATGTGGCGTTTAATCATGGTCTTCACTGTTTGCTTGCAAGATACAAGATTACTAGCTTAAGGGTGCTAATTAAGTGTAAAATTAATGCAATATTTCTAATTTTATTTATCAGTATGTGTGGGTGATGTTCACCTTATGCTATATTTCAGGTGAGACCAGTTCCACTCTTCAAAAGGAAGAGGAAAAATTTAAAAAGACGATTAAGGAGACTTACCAATAGAGTGAGAAATAGTGTTGTCACTAATTTATAGTCATGTTGACAGTTGTCACTCTCACACCCTCTCATTAGTGAGGAATAACCATAGATTGAGATTCAGTATTGCGTATTGCAAACAAGTACTAGTACTGGCCGCTTTAAAATATGTTAGTTCAGTTCAACTTTTGCATGATCTGCTTATATCACATTCATGGCAAGTAAATACTGCTTGCATCAGTAGCTTAACTTGTGATTTTAAATAATGATTAGTATATGATGGAAGATAAAAAATTACTTTCTTTATAACTTTAAAGTGGTCTTATTTGGGAGACAACACAAAAAAAAATATGTACAGACAAAATTTTAATCATTAATGTTTTTGTAGAAAATCAAATGTATTCAAACCATAACACACTGCAGATGAGGGGAGACTATTCCAATATTGAATAGGTCTGGAAAGGAAGCATTTCTTCAGGGCATCACTACATGCAAGGCACTAACATTACTGTGAATCATGGGACTGTGATGCCCTAGTTCTTTTCATTTGAAGTGCAGGGGTCAAGTAAATGTCTTTCTCTACATGCACCATACCAGTATGAATCTTGTTGAAAAAGGTTAATTATGAAATAAGACTCATCATTGCAGTCAATCTTCAGTCTGTATATACTCATTGAATAACATATGCAATCTCAATGTTCTGGGCTGGGAATGAAAGAATTAAAGATTCTGGAACAATTGCATATGGTATTTTGTGGAAAAGTCTACATAGTATTTCATCATCCCTTGGCTTTTGGTGAATTGAAAGGGGTTATTAGAGAAAAATGACGTAAATTATGTAAAATGCAGTTTTAGCATTGTTAATTGAAATAAGCTAAAATGAAATGAACTTTTCATAATGCTTTATAGTGAAACATTACAGAAGTGATGTTATTTTTACTCCAATAGCCATTTTCATTATAGGTGTGTAAACTATCTCGTGCGGAGAAAGCCCCCCTCATGACCTTAGTTTTCTTGAAGGATGGCTGCTTGCATATTGAAGGTCAGTAATCTCTGGCAGTACAAGTACTATATTTTGTTTGCGATCATCTACCTTTATTTCTTGACATGTGTCTGAGTACAGAATGAAGTAGAATTGTGTTACTGTGCTGAAGCCCTTCATTTCTCTATTTTTTCTAAATATTGTTTGTTTAATTCATGAAACCGGCACTGTACATGATAAGAGGGAGAACTGCTATGCACACATATTATATCCAAGGTTGGCAAAAAGGTGGGGAAATACTCGTATTTCCCAGGACGGCGGGAAATACTGGTAATTCCCGGGAAATACTGGTAATTCCCGGGAATTACTGGGAAATTGGTCTCTCTCCACATAGAAAGTTTTAAATATGTTTCATAACAGCCATAAAACTATATATGCAAGCAAAAAATGATTGAACATCCTTTTAGTTATACATTAAACAAAGATACAGATAAAATAGGCTATTGTCTATATCTGCATATGCAATCAAATTATTTTCTTATCGAACTGTCCGAAGATGTGTCTGCTTATACAGTTGTTCTGTCTCCCAATAAGTTGTTATAACACACTTAGGTTAAAAGTACCCACAGTAATTGTCAGAACAGAACAGAACAAATCTTTATTTTAGAATAACACCTCAGGCCACTCACAGGTGGCATATGAGAAAAGGTACGTACATAATACGACTGCAGGATGACGGACATAACAAGTTTACTCTGCGGTTGTGGAGAACAAAATGGACCGATTGCTCAGATACACAGACGCTTGGGGCCCAGACCTCTATCACCAGAGCCTCAATGAAGTCTCAATTTAAATTTATAAATTAAGACTCCATCGCGGCTCCACCGATCAAAGCCGTCATCCCAAGCGTCTGTGCTCAGATAGCTTGCTCAAAGCCGACCCCATGGTTAGCCATAAATTTGATACGGACCAAACTCGAGGTTATCTCGAGTCAAGCCTGAGCAATCTTCTGTAGCTAGGTAACCTGTCAGTTGAATCAAGACAATTAAATTATTTTTCACACCTTCACTGGTGTTTTGTGGTTACTTACAATAGGAAGCATAGTTAATCAATAAGATAGATATTCTCTTCAGGAGCCTTTGGGGATAAAAAAATAAGACATTACAAGACTTCATCAGGTAACCAACCATTAGACCACAATGTCCACACATCATTGTTTAATTAATCAGGTGACAAACTCAGGGATACAAACAAGAAACTGGAGTATGGTACTCTTTTTTGTGAAGTACAATGTAGTTGTAAATCTATGCCCAGCATTGAAGACCTTCACAGGGTTCTGTCAAATTTTGGTATGATCAAACTTAAGGACAGATTAAGTTAGCCTGCAGAAAGCCATGGTCTTTCGCAGTGATAAACCAGCAAGGGTCAGCCTTTAAGAGGGAGAAGTCGCAGGAATTGTCTCCTTAAGCTGACTGACTTCTCCCTTTTTTGAAAATGTATAAAACATAGAAAATCCAAAATTTGGAATAAAACTTCTCCCTGAATTTCAGAAAATGTTGCAAAACTTCTCCTTGTCTGAGAACCCTAGACTGACCCCTGAACCACGCAAATAGGTTTAAGTGAAACTGCAGCTCAGTTTAGTATATACATTTGTATGAGAACCAAATGATAAAAAAGATCTTGTGTTCACAAATAAAGTGTTGAAACACCACTGTAAAGTGATTAAAGAAGAGATTTTACATTCTGTTATTTTTATAAATAAGAGTTTTAAAGGCAATTTTCTTTAAAATTTTAGCCTTTGACACAACAAAGAATCATCTGCTGTGTCCTCTGGCATGGACCAGTCCTGGAATTTACAACCTTATTTGCATGATATGCATATAAATAATAACAAATATGTGCTATCAACTTAAATTTAAATGTGATTGAATATTTTGTTAAAAACAGCTCTAAAATTTCTTATTTACCAGTATTTCCCACTTAGGCCAAATTTGGAGTATTTCCCAGGACGGTAATTACCGGTAATTACCGCTGGGAATTCCCGCCACTGGTATTTCCCGGCCAACCTTGATTATATCGTTCACATATTATTTCTCTGTGTTGACCTAAATTACTCTAGCCATACTCACTTGTAAAACAAAATATTTCTTTGTACATTTAGGAAGCACAAAGTTGGCAGACAGCCTAAAAATGTCAATATGTATCAAGACATTAATGGCAAACCTTACACAAGGTATGTATTATATATACTCTCGATTTGACATCTCTCAGAAACAGTTTTGCTTATTATTCAGTGATGAACCTTCTTCTGGCAACTATTTCATAATATTCTTATCCTTAATTATCACAAAAGATATGAAAATTGGCCAAGAAAAATAGTTTTATGTCTAAAAAAAGTTTTGTGCTCTATTTTTTAAAAATGTGATTTTTCCCATTTTTCTGAAAATAAGTGTCCTATACGTATAATACACAGATTTCACTTACAGTACAAGGATGGTCCAAAAATTGAGCAAAGATGTAAGTAAGTGATACATGACACTCAGTGATATCTGACAGAATGTGTTTTCATTGTATTTGTTTTGTTTCATTTATTTTTTGTATGTTCACTTAAATGTGACTGTTAGACACAGATACTAATGAAGCAGAGCAAAAGGGAGCGGAAGAGGCTGTGGTGGATTTTTGCCACATTGATGTGAGCATTAACTGGGAGGATGTTTGCTCCATAGGAATGCTTAGAAAAGCCTATTCAATGATTGTGCCAAAAAAAGGTAAACTTTTGTCACATGCTTTATAATATAAAATTCAAAAGAAATATGTATATTTATTATACCTCATTAATACTCATAACTATTCCAGAATTCTCTTTGGTCAAGAGTGTACCACCTGCAGGGTAATAAATAGAGGAGATTTGATTTGATCTGTGCAAGATAGAATTTTATTTCATTAAATGAATACCAAAAGTGGTATTTTCACTAGGGGTGTAGCCATGAGTCCACAAGAGAAAATGAAAGATTTGGTGCTCATGAGAGAAATAAAATTTGATCTTACAGTGCAAAAATCAAATTTTATTCTTCTAAATGGCAATAATTTAGCTTTTTAGCCCCTGTCTACCATTCACAGAAAAAGCTAACTATTCCTGTCAATTTTGTGATGTCCATCATGTTTTCTAAACATATTAATGGGTGGCAACTGAAAGTTTGCACCTTAATAATAGCTTGTGATGGCATTATTATGAATGGTTCTTGAACAAATTGAGACAGAAGAAATTACATAGAAGATGTAGCTGATATAACTTTGCGAGTCAAAATACACGACGTCGGTGTCTTAAAAGTATAGCGCCAGTTAAAACAAACATTGTTTATTTTCAGACGTCAAACAATGGCAAAATAGACTGGGAAATTTGATCTGAAGCAAAAAGTAGTCCCAAACTGTGTAAATCCAACAGTGTTATTTTCACTGTTAGAAACAATGCAAACATCCATTTAGATTTCACTGAGATATCTCTATACTTCATTGAAAAGCATAAAAGAAAACATCATCTTACCCTGTAATGTTACCCTCTTACGTCAATGTTGAAAGTATAAGTTCTACAGGTAATATTGCTCTCAGGTGTTGCCCTCAGGCATTATAACCTGTCTTCACACAAAGGCATTTATATACACCACAGAATACAAGCAACTTTCCGAAGCAAAATATAAAATCCTGTATCAAGCAACTCTTATTTTCCAATTTGCTTCCACTAGTCTAGAATATACTGGTTCCCTGTGTTTGTACCAAATATTTTCTCTATATAGGAAATAACTATTAATTCAAACAGAATTAAAATATGTTCCAATGTATGTTTTTTTCGTTTTGACAAGATATATAGAAATTACATTTCCTTTTATTGTAGAAAATCAAAAGTACCCTTCTTACAGGCCAGAAAATATGCCACCATTTTGGCCTGAAACAGTGCCATTTGTTTCACATTCAAAGACCAGTGGTAAGCAGATTCCATTACATGGCATAGAAGTACAATAAATTATGGAAATAAAATGTTTTGAGAAACGGTTCCATTCTTAGGTTCTTTGCTGCACTGTGTTCGTTCTGTCAGAATTATTATTTCCATTTTTTACAATGAGTATTACTATTATTTAGTTAGGTTAAGAACTGCTGACTCAGCACATCAGTTCTATTTGTTTATTTATGTTATTTCATGTATTTACTTCTTTCCCTTTTGAAGCTGAGGGCAGGGTTTATCAGTGCCAGATCATTGCTTTAAGCCCTACCTATGATAGCTTAGCAAATAGATGGGCTACATGGTGCTTCCACTGCAGAGCTACAAACTGACTAAACACTAAAAGCACTGGTTAACTGCTAAGAGTGGCCAACCCTGCCCAGAGAAAGTGTACAGGTTGGACTATCCCTACATATAAACGTTAGCTGTCATGCAGATTGCGGACTTTGACCTCCCATTTAATATTTCACAACTGAATTACCAAGAAGAACTTTGACATTACCAAGAAGAACATTGAGGTTATTGAATTATATGACTTGTAGCCCTAACAAAACTAAAACGTATGTGCTGAAAACAAGAGAAAATTATTTATTTCAGTTTGGGAAGTATTCAGGCATCTCCCGTATAAATTTACAATATATCACTTGTAGATTGTTTATGCCAAAATATGTTAGTTTCAGCATCGAATGAAGCCAGCGTACTTAAAAGAGATATATAGAAAGATAGAAAATATGAATTATCTGTCACATGGACAATTTCCCCAGGGGTCATACCAGTAATAGTCACATTGTAATGTTTTCACAGTTTCTCCTGCAGATCTATCCAGACAAAACCCTGATAATTGCACAGTGGTATTGAATAACTGTTTGTACAACTAATTTATTTAACTTCCATACAACAGTAGAAGTTTTGTATTCAAAATTACATTCTCAGTTACCCCACCCATTTTCTCAAAGAAGTGGGTTATTGAGTTTGAAATAATATTTCTATGAGTCCATTTCAGGTACCAAGATTAAATATATATATAAACCAAATAAACGAGGTAATAGTGACTGGTCATCACAGTTTACTGACAAATCGAATATTTTGTTGTTTTTCTTTCACACAACATTGAATTTTTACAATACTCTCGGAAACAGTGTTTCATTTAAACAAGAGCTGCTTTAAGATCCTTATTTCCAAAATATTTAATTTTACTGTACCATTTGACAAAAACAAATAAATCATGAAAATACCCATCTACCAAAATCTTGAAACATGTCACAGCACTTATATTCTAACAGCATGAGACAAACTTAATTGCACTAAATTCACGTTGGTTTTTGTGATACCATTGTGCTTGCACATGTACAGCATGTGTACCTCAAGTGATTCATATACAGTAATAATGCATATACCATTGTCTCAAAGGTATGTTTGAATTGCCAAATATTATACTTTTATACACCTTTTACCACACAGTTTAAAGCTATGGCTCTAATGTTAATTACTTTGCAAATGGCCCTTGTAAAAGTCCCTTGAAATCATAAGCAAAATCTAAAAATGACTCGAATATGGTTGATGGGAACATAAAAACTTCTGGTCCAGTTATTAACACAACAACCTCTAATTGGTTCAGGTACCATCTGAGATAAAAGTTAAATCAATGAAATTTGCAAAGTAATACTTGTCACAAAAAGTCACAAATATGGATTGTGTTAAGATATGAAACACAAAAGGTTTTACCCATCTTTTTACATTAAAACACACTAAAGGATTCTTTACAGAATCTGGTGGCAGAATAATCAATGCCCGGAAGATGCGGGAAGTTATGAAAAACTTTGCCCAGTACTGTCTTGAGGTAACCACTAGAGATTCTTGTTTGGTCAAAAAAAGTGTTCATGGTTCATCTATTTACTCATTGAGAACAATGAATTATTATACCCCCTGCATAAGAAGTATGCTGAAGGTGTATGTAGTTTTTGTTGGTTCTGTTTGTCCATCCATGCTTCCATCCATCTGTGATTCTATCTGCTTACACCTGCTATAACCAAGTTTGTCAGTCATTCATTCATATTTGGTTTGATGGTGCCTGGGCATCAGACTTCTTTATGACATTGACATTCAGTGTCATACAGTCAAGGTTATAGTTAACTAAATTTCTTGCTCCAGTGTTTAATTTATTTATCACAAAGATACAGAATTTTGGACTGCCTAAGAAGCAATCTGCATGTTTGATAAAGCTCGGCTTTCAGAGTCTTTATCCTGCCCACCGGTCCGATAAAGGTTTTCCCGGTCTGATACGTTTATCAGCCCGTTGTCAACAATGTCGCGTGAGATACTTCGACGTTAAAATGGCGAGTGCAATGTGGCAGAACAGAAAATTTCCCATCCTTCAGAGCATCTATTTCTCTTATTATCCATCGTAGACATAAAGTGGGACCGCTCATTTTCTTAGTTAGATCGAAAGAAACACGGTATCAAAATAAACATAAAATGGCTGAATTTTTTGTTTCGCTACAAAACAGTCAAGAACTGTAAGATATAGGACCATACAGTTACAGCCTAAGATAGAGATGAACAGATTAAAACCCCTTTCTGACCTAAATATTATGGGATGAACCTTCTTTAGAGGCAAGCATACAGTTGGGGGCATAGTGTTTCATAAACACATTTTCTAGTTGCCTGATATGTTGTTGATTGTTCGATTAATGAACATGATTGGGATAATAATCACATATGAAACTAAGATTGATATCATGACAAATGGAGGTCTTCATGACCTTTATTTTAAAATTCTGGTAATTTTATCATCTTTTAATAGTGTTGTATGGCAGGCCATTTTAATATTTGTTATGAAACATAGATATTCCATTTATTAAATCAGATTTTAAATTTATTATATAAGATATCTGATTTATCATATAAGATATCTTATGTAAATAAGATATCTTATATAATAAATCAGATATCTTACATATATCCGATTTATCATAAATAAGATATCTTATATAATAAATCAGATATCTTATATAGTATATTAGATATCTGATATGCCAATGAAGATAGACATTTTACTATTTATTATGGAACATAGATATCTCGTTTATTATATCAGATAGCCAATATATTATATAAGATATCTGATTTATTATATAAGATATCTTATTTATCTTATATAATAAATCAGATATCTTTATAGTATATTAGATATCCAATATGTAAATTAAGACATGTAATATAACATATAAGATATCTAATAAAAGGTATCTTATATCCTATATAAAATATGATATAGGATATAAGATGTCTTATATATGATATGAGATATCTTATTTAATTTTTCATATAAGATATCATATGCTATATTAGATATCTTATATGTTATATAAGATATCTTAATTGGCATGAAAGAGAACATCTAATACACCATGTAAGATATCTGACATATTATATTAGATATCTTATAAGTAAAATTAAATAAGATATCTCATACCCCATCTAAGATGTCTTTTATC
The DNA here is from genome assembly GCA_963989385.1 of Ctena decussata. Taxonomy (NCBI): domain Eukaryota; kingdom Metazoa; phylum Mollusca; class Bivalvia; order Lucinida; family Lucinidae; genus Ctena; species Ctena decussata. The sequence continues at coordinate 122,531,679 of OZ022498.1, forward strand.
CTATAGAAGATATCTTATATGGCATATAAGATATCTTATATGCCATATAAGATATCTTATTTACTATACAAGATATTTAATATAGGTATATAAGATCTTGACCTTTCCATAGAACACAACACAATATATAAGATATCTGATATAGCATATAAGATATCTTATATGACATATAAGATATCTTATTTAGTAAATCAGATATTTTATTTAGTAAATCAGATATCTCATATCAGATATAATTGACCCAGGGCAAAACGACTGACAGGCAGAATGACTCACAGGTGAAATGATCATTACTGGTCATTAAGAGTTTTGAACATCTTCTTTGACAAATGGCGTACATCAATTAATGTGTCACCTTTTATTTTCAAATGATTCAATTTATAGAAGAAAGCAGAAGGCTGGAAAGTGGTGAATGAGGTGGAAGATCAGGCAGAGTCAGGTGAAAGGAAAAGAAAAAAGGAGGAGGAAGATGAAGAAAGAACAAGTATGAATTTTTGGAACCTAAAGAAGATGGGGAATATATATCTACTCAAAGGTTGCTTTGTATTGGCACATACTTGCAGAAGTCTTATGTTAAACTTTTAAAGTAGATATTAAAAGGATTATTGTGCTGCATATAGATCTTGCAGGAGTGGTCATTTAATATGAAATTTATGAAACAAGCCTTCGTGGAGTTTATAAATTTCATCTGAAATGAACATGAGTGTAAGATTCTGTTTATCATATGACCCTTTAAAATGGGATTTTAACGTCTTAAAACTGAACACTATTTCAATAAGAAAACACATTGTTGACATGGATGTTGTCAATGACGTTACGTTACGCGCCAAAGTGTTATTACACACGTGGTCATACGATTTTTATGACACAACCTTACCCACTTAATAACATAATTACGTCATGTGATAAATGTATTTAATTAATCTCAGTCCATCTTAGGAAAACATTAAGCGAACCTCAACAATTAACAATTAACAATTTGAATGCATTTGAAAATGGATTTAGTTTCTATATGCCCATTTTGAAAACAAGGACATATTATGACAAGGTGCTGTCTGTCCATCTGTCTGACCATCCGTCCGTAAACATTCTTGTGCCCACTACATGTATAACTCAGTAACCGTTTGGGATATCTTCATGAAATTTTGTAGGAATATATATTAGGTTGGGGCAAAGTGTCATGTACAATAATGGCTGCTCCCCCTTTCTTAGTATCCAAGTTATGCCCTTTGATTATTTATGCATCATATTTAAATAACCCTTTGGATATCTTGATGAAACTTCATAGCAATGTGTATGAAGGTCTGAGGATGTGTTGCCTGTAAAAATAGTTGCTCACCCTTTCTTCGTTTTGGAGTTGCATCCCTTTGATTATATTTTTAGGCTATTTTTGTATATACTAATTTTATGCATACCATAACTTGGTAACCATTTGGAATATCTTGATGACACTTTATAGCAATATGCATGATCACAACACAGTGCATCTCATAGAAGAATGGTTGCTCACTCTTATTTGAAATATTTTAACAAAACCAAATGGTGTTGTGTATATTGTCAAGGGACTGTATTAGGATCAAGAATGGTAATTCAATGGTAACTCTAGTTTACATAGTTTAAGAATTATCTCCCTTGTTTGACTTAGGCATTTCTCAACTTCTGAGCTACTTCACCTTTGAAGCTGATTTTTGGTATACTTATAGTTTTGAATGTGTTAGATGTTTTAATAACATTGCTGTCATTAAAGGCCCCATTGCTCTATCAGCATGAAAAAAATTTATCATGAGGTATCGCTGCAAGCTTCTCACTATAGTTTTGTCATTGTAAATGACCGTGATTAGCCAGCTTTAAACAAATAAAACATCCTTCAGTTTCACATAAAAAGGGTTTGAAAACTTATTTGGGTCATTTTAGTTGGCAACTAAAATGACCTACTTTCGATTTCATAAAATGGTAAAAATACAATGTACAGGCTTGGAGTCCGAATCAATATCCCGCCTATGTTTATATAACATTTCTAGACGGGAAACCAGAACAGGAAATTGGATTTTATGTAACGATTTGTTATTTTTCAAAAACTTGTTTTCTCTACTTTTTGCTAGTTATATGATTCAATATATGCACACCAACCCGCATTTTATAATCAAACGTGAAGGTTGAACAACTTTTTACAATGATTTGAATTTAGGCGAATTTACAGCTGATAGGACTATGGAGACTTTAATTACAGCGTTGTTTCCCCAGTTTGTCTGCATGTCCATCTTTCTATTAACAATCTTGTTCATTGTGTAACTTCTATATGACACTAAAATGGGCTTATAATGCGTCAAGGGCAGACCATGGGCCGCTTGCAAAGCCCTTGTTGAACCTGGCTCCTGGTCCATTCAACAATGGTGTCAAACAGCTATGTTCATAGGCTGTTATGAACAAATAAAAGTTAAAATGTATGACACTTTTCACTTAACATTGTCTTGTCATCTGTGCATGCTTTGTTTCATTTACTTATAAATTGAAGAAGAGAATGAAGAACAGAGGAAACAGAGGAGGAAAGAGGAAGAATATCAAGAAAGGGAAAGAGCAGAAAGTATGATTTTTTGGGGCTAAAATTTGCTTTACATCCATTTTGAAGACTAGGCTGTTTGAACTTGTTAACACACATCAGTCCAGCATGCTTACATGTATAGAACAGATACAATTAAATGAAAGCTTAGTCTGCTACATGTATATAGTATGTATGTTACAGAAATATAATTACATGTATTGATTGTCTTCTCTATAGGTATTGGATGAATGGATGAATTTTAAGTGTTATTTCTATCAAATCCTCCAAATTGCTTTCAATTATACAAAAACACACAGTAATAGAAATTACCCTGGTAACAGTTCAGTCTTACCAATTATTACTGAGATGTTAAGTTACGTAGGTATTATCTTACATAAAATGCATTGACACTAAAACGGGTGTATAATGCGCCACGGGCATACCATGGGCCGCTTGCAAAGCCCTTGTTGAACCTGGCTCCTGTTCCATTCAACAATGGTGTCAAACAGCTATGTTCATAGGCAGTTATGCACAAATAAAAGTTAAAATGTATGACACTTTTCACTTAACATTGCCTTGTCATCTGTGCATGCTTTGTTTCATTTACTTATGAATTAAAGAAGAGAATGAAGAACAGAGGAAACAGAAGAGGAAAGAGGAAGAATATCAAGAAAGGGAAAGAACAGAAAGTATGATTTTTTGGGGCTAAAATTTACTTTACATCTATTTTGAAGACTAGGCTGTTTGAACTTGTTAACACACATCAGTCCAGCATGCTTACATGTATAGAACAGATACAAATGAAAGCTTAGACTGCTATATAGTATGTATGTTACAGAAATATAATTACATGTATTGATTGTCTTCTCTGTAGGTATTAGATGAATGGATGAATTTTAAGTGTTATTTCTATCAAATCCTCCAAATTGCTTTCAATTATACAAAATCACACAGTAATAGAAATTACCCTGGTAACAGTGTAGTCTTACCAATTATTACTGAGATGAAGCCGAGGACATGGTGAGAATGTTAAGTTACGTAGGTATTATCTTACATAAAATGCATTGACACTAAAACGGGTCTATAATGCGCCACGGGCATACCATGGGCCGCTTGCAAAGCCCTTGTTGAACCTGGCTCCTGTTCCATTCAACAATGGTGTCAAACAGCTATGTTCATAGGCAGTTATGCGCAAATAAAAGTAAAAATGTATGACACTTTTCACTTAACATTGCCTTGTCATCTGTGCATGCTTTGTTTCATTTACTTATGAATTAAAGAAGAGAATGAAGAACAGAGGAAACAGAAGAGGAAAGAGGAAGAATATCAAGAAAGGGAAAGAACAGAAAGTATGATTTTTTTGGGCTAAAATTTGCTTTACATCTATTTTGAAGACTAGGCTGTTTGAACTTGTTAACACACATCAGACCAGCATGCTTACATGTATAGAACAGATACAAATGAAAGCTTAGACTGCTATATAGTATGTATGTTACAGAAATATAATTACATGTATTGATTGTCTTCTCTGTAGGTATTAGATGAATGGATGAATTTTAAGTGTTATTTCTATCAAATCCTCCAAATTGCTTTCAATTATACAAAAACACACAGTAATAGAAATTACCCTGGTAACAGTTCAGTCTTACCAATTATTACTGAGATGAAGCCGAGGACATGGTGAGAATGTTAAGTTACGTAGGTATTATCTTACATAAAATGCATTGACACTAAAACGGGTGTATAATGCGCCACGGGCATACCATGGGCCGCTTGCAAAGCCCTTGCTGAACCTGGCTCCTGTTCCATTCAACAATGGTGTCAAACAGCTATGTTCATAGGCAGTTATGCACAAATAAAAGTTAAAATGTATGACACTTTTCACTTAACATTGCCTTGTCATCTGTGCATGCTTTGTTTCATTTACTTATGAATTAAAGAAGAGAATGAAGAACAGAGGAAACAGAAGAGGAAAGAGGAAGAATATCAAGAAAGGGAAAGAGCAGAAAGTATGATTTCTTTGGGCTAAAATTTGCTTTACATCTATTTTGAAGACTAGGCTGTTTGAACTTGTTAACACACATCAGTCCAGCATGCTTACATGTATAGAACAGATACAAATGAAAGCTTAGACTGCTATATAGTATGTATGTTACAGAAATATAATTACATGTATTGATTGTCTTCTCTGTAGGTATTAGATGAATGGATGAATTATAAGTGTTATTTCTATCAAATCCTCCAAATTGCTTTCAATTATACAAAAACACACAGTAATAGAAATTACCCTGGTAACAGTTCAGTCTAACCAATTATTACTGAGATGAAGCCGAGGACATGGTGAGAATGTTAAGTTACGTAGGTATTATCTTACGTAAAATGCATTGACACTAAATTGGGCATATAATGCTCCACGGGCATACCATGGGCCGCTTGCAAAGCCCTTGTTGAACCTGGCTCCTGGTCCATCAACAATGGTGTCAAACAGCTATGTTCATAGGCAGTTATGCACAAATAAAAGTTAAAATGTATGACACTTTTCACTTACTATTGTCTTGTCATCTGTGCATGCTTTGTTTCATTTACTTATAAATTGAAGAAGAGAATGAAGAACAGAGGAAACAGAAGAGGAAAGAGGAAGAATATCAAGAAAGGGAAAGAGCAGAAAGTATGATTTTTTGGGGCTGAAATTTGCTTTACATCCATTTTGAAGACTAGGCTGTTTGAACTTGTAAACACATCAGTCCAGCATGCTTACATGTATAGAACAGATACAATTAAATTGAAGCTTAGTCTGCTACATGTATATAGTATGTATGTTACAGAAATATAATTACATGTATTGATTTTCTAATCTATAGGTATTGGATGAATGGAATAATTTTAAGTGTTATTTCTATCAAATCCTCCAAATTGCTTTCAATTATACAAAAACACACAGTAATAGAAATTACCCTGGTAACAGTTCAGTCTAACCAATTATTACTGAGATGAAGCCGAGGACATGGTGAGAATGTAAAGTTGCGTAGGTATTATCTTACATAAAATGCATTGACACTAAATTGGGCATATAATGCGCCACGGGCATACCATGGGCCACTTGCAAAGCCCTTGTTGAACCTGGCTCCTGGTCCATTCAACAATGGTGTCAAACAGCTATGTTCATAGGCAGTTATGCACAAATAAAAGTTAAAATATATGACACTTTTCACTTAACATTGTCTTGTCATCTGTGCATGCTTTGTTTCATTTACTTATGAATTAAAGAAGAGAATGAAGAACAGAGGAAACAGAAGAGGAAAGAGGAAGAATATCAAGAAAGGGAAAGAGCAGAAAGTATGATTTTTTTTGGGCTAAATTTTGCTTTACATCCATTTTGAAGACTAGGCTGTTTGAACATGTAAACACATCAGTCCAGCATGCTTACATGTATAGAACAGATACAAATGAAAGCTTAGTCTGCTATATACACATTATTATAATAGTAACTTGATCTGGCGTACTGTATCACGTCGAGTTGATGAGCTCATATCATCGGATCACCCGAGACGCTTGCGTCGAGGTTGATCCGATGGTATGAGCTCATCTACGAGACCCTGGTAATAGTTCAGTCTCACCAATTATTACTGAGATGAAGCCGAGGACATGGTGAGAATGTTAAGTTACATAGGTATTATCTTACATAAAATGTATGACACATTTTTGACACAAAAAAATAATAAGAATGATCCAGGCAGTGTCACAATAATAAGATGTAGCCCAAACCCAGGAGACTGACTGAGAGGAGGAAGAGAGACACCCACAGAGTTTGGATACAGTAACAAGTTCTTAAGAAGCAGACCATTTAGCCCTCCCTTCCCCAAACGGGCAGATTAGATTGCAAGAAAGCAGTAAACAACAGTGCCTAAAATAAAAATTTAGTTTGACACTAATTTTAACTTTTCTGAAGACAGGTTAAAGATACCAGGTCATTTTTGTAAATTTTGTAATTTAGAAATAATAAGGGGACACAGGGCAAAATGACCCCGGGCTAATCAACCCAGGGCAAAATAACCAACAGATGAAGCGACTCTGGCAAAACAACTTGCGTGCATAACAACCTGGTATCTTAAAGCAACGGTTCTTTAGGGCATTTTATATGTTGTTTTTTTTCTTTTGTCTATTTGTAGATAGATTTATTGAGCAATACCTAACAACCAGTGGATTTAGCACGAGGTCCTTCTGGACTAAAACAAGGGAAATATTTGTTGGTTCGGAGCTGCTAACCAAAGCAGACATGGACACACTGAGAGGGTCAAACTGGTTGATTGATAAGGTATTATAATGGTAACTTTTGAAAATTAAGGACTCTATCAACATAATTCTGTTATCAAATCAATAGTTCTTCAATATTGTTAATAAACTAATATTTTCCTTCCTAAATTTTGATTAAAGCTTCATAATTCTGAAAGAAAAATCATCTTGTTCAGAAACTGACTGTTTTAGAGTATCAATTCTTATATAAATACCGCTTAAATGAATGTCAAAATATATGTGTTTAAGATACGAAGATTTTGTTGAATCTCTATTATTGCTTCATGCCAAACACTGTTTGTCGCAACAAGTGAGGGCCACATGTAGTTTCCAAACTAGATAACAAGACCCTCAGGGAATACATTAGGTGTTTGCCTATTCTTCAGGATATTTTCAAAGCATGGAGACACCCCGAAGATACTAAATGCAGCTCTGTGCTGTGTTGCTAAGTGTTTAATTTATTTTGCTTGCTGCATTCTGATTTACTGTGTTTTCTTTGCTTGCTAGCTTTAATTAACATCTGACTGTCTTTGACCTATCATCTTACTTACTGTTGCATGCTTAATTGTTCCAATGTTAACTAATTCAAGTTAATTGTGTATGCTTTGTTTAGGTTGATAGCTCTGAGGTAGAGCACCCAGGGAATAGATACTTTATGAAAGTCTGGGAGGTCCTGGGTTCAAATCCCAGTTTTGGTTTTCTTCACCAGAATAGCTCAGTTTGCAGAGCACCCAGAAGATACTTAGTGCAGCTCTGGGATGTGTTGATAAAGGCATTTTGTTTCTTTAACAGCTTCCTGCCTTCTGATTTAACATGCATGCTTTGCTGCTTGCTAGCTTTTATTATGCTCCCCAAAGGGTCAGCATATAGTTGCCGCTTTGTTTTGGTCCATCCGTCACACTTTTTTCCGGAGCATATCTCTGGAAGTATTAGAGAGAATATAATTAACTAAATAAAACTTCACATATTGGTAGAGGACAATGAGAGAAAGTGCAGTGCACAAGACCCGTAACCCTATCTCATGTATTTATGAAGTTAGTTCCCTTTAGTTCCCTTTCCAGTTTTTTCAATATTTTGCTTGTCTGGAGCATATACTTGAAAGTATAAGGGGGAACTACATGAAACTTCATACATTGATAGAGAACAATGAGAGGAAGTGCAAAGCACAAGAACAGTAACCCTGTCATATTTTTACGAAGTTAGCTCCCTTTCCAGGATACCCATTCACCTATTCCAAGCCTTCGGGGAGCATCCATCGGTTCCACCTATTATCTTGTTATTAACATCTGAATAGCTTTGACCTATCATTCTACTGTTGCATTTTTCATTGTTCCATTATCTACTAATTCAAGTTTGAATGCTTTGTTTAGGCTGTCAGAATAGCTCAGATGGTAGAGCGCCCAGAGTATAGATACTTTGTACAGCTCTGGGAGGTCCTGGGTTCAAATCCCAGTTTTGACCTGCATAACCCTCCTAATTTTGCTTGTTTAACAGCTTCCTGCATCCTGATTTAATATGCATGCTTTGCTGCTTGCTAGCTTTTATTAACACCTGACTCTCTTTGACCTATCATTTTACTGTTGCATGTTTTATTGTTCCATTATCTACTAATTCAAGTTTGAATGCTTTGTTTAGGCTGTCAGAATAGCTCAGATGGTAGAGCGCCCAGAGTATAGATACTTTGTACAGCTCTGGGAGGTCCTGGGTTCAAATCCCAGTTTTGACCTGCATAACCCTCCTAATTTTGCTTGTTTAACAGCTTCCTGCATCCTGATTTAATATGCATGCTTTGCTGCTTGCTAGCTTTTATTAACACCTGACTCTCTTTGACCTATCATTTTACTGTTGCATGTTTTATTGTTCCATTATCTACTAATTCAAGTTTGAATGCTTTGTTTAGGCTGTCAGAATAGCTCAGATGGTAGAGCGCCCAGAGTATAGATACTTTGTACAGCTCTGGGAGGTCCTGGGTTCAAATCCCAGTTTTGACCTGCATAACCCTCCTAATTTTGCTTGTTTAACAGCTTCCTGCATCCTGATTTAATATGCATGCTTTGCTGCTTGCTAGCTTTTATTAACACCTGACTCTCTTTGACCTATCATTTTACTGTTGCATGTTTTATTGTTCCATTATCTACTAATTCAAGTTTGAATGCTTTGTTTAGGCTGTCAGAATAGCTCAGATGGTAGAGCGCCCAGAGTATAGATACTTTGTACAGCTCTGGGAGGTCCTGGGTTCAAATCCCAGTTTTGACCTGCATAACCCTCCATGCTTTTATTAACAGTTTAGTATACCCCCCAGTATACAAAGTATGTCGAGGGGTATATAGGTTTTGTCTGTTCCGTCAGTTCGCCCGTCTGTTTTGTCTGTCCATCCGTACGTAAGTTAACATTTGCGTTAAATTTTTGCATTAAGTTGTTTTTTTTTTTTTTGGCTTCTGTTATCCAGTGGTTGTTCATAAGTGCTTAGTGTTACCACTGGATGGATACTGATCTGTGTGCATCACCTTGATTCTGCTGCTGGCATAAGGTCAAGGTCACAGACTTAGAAATTTATATAATAAATGCATTAAAGTTTTGCATTAAGTTTTTGCTTTTGCTCTGTTTTCCTGAAAGCCTTTACAGGAACTTGTTGATATGTGCTTAGTGCTACTACAAAATGGATGCTGACCAGTTTGCATCACCTGGATGCTGTTGCAGGCCTAAGGTCAAGGTCGAAGACTTAGGAATTTGTACATCAGTTGCGTAAAAGTTTTGTGTTAAGATTTTGCTCAATTTTGAAATTTATATACTATTTGTGTTAAAAGTGAACTTTAAATTTGTATTGTTTTGCTTATTATGAAATCTTGAGATGGAACCCAGTGATATGTGACTACATGGGCATGTGAAGTTTATTTCCTGTAGGCTGTGGCGCTGACCGTGGGGGTATACATGAGCCCCTGCTCACTTGCTCTAGTTTTGCTTGCTTACAGTTTCCTGCATCCTAATTTAATATGCATGCTTTGCTTGCTAGGTTTTATCATCTGCCTTGTGTTTCACCTATCATCTTACCTTTACATGTTTTTCTTCAATTGAGCCACAACAGATACATAGTCTGTACTGGCAATCTTTCAGTGCCAATGACCTGCCCCTTAGTAATGCCTCACCTTTATTTCCACTAAATCCACTGCTCACTTGAGCTAACAGCAAAGGTTCTGGTGAGACTCACCTGAACCTTTGCTGTTCTTATATGTAGTAACAGCTGTTTATCTGCATCATGGCTCAGTTGGTAACAAACACAAGTTTGTATGCTTTGTTTGGGTTGTCACAATAGCTTTTGCTCTCTCTCTCTCTTATCTAAATACAGGGCAGTTTCTTTATAACGCTATAGTTGGGGTCCATGGAAATTGACTGTTTTATGAGTGAAAAGGGATAGATTTGTATAGGAAGTATAGGAAATATTCATATGTGAGCCAAGATATGGCTCTGTTATATCCAAATCCGTGTTATAATGGATAGTGTTATAAAGGGACTGCAGTGTAAATATAAGAAAAAGTCTATGGATACACAACTTTATTTACTTTATATATGTATATATAAGCGTAGTGTCCCATAATTGGGACATAGGCGAACATTGCAGACCCAGATGAGATGCAGCATACTGTGGCATTTAATGTCAGAATACTTTGTCCAGCTCTGGGTTCAGACCCTATTTTCATGTTTTAACAGGTACCTTATTTCCACTGAGTAACATTGTTCCATAAATATACTTTGGTTTTGTGTTCTTGTTCAGGTTATGAATGCATATATGAGCGTCCTCCAACAGGAACATAATCTTGGTGCAAAAGAGCACATTTATGTGTTCCCCAGCTATATTGCTGCAATTTGGGACAGACAAAGAACCCCTTTGATTTGTTCTAAGGTAATTTAGGGTTTTGCCTTTCATATTTCAAATTCCTAATGATTGTTTTATTTATATAGAAGTGTACGTAGAATTTCAAAAGTATACTGAAAGTTTTCGGGAACACCACAATCACAATATGAGGCATAAAAGACTGTCACATATGCTATGTCTAACACCAAAGCATGTTTGTATATATACAAGAAATTTTACAAGAAAGATCAATTTAAAAACATGATTTATTTCTCAAAAATTATTTTAAAGTTATGATGCATTTTGCTACTTTAGAGAACAGTATCATTAGTATTTTGCCGAATAAGCTTTAAACATTACAATTTAGATTCTGAATAGTGCCAGATTCAAGTCCTGCTTTTAATACAGAATTGCTGCCCAATTGATATTTCTACTGTATCTTAATAGTATCTTAATGTTAGGGTAGCTTTTATACATACGCAAAACATACACAGGTGAAATATGGATTTGATATCAACTATTCCACTTTAAAAAGTTGGAAGTTTGGCCACCCTGCATTTATATCAGCATTGTTTCATCAATAAAACATTTTTCAGTGAAGAATGGTTTTGCCAGTAAAAATCCTTATTTTTATAGGTGAAGTTGGCACCATTTACTTGGCTGTTTATGCCAGTGAATGTTAATGAAAACCACTGGATCCTGCTGGCAGCCAATATTCCAGCTATGGAAGTGTCTATACTTGACAGTTTGGGGGGAAAACATCCAAAAGTATTAAAAAGTTGGAGGTATTAATTTATGATGTGTGAAGAGACTGCATTTGTAATTTCTAACATTTTCATTTAATAAATAAGTTTATCATATATTGCCGATATGCAGTGGATAACGTTGTGTAATAACAACCTTATGACCACACATGTAATAACACTTTGGCGGGAACTAGTAATGTCATGACGACGTCATACAGTACTGTCTATACAGTAGGTGTTTCAATTCTTCTTACAGTTCTTGTTTACTTCAGTGTACAAGTCTAATGTCATCATAACATTTCAATCTTTTTAAAAAGATATCTGAAAACAGTATTTTCAGGATTTAAATACATGTCACAATGGTATCAATTAAGTTAAGTCCATGAGCTGATTGAGATCATGCATATGTGTATGGATATTCCCATAAATTTTAACATTTCAGCCTGGGCATGACAAAACTATAACCAAATGATTGTGCACCCAGCACAAGATCAGCCTTGGCATCTGCTCAGTCTGATTATAATCTTCCCTGTGAGCTTAATGGATAGCTAAGAACCCCAGCATCCTTCGTGCAGGGATCTAGGGAAGACTCCAATCCGATTTGATGGATGCCCAGGCTGATCTGAGTCTTCGCTGGTTGCACAGCCATTTATTGGTTTTGTCATGTCCTGGCTCATTTGCACATCTTGCTGAAATGTTGCTTTTTCACAACAGTTAATTATGTAAACTATATTGTTTGCTTTATTAGAAAATATATGAGGACCAGGTCCAGTTTAGTTGGAGAATTGTTTGGGAGTTGGAGCAACGGATCCATATGTTCTGGTCGACAGCAGGACACACACAGTTGTGGACCATTTGTCCTTATGGTGTGTAAATCTTTCATCAAGCTTCCACAATACTAAAAATGCTTCACAATCAAAATATATTCCCATAGAATGATTGTCTATGATTTTAATTTTGCTTTTTCACATATTGCATTAGAACTTTCACCGATTCATGCAGCACAAAGTAAGCATAACAAAATCATGTGTAATAGCTGTTGTATGCATGTGGCATCAGGCTTCTTTTCTTGTGCTGTGACTCGATTAATCAGAGCTTATCATTATATGATATGCCATGGAAACCAGACAACAAAGAGCAGTCTGTGCAGACCAAGACCAGACTGCCACTACAAATAGTGTAGAATTGTCCTAGCAAACAGTATAAACTCTGATATGACTGCTGTTCAACAGAAATTGTGTATAGAGCCTGATCTGACTGTCAGTATAGACCCTGATCAGACTGTCACATGCAAACATTTCAAACCATGCTCAGGCTGCCCCAAGCAAACAGTGTACACCACTGCAGACCTGGATCAGACTGTCCAAGCAAAACTTTGAAATGCTGGTTGGACTACCGATCTAGGCCTGCTGACTGTTCAGGTTGAAAGCAACATACATATTTCTAGTGCTAACATAAATCAAGCTTTGGTATCTATTTAATACTAGTAGCCCTGCAAATTATATCTGACATTCTTAATGGGTTATTTTTATTTTTTTTTTTTTTTTGTAAGTATAACTAAGAAACAAATGAGATATCAAGGCTGCCATGAGCAAACATTATAGACTCTGAACAGACTGCTTCCCAAACAAATAGTGTAGAATCTGATCAGACTGCCAGAGCTGTGCAAAACCAGACCAGACTGCCCCAGCAAACATGATATATTTGTACAAATATTCTGTAAAGATCTGGAAATTTAAGGATGGCATGAAAACAGGCCTTGTCTTAATAACTGCCTGGTCCACATAATTAAAAGAAGTGTAACCATAATCGATTATTACGCTGTGAAAATGATTTTAATTGGACACCTAAAATGATTACCATAGCTGTCTTAAATATGGAGCAGTTTGAATTTGAATATGAAGATGGAATGGCAGACTGTGTAAACCCTGATCAGATTGTTCATTTACGAGCAATCTGATCCGCGTCTGCACTAATTTCTAATCTATATGTTTAAATCTTTATGGGTTTTTTGTTTGTTTTTTTTAATGAAGAGACAAGAAACAATGCTTGAAGCAACAGAATTCATATTTACCCAATTTTAAGCTTTTTGGTCAGTGCTTCTGGAAAAGGTACTTTATGCTGCATCCAGCAAGGGTGCAAAACAAGAACTCTTTACAGATTGCGCGAATTTGCAGGCTTGTCTGAATTACTTACATAAGATATTTTTTTATTAGAATATAGCATATGTTCATGCCATGAGAAAAGTATTATTTCATCACTATAACTGCATTATTTAAATGGTAGCAAACCATTTTAGCTAATGTTTTAGCCATGAGAAAAGTATTATTTCATCACTATAACTGCATTATTTAAATGGTAGCAAACCATTTTAACTAATGTTTTAGCCATTTTTATGATTCCATGCAAAATGGAAATTATTGTTTCACCATTTCCATGATGTCATTTCAATAGCAGCCTAATTTGCATATTTCGCCCATTTTCAATGGTGGTCCAATGCTGCAGTAAGGGTGAGCCAATGGAAGTTCAATGATTAAGACTAATTGCCTTCTATGGAAACTTTCCATTGCTAAGCCTTAAAATGAATTGACGACTGAATGAAAAGTTAAAGGTTAAAAAGAAATGGAAACTGAATAGATATTAAATGCATTTCTTTTTGCTAAGGGAACACATACCTAGTATGAATTTCTTTGAAAAAGCCTAAATGGTAAATGGTACTCTAGGTTCTAGTTTTCTTTTTTAATCATTTCAGAATGCTCTGGCTCTCTGCAAAGGTTTCCAACCTGCTGACCTGTCAACCAGGTCAGCAAGAGCCATGAGGATGCATGCGTATGAAAAACTCATTGGGCATGCTGAACATGTCAGACGCAATGGTGAAAAATGTGATATGCCAGGCTGTGTAGAGCCGAATGAGAAAAAAAAACTAGCGTGTGACTGCTGCGGCAGGTGGTGCCACTATGCATGTGTGCATGTCCATCAACGCTGCAAGGATGGGTTTATTTGCCCAGTGTCCCTTAGCAAAATGAAATGGATTTTTTACATTGATTTGCTATTAGTTCACCATGGTTTCACCATTTTCCATTGTTACACTCCTTAATAACAAGTTAAATTTCATATCTGTTCCTTAAAACCATTGCAAATAGGCTATTATATTTCCATTTTGGCGGAAAATAGTATAAAAATGGGGATTTTATACAGCTATGCCATTTTTTTATCCATTGGTTTTCTATTTTCTAGCTCTAAACAGAAATGTCTACCATGACAAAATGATATTATTCGAACCATTTATTTTCTATTGAATTTGATTGACAGGGAAATGGCCCTTAAATGGTAGTTATCAAGGTTTGGGGCTAGAGAAAGAATGTGGTTTCTATAGCAATAACTATATATCAGTAATTTCCTGTCAGCCTCTCAGTACACCAGAGTTAGTTTTAAATTCTGGCGCAATTATTTAGCTAAGTTTTAAAACAGTTGTATGTTTTTAACCAGACTTTCTTGCATAAAGTTTTAATAATGTTTTGAGGTTTTGGAATATATTGTGGACAACAAATAAATGGATCTTGCACAGTCTGTGAATTAATACAAAAAATACAGCAAAGTAAGTTTCTATAGTTAAAATTTGCATGTTTTACTTTTTGGCTAATGTCAGATTCACTGTAACATACTTCTGATGTGTAATTATTCACCCAGGTTGCCATGTCTAATGATGTATCTTTTATTCATTCATTGAACCAATGATTTAAAACGGTAATGACATTGGAAAAATTATGAGTGCCAGAGTTTTAGGTTTTAATTTTTAAAAAACATAATGAAAAAAGTCTGAAAATTCGGACACCTAGAATAATTACCAAAACTGTCCTAAAATTCAGACATTTTGGGCTTACAAAGCAGTGATATGTGTTCAGAAGATGCAAATGGAATGGAAAGCAGTATAATTCCTGGTGAGACTGATCAGGGCCTGCACCTTCTGCTCAGCCCTGTCTGTCCCAATAGTTAGAATTCTTACCATAGGGTTCTTCCAATAAAATATAATAGCCTAAAATCCTAGTGAAAATGGACCAGTTACTATAAGGTCTGTTTTTTTAGCTTGTATGCATAGTTATCATCTAAGAAAATACTATGCTGGAAGAATACATATAGCAAGAGGCAGTAGCTCTGATCAGTCTGCAAATCTGCATTTAAGTGCAGGATGGTCTTACATGTAGTATCTGTTGTTTGCATGTGACATCAAACTTCTTTTCTTGTGCTGTGACTCAATTAATTAGAGCTTATCATTATTAAGGTAGATATGCCATAGCAACCAGACAGCAAAGAGCAATGTGTGCAGACCCTTACCAGACTGCCAGAACAAATAATGTAGCATTGTCCCAGCAAACAGTATAAACTCTGATCTGACTGCTGGGCAACAGAAACTGTGTAGAGCCAGATCTGACTGTCAGTATAGACCCTGATCAGACTGTCACTAGCAAATATTGTAAACCATGCTCAGGCTGTCCCCAAGCAAACAGTGTACACCACTGCAGACCTGGATCAGACTGCCCAAGCAAAACTTTGCCATGCCGGTTAGACTACTGCTCTGGGCCTTCTGACTGTTCAAAGATATAATTTTGGTCTGCTAGTGCTAACATAAATCAAGCTTGTTATCTATTACTAGGTACCCTGCAAATTACATCTGACATTCTTAATGCATTATTTTTATCTGTTTGTACTAGAAAGGAATAAGATATTAAGGCTGCCATGAGCAAACATTATAGACTCTGAACAGACTGCTTCCCAAACAAATAGTGTAGAATCTGATCAGACTGCCAGTGCAGTGCAAAACCAGATTAGACTGCCCCAGCAAACATGATACATTTGTACAAATACTTTGTAAAGATCAGAAAATTTAAGGGCACCTTGTTTTAATACTGCTTGGTCCACTAATTAAAAGATTAGTGTAACCATAAATGATTATTACTCCTGTAAAAATGATAAAAATCGGACACTTAAAATAATTACCATAGCTGTCTTAAATATGGAACAGTTTGGATTTGAAGGTGAAGATGGAATGGCAGACAGTGTAAACCCTGATCAGATTGTTCATTTACGAGCAACCTGATCTGGGTCTGCTCTATTTTCTGATAGTTGAAATCTTTACGGAGTTTTTTATTATCTTTTTAAATGAAGAGACAAGAAATGGTGCTTGAAGCAACAGAATTCTTCTGGTACATATTTACCAAATTTTAAGCTTTATGTCAGTGCTGCTGGAAAATATACTTTATGCTGCATATAGCAAGGGTTCAGGATCTTTGTTAGTACCTTCATGAAGGACTTTTGGAGTCTAATTTTCACACAGAGTGCACAACAAGGACACTTTACAGATTGTGCGAATTTGCAGGCTTGTCTGAGTTACTTACATAAGATATATTTTATTAGAATATAGCACATGATCATGCCATGAGAAAAGTATTATTTCATCACTATAACTGCATCATTTTAATGGTAGCAAACCATTTTAACTAATGTTCCAACCATTTTTATGATGTCATTTCAATGTTTCCATGCAAAATGGAAATTATTGTTTCACCATTTCCATGATGTCATTTCAATAGCAGCCTAATTTGCATATTTTGTCCATTTTCAATGGTGGTCCAATGCTGCAATAAGGGTGACCCAATGGAAGTTCAATGATTAAGACTAATTGCCTTCTAAGGAAACTTTCCATTGCTAAGCCTTGCAATGAAATGATGAATGAATGAAAAATTAATGGTTAGAAAGAAATGGAAACTGAATAGATATTAAATGCATTTCTTTTTGCTAAGGGGTGTATAGCAATATACACCTGAGCCAGGCCATGAGTTTTTGTGTTCCCCAAAGGGTGAGCACATAGTCACCGCTTTGTCCATCTGGCTGTCTGTCTGTCCATCACACTTTTGTCCGGAGCATATCTCAGGAAGTATTAATGGGAACTGATTGAAACTTCATACATTGATAGATGGAGGGATGTTTTGTTGCTTTACATCCTTTTCAACAGTATTTCAGTCATTATGGGACGATGGATTGGTGATTATGAAAGGCTCTGTGCAATGAACCGCCATTTAGGTGTGCAGGGCACAATAACCATATCCCTGTCATAAGTCATTACAGTTATTTCCCTTCATAGTTTTTTCAGTGTTTTGCTTGTCTGGAACATATCTCTGGAAGAATTAAAGGAAACTGAATGAAACTTCACACATTGATAGCAATAAGTGTAGATCCTGAGCAGACTGCTCCGCCAGGAATGTCTGATCTGTGTTTGTACTGTTTGCCCAGGCTTGTCTATCCAAAAACTTAGCATCATTATGGCATTGAGCCAGGGCACAGCCTATACACCAGCAGATGTGTTGGCAGGATTTGAATGTACACTGGCGGCAACGGCTGTGGCTCCTAGCCATACAGGAACAATGGTCTTTTTGACTGTGCCACTATATATATATATATATATGTAAAAAGTAAACAACAGTAGCATATGTTGTTTTATTACTATAAGTATTACTGGACCAAACTGGTTTCAAATCTTCAGGGCAATAATAGGGCCATTATTGCCCTGAAGATTTGAAACTGGTTTGCAGTAATACCAATAGTAATAAAACAACCCATGTGCTAACATTGTTTACTTTCTACATATACTTTACTAATTGTTTTGGGACACGTTTATTGGAATATGGGCCAGGACCAAGGAAAAGGGCCATTCTGTCAGTAGGCATCCCATGCTCTTTAGTAATTAAGACCTTATATTTTGTTCTTTGCCTGAACTTGACCCACTTTAATTGCTGATCGCATATGCAAGAACAGCTGTTTTACTATGATGTTGCTTACACACATAATATACTTGAACTTGCCCCAGTGTTTGCTGATCGCATATGCAATAACAGCTTTTTTACTATGATGTAGCTCTCATATACTCCGGATGTTGATTGTTATATAAAAGGAATAATGTTTGAACTATTTTTATGATGAAAATATGTCATATTACCTCTAATGAAGCTGGGCACAAGATCTTTGATTTGATAGCTGGGCAATTTGAGGCATAAGATAGCCCTTCATCACACCGGGTTATCCAAGCATATATAATTTGAGCCCTAGTAACATCAATTCACATGTTAATGCCATTTGTTCATAATTTACAGACCTCTGAAACAATAAATTTCATTTTTCTGATTTGTTGTCAGGCTTTTAAAGCTTGTCATTCTTTTATCTGACAGTGCAGATACCAGGAATTCTTTTATCTGACAGTTTCAGACACCAGGAATGCATGCTAGTTTACCATACAAAGATCACAGAAATCTACTCTGGCTAGTTTTGTTATAATAAGAAAAAACATCTACTTACTGGAAAGTACTTTAATTGCTTTCCCACGCTATAAATTCTGGTAGTGTTTGTTGTTGAATGCAGTATTGGTCAGTGTGTTGTCCGGATGTCTGTATAGCCATCTAGCACTTGTGTAGATGATTATGTATATGTCATTTAGGGAGTGAAGGCTTTATTTTGTATGTAACAATAAATGGTTTTGATCAACATATAATTGGTTTATTGTATTATTTCATGTTACATATATGAATTCATATGGCTACAGATGTGCCACTGGGATAGCCTTCTTTTTGGATCCTGT
Organism: Ctena decussata; assembly: GCA_963989385.1. Lineage (NCBI taxonomy): Eukaryota > Metazoa > Mollusca > Bivalvia > Lucinida > Lucinidae > Ctena > Ctena decussata. The sequence goes on from OZ022498.1 coordinate 122,550,743, forward strand.
TATTTATGTAAATAAGTATTTTGGTTTCACAAACTTTATATATGATAAAAAGATATAGGTCTATTTTCTTCCAGCTCGTGTACGCATATGAAAAGTCCATTATCAGTTTATTATCTACGAACATCGATTAAATCAACTGGAATGGTTGCAAAAATTCCAGCCACGTCTCTGTGTCATATTAAAGCTAAAGAGTGCCCTGTCTTTTAATTCCCATTATCATACCAGTTGGTGATTAATGCCAGCCTTAACAGTGGCGACCAAGGCTAACATAGATTCATTTGCTGTTCACTGTCAGCCTTAACACAATGGAATATACACAGCGTCAAAAGTTTAGCACCACAGAGGTTAAACTAGTGTCATTTTATGACCCCTGTCAGCCTGTAACAGTGAAATGAAGTCAGACCATAATGTAGTGCCATTTTCTGAACCCTGTCAGCCTTTAATAATGTGTTGCAGAGGCTAACCTAGTATCATTTTCTGAACCCTGTTAGCCTTTGAATGTGGAATGCAGACAGAGGTTAACCTAGTGTCATTTTATGACCCCTGTCAGCCTGTAACAGTGAGATGAAGTCAGACGATAATGTAGTGCCATTTTCTGAACCCTGTCAGCCTTTAATAATGCGTTGCAGAGGCCAGCCTAGTATCATTTTCTTAACCCTGTTAGCCTTTAAAAGTGGAATGCAGACCGAGGTTAACCTAGTGTAAATTTATGACCCGTCTCAGCCTGAAACAGTGAAATGAAGTCAGACGATAATGTAGTTCTATGGCAAGCCATTTTACTATTTATTATGCATAGTAGATATCTTATATAGTATATTAGATATCTAATATGCCAATTAAGACATCAAATATAACATATAAGATATCTAATATAACATTTAAGATATCTTATATGAAAAATTAAATAAGATATCTTGTATTCTATATCAGATATCTTATATAGAATATAAGATATCTTATATGTTATATTAGATATCTTAATTGGCATATTAGATATCTTAATTGGCATATTAGATATCTAATATACTATATAAGATATCTTATTTATTATATAAGATATCTTATATATATAAGATATCTTATATAATAAATAAGATATCTTATATAATATATAAGATATCTGATATAATAAATGAGATATCTACGTGCCATAATAAATAGTAAAATGGCTTGCCATATAGTTCCATTTTCTGAACCCTGTCAGCCTTTAATAATGTGTTACAGAGGCTAACCTAGTATCATTTTCTGAACCCTGTTAGCCTTTAAAAGTGGAATGCAGACCGAGGTTAACCTAGTATCATTTTATGACCCGTCTCAGCCTGTAACAGTGAAATGAAGTCAGACGATAATGTAGTGCCATGTGGAATGGCATACAGAGTAGACCCAGGACCAGTCTGATCTGGTTTTGCATAACAGAACCTGTAGAACGCGATATACCAATATTTTGATCGCCGCAGCTCTCCGGATGCAGCTCTCGCGAGTTTGGCCACAGAATGCATAAACTATTGAAAGGATAATTGAGCTGCGATGCGAGAAAACCAACAAAGTGGTTGTGCGCCCAGTCCAGACTCAGATCGGCCTGTGCATCCACCCAGTCTGATCAGACTCTTTGCTAAGCACTTAAAGAGTAGCTAAGGGTCTAAGTTACCTCCATGCGGACAGCGAAGACTCTGATCTGAGTCCGCGCTGGGTGCACAACCACTTTGTTGGTTTTGTCATGTCGCGGCTCAATTTAGTTTCATGTCGAGCCATCAGAGTTACGAATGTTCAATCATGAAAGCGTGCTTCTGCTTTTATTCAAAGTCTATTATTGCCATTTCGCGATGACTGTTATATATATTTATTTTCAAATATATGTTTAAAGAGTTCCCGTTGGTTATTAAAATCATCTGTTGTTGTCGGTTGGTTCGTTTCGAAGCATTCGGGGAAGAAATAACGAAGCTTCGGCTCCCGCTCAGGGGGCACGTATCTGCAGTTTAGTACGTGGTATATTCGTGCTACTTTTTATATTTAGTATTATATCTGTTTTCCAGTTTTCATAACGATGTTCCCCTTGACTCTCAAGGGAACGAATCCATATGATGCACCTCCTAGCACCTAGCAGCCTTTAATAGTGAAATATAGATTGAAATGAAATGTAGACACACAGAGGCTAAAATAGTGTCATTTTCTGACTATCAGCCTTGAACAGTGAAATGTAGACAAACATTAATGTAGTGTCATTTTCTTACCACTATCAGCCTTTAACAGTGGAATGTAGACAGAGGCTAATTTATTGTATTTTTTGTGACCCCTATCAGCCTTGAACACAGGAATATAGTCAGAGACTAACCCAATGTAATTTTCAAACCCCTGTCAGCCTTTAATAGTGAATTGTAGACAGAGGCTAACATAGTGTCATTTTCTGACCCCTATCAGCCTTGAACAGTGAAATATAGACAAACATTAATGAAGTGTCATTTTCTTACCCCTATCAGCCTTTAACAGTGGAATGTAGACAGAGGCTAACTTATTGTATTTTTTGTGACCCCTATCAGCCTTGAACACAGGAATATAGTCAGAGACTAACCTAATGTAATTTTCAAACCCCTGTCAGCCTTTAATAGTGAATTGTAGACAGAGGCTAACATAGTGTCATTTTCTGACCCCTATCAGCCTTGAACAGTAAAATGTAGACAAACATTAATGTAGTGTCATTTTCTTACCCCTACCAGCCTTTAACAGTGGAATGTAGACAGAGGCTAATTTATTGTCATTTTCTGACCCCTATCAGCCTTGAACACAGGAATATAGTCAGAGGCTAACCTAATGTAATTTTCAAACCCCTGTCAGCCTTTAATAGTGAATTGTAGACAGAGGCTAACATAGTGTCATTTTCTGACCCCCATCAGCCTTGAACAGTGAAATGTAGACAAACATTAATGTAGTGTCATTTTCTTACCCCTATCAGCCTTTAACAGTGGAATGTAGACAGAGGCTAACTTATTGTATTTTTTGTGACCCCTATCAGCCTTGAACACAGGAATATAGTCAGAGACTAACCTAATGTAATTTTCAAACCCCTGTCAGCCTTTAATAGTGAATTGTAGACAGAGGCTAACATAGTGTCATTTTCTGACCCCTATCAGCCTTGAACAGTGAAATATAGACAAACATTAATGTAGTGTCATTTTCTTACCCCTATCAGCCTTTAACAGTGGAATGTAGACAGAGGCTAACTTAATGTATTTTTTGTGACCCCTATCAGCCTTGAACACAGGAATATAGTCAGAGGCTAACCTAATGTAATTTTCAAACCCCTGTCAGCCTTTAATAGTGAATTGTAGACAGAGGCTAACATAGTGTCATTTTCTGACCCCTATCAGCCTTGAACAGTGGAATGTAGACAGAGGCTAATTTATTGTCATTTTCTGACCCCTATCAGCCTTGAACACAGGAATATAGTCAGAGGCTAACCTAATGTAATTTTCAAACCCCTGTCAGCCTTTAATAGTAAATTGTAGACAGAGGCTAACATAGTGTCATTTTCTGACCCCTATCAGCCTTGAACAGTGGAATGTAGACAGAGGCTAATTTATTGTCATTTTCTGACCCCTATCAGCCTTGAACACAGGAATATAGTCAGAGGCTAACCTAATGTAATTTTCAAACCCCTGACAGCCTTTAATAGTGAAATGTAGACAGAGGCTAACATAGTGTCATTTTCTGACCCCCATCAGCCTTGGACAGTGAAATGTAGACAAACATTAATGTAGTGTCATTTTCCTACCCCAATCAGCCTTTAACAGTGGAATTTAGGCAGAGGCTAACCTAGTGTCATTTTCTGACCCCTATCAGCCTTGAACACAGGAATATAGTCAGAGGCTAACCTAATGTAATTTTCAAACCCATGTCAGCCTTTAATAGTGAAATGTAGACAGAGGCTAAATTAGTGTCATTTTCTGACCCCTGTCGGCCTTTAACGGTGGACTATAGACACAGTGACTATAGACAGAGGCTAGCATATGCTTTGACACCTGTCAGCATCTAAAATTGTATTCTAGACAGAAGCTAACCTAGTATCATTTTCTGATTCCTGTCAGCCTTTAACAGTGGGATATAGACAGAGGCTAACATAGGTTAATTGTCTGATCCCTGACCATAGACGGGGTTTTACTTGCATTGAACGCAACAAGCAAATCATTTTCATTCTGAAATGGTGTCTAAATTGTTATTTTAAAATCTAGCTGCTTGGTTGGGACAGTCTCTAATATGATATAGACTAATTTCGTCGGCAAAGAGACTAACTGAAGCGCCAGTGTTTTTTTTAACAATATCATTTATATAAAAAAGAAATAGCAACAGACCAAGTATACACCCTTGTGGGACCTCAGCCTGTACAGAAGCTCATCCAGAATTATGGCCATTGAGAACAGAGAGAGAGAGAGAGAGAGAGCGAGAGAGTTTTCTGAGACATGAATATTTCACAGACTTTTAACGAATATGTACTGAAATAACGTTATTAGCCCTGTTAAGTCTCATTATTGCGATTAAGAAATCTTCCTGACTTAACGGTAAATTCTTGCACCTGGAGGAACAGAGATTCGTTTTCGTGGCCTTACTAAAAACAATTCCTGTTTTGTATGCGTTTGCAAGTCATCCGGTAAGTATCTTGCTCGTAAAGCTGTATATTTATCACAGTCAAAAAAGAAGTGGTGTGTGATTTCATAGGCACCACACGGACGGGCTAATGACAATATTTTTTATATAGGTCTTACGGCTGTATTCTAAAACGTCACTCACATTCAATTTCGAGTCCCACTCACGAGTGTGCCACCCAAGTGTGGCTCGAGTGGGATTAAAGAAAGTGACCCTCAAGTATGAGTGGAGTTCAGCTTGGTATTCAGAAAGATAATGAGTTTCACTCACATGAGTAAGGGTTTGTTTTAGAGACTCCTTTTTATACGCTGTCACTGACGTGTGACGGGGTATTATGATTTCTCGCTGGCTGTCCGTGTGTCTGTCAGTGTGTCTGTCAGTCTGTCCGTCTTAAGTACGTCTGTCCGTCTGTCCATTAGAACTCCTTTCCATTTGATAATTTGAGTATTTATTGACGGGTTTTCCTCAAACTTGGCTTATTCATTTATTTTGAAAATATCTCATTTTGGATTGTTTATGGGCTAATCTGACAGAAAGTTTGCCATTTTCAATGTCTTAAAAGTAGATTTTGATCTATACTTCCTTTATACTTTTGAAATATCTTGATGAAATTTTACAGAAATAAGTGAAGTATCATAAGCTTTCTGATATAAGCCAGGGTATTTGTCTATGCCCAGCGCTACATGTATACACATGTAAAATATTTATACAACATCTGAATTGAAAGTGATTTTCGGGCAACAGATGGTCAAAGCTTCAGAAGATCCCTGTGATGTTAAAATTTTTATCCCAAGGTGGTTATCTACCCCTGAATGAACACAAAATTCGTACTCATACATAGCAGAATACATATAAACCCAAAACAATTAAATGCCTATCATCCGACACCAACATGAATACACTGCAATCACAGTACGCCAAGATGACTTGTGTTTTACGGCCCTTTCAACAGGTGAGTCGTATCTAGTTCATGGCAGGGTGAAAATGAAAAATGAAATACCGGTTTAACCTATGACATGCGTAAACGTTTCTCCAGATATTTGTCCAAAAGGCTATTCCAGTTCAAAATGCTTTAGTCGGATTCTTTTCACAACATCGTTCCTAGGGACATAACTTCTCGGTAACGAGACCGCCGGAAAAGACAAATACGGGTCTGCCTATTTTGCATGTCCATTCCATATATTAAATCCAATATCCTGGCGTCAGTCGCTTTCGAGATTCGCAGACACCAAAACAAGTTACGGACGGACAGGCGAACGGACCACCAAACCCAAAATGCCAATTTACCAAACCAGTATGCCCATTAACGTTTTGGCCGCTGGGGCCATAATAAATGAAAGTCAGTACAAGTCAGTGGGACTCGAGGGAGGTGTACACATCACTCGGCCATCACTCAATTTTTCAGGTACACTCAAGAATGAGTGAGATATAAGAATACCGAACCTGTGAGTCGCTCAAAAATTTAAGTGAACTCAGGGATTAAATCATGAGTGTGAGTGTGAGTGACGTTCTAGAATACAGGCGTTAGTTTAAGGACCTGCGTTCCATTCTTACGCCTGTATTCTAGAACGTCACTCACACGCACACTCATGATTTAATTCCTGAGTTCACTCAAATTTTTGAGCGACTCAGAGGTTCCGTATTCTTAAATCTCACTCAGTCTTGATGGTCCCTGGATAACTGAGTGATGGTTGAGTGAAGTATACATCTCCCTCGAGCTCCCCTCACTTGTACTGACTTTCAATTAGTATGGCCTCAGCGGTCAAAACGTTAATGGGTTTAGTTAAGGGGCATTTTGAGTTAGGTGGTCTGTTCGCCTGTCTGTCCGTCCGTAACATGTTTTGGTAGCTGCGATTTTCAAAAAAAGCTGATGCGAGGATATTGAAGTTTTATACATTGACTGACATGTAAAATAAGCAGATCCGTATTTGTCTTCTCCGGCGGTCTCGTCACTGAGAAGTAATGCCCATAGGAACGATGTTTTGAAAAGAATACGACTTAAGCATTTTGTACAGGGATCTTTTTTTGGAGATACGTTTAAGCCCGGCTAACTGTTAAACCAGTATTTCAATCATTATTTTCACTATCATCTACTGAACACTCTTCCTATCTAGATTTCAACCCTATGAGCAGAAAAAGAACTTGGACCAGTCTACTTGTTGCGCAGCGGTCGGTCTTTTCTCTTTTCCTTATGGCCTTTCTTTGCATAACACGGATTTCGGTGTGACGTTTCTTAAATCTGCACAGAAATGGGAAAGCCGTTATTGACCCAGAACGAAATGCAAATAATTAGAAAGTCGCAATGCCCCGGCGTTGCAAGCCAATGTCCTTTCTTTCACCTGTTTCACAAGTTTGAAGAAAATCTGTAAATAATATTAAACGGAACCGAAGTGCTTATGGACGGACGGACAGACGTACGTAAGACGGACAAACTGATATGAACACGGACAGCCAGCGGGAAATCTATGCTCGTATTAATGAGGGAAACAAAGAGTTACAGAAGAGGTTATTGTTTGCATGCATTGATCGAATATGAACGGTTTCTCAATTTGTAGTGAGTAGTTTCTTCGATTAGGGGAGGGAGGAAATCATTAAGATAGTTTGGTGAACTGGCATGTATTATTTTGCAGAGAATAATTAATTTACGTTTAACGAGTCTTTTCTGAAATGTTCTAGTTCAGCAAAGAGTTTCTCAATATGTTCTATAAAAGGGTTATCCCTTGGAAGCAAGGATCACACCAAAGCCCTGAAAACTGTTGAGTGTGCAAGTTTTCTGGGCCAGACTAGCTAGTTTCGGCCAATTAGGCCTCATCAGTGACCCTCAAATATTTTTAAAGTTCTACAATGGAATCAATGATCCCAAAGGACTAGAAAATAAAATCTACACTATGATGAAGGGCAGGGAGACTTTTTACGGTGACCACACAGTCCCAATCACCAGCTGTAGTGAAGATCAACATGTTCTATAAAAGGGTTATCCCTTGGAAGCAAGGATCACACCAAAGAACTGAAAACTGTTGAGTGTGCAAGTTTTCTGGGCCAGACTAGCTAGTTTCGGCCAATTAGGCCTCATCAGTGACCCTCAAATATTTTTAAAGTTCTACAATGGAATCTATGATCCCAAAGGACTAGAAAATAAAATCTACACTATGATGAAGGGCAGGGAGACTTTTTACGGTAAACCACACAGTCCCAATCACCAGCTGTAGTGAAGAGCAATATGTTCTATAAAAGGGTTATCCCTTGGAAGCAAGGATCACACCAAAGAACTGAAAACTGTCGAGTGTACAAGTTTTCTGGGCCAGACTAGCTAGTTTCGGCCAATTAGGCCTCATCAGTGACCCTCAACACTACAAAGCTTGGTAGCGCCAGACATGATTCTAGCAGCTTCATTATGTATCAGATCTAGTTTATTTTTAGATTCATTACTAGCATTATTCCAAACCGAGTCACAGTACTCTAAGAGGGGCGTGTATAAAAGATATGTACATTTGTTCCAGTGACTTCCTGCTTACTCTAATCCAAGCTTTACCACAAATAGTTTCAATATGATCTGTCCAAGTGCAGGAGCTGAAAAAAGTAAGATCTACATGTTTAGGTGAGTGAGCATCGGATATTACAGCATTGTCCATGTGAAGAGGTGGGAGTACCACAGGATTATTCTTTCTTGTTAGAACCATGGAAAGCGTTTTCCTTGCATTGAAATCAATGAGCCACCCGCTATTGGAGCCATGTTTAAAGGGACATTCCTCCCAAAGTGTATTATGGGACGAGTCATTTATTATCCGGTAGGGGCCGGGTACTGGGGAAGAGGGGGGAGTGGTGCGGAAATCAAAAAGCCATGGAGTAGGGGGTCATATATTTTATTCGTTTATTCGGCGTATTGGGGGGTCAGACTTCTTCCATCATTCTTCATTTTTTTTCAAGTCATTCAATTTTTATTTTACGTTGGGAACAACAGTCAGAAAAGTGCACTTCATGGACGTCGGAACAGGGGCGGCAGGGGAGTCGACCGCCGCCCAAATATCTTCGGCAGAAAGAGAACTAAGTGATATGTATGATATTGTTGAAATAAAATAAATTGTAAACGTGGGGTGTACGTATTATGCTCTCCCGTAGACTTTTTTTAAAAAAAATCTGTACAGGTGTATTCTTTCGAGTTACACTCGAATATGAAGAGAAAAAAAAGATACCAAACCAAGCTCGTTTTCGAATTATTTGCGTTCAAAGATGAGAACAAGTAGCCCAAAGGGCAACAATTGCTCACCTGAGAGACATTGTAAACCTATAGGGATATTTAAGATGCTCTAGGGCAGCTAACTCCACAGTCAGTGGTCCAATCAGGCTGAAAATTAAACTCATCCAAAACATTATGTATGCCCTCATTTAATATATGCAAGTTTAAAAAGTATCCGATCAAGAGCACAATAGACAGAGCTTCGTAGTGGTTGGCCTGATCTGGCCAAAATGTGAACTTGTTTAAGATATTATGCATTTCCTCATTACCTGCAAGTTTGAAAAGGATCGGATCAGTAGAAACCAAGAAAAAGTGGCGACATTGATTTTTCGGATGCTCAGGGCAGGTCCTCCATAGTCAGTGGTGGGATCTAGCCGAAATGCTAACTAATCCAAGCTTTTATGCATATCCTCATTACCTGCAAGTATGAAGAGGATCCGATGAAAAACGAAAATGTGATGACGTTGTTTTCTCCATTATAAGACTATGGGATATTTTTCAAACGCTCAAGGGCAGCTAAATCCGTAGTCTATGCTCGAATCCGGCCAAATTTCGAACTCATCCAAGCTCTTATGTATGTCATCATTACCTGCAAGTATGATAAGGATCTAATCAAAAACCTTGATTGCAGCACCCTGAAAGTCAAACTTGCTCGATATTGTCATGCCCTACATTTGTGTGAATTTACTTTAAAATCCGTTGAGAAATGTAGGTGCTAGAGCGATGACAAAGTTTTTCTAAAAATAGCCACAGTGACCTTGACCTTGGGAACAGCATCCTGAAAGTCGAACTTACTTGAGATATTGTCATACCCTATATTTGTGTCAAGTTATTTGAAAATCCATGGAGAAATGAAGGTGCTAGGGTGATGACAAAGTTTTTCTAAAAATAGCCACAGTGACCTTGACCTTGGGCACAGCACCCTGAAAGTCGATCTTGCTCGAGATATTGTCATGCCCTACATTTGTGTGAATTTATTTTAAAATCCATTGGGAAATGTAGGTGCTAGAGCGCTGACAAAGTTTTTCTAAAAATAGCCACAGTGACCTTGACCTTGGGCGCAGCACCCTGGAAGTCAAACTTGTTTGAGATATTGTCATGCCCTACATTTGTGTGAAGTTGATTTAAAATCCGTTGAGAAATGTAGGCTCTAGAGCGATGACCAAGTTTTTCTAAAAATAGCCACAGTGACCTTGACCTTGGGTGCAGCACCCTGAAAGTCAAACTTGCTCGAGATATTGTCATGCCCTACATTTGTGTGAAGTTATTCTAAAATCTGCTGAGAAATGTAGGTGCTAGAGCGCTGACAAAGTTTTTCTAAAAATAGCCACAGTGACCTTGACCTTGGGCGCAGCATCCTGAAAGTCGAACTTGCTCGAGATATTGTCATGCCCTACATTTGTGTGAAGTTATTTTAAAATCCGTTGAGAAATGTAGGCAATAGAGCGATGACAAAGTTTTTCTAAAAATATGTGATGACGTTGTTTACTCCATTATAACACTATGGGATTTTTTTCAAACGCTCAAGGGCAGCTAACTCCGTAGTCTGTGCTCGAATCCGGCCAAATTTCGAACTCATCCAAGCTCTTATGTATGTCATCATTACCTGCAAGTATGATAAGGATCTAAGCAAAAACAGTTGAGAAAATGTGGTGACGATATTTCCCCCATTATAACCGTATGGGATTTTTTTCAAACGCTCAAGGGCAGCTAACTCCGTAGTCTGTGCTCGAATCCGGCCAAATTTCGAACTCATTCAAGCTCTTGTGTATGTCATTATTACCTGCAAGTATGATAAGGATCTACTCGAAAACAGTCGAGAAAACGTGATGACACCATTTTCCCCATTATAACCCTATGGGGGCTATCTGTAGCCATGGAAACCAGAGTTCTGGGCTGATCGGCACCAAAACCTAATGCAGCCTTTCCCCCACCCAAATGATGCTTCAGATAAAATTTGATTGCGATCGGCCCACTGGTCTCTGAGATATTTATGTTTGAAAGTGTTGACGCACCCACCCACCCACGCACGCACGGACGGCTCGACTCCCATCCTATAAGCTCACCTCTGAGCCTTCGGCTCAGGTGAGCTAAAAAAATGGGCGCAAAATGCACTGACGTCAACTTAAATTAGATGTTTTCATTATTTCAACACTAAAAACCTTATGGTACATTTATGGTCCCATAGATTTTTTTAAAAAAACTAATACAACATAATTTATTATTTCAGCCATCAATTAAAGAGAAAAAATACCTTGGTTACTGAGTTCGTTTTGTCAGTATAAACGCCCAAACGAACATAGGTCTAGTCACTGTTGTATGTTTTTAGTGTGACCTCGTTTTCGCGCCAAAAGCACTAGCTCTAGACGTTAAGTTGCTTCACATGTACCTGTTTGCTATGGTAACATTTTTTTTATCTTGAATAGCTATTTGACCATTTTTTTTTTTTAACTTTGGCTTTCTATTTGTGATGCTGTATGATGTTGTTGCTTTATGTGCATCTTCTTGCACGTTTGGAGTCTTGTACAGAAGGTGAAAGGGAATTGTACAAATTCCCGACCATTGCCTTCCATTCTGCTTTGTAAATAGCAAAGCAATTAGTTTCAAATACATTTTTTTGAGTGTAGTAACTGGGAAATGTCTTGCATATACCCAATAACATGTTTAGTAATTACACTTCTTGAGTAATCAAAATTTTTGAGTAGTTATATGCTGATGAAACAAAGAGTGGTAAACACATAAAAAATTTCATGTTTTTTTCATCATTTTCAACTTCCATGCATGGAATTTTTTCAGCCATTTCCATGTTTTCTTGAAGTCCTTGGAACCCTGTATAATGCGAATCTTGTATTAAGCACATTCATATGCAAGGTAGATAACTTTTATATTTTGTGGATTCATATCTGGAAAAACATGAACAACAAACAAATAATAGACAATAGTAAATTTATTCAAAAACTAGAAACATGGTAACTAATAGGACCCCGCCTTTATGAAACTGTTGACGACATTTAAGTCATATGTGCCCAACCAGAAATAACAATACCAGGTTTCTATTATCATGTTGTTCCTTCATATTCAATATGTTGTTTGAAATCATGTTGTTCCTTCATATTCAATATGTTGTTTGAAATTAATTTCTGGTAAAGTCATTAAGATATGGGCAAAATACACAATCATAATTGATTAAAACATGGGCAACAACTCTGTGAAGCAGGAAACTGATGTTACCATTCTTGCATTCTGCACACCTTCAGATCATCTAATGTTGCTTTATATTGTACCAAGTTTTCTAAAAATATCTTTAAAGGCTTTAAAGTTATACAGCGGACAAGATAGCCATACCTAAAATAAAGAAGGAAAGGTGTAGTTATGGTTCTTTTTCTCTGCACATTGTCTGATGATGTTTATATTTGTACCAAGTTTTGTGAAAATATCTTAAACAGTTTAAAAAGTTAGAGAGCGAACATGTTTTCTAGACTGTAAACTACAAAGGGGAAAAATTCTGTAAAAAATGTAGATGAAGTTACACTTCTTATTGTCTGCTCATTGCCTGATGATGCTTTATATTATGTACAAGTTTTATGAAAATATCTTCTATGGTTTTAAAGCTATAGAGAGGACATGATTTCTATATTTAAAATTACAATGGGGCATAATTCAGTAAAAAATGTAGGCAGAGTTAGGATTCTTGTTCTCTGCACATTGCCTTATGATGCTTTACATTTGTACAGTTTCAGAGTTAAAGAGTGGACACGAATTTTGGACTCAAAATTACAAATGGCCATAATTCGGTAAATAATGTAGGCAGAGTTATGGTTCTTGTTCTCTGTACATCGACTGATAATGCTTTACATTTGTACCAAGTCACAAGAAAATACCTCTAAAGATTTAAGAGTTATGAAGCGGACGATTTCTGTACTCAATATTTTCAAGGGTTTCAGAGTTATGGAGCAGACACGATTTCTGTACTCAAAATTACAAAGGGGCATAATTCAGTAAGTAATGTAGGCAGAGTTATGGTTCTTGTTCTCTGCACATAGTCTGTTGATGCTTTACATTTTGTACCAAGTTTCATGAAAATATCTTTAAGGGTTTCAGAGCGGACACGATTTCTTTACTCTAAATTTCAAAGGGGCATAATTCGGTAAATAATGTAGGCAGAGTTACGGTTCTTGTTTTCTGCACATTGTCTGATTATGCTTTACATTTGTACCAAGTCACCTGAAAATATCTTTTAGGGTTTCAGAGTTATGGAGCAGACACGACTTCTGTACTCAAAGTTTCAAAGGGGCATAATTCAGTAAATATTGTAGGCAGAGTTATGGTTCTTGTTCTCTGCACATCGTCTGATGGTGCTTTACATTTGTACCAAGTCTCATGAAAATATCTCTCACGGTTTTAGAGTTATTGAGTTATTGAGCGGACATGAAATGATGACGGACGGACAGACAGACAGACAAGGTGATTACTATAGGGCCTCCGCAGACTTCGTCTGGCAGGGCCCTAATAACCAAAGTATGAGCTGTGTCTGAAAGATTCATGGACACCATAGGTAATATGAAAGAAACATGTAAAAATTTAAATATATGCATATCATTATATACAACAATGTAAGGTTATGTAATTCATAAAATATGAAAGGAATCTATCCATTGGCATCCATCTGACAGTCATTTTAATATGCACATGTTACCATGTGTGGGGCAGGTGTCAGTCATATTGACACTAGATGACGTTTGGGGTTTGCTAGATGTTCTGTTGATTCTGTCTTTCTCTGTTAAGGTTCTAGCACTGACATATCTATGTTCAGTTTATCTTTAAGAACCTCTAAATTTGTCACCAACTGGCACTTTTTAAGTTTTCCAGCTCATGTAGTCTGGCTCTACAGTGCTCATTCATCATGGCTTTTGCTACATGCATTAATGGAAGATGTCCTTTCTATCAATAATGAATGAGCCACAACATGTAACAAGAGGGCCATGATGGCCCTGGATCGCTCACCTGAGTATCCTGTGAACTTAACCTCAGAGACATCCATATGACCGACAGACAGACCTTCACAAAGATTAAATGGAAAATGAAACCTTTATTGTGTACCTAAGGTTTTTATAAGATTTATCCTAATGACCTAGATTTGACCCCACATGACCCAGTTTTAAACCTGGTCTAGATTTCTTGGATATGAACATTCTGACAAAGTTATCAAAACTGTGCCCTCTAGAGTGTACACAATGTTTTTCTAAGGTTTAACCTAGTGACCTACTTTTTGACCCAACATGACCAAGTTGCACCCTTGGTCCAGATTTGTTGGAGACAAACATTCTGACAAAGTCTCATGAAGATTAGAACAAAACTGTGTCTTCTAAAGCGTTCACACTGTTTTTCTAAGAACTGACCTAGTGACCTAGTTTTTGACCTGACATGGCCCAGTTTCAAATCTGGTATAGATTTCATGAAAATAAACATTCTGACAATGTTTCACATAGATTGGATCATAACTGTGCCCTCAAGAGTGTACACAAGATTTTTCTAAGATTAGACCTAGTGAGCTAGTTTTTGACCCCACAAGACTCAGATTCAAATTTGGCCTAGATTTTATATAAATAAACATTCTGACAAAGTTTCATGAAGATTGGATCAGAACTGTGCCCTTTAGAGTGAGCAATTTTGGTAGAGAGTCCCCCAAGGAACATTTCTGTGAAATTATTTCGAAATCCGTCCAGCAGTTTTGGAGAAGAAGTCGTTTAAAGCAAAAGTTGACGCCGGACGACGGACAAAGACTGATCACAATACCTCACCTTGAGCACTTCGTGCTCAGGTGAGCTAAAAACAAACAAAATGAGTGTGAACCAAGTAAAGATATAGATCAGCCTAGGCATCTGCCCAGTGTGATCAGTCTTTTCTGTGGATCAAATGGACCGAAACATTCCACATGAAGACAGGGAAGACTCTCATCAGATGATCAGATGGAGTCTTCCCTGGATGCATGACCATTTTCTTGGTTTTAATATGTCTCAGCTCAAATAATGTATCTTGTAAAATATATTAGATGTCTTATATATAAATACAATATCTAATTTGTTGAGTAAGATATCTTACAGGTCCATAGGCAGGGAGTTCCAACCCACAATTTGAGCAAATGTCTTTCCCCCCTATAGGGGGGACACATAATCATGTATTTTTTACCCAAGAATAGTGTAGAATACAAAGATTAATTCTGGAACTTAAATTTCGAATAAACAGATGACAACTGTTTAAAAAAAGTCATGTTTGCAATAGGGAGACTTGGAAGTAAACTTGATATGGAAATCATACTACGAAACCAAAAGAATATTTTTAAATGACTAGTAAAATTGTCCATGTTCATATACGACAGCATTGACTTCAGTTTCTTCAGAGTGGCATTTCTCTGTTCAGCAACCTGTGTATTCAGTTTCCTGTGCTGCAGATACATATTCAGACAGTACCCAAGATGACAACCTACAAAATAAACCCAAAACAATCAATATTTATTAATACCAGTTAGGTATGGTTTTCCTGAAACAATAGGTCTCCATATATGATAAATCTTGTATAATCTGCTAGAGTGTTACTTGTTAATGTTGTGTTAGATGATTATTCTATCTGCATCCATATCCTTTTCAAGAGATTTTGCTTCACAGTCACAAAGATATAACAATGCACAATATATTTATTATTTTGTTGAACTAATGAAGCATCTATTGTGTACATGCTAAATATACCAATAAATACAGGAATTGTGTACATGCTAAATATACCAATAAATACAGGAATAAACACAATATCAAGTAATATACATATTTCTACAGATGATGGCTATAAAACTCTCTCTCTATGTTGTGTTCATGCATTTTAACTGGATGCCAACTTTTTCATGTTCCTCTAGTAAGCAGTGTATTTCTGCATATTCCTAGCAACATTTATACTTCAATTATAACATCTCACTAATACAGGGGATTTAAAACTTCAAGACTTATCATAAATGACATATGAAAACTACCCAAAGCATTTGCCAGACTACCAGTCTTTTCAGACATAAATAACTATAAAAGATTTTTATATATAAAAAAAAATCATTTTGATTTCACAATACTGTTCATTCAAACTGTTCCATCGAACTTTAAAAAAAAATATGGCTAATGGTAAATTCTAAATTGCTGTGTTTTGAATTCACCACCGACTTACCAACATGATTACACCAGTGGAATCTGTCAACCACAAACCATGTGTTCTGGAAGAACACAGGATCTCTGTTCAGAGCATAATTATGTAGATTGCAGGCATTGTCATACACAACGATTTTCGGAGCTGAAAAACATATTAAGACTACAATCAACAAAATTGTATAAACAATATTAGGTACACTACACTAGCCTTAAGTTCTAATCAGTCATCCAGAGATTTCAATATTATGACAAAAGTGCAAAACATTTAGAAATTCATTTCAGTTCATAATTTTATATTATTCAGAGTTGTCACACTAAAAATTACTTTGAAAAACTGAGTTGTTGCCATTCTATTGTTGGAATTGTAAGAGTACCCCCATTTTTTAAATTCCCATGTAGCTTTTGAGTGATATGTGTAATTTTGCAATTGGTATGGCCAAACCCCGCAGTTATCACGGCTTGACATTGCTGACACATCAGTATGTCCAGAGCAAAAAGCATTTTAACTCCAGGATGGAAGAAATTGACTGTAAAAAGGCTCTGTATTGACTAACTCAATGCATCCCTTACCTGTCTAAGCAAAAATGCTGATGCTAGCATGCCGACTGCCTGTCCCCATTCCATGGGCGTCCTTGTTTTTATTACTTTTTTCAATGGCAAAATAAAGTGAAAGCGTACATATTAAAACCGACATGCTTATCGGGAACATTTAGAAGTGAAGGTAGATTTTTATTGAAGAAATATATGGTGAGTGTAAAGTGACTGATCATAACTTTGGGCTAGTGTATACTGCAAAGCAATTAATTGAAGTGCTTATAAAGTTGATTAAACATTTCAAAATACTCTATGAAGCACTGCCTTAGCTTCTCATCTAAATCAAATGCCTTAAAAGCCCATGCAGTTTTTTTTCTTCCACTTCAAGGTGCCTTTAAATGGCCAGAGAAATTACACATGAGGCACAAATACCCCAGCCTGGCGCCATCAATAAAAGTATAAGCAAACTGCAACTGTTACACTGTTACAATATAAGACAAAATCACTGAACGCCAAACTATGAGCCATTGGGACCACTATTTGTATTGATTTCAAGTAGGGTGCCGTGTCGAACTAATTTCTCAAGTATAATGGTCAGTTCTGTTCTGTTCAATTCTCCTAACCATGTTCCCAAATGTTCATGCTTCAAATAGGCAACATATAAGGCAAAACCACTGGCCATGAAATACATATCCACTGAACAAAGAAATTTGAAGTAAAACCTGGCTGTAGCAGGTGTTAACGGATGGAACCACATGCTTATAAAAGTGTAACAGAAAGAAGGATGCCTGTATTTAAAAACAGCTATTTTGGGCAACTGCCTAATCTGAGAATAGTTGCATTAACTTCTTTGCCATACCTGTGTGAAAACGTGTCCTTAAAATGGTAAATGGAATATTTGGTGATTCAACATCTTCCATTAATTGGAAACCATAACATATACCTGTAAACAAATTGAGAACCATTATATCCTAAAATTTCAGATACCTGAAATACATGCTGTAATCATCCTAAAATATGAAGAGAATTTTCACAATACATAATGAATGTCAAACAGTGAGAACCCAGATTAAACTGCTCCTCCAGGATCACTTTGATCTGGGTCTGCACTGTTTGCATTTGCCGGTCTCTGAAAACCTAGAGTCTAGTCAGCAGTGTTAATATTGTATGGATACCTATTTCACTAAGCTAAATGTTTCAGTTTATCAGTTATAACACACTAAATTTGGTATAGTTATGTTTATATTATACAAGGAAAGATGCTGCTGCTTTCAAGCACCGAGTGCATCATGCAATAAATGAGAGCCAAATGATGCATGCACAGGTAATTGATATTCATTGGTTTGTTGTTGGTTGTGTACCATTTGTATTTCTTTTCATATATAACAAGACTTTTTTGTCTTATTTTTTTTCCTTGCCTCTCTAGCCATAAAAAGAAATTCTCCAAGATTGTGTTGGAGATGAAGAGATCTTAAGTTTTCAAATGCACCACAGAAAAACTATCATCAGACAGGATAGCTCCCCTAAACTTGTGCTTGTACTTTCTCACGCATGACCTTGACCTTAAGGACAAAGATGAGGGTGGGGATGTTGCTGAAAAAAAACTTCGGACCAGTATCTATCATCAAACCAAGTATAAATAAAATCCATCATAAGATTTGACAGTAATGCCTGTAAAAAATTAACCCTTGACATTATATAAAGTTGGTAAGCATGAGTGGGGATGAACTGATTTATCCTTATACCAAATATAATCTAAATCCATCATATGAGCCATGACACAACAAAACCAACAATGTGGTTGTACACCCGTTGGTTCGATAGCTTTCGATTATACTCCATAATCAATTGAAACCTCCTGTCCAATTACTTTCGATGATCGATTATGAAAATCCCATAATTGAACAACACTACTTCCCAGGCATCCATGTTCCAAATATGAATGCTTTCTGTTAAGTGACTGTTGAGATCTAAACATTTAAAAAACTTTCACACAGGCACTACCTGTGCTGAGCTCAACTTACCATGGACACACGACAATGTGAACAATCCTGGGCTTAACGTTTTATGATCTGGTGACCTCTTTGAGCATCCCTCTTCATTCTTCTTTTTGAGATCATCTAGGATATACTCCCCTCTGTGGCAGGTTTTAGGTAGGTTTGGAAAGAAACCTATACCTGTGCAAACACAGCTGTCTTTACACATAGGCAAGTCATGGACCTGTCTGTCGACAAAGGGGGACTGGGATTTTGCAAGAAGTTCAGAAAAAACTGGCTTCAAACAGTCTGGGATCTCCCAGTTAATATTGTTGAGTAGCTGTGACAAAACCGGGCACTGCTGTTCTATAAGTATAATATTTTCAGGATCAGCTGTCACATTAACACCATCTGCCAAGTTCCTTAACAGATCCAAGAAAGCAGGGTAATTGTGTATCAGTGCACAGACTGGATAATTGGAACCAAGGCATTTCAGAAAATCTGAATACATTTGTGGACACTTATGCACAAAACCCTCTTCTATAAAACTGTCAAGAAGACCCATCAGACATGGTTGGTACAAAAGCAGACTGGTTTGGAGCTCCTTGAATTGAGCTGGTGAAATCCCAGTGGTGGCATATTTGGTCAGTAGGTGTCTGGCTCTTTGGTTGTTTAAGAACACTCTAGTGTTGTGGGAACTGAAAAAAAAATTCAAGACAGCATTAACACTGACCAACTTTTACGAATACTTTTTTAATTTCATTATTCATAATAAGAAAATCTTGGCATAATGCTTGTTATTGTAAATGTTCTTGGAAGCATTTACTTCATCAATCATGGTAGGTTCTGTATCTCACAAAACCTATAAAATGCTTCACTGTCTGGATTGAGATCCAGAACGTCCTTTTTAGGAAACGGGACATCCCATCAAATAGGGCCGACCAGTTTACACACGCTAGGTTGATGCTTCGTTTTATCGAATTTTATGACTACGCATCGTATGTATCAGTCAAACTAGCCATATCAGCAAACAAAGAATGTATTTCTCCATATCAAACAGGCAGTAATGTGGCGAAATCCGTTGATATTTTCGTGAATTTTTGGAAGATGTACCGTTGACATTTTCCTGTAAACAGCCACATAATTTGTGTTGAACTAGCAAGTACATTCCGGTGACAAATGCAAATTACACGGCAAATAAAAATGAATATTTCTCAAAAACAAGCCAAGAGATTTAAACAGTTTTCTTGGTCAGAGACAGAATTGAATTGGGCATCGTATTTTATGAAAACCACAAAAAATAAATGAAACGTTCATAGGAAAGTCAAGAAAATATTTGGGTCACCACTATAAATCACAATAACAGACTTGAAAAACATGCCAATACAAGCAAGTGTGTATACTTTGCACCAAATCACTGCCTGTTTTATATGTAGAAATGTATTCTTCGATCGGTCATATGACTCTTTGAATGATCTGTACAATATATAGTCAGAAAACTTAATAAAACGAAAACCTACCTAACCTGTTTAAATTGGTCCGCCATCTTTGTTGGTCCGTTCCGTTTCCTAACAAGACCTGTCACAGGGTGAGGACAGCTTGCCAGAAAGCGCCTTGCCCATCACATAAAAAACTTTAACGTAAAACTTTAACATTTTGCTAACGCCGACGCCTCCGCCAACTCCGACGCCAACGCCGCTGCTGACGCCGACGCCGGGGGTAGCGCAATAGCTCTTCCTGAACTTTGTTCAGGCGAGCTTAAAAGGACGTTCCAGATCACGATACAGACAGTGGCTTATTAGTGTTATTTTGAACGTCGATGCTTTTGTAAGTTGTTTGAGATCAGATGCTTTTAACCAGTGGTTTTCTTAAGCTCTGACAAACAGTAACACGGTATCCTGGCCAGCAGCCCTTGTCTTTGCTGCTCAGTGATTCATTTTGTTTTGAGTAAACAATAATTTATTGATTAACAATTACATTCATGTACTGATATTTATGAGATATTTATTCTTTGAAATCAATTAAATATGCCCAGAAAAACAACAAGAAGAAACAATCATATTCATACACAAGTTCAACTGATGAATAAAAGGATTAGATAACAAGTTTACAGAAGCTTATGGCAATCTTCTCCTGGAGAAGATCAGAAGAGTCATTTTGTTTTTAATGTCTGTGATGAGGCTTTGAATTAGGAAACCATTATGCAAACCAAATATTTTGCTTTTATGTTAGGAAATACATCCCCCCAGTGGCTTGTGGTGCCTACAGTTCTAGGTGATTATGGTGTTATTCTTATTTCATTGTTGCTTTGTTTTCTTTTTTTTCTTTCTTTTTTTTCTAAAAAGCTTTTTGTGTTTTCTACTTCAATGTGCATTGTTTGAAGAGCTTTCCAGCAATTTAATCACCCTATTTGGTTCTGCTAGTTAAACGCGTGTTGTTTTACTTGTTCCTATTTTTTTTCCTCTTCTTCATGGTTCATGGTGCCTTGGGTAGGCTATGTCTCACAATTGTGGCACTCCCTGGAATTTTCTTTTAAATTTTTGGATGGAACTACCTGGGTCTGTCTTTTATTGGTTTTTGATAAAATGTGAAGAAGAAAGATGCTGCTAGAGTTTTCTTGGATGTCCCACATGTCAAATGTGGTACATGAGATATGTTTTGTCAGCAAAGGTGAAAAATGCTGAACAATTGGTTCAGTATGCATGTATAACTGCTTTTTCACCTAATGGAAATATGAGTACCTTCCATCTAAACGTGTGCTAGATGCTTTAGAGTCCAAGAAGTTTTTCCATGGCATGTAGATCTTGCGTATCCCCAACGATACTCCATCCATGACCACAATGTCTGGCTCATCTCCACATTCTGGGCATGCAAAACCTTCTCTGTAGTCCAGATTAAGAAGGCCCATAAAGCTATACCATGAATAACGAAACCTGAAACAACCAGAATTGCAACGGTTACAAATGCTGTCCCATGGCAGCATAGCTGGCTGAATGCTGCCTTGTCAATAAAACTAAAAGTAGACCACAACATACACTATTCAATTCACATTTTCTCTGTCAACAGTTGGTGAAAAAATGCATCTTCACTTAAAGTTTCAAGAGTTGTCTGCTCTTATATACTTTCAATTTAAGTGTAGATTTTGATTTCTGTCACATTACTTTCTGAAAGTATATATGTAATGTACAGTTTTGAATACATTTATACAAAGGGCGTCATGGAAGATTACCTGTTGCATGTTACTTTGCATTGCTAAATGTTGTCCCTCTCTTTAAATACAGTCTTTACTTACTTACTTTCATACTTACTTACCTACTTAATTACTAATAAAAACATTATTATTTTCATTATTCTGTAAATACAATGTTTGTACAGCAAACAATCATCATCATGACATGGAGAAGTCATTGGAACATGAAATACAGGTAACAGTGATCTACAAATATTTGAGGTCGAACATCTGATCTTACTGTCTCATAATTCAGAAAATATATTTGGGGCTCAGTCACTTTGTATGCGACTCACTGCAGTTCATACCTCCATGGAACTCAGAAAAATGAAATTCATTTCTTACATTTACCCATGACAAGGTGTCTATGAGAAAGGTGAGATTTCATTAACTGTATCTTTGCTCATGTTTAGTTGTAATATTTAATATACAACACATGTTTTTTCCAAGAACAACTAGTTAGCAAATATAAAATGATCTTTCCAGAGACAACTAAAAAGAACAAAATACCTATTGTAGGAAAACTCATCAGCAAAGGAGTGGTTTCCGTTATCCATCTGCTGCCAGTACCATTCCTTATAAAATGAAGCCATTGTGGATCTAAAAGATACAGTGTATAATACAACTAGAAATTGTGTTTAAGGAATCCTATGCCTCTAATCATATGACTGTTCCTTAGGATAATATAAGCAAAAACCCTGTATACTTTAGTGTTTTGCAAGGGTAGATAACACAAAAATAAAAAATCTGATTTATCCCACTCACAAAGCAAAATAACCAATATACCAAAAGCCATATTTAAACAAGCAAATTCGACGAATTTATGTCCCCCGCCTTGGATACTAGGTCTCCACTGTATATACAGTTAAGTGTTTGAGCTGGAAAAGCGGCTAAGTTAAAAATATGAAAAAAGTAATAAAAAAAATAATGTGAGGATTATATCCAAACCACATGCATATCTTCAGACCATGATCAAAACGCCTGTGAAGTTTCAAAGGAATTGGCATAAAACTGTAGGAGGAGTTGCACACACAAGGTACCAACTATCTATTCACTTTGATAGTAAAAATGTATGAAAAATGGCTAAGTTCAATTAGCGAAAAAAGTAATAAAAAATAATCTCAGGATTATATCTAAACCACATGCATATCTTCAGACAATGATCAAAACACCTGTGAAGTTTCAAAGGAATCGGCATAAAACTGTATGAGGAGTTGCGCACACAAGGTACCCACTGTCTAGTCACTATGATAGTAAAAACGCCTAAAAAATTACTAAGTTCAACTTGTGGAAAAAGTAACAAAAAAATATCTCAGGATTATATCCAAACCACATGCGTGTCTTCAGACCATGACCAAAACACCTGTGAAGTTTCAAAGGCATCGGCATAAAACTGTATGAGGAGTTGCGCACACAAGGTACCTACTATCTAGTCACTATGATAGTAAAAACGCCTAAAAAATTACTAAGTTCAACTTGTGGAAAAAGTGACAAAAAATAATCTCAGGAATATATCCAAACCACATGCCTATCTTCAGACCATGACCAAAACACCTGTGAAGTTTCAAAGGCATCGGCATAAAACTGTTGGAGGAGTTGCGCACACAAGGTACCCACTATCTAGTCACCATGATAGTAAAAATGCCTAAAAAATTACTAAGTTCAACTTGTGGAAAAAGTGACAAAAAATAATCTCAGGATTATATCCAAACCACATGCGTATCTTCAGACCATGACAAAAACATCTGTAAAGTTTCGAAAGAATCAGCATAAAACTGTAGGAGGAGTTGCGCACACAAGGTACCTACTACATTAGGGGTTCGGAAGGACGGAAATAAGGACGGAAGGACGGAAGGACAGATGGACGGAAGGACGGACGGACGGAAGGACGGACGGACGGACGGAAGGACGGAATGCTGAAAACTATGTCCCTCCGCTTTTCTTCGAAAAGGCGGGGGACAATAAAAGCATCGCAAATGACTGCGTGATACCCCGCCACTGCAAACCTTTTTCACAGCCAATTTTCCAGATTTATGCAAGTATATAGCCCGGGGCAGGAGGAGATAACTCCCATGGGGTAAATCTGAGCATCACTGGAGGCTTTCATCACTCTGATCATTTGCTGGAAGTTTCAGAAAAGTTGCTTCAAACCCTGATTTGACATGGAATTTTTCATGATTTTATACATGCATTTAGTCCCCGGGCAAGGGCAGATAACCCCCGATGATAAAATTTCTGTGCTCATATAAAACTTTTGTTACTTTGATCATGTTTGTGAAGTTTCATCATGATACGCCAAGAAGTAAAGGAACTAGAGGCCCGAAACCATTTTTTGTACATTGACAAGTGCCATAACTCTGTCAGAAATTAACGAAATTTGCCCATTAACGAAATTTGCCCATTAACGAAATTTGCCCATTAACAATCCCAAGTGAGACGTTCTTGGTACAAATGCATATGCAAAATTTAAAGGAAATCCATTGATAAATACTTAAGTTATCGAACGGAAACTAAGTGCGGACAGACAGACAGATGGACGTACTACAGACCGATGGACAGACACACAGACAGCCAACGTGAAAACATAATACCCCGCCACTAACGTGTGGCGGGTAAAATTAGCTAAAAACTTAATCATGTCATCTACTCCTTGTCATCTGTCAGCTAATCAAATTACATAACAACAGCTTTTATAGTTTTGAGACATCTTGCTCAGAAAGTTAAAATGGCCCAGTTCGCAAAGTGACATAACATGAAAATTAACATTTTTTTTTTTTTTTTTATGATTAGTTTTTCAAACAGTGAAAATAAAAATGGTATGAAACAAGAAAAACATTTTATTTCACTAAGAAAGCTCTGTTTGGCATTGCCAAGCATAAAAGAAAATTTGAAATACAAATAAAACATTTACAACAAGGGCTTCGCAAGCGGCGCATAATACGCCCGTTGTAATGTCATAAAGGAATTATAGAATGAACAAGATCGTTTACGTAAGGACAGACAGGCAGACAAGTAGGGGAAACCACACTTCAATTAATGGCGGCAACATTATTTAAATATTTAACACATCAAATACTATTAGTATACCAAAAATCAGCTTCGAAGGTGAAGTGGCTCCTAAGTTGAGTAATGCCAAAGTCAAATAAGGGAGATAATTCATAAACTAAATACATGTATACTAGATGTACCATTCTTGGTTCTAATACATTCCCTTGACAATATACACATCTCCATAAAGCTGTGTTAAAATATTCTAAACGGTTAAGGAGTTACAGAGTAAACAGGAAATTTATGCATGGGCAGATAATCCAGTAAGCAAGCCAGAATCGTGGTTCTTGCTCAGGATACATTGCCCCTTTATTACAAACATTCCTACAAAGTTTCATTCTAATATTTCAAAGGGTTAAGGAGATATGGAGTGAATGGAAATGCCTAAAAATAATGATCAAAGGGAGGTCACTCCTAAATTAAGAAAGGGGGAGCAACCATTCTTATATGTGACACATCATCTTGTGATCATGCACATTGCTATAAAGTTTCATCATGATATCCCAAACAGTTACCGAGTTAATGTATGCACAACATAGGTATACACAAAAATAGCCGAAAAGAATAAAAGGGATGTTACTCAGAAACAAAGAAAGGGAGAGCAACCATTGTTGTACGCGACACATCGTTGGGTCTTCATACACATTGCTATGAAGTTTCATGAAGATATCCCTAACAGTTATCTGGTCATGGCGCACACAAGACCTGCAGGGAAAAAAAAGATCGCAGGGGCATAACTTGGAAACTAAGGAAGGGGGAGCAAACATTCTTGTACGCCACACGTTCCCCCTACCTAATACATATGCCTACAAAATTTCATGAAGATATACCAAATGGTTACCGAGTTATGGCACACACAAGAATGTTAAAGGACGGAGAAAAGGGAGTTTACTCCAAAATTAAGAAAGGGGGAGCAACCATTCTTATATGCAACATATTATCTTGTGATCACTCACATTGCTATAAAGTTTCATCATGATATTCCAAACAGTTACCGAGTTAATGTATGCACAACATAAGTATACACAAAAATAGCCGAAAAGAACTAATAAAAGGGACGTAACTCAGAAAAAAGAAAGGGAGAGCAACCATTGTTGTACGCGACACATCGTTGGGTCTTCATACACATTGCTATGAAGTTTCATGAAGATATCCCAAACAGTTATCTAGTTCTGGCGCACACAAGACCTGTAGGGTAAAAAACAATCAAAGGGGCATAACTTTGAAACCAAGGAAGGGGGAGCAACCATTCTTGTACGCGACACTTTCCCCCTACCTAATACATATGCATACAAAATTTCATGAAGATATCCCAAATTGTTACTGAGTTATGGCCCGCACAAGAATGTTTACTGAGGGACGGACAGACGGACGGACAGCGCCATGACATAATACGTCCGTTTTTTCAAAACGGGCGTATAAAAACAAAATTTGTATTTTTTTTTTCAGTTGATAAAATTACATACATGTATTTATAAGGCAACAGCTATTCAGCTATTGAAAACCGTCTCTCTCAAATTTTCAGGACATTTTTATCAAAATCAATCTGCCATGTAAATAAAATTTTCTGTCCTTAACGGCCTTTTGGTCACATCAGATCTCACTTTAAGAAATTACCC
Organism: Ctena decussata; assembly: GCA_963989385.1. Taxonomy (NCBI): domain Eukaryota; kingdom Metazoa; phylum Mollusca; class Bivalvia; order Lucinida; family Lucinidae; genus Ctena; species Ctena decussata. Next base: position 122,577,214 of record OZ022498.1, read on the forward strand.
TTCAGTCAGGAACTGGCGCAGGTATGATCTTAGGACACTATGGGTCACGAGATATGACCCCATGTTTAAAATATGATCCTCAGCACCATCATATTCTTTTCTTGCTGCACAGTCACTTTTTGTACACTGTCGCCTATATACTGAAAAATAAAAAGAGAAAGACATTGCTGTGACACATCAGTATGTCCAGAGCAAAAAGCATTTTAACTCCAGGATGGAAGAAAATGCCTGTAAAAAGGCTCTGTATTGACAAACTCAATGCATCCCTTACCTGCCAAGCGGGCTCAACAAAAATAAGAATGGTTTCTAATGTGCAGTTGTTGAGATATTAACTTGAGAAAACATGAGTACGACACATTGCATTTTGTCAATAATAGTGAATGTAAAAGGGAAAATAGTCTGAGGCTTATGTCAAAGGCCAGCAGCAGCATCTAGATGATGCAAATTAGTCAATTTCCATCCTCTACTAAAATAATAAGCATCTCTGAACAAGTTGCAGTTTACAGAAGCAAAATAAAAAAATTAATGCAAAACTTTAACGCAAATGTTAACTAACACACGGACGGACTAATTGACGGACGGAAAGACAGACGAAGGGTAAAACAAAAATTATACGAAGAATGCCAAGGGTATAATAATGATTAATATTTACACTTGCCACTGACTTCCCATAGGTAAACCGTATAGAGCAACTGGCTTCATACACCGATGAAGGACAGTTGATCATGTGACGTTGTCGTCAAGCGACGTCTAAGGTAAACAAACTTCTTGATTGGTACACAGAACGTTCGACTGACGCCACATTATGGCGACGGCTGTTTAAAGTAATGGCCGAATACGTTGTTTCTGTCTTTTCTTTGATGCATATTTTGCTTATTCAACATTAAATTTACCATGTAAACAGCACAAGAAGGGTCTAAAAATAAAGTGTAAATATAAGAATAATAATTTGATTTTTCAGCGTTCATCGTGTGAAGAAGCCAGTGGTCGTCGCTAAAATTCAACAAGAAGCGCTTTGCACTTCATGGAATTTTAGCTCCGCCCACTGGCTTCATCACACGATGAATGCTGAAAAATCAAATTTCAATTCTTAAATGGTTCTACTTCTTTCTGTTGATTACCTGTAGCATTTATCATGTTATTCCTGGAGTATAACTTTATGTTCTCACAGTCTTCCTGATATAAAGATGTACTCCAAGGCGAACCACACTCGCAGAAGCCCTCAGCACTAGGTTGTAGAGTGATGTCTTGGTTAATATACTGAACTTCAGTACCAACAGCAAATGGAATGCCAGTGGTAGAGAGTGACACTGGGACATAACGGGTCCTCCATTTCATGTCTCTGTTTAGTGTCGCCAAGAGCTGTTGACTGGGCTCTGATGTCTCCGCAAACACTGCCTTGCAGTGTTTACAGTCTGCTAATCTACAAGCAGAGCACTTCAGAGAAGGCTTTTTTCCTGTAAAATCTATTTTCACGATGGTATATGATTTGTGATGTTCTTCCTCAATAGTCACACAGAGCACCTGATCACTTGATGGAATACCATAAACATTTACCTGAAATTAGATAACAATCTTTAAATAATTCCAACTAATAAATTTCTTTAAATAAGCTTCTGAAATTGATTTCTATCAGTCAGATAAGATTACGAACTATGTTTAGAGGTTGAATTCACAAACTCACAAAACGGTCTGCCTAACACAAAAGATTACCGGGAACACTGAAAAGAAATAGGGCAAAAGAAATAGACTGACTGATTGATTTGTTGCTTTACGTCCAGGGTAAGCTATGGTCATGTCGGGACAGTCATTTAACTTAACCACACTATTCCTGGGCAGGCTTATACCTCCTTAGCAGTTAACCAGTACTAAGTGCACATATTTTCGCCAGTAACTGATGAAAATATGTGCACTTAGTACTGGGTAATCGCTTAGAGGTCATTTCACAATGTAAAGACCACGATTGTAAGATTTTATTTATCATTCATCCAATTTAAATTGCATTTCAATGCCTTTTGAATAGGCAGTAGTTCAACAGAAAATGCATGTTTGTCATGGACGTTGTCATGACATTACTTGTTTGTGCAAAAGTGGAAACAGATCCAGTGAGTCGACATGATGCATTCAAAGATTGTGTCAATCAATCATGCTATAACCTTCAGAGCACACAAACAAGAGACCACTTTGACAAATACTTTTTTTAAACAAAAACAGTTCAAACCACTTTGCGAGCTCAAACAGCTGTGCTAGCTCCGAATGCCCACTTTGCATGTGGGAAGTCAGGTAACCTCTGGTCAAGTCATACCAAAGAGGTTATAAAAATGGCACTAGTGGCTACCTTGCTAGGGTTTACATGGCAAGCACTGGCTTCTCTTCTCTCATTACCGTATTGCAAAAATAAGCTCAAGTAAAAATAAATAATTGGTGTCAGTGCTCAATGGACCACATGAAAGACTGGCATTTGTGCTAAATATGTTATCCTCCTGAATTATAGATATTATTATTATAAGTTACATTGAGATATGCAAAGGTTACATTTCTTCTGCCCTGTGAATCATAATGGGTACAATTTCTCTGTAAAAGCAATTTTCATATGACATCACTTATACGTGGACCAATTGAAAAACATTCAGCCTTGCTCTGTGGGTTTTTGAATAACAACTTTAATTACCATATTGCAATCCATCCATTCAGAAACAAAGTTATATTTAAAAAAAGATGCCGAATTAAGCTTTACTGCTTCATTTGCTTTCTATAAGTTTGCCTGAAAGCCCATTCTCTGATATGTCACTATGACACCATTTCATTGAAAGTTCAACAGACTTTCTGAAGTAGCAGCTGTAGCAATAATTTTTCCAACAAAATAGAGCAAAAATGCAGTTTTAGTAATGCATTCCATGAATTCTGCTTCACATTACCAGATAAGGATAAACCTAAGGCTATAAAGAATTAGACTGAAAACTCAGAATAGAGAAACACACAGCCCAGGTTAGTAAGTTGCTAAATGATTTGATACATACTGTAGTCTGTTACGCTTACGCTAAATTCTGATGTCTTGTGACTTTAGATATTAATGGGAATTACCTACACCCCCCCCCCCCCCCCCAAAATGGTCCAACCCACATGTATACAGTTTCTACAAGGCCTTAATCCTATCAATGTCATCAAATGCCAAGCTTACAGATGACACAAAATAAAGTGTTTATTTCCTTCTTTTTTTTTAACAAATCTACTATGTACAGGCATCTTCAGACTTTATTTACTATGCTTTCTGGGCAAGCAGGGCTAACAATGATTTATTTTGTCTTTCCAATAAATAGCTATTGCCAGTCAAGAGTAATACTTTATTTCTGGTTAGGCTTCATCTTTGGAGAAGTTAACCATTACATTCATTTTCCAGTAACATACAAGTATCTTTCTTGTATCGGTGAAGGAGAAAAACCTTGATGAAAGAAGAGCCAGATTTGAGTAATGAACCCATAAACTCCAGATTATCAGCCAATGATTAAATCTGGCTGAGCTAACAGGTCAACTAAATCTACACAATGACATCATCAGATTGAAAAGCAAAGAAGACAATAAAATTTTGAAAACAGAGCAGTTTTCAAAGTTTTAATTTACCTTGGCAGAACTTTTGTCATACGAATGATCTCCTTCAAAAGTGGCACAGTTTCCTACAAAATAATACTAGACAATCACTAAAGGTGATGAATGCCCCCGCAATATGCCTCACTAGAGGAGTAAAGTATTAAGAGGTATTTGTGTGAAATTATATCAAAATCTGTCAATAATAAAGGTGCTTGAGGGATGACAAAGTTTTTTCTAAAAAAAAAAACATCTGTGACCTTGGCTCTACAACCCTGAATGGTGAACTTGTCTAAGATATTGTCATACTTAATATTTGTATGAAGTTATATTAAAATCAGTTAACAAATAAAGGTACTAGAACCTTGACAAAGTTTTACATGTACCTATAATAGCATTTGTGACCTTGACCTTGGACCGACAATGCTGAAACGTAAATTTGTCCCAGATATTGCCATGCTAAATATTTTTGTAAAGTTATGTCAAAATCATTCCAGAGGGATGACAACATATTTCCTAAAAATAGCAACCGTGACTTGAACTTGACCCTAAAATTCTGGATCGTGATAGTTTCCAAGATATTGTCACACTTAACATTTGGGTGATGTTACATCAAAATCTGTCAATGAATAAAGGGGCTAGAGGGATGATAAAGATTTTTCTAAAAATAGCGACTGTGACCTTGACCTTGAACCTGCAGTGCTGAAATGGTAATTTATTCAAGATATTGTCATACTTAATATTTGTTTAAAGTTATATCAAAATCGATCCATAAATAAAAGCGCTAGAGCGATGCCCAAGTTTTTCGGAAAATAGCAACTGTGACCTTGACCTTGATTCTTCCAACCTGAAACGCAAAAAACTTGTTCGAGGTATTTTCATACTCAATATAGCTGTAACCTTATGTCAAAATCAGTTCATAAATGAGGCCACTAGAGCCACAACAAAAGGTGAGCTTGTATATAAGCCACTGAAATATGGTCAAAATATGTATGTCATTCAAGGGGACATAATTCTGCAACAAAGACCTGAATCAAAGTTCTGTTTCCTTTATGCTCATTCAAGGGGACATAATTCTGCAACAAAGACCTGAATCAAAGTTCTGTTTCCTTTATGCACATGCTCAATGCATGTCTGAACTGTGATGCAAGTTTCTACTCCCTGCATCTAATACTGTAGGAGGAGTTGCGGAGACAAGAACAGTACTACAAGTGTAAAATATGGTCAAAATATGTATGTTATTCAAGGGGACATAATTCTGCAATTAAGACCTAAATCAAAGTTCTGTTTCCTTTACCCACATGTTCAATGCATGTCTGAACTGTGTTGCAAGTTTCAACTCCCTGCATCAAATACTGTAGAAGGAGTTGCGGAGACACAAACAGTATGACAAGTGTGAAATATGGTCAAAATATGTATGTTATTCAAGGGGACATAATTCTGCAATAAAGTCCTGAATCAAAGTTCTGTTTCCTTTATGCACATGTTCAATGCATGTCTGAACTGTGTTGCAAGTTTCAACTACCTGCATCCAATATTGTAGGAGGGGTTGCGGAGACAAGAACAGTACTACAAAGTTTGACGGATGTATGCACGGATGGACGGACAAGGGCAAAACTATATGCCCTCCCCACTTCGTGGCGGGGGAATAAAAAAATAAATTATTTATTATTTATTATTAGATGGGACAATTAGTTGTTATGAACAATCATTAGCATTGAAGGCTTTCTATGGCATGCCTATAACTACAATAAGTACATCCAAAAAGGCCATAAGTCTACCAACTATTTATGGAATTACACCTATCTACTCATGAGTTTTACTATGATATGATTAAAGGTAGCCATAAAAACTTTCCCTTTTACAATTCAATGGGAGCTATGTAGGTTTCTACTCAAACTGTGCCCCAAATTCAAAACACTGCAGTGACGCTTAATGATAATTAAGCTTGGCTCTAAACAGAAAATATGGAGTATTGCTGATCTACAATCAACTTTGAGAGTCTTTTCCTCGTGTGAGCTACATAATATATGTATGTCATTTACCTGATATGTTGTACTGCTCATCAAATTCATCTACCAGCTGTTTCATTACTTTGATGTGGTGGCATTCGTTGTATGGACTATCAAAATCTAAAGGAGATTTGAAAAATATGAGAGGGATAATCCATGTTGTCAAACCGCCCTGGTATGCTCAGATTGAGCAAAGGACCTGGTGGAGCTTGAATTGGGAATTTCAGATTGGGAGAACTACAAAATGGCAGAAATCAGTGACCATGCATGACAGTGTCCTAGTTAAAGGTAAACTTTGACCTATATATATATAGCTTGTAAAATACAAGCAAATATGTTTGCAGTGTAAGTCAAGTAACGTTATCCATAAACTCTATTAGCATTATCTCAATAAAGCTTTAAAGCTGTCAGGTAAATGCATTGCTCTCCTGACTGTTAAAATTCTAGGACATCAAATATGGGGATTTAAAACGCTAAAACAGATAATTAGTCATTCATTGATACATTGTCCACGAATAGAAATATGCATTTCTAAAACTACATAATTACAGTAGCAAGGGATAATTTTTAAACATTAAATTTCATGATTTATAGAATAACTAAGCCCAAGATTGGAATCTACGTAGCTCATCCAATCCGGAATTACTGTGTCCAATCAGAGCTTCACCGGGGTGGTTTGACAACACTGATAATGCACAACCACTGTAACAAACCAGAGGACCATTATGGTCCTGAACCGCTCACCTGAGCTAATCTATTGACCAGGCTGTTGGGTAGGTTGGTTGGTTTTGGGTTTAACGGCCCTTTAAGACAGTATTTCAAACTATATCGGGCCATCATGCTGTTGGGGGCAAATAATACCTTGCTACAGGAAGCTTAAGTAGACAATATCATGTTAATAAAGCTTAAATTGACAATACCATGTTAAAGTCTTCCGATATCAAGTTTATCGCACACGACCAGAAAATGCGCAAGAATGGTGAGGCTTCACCAAGCCATTCCACAAAACCTGATAAATTTGATATCAAAAGACATTTACATGATATCCTATTTATCATGAAATTCTAAAACCGTACTTTTATTTATAGAAACATATTAAATAACTGCTTTTGATCAAATTTGTTGATGTGGCTTTGTACCTCTTTGTGTGCTACATTGACATCATTGAGCCAATCTAACATTGAGATCACTTTAAATGTCACTTTGCAGCCAAGCCATAACTTCAGATGGCACTGACCTGATACCAACTCAGTTCATCTTGCCCATTTCCAGGCAGTTGCATGATAAATGTCAAACCATGGTCATCAGATTAAATTAAAAAACCAGTGACAGCTGTAGCAACAAAAGCATATGCCAGAAATAAACATGCAGCTTCACTGGTTCCTTTAACCTCATACTGATCTTCAACCTTTCTGATGAAGCACCTATTATATAATTCTATTCAATGGGTACAACCAAACATTTTAGAGACAAAAGTTTTCTTTAGCCATTTTGTCAATTTCACAGACTTTTTCCGGACCTTGAAGAAAAAAACAAATTTCCTGACTTGTTCAAAGAACAGGTAATTAATCTAAATATCACTCAAAATAAAATTGTTGACCATTTTGTGTTGCTCTACATCAAATACTTTCTTTAGACAGACTATAATACTACCTGTTTTTAGTGAGACATCTAGATTTACTGGCAAATTGTCAATCATCCTCTTTCTGGTAGGATTGCATGTACATGTGTACAACATAGAGGAAACTTTGGGCAACCTGAATCTTTTTCTGGACACTATTTCAAAATCATCCTGTTAAAACATGAAAACATATAAAAGGAGGTTTGCAAGAAATAATCCAAAGAATATGAATATAAATAACTTTGCAGTAACAGTGCAAGGAGCAGTTTAAGTTTTAACAGTGCAAGGATCAGCTTTCGAAACAGTGCAAGGATCAGCTTTAGTAGTACCTGTAGAGGATCAGATTTAATATTAACAGTGCAAGGATCAGCTTTAGTAGTCACTGTGCAAGGATCAGCTTTAATATTAACAGTACAAGTATCAGCTTTAATAATAAAAGTACAAGGATTGGGGTTCGTAATAAAAGTGCAAGGATAAGCTTAGTTATAACAGTGCAAAGATCAAGTTTAGTACATGTAATAACAGTCCAAATATAAGCTTCAGTAACAAAAGAGAAAAGATCAGTTTTAAAAATAACAGTGCAAATCTAAGCTTCGGTAAAAACAGTGCAGCAATAACATTTATTAATAACAGTACAAGAATTGGTTTAGTAGTAACAGGGCTTAGGTTCAGTAAAACAGTGACAAATTAATCTTTTTTAATAACATTGCAAGGCTAAGCTTAGCACTTGTAATAGCAGTGCAAGCATCAGGTTTACCTAAGATTCAGTGATAACAGTGCAACAGTAAAATTTAGTTTTTAAAGTGCCAGGATCTGCTGCTAAAGCTTTTTTAGGTTTTAACACTAATTCAGCATAAATCTCGACAGCATCTTATTACAAACAACAATTACCAAAAATAGCATCCAATTACAAATTTATATACCATCAAACTTCATATGCCAAGAGTATAAAGAATATAGCTGAGCAGAAGAAAAGTTACACTTAAGTTCTTAGGACATACCTTTAAAGTCTTGCAGTTAATATCGTAATCTTGCAGCAAAAAAGCAAGGAGGTTATCATCAACTGGCACCACAGCATTCTGTTCGCACAGACACATTTTGTACAAACCAACTGAAAATTCCTGTAACATTAAATGGGAACAATAACATTTTAAAAATCATTTCTGTTTCAAAATCAAAAAATTAATGTAAGCAAAGTAAATAAGAAAGGTGAAAAAAGATCGTGCTTTTCTTCAAAGCATCTAAGGAATGATCCATGTGCTTTTGTCATGGAATACAAGTTTGTCAACTAAAAGTCTTCAGGAGATGATATATATAATCAGGAGATGATATATATAAGCTTCAAGCTTATTTTCAAATCCTGATCTATTTGTTGTATGTCTATTATGTTGTAAATTTATTCCTGAAGAAAATAAACTAAAAGTCTTCAGGAGATGATATATATAATCAGGAGATGATATATATAAGCTTCAAGCTTACTTTCAAATCCTGATCTATTTGTTGTATGTCTATTATGTTGTAAATTTATTCCTGAATAAAATAGTGTTTAAACCAACTAAAAGTCTTATATCAGAAAACCATGATTAGAAATAGGAGTAATTTTTATATATGCATGATGTTTCATTTTTTTCTTAATAGGAAAGCATTAACTTAAGATTAAATACTGCGATCATGACCTACAATCTAAATAATAAATGCATGAAATTTGTTTGATATGTGACCATTGAAATTCACTTTACTGCCACAGTTTTCGAAGTTGGAAGCAAAACCAATCTTTTTACTATTCTCCAAGACTTGAAAGGTATATATTTGGATATTCGGAAAGTTTGTAGAAGTTTGCAGTAATTAGTGTAGTTATTTAACTCATCTGAAACAATATTTAGCAATATGAAAGTATAATTACAGCTATTTATGGAATTTCATATTTAGGGGATAACTGTATTCAAAATTGTCATTTGGGAAGGTAAATCGTCGGTTTTATGGTCGGAAATTTTGTTTTACGGCGATGCGCCAGCGGAGCCGTAAATCGGAATTTGCAACCATAAAACCAACGATTTACCTCCCCAAATAACAATTTTCAATATAGCTATCCCCATTCTAATGCACTTTTTCACATTTTCACCTTTCAAAGTGTACTTCTTTGCACCCATTGCAAGCGCTTTCGGCAGCGTAAAACCAAACGTCAGCCAATGAGAAGAGACGTTTTATAATGACGTTGGGTTTGCGACAGTATATAGCAGAATATACTGTCGCAAATTTTTCATGTTATCCAATCAGACGTCTTGTTATATTTATAAGTGCATTAGAATTAAATTTTGCATTTATGATGCAAAACCTTCCTGCACACATTGTCACAGCAATGCCGAATCGCATGACCCTGAGCACCTATCTGAAGATCAAATGTGTTTCAGATAAAAGTTTTTCTGTTTGTTTTTTTTAATTTTCTTTTTGGGGGGTTTAATTTCAAGGGCTTCTTAGCAAAATGAATCATTTATCATGCATTAAACAGAATGAGCAGTTTAATGGTATATCATATTATCCATGTCATTTTTTATTGCAAGGCTAGTCAGTGGTAAATAAAATAGTGGAAAATGAGCAAACATCAATATCAACTCTAAATCATTTCTCCAATCTCTGTGTCAGTAAAATGTTAAAAATCAAATCATTACAAATACTTCCATAATATTTACTGTAATAAAACAACCATTCAGACATATTCCAATCTGAGATATTATGTTGAAAATTCTGAAAAATAAGATTTCTGCTTTGTTTCGAAAATATCATTCGTAAATACATACAACTAGGAAGGTTGGGAAAACTTTCAATAATATATAAATTACATTTCCCTATTGGCAAATATTATCGCAATCTAATGAAAATATGGAACTTACAGCATAATTCTATGAACTTTTAAAACAACCCTTGTAATAATATTCAAAAGGATTCAAAGGCTTATTAATTTAATCATTTTTCAATTAAGTTTAAAACATCTGTATAAGAAAGTCTATAAATTATAGTAGAGCCCCATTCAAGTTATTGTTTTTGAATCCATACATACTGAAAGCATACTGTACATCAAAACACACATTTTTTGTTCACAATTGTACTCCATGGTTACAAAGAAAACACTGATATTTGACGAACTGTTAAAACGCTCATTCTGTGATACCTATTGTTGACTGCATGTCCAGTTTGCATGAAATAACCCGAGACTGTTTCCTTAAATTCTTACCAGATTTTCATCAGGGGATAGTGTCAGGGACACAGTTTTTGGGTTGGTGGCAACGCCAGAACAACTGGATTCCTCATTATGTGACTGTGAGTCTGATGACCTTAGGACCTCCTCCTTGGCTTTCTTCCACTTTTTCACTGTGGATGATGTTCTCTCAATGCTAAAATCACAAAACAATGGTTTTCATCAGCATCAAAAGTCATATGAAAAATAAAGGCATAATTTTTGCTTTAGACCGGGATAAGTGGACAAATGTTGTTGTAAGAACAGGTTTTCAATGGCTTCATTTCAAGAGGAGGAATGATAGAGAATCATCAACTACTTACTGGACAACTAACAAATCCATCTAATGAACTTGTGTTGATTAAGATTAAATACAGTATTTGAGCATAAAATAGGAGGAATGATATAAATACCTGTTTTCCTTTCGTCTACGTTTTGTTCCTTTATCAGCAACTATTATGGAAGAAGGCTCATCATTTATTATGAAAGCCTTCTTAACTGCCTCTGTAAAAAATAAAAACTGTAAACTAGCAGGATGCAACAAGAATCTCAGTAAATCAAATTTCATATACAAAGGGGATGAATGTTACATGTTGTCCTATGTAACACAAGCTACAGAATTAGTAAAACGTTAACAAGAGCTGTCGCCTGACAGCATAGCTCGCCTGAATAGGTGCTTGCCCATCAACAGTTGCCATGGTGGTATGAACTGCTATGCATAACACTTCAGGCAAGCATGTCCAATATGACAAACATTTATAAACAAAAGCTATCTCAGATATGTCTTAAAATAAAATTAAAATAAAAAAAAAATCCATATGAAATTTCAAAGTCCATGGGCTTCAGGTCAAAGAACTAAGCAGATAGGGGGTGGGGGTGGGAGTGGGGGTAGGGGTGGGGGGCTAGGATATATCAAACCTTGAACCATTATCTAACATCAGTCCAAGTATAAGTATCAACTGAGTCCATCATGGCACTGTGAAATTATGTCTTCATAAATATAAAACTTTAACCAAATTTCAAAGGGGAAGAGGGGTAAGTATAAAGTGTTTTATAAAAACTAAAAAAGTGTCTAACATCAGTTCAAGTGTAAACTAAATCTCTGCTAAGCATTATGAATCAGAATGCAATTAGAAAACTTTAATAAAGACCAAATTTCCTAAGTCCCTGACCTCGACATCAAGGTCACTGAGCGGGGTTGGGGTAGTATGCTGTAAAACTTTGGACTAATATCTTACTACACTGCAAATATAAAAAGAATTCATCTATGGATTCAGGAGATATATGTCTTTAAAAAACTTTAACCAAAACATCCAATCAATGAAAAGACAATTTTCTAAGTCCATGACCTTGACATCAAGGTCACTGAGGGGGGTGGGGGTAGTACCATCGAAAACTTTAGACCAATATCTATCTTCAGTGCAAGTATCAAAGGAATCCATCCATGGGTTAGGGAGATATTGGGCTTTATAAAACTTTAACCAAAACATCCAGTCCAAAAAAACTCCCAATTTTCTAAGTCCATGACCTTGACATCAAGGTCACTGAGTTGGGTGGGGGTGATACCCTGTTAAATTTTAGACCAATATCTAACTACAGTGCAAGTATCAAAAGAATCCATCCATGGGTTAAGGAGATATAGGCCTTTAAAAAACTTTAACCAAAACATCCAATCCGACCGCCGACGCGGATGTGGACGCGGACGCCGTGGTGACAACAATAGCTCTTCCTGAACTTTCGTTCAGGCGAGCTAAAAACCTGACGAGAAAATTAAAGCATATAAGATACTATTTTATATATTAAATTATTCTAAGTGAAACATAGAGAGGATATTTGACTTTTTGAGGTTTTTTATTTCACTGAATGAACATCAAAGGCATAAAGTCACCAGTGAAAATACCACTTTTGGTGTTAATCAAAGGGGCATAATGTGAAAACTAAGAACCAATATCGTATGCAAACTTTGCCCCAACCTAGTGTATATTCCTACAAAATTTTATGAAGATATCCCAAACAGTTACTGAGTTATGGTGCACACTTGAATGTTAACGGATGGTCACATGGACGGTCAGACGGACAGACAGCGCCAAGCCATACTATGTCCATTTTTCAAAACAGGCATAATCAAAGTTATATTTTCTGTTTCTTCTATGCTTCAACCTGCAATGAGAGCTATAAACTGTCTACTTGTCTAACTGTCTACGAGTTAAAAAGACTTTCAATATGGCTTGAATAATATCAAAGGCTTTTTTTTTAACAAACAAAAATATTATTTCTAGATGAAAATAACAAATTAAAATGGAAACATAAGTTTAGGGCATAATAGTAAAATATTTAAATGCCTGTTGGTGTCTTCTTTTTACCAGTAGCAAAACTTATAAGCATGCATTAGCATCATCAGAGTATCTCTGGAAAAATTATATGAATTTACTGCCATATTCCTTTAACAGAACAGGGGTCATTTAAGCTATTAGCCTGTTTAAAAAAGCACCCGATGGGAAGGAGGTTTTATTCCTTGTGCCTATGAGTACATCGCTACATTTATTTTGGAAAAAAAAAGAGAAAAAAAAATGTCTAAGTTTTTTTTTCTGAAAATCTACCTCATCATCTATCTATTTATACTTATTATACAAACCAAACTAAATCACCCATACTTACTTGCCATTGTTTTGCTGGCTGAATTTTCCAAGTCTGTCTCTCTACACTTCAAGCTAAATGACAGAAATAAATACTTCCTTTTAAAACTTTGAAATTGTAAAGTTCCTGTAGCAAATCAAGAATCTTGTCTATCAGTACCTCTGATAAATGCTAGACTGGCTATAAATTGATTACAGACCAGCCTCCACATACATTTGAAATTGATGATCTGAATGCTGGTGGCTGAACTGGCTAAAATTGGTCAAATCATCCTCATTATGCATTTGAATGCTGAATTGGCTATACTATGGTAACATACTCATATCAGCTTCCTTAACTTAGAGAAAAATCTTGTCTCTAAGCTAAATATACTCTGAGTACCTCTGTTAAACCCTGGAGCTGAAATGGCTATAAAATAGTCACAAGTCAATATCCATTTGGATGCTCAGAGTTCTTGTTAACTGAAATGCTTGACGCAAAACAGACTATAACATGGTCACCAATCAGCCTCTTTTTTTTTTTTTTTTTTTTTTTCAATACTAGAGGCTGAACAGACTACAAATGGTTACCAATCAGCCAAACTAGACATTTTTAACTGCTAAAGGCTGAAGAAACTATAAAATCAAATGAATATCATCTATGCAAGACATATTAAGAAAATGACACCAAACGAACTTGTTAAGGTAAAGATACTTTGAAAAACTGGACCAAGGGAAACAAGTTCCCGCACAGCAGATACTGGTAGCCCTACTTTACATGAAAAATAATAATCACAATATGCAGCCCCTTTTTAATGAAAAATGGGCTGGTCCTAACTAATAAAATCTCAAAGACTGGAATGTTCAACTATCATAAATGGAATAATGATATCAAAACCGATTCTTACCTCCGACCATGAGGTTGTAAGCTACTTGATCAGCGTCCCTAGGCTACACACCACTATCACTGTGTGAGTCAACCACTCCTTACACACCATTGGCCCCCGACATTTCAGTCTGAGCATCTATTTCTACCCAGTCCTGCTTGTCTGCGACTGTACACCTGCTTCAACTCAGTTGCTGGGCATGGTTTCTGGTCTGTGTAGACTGTCAGTGGCTTCTTGTATGGAGTGATCTTGCCGACCCTCTTTTTCTCGGGCTTTGTATACCCTGCAAACATAACATTGATGATAATTCATTACAGACACTTAAACTTCTAATTCTAATACAGCTTCCCCATATAGTTCATGGACACTTCAGTCATTTATTATGCAACAATTTACTGGGCGGAATGCAACTGCGACCATTTTATAATGTCAGCTTTCTGTTGCTATGGAAATATGTGTACATTTCTGAGGTACATTCAAAAAAGTTTGCAGAAATCTTCAGTGCCACCATCCTTAGATGGAACAATCTAAAACCTAAACTGTTTGGCTTATATGATAAATATATAGTTTACTTTAAATTTTTCAATGCTGGAGGCTGAACATACTATAAAATGGTTACCTTTTATATATTTCTAACTGGTGGAGGCTAAACAGACTATAAAATGGTTACCACTCAGCCTCTGTATGTTTCTGAAAGCTGGAGGCTGAACGGACTATTAAAGAATTCCACGGAATGCACCTGCTCTGCACCTTTACATTAAGAACTCAATGAAAGTATAATTTTGTCACATATTCGGTCAAAGTCCATTCAGAAGTTCATAAGATACTATCGTTTTCAAGTTTTCCGCTATTTTTAGTAATGATGGCTAGTTGACTCCTGTAACCCCCTCTTGTGGAACCGTACCTGGAAACAGTCCTATGAGGATTGGCTCCGGGTACGGCAGTAAGTTTTCAGTACTATGTATTAAGTAGTTTTACCCATTTAATATATAGTTAACCCATTAATAAAATTACCCCTTGTAAAAATTTCATTCAGTCGCCATCTTGCTAGGGAAAATTATTAATGAATAATGTGGTCAAAACAATGTGTTTATTTTGCATAAAAAGTAACACGATGGTTTCGCGCTCACATCAATAATTGTTGTTTTTCACACCTTTTTTGTCCAAATTACTAATAGAATTCAACAATGAGTAACAGGTTTTTTTTCAATGCATGGACGAATGGCGCCACGGTACTGCGGCTATGGATACGTTCGGCTGAGGTGCAATTCAATCAATTTTGTGGTTTTCTGTAGCGTTAGTGATTATTTTTTTGAAGGGGTGAGGGGAATTAGGGGGCAACTAAAACCAAATTTTCAAAGACGCTCGTAATTACCGTAAATGGCTGTTATTTTGTCAGTGCATATACATGAAGTCCGGCGGTACATTTTCAGTGGCATTTAAAAATACTCACGATACATCTGGGCTGAGTTTTTATAATTTGATGCGAGTTGACTTTTGGCAAGCTTATGTTATGGGACGCATTGACTTGTGGTAAGTTTTAAAAAATTGGGGCGAGTTGTCCTGGTCCGAAATTTTTGCGGGACGAGTTGTCTTGGGTCCGAGTTGTCCTGATTCCGTCAATGCGATATCTGTTGAAGGGATAATACCTTCATAAGCACACAAATAAATATATTATAATGAATACTCAATGTCATTTCGATTGAGATGTGCAACAACACCTGGAAAACTTTACTTGGCGCGCATGACTTAATTTGTTTAAACCGTTTGACGAAAGACATATTCAAGAACGCCCCACTTTGTAGGCATCTGTTTTTGGTCTACATTGCTTATAGCAGAATTGTTAAAAGATGGATACTTTTTAATAAATGTAATTGTCTATTTGTGCAGATTTAACGAGATGGATAGTTGTTTGCACTCTTCAGAAGTCATTTTCTGCGAGCAATTAGCGGGCGATCAAATAATACACATCGGCCGTGTTTTTGCAGTTTATGTACATCAGTCAATATAACGCAAATGACCGACTTGAAGGTTATAATTTTCCCAGGGATCTCCCCAGACCATTAAGGCATGCTGCTTGCAACATGCCTTCCCCTTCAAATTACCTTTGCAACATGCCTTAATTTCCAATTAAAATTTATTAAAGTGCTTTTATTTTCATTTTTAGCCAGTAAAGTTGTTTTAAATGAATTAAGGATCATCAATAAATTATTTATAATGTAAATTTAGGCTAATTTTGACAAAGCATTGCTATATTAAGGATTTTAAAAATTCGATCAACAATTTTATGCTAAAAGCGACATGCCTTCTAAAATTTCTGGGGAGAACACTGTTTTCCGTAGCAAGATGGCGACTTAATGATTTTTTTACAAGGAGTAATTTTATTGATGGATTTACTATATTAAATAGGTAAAACTACTTAATACATAGTATTGAAAACTTACTGCCGTACCTGGAGACCCAGAGTCTCGGGTTATGGTTCAGTACCTGGAGACCCAGGGTCTAGGGATACGGTACTGTACCCGGAGACATTTCCTATCAGAAAATTCAAAAAGTCCTTCCATTGGAATATCATCAATGTTTTTGAACAAGTTTGAAAGCTGGAATCATATCAATTCTATTTCTTCTCTATAGTAATGCTGTGAGCAGGGCCTGACAAATCCACTGTACGGTTGCCCGGGACAAGTGAAAAATTTTTCTGGGCTGCGCTTTTCGATAGTACTGTCCATCAGGTAATAATAAATGCATCAGATATTTAGCTAGTGGCTAATTTGGGCCACTGAAAATGTGGCCTGCTGAACTTTTGGGCCACCACATAAATCTTGGGAGTGTCCAGCACTGATGAATAAATTATATTTCAGCATTTCTTGTTGAAGCTAATTACCGGAGAAATGGATAAAAATTTTGATTTGTCAAGCCCTGTGCGAGTCTAAGTTATTATAGTACAATCATTGTTAAATTACTTGAAAACCTAATCCCTTGTCCTATGACAGCGTTGGAATTGCAACTGCTACTCTGTGTTTTAAAGCGCTTGATTTACATGAAATTAATGATAGATCCCTCGATCCAGATAATCTCTTTAAGAATTTAATCAACTTGGCTGCTTTCCTGAAGTCTAGATCCACAAATCAGCAGCTTTATAACTTGCAATTCGTCACAATAGAGTATATTTATCGAACCATACAAAATAACTGCGAAATAACGAAAGGCTGATTTGAAGGCTGAGGTCCATTTTCCGGGATGCTACAATACTTGAGTTCACTGAGACGCCATTTTCATGCTGCTGATATGAAGGTCGTGCCAAAATATATTTGTACAATAGCCGTATTGCTGTTGTTGTTGTCAGTAATTCCCTCCACTGTTTGGAGAACCACTTGTCGTGAGTTCACCCCAACTTTATTTACGAGTCCCAGAACTGGTTCTACCTACCTACCTGGTTCTACCTGGGTTGAAGGCCGTTGGTAAGCAATGCTTGTACTGGCCTCTTTTAGCAACTTGTCTTGAATTATACTGGTTAATTTTAAACTGTTGGGTGTGCGCAAATTTGACTATATGCTGAATTTCCCTGGTCTTCTCTTCCATGCGGAATTCAGAGAGCTCTTGAAACGGTTGAGTGATTCACTGTTTACACATGCTTCTGGTAACCGGTTCCAGCTGTTCACTACCCGTTGGGAGAAAACTCTATGACGCAGACGAAGTTTACAATGACTTTTCTGTAATTTATGCTTATGTCCCCTGGTTATATCACATACTGGTTTCTTGAAGAATAGATTTGTATCTAATTTATCAATATCATTGAGAATTTTGTAGACTTGTATCATGTCACTTCTGTCTCTTCGATACTGCAGAGATGGTAATCCTAATATTTTCAAACGTTCCTGGTATGGAAGGTCCTTGACTTCTTTAACCAATTTTGTTGCACGACGTTGAACATTTTCCAGTAGATAAATGTCCTTTTTCAAATAAGGTGACCATATAACAGAGCCGTATTCGAGATGAGGTCTAATTAAGGTCTTGTATAATTGTAGAAACATGTCCTTTTCCATATACGAGAAAGTTCTTCCAATAATACCAATTACCTTATTGGCTTTATTTGAACAACTGACTATATGTTTACTGAATTTCAAACTGACCACTGATCACTTATAAACTATTAACGTGCTGATTTAAGTGCGGCGTGTATCTGCCAGGTCACCAAGTCGTATCGAAATAAAAAAAAAAAAAAAAAAAAAAAAAAAAACATACACACACAAAAACCAGATCTACACCCAAGGGTCAAAAGTAATTCCACAAAAATATTTTCCCATAGATCTAGACTTCTATTCCAAATCATCACTTTTTGGTCATTTTTGACTTTTTTTTTTTGGCTTGCGGTTTCGGCCACAAGCCAGTATTCATGTCGTTTAGTGATACCCGAGTTATTTTCGGAAGAAACGATACGTCACGCTCATTCGGAAAATACCAGGAGAGTTGGCATATAATAAAATATGGAGTGGAGTCAACCTATGGAGTGGAGTGTTTTTTTTTGGAGTGGTATTTTGGAGCAGAGGTTTTGCGTGAACTTATCTTACTTAAAATGTCTGGACAAGAAACCATGCCTCACCTTTTTCGGGCAATGACCAGTTGCAAAATGCAAAGGGGCATGTTCTGATTTCTCTCCTGGACTAGCCAGATTATGTGAAATGATATAATAGCATAATACTATGAACCAAACAAGGCCAGGCCACGTATACTTTGGGGAACAATAATTAAACATTATGGCCGTACTGTATATTCATCCGAGTCAGCAGCATTAAGTCTTGGCAGTTTGAAATAGGTTTGCAGGCTGAATTTAAAAGATATATGAATCATGTCAAATTCCTACCAAATCCAATTGTACCTTCTGACTGTTTGAAAAGAAGTATAAGAACTTACTTACCGGCTTACTAGCTGGCTGGTGTGGTAGGCCACTTATATACTTACTTGATTATTGGGTATGTATTTCCGTTTACACAGCCAGCTTATTTGTACACTGACAATGAACTAATGAGCAATAGATCTGGTTTTAATTCCTATAGTCTCTGAGTCAAGGAGATGCCATCATCTAACACCCTGCTACTTATCAAGAAAAAAAAATATAAAAAAACCCACTCCACTCCAAGGCTCCACTCCAAAGGTTGACTCCACTCTATATTTAAGTATATGCCAGAGAGTTCGTTATGCAACGATTCGTTCTAACCTTTTTTTTATACCTTCGCGTACGTCATAAAATTCATACAATTTCGCCTACTACTTTGCCTCGATGCCATTTTTTGTATCCACATCCGACAATAGGTAAATGTATATGATCGCCCACATGGTACTGATCAGACTGCGCAAAATGCAATCTGATAGGTACCTTTGTTGGTCGCATATGGCATAAAGCAGGATTCTCCTATGAATCGCCAATGGCATGTTTCAAGGGAGGTAATACTTATATAATTTGCAACAAGTCTTCGTTAATTTTGTATTGCTCAGTAGACTAAATTATTAAAGGTAAAGATAATTTTTTAAACAACATGATAAATATACAAATTTGAACGCAAATAATTACACGTCCGAGTGATAGCCAGCAGAATATACATATTTTTAAAAGCTTGACGTATTACTGTATATTCACCTTTCACTAATAAAAATAAATAAATTAAATTAAAAAAATTGGAATACAAGAATACAAGAATACAAATTGGTGCAACAAACACGTTACCTCCTATGCAGAATAACTGCGTCATCTTTCTACATTATTTTATGGGCAAACTTACATGGAGTAACAATATGATGAAACCTTGAGTTAAAGTCTATTTGTATTTCTATTTACATTAGGACATGCTATTTCTACCCTGTTTGCGCATTGTCACAAAAACCACTCAACCAAAAAACGTTAAGTATACGCCACCGACGGTGATAATGCCGCAGACGCATGAACAGTAAAGTAATACACATGTAGATCTACCTAGTTTCTGCTAGTAGCAGGAGAAACTAGACTGAATACAAAATGAATCCGAGCAGCTCAGAAATCCATCATTATGATTCATGATTGTCAAGAACCTGCCCACATGCTTATGACGTATACAATAGTAGAAGAAAGCCAATTAACTATAATCAGTTTGACAACACCGCATCACTCTATATTAGGCTACCTTTGCTAGTGTCGAGATTCCATTATGTGCACAGTTAGGCCTACTGGGTGCAGAAGCTAAATGTGACTGACTTTCACGCCGTGTTGATGCCGTGTTGATGCTTTGCATCAATGTTTTCTTGTAACACTCTCTAATGTTGCCTTTTTACTTCACCTATACAAATGTACAGAGAAATATTTACACGTGTCGACGATTTCCTTAGATGGACATTTACTGGGCTGAACAACACGCACTCATGCAATGTCACGCGTAAGCGATGTCACGGATAATTCGGTAAGTTGATCGGCTGACGTAACGTTTGATACGTCATGTCATAGTGACGGCTGTCGAACGTCATTACCAAACACGTTGGTAAAAATTCTTCGTCCTTTCCTTGGCGTTAAATTAGCCAGAACTTCACAAATAAGTAACAAAATTTATGTGAAAACATAGGATAAATATAAGAGATAAATTTCATTTTTCGGAAGTTCGTGGAAGTATGAATGCAATGGGTTCCGTGCTTTGTTGTTCCCAAATGGTGTAAAGCAAGTTATTATCTCAAACAATAGCAGCATGCATTTTCTTCTCAGAGTGTCAAAATTTTCTTCTAATCAATGTCACTGATGCTACTAAAACCAAAAATATAGTTCAGTGAATATAAATTTGTTGTCTTCTTTTGATGCCAAGTTCAGATGTGCCAAGATTCCATAGACATTGGTTTGAAATAGTCTTTCCTAAAATTTTGATTCAAACTAAATGCGACTCAGCGACCGTATAAAAAAGACTTGAAATAGGTCCAGAAAGTAATTTTACTTTAGACATGCCTAACGACCAAAACGCTGGAAAACTCTGTGTGTGTGTGTGTGTGTGTGTGTGTGTGTGTGTTTAAAAATTTCCTTAATCTGTTTTTTCAATAAATTCTACACTTGTTTTTACCTCACACCTGTAGATAATGCCGCCATTCAAGAAGTTAAGAAATTAATTACTTTGCTAAGTAAAATTAGCAACAGAAAGTGCACTAACAGTTCGGTTCACTTAAACAACTCATGAACATTTCACTGTCTTAGCTGGGCAAGCCTTCCTTTTAAAAGCAAATTTTATATACTTATCAGTCATTGAAACGACTGCCTAGTTAAAGCTGAGAAATTATAGTATGCTTTTCTCTGTCTTTCATCGCCAGATATTACCAGGGTCACTAATGAGACTTGAGTAGCCGAAACTTCGAAGTATGACCAATGTTCCTACCGCCAGAAGCATACCAAGGCTGCTGAGCAGGTGCAGCAAAGAGCAGCTCGATATGTGTGCGATAACTACACAGACAAGGCCCGATGCTGTGTTAACGGAATGATACACAATCTCCAATGGGACAGTCCACTGGATCGACGCCGTGCAAGTAGACAATACAATACAATACAATACAATACAATACAATACAATACAATACAATACAATACAATACAATACAATACAATACAATACAATACAACACAACACAATACAATACAATACAATATAAACTTTATTCATAGTCGGGCGTTACAACATCTAAACGTTAGCTATGAATAGCTATTTACCGACTTAACAAGTATTTACAGCCCATTTAAGACATAGCAGTAATCAAGCACAAGATACAATTATAATGTTGCATGCAGCATATTTAAAGCTATAATAACAGTAAAGATTATTATCATGAAAACATTTTGTAACATTTACATAAAAGCATATGATCTTTAAGAGCAGATATAAACATTTAAGCAATTAAAATAAATAAATAAACCAGCAGCACATATAGCAGCACCGTCTTTGCACCCCATCATTTGTTCAGTAAAAAGTAAATCAGTTCTTGTTACAATTGTTAAAGACTCCTGCGCAGAACATACAAGCTACATGGCATGCGCCCTTGAGCTATAAGAGAAAAGGTAACAAAGATAAGATGCAAAGACTGGTGTGTCAGACTGCAGATACCCTTTAAAATACAGCATGGCCTAACAGACATGGGCAGCGAATCCTACCTTAGGCGGAGCGACAGGAGGACTAGAGGTTCAAATAGGTTCTTCCAGAGGCGAACGGTCCATGAATTGTACAACAATTCTTTCTTCCCGAGAACTGTTATGGACTGGAACCAGCTACCACTTCAGGTCATCTCTGCCACGAGCCTGGAAGAGTTACTAGTAAGAGTAGGACTTCTTGCAGTCCTGCTCACCACTGATATACAGCATGCGGTCTGCATGTACTTTTTTTTTTTAAAGATTTTAAATTGTATAGGGCTACAGCTTTTCCTGTTCACTATGTATAGCCCCCGTTTAATCACTAGACGTTTCAGAAGGATCCCGTATTTGGAAGAAGAAAAAGAAGAAGAAGACGAAGAAGAACAAGAAGAAGAATTGTACCCTGACTGTAGGTGGTGTTGTGCCGTATGGCGGCTGTAAAACGCCTCCCCATACATCAGCCATATTGCAGATTATATTTTGTTTTTGTCCTTCAAGATCAGAGGATATATTCTGAGAAATCTGAACTTTCTGACTGGTTTAAAATTTTATTCCAAATCATCACTCTTTGGTCATTTTGACCGTTTTTGAAACGACAGCCTTATTAAAGTTAGGAAATTACAGTATGCTTTTCTCTGTCTTTTATTACCAGATATTGTGAGGGTCACTGATTGGGTGTGAGTAGCCGAAACTTCGAAGTATGGCCCATGTTCCTTCTTTTGAATGTGTTCTCTGCTCTTGAAGGAACTCTTTAATATTTCAATTTAGTGCATTTACATGTTTACAAGAAAATTAATTCTTGCAGTTTTCCTTGCGCTATCAATAAACACACACTGGACTGACATTCAACACAGGCAACAAAGACAACGTACAGGAAACTTGCTTGTTCCTCTAGACCGGATAAGTTTGGCTCAAAAGTATAGCCCCACGGACCGTCGGACCCTCGATTCTTGAAATAGGAATCAAAACTTTTCCTCAGTTGACATGTATATTCAAGAAATGCTTGAAAGCTAAGTTTGGGCTACGATGATGACCATGACAACGAGTTGGTGAAGAAACTTGTTTAGCACAATGATCATATCAGACGGAATTTATTCGAAAATATGGTTTGACGATGAGGGGGTCCGTAAGAATAATAACTTGAAATTTGAATGAAGAAGTATGAGAAAACAATCGAGTTTTGTAGTACGTTGCCTTCGTTGACAGTGTTGAATGCCAGACCCGTGCGAAACAACAACTATGGCTGGAAAGCGAAATGAATCAGGCAACATACAAGTTTACAGATCTCAGTTCTCTCCCCTCAATTTCAAGACTTAGCACAAATTCTGAAAACAACCAGTTTCAACCGACATGGAGACATTGTGATAAATGTGACTAAAATCCAATTCTAATGCACTTACGTATGTGACGCGACGTCTGATTGGATAACGTCAAAAATTTGCGACAGCATATCCTGCGATATACTGTCGGAAACCCGAAGTCATTACGTAACGTCGCTTCTCATTGGTTGACGTTTGGTTTTACGCTGCTGAAAGCGATTGCAATGGGTGCAAAGAAGTACACTTTGAAAGGTTAAAGTGTGAAAAAGTGCATTAGAATGGAGATAACTATATTGAAAATTGTCATTTGGGGAGGTAAATCGTCGGTTTTATGGTCGTGGCGCGTCGCCGTAAAACGAAATTTCCGACATAAAACCGACGATTTACCTCCCCAAATGACAATTTTGAATACAGTTATCCCCTAAATATAAAATTTAAACCCACGCTGCTAAAGTACAGGATGAACAACTGCAATGATAATTATAGATTTCTTGAATTATTCATTTACCTTTCTACTGGTATCAAAACAACCGTTATGTTGGGTAGAACTGACAAAAAATATTTCCAGTAAACATGAAATACACTAAAGTCTATGGAAAAATCAACTTTGTGGAATTACTTTAAATTGACCCTTGACAGTAGATGGTCTGTATGAAAAAAATCTGCAGGAAAAAAACTTCCATTTCATTTTTGGAAAATAGCCATCAGAGCAAATGGCTTATCCCTCGACAAAAGGCAATATGGACCTTGTTAAACAGTGTGCACTTCAAAACATATACTGAGCCAAAATAAAAACTTGACTGTTGATAGCTTGTCATTGTTTTTGAAACACCAACATTTTCGGAAAACTCACACCAATATTTTGTGAGTTGAAACTGATCAAATATTCCTTTCTCTCAATTCCTGGTAAAGAATTAGGGCATTTGAATAACTGGAAACACTCAAACTTGTTCTAGAAAAGACAGGGGTCAATTTTCAGAAAAAGGCAAAATTGAAAACGTGAACAAATTTTCAGTAGAAAGAAAATGTACCAATTCTATCGTAAAAGCAGTACAATACATAATCTTTATTTCAACTGTGATGTTGACGGCTGATTTTGGCGTAGCATTATATAAACATACTGCGAGTCAAGCGACTTTATTCGGTGTTTGATTGTTTTCATGAACCAAGTCAATGTCTCTGGCTATCAGAAAAAGGTTTCTGAGACTAATGGTTATGTAACGACTTCAATCGATGGATGGATGGATGACTTGCGATTTTACGTCCTTTTCAACAGTAATTCAGTTATATCAGGAGGACTGGACGATGATAATGAAAGGCTGTGTGCAATGGAACCCCGTTTACGGTAGGAAAGATTCTCACCTCAAGCGGGGCTCGAACCCGGTCCGCTAGATCAGTAGGCCAGCGCTTAACCCACTGACTATGTACAATCGAACGTCAAACGTATTTTGCGACATTAAAATCAGTGCACAGAATCTCAATTTCAGTTATCCTCTTATTTTCAGATAAGAATAACATTATGATAGTAAAACAGAAATTGAAATGTATGCATGAATTTACTTTTGCTATCAGGGTAGAATGTCTACATAGCAATTTGCTAGCACAGTTACTAATGCAGAACTGCGCCAGTGCAAAACTTGCAAAAAGTAAACAAAGGATTTTACAAGTTCACTTGAGTGGGAAAAAAGTGCACATGGTGCACATATTCAACAACAATACATTGATATATGTCATATGTCTGGTTTCTCAAAACCCAAGAAATGACAGAAAAAATAAAACCGTCAACATGATTATCTAACACTCAGACCAACTGCCAACATCTAGTAAGTGAATTTTGACAAACCAGTTTTTAGGGGAGGTTGAATGGCGGGGGGGGGGGGGGGGGTGAGACATCTGAAGGATGCAGATGAGGCACAGATACATGTAGTTAGAAGTTATGGACACTGTGAGGATACATTATAGCACAATCATCAATATTCTAAAAGGTATACCGACGTGCGACCAGTGGCGGCAATTTACGTTTATATTGTAACCTTTTATTACCATTCTACATGATTAAGGCCTTTAGTTAGTCTTTATTTAAATTAGATATACTAGGGGTAACTGTCGTTATTATACCGATTTTTAGGTAGACTGTAATATTTGTCTGGAACAGGTCCTCGAAATAGGTCACAAACAAACAGTAAATCACGCACCTTGTGGTCTCTAGCCAGTAATGGTAGCACCCCCGCCTCTCCCCCGGAAAAAAGATGCAAAAAAACTGATATGAAACACTGCAAAGAGACATCCAGGGGCAATGACTCAACAATCATAAAAGTGCGAGTTGTCGTTCTTGTGTGTGACATACATGTATTACGCTGACCAGATTTCTATAAATGTGATGTATCGTGAAAATATTCAAAGAGTATTGAAGTTATGGAGCCAACATGAAACTCCAAAGCGCGGACATTGGAATAGTGTATGAAGCCATCAAGGGGAATTAGCTAATGATCTAGGAAACCTAGAGTTGCTATTCTTAAATGAAATGAAATCAAATGAAATGACATCAAATCTTTATTTGGTCTAAAAACCCATATAAATGTTGGATTGTCACCAAAACATGAACAATAACTGGGCTGACAATTAATATACCAGAATAAAACAATTAATTAAAGGAAGAAACAAAATGTGAAATATCATCAGGGTGTTTTCTAATTAACTGAGAAATGACCTGTTCTACATATCAATGAAGTATCCTGAAAATATGGACACAACTCTGCCGAAAGAGACATCAGAAGTGAGATGACTGAAAAAGTATGAAAGCAAGGGTTACCATTCTTGTACGCGACACTTTGCCATCACATTTTCTCCATAACTGTGAAGCTTTCATAGAAATGTTGTCGAGAGTATTCAATTTATAAAGCTGACACCTACTTAATTAGATACGACCCCTTTAATAATTTTGATAGAGGAGACCATGTATAAGTGTTTACAAAACAAAATATTGAGACTAGTAATAATTGAGCCGCGACACGACAAAACCAACAATGTGGTTGTGCGCCCAGCGCAGACTCAGATCAGCCTGGGCATCCGCCCAGTCTGATCAGAGTCTTCGCTGTCCGCATGGAGGTAGCTCAGACCTTTAGCTACCCTTTGAGCACTTAATAAAGAGCCTGTTCGAACTTGGCGGATGCCCAGGCTGATCTGAGTCTGCACTATCTCAGCAAAGAATCTTATAGCTTTCCAGTAGAGAATAACAATCAAAACATGCAATAACTCTTGGTAATCAAATTTTGTGGCCATCAGATTTCCTTGAATACAGTTGTCTCTGGATGTGCAGGACCTCTAAACAACGACTCCTTCGGGTGAAATGGGAGTAACTGACGGAAAAAATGGTTTTGTCCATGCTTCTCTATATTGATTCCCCGTTTCAGGAAATTTGATAAAAGATGGCTTACCGATGTCGTTTTTCAAATATCTGACTTCGAACACGTCGATTTTCCTCATTTCAATATAGACGTTATAACACTACTGCATACACACCCATTAAAAACCTTTTTTAATCACACCATTAAAACCTCCCATTAAAAGTCCATTAAAAATGGTTATATCAATGGTCATTTTTAATGGAGAAAGAAAGCTAAAAGTATAAAAAAAAATCATAAAGCTCATTTACTAGTATTCTTGTTTCAAGAGATAAACAGTCCCAATAACCAGTAAATGTTACGTCCTAATCGGTGAATGCAATAAACATGGAGCTTTAATAAATTCGGATCATAGCCTCGATCAATCGTGGCACTTCGGCCAATTCCGTATCCTGAATTAAACTATATCGAAGATATCGGCGAGTATGTCCGATTGAGCCTCGATATGTCTTATATAGGTCACTGTTTTCTGAGAATACTCCAGAAAAATAGAAAAGCATTGGTTCAATTTTGTTTTATTTAACTAAAAACTTGTGTTAGAACATTATTTATTATATACGCCTAGACAGTTTAGCTAACATAAAACAAGCGACAGCCAGATGAGATGGCTCTAATCAAGAGCTGACAAGGTACAATGCAAACAAAAAACTGGAAGCTAAGAGCATGTAGCTCAACATGCATGAGCAGTTTTGCTGTCCTTACACAAACAGTCACCGGTAATACAGGTCACCTTAAAAATCACCAGCTACCGTATCTCACCTTACAACAACACCACAGCTTACGTAGAAACACTGTTATTACACAGTAAAGCTAAATCAGTATGATTTTTCATTTGAAATGTAACTCAGTGAACAATTTGACAGTATAACTCTATCAATAACAACAACAAAAAAAATAAATAAATAAATAAATAACATACGCTGTGACCATTCACTGTATTGATTAACAAAAGTTATCATTATGCAGCAAAGACAATTTTGCAAAACAGGTTACCAGACACTGCCAGACAGCATAGCTCACTTATAAAAATGCTTCATGTGTGTAGCTTATATAAAAGAAACTGTCACTGAACAAAAAGCAGGCAAAATAAAAATAAACAAATAAAAATACCGATAATGCTATCAGTTTCATAAGCATTATATTCGGATATAGGTAGTGGAGTACGACTTTGATAGCATTCTGTGGTGCAAGCTCACTATACTACTAGATATACAAATGGGCTTTCTTCCCAGACCAAGCTGCTATGACTGTTCATATATATATACAGGCACATCCGTAGCAGTTCAGTTAAGGCTACTGCATTACTCTACACAATACTTTGGCGTCATCGCAAGCTATAAAAAGAAGCTCCGAACGACTGTAGAGCTGCGATGCAAACAAAGGTTTTAACAAGATTATCAAGCCACATAGAAAGTCCTTGGTATTCAGCTAAATTTTTATATGATTTACGAGTTGGGACTTATGATCCGGGTACTTTGACCACTCGAACCAAGTACAAGACACCTTAGTTAAATATGTTGCATGCTTCAGCCAAATAGAAAACTTTCCAAAGAATATTCCCTCAAAGGTTACAACCCTCTTTTATGTACTGCCCGTACAAGTTAGCTAGATTCATCTGGGTAACTTTGCAGAATTTTCTGTACACCACAGATCACTTAGGAAAATATGCAGTCTAAAACTCAAGAGGTCAGCTCACTCCAAGCAGATCCTAAATAATATACAAAAAGTCAAAGATTAAGAAAGAAAGCTAAAAACAATGACAATAATAGTAAAGTACAACAGAAACACCGCCTTGGAACGGTCATTAATAACTAACTGATGCTTACCGGTTTTACATGCGCATATAAACCTTGGCCTGGATTATGTTGCGACTCAGAAACATAAAAGTTATTCGGTCCAGATGAAGAACTTCTAAAACATAAATGGATCAAAACAACAAACATATAAATCAGTCCGTCTTTCGAAAGGGTTTGTGGGTAGGCAAAGTGTGCATGTAATACGCGTCAGAAGACATTACCCTCAGGTAACGCTGCGGAAATAGCCATACTTCAGTAGACACCCCCTTTTGCTTCGCAGCGGAAACAGTGTACTTCATCTTGTTGCGAAGCGGAAATAACCCTCCTCCAAACTCATTACCCCTTTGTTGTGCAGAAATCAACATTTGGTCATATCTTTGTGATCGATTTAGCAGTTTAGAATATCAAACTTCATGACCAGCCTAGACTGTATCAATGATCACTGTTTGTAAAGGAAAACAGCGTTTTACCATTAGCGCTGGCCCTTGTAGCAAGTAAGTAACGTCATTATTTAGAGAGGGTATGACACAGTTGTAGAGTTGTTTGCCTCCTCCCTCTCGTAGCAATACCTCCCTGCCCCGAAAAGGTGGCTTTGATATTTTCATACATATGCAACAATGGATTTTTGGCTACCCGAATAACCGATACTTTATTATGGGGAACTCATATAAATTAACCAATAAAAACACCATTTCTTGTTTTATCGTTAAGGCCTTAACAGCTTTTAAAAGAAAATTTCCTCAGCTTTTTAAAGAATATTTTTTCAACACTTTCCTTTTCTGTTAAATCGGTCCCTTTTAGACATGAAGAGCACTACCATAGCTCCTATTTGTTTCTATGGGAATGCTAACGCTGAACTGATCTTTTCTGTGTTGAAACAATGATTGTATGATTATATGAATAATTATTTTGAGGCCCTTATGGGATTATATGCATATTTTAATTCTGCGTTATTTGGCATAATTTTTGGAGATGTAAAATAAAAACATTTTGGTCCATTATTTCGATTTTGTGCACCGACTGTCGTTAATTTCACTATTAATTTACATCTTCCGACCACGGAAATTTTTCCAATATCTGCCACCGGAGTCATTGTTGGAGATGGTGAAATGTTCCGGAACAGATATGCCAGTATTCTGTAAAAAAAATCGCCAGAACCGCATTTGTCTATCGATAAACCTTTGTTTTTTTCTATCGATAAATCTGTTGTTTTTTTTTTTTGTTGTTGTTGTTGTTTTTGTTTGTTTGTTTGTTTCAGGAAGCAACAACCACCAAAATCGAAATAGGTTTTCGGTCTTTCCTTTTTCGCTATAAGAGGGTATATGTGTACATGTCTGTGGTTTTGCGCAAAGTTTTGCGTATGTATGTACGCGTAATCGTTCATCTGTGCGTATCTTCATCTTCCTGCAAGACTGCATGTGTATTTATGTTTGAGGATATCTGCAAATGTTGGGTATAATGAGGCAGATATCCCGCGGAAAAGGTTAATTGTCTACTGTAAAGTAAAGCTAACGCTTATTTTCTCGTGTTTGTCTGTATTCTTGTCCGTCTGTCTCTCTGAGTACAAATAAGAATGAAGAAATGATCAGAAATGGTTTCATGGTTTTTACTGCTGTGGGCATGGATATCTTCTTATATAAGTGCAAATATTAATGTGTGGATGTGGGGGACGAGACCTGGAAATCCCACAATATACCAAGGTCTTTTTTTACCCTTTCCCGATAGGGGAAAGAGAATTATGAGGGAAAAGTGACTCAAGGAGGTGGGGATAGTCAACTATATAGCCGCCCTTCCTGTAGCCATTTTCCGGAGACGAAAGTGGGGAAACTACTTTATGAGAGCCTCTACTTAAACTCTTTTCAGCTATATCACTAACGTTACTTACTACCGAGCTCTATGCTGATGAAACCAGACACTAGGCAAGCATCACGGCCGAAGGCCCCCGTACAGGGTCAGTGCACCAGGTACAGCCGAGTTGATCCTGGGAAATAACTAGGGTCACAAGCAGTGCCCAGGTTGAGCTGACCTCAGCATTTGTTGATTATAGCCCTTAAAATGGCCTGAAAATATTAAAACAATGCATATACAATATTACTGTGACTCAAATTTTCTGTATAAGGTAAATAGTAAAGTCATTAAGAGGTCAAACCACCACTTGCTATAGTCTAGAGTGTTACCACAGGAACCTTAAGCCTGAACAAACAAAGGTACTGGGACGAAGCATTCTAGTAAAGGGGAACTACTTCTAAAGTAGCGCTGTTTTGGCTGCGCTACTAAAAAGAAATGTTTTCTTATAGTAGCGCTATTTCCGCCACTGGTACAGTATGTGCTTGTTTTGCTTCTAAATGGTGACCTTTTTCGAGGACCTGTCACAGACAAGAGTTACAATCAACTTAAAAAGAATAAAACGGTATAATAACGGCAGTTATCCCCCTGTATATTTAATCCAAATATAGACTAACTTAATACATGTACCTTAAGTAGGTTACAGGGTAAAACAAAACTGGCCACCTCTGGTTGCATGCCAGTTGCTCCACTGCACTACTAAAATAATGTCTTCTGAAGTAGTGCTGTTTCCGCTGCGTTACTAAAAGGGAATGTCTTCTGAAGAAGCATGCACTGTATCAGCTGTGCTACTTTTGGGGCATGTCTGCGGAAGCAGCACTAGCTCTACTGCGCTACTAAAGGGAGGTTTCTCAGTCTGAAAAAGTGCTATTTTAGCTGCGCTAATAAAAGGAGGTGTCTTCCGAAGTATCGTAACATTCGCTGCGCTACTAAAAGGTAACTTTGTCTTCTAAAGTAGCGCTCTTTCCTCTGTACTGCTGAAGAGTGATGAAGAAGCGGAATTACGCTCAGCGACTAAAGAGTGATGTCTTTTCTGCTGCATTTCTAGCGAGAGGTGTTTAAAAAGTAGGCTGATTCCGCCGCACTACTAAAAAGTGGAGCCTTCTTAAGTAAGGCTATTAACCCATGCGCTCCTAAAATGGAATGTCTTCTGAGGTAGCACTATTTCCACTGGGCTACTAACCTGAGTTGTCTTCTGGAGCACTGCTAGAAGCAGCGATATTTCTACTGTGCTACCGAAGGGATAGTTCTTCTGGACTAGCGTTATTTCTCCTGTGCTGGATGAGATTGTGTTGTAGTTCGCATCCGATGACTTATCCCCTTTTTAACTGGAGTTACGAAGGCTCTACACCAGTCTGCTGGCAATATACAAATTTGAATAATACTCGACAGGATACGACAAAACCAACAAAGTGGCATAGGCGCCCAGCGAAGACACAGATCATCCTAAGTATCCGCTCAATTTGATCAGAGTATTTGCTGTCGATTAGCTACCATTTAAGCGCACAGA
Organism: Ctena decussata; assembly: GCA_963989385.1. NCBI lineage: Eukaryota > Metazoa > Mollusca > Bivalvia > Lucinida > Lucinidae > Ctena > Ctena decussata. Next base: position 122,609,168 of record OZ022498.1, read on the forward strand.
GAGGACTCTGATCAAACTAAGTGGATGCCCAGGCTGATCTGAGTCTTCGCGTGGCGCATATGCCAATTACTTGATTTTATCGTTTGGCGGCTCAACTATGTAGACCGCTCGCCGAGAACTTGCAAAGTTGAAGCTATTTTCCCTGTCGGCCCTATAGCAAGTGTGGGTTGAGCCTGTCTGGAGCCTAGTTTTTAGGTTCTAAGCCTCTTTACAAACATTATGAACAGATAAGTCGCAACACGATCTGTATCTTCAATATTTATTCGCTTATGCAGATAGCATCTTGTAAATTCGAAAGAGGTAAAAAAAAAAAGCTAGGTCTCCTAAGGAACAAATTGTTCACAAGTGCTACCGAAAATTTCCAAGTTTTCGAAATTTAAGTCAACTTCTATCGTTACTAACCATAGGACCATGAGGCCCTCAATCGCTCACCTCAGTAAAAAGGTCAAAGGTCAAACCAGGGTTATCATTTGAACAAGCCTGATAGTTTGAAACTGTCAACATATGAGAGACATTGGTTAAAGATTAAAAATGACCCTGACGTCTATTATTCAAAAATGCTCATGTACTCATTAAGTTGACTGTATTCATTTACTTTTGCAGCAAAATCTTCTAAAATTCTATGAACTCTTATGTTTTTTAAGCTTTTCTCCATATAAAAGCACGGGAAAGCAAAACTGATATCTTGCCGTAAAAAAGGTCAAGGTCTACCCAAGGGCATCGTTTGAATAATCTTGGTAGTACTCGGGTATCCGATGATACATACCAAGTTTCAAGGCGCCATCGGTCCATTGGTTCTGAAGATGAAGATTTAAAAGATTTTTACCATAATATGAGCCGCGACACGACAAAACCAACAAAGTGGTTGTGCGCCCAGCGCAGACTCAGATCAGCCTGGGCATCCGCCCAGTCTGATCAGAGTCCTCGCTGTCCGCATGAAGGTAGCTTAGACCCGTAGCTACCCTTTAAGCGCTTAGCAAAGAGTCTGATCAGACTGAGCGGATGTCCAGGCTGATCTGAGTCTGTGCTTAGCGCACAATCACATTGTTGGTTTTCTCGTGTCGCGGCTCAAATTTTATGAGCTTAAAAGCCATGTTGGTTACATGACCTGGAACACATTAAAAATCGTTCCCGCAAGCCCTGGTGGCTCTATATGAAATATGGTTACAACTGGCCAAGTGGTTTTAAGTACTTATTTGAAATTGTCGACTGAATATGAGAGAACTTGGTCAAAGGTGAAAGAATGACCTTGACCTCTTGTATTCACAGATCTTCATGTACTCATTTAGATTACTGTATAAACCAATTTTTATTCCAAAATCTTCTGTAATTTCGATAAACTCTTATGTTCTAGCGTTTTGCCCATATAAAAGCACCAGAAAGCAAATTTGACCTTGCTGTTGAAAAAGTCAAAGTCAACCCAAGATCATCATTTGAAAAATCTTGAAAGTACTTGAGTACCCGTTGCTATTTATCAAGTTTCAAAGCCACTCGTCAATTGTTTCAGGAGAAGAAGAGTTTTTAAGTTTTTTTTACCATATATGGGTATGGCGGCCATGTTGATAATGGACCTCATTCGCTCTTTATGAAATTTGGTTACAATTGGCCCATATGTTTTTGAACAGATGTTTGAAATTTTCGAAATATGAGAGATGTGGGTCAATGGTCAAGACCTCTTGAACTCACAAATTTTCATGCTCTCATGAAGATGACTGTATTTATCATAATTTACGCCAAAACCTTCAACAATTTCCATGAAATTTTATGCACTAAGCATTAGAAAGGAAATTTAACATTGCCGGAAAGAGGTCAAGGTCAACCCAAGGTCAGCATTTGAATACTCTTGGTAGTACTTGTGTAGCCGATGCTTCATAACAAGTTTCATTGTCATCGCTTTAATTGTTTTGGAGAAGATTTCTTAAGGTGTCTATTATGTATGGGCGTGGCAGCCATGTTGTTAATGTGACCCAGACCATTTGAACAATATTTATCGATACAGGTGCCACATCGTCGGGCTGAGAATGTACAAATGAAGAGAGTAGTTTAACATGTCGTTCCCGCAAACCCTGAAAGCTCTGTATGAAGTTTGATTACAATCGGCGTGGTTTCAGAGGAGAAGTGTTGTTTGAAATTCGGACGGATGACGACGGACGACAGATGGACAGACGACGAAGGACAATGGAGCCTGCCTATCCGATAAGCTCCCCTGGAGGATTCTGCTCAGGTGAGCTAAAATCGAATAATGTTCACACTGTAAATCGTGATTGATAGCGGATTTAGCTCATCACAGACTTCAACTAGTAATTATATAGCTTTATGAGTGTTTGGAACACCGAATCATCATTGACACATGACCTCCAGACAATAAGAGTTCTGGGTTAACACAGCCTAAGAACGACTATCCTAATCCGAAATAGGACACAGCGGTGACTATACTACTCCACACGAGGCCCCATAAATGATACTTTTTCAACCCGTATAGACTGGCTGCGTGGCAACGCGCGTGTACCCGTAAATCGTTGGGCACGGAGCAGCAAGGCGGAGCACGGAGTTTATTTACAAGGGAAAGTCACTTCAGATTCGAAGGACAAAAAGGAAAGAGGTAGGTTTACATGCTGTTTTACTTAAATTGGTTTGGCAAACCTTGGAGAGTAAATACACCAAACAAAACCCGAATTCTTGCTCATACAGTATTCTGGAGCTGTTGAAGTCATAAATACGTTTAAAATTTACCAAGTAATATTAATAAACGCATAATTCAATATAGATGTTTTTTAGGCATTTGTCAATAAAAGTTTCATCAAGATTGTTTTATGATTCCACCATGAAATGGCTTATTGCAACACACCACCCATTTTCAAAGTCATGGTATAATAACGGATACCTTTCTGGACGGTTACTGTTTTACCCGAGAAACGCCCGTGTTATCCCGCAATGCCCAGTGAGGTATAGGCCTATTCGTAATTTATGGTTGGTTCTGGTCGGTTCAACGTAGAGATTCTAACAAGCTGAAGATGCTGATGCATGAATGACGCGATAAAATTAGAATTGTCAAGAATGCTGCCTCAGAAGAGCTGTTTGCAGGTGAAGTCTTGAGCTTGTGCTAATATAAGCTAACATAAGATATATTGGTTGATATTGATAAGTTCATATTAAAACTTACATCATTGTCAGGGAATCCCACTTTAAAAAAAAAGTCACGTGTAAACAATTGCTATGCTACGCCGTGTTTCTCCGTGCTCAACGATTTACGAGTACACTGACCGGTAGTCAATACAGGTTGATTACACCAGGAATGTTTCTCCTGCACAAAGACTGATATGTTTTACTCGATGTCCATGTGAAACGGTTTATGGATGGTAGAAGAAACAAATTGTTTAGCCATGTATGTATTTTTAGCTGTACATTGTTTCATTATGACAAAATAGTCTTAAGAATTTTCTCCTTAAAACTGATACAGAATTCCTACATGAAATTTGAAACCGTTTATCCAGACAAGCGTATATAAAAGGATTTATAACATTGTTGATGAAATACAAGCGATAAAACAAGTAGTAGACCATAAATGATTCAGGATCCATTGTGGACATAGATGGCACTATAAATGTTAAAACTGCATAAACAAGATATGTCACAATAAACAGTAGTGTCAGAATACACCAGATAGTCGTTTTATATGGAATTTTTCTGGACCCTATCTTAGAAATTCGACTACAAGAGGCGGACAGCTCGCTGACGTTTCTAACCTCTTCAGTAGCTGCAACCGAACCCTGCAGAGATGTTGAACTCACAGAAACACTATGAGTATTTTCTCCTATAGAGGCTTTGCCTTCTTTTCTCTTAATTGTTTTCTTTGTGACTTTTATTTTACAACCATCAGGATTGTATGCCCTGGAATTTAAAACGTTTACTGGTACTTTGCATTTTTTCGACCTCTTCTTCATTTTGCTTAAACCTAGCTGGAAATTATCCAGTCTGTTTGTTTTTGACCTCAAATGTTGAACTACCGTACGTCCAATTGCAGAATACATAGCTAGTAATGTGACAGCTACGACAATCATACAAAATGTCATTAGGCATTTATAAATAATCCGCCATATACTGTTTTCAAAGTTTTTCTCTGTGAAACACATATACACAGTGGTTGTAGTATTGTATCTATTAGTCTTTTCAGTTGTGCTTATACCACACATTACTGGCGCGGGAAGAGAAATAAGAAGTGACAGAAACACGATTAAACACAATATTTTGATTGCTTGTTCAGGAACAATCTGTTTCTTCAGAGGCTGGCAAACCTTCCTGTATCTGTCCACAGAAATCAGAAGCAGTGTAAAAGCTGCTACAGATGTTTCAAATGTGTTTAAGAAACATCTGGTTTTACAAAGCACTGGGGAATGGAATGAAAAGTGTGATCTGATTTTTACTATCTCCGCTGGTATTAGAATGACACATGTTAGTATGTCAATTATTGCTAGACAAATCACAAATATTCTGAAATTGCTGTTATTATACTGTTTGCTCTGAGCAAATACCAGCAAAACTAGAGAATTACCGAGCACTCCAACTGTGACAAACACTCCCAATATTACTACATTGGGGATCAATGCGTTTGCATAACGTGAGTTCAGTTCCTCTAATGACTCGTATAACACAGAAGACACGTTCTGGGATGAGTTTTCGTAAGACTCCAGTGCTGATTCTGTTGAGCTTGTTGATGCTTCATTTAACATTGTCACCTGTGTAGAAGAAAGAAAATATGACAATGTATGCATGAGCCACGAAAAAAAAATGAAATAAAAAGAGCTGCAGGTGCTCGTTTCACTAAACACAATAAGCTTAAGATTTTCGTAGGTTCCATACAAACTGCAAAGAACATACGAAAATATTAGGCTCAAGATGTTAAGTGAAGCGCCTACCTGGGGCCGTATTCATAAAACAACTTAAGTCGTTGCTATGCTGTTTCTAAGGCTAAATTTCTTAGAAAGAGATTCCCTACAACTATGAAATTTGCTCTGGAGGAACAGTCTTACAAAGACTGTTCCTCCAGAGCAAATTTCATAGTTGTATGGAATCTCCTTTATAGATATTTAGCCTTAGCAACAGCATAGCAACGACTTAAGTGGCTTTATGAATACGGCCCCTGGTCTCATGGATTATGGGATAAGCAAAGACTCAGATGCCTACGCATTGACAAAGTTCACTAGCGTGTTAGGTGATTAGTATATATGGATTCCTTAAACACATTTTTTCCTCCTATTGAAGAGTGGTGGCACAAAAAATTGAGCCCCCAGTCCTATGAGAGGGGCCTAATATGGGGAATCTGTAATTATCCTGCTTGTGCATCTGCTTTAAAACAATAGATAGATACGACAAATTATTAATTCATAATAAACGAAACCTATATATTCATTTTACTTATTTTATTCTGATATGATATAAAGTAGTGACTGTACATGAGAAATACACCTCTTATCCTCTAAATAAGATAAGTTTATACCTCTGTCCACTAGCAGCTAGAAAATCACTTCATTACATGAGCTGAACAAGTTTTAGTTATTGTAAGTGGCTATACCGAAGAGTTAAAAACGTAACTTTCAACGCAGAGCAGTGATTCGGAGACTAAATCCTATTTTCTTCTATTTTTAACTCTAAAATTAATTTGGAACGTTTATATTGTTTTTTAAACTTTTTTTAAAAAAATATTGGTACTAAAAAGCCACATCTGATAATCATATCATCTTATGTAAGATTTCCTAGCTTCTCCAAGGTTATCTCAAGAAACAAGCGAGACCGCAGCTGGCGATGTCATAAACAAACAAACCCGACCTACCCCACAAAAAGTCTGTTAAGTGAGGTTATTCGGGCTCCGTTTTCTAAGAGAAAGTGGTTAGCATGACATTTTTTTTATTTATTTATAAGTTTATTATTTGTTAAGGTCATTGCAAGCAAAACGATAATTTTATTGTCTAGAACCTAAACATATTTTAAATTTAAATGGCCTCGCCTTTTTTTTTTAAAACAGTAAGACGTGTTTATGTAAAAAGGAGAAAATGAAGACTAATTAGTCTGGGCAGTGAACGAACGAGCATATGTGATTCGAATACTCGCTAAAGACATGCTTCAATGTGACACTTTTGTATCAAAATCAGTTGTTACATCTGTGTAGTCTGTTCTGGGTCTTCATTTTTGCTATTTAACAGTGTAGGCTGATTTGATTAGTCACTAAAGACAACTTTTATGTAATCAGTAAATATTCAAATCAGTAGTTACATCTGTGTAGACTGATCAGGGTCCATAAACGGGAAGACTAATCAGGCTACGCAGAAACTCAGGCTTATCTGAGTCTTACGTGTTCGCAGATTATACATAAGTTTTTTTCTAATTACATCACAAAAAGCCATTTGTTAGCAGCATTATGTTTTGCTATCGCTTCTCGTACTGTAGTTTGGATGAAACAGAATTGACAACATCATACTGCAAGTATTTTAATCTGCAGCAGTATATGCAAAAGTGACATCTGAGATCCACGGGTTGTAGAATTTGTGATGAGCAACGCAGTACATGTAAGAATGATACCCGACGTTTCCGAATTGCCATTGCAACTCGCTATATATTGATTTTTGAGCTTAATCATGAAAGCTGAGTACAGGAAATTATGTGATTGGTTTAATGAATTTCGGCAAATGACAGCTACAATAATTGTGAATTTACTTGTCAACTTCGGCAAAATGATAGCTCTAATATATGTTCCGTATTTTACAATGCAGCCATTTTCATAATAAACACAAAGCAAATCCAGTGCAGTTTGTCTCATATTATTATCCAGGGGCCGTATTTATAAAACGACTTAAGTGGTTGCTATGCTGTTGCTAGGGCTTAATTTCTATGAAGGAGATTCCCTACAACTACGAAATTTGCTCTGGAGGAACAGTCTCAAAAGACTGTTCCTCCAGAGCAAATTTCATAGTTGTAGAGAATCTCCTTCATAGAAATGTAGCCTTAGCAACAGCATAGCAACAACTTAAGTCGTTTTATAAATACGGCCCCAGTACTGTAATTCATAGAAATCATTCTAAACAAAGTCTGAGTACAGGATACACCTCCCCGTTTCTATCCCAGCAGGCGAACAACCTTGAATCAACACTGATTCAACGTCATGATTCAAGGTTGTGTGCTCAGTGGGATGTTAACCCATGAATGCAAAAGAAAAAACCTATCTTACTTATTTTGCTGTATTGCAATGCTTGTTGTCTTGGCCAAGATTTGCAATGGCTTTAAAATTTACAGGCACTTATTAAGCATGAAAAGTTTTAAACAGTTATTGTTTTAGAAAATAATGAGAACTACACACCTTTATGCTTGATCCAGAAAGCAAATTGATTTACTTATTTGGTAAGGGTCATTCCAGTTAGAACTTAACCTACTCCCTACACACCATATCTCATTGAATAACCGGAAAGAAAGTTTTTTTTCCTTCTATCTTAACAAAACACCAACGCACAGTACAGCCTGAGTAGGAATTTGCAGACTGTTGATATCATATTTGTATTGGTCTGCTCAAATATTTAAACGACATTCAGCCTCGTGGTTAAAGAACCTGCCCTAAGGCATATGAGAATTTTATCATGCCCACTTGTGCAGTCCGTCCGATCATGTGCAGGTTTTAAAAAATAAGTAATGCCACGGTATGATTGTTTGAACAAAATGCACATGTCTTGACCAGTCTGCGCATATGTATATGCGCAGACTGGTCTGAACACGGGCAGTTTACATATACAGGGCGGGTATTCTCATGAAAGAGGTCTATTAGTGTCTGACGTGCACTTAACAATCCAGAATTCTTTAGCCTGACATATGGCATTAGAACTTTTGTAAATTGTAGTTGATTGTTTTAGCTTTTTTTCAGCATGCAAAAGAATAGGACGATGACAGTCTCGAGCTCAATTTATAGAGTTACTGCATACTTGTTTGACGTCAATGTCTTTACCGGGAAGTACCTGGCGCGAAAAGGAGCCTTATGGCATGCTCGAATAGTTACTGTATTCAGTAGGCAATGAAACATTTTTTCCTCTATAGAATGACCCTAAATATCTAAATCAGCCTTATGAAATTCTGTTTTGATGCGAAAATCTAGTTCCGACTTATAAGACAGATCTAGATTTTTGGGATTATTGTGGAAGAGAAAAAAACTCGTGTCATAACAGAAGAAAAATGGTAAGGCTCCGCTCAACCAGAGGTTCATACTTGTAATGCTTTACTTTTTCTACAAAAGAAATACTGGCATTCTATACTCCCAATAGAAATATTTCCGGGTAACTTGTCGTTCTTGAAAACCAAAACCACCGGATAAATAAATATGTCAATTGATATTTTCGACAGTTATGATTCTATTTTGTCTGTTTATTTGTTGGTCCTAAGAGGTAGACAGAAGAAGGGGTGGGAAGACAATATTAAAGAGTGGACAGGAATGGACTTTGCCAGCTCAGCAAGGGCAGCTGAAAACAGGACAAGGTAGAAAGGGACCATTTCGAAGTCATATGTGGTGCCCCAACGACCTTGTAAGGTTATAGAATAGAATAGAATAGAATAGATATCTGTAGTTTTCGATAAATAATTATTTTTATCCTTTTTCATCCTGATACAAGTTTAAGAGCATATGAGTAAAAGAAAATTGGTAACAAGAATTCTACGGAATGTGGTGTCTCGCCTGCTGGCGCTTTGTCACAAAGCAGAGCTAAATCAGCAAAGATGTATATATGAACCAAGTTTCTTCGCTCTAGCCCTTATAGTTTCTGAGAAACAGACTTAAACGCGAAAACTAGACAAAAAATTGCAAAGTCAGTCAACCATAAAATGTTGGTAAACACTCAATATTGATGATGATTTTGAGCTCTTCTCTTCCAGATGAATGCATGACCCAAGTTTCATGGCTCTAGCCCTTATAGTTTTTGAGAAACAGACCTAAACATGAAAACTTAATGAAAAATTGCAAAATCAGTCAACCGTGAAATGTAGGTGAAGGCTCAATATTGATAATGGATTTGAGATTTACTCTTCCAGATGTACTCATGAGCCCAGTTTCGAGGCTCTAGCCCTTATGGTTTCTGAGAAAACGACCTAAACACGAAAACTTGACACAAAAATTGCAAAGTCAGTCAACCATATAATGTAGGTCAAAACTCAAAATTGATAATGGCTTTGAGATCTACTATTCCAGATGTATGCATGGACCAAGTTTCATGGCTCTAGCCCTTATGGTTTCTGAGAAAATGACCTAAACGCAGAGACCCGACAAAAATTGCAAAGTCAGTCAACCGTAAAATGTAGGTCAAGACTCAATATTGATGATGGCTTTGAGATTTAGTCTTCCAGGTGTATGCATGAATCAAGTTTCATGGCTCTAGCCCTTATAGTTTCTGAGAAAATGACCTAAACGCAAAAACTCGACAAAAGTTTTCGCCGACGACGACGCCGCAGACGCCGACTCCGGAAAAGCAATACATATACAACAGATGTTTTGTGTGCCTCATATATTTAGGTTTGTTTAAACAAGCTACCTGGGAAAGAGCTGTTCATTCTGCTGTTCGCTCCTCCTATTGTGTTACTACTTGTGTGGTTACTTAGTGTTTTTCGTTTGCTTTTGTGGGTAGGATGTGGAACTTGATTATATCAGTTTCTCGTCATCGCCCTTTTACACTGTTTTCCACAGTATAGATCGGAATGAGATCTTCCAAATGTTGATTATGGTCCAGAACTGCATTCTCTCCGCAGATCTCATGATTGTCTATCTGAGCGGCATTCTATCTACCAGATGAGAATTTTTGCTCATTTGTGAGACATTTCCCAGACTGATCCTGACATTTGTGTCTCTACTCTGTTTCTCTGCGGGCAGATCTTAACAAGCTGATATACTATCTTGATGTTGCTTTTGTCAAGGCAATTTTTAATCTTCTTTTGAATTCACTTGTTCAATCTTATGTATTGTTCTGCTTCCTTGGGTTTACGCCTCCTTTTCTTCAAATTTCTCCTCTCATCATAGTGATCAAGAATATCTCTGATGACCCAGGGCTTTCTTCTGTGACGTGTCTCATCAATGATCTCACTAGCTCCTTCAGTCACCTTTGCATTGTATGTGGTATCTATATCTATGTCTATGCCTTAATTCCTTGGACTGAAGAATGGTGCAAAATTCCAACATACTAACTGTAGCTTAAAATGCAATTGTTACACCCGTGCTCCTTAGTGTTTAAAGGCCAAAACATTAGTCTTGGCTGAGTCGGCTTCTGGCTTTCCTCAGACGACCTAGAAAAGACATCGTCACCAGGAATGTGTTTATTTTTCAAAATCATGGACTGCTGAAATTATCATCAGTTCTTCACAATGCTCTGTCCCAGCACCAGCGCAAGTATGAACGCTTTTGTAAAATTTGCAATAAACGTGAGACTGAGGACGAATATCTTTTCCTGTTGTTTTAGTATAAACATATTTATTGTATCATAAACTGTACATGATTACAATATAAACATGATACAAACAATAGGATGTCGACGGAAGCATAAATGCCTTATTCAGCTCTTCTCTTGTTGCTTTGTAATGTCTAGTTCTATTCTTTTCCTAGCAAACAAAAATTTCTATGACTGAAGATTTCTTTAAATCGCTCGCCAGTTGTATAGATATAATGCATTTGAAAAGTGTAAACAGCTGGTGAATAGGAACTCTTAACGCATATATTGTTACACCTGTATACATGTTGCACGCGCATGTCGTATTTTAATTTATATTATACCAGAAAAAATCGCAAACGCCAAAACGGAAGGCATACCAGTCAAAAAATAAAAAGAAAGAGACACTGTCCAGGAACACTAAAACATTTAAAGGTACCCAAACATGTGTAAAACACACAACATCTAGTTTTTCCTATTTTTCTATTTAAAAGTACACAGAGGACCCTCTTTACAACGACAGCATTTATTCCCAAACATTTTGCTGTTAAACTAAATTTGCTGTTGTAAAGAATACATATTTAGAGCAATAAAGCCATTCCATGCATAGCAAAATGACGTTATAAAGAATTTTGCTGTTGACTGCAGTCAACCCTCTGCATAACGACACTCATTACAACAGCAAAATTGCAGTGCCGTCAACCTCTTTATAACAACACTCATTACAACAGCAAAATTTGCAGTCAACCTTCTTTATAACGGCACTCATTACAACAGCAAACTTCTTTATCACGTCATTTTCATTTGCACGAAATGGCTTTATTGTTAAAAACTTGTATTCTTTTAAATGACAAATTATGGGATAACTGTACTTAAAATTGTCACTTGGGGAGATAAATCGTCGGTTTTATGGTCGCAAATTGCGTTTGACGGCGACGCCAGCGGAGCCGTGAAACGCAATTTGCGACCATAAAACCGACGATTTACCTCCCCAAATGACAATTTTTAATACAGTTATCCCCATTCTAATGCATTTTTCACATAGTGTGCTAGTTTGCACCCGTAGCAAACGCGTTTAACGACATAAAGATGAGAAGCGACGTTACGTAATGACGTCGGGTTTCCGACAGTATATCGCAGGGTATACTGTCACAATTTTTTGACGTTATCCAATCAGGCGTAGCGTTACATTCGTAAGTGCATTAGAATTCAGTTTAACGTCAAAATTTTTGGGAACAAATGGCGCCGTTATAAAGAGGGTCCACTGTAGATGAGAAGGCAACGATCAGGATTGATTGATTGATTGATTAATTTGATGCTTAACGTCCACGGTAAACAGCTATGGTCATGTCGGGACGGTCAGTTAACCTAACCACACTATTCCTGGGCAGGCTTAGACCTCCTAAGCGGTTAACCAGTTCTAAGTGCACATACTTTCGCCAGTAACTGACAACTGCCCTTCTTGAATCAGCAGAAGGAGAAACGAAAGTATATGGCCAGACCGGGTTTCGAACCCAGGACCTCTGGCGTATGAGTCAGGTGCCCTACCGATTGCGCTACGCGGCCCGGCACAACGATCAGGAACTGACACAATCGGCTTACCACATTCTACACTTAACACCATATGTGAAAGGAAACAAAAAAGACGGCGTACAAAGCAAAACAAGACGATCAAAAAGCCAAGAAATAAGCTCTATCCCAGCAGATGGCAACAGTGCTACTCAGATAATGTACAAAAGGTCAACGACTAATAGTAATCCGACAGACAAAGATAATAAACCAACAACAGAAGAACAAAACAAGAAGCAAGTGGACAGCTATACAGATGACAACAATGAAAAACAAACAAAAGTCGGGATCTGCATTAGAAGCTTCCACCTTTGAACAGTCAGTAGCTTATGCTACTAGGGGCTTAAACCATCGCATTCCTTTGCAAGACGCATGAAATTATATTTCATTGCACATAAGTGTAATTCCGAGGAGATAGTAAATGACATTATACAATGTACATTCCTTCCGATGGCGGGTACATGTGCACTTGGGGGCCCTCCAAGGGCAGGAAGGGGTGTGAGGGAGTCCTATATGCCATAAACAGAAAAATATCAAGACTACATGTATATGCCATAAACTAAAATACTCATGACAGTAGATATTGCGGTAGGGTCCACGAACATTTCCCGATTCTTAATCTGCCTATGCGTTCCTTCGCACTTTAGGATACCAGCTCCCTTATACAACCAGGATGTCTTTCTAAAGCGTCCGATTATATGACCGCCTGGAGTCACTAGTGGAAGTCGTAGATCTTGTTGTCATCGTGTGCAGATATTAATGCATAAACCCTTATCATGGTGACGTGAAATGTAGATGCTCTCATGCTCTCAAGCGGATTGAGAGAAGTCCTTTAGAGACTGGTTGGCAACCCATGACAGATCTCACCCTATCTTATGCATTAGAAAACCAATCCTGGCCCCGAGGTTATAAAACTTTTTTCATGCTCAACTCAGCTGAGCATGAAATTTTTTCTGCTCATAAATTTTAAAATGGCAACAATTGTTGGCATTTTAATATTTATGAGTAGAAAAAAATAGCCTTCTTGGCTTATCTGAGCCTGAAAAATGCTGAATTTCTTGGTATTTTTATATTAATGGGCATTTTAAATTTCATGCTCAGCTGAGTTGAGCATGAAAAAAGTTTTATAACCTCGGGGCCTGGTCTAAGGCATTTTCAGTGCCGTTGCATGTTACATGCTCAAAGTATAAAGCTATCGAGTTGCCTCACTATAATTTTTGTCCCATTTCTATCAAGTATTTATTTCGTGTTCTATTCTCATTCAAAAACGGAATTACGTAAACAATGGGGAGCTTATAACCTTACATAAAGAGGGAAGGAAATCTAACAAGGATCCACAAGGGATAGTTCTTCTGGACTAGCGTTATTTCTCCTGTGCTGGATGAGATCGTGTTGTAGTTCGCATCCGATGACTTATCCCCTTTTTAACTGGAGTTACGAAGGCTCTACACCAGTCTGCTGGCAATATACCGTTTAAAATTTAAACAAGAAACATCTTTAAAAAAGATAATTGTCGAAGATGAAATTCGTTTTTAAAGAACAACTTTTTAGTCATGTCAGGACCGATCCACCGCTTCCTGGGTATTATCAGTACTTTTGCAAAGTAAATGTGTCTTGATCAAGGACAAAACATGAATTCCCGAGTGAGGATTATCGTGATCAGCCTTGGTCGAGTTCGATTACAACTATTGTCTGGCGATAGTATGTCATGGAAGAAGCGGGTCAACTCGGCCTGCTTTCTGTAAGCCTGGGGTCCTCACGGCTCCTGGGTCAACTCGGCCGCCATTCAACTCGTCCGGGTCAATTCGGCCTGCTGTCATTTGCATCCTCGCCCCAACCTACGAAGATGGGCTGCGCCAGGAATGAACGGAAACACAATAAACGAATAGAGTTTGTTGGGTTGTTGATTTAATAAGAAGTCCTTCAAAATGGTGGACAAAACATGAATTAATATAAAGGGCAACCCAATAATCCCTCAACAGATAACTGCAACTGCAGCTAGACTATGGTAACGGGACGTTCCGGGCCTACAATAATACAATGGCGCTGGGATAGCCGGACCAAGGTGCAGGGCAATTATATTTTAATTGTTTCCATAGTGCCGGAGTTTTAAGATTGGAGTCCTTTACCCTGTGAGATTTTCTGTAGTATAGGGTCGAAATAAGAGCAAGGTTGTTACCATCAGCTAATCATCACAGGTCTCTGAAATGTAAAAATTCCGTTTCTGTAGGTGGGGGTTGTGGATACAAATGACTGGCGCATAGATATATAACCATGCGGCACCATGGCCAAAACTGATGTTTTTCGTATTCATTTTCATACAACTTCGATATCCTAGTTTATTTGCCACAAGTAAGATTTAATGGCAGGACTGAACTGCAAAAATACCGATACCTCACCAGGAGCTAGCTGTAACCGGGGGAACACTTATTAAAAGTCTATTTCTTAGCTTTTTCTGCCTCATATTTTCATGATTTTCCCTGACTTCGTTTGGCCCAATTGCTAAGGGAGTGAATTCGTGAGTTTGTGAGTGAGTGAGCGTGTGTGCAATTGAGCGAATGAGTATCAAGATAAACCTGCATCGAAATAATTCCTTATCTAGAAAATTTTATCGCCGATGCAACGAATTGGTTTCAAAACTCAATGTCAGGTTAAAATCACTTTCACATGAAGGCCTATCGGAACCAGAATTTTATGATGACTTAGTGTACAAATTCAAAAAGATAAGGGGTATGTCTGATTTTTTGTTCAGCTTCGAAAAAGTAGTTTTTTGTTCTCATTGTATTTTGTTCACTGCTAGCACTAACCATCAAAATCAGGAAGTCATATGACTTCCAAGGTTTGTCATTTGGAAGTCATGCTGAAGGATAAACTTGGTTTCTTCCAGAATGTCCATATTTACATTGCTTTCTCCTTCATTAATGGGTGAAATACCATTATTACAACAAATTTAACTCATTATTTAAGTCAATATTCACTTTATAAATGGTAGGTTATGATAAAAATTGGAAGTCACTGACTTCCTGGCATTCAGTTTTAGAAGTCACAGACCCCCCAGACTTCTACTAGTGGAAGCACTGTTTGTTTCTTTGTAATTTTAGTTAGAAATACATCAGTTGTTAAAGAAGACTGATTTCTGGCGCGGCAGATCGGAAGCGCGGTGCGGTTATGGCTTTCATACTAGACTCTTAAATATACGATTGGAAAACTCGAATGCGCCTGATCTACGGCTGCTCAAACGGGTCATGAAATTTGCAAATACACTTTTCGTCATTCGTTATTATTGAATAAAACAAGTCTATCCGCAAATAACGGTGATTAAATTAAAAAGGAAACGAAGCCAAAATAAATTTTATATTCATAAAACGTCATTTTAAAACTGTTTCTTTTCAAAAATGGTAGATTGTGTTTATTATCCCCCATACAATAAAAACCCGGATGCAGGTCATGCATGCTCTGATATGTCTACGACAAATAATATTCGACAGGATAAGACAAAACCAAGAAAGTGGCATAGGCACCAGCGAAGACACAGATCATCCTAAACATCCGCTAATTCTGATCAGAGTATTGGCTGTCGATATGGAGGTAGCTAAACCTATTAGCTACCATGTAAGCGTACAGAAAGGATTCTGATCAAACTAAGCGGATGCCCAGGCTGATCTGAGTCTGCGCGTGGCGCATATGCCACTTAACTGATTTTATCGTTTGGCGGCTCAACTATGTAGACCGCTCGCCGAGAACTTGCAAAGTTGGAGCTATTTCCTCTGTCGGCCCTATAGCAAGTGTGGTTTCAGCCTGTCTGGACCGATTGTTTTGCCGCCTAGTTTTTGTCGCACCTGCTTTAGCAAGGTGCGATATAGGAGTTCACTTTTCCGTCCGTCCGTCAGTCATTCCGTCCGTCCGTACGTCCGTCCGTCCGTACGTCCGTCCGTCAACAATTACGTCGACCCTAGGCTCTCTAGCTTTTAAGTCCATTTCTCGCAAAGTATGATACCTACAATCATCAAACCTGGCATAAAGCTTCTCCTTAGAATGTTCTCGAGAGCTGTTGCTCTTATTTTTACCTTTACCCTGTATTTTATGCTTTGCTGACTTTGTAAAACAGGCCACCAACAATTACGTCGACCCTAGCGTCGACCCTAGTATTTAAGTCCATTTTTCGCAAACTATGATACCTACAATCATTAAACCTGGCATAAAGCTTCTTCTTAGAGTGTTCTCGAGGACTGATGCTCTTATTTTTACCTTCACCTTTATTTTATGCTCTGCTGACTTTGTAAAACCGTCCCTCAACAATACACAGTTCCGAGCCACACCCAGAAAGTCACTCAAAATCACATGATAGCGTATACCTGGCCAATGCAACGACAACTTAGCACGTGACATAGTCTCACAAACAAATCGCACGTGGTCAATATCGAACACGAGTCCGTGATTTTACCTTACAGTTAACGAAGGGATGTATACCTGTTTAAAGAAAACAAACTAACACCACTATTAATAAACTTACCCTGCCCTGCAAGAACAGAACGCATCGGAAATGCATGATGCGCCAACTGCCATGTGTAGGTCATGAGGAGGCTGATTCTTCGCCATAGATCGCCAACATTTAGCAGACACTTGCATTTGCCATTTGTTTTTCCGCCATCTTTGTGTAAGCTTGTGAGACGTAGTAACAGTAACTAAGCAAGCGGAGTTTAGCGGCTATTCTCGGAACCGTGTATTACGTCAACCCTAGCGTTTAAGTAGATATCTCGCAAAGTATGATACCTACAATCATCAAACCTGGCATAAAGCTTCTTCTAAGAATGTTTTGGAAGGCTGTTGCTCTTATTTATGCCTTGACCTATATTTCATGCTCTGCGGGCTTAGTAAAATTTTATATTCAAAATTAAGTCCATTTCTCACAATTTATGATACCTGTACCTAGAATCATCAAACCTGGCATCAAGTTTCTTCTTAGAATGTTCTTGAGGGCTGATGCAATTAATTTACCCTTTACATATATTTCATGCTCTGCTGACTTCGCAAAATTTTAAACCTCAAAATATATATCGGCCCTGGCGCTTTAGTCCTTTCGTCTGAAAGTATGATACCTGTAGTCATCACACCTGTCTAAAGTTTCTTCTTAGGATGTTCACGAGGGATGTTGCAGTTATTCCTACCCTTGGCCTATATTTTTTAACTATATAGTCTTTACTACTGTGAAAACGCTATGCAGGTGCGACATAGCATTCCGCGGAATTCTTGTTAGATTCTAAGCCTCTTTACAAACTTTATGAGCAGATAAGTCGCAACACGATCTGTATTTTCAATATTTATTCGCTTATGCAGGTAGCATCTTGTAAATTCGAAAGAGGTTAGAAAAAAGCTAGGTCCCCTCAGGAACAAATTGTTCACAAGTGCTACCGGAAATTTCCAAGTTTTCGAAATTTAAGTCAACTTCTATCGTTACTAACCATAGGACCATGAGGCCCTCAATCGCTCACCTCAGCAAAAAGATCAGAGGTCAAACCAGGGTTATCATTTGAACAAGCCTGATAGTTTGAAACTGTCAACATATGAGAGGCATTGGTTAAAGGTTAAAAATGACCCTGACGTCTATTTCTCAAAAATGCTCATGTACTCATTAAGTTGACTGTATTCATTTACTTTTGCAGCAAAATCTTCTACAAATTCTATGAACTCTTATGTTTAAGCTTTTCTCCATATAAAGCACGAAAAAGGAAAACTGATCTTGCCGTAAAAAGGTCAAGGTCTATGCAAAGGCATCGTTTGAATAATGTTGGTAGTACTAGGGTATCCGATGATACATATCAAGTTTCAAGGCGCTTTCGGTCCATTGGTTCTGAAGATGAAGATTTAAATTTTATGAGCGTAAAAGCCATGTTGTTTACATGACCTGGAACACATTAAAAAATCGTTCCCGCAAGCCCTGGAAATATGGTTACAACTGGCCAAGTGTCTCATGAATACTTATTTGAAATTGTCGACTGAATGTGAAAGAACTTGGTCAAAGGATGACCTTGACCTCTTGTATTCATAGATCTTCATGTACTCATTAAGATTACTGTAT
The DNA here is from genome assembly GCA_963989385.1 of Ctena decussata. Classification (NCBI taxonomy): domain Eukaryota; kingdom Metazoa; phylum Mollusca; class Bivalvia; order Lucinida; family Lucinidae; genus Ctena; species Ctena decussata. The sequence goes on from OZ022498.1 coordinate 122,627,258, forward strand.
AAACCAATTTTTACTCCAAAATCTTCTGTAATTTCCATAAACTCTTATGTTCTAGCATTTTGCCCATATAAAAGCACCAGAAAGCAAATTTGACCTTGCTGTTGAAAAAGTCAAAATCAACCCAAGATCATCATTTGACAAATCTTGAAAGTACTTGAGTACCCGTTGCTATTTATCAAGTTTCAAAGCCACTCGTCAATTGTTTCTGGAGAAGAAGAGTTCTAAAGTTTTTTTTACCATATATGGGTAAGGCGGCCATGTTGATAATGTGACCTGGACCTTTAGAACAATTTTTCATTCGCTCTTTATGAAATTTGGTTACAATTGGCCCATATGTTTTTGAAGAGATGTTTGAAATTTTCGAGATATGAGAGATATGGGTCAAAGGTCAAAGAATGACCCTTACCTCTTGAACTCACAAATTTTCATGCTCTCATGAAAAGGACTGTATTTATCATATTTTACGCCAAAACCTTCAACAATTTCCATGAAATTTTATGCACTAAGCATTAGAAAGGAAATTTAACATTGCCGGAAAGAGGTCAAGGTCAACCCAAGGTCAGCATTTGAATACTCTTGGTAGTACTGGTGTAGCCGATGCTTCATAACAAGTTTCATTGCCATCGCTTTAATTGTTCTGGAGAAGATTTCTTAAGGTGTCTATTATATATGGGCGTGGCAGCCATGTTGTTCATGTGACCCAGACCATTTGAACAATATTTATTGATACAGGTCTACATCGTCGGGCTGAGAATGTACAAATGTAGAGATTAGTTTAACATGTCGTTCCCGCAAACCCTGAAAGCTCTGTATGAAATTTGATTACAATCGGCATGGTTTCAGAGGAGAAGTGTTGTTTGAATGTGGACGGATGACGACGGACGACAGATGGACAGACGACGAAGGACAATGGAGTCTGCCTATCCGATAAGCTCCCCGGGAGCATTCTGCTCAGGTGAGCTAAAATCGAATAATGTTCGCACTGTAAATCGTGATTGATAGCGGATTTAGCTCATCACAGACTTCAACTAGTAATTATATAGCTTTATGAGTGTTTGGAACACCGAATCATCATTGACACATGACCTCCAGACAATAAGAGTTCTGGGTTAACACAGCCTAAGAACGACTACCCCAATCCGAAATAGGACACAGCGGTGACTATACTACTCCACACGAGGCCCCATAAATGATACTTTTTCAACCCGTATAGACTGGCTGCGTGGCAACGCGCGTGTACCCTTAAATCGTTGGGCACGGAGCAGCAAGGCGGAGTACGGAGTTTATTTACAAGGGAAAGTCACTTCAGATTCGAAGGACAAAAAGGAAAGAGGTAGGTTGACATGCTGTTTTTAATTAAATTGGTTTGGCAAACCTTGAAGAGTAAATACACCAAACAAAACCCGAATTCTTGCTCATACTGTATTCTGGAGCTGTTGAAGTCATAAATACGTTTAAAATTTACCAAGTAATATTAATAAACGCATAATTCAATATAGATGTGTTTTAGGCATTTGTCAATAAAAGTTTCATCAAGACTGTTTTATGGTTCCACCATGAAATGGCTTATTGCAACACACCACGCATTTTCAAAGTCATGGTATAATAACGGATACCTTTCTGGACGGTTACTGTTTTACCCGAGAAACGCCCGTGTTATCCCGCAATGCCCAGTGAGGTATAGGCCTATTCGTAATTTATGGTTGGTTCTGGTCGGTTCAACGTAGAGATTCTAACTAGCTGAAGATGCTGATGCATGAATGACGCGATAAAATTAGAATTGTCAAGAATGCTGCCTCCGAAGAGCTGTTTGCAGGTGAAGTCTTGAGCTTGACTTCGTGACATCATCCTTAAAAAGATTATTAAAAAAATAGACTATTGCTGGCTAATATAAGCTAATATAAGATATATTGGTTGATATTGATAAGTTCATATTAAAACTTACATCATTGTCAGGGAATCCCACTTAAAAAAAAGTCACGTGTACACAATTGCTATGCTACGCCGTGTTTCTCCGTGCTCAACGATTTACGAGTACACTGACCAGTAGTCAATACGGGTTGATTACACCAGGAACGTTTCTCCTGCACAAAGACTGATATGTTTTACTCGATGTCCATGTGAAACGGTTTATGGGTGGTAGAAGAAACAAATTGTTTAGCCATGTATGTATTTTTAGCTGTACATTGTTTCATTATGACAAAATAGTCTTAAGAATTTTCTCCTTAAAACTGATACAAAATTCCTACATGAAATTTGAAACCGTTTATCCAGACAAGCGTATATAAAAGGATTTATAACATTGTTGACGAAATACAAGCGATAAAACAAGTAGTAGACCATAAATGATTCAGGATCCATTGTGGACATAGATGGCACTATAAATGTTAAAACTGCATAAACAAGATATGTCACAATAAATAGTAGTGTCAGAATACACCAGATAGTCGTTTTATATGGAATTTTTCTGGACCCTATCTTAGAAATTCGACTACAAGAGTCGGGCAGCTCGCTGGCGTTTCTAATCTCATCAGTAGCTGCAACCGAACCCTGCAGAGATGTTGAACTCACAGAAACACTATGAGTATTTTCTCCTATAGAGGCTTTGTCTTCTTTTCTCTTAATTGTTTTCTTTGTGACTTTTATTTTACAACCATCAGGATTGTATGCCCTGGAATTTAAAACGTTTACTGGCACTTTGTATTTTTTCGACCTCTTCTTCATTTTGCTTAAGCCTAGCTGGAAATTATCCAGTCTGTTCGTTTTTGACCTTAAATGTTGAACTACTGTACGTCCAATTGCAGAATACATAGCTAGTAATGTGACAGCTACGACAATCATACAAAATGTCATCAGGCATTTATAAATAATCCGCCATATACTGTTTTCAAAGTTTTTCTCTGTGAAACACATATACACAGTGGTTGTAGTATTGTATCTATTAGTCTTTTCAGTTGTGCTTATACCACACATTACTGGCGCGGGAAGAGAAATAAGAAGTGACAGAAACACGATTAAACACAATATTTTGATTGCTTGTTCAGGAGCAATCTGTTTCTTCAGAGGCTGGCAAACCTTCCTGTATCTGTCCACAGAAATCAGAAGCAGTGTAAAAGCTGCTACAGATGTTTCAAATGTGTTTAAGAAACATCTGGTTTTACATAGTGCAGAGGAATGGAATGAAAAGTGTGATCTGATTTTCACTATCTCCGCTGGTATTAGAATGACACATGTTAGGATGTCAATTATTGCTAGACAAATCACAAATATTCTGAAATTGCTATTATTATACTGTTTGCTCTGAGCAAATACCAGCAAAACTAGAGAATTACCGAGCACTCCAACTGTGACAAACACTCCCAATATTACTACATTGGGGATCAATGCGTTTGCATAACGTGAGTTCAGTTCCTCTAATGACTCGTATAACACATAAGACACGTTCTGGGATGAGTTTTTGTAAGGCTCCAGCGCCGATTCAGTTGAGCTTGTTGATGCTTCATTTAACATTGTCACCTGTTTAGAAGAAACAAAATGACATGATAATATATGCAATTTTCCATGAAAAAAAAAAAAAAAAAAAAAAACAGAAAGAAAAAAAAAGAAAAAACACAGCTGCAGGTGCTCGTTTCACCAAACATCATAAGCCTAAGATTTTAGTTTAGAAGAATAAAATGATATGACAATATATGCACTGTACCACGACAAATCAATTCAGTTCAATTCTTTACTCAAATTGCCAAATACATCATAGAAACAAGACAATGCTCTAATTTCATTTATGTATACCTTGATGTCGCAGTGACGTCTCACTGACGTCCCATTGACGCCAGTGCGAGGCCACCGAGACGCCCTGTGTCCGCTGGATTTAAGGGCTGGGATGTTCTGGCCATATACCCTGGTCGGTCAGGATAGATGAGAAAGAAAGGAAGTCAGGGCAGTGTCTAGAGCAATGCATTCGTTATCAGCAGCTCTGCTCCAGACACTGTCCCCCAAAACAACGCTCAGTCCGAACCACGCCAGACCAGGTTTCCAGGGGACATGACCAGGAGTTCCCTAAATTTATTACCACAAAGAATTATAAGAATGAACAAATATGACCTATTGGTTGAGCTATAAGTTCTTATTTATAGTCCTTCCAAAATGTATGGCGTATAATCATATATAATGTGTTTAACCATTTAGTGCCTAGCTTCCCATATTTGGAAGTATGCAAACAGTGAAGACCCAGATCAGATGTTGCTGATTGCATGCATCATCTGATCAGTGTCCACACTGTCCAACAAAGAATAACTGAAATATTTCACCTGATACCCATTAAATTAGAAATGGGCTCGTCAAATTAATAACAATGGAATATTCCATTTGGCAAAAAGGTTAATAGAGCAGGATATATCTGATTTTATAACCAGTACTTTGTTTCTTTGTAACAAGCTTACATTCTAGTTTTCAGTAAAATACAATATACATATAAACTAACATTTACTTATGCACTCTTTCTTGTATTTAAAGCATCCTCGATAAAGTGAACAGTACTTTTACAATGTTGTTTGGTTTTGGGGTTGAGTATGTGCTGAATTGCAGCAATTCCTTTACCAAGATTTTGCACATTCTCTGTTATGAACTTACTCTTATTACGTAAGGAATCATACTTTGGACAGTGCAACATAAAATGTTCTTCTGACTCTACCATGTCAGGACAAAAAGGGCAAAATCTCTTGTCTCTTGGAACTTTAGGTCTACTATAACGCAACGTTTCTATACTTAGTAAAACAATTGAAGGATAGTACAATTCAATTATATTTCTGATGCAAAATAAAATATCTACCAAATTATGTATGCATGTATATACTAGTATCAGGCATATGCAAATAAAAGGCAAGTCCAACTGACGTCACTCTGCAGTAGTTACAGTACAGTACCACTCCAAATGTACTAACCCCCTACTGCAAAATTTCACAGAACATTAAAACTTAGTTTAAAGCTCATTTCTTGCATGTAATCCCCAAACACAGATTGCCTGATGATTTAAACGCTTCCTGCAACACTCTTATTTCACTTATTATGCTTCAGATCAAGGTTAAACTAAAGAACATGTAGGACAGTGAGCAGAGGAAGTGGTGATTGTACACTTTTGCAAATTTATCTGATGCATTCATTGTGTTCCTAACTTTTTAGGGGTACGGCAGCCTTCTAACAGTAAATCCTTCAACTCCTTAAAATGAGTATTAACCACAATATAGCGACTGGCAGGCGTGTTTGAGAATGCATGCGGTTGGGGCTTTGACATTTGGAGCAGTACTGTTCAGTAACCACTTAAGCGTGACTTTAATTAGGCATGCTCTACAACTGTAAATACTCAGTACTTTCAAATGCATTTACAGTATTTACAGTTGTAGAGCGTGACTTTAATTAGGCATGCTCTACAACTGTAAATACTGAGTACTTTCAAATGCATGTATGTTAAGATTTGTAAATATTTTGTTTAAAGTAAAATAAATCATAGAATTTTAATATCCTTCAATTGTTTTACTAAGTATATATTAAGGCTGTGACAGCTTAATCTAAGCCTGGAAATCAAAGTCCGCTTAGCTTTACTTAACTTCATGTTTAAATAACTTGGTATATTAAAGTTATCATAAAAGATGCTAAAAAGTTCAAGTATACTGTCAAAAGATTTTTTTATATGTTCTAAGTTTTTCTCTATTTTAGTTCTGTAAAACCTTTATAATGTATTAATAAAAGCATCTTTATTACATCCTTCTAGTTGTCATACATTTAAGAACTTTTCAGTGTATTTGATACTTGTAAGCCATGACTTACTTCCTTTTAAAAGCAGTTGTTTGTCCGTTTGATATAACTTATGCAACAGTCTGTCCGATGAAAGTTTGGTGAGCCTGTTGTAAAAATCATGTACAAGTTTAAGTATCGAAATTAAAACAGGAAATCTGCCTAGTTAACACTTTGTCGCTAAGTTAGACGTCTTGTTATGAACTCCTAAAGAAAATTTACAAAATTTCAATGGACTAATTCAAATGGGTACTTATCATCTAATAAGTCTAATTTATAATCAGAAATCCATAATCAACTTATAAAAATTGCCTCCGATTTTTGTCTTCGTAAGTTTATAAAGCAGAGAATTTCTGGATACTGAACCAAAAGCTTTGGCGAAATCGACAAAGCATCCGTATACAATTTTTTTTTTTAAATAATTGTTTTAATTGCAAAAATATGATCTGTTGTTCTATGGTCAGGTCTGAATCCTACGGAAGCCTATAAGGGCCCTTTTGTCTAAGGACTTAAGTATTAGTTCTTAAACCTTACGTATTAGGTCTTATGTATTAGGTCTTAGGTCTTACGTATTAGGTCTTAGGTCTTATGTATTACGTCTTACGTTAGAATTGAAGCGGGAAAATTACTATGCAGTATCACCAGATCTAATGGCAGGCCGTACAGACGACATAGATAACATGGTGTAAGTATATTTATTCAAAACTAAGTATATTCACTAGACTTTTGATTTTACGACCCTTTCAACAGCATTTCAGTCATATCAGGACGATGGTAGGGTGAAATATATAATGAAGGGCTGTGTGCAATGGAACCCTGTTTAGGGTTGAAAACTGAGATTTCCGCTTCCAGCGAGAATCGAACCCGGGACCGCTAGATCAGCAGACCAGCGCTTAATACACAGAGCTACCGGAGTTCCTAGAAAATTCGTTGTTTGAGACATAGTTATGAGGGTGATCGGTATTTTTTTCTTCTTTATTTATTTGTATACCAGTAAATCTTGCGAGTTAATACATAGGCGTCTCTCACCTGATATCTGCAGCCACTGTGTCTCACGGAATGCGTCAGTAAGTCTTAGTGTGATTTGGAGAGGGCTGCTCGTTGCTTGCCGAGACATGCCCATCACCATTTTCTTTCAAACTTCTGGGGTTTGGCGACACTGAAGAAGTTAAATTCAGAAACGCACGTCTATTGCACTAAATTCGGTATAGCTACGTTTATATGTATTGATGGACGGATGGATGACATCAGTCATATCAGGACAAAGGGTGGGTGATAATTAAAGAGTGTGTGCAATAATGTAGCCCTTTCTCATTTAAATGTGTTTTATTAATTATACCTTAAATTAAAAGTATCGTCATCCTTCAAAACATACATTACATGAGTGTAAAAATCACTGCAAAATGTGTAACAACCTGCCCTACCTCAAGCCCTCACGGGGTAAGTTGATACAGTGCAAAATCTGATATTTCCAAGAATCACTGCGGTACTGACACTTGAGTTCTAGGTCAACAAAAGACTGTTTCCAAACCTGTTCATTGCAAGTTGAATAGTTCCAGAATATCTTGACATGGAACGCGAACAAATTAAAAACAAAAGGAAAATTTGTAACAACCTGTCCCTGTCTCCTCTATTATTAGTAAATAAGTACTGGGTATATTTTTTAAGAAAAAAAATATTAGAAATGCATTTAATACATTCAAATAGCTTTTACACCCTTGTAAAATTGCACAGGTAAGCTTTTAAGTATATATGGTAGGGAAGACATGATGGTGATGACCCCAGTCCTTTTAAGAGGGTCCTTGGTCAGATACATAAAGGTATTAAAATATACTACTTGACCCTAGCCACAGAGTCTAGAGGGCAGATACCGGACCCCTGGACAATGAGGCTAGAGATCCGGTACCGGACCCCAAGACACTTCATATTTCCTTTTTTCAGGTTCTTTCGATCAGCACAGAGGCCGCACTGATGATTTTATGGTTGAGCATACTCCTTGTGTTCCCGACGAGAGCAGTTGTGCCATCAAATATACAAGAAACTATTACAGCTACAACTACAAGGCTAGAATTGAATGAACCACTCTTCCAATATGATAATACAGACAGTATGTTTTCCCTCAAAAATTTTATGTACGGAAGGAGTGTTTCTAATCAAAGAATAGAGGCTTGGTGGGGAACTTTCAAACGTCAATGAATGCTATAGTGGATAGATCTAAATGGCAGCATGAATATGACGAATTAAATCCTATACATGTTGAATGTTTAAAGTTTCACAAAACTAGTCCAAGCTGAACTTGACAGAATAGCTGTGAGTTGGAATCGGCACATGTCGCTTTACAATTATACAGAGAACTGTTGGTACTTATTGAAGAAAACTTTGATTTTATTTGTGACGAAGTGATCGTTGACGTTTAGTCGTTTCGTCGGTGTTTGGTGTGCTTACACCTATGTCTGACAATTAGACATGCTTATACCGCTGATATCCTACTAATGTATCTTACCGCATACCAGCGTTTTCAAAGAACTTGTTTATATACATCACAGGGTCTTGAATCATTTTGTTTTGGGTATATGCAGCAAATGAAGATTATACATGCATATACAATCTGTATTCTTTTTCCCAAATAAATATGAGTAAAGCCCCTTTGTATATATTTGGACACTGCTGTTTGCAAAAATTAATGTGCATTCTTAAAATGTATTAAAAGTTCTGTTTTGGATTAATGCTAAAGAACTATAGTATCTTATTTATTTTGCCCTGCCCCCCCCCCTTCCCCCGTCTCATTTTTTGAGAAGACATTGCTATAATTAGGGTATCTGTCTGTCTGTCACAAAATTTAGTTTTTACTTTTTATGTTAGTAACTGACTGGACGAAGTTGAAAATAATCTGTCCATTTTTTTACATATTCAGACAGTGTGCAAAGTGTAATTCCAACCATGCAGACCCTCAGTCAAGGTCATAGGAGAGGTCAAACAGTCGACAATACGTGTGCGCTGCAAATAACCGCTGACGAGATTTTAATTCACGGCCCAACCATCTAACATATTAAAACGGATTGCACAAGGCATTTTAACCATGACGGAGTAAAGCCAGAGTCGGACGGAAATTGACGGAAGGGCAAAGCCTTAATAGATAATTCTAAGAGCTTAGACCTACTACGCAATATCTAAGACCGAATATATAATACGTAGCACATAAGAGCTAAGACCTAAGACGTAATACATAATACGCAATACCTAAGAGCTAAGACCTAAAACATAATACATAACACCTAAGAGCTAATGCCTAATACATAATACCTAAGAGCTTAGACCTAAGACATAATAGGTAGTATACAATAGGTAATACCTAAGAGCTAAGACCTAATACATGAGAGCTAAGACCTAATACATAATACATAAGAGCTAAGACCTAATACCTAAGAGCTAAGACCTAATACATAATATGCAATACCTAAGAACTAAGACCTAATACATAATACGTAATACCGAAGACCTAATACACAGAACGAAGACCTTTGGCTTAATACATAGTATAGTCCGTTTGCTCCCAAGTGCAAACGGGGTTTTGCTTATTTTCTCGAAAACGATGAAAGTTCCATCAAATGTTCTAATGTCCGAATGATTCCTATAACTATACATAACAGAATACGGAATGTCCAAATTTTTGGATGCTTTTGTAAAATATTTTCCATTGACAGTAATGCAAAAACTGAGCAGTTTCACTAAAGGGCGTCATATGCTTGTTAGAACAGCTAAAATATTGTTGATAGGCAATAGCGTAAACTCGTTGTTTACTATAGGTGTGGGCGTATATGAATGAAATAGTAAAATGTATTCACCTGTCCGCACGCGTATCGCATGGTATCACAAGTCAGGTGATACTATGTTGTAAATAAACATTGAACTATTATATTATTTTGCGAGTAAAAATTGTATGTTTTGACATTTTATAATATATGGGTGAAACAAAAAGTAGAAAAAATGGATTCAGAATAAAATTTCAATTAATTACGCAAATTTTGCTCTAGGGATAGCATACATTGGTCACATGCTCTAACACGTAAAACTAAACGGGAATTCCAACAGCCAACTTTTACTCCCTTGTAATTAAGAGGTGAAAATGACATATTTTAGGTCCTGTTTTTGTATAGAAACTGTTTTGTGCAAAATCTCACATTTTTGCAAAATTATGATTTTGTTATGTATAGGATGAAAATTAAGAATAAGCAAGTCGAAAATCTTCTACTTCTCACCAATTTTGAGAAAATATTGGGAATGCCGTTTGCAATTGGGAGCAAACGGACTATACGTAATACCTTAGAATTAACACCTCATGTGAAATATATATAAGATAAGACCTAATACAAAATACGTGCACTGATACCTAGTACATTATACAAAAATTTGTTAAAGGATTATTGCCTTCTCGTCATCAGACACCCATTTCCTAATCGGGTCGACTTGATCCAACTATTGCCAAAAAGGCCGTAAAACCCCAAACCATCTTGCTGGCTAATAAATATGGCTTCACACACTGACTAAAATATTCTTGGCATATAAGTGTTGGTTCGTCTGTCCGTCCATCCGCCTGTCAGGGTAAATATGCATGAAAGTAACGTGAGTCAGCTTCCTGCTCTCAAATCATCAACAGAGCATGCATCCATGAATTTATGGCCACAACAACCTGCTTTGTCAAGCGTTCGTGGTCGCTTCGATATCTAGACATACGCTGGCCCCAACACTCTTCATCAGTTCATAGATGCATTTGAAGTTGGCAAGGGGTATGGCATCTTCGCTAGCCTAGGCTTCTAAGACCACTTTGTTTTTACGTGCCGTCGGCCGAGGGCCTACTCGCGAATCGGATTTCCAGCAGAGCCGCCTTTTGGCTATAGCGAGTTACCATTTTACGCATGTATTATTTTTAGACCAATCAGACGATCCGTCGCAAAACATAGTCCCCCCACACCTTCTCATACATGTAATTGTTTAAAAACACAGACGAACTGTTAAAGTCTTGACCGTCTACTCTTTGTTTTAAGAGCGCCTGTTATTCGGGAAACTTTTTGTTGTGGATGGTTTGATTGCATGTGATGGAAGTTGCTCGCATCCAATGAAATGACGCAGTAGGAAAATCAATTTACGAATAGGCCGACGACCAAGAGTGCGTAAGAACAAAGTGTACTTACTACACGTGGCTTGTGAAGATAGGGGTTTTGGAGTTTGGTATATGACATACGCGTCCCATGTATGGTATTGGCTAGCATGCACTGTAAAAAGAATCCACAGATTTTACGGTAGAATACCTGGCAACCAGCTGCCAGTCCATTTCCAGTTATTTTTACGGGCGCCAGTAGACATTGGCGGAATCATCACGCAGAGTAGAGTAGAATACGACAAGTATAGTTTTGGTCATATAGCACTTCAACACTATAAAGGTATTTTCGAGTGCGGTCAGTTAGCATAACTCTACCAGATCGAGATTTCTAAAAATCTTTTACAGGCAGATGCCCGCAAAGCTAACGGGAAATGGACTGGCGGCTGGTTGCCAGGTATTTTACCGTAAAATCTACAGAAATTATTTACAGTGTGGGGTTCCCCATTCGACGAACTGCCCAGCACGGTATGCGTCTGTCATTTGACAAATCCCATGCTTAGTAATGGCCAGTGTGGGATACGGAGTTTAACAAATCTCACGCAGGATAATGCCAAGCACTGTCTTCGCTAGCATGAGGTTTCGCTGGACGGATTCTAAGCATGGTATTGCCAAGTATGGTTTTGGTTAGCATGGAGTTCGTCATTCGACAACTTCCATACACGGTATTGCCGAGCAAACTATTGGTCAGCATCGAGTTCGCCATTTTGCAAATTTCCATGCATGGCTTTGCCAAGCATGGCTGTGGCTAGCATGGAGGTTGCCTTTCGACAATTACATATGAGCCGCGACACGACAAAACAAACAATGTGGTTATGCGCCCAGCGCAGATTTAGATCAGCCTGTGCATCCGCTTAGTTTGATCAGACTCTTTGTTAAGTGCCCAAAGGGTAGCTAAGGATCTAAGCTACCTCAATGCGGACAGCGAAGACTCTGATCAGACTGGGTGGATGCCCAGGCTGATCCGAGTCTGCGCTGGGCGCACAACCAAATTGTTGGTTTTGTCGTGTCGCGGCTAATATATGGTACTGCTAAGCACGGTTTTGGCTGGCATGGCCACTTTCTTCCCCGCTTCGCTAGATCAGTAAGCCAGCCCTTAACCAACTGATCTACTAGGGCTTACTTTTGTAATAAGTGTAAATATTGGGGAAAACATGTAGATTCAGATGAGACTATTCCTAAAGAAGTTGTCTCATCAGAGTCTGTTTGTTTGTCATTCCAATCAAATATACTGCTGAGACTAAGTGACAGAATGTTCAGCAGTTTTACAATACTTACAGAAATTACAGTATCAAAGAAAAAGAAACACGTGATTTTAATTTTTTTTCTGTATAGCAATAGTAAAAGACTTTTAGAAAGCAGTGCATTCCCATGTATACCGGGCACCTTTAGGTGACTTCTTGCATCCATGGATACACCTAATAAACAAACCACACGTAAGATTACCAAAAGTAAGATCAATCCAGTAAAGCCGAATATGCATTACTGCCATCTTAATCCGTTCTCAAAACTCTTAAAGAATTTGACCCATCGATGACAGAAAATTCTATCTATTTTCCTTTAACTAATAGTAGCCTCTTTACCATTTTCACGGGACTGTGACTTCCTGTTTGCTTCTCTGGGTGACATCAGTTGAAAATGGGTACTAAAATGAAAATGGCAGTGTAGCTTCTCTTAAAAGTGTATCCATTCATCTCAATACCTTAGTCATGATACAGCACGCAAGTATGTTACATTAAATTGTCTTTAGCATACTGAAACTACAGCATGCGTGTGAGCATACGAACGAGCATTGCACAAAACTGTCATGGGTATTTTACTAAGGGTCTTGGACTGTCGATTCCCCTGGTGGCAGTTTTTTTTATGCACATTCAGAATGTATCTAGGATAGCAGTTTCTTGATTTAAAGGTGGTAGCTCTGTCTTTGGCAAAAGAAGATACCCTCCAACTGCTGGCTGACAACTCATAGGCTTACGTCCGTCTTCCCTGAAGTTCAGAAAGGAAAACTGTTAAAATCAAAATGAAACAGTTATCAAACTGGGTCACAATAGCGCGGGCCAGATATGTAGATATGATAGAACATATGATGATAAGGTTGGAGAATTCCATGGAAACATACGTTGCTGTACCATTTCATTCTAATTAGGGGGTCACAACATACGTTTATGGAGATTTAACAGAAAGTATTCCAAATTATCGCCAGCTATCCTCCACTTAAAAACAGCTGTTGTAAAGAAAAGAGACTCAAATTGGCCTGATAACGCTCACCTAGGTATTGCTACATGATGTATGCATTATGGAACGCTCAGGAGAAGTTTTCATAAAGCTTCCTCCTCATTGCCTCATCAAAATTATAGTAAAGTTATGGTTCCTATTCTCTGAACAGTAACTGGCTATGCTTTATATTTGTACCGAGTTTCGTGAAAATATCTACCACAGTTATAAGGTTATAGAGAGGACCAGTTTCCATACTAAAATTATAAAGAGACATAATTCTGTAAACAATGTAGGTGGGGTTAAGTTTTTTTCTCTGCCTATTGTCTGGTGGTGCTTTACATTTACATAAGGTTTTATGAAACTATAGATGACAGTATGAAAGTTTTAGAGGGGACATGATTTCAATTTAAAAAACACCAAAGGACATAATTCAATCAAAATTGTAGACGAAGTGATTCTTTTGTTCTCGGCAGATCATCTGATATTGGTAGCAGGGTTCCTGAAAATACCTTCAGCGACTTTAAAGTTATAGAGCTGACCAGATCTCCATATTGGAGATTACAAAAGGACATAATTTTGTTAAAATGTAGAAGTGGTTACGGTTCCTGCTGTTTTCTCAGCACAATCAGCTGAATATGCTTTATGCATGTACATTATTTGTACAAAGTTTCATGAAAATATCTGGCGGTTTGGAAGTTATAGAGGATAAGATTTTCCATACGCAAAATTACAAAGGGGCATAATTCCATAAAAAATGTATGCTGAGTTATAGTTTCTGTTCTCTGCACATTGTCTGATGACGCTTTAAATTTATAACAAGTTTTGTAAAAATATCTTCTAAGTATTTGAATTTATTTCTAAACTGAAAATTACAAAGGGGCATCTTTCTGTGAAAACTGTCGCTGGATTACGGTCCTTGTTTTTATCTGTACATTATCTGATGATGCCTTATATTTGTATAACGTTTCATGAAAATATCTTTTATGGTTTTAAAGTTATAGATGCACACAATTTCGGGACAATGGTTCAGTAGTTGGCAAAATGTCAAAACTGACAAAGGGCCATAACTTTATCAAAACTAAGACAAATGTAAATCACAAATCTTCAGATCATGGCAAAACATTCTGCAAATTTTCAACCCAGTCCGATCAAAGACACAAAAAGAGTTGTGGGTGCAAGTTATGGCCCTTTATCAGTTTTGGCATTATTATTGCAGGGACGACTTCTAAGTCAGCATAGGCAGTGTTCAGCAAAGGGGGCCTGCTTTCTTATAAGACGCTTTATTACTTGGGTAGCCCATGGGAGTGATGACTAGCCACTTATAAGTTAGGTGGGTATGCAATCATTCGTGTATCTATTCAGGGTGTCATTGAAGCAGTCTCACAGCTCCTAACTGACCTAAGAGAAAATGCTCTTGATAGCCTCGCATCAAGGACTTGAGGGTTTTTTTATACACAGTCTGATTCGCCAAATAAGTGCGTGTTTTTGGCTTCTGCTCAGGGGTTGTTGGGCAGTGACATAATCCCCAAAACTAGGTATACATCCTACCTTTTCAACTAGAGTTTGATTTGTTGTTAGGAACAAAAGCAGTAAGAACGCAACAAGAACATGACACACCCTCAGACGACAAATCTCTGGTCAAGAAACTTTTCCAGAAACTGTTGGGTTCAAAGAAAGATCCAAACCAGACACTATGAAAACGGTCATGCCATTCATGCGGAAATGCGCACTATTCCCTAGGTAAACGTAAAAAAAGAGCCAGAGTGCATACAGAAATACCCACATCACTTTATCTGTTGGTCCTCTTCCCAGTTGAGGCGAGTAGTCGTCACAGACTGAAAAGTTGACCTTTTATATCTCGACATACAGGCATACAAAGATCTAACAGACAGGGCCCAATCCCCGTAAGTTAAGGCATAGTCTTAGTCTTCATCTCTCCTCCTCCCCTCCCCCATCCCCTCCCCCACCCAGTCCTTTCCTGCACCCCATCACCACAGAAAAAGGCCAGGTGTCTGTTATCGCAGATGGTATTTTATCCTTAAAAAGTAAATGTAATGAAATAAATAAACTGGCTTCCTTGTCAATTTTAAATTCGTCCAATAATTACTTGATATTCTACACAAAAACGCATCAAAGTCAAACTTTACCATTTTTCCTATCGACGCTTATTCCCAGAAAGAACGCATGAAGCAGAAAAGAAAAACTATCAACGATCATCCGAAATACAACAACTGAAACAACTGATATATTTGAAATATATATGCTTATAAATATTTCTTAAAATACTTACACCATCTGCAATTCCATTCTTGTCTCCCACTTTCGGTATGTCCGCTATTATTGGAGCCGTTGAAGAATATCCCGCTTAAATTCTAACATACGATGTAAGGCATAATACGTAATACGGAAGACATAATACGTAAGACCTAATACATAAGGTCTAAGACCTAATACATAATACCTAGGAGCTAATACATAATACCTAAGAGCTAAGACCTAATACATGATACGTAATACCTAAGAGCTAAGACCTAACACCTAATACTTAAGACTTAAGACAAAAGGGCCCTTATAGGCTTCCGTAGAATCCCGCCTGAAAAGGACTAAAAAAAATTATGGTTCTCTAAATGTGTTATGAGTCTATTCTGGAGAAGACCTGTGGATAGTTTGCTAAGGCAGCTAGAGAGACTTATGCCTCTATAATTATTACAATTATCTTTATCTCCGTTTTTGTCTCGCCTGCGAAGCAGAGGCGAGACATATGTATTGCTTTTCCGGTGTCGTCGTCGTCGGCGGCGTCGGCGTAAACTTTTGTCGAGTTTTTGCGTTTAGGTCATTTTCTCAGAAACTATAAGGGCTAGAGCCATGAAACTTGGTACATGCATACATCTTGAAGAGTAGATCTCAAAGCCATCATCAATATTGAGTCTTGACCTACATTTTATGGTTGACTGACTTCGCAATTTTTTGTCGAGTTTTTGCGTTTAGGTCATTTTCTCAGAAACTATAAGGGCTAGAGCCATGAAACTTGGTACATGCATACATCTGGAAGAGTAGATCTCAAAGCCATCATTAATATTGAGTCTTGACCTACATTTTATGGTTGACTGACTTCGCAATTTTTTGTCGCGTTTTTGTGTTTAGGTCATTTTCTCAGAACTATAAGGGCTAGAGCCATGAAACTTGGTTCATGCATACATCTGGATGAGTTAATCTCAAAGTCATCGTCAATATTGAGTCTTAACCTACATTTTACGGTTGACTAACTTTGCAATTTTTTGTCAAGTTTTCACGTTTAGGTCTGTTTTTCAGAAACCATAAGGGCTAGAGCCAAGATACTTGGTTCATGCATACATTTTTGCTGATTTAGCTCTGTTTTGTGACAAAGCGCCAGCAGGCGAGACACCGCATTCCGCGGAATTCTTGTTATATATAGTAGATATTAATGACACATTTCAGATTTCTCGATAATCTGCACTATTTAATATATAATTAAACAGTTTTACAAGTGGCAGTGTCAGTACTGAAGAACCATATTTAAGCATTTCATTTGAAATGGTGTCAATGCCTTCTATTCTATTTAGCTTAAGTTTAGAGAGTCAATTTCTAACTTCCTTACGAGGATCGTCCAAAAAGTTCTGTCACTCGCCTTATTTCCCGGGAAAAAGCATTAAAATGATTCTGTAAATTACACCATTGAAGAAGCATATGCTTTGCCTAAACGTTTTTATAAAAATGATTCATGAGTCATGAAGGAAAAAGTGACAATTTGCTTCGATCAAGGTATACCCCCATACCACTGGTACTACATGTAGATAGTGCATGCAACGCACGGAATAATTCTTAATGGGCCTTTGCAAAATTATTGTTTAATTTTGCAAAATATTCTTTAGGTATGGATAAACAAACCCTGAAAAAAGTTCGTAATTAAAGACAATTTTGATAGTTTACTGAAGCAACTACTTTGCATGTAAAACACATGAATTCTTAAGTAAATCTATTAGTTTCAATTCTAAGGGGCACATATTGTTATATTTATGCATGCAAGGACACTGGAAATGTCTTACACTGACATGGAGGTGCTTATACTTTTATTCTGGTTCGCCAAAATATTATTTTACTTTACCTTGCTGATATAATGGCCATTGGGTTTAAAGATCGAGGCACAAAAACTCATTACTATGCCTAGTGTTGCTGAATATGAATTTAAGTATGCCAAACATTACAAAACGAATTTACCAAATGCTAACACAGTTTTTAACCATGGTCAATACAGAAATTATTGTCGCAGTTTGAAACCGTCTGTTGCCAGAAACAAGAAAGAAAAGCTACATTCAAACGAGACTCTGCAGCTTTGCTGAAACTCACAAAACACTATCAGATTCACTCTTTTTTTTCATTTTACGAGTTTATACCCTTTCCAAAATTTCCTTTTGTGATGCTTCGGATATTTTCAATTCACTCTGAAATAAAATTTTCAAAAGTGTGCTCCGGTTACTTGAATTTTACGTAAAGATGTATTTCCATGACGTCATAAATCTTACCTGTATTCCATGTAAATAATGAACGGATGTCGTTCGTTTTCATTCGGCTTCCTGTGTTGATGTTATGAGTAGAAGTACCGAAAAATTCAGCAAGATGCGATGTTTACAATAAAAATATATCGTTTGAATCACTCACAAGCTGAAACGCTAAATTGCTCTTCGACAAGAAATTAGGCCAGTCGTACGGAGGACTGAATGTAAAACCGGGGTAAAGATAATTAGATTATTTCATTCAATCAATGTTTTGGTATCATTTTGAAGAAGAGAGTCAGGGCTTTTCACTGAGGTATAATACATTATCCTAGCATACCCGTAATCAAAGTAATGAGATGGGTGACAGAACTTTTTGGACGATCCTCGTACATGTAAATGGAAAGTCAATGTCAAGTGATACAGTGCTATCTGACAGAAAAGAAGCTATTCCATCATCAAAATTGGTTTCATTTTCATTTGGTCTGTACAAGGTTTCAAAATAATTTGTCCATTCTGATATAGATTTTGCATTACAAGTTTTTATGCTAGAACTTTTCATATCATTTAATGTTTTCCAGAAAGGTTTAGGATTAGTACTGCGTGTATCCTCTAGTTTGGGCTGATACCTTTTTATGTATCCTGCACGTCTTTGTTTTCTTAATTTGTTATAGTCATTTCTGTCTTTAATAAATGTTTTACGTAAACTAATGTTATTTGGATTATTTAACACTTTCCTACCTAAGCTCTTTAATGAGCGCCTTAAGCTAAAACAGTATTGAGCCATCCAAGATTTTTTAACTTTCCCTTTATTCTTATTTTTTTTTTTACCCCTGGATTTGAAAGTGACAGATTCCTTTGCTGTATGTAATATGATTTTATTAAAGTTTTGGACAGCCTCATCTGAACATCTGAACTCGTTCAAATCAAGTGCAGCCATGTAACCAGAAAACCTTTTTATGGAAGTTTCACTATTTAAAAAGTGCAGCCATGTAATCAGAAAACCTTTTTATGGAAGTTTCACTATTTAAAAAGTGCAGCCATGTAACCAGAAAACCTTTTTATGGAAGTTTCACTATTTAAAAAAAACAAACAAAAAAAACAGCTGCAGGTGCTCATTTCACTAAACAGCTTAAGCCTAAGATTTCGTAAGCTCCACACAAACTGTATGGAACTTATGAAAATATTTGGCTCAAGATGTTAAGTGACATGGGAACCTGGTCTCATGGATTCCGAGGTAAGCAAAGGCATTGACAAAGTTTACTAGAGTATATACAGATTCCTTAAAGACCCATTTTTTTCTCCTATTGAAGAGTGGTGGCACAAAATAATTGCGCCTAATAAACAGTGCTTAGGACCATAGCTCTCTTCAAAGGCTTATCTTACCTAGGTGATTATGAGGGGATGAAGCCAGTAATAAAAAACCCTATAAGGGATGGGGGCTAATATGGGGAATCTGCCATTATCCTGCTTGTGCATCTACTTTAAAAACAATAGACAGATAAGACAAATTATTAATTCATAAAAAAGGAAACCTTATATTCATTTTACTTATTTTATTATGATATGATATAAAGTAGTGACTGTACTTAAGAAATACATCTCTTATCCTCTAACTAACCACTGACTTTACTTATTAGCAATTAAATACATCTTGGGAGTTATATAAGTTAATACCTCTGTCCTCTTCTCTTTTTTTCTTATTCTTTCCTAGGTTTCCCGTTGACCTGGAAATATTAGTGTGGACAGGGGGACACTTGGCAGACTGCAGATGAGCAGGGTGGCATGAACCCTCACTGTTCAAACATTTCCGATGCCTTCGTGCAACTTGCCTCATGTTTGTTCTGATGACTTGAATTTTAATAATGCATAAGCTACTCATTGGGCACAAGATATTGAGTCAACGTTGGTTCAACGTTTAGACGTCGAATCAACATTGATTCAGGGTTGATTCGGTCTTGTGTGCCTAATGGCAGTTAAGTAAAAGTGTATGTGCTATGAATCAATACCTTAGAGGTTGTATTATGTTCTCTGTAGTATGTATCCTATGCCTCGTATTATACTGTATTTTTCACTGTTCCTCATGTTGCCATTGTGTAATGGATTGAGAGTAAATAAATTGAATTGAATTGAATTGAAGTCCACTAGCACCTAGGAAATCACTTCATTAGATGTGCTGAACTAGTTTTAGTTATTTTAACTGGTTATACCAAAAGAGTTAAAAACGTAACCGTTGGCTCAACGCAGAGCAGTGATTCAGAGACTAAAACCTATTTTCTTCTATTCTTAACTCTAAAATTACTTTAGAACGTTTACCTTGTTTTTAAAGCTTTTCTTTTTTTAAATATTGGTACTAAAAAGCCACATCTGATTATCATATCATCTTATGTAAGATTTCCTAGCTTATCCAATGTTATCTCAAGAAACAACCGAGACCGCAGCTGGCGATGCCATAAACAAACAAACCCGACCTACCCCACAAAAGGCCTGTTAATTGAGGTTAGTCGGGCTCCGTTTTCTAAGAGAAAGTGGTTAGCATGACATTTTTTTATTTATTTATAAGTTTATTTTTGTTAAGGTCATTGCAAGCAAAACGATAATTCTATTGTCTAGAACCTAAACATATTTTAAATTTAAATGGCCTGGCCTTTTTTAAACAGTAAGATGTGTTTATGTAAAAAGCGAAAATGAGGACTAATCAGTCTGCGCAGCGAACGAACGAACATATGTGATTCGAATACTCGCTGAAGAAATGCTTCAACAGTTGTTACATCTGTGTAGTCTGATCTGGGTCTTCATTTTTGCTTTTTAACAGTGTAGGTTGATTTGATTAATCACTGAAGACAACTTTTATGTGATCAGTAAATATTCAAATGAGTTGTCACATCTGTGTAGACTGATCAGTGTCCATAAAAGGGAAGACTAATCGGGCTACGCAGAAACTCAGGCTTATCTGAGTCTTACGTGTTCGCAGATTATACATAAGTTTTTTTCCAATAACATCACAAAAAGCATTATGTTTTGCTATCGCTTTGGATGAAACATAATTGACTACATCATACAATTTTAATCTGCAGCAGTATATGCAAAAGTGACATCTGAGATCCACGGGTTGTAAAATTTGTGATTTGTGATGAGCAGCGCGATACATGTAAGAATGATACCCGACGTTTCCGAATTGCCATTGCAACTCACTATACAAAGCCATTGAGTTTTGAGCTTAATCATGAAATCTGATTAACAGGAAATTGTGTCATTGGTTTAATGAATTTCGGGAAATGACAGCTACAATAATTGTGAATTTACTTGTCAACTTCGGCAAAAATAATAGTGTTCGATTTCTCTCTAATATATGTTCCGTATTTTACAATGCAGCCATTTTCATAATAAACACAAAGCTTTGTCTCATATTATTATCCAGGGGCCGTATTTATAAAACGACTTAAGTGGTTGCTATGCTGTTGCTAGGGCTTAATTTCTATGAAGGAGATTCCCTACAACTACGAAATTTGCTCTGGAGGAACAGTCTCAAAAGACTGTTCCTCCAGAGCAAATTTCATAGTTGTAGAGAATCTCCTTCATAGAAATGTAGCCTAAGCAACAGCATAGCAACGACTTAAGTGGTTTTATAAATACGGCCCCAGTACTGGTATTCATAGCAATCATTCTAAACAAAGTCTGAGTACAGGATACACCTCTCCGTTTCTATCCCAGCAGGCGCACAACCTTGAATCAACATTGAATCAACACTGATTCAACGTCATGATTCAAGGTTGTGTGCTCAGTGGGATGTTAACCCATGAATGCAAAAGAAAAAACCTATCTTACTTATTTTGCTGTATTACAATGCTTGTTGTCTTGGCCAAGATTTGCAATGGCTTTAAAATTTACAGGCACTTATTAAGCATTAAACGTTTTAAACAGTTATTTGTTTCAGAAAATAATGAGAACTACACACCTTTATGCTTGATCCAGAAAGCAAGTTGATTTACTTATTTGGTAAGGGTCATTCCAGTTAGAACTTAACCTACTCCCTACACACCATATCTCATTGAATAACCGGAAAGAAAGTTTTTTTTCCTTCTATCTTAACAAAACACCAACGCACAGTACAGCCTGAGTAGGAATTTGCAGACTGTTGATATCATATTTGTATTGGTCTGCTCAAATATTTAAAGGACATTCAGCCTCGTGGTTAAAGAACCTGCCCTAAGGCATATGAGAATTTTGTATGCCCACTTGTGCAGTCCGTCCGGCCATGCGCAGGTTTTAAAAAATAAGTAATGCCACGGTATGATTGTTTGAACAAAATGCACATGTCTTGACCAGTCTGCGCATATGTATATGCGCAGACTGGTCTGAACACGGGCAGTTTACATATACAGGGCGGGTTTTCTCATGACAGAGGTCTATTAGTGTCTGACGTGCACTTAACAATCCAGAATTCTTTAGCCTGACATATGGCATTAGAACTTTTGTAAATTGTAGTTGATTGTTTTAGCTTTTTTTCAGCATGCAAAAGAATAGGACGATGACAGTCTCGAGCTCAATTTATAGAGTTACTGCATACTTGTTTGACGTCAATGTCTTTACCGGGAAGTACCTGGCGCGAAAAGGAGCCTTATGGCATGCTCGAACAGTTACTGTATTTAGTAGGCAATGAAACATTTTTTCCTCTATAGAATGACCCTAAATATCTAAATCAGCCTTATGAAATTCTGTTTTGATGCGAAAATCTAGTTCCGACTTATAAGACAGATCTAGATTTTTGGGATTATTGTGGAAGAGAAAAAAACTCGTCTCATAACAGAAGAAAAATGGTAAGGCTCCGCTCAATCAGAGGTTCATACTTGTAATGCGTTACTTTTTCTACAAAAGAAATACTGGCATTCTATACTCCCAATAGAAAATATTTCCGGGTAACTTGTCGTTCTTGAAAAACCAAAACCACCGGATAAATAAGGATGTCAATTGATATTTTCGACAGTTATGATTCCATTTTGTCTGTTTATTTGTTGGTCCTAAGGGGTAGACAGAAGAAGGGGTGGGAAGACAATATTAAAGAATGGACAGGAATGGACTTTGCCAGCTCAGCAAGGGCAGCTGAAAACAGGACAAGGTAGAAAGGGACCATTTCGAAGTCATATGTGGTGCCCCAACGACCTTGTAAGGTTATAGAATAGAATAGAATAGAATAGAATAGAATAGATATCTGTAGTTTTCGATAAATAATTATTTTTATCCCTTTTCATCCTGATACAAGTTTAAGAGCATATGAGTAAAAGAAAATTGGTAACAAGAATTCTTCGGAATGCGGTGTCTCGCCTGCTGGCGCTTTGTCACAAAGCAGAGCTAAATCAGCAAAGATGTATATATGAACCAAGTTTCTTCGCTCTAGCCCTTATAGTTTCTGAGAAACAGACTTAAACGCGAAAACTAGACAAAAAATTGCAAAGTCAGTCAACCATAAAATGTTGGTAAACACTCAATATTGATGATGATTTTGAGCTCTTCTCTTCCAGATGAATGCATGACCCAAGTTTCATGGCTCTAGCCCTTATAGTTTTTGAGAAACAGACCTAAACACGAAAACTTAATGAAAAATTGCAAAATCAGTCAACCGTAAAATGTAGGTGAAGGCTCAATATTGATAATGGATTTGAGATTTACTCTTCCAGATGTACTCATGAACCCAGTTTCGAGGCTCTAGCCCTTATGGTTTCTGAGAAAACGACCTAAACACGAAAACTTGACACAAAAATTTCAAAGTCAGTCAACCATATAATGTAGGTCAAAACTCAAAATTGATAATGGCTTTGAGATCTACTATTCCAGATGTATGCATGGACCAAGTTTCATGGCTCTAGCCCTTATGGTTTCTGAGAAAATGACCTAAACGCAGAAACTCGACAAAAAATTGCAAAGTCAGTCAACCGTAAAATGTAGGTCAAGACTCAATATTGATGATGGCTTTGAGATCTACTCTTCCAGGTGTATGCATGAATCAAGTTTCATGGCTTTAGCCCTTATAGTTTCTGAGAAAATGACCTAAACGCAAAAACTCGACAAAAATTTTCGCCGACGACGACGCCGCAGACACCGACGACGACTCCGGAAAAGCAATACATATACAACAGATGTTTTTGTGTGCCTCATATATTTAGGTTTGTTTAGACAAGCTACCTGGGAAAGAGCTGTTCATTCTGCTGTTCGCTCCTCGTACTGTGTTACTACTTGTGTGGTTACTTAGTGTTTTTCGTTTGCTTTTGTGGGTGGGATGTGGAACTTGATTATATCAGTTTCTCGTCATTGCCCTTTTACACTGTTTTCCACAGTACAGATCGGAATGAGATCTTCCAAATGTTGATTATGGTCCAGAACTGCATTCTCCCCGCAGATCTCATGATTGTCTAATTTCTCCTCTCATCATAGTGATCAAGAACATCTCTGATGACCCAGGGCTTTCTTCTGCGACGTGTCTTCTCAGTGATCTCACTAGCTGCTTCAGTCATCTTTGCATTGTATGTGGTATCTATATCTATGTCTATGCCTTAATTCCTTGGACTGAAGAATGGTGCAAAATTCCAACATACTAACTGTAGCTTAAAATGTAATTGTTACACCCGTGCTCCTTAGTGTTTCAAGGCCAAAACATTAGTCTTGGCAGAGTCGGATTCTGGCTTTCCTCAGACGACCTAGAAAGGACATCGTCACCGGGAATGTGTTTATTTTTCAAAATCATGGACAAAAGCTGAAATTATCATCAGTTCTTCACAATGCTCTGTCCCAGCACCAGCGCAAGTATGAACGTTTTTGTAAAATTTGCAATAAACGTGAGACTGAGGACGAATATCTTTTCCTGTTGCTTTAGTTTAAACATATTCATTGTATCATAAACTGTACATGATTACAATATAAACATGATACAAACAATAGGATGTCGACGGAAGCATAAATGCTTATTCAGCTCTTCTCCTGTTGCTTTGTAATGTCTAGTTCTATTCTTTTCCTAGTAAACAAAAATTTCTATGACTGAAGATTTCTTTAAATCGCTCGCCAGTTGTATAGATATAATGCATTTGAAAAGTGTAAACAGCTGGTGAATAGGAACTCTTAACGCATATATTGTTACACCTGTATACATGTTGCACGCGCATGTCGTATTGTAATTTATATTATACCAGAAAAAAATCGCAAACGGCAAAACGGAAGGCATACCAGTCAAAACATAAAAAGAAAGAGAAACTGTCCATGAACGCTAAAACATTTAAAGGTACCCAAACATGTGTAAAACACACAACATCTAGTTTTTCCTGTTTTTCTATTTACATGTAAAAGTACACAGTGGACCCTCTTTACAACGACCGCATTTATTCCCAAACATTTTGCTGTTAAACTAAATTTGCTGTTGTAAAGAATACATATTTAGAGCAATAAAGCCATTCCATGCATAGCAAAATGACGTTATAAAGAATTTTGGTGTTGACTGCAGTCAACCCTCTGCATAACGACACTCATTACAACAGCAAAATTTGCAGTGCCGTCAAACTCTTTATAACAACACTCATTACAACAGCAAAATTTGCAGTCAACCTTCTTTATAACGGCACTCATTACAACAGCAAACTTCTTTATCACGTCATTTTCATTTGCACGAAATGGCTTTATTGTTCAAAACTTGTATTCTTTATAATGGCAAATTATGGGATAACTGTACTTAAAATTGTCACTTGGGGAGGTAAATCGTCGGTTTTATGGTCGCAAATTGCGTTTGACGGCGACGCCAGCGGAGCCGTAAAACGCAATTTGCGACCATAAAACCGACGATTTACCACCCCAAATGACAATTTTTAATACAGTTATCCCCATTCTAATGCATTTTTCACATAGTGTGCTAGTTTGCACCCTTAGCAAACGCGTTTAACGACATAAAGATGAGAAGCGACGTTACGTAATGACGTCGGGTTTCCGACAGTATATCGCAGGATATGCTGTCACAAATTTTGACGTTATCCAATCAGGCGTAGCGTTACATTCGTAAGTGCATTAGAATTCAGTTTAACGTCAAAATTTTCGGGAACAAATGGCGCCGTTATAAAGAGGGTCCACTGTAGACGAGAAGGCAACGATCAGGATTGATTGATTGATTGATTGATTAATTTGATGCTTAACGTCCACGGTAAACAGCTATGGTCATGTCGGGACGGTCAGTTAACCTAACCACACTATTCCTGGGCAGGCTTAGACCTCCTAAGCGGTTAACCAGTACTAAGTGCACATACTTTCGCCAGTAACTGACAACTGCCCTTCTTGAATCAGCAGAAGGAGAAACGAAAGTATGTGGCCAGACCGGGTTTTGAACCCAGGACCTCTGACGTATGAGTCAGGTGCCCTACCGATTGCGCTACGCGGCCCGGCACAACGATCAGGAACTGACACAATCGGCTTACCACATTCTACACTTAACACCAAATGTGAAAGGAAACAATAAAGACGGCGTACAAAGCAAAACAAGACGATCAAAAAGCCAAGAAATAAGCTCTTTCCCAGCAGATGGCAACAGTGCTACTCAGATAATGCACAAAAGGTCAACGACTAATAGTAATCCGACAGACAAAGATAATAAACCAACAACAGAAGAACAAAACAAGAAGCAAGTGGACAGCTATACAGATGACAACAATGAAAGACAAACAAAAGTCGGGATCTGCATTAGAAGCTTCCACCTTTGAACAGTCAGTAGCTTATGCTACTAGGGGCTTAAACCATCGCATTCCTTTGCAAGACGCATGAAATTATATTTCATTGCACATAAGTGTAATTCCGAGGAGATAGTAAATGAGATTATACAATGTACATTCCTTCCGATGGCGGGTACATGTGCACTTGGGGACCCTCCAAGGGCAGGAAGGGGTGTGAGGGAGTCCTATATGCCATAAACAGAAAAATATCAAGACTATATGCCATAAACTAACTAAAATACTCATGACAGTAGATATTGCGGTAGGGTCCACAAACATTTCCCGATTCTTAATCTGCCTATGCGTTCCTTCGCACTGTAGGATACCAGCTCCCTTATACAACCAGGATGTCTTTCTAAAGCGTTCGATTATATGACCGCCTGGAGTCACTAGTGGAAGTCGTAGATCTTGTTGTCATCGTGTGCAGATATTAATGCATAAACCCTTATCGTGGTGACGTGAAACGTAGATGCTGTCATGCTCTCAAGCGGATTGAGAGAAGTCCTTTAGAGACTGGTTGGCAACCCATGACAGATCTCACCAATCCTGGTCTAAGGCATTTTCAGTGCCGTTGCATGTTACATGCTCAAAGTATAAAGCTATCGAGTTGCCTCACTATAATTTTGTCCCATTTCTATCAAGTATTTATTTCGTGTTCTATTCTCATTCAAAAGCGGAATTACGTAAACAATGGGGAGCTTATAACCTTACATAAAGATGGAAGGAAATCTAACAAGGATCCACTTATAGTATCACGCTAGCGCTTTAATGTTGTTTGTCGAGGTTGCACTGTATTAATACGAGATGAGACTCTATACACTATTTCAGCCGGACAATGAGAATGTAGCAGAAGACCGGATCCAGTCGTATCTCTTAAGCTAATAAGCATGAACAATTCATAAAAAATTAACAATGCTGGTTAGTCCTTTGCCTTGTGTAAGTTGCTCAAAAATGTTCATTATCAGTTGCTGCGAATATATTTGCATACTTCCTTCTGAATCGTCGATGAACATGCAACATGAGTTTCAGCAAAGCAACTCCAGAACAAATCAAAGTAACCATTTTGTTCACTTGATCTCTATGACAGAATCACTCGTGAAGGAGGCAAACTTCGCTGCTAGCTCAAGCACTTTGTCTGTGCTGTCCTTTCTGTAGGTCAATATTTTTAGGGGGCAGCAGTGACCATGATGACAGCTTTTAAAGGATCATTTTAGACATGCTAGATTTCAAAATGATTTCAGTACATTACATATGAGAACACTGGCTGTTTCTGAGGTCAATCTAAGTCCCATGTTTTAAGCTGAAGGACAAATAGCAACTTCATTATAGGTACATGACTCCTTGGTCCCTATCGGCACAACACGGATTGCAGTGGTTAACCGTTAGGATATGCTAGCGGACGTGCAGAAGAATAATAAGTAATGCAAACGAAATGCACAAAGGTTAACCGGAAATTAATGAGAATTTTTACCAAAACTCTAGCTTCATGTGAAATAAATGAAACCATGGCACTTTGATACGCTGTTGGTATATTCGTCACTGAACTACAATGTGACAGCTCATCCGAATGATATGGATAACTCATTTTTACCAATGAAAAGCAAAATTTGAGCTTTGCAAAATAAGATGAAATTCGAAATAAAATATCTACTAAAAATGCTAAAGAATGACAAAACAGTCAAACCTGTTTTAAAGGCCAGCTCTCTTAAGCAGAAAAGCCTGTTTTAAGAGGCCAAAATCTAGCTGTCGTCCCAGTTTTATGATTTATTTTTATGTACCTGAATCACGTGGCCTGAATCGGTGCAAGTAAGGCATGTAAATAGCTTCAAAGGGTGGCAACTGATTTGCATCCGTTTGAAAATTATTTAGTTCCCTTACCTAAATTTGTTAATGATCCCATTATAATCTTTTGGCCAGTGTCGCCATATTAACGTCATTTTGATAAAATTGGATGTTAAAGCAGCTAAATACATTAATCTAATGGATTGATGGAATTAAGACTGGATTTCAGTCAGATTGTTTGGCCCGTTTGCAATAAATTAATACTAAAGTTTATGCATCCTCTTATTATGCTTTATTTGGTATTCTAAAACAGTTCGCCTAAAGAAGCAATAGAAAGTTTCCGTGTTTTATTCTACAACAATTCACTGTTTCAGAGCGCGTGAGTCTAATTGCTGACGTCACTTGCATTTACTGATGCGCTCGTGATATGATCTACTTTACAACTGACCTCCAAACAGTGACTGATCTATTTCCGAAATAGCACACTTAATGTTTATTAATAAAATACACTGTTTTGCGAGACCTGAATGACTGAATTAACACAACAAGTAAAAACCGTTGAAACAAAATCAAATCGACCGTAATTGAACGTTGTTTCAACATTGTATATCCGCTGGGACGTGCTGTAAAGTGTGATGTATTTACGTATTTTGGATGTGCAGCAGTGTTTTATCTTTTCAGAATAATAAGCCCTATAGATTATGTTCTACAGACATTTATGTGCAATTTTCAAAACAAGTAGCTAGGCTAATTAGATTTTTCACTGGCACGAAGATTATTAGAGCCCTATCATTTTTAATAGAAAGCTTGCTCGGTATAATAGCTTTGGTAAACATGGGAAGTACCCATGTATACCTCGGGATACTCAAAGATATGTATATAGCCGAGGAATATCTGGGTATTGCTCGAGTATACCCAAGTTATTTGCCGAACGTGCCCAGATGTAAAAAATCGGAGCACCGCTCGGCCAATTCCGTGAATCACGGAATTAGCCGAGCGGTATTCCGATTGAGTCCTTTCTAGAGGGTTAGAGCGCTAGGATTCAATGTAGAAAATTTGCAGTTCGAACTTATCCGTGCAGGACTAAAAAATCTCTGTGTCGACCTATCAGTAAATGGGTATCTGATTTGAATCAGGGAAGGTAAAAAGGTAGTCAAAAGAGAGGAAACCACGGTGCATAACCATATCGGACGCTATTTGTGAAAATCTGCGTTACTTGACTCTATCTGTGAGTGCTACGGACTCTATTTGTTACTTGTCATTGACGCTTCGGCGATTCAGTCGAAGAAAAGGGGACAAAACGTGTAAGTACTGGGTTTCATGGTTTCCACGGAACACATACTTTATTTTTCCTAATATACCCGTTGATATTATTCAGCTAGCGATGTTCAGTGTTTGTCATCAGTGAAATCAAATGCAGCGTGATAGTGCAGGAGCGTACATGATCGCTGAAAACAATGAAAAACTCAGTGTTTTTATTTGTAGGTAATGAATTTTGTCCTTAATTTACGAAGATAATTATGTTCTTGATAATTTACACATGTCGTTAGGTGCATAAATAAAATCTTTACGTTAATATCAATGTTTAAAGGACAACACCCATTATTTTCAATGTTCCGGATTCTATTTGTGTCTCCGAAATAATGTAATTTTATGCCAACGGACAGATGTTGTCCTCAAGGCAACGGACTATACTTGTGAGCAGCGGACCTTACTTGTGATGTTTGTTTTCTTTTTTTTTTCAGCCAAAAACGTCGTAAAAGATCAAACGTGTGGTTTGCGTGTGGTAAGTCCCGAATTTGAAAAAAAGTCCTGCGGCGCATACTCAATTCATGTCCACAGTAGATTGCCAAAATAAGGCCATGTCACCCACAACGGTTCACTCAAAAGATGTAAAGGAAGTTGGCAGTGCTGTCTCCATTTATCGGTTTCTTTGACCTAATATCATGCATATAGTTACAACCAACCTATAGATGTTGTTCATAATAAACCGCAACTCTAGGTGTCCACCACCGTTTGTACTTATAACTATTCTATTCATTCAATTCTATCCCATAACCTTACTATGCCGTTAATGCACCACAGATGACTTCGAAACAATCCCTTTCCACCTTGTCCCGTCTTCAGCTGCCCTAACCGAGCTGGCAAAATCCATTCCTGTCCACTCCTTGATATTGTCTTCCCACCTCCTCCTCCGTCCACCCCCTCCCCCTCCCCTTTCAATGTGCCCTGAAGATTTATCTTTGCTAAACCAGAAGTCATTGAGACGTGGCCAAATCACTCCAGCCCCCGCCTCCCGACCAGCGTCAGGAGCCCATCATATTCTCCAATGGCTGCTTGGAACTTCCTGAGAATCGCATCATTGGCTATATGGTCCTTGTACGAAATGTTCAGTAACCTTGGGTAGCATCTCATCTCAAAGGCCTGCGTTCTTTTCTCTAACTCTGCTGTAAATGCCCACGATTCACATGCATACAGAAATATGGAAATGACAAGGAAGCGCATAAGAGACGTTCTCAGTTAAGCTGGGCCATTCGCGGACAAAAATGGCCATATATACAACCATTCCAGAATTCAAGAAAAAATCACGGACATAATGCTCATTGTATCTGCTTCAACTCTTTAAGTTATTTTCAGATAATAGTTATAGATTATGGAATACCAACTATGTTTAGAGACATACCCTAACAATTAGAAACGGCGTATTTTATGACGTTAAAGATACGTTGAAAGACGATGTCGCATACGATTTCTTTGACATGCATGGCATTGAACATTTACTTATCTACTGACATTTGATTATTTTGGCTGGTTTCAATTTATAATGTTTTTCTTTACATTTTTGGAAGAAAGGGGTTTTCTATGAAGCGCTGCTTAATCAAATGACGTCAACGCTTTCAAAACGTGGTCTTAGTGACGTTGTGACGTAGGTTACGTGTGACGTAGGTTACAGTGCACACATTTTAACGTTTTTATATCATTTAATGTTTCAGTGCATGAAATCTAAGCACACCATCTTGTAGCTGTTATTAGGCAGGATTTTGCACATGAGTTTCAGAGCGATTGCTTTGCTCAGTTTTAAGAAAAGCCCGTGACGTAAGGTTACATTCTTACAGAAAAATGCTGGGGTAATGTATTTTGAAGTCGAGTAAAATATACAAAATTGAGCAAAGTTGCACGAATGATATAAGATATTGAGGAACACATATTTCTCCGTGTGATCTTGTAAGTTTTATGATGCCGGGCCATTTTAATTAATACTTGTATCACGAATTTACCGCTGTGACGTAGGTTACATAAAATTTGCGACATTAGTTCCCAGTCTCATTTCGTAGCAAAGACTACCCTTTAGATATTGTTTAAGCGGGGAAATATGTAAGGAATCACCTGCATTTAATAATGGAACTCGATTTTCAGCAGTGATTTATCTTTTTTTAGCCGTGCGGCGTTCATATCTATGCAACGGCAATATTGCGACATTTAAAAACGTCGCATTTTAAACCAGGGTATCATTATTCGAACCAGTGTAAAAATTGTCTAACAAAACGCATGCATGTCTTGGTACTTTTATCTACTTCTTTAGACAGAGGGCAACATGTCAGAGGGTAAACAGAACCGTTATTTTGTAATTTAAAGAAAGGCAATACGAAAGACAAAATTAATAGTTAATGGCCCAGCTTAACTGAGAACGTCTCACAAGTCTCACCCTTGATCCAAGAGACATGCCGCTATCTCCAAATTGGTTTCAGCTTGGTAAGAGCTGAAGTGGCTTGTGCAATCCTTGAGAGAACCTCCTGTTTTGAACCATCACCTGAGACAACTGACCAAAGGTATCAGAAGCTGCTTACAGTACCCAGCTTCTGCCCTTTTACCTTGATCTCCCCCTGGATGCCATCTGCACTGTTCGTCATCAGTTTGGTCTTCTCAGCACTGATCTCCATCTTACACCCTGTGCAGGTTTGGTCGAGACTTTCAACTAGAGCCTCTAGTTCCTGCTCTTCCTCAGCTAGAGCGTCTATGTCATCGGCAAACCGCAGATTGGCAATGTCTCTGCTGCCCATGCCAACCCCCCACCCCCCACCCCCCACCCCCAACCCAGGCACATTCTTCCAGAGTATTAGACATGATCCGTTCCCGCTCGGAACCCAGCCTGTTCCTCAGCGATTATCTCTTCGGCTTGTGGTTTAAGCCTGTTCAAGGTGACTTTCAGCATGACTTATAACTGCAGCTGCAAAAAATATGTATACGCGCGAATTAAAACGTTGATTCATTTCTTCGGCTTTGAGGTGACCAAAACCCTCTGAAAAGTTTAAAAATGTGTGCAAGAAGAGGCATCAATCAATTATGAACGACATCTAAATAGAAATCTGCCTCGTGTTGATACCATTTTCGGATCACTAGACAAATGGAGGCCCATGCCTTTGAAGCACAGATAGTATCCGATGCTAATGGCAGATAGAGTCTTGTGTGAAGCACGATTAGCCGCGCTGATAGAGTCTTGTGCCAGGCGCATATAGCATCCGGTGCCATTGTAAAAGGTAAAAAAATCCGATTTTCTTTAAATAGGAGATATTCTTTCAACTCAGAGCCTTACAAAATAAATTTTAAATTCATTCATTAGGGTCAAACTTATCCAACCGATCTGTTCTCTTTCCATTGCGTTCACAACTGATCGGCATTCAAAGTGGACACACTCTTCAAAATTGTCAAATCTTGTCCTTCATTCCAGCTTGTAGAATCGAAAGTAAGTACGAATTAGGCATAACAGCTATAGATACTGGAAGACACAGATGTCTGATGTTCCGTGCACCTTATGCCTCATAAGAAAATGTGTTGTTTACAATAATATTAGAGTTTATTAACACCCACCCTTCCCTCGTTTTCCATTTCGGGACGGATAGAATCCTAAACTAACGCAAATAGACTCCGAAATACACAGATAGAGTCCAGTTTTCACAGATAGCGTCCGATATGGTTAAGCACCGTGGATACGGCCCTGCCTTTCAATTACTGCTACAAAACAGCGCTCCTAAAACCATTTGTCTGTTACAGACACTGGCAGGATCGTTACATTGTAGGTTGTATCTGTTGAGTCCTCGTCTTTGCTTCTTCATGGTGTTGAAATTTGATTTATGTGTTTACCGTGATGATTCATTGACGAGTTAGAGGGTTATCATGCGAACCGAACAACCAATTAAATGTTTTGTACCACTTCAGAAACTGAGGGTGAGGTTGGGCCTGTAAAATCGATTTAAGCCCCCCAGTAATTCATTACTGACCGTTCCAAGGCGGTAGTTCTGTTGTGGTTCTCAGTTGCCTGTTTTTGGTGTCAGAGTTTCTGTGATGTTTTACCTTATGTATGTTCTTATTATATTTGGTTCGGTTTGGGTTGCTGAGTGGCCACCTTTTGGGAACAAGCTGCTCACTCGGTTGGCCATATGTTCTCTGTATCTTGATTATTTGTAATCTTAGTTGTTTCCAACTATGGTTTGAGGGCTGGATTTGGATTTTGATTGTTTCAGTTCCTGGTCTTTGCATACTTTTTACTTTTGCCCATGTACGTTCACTGTGTTAATCTGAATTAAAATATACCTGACGGCTGGCAGAACACTGAGCTCTTTGCACACGTGACAAGCTTTACCTTGCAGATTGATACTCGGCTTTGTTCAGAACAAGCTCCAATATAACTTACCAGCCGGAGTCTATAAGATTCAGAACTGGTTTATGATCTGTACTTAGAGCACATTTTTTTAGACTTCCTGATATATATCTTTTGGAAAAAAACTGCTCGCTTAGAGCGGTAATAATTCAAATTAATGCATAAGTATCGGTGCCACACGCTATTCAGAATCGGAATCAGAATTGTTTACTGGTGATACGTCCAAGGACAATCATTCACCAGGACCTGTGAATTAAGGGAGCTATAGTCCCTAGCCTGTACAAGAGAAGTAAACTTAGTAACTGAATCCTCTGCACACACAGCGGCAGAAATAATGGAATCTTCCCAGGAATTCCAATCTCTAATAGCCTGGGGGAAGAAACTGGACTTGTAAATGTCAGTCCCAACCAATGGGGTTTGAAATGCCAGGGATTGATGATTCCTGGTACGCCTACTTGAGGGAACAAGGTCATTTATGGGTATATTGGCTGCACCCCTCAGACCTTTGTAAAGCATTATGAGTCTACTATCTTTCCTTCTCTTTGTCAGGGATTCCCACTTAAGTTTCTCCAGAATGCCAGTCATACTCCCAGTTTTATATGTGTAACTCCCCGTTACAACTCTAGCTGCCATTTTCTGCACCTTCTCAAGTTCATCTTGAAGAAGTATACTTTGAGGGTCCAAAACTGAACTACCATACTCCAAGACTGGACGCACCAGTCCCTTGCATGCGGACTCTTTAACGTCTTGTGGACATTCTGCCACGTTACGTCTGAGCCAAGGGTCCTATTAACCTTTGTGCAAGATATTGCTGACATGTGTGTTCCATTTCAAATCATTGGTTATGGTTATGCCGAGGTACTTGACAGTTTCTACGTTATTGAGGACCGTTCCCTCTAAGGTATAGGAAGCACTGATCTTCTTGATCCGTTTCCTTGTGATTTGCATTATATTGCATTTGACCGGTTGAAATCTCATGCTCCAGCTCCTTGCCCAACACCCTAAACGATCTATATCCTCCTGAAGTTTCAACGTGTCTTCACTATCTCTGATTTCACGATAGCAAACACAGTCGTCAGCAAAAAGTCTTAATTCCGAGTCAATAGTTTCTGTTATCGTTAATGTCGGTGAAACATGCCTATTAATAGGCATTTTCACCGAACACAAAACCATGTTTTAACTAGGCGAATCCCGTGCAGTTACGACTCGCTTTGCAGCTTTTCGTATGCAAGTTGCAGGGCGATAGTCCGTCAGTATAGAAACAGGCGGCAAGATTGCACTTCCAGTTATCGATACGTAAGAGTTATCCATATTCGGATATTGTAGAAATGAAGTGCAGACGGCATCGAGTGAAAACTTTGATGAACATGATTATGACTTGTAAACTGCTGCTAAAGGTTGGACAAAAATTCACGATAGCTGACTATCGCCTGAAACAAGCATTTTTATAGAAATGCATAGTGCGTGTAGGTAGGAATCAGCCAGGTAATGGCGATGAGGCAAAAAAAATTGTGTCCAAACATTTTCGTTGTTTTGACGCAAGTTTAAACAGAGATAGAAAAAATGTTAACATCTAATGAAACGATCATGTTTGTTGCCTGAAATAGTTTGTGTGTTTGTTATTAATTCATTAATCAAGACTATAAAATCTCATCTAATGGATGAAATATAATTTGCAAGCCATTGCAGTGATCAGTTTGATAAATATTCTACATTACTTTTCGCGTTCGCGGAAATTAATAAATATAATTGCTCGTACAGCTCGCAAATTTTGATGACGAGCGTTAATAGCTTCAACAGGACTTCAGGCGTACTGGCACGATAAGACAAGGTCAGTGCTTGAAAGTTGATGTTTTCGGCGTCGAAATCGTTACAATAAAACGCGTTATTAAAGCGACTTTCCGTGAATTTAAAACCTCATCCACAAAAATGACGTATTTATTTAAGAAATAAATTTCATTTTTCCGATGTTCATGGAAGTATGAACACAATGGATCATGTGCAAAGTAAGTGACGCCTGAAGGGTGTTCACATTAACTTTGCCTATGATCCTTTGTGTTCATACTTCCATGAACTTCTGAAAATGAATTTTATCTCGTAAAATTACATTTCATTTTAAAATTATTTCGAGAATTTCTTATTTTCAAGAGCAATATTCAAGTGTATCATTTTCGACGAAAAGCTGTCACTAACCAACAGGCAAGCCGCTAAACGGCCGTTGCCATGATGTGACATCTAATAGAACGTTAAAACGGCCATTGACGTCTTTTGTTTAAATGCGACGTTGCGTACCAACGACGTCGTGTGACCGACTTTTGTTCATGGAAGTATGAACACTGTTTCTCCGAAATAGATTCATCTAAGAAAAATCAAAGGGAATGTAATTATTCGATTATAAGACGGGACTTTTCTCTTCCAAAACAACCCCCCCCCCGAAAAAAACAAGACCCGTCTTGCAAGACGGATCAGGCCCCGAGGTTATAAAACTTGAGTACATTCTCAAACTCAAAATAAAGCACACTGATTGGCTGTTTCCGAGCTCATGCTCGGAAGCAGCCAATCAGTGTGCTTTATTTTGAGTTTATGATTATTCTCAAGTTTTATAACCTCGAACCCAGGTTACTGAGGATTGTTTTGGAAGAGAAAACCCTACTTATAGCTGACTTAAACGACTGATTTACGACATGTCTGATTTGTAAATTTAAAGGGCCTGAAGACGCTGAGTCACCGCGACATTTTGTCTTCATGTATTCATGTCAAGATCACGATTCACGGATCTCCCTACTTTCTCCTTTTGTGGACAGGAAGAGCATCATTGGAAAGCCCTGTCATAGGCGAAGCCATAATCACATAGCGTTGAGAGCTGCACTCCTGTAGAAGAGCATGAACAAACGTCAAGAGTTTACAGGCTTCATTTGAAGTGGATGGGAAGGTGTTTTCAGTGTTTGTTTTGTTTTCAAATAACCATAGCTCCTTTGTTTTTTTTAAAGCATTAAAATAACGTTATAACTCGTTGAGAGGATTCTTAAAGGCCCCATAGCTCTATCGGCATGAAATATTCTGTCGAGAGCTACAGTGAACTCGACAGTTTCGGATCATCGACAGTATCGGATCACTCATTAGTTGTCACCCATTTTTCTCACAAATAGAGCAAATATGTTTCATCATTATACTACAGTCATCAAGTTAGACCAATGACAAAGTGCAGGGTGAAAAATTCGATCTAAGTGTGCGGCTGTGGAACAAATCAGAGTTGTTGAAAAGCTTGGCCCCTCTTCAGCGGCGCTTACGTTATGTCTGTTGCTCGTTACCCCCAAAATAGATTTCGGTTGTGCACACAATTTTATCATTAGGCGATTGAAACCAATTCTACTTTGTAATGTGTACTGACATCCCTTAAATTGCAGGCAGTCATTATTTTTGTGACAGCCCAGTATTTGATGAAACTAAAGACTTGAAATATTGGGCACCGATGTGCGACAGTATCGGATCAGGATATATTGTGATCTGAAATACAGGCATCAGCTGGAAAACTTTATGTGATGCTGAAAAAATGTCATAAATCAACTACCAGAGTGGCTGCTGTATTTTCTTCCAAAGAAGATCGGTATAAAAATAACACAACATCCTTTTTATATATAATATCCCCCATCCCACGCCCCACACACTAGCGTCTAGTAGTGAAGGCTACGAGTAGCACAACTAAGCTTCCGCTAAACATTCCTAAGAAATATTCGAGATCAGCTGGCATGTGTGCGAACCCATTTATGACTGTCTTTCATCAGATGAACATTTGTACACTGTGTAGACTCAGATTAATGCAGCAGAGCTCGCTGAATGACCATATAGTCTTTATACATTGTTTGTATTGAAATATCAATGTTAAAGCGAAAAATCACCCATATTCGGACACTACGGCTTATTAGGATGTATTCTTTGCAAAGACACATTATGGTCTTTACTGTTTGAGTAGTTCCGTGCTAAAGGGGCGCAGGGGTCTACTGAGTTTAGAATGACTGACATGCTTGTACATTTGCACACATTTAACTGTCATTTAACAGACATAACCGTTGCTGGTGAAGGACCACGTGAAAACTATCGTTGAAAAGCCGTAAAAGATTCCTCTGAGAGTTTAATAGGTCCAACTATTAATGTAGCCAAATTATTTAAGCTAAGAAGGTTGGCAGAACGCCTCGGAGGAACTCTCTTATAAAATAATATCATATGATCCGATACTGTCGCACCTGATTTGATACTGTCGTAAGACCCTGCTGTAAGTCTGGATAGGTTATCTGCCCTTCAAGGAATAAATTATTTTGACATGGATAGATAGAAGGGATATTTTGCAATTGTTATGTGTCATAACATATATAATTTTAGCATTCATATACAACAAAACAGGATTTTTATTGAAATTGATCCGATACTGTCGAGTCCACTGTATCGCTGCAAGCTTCTCAACATCGTTTCGTCATTGTTATTGACCGCGATTTGCCAACTTTAAACAAATAAAACATCCTTGATTTTCATATATAAAAGGTTTTAAAATTATTTGGGTCACTAAAATGACCTACTTTCGCTTTCATGTTCTTGAATAAAATGGTAAAAATACAATGTACATGCGTGAGGCCCCATTCACTGTCCTGCTTTTGTTTATATTGCATTGCTCAACCGGAAACCAATTTTGGAAAATTATATTTTGTGGAGCGATTTATTGTTATTCAAAAACAAGATTTTCATACTTTTTGCAAGTTATATGAATCAGTCTATGCACACCAATCTACATTTTATGACCAAACGTGAAGGCTGAAGCGGCTTTCATTATGATTTGTGTTCAGACGTTTTTACCACTGACAGGACTATGGATATTTTTTAAAAGATGTGTGACATTTTTAAATTAATACATTCTTTCAAAACAATAACTGCACTTCCAAAGTTATGATTGATTTGGTTGGTTGTTTTGGGTTTAACAGCTCTTTGAGACAGTATTTCAGTCTATATCGAGCCGTCTTCCTAAGAGAGGGAGAAAGAAAAGAGATATGATACGCAAGAGAAAAAATATCCAAACAACCCCCACCCGCTCCTACTGCAAGCAAAGTACTGAAAGTTACCCAGAACCATCGCCACTGAAAGTTATCCAGCACTATCGCCCGACCACAACCTATAAGGTATGACTGGAGCAGAAGCTGAATGAATAGACGACAACGTATATAAAGATAGTCCTTGAGTATGCGATCATGTTCTAGTTACTGAATTTGACAGTGAAAAAGTGACAAGATTAAATTTACTTGTGGGACATACTCAAGGACGCTGACGGGTACGCTAACGCTGACGCTGACGCTAACGCTAACGCATACTCGGACTACGACGCCGGGGGTATAGCATAAGCTCTCCTTTGCTTCGCAAAGGCGCGCTAAAAATGAAAAAAAAATGCAAAACTTGAGCATTGTAATTGGGGGTGGGCGTGTGACAGGTGTCATAAATCAAAAATAAATCTATATAATGGCAAGCACTTAACTCTTAACGATGAAGTATACCAAATAAATTGCAATGCACATATTGAAGAAACACAGGGTCGATGTGCTTTGTGTTGCTTAGCAACAGAAAATCGTGCATACTACTTAAGGTACTATTTCTGGAATAGACTGGTTGCTAGGCAACCATCCGTCAATGGGCTAATCTATAGACCAAATGATGTGAGCAAAATTCAAACGTAATGCAACCAAATACAGAACATGTCAAAATAGTTTCGGATACCACTATTTGGATAAATGCCAGACCTTATTTCCGGTCTGTGTGGTTGAATTCTGAAGCAAATCCCGGCCAATGACTTATCTGGTGCCTTACATTTCGAACCATAGCTGATTAGGTTGTCGGCAAAATTTGATGAAACATATACTACAGGGAGGTGAGATACTGGTCTTGCAAATGAAGGTAAAATTTACAAGAAACGAGGTAGGGTTGGTAAAATATCAAACAAGTCCCACTCTTTATTGGATGACCCTCGTACTCATGATAGATAATTTTTCTTGCACACCTTTTGATTTGCAACGTTTTATAAGAAACGTAAAACATGGTAAATGCATGATAAGCGTTTGAAAGAATTCGATTTAATTTTGAAAGAATCCAGTGCCAACAACGACAGCCGTTCGGTTCTTTACGTGAGTTCGGCATGAAATACGAGGGGTGTTCAACAAATAATGGAAACACAATTATATACTATGCACAATAAATATAGCAATTTTTTGTATGTGTCAGATCCACCATATTAGGAATTTATTGTCACTTTACTGCATAAAGATACAAAGGCCGATCATTCGAGATGGTCTGGCAGGTAAAAGATTCAAGATTGTTCAATTGTAGCGTTTGAACTACCGTGACGTCAGTTTGTATGACCATTGTATCTTAAGGACATTTTTGATCATGTACAAAAGCCAAAATCATAATGAGGCGGCCGGTTTGCTATCAAAATAAAGGAAAACGCTCTAAAACATTTGAATATGCTACGATTATGAGATTTACAAATTCGAAACTTTGACGTTTTCCATTGCGTTTACGTTATCGTCTTATAAAGTTGTTTCTAATCGGTATTTCTTAAATCCCTTTCGAGTGGATGATTGTTTGGTATCTACCAATATGATAACGTAACCAATGCAGATAGAAAATTCTTCCCGGTTACCAAGCATAAGTCAAAAGTCTCAGACTTACGTCATCATTTTCTCACAGTTTCGTTACACTTCAGTGAAGAAACTTCACAGTTAAATTAATCATGGTGTGACCCTTAATTTTAGTCTATTGGTTTTTCTCGGGTTTTGATTCTACATTGAACTGAAGCACCCTTGAATCATTGCACATTGGACCGAATTATAATGTTTTAACGTCAATTGCGCATGCTAAAATTCGTCCATTGTTAAGCTTAATCATATCTTATACACATCCAATAGCTTTGATAAGAAAACTTGGCATGAAAATGAAGAGAAAGACCGTACAAAAAATCACATGCTTGCCATGTTTATGTTGCTTTTCAATGGGTGCGAATTTAGGCTAATGACCCTTTCTGTGCTTATCGCTTTTCCCCAATATCGTTTTTAAAGATGGCTTCTGTATTTCCATGGTATATTAAGCCCCAAATATGGTTCCCTTCAATGCAGTTTTATTTCGCTCAATGTTGCACGTCAGTAATGAGAAAAATTGCAAAATATAAAAATTTGCTAAATATATTTTGCATAGTATATTTCATTTACTATGAGTTAGAACAGTATTCTAGGTATATAATATCTAAGACGCAAGCAAATGACACATAATTAAGTTCCAAAGAATTGTTTATGAATATCGTTGCCATGTCAACGTTGCCTTAAACTTATAACGATTAAGTCTCTAATTTCATGCAAATATCCATGTATATATGCTGCTAATAAGTAGCAAAGAATGGATAAAAGTTTGTGATGGTGTGGTGGCTTGGTGCATGTCTCAGTTTCTGAAAGAACCATATAGTTGTTCATGACTTGCTCTCAAATCGGGCAGAAATACAGATCGTAAAAGGCTTTCGATCGAGCGAAATGTGACGATTTTCATTGAATTTCAGCCTGAGGGGCCCAAATCGTGAACGTCTCAATGTTGATTCAATGTTGTATGCCCATTGAAATTCACATTTTCACGAACGTCAGTCCATTACTTAAAGGACCTCTGACAGTTTCAATGCAAATTTGCCTATTTTTCAACAAATTACTGCAGCTTCCATGGGAAGCCTATGTTGATGATTTTGCATTAACATGTAGACTTATGCATTATAAAGAAGTTTTCATATTGATTTTGAAAAAATATCATGTCTGCAGACCAACTCTCACTGACTTTCTCAAGAGGGGTAAGTGGAATTTTCGGTCTACCAAAATACATCAAATTTTCGACTTTTCTTATTTCCTAAAAATTAGTTTGTTAAACATGCTTAAAATAAAGTAAACACTACAACTGCATATAGCATGTAATTATATGTAAATAAAAGGTATGCTAGCCTGATTTTTGGATGCAATGGGTCTAATTACCCCACCCACTTTTCAGTTTTTCAGCTGTAGACTATCATCCCCCCCCCCCCCCCGTGCCTCAGCTTGCCACTCATATATAATGTGTATATTGACAGAACACACATACATGCAAAGTGGCTAGCTGAGGCACGGGGGGAAAGTATCTTTATAAAACTTTTCCTATTTTCCATACATTTAATTATAAAAACATGCTTTTTGCACCAAAAATATCAGTCTATGTGTTTAATAACCGAAAAATTGTTTTTGTGCCAATTAAAGGGAGTTCCGAGGAATACGTTTCAGTGAAAATTTTGAAGTATACCAAAAGTTCATTTTTGACCACTTTTATAAATACATTACAACTGTCAGAGGTCCTTTTTATGATGTTCTTGTAACTTTACATTAAAGTAAGAATTCGTAGAGCAGCACACTAGCGTCGAAGTCTTTAAATCATTGTCGGCGCCCAATCAAATCACTGAGATCTCTCCTATTTTGACGTTACACAATGTCATTGTTGATGA
Source organism: Ctena decussata (assembly GCA_963989385.1). Classification (NCBI taxonomy): domain Eukaryota; kingdom Metazoa; phylum Mollusca; class Bivalvia; order Lucinida; family Lucinidae; genus Ctena; species Ctena decussata. The sequence continues at coordinate 122,669,661 of OZ022498.1, forward strand.
CACAGATAGTAGGTCTTTGGCTCCCTTGAACTACTGGCAGCAGCATTTGCCAAGTCGTCGCCCTATTGGTACAAAGAGATTTTTGCAGGAACTTTGGAATCTCTGGTCAAGCAAGCCATAAATAACAGGATTAATGACATTGTTTATAAAGTACAGCCGATAAAACAGTGAGTACACCATAAAGTTTTTAGGGCTCATCGTATATACTTTTGGCACAATGAAGGACAAAATTGCATAAAGCAAATATGTACATATAAAAACAAGCGTCAAAATAAGCCAGATCAATGTTTTGTAGGGAACTTTTCCAGGTCCTGTAGTAGAAGAACGGCGACGTAAAGCATGAGCTCGAAAGGATGCATCACTTCCTTTTCTCATGTCGCTTCCTCGTCGGATAGTTAGTTTTCCTCTCATAGAGCTCGAACTCAGCGAAATACTGCTCACTTTACGTAAGAAATTTCCCCCCTTTAGCGCTTTGTTTCCCGTTTGGTTTATTTTGCCGTTTTCTGAGTCGTTTGTCATAGCTTGTTTTTCTTCAGGAGAAAAAACGTCATCAGTCAGTCTGTCAACCTCGACTCTATCTGATGCCTCATCGGACTTGTTATTCTCATATCTGATACTACCTCCGGTTGACCTTGACCTCCAATGCCGGATAACCGTCCGCCCAATCAAAGAATACATGGCAATTAAAGCAACGGCTATAATAATAAGACAAATAGTCAGTGAAGATTTATAAACCATCTCCAAAAACTTTTTTGAAATTTCTTCTCAGCCGTGCACATGTAGACAGTTGTTGTTGTATTGTGTATGTTTGTCTTGTTGGCTGTGCTTATACCACACATAATTGGAGCGGGAAGACTCAGCAGAAATGCAACAGATAAGACTATAAGCAGTATTTTCACTGCTTGAGTAGGCACAATCTGCTTTTTCAAGGGCTGGCAAACTTTCCTGAATCTGTCAATGGAGATTACGAGGAGAGTAAAGGCCGCCGCTGCCGTACCAAACGTATTGAAGAAACATTTTACTTTACACGGTGTAGCGTCAGGAAATGAAAAATGACTTCTGTTCTTCGCCATCTCAGCTGGTATAAGAGAAACACAAGTTATCAGGTCAATGACAGCAAGGCAAATAACGAAGATTCTAAAATTGTTATGTTTGTACTGACTTCCGGCAGAGAACACCACTAGTACTAAAACATTTCCTAGTATTCCTGTGACCGTAAATAGTCCTAACAATACGGACACAGGAATCAATGCATTTGCGTAACGTTCATTAAGTTCCTCCAATGTTTCATGTTTTTCTGAAGTTACGTTGTGAAATCCAGTAACGTTGACGTCAAATAGTCCAGTCGGCGTTGCTTCCGTTGAAATGTTCAGCATTTTTCCTGATTACCTATAATTAGATATGAGATGTAATAAATGTGTTTTTAAGAATCAGCGCGGAATATCAAAAAATAACCTTTAGGTTACTGAATAACTAGTATGTTATCATAAAATTCGAGTCTGGACGAGTTCATTCATCTTTTGAGGACTATTTGACGGAAAAATGAAAATTCATATTGGCAAACAGTGTAGAAACTAGATCTGGGTCCGAGGTTATAAAGCTTGAGTATATTCTCAAACTCAAAATAAAGCACACTGTTTGGCTGCTTCCGAGCATGCAAAATAAAGCACACTGTCGGAAGCAGCCAATCAGTGTGCTTTATTTTGAGTTTGAGAATGCTCAAAATAAAGCACACTGTTTGGCTGCTTCCGAGCATGCATGCGCTCGGAAGCAGCCAATCAGTGTGCTTTGCGCTCGGAAGCAGCCAATCAGTGTGCTTTATTTTGAGTTTGAGAATGTACTCAAGTTTTATAACCTCGGGGCCTGGTTTAAAAGAAAGACCAAATAAAGGTTAAACAACATTTTAGGCGTGTTTGCCATGGTCTGTTGCGGAAAGACAATGTCTTACTTTGAAAAAAAAAAAAAAAAAGAGAAGAATGTAGCGTATTGAAAAAAAAAACAATGATGCTGACGGTTATAATTTTCTTTATCTGTTTAAAATGCACAACATCTTTTAACTGATTTATGAAGTTAGTATGAAGTCACTGGTATCACAGCATGGCAAACAGTATGTGCCATGCTCACCTCGAATTATAAACGAGAGGCTACCTGAAATTCATACAATGGAAAAGTGTGATTTTCTTAAACCCATAATTCGTTTTCAAATAATTTAATTCTCCAAATAACATTTACAGTACCGCTATCAAATCCGACTATGAAATAAATAAAAGAAAGAAGAAAAAGAAAAGAAAGACAGAATAAAAGTCAGATAAAAGTCAAAGGTCTGATTTATAAATTCTGAAAGTGACTTGATATTAGAAAATATAGATTAACTTACCGTCTTATCAAATATGTTAAATTGATTGTATTGCTTTGCTATTGTTTAAAAGATGCATACTTTGTTGTTTGATTAGCATTTATATTGTTTAAACAATAGGTTAAAATGAGGCGACACTTTGGAAAATGGCCAACTGTTTGCCAGTGCAGCCCGTGTATCATCGCGGCCAGATCATTTTCTTCGCCATCCGCTTCTATTAGTAGTTTTTGGGACTCAAAGAAAAGTGTACTTGTAAAGTGAAGTCTGGTCAATTTACACAAGTTCTCTGGTCGCGTCTCCATCTAGTTTTTTTTCTTAAGCACGAATGCTAATTAATTCTCAGAACTGATATACATGTACAGTAGAAGCCCTAAATATTGGAAAATGCACGTTCAGTTAACATTGTAGACAGATATTAGACCGGTCCTTCAGAACACTCTGACTAAGGTCTATGTAGCTTGCCATACAACCCACCAATATTTTCTTACATACCAAGGTTCCAGCAGGCACATGACGTCTTAATGACGTCACACTAACGTCGATGGGACGTAGAGACGTCATGTGCCCGCTGGAGTATTCAAGAGTTTAAAATATTGTCACAGGTTTGAGCGCACCAATATTTATGACAGTAGCGGTATGAAGTAAGAAAACCTAAAGTGCTACTTACCTTCCAAATATCTTTCATCCGCTCATAGTGAGTCCTGTCCCATCAATGTCACATTAACAAGTGCCGATCCATTTAAAAACCTCTTCATTAACGGAAACTGGACTAATATAGAATGTCGACTATTGTATTGATCTCCGCTCATCAAAATACCCCATCACACAATGTTGACGTGTTTAGAATAATTCAGTCACATTATACATTTTCCTTTGTTCTTCGAAAATATGATAGCAATTTTGAAAAGAACATAAAACGGAAAATTGCAGTTTTTTTTCCCTTTCTTTGTTTGTTTGTTTCAGACATATCCAGCGGATAACTGACGTTGAAAAAACGTCGATGCAAGGTAATGACATTGTGTCAACTTTGAATACCAGCTGAGTATTGTGTATGCAGTATGCAGTAGTATTTCAAAATGCAAAAGTTGTGCAAATGAATTAGACGATGTACACTTGAAAGATAAAATTGCATTGCACAATAACAACAGATGGAAACAGCGACGACTCTACTAGTATTTGAGTAGTTTTTTTTTTCTAAAATCGACCATTGCATGTTTGATCATTGTCAAATAGAATCGATCTTCGGAATTTTTATCTGTAAAAACAACAACAACAACAACAACAAAAACACACAAACTGTGGCTGTTAAGTATTAACTACCTGCCAGGCTTACTCCATGTAGATTTAACCGAACTGTTCAAAGATATGAGGAGAAACTGTTGAAAATACAAAGCGCATGTGCTGATATATGCAACTGAAGTCAAATATGTCCGTACATATAATTCGTAGCTTGAAGAAACTTGAAGAGCTGCCTCATGAAATGGATAGGTACCACTGGAATATACTCGGGCACTCCCAATATGATGCGCAGAATGAGCTTTGGTGAAAGACTATGTGAACCCTACTGCAATGCTGAGCCAATGAGAGAGCTCTCAGACTCCTAGAATTTGCAAACTTTTTTCAACCTTGTACTGACAAATACACTGGGCCCCACAAACCATAAAAATAACAATAATAAAAAAATAAGATTCTGAAACAATTCTTTTAAGAGAAGAGTACACATTCGAGAGAAGGAAACATGGGTCATACTTCGAAATTTCGGCTATTCAAGTGGACATGGCGCAGTCCAGACAGAAAGCATCACAACCAAATTGACTACATCTTAGAGAAGAATAGGTTCCGATCAGGAGTTAACAGGCATAGATAAAGAGATTTTCCGGAGCAGACACAGGAAATTACCCTGGCCAGTTGATAATAACCTTCTTTGCTTGTCTGAGGAAGGCCAAAAAAGCCAAACCAGCCAAGACTGAGGTTTCACGTTAAGAAACCCAGATATGGCAAGAACATTCCAAGCAACAATAGATCGGAAATTTGCACCACTCATCAATCTCAGGGACGATGGCATAGACACAGATAGCATTCAATACAGCAGTGACTGACACAGCCAGTGAGATACTTGGAAAGGAACGTTGCAAAGCCGTGGGTCACCAGAGATGTACTTAATCTCTCTGGTTAAAGTAGGAATTTGAAAAAAGACGCTGTGTGAAGCAAAAGGAGTGAAAGAATACAGGACAGCTAACAAGAGGGTTTAGAAGGCACTGGAAAAAGCAAAGGAGGACTGGATAGGTACTCAGTGCGAGGAGATTGAAGCCTACCTAAACAAAGCAACAACATGAGAGCATATCAGCTGGTGAAGGATCTAACTTTAGAGAGGCAGGGTAGATCCATAACTATCTAGGGCAAGTTTGGGACATGTCTTACAGAAGGAAAATTAACTCTCAGCAGATGGACTGAATATTGCTTAAAGCTATATGTGACAGTGTCTGAGATTTTGAGCCTTGTGGAGGTGCGACTTTGACGTCACGATTCACGAAACCTGAAATGAAAGTGACGTCATAAAATGCACATTAAATTAATAGGATTTCCGCGCACTGATTGTAAAATTCAACATTTCTTACGGCGTCTTTATTTGTCTTCATCTACACTCTTTTAAGCATGTTCGCATTTTAGATCTTTGAAAAGCGATGCCACGCAACCAGAGTTATGGATGTTGGGGATACGGTTTGGGATCTGATTCAGTCAGTTCCTGAAGTGTAGTTACTCTTTAATTATGAAAGTTTATCCAGCTAGTATGTCAATTAATAAATATTATAAATCCTATCAGTGAAATGAAATAAAAAAAATCGGGTTGGCGTTAATTGTGGTTGCGTTTGCGGTAATCCTTAGTGATCTTTCTTGATGTTTCTCGAAATCTGTTCTGAAAGCCCTTAATATATATATTAAAAGCAAAGTTTCCGATTTTTGGCTCCATAAGGCTCAAAAATGTCAGACACTGTCACATTCGAGGGATGAACAAAAAGTTCCCGGAAAAGTGCTGTACGCCCTTTATTATTTTACTTTTTTCAATGAAATTTTATACCAGGCAACCTTAATGTAATTGTGATTCATATCATACAAAACAACTAACATATGTCTAACCAGTTTATTGCACGCGCCACCAACGTAACGACCGGTAACGTGACCCGGCCCAGCTAACTTTACGTTTCAGATTATCTTTTCTAATAGCGAATTCGAACGTTGCTTACTCACAAATTTTTAACGTAAACATGAATTACTTTACATAAACTTAAAAATATGTACCTTATCTTGATGTTCATTACAAATTTTGTAAGTTGTTTTGATTCTTTCTACGAAATGATTGCTAAGTCCAACGTGACTTTTAATCAGTAAATATGTGGGGTGGGGTAATTCAAGGGCAGATAACTTACTTTACCTTATAATACGGAAGTGTTATGATAAGGTTTCATAAACTAGAGATAATGGAAATTCGTTAGATATATGATTTATGCCTTTCAGTTGAACCATTCTAGCAATACGGCAACACAACCTGAAATCGGCAGCATAATGAACTTCCAGCAAATGCCCATCTCACCCAACAGCAATGATGTATCGGCCATCTTTGTCACAATTAAGATCATATTAATTTATTACTATGTGCAGCATTTAGAAGAGTGTGGTGCATGAAGCTAATTATACAAAAGAACTTATCTTAAGACTATGGCTGAATTTTGACAAAACTTGCTGATGTAGCCTTGCTGTTTTTTATTTAAGACTTTTGATAGACAGCTAATGCTGCTGCAGATATCAGATTGCGTTGTCGCATTGCTGGAATAGTTCGACTGAAAGGGTACATCACATATATAACGAATTGCCATTATCTAAGGTTCATGAAACTTGATCATAACAATTCCATTTTATAACGTAATGCAAATTATCTGCCCTTGAATTACCCCATCCCCACACATTTGATTTTTAAAGGGCACGTTGGAATTAGACATCATTTCGTTAAAAAGATCAAACCAACTTACAAAAAAAGTTGTGAACATAAAGATAAGATGTTGATCACTACAATGTGTCTGTTTCTAAATTTATTTCCGATTTGATGGCCTCAGTCGAAGCATAGTAAGACTTTAAAATACAAGACTTTCATTTTCACTGACGTATTCCATAGATATAGCGGGTGCATTTTAATTGGCAGATGATACCTACTCTTCGCGAGTACCAGGTCACACCTCTGTTTTGGAGTCCCTGTCTGAGTATCTAAAAGATCTCGGAATTGTCCATGTTTATCGTATGGTTTACGAGTATGGTTAGAGTATTTTGACCACTTTAACTTAATTTTGCGAAGCGGGGTGCTAATATTATGACCGGGGGTGTCTTTACTGTATAACATAATGACAGAGGATCATTATTCTATGGAGTCATGATTTTTCGTGAGGGGTTATTCTTCTTCACGTGGGGAGTCATAATATTATGACTGGGGAAACCGAGGGGTAACAATTCTTTAAAGAATAATGACCGGGGGTCGTTATCCTATGGAGGTCACTTTACTTCTTACACCGTAGACTGGAAAAGTCCTGCCTTAAATGGGTATCTTTTAGAAACGTGGAAAGATAACGCAGTGAAAAGAGAGGGATGGGCTCTGTCGTTCATATGCCTTACTCAAGATACATTTGGTCTCTATAGCCCCACTACCCCTACGGCCACCAGGGTATGGGAAACCTGAACCTTTTTTAAATACCTTTAGATAATTGCCATGCATGTTTGCTTGTTAATCCAATTACTGTACTGTCTTTCTCGTGGCGCAGAGGTTGAGGTGGCTCGGTGGTGGAAGCCTGCGCTCGCAAGTTAATACGAAGGCAGCTACTGTGTCTCGCGGAATACGTCAGTAATTATGGCTCGGGGAGGGATGCTCGTTGCCTGCCAAGTCCTGCCCACCACCTTTCTTCTTTCAAATTTAAGAAGTAATGAAAGAAAAATGCGCGTCTGTTGCACTTTATTTGGTAAAGGTAGGTTTATTAGGATCCTCTAACCTTTCAAATTAATGAGTTTACTAAAGGAAAAGGTCTTTGGAAATTTAACAATAGTTTGCTAAAGGATATGAATTATATTGAAGCTGTAAAAAAGTGTATTATTAATGTGAAAGAACAATATATGATTCCTATATATGATTTTGAGTTCTTAAATACAACTGAAAGTAATAATATTCAATTTACGATATCTGATCAGTTAGTCCTAGAAATGCTTTTAATGGAAATAAGGGGGGAAACGATATCATATAGTGCATATAAGAAAAAAAAATTATTAAGGGAGGAAAAACTACAGGAAGACATTAAAGAATTAGAAGAAAACCCGAATTTAGACTTAAACAAAATAGAGGAAAAGAAGGCAGAATTACAAAATATTAGAAAGGAAAAAATGCAAGGGGTAATGATAAGGGCAAGGGTAAGATGGGCAGAAGAGGGGGAGAAACAAACTAAATATTTTTGCTGCTTAGAGTCTAGAAATTATACAAGTAAAACAATTTTTAAAGTGAAAAAAGATGATAATAGTATTGTTAATAAACAAGAAGAAGTTCTAAAAGAAGTCACAGAATTTTATTCAAATTTATATCAAAAACATGAATCAGGGCCGGAAATAGACACGGATATAGATTATATTTTAAATAACTTACAGGAAGCACCTAAACTTTCAAATGAAGAAAAATCCGCACTAGAAGGGGATATTAAGTTAGAAGAAATATCTTTTGTTCTTAATAAAATGAAAAATAATAAAAGTCCGGGGTCTGACGGTTTCACGGCAGAGTTTTTTAAGTTTTTCCATAACGATTTAAAGATGTTTATTCAACGTGCAATAAATGAGGGTTATCGAACTGGAAAACTCTCTGTTACACAGAGACACGGTATCATTACTTGCTTGCCAAAGGGAGATAAACCCAGAGAATTTTTAAAAAATTGGCGACCAATTACTCTTTTAAATGTCACTTATAAAATTGCATCTGGTTGTATTGCTGAAAGGCTCAAAACAGTGTTATCTAAAATAATTTCAACTGACCAAACAGGTTTCATTAATGGTCGATATATTGGAGAAAACACTAGACTAATTTATGATATTATGAATTTTGCAGAAGAAACAGACATTCCAGGACTTTTACTCATAATAGATTTTGAAAAGGCATTTGATACAATTTCGTGGAAGTTTGTTCAAAAAGTACTTAACTTTTTTAATTTCGGAGAATCAATTAAACATTGGGTGTCAGTATTTTATAATGATATAACGTCAGCAGTTATTCAAAGAGGTTTTCTGTCGGACTTTTTCCACATGTTTAGGGGATGTAGACAAGGCGACCCATTATCGCCATATGTATTTTTGCTGTGTGCAGAAATCTTATCTTTAATGCTAAAGACAAACAAAGAAATGAAAGGAATAAAAATTGGTGAAACAGAATACAGACTCTCTCAGTTTGCAGATGATACTACAATAATTGTAGATGGCACAGAGCGATATTTTCTCGAAGCTATGAATATACTTAGACTCTATGCTAATATATCTGGCTTGAAAGTTAATAAGTCGAAAACCAGAGCAGTCTGGGTAGGTAGTGGACTAGTACAACTAAGGCGACTAAGACTAAAGACTAAACGCTATGCCAAAAACTAACGATGGCGGATTGTCTGACAAGTTTGCGAAAACGAAATTCCCGACTTCAGAAACCTTTGGTGGCATATATAAGGTCTCTAAGTTCGTGAACAAAGTTATCCAGTTTCTTTCTTGAATAGTAATCAAATGATAAATCATAATCCCTTCTTTTCAAATAAAGCAAAAAAGGAAAACGAGCTAGATCCGCCACGCTTTGTTATTTATTTAACCGTGTCCAATCAAGTGTATTTCACCGTTGCGCATAGTTGTACATCTTTACTAAAATGAGTTGTTGTTATTCATTTGTGTGATTGACATTTGGGTTGAAATGGCTGAACAAGCCAGTGGAACAAGCATGAGTAGGATGAAAATTCGAGTGGAAAAGTCCTCCGAGGGCGAGAAAGCCTTGGAGTGTTTTCTACCTCTAGTGGGTTGACTGGGCAGTCGGGTCGGGCGATGGTGATAGGTAGCTTTCAGTACTGGTGCGTCCTACTTATTTGGATTATTTTGGGGCAAGGACCGACAGTGCTTGCTATCTTGCAGTAGATACGGGAAGGGTTGTTTGGACGTTTTTTTCTCATCTGTCCTTTCTCCTTTCTCGCCTACTCTCTGGGAGACGGCTCGATATAGACTGAAATACTATCTCAAAGGGCCGTGAAAACCTAAACGACCAAACAACTAATTACCTCCCGCTGTCATTGTCGTAAACAAAGAAATATTTTTTTAAAACATATAGTACCCTGGTGCAATGGTATGAGAGTCGGACCTGTATATGGGCTCCGGCTGAAAGCAAATATTTTTGAACATCTTAACGCGTTACAGCTCTTTATTTTCCTTCTCTCTCTCTCTCTCTCTCTCTCTCCCCCCCCCCAAAAAAAAAAAAAAAAAAAAAAAAAGGAAAACGAAATTATCAATGGAATGGTTTCATTAGTTTTCATCACCTCCAGAGCCTTCAATTTTTCTCATTGTTTTGCAAAATTTCGTAGCATGCGGGGCAAATCGGATATTTTGCCAATTCTAGTAAGCTCCTAACAGTGTAGAGCCTATATAAATATACTGCGATAGTGACCTAGCATACACATTTTCCCCAATGCCTCCAACAACGGGTCCTTCCCAGCGGCTCCGCGGAACGAATCCATAATAGAACCGTCTGGGTGCCCGAGTCCGTCTGTCATCTGTGTCAAATTCAAAGATAGTGTGCACGTTGTTCCTGGGATCGGTATCCGACCTAGCCGCCCCAAAACGTGCCTGAGTATGATCGATTGATTGGGGCCTCGGTTTAAATTATTATCTGGAATAGAAGAAGAGCGAAACGTCGAAATTTATGACAAGAACGCTCATACGAACGGCTAAGCAATGCTTTGTGTAAAGCGCTCAATAGACTTACAAGACCAGCACCACTATCCGAGGTATAGGTCCAAATGCAACATAATTGCATGTAAAACACTTCGAAGAAAGCTTCAGAATAGAATAGAATGACGACATTAGGAGAATAAGTTGCAGAGTTCTAGATGCGAGTGGGCACTGGGTGACAATTTTGTCAGATCTGCTAATAAACCCCTCATCCGAACCGCCTCAACGAGGCTGGATGAGGGACCACAAGTCTGTCAGTTCATCTGCCGTCACATTGTGTCTGGGCAGGCTTAGACATACTAAGCGGTTAACCTGGTTACCAATACTGAGTGCACATACTTCCGCCAGTAATAGACAACTACCCTTGCCGGCAGCCCGCTAGCGCAGTCGGCAGCGCGTCAGACTGCAGGTCAAGGGGTCCTGAGATCGATTCCCAGACAGACCACATAACGCTCGTGGAGACTGATCATGAAATATTTTCTACGGTCATTCGTTCCCTTCTGCTGATTCAAGAAGGGCAGTTGTCAGTTACTGGCGAAAGTATGTGCACTAAGTACTGGTTAAACGTTTAGGAGATCTAATTAAAATCTTAAAGAGCTTCTTCGAGAGCAGAGAACACATTCGAAAGAAGGAACATGGGCCATACCATGGAACAGTGTCATGGAATAGTTTGAGTAGGTTAACTGACCGCCTAGACATTACCTTAGCTGTTTACTTGGCCGTAAATGCTCAACAAAACAAACAAACTCACAACTGCCCTTAAGTCAGCGGAAGGGAGAGAATGAGCGTAGAAAATATTTCATGACCAATCTTCACGACTGTTCAGGGACCGGGCTTTGGAATCGAACTCGCGACCGCTTGATCTGCAGACCGACGTGCTGCCGACTGCGCTAGACGGCTCGGTAGGACACATGTCAAATTCTGAGGGTACCAAACTCTCTGCATAGGGTAAATGTGATTTCTAGAATCTCCACATGTAACGCCTTTCGTGCCTGAACTGGTCCTCCATGTGTGAATGAGACCTTGGCATGTAAATGGGCGGTTCATCAATGAAAACAACGAAAACAACAAAAAATAAAACAGGTAATGTGAATTGAATCTCCTCCAGTGACCGGGTCCACCATGGTAAGATGTAAACTTGATCTGCACGTGTGAACATGTATTCTACGTCTGACAGGGCCTCCATGTATGAACATTTCTGCTTGTTAGAATGGCTTCTCCAGGTGTGGACGAGATACCCACATATAAACGGGACGGGACGTGTGAACGAGATAGGTACATATGTACGTATGAACGGGACACCCACCTGTGAAAAGGTGCTGCACGCTAGATGGAGACCTTCGCGGGTCCTGTATTTTTCAAAGATTCAGCACGTAAAACGGGACATGCAGTCTGATTATCCAAGTATGCAAGGGATCGCCACAGGTGAACGGACAATCCATGGTTGAACGGGCTCTGCGCCTGTGAAGTGTAAACGGGACCTCCACGTGTTAACGGGATCCGCATGTGAGAAAGGAACCTTCATTTGTGAACGGGTCGTCCATATGTGAGCAGGAACTGCATTTGCGAACAGGACCGCCACCTGTAAATGGATCTTCCACAAGTGAACGGACCTCCACATGTGTATTGGACCGCTACATGTGAACGGGGCCTGCACAAGTGAACGACATCTGCAAGGCTGTACCAGCGAAAGGGAACTACATATGCGAACGGGATGTCCATATAGGAACGGGGCTTGCATTTTTCAACGGCTCCTCTACGTGTTAATGGGACTGTCCATGTGTGAACGAAACGTGAATGTATGAACAGGACCTCATTCCGATGTAACATTTAGGCTCAGAAGCGCAATACGTGAATATTATACAAGTTTCTATCACAAATATGTTTGGACTGTATTGACAAGTTTCAAGGAAACATAGCGAGTTGCGACTCTAGACTGACGCTATTGAATCCCCCTCCCAAGGAACAAAATGCTATACAAGATTCTATCACAAATGAGCCGCGACACGAGAAAACCAACAAAGTGGTTGTCCGCCCATTGCAGACTCAGATCAGCCTGGGCATCCGCAAAGTCCGATCAGACTCTTGGCTAAGCGCTTAAAGGGTTGTTAAGGGTCTAAACTACCTTTATGCGGACAGTGAAGACTCTGATCAGACTGGGCGGATGCTTAGGCTGATCTGAGTCTGCGCTGTCCGTACAACCACATTGTTGGTTTTGTCGTGTCGCGGCTCAAATATGTTTGGACTGTATTGACCGGTTTCAAGGAAACAAAGCGAGTTGCGACTCTAGACTAACCCTAGATAAATAAAATAAAATTCACGTGTCTTGTCTAAGTAATGCAGAAGACAACTTTTAAATGAAGGGACCATTTGCCTTTTAAAATTGTCCAGGGGTAGCAAGTTTTTCATTTTAAAATGGTTCCTAACTGGCTAAGTAATGACTTTCATCAGACTGCCACTGTTTGGTGTGATGGACTTTCGAATAGGGACAAACTACATCTTCAAGCCTAAAATGCTTGCAACAGATCGGCGCGGAGAGTTGGGGAGGGCGGAGGGGTTAGGTGTCCTGTGGGATTATAATTTTCTCTGCCTCGTCTTTGTCTCAACCCTATCTTTCCTTTCTACTATCGCGTTGTGAGACGGCTCGACGTAACTCAAATATTATTACTCAGTAAAACAAACAACCATCAAACCAAATGCCGATTCAAGTATTGGCATCAAGCCAGTTATATTTTAGGTTTTCATTATTTACTGTCACTCAACGTTCAGGACCGCCGTGCAGTGCAAAGTTAATGTTGACGTCGGCTTAACGAAAGCACTCGTACATCGCATAATCTATCTATCACATTTTGAAGTCATACAGGCAACAGCTCTAGCAAAAGAGAGAGCAGTTATCGCTTTGGGCTCGGCCATGTCGTGACGTTACACTTGAACGTTTTGAAGTTGGAGTGATAGAAGTTACGTTTAACAAATAAGAGTCAATGTTTTACCCTAAGGTGAATGGGTATACTTTCAAAGGAAACAACTCTGCCATTTTCATTTTTTGCCCCCCTTTTCAACAAGAGTCAAGTGTTAAACAGAATAACTTGCCCCCCCCCCCCTCTCTCTCTTCCCCCCCCCCCCCCCACGTGCAGAAAAGTTCTTTCCTTTAAGCGCAGACCCCATTTTAATGGAATTTATCTTCCAGGAAAGCAAATAGGAAGTCACTAACATTGTTGTTGTTCCCCTTTCCAAAAATGGCGGAAAAACATCAACGTGTACTCTTTTACCTACATATTTTTTTCAGGTGACCTTTAGCCTTTCTTACTTATTGTTGAGGATTGGGGAAATGTTGAGTTCAAGTTCTAAACATAATTCACACTGAGGTTCAAACTTTCCACGCGTCTCGTATTGTTACAAAAAGTCCAGGCTTTCACTCGTCTCTGTAGGCCTCGTTTTAATTTAGCCATATACCTAAATCTTGGGCCACTGCTCACACCGGGTAGGCGGCAATCGAAAACGCTCTTAACAATCGATTAACGCGGGTCAAAACCCGTTAGAAACAGCGTTTTCGATTGCAAATTGGGGACAATTTGCAATCGAAAACGCTGTTTCTAATGGTTTTTGACCCGCGTTTGTCGACTGCATGAGCGTTTTCGATTGCCTCCTACCCGGTGTGCTGCTGGTGTAATATTAAAATTTGAACCTGTTGAAAAAATGACCCAACTGGCCACTTTTCAATGTTGAATATTGACCCATAGAGCATTTTTCAGTGTTGAAAATTGACCTGGGTCAAGTTTCAACATTGAGAATTGACGCTTGGGGTCATGTTTTCACGGGGTCAAAATTTAATGTTATCCGGCTCAAGAACCTCGGGGCGAATACCCCATCATTTAAAGTTTACATTGTAGTATACAAATCAGTTTTCCCGATTCAATATGATTTATATATATGATGTGACGCAAAGGATGTAAATTTTTATCAGGTTTGGCAACGTCGAAATCTACAGTCACATTGGACGCTTCAATGGATATATATATAGCCGTTCACTATTCTAAACAGTGAGTTTAGTCTTTAGTCAATAGCCGATAGCAGCATTAGTTGTACTAGTCCAGTAGAAAGTTTTGCGGAGAAACATTTAACCACAGATACAAACTTGATTGGAATCAAACGGATTTTACAATATTGGGTATAAAATTTTCTTGTAACCTGGATAAAATGATAAAGCTTAACTTTAATGAAAAAATAAAACATATAGAACAGGAACTAAAGCAATGGTCTAAGCGAATTTTGACCCCCTTTGGCAGAATAACAATCTTAAAAACTTTAATTATATCGAAATTTAATCACTTATTTATATCTTTACCAAACCCTCCTGACGAAATAATAAACAAACTTAACAAAATTTTCTTTAATTTTATTTGGCAATCGAAAGTAGATCGAATTAAAAGAGATGTATAGATGCAAGAATATGACAAGGGTGGTCTTAAGATGATTCACTTAGATAATTATATCTTGGCTTTAAAATGTACATGGATTAGGAGATTACTGATAACAGAAGCCAACTATAAAAATATATTTCAGAAAAATTATACTCAAATTAGTAATTTAATTACTACAGGAACAGAATATTTGAAACAAATAATAAAAAACAAAAATAACCAGTTCTGGAATGATGTAATTAGTTCATGGATTAAATTGTGTAGTTTAAATTGTCCTTCATCATTCGAGGACATTTTATCAGTAAATATATGGGACAATAAAGAGATAAAAGTTGCAAATAAAACAATTTTCTACAGACAATGGTTTAATAAACATATATACTTTGTCAAGGATTTAATTGACGCTGACGGTAATTTTATGAATTTAAATACTTTTTGTGACACGTATCACATCCAAGTTAATTTCCTAGAATTCTTTGGAATAAGGTCCGCCATTGAAAGTTTTATCAGGAGAAAAGGAATTGAAATGTTAGAAATACCATATATGTACCATGTATATTTGCCGTATAATATAAAGGAAATATTAAAGAATAAGAAGGGAAGTAAAAACATTTATGCTATTTTTAATAAGAAGGATTTACAAATAAAAAGTCAAATAAAATGGAGCAATACTTTCGAATATACAAATTTGAATTGGAAATTGATTTATAATGTACCCGCCAAATGTTGCAGTAACACAAAACTTCACTGGTTCCAATACCGTATATTGCATAGGATTCTAGCCACAAACGATCTCTTAGTAAAAATGAAAATTTTGCAAGATAATCTATGTAATTTTTGTGGACTTTTACCAGAAACAATAGAACATTTATTTTGGCATTGTACCGTAGTGACAGAATTCTGGGAATCTGTTGAGAGCTGGTTGCAAGAAACTATTCAATTTTCTCTAAATATTAATAAACATGCAGCACTTTTCGGTATTACTTACAATGTGATATCAAACAAGCCCATAAACTATATTTTGATCTTAACGCGTTATTATATATATAAATGTAGAATAAGCAATAAACAACTAAACCTAAACGTGTGGAAAAAAGAGATAAAACAGTTTTTGGATATTGAGAAACTTATAGCTATTAAAAGTAGTAATTACGAAAAATTTGCGAGAAACTGGAGTAAATGGCTTCTATTATTTGAGACTTAGTGAAGAAAAAATATTTACTGTAATAATCAGAACTCGTTAAATATAATAGTTTTACATAAAAATATACTGAAAAATTCTCTACTTTGGACATTGATATCGCACGGTGCTATTAATAAGATATGACTACGTCGATGTGTGTGTAGGATTTTCTCTGTTAGGGAAAATGCTTATATCTCACCTTTCTATTCTTTAGAATCGAAGCTATTTTTCTATTCTTCTTATTTGGCCGAGAATCGCGACGGGCAATTGCGAAGTATGCTTCACTCTTGAGTCGCCCTCGTGGCATAGTGTTTTGAAACTTGCCCATAATCCACAACTGTTGGAAGTAAAAACTCATGGTAAACTAACCAACAACGATTACTAGGCAGATGCGGAAAAAATCGTTTAATTCGGACGCCGCTATTGTGAGGTTAAATCTGAACATTGTATAGTATGTCCACAAATTGCAAATTTTATAACCACAAAGTATGTTAAAAAACAATTATGGCAAAATGCCGTTGGGAAATGTCTTGAGTACTGTTTTCACTCTGACGTCGTATTTGAGAGTTTTCTTTTTTTTCTTTTATCCTTTCCTTTTCTTATCTTTTCGCATCTGCCCCACAGTTGTATGAGTAACTTTGTAACTCATGGTGTTCGAATCCCGCTTGAGGCAAGAATCTTTTCTACCTTAAATAGGGTTCCATTGCACATAGCATTTCATTATCACCGTCCCATCGTCCTGATATAACTGAAATATTGTTAAAAAAGGACGTAAAATAGCAAGTCATCCACCCATCCATTCTATTTGTAACTCATGGTACAAGCGTAGTGAAAGTCTTTTATAAAATATAAATTGACTTACCGTTTAGTATGATAAAATCCAAATACGACCCACGAAAGAACTTGTACATACATTATGCTATATACATTCCACAATATAATTATCGAAGCGAAACTTTGTCTGCCTGTGCAGTGAAATGAAACTAGTGTGTTCTACTCGCTTAAATGATGTATACCTAGCCGATAAATAGTCTATGAAAAATATTTACCAAGCGATATGATTTTTATTTTTTCCTATTATTCTTTTTTCCCTTCTAGTCAGTATCATTATAGAGAGAGATACTGTACTTTATGTTAGCTCTCATTTCCAACCTACCAGGCTGCTCTGTGAAATGTTTTCACGCATAGTTGTAATAAATCCTGCTTATTCTCTTTTTAGCATGTAGCTACCGGCGATGTCAAATTTAGGGATGTTTTTATAAATAATAAAATGCCTCTGTCATTTTATTACAATTATTTCATGTATTACTTAGTAAAAATGTTATTGGCTAATGTGAAAGTGACAAAAATTGTATTTTTGTATGTACATTAGATACTGTATGTTTCTATACCTCTTTGTATGTAAATGCTAGAGATGTGTTGTTTCTAATAAATCATAAAATAAAAAAAAAGGTTTATTAGGATCCCCCGCCTCCTCTGCCTCCCCTACAGCCATGTTCCCGCCTCCTCTCCCCCTCCCTACAGCTCTCACACTTATTATAGAAAATAGATGAAAATCATAAACACAATACCAATGTAACTTTATACATTTTGTCTAGAGAGTGGTTAGAGCGTTCGGTAACGGTGCAGAAAGTCGCCGGAAGGTCGTGAGTTCGAACCCTGGCTTGGCCATCCGACGTCTGGAAAACCCTCTGTGTCAATCCGGCAGTAAATGGGTATCTGTTTTGAAATCAGGGGATATTGAGGCAGCGAGAAAAGCATTTTCAAAATCTACCCAAAAATGACAAAGTTATAGGTCAGACGCGACATTCTATTTGCCAAAATCACATAGCAGGACACCATTATCTTTGAATGATGATCTTGACCTTTGAGTTGGATACCTAGGTCTTGCGCCCGACACATCGTTTGGACATTTGTGCCAAGTTATTTTAAAATCCATCAACAAAAATGAGAGTTGTAACTGATCGGACACAACATTAGTTTAAACTTTATTTATTTGTATAAACATCATACACTTATGTACAGACAATGGTTATCAGAACACACGTTTATACAAAGGGATTCAGAAGGAAGTCTGTCGACTTTTGTATATCTGTATCCCTAGAAATTAGTTCGTGCGTAAACCTATGACATACAGTATGTTTAGACAAAGTATACGCTAGCAGACAAATCATGTAAAACAGTAAACATTAGAAAAGAAAGTAACAAGAAAAGAGGTAGTATAACTATACTAAGATAAAGAAAGAACAACTTATCTATGGAGATAAATTATTCATAAACTAGCCTCCACGGGGAAAGGAGGAGTCAGTAAACATGAAGAAACATGTCACTCTAAGTAAGAGATAACGTCTTTAATTTGTCATTAGGTGTCTAATGAAATTGAAAACGGTGAAATGTCCAATGTGGTCATTAGCTATTGTGTGGTTCAAGGGGAGATTTCCTTAAACTAAGCTGCAGGATGTAGAGCAAAATCGAGACACCAGACTGAAATAGCCCTGACAATTCATATATTAAAGGTAATAATAATAGTAGTGATAATGTCTACACATACGCAATGGAAAAGAAGAAAAAGTCAGTACACCAGCACTTATAAATCTACTTAGTACTGTAACGGCTACCTATACTTTACTTTCACATGCACGAGACGCCATTCGACATTCCATTGAAATGAGTCAAGGGGTTAGACGATGTCTAGTCCGTGCAAGTCGAGTCTTGACACGTGGCATTTTCATTGAGACGGACATGTGAATGAAGCCTCGTAACAGTGAAATAGAAAAAAAATCGTAGTGACACATATAGAAACAGGAAATATATCACTTGGATTAAAAAATTACTGGAATATTCAGGCTAAGAAGTAAGTTTAAGCGAACAGACGATTATCTTACTCTATACCGCAATTGTCCAAAGCACTCGGGCAACGCAGTCATTCTGTGTAAACTAAAATAAGCGGCACCCACTGCAGTCTCCGACCCAGCCGGTCTGCGTAGACCATCTGGTCAGGGCCTGCAGTGAATGCCTAGTTATAAGTGTCAAGTGTTCAGGGCGATTGCGGTATAAGGAACTTGAGTGCAGTTGAAGAGTACAATAATAAGCACTGTAAGGTCTGATCAGAATGCTCCAAGAAGGTGATCTTAGGTTTCAGCATTCCATTCTCACGCAATGCAATGATAGATTTGAATATATCATAGCGTTGCGGAGTCAACCGGCAGACACTGCAGTCTCTGACCAGACTGCTCCGTCAGAGCAGCCTTGACAGGATCTGCAGTATATGCTCAGGCATCAGCGCCCAAATCTTCAAGACAACTATAAACAATGTACGACATCTTGGAAGCACTACATACCTTGACCAGACTGCTTCGCCGTAGCAGTCCGAACAAGGAATAATAAATTATTACAGTGTCTAAATAAGCTTGGCAATTTCGTAAATATAACACTAATTTTGACAGAATGTGATAGATGACAGAACTTACGGACTCTGATCAAACTCCTAAGCGGAGCAGTTCAACCAGGATCTACACTATTAGATCCAGTAATAACAATCCAGAATTTAGAATAGATACGGAACAGGAAGTTTCGCTCTTAAGGAAGTGCAATCTAACATACTATAGTCAGTCGACAAATAGTGCAGACCCTGGTCATGCTGCTCCTATGGAGCAGCATGACCAGGATGTGCAATTCCTGCTCAACTATTAAGGTTAAACATATTTTAACAAAAATATACAAGTATTATACAACAGGATGTAATAGGTCTATGGCATACATTGCAGACTCTAATCAGAGAAGTCAGACGAGAATTGCAGGAGGAAAAGATTTAGATGGGTTGAACTGCAGTACATATAGGTACGTGTATAATAATTAAGACAGACTGAAGCGTTTGGTCTTTAGTATATATTCTTGGACAGAGGCAAATATTTGGGCATTTAGATCATCTGATATATCTGGTGAGCCAAATAGCAATACATTCAAGCTTGGGTTACAAATTGAAGAGACTGAGGTTAGAAGTTCCCGCCTGAAATCAGAGTATATGTTGCACTCTAGAAGAAAATGGCATGTATCCTCAATGTCGCCACATACACATAATGGGCTATCGATTATATTTTTAGTGTATAGGTGCAATTTTAAAGAGGTACAGTTAGTTCTTAGTCTGACTTGATATATTTGCCCCTTACGACTTCCAGAACAATAAAAGGCAGGCGGAGGCCTTATGTTCAAATTCAACTGGTTCTTGAAAGAGATTAGACTAGTAGAGTTTCGAATTCTTTCAGGTAAAACATTCCATTCCCTAATGACAGATGGCAGAAAGGAGTCAAAATATAACTGTGAATGAGCATGTATAGTCTGTATATTGTCACCATTTCTTAGGTCGTATCGAGAAGTATTTCCCACAGTTGCTGGAACCAATGAGGAAAGATAAACTGGACACATATTATTCTTCATTTTGTAAAACATTGTTAATTTATGCTTTTTCCGTCTCGCGGATAGAGTTACCCAGCCTGTTTCATGTAATAGAGAATTAATAGAAACCAATTTAGTGGCACCAGTTACTATGCGTGCAGCTTCATTCTGGATTTGTTCCAGTTGATTTGACTCATATTGTGAGCAATTGTCCCATACTATATCTGCGTATTCCAGCAAAGGTCTAACGAACGAGAAATATATAGTTTGTAAGGATTTTCTGTCTAGGATAAACTTAAGGCGACGCATAACGTTAACACGCTGCCAGGCTTTAGATTTGATATACTGGATATGCTCATGCCATTTACAGTCGTTTGAGAAATACAGGCCGAGGTGTTTGTGCATGTCAACTTCATTTATTAATTGGTAATTCATGTACACTGGAGGGTGATAGGGTTTCTTTACTTTCCTTGAAAACGTAACAGATTCTGATTTAGCCGGATTAAAAGAAACAAGCCATTTAGTGGCCCAAGCATTTACTCTCGATAGATCTATGTTTAACTTAATTGCAGCATCAAGGGGGTCATTTACAATGATAAACAAACTACTGTCATCAGCAAATAATCTGATGGAAGAATTAATATTTTCAACTATATCATTTATGTAAATTAAAAAAAAGCAAAGGACCAAGTATAGAGCCCTGCGGGACACCTGCTTTAATATAAGCCCAAGAAGATGTAGCACCAGGTAAAACCACACACTGTCTCCTGTCTTTTAGATAGTCGGTAAACCAGTTTAAGAGAGATCCAGAAAGTCCCACAGATTTGAGTTTGAAGAGTAGGCCTTTGTGCCAAACTCTATCAAATGCCTTGCTTACATCACAAAAGATGGCACGAACCTCTTTGCCGTCGTCCAGAGCTTTACAGAATGTATTGTACATATCAGTTAATTGATTTACTTTTGAGTCAC
Source organism: Ctena decussata (assembly GCA_963989385.1). Lineage (NCBI taxonomy): Eukaryota > Metazoa > Mollusca > Bivalvia > Lucinida > Lucinidae > Ctena > Ctena decussata. The sequence continues at coordinate 122,690,974 of OZ022498.1, forward strand.
CCGGGAGAAATCCTGACTGTAGTGTTGTAATTACATTATGATCTCTAAAAAAGTTGAATACATGCTTATGAACTATTTTTTCTATAACTTTTCCTATTGTATTGAGAAGTGATATTGGACGGTAGTTTGAGACTTCGGAAGGGTCATCTTTTTTATGAATTGGAGATACATTCGCTTCTTTCCATGAAGCTGGGACTTTCCCATGACTAAGAGAAAAATTAAACAAGTCACAAAGGGGAACAGAAAGGGGATTTGAAAGTTCTTTCAAAAGTCTGTTATTAATGCCGTCCGGACCAGCTGCTTTTCCAGTGGAAAGAGACCTCAATGTTACTTCAACTTCCTCGGGAGTAACTACAATAGAATCGAAAGCGGCAGGTTATCTGCCAGGTCAGGGGGGAGGGTAGCATTAGTCTCATCAAGGGATGCCTGATCGGCAAAATAATCGTTCAGTAAGTTGGCCTTATCAATATCATCTTCAAATGTAACACCATCTTTATTAAGCGGAGGGACGGAAGAAGACTGGTTAGGTTTAATAAAAGACTTAAGGACCTTCCACCAATCCTTCGGAGAATATTTGTTAGATGTTAATTTTGCAGCTAATTTATCGGTTTCAATTTTCTTTGACTTTCGTATTTCACTAGTAACTTTATTTCTTCGAACACAACATTGTGAATGCCATAAGAATATATCAAGATACCACTACTTCATGGGGAGTCATATTATTATGACTCATGATCAGGGGTCACTATTCTTTAAAGAAAAGCGACCGGGGTAAATATTTTATAGATGTAACCAAAAGGGTCATTATTTCTTAACGCGAGTCCGTATTTTACTGAAACGGTGTCACTTTTTTTCTAAAGAAAAATGACAGTGGTCGTTTTTTTTCTAAAGGAGTGGGGGTGGGGTGTCGCTTGACTCCTTTACACAGCCTGTCCCAATCTGGATTCAACCCTTCTGAGCCATAACCAACTCGCTCTAACCACTCGACCACGGCGCCTCTGTTTAAAATATATAAATACCCCAAGAGCGTGTGATGTGCTACTTGATATACCCTCATTTACAATTACCGGTAAGCATTAATGAAAACAATACTCACTTCTAGTAATAATTATAATTATTATCAGCTGATTAAAACGCTGGTTTCATTTCAAAGAATTAGTGCTTGAAAGCTTTTTGTAAATATTATTTTTAGAAAATATAAGATTTCATGGATACGGTCAGTAATAAATTACAGGATGCCGCTTAAATCGATTTTACATACGAACATAACCTTCGCCCTTGATTTTTATGGTTAAACAAAACATTCAGCTAGTGTGACGGACTTCTCACCTAGCAATGGCTCAACTTGAATGAAAGTGGTCAAAGTACCCAAATCATAAGTCCGAACTCATACAGTCATTTAAACATTGACCGTGAATATTCTAGATACACAGACATGGACCCCAAAACAGAGGTGTGACCAGGTGCTAGCGAATAGTAAACATCACCAGCCTATTACAAACACCCGCTATATCTATGTATCAGTGGAAAACAGTCTGTGAACTTGAATGAAAGTCCGGTACTCGAAAGCCTAACTAAGCTTCGGCTGAGGCAATTAGTTTAGAAACGGCCACATTGTAGGGATCAACGATGCCATGGTGTCTCCCATAAAACTTTTTAACTGTCGACTCAAGTTTCACTTTGTGACAACCCTGTGTCAACAGTTTACGGGTGAGTAGCTTCCCTCTTTCAACAAAGTCTTGATATTTGATATATCATTTTGTGATATATTGACAGCATCACCGTCTGGGTCTACGATAGAATACTCTTTCATATCTATATACAATACGTTTCGAAGTTACTTTTCCTTCATTTTTAAAATTGACTCATACGTTCATTGATATATTGGGCGCAGTTAGTACCCATTGGAATGCCAACTGTCTGTTGAAAAATCTGTCCTCAAGAAACAAAACAAAACAACGTTGAAACTAAATAACGGTCCAACTGTTCAAACCCGATAGGCCCGACCAACGACAGATCATCAACCACAACCAATATTTCGTACAAAGTTTCTAGGTCGGTTCCATCTTTAAGTCTGAGGCCCGACCTGCCGACATGCGCAGCAAATTTGCCAACCGTGATCGGGTTAACCACTTGCCATGCAATCTGTCGCATTACTTTATTCATGTACGGTTCTTTTGTAACGAGTTCTGTATCTCGTAAGTATCTTTAATCTTTCTTTATAAGTTTTCTCAGACGGCGTGTGTAAATGTAGTTGTCTTTTTCTCACTTTTCGTTGGTAAACTCATCGGGGTTCGCACACATAAAAAAGGTTAGCAGCACCACAGCCTAGTACATGTAGTAGGTGTTTCAATAATCAGTTTTGTGGAGGAAGAAAAAAAAAACAGATCAATGGTTTTGTTCAGAAAACGGCATTAAGAATACTATGCGGCGGTAATTCTTAATTAGTTGGCCATGGACATAAATGCCTCATATTCAGAGAAGAAAATATCATATTACCTGATATTTCAAAGAGTTGCGCCATAACATCTCTAAAATCTTGCATTCTAATATTGGTTGGTTGTTTTGAGTTTAACGGCTCTTTGAGACAGTATTTCAGTCTATATCGAGCCCTCTCTCAGAGAGACGGGAAAGAAAAGAGGAATGATAGACGAGAGAAAAATATCCAAACAACCCCCACCCGCACTTACTGCAAGCACAGTAGGCCGTTGTCCTACTATTGTCCACAATAATAGGACGCCTCGGCACTGAAATCGCCCGACCGCAACCACCCCTGCATTCTAATAGTACTGTTCAATAGCAAAAGAGAAACGTTTGCCAACAGTACAATGCTGTTCAGTTAATGTCCAGTAGCAAAATTCTGAACTGTCCGTTTTCTTGTCGTAGACTTTTCGGAAAATAACGTTTTGAATTTTAATTGCATGTCGTAAGTTAATGGTGAAAATAATGAGACTGTATTTGAAATACTCGTAATCATATAATAGCTATGTATCTAGGATACAATACTCATTCATATCAATATGTGGTAACTTTCGCAGTTACTTTTCCTTTGTTTACGTAAATGTGGAAAATCACATTTTTATATTTTTTCATGCTATGATTGCTTTGCTTTTCAGTTTCAAAGGTACTCAACGTTGTTAGACCGATGCTGAAGATGATTAAATGCCAAGGATAGAAAAGAAACAACCGAGCCGGACTCGAACTCACAACCTCAGGAGTTTACACCTTGACCAAAACAATTTATATTATATTATATTTTGTAGTGCAGAGTCACGGCGATACGATATTGCCTCTGAAAGCAATCTTGGCAAAAATTACCGACTCTTCACAACAATAACCCTTTAGTATTTAGTAGGTCAACTAGATTCGGGCCCGATTTTAAAATACATTAACGGGAGTGCTCCTTGTGTGATTATCCTATATCAAAGTTTCAGTAAAAGCGACTAGAAGCAAAAATGTAAACCGCTTCCCAGAAAGCGCCTGTTCGATTTCAGATTATTCTAAATTAATGTCCCTAAAGTCAAATATGATTTCGTCCAGCCTACTTCTACCTGTATGTCTAACGTGGCACGTTTCAGAAACCGCATGTCTCCGTATGATTTTGCTTAGAGTTTGCTTCCCAATATGTCTTTACTGACATGTCCGATCCCCTCTCTCTTCACGCCAATGCATTTTTAATTTTTATTTATTCATTTATTTATATTTTTATTTGAAAATGGTTGGCCTTTCTTATATCCCCGCTTTGGAAAAGTGGGTTTATATTGGTTTTGCATCTGTGCGTCTGTCTGTCCATTCTTACATTCGTCCCCTTTTTGATCAAATTTTTCGTACACTAATCCTACCCTCGTATCCACTCTAATATTACCAGCTTATGATGTGAGTGAGTGAGTGAGTGAACTCGGGTTTAACGTCCCACCAACAACGAGGTCATATGGAGACGGGACCTCGGTTTAAAGTCTCATCCGAAAGACCGGAGAAGCGGGGGATCGAACTTGTGACCCCTGGGGTGGTAGTCTGGAGTGTTATCCACTACGCTACAGCCGCTCGTACCAGCTTATGATGAATAGACATTGAAATGATTACGTATACAAATCACTGAGGTTACGAGGGTGGGATGAAATGAATTTTGGATCCACAAGGGGCGTCGATTGATCAAATTCCATAGACTCAATGCTCAATTTTTGTAGATAGTACATGTTTTTTTACCGCATTTTCCCCAGAAAACATTACAGATTAAACTAGAAACATATAGCTAACATTTCTGCATTTCTTTATGTATACATGTATCTGTTTACCTTCGAAAATCGGCCTTTTCAGTGGGTACATTGCAAAAGTAAACTGTAACTCGTCCTTTTGGCCATTTCGCTCTAGACTTCCTTTCTCCTGAGTGCTTAAAAAGCCCATTTTGACCTTATCCCAGGCATAGCCTTACTCTTAGTGTTTCCACAAAAAAGCGCTCTAGAACTCGGGAGAATGTTATTTGCCTGTTTTCTTATTACCGTCTATTAATATGTCAAGGTCCATTCAACTAACCTCAACACTTTCACAGACGTCCTTGCAAAATATAAGGAAGCGAACAAAATCTGTAATTACTCGTGATATGGTCGTTGAACAGCGCACTTCTCAGTGTCCTTGTCATTGTTGAAATGTCATTGGGTGAAGTTTTTTCAAACTTCCTCACTGCTCTGGAGAGAAGTGTTACGGACTAACGTACGGGGATCATTACCATCCTGTCGATAACAACTTTAAAATCGTCTCAGAAGCTACCTTTCCGATTTCAAAACAATATGACGGTGGTGCCGCTATGCTGTTTCTGTAACAAGATATTGATTAAACGATAAAGTTCCACTAAACCATTTGAACGTCAGTGGGAGGGAGCTAGTTTTCATCATGTGCATAAAGTACAAAATTTAGCAGCGACAAAAGAAAACAAACAAATGTGCACAGAACGAAACCACAGATCAGCCTGAGCATGCGATAGCTTAAACCCTTAGCTACCCTTTGAGCGCACAGCGAAGACTCTGATCAGGCTGGACGCTGCCCAGACTGATCTGAGTCTTCGATGGACGCCACTTTGTTGGTTTATCGTATCGCGGCTCAATTACAACTCGAAAACTTCGAGCCCGATATTCAGCTCGATATTCAAATAACTTGAGGAGAAAGTTTAGCCATATGATTTCATAAAATACATGATCAGGGGTCGGACCGGGATTTCCTTTGTCACTATAGCTGCTGACTTAAAGGCCCATTGCTCTATCAGCATGGACAATTTTGTCATTAGTATCGCATCGAGCTTCTCACTATAGTTTCGTCATTGTAAATGACCGTGACTAGCCAGCTTTAAACAAATAAAACATCATTGAGTTTCCCACAAAAAAGGTTTGAAAACTTATTTAGGTCATTCTAGTTGGCAACTAAAATGACCTACTTTCGATTTCATTCAGTTTAATAAAATGGTAAAAATACAACGTACAGGAGTGGAGTCCCAATCACTATCCCGCCTATGTTCATATAGCATTGCTTGACAGGAAACCAGAGCAGGAAATTCTATTTTGTGGATCGATTTGTTATTTTTCAAAAACTTGTTTTCTTTACTTTTTGCCAGTTATATGACTCAAAATATGCACATCAACCCACATTTTATTACCAAAAGTGAATGTTGAACCGCTTTTTACAATGATTTGAATTTAGACGTTTTTACCACTTATAGGACTATGGAGACTTTAAGATAACTAGACAGGAATATGGAACGTTCCTATAGTTATTCTGTGATTCTCCATCAGGTTTGATCAAGCTATGATTTTGTAAACCACGTGGTAACCAGGGACGGACCTAAGTTTATATATACACATGTGTATGCATGTGTAAATGTAATTTCTACAGACTGTACGGGCCTACTGCTCTACAAGTTGTAAATTACCCTATTTCAAAATAACTCGACAGCATGGTCTTTGTGTGATCTCTATCTAAAATGTTCAGGCCGAACGGTTTCATAAAAAAACAGGGATAAAAGAACTTTTTTTTTGGCTGCAGATAAAGTTTTAAACAAATGAGCCGTGATGAGACTAAACCAACAAAGTGGCATGTGCGCCAAGCGAAAACTCTTATCAGCCTGGGCATCCGCCTAGTCTGATCAGAGCCGTCGCTGTGTGCTTAAAGGGTAGCTATGGGTCTAAATTACCTCGATGCCGACAGCAAAGACTCTGATTAGACTGGGCGGAAGCCCAGGCTGATATAAGTAATCGCGTGGAGCACATGCCCATTTGTTGAGTTTGTCGTGTCGCGCTTCTCTCTTGGCACTGAAACTCGAGTCGTTCACAATCGAATATATTTAAGCGTCACCAATGCACTTCTTATAAAATTCCTAAAATCATGTAATTTGAAGGCAGAAACAATTGGGTGGAAAGTGAAATTTGATTCTGTAAATTCCTTGGTATTCATATTTATTTTTTCTAATAATTTTGCATTTAGCTACTACTAGCGACAACGTAAAAATATTATCCATGTTTTATGTCCATAACAGTGCCCTTTGTAAACTATCTTGAATCCAAACTAACGATACTCTAGCGGTTCCTCAGAGACATTATTGACTGACACCTGTTGGTGCTTTCACCAGTTACCCTATGGTTTCACCATGAGAGTTTGAACTAGAAACATGTTAACTAATAGGGCCCCGCCTTTAGATGGGACTATTGATGGCATTAAGTCATATGTCACCAACTGGAAATAACAATAAAACCTTTCACTTTTTTAAGTTTTACCACTGGCTACAGTTTCTATACTAAAAATTACTAAGAAGCATACTTCTGTAAAAAATGTAGATGGAGTTAAAGTTCTTATTATCTGCAGATTGTCTGTTATGCTTTATATTTGTAACACCTTCTGTGAAAATATCTTTTGCCGTTTTAAGCTACAGAGTGGGCACGATTTCCATACACAAAATTACAAAGGGGCAAAGTTCTGTAAAAAATATAGGCTGAGCTATGGTTTCTTTCTCTGCATATTGTCTTATGATGTTTCATATTCGTACCAAGTTTTGTGAAAGTATCTTAAACAGTTGTAAAGTTATAGAGCCGACTTGATTTCTATATAGAAAATTACAAAGGGGTATTAATCTGTAAAAATGTAGATGGAGTTATGATTCTTATTATCTGCACATCATCTGATGATGCTTTATATTTGTGCAAAGTATTCATGAAAATATCTTTGAGAGTTTTGAAGTTATAAAGTTGACACGATTTCCATACTAAAAAGTACAGGGCAGAATTCCATAGAAAATGCAGGTGGAGTTACGTTCTTGTTCTCTGCACATCATCTGATGATGCTTTATACTTGTATTATGTTTCCTGAAAATATCTTGAACGGTATCAGAGTTACAGAGCGGACATGATTTCCAAACGTAAATCTACAAAGGGGCATAATCCCGTAAAAATGTAGATGGAGTTATGGTTCTTGTTCTCTGCACATCGTCTGACGATGCACTATATTTGTACCAAGTTTCGAGAAAAAATCTCAAACGGTTTCAGAGTTATGGACCGAACACAATTTCCGTACTAAAAATTACAAAGGGGCATAATACAGTAAATATGTAGGTGGAATTATGGTTCTTATTCTCTGCATATCATCTGATGATGTTTTATATCTGTAACAAGTTTCATGAAAATATCTATAACGGTTTCAGAGTTATGGAGCGGATTTGATTTCCATACACAAAATTACAAAGGGGCATTATTCCGTAAAAATGTAGATGGAGTTATAGTTCTTGTTTGCTGCACATCTGCTGATGATGCTTTATATCTGTACCAAGTTTCAAGAAAATATCTCAAACGGTTTCAGAGTTATGAGCAGACATGTTTTCCATACATAAAGTTACAAAGGGGCATAATTCTGTAAGAAATGTAGATGAAATTATAGTCCTTATTCTCTGCACATCATCTGATGGTGCTTTATATCTGTACCGCGAAAATATCTCAAACGGTCTCAGAGTTAAGGACCGGACACGATTTCGATACTTAAAATTACAAAGGGGCATAATTCTGTAAAAAAATGAAGGCAGATTAATGGTTATTGTTCTCTAAACATTGTCTGATGATGCTTTATATTTGTACAAAGTTTCAAGAAAATATCTCAAACAGTTTCAGAGTTATGACCCGGACACGATTTCCATACTTAAAATTACAAAGGGGCATAATTCCGAAAAAAATGAAGGCGGAGCTATGGTTCTTCTTCTCTGCACATTGTTTGATAATGCTTTATACTTGTACAAAGTTTCAAGAAAATATCTTAAACAGTTTCAGAGTTATGGCCCGGACACGATTTCCATACTTAAAATTACAAAGGGGCATAGTTCCATAAAAATGTAAGCGGAGTTATGGTTCTTGTGCTCTGCACATTGTCTGATAATGCTTTATATTTGTACAAAGTTTCGAGAAAATATCTCAAACAGTTTCAGAGTTATGGCCCGGACACGATTTCCATACTTAAAATTACAAAGGGTCATAGTTCCGTAAAAAATGTAGGCGGAGTTTGAGAAAATATATCAAACGGTCTCAGAGTTAAGGCCCGGACGCGATTTCGATACTTAGAATTACAAAGGGGCATAATTCTGTAAAAAATGAAGGCGGAGTTATGGTTCTTGTTCTCTGCACATCGTCTGATGATGCTTTATATTTGTACAAAATTTCGAGAAAATATCTCAAACAGTTTCAGAGTTATGGCCCGGACATGATTTCCATGCTTAAAATTACAAAGGGGCATAATTCCATAAATAATGTAGGAGGAGTTATGGTTCTTGTTCTCTGCACATTGTCTGATGATGCTTTATATTTGTACAAAGTTTCAAGAAAATATCTCAAACAGATTCAGAGTTACGGCCCGGACACGAAAAGCTGACAGACGGACGGACGGACGGACAAACGGACTGACAGACGGACGGACAAGGTGATTACTATAGGGCCTCCGCCGACATCGTCTGGCGGGGCCCTAATAAACTTGACTCAAATTTCTAACATTTGCAGACTTGCTATTTTGAAAATACACTTTTTGAGTCAAGTCAAGACGAAATACATAGAATTGTTAGTTTAAACATATTTAATTGCCATATTGTTATGCAATGGGGTTGGGCCACAAGTTCTACCAACATTAGTTACGGCCCTTCCCTACAATACAAATAAAAGGTGAACAAAGGCGATACAAATACAAACAAAAAATCAGGTTAAGTATAAGAAACAAATGCAAATAATAAAGGAAAAGGGAGAAAGGTGTCAAAAAATTAGGAGAAATAGAATACTATAAAGAAGAATAGAGGTAACAACCAGATAGAAATGTTACCAAGCATCATATTTCAATTCTCATATCGACGTTACCCCCGCACCTCAGCGGAACGTATCCATAGCCGCAGTAACGGGGCGCCGAGCGTCCGTCCATAAATTGTTACCAAGACAAACACAAACATGGACTTTTACATAACTTCAAATGAACAAACGAAAAAGAAATAAAATATCAAGTCATCAACTAAATACAGTATACATTCAGCAGTACAATTATCAGAGACCAGCAATGCCTTCTATATATTCCATACAACTGAACTGAAATTTTTTAAGTTTCCCATTGTATTATTCTAAGAAATCTAGGAGCATTTATAATAGTATAAGTTCTTAAGATTTGATAACATTCAGTCATAATGCTGATAATATATGTGTGCTGAACGTTTGTGAAAGGAGGAAGGCATTGTTCCATTGACAATGGTACATGACAGAATTAAATAGCATAGTAATGGTAACCGTTGAGGAAGCTTTACTGGACTCATCTAACATGGTTTTATACTATTTCGTATTTCAAGCAAACAATTATCTATTACGCAATGGTTGTCTTAACAAGTACATCTTATGAACCCCACGAATATGTATATTAGCCCAATCGGAATCATTACTTCCTAGAATATATTTGAACCAATAAACTAAAAGACGGAAAACAATTTTCAATTTCAGTGAAGATAATCCTTCTCTCCCCATTAAGTTTGACACAGTTTAAAATAAAACGCATTTTATCTTCTGCTCCATTAAATTATACAAAGGGTATATTCTGTTTTCAAGAGTAGCTTTTTGAAAAAGACCTTCCTCAAAATGCAACTTACCATTACTTATTTTAATTTTTACAAAGTGTACTAATATGACTATAAGTACAGCTATAAAGGCGTGATTGCTAAAATAATCAGTCTTCTAGGCTCCTTATAACTCTAAAGCATGGAATACATACCTGTTTAATCAATTAATGCATTCCATAAAATAGGCACGAGCAAACAGTGCAGACCCAGATTAGGTGCCGCAGAACACGGTGTCTGATCAGAGTCTACCCTTCTGCAGCACCGACATAAATGCGAGCGATCCCAGTCTCCTAAAGTTTGCAATCTTCAACAACCTAGTACAGAATACTATACCTTTTCCTCCACAAACCATTCAGAAAATACTAGTTTAAACTTTATTTGTTCGTACAAAATACTTACATACAAATAAACCTACATGGACATACACTATTCGTATATGACTTTTTAGAGATTGTCTCTCTCCTTTATTTCATGTTTTCAGAAACAAATATTTTAACAAAATTTCGTTAGACAATATGTAGTAGTCTCATTATTAACCGTACAAGTTTTGAGAAAATGCATGTTTTTTTCGATAAATGTGGAATGAAAAATAATCTTCAAATTAAAATGCAAATTACCTATTTCCTCCTGTAAGAATATCGATTTTGACCACGTGTGTCATGTGATCATGTACAGGTATTTTTCTTATTCGTGCACGTGATTGTGACGTATGAATAAACTATTTCTGTCCAATAATGCGATTTCGAGCGCGGTCCGCGATCATATTTCATCAAATCATTTTTGTTATTATTATAAAGGGAGTAAATCTTTATATATGTCTCACAGAATAATTATATTGCAAATTTCAGACCCATGAATAGCAGAAATTGCATACACCATTAGTTAGATAATATGCTTACGAATACATTAGAAAAACATATATGAAAAAAAGATAAGAACAAACAAATTCATTGTGAACAGAAAGACAAACTTAGAATGAAAACCTGAAAGGTAAAAAAAAAATGTTGGGTAGCTGCGAGTAGTAGTCTGGCCCATGTTCCTACTTCTGTATATATTCTCTGCTTTTGAAGGAACTCTTTGAGATTTTAATTTGCACTATGGATGATGTTCGGGGAGACGTTTTACGGCCGCCACACGGCACAACACCAATTGCAGTAAAGTCAAAAATTTAAAGCAACCTTTGTAGAGCAAAGAACACATTCAAATGAAGAACATGGTCCATACTTCGAAGTTTCGGCTACTCAAGCCTCATAAGTGATCCTGACAATATTTGATTTGAGAAAAGGCATACTGTGATTTCAAAGATGGAGGGGTTGGACAGAAATATTTTGCGAGAAGCGAGTTTCGAGTAAGAGAAGTGAGTTTCGAGTTAAAAAAGCGAGTTTCGAGTAAGGAAAGTGAGTTTCGAGTAAACAGCCAGTTTCGAGTTAACTAATGACTTTCCAATAAGGAAAGCGAGTTTCGAATTGAAAGGGGAAGTTTCGAGCAAGGAAAGTGAGTTTCGAGTAACAAAAGCGAGTTTACGTTAAGTTCGAGGAGATCGAAACTTGTCTGAACAAAAATAACAGCAGGAGGGAATAGCAGCTGATGAAGGATCTAACCCTAGCGAATCAGGTAATATCCACAACTATCCAGGATAAATCGATCTGGAAAATATCTAACAGGGGAGTTTCTCAACAGATGAAGAGAGTATTGCTCAGAACTATACAAACATGAGATTTCTGGAGAAAATGCAGTTTTGGTCCACAGTCAACACCAAGAACATGCACAAGATGATCCTTGTAAGCCTTGGGCCGTCAGTCAAATTCTGGCTCATTTTTCTGTATTTTGTACTTAAATTTGAGGAATAAAAATGTGTTTAAAGCAAAAAATATCTACATCCGATCCTTCGTGAGAGAAGATGCAATTGAAATAGCAGCTCTGAAAACGTTGATGACCATGACTGATGTTTTGACAAAGGCCTTAACAAAATCTGGAAAACAGGAGCATAACCTATCCAAAGGACTGACTCTTTGATTAATGTCAGCCTCCAGCTCTGCCAAACTACAGCACCATCAGCGCCATCAGCCGTCAGAAAAGTCATAGAGAAAGTTATCATGAAAAGGCTTGAACCCCATGCTGAAAAGGCATCGCCGATGACCAGGCTGGGTTCAAAACCAGAAGGAGCATCACGGAACAGATCTTTAACCTCAGAAGCTTATGTGAGAAGAACCTTTTACATCAGCCAAATCTGTACCATGTCTACATAAATCTTTAAAAGCCTTTAAAAGGGAACGGCATGCAGCCTTCTGAACAGACACGCGGAAGTACAAATTCAATGCCAACCTAGTTCGTGAGACTGGGTACCTCTGTGACACGTTATAAGTGCAGTCAAAATGAATGACCTTGACGGGAGAATGGTTCGAAATAACAGTCGGGTTAAGCAAGGATGTCTTCTCTCTACCATCCTTTTCAACATTTTTTTTCTCGAAAGGATTTTGATGGATGCTCTGGAAGAACCTGATGGAAAAATTTGCACTATAGCGGCACAACTATAACTAAGCTCGTGTTTACCTATGAAACTGATGCTCTTGTTCAGGAGGGGCAGGAACTAGAAGCCTCGGTTGAAAAACTCGACAAAACCTGCACGAAATAGGTATTTAAAAAATAAATACAATTTAAATTGAGGCTAAGTGCTGAGAAGACAAAATTGATAATAACTTCGTTCAATGCCTCCAAAGGGAATTAGAATTAGAATTTTATTTATTGTACAGATATACCCATTAAGGGTTAAGGGCAAATAAATACATTCATTACATGCAAACATACATACACAATCATACACAATAATAACAAATAATGAGTGGAAAAAAAATGCTTCCAACTGGTCTTGAGACATAAGAGTCATGTTAAGATATGTTACATGAGCTTACAAATAAACCAACAACTTTCAAAATACTTTCGTCTGTGCTGGTCATAATATTTCTAAAATTACGAGACTTCAAAAACGTGCTTGTCGGCTTATATTACGAGACGAATATGTGGATTTTAATAGCGCTAAATCAACATTGCAAATTTTGTCATTTGAAGAAAGTGTTTTCTTAAACAAAGCGAAAATGATGTTTAAGGTGGTAAATAATTTGGTTCCAGAATATGTGTGTGAGCTATTCGAAAGAAGACCACTGAATTCACTTAACATGTCTCTTAGATCCATTTCAAACTGTAATCAGATGTTCACTATTCCTAAACCAAATTTAACTAAATTCAAGGAAAGTATTTCGTATACAGGACCCATTATTTGGAATACTATTCCTAATGAAATTACGACTACTGCAACAGTTAGATCTTTTTCAGAAAAACTTGTTAAGTGGATGACGCAAGCATAGATTTTCTTAGAAATATTTCAGTACTTTATCTTACTTTTGGACAGTATGCCTTCATTACCAAACTTGCCTTATGTCAAGTCAATAATTCTATTTTATTGATAGTCATGTGTCATGTGAATATTTTATTTTATTGATTTTGCAAGTATTTCATTGCCTAGTTACTATGTAATTTATGTATATTGTGTTTGTTTTGAGAGCCTCGTGGAAGATTTGGGCAACCCAAATGAGTAACCCTCTTTAAATAAAGAATTTACTTACATACTTACTTTACACAAGCCACGGTAACACCTATCAAATCTGAAGCCAGTTTGGAGATATGAAACGTATCTGTCGGACCAAAGCCGAAACTGATGCGCTCCCTTGGTATGTAGATGTCGACAGCAGAGTTAGAGAAAAGACCGTATGCCTTCGAGATGAGCTACTACCGAAGTTTATTGAACATTATATTCATCTGGATGTTCCGACATAGGTCTAGACAACCATTGGGGGAACATGATGAATTCATGACTATTGCCAAGAAAGGTAAATATAGATCACAAGATTTTCTGTCTAAGCAAAGACGATTCTAGCATAGAAAAAGGAAAAAAGAAGAGGTAGACAGATGAAAAAGAGGGAAGACACTATCAAATAGTGGACAGGGACAGACTAAGCCAGCACAGCTGGGATAGCAGAACACAGGACCAGGCGGAAAGAATGTTTCATAGTCACCATGGCGCCCAAACGACTTTGCAATTTTATGAAATAAACTACTCCAGTATAGCAGATTTCGGCCATGGAAATATAAATGAATTATGCTCTAGCAGAAACAATGGCTAAGAAAGAGCAGTAATTTCTTTGCCAGTTGATTTGATAAAAAAGTGTTTTGCTACTCCTTTAAAATTAGGTATGTGTGAAATGATATTTGAAAGGTTTTCTGTTCTACATGTAGCAATGCTGACGGTAGGCATTTGGTGCCGGTAACTGCACAGATGCCAGAATATCATTTTGCACAAGGCAAGGAACACGCTTTAATGAATGAATGTAGGATTTGTTTCAATATGCGTCTAAAGTGTGGGTCTAAAAGTCCATATAAAATAGGATTGATCACATGGTTTATGAAATAGAGACGGAAAAAGAAAAAGTATGTCGATTTCTGAGATTTTGACAATGACTGTAGAACACCGTTTGCTATCAGATTTAGCAATGTCAGATACAGGATCGTTGTGAATATGAAAACTGCAGTCAAGATTAACATTATCCAAGTTTTCCGTCTTACTCTTCGTGCATGTTTCTTTCCCGGCGGTTTCTTGTGTTTCTCTGCTTTATTTGCCAGAGACGACAAAGGATTATCATCTGATACATTTTTGTTCGTCGCCAGAGGCACAAACAGCACATGTCTGTTGTTTTCCGGTTTACCTTCTTTTCCAGCGCCTGTATGTGTGTCAGCATTAGCTATGTCATTCATAATGTCGGCACTACTTTGTGTTGCGTTTTCATCATCACTAGTTACTCCGCAACTGAATGTTCCCTCGCTCTCAACTTTAGGATGACCGTCACTCGCAGGATGAGAGGTCCCTGCAGTAGTGTCCTTACTTTTCAAGAGTTTCCTGCAAACGAATATATAGAGAACAAGCATCACAAACATAACTATCGTTATTGTGGTTTCCGCGAATATTGCGTAAATAAGGGGCGACTTCGTACACACATACTTCTGATCCTTCTCACAGATATGCACGGTGATATTGTATCCGTTATATTGTTCTTGATGGAAATTTGTTCCCCATAGAAACGCCACAGGAAGCGCTATAACAAATGCAACAGCCAACTGCAAGAAGATTAGTATCAGCGCAATTTTCGGTTTGATCTGCCATTTCAGCGGCCGGCATATTTTCAAAAACCTATCCACAGAAATGATCAAGAGACAAAATGCTGATCCACAAACGGTGAACACGTTGAAGAAAGACTTGATCTTGCAAACAATAGGCACCGGGTAGACGTACCAGAAAGTCTGGGTTACGATTTCTCCGGGCATCGTTGTCATTGTGCTCGTAATGTCGACAAAAGCCAAACAGAGAACAAAATATTTGAAGTTACACTTATGGTAGTGGAACAAAAACACGTAGAGAATCAGCAAATTTCCCAAGAATCCAAAAACTGTTTCCAAGCCAACAAAGATGGTCACCGGCATTAACGTATTTTTCAACTCAGTATTTAGTTCTTCTGCTAGCTTCTTGTTTAAAGCATAACTTATTGTCGAATTTATTGGTGCGCACATCTTGGCAAGTTTAGAAAGCGACTTTGAGTTACATTTTATTAGCCATGCTACATTTAATTGTTCTTTCTGTAATATATATTTTCATATTTGAGCCATGCTAAATCAAAATGTCCTTTCAGTAATATCCTGATCCAGTGAGTTCGTCGATACCACGAATACGTTATATCATTCTTAACAGGAAGTAAAATAGCTAATACCAAACTATTTGAAGTGTTCAGCGTTTCAAGATGAAATTTTTATCTAAAAAATCCCCATGTAAAGCATAATCGTTCATTTCACACTTTGGTCTATACTTGAATATCCTGGTGACTCGGTTATTTTCACGTTTCGCTAAGATATGTCTGCAGCTTTCTTGTGTGCATTTTTGTTTAAAAGATTGTTTCCGCTATAATTAAACATTAAATATTGTTCTCGCCTTTATAGCCTAGTGCCTGCTTCCTTTTATTGTTTTCTTTCTTAAATGACCCGTGACACGAGAAAAACAACAAAGTGGTTGTCCACCCAGCGCAGACTCAGATCAGTCTGGTTATCTACCTAGTCTAATCAGACTCTTTGCTAACTGCTTGAAGGGTAGCTAAGGGTCTAAGCTACCTCCATGCTGACAGCGAAGAATCTGATCAGACTGGGTGGATGCCCAGGCTGATCTGAGTCTGCACTGGGTGCACAACCACTTTGTTTGTTTTCTCGTGTCGTTACTCATTAATTCCGTAACTACCGTAAATGCGCCGCGACATGACAAAACTAACAAAGCGGTATGTGCGCCCAGCGAAGACTCAGATCAGTCTAGACATCCGCCTATTCTTATCAGAGATTTTCGCTGTTCGCATGGAGGTAGATTAGACCCTTGGCTTCTCTTTAAACGCATAGCAAAGTGTCTGATCAGACTAGGCGGATACCAAGGTTGATTTGAGCCTTCGCTGGGCGCATATGCTAAGCTTCGCTATCAAGTATTGTTTTTCGTGCTAAGGGTGATAATTATGATCCCAAATGCGCAAGATTTTGCGCCCTCCGTTTTTAGCTCCCTGAGCCGAAGGGTCCAGGGGAACTTATAGGATAGGCTCCGTCGTCCGTCGTCGTCCGTCCACACTTTCAAATGACTTCTACTCTGAAACCACTGGGCCAATTGTAACTGAATTTCATATGTCGCCTCCAGGGGAAGGGGAACGAAAAGTTGTTCAAACGGTCCTGGTCACATGACCAAGATGGCCGCCATGCCCATATATGGTAAAAACCTAAAACAAATCCTCTTCTCCAGTACCAATAAGCCGACGGCCTTGAAACTTGGTGTGTAACATCGGGTAATCGAGTACTACCAAGATTGTTCAAATTATGACCTTGGGTTGACCTTGACCTTTTAACGGTCAAATTTGCTTCCTTGTGCTTCTATATGGCAAAATGCAACAACATAAGATATCTTGGAAACTGTTGAAGATTTTGGGCAAAAATCGGTATCTACAATCATCTTAATCACAGTTGTCCAACTCTGTTTACTACATAAAGAAGAAATTCAACGAATTTTGTCACAGGAATTGTCAGACAAGTAATTTAGCAGACGCTTTCTACTCTTGTTTATTTTTACGGTATGTATTTTAATGAGGTCCTGTCAGTAGTGTGTAATCTAAATTAATGTACCTGACCTCTGCAGTAGGGGCTTATCAACATTGGGTAATTGAAGTAGCAGAATATCTCTGAGTAATCATATAAATGACTTTACTTTCACTTGTTTTGTTAATTGTGTATTTTTACAGCTTGGTCATCTGCATTAAAAGAATTCTTAAATTATATCAAAAGGAGTCTAAGACTGAATATTCAAATTTAAGTATGTTTATGCTTAATTGATATACTTCGGTAATAAGCATGCAACATCCTGATTTTGCACTAATATGCACCATTACTCCATCCCCACAATAAAATAAACAAACATCCCATTACAGCAACTGCAGGATTCAACTATTGTAGCATTTTGTATACTTTCTGTACATCTATAATGATTTCCAGGACAGTAAAAACAGGTAGTAAAATACTTTTATCCATTTTTTTCTTTTGACTTGCTATATGAAAATTCTCTGCTATGTTACAGAAATTCAACGACTTTATTTTTGTGATACAGAAATTATCTGTTTGTGTTACAGAAATTCAACAAGATGAATCTTTCTTTTGAAGAGCAATCTTCTGTTTATCTGGATGATTCAATTGCCAGTAGTGTTCCTGACATTGTGGAAGACATGCAGAAGAGAATAGATTCTTCTTTCCGTCAATGCAAATCTTGTATGCTTTATTTTCATATTCAGAAATTTATTTTAGGGCATCTAGATTTGAATGTATTATTCCAGGCTGTTTACAGTCTATTTGTAGATGTTTCTTTTCTTCCCTTAAACTATTGATGGCTGGACATACAAAATTAATTGATTCAAGGTCAGGAAATAGACTTTCTCTTGATTGTTGCCCTCGTAATAACCCTTTGCTTTTGTAACTGCCCATGAAACGAATAAATTTTGCATGAAACAATGATAGACCTACAGACCAAAACTGCTTAACTTCACGAGTGAATTGCATCGCATGGACATTTACTTCTTGACTGAAACGAACAACATCAAAGAAAAGTTGCGCAGCTATATGATCAACATTGAATTTTCCATTTGAAACCATATGAAAAAATGTCAACCATTCTTCAATATTATCGTGTCTTTCAAGAACATCAGTCACATATGGAAGGAGTGTTTGTAATTCAGCTACAGCACATTGTAATTCATTCCTTCCAATGGCTACTGGATTAGACTGAATAAATTCATTCATATTGACACTGGTGTCCATCTCAGTGACTTCTGGACTAATAGTATATTGATCCTCTTGTCCGGCTTGATCATTTATATTGGAAAATAATTTTTTATGCACGCTTTTTGTTAGGGTGTTTATTTTGTTCAGTTTGTGCACAGGACTTTCACTTGTAGCATTTGTGACAGGAATATGGAGATTTTTTAGATCTGAGATCATAGAAAATGTCGGATGCACCAAACTGTATTTCTCTTCCACGAATGTTGAAGACTCTAGATTTATATTTCTTTCTTTCAGGATTTTGTACATTTGTAACAGGCAATAAAATTGCAAGTCTCTCATTTGGATGTTCTTTGATTGAATGTTGAAGTATTGCATCTGGGTCAACTGGCTTAAATCGACAATAGTGGCATTTCAGAGTTTGATCCTGTAACAAAATCAGATTTGTTTCATCAGTCCATTTTAAAAATACATTATCCTTTGGATATGAGTGAGCTTAAAGGTTTGCACTCATTTCCGTATAAAGGCACATTCCTTCAGTATCTAAATAAACATTCAAAAGTAAACAGAGAGGCAAAAGGAATGCAGCATTTGTATCAGCTGATATAGATTTTCTAAAAATCAATTAAACAGCTTTGTTCAAAGGAAAATGTATATAATGATCTATGGAATATGTTCTGACTATACATAGAAGACTGGCAAACAAATATTATTTGCATTTTTGTCTGTATAATTCCCACATTCAACTATAAAAACGATAACAAGACCTAAAATCTGAATGAATTCATTTTTTTCTTTTTCATCCAACTTTAACAATACATTGAAAAAATCGGTCAATGTCTGTAACCGAATTCTGAAAGTCGGTTAATCACTGTAAGAGGGTCTGCTAATTTTGCTAATTCCTGTAACATAAATTTTCAGTAAGCAAAGTTTTGATTGTAATTTGACCATATCTACCTGTGGGTTTAAATAACATAATGACTACACATCAATGGCTGTTAACTTGTAGACCAGCATGCAATAAATAATTGTAAAGTAGAAATGATGTTTATTCTCCATTAACTGCAAAACTGACCCCACTGTGATTTTCATACATTTTACAAAACTATCACTTTATTTGTATTGTTTAAATCTTATCCATACTGTGTAATGTTCTGTGCCATATTTTGCCAAGAAAAAGTAATATTAGTACCTGAAAACATCTTCTTCTCTAGAACCAATTGACCGATGGCCTTGAAACTTGGTATGTAGCATTGGGTACTTAAGAGTCATTCTCTGTAAGCACCAAAATCAGGTGAAAATGACATGTCTCAGATTTTCATGAAACTCAGTGTCTTTTTTGCTTATGTCAAGTGATGAACAAAAATAAAAAGTTTTCTTCGATCAAACTATCCGTTGCCATGGCAACCAGGATTTTGTGTTTTTCAGCTTAATCTGGTGATTTTTCAAATGAAAAATGCAAGATTTGACTCCAGTTGTTCTGGTAGTAATTCACAACAAATGGTATTGATACTTACATTTTACAAGAGAACCATGTAAGTGCTGCTTACAAATACAGAAAATTTTCTTCATATTGCTATGGTCAAGGAGTCAGTGACCTTGACTTCCACCTAGTAAGGCGTCTATTTCAAAACATCAAAAATCAGCAAATTTTTAAGACGTTTTACTAAAAAATGCGGCTATAGATTTTTTTCTTTCTCTTGGTGCAGAGAGTACAAAGTCTAGTTGTTGATATATCAAAAAATTGGAGATGGTATATTTTTTAAATTGAAAATATTTTTCTTTGAATTTAGTCACCGTCAGAGAAATCAGAAGAACCTTTCATATTTGAAATTCTGAGATAAAATACAATACCTTGAACATTTTCAAAACATATGAGCCAAAATACAAGTTGATGCATGATTAACAACTAAAGAAATATACACAGAGAGTTTTCACCCTCAAAAATACGTTGGTACCTTACAATTTGGGGTTAAATTACCCCACCCACTTTCTTTAAATGCAAAACCAAATTAAAAGTTGCATTCTACAATGAATATTTCTCAGTCTTTGCTGATTTTGAATGGTCTAGGGGGATTCTACAAGCTCATTATTTCTGTCGTCTTTCTTTTTTTTCATTATATTCCCACAGTGGTTGGTGGGTGGGGGCGGGATGGGGGACATATTGGTTTTTTTGGTGCGGATCCCATCAGCGCCTGTGTAGCCCTTACCTGCACTATATGTCCTGTAGGAATAAATGGATTATGACCATACTTGCATGCATACCTAATTGGGTAGGGGTAAAGAACTGACTAGACTTTAATGAACTTGACCCTATTTTTAAGGTCACAGAAGGTCAAAGAATGATGAAAAATGGCTTTTCTGCACCGTATCTCCTAAATGGATAAATTGATTTCTACCAGACTTGCACAATTATATCATGGTGAAATGGAAAAGAACTGGCTAGATTTTTCTGACCTTGACCTTATTTTCAAGGTCACGGAAGGTCACTGAGTGCTGGAAAAAATGGCTTGTCAGCACGATATCTTCTGAACTGAATGGATGGATGGATTTAAAGCAAATCTGCACAGATATATCACTTTGAAATGAAAAAGAATTGATTAGATTTTGGTGACCTTGACCCTACTTTCAAGGTCACAGGAGGTCAGAAATGTTGAAAAATGGCTTGTCTGAACCATATCTTCTGAATGGATGGATGGGTTTTAACCAAACTTGCATAAACATATCACTGAGAGATGGAAAAGAAACTGATAAGATATTGGTAACCTTGACCTCATTTTCGAGGTCACGGGAGGTTGTAGCGTGTTGAAATATGGCTTGTCTGCATGATAACCCCTAACGGGATTGATGGATTGCGACCAAACAAAGATAAGTTTATAATCGGGAGGTGGAAAAGTACTGATTAGATGGTGGTGACCTGGACCAAGATTTACAAGGGATCCTAACTTTGCAATATTTAGGGAAAATGATACAGCTGAGAAAGGATAGGAGGGGGTTCATCTGTTTTTGTGAAAGAAACATTTCTAGTTTATTTTATTTATCACATAGTAACCATGGCAATATAGGGAGAGGAATCCTATAAGCATTTTGCTTTCATTCCAATCCCAGTAACTATTTTTTGTGTATATCTTATGTTGCATGTGAAAGAAATTATGAATAAAATATGTTTAAACTAACCAGGGCAACCAATACTCTATCACTAGTCTGTTTTTGTTGGAAATGAATATTTAAAATGGATGGATGGATGACTTGCGATTTATGTCCTTTTCAACAGTATTTCAGTCATATCAGGACAATGGGACGGTGATAATGAAAGGCTGTGTGCAATGGAACCCCGTTTATGTTAGAAAAAATTCTCACCTCAAGCAGGTTTCGAACCCGGTCCGCTACCTCAGTTGGCCAGCGCTTAACCCACTGAGCTACCGGGGCTCCTGGATATTCAAAAAACATTCAAATTTAGTTGAAAAGTGTTGATTGTGATTTACTTTCTATGTATACACTTTCTATTGGCCAAATAAGTCTCACCTTGGACAATAATTCGGTATATTTTAGTTGCTATGGATACAACCAGATGTTCCATCAAAACAGCAATTAACAATCTGAGTGCATCTGGTAGCAAGCAAATAAAGGACATAAAATGAGCAGAGATACATTCAAATATTACATAATGGAGAAGAAAATTTGCTTAAATATTTATCATATTGATAAGCATATTTATGTCACTCCACCATTGGGGGAGGGGAGTTGGGGAAGGAGGAAAGAGAAGGCGGGTATGTTGTTTTGATGCAGTTCCCGTCTGCATTGGTGTCGGTGTCTGTGTGTCAGCATAACTTCATGTCTGCACTCAATCTCTTGAAGGGATAAATGTATTTTCACCAAACTTGCAAAGATACATCTTTAGGTGGGGGAAAAGAGCTAATTTGATTTTGGTGATGTTGACCACATTTCAAGGTCATATGAGGTATCTGAATGGCTTGTTGGTGCCATATGTCCTGAAGGGGTGGATAGATTTAGATCAAACTTGCACAAATATATCACAGGGAAGCGGAAAAGAACTGAAAAAAGTTGGTGACTTTGAAAATATTTTCAGGTCACAGGAGGTCAATAACAGTGAGAATGGTTTGTATGCACCATATCTTCTGAAGGGATTTATGAATTTTGATCAAACTTGAACAGGTATTTTATAAGGAGGTGGGGAAACACTGTTAGACTTTGGTGACATTGACCTTATATTAAGGTCACATGAGGACTTACAGCGTTAAAAATGGCTTGCTTGCACGATATCTCCGGAATGAACAGATCAAGTGTGACCAAACTTGCACAGACACACCATTGGAACATGGGAAAAAATTAATTAGATGGTTGTCCAGGGACAACTTGTTGAGCCCACTGTTTGCTTTATTGACCTATAAGTATGTCAAGACTAACTGCTTCATTTTTTACTTATTTGAAAGAATCCAAACAATATCATGATACAGCTTATTTCTTTTTTTTTTCTTATGAAGGAAAACAAGTGGAACTATGGCCATGACAAGCACACATTATGATAATTTTATTATTTGACCTTGAAGTGTGACCTTGACCTTGGACCAACCTGAACAAACATTTCTACTCGTCAAGGAGAACAATTGTGCCAAATTATTTTGAAATTCATGCATAACTGTATAAATTATATTAAATTATATATTTTATCATTTGACCTTCAAATGTGACCTTGACCTTGGACAAACTTTAATAAATTCCACATGCCACTTCTACTCATCAAGGAGAACAATTGTGCCAAACTGTTTTGAAATTCATCCATAAATGTAGAAGTAATGGCCAGGACAAGCCCCATTTATGACTATTTTTATCATTTGACCTTCAAGTGTAACCTTGAGCTTGGATATACCTGCAGATATTTCAAATGGTACTTGAAATCATCAAGGAAAACAACTGTGCCGTTTTTGTTTTGTTTTTGTTTTTTGTTTGTTTTTTAATCCATGCATAAATGTAGCTGTTATGGCCCGGACATGCTCAATTTATGACAATTTTTATCATTTGACCTTAAACTGTGACCTTGATCTTAGCCCTACCTGATCAAATGTTCCAAATGGGACTTTTACTCATAAAAGAGAACAATTGTGCCAAATTATTTTGAAATCTATCGATAAATGTAGAAGTAATGGCTCGGACAAACTCAATATATGACCATTTTACCTTTGACCTTTAAGTGTGACCTTGACCTTGGACCTACCTGAACGAATGTTTCAAATGACACTTCTGCTCATCAAGGAGAACAGCTGTGCACAATTATTTTGAAATTTATCCATAAATATAGAAGTTTTAAAGGTCCCAGGAAGTCATAGAAAGCTGCTAAATGGATTGTTTGACCTTTATTCTGTTTTGAAGGTCAAAGATGGTCTTAAAAGGTTTTAAAATGGCTTATCATAGCCTATTTTACAAAGCATTAGTTGGAATTATGCTAAACTAGCCCTAAATCATCATTTGGAGATGATTCATAACTGATTATTAGGGCCCCGCCGCACGAAGTAATTTGTAATTTTGTAATTTTTTTTGGTACGGTAATCGTGTCCACTCCATAACTCTGAAACTCTTTGTGATATTTTCATGAAACTTGGTACAAATGTAAAACAGCATCAGACAATATGCGGAGAGAAAGAACCACAACTCAACCTACATTGTTTACTGAAATATGCCCCTTTGTAATGTTTTGGTACGGAAGTCGTGTCCCCTCCATAACCTTTAAACTGTTTGAGATATTTTCAAGAAACTTGGTACAAATGTAAAGCATTAAAGCATTTCAGAACGGAAATTGTGTCTGCTCCATAACTCTAAACCCGTTTTAGATATTTTCACAAATTTTTCGAAAGTAAACCATCATCAGAAGATTTGCAGACAATAAAAACCATAACTCTACCTATGTTTTTTACTGAATGATGCCCCTTTGTTATTTTCAGTACGGAAATCTTGTCCGCTCTATAACTTTAAAACTTTCAAAGATATTTTCATGAAACTATGTACAAATACAAAACATTGTTAGACGATGTACAGAGAATAAGAACCACAACTCCATCTACTTTTGTACTGAATTATTTCCCTTTGTAATTTAAAGTATAGAAATTTTGTCTGCTATTCAGCTTTTAAACCGTCAAAGATATTTTCTTGGAATTTTGTACAAATATCAGAGCGCTAGATAAGAGGGGTATTTGATGATAATTGAGGGATAATTTCCTTTATTTCTCAATGAAACCATATGTTGTGACCCCTCATCTGAACCGTCTTGATGAGACGGTTCAGATGAGGGGTCACAACATATGTTTTTATGCAGAATTAATAAAAATTATCCCTTATTATCACCAAATACTCCCTCTTATCTAGGGCACTGAATATAAAGCATTATCAGATGATGTGAAGAGAATTAAAACTGTAACTTCATTTACATTTTCTACAGAATTATGCCCTTTTGTAATTTTCAGTATACGAGGGATGTTCAGAAAGTTCTGATCGTGACGTCTTATTTTGGTAACCATCATAAACACAGAATTTCTGACAGCGAAAATATATAAAGGGATCATATGTCCGGACACCTCTGCAAACGTGGTGTATATTTTCTAAAGGACATATTTTTGAACGTTTTTGAAAGAGGCATACCCTATTTTCACTTAAGAAGGTCATAGTTCATATATGAGCAGTCTTTGAATTTTTTTCATCAATGCTGCTTAAACTTAGTCCCCAGGCAAATGTAACCTGTAAAAATCGCTTAAAATATATTTAATCTAGGTTCCATACCGTCCGTTTAATTCAGATTTTAAGCATTTTATGTAGTAGCAAATTCTCCCTTTCTACTAAAGTTATAATGATTTTGTAACGAAAACCCGGGTCTTGACATTCAAAATCTTGTTAGGAATAGCCTTTTCATGGGCCAATTCGAAACCGTCGAAAAATTAAAAATAATGTAAACAACGAAGCCGCTCACTACGAGCTTTCGAAAATGACGTTGACGTCGTTTTCAATAACGTCATAAAAACTGCGCATTGCTCTGCAAGAACGAAACCGATAACACATGCTGCCCTTCTAACTTTTGAATGGATATTGAAAGCAACGTATGACAAGAAGCTGACAAAAAATTTATTTTGTATTTACAATGATTTTTCATTTGAATGACACACTGAAAATAAATTCACATATGAAATTAGCTCAGTGGTATGACTGGGGCCTTATAACATGTGTTGTACCTCAATAAGAAAGTACATCTTTGTATAGGGTTAGGTATCATTGTAAAGACGAAATGTAGTGCTTTCAATACATGCACGGCATTTGTCCCCAGCATGCCGCTAAACAGAGTTATGCGGCTAGAATCAGAACTTTCTGAACAACCCTCGTAGAAATCATTCCACGCTCTAACTTTAAAACTGTAGAAGATATTTTCTTATAAATTGATACAAATGTAAAGCATCATCAAACACTTTGTGTAGAAAAAGAACATAACTGCACCTTCATTTATGTTAGGCAGAATTATATCCCTTTGTAATTTTTGGTATTGAGACCTTGTCCAATCTATAACTTTAAAGCCTTTGAAGATATTTTCACTAATCTTGGTACAAATATAAGGCATCATCAGAATATCGGAAGGTTTGCAGAGTGCAAGAATGGTAACTCCAGTTTCCTGCTTTACAGAGTGGTTGTCTTTGTTTTAATCAGTCATAATTTTGTATTTTTGCTTGTATCTTTTAAAATTACTCTACCAGAGGCTTAATTCCAAACAACACGAAGTCAAACAACATGGTAACAGAAACCTGTTAATGCATTTTCTGGCCGGGGACATACGACTAAAATTCCACCAGCAGTCTCATAAAGGCGGAGCCCTGTTAGTTACCATATTTCTAGTTAGGTTTTAGTGACTTTAACCCTATTTTTAAGGGTCATTTGTTGATTTGTTCTGAAAAACGAAGTTGTATTTTGAACCCGTAGATTCATTTTTACCAAACTTGCAAAGATCAGCCTTTTAGACAAGACAAAGACTTAGAACTTGGCGACCTTGATGCCATTTTCAAGGTCACAGGAGTATTTTGTCGGACCCACTTGCTGTAAGCGAGACAGTCGACAAAACTTCAGTTTGGTGTATGTGCATGCATATATGCATGCGTGCCTCATCAAGAACTTTTACAAAAACAAAGGACAATAGACAAGAAAGCTTATGCAGACCAGACATGTGATGAGCAACTTTAAAACAACTGTACCAGGTGCTATTTTATCATCACAACTCATAGTATGTAACTTATGAATTTGTTGTATAACTAAATGAGGTGGGTGGGGTAACTCACCCCCTAGATATACAGATTAAACATATTAAGGAATGAAAAAAAATATAAACATTGTATGTGTGGTATATCTTCTCCAATGCATGTCTCTATTTATGCTCAGTTGCTTTTTTTCTCTACATTGTACTACATACGCTCGGATTGACTGATTTCTTTGTGGAAGGAATGAGTGGTTTTTGTCAAAGCAAATATAAAAATACTGATTTATCGTATATTATTTAACAAAATCAACACTTAGAATGCGTATGCATATGTAAAAAGTAAATAACAAGGAATACATTTCATCAGCATTGAAATGATTTTCTGTAAATATCTGTATAAATGAACACTGACCCATAATAGAATAACAGTATCCATGGTAACCAAATGATAGACAATGTAAAAACAGTGACAGCAAACATGTGGTGATCTTTTAAAAATGCTATAGTATACTCACAATTATGGAAACTTGATATATATTATCTATGGCATGTAACTTTTGCATTCATTTCATATTCAGTGGAAGTGGGTGGGGTAATTGCACCCCAAATTGTAAATTTTAAGCATACTTCTGAATGAGAAAAGTATTTATGTAACTTCCCTCCACTGTATTCAATGTATTTATTTGTATTTCTGCTCATATTTGCTTAACACTCTCCAGATATTATCTCTTATAACAGATTTTCTGCTATCACAGTTTCTTCTGATTTTCCTGACGGTGACTTAATTCAAAGAAAATTATTTTCAATTTAAAAAATATACCATCTCCAATTTTTTGATATATTAAGAGCTAGGTGTTATACTCTCTGTACCAAGAGAATGAAAAAAATCTATAGCCGCATTTTCTAACAAAGTGCTTTCAAAATTGGCCAATTTTTGATATTTTTAAAGGGATGCTTTACTAGATAGAAGTCAAGGTCACCAACTCCTTGACCATAGCAATATAAAGATTTTTTTTCTATCCGTACACAGCACTTACATGGGTCTCTTAAAAGACATGAAAGTCAATAACATTTGTTGAGAAACACTATCAATACAACTGGTGTCAAATCTGGCATTTTTATATGAAAAATCACCAAATTAGGCCAAAAAACAGAAAATCCTCGTTGCCATGGAAACGGACAGTTTGATTGGAGAAAAAATTGTAATTTTGTTCATCACTTGACATAAGCAAAAAAGACACCAATTTTCATCAAAATCTGAGATATGTCATTTTCACCCCCTATTGCAATTTTTTGGTGCTTACAGAGAATGACTCTTAAATACTATCAAGATTGTTCAAATTATGACCTTGGGTTGACCTTGACCCTTTTTACGGCAAGGTCAAATATGGGAAAATGCTAGAAAATAAAATTTCATGGAAGGTTTTGAAGATAAGGCCTAAAATTGGTATATGCAGTCATGTTAATGAGTACATGAAGATTTGTGAGTACAACAGGGCAAGGTCGTTCTTTGATCTTTGACCCAGAACTCTCATATTTTGAAAGTTTCAAACAATCTTCTCAATAACCACTGGGTCAATGCTAAGCAAATTTCATATAAAGCCTCAAGGGGTTGAGGGAATGAAAATTTGTCCAAACGGTTCAGGTCACACGACCAACATGGCCGCAACGCCCATACATGGTATAAACCTTTAAAAATCTTCTACTCCAGAACCATTTGACCGATGGCCTTTAAACTTGGTATGTAGCATTGAGTACTCTAGTTTTCTCAAGAGTGTTCAAACTGATGACCTTGTGTTGACCTTGATCATTTTACGGCAAGTTCAAATATGGGAAAATGCTGGAGCATAAGATTTCTCTTATGCTATAAGCATCAAAATAATAACCAAAAACAGCCTATATCATAACCTCACCTTAGACCTTACATTAAACCTGGCTGATATTATAGAATATAACATCAGCCAAATCAAATTTTATGCAACAAGTTGCGCAAAACTTGATGCAAGGCCCAACAATGAGCTTAGTAGACTGTGCTGAATCAGCTCAAAATATCTGAGTACCACAAATAAATGTAATAAACGCTGCACTCCTTGCCGAAACGAAACACAAACAGTACAGATTTCATTACGCATGTGACACAGAGGTAATTTACAAACTGTTGTATAAAGTCTTATATCCAAAATTTCACCTACTGGCAAATCGGTAAATACCGCCTAACGCTGGCAGCTGTCGATGCCACCGTTAAATGTCGATGACAACCACGTTCAATACCGGTTCGCCGGTACTAAACGAAGCTCGCATCGGTATAGCACGACACCCGCCAGTGCCCGGCGGCACTCACCGACATGCACACATCACTACCCAGTAGGCACTCAACGTAGAAATGACGTCGTCATGAAGTCACCCTGACGTCAAAACGACGCCACTTCTACGTTGAGTGCCCGGTAGAACTGGTTAAAAACCTCAATCAATAAACTAAAACTATTTAAATGAAACATGTCTGGCCATATCATTTCACAGACTTACAATAATATTTTGACATTGCCTAATGTGTTCTTCATCACCCAATATATCTTTCAAAAAAGAAAATAATGACAAGACTTGTTCTGTAGGTTCTAACTGCTTATTTTTTTTGCAAAAACACCAAATCCAAAAGTACAGCATGTTGTCTGCCATAACTGTTTCCTAAAATTTTCAGTAGCATAGCAGTATAAAACAGTATGCTCCGTTTGATTATTAGTCAGCATACCGCAAGAGGGACAAGACAAAAGTCTGTAATTAGAGAAGTTTCATACAGCTCTGACAATATTTAGATAATTTTGGATTGCATTTTGAAATTTTCAAAAATACACATGGTTCATAGACATTATGGATAGTAAGAAACGTATTCAGATTCGTGTCACTAATCATTCTATTTTGCCAGTCATCTCGAACAACATCATCTATCCGTTTCCTTACAAGCTTTTTCCATACATGTTTTGACATAAAAATACCATTTTCAATAAAATTGTTAAGTACATATCTTAAAGAATATTTGTCTAAAATCTTCAAAACATCAGGTATAAAACCTATTTTCTGCCTAGGATTTTCAACATAATTTACCAGTCTGTATGTGAAAAGTTCTTTTGTTACACATGGTATAGACAGAGTGCATAGCTGTCCCAAAAAGATAAGTTTTTTATAATCTATATCAGTAATAACCGGGTTACAATCCAAAAGACTTAAGGCAACATCAGTACGAGTCCTATTTGATAACGACTGCATATACTTAATACAGAATCTATGAGCTTTTTCTAATATATCTACTTGGCTGGATAATATGCCATTCCATAATTCACACCCATATAAGGCTGTCGGTAAGACTATTGCGTTATAAAGCTCCTTTCAATCCATATTTATATATGCCGCATTTAATAAGACCAAAAAACGTATTCTTAAGTTTTAAGCTTGAATCAACTATGTTGCCTTTAAGTATCCAATATTTACTACATAAAATGCCTAAATGCTTATATTCTTCTGTTTCTTTAATATCATCAGGGCCCATTTTCCATTTCCTTTGTGTTTTAGAGTAGTCTCCCTTTTATTCGTTAAATACAATAACAGAGCATTTTAATGCGTTGCATATCAAACACCAACGTATGTAATAGTTATAACACATTGAAAGTAGGCTATCAAGACCAAATTTAAAAAAAAGATGCTAAATACATGTCATCAGCAAACGTAGGACAAGTGCAGTTTATGTCAAATATACATAACCCTAAGCCAGACATTCTAAGAATAACCAATAGCTCATTAATGAAAATTAAGAACAAAAAATGGTGACATACGCCACCTTGCCTTGTGCCCTGTAGAACTGGAAACCATTCAGAAGTACACCCATTATATTTGACACAACTTTTCATTTCTGTGTACAGATCGACTATTGCTTTATAAATAAAACCGCGAATTCAATATTGATACAGCTTATAAAATAACCCTTGATGCCATACACTATCGAAGGCTTTAAAGAGATCTAGAAAACAAACATATAGTTTACTGTTATTCTCTTTAGCAAACGCTACAGTCTCTCTTAACAGAAATGATGTAAATAAACAGCCCCTTTGTTTTTGAAACCCACCTTGTAAGCTATCTACGGTAAACATACTTTCAATTCTGTTGAATAAAATTCTTTCATATAGTTTTAAAAGCGCTGATGACAATGTGATTGCTCTGTAATTATCTGGGTCATCTTTTCTTTTCCTATTCCCTTTATGTAAGGTAATAATTAAACCAAGTTTCATTTGGACCGGTGTATATGAATACTGCAACATTGCAGTATATAAGCATGATAACAAAGTACTCACATAATCGCCCCCGTACATTAAATGCTCATAAAATATACCATCATAACCACATGCTTTCCCCTTTTTCGATTGCTGTACAGCTAATATAACTTCGTCTGTATTAACTGGACAAAAGTATTCTCCAGAAAGCACAGAATTATCATTATTATACTCCTCTACTTTGTCACTCACATATGTTTTGAAATCGTCATCAAAATTTCCATTGACAGATGGTTTATATAAATTGGCAAAATAACAGCCCCATTGATCCGTAATATTTTGCGACCCTCTTATTTTATTACCACCGAAGTTTATCTCACACCCTGCATCAGAATTACTTTTTTTTTTCTTCGTTTATTAATCATTATTCAAACATTTCCTTAAAAGCCATAGGGCCATTTGTAAACACATTTCATATAGAGCCTCCAAGGGTTGATTGAACAAAAATTTCTTCAAACGGTCCAGGTTACATGACCAACATAGCCGCCATACCCATGTATGGAATAAACCTTTAATGTTTTTCTTCTCCAGAACCAATACACCTATGGCCTTGAAACTTGGTAAGTAGCATGGAGTACTAGAGCATGGTCAAATGTTTGAAAATGCTAGAACATAAGATTTCGTGGAAAGTTTTGAATCTTTTGGCTTAAAAATGGTATATATGGTTGTCTTAATGAGTACAAGTAGATGTATGAGTACAAGAGGTCATGGTCAGTCTTTGACTTTTGACCTAAGACTCATATTTTGACAATTTCAGACAGAAGAAAAAGCCACTTTGCCAATTGCTCAGGTGAGCGATTCAGGGCCTCATGGTCCTCTTGTTATTAGTGAGCAATAACTTCCTTATTGGCAATCAGAAAAAGGACATAGGATCCGCGACACGACAAAGCCAACAAAGAGGAATTTGCGCTCAGCGAACACTCAGATGGGCCTGGATATCCGCTAAGTCCGATCAGAGTCTTTGCTGCCCGCATCTAGGTAGCTTAGGCCCTTAGCTACCCATGAAGCGCACAGCAAAGACTCTGATCAGACTGGGCGGATGCCCAGGCTGATCTAAGTCTTTGCTGGGTGCGCATACCAGTTTGTTGGTTTTGTGATGTCGCGGCTTATTATTAGGTCATATGGAAGGTGGAAATGGTCATGATTTCCTAGATACATCCGGATTTTTCGGACGCAAAGTATCTCTGGCAACAATGTTAAACCTGATGGATCTGACTCTTGATCTGAGCCTGCACTGTCGTTCAAATTTTGTTCAGGTTTGAGTAGTCTAGGTTGCCGCTTTTTTTTGCGTTAGTACCTGTGAAGTATCTCTATAGTGACTTTGATAGCGCTATGTTGATGGCAGGAATATGCCGATACACAGGAACGCATATACACGCGTGACTTGAGTGAAATATGCACGGACGCACGGCGCCAGGAGTGTGCAACTACGGATATATTCTGCTGAGCCATGAGAAATGAAACAACAACATTAAGTTAAATTAAAGTTGCTCTGTCTGTTTGTCTGGCAAAGTAAACTGGTCAAACTGACGAAGCTTCAATACAATGGCAATTTTTCAAAATTCTATTTGATGTCTAGACACCTGCCAGCAGTCTCTCCTACTAAAACTACTACTGCTACTAAAATAATTACAATTGTCCTAAAATGGAATAGTTTGGTTTGCTAATGCAAAAATGCGGCCAAAACATGAAGATGGAATGGCAAACAGTGTGGGCCTTCATCAGACTGCTCCTTCAGGAGCAGGATGGGTTGGTCTGCACCATTTGCTCAGATCTGTCCCTATAATTAGAAATTTTACAGCTAATACCGTCGAGTGATAGTCACTGTTGAAGGTGATTATTCACAAATAGTAGTGAAAAGCAGAGTGGTTTCAGCGATTGGCAGCACTGACTGCTGACAGTGAGCAATGACCGGCAGTTATGGCTCACTGTACATTAATAGGGTCAAGTCATAATGAGTCGTCTCATCTTGTTTTAATTCCAAACAACTGACATATAAAGGAAACACTGTCACAGTCCGAATTTACCCGCTCTCCGAATTTACCCGACTTTACCCTATTACCTCATCAACCACATGAACCGACTTGATGGTAGCTTATTTTGTGGCGAGTACATCCACAAAGCTTGACTTTTACACTGTTCTACTAGATCTCTGGGATAAAAAATGGTATAGGTTTCCCAAAGCCTAGTAGCCGTACGGACACTAGAGTTTAGAAGCCCACTGTATCTTGGGCGCAGCATATGAAAGGCGAAGCCCATCCCTCTCCTCTCGCTGCCTTATCCTCCCCTGATTCGAAAAAGGTACCATTCACCCAAGCCGGGTTTTGAACCCTCGACCCTCTGCATCATAACCGAGTCGCTCTAACCACTTGACCTCGGCGCCTGTCTGTACCTCTAGGCTAGACAGTTAAATTACCATGAAGGAAATTTTATGAATTTATCATTATTATTGTCTATTGTATTATTAAGCTCACTTCTCGTATTACTGTACAAATATTTCATTATTTTGTAGTATTTTTTAAAGTATGCACATTGTAAAAGCACTTCAACTTCTAACTTCCGGTCTTTCGGATGAGACTTTAAACCGAGGTCCCGTCTCCATATGGCCTCGTTGTTGGTGGGACGTTAAACCCGAGTTCACTCACTCACTCACTCAACTTCTAACGTCAGTCTTTAAAGGCCCCATTGCTCTATCAGCATGAAAATTTTTATCAAGAGGTAGATCTATCGCTGCAAACTTCTCACTATAGTTTCGTCAGTGTAAAAGACCGTGATTAGCCAGCTTTAAATAAATGAAACATCCTTGGGTTTCACATTAAAAGGGTTTGAAAACTTATTTGGGTCATTTTAGTTGGCAACTAAAATGACATTCTTTCGATTTCTTAATGAAATAAAATGGTAAAAATACAATGTACATGCGTGGAGCCCCAATCACTATCCCGCCTATGTTTATATAGCATTGCTAGGCGGGAAACATGAACAGGAAATTTTATTTTGTGGAGCGATTTGTTAGTTTTCAAAAACATGTTTTCTCTACTTTTTGCCAGTTAGATGACTCGTATGCACATCAACATACATTTTATTAAATCAAATCAAATCAATTTTATTGGTATAAAGTCCAGTCAAAGGACTGTCACCAGTCACATGTATACAATAACACAAAATACAATTACACTTGCAAACTGACCCTTATACAAATATGTTATCAAGTTCTTAACCTATAATCATCAAATAACCTATAACCATCAAATCAACCATTTAATCATTTATGCTGGAAAGGATGTTCATAAGATATGAGAAGGGCAAACCTGCAGAGCATCCTACACCACTGTGCAGTATGAACCGCAACTTTGCCCTTCTACCATCCACAGGAGCAGCTTGTTTAACTTCTTGCCTGCTACTGACTGTAATAAATATGATTGTCAGATCAACCTAGATACTATAATTTGCATGTTTGTGTTTAATAGATCCAACTATTAAAATTGACAATTTTCAAAGTCAAGACAATTCCCAGTCGCAAGTAAAATACTCCTGCATATTTGAAGAAATATACACAACTATTTGACTGCCAAAGAGAAGAGTGTCAACATCAAAAAGAGTGTCAATATCCATCACATCATGCATTATCAGCATTTGTTCTATTCAAGGCATTAATACTATTACTATTTATCAGTGTGTCTCTAGCTCTAAACATTTTGCAAATATTTGTTATGCATATATAAGCGATGTCATAATCTTTACATTCCATTATAAAAGCAAATTTCTCATCTACATTTTTACTGAAAAAAGATTGAACAATTTGTACTAATTCATCAAACAATGTATTTCTATATGCTGAAAGTGAACCACATTCCATAACAAAATGTTTTTCATCTTCAACAGACATGTTACATAAAAAACATACATTTTATTACCAAACGTGAAGGTTGAAGCGCTTTTTACAATGATTTGAGTTTAGAAGATTTTACCACTGATAGGAGTATGGAGACTTTAAACAGACTAGTCATTCAAATTTAACTCTTTAAGCGCCAGAATTTGCGAAAAGAGGACATCCTGATGAGGCGGCTCACTTTTTCTGGTCCCAATACTGTATAAGCAAAGGCGAGACAATAAATAGGCTACAACTACTACTGTACATTGTATTTTTATCATTCACCTTTGTCATAAAGCAGGTTTGATCTTGAATATTCACAAATATAGTGTTGTCATTAACTGCTTGGCTCAAATAGGTGTAAATGCGTTTCTTTTTGCATGGTTTAAATTTTGTGAAAAGTGGAGTCAAAAACTTAAAGGTATACTCCCTCGTATTTCATTACGAAATAATCACAAAATTAGGAAACTGGTTAGTTGTATGCAACACAATTAAGACGTGTACAAACATTCTTCAGCGAAAACATCTTTGTTACGGAGGCAGAGACGATATATCAGTGCATACTGTTGTTGAATATTCATGAATATGTTGTCGTCACAAACTAACTGACTCCCACGTGGCAATAAAAAGGCGTTTCTGCAAGCACACTTTGAATTTTATGATTGGTGGAGTAAATAACTTAACAATAGCATTAACCTCTAATCCGTGCACGTAAGTTCATTTTAGCCAATAACTGTCTGAAGACGATTAAAGAAAGGTCTTGAAATTATTCATGATATAACTTTACCCTGATTAACCATGGTTGCTGGGCGTATCCAGTCTTCTTTTTTGGCGCGAATAGCGGACCGCTATTCCCGCCAATTTATTTATTTTCTTAAATTCTCCTACTTCCAGTCACCATCACAAATCATAAATTAGACAGATAAAAGTACTTTTACAAGCGATTATTATCATGCCTAGGATATAGTTTTTCGTAAGAAATTTGAAAGTTAATAGAAATATTGAGGGCCTATATCTTTAATAGCTCCAACCTCTAATCCGTACACGTGAGCCCTTTTCAGCCAATACCTGTTCGAGGTCGATTAAATAAAGTTTATCAGGACAAATTCGGTCCTAACTAACTGTGATTGCTGGGCGTATCCCGGCTGCGTCATTTTGCGGGAATCGCGGGACGCGCATTTATTGTCCTAATTTCATTGACCTAGACAAATCTTAAATTTGGCAGATAAAAGTGCTTTTAATGCTATAATAATTTTGGTACATGGCACAGTTGGCTTCCCTGAAAGTGTACCCATTCACCATAAATGTTTGGCAATGTTTTAAAAGCTTAGACAGTGCAGATCCATCATTGATTGTTTCGATATCGTAGTTTCTCTCTCTCTCTCTCTCTCTCTCTCTCTCTCTCTCTGCTAGAGGAACTTGTGCCAACGTTTCGTTATCTCGCTATCAACGTGCAGCATATTTCGGATGCATACTTCATAAACTAACCTCAAGGTTGTAAAACTTTTTTCATGCTTAAATTTTAACTGAGCTCAGCATGAAAATCCAAACCCATATTAAACAAGTCCTACGTAGTTTGCACAGATGTTTATTTTTTCAAGTGTTTGCATTTCACGTATTACCTCTTTAGTATTTTGAGTTTTATGCAAAATGAAAAATTGAGCACGATCTCTGTTGAGCATGGAAAAAAAAGTTTTATAACCGCGGGAGCAGGTGAGGTTGCTGCCATCCAGGCCATCTCATTTGCCTGGGTGGACAAATACATTAGGTTAGGTGACTGACTTTTAGTCGAACTGAAAAAAATACACTTTGATAAAATATTAATGTAGACATATATAATCCTGAATATCAAAATGCGTACAATGAGGTCGATGACCTGTCACTGCCTCATGTAAGCTGCCCGTAGGTTGACACTCTCTCTCTCTCTCTCCCTCTCTCTCTCAAGATTAACCAGGGCATTTTTATTCACCAATATGTTTTAGTTAAAATGCACAACCATAGTAAATTATGAAGTACTGTTTTCTTTCTTAAAAAATATAAAAAAGAAAATGGAATATTTGAAATTTTAGTTTGTGCAAAAGTGTGGCCTTTAGCGTGCGTTACGGTCACTCATACTTGGACGTTCCTGATGGGCAATGGAATGCGAGTGGTAGAGCTTCTTTCCGTTTTTGATCTGCCGTCATTATTATCCTGTTCATACTTTAATCATTGAAACGTAGTGTTTCAACTTTGTCTACAAGTACAATCAGTATTCAAACCTGATCTTTAGATGGTCAATGCCTGGGAAACATCGTTACGAGAATCGAAACAAAAACAAAACGGCTTTATTGTGCAATTATACCACGCTTTGATACAGGTTCGTGAGACGAACAGAATCGTGAGTTGGACATTGCACTTGATCCAGCTGTTATTTTTTCGTTTTCCATTCAAAATTGAAAATGGAAAACATTGCAAACTGTAATGGAAATGTGTAAGATTACAGTCGTCATTAGCGATGCTTTTTTTGTTGAAAGTTGCTACGATATTCGATAATTAAAAGATCTTATTCCTAACACAGCTAGAAAAAAAAAAAAGAAAACCAGCAATCTGACTGAAAGCAAATCAGAGTTAGCCTTTGAAATAATAACAAAAATGTGCTCAAAATTAGCACTTGTGTGTGGCGCGGAGGTGACTTGATTGTGGCCTGTCATCTGAAGAGTTATAAGAAAAAAATTAAAATGCTGCTTTTTTTTCTTGAAATTATGTTACGATTTTGGTCTGTTTGCAACTAAGCATACGATTCTGAACCACACGTGAGCAAAACTTTGGATAATTCGTTTCTTGAAAAAAAGAAGAAAAAAAAAAGAATATCAGTTTTTTTTTTTTTTTTTTTTTTTTTTTTAATTTCTCTATTCTGTTGTTTTATTTTTATATATAGAAATATTATAGGTAGTTTGTCAAAATCTGATTTAATTTCATAACAAATGAATAAATTTTCACGAAACTTTGCAACCTTAATCTATTTCTTATTTGAACTTGTCCAAGAAGATATGGATTTTTTTTTTGATTTTTT
Source organism: Ctena decussata (assembly GCA_963989385.1). Classification (NCBI taxonomy): domain Eukaryota; kingdom Metazoa; phylum Mollusca; class Bivalvia; order Lucinida; family Lucinidae; genus Ctena; species Ctena decussata. Next base: position 122,728,963 of record OZ022498.1, read on the forward strand.
TTTATCTATTACCTATTTTTTTTTTTTACTTTTAACTGAAAACTAAACTTTTATAATAATTACTAGGGGGTTCAGGTGCTTTTTAAAAATGCAAATATACATATTTTTACCAATTTTATGAGAAAACGTATTCAATTTCCTCTAAAATGATATGTATATAATTAGGATATGGTGCTTGGTTCAAAAGTTATGACATGTTTTCGATAAGCCATTGCGACAAATTTTGTAATCATGCTCCAATGTATTCAGTATACGTGCTGATGGCACCGAATTTCTCATTCATTAAGCATAAATTGGGGCAAGGATTTAAGTCTTCTACTTATAGTCTTATTCATATACACTGTATGATGCAGTAATATGGGCGGCACCTTCAGCAAATATTTTTGAGTGGTTCACTCGTTTCCATGGTAACCAGGCTGCCATTTTCTGGTTCAAAATGGCAGCAAAGTCAGAGTTTTATATGAAGAGAATAATGACAAAACGACAGAATACGATAAAGAAAACTCATAAATGATACAATGTATGAAGCAATTATAAAAGCTGCACCATTTGCTAGCATCTTTTATTTGTGAGTTTGTTTCCCTGGTAATGTGGCGGCCATTTTCTTGTTCAAAATGGCCGCTAACACAGAGTTTCCATGATAAAAAGACATCAAATGCAAAATATAAAAAATAGAAACAGTCACAAATCCTAAAGGTAGTTTAACACAATTCATTTATACAAGTTTTACAATTTGCAAGCATTATTTAGTGGTTCAGCTGTTTCCATGGTAACCAGGATGCCATTTACTTGCCCAAAATGGCCACGAAAACAGTGTTTGCCGGCCAAACTGAAAGAAATGATATTACGAGGAAAGAGGATAAAGCAAATTCACAAATGATCTAGTGTATGCCTCAATACCTAGTTAAAGCTGGAGCATTTGCTCGCATTTTTAAGTAGTTCTCTTGTTTCCAAGGTAACTTGGTGGCTTTTTTGTTGGCCAAACTTTCTGTAAAATCTGCATTTCTATGAAAAAAGAAGGTAAACCCCGAAATGCACGTCTCGCTTACCACTTCTCGCAACAGATACAAGTCACTATCTCATTCATGAAATTAAATACATCTGTAAGATATGCTTACATTGCAAAATATGCACATCTGGTTAGTAAATATAACATATTCTTGTAAAACAATTAGCTCATCCAAGCGTGTCTATGTGTTGTCATACATGAGTAAAGAACATATGTTCTTTTATCATTTGGGACCGTAATAAAGAGCAAATAACATTTAGCATCAGTCTCCCCGTACTTGGTTAATTGGTTGGTAGTATGGGGGTTTAACAACTCTTTGAAACGGCATTTCAATTTGTGTCGAGCTGTCTCCCAGAGAGGGAGAGAAAGAAAAGATATGACAGGCGAGAGAAGAAATATCCAAATTACCCCACCCACAACTACTGCAAACACAGTAGACCCTTACACTTCTATTATCCATATACATTAGTCGGACGCCTCGGCACTGAAATTTACCAGGCACCATCGCCCGATCGCAACCATGACTGCACCCCCTCCTCCCCCTTCCCACAACCACCGTACTTAGAATTGTATCCCCGGCTTTACTATAATAATGCAGATTATGTTTTTTTCCATTCCTGTAGGGTGGTCATTTGACAGTCAGAAAACAGTTAAATTGAAGTCGGTTCAGTGCAACTAATGTTAAGTGCAGTGTGGCAGCCATATAAAAAGTGTCACCATACTTCACCATAGTGCATATCACATAATGGGATCATTGGACTCATTCTGAGTCATTTCGAAAATAGTTCCGCCGGCGTTTTTTTTTTTTTTTTTTTTTGGGGGGGGGGGGGGGGGGCATTGGCAGTGTTGCAACAGTAAATTACTGCACTTGAACTGACTCAATGAAACCAAGTCTCTTGTACACTGTAAAAAAATACTGTAGATTTTACGGTAGAATAACTGGAAACCGGCTGCCAGTCCTTTTCCCGTTATTTTTACGGGTTTTTGCCTGTAAGACATTATTGGAAATCACGAAACGGAAGTTTTATGTTAACCTGGCGCACTCTAAAATAACTTTGTATTGTTGAGGGGCTATCTAACTAAAACGACATCTGCTCTTTTCTGTCCCACTCTGCTTGATGATTCCTGCAATTTTTACGGGCGCCCGTAAAATAACGGTAAAAGGACAGGCAGCTGTTAGCCAGTTATTTTACCGTAAAATCTACCGTATATTTTAGCAGTGTACCCGTTTCTTTAATGTCTGCCTTGCTTCCAGAAGATCTTTCAAAATTCATTCTTAGTAAAGAAGACCTGATACAATCCTTGAAATATTTTCACAGACCATAGAACGTTCCTTTCATGATTTATTTTTGGCTGACCAGTTGACAATGCAAGCTTCTTTCTTAAGATTCATTATTGTAAATGACCCTGATATAGTTTAAACAAATTAAACATCGTTAAGTTTCACTTAAAATCGTCCGGGTACTATAAATTGGCAACTAAAATTATCTTCTTCCAATAAACGGTAAAAATACAGCGTACAAACCTGGCGCGCTTTTTCATAATATTGCATAGTTCGACGGGGAACCAGGAAAGGAACTAGTACATTGTGGAGCTATTTTCCCATCATTTTTTTTTATTTCAGCCTTCTTGAGGACTAGAGACATTAAAAAAGTTGAATATGGAAAGCCGCATCTGTAGCACTAAATTTGGTTATCCAAACACATTGTTTCCCTTACTCTTTGCAACAGTTATGTGATTCAGTATATATGCTCATAAACCCACATTCTCATTTATTACCAAACGTGAAGGTTGATTTAGACGTTCTATCACTGTGAGTAGAAAGTACTATGGAGACTTTAAGGTGCATAGTCCAACTTTAGCAGCGGCCGCAGCAGACTAGTGCGATAACGGAAATTGATGGTACAAAAAAAAAATATACAAATTTAAACAACAACTTCATTTAGGACTGACAAAAGAAAATAAACTCCAAGTTGATATTCATCTTGGCTTTGTACTGTTTGACCAACACAAAGGCACTATTATGTAGGTATTCTTTGATATTTCTGTGGGTTTTATAATATGGGAGGGGGGAGGCGAATAGTTTAAATGACGCATTTTACGACTTTTTCAAGAGCATTCAGTCATATGAGGACGACAAGAGAAAAATAAAAGGATGTGTGCAATGGAACCCTATTTACGGTTGAAAAGAGTTTTGCCTACAGCGAGAACTAAACCGCTAGCTAAGTGCTAAATCCACTGAGCTACGAGTACTCCTTAAATGTATGCTGATCTTTAATTGTCGACTGCGATACTTTTGATATACTTGGAATAAAATCTTTTGAATTGTGACAGAAAATGATATGAGAATATGAATTTTATGACAATTGTATATATGTTTATATTTATATGTTTACATAATTTTCATGCGGGGAAAATGCCAAATAAAACTGATTAACGCCGACCAAAGTTGATTTACGGTAAATAATTAATTTTACAGATACTTTCACTTTCGCTTTCCTTTGCTTAGTATTTAAAAATGTATGGAAGACAGCAAAACACAATAATTTAGTTCAAAACTGACTCGATTAAATTTGCTTAACACAATAAATATCGACCGCATAATCATAGTTTCGGGGAAGCCCTCGATTAAGTGATGAAAAATCCTGACGTCAAATTTAGCGTAACGGCGGATGGAGAAACGTCATTAATATCGCCGATACCATCTCTCCAAACAATGATTTCCGCGGCATATAAAATAGCTCATGGCATAGAGGTGGAATGGTTTTTGTGGATTATAGGTCAGAGAATTCAAATCTGAGTGCCTCGGTTTTGCAAAACAGTTATTTACCTGTTAAAATTCGGCTTATTTCAGTCAAATTGCTCTAGTTTTCTTGTTAACGATCGGATTTTACCGAGGCAATCAACCTCGTAAAGGTTACTATCTCAGAATTCATTTGATTGGTCAGTCTGACTTATCACGCTAACACGTTGCCGCGGAAAGCGTTTAAAGGCACCCCACTATGTTGTAAACAATCGGAAAAATGCGGCCACGTCATAATGACGTTAAAGGAAACTCGACGGTGGTCAGTGGTTATCAAACGTTATTTTAAATGTAAAACAAAATTTTTGGCACTGAAAATGCCCTATAATTAAAAAAGAAGGCTGTTTCATTATTCTTCATAAAAATAATGACAAAATTATTTTAAACTACAGCAATACAACGTGGTAAAAAGGGGGTATTTTTAGCGCGCAACTAGTAAATTACGCGATGACGTTACGTCATCTGAACCCCCTATAATTACAGTTTTTCTTCCGAGGTTTACGCCACCCATATACAGGCGGCAACCATAAAGCTATAACGACCGCTGTTGCCACTACAGTTACTAGTGGAAATGTGTGCACAGCAAAAACTCAGATCCACCTCGGCATCCGCCCTGTCAGATCAGAGTCTTCCCTGTGCGCTTAAAGGGTAGCTAAGGGACTTAGCCAACTTCAAACGAACAGCAAAGACTGTGATCAGATTGGGCGCATGTCCAGGCTGAGCTGAGTCTTTGCTGGGCGCACATGCCGCGTTGTTGGTTTTGTAATGTCGCGGCTCAATTATACTTCCATTCGTTTACAGGTTGAAGTCTTTTAGAACCAGCTGCCTCCTGCGTAAGTTTACCATTTACCATTGGCCCGTAAGCTGCTTCATCACTTAGGCGCAGCTCGCAGTCTGTTTCTGAAGGATGTTCCACTGGAAGCTCCAACGATGTCCGGAGACAAACTGATCCATGGAGTTATCACTCTGGATGTGAGAATTTTTTCTTCGCCTCAGTTTTAACATGCCCCTTATGCAGTTTATACTCATGGCCCCTTTTCTGCATTCGATCTTGTTACAGTCCACCCTGTAGTCAAATCGTTACCTGCATATTCTCCCTGTAATTGCTCGTTTTCTCTTACTGTTCATATTTCGCCAAAATGAAAATGCTATTCAGCGGGGGGATCGAACTGTTCGTTAAAGCAAATGCCAAGTAAGTATGAATGAACTTCGCGGATACAATTTTTACTACTCCTAGGGTGAACGTACGGTCATGGTCAATAATACTATCATTCTGCACGTATACCATCAATACTATTAGTTCTAATCGACTTCTTGCATCTATATTGACGACATTTCTCCCACGTAGACGCTTCACCTTTGAACTGAGACGGCAGCTGAGAAAGTTGAATGACTATTGTATTTTTGCGTGTGAACTATGAAGGTAAACTATTGGTCAGTATGTCGGAACTAAGACATTGACACTGATGTCGTGTTTTGGTTCAGAGGTGGTGAACCTAAATCAATAGTCGGCATCAGGTTCAAAAGTTACGACCTGTCATTGATACAGTTGTGCAAGATTGATTCCTAAACATGCTGAAAAGTACATTAACTCTTTCAGTACCAAAAAGCAGACGACAAAATTTACGTCTGCAAAAATTTAAAAAAAATGCCTTGTCCCAGACTTTTTATATTGAGAATTCAAAGACTAGAGGGCAAACAGTGTAGATCTAGATGAGGCGGCTCATTATGAGCCGCCTCATCAGGATCTACGCTGTTTGCAAATTTTGCTAATTGCGTCACTGGGGCTTAAAGAGTTAACCTATTTCAATAACTACATGGACATTCGAACTCTGATAGTACATGGACAATGAGAAAAGGCATCATAATCCTTCTTGACTGCTCTATAACCAGAAGTCAGATTCGTTTCATATTTGGTTAATGATATCTCTATAGCATTACCTTTGATATGAAATACGTAAGCATGGGGGTCAGACCTCTGGGAGGGGCCAGGGGTCTAAATTGGACATACATTATATCTTAGTTTTGCATTAAACCTTTTGGGTTGCTCAGATCTCTGTAACCACATGTCAGGGTCTTTTCATATATTGTTCATGGCATCTCTACTGCATTAACTTGATCTAGAATGCTAAGCATTTGGCTCAGGCTCCAGGGTGGGACCAGGCATGCATAATTTTGATTTGGTTTATGTCCAAGTTTTGCGTTAAATCTTTTTTATTGCCCATATCTCTGCAACAAACTCATATTTGGTGCATGATATTTGCGTAATAACGCCTTTGATATGAAATACATGTATCAGCGCTGGCGTTTTGCCTCAGGATAGAGCCAGAGCTCAATAATTAGGATTTATTTTGGCAGTGACGCTGGTCGGGGTAAAAACGGTATGCCCACTTTCTAGTTGTAAATGCGTTTCCTTAAAGTTGGAGCACCCAACAGGCATGGGCGGACATCTATGGCTCAGCTTAAACGACGCGAATAAACACACCGCTACAAATCCGACACATGCCTATTCGATTCGTTTATGACATATTGCATGCCCACTACATTTTATGCAATTCGCTAACTAACCGAATGATCGCTTAATGGCCTCTTGACACAGTATTTCGGACTGTAACGAGCCGTGTTTAAGAGAGAAGCTGCACCCGCACATCGTCATAGGAAGCAGTCCCATACCGTACCGTACGAACGCCTCAACAGTACTTACAGGCATAGCAAAATGCATACTCTGTAACAGTGTAAAATAGTATGCAAGGTGAACAATCGAAGGATCAGCTCTTGTGATTGATGTTATTTGTCCGCTGCCTCTCCCCTACCCGAGGGGTTGGAACTTTGGGGCAAAGATTTCGTAAAATTTCTGACATTGGGGTGTCCTTTTGATGTGGGATGCGGGTTGTTTAGATTTATTTCATTCTAGTCGGTCCTATCTTTTCTTTCTCCCTCTCTCTCTCTGATTGCCTTAAGGGACTTTAAATAACAACAATAAAAAAATGAAACTGTTCACTTTTACAGACATGCTCATAACTTCCATTTAAACCATTAAGGCTTCTACACATAAGCAGCAATTCGAAGTTTAAGTGACGTTTCGAAGCTGTATCAGATGAGCCGCGATACGAGAAAACAAAAAAAGTGATTGTGTGCCCAGCGCAGACTCAGATCAGCCTGGGCATCCGCCCAGTCTGATCAGAGTCTTCTCTGTCCGCATGGAGGTAGCTGAGACCCTTAACTACCCTTTAAGCGCTTAGCAAAGAGTCTGATCTGACTGGGGAGATACCCAGGCTGATCTGAGTCTGCGCTGGGCGCACAACCACTTTGTTGGTTTTCTCGTGTCGCGGCTTAGATATGACCGACAGGACATTGAACCTAACCATAAGCTTATGAACCTTTTTAAGACTCGACAGGAGAAACTTGTCTAAAGAGTATGCGAGTTGTGCAAGCCCAGATCAACCGTCGCACATGGTTATGGAGAACACAGTTTAGAAGGTCCCATTCACTGTCTGAGCAAACAGCTTGCATGTGCATTTATCAACATAAAATACATTAACAAGCAGCGCGAAAACATTTTATTGGCTTAAAGGCTTATGCCGACACCGCTATGATCAGGAGCCATTCTTATTAGGAGAGCAAATTTATCAGGATAAATATCTGTTTTCCTGCTGCATGGGGAGTGGGGCGATTTCAAGTGTGAAACCATAACGAGTGAAGCATCCTTTCTGTAACGACCGTCATTAATTTTCCGTGCATAGTTCCCTATGTCTGTTCAATGCACACTGGTCAGTGGAAACGCACAGGCTTCGCGACAAACGATGAGGCTTCTCAAATAGGACACACAGGCTTCAAAGAAAACTGGCTGAATAGTGACAAGTAAAAAAGGTATGGGACATACTATCTATTTGTTTTACAGTTGTTCACCGATTGTAAAATGTGACATATACCTAAAAGTACGCCCTAACCATTCTACCATTACAACGGCAGTAAGTTTAAGTCCCCAGATTTCAAAATGACAAAACAGACCCAAATCTCAATTTTCACGTAAAGGTGTTTTGCTCTAAATTGCCCATAGTTTCCCAATTTCCCTCTTAAATACGCAATCGAAGCTCATTTAATGCTCAGATAATTGTAAGCCAAGATAATGAAGTCGAAAGGCACTCACCCAAATAATGTCACATCCCTACAGAAAACAAAAATCCTGAATTTTCTTTACAACGCACCTAGCTTCAAAACCAAAAACAACGCTGAGGCTTCTCACAGTATTTCAAATTGAAAAAATGAAGCATATTTGTTATATATTTTGTATATATTTTATAATAAAAAGATACGCACAGCGTTTTAAGTGACATTGGCTAAAAACATTTAAATGATGAATCACTTAGACGCAAGGAACTTGCTCGTCTTCACACAAGCCTGCTTCAATCTGAGCATTACGATGAGAAAACGTTGGCTACACTCGATAATTTACATTATTCAATTCAAATAATTAAGCTGGACAAAATTCGTTAAGTAATTAGACACCGTTAGCCTTTTAAAAACCGTATCTCACCAAGGAGCAGTACAACGCACATGTGCATTTTAGAAGCCAGAGGCATGACTATATAGCTCCAGCACTTTGCCTGTTTTTTTTTTCTGGGGCAAATTAACTACTTTCCATTGAAAAAAAAAAACAGTTTTGTTTTAAATTTCCTCTGTATGAGATGCTTGACTTGTAAAGCGTCAGACGTTATTTCTTACTAACCTTCTAAAGCCTTGCTATACCTTAATTGGTGTTGACTAACATTTGTCATAGGCCACTGCCAGGTTTTGAGTGAGTGGAATAAAATATTGAAACTTCATCTAGAGTTTGATATTTTATTCTGTTCGGATCACGCTTTGTTTGAAATATTTGAATCCTCTATCCCTAGTCCTTCTGGTAACGCCTTTCTTTCCCAATGTTTCCTTCTCTTTTACTTTCTGTTGATTCACCTTCTGAGGCTTCACTGCATTCTCGGTATGAGGAATTGGGTCAACGCTTCTCAAAATATTAACTTCATGTAACTCGCATAAGTTGGCTTCGGCTTGATGGTAAGAACTTTTGCTGACATATTATAATTCGAACCGACAGACTTTGACTTTTTTATCTTTGTCTAGAGAGACAATCCGGGGACAAACGCCAATTCTGCTCGAACCTCCATCTGTTTGCTCAGTTACTGCTGTTTCAACACTTCTTTTCTTTCGAACAAACCCGGATAAGGAAACTGTCTTCATGGGTTGGACCTGTACATCTGCTCTATTGGTTGACTTTACCACTCCCAAGTGACATTGTTGTAATGATATGAAGGCATTCTACCATACGATTGGGGTATTCTCTGGTGAATTTTCTGCCATGGCTTTGCATAATTTTATTGCATTAGTTCCGACCACCACAGGTACTGTTAAGCCGTATGCTGTAGTTGGAACCACAAGTACAGCCACTTCAGATTCAAGCTCCCCTATACATGGGACTTGTAATCAACACTCAATGTACCCTTGATATGGTTAAATATTGCCACCTGCAATTTCCACCGTCAAATTGAAATTATCCAGAGAAATCAAGGATGACTTTGGAATCAAAGTATTGTAAAATTCCTCTGATACTGTTGTGATCATGGAGCCACTGTCAACCAAAGCCCGTGTTTCTATTCCATTTATTTCAACAGTTCTCTCATTGCTACTGCCGATAAGTCTGCTGAATAAATCATACTTTTTAGGGCTTTGTTGGCGTTGGTCCCCAGTCTGCCCTACGACGTAGACGCCTTGTAGTTTAAATCTTTCTTTATTGTTTCTTCTTTCTTTCCTGTCTCTTCTTTCTTAATGGACTCCGATGGGCCTTTTAGTGGACCTTGCCATCTTCTAGGTTGCCACTGCCGATTCCGCTGCCTGTTCAAATCTTGCATTTGCTGCATCAAAGCTCCTAATTTCTCTAATAACAAATCAAGTTTTGAGTCGTCTCCTTTTAAACTATCCTCATTTGTCTTTGATGTTATTGACTGATGCTGTACTGTTGAGTTTACTTTAAGTTCATATCCCTCTACTCGTAAAGCTTTGCGGAGTTGTTCGAAATCTGTGATCGTTGTAAAGTGCGTTCAAGTTGCATTCTTAAGACGACCACTTCTTAGAGCCTTCCAAAACTTGTTCTTGAACATGTCGTCTTTTTCTTCACTTTTAACGTGTCCTTTGTCCACAGCTTTCTCGAGAATTTCTTAGAGGCGTAAGCCCCACGCTGCAACTGACTCATCCTGGTTCTGGATGGCTGTATAAAACTCTTGTAGAACACTTTCATCAGTGGCAACATTGCCGAAAACTCCTTCCAATCTCTTTAGTATTTCGTCTACTTTAGATGTAGCTCCTAGAGGCAGCAAAACCCTTTTTGCCTGACCTCTTAAAGACTTTCTAATTGCCTGAGCAATTGCCTGGTCAGAATTCAGGTCATACTTTTGTGTCCATTTTTCTTCGTATCTCCATTCTTCGTAACTAGCTTCGCCTTTGGTTTGGGGTCCTCGCCAGAAAATACCAAGAAGTTTTTCTCAGGACCTAAGGATTACTTGGGATCCATCCTTTCTGTTACATGTTCGGTCTCTGTAGTGGATTGTGCTGTTGAGTTCTTTTGAGCACCTTCTTTATCGTTTCCTTCCTAAACATTGGCAGTCCCTTCTTTCACTATCAAACGCGTTGATCCATTCATATTTTCTATCTCGTTTTGCCTTTTTGGTTTCTGACTTTGTTTGTCTTTATCCTGCATCTCTACTTTTACTAGAATGTGGAAAACTTGTTCCAATTTCTCTATCGGTATTTCTCTTTCTTTAATTCTTAGAAATCTCTGATCTAATTCTTTCTCTCTTGAATATAAATCCAATTCATAGGACTCCATGAGCTCTTGTCTCTTTCGTAATTCTCGTTGATACTCTAGAAACGTTAGTCTTCTATCGAGTTCTATCTCCTTTCTATTAAGTACATCGTCCTTTGCTTATTATTATATTTCGCTTTCTTTGTCGCTAGTATCTCTCACGTTCGGCCCTCATTGCCAACATACTGGAATCAGTACATAATATGGGGCAGTGAATTCTCGGTCTTTTTGTTCATTATCATAGACACTTTCTCATTTTATCCTTACGCTATCCTTTTCACAACCTGGGGAATATTCTTGTCCTCTCAACTGAACGTTAGTATGATACGAGAAGAAGTCTGCTCCTTTATCTAGGACTGGAATACTTCTAGCGGTCACTTTAACTTTTGTCTCTACCCCTTTATCATATGGGTGTATATTCTCATTAGTATCAAAACACCTGTCACCATATCTGACTGATGAATCTATATATGGTAAAGACTTCTTAGTCTCAGACGCTCTCTTAATTTTTGAACTGAAGATTTATATCTCCAGATATATCTCATCCTTGAGTATTTCTATTAACCGTAGTCCCAGTGTCACTCAACTGCTGTCTTAAAGCCCTTATCTCTGCTTCGTACTGCCTTCTTTCAACTTCAAATAAGTTTGTATCACTCCTTTTCACAGTCTTCTGAGGAACAACACTTGCAATTCCCGCATCTCTGGTATAGGCATCATCACTCTTTAATTAAGTGAGCTTGGCATCAAGCTCACGGATCTCCCTATCAATAATACTGCTCACGTTATCTCTTTCACTGTCTCTTTTCTGATTGACGGCTTTCTCTTCAAGACTTCTGTCAGCAGTTTTTGTAGAAGGTTTTTTCCTTTCACATTTCTTTGAAATAGTTCTAGATCACTTTGACTGAGTGGTCTTACTAATCCTTTCTGTCTCCTATGCATGTTCGTTTTCTTTTCTGTGTAACTCTTCCAGCTCATGTTTCTGTCACGGGCTCTTAATTTTTTTTTATATGTCTCCAGCCCGGATTCGCACCGGAACCTTTCGGTCTAAAAGCGAGCACTTTACCACGTCGCTATAAAAGCCGGCTTGTACTACAAGGAAGTACAAGTGTCTGGTATACCTAATTAACTACACCCTGTGACATTTTCCCCCACCAAATTAGACTTCGTCCCCGAAGTTCCAGGCTAAAAAGCTGCATACAGAAATAGGCTCGAGGAATTACTGCACAGGGGTCAGGCTGGATTTTACTTTGGGCGCCACTTGTCACGGACTCTTAAAAATCTTAGATGTCCCTAGCCCGGATTTGAACCCGGGACCTTTTGGTCTTAGGCAAGCTCTCTACCACGTAGCTATAAAAACCGGTTTGTACCACAAGGCAGTACAAGTGTATGCTATGCCGAATTATTTACACTTTGTGACAGATTGTCACATCCAACACCTATGGCCACATTAGAATTGTGAAAATAATGTGTTTGCCAAGTGGAATATCCGAATATCCACCCTGAAAATTTTGTATTCGGATTATTAATGACTTGATGTGAACGCAATGTTCAGCTTGCTTGGATGGCGTGTACCTGATGTATGTATAATGTTGATGCTGTGTGGACGATATGGATTCACATCGTGGAATTTCTACATTTCCACATCTACATTTTCGACAAATCAGCATACCCTCATGCTTTCCTCTGCCCTATGTCTATTTTTGACGCTGTAAACAGACACACTGCATTTTAAATCCCCACTGTTACAATACTACGTCCTTGGCAAAGGAGAGCAACTGACAATGATATATTCAGAACAGCTTTATTTGTCCCAATCACCAATCAGTTGCCACAGAAGGAGGATTAGGACCGTCCCTCTACCTTTCTTCTTTTTTTTCTAGATCACTTGCATTTCATAATAAAGAAACGAAAAAAAAAAAAAAAAAAAAAAAAAACACGAATGACCGAATATTGTTGGGTTTAATAAGATCCCACGGTTACGTCGTTCTGGCCTCACTTAGAAAGACACTCATTTCTTTGACATATTTTGAACTATTAATGTTGGTGTCCTAGCAGAAGTCGGTGTCCGTGATCTTCCTATTCAACATTAAAAGTTGTCTTTTATATTCGTCAAGTTTCCATTCAAGCAGGTATCTTCGCTTTTTACTGCATACGTCATTGCCTCTTCTTTAACATAGCCTTCATCTTCTTTGTAGTCAATGCCCGATATCTTGAACACTGATATCTCAAAGTATTTTCTTATATCAAAGAATGTGTTTCCTTTTCTTATTTACATTTCAACTCCTGTTATCTCAAACTACTGATATCTCAAAGTAAATTTTCTGGTACCAGAAACTTTTCTTTGCGATATCAGTAATTTGGGTTGAAGATCGACTTCGAGAGATGTATTACGTTTTTGTGGACAGCATCTGTACTCAACGCAGACCCAAATGCCACGAAGCCTTGATACTTGGAAAAAATGAGAACCCGTATTATTATTTCTTATTTCAGTTCTTCATATACCATCTCTACTGCTGATTCCATGGCGATGACGGGTGTCTCCTGCACGTTTATTTTCTACTGTTTCGTCGCACTGACTTTGAACATATTTGTGTTTCTCATTATACTTTTTCAGTGACTTGTCTTTTGAACTTTCCTAGATTTTATTAAACCGTTTTGCTCGTCACCAGAAGATTCACTGTTAGTGTTCATCTGCGACAACTTGTGAAGGTTTCGTATAATCAGATTTTCCAAAGGTCATGTCCTTCCATTCGTCGCACACACTTTCTATCTGTATGCAAATCTGATGATTCTGAGATCGCACTGTCTCCTCTGTCAGACATTGCCCTGGTTCCTTTACAAACTAGAAAATGTGTTTATGAAACACTATGCCCCCAACCATATGCTTGTCTCTAGAGAAGGTTCATCCAATAATGCTTGTACCTTTGTACCATAGGCTTACAATGCACTAAGTCGAAAAGGGGGCTTAACTCAGTCAAAAATTTACGAATTGTTTTCGAAAGTTAATCAGGTCATCTACACCTTGGGCAATATCAATCTGCAAAAATCATGATCCTAGCATCAGGGGTTCTCCAGATATTTTGTTCACAAGCTTCCATAGGCAAATAATGCACTAAGTTGAAAAAGGGGCATAACTCAATCCAAAATTTACAAATTATTTTCAAAAGTTAATCAGGTCATCTACACCACAGGCAGTATCTTCCGGCATAAAATCATGCTCCTAGCATCAGGTGTTCTTGAGATATTTTGTTCACAAGGTTCCATAGGCTTACAATGCACTAAGTCGAAAAAGGGGCATAACTCAATCAAAAATTCATGATTTCTTTTCAAAAGTTAATCAGGCCATCTACACCACAGGCAGTATCTTCCTGCAAACAATCATGCTCCTAACATCAGGGGTTCTTGAGATATTTTGTTCACATGGTTCCATAGGCTTACAAAGCACTAAGTCTAAAAAAGGGGCATAACTTTGTCAAAAATTCACGAATTTGTTTCAAAAGTTAATCAGATCATCTACACCTTGGGCATTCTCATCCTGCAAAACCTCATGATCCTAGCATCAGGGGCTCTTGAGATATTTTGCTCACAAGTTTCCATAGGCTAAGTTGAAAAGGGGGCATAACTCTGGAAATACATGACCGGCGGAAAAATAAAAAAATACGGGTCTGCTTATTTTCAAACTGATCATGTGTATAAAGTTTTAAGTTCCTAGCTCTTATTGTTCTTGACTATACGTAAGGGTATCTTTGTACCATGGGCTTCAATGCACTAAGTCGAAAAAGGGGAATAACTCAATCAAAAATTCAAGAATTTTTTTCAAAAGTTAATCAGGTCATCTACACCACAGGCAGTATCTTCCTGCAACAAGAGGCCCAAATGGGCCTGATATCGTTCACCTGGCTATTGTGCAACGGGACCATTCTGATACAAAATTGGTCCAATTCCACTGAGATTTTCTCATTTTCACATTTTGCTCTTTTTAGTAACAGAGGCCAACTTGCCTGGTCTTTATATATTTACTTTTGAAACACCTCAATGCAAGAATCATTTTTCCACAAATTTCATCAAAATCCATTCAGGGGTTACTGAGATATTGCCAGTTTCATGTTTTGTGCTACTTTTAGTAACGGCAGATAACGGCCATCTTGGATTGCTAAAATGCAAAAAATTGAAAAGCCTTCATGCAAGGACCAATTTGACACAAATTTGGTCCAATTCCATTGAGATTTTCTAATTTTCACATTTTTCTATTTTCAGTAACAGAGGCCAATATGACTGGTCTATAGTTAGTTATTTTTGAAACATCTCAATGCAAGAATCATTTTGACACAAATTTTGTCAAAATCCATTCAGTGGTTACTGAAATATTGTCATTTCATGTTTTGTGCTATTTTTAGTAACGACAGATGGCAGCCATCTTGGAATGCCAAATTGCAATTAATCGAAATGACTCCATGCAAGGAACATTCTGACACATAGTTGGTCCAATTCCATTCAAGGGTTCTTGAGTAATTGTCATTTTTATGTTTGTGCTATTTTTAGTAACACCAGATGGCGGCCATCTTGGAATGCCGAATTGCAATTAATCGAAACGGCTTCATGTCAGGAACATTCTGACACAAAATTGGTCTAATTCCATTCAAGGGTTTTTGAGTAATTGTCATTTTTATCTTTGTGCTATTTTTAGTAACGGCCCCCATGGTGGCCATCTTGGATAGTCAACTGGCACAAAATTGAAATAATTCCATTCAAGAACCATTTCTGACCAAATTTGGTCAGAATTGGTTGCATTTTCTTTAGATATTGACATTTGAGCAAAATCGGTCTTGTAAACGCTAAGTAGGTCACTGTGACCTAATTCCGCTATAGATTTTTTTAATTTTTACGATTTTTAATACCAAGGTCCCACTTATGTTCCATGCAAACTTTTAACCAAATATACCAATTGGTTCTGGAGAAGAAGTTGATTTTATTGTTTTTGCTATTTTTAGTAACGGCAGCCATCTTGGATTCTTGACCTGACCCAATTTTACAATTTTGAAACCCTGCAGTCTGGTCATGCTCCATGTGAAATTTGAGATCCATGGGTTCAGTGGTTTTAGAGAAGAAGTTGTTTGAAGTTGTTTAAATAGGTCAGTTTTTGACATTGGCATTTGTGCAAAATTACACACGTAAACAGTAAACAGAAAGTAGGTCACTGTGACAAAACTACGCTACAGATTTTTTTCATTTTTACAATTTTGAATACCAAGGTTTCACTGATGTTCCATGCCAAAATTCAGACAAATATACCCAGTGGTTCTGGAGAAGAAGTTTATTTTGTTGTTTTTGCTATTTTTAGTAACGGCGGCCATTTTGGATTTTCAACTTGACCCAATTTTACAATTCTGAGACCCTGGAGTCAGGTCATGCTCCATGTGAAATTTGAGAACCGTGGGACCAGTACTTTTACAGAAGAAGATGTTTGAACATTTGTTTTTAGGTGTTGACTGACAAATTTTGTGACGACGCACTACGCACGACGCACGCCGGACGCATTGGTATGACAATAGCTCACTATGCCCCTTCGGGCCAGGTGAGCTAAAAAATCATGTTCCTAGCTTCAGGGGTTCTTGAGATATTTTGTTCACAAGGTGGCATAGGCTTACAATGCACTAAGTCGAAAAAAGGGGCACAACTCGGTCAAAAATTCACGAGTTTGTTTCAAAAGTTAATCAGGTCATCTACACCTTGGGCATTCTCATCTTGAAAAGCCTCATGATCCTAGCATCAGGGGTTCTTGAGATATTTTGTTCACAAGGTTCCACAGGCTAAGTCGAAAAAGGGGCATAACTCTGGAAATACATTGCCCGCGGAAAAATAAAAAAATACAGGTCTGCTTATTTTCCATACTGATCATGTGTATCAAGTTTCAAGTTCCTAGCTCTTATTGTTCTTGACTATATGTAAGGGTACCTTTGTACCATAGGCCTCAATGCACTAAGTCGAAAAAGGGGAATAACTCGATCAAAAATTTACGAATTTTTTTCAAAAGTTAATCAGGTCATCTACACCACAGGCAGTATCTTCCTGCATATAATCATGCTCCTACCTTCATGGGTTCTTGAGATATTTTGTTCACATGGTTCCATAAGCTTACAATGCACTAAGTTGAAAAAGGGGCATAACTCGGTCAAAAATTCACGAATTTGTTTCAAAAGTTAATCAGGTCATCTACACCTTGAGCATTCTCATTTTGAAAAGCCTCATGATCCTAGCATCAGGGGTTCTTGAGATATTTTGTTCACAAGGTTCCACAGGCTAAGTCGGAAAAGGGGCATAACTCTAGAAATACATTGCCCGCGGAAAAATAAAAAAATACGGGTCTGCTTATTTTCCATACTGATCATGTGTATAAAGTTTCAAGTTCCTAGCTCTTATTGTTCTTAACTATATGTAAGGGTACCTTTGTACCATAGGCCTCAATGCACTAAGTCGAAAAAGGGGAATAACTCGATCAAAAATTCACGATTTTTTTTTCAAAAGTTAATCAGGCCATCTACACCACAGGCAGTATCTTCCTGCAAAAAATCATGCTCCTAGCTTCAGGGGTTCTTGAGATATTTTGTTCACAAGGTTCCATAGGCTTACGATGCACTAAGTCGGAAAAGGGGCATAACTCGGTAAAAAATTTACGAATTTGTTTGAAAAGTTAATCAGGTCATCTACACCTTGGGCATTCTCATCCTGCAAAACCTCATGATCCTAGCATCAGGGGTTCTTGAGATATTTGTTCACAAGGTTCCACAGGCTAAGTCGAAAAAGGGGCACAACTCTGAAAATACGTGACCGGCGGAAAAAAGAAAAAATACGGGTGCGCTTATTTTTCATGTACGACACATAAAATTTCAAGATCCTAGCAAAAGCAGTTCTTGAGTTTCCCAGCTGCCAAAAAGCGTTACGGACGGACTGACGGACAGACGGACGGACAGACGGACGGACGGACAGGCCCAAACCAATATGCCCCCTCAACTTCTCCGAAGTTGGGGGCATAATAAAACTGGACATGTGTCTTCTCAAGCTGTCTGAGCGAGCTGACACTGGTAACAACCCATTATTACGGGTCAATCAACTACTGCAACATTTCGTTGTTGTAGGAGATTCAGAAACGTTCCGTTATCTCAAAATAATAAAAAGCCAAAGGATCAAAGTCATTTCTTCACAGATGCCGGCTCAGTTGATCATTGTCACAACAGTTATTTATAACGGCACCTGTCAATTACATTATAAACGATTTCCGCGGCGGTCACTTTGCTAGCTAGCGGTTCACAGGGTACAGCGAGGTTCTGGGATAGAATGACGTCACAAATCTAGTTACCGCGACCTTAACCGAGCGGTTTTAATACAGTTATAATTGAATCAAAGAAATCAGTTTTTCGACGAAACGTTTGATCTGATAGTTGATCGTGACAGATTTTCGTTGCCTTTAGAAAGATGTTTGTTGCAGCAGATAATTGATGGGTAGTAAATGCTGTTTGACGAATGAAGTTATTTTCTTTTGACGCTTTACTCTGCAACAGATATCGAAGATGATTTATTATAACATTAAACTACTGCAATACTATTTGCCTTATAGTCTGTGTTTTCTTTCCTCGCATTTAAGCTCCGTCTGATAAATGTGAAAGTATGTAGTTTTAAGACCAGTTCTGCTAGATTTGTACAATATAAATTTAATATACTAATAGAATAGTACATGAATTCTGAAAAATTAACATAAATTAGATCGACTGATACAAAATCACATTTTCAATCAACCATTTGATCATAGAAGGTGAATTACAATGTATTTTATTGCTTTTATCTCCAACTGCTTCATTGCGACAATCTCGTGTAAGATATATCTGACTCACAACCTCACAACACCTTTCGAATGGATTAGGCATGAAACATTGAGTTCGTGTTGTTTTTCTTCCTCCTGACGGAGTTCCTGGTCTACAAAGTCGAAAATAAAATATTTAAATTAAAGAAACGGCTACGCCTTTTCGAGCGATACAAAGGATACACGAAAATCTATCAAGTAATGCAACAGGATCCGGGTTTTGCGGACAGGCAAGACGAACGACTGGGCGGACGGACAAATCAAGGTCAATCAAAAAGTCATCTTCTTTGGAACACAGCTAGAGGATTACGCAAACTACTATGATAATTCTAAATATTTGAGAAAAAGGAAGCACTTAGAACATCTTTGGCTAAAAACAGTAGTTGATAAAAGTGTCTTAATATTTAATGTGACAAGAGTAATGCTAAACATACAAAATCATCACTTAGGCGTTTAAAAAATGAATAGAATAATCAATCAAATATGTTTGAATGTTTGCCTTCCGCCTGTAGCAAACATGGGCCGTAGGATTAGAAAACGCTGTCCGTATAATGTAATCAAGACAAATATGAATATTTGCAACATTGTTCCTGCGAAAAGAGAAGACTCAGACCAGTCTGCCACAGCAGGCTAGTCTGAGTTTTCGCTATTCGCCTATGCTTCACAATCATTTTTTCTCATAGCGCAATATTATATTTTTTCTCTGTATCGGGACTATTGACAGTCATTGACCGATAAAGCGTAAGTCTATAGCTACGGATCAATGAAGTTCACATGAACTCTTGAGTACTATCCAATATAGGTAAAAGGTTATGATGCCCGACATTTACGTCATGAGAAACGTCTTCCACATTCAGCGATTTTTTTGCTTTTTGAACCCTGGATGGAACCTAGCTGTCTTTGGGTATAAATACAGAAGCAGAAGAGCCTTGTCCTCAAACCAACAAATACCTTGCTTTTGAAAGTTGTTAAAATACAGAATTATAAGAATTGCAACATTACAATTTTGATATTGACGCTATACATAATACAATTAAAAATTGAAATAATGTTCGAAATATACATTATTATCTTGTTATTAATTATCATTATCTTTGAGATAATTTGGATAAAGATGCGGGCTCAGAAAGAGCTTTACGAGAATTTACCACCTGGGACTATGGGGTGGCCGATCATCGGTGAAACTTTAGAATTTGCCAAGAAAAAGGTAACTTGATATAATCTATTTTGCCGAATAATAATACATTGAAGAATGCATATAATTATACTCTATTTTTTTCTTCTTTTTTTTCTTCTTAAACTTACCGAAGTTCACCATAATTAAGATAAATGGATTGATATTATATGCAGAATTGCGGTTACATTTTTTGTTTTACTAAATTTATTACGATATGCTTACTTACGTTATACTGTTAATTTTCAAACCTAAATATGCTTCACTTAACTCATGTATATATTTAAAAGAAATAAAGCTGTATTTGTACATATGTTTGACAAGGAATTCAACTGATAAGTTTCTGTTGAAATTCGGTTGAAATTTAATTATTTTCGTATTTTATCTTTAAAAATGAGAAAGTGAGGAGTGACGTTTATACTTTCATGCTGATAAAATATGTAGTTCTTATGATGCTTGCTACCCTGTGCTATGCATTCTAATTAAAGATTATATATTGTTCATGGGCCATATGTTTTCTTGCATCGCTAATTAAGCCTTCAAAATACCAGAGACGTAGCTGGTGGCAATATCACGATATAAAAACTCATGTTTTACCATGTTGGGGTTCAGCTCCAAAGATATTTTACATGGAAATTCCTGTATACACTTAATGTTGAAAGATTGTCTATTAGCAGAACCGAAATATGCAAGTAGGCAGGTGCATGTCGAATTTTGTCAGTTTTATAGAATTTCAATACGCACAGGCGTATTTGCGGAGAGATTACACCCTTGTGTATATTTTAAGCTAGACAAAGTGGACAGGACCTAGTAGCTCATGCTTTGTAGGTCAGTGACTGATATTGCTAATCGTTCGAAGTCAATGACCTGATGTTCAGCTATATAAACCTTTGTTCTTAGGCAAATATTTTTAAGAAAATATGTGAATTTGTAAATGATGGAGGTTTTGATATTTCTTCTGTTTTGGAACCGTGCACCGTGAGGTAAAACTGCTTTCTGTAAAACTGTATTTAAATCATTAGACAGGTAATGAATACTAATAATAAGCTGTGATATATAATATTTATGTGAGTATTGTACATGTTTTAAATCATCGATATTTGCGCTAATGCAATATCGCCTAATCAAAAAATAATATTTGTTAAGAGCAGTTATAAAATCAAGTTTTATGAAAGCTTTTTTTTTTTTTTTTCACTTTTGCATCAGTCGCCATAGCTCCAGATAAGATGGATTTTGATGTTCTGATACCTCCGAGATAATTTTTCTTATTTCTCAACAAAAACATACGTTGTGACTTTGATAAGAACCAACTCTCCGAGACGGTTCTGATTAGGGATCACAAAATATGTTCTTGTGCCTCGAGATCCACAGTCTGATCATATATGTTCGCTTCATTTGTCTAGTCCGATCTGTCTACTAATAATTCATGAGCGTAGCTACCTATACGCAAATACGCAGGTGCGTATTGAAATTTTGTCAAATTGACAAAATTTCGACACACACCTGCGCATTTTCATGCTGAAATGTTTATTGGGCATAATTTTAATACTAACTGCCAACAGACACGAAAATTTGAAATAACTTAGCGGCTTAGCCCCCTATAATTGCCCTTAATGAGTATAAAACATGTTCGTGCGTACTGTGTAATTGCCCCTAGCTACGCCCCTATGTTGCTCCTTTCGCATAACTCCATTTGCCTCAGTTTGGTAACGTAAGTTACTACAATTTTCTAGTAATCTGAGATTAACAATAGTAATATGCCTCTCTCATAGATATTATCATCCGTATATCTGATTATTTCCGTTTGTTTATGACTAAAAGTATGTTTATCATAAATAAGGGTATTGTTTATACCCGCGAAACCAAAGGTGTAGCACGCGCTTGGTAGCCAAAACGGGTAGACTTATTTTGTAGTTTTAACATGCATTTTTCTTATTTAACATGTTTGGGTCGTTCATGAACTTTAAGGACTTAAATCAAACTTAAAACGTCGAATTACCTCTAAAATTATTTATAGATGTACTTCAGAAGACAGTCTTCGCCGCGTCGTGAGAAAAAAATTGTGAAGGAAGATGCGAACAGCGCGTGCTTTGGCCAGTCTTAGCAATTTCTCTTCCTGGAAACAGTATGTAGAGTTTGGCCATAGAATAAATAAATACGGTGATTAAATATTAAAAGAAAAAAAAGAAAAGAATAATTGGGGTTTGGCTAGATTGTGCATTGACGCTGATATTGGCATGCGCAGTTGACACATATATCTAAAGGTTGTCATTTTCATAGCTCGATCTTTGTGTTTTTCTCCAAGGATCAGGGTCTTATAAGGTCGAACAGAGCTTCACCTAATTCTCTCCGACCTCCGTGGAAAAGTGGAAAAACAATATGACCCACTAGCCTAAGGTTACCATGGCCTTGTCCCGATAAATAATAATATATCTATCAATCAATAGGAAAAGAGTGTTCAGTCCGTTCTTTGGGATGTTTTTATTTCAGCGCTTGATTAATCTTGCTTCGTATGACATAAAAGCTTATTGACAAATACTGTACAGAATACAAATTAAGGTTTACCGCGTAATACTTGAGTAATACGTAGTGGGACAGCTTTCCGCTTGAAGAGTTTGCATACAGAGTGCTTCTGTTGTTGTTATTTGTTAGTGATATTAGACGTCCCAAGACACAAAGCTGTATCAGATACCGCCTAACTTGAAGCTCTGATGTGCATGCACACGTACACAGCCGGGCCGCGTAGCGCGATCGGTAGGGCACCTGACTGATAAGTCAGAGGTCCTGGGTTCGAAACCCGGTCTGGCCACACACTTTCGTTTCTCCTTCCGCTGATTCAAGAAGGGCAGTTGTCAGTTACTGGCGAAAGTATGTGCACTTAGTACTGGTTAACCGCTTAGGAGGTCTAAACCTGCCCAGGAATAGTGTGGTTAGGTTAACTGACCGTCCCGACATGACCTTAGCTGTTTACCGTGGAAGTTAAGCATCAAGTCAACCAACCAAAAAAGCACACGTACACCCTTAACAAGCGCCATCTAAGTCTCTTTTATCAGCTCGTTGGTACTAAAATTTCAACCCACCAGACAGAGAGACACTCTTTAAGGCTCGACTGAGGATCGAAACTATGGTCCCTAAATTTGCATTTTCCGACTGAGCTAGTCTGTAGTGTGTTTTTTTCTTATCTGATAAGACATTTGTTAACTATTGTTAAATCCTTTTCTCAAGTGTCAAAAGAGCATGGCAAGTATTTTTAAACAATTTTCTTTTCTTTCAGATTGGTTTCTTTGTTGAGAAGCATGAACGATATGGCAAAGTTTTCAAGACGCACATGTTGGGAAAACCGGTCATTAGAGTTTACGGTGCTGACAACATACGCAAGATCATCCTGGGCGAAAACAAAATAGTCCAGTCCAGCTATCCATCCTCTGTCCGAAAACTGATCGGAGACCAGTCTGTTTCCATGTGTCATGGCGACCTACATAAGACGAAGAAGCGCCAACTGATGAAATATTTGTCTCCAGAATTTATTAACAACCATATCCCGGTGTTCGCAGATACGATTTCAAGGCGGATGAAACAATGGTGCCTAAAATCAGAGATCGAATTATTCCCAGAATGCAAGAAGCTGTTTGTGGAACTAGCCGCAAAATATCTTGTCCATATTGACATCAGCGAGGAAGATGTTTCAGAGATTATAAAACAAAACGAGATGTTCTCCGAGAATCTGTTTTGTCTGCCATTCTACTGCCCTGGCTTCGGTTTCTATAAGGTATGCAACCTCTTCTGTTTCGTTTTCCGAACCTTCCGCCCATTTTCCACGATAGAATGTCTTGCATTGGTGTAAACACTATTTCATTCCAAAAATCTTAATTGATGCACGTACGACGAATAGATCAGAATTTGATAATAAGCTTGTGGCTTATACGTTTCGCATTCACATTGAGATCTCCTAAATAAACCAGTAGCTCGTGATTTGGACCCCTCTCAAATAAACAGTATACCGCCCCCGTTGTTGATCGTTTGTTCTGTCTTCCCTTTTGCTTTAGATTAGATTGAGACTGTTCAGCATTCAGAAATAAGCTAAACCTGCAGATCCTCATTAGAAGCCTTGCAATTACATATCTGCCAGTTTTTCCATCAGCAAATGAAAAATTTAATTTATATATTTATTTGTTTATTTTTGTCATTCCAAATATTGAATATGGTATTCTAAACCTAGGCCAATAGCACCATGAATTAGCTCACACCCTTGCGTAAGAAATTGCTGATACGGCATCGATACAGAGGTGAAGATATCCAAACACTTAAAATACCTCTTTGTAAAAATCGTTAAAATGCGTCCCTGCAGCTCGCTATCACGCAACAGTAGGTGACCAGATAATGATCTATCGTTGGCTAGTTGTAATTTCTAATTAGGAATAACACACGGTACATGCTGTAGTATTTCCACTGTGAGTATTTCAGTATATAAATGTCTTACGTTATTCTCATTTCAGGCATATAAAGCAAAAGAACGTATGAGAGAGATTTTTGTACAGTGCCTCAACCGTAGAAGAGATGATAATGATGACCTGTGTTCTGTTCTGCAAGAATACCGTTCCGCTAATTCTGGTGAAATCGATGTCCAGACTGACGAGCAATTTCTAGATGCCATTATTGAACTGTTATTTTTTGGAGCGGAGACCATAAGCTCAGCTGGATTTTCTATCATCTATAATCTCACCAAAAACTGCGAGGCTTATCACAAACTCCAGCAAAATGTAGAAACCAACGGTCTACTTAATTCAAATGAAGATATTTATAGCCACCATGACCTTCAACAAATGACCTATGCTGATGCGATTGTCAAGGAAACGCTCAGAGTTCTACCGCCCGTTGGCGGAGCTTATAGGGAGGTCATCGAGTCATTTGAGTTGGAGGTAGGTGTCACGTGACCCTTTATCACATTGTAAACCCTAAAAGCGTCAAAAGTAGGTGATGAAACTAACGTCTGCTAAATTCTAAAATGTTTGGTCAAATTCAGAGTCTAGAGGGATCTACTCTGTTTGCAAATTTAAGTGTTAAAACCGAAGACAGTGAAAACAGCGTTATCTTAAACAATGTTGTGAAACAAACCTTTTGATATTACATTGTATTCTTTCTTACTCTCAATGTTCTCGAAGTGCCTACATATTGTTTTGCCGCTTTTGGCGCTTATCTTCTCAGTTTCTTTTTCTTACTTTGTAAGTCCGTACTTTCGCGCTGATTGTAAGCTTCACAAAACAAACTAAAAATATTTGCAAACATTGCGAATCCATATGAGATGGCGCAGCATGTTTCTAAACTTTGCTTTCTCTGACTGATTATTTGTCAAGAAACATCTTTTCTTCATGATGGGCACGTCTAATTAAAAGGTAACAGCGAATCTGAGTATCAGTAACTTTTTCAAAGAATTATTTTATTATATGCTAAATTTCCCATTAAAGCTTATATTCTTCATATCAAGTTCAGATTTATAAGTTCGTTTTCTCATTCTTTCAGGGTTACACTGTACCAAAAGGCTGGACTATCGCATTTGGAATTCGGGATACACATCATAACGATAAAACCGTAGAAGAACCCTTGAACTTTGACCCAGACCGGTGGCTGGTATCAAGCTCTGACAAAAAACGCTACTCATTCCTGCCTTTCGGTGGAGGAACTCGAATCTGTCCAGGTCAAGCTTATGCAAAGACTTTACTAGAAATATTTACAATAGAGTTTGGAAGAATATGCCAGTCTGAAATGATTAAAGACTCGGGGATAGAACTCTGGCCTACGCCAAGACCTAAAAGTCAAATAATAGTTTCAGTGTGTTCTAATGGTGACATCGGTCTCAGAGAATCTTCTCGAAATTGTCCAAAACGAAATACTGGCTACTAATAGACATGGTCAGAAGTTTAGTTTAAGACACGCCAAAAACTCTAGTTCGGTACGAATGACGCCCTTTCCGAATTGCCTTTTACCAGCATGGTTAGTCTATCGAGTCTGGCGTTATTGTCTATGCGAGAGACTCTGCACTGAATTTAGTCTGGTTCGTCACAGACATGGAGAGGCATGTTTCTTTATTTAAGAATTGTTCCCGGTGACATACATACAATTTGTGTACTTGTTCAATATATTATTGTCTTGGTCGTTTATCACTTAACACACACAAACCATGTATCTTCTGCCGCCGTCAAACTTAGTTTTACACCGGCAAGATAGTGTTTTCCGATGTTTGACGGTATTAGTGACCTGGCCAATTGCACGTCTTTGGTTGAGTGATCACTTTTCTGACTGAGCAAATCTGTGGTCCGAGCATAAGCTGTCGTATGGTTAGCATTAAGTAGACCATTTCATAATTCGAACTTTTTCTGACTAGTATCTAAAGCAGATTAAGATGTTCATGTAATTATGTTAAGAATCATAAGCATAATATACTTGATGCTCAAAGAATCAAGTTGAAGTGAATTCAGTCATAATATATATAATGAAAATATTCAGTCCGTGTGGTCTTAACAGTTATTTACATGGGGCCTACCACGGAGTGTGCAGCGACACATATAAGGCTCTACTGACTTGTTTTTATTTTTTATGAATATTATGCATAATATACTTGATGCTCAAGGAATCAAGTTGCAGTGAATACAGTGTCATAATACTTTTGTAAATATTTCACAAGCCGCTCGTGGCCAGTATGAAAGATATTGAATATGTTGTTTGCGAATAACATAGATTCTGTCTGGCACGAGCGCCATGTTTGTTGCCTATGGTCCTCAGATATGCCAGTTAATGTGTGCATGAAATGTCATGCAGATGCACGTGAATTCATAAGGTGCCATAATCACTGTGTGCTACCGGACAGGAATTCCACCGGAAGCCGTCATTGTAAGTCGACAATCGGTTAGCTGAACACTATTTTTGCAGGTGGCCATACAGCCACCCGAGAGATAGGGTTAAAACAAAAAAGCAATTATCCTTTTAATATACTAAGTACATAAACAGAAAAAAAATACTTTCTTCATCAAGAACGATTGCTCTGATGTTGGGCACAAAAAATTATAATAGTAGTAGTAATAATAATAATGCCTTTGGGGTCACAGCTGTCATTTTTGTTAGATTCTGTAGCCCCGAGGATACCAAATCAGTGATTAAGCAGTAAGTTTTATCATTTTTCTCAGAAATCGCTAATTCAAAGTATGAACACAGAGAAATGATACATACTTTTTCTTCTTCTAGTTACTCGAAGCTTCACTCTCAATGATAAGCTTTATCAAGCGGTTTGAAAACAATATTTCGTTATTCAGCTTACCGATTATCGACATACAGTAACAGCAGCTTTCGACTGGAAATCCTGTCCAGTAGCATACAGTTATAATAGTTTCATTCTTTGATTATATACATTATTTTGCTGATTTAGTTTATTCATTATGAAAAAGATAGGAAAATAAATATATTAGATGCACATCCCAATTTTGTGTTCGCTTACTCTCTTTTTATTGGTTATCCCCTCAGGGATAACCATTAAGAACAGCAAATTGTACTCGATTCTGTTCGCTAACAGTCTTAGATTCCAGTGTTGTCCATGCAAGAAGACATCCACATGGCCGAATTAGAATAGGAAGCATTATGTAAGTCGCCATCAAAGAATGCGGACATAAGGCAGAAATAATTCTTAGTGGAAATGTTTTAATTTGATTTGACGGGAGAAGTACCTATGACGAGTGAACCATGTTATACTGGCTGGAGACCAGTGGTGGCCATTTTGTAACACTTTACTTCGTTGCGTAGTTTAGTTTGTCTATATTCTATTCAGATGTACTAGGGGTATCTGTCATTTTATACTGATTTATTTTTAAGTAGACTCTAATGTGCGCCTGGGACAGGTCCTCGAAATAGATCACAAACAAGCAGCATACTGTGGCGGCCATCACGATTGCCTGACTGAATGATGCATATTCCAACAACTTCACTTGAATTTAAACTATAAATCAACTGATGGTAATGTGCACAACCCGTGGTGAATGTAGAATAATCAGCTTCTGGTGCCAGAAGGAATGTATTGAAATGAAATTGGTCATTTCTTGTAGAATGATGCATATTTTTATCAAACTACACTATATGTTAAGAGTTATAAGCAATTTCACTCACTGACTACAGCGGAAGGACAACAGACTGATGAACTTGCACAGCCATTAAAGTGCACACCTGTGGGTCGTGCAATACTGTTTAAACTTTCGTCACCATTTTGCATGCCGGTGGCTGGACAATGTTAAAATACATAAGTATACAAAATTTGAACCATATATACCACGGGGTTCAAGAGTTATGAGCATTTCACTACTTGACCGTAAATTTTCAACTGTGCTCAGTAAAGCATCGTCCGTCAAAAAAAAGACGGTTATGCATGCGAGTCATTAGATAATGTTGACATGTATAAGTATGCAAAATTTAATCAAAATATAGAATGCGGTTCAAGAGTTATAAGCGTTTTCGCTAACTGATAACGGACGGACGGACTCACACTGTGATTATAGTGCAAACCTGCAGGTTGTGCAATAAGAAGTTTTGCATACCAGTGGCTGGGCAATGTTAAATTACATAAGTATACAAAATTTGAAGCAAATATACCAAGCGGTCCAAGAGTTATGAGCATTTTCAAGAAAAGAGCTCGACCGGCCAAGCCTCGGTGAAGCCTCGTCACTGTTTTTCATGCCGATGGCTGGACTATGTTAAAATACATAAGCAAACAAAATTTGAACCATATTTACCACGGTGTTCATGGGTTATGAGCATTTTCAGTAGTTGGCTGTAAATTTTCAACTTGTGCTCAGCAAAGCCTCGTCCATCAAATAAGGTTGTTATGCATGCAAAGTTAGATAATGTTGACATGTGTAAGTATGCAAAATTTTGTCAAAATATCCCATGCAGTTCAAGAGTTATAAGCGTTTTCGCTAACTGATAACGGACGGATGGACAAAATAGCTCAACCGGCCAAAATGATGCTCGGTGAAGCCTCGTCACCGTTTTGCATGCCGGTGGCTAGACAATGTTAAAATACATAAGTATACAAAATTTGAACCATATATACCACGGGGTTCAAGAGTTATGATCATTTTCACTACTTGACTGTAAATTTTCAACTTGTGCTCAGCAAAGCATCGTCCATCAAAAAAGACGGTTATGCATGCGAGCCGTTAGATAATGTTGACATGTATAAGTATGCAAAATTTATCAAAATATAGAATGCGGTTCAAGAGTTATAAGCGTTTTCGCTGACTGATAACGGACGGACGGATTCACACAGTGATTATAGTGCAAATCTGCGGGTTGTGCAATTATTATCTGCCGGTCCAAGAGTGTAGTCCATGTCACATTTTACAGTGTGAGTGCGTTTCGTATAAAAATCCAAGTGATCCTACTATCTGAGGGTTTAGCGTCATATCCCTCTGAAAAGAGGTGATGTTGATGTGAGGGTACCTAAGGGAAGTTGTTTATCGTTTGCCCCTAAGACTTTATTTGTGCCGATCCTTTTTGTGTGCGTTCCTATTCGGGTTCTTTGCAAATGTATATAATTTGTAACACTATAAATACGAACAAAGATAAAAGAATTCGATAAACTTCAGAATTTTAATTTAGCTTCCGTTCTGATCCTTCGATTTTTTCATGTTATGCATCTACATGTATAATTATTATGTTATTTAGTTTAAACATATTTTATTGCTCAAATAGTAGCAATGGGGTCGGGCTACAAGTTCTCACAACATTAGTTACAGCCCTCCCCATTATTTTATAATGTTATCGAATATGACCGCCACTGACCAGTACACGGCCGTCACTGATCTCCAGCCAGTACAGTTCCCTCATGGTAAGTGACCTACACGGTCTTGAAACAGTATTTATGCCCCCAACGTAGAAGAAGTTGAAGGGGCATATTGCTTTTGCCTTGTCCGCTCGTCCGTTCGTCAGTGCCATGTGAGGAAGCTATATTCCCTGAGAACCACTAGGCATAGGGTTTTGAATTTTCATATATGGATAGGTCACGAAAAATGAGTGGCCCGTATTTTTTTATTTCCTCCGTCGGACTTGTACTTTTGGAGTTACCTCCCCTTTATCAAAATTAAAATGAAATCTTGTTACCTTGATATCTCAAGAAGTCTTTGACCTAGGATGATGGAATTTAGTATGCAGCCTTGGAGTGAGATGTACAAGAACTGATTAACTTTTGGGCATATTCCGTCCAAAATGATGTCATGTCCCTTGTTTGAATTTGGCGTTTTTTCCAACTTCTGAAACGCTTAGCCTAGGAACTTAGGAAGCAGATAGTTGGTATGTTAATAGTCCTTTAAAAGTTAAATGTTTTGGTAAAGGTCAGGCAATTGTATGTTTGTGAATTACGGAGTTGTTCCACCTGTTAGGTATTACGTATGAAGCTACTGTGAGCAAGAACCACCGGGCCTAGGGTTTTAAATTTTCATATATGAATAGGTCATGTAAAATGAGCAGACCAACATTTTTTTTTCACTCCACCAGACTTGTACTTTAAGAGTTACCTTCCCTTTATCAAAACTGAAATGTTTTCTTCTTACCATAATATCTCGAGAAGTGTTTGAGGTAGATTGATGATGTTTAGTTTACAGCTTTGGGCTGAGATGTACAAGAATTGATTAATTTTCGGGCAAATTCGGCCAACCAATAATTGAGTTATGCCACGTTTGAACTTGGCAATTTTCCAACTTCTAAACCTTTGACCTAGGAAGCGGCTTTTATGTCTACTAGTAGTCCTTGGTGTGTTAAATATTTTGGTAAAGGTAAGGTAACTCTATGTTCATTAATTACGATATCATTCCCTATGATAGTAATAACTTGTGCACCTACTGGGAGCAAAGACTACTGGGCCTACGGTTTTGAAATTTCAAATTGAAAAGGTCATGTAAAATGGGTGGACCCATATTTTTTCTTCTGTCAAACTCGTACTTTTAGAGTTACCTCCCCTTTATCAAGATTAAAATGAAATCTTGTTACCACAACATCTCGAAAAGTGTTTGAGCTAGGATAGTGCTATTTTGTATACAGCTTTGGAGTGAGATGTCCAAGAACTGATTAACCGTTTGGAAAATTCCGTCAAAAATGATCGAGTTATATCCCTTGTTTGAATTCGGCATTTTCAAACTTCTGGACCGCTTAACCTAGGAAGCTGATTTTTGGTATATTAGTAGTCCTTGATGTGTAAAATATTTTGGTAAATGTGAGGACGTTATTCACCCATGTTTACACTTTCGGACTTAGCTAAAACGAAAAATGTAACAATATATCGCCGGGCCGGGTAGCGCAATCGGTAGGGCACCTGACTCGTAAGTCAGAGGTCCTGGGTTCGAATCCCGGTCTGGCTACATACTTTCGTTTCTCCTTCCGCTTATTCAAGAAGGGCAGTTGTCGGTTACTGGCGAAAGTATGTGCACTTAGTACTGGTTAACCGCTTAGAAGGTCTAAGCCTGCCCAGGAATAGTGTGGTTAGGTTAACTGACCGTCCCGACATGACCTTAGTTGTTTACCGTGGACGTTAAGCATCAAATCAACCAACCAACCAAATAACAATATATCGTGTTTGAACTAGGATTTTGATATTTGGCATACAGCTTCGAATCAGTATGTATATAAGCTGATTAACTTCTGAGGAATTTCCTTGAAAATTAACAGAGTTATGGCCTTTCCCAGGTTTAGACATTGTGAAGTTAGACACTTTTAGTGGAAAGCATGGTTGGGGGCATAGTATTTCCGCAAAACACAGTTTCTAGTTTTACGTGAGCTACACTATCTGATGACTCCTTTTGTTCAGTGAGCTATTATTCAATGCCAGGCCTAAATACTAAGTCTGTACTTCCTAACCCACTGCATTCTGGGTATTTTTTGTCGTCTGCTGAAATTGTCGTCTGCCTCAAAAATCAAGAATATTGGTCCATTATCTCTTGTAGTAAAGATGTCTAGGCAGCAAACAGTTTGGATCTCAGATCAGGCCCCACAAATGTGGGGCCTGATCTGAGATCCAAACTGTTTGCCCAGATACCCCTCCCCCGCATAGAATGGGCTAATATTGTCCAACGAATCATATTAGAACATTCCTCGTAAAACTATCTCTGCTTTATGGCCGCATTCTTTTATGGAGAATTATATGAGGCTTCTTATTCTAATTCGGTCATCTTGATGACCAGTATAGCATATCCTGGCGTGAACAAAGCGGAACCTGATGTTTAATGACTGCATTTGTTCAGTTTGTCATCAGACACTATATTATCTTATAACACCTGTCACTGGGAAGCAAAGTTAACCATAGAAAAACAGTTACAAGACAGTATAGATTTCCTTACTACAAAGGCCGTCACGAGACAATTCAGTCCACCTGTAAAATCCGACGCAATATCTGTCACGGCACAAAGTACCTCACTTACCTACACCTTATGCATTAAAATTTACTGGTATTGCTTCCAATCATATCCTATTGATGCATCTCTCAAGCTTTTTCAAAATTTTAACAATTTTTAATATAAAGAAACTTAGTGATAAGGACAGACTCAATGCCTCGATGTGCAGCCATGGATCCGTTCCGCTGAGCCTTGGAGACCATAGTTTTGAGAATTAAAACAACACACACACAACTAAACGATAGTCAAGAAGAATATGCTTTTATCCCAACCGCCTTTCTCTGCAAATAATGCTTAGCACTGACTTTCTCTGTGGTGCCTATCACTGACTACCATAATTCTGCTCAACAGTGGGCCACCTGAACTCAATTTCTGTAACTTTGCTAAAAAAATTATCTTGTCTCTGATCACACCGCTTACGATTTTGATCGTAAATGCGAAATAACGGGATCCCGAGTACGTGTTGCAAAATACCAAGTATAAAACTGCAACAAAAAAGTAAAACGCTCCTCTTTTTTTTTTTTTTTTAATTCTCGGTTGTTCTTGAAGTCTGCCCCCCTGCAAATATGCCTATGATATGATATAGGCCTAATCTGATATAAAAGTTATTTATTAGCAATTACATTTCTCCGGTTGTTCGTCAAAACTTTTGAATCAGATTTTGTCAGGAAATTTAATTAGATGGGCATATTTCAATAATTTTTGCTGAGTATCTGTTTCGAATTTCATACAAAATCTGTCCTGTATTAACAGAAATATCAAACAAAGTTTTACCTGAATCGCACACGATTTTTATAAAGCCCAGTCTGACCAGACTCTTCGCTAAGCGCTTAAAGGGTAGCTAAGGGTCTAAGCTACTTCCATGCGGACAGCGAAGACTCTGGTCAGACTGGGCGGATGCCCAGGCTGATCTGAGTCTGCGCTGGGCGCACAACTACTTTGTTGGTTTTGTCGTGTCGCGGCTCAATTATATATTTTCTCGTGACTTGGCAACATACCCATAGCATGGTATGGAAATGTCCAAATAAGATCAAGGATCAGAGTTTAGCAAGGCCGAGCAAAGTTTCACCTACTTCTGAACAACCTTTGAGAAATATAGGAATATCAATGTGACCTACTAGCCTGAGGTTACCCTGGCCGAGCTCGATATTATAAACAATATTTCGCTATCATTAAAAAAGGCATGTTTATTTGTCAAATGGGCTTTCTTATCAGTTATTTTGATTCCTACGCTTCGTTAATCTATAGTTTCATATGACGCAAAGCTTAACTGAAAAGTATTGCCTTGGAATACAAATTAAACGTCTATATGTCAATTCACATTGACCCATTTTCCTTTCTATATGAGGATTCACTTAATGAAAATTCAACAGCGGTACCTAAAGGAAGGACAAGATGTGGGAAATAGCAGCACTATGCAGTTTCGAAACGGGGTACATATAAATGGGAGTAACCAGTATGCTCTGAAATTTTACGAAGGAGCAGGCTGCTATTACATACACAACTAAATGTCAGAAAACAGCCTGATTGCAGGAAAATAGATAAAATATGAAATGTCTTTTAAGTGTGGTTTTTGACTTGCTGTTTTTCCAACAAGAATGGTTGTGATAAGCCCCACCCCGCCCCATAAGCCCTTCCCCACACCCACAAAAACGTTTTCATAGTACACAGACTCAAGCAATTTTCACAGGAAATATTTAAGTCTTATGGAGTCACTTAGTGGTTTATTTGGTACGCAAGTGCGTCTGTCTCCTCTGAAAATGCAACCTTCATGAGTGGCTAGTTTTTGACAAGTCATACCTTTTGAGTGACCCACATCTGAATTTTTATGAGTGGCCACGATATGAAAATCTATCTATCTATCTATCTATCTATCTATCTATCTGTCTGTCTGTCTGTCTGTCTGTCTAGCTAGCTAGCTATCTAGACAGAGAAGTAGAAAGTGAGATAGTGAAGAATAAAAGTTTAAAAGTAAAATGAATAAAGATGATAGGGTAAGTATAAGTAAGAAGAGTTTAAAATCTGGATAAAAACAGTATGTGTATTCAAGGAAGAACATGATTGCTCTTACAGACTCCTAATTTAAACGAGACAAGGTCTGAGACCTGGACAAGATCAGCTGGCAATATGTTCCAAAGAACAAAACTCATGGGGAAGATCGAGTACTGATAATAACAGACATAGAGGAAAATTTGACTTTTTCTGTGTAAGATCGATTTTTATTTCACCGAATGAACACCAAAAGCAGTATTTTCACGAGTGGAAAATACCACTTTTGGTGTTCATTGAAAATTATTATAAAAGAAATATGTAATGTGACAAGTATAACTGGTGGACTGTTCGAAGATAGAACCTTTATGGGAAACAGGCCAAAAACTGCCTTGTAAAACATGGTAAGGTCGGTTCTAAACCAACCGCCACCCAAAATTACTCCACACTCCCCTTTACACAACTATAAGGGAAGTAATCATTTGAAGCCCGTCTTGCTCGTTTTTTGTTAAACCATTTTAACTGTCTTAATATTTCCTCCAGGCAGAAGACTCATATTCAACCTGGGGTCTTGCGAGAGAGTTGTATGCCAGTATTTAATTTCTTTCTTTCTTTTTCTTTTTAATTTTTGTTTTCACATTTCTTTTTGCAAATTTAAAGAGTAAATTCACTTCAGAAACTGACAGAATCAGATCCCAAACTCTATCCCCAACATCAAAGGGAAAGATTGACAAAGACATCCCAACAAACAATAAATTACAAGTGATAAGCCGAGTCAGCAGCCCTTTCCCAAATAGGTGGCAACTCAGCTATCTTTACAAAGCTACAGTTCTATCAGCACTGGAAGTAATATTATTAATGTGTGAATTCCAGCTAAGATCTGTGCTGATGTTTAGGCCCAGGTACTTGGCTGAATTCACAGACTCCAGTTCTTGACCATGCATATAACACTTAAACTGTAATGGGCTTCTGGACCTAGAATTGTGGAGCACCTGGCATTTGCTTGGATTGAACTCCATGTCCCAGGTTCGTTCCCAGTTCTGAAGAAAGCCTAGATAAGACTGAAGTACACTGCTGTCCCTGAACCAGACACAGTCAAGTAAACAGCGGTATCATCAGAGCTTAACTTGAGACGTCTTTATTTGAACAGGAAGTTTGTTAATGTTCAATAGAAGAAGGATCGGGCCCAGTAAAGACCCTTGTGGTACCCCAGAGGTGACAGAAGCCCTATAAAAGACACCCTGTCCAGTACAACAATTCAGACTAACGATAGAGAACAATGGACGGACGATCGGCGCCCCGTTACTGCGGCTATGGATCCGTTCCACTGAGGTGCGGGGGGGGGGGGGGGGGGGGAGGGCGTCGATAGGAGAATTGAAATACATACACAACAATTTGAGAGCAACCAATCAATAAAGACCCAATCGTTTTCAGAGTATTTCCTTTAATGCCATAATTCGAAAGATTGACTAGCGATTTCAAATGGTTCGAAAGTCTTAACAGTAAGTTCAAATGGTTCCAAGATCTTTGACATCTTGATTATAACATAAAGTCTAATAAATCTAAGATATCAAATGGCTATATTCGTATGTGGAATAGTCTCCCCTCTTCTGCGGTTTCTGCCATAACCGCTGAGGAGTTTAAGGCCCTTATTTAGATTATCTGTCCAGAGGCATGTGTTTTAGCATGCCTCTGATCTGCTTCTTGTAAATAGTTTTAATGGCCCACCCCGAAAGTTTGTTTTCCCTTTGAGCTAAATTCTAAATTTAGCCACACACCACACCTAAGGTAATGATCAGTAAATGAGCGTCTCAGTATCGAGAGATAGAGATAGATAGGCATTTTCCACAACACGATCGCTGTGGGAATTCCATGACAAGGTACTGGATGCAACTTCTTTAAGGAAAGATATACCCCGATCATCCTGTCTGCTACTTTTGGTAAGAGAGAAGAGCATTTTGGCTATAAATCCTGAATTTTATCCTCCTCCCCCCCCCCCCCCCCCCCCTCCGCCCTGAGCCCACCCCGGGTTAGTTACTACCTCCCTGGTATAGTAACTCTCTTAGTGAACTTGGCCAACTTCTTTGATTACAACTATTACAGCTTGTCTGAATTTTTGGTTGCATATTAATTAGTCTAATAGTGAGTCATTAATGGTGAAAGCTTATATAGAGCAATTAAATAATTCAAATGATAGATGCCTCTGGGTACAGTTTGTTAAAAATATATTGCATGACCTTGGATTTTCTCGTGTTTGGAATAACATAGTACATTAAATTCTCATTCTTTACTCGTCTCAATAAAAAATAAAGTTAAAGAAAGTTTTGTATCATTTTGGAAAAAGCGAATGTTAGGTGAAGAAACAAAGAAAAAAATAAGAACATATAGACTTTTGAAAACAGAAGTTTGGACTCGAAATATATCTTGAATATACTTGTCAAAACAAATTCCGCCGCAATTTTAATTGTGATATTGACGATTTCAAATATAATATTTTCAAATTATTGTACTTTCAATTAGTTGCCCAAACATTGGTCAACGGAAAAGGTTTAACGTTACAGTTTTTCTGCTTGCATGTAAAGAGTTACCTCGCATAACTAGTAAACAATAGAAACTGCCACAAGGCGTTCACTGCGCAGGCGCAGTACCATTGTGTTTGTCTCATTGAATTCGTGAGAAATCCTACAACTCAGAAACATCTAAACCAAACCTAAACAAACTTTAAAATACCGAACATTGCATCTTAAAATGTGCGAGACTGTAAATTACCTCCCTTTGAATCAAAACTATAGGAAGTTTGATTTTCGGGTTTTGGGCTTATCAGTCATAAATTTTAGTTCATCTTTCCTGGGCATGTAAATAATTTTCATTGTAACATTCTTAAATGAAAATGCATCAGTTTATTGCAAAATTGTGACAGGCATGCAGTTTTGAAATGTTTATGGAAATGCCACTGTAAATTTAGAATTGTTTAGCTTTTCTGTCTGAACGTTGAAATTTAGAAGTGCTAGATTATCGTTAAATCCGTTCTGAATTCCCATTTTCTTGAGTGTAAGAAACATTTGGAATCCAAATAATGTGTCTAAGAGGAACAGCTGGGAAAATGAGAATAAAACTAAAGGAAAATGGGAGTTTGTTTCGTGAAAAATATCGGAAAATTAGAAATAACCCCCACTGAAACTGAAAGCTGCGCAAATTTTCGGTTTACATTAAACTTTTAAAACATGTCTGTCTAGCAATATAAAAGTGGCATGTCAGTACAACAACGACTCTTTCACTTCTTTATTTATATAACCTTTTCAGAAAATGATTCTCAAGTTAATGCGGCGGAATTTCTTTTGACTAGTATATATACATGATAAATCTATAAGGAAATGTATTACTTCATTTAGAATTAGACTTAGAATTGAACGGGGTAGGTATTTGGGTGAAAAACTAAAAGATAGGTTATGCAAAATATGTAATACTGTAGATGAAATTCACTTTTTGTGTCAGTGCCAAAAATACGAAAATCAAAGGAAAGTACTTTTTTGATATCTTGAAGCATTCAAATATTTTTCCATGTGCAGATTCAGCTAAAACATTTCTTAACATTATAATGACAAATAATGACAAAAGTGTTATAAAAGCTGTAGGTAAATATTTACAAGAACGTTCTGTCGTATAACTATAATTATTCAAATTAGTCTCAATCATATACCCCAAACCATTGCTATTACTGTATTGAACAGCAAATAATGTTTATATTGATGTGATTGTTTATGTGTGCGCATGCGTGTGCATGTTTTTTTTTTCTTTCTTTCTTTTTAGCTCACCTGAGCCAGAGGCTCCGGGGGAGCTTATAGTATGGTCAGGCTCCGTCGTCCGTCGTCGTCCGTCGTCCGTCCGTCCGTCCGTCCGTCGTCCGTCAACAATTTCAAACAACTTCTCCTCTGAAACCGCTGGGCCAATTGTAACCAAATTTCATATGTAGCCTCCTGGGACCTTAGGAACAAAAAGTTGTTCAAACGGTCCTGGTCACATGACCAACATGGCCGCCATGCCCATATATGGTAAAAACCTAAAAAAATCTTCTTCTCCAGAACCAGTAGGCCGATGGCCTTGAAACTTGGTATGTAGCATCGGGTACGCGAGTACTACCAAGATTGTTCAAATTATGACCTTAGGTTGACCTTGACCTTTTTTACGATAAGGTCAAATTTTCTTCCTTGTGCTTTTCTATGGCAAAATGCTAGAACATAAGATATCTTGGAAACTGTTGAAAATTTTGGGCTAAAAATTGGTATCTACAGTCATCTTAATTAGTACATGAAGATTTATGAGTACAAGAGGTCAAGGTCATTCTTTGACCTTTGACCCAGAACTCTCATATTTTGACAATTCCAAACAATCTCCTCAAAAGCCCTTGGCCAATTGAAACCAAATTTCATAAAGAGCCTCCAGGAGTTGAGGGAACAAAAAAATATTCATACGGTCCAGGTCACATGATCAATATGGCTGCCACGCCCATATATGGTAAAAACCTTTGAAAATCTTCTTCTCCAGAACCAATTGACCGATGGCCTTGAAACTTGGTATGTAGCTTTGGGTACTCGAGTACTATCAAGATTGTTCAAATTATGACCTTTGGTTGACCTTGATCTTTTTTACGGCAAGGTCAAATATGGGAAAATGCTAGAACATAAGATTTCATGGAAAGTTTTGAAGATTTATGCCAAAAAATTGGTATATACACTTATCTTAATGAGTACATGAAGATTTTTGAGTACAAGAGGTCAAGGTCTGTCTTTGACCTTTGACCCAGAACTCTCATATTTCGACAATATCAAACAATCTCCTCAAAAGCAACTGAGCCAATTGTAACCAAATTTCATATAGAGCCTCCAGGGGTTTGAGGGAATGAAAATTAGTTCAAACGGTCCAGGTCACATGACCAACATGGCTGCCAGGCTCCATATATGGTAAAAACCTTTAAAAATCTTCTTCTCCAGAACCAATTGACCGATGGCCTTGAAGCTTGGTATGTAGCATTGGGATCTCCAGTACTATCTAGATTGTTCAAAATGATGACCTTGGGTCGACCTTGACTATTTTACGGCAAGGTCAAATGTGGGAAAATGCTAGAACATAAGATTTCATAGAAAGTTTTGAAGATTTATGCCTAAAAATTGATATCTACTGTCATCTTAATGAGTACATGAAGATTTTTGAGTACAAGAGATCAAGGTCATTCTTTGACTTTTGACCCAGAACTCTGTCATTTTGACAATATCAAACCATCTCCTCAAAAGCCCCTGGGCCAGTTTTGAAACCAAACTTCATATAGAGCCTCCAGGGGGTTGAGGGAAAGAAAAAATTTTCAAATGTCCAGGTCACATGACCAACATGTCCTCCATGCCCATATATGGCTAAAACCTTTAAAAATCTTTTTCACCCGAACCAGTTGACCGATGGCCTTAGAGTAACTTACCCTAGAGTACTGAGGCTGAATGGACTCGGGTGAGCTACAGGACCAATGGTCCTCTTGTTTGTTAAATGTTACCATCATTGTTGTATAGTTATTTAAGAAATAGATCAGCTCTAGCAGTGAATTAGTGAGTAATAATTCACTGTTTAGAGGTCAGTTGTAAAGTAGATCATATCACGAGCGCAGAGCGCGAGTGATATATCTACTTACAACAGACCGACAAACAGTGAATTATTACTCAACAATTCAATGCTAGCGCTGAGCTATTTCGATTCTAACGCTCAAAAACGCTGAAAAAGTATTCTTTTCATTCAAACTCTCCCAACCTTCCTGCCAGCGCGTTGATGCTCCCGCCAATATTCTTAACTGTATCTAAGATAAATATACGTTTTTATGGCGATTTTAGAAAGAAAAAGAGACGTTACACCGTCTAACGTCTCAAAACGTCACAAAATTACGTCAGTAATGCAAGTGACGTCAGCAATTAGACTCACGCGCTCCGAGACAGTGAATTGTTGCAGAATAAAACACGGAAACTTTCCATTGCTTCTATAGGCGCACTGTGTTAGAATTGCCTATAACCCATGATTAGGGTATATCTTAGTCCCTTAAAATCGACGTCGAGGTGTTTTTATTATTGGCTGGCACCTCGACGTCGTAATAAGGCCAACGAAAAATAAAAATAGAAATGTCCGATATAAACGAGAAATGTAAATAGGGCCAATTACGTTCGGCATTGTAGAACTAGGGTATATCTGTGCAATAAAATTTTGTTTTATTATTCCTCTCTGGTGACGCTTCTCCGGACCACGGTGATCCGACCGGTGGGAGGAACGTTTCGGTGATTTGTGCCACCCAGGTCTGCATTTTTCTACTCCTTGTCAGACAAACGATTAAAATCTCGACCGTCGTGGAATTTAATTCATTCCGCAAACGTCTGACTGATAAATTTCATCAATATGGCAAATTCAAAACAAAACTCAGAAACATGATTTTTATTTTCTAGAGTTTTTGTCAAATTTAGAATAAACAATGTCCAAGAAGGTACCATGCATGTTGTGCTACGGTTTATCAATAATATCCACATAGAACTTACGGTGGAAGTTCAAAAATTGTGATTTCACAAAGCAAAAACTGTGAAAAACTTGTTCCAACATGATCAAACTTGTTTCTCTGTTAG
The DNA here is from genome assembly GCA_963989385.1 of Ctena decussata. Lineage (NCBI taxonomy): Eukaryota > Metazoa > Mollusca > Bivalvia > Lucinida > Lucinidae > Ctena > Ctena decussata. Next base: position 122,769,721 of record OZ022498.1, read on the forward strand.
GCGGATTAGTAAACACTGCATGGAAATATTAACCGAGCATGATATTCTGTTAATTAACTGCATGTTACCATAAGCTAATTTTGGTAAGGGGTTTTATTATGTGTGTATACCCTGCTTTTATGTAAAATTATCATTATTACTTTTATAGCTCAGAGAAATGGCCCTAATTTCATGCACTTGAAATTTTGTTTCAAACAAAAATTGGTGATTTTGTAGAACAAACCAAGATTTAGGGTGCCTGACATTTCATCAAAAGACAAAACATCGAAAGTCACAATACGACAACACAAAAAAACTTCAAAATATCCTAATTAAGAAATAGATCAGCTCTAGCAGTGAATTGTTGAGTAATAATTCACTGTTTGGAGGTCAGTTGTAAAGTAGATCATATCACGAGCGCGGAGCGCGAGTGATATATCTACTTACAACTGACTGACAAACAGTGAATTATTACTCAACAATTCAATGCTAGAGCTGAACCATTTCGATTCTAACACTCAAAACACTGAAAAAGTATTCTTTTCATTCAAATTCTCCCAACCTTCCTGCCAGCGCGTTCATGCTCCCGCTAATTTTCTTAACTGTGTCTAAGATAAATGTGTTTTCAAGGCGATTTTAGAAAGAAAAAGAGACGTTACACCGTCTAACGTCTCAAAACGTCACAAAATTACGTCAGTAAATGCAGTGACGTTAGCAATTAGACTCACGTGCTCCGACCCAGTGAATTGTTGCAGAATAAAACACGAAAACTTTCCATTGCTTCTATGGGCGCACTGTGTTAGAATAGGACATAACATTGAATGTCAAAAGATGCAAAATGTCATATGAACACTACGACAAAATATCGAAATTACAACATTTCAGGTGCCACCAAGATCAAATTAACCATTAATCTTGTAGATTCTACAAGTTTACCGCTATTTTTCTCAGTTACTGAAGAACATATGTATCTTTTTTAGGAAACCTTTGATGATGAAAAATATTAATGTTTCCTACTTCTGAAAATGTACACAGTCTTGTGTTATCCAGTGCTTGGTTCGGGGATGGTACCTGTTCTGTTTTCAATGTTTTTCAATACTTTTTCGATGTTAATTTTCCATTTAATGTACATTCAATATTTTGTCTTCTTTGCTGTTTTGTCCTTTCGATATCCTGTCTTTTCGATGAATACTCCCATAATATGAGATATCGGGTATTCTGACATCCATATTTTATGCTTTTATGCTGATATTTACATTTTTACTTTCAGTGAATACCCAATCTCTCATCTACCATTGATGTTTTTCATTTGCCTCTTTAACCATCAGTTGATGTCGCAGACAAAATCGCCCTTATCAAGAAAAACAGACCTACTTGTGTTTAGTATATGTTAAGCCTGTCAAAAGACAAAGCAATTATCAACTTTCCATTGACTGTTAAGCAATCAATTGGAGGAAAAACGATTGAAAAGTAAGCTCCCGTAAGCTACAAATGGCTTCTAGTCCAAACAAATCCCATAATGCAACAGCGTCCTAAAGCAAGAATTTTTTTCTTTGGCGAAATAAAAGTAATATAGATTTGATTAGAATATTTTTTCCCATTGAATATATGTGTGTAAAACAACTACATCTCATATATTTAAGGTCACAGGACAGGGTATTTAATCCTACAGATTTTGACTATGTAAACTTGATAGATTCTATATTTAGGAGGAGCCAATAATTGTCCATTTTTTCAACATCAACATGCCAACTTATCAAGATTTTAAGAAAATGACACTGAAGGGAATTCATTGGTGTGGATACATCTGCTTTTGACAATTTGTTGCAAAAAGTAGCCAGTTATTTGGTTGACTCTCAGCATTTGCCATGGTGTGTCAGCATTGCTTTTCAATTTCCTGAAACTAAGTTACCATAGATAAGTAGCAGGTTATTGTCACCATGGACTAAATTATCATTGATCATGACCAGTGACAATGACCATTTTCTTGAATAATATGCTAAGTGAGTGATTAAGGGCCGTTTGAACCTCATGTTTTCCAGCATTCCAAAAAAATGGGATTTGCATCCAAAACTTTAGTGGTTGTATTTGTACCCCACATTAAAAGATTTTTTTTCTGTAAAGATTAAAAGATATTTTTCCTATAAAGAGAGTATAGAATATAAAAGACAGATTTACTCTCAGTTCCAAATGTTAATGGAAACTCTGTATCTAAATGCAAGTGGCCCAGTTTGGCTCACTTGCCATACCTGAAAACATCACCATGTCCTGAGCATGGACTGTTCCTATTAGTCTTTCCCGAGAGTATGATTCAGTCACAAGATGTAACTACATATGGCAATCCAGTTCCCATATGATCCCATTACATATACAAGGGATTGAGATTCCACTAGATATGTTTTCAGGAAAAATGTCATTTAATACTGAAATTGCCAGAAATGAAAAAACATGTAGTTGAAACTGAAACAGCGTAGATCCAGATGAGGCGGCTCATCATGAGCCGCCTCATCTGGATCTACACTGTTTGCCCTCTGTTCTTTGAATTCTCGATATTATATAGCTCGAATGAAACTTTTTGAAATTTTGCCAGTGTTAGTTTTGATGCCTGCTTTTTAGAGGCTTTAAAGGTTAAATAGTTGGATGGAAATGCCTGAGCAAGCAATGCAGACCCTGATCAGAGTTTGCATTGTTTGTCTTCAGTTATATAAAATGTTTCCTGACAGAACAAATTAACTTGTCCAAACTTACAAATAAAAGAGACAAGAGTCCTTTAAGGTGACTGGATATACTTTCAGGAGCTGCAACTCTGCCAGTTGCATTTTAGCCTCCCTTTTCAGTAGGGATCAACTCTTAAAGAAAAGAATAAGCTCCACTAGGAGCAATTTTTTCCTTTAAGGTTAGACTACTTTTAGAAGGGTTTTGACATTCAGGTAAGCAAAGGAAGTCAGAAAAGTGTCTCCCTATGAAATAAGAGAAGATAAAAAATTGTGACAGTATGCCCATATATGCCTTAACAAATGGTTGAATTGATTAACACAGCTAGAGATGTGGGGATTATTGGATGATGATAGTTCTGGGATAATTTTCTTTATTTCTCCACAAAACTATATGTTGTGACTCCACATAAGGACTGTTGCCGTGAGACAGTTCTTTTGAGGGGTCACAACAGATGTTTCAATGGAGAATTAGCCAAAAATCTCACAATATTATCAGCAATTATCTTCAGCTCTGATAGATATTAAACATAATAATATTGTATTGACCTAGAAATTTTTTTCTTCTAAATTTGTCTTATAACAGAGATTGAAAGAATTACATTGTCTGATAATGAATTATAGATTTGAGAAAAAAATCACACTTTTCTGTTATAAGAATTTCAGCTAGCATTTCACCTATAATTTGAGGGGAGCATGGCATACATTGTATGCCATGCTCCTCTCAAATTATGTGAGATGACGCCATAGATCTATTATCGTAGCAACAATGGAATTACCATATGTTGTGCTTAGTACCTTGGCAAATTGACGTCTCGATGACATCACTTAGACATCAATATGAACTTTTAGTTGCTATGGTAACAGATATATGACATCATTGGTTCCGGAAAATGGCAAACAGTGCATGCCATGCTCAGCAAATTTTTTAATATCACAAACTGAAATTGTTCATGAGAAACTTCAGATTTTTGCAAACAGATAATTATTCTCAGGTGATTTAACTCCATGTTTTATATGAAGCTCTGTTTCTTTTATTTAAAGGTTTGGTTTTCTCTTCCTGTGGATTTTTCTCCAGAGTTCAGTTCTTTGGAGGATAGCCAGGCTGGAAGAGAATTTCACCAGCTCCTGGAAGATTCTGATGAGGTTTCCGAGTTATCACAATATTCTTACTCCACACCGCATCAGACTCAGGCCTTGGTGAGTCAGTTGTCACAGTATTCGTACAACACATCTGAACAGCCACAAGACTCTGTAACTGAATTGTCACAGTATTCAGTAAAGACCATGGATACAAATTCCACAGTTGAGGTAAGCATTTTGCTGCTTAATGTACTGTCTTTAACTCTTAACTATCACCCAGCGGGCACATGACGTCGAAATGACATCGTACTGATGTCGATGTAACATCACCACGTCACATCGATGTCATTACGACGTCATGTGCCCGCTGGGAAATATTTTGACAGTGTGTCTCAGCAAACATACATGTTAAGGCTCAGAATAAAAAATCTGTCAAACACAATGTGTCTTTCAGCTGTCTGAGCAAAGCCCTCACTTTTACCATCACAGTGTAATTAGAACTGGTAAAAAGTGAAAGTTCTCATCAGACAAGCTGGATGCGGGCTGAGGTGATCATGTGCCATTTATCATTGTGTTTTTAATAGATTCTGAATCTAATCTTATGGATGATAAGATAAGATAAGATAAGATAAGATAAAGACTTTATTTAAAGGGGGTTACACAATTAGTACAAAACTAATCTCCCTTGTGGCCCTCAACTAATCTCCCTTGTGGCCCTCAACTAATCTCCCTTGTGGCCCTCATGGATGACTTGCCATTGTACATCTTTTTCAAGAGTATTTCAGTCATCTCAGGAGGGCCATGTAGCACAGAGGGTAGCACATCTGACTCAAGAGCCAGAGGTCCCAAGATCGATACCTGGTCCGGCCACTTACTTTGTTTCTCCTTCCACTGATTCAAGCAGGGCAGTTGTCAGTTGCTGGCAAACGTATGTGCAATTAGCAGTGTTTAACTGCCTAGGAGGTCTAATTAATATCTTAAAAAGTTCCTTCAAGAGCAGAGAATACAAACAGAAATAGGAACATGGGCCAGACTAAGTAGTTTCGGCTAATAAAGCCTCGTCAGTGACCCTGACAATATCTGGTACGAAACCAGAAAAAAAGCATACAGTAATTTCTTAATTTTAGTTATGGCAGTCAGGCGATTCAAAGACTGATTTGTTTCAAAAGGATCCAAATAATATAAAAAACGATGATCTAGAATAATAGTCTAAATCGATCTCAAATTTTAGATTTCTCAGAATCTATCCTCTGATCTCAAAGGATGTAAATGAAATATAAGCCTGCCTAGGGATAGTGTGGTTAGGTTAACCATAGCTGTTTACTGTGGAAGTAAAGCAACAAAACAGCAACAACAATGGGAGAGTGATACATTTACAGTTGAAAAAATTTCTGCCTCAAGTAGGGATTGAAACAGAACTGCTAGCTTTGTAGTCCAGTGTTTATCCCACTGAGCTACCAGGATCCTAAGCCTAATTGCTGTATGTTAGAAATGTTTTTTAGGATCACTGATTAGAGTTCCCTTAAAAATAGACAATGAGTAAGTTGAATAATAAGGCATTATCCTCCATCAGATTTATAGATATAGAATTGCATTTACTTAACTTTAAATTGTTTAAACATAAAAAATATGACGAAAACCAATAATCTGATGGTAACAGTTTATTTTCATCATGCTCTAATATAGAAAATAGAGCTAACACCAGACTCAGACTTATTTGAGCATTAGTTGATGTTTTCTCACAAGTCACAATGTCATCTTGTCATGGATATACTATTTTTATGTATATGTATATATTTCAGACATACTCCACCAATGAAAGTCAGGATATATCCTCATCCCAGCAGTCTTCAGAAGGTGAGATATACTGGTGTTAGTACACGAATGCCTTACAAGACAGGATAGACCCAGATCAGACTACTGAAAGAGCAGTTTGACCAGGGTTTGTACTGTCTGCTTTTTCACCAGAATTTTTTGGATGTCATTAAAAGGATAAACTTGTTCAAATTAGAATAATTACAGCACTTGATGAAGAAATCTGGACCCAGTTGTTCAAGCATGATTTGTCAAGTATTACAGTAGACACAGAATCAACTATGGTAAATTTTTTTGCTGAAAAATTGTGAGGAGCTTTTGCAGTGCAAAAGTTCCTCACATTTTTTTGAAAAAAAAAAAATTGGTAATGTTTAAGAAACAGATCAGCTCTAGCAGTGAATTGTTGAGTAATAATTCACTGTCTGGAGGTAAGTTGTAAAGTAGATCATATCACGAGCGTGGAGCGCGAGTGATATATCTACTTACAGCTGACCGACAAAGAGTGAATTACTCAACAATTCAATGCTAGAGCTGAACTGTTTCGATTCTAACACTCAAAAACCCTGAAAATGTATTCTTTTCATTCAAATTCTCCCAAACTTCCTGCAAGCGCGTTCCTTCTCCCGCTAATATTCTTGACTGTATCTAAGATAGATGTACGTTTTTATGACGGATTTTAGAAAGAAAAAGAGACGTTGCACTGTCTAACGTCTCAAAACGTCAAAATTACATTAGTATTGCCAGTGACGTAAGAAATTAGACTCACACGCTCAGAAACAGTGAATTGTTGCAGAATAAAACACAGAAACTTTCCGTTGCTTCTATAGGCGTACTGTGTTAGAATTTTGTTTATGAAATATGTTCGAAATTTTAATGTTAAATGTTTTGAACAACAGTGCCCTGAATATGTAGGATGATGAGGGTGTAAGTGTTTTCTGTTTTAAAAAAGTTTGAATATATACTGCAAATCATTTAATATGTGCAAAAGAGTTTAATTCTCCAAAATTAAAAAAATCTCAGGAATATAATTTTAATCCTAGTATAAGTTGTGTAGTGACAACTATGGGTGTGTCAAGGGTCAAGGTCATCTAATAATTCATTTTTGCATCCATTGACATTTGCATTAATTTTTAGCATTAAGTTTTACTTGTTTGCTTCATTATGCAGTGGCACTAATTGGCACTTTATGAGCCCATACTGTTTTGATCAAGTTACTAATAAAAGGATTCCCCACCCCCCTCCCCCCGAAAAAAATCATCAGCAAAATAATTTTGTCTTTTCATATCAGTTGTGTAAATATTTGGTTATCTTATTTCGTAACTGTTCAGATACATGCTTTTCATTATCTATTTCATAGCCAACCTCAGTCAAAGTGGATTGGATGAGGGTAATTCAGTGGCTTCATCAGCACATGAGAGCCAGCAAGATGAGGTGGTGAACTCTGCTATAATGGAGGTATCTGGTGAACTGATGCTGGGAAAGCTGTCTCAGCAGAAATACCCATCAGGAGGCAGTGAAAGCTCTGATATTTCTGATGATGACTCAAGACGTATAGCAGCTGGTGGTGCCATTATAAAGTACCCAGAATCCTCCACTGGAATGTCAGATAATGACTGGAATCCATATGCTACAGAATCTGACACTAATCAGACACCAAGGTCGGCTGCAAGTGATGAGCTGATGTTGGCAGCCAGGGACCCAGTTACATCAATTTCTATGGTAACAGGGGAAGTAACCACATCAAAAGCTGGAGATATTCAGCATCAGTCTCAGTCCACTAGCAGAAACTTTTCAGATGATTATAGAATACTGCCAATGACAGAATCTGAGTCTTACAAGCCCAGTTACATGCAAGACAACTCAGAACCTATCAGTCTGGATGGCACCGATGGAAGGTCAGGCAGGCTGGATATTTTACGCTACATGATAGATGACAATATGAAGCCAGGCCCAGATCAGAGAGACAAGCTCTTAGATGGAGCAGATAAAAATATTGCATCATCTGCAGCAGATTATAGGACAGGAAGAGCCCCAGATGTAGACACATCTCCTAGAGACAGGGATGATGAACTCAGTAAATCAGTGGGATCTAGTAAGAGTTCCAAATCAGACAACTCTGAGCCATCCCAGAAAAGTCAAGGAGGTTTTAGTAGAGATTCAGAAGAAACACTTAAAGCTAGGGAGTCTTCTGAGTCAGCCAGGAGCTTGCAGCTGCAGGAGCATAGTGTCGATGATCAGGGACGACTATCTTTGGAGTCTCGTGGATCTGGAGAGCATAGTAGACAGGAATCAGGAGAGTCTGTCAGAAGTCATCATTCAGATAAAACAGACAGCAGATCTGGTAGGCACTCAGCAGACTCTGGTAGAAGTGATGACATCAGACGTGAATCAGCAGAGTCATATAGAAGCTTACAAGCTGAAGATTATGGTGACAGATCTGGCCGTCAAAGTTCCGAGACAGGAAAAAGCCCTTTGTCTGGATACCAGAGTGTAGAATCTTGGAAAAGTCCAAGATCTGATAAAAGTGGAGACAGTCACATTTCTGGTAGAGAATCTGCAGAATCTCAGCAGAGCCTGAGGACAGATAGGTCAAGGGGGAGTGACTATTCTGGAAGAAGCCAGAAGTCACAGGGATCGGCTGGAAGCGCTCCTGGGACAGACAGGTTAGACAGACTAAATGAGGTAGGAGATAATATAAAAGAACTGATACAGTTTGAATCAGCCCAGAGACAAGTGGGCAATATTGATACTGAACAGGAGCAATTATCTAAGAGACAAGAAAGTGAAATTTCAGCAGAATTGCCAAGGCGTGTCAGACTGACAGACAATTTTGAAGCATATACTGCCCCAGCCAGAAGTACTGCAAGCCCAACTAGGTCAGGTGGCTTAGGGTATGTGAGTGTTGCTGAAAGAGAGACACTATTGTCACAGAGTTCAGATTTTTCTGGGTATACACGTCAAAGTCAAAAGGAACCAACTATGGCATATAAACCAGAATTAGATCTTAGAGGATCTGGGTCACAAGATTCCAGATACACTTCTGCCAAAGCTATTGACCCACAAGCAGGAATAAGATCACCAAGTGAGATATCTATGAAGAGAGTGTCTGATCTGTTTGAAGAGACAAAGAAACAATCCAGAGCTGCAGTAAGTCTGCCAAGACCTGATCCATCTGGGAGTGAAGAGAGATTCCCACTACGAGAACGGCTGTCTTTGTCCCAGCATGCAGATGACTCATTCAAGTCTCAAGATAGGACAGGACATTCGGAGAAGTCCAGAGATTCTGAAACTGCTAGGTCTATCACCAGTGAAGAGGTAGCAAGAGTATTAGGGAGATACGTAGATACAGAATCTGAACTGACAAAGACAAGACAGGAGAAAGATAAGGAAAACAGGGAACCAGGAATTAAAGTTTCAGCTTTTGACAAGGTTGACAGAAATGCTTTGACTGGTACTGGAGCTGATACAAAGTATGATCCAACCCACCGTACTGATATGTCAGATGATGAAATAGCTAAACGAGTAAGAGCTATTCTGTCTGATACTGAATATTTAGGAATAGTGGGTGGAAATGGGAGAACAAGAGGAGAATATCAGCCAGATATTGATCAAAGTGACAAATATGTTCCTCATACAATCAATTATTCCAAATTGCAAAGTGATCTGCAGGAAATCCAAGATAGCTTACATGATGTTCCACCTCCAAAAGCAAATGACAGTTTGTATCAGTTAAGACAGATGAAAGAGGCTGATGGTGATCAGAATCAATCGGGTACTAGTGATTCAGGACACTTCAAATCAGCAGAGACTACAAGTACCTCAGGACGTGAGAGTGGTATCAGCAACTTTGGGCGGAAACTGGCGTGGGATCATGCAGCAGACCTGCAGTATGATGAAGGTTATACTGGACAGTTTTATGGTACAATGACTTCTACCGACACAGACACATTGATGGGTACACAGAAATTGAGGAAGTCTGGAACACTGGAGTCACACAATCTTGTTGTTAGGGCTGAATCAACTACTACGAACGAAAGTGAGCCAGATGGTCAGGAATCGCCAACACAGGACACTGTATCAGCAGCACAGTCTATAGTTGACCAGGTAATGTATTAGCATAAATGATTACTTCCATTTTGACAATATCCAAGTTTGCCTAACTCTTCCCTACAAGTCTTTTTTGATAATCGCAAATGCAATCTTGCAGCTTGTTTCTGTACTGACGCAGTATTGCTCTGCAAGTTGCATACGAAAAGACGCAAAGGTGGTCATTATAGCATGTGAAAAGCCTTGTTAATACTGGGTTTTGTGTTCATTAAAACATGCCTGTTAATAGCATGTGACATCGATATTTATGCAACAATAAGGGTCAAAGCACACCTTTTAACAGCTAATCAGTGGCAGTTGTCTCAATTTATTTTACAATTAGTCCTCTTAATGTAAGTCCGGAAATTCACAAAGGTTCACAAAAAATAAACCTATCATAATATTGTTATTGTTTTCATCAGTGCAAAGCACTGTCAAGAATATGGTATAAGGAGTCCATTAATTCAAGGCTTATTCTTTAAGATGTATGAGTATGCTACCTTGCCTTTCTGCTATTTTACTAAGGGGAACAACTATGGTGACATCCTGTTTGATTCCCTGGACAATGAAGCCCTTTCAATATGAGGTTTAGACTTAAAGGGAATAGTTTTTTTTTTTTGGAAGCAAACTCTTTCCTTCTTTCCTTTAAGAGTTAAGAGTCCAGTTGAGAAGGAAGGCAAAAATGTCAGAGTTGCCTCCTTGAACACTTGAACATGGATTAAAAAAACAAAATCCGTGATGAAATCCCCCCCCCCCCCCAACCTCCCAATATCTGAATTTCTGATAAGTGAATACAGTAACATGTCTGTTCTTTCTGCATTAACCTTTAAAGCACCAAAATAGTAGATAACAAAATTTACCTCTGCCAAAAATTAAAAAAAGTTTTGTCCAAGTTATATTGGGAATTAAAGACTAGAGGACTTTTGGTATAGACCCATTGAGAGGACTGATCATGAGCCTCCTCATCTGGATATGTACTGTTTGCAAAAGTCAGCTATTTTCATTTTTATCCCCCGACCGAAAGGTTCGGGGGATATAGCGATGAGCCTGGCGTCCGTCCGTCCGTCCGTCCGTCTGTCCGTCCGTCCGTAAACACTTTCTTGTCCGCTCTATATCTTGAATACCCTTTGGAATATTTTCATGATACTTCACAGTTATGTAGAACTGGTCATGGCGATGTGTCGCGTACAAGAATGGTAACTCTTGCTATTGTACTTTTTGAATTATCTCCCCTTTGGTGATTTTTTGGCAGATTCGTGTCCGCTCTGTAACTTGAATACCCTTTGGAATATTTTCATGATACTTCACAGAAATGTAGAACAGGTCATGACGATGTGTCGCGAACAAGAATGACAACTCTTGCTTTCTTACTTTTTGAGTTATTTCCCCTTGATAGTTTTAGGTGTGATTTTTTGACACATTCGTGTCCGCTCTATAACTTGAATACCCTTTGGAATATTCTCATGATACTTCACAGATATGTAGAACAGGTCATGACGGTGTGTCGCGAACAAGAATGACAACTCTTGCTTTCTTACTTTTTGAGTTATTTCCCCTTGATCATTTTAGGTATGATTTCGTGTCCGCTCTATAACTTGAATACCTTTTGGAATATTTTCATGATACTTCACAGATATGTAGAACAGGTCATGATGATGTGTCGCGAACAAGTATGACAACTCCTGCTTTCTTACTTTTTGAATTATTTCCCCTTGATGATTTTAGGTGTGATTTCGTGTCCGCTCTATAACTTGAATACCTTTTGGAATATTGTCATGATACTTCACAGATATGCAGAACAGGTCATGACGATGTGTCGCGAACAAGAATGACAACTCTTGCTTTCTTACTTTTGGAGTTATTTCCCTTTGATGATTTATGTGTCCGCTCCATAACTCGAATACCTTTTGAAATAATTTCATGATACTTCACAGATATGTAGACCAGGTCATGACAGTTTGTCTCATACATGAATGATAACTCTTGCTTTTATACTTTGTGAGTTATTTCCCTTTGGTAGTTTGAGCTGCTGTTTGTATAACCCTGGCCAGCTCCAGAATTTGAATAACCTTGTACCTTTTAGAACATTGATGATCATGCAGATGCAGTGATATCTTATCAGTGTTGCTAACTCTCTCTGACCCCTCCACATTCCCATGCCCCGTTCCACCCCCCCCCCCCCTCCCCCCCCACCCCCCCCCCAAAAAAAAAAAATTTTTTTTCCAGATTTGGATTCTTTGTCCAAATTCACTTACTAGAGAGCTCAAAATTAGGTTTGTAGGACTTGTACTTTAGAAGTTATTCACACATTTTGAAAGTTGAATGTATCGTATGCTATACATTTGCGTATATGGTGGCTGTTTGAGATATTACCTCTTTTTAGCAGTCAAGCATACTGTTTTAGTCTGAGTGTTATATAAGCATGCATCTGTTAACAGTTAATGTCAAACAGAAGCATAAAAAAAAAATATATTACTAATATGTGTTTTGAAGTGCACCCTTTTTACCAAGGCCCATGGGGGTCTTCGGTCGGGGGATTTGCCATCTCCTCTGATGGCTATTTTTATTATCCCCCGACCGAAAGGTTCGGGGGATATAGTGATGAGCCTGGCGTCCATCCATCCGTCCGTCCGTCCGTAAACATTTTCTTGTCCGCTCTATATCATGAATACCCTTCGGAATATTTTTATGATACTTCACAGTTATGCATAACAGGTCATGACCATGTGTCGCGTACAAGAATGGTAACTCTTGCTATTGTATTTTTTGAGTTATCTCCCCTTTGGTGATTTTTTGGCAGATTCGTGTCCGCTCTGTAACTTGAATACCCTTTGGAATATTTTCATGATACTTCACAGATATGTAGAACAGGTCATGACGATGTGTCGCGAACAAGAATGACAACTCTTGCTGTCTTACGTTTTGAGTTATTTCCTCTTGATGGTTTTAGGTGTGATTTTTTGGCAGATTTGTGTCCGCTCTGTAACTTGAGTACCCTTAAGAATATTTTCATGATACTTCACAGGTATGTAGAACAGGGCATGACGATGTGTCGCGAACAAGAATGACAACTCTTGCTTTCTTACTTTTTGAGTTATTTCCCCTTGATGGTTTTAGGTGTGATTTCGTGTCCGCTCTATAACTTGATTACCCTTTGGAATATTTTCATGATACTTCACAGATATGTAGAACAGGTCATGACGATGTGTCGCGAACAAGAATGACAACTCTTGCTGTCTTACGTTTTGAGTTATTTCCTCTTGATGGTTTTAGGTGTGATTTTTTGGCAGATTCGTGTCCGCTCTGTAACTTGAATACCCTTAAGAATATTTTCATGATACTTCACAGGTATGTAGAACAGGGCATGACGATGTGTCGCGAACAAGAATGACAACTCTTGCTTTCTTACTTTTTGAGTTATTTCCCCTTGATGGTTTTAGGTGTGATTTCGTGTCCGCTCTATAACTTGAATACCTGTTGGAATATTTTCATGATACTTCACAGATATGTAGAACAGGTCATGACGATGTGTCGCAAACAAGAATGACAACTCTTGCTTTCTTACTTTTTGAGTTATTTCCCCTTGATGGTTTTAGGTGTGATTTCATGTCCGCTCTATAACTTGATTACCTTTTGAAATATTTTCATGATACTTCACAGATATGCAGAACAGGTCATGACGATATGTCGCAAACAAGAATGACAACTTTTGCTTTCTTACTTTTTGAGTTATTTCCCTTTGATGATTTTAGGTGTCCGCTCCATAGCTTGAATACCATTTGAAATATTTTCATGATACTATACAAATATGCAGAACAGGTCATGACAAGTTGTCTCATACAAGAATGACAACTCTTGCATTCATACTTTGTGAGTTATTTCCCTTTGGTATTTTGAGCTGCTGTTTGAGTCTCTGCTCCGTATCTGTATAACCCTGGCCTGCTCCACAATTTTAATATTCTTATACCTTTTAGAATATTGATGATAATGCTGTGATATCTTATCAGTGTTCCTAACTCTCTCTGACCCCTCCACATTCCCCCCCCCCCCACCCCCCCAAAAAAAAAACAAAAAACAAAAAAAAAGCGGATTGGATTCTTTGTCCAAATTCACTTACTAGAGAGCTCAAAATTAGGTTTGTAGGGCTTGTACTTTAGAAGTTATTCACACATTTTGAAAGTTGAGTGTATCATACGCTATACATTTGTGTACATTGTGGCTGTTTGAGATATTACCTCTTTTTAGCAGTCAAGCATACTGTTTTAGTCTGAGTGTTAGATAATCATGCATCTGTTAAGCAGATAATATGAATAATGACAATATATTACTTATACCTGTTTTGAAGTGCACCTTCTTTACCAAGCCCCATATGGGTCTTCGGTCGGGGGATTAACAATCTCCTCTGATGGCTATTTTTAGATGCTTTAAGACAGGTCATGTTTAAGTAATGTGAGTAATAAAAATGATATTTATATGACCAGGTCTTGAGTCGGCATGCAGAGGGTCCACTACAGGAGAATGTAGAAGACATTATAGCAAGATACAGGAATGAGAGGAGAGATCTCTTTGATAGATTTCAGCCTGAGAAAGATGACTTGTCTCACAAGGTGAGGATTGTTATATTTCATTTGTGAAAAGAAAACCACAAGAATTCTGTGTAACACTCACACTTCCGAGCTCTGGTGCTGCCACAATAGTATATATCACTGTTCCTATGTCTAGAATTCTGATGACAATCCTGGGCTTAATCCGACATTCTGAGATGTAAAACGATAGATGTAATAATAATTGGCAGATAATAATGCAGAGCTCCAGGTAAGAAAGGGTAACAGGGATCATTTAGGGATTATTATCCCTATTTCGCCACAAAAACATTTTGTGACCCATCATTAGAACAATCTTGCTGAGACAGTTCCAATGAGGGGTCACAACATGACCCCTCATTAGAACGGGAGGAAAATAATTGTAGCCCGACTGGGACTCAAACCCAGGGCCTCTCGCTGTCTGTGAGACAGCTGAGTTGTTGAGCCAATTGGTTGACGTTTGATATTTCCCCCTGCTTGATTAGATTCGTCCCCGAATCTACCCGGTACCACGGAGGAACCAACGAGACAAGCACTTTTTGATACTCATGGCTGTAGCCGTGGACCCACACTAAACCACCAAATGTCAAGGTGATGTGCCCCATTCTCAATACAGGCTTTCAAAATTTGTTCACCATAGAAACGGTACAGGCCTACACGATTCAAAACTATTTAAGCTTGTTTGCACATATCAGCAAGACAGGATTCACAACACGAAATAAGAAAAATTATCTTGAATTATCCTCAATAACCCCTCTTATCTGGAGCTCTGAGTCATTATTAATTTATGCATCCTAACCAGCATATGTTTAAGTGACTTACAATCTGCTGTGAGTACTTCAGCTCTTATTTAAGAAATGATTTTTTCTTACCCGTGAATTATCGCTGATTAACACATGTTGTTGGCGGGCAGATCATGGAATATTAACTCACGACGGCCACAGGCCGGAGTGAATTAATATTCGTATCTGCCCGACAACGCATGTGTTAATCTGCAATAATTTACCGGTAAGGAAAAATTATTTTGATTCTAACATTATAAACTATCAAATTGCATGGATATTGTGACGTTTTCTAATGTTTTCTTTTGAGGCAGACGTCGCCAGAAGTTAAACGTTCAAGTCCGACGTCATCAAGATGCGAACTGTGCATGCCGAGCGTTAACAACGTGATTTATCACATATTTTCATATGGCGCTGCTTCCTATAGGTTCAGTGGGGAGAACATTAACGCGTGTTAGAATTACAGATATTTCATGATGCTTGCAGTCAATCAATATGTCATTTGACTTTGCTGGTCATGTGATTTTTTATTCTCAGGTGTCAGGCCATCCCCTGCCATCACCCCAGAACCAGCCTGCAGTTCGAGAACCAGAACTCAGCCAGCCTATTGGTAGAAAGCAGCCAATACAGTTATCTTCTACTGGTCCAGTACCTAGTGCACCAAAACCTGTACAAAATGGTGATGTGCAACCGGGTGAGTTTTGCTTAAAATTTTTCTTCTGTTGGTTATTTTATAAAAAAAATACATTGTATCTTGTTTACACTCGTATTTGTTAGACATGCCTATGCAGTCAGTGTAGACTTGGATTCATGACTGTTTTTTTTCCATTGTTTAGAAAACATTTCCCTCTTAGTCATTTGGACTTGCACTTCAGTATTAAAGACATGCTTGAATCACATTTGAGAAAGTCATGTTCTGCTAATAGCTGAAGGTTAGGTGGTTTCTTTGGGCACATCACTTTTTGCCTACCACTGATAAACATTTGGCATATTATATAAATGAAATATACTCAAAAGAGCTGAAAAACTGACAGAAAAAAGAAAAAAAAACATTTCATGAATGGACAGATTGTGCCAGGTGCTTTGAATCACTGCGAGTCAAAGTTATATTCTTTTGTGGAAAGCTTACAGCTACCATCTTAAATAACATTGACTCACAAACTGCCAGATTTTAATAACTTCAAACTGACTGTGTCATGTGAATATTGGGCTTGTCCCCTCTACTTAAGCAAGCATTTGCAATATAGTGATCTTGTTTTCCATGACTGCTTGTTGATAAGAATGATATGTTATTGGACTATCTTACATGTTTAAAAATGATACATTATGGCATGCAAGTCATTTGGAATTAAGAGCCTGTGAATGATTTATATGTATGGCATGATTGTGTAACTTCACTTTATGATTGTATGCGTGTGTGCCACCTGTGCTGCAATTAGGTCAACCCTAGCATTTTTACTGATTCCCAATATGACTTTTGGTCATCAAACTTGGTATATACTGCTTCCCCAAAACTGACTTCAGGATGACAGAGCCCTGGATAAGAGGGAGTATTTGGTGATAATTAGGGATAATTTTTGTTAATTCTGGATAAAACCATATGTTGTGACCCCTCATCTGAACCGTCTCGACGAGACGGTTCTGATGAGGGGTCACACCATATGGTTTCAATGAGAAGTAAAGAAAATAATCCCTCAATTATCATCAAATACCCCTCTTATCTAGAGCTCTGATGATGATACCAGTTTATGACTTTGAACTGGATTTAGGGTGACTCTCAGTTTCGACCTTGACCCTTAAGTCTATTTATCTCCAACTATAATACATTTATTCATCAGACTTTGGAAGAGTGAGGCAGTTGTGACATAGCTGTCTGTGGAACTTTCTTGAGAAAAATATATACGAACATTTCTAATAGTCGTTGCCTGATCGGTCTTTGTTTGAGCACATTTGTCATAAAGATAAAGGACTTCTATGGTTAAGGCGTGAATTTTCCCCATGATAAAAAAAGTTATACGGATCAATGACTTCTGCTTTGCATTTTTGACTATGACATGTAACTTGCATGACAAATGAATTTTCAACTGTTTGTGTCTATGTAAAGTACGTTAAACATACGTTGACGTTGACGTCATTGTTGAGATAAATTGTAAATTATCCTCAAACTGATCGTTGAAATAATGAATTACTGTATACATTTCACCCTTTTTGACTTACATTACTTACATAAAAGACAACACTGGATAGTTTTGACTATATATATGTGACCTTGGCCTCATTTCAAGGTCATGGTACACAATATAATCCTTGAAGATCACAGTGCTACTGTTGACCATTCTTCTTCTTTGGCTTACGTAGTATCGTTCCCCCCCGTGACCCAGCTTCCCACTCATATATATTGCGTACTTGGATCACATAAGTCCGCTTCGTGAAGGAAATGCTGGGTCACGGGGGGGGAAAGTACTTGTACCTTAATTATAGTGAAGTGTTCTATTTTGGCCGTTTTGACCGGAAGTGTAACTATGGTTTTGCATGTTTAAATGCCAGTCAGGCGTAACAAGAAGAAAATCATTGCTTTGTATTGTGATATGCGTGTATTTAGCATGCATTTATGACAAAAATGTACGGAATGAATGACTGGTTTCAATACTTTTATTACCTCAAAAAATGAGGTATGCGAAAACCTTGAATTTAGGGTAGGTAGGGTCAGAATGGATTATCTCCCCATGTCTTTGGGTCTGAATCACAAATGATCTGATTTCATACGGTTTACATATTTGTGGAAGCTCTGCTAAGAAAAATTTGCACACTTTAAGTTTATACTTTGAAAATTCGGACCTGTCGCGCCGGTCTAATGGGAAAAATCCTCGCCTTAATCATAGAAGTCCTTCTAGATACAAAATACAAGCGTCAGTTCTCATATCTTTCATATTTATTCAGTTCAGTTTTGTTTTTTATTCAGGTCTGGCTGAGCGAGTGTACAAGATACTGACTGCAGACCAGGACCCAGAAACCTATCAAGCCCCATCCCCTCAGTTAGAGCAGGGCATGGCCAAGAAAGTGTACAAGATCCTGTCATCAGATCGTCCTGGCAACCAAGTTAATGGTATATTGACAGATGCTTTAGAGAAAGAGCATGAGATGCTGAAGAAACTTGTCCAGCAACAACAAGCTGAGAAGGTATTTCAGTGTGTTTCATTATAGCTAGGGATAATTTCTCTGAAATCTCCATGGAAACATATGTTGAAACCGTCGTTAGAGCTGCCTCAATGAGGGAGTTCTAATAAGGGTTACAACATACGTTTTCATAGAGAAGTCAAAAAGAATTATCTCACAATGATATTGTCATCACTATTAAAGCAGGGTTTAGCTTGAGCTCTTAGAAAAGGAGAAGTTAGATGAAATTTTCTGAATTTCAGATGGAAGTTTTGGTCTAAATTTTCATTTTGGATTTCGTTGGATATGTTCTATGCATTTAGGCTTCTCCCTTCATGGTGCAAAACAGGGAGAAGTCAGCCCTTACATGTCGTCTTTCTCCGGCAGTGGGGGGTTGAGATGGCTCTACTCAATCCCTAGTAGGGTTTTCTGTCTTACCTTATAAAGGGAAGGGTGATTTATATGTCCAGATAAAGATAGGGTTTGAGGCTGATTATTCATATTCCATAAATAAACATGGGTTGTGACTCTTGTTAAAACCACTTTGATAAGGTATTTCTAATGAAGGGTCACACTATTGTTTAGATGAAAAAAAAAATCATTTCGAGCTCTGGGTGTTGCTCCCTGGCACTGTTTTAAAACGGTGTGGCTGCGTATGAAAATAATAACACTGTCAAAATTTGTGAACACAGTCTCTTGAGCCATAAGCAGCAGCTTTGTGTCAGAAGTTTTTCAATTCGATATAGCATTTTGAGAAGTCAGAAGACTGCATATTTCAAGAACGATGATTGACTTAAGATTCCAGCTTCAAATAACAGTCTGACTTTCTTCTTTTTCTATCAGGATGATTCCAGTTTTGAAGCCCCACCAAGATTAAATGGTACCTCTGACAGTTTTGCTCTCTCTGAGAGAGATGTTAGACGACAACTAGAATGGTCTATGCTCAGTTCCCCAGACAAAGGAGACAAAACAGGGCTCTCTGATTTCTCCACCATTAGAAAAGTTACATCAGCCCCCTACAACTCTGTTGATAATGCCAAAACCTTATTATCATCACAACTGCAAAAGATGTCACAGCGTAACTTTGATAAAAGTGTTGAACTTAGAACCCCGTACAGACAAGCCATTGACTGCTACCCGGTATATGGGGTTGAGAGGGATGGTAAGAAACAGGAACCAGAACAGAACCCAAGAGAGGCGTGGATGCCGGTTCCCAATCCCAGTAGGTTGTCACCAGAGAAAGCTGGGGACAAGAACTTTAATGCACTGGCCAGGTATGTGTGTAGGTTTTATGCTGCATCAAGGAAAGACGACTTGCTAGATGAGAGAACTGTTTGCTACTTTAATGTGATACACAAATGCTGCAAACCCATGTTAACATTTATGTATTGGACTCACTGACAATAAATTTAATTTGGCACATGCAGCAGTTATGAAGGATGAACTTTACATATATTTAAATGGGGAAAGAAGAATTTTTTTTCCAAGATTATTATCAGAATCCCACCAGATTAAGCCTGAGGTACTTGGACAGTTAGTCCTTTGGTTTATGTCTATCATATCTGTCCTAATAATGGAACACATTCACTAGTTACTGCATTATTCTAAAATTCGAACAAATTGATTTAAGAATCCTTAAAGGTGGGATCTTGTAAGTAATTACCAGAATTGTCCTAAAAATGTGACAGTTTGGTTTTTATAAAACACATGGAATGGTAAATAGCATATATCCTGATCAGACTGCTGGTTTAGGATCAGTCTGATTTGGGTCGGCAGTATTTGATCAGACCTATCTGTCCAAGTACTAAAACATTTTATGGTACTAATCAGTCATTTGTCATAAACATCCTGGTGGAATACCAGACAGTGCATACACTGTTAGGAGCAGTCTTTAGGGGCAGTCTGATCTGTATCTGCACAGTTTATTAATGCAGATGTATTTCGGTATTTAACATTAGTATGGTTCTTCTTTCAGTGAGAGGTTTTTCCTGACACATAAAGATGGTTCCCCACTTCGTGGCAAGGAAGAAAGACATTTAGAATCTCCACAGAGGCACCGTACCTACAGTGATCCCTTTGAAATTTCACCAAACAGAAGAGTGACTGGAAGGTATGACCTTTATTGTTGATAAGTGTGAATGCCATTTTGACTTGAAGATAAGGTGTCTAGTCTAGTCTATCATTATCTTGCAAGGTTATGCAAGGTTGGGGCATCATGGATGATTTTACAACAATCCATCTCCACCTAGTTCTGTCTTCAGCTGCCCTAGTTGTGCTAGCAAAGTCCATCCCTGTTCAGTTTTGATGTTGTCTTCTCACTTCTTCTTCTGAGTATGTTTAAGTATGGTGAATATAATACCATGGCATTGGTGCTATAGATTATCCTGATCCAACAAGTTTTCAGTTGAAGAATCATTTTCTACATAGAAGGTATCGAACATAACTTGCTATTTGGAGAACTTTTTTATTAAAGAAAACATTCAACTTGATTTAAACAATTAAGGGGCCCGGATAGCGTAGTGGATAGAGCACTCGCTTTCCACCTCTGTGGCTCGGGTTCGATTCCCGGCGGCGTCATGTGGGAAGATAGTGGTCGCCCGTCCGATGTCGGTGGTTTTCTCCGAGTACTCCGGTTTCCTCCACCAGTATAGGACCACAAATATGCCAACATCCGTGCCATCGAGAGTATTTAAATAAGTTCGCGTGAGCTTTCAATACAATCGGTGTAAAAGAAATAAAGTTTACTTTTAAACAATTTTATTGTCTCCCCTATGACTAAAGAAAGTGAGATCTAGGTTTTGGTTTTTGGCAGCCCTGCTGTCTGCATAAAGTTCAGTCAGGTTTTCCAGCATTGCTCTGCAAGTAGTATAAGGGCCATTATATGACAATGCACAGACAAGTGAGGCAAAGTGATTGTTTAACAACTTTATTTCAACTTTACATTCTTGAGACATTAACTGTACCATATATTCTTTGAACTTATCAATAGTGGAATGCGAGGTTCAATGGCCAGTCTGCTGTAGGACCTCCAGCAGTTGTTGGAGGCATCGTTATCTGAAATTTATTGGGTTCAGCTAGGTCAGAGTCAGGTCATCTCAGAATGTAAAGAGAACATGCACATGTTGAAATCAGCTAATCAGACATAATCCCTATAACAAACCATGCAGACTACAGCCATGTGCTTTTCTATTTTTCGTTTGTTGCTGTCAGATGGCTGGGGTCAAAGGTGAAATTTCAAACTAAATGTCATTTCTCAGCAATCTTTAGAAAATTCTGAAAATAAACTGATTTAATATAGCATTTGTGGGGCAGATTTTTTCAGGGCGGTGTATCTGGATTTGTTCAGGGCATATATATGCTCTTCTGTGTTTTTTTAAAAAAGAAAATAATGTGAAAGGTAGAAATACTGAAATTACATCTGCAAATGCTATAAAAAGTCAAAATCGTGATAATTGACATTTTGGTGGGAAGAATCTGACATTTTATACTGAAGACTGGCTGTAAAGAGTGGGGTTTGCTTATGAACTTACTGTTTTGGCTCCATTGAAGTAACACACCCTTCATTGACATAAGCCCAAGATCACATGACAAGTGAAGCTGTCTTCAAAATTAGAGTATGAATATACACTGGATTTATCAACCTTAGAAGTCAGTTGAAGTGCATAGTATGTATAAAACCACAGAAGCTATAAGTTGGTTGACATTATTTCAAACTTGGTTATACAGTTGGACATCCCAGAATCAAAGATGGAAGAAATATTTCAGAAGTCAATAGTCTGAGAGTTAAATGTCCAATACTAAATTTATTGTAACATACTTATTTGTATGTTTATAGGATGGGGCTTTCTCTGTTCATAAAATATCCCAAATATATACATCAGTTGTATGTAATTGGCTATTTGATAGGTTCCAAAACAATCCTAAAAATCAAGATCCATCTTGTAAGATGGACCTAGATTTTTAGCTCACCTGAGCCAGCGGCTCCGGGGGAGCTTATAGGATGGTAAGGCTCCGTTGTCCGTCGTCCGTCCGTCGTCCGTCCGTCGTCCGTCGTCCGTCCACACTTTCAAACAACTTCTCCTCTGAAACCGCTGGGCCGATTGTAACTAAATTTCATATAGAGCCTCCTGGGACCTTAGGAACGAAAAGTTGTTCAAACGGTCCTGGTCACATGACCAACATGGCCGCCATGCCCATATATGGTAAAAACCTGAAAAAATCTTCTTCTCCAGAATCAATAGGGCGATGGCCTTGAAACTTGGTATGTAGCATCGGGTACACAAGTACTACCAAGATTGTTCAAATTATGACCTTGGGTTGACCTTGACCTTTTTTACGGTAAGGTCAAATTTGCTTCCTTATGCTTTTATATGGCAAAATGCTGCAACATAAGATATCTTTGAAACTGTTGAATATTTTGGCCTAAAAATTGGTACATACAGTCATCTTAATGACTACATGAAGATTTATGAGTTCAAGAGGTCAAGGTCATTCTTTGACCTTTGACCCAGAACTCTCATATTTTGACAATATCAAACAATCTCCTCAAAAACAACTAGGACAATTGTGATTAAATTGCATATAGATCCTCCAGGGGTTGAGGGAATGAAAATTTGTTCATACGGTCCAGGTCACATGACCAACATGGCCACCACGCCCATATATGGTAAAAACCTTTAAAAATCTTCTTCTCCAGAACTAGTAGACCGATGGCCTTGAAACTCGGTATGTAGCATTGGGTACTCAAGTACTATCAACATTGTTCAAATTATGACCCTGGGTTGACCTTGCCCTTTTTTACGGCAAGGTCAAATATCGGAAAATGCTAGCACATGAGATTTCATGGTAAGTTTTGAAGATTTTGGCCTAAAAATTGGTATATACAATCATCTTAATGAGTACATGAAGATATGTGAGTACAAGAGGTCAAGGTCATTCTTTGACCTTTGACCCAGAAATCTCAAATTTTGACAATTTCAAAGAATCTGCTCTAAAACCACTGGGCCAATTGAAACCAAATTTCATATAGAGCCTCGAGGGGTTAAGGGAATGAAAAAATTTTCTAACGCTCCTGGACACATGACCAACATGGCCGCCATGCCCATATATGGTAAATACCTTTATAAATCTTCTTCTCCAGAACCAATTGACCGATGGCCTTGAGACTTTGTATGTAGCATTGGGTACTTGAGTACTATCAAGATTGTTCAAATTATGACCTTGTGTTGACCTTGACCTTTTACAGCAAGGTCAAATATGGGAAAATGGTAGAACATAAGATTTCATTGAAAGTTTTGAAGATTTTGGCCTAAAAAATTGGTATATACAGTTGTCTTAATGAGTTCATGAAGAATTATGAGTACAAGAGGTCAAGGTCATTTTTTTACCTTCGATCCATATCGCTCATATTTTGACATTTTCAACCATTTCCTCAAAAGCCAAAGGGCCAATTGTGAACACATTTCATATAGAGCCTCCAGGGGTGGATTGAATGAAAAATTTGTTCAAACGGTCCAGGTCACATGACCAACTTGGCCGCCATTACCACTTATGGTATAAATCTTTAATATTTTTCTTCTCCAGAACCAATACACCTATGGCCTTGAAACTTGGTAAATAGCATGGAGTACTAGAGTACCACCAAGACTGTTCAAATGGTGACCTTGGGTTTACCTTGACCTTTTTTGCGGCATGGTCAAATATGGGAAAATGCTAGAACATAAGATTTCATGGAAAGTTTTGAAGATTTTGGCCTAAAAATGGTATATATGGTTGTCTTAATGAGTAAATGAAGATTTATGAGTACAAGTGGTCATGGTCATGCTTTGACTTTTGACCCAAAACTCATATTTTGACAATTTCAGACATGATAAGTAAAAGCCACCTTGCCAATTGTTCAGGTGAGCGATTCAGGGCCTCATGGCCCTCTTGTTGGGATTGTGTTGGAGGGGAAAACCCTCAACTTATAACCAAACAAATATGATATGTAGGAGTAAATTTATGCTGCAGGGGCCAGCATCCTCGTTCCAAGTCAGAAGAAGGGGCTGACGTTAGTGACCTGAGCCAGTATAGTGTTGAGTCTCAGAGATATGACCCTACTGACAGGAGAGCTGCCTCTTCATCTCATAGGTGAGTGAAACAAACATAACTGCCTTGAAAATCCTTATTATTGGAAAAGTTGACAAACACTGTATATCCAGATCAGACTGCTCCTATTTGTAAGTGAGGGGTCTGATCTTGGTCTGCAATGACAGTTACATATATGAGTGTGCCAGACTTAACTATTGTGATTGTACCAAACTTACTATCATGAGTGTGCTGTACTTATTATCATAAATGTCTTAATCATTGAGCCAGATACTCTTGTACAAAATTGTAAGCCAAGATCGTGAAGTCTGATCAGTATCTGCATTTACTGCTCTTACTGGAGAGGAAAAGTGCCTCATCAGCACATACTAAAGTGTAAGAGACACTTGCTAAATGATGTTTAACGGGAGAAGTCATCGTTAAGAAAGACAGCTTAAATAGCAGTGTTGACGGTAAAGGGACAGATATGCCTAAGCAGACATTGTAAACTCAGATTAGACTGATCATAAGTCTGTTTGTAGACTTATCATAAGTCTGTTTGTACTATTATGGAATGGAACTGTTTAAGGACTGGCAAATACTGCAGGTTCTGATAAGAATGAACCAGCAGTCTCTTGTAGCAGTCTGAAGAGGATCAGCACTGTTTGCCACCACTTAATCAGTACTTTTATTAAACATCCCTGATAGGACATACAGACTGTTTGGAAATTGCAGATGGGAAGCATCAGTACAGAAGTCAGTATGGATATATTATTATAGTAGTACAGAGCCATGTTTTTGCATCAATTTTTACAAAGGAGAACAACTTTTGTGACTTCCTGTTTGCTTCCCTGGACAGTGAAGCCCTTGTAAAATTTAGCCTATTCATTAGGGAAAGGTTTCGCTTGTAGAGGAGCGGTTCTTTTCCTTTAAGAAATGACTAACGTTGGAGAGGTGCCATGGTTGAGTGGTTGGAGTGACTTGGTTATGGTGCAGAAGGTTGTGGGTTCAACCCCAGATTTGGCCATCTGGGGACCGAAAACTCTGTCAAAAACTCGCCGTCAACCCAGCAGTAAATGGGTACCTGTTTCGAATCAGTTAAGAATAAGGCAGGGAAAGGAGAGTGATGGGCTCTGCCTTTCAAATACTGTGCCAGAGATACAGTGGGCCTCTAAACCCCACAGCTCCTAAGATGACTAGGCTATGGGAAATTTTTACCTTTTACCATTGTGAAGGGAGGCAAAAATGGAAATGACAAAGTTGCTCCCCCTGAAAGTGTATCCGTTCAAGTGCTTAGATTTACATATTATAATATAATTTTCTAGGCTTCATGCAGGAGATGACAGTGCTACAAGAAAACCAGATGATACTGGACTAGTGACACCTGCAAAGCATAAACCACAAGGTCAGTTACATATATATATATATCAGTAGTTCTTATAAATGCAGCAAAAGTAAGTGGTATGTGAGGCTAGGGAAGGTTCAAACTTGTATATTAATGCAATGTAATGTGGAACTTAGTGGTTCATGGAGTACTGTATTCTAAGCAGGCTGGTTTACTGTGTAATGAACAAATTACTAAATTTTGCTGTTATGGCACATTAGTTGCTCTTTCGAACATTCATGCAATATGACATTTTATGATGTGTTTATATTAAAAGTCTCAAAGAGACTTGGAGTCTGTTTTGTGTTATGCAGTAAAGCACTGCCAGTCCATTGGTTTATTGCCTGCTACACCAAATTTTAACAGAGCTGACAGTTGTGTTTTGTAGAATCTTACATGAGATTTCAGTCTTTTGAATCAAAGGAAACATGTTTTCAAAAAAAAAGTTCTGTTTGTTTATACATGTACATGTGTGTAAATCATTAGGTAGTTATAGCTTTCGCTTTGCAGGAGAGACATAAACTTGATGGATATATAAGTTCTATCAAACATTTATGTCATGCAAAATGATACTTCTTTTACATAAATTGGTAATTTTTCACAAAAATTTTATTTTCTTGAAACTCTGTAAAAAATCACACAATTTGAAAAAGCATATGGCTTTTCTCAGTCCATAGAACGATTAAGAGAATCATAAAATAAAACCTCCAGAATATTTGCTTAAGGGGATGGGTACACCTACATGATTTTCCACTGTTTGTACAGAGGGAAACCCCTTTTGTGACTTCCTGTTTGCTTAAATTCTTGGACCACAAAAGCCCTTCCAAAATGGGGTCAATCAACTCTTAAAGGAAAGAGTTTACTCCCTTGGGAGTAAACTCTTTCCTTTAAGAGTTGACGCCTGTTGAAGAGGGAGACAAGGGAGAAAATGCTACAGTTGCTTCCCTGAAAGTGTACTCATTTACCTTAACACTATTTCAGGAAAATAAGCTTTTGCAGAAATTACTTTGTTTACACTAGTTTCCTGAAAGTTCACTACCAAGCCTACTACAAAATAATTCATTTATTTTGAACAATGTCATAAGTTGTTAATCTGAACTACCAAGCAATATAACATTTATTTCTTATGTGCAGTGTACCCATTTCTTAGTCTTATGTTCGTTTTGCATGCTTTAAAATTGTATTCTAAATGCCTATTGTAGCATTTGATGTTGTTCAAAGAGCACCTTATGTTGTAAAGAAGAGAAAACAAGGTACACACTGATTGTACCCAGTTTATAACTTTATCACTGTTTGTTATCCCTCCAAATCACAAACTGGCTCAGAGCTACAGCTGAAAGACATATTCATAGTCTTAGCCTTTAAGATGAGATGCCACGAAATACATCAATGTAGGAGAAATAGGAGAAAAATTACCATGTTTATTTGGCTATAAGACATGTTTTTAGCTTGCCTGAACGAAGTTTAGGAAGAGCTATTTTACAACACTCGGCGTTGGTGTTGGCGGCAGCGGTGCCGTTAGCAAAATGTTAAAGTTTTATGTTAAAGTTTTTAAGATCTCATAGTTTCTAAACCCTTTGATCAATTTGAATTATATTTTGTATGATGATAGATATTGGTCCAAAATTTTATTTTGCGCCATCCCCACCCCGGTCATTACTTATACATCAAGCCCACAGACACAGAAATTTTCTTCAGCACCATCCCCACTCCTGGTCATGGCCTATAGGTCAAGGCCTCAGACATAGAAATTTTATATTGAAATTTGATATGTTCTTGGCTAAATCTCCTTAACCCTTTGATTAAAGATATCATAGTTCCTAAACCTTTACGTGTTTTGAATTGTATTTGGTAGGATGATAGATATTGGTACAAAATTTTATTCTGCACCATCCCCACCCCTGGACATGACTAAAGGACAAGGTCACAGACTTAGAAATTTTATGTTAAAGTTTTACAATAAAGGTTTTAAGATATCATAGTTCCTAAACTCTTTATGTCTTTTTAATTATATTTGGTATGATGATAAATATTGGGTCAAAATTTTATTCTACACCATCCTCACCCCTGGGTATGACCCATAGGTCAAGGTCACGGACTTGGAAATTATATGTTAAAGTTTTTAAGATCTCATAGGTTCTAAACCCTTTGATCGATTAGAATTATATTTGGTATATTGGTCCAAAATTTTCTTCAGCTTGATCCCCAAACCTGGTCATGACCTATAAGGTCAAGGTCTTAGACATAGAAATTTTTATATTGAAATTTGAGATGTTCTTGGCTAAATCTCCTTAACCCTTTGATAAATTTCCTATATACTTCCACAGATGTGAGGTATTGGTCTAAATTTTTAGCTCACCAGAGCCGAAGGCTCCGGGGGAGCTTATAGGATAGGCAGTTGTCCGTCGTCGTCGTCGTCGTCGTATGACGTATGTCGTCGTCGTCCGTCAACACTTTTAAACAACATCTCCTCTGAAGCCACTGGGCCGATTGGGCCCAAATTTTATCTATAGCATCCTTGGGCTGGGGGATTGAAAGTTTGTGTTTTTTATGAAACTCTGCCTTTTAGTTTGGTTGCTATGGCAACTTAGAGTTCCCATAGACTTATAATGGGGAAAATTGAAAAATGGCATTTTCTGCCAAACCATTGCAGATATGTTGACAAAACTTTTATAGAAATGTTTCATGAGAAGTCTTCTATCAGCTATATGTTTTTTGGCCCACTGCCCCTTTTATTGGTTGCCATGGAAACCAAAATGCAATCAAAAAGTAAAAAAAAATACTTAAAAATTATCTCCTCTGAAACCACTGGGCCAATAAGGCCCAGATTTCATCTGTAGTATCCTTAGGCTGGGGGATTGAAAGTTTGTGTTTTTTATGAAAATCTGCCCTATAGTTTAGTTGCTATGGCAACTTAGAGTTCCCATAGACTTATAATGGGGAAAATTGAAAAATAGCATTTACTGCCAAGCCATTGCAGATGTGCTGACAAGACTTTTATAGAAATGTTCCTTAAGAAGTTTTCTGTTAGTGTTGGTGTTTTTGGGCCCACTGCTCCTGTTATTGGTTGCCATGGAAACCAAAATGCAAAAATAATGGAAAAAAATACTTACAAAATTATCTCCTCAGAAGCCACTGGATCGATAAGGCCCAGATTTCATCTGTAGTATCCTTAGGCTGGGGGATTGAAGGTTCATGTTTTTTATGAAAATCTGCCCTTTCGTTTGGTTGCTATGGCAACTTAGAGTTGCATTGACTTATAATGGGGAAAATTGAAAAATGGCATTTACTGCCAAGCCATTGCAGATATGTTGACAAATCTTTTATACAAATGTTCCTTGAGAAGTCTTCTATTAGCTGTATGTTTTTGGTCCACTTCACTTTTTATTATTGGTTGTCATGGAAGCCATATAGCAAAAGAAGGAAAAAAATACCTTAAAAAATTATCTCTTCTGAAGCCACTAGGCAGATTGGGCTCAGATTTTATCTTTAGTATCCTTGGGCGGGCTGGGGAAGTGAAAATTTGTGTTTTTCTTTTATGAAAATCGGCTCTCTCGTTTGGTTGCTATGACAAATTAGAATTGCATTGACTTACGATGGGGAAAATTAAAAAAATGGCATTTACTGCAATCAAAATATGGAAAATAGTTGTATATTTTGTTATCAACTCAACAGACTGTCAGACTGAGACTTTGTAGTAGTATATTTTGTATTAGCCTATACAAATGTGACAGTAGTTTTGAAAGCAATTATGAGCTAGAGATCTGGTGAGCTTTGTGGCCCATGGGCCTCTTGTTATTCAGTACCACCACAACCCCCTTGATAACTGAGGTCAAGGTCATGGACTCATAAATGTTTTGTTAAAATTTTTGGATAAAGTTTTCTAAAGTCACAATGTTTTCTTAATGTGTGGATGGATTCAGTTGATACATAGAGTTTTACATGGTACCATCATCACCTTCCTAATTGACCATGGAGGTCAAGATCACATTCTTGGAACTTTGAGATTATGATGGGCAAACACCAATTCAGGGGAGCTTTGCTGTCTGGTGACAGCTCGTTACTTTTCATAGACAACCCAAAAATCTAGATCCATCTCATGATTTTTGGGGTTGTTTTGGATGGGAAAAAATCATCTTATAGCAGAGTCATTTTGGAGGGGGAACTACTTCCATCTTACAGTCAAATAAATATGGTATATAAGAGTTATTATTATATATGAAACATTCTTTTTAGTTAGAGCCGAAGAGGCTTACTGTACTGACAAGTAGCACTGAGCCAGATCAGTTTATCTGAATGGAATTTTGATTTGCACTGAAGGTAGGATCTGCCCTGTTCACTTATTGATATTTGACTGGTTGATGCTAAAATTGTTTAGGCTCGGGGCGGTTTGCATATGCTACTGGCACACTTTTACTTCTTAAAGCTGACATGACAAACTTGGCATAGGTTTAGACAAGCCTGTACATCATTCCAGTCTGATCAGAGATCCTGTGGGAGCAAATGCTTCCCTTTAATAGTTGATCCCAATTAAAATAGGGTCTACTTATAAAGGAAAGAATTTGCTATAATGAGAGCCAATTCTTCCTGTTGAGAAGGGAGGTAAAATGAAAATTGCAGAATTGCTTCTCCCTGAAAGTGTACCCATTCACCTTAATAGTACTCAGCTTAACTGATGCACATGGTCTCATGATCCAGCTCAGATAATCCTCCTATCACAAAATTACACTGTAAGTGCATGCTTGGTGTGTCACATGGGTGGTTAGTTAAATCCAATTTCTTGGCACAATTTTCCTTCGGAAATCCTTTATGCTATACAGTCATCTATTCACAGAATATTTAATTGGCCTTTTGTTTCAACTAGGGTTTGCTTGGAATATATACATGATATATGACATATTGCACATACCTATTAGGTGTACACTATTTGTAATCTGTCAGTATCGGTACATAGTGTTTTGTTATTATAATCTATATATCAAAATTAAAATTTCTTATGGTTTGGAAATACCTAGTACATTGCATGTTTTTGTGTGGTTGGTTGGTTGATTTGATGCTTAACGTCCACGGTAAACAACTAAGGTCATGTCGGGACGGTCAGTTAACCTAACCACACTATTCCTGGGCAGGCTTAGACCTCCTAAGCGGTTAACCAGTACTAAGTGCACATACTTTCGCCAGTAACTGACAACTGCCCTTCTTGAATCAGCGGAAGGAGAAACGAAAGTATGTGGCCAGACCGGGATTCGAACCCAGGACCTCTGACTTACGAGTCAGGTGCCATACCGATTGCGCTACCCGGCCCGGCATGTTTTTGTGTGTACCTGCCTAACAGTCTATGACTCTTATCTGTGCCTTACCCATGGTGTTTGCAAGTGCAAAATTGATATATGTTTTCCTTGCTCCTAATGTTGGATCATGATGAAGTCTATTTGTTTTATTTATGTTTCTTATAGCTTTTATACATGGCCTGTTGAACCCCTACATCAGGTTAGCATGGATTGAACCAGGCATTTGCGTGTTTCTCACCGTGATTTATATTGTTCTTTTAAACAGAGTGGTCATATGAGCCATACAGCTGTAGTGATTCAAGTGATCTGTATAACCATAGTGACAGTAGTGAAGGTCAGGGAAACAAATGGTGTAACCATGGTTACCAGTTATATAAACAAAAGGACAAACACAAAAATGTGTGCCAACCTGATGATGTAGCTTACAAGCTACCAGAGAAAAACCACTCTTTCACCACATTCAAAGATTTAGATAAGAATTATTACTGTCATAAAGAGGCTCTTAGTCATTCAAACAGGTCACCTGTGAGAGATGATAGAAATCTAGATTTAAAACCAGAGTTCAGGGATGATCTTCATTGCAAATTCAGTTTTGAGAAAGACAGCTATGAGCCTGCAAGAAAGAAGCCTTTGATTTCTAAAGATGATGTTTATGACCTATTAAGTAAAAGCAGAGCCCAGGAAGAAAAAGTTGCAGAACTTCAAAGTAGAAATAATGTACAACATAAGAATTTCCAGCCTTATTCTGCTGATCGCTATGGTAATACACCATCACCTCACAAACATGGTCATGATATACCTCTAAGCAGAATTACTGCGAGAAGTAAGTGGGATGTAAATATGAGGCTGAATGTCATAATGCTTATTATTACCAAGTATGCCAAACTGACATTTTGTTGCAAACTTTTCTGGATGTGTGGAGTGATTGTTTTGGTGTGACTAATTTGTAATCTTTGAAGTTTTCAGCTTTGTTTGTAGAGGTCAAGGCTACTTTTTCTGCTGCCATTCAAAATTATGTTGGTTGCCTATCATGTCATGGTATTAACTTTAAGATAGGAATGAAATAACAAATAAGTCAACTTGCCTGTTACTTGCTTGTTTTCTGTCCTTGGTTCAGGTTTACTCACCTCTTTTGGTAAATGACAAATTTACCTTTGACATATATAAGTTTGAAAATGCATCTATAGCAGCTATAGGTCACATAAGGGAGATTCTCCTATAATATTGTAGGGTTCACTAAAATTAAAATTATCAGCGTTAAGGAAGCTATTTTTGCTTTGAAATGTCTCAGTTTGTCCCTCATGATTTCTCGACTCTCCTCTTTGAATAGGAGAGGACACGGACAGACTCAGTGCCAGGAGATACGTTATAGATTTGTTCCCTTGAGCCTCCTGGGGAACTTCTTTATGAAAATGGGGTGGAAAAAAAGTCTTGGATCTATGAATTTTAACATCAGTTCTAACACTGGTCGCCTATATAGCCAATGGTAAAATCTAGTGATATATTGCATGACAAATCACCGGGCGGACTAGCGTGACGTTATTTAGTGCCATTCGAACGTCATTTTGATTGGTTTGATAGGAAAGACGGTTGTCGTTTTTCTTGCATCAAAACTTACGAAATACATATAAATGCCTCTGTTACAGTCAAAGCTGTTGGCAGGAATTCTTCATCTAATAATGGCGGAAAACTGGAAAAATTTGAAGGAAACACTTCCATTATCGTCTTTCTTGCGCTTTAGAATCAAAATAGGTTCTTGCCTTCAAGTGATTTGTTGCCCAATATATCACTGGTTGTCGGTCAGTCGTCAGGAGTATATCGTTCGCGTTTGCGATATATCCACTTAACGACTGACCTCCAACCAGTGATATATTGGGTAACAAATCACTGTAAGCAAGAATCTATTTCTTAAATTAAGATTAAGCCAACTTTAGTGTGGGGTAGTGGGGAGGGATAATCCTAAGCCAACTTTAGCATGTGGTAGTGGGGTGGGGGAGATAATCCCTTCCCACTACCCGGCTCTAAAGTTGGCAGATCTGAAGCTCTGATGGTAAGAGAAAATTTCGTCCTAAAATTGTTTCTCTCTGGAGTTGTTTTAAATGTCGCTTAGGAGATAGATAGGTCTAGTTCTGCTGATGCAGGACACTGTTGATAACTTACTCTTATTTGGGCTATATATGAAAATTTGAATACTAACATTTAACATGTGTGAGGTATAGGCAAACAGTAAAAGCTCTCAACAGGCCAAGCAGATGGCACAGACTGATCTAGTTAGTTACTATTTGTGTATGTCACTTTGTGTTTCTGTGCATATTTTTTCACCACTTTGTGGGGTTTTCCATGTAGTGGCTCAAATATAAATTTATGATATTGTACATTGTAGTCATAAAAATAGTTTTGAGCATGCTTACTAGGTTTGATTTGGTTAATTAATTACTAATTACTTAATATAAGTTAATACATACTTGTACTTGTATATGTTGACAGCATTCCCAGTTAACCTCTGCAAAGTTTTTTTTTACTCCTAAAACTAAAATGAAAAAAAAACTCTTTATGTTGTACTATTTATACTGAGGAAATTAAGCAAGTGTACGCCCAGATTCTAAATTTAGTGGGAACCCTTTATGGGATTTTGCTCTTGAATGTTTTTACAGCATCACTGTCATTGAGTAACTTCATAACATAATATGTACACTTGCCACTGACTTCCCATAGGTGAACCCTTCAGAGCAGCTGCCTTCATACAACGATGAAGGCCAATTGATCATGTGACGTTGTCGTCAAGCGACGTTTTACGTAAACAAACGTCTTGATTGGTTCTTGTAACGTTCGTCAGGGTGACGGCCGTTTAACGTTATTGCAGAACACGCCGTTACTAACTTTTATTCGATCCATATTTTGCCTATTCTACACTAAATTACCACGAAAACGGCACAGAGAGGTTCATAACTTAAGTGTAAATATAAAAATAAAAATTTGATTTTTCAGCGTTCATTGTGTGAAGAAGCCAGTGGTCGTCGCTAAAATTCTACAAGAAGCGATTCGCGCTTCATGGAATTTTAGCTCTGCCCACTGGCTTCATCACACGACGAACGCTGAAAAATCAAATTTCAATTCTTAAATGATAATTTGTATGTTCCAAAATATCTTACTCCATTATTTAGACATTTGGGCTCGCTCAGCTTTTATTTTTCCATGTTGCATAATCCTTAGAGGATCTAAAAATCTAGCTTTAGAAAGGATGGGCCTTCATTGAGTTGCTTCTCCATCATAAATCAAACATACTGGCCCTCAGTAGAGCAGCCATACCATTAGAGCAGCCTCTGTGACACAGTTCTAAAGAAAAAAACATTTATTGAGGACCTAAAATTATCATCAAAAACGTTCCTAATATGGGACTGACTTTTGTTTGGGGAATTGATTTTGAATAGCTAGGAAGAAATGGATTATACCACACAGTTGTGATTTAAGGTGTATGGGTTCATCCTCATTTTTTTGCCATTTTAACAAAGGAAAACAGTCTTCATGTCTTCCTGTTTGCTTTTGTGGATTGTAACTTTTCCAGAAAGGGGTCTACTCTTAAAGGAAAGAATTTGCTCATTTAGGAGCAAATTCTTTCTATTGTAAGAGTTGACTCCCAACAAAAAGGGAGGCAGAATGAAAATTTAACATTTGCTTTCCCTGAAAGTGTACTGATCTACCTTAATTTGAATTTTCTTTATGTGTTTACAGATTCTGGCCATGAGACTATATCTCCAACAGAATCAGACTCCAGTGGCTCTAAGAAACTCTCCAAGCTTAGACCCTACAGGTATGATACAATCTCTGTCCACACTAAACCTATCTTAATCTTTAAAGCACCAAAAAAAAAGCAGATGACAAAAATAATGTCTGCAAAAATTCAAAAATGTTTTTATCCAAGGTATATTA
This sequence comes from Ctena decussata, assembly GCA_963989385.1. Classification (NCBI taxonomy): domain Eukaryota; kingdom Metazoa; phylum Mollusca; class Bivalvia; order Lucinida; family Lucinidae; genus Ctena; species Ctena decussata. The sequence goes on from OZ022498.1 coordinate 122,804,590, forward strand.
GTTTGAGATTTAAAAGAATAGAGGACAAACATTGTAGATCCAGTTGAGGCAGCTCATTAAGAGCTGCCTCTTCTAGATCTACATTGGTTGCAAATCTGAAAATTTTCTTTTCTGGCACTTTAAGTTTTAAGGATCAGAAGAACAATGTTGCTACATTTGCAGTATGGTTAGTGTGCACAAAGTTAACAAATCTCTAAGTCCCATTTATTGGCTCTGACCAAACAAGATATGCATGATTTGACCCGGGAATGTGCAATTCTGATACTTGAGCCGCGACACGAGAAAACCAACAAAGTGATTGTGTATCCAGTGCAGACTCAGATCAGCTTGGGCATCCACCGAGTCTGATCAGTCTCTTCGCTAAGCACTTAAAGGGTACCTAAGGGTCTAAGCTATTTTCATGCGGATAGCAAAGTCTCTGATCAGACTGGGCGGATGCCCAGGCAGATCTGAGTCTTTGCTGTCCGCACAACCACATTGTTGATTTTCTTGTGTTGTGGCTCAGTATTAAGTGTGGTTAATCGTTATCAGAATTATGTCAAATTGAACAGATTGTGACAAATAACATGTTTTAACTGACTTTTTCACGTCACAAGTCAAAATTCCTGGCCTTACATGAATAAATACTTTCCTTATAACTCATCAAGCAAATGCTTTGACATCATTGAAGCTCAGGACTTTAAAATACTGCAGAGAAATTATTTCCGGTATGGTATTACTGCTCTTGATATATAATATGAAATGCAGTTTTTGTTCTCCCACCATGTTTTCTCAATGTCATTTGTCATTAGAAAGTTATGTCATAATGTTCGGTAGGAGTTATTTTTTACAAACACACAATCAGGGCCCAGTTTTTCAAAGCATCGTTAGCCTAGCGAGCTCGTTAAGAGGTCATCTTGTTTAGAGTTTTACAATTTCATTACCAAATGTACTGATATTTTTTGTTGAAAAAATGTGAAAAGCTTTTGCATTGCTAAAGCTTCACACATTTTGTCAACAAAAAATATTGACGTATTTGAGATATTAGCGTTTGAATTTTTAACAAAACGTTAACTAACGATGTTGTTAGTTTTGAACAACCGGGCCCAGATTTGTAATGTAATGTATACATCTAAATCTGCTTATTGCATGAATTATTTAATTAGAACTTTCATGCTTTGAATAAATATTTTTTCCTGCTACACGAAGGTTTCTTCATAAAAGGTATTTATGAGCACAAGTATTGTGGTAATGGTCAGTGTGTGTGACTGCAGCACATTTGATATGTCAAATATTGTTACATATAAACTCTAAGTATCTTATTTATTTGCCTATAAGACAGGGTTTTAACTCCTCATTTCTCCTTCCGCTGATTCAAGAAGGGCACTTGTCAGTTACTGGCGAAAGTATGTGCACTTAGTCTTGGTTAACCGCTTAGGAGGTCTAAGCCTGCCCAGGAATAGTGTGGATAGGTTAACTGACAGTCCCGACATGACCATAGCTGTTTACCATGGACGTTAAGCATCAAATCAATCAATCAATATAATTTTTGTATCTGCACAATTTTGGATGTTGTGTCACTTATGTGCATGTGTAGTTTGTTGAAAAGATATTTTTCATTACTGAATGTGTACTCTTGCCATAAAATGTTCATCTGTGAACTACTTTTACCTGACAGTGTATGGTTCTAAATTTGTAATATGCATACTCTATTCTGTTTTTGAATTTGAACACACCAGATATGCTTCAAGAAACTTTGTGCTGAAAAGTAAATAGTGCAATCTCTGTGTAGACTTGTTTGGGTGCACTGGGGCATTGCTGTCTAAGTCAGTAGGAATTTTACAGTATTATTGTTCTTTTCAGCTTTGTTAATTGCTGTGCAACACATTTGTCTGTTGTTACTCCCAAGTTTTCTACAAAAATAGTTGATTTATCTAAGGGAAATATGGTCTCTTCTACTCTCTCTTTAGCTTTTAATGCCACTTAACTATCACTTGGTAGTCAGATATTAAGATGCCCGGGAGAATTCAGGGATTTAGTAGCTTAGTTTTAACTTTAATGATGAATGTCAAATTAAAGAAAAAAAACACTAAATACAGAGAAGACAGAGCACTGTTTTTACCAGTAATTCTGGTGATTAATCAACTTCTTTATATTGCTAGATCATTATGGTAATTGGTTAAAGCTTCCTAGTATTTAGGATTGTTACCATTTGCTACGAGAGAGAATAGAAATGAAAGCTTGGATGACAATCATTTTGTGTTTATGTTTATCGAGATGTTAAGTTAGTAAATGCATGCAGCTGGAAAAAGAATGGGTGTACTTTGCTTGAATATAGCAGAGATATTCATTGCATCTTCATCCATCTGTCATGGTCTGTCCATGTATCTGTTTATAAGTGCAGCAATCCTAACATCCATCAAAGTGCAGTGCTCCAGATAAGACGGGGTAACAGAGATAATTTAGGGATAATTATCCATATAACTCCATAAAAACATATTTTGTGACCCATCATTAGAACCGTCTCGTTGAGACGGTTCTAATGAGGGGTCACAACATATGTTTTCGTTGAGAAATAAGAAAAATTATCTTCGAATTATCCTCAATACCCCATCTTATCTGGAGCTCTGAAAGTGTGTAAGAAATGGATGGGAAAATTTATGTCAGCATTTTGAAGAGAAAATGCAACATACCTGTCTTTATTACAGAGGTTGTATACCACTTTTATGATAATAGGAATTGGTCAATGTTGTAAATCTCCTATAGTCAAAAAAAAAAGATTTTAAGAATCTAATCACAAAGTACAGATCTTCCACAAACAATAAGGTTGAAATGGGAAAAGCTGAATGTCATTGAAATTGCATAATATCAACGGCTTTCTGCTTTCTGTTTGAATGAAAATACTACATGTATTTTCAGGCCTGCTGGTAGTCGTGATGTGTATTATACTGAGAGTGGTGATGACACCAATGAGAGTGGTACCACTATAGAAAGTACTCATGCTGGTAAGTGGCAATGTTTTATTTAGAACCTTCTTGGTTTTACCACCATTTATTCACGGGAGACTACTGTAAAAAATACTGTTTGCTCCTCAAGTAGGTGAAGCCTTCCATCAAGGGAAGCTAGTCTTAGACAAAAGAATTTGCTCTCCATAGAATCGCCCCCTCCATAGAAAGCAAATTCTTCCCTCTAAGAGAAGCTCCCTGTAAAAAGGGAGGCAAATAATTCCATGTCAGAGTCATCTCCCCTGGAGGGTTATCAGTACAATTTAACTGAGCCTTCACTCTATAAAACCAACAAAGTAGCATGTGCACCCAGAGAAGTCTCAGATCAGCCTGGGCATCTGCCCAATCTAATTGGAGTCTTGGCTATGCACTTAATGGAAAGCTAAGGGTCTAAGCTAACTCCATGCAGACAGTGAAGACTCTGATCAGACTGGGCAGATGTCCAGGCTGTTCTGAGCCTTCGCTGGGCACACATGCTTCTTGCTGGTTTTGTCATTTTGCAACTTAGCTGTCCTGAGTTTAGTTTAAACATATTTTATTTCATAACATCACAATACAACATGTATTTACATAACATGAGAACATTTAAAGGATCAGAACGGAAGCTAAAGCTTATCAAGTTCTTATCCTGAGTTTGACATTTTAGGCATAGCATAAAGCTATGATGGAGCTCATTTGGTATGCAAAATATGTGGAAAGAGACTTATCATCAAGAAATACAGGAAATTAGATTCTTCATGTCATTGTTTTATGTGCAGTAAAAAAAACAAATGTGAAACAGGTTTCACAGTATAATTTTAAGTGCAGTTATTATTGTCTACCTCTGTCATTCTGTTTGTCCAAGGAACCTTTCCTTATACCTATATATGTTTTATAATTTTCCATAGGAGATAGTATGTCCTTCGTGACAATATCACTTTTATTTCCCCAGAACATATTGAAATAGAAATAAACTGTTGATAAGCTAATCTTCTTTTATCTATATCAATGCAGTTTTTTAGCTCACCTGAGCCAGAGGCTCCGGGGGAGCTTATAGTATGGTCAGGCTCCGTCGTCCGTCTGTCCGTCCGTCCGTCCGTCAACATTTTCAAACGACTTCTCCTCTGAAACCACTGGGCCAATTGTAACCAAATTTCATATGTAGCCTCCTGGGACCTTAGGAACGAAAAGTTGTTCAAATGGTCCTGGTCACATGACCAACATGGCCGCCATGCCCATATATGGTAAAAACCTAAAAAAATCTTCTTCTCCAGAACCAGTAGGCCGATGGCCTTGAAACTTGGTATGTAGCATCAGGTACGCGAGTACTACCAAGATTGTTCAAATTATGACCTTAGGTTGACCTTGACCTTTTTTACGGTAAGGTCAAATTTTCTTCCTTGTGCTTTTCTATGGCAAAATGCTAGAACATAAGATATCTTGGAAACTGTTGAAAATTTTGGGCTAAAAATTGGTATCTACAGTCATCTTGATGAGGACATGAAGATTTATGAGTACAAGAGGTCAAGGTCATTCTTTGACCTTTGACCCAGATCTCTCATGTTTTGACAATTCCAAACAATCTCCTCAAAAGCCCCTGGGCCAATTAAAACCTAATTTCATATAGAGCCTCCAGGAGTTGAGGGAACAAAAACTTATTCATACGGTCCAGGTCACATGACCAATATGGCTGCCACGCCCATATATGGTAAAAACCTTTGAAAATCTTCTTCTCCAGAACCAATTGACAGATGGCCTTGAAACTTGGTATGTAGCTTTGGGTACTCGAGTACTATCAAGGTTGTTCAAATTATGACCTTTGGTTGACCTTGAACTTTTTTACGGCAAGGTCAAATGTGGGAAAATGCTAGAACGTAAGATTTCATGGAAAGTTCTTAAGCTTTATGCCTAAAAATTGGTATATACAGTTATCTTAATAAGTACATGAAGATTTGTGAGTACAAGAGGTCAAGGTCATTCTTTGACCTTTGACCCAGATCTCTCATATTTTGACAATATCAAACAATCTCCTCAAAAACAACTGGGCCAACTGTAACCAATTTCATATAGAGCCTCCAGGGGTTTGAGGGAATGAAAAATAGTTCAAACGGTCCAGGTCACATGACTAACATGGCTGCCAGGCCCATATATGGTAAAAACCTTTAAAAGTCTTCTTCTCCAGAACCAATTGACTGATGGCCTTGAAGCTTGGTATGTAGCATTGGGATCTCCAGTACTATCAAGATTGTTCAAAATGATGACCTTGGGTTGACCTTGACTATTTTACGGCAAGGTCAAATGTGGGAAAATGCTAGAACATTAGATTTCATGGAAAGTTTTGAAGATTTATGCCTAAAAATTGATATCTACAGTCATCTTAATGAATACATGAAGATTTATGAGTACCAGAGATCAAGGTCATTCTTTGACTTTTGACCCAGAAATCTGTCATTTTGACAATATCAAACCATCTCCTCAAAAGCCCCTGGGCCAGTTTTGAAACCAAACTTCATATAGAGCCTCCAGGGGGTTGAGGGAAAGAAAGTTTTTTCAAATGTCCAGGTCACATTACCAACATGTCCTCCATGCCTATATATGGTTAAAACCTTTAAAAATCTTTTTCTCCAGAACCAGTTGACCGATGGCCTTAGAGTAACTTACCCTAGAGTACTGAGGCTGAATGGACTCGGGTGAGCTACAGGACCAATGGTCCTCTTGTTTTTTGTAGAAAAGTTTCTATCCTTGTCAATGTTACATGCTATGGAATCAAGTGATATGCATGATGAAAAGATCAATGTTTTATATATTCATTTTTTGAAAAGGGAAATCAACTTTCTGCTGTAATGGTTGAACTGGACAAATATAATTGACATTGCCTAAAAAAGTGATTAACAACCTATTGTATTTTTTCTAGGAGATTCAGGTATTTGCTGTGTTAGGTTTCTTTGAAGTTTTGATTGAAAGATCAACAGCTTGCTTCGAAATGTCACCCTGCTGGCAGTATTTTCATACAAACATTTCATGCATGATATTTTTACCCATATTACAGTATCAGCACATTGTTTTTGAGTTAAAGAGAACATTATGGAGAGATCTTGCTGTGCACTGCATGTTTGATTGTTTGAAAATAATACATCCTCTTGCTGTCCCTGAAACAATTTGATTTTCAGTGGCAGAAAAGAAGGATCAAGAAGTTATCAAAACATACTTATATTACAAAAGAACAAAAATTCCAAAGTCAGTGTGATGTGAAGATTCATAGTAGCATTAAAAATGAAGTGGTGCATTTATTATGAACCTTAGGAGAAATGATGTCTTTATTGTCATGTAACATTTCATTCATATTTCATAGAGAATGCTATCTTGAAAGTGCTGTTTAACAAAACTTTGTTTTTGTTTTCTGTTTTATTTCCCTTTTACTAGCAAGTAAATGAGTTTCTTTCATATGATATTAAGCATGTTCCTGCGTAGATTGATTGTAAGACTCAACTATATATAGACACTAGAGTATTGCTGGTATTATTTGGAGGTTTACATTAAAAAAAACAGAACTTATCTTACTCTCCAAGTAATGGATTTATGAGGCATATAATCTGTTGAAACTGATTGAATTTATGGGCACATGAATTAGAAAACTATTATTAAAATAAATGTCTCAAGAAATTAATGAAATTTGCTTCAATTTGGAGAGACTGTAAGAGTGTAAGTTTGTAATAGTGTTTAATAAATACTTTGATAAATAGAAATTGTTTGTACACTGGAGCGCCATTATAATGCGGGTGCCGGGAGACATAAAATCGAACCGGGTTATAACTGATCTCGAGGTTTAACGATCTTCGCGGAAATACCCCACCCACTAATGAAAACCCCCCATGTGTACATGTTCATAGTGCTTATTTAGCCCTAACCAGGTAGATAGACATGTTTCCTGCTTACCTGACACAATGAAAGTCATCGCTGAAGTATTCTTTCAGTCCCTATGTTCTTACTCATTGTGAAAAATCCGCTGAAAACCATTTGCAAAGCGAAAGTAGACATGCCGGAAACACATGATTCGTATTACTGCCGGTTCATATGGGTCAATACACTATTGAGCTGGTAACCAACATATGTTTGTTTGTTTGTTGAGTTAATTCTCTTGTATATACACTTGCATAAAGGTACTTTTGGACGAATAAACAAATACTTATTTGCGCGAGTACTGACGTTGCCAAAAAACTCTAATCAGCCTACAGATATTCAAATTGGGTTTAAGCTTTGTTGTTGTTTTTTTCCATTTATAAAATTCTTTTATCATGTTTTTAGCTCACCTGAGCCGAAGGCTCAGAGGTGAGCTTATAGGATGGGAGTCGAGCCGTCGTCCGTGCGTGTGTGCATGCGTGGGTGCGTCAACAATTTCAAACATAAATATCTCAGAGACCAATGGGCCGATCGCAATCAAATTTTATCTGAAGCACCATTTGGGTGGGGGAAAGGCTGCATTAGCTTTTGGTGCCGATCAGCTCAGAACTCTGGTTTCCATGGCAACAGATAGCCCCCATAGGGTTATAATGGGGAAAATGGCGTCATCATGTTTTCTCAACTGTTTTTGCTTAGATCCTTATCATACTTGCAGGTAATGATGACATACACAAGAGCTTGGATGAGTTTGAAATTTGGCCGGATTCGAGCACAGACTACAGAGTTAGCTGCCCTTGAGCGTTTGAAAAAAATCCCATAGGGTTATAATGGCGAAAATGGCGTCATCACGTTTTCTCAACTGTTTTTGCTTAGATCCTTATCATACTTGCAGGTAATGATGACATACATAAGAGCTTGGATGAGTTCGAAATTTGGCCGGATTCGAGCACAGACTACGGAGTTAGCTGCCCTTGAGCGTTTGAAAAAAATCCCATAGTGTTATAATGGTGAAAACAACATCATCACATATTTTTAGAAAAACTTTGTCATCGCTCTATTGCCTACATTTCTCAACGGATTTTAAAATAACTTCACACAAATGTAGGGCATGACAATATCTCGAGCAAGTTCGACTTTCAGGATGCTGCACCCAAGGTCAAGGTCACTGTGGCTATTTTTAGAAAAACTTTGTCAGCGCTCTAGCACCTACATTTCTCAGCAGATTTTAATATAATTTCACACAAATGTAGGGCATAACAATATCTCGAGCAAGTTTGACTTTCAGGATGCTGCGTCCAAGGTCAAGGTCACTGTGGCTATTTTTAGAAAAACTTTGTCAGCGCTCTAGCACCTACATTTCTCAGCAGATTTTAAAATAACTTCACACAAATGTAGGGCATGACAATATCTCGAGCAAGTTTGACTTTCAGGGTGCTGCACCCAAGGTCAAGGTCACTGTGGCTATTTTTAGAAAAACTTGGTCATCGCTCTAGCGCCTACATTTCTCAACGGATTTTAAATCAACTTCACACAAATGTAGGGCATGACAAAATCTCAAACAAGTTTGACTTCCAGGGTGCTGTTCCCCAGGTCAAGGTCACTGTGGCTATTTTTAGAAAAACTTTGTCAGCGCTCTAGCACCTACATTTCTCAATGGATTTTAAAATAAATTCACACAAATGTAGGGCATGACAATATCTCGAGCAAGTTCGACTTTCAGGGTGCTGTGCCCAAGGTCAAGGTCACTGTGGCTATTTTTAGAAAAACTTTGTCATCGCCCTAGCACCTTCATTTCTCCATGGATTTTGAAATAACTTGACACAAATGTAGGGTATGACAATATCTCAAGCAAGTTCAACTTTCAGGATGTTGTGCCCAAGGTCAAGGTCACTGTGGCTATTTTTAGAAAAACTTTGTCATCGCTCTAGCACCTACATTTCTCAACGGATTTTAAAATAAATTCATACAAATGTACGGCATGACAATATCTCGAGCAAGTTTGACTTTCAGGATGCTGCAATCAAGGTTTTTGATTAGATCCTTATCATACTTGCAGGTAATGATGACATACATAAGAGCTTGGATGAGTTCGAAATTTGGCCAGATTCGAGCACAGACTACGGAGTTAGCTGCCCTTGAGTGTTTGAAAAAAATCCCATAGTCATATAATGGAGAAAACAACGTCATCACATTTTCATTTTTCATCGGATCCTCTTCATACTTGCAGGTAATGAAGATATGCATAAAAGCTTGGATTAGTTAGCTTTCGGCTAGATCTGACCTCTGACCATGGAGTACCTGCCCTGAGCATCCAAAAAATCAATGTCACCTCTTTTTCTTGGTTTTTACTGATCGGATCCTTTTCAAACGTGCAGGTAATGAGGAAATGCATAATATCTTAAACAAGTTCAAATTTTGGCCAGATCAGGCCAACCACTACGAAGTTAGCTGCCCTTGACAGCTCTGTCTATTGTGCTCTTGATCGGATACTTTTTAAACTTGCATATATTAAATGAGGGCATACATAATGTTTTGGATGAGTTTAATTTTCAGCCTGATTGGACCACTGACTGTGGAGTTAACTGCCCTTGAGCATCTTAAATATCCCTATAGGTTTACAATGTCTCTCAGGTGAGCAATTGTTGCCCTTTGGGCTACTTGTTTTGGAAGTAATCAGTGACTGCTACGCACAGCCTTTTTTCCGAGCGTCGGCCTGGGTATTGTGTATATGAGGTGACCTTCGCCGCTGGCCAAATTGGTGACACATGATATGTGCTAATTATCGAAGTCTTCTAAAAACATGACCACTGTTCACACCTTGGCAAGACAACCGATGCCTAGATTGTCTGTGATAACTTTTGACACGCTGTTGATTAGAATTATTTAAACAACCCAATTAACTTTTAATGGTTATTTTCTATTCCAATGTCGTGAACACCGACGAAAACGGCCGAAAAATCTGCGATCTGTTCAAAATAATGGGCGACACAGGACAACCGTGTTATACCGATTTCCGTGGTATATCAGTCCGCGGTATAACAAGGCTCCAGTGTATGAAAGTCTGAACTCAGAAAGGGATTCAAGTTTTTGCATATTATTTCTGTTTTGTAGTTACAGCTTCTCAGTGGGATCACCTCTTAAAGGACAGACTTTGCTCCTCTAGAGCAAATTCTGTCCTTTAAGAATAGACCCTATTTTCAATATCTGTCATCTAGGAAAGCAAACAGAATGTTTCTATGTTTTATCATAGGTTCTGATGATGCTATTCCTCCTTACATACCCAACCAGTTTCTGGGTTCAAGGCAAGATGAACCAACCAAACATCCTACTGGTATCTATGGTAACAGTGGCAAGGATGCTTTATCTACAATAGATGAGAAATCTGTTGGGGTAAGCGATTAATACTTATCATTCCTGCTGTTTAATGGATTATCATGTTTTAACAAAAGATGATTTTTTAAAAAAAAGTATGAAGAAAAAGTAGAATGATTCTCAGTACAAAGCCAAAGCAAAATGGAATTCAGAAGGTAACTGGACAAGTACATTTTAGCAGTATAACATGAAAATGGATCTTTTGCCAAATGTGAACGCTGTTGATTTTCATCCCCCTGCATATTCTGCACAATCAGATTAGAGTCAAAGCAATTTATAGATCCTTGAGAAACTCATTGAAATGTGAACACTTGTTCTATATGAATGCACAGCCTGATTTGAGTCTTGGCTGCTAGCATATGTTATAAACAGTTTCTTGTAACATATTGTCTTAACCATATATCTTTGGCTATAAGAAAGAGGTTTTTTCCTTCCAAAACAGTCCCAAAAATCTAGATCCATCTTATAAGATGGATCTAGATTTGGAATTGTAGCCCATCTTATAGCAGAATTTCATAAGACTAATTTAGATATTTGGGATTATTCATGAGATGGAAAAACACTGTTTTATAACCTTAAGAAATACTGTATATTTTTCAGGATGAAAGAGAAAAGGCTTCATCAGTGAGTACAGGGAGTCAGAAGGACAATTCTGGACAGACAAGAGCCAGGTCACCTTATACTGAGAGAGACAGGGAGCCAGTCAACAAGGGAAGTGGTACCAGGTCCACAGGAAGTGATGCTGGATACCAGACAGGTGCTACAGCAAAGTCATCATACATAGATTCAAGCAGGGAAGCAACTAGTTTGGAGAGGCAGAAAGAGGAAACCAGATTACGGGAGCTGGAATTAAGAAGGAGAATGGAAGATATTCGTACTAGTAATTTAGGCAGAGCAGATTATCCTTCTGTAAGACAAGAAAACTTAGACAGGGCTAGCTTGAAGACAAGAGAGGAATACCTTCATGAACTTGAATCTAGAGAAAGGGACACTTTAATGAGGGCCCAGTATGCTGAGGAAAAGAGGGATCCACTGGGAACAACTGTAAGATCTGACCCAGGAGGTAGTCTAGAGGAGCACAGAGACTTGCATGACTTGGCAGAGTTTAAGAGACTGGAACCAGAGCCATTATACCCACAAGAAAGAATACGCTATAGTAGGTCAAGGTCAGAAACAGACCTTAATGCCATGTCACCAGCAGAGAGTCAGAAATATTCTTCTCCAATGCAGCCTGGTATGTTGTAGATTAGAGTTATAGACCTAGTGTGTTTTTCACATCAATTCCGAGAATTTCAGTCCCTTCTGTATAAAAACTGGTATTATGGCCCCTAGTTACTGAGGTAGCCACAACACAAACTTTTATAAAAATGCACAAACGCCAATGCCAAACAATACCAGAATTATCCTCAAACGATCTGCCATTTTGAAGCTCTATATCAAATTGAAATACATGTATTGGCTAGGCTTAGAAGAGAGAATTAAAATTTATTGTTGAAAACCAGTTCTACATAATACTGAATGGTTCTGATTTGGGCTTTGTCAAGCAAACTGTAATCTTTGTTAACATATATGATAAGAAATTAAAGACAGCTTATATTATTATCTGTTTACTATTCCGCACAAAATTTTTAGACACTAATCAGTTTGGTTAAGATGTCCAATAGTAGGGATAATTACAGTTTATCAAAATGCAGATAACCATGTAAAAAGCTGCAAGTACATGAAGCTATATCTTTACTGTAATTATTTTTCAGGGACAAGGTTCATGGAACTGTCATCTCATCCATCACCTATCTCCCACCAAGAGTCACTAACCCTTAGAAACAGGGAATCAGGCCTCACTAGGGAACCAGTAAGGCAGGTTGGTCCTCCTGTTGGAGCCACTCTAGGGAGAGCTAGGAGCCCTGCAGAGCCCAGAGACCCAGTCAGGGTATCTGCTGGAGACAGGGAGGGGATGAGAGACGTTGTCCAGGCTGACATGGATAGAGCTACAAGATATCCACTTGATCTACCAAGACTGGAGGAAAAGCGATATCCAATGGAATTACCAGTTGTCAGTGAAAGGAGGTAAGTATCCATACACAGTTCCGAGCCACACCCAGAATGTCACTCAAAATCATGTGATAGCCTATACCTGGCCAATGCAACGACAACTTAGCAAATGACATAGTCTCACAAACAAATCGCACGTGGTCAATATTGTACATCAGTCCGTGTTAATGGAGGGATGTGTACCTGTTTAAAGAAAACAAACTGACACCACTTTCAATAAACTTATCCTGCTTTGCAAAAACAGAACACATCAGAAATGCGTGATATACAAACTTCCATATGTAGGTCATGAGGAGGCTGATCCTTTGCCATAGATCGCCAACATTTAGTAGACACTTGCATTTGTCATTTGTTTTTGCCATCTTTGTGTAAAGCTTGTGAGACGTAGTAACAGTAACTAAGTAGGCGGGCCTTAGCGGCTATTCTCGGAACTGTGTATTGTCTGAGCTCTGACAGTGTTTTACAGATGTTTTAGTTTCTAATCACAAAATTCTGTTGTAATATTTCCAAGGAAATTCTACATTTTGGAAGTGCTTCATCATCCAGAAAAAGCAAATAGGAAGTCACAAAAGTTGTTTCCCCTTGTAAAACTGGCAGAAAAACATGGAGTTGTATCTTACACGTTATCCTGATACAGCAGAGCTCTAGATAAGAGTGAGTGTTTGGTGATTATTAGGGATAATTTTCCTTATTTCTAATTGAAACCATACGTTGTGACCCCTCATCTGAACCATCTCGTCTCGACGAGACGGTTCAGATGAGGGGTCACAACATACGTTTTTAAGCAGAATCAACAAAAATTATCCCTGATTTTCACCAAATACTCACTCTTATCTAGAGCTCTGGATACATGTACTTAAATGAAATCAAGTGTCAGAAAGAAATGCAGGTAGAAATGGCAAGCACTGGGGTGGACTTGATTTAGCTGTCCTGTCTACTCTTTTTATTCCAAACAGGCAGAACAGAAATCAAGTGCACCAGAATAACTGTGCTGGAGTACTCCGTCTTCCCAGGTGGTGTGATCAGAACAGTCACATGACGATGATGACCTGTTTTGAAACAACATGGCCGACAAGAGACATTTTAAGATTTTATCACAGCACAATGCAGTACAAGCAAAATTGTATCTTTAGCAGGATAACTACCTTAACCAAACAGGCAGAAAGACTAAAGTGTCTAGATTTTGATAATACATGTAATTTGACTTGCTAGTACACAAGACGGTTCTAATGAGGGGTCACAACATATGTTTTTTATGGAGAAATATTGAAAATTGTCCCTGTTACTGCTTCTTATCTGGGGCACTGATGCTTTCATTAGTTTTCCTATCTTTAATTGTAGAACTCCTCAAGATAACCAGACAAGATTACCAACTGAACCTCCAAGGTTGCATCAAGGTCAGAGCAGGAGAGAAGTTGAGAGGATCATTGAACCAAGTGTGAAAGATAGACAGTCCCCGCGAGATAGGCCAGACCGTCTGAAGGCAAAATCGCCATTACATGTCAGAGAACAGGTACCAGATTGCATATCTTATGCTATAAAAAAGACGTAAGCAAACAGTGTTGACCAAGATCAGACTTGGCATCTGATCGAAGTCTAGACTGTTTGCATAGAATTTACAGCAATTTCTATAAAAATGATAAAAAAAAAAAAAAAAAAAAAAATACACCAGTCACCCCTTAAACAATGATTGGACTGGTCCAGTTCGTAAAGAAGAAGAATCGATCCAGCATAAATAGGTTAATCAGCATAGAGTGCTAGCAGTTACATCAGGCCCTGAGGTTATAAAACTTTTTTCATGCTCAACTCAGCTGAGCATATAACTTTTTCTGCTGATAAATATGGAAATTCCAACTAACATTGGCATTTTCAGATTCATAAGCAGAGAAAATTTCATACTCAGCTAAGCTGAGCAAGAAAACAACTCTTCTGATCAGTAATTTGCTATTTATCGGCAGGTAAAATTTCATGCTCAGCTTTGTTGAGCATGAAAAAATGTTTATAACCTTGGGGCCTGGTATATCAGGATATCAGGATATTTTGTCATAATAGTTTTGCCCAGAAATATTGCAGATGCAAAGTCTGCAAGAATTAGAATATTGAAAAATGATTACTTTGTGACCTTAATACGTAAAATTGTTGTTTACATGCTGTTGGTCAGAGGCCTATATCATTGAATGAAATTATTTGCCATTGTCAAAATAGATGTGAAAAAAAATGTTTAAAAAAAAATTATCGTGCAAATTTTGAATTCAGAATTCTAAAAACTCTAATTAATAAAAAAAAACATTCTGATGCTTGAATTTCCCAGTTACTAGTAAAAGTGGTCTGTTTGTTGTAACTGTGTGTATTGTTTTATTGCAGGAGCTAGAGAGGGAGCTGGAAGAAATGAACAGAGAGATTGCTGCCCAAGTGTAAATATTTTTACTCATTTATTTAGCTGGTATAGTAAATGTTTGTTTGAACACCAAGTTACAAAAATGCCTGGGCAACCAGTATAGACCTAAATGCAAGACAAAACATTGCACGAAATTATTGGCGTACATTTGCTCAGGTTTGATCTTTTAAATGTATATCCTCAGTGTACAGTTGTAGCAGTTTGCTGTTGTTTCATACATAATGATTCTCTTCTGTAAAAACTCACTGCAGCTAGCATTACATGAAAAGGAACCTCAGGTCATGTATGCACAGCAAAGACTCAATTCAGTCTACACTATTGCTTTGACTGGCTTGCTACACTTTTGCCTAGACAGACTTGCTTTCAGCTGTGTTGATTCCCAAGGGTCCATGGATTGTGCATGCAAAAAGTGAAGACTCTAATCAGACTGCATGGATATACAGGCTGATCATCTTCCCTGTTAGCACATGCCAAAGGGTTCCTTTTCCCATGAGCCAATCAAGTAATGATCAAATATTGTAAATCTTGGCTATGCTGGAAATCATCTGATCAGGGTTTGCATGTTTGGCATTTATCCAACGGTTTTATGCAAGGTTTCATGCTAAGAAAAATGAAATTGTCCAAATTTTGAGGTAGAAATGCCCATAACAGAAAGCAGTAGGCTAATGGTAAGGTAAGTTTATGTCCAGATTCAAAAATGGAAAAGGTTAAGATGCAAACATTATGGACTATATTCAGTTTTTATTTTATTACAGGAAAGAGGTACAAGGAAAGGCTGTAAATGAACCTGAAGAATTTGAGGATAATTTTCCTCCAAGCAAGAAAGCTCAGGTGCTAAGAGAAGTTCTGGAACAAGAATACATGGACAACATACCTCCAAACATTAATGATATGTGGACCAGGTTTAAAGATCTGAACACTCAGTCCGACAGGGAGAGCAGTCTTAACAGCACTAGACTGGATGCCCTCTCAGGTTTATTGAAGAACCCCACCCACCATACAGTTAACACGTTCCTGGAAGAGAAAACAGAAGAGAAAGAACAAAGGAGATTGGAAGCTGAACAAGCAGAAAGAATGAAAGCTGAAAGACTGGCAGAGACGGAGAGAGAGATGAGGCTTGCAGCAGAGAAAGCTGCTAAAGATAGGATCTTGAAGAGGAAGGAATTACAACAACAACGCCTAAGTGAGGAAGAAAGTAATGGTAGCTACAGTGAAATACTGATTGAAAGAGAGAAAAAGGAAAAAATTAAAGATAGGCAAAAAACTAAGGAAGGACAAAAAAGTTCAAAAGATAGAAAGACTAGGACACCAGATAGTGAAAAAAGTCACAAAAAATCTAGAAAAGATAAAGAAAACAAAGCTGAAGAGAAACAAAAACATTTAAGAGACAGTAATAGTAAAAAGGAAGGCAAAACAATGAAAGCAAATGTGAAATCTCAGCATAGTGACAGCATGGACACCCTGTTTTCTATTCCCGAAGATGCCAGTTTTGAAACTTCACCCACCAAGTCAGAATCAGATCTGAAAGCTCGACAGAGGAGACATAGACATGTTATTGATCCCCTAATGAAAAAGTTAAGAGACAAAATAAAACTACAGAGAGATAAAATTGATAAAGAAAGGAGTAAAGAACTTAGAAGAGTTGAAAAGTTAAAGAAGCTAGAGATGTTACTGACAGCAAAACGAAAGGGTAAGCTGTCTGATAAGGCAATTGATGTAGAGCTAGAAAATGTTTCTTCTACAACTAGTATTAGCCAATCAGAGACATCAACAATGTTATCTGAAGCAACATTAACAGCTGGATCCACTACAGTAGAGTCTGAGGGTTCCTCCCAAGGGTCAACAACTCTGAAGGACAGCACTGTTGATTCTCCAAAATTGCAGTATAAGAAATATCCAGAAAGAGTTTATGCAGGTTCACGGAAGCACTACCCTGAGACAGACAGTACAACTAGTCAGTCAGAAACTTCAGATTTTAGTAATATTATTGTTGAGAGGGTGCCAGAAAAGAGATCTGAGAGAAAAAGTTCGGGAAAGAAAGGTAAAAGTAAAGAAAAGAAAGTGAAAAGAGATGAATCTGGTCATAAAGTTAGAAAAGAGAAAAAGAAAGAAGTGTTTGGTGTTGAGTTATCTGATGAGCTTCTTGCCAAACAATTACGAAGATATGAAAGATATATTTCCCCTGAGAGGGTAAGAAAACACAGAGATGCTGCTACAATGTATCCTTCTCCTATAATAGTAAGTCCACCCACTCGCAGAACACTTAGAGATGTATATATGAAGTCAGAAGCAATTCAGACTAGCCCATCAGTCAGGTCCACCAGCCCTTCCCATGCCTATGATGAAGTGCCTTGTGCTCCTGTTCCCTTAATGGCTAAAGATAAAAGGCGTAAACAGTCTCCATCACCTGCTAGATCTCCTGTCTCACCAGCTCAGCGCAGAATTTCAAAATCACCAGCTGATAAATCCAGGTCAAGGTCAGGCAGAGGACGTAAATCTTCTAAATCACCATGTGCAGCGAGTCAGACTGATATTTCTTCATCAGTAAATCAGAGCAAAACTAGTGTACATAAAAGAAGAAAGAAGCCACAATCTCCAATGTGGAAACCTGAGACACCTCCTAAAAACAGAATGTTTGAACCAGAAACTCCTGATGAAAATAGAGAACCATTCACAAAGGATGAAGATGTTCCTCAAGGTAGGAAACAATAATTTTGATTTCTGTGTTATTCCTACATATTTTAAAGGATTTATAGAGTATTCAGAAGTATTCAAATAATAAATAATGTGTGTAATATAGATTAGTTTTTCTTCAGATTTGATGAAAATCCATATTGTCCTATAAACTTTGTTTTTGTAAGTATTTTTGCAAATAATGAAGCATTTGCTCACACTGTGCTGTGGATTCTATATGTTTGCACTTCTATTTTGGACCAAAATTCAATTTAACTGATTATGATACATGTATAGGGGAGGCAATTTGTGGATAGTGGATAAATAAAGGGAAAGCTGGCAACACTAAATTAGGGATTCTATTCATAGGAACATAGTTTAAAACTATGTTAAATTCCATGAAAAGAAGAACATTTTAAGTTCTTAGCTAGCATATGCAAAAAATGTGTGGAGCTATTTGAGCTCACAACAGTGTTGGCATTGGTTTCAGTGTCGATGTACCACATAGTGTTAAAGCTCTGAGTGCCATGGGCAAGGCCCTGTCAGGCCAGCTATATGGTAATGCTGACTGGTTCTGTTTACTGTTAGTAACATATATTCAGTATTAGCCAATGTTGACCAGTATAAATGTATAACTTAAACTTTTTATGCATTGTGTTTGTATAACCTTCAGTAGTTGATATATTTTAGCACATGATTAGTTTTAGCAGTGTTGCCTGTATTATTGTCACTTTTATAATCAGACAGTTAGCTTCCATAGCTCACGACATCTCTCGGGTAATACAGTAAAGTCTCAGTATAACACAGCACTTCATAATGCTATTTTGGATATAACACTGTCACATAATGGCTCCCATTTAGGCTAAGCAGCAAAGTAATATAAGGCAAATGAGCATGTAATGCTTATTCTTGTTATATTTCTTTGTAATTTAGGCTGAGTATAAGCTAATCACTGATGACTGTGCCTTCCTATGGACCCTGGACCCAAAACAGACCACATCTACACATGTACCTTTATCATTGTAGGTCTATCGTGGTTTGTCCCTCTGAAACCTTCAAAACCATGGAGAAAACCATTGAAGGAAAGACAAGCATTTTCAGTGAGCCAGGAATCTTGGGAGCCCAAATCTGTATCTCAGTCCACGTGGAAAGACATTGTACATGGAGATGTTCTGAAGGATAGATCAGATATAACCAATGTTTCCAGGGATACCAAATTTGACCTTGACACCACTGGTCAGCCAATCAGAGATGAGGAATCAATGTCAGACTCTGGAGAATCAGATGAAGACATTGTACCATCAAAACCATTGTCAAAAATGTCATTGCAGGTAAGCAATGAAATCTGCTGAGGGCCATTCCAGATAAAAGTACCTCCCTCGGCAGGACCTGAACTTTCTTGGAGGGGCACCACCAAGGAAACTTTAATTGGATTAACAATGAGAAGTCATAGTATTTTTAGCTCTTTAATCCCACCACCACCACAACTTTAGTTTCAGGTCCTGCCACAGTATGTAATTTTTCCTGGAAAAGTCCTGAACAGAATTCGCTATTTTAATACAACACCTTTTTCAAAGAAATTGTCTTCGAATTTAAGCTGAATGATACATACCAATGTTTCTCTGCCTCTTTCTGAAAAGGAGACGCGTCTAAGATCTTTAGCACTGGCATCTGTATAAGAAGAGCTCTGCTCCAAAAGGGATCCACTGATAAAGAATTTGCTTCTCCAGGAGCATTGAGAAGGGATGTAAAAGTAAAAATTCACTTTATGCATGAGTATTTAGCAGTCCTGTACGAAAGAACAGGAAAAGATGCCTTTATTATCCAGGCCCCGAGATTATAAAACTTTTTTCATGCTTAACTCAGCTGAGCATGAAATTTTTTCTGCTGATAAATATGAAAATGCCAACTAATGTTGGCATTTTCATATTCATAAGCAGACAAAATGTCATATTCAGTTAAATGAGCAATAAAACAACTGTTCTTATCAGCAATATGCTATTCATTAGCGGGTAATATTTCATGCTCAGCTGAGTTGAGCACGAAAAAGTTTCATAACCTCAAGGCCAGGTGTCAGCTTCTCTGTCATTGTCTGTACTTGAATGTGGAGCCCCGGTAGCTTAGTGGGTTAAGCGCTGGCCTACTGATCTAGCGGATCAGGTTCGTTCGAGCGCGGCTTGAGGCGAGAATCTTTCCTACCGTAAATGGGGTTCCATTGCACACATCCTTTCATCATCACCGTGCCATCGTCCTGATATAACTGAAATACTGTTCAAAAACACGTAAAATTGCAAGTCATCCATCCATCCATCCAGTTCTTGGTTGAAATTTTTAACACTTATAACTTGGTAAGCTATAGATGGATTTATTTGATTCTTTCACTGCTTGCTACTTTAATGCAACTGTTACTCCCTTTACTATGGGAGAACAGACTAACATGAACTAAGTGTTAGAAATATTGATGAAATTAAAATTGGGTGTATATGCTTAGTGTGTATGCTTAGTACGTATAAACTAACATGCGTGAATGAATATTTTATCTTGGCTGTCCTTTAATATGTACAGTGATGAAATGATTATCTTCAATAGGAGGCATTCCTGCAACGTAAACAAACTAGCCTTTCTCGGCTAAGAGAGCGGCAGAAAAGGCTTACTTTGGCTGCTGAAGAAAGGAAGATGCAGGCTTACTTACAGCTAGAGAGGGACAGATTGTTCCAGGAACAGAGGAGAAAAGAAGCTAATCCGGAAGCTCACCCTTACAGTGGTAGGTTTTAAGCTTTTTCTTGATAAAGGAGCCTTAGAGCATTGGCAGACAGTGAAGACGCAGATCTAAGCTGGGTTGCTATATACCGTAATGTGTGTATATATTGGGACACCTAAATATAATGAATTTTCCATTTTAGACAAATGGAAAAATTATTATTTTAGGTGTCCCAATACTTAAGCACATTAGTCCCAAATGGAAAATTCATTATTTTTAGGTGTCCCAATATATACACACATTATGGTAGATTCCTCTGGATCCATAGATTCTAATTAATTACAGGTTAATGCTACTAGTAGCTGGTTAATGGACAAGATAAATTTATTGGTGGCAGATACGAACTTCCTGGCTGGTCCCATGGTTTAGTGGCATGAGCCAAGGACTTGCAAATGTGCCCGACTTTATGAAACTGATTGTTTTTGTGTGTATCTTGGGTTGTTTTTGGGTGTATTTTGGGGGGGTCATTATCTTCCATCTCTGGGCGCATTTCATGTACTGCAGTATTCATTGTCACATGCTATATATGATTTGCAAAAGTTGAGTTCACTATTAATCTTTCTGAATTTACACATTAAGTCTATAAAATTAGGGCTCTAATAGGTCTTGTTGAAAGCTAGGCAGCATAGCACAGTTGGTAGCCATCTGACTCAAGAGCCAGAGGTCCTGGGTTTGATACCCGGTCCTGCCACATACATGTACTTTTGTTTCTCCTTCCACTGATTCAATAGGGGCAGTTGTCAGTTACTAGCAAAAGTATGTGCAGTTTCTACTGGTTAGGTCAGTGCCAGCCTAGGAATAGAGTGGTTAAGGTAACTGACCATCTTGACATGACCATAGCTGTTTACCGTGGACTTAAAGCAACAAAACAACAAAAACAATAAAGGTCTTGTTGAAGAATTGTTTCAAGTCAATGTTATATTATAACATCAATTCTGATTGTTGGCAATAAAACTTAGAAAAAGCTTCACATGGTTTGTGATGCCTGTAGCCTTGTTTAAGAAGTTTAGCAAGTAAAAGATTATTCTGATTATTAAAGTTGTCAGTGTGACTTGTTCTTGCAAAACATGTGAAGACTTAAATCAGTCTTTTTAGCTGCAAGAATGTCTTGATCCTCTCTGGCAGATTAGAAATTATAGATTATTTAGATCTGTCAGTCCAGGACACTGGCACTTGACCAACAATATTTCTAAGAAAAAAAATATATTCCCTTGCTAAAAATGTCATTTAGA
The DNA here is from genome assembly GCA_963989385.1 of Ctena decussata. Lineage (NCBI taxonomy): Eukaryota > Metazoa > Mollusca > Bivalvia > Lucinida > Lucinidae > Ctena > Ctena decussata. Next base: position 122,825,941 of record OZ022498.1, read on the forward strand.
TATATTTTATATAGCAAGGAAATATTTTTTTTCGTAGAAACGCTGTTAAACACATATGCATAGTATTGGTCAAGTGCCAGTGGTTCAGAAAAACAGAGAGAATGAGATTGTAAATAATTTGCAAAACTTAAACTGACATAATAACATAGAATGTTACTGGTTAGGTCTGAGTGACAACTTCCAGTGACAACTTTTGTCAGAAAAATTGTTAGCTTCCTGTTTTAAGCAAAGAGGCATTAAAATTTATTTTTGCTAAATATCACTTTGAGAAATGCATGCATATAGCAAGTTACTGAATTGTGCAGTCTGTTCTCAGTTTCTATATGTATGGATCAGCAGGAAGTGGAAGAATCATGGCAGAATGTTTATAATGTTTTATTGATTTTTCCTTCTATATTTCTTCTAGATAATTTATTTAGACCTGCCAGAAGAGTGATTTCTAAAGAAGAAATGAAAGAAATGACACAGAGGTAGGTAGCATGCTTTTCCACAGCTCATGATATGAACCACTACATGACGAAACCACCAAAGTGATGTGTGTGCCACGTTAAGACTCAGATCAGCCTGGGCATCTGCCCAGTCTGATCAGTCTTTGCTGTGCGCTTAAAAGTTAGCTAAGGGTCTAAGCTAGCTCCATGCAGACAGCAAAGTTTAACTAGACCAGGCATATGCCCAAGCTGGTCCGAGTCTTCTCTAGACATGCATGCCTCTTTGTTGGTTTTGTCATGTTGCGGCTCAGTTGTTCTTCTTTCTTGATAAGATTTTTAAATGTTTTGGTCCTTATTATAAAGTTTTGCTTTTTTCCATATAACGTGGTTCTGATGAGGGTAGACAATGTATGTTAACATTATATGCACCAATAATGAAAATAGTTAAATTTGCTCAAGATGGAGATGCAGTGGCTCATGTTGAGCCCCCTTTTCTGGATCTACCCTGTTGGCTCAAATACTTGTATTATCAGTATAATATAGATTGGACAAAACATTTTTTTTTTAATTTTACAGACATAAATTTTGTTGTATACTTTTCTGGTACTTTAAGGGTTGACAGAAATTGTCACAAAATTATCATTAAATACACCCTGAATTAAGAATTCAAATGTTATTGTTACTAGTCTCTGCCTATGATATAAGAAATTTTTTGGCATTTTGATATGTAAGTTTCCTGTTTAGAGTGTCAAAATAATTTCAGCTAAAGGCAGCAGGCAAGCTAGATATTTCATACCCAATTTTCAAATTAATCAGTCTAACATATCTTAATTATTCGGCTTTCAAATGTTGGGCTGCCCATCCAATATTATCCCATGTTTGTAAATCAGTCCTGTGCAACTCAACCATTAGATGGTTTTTCTCCCCCCAAAACAATCCAAACAAGCAAATTCGGTGAATTTATATCCCCCGCCGAAGTGGCCTTGATTTGTTTATGGTTATTTTTAAGTTACATAAAATTTCGTTCACTGGTTACTTAGTTACGGCTGAACTTGTGGATTGTAAATAAAATCAAGGGCAATAACTTTGGGATAAGTGAGGCATAAGCTGAAGCTGTTCTTAAACACTTGTCTCAGCATCACTGCACTATGATGATACATTTAATTCAGTTTCAAGAGGGGGTGGTTGGGTGGTGCGATGGTGCTAGGTATAACTTTCAGTGCCGGAGCGTCCTACTGATTTGGACAAAAGAAGGGCAAGGGCCTACTGAGCTTGCAGTAGGTGTGGGTGGGGGTTGTTTGGACATTTTTTCTCTCATTTGTCATTTCTGTTTTCTTTCACCCTCTCTTTGGGAGACGGTCCGATATAGACTGACATACTGTCTCAAAGGACCTTTAAATCCAAAACAACCAACCAACCAACCAGTTTCAAGAAATTTTGTTCACTGATACCTTAGTTATACCCCCCGCAAACTGTGTTTGTAGGGGGTATACTGTTTTGACGTTGTCCTTCCGTCCGTCCGTCAGTCCGCAACAAATTAAATTTGTTTCGAATTTTGTCCATGGATGCAGCATAAGAAAATAGTGGATACGTATTTTTCAATTTTCCTTGAAGGTTTTTATTGTGGAGTTATGCCCCTTTGAATTTTTCATGGAATAAGTTTGTTATCGCAACTTCTCCTAGATGGTTTTACGAATTTTCTTGAAATTAAGTCTGTGAACAGATATTGGTATGAAGATGTGCATTAGGGTTTTGATTTTAAATTCTGCCGCTTTTTGCCTGAGTTATGCCCCTTTTTGATATTTTTTGCCCTATTTTATAGGATTTTTGCTTTTTTTGCTCCAATTTGTTTCGAATTTTGTCCATGGATGCAGCATAAGAAAATAGTGGATGCGTATTTTTTCAATTTTTCCTGGAAGGTTTTTATTGCAGAGTTATGCCCCTTTGTATTTTTCGTTAAATAAGTTTGTTATCCCAACTCTTCCTAGATGGTTTGACGGATTTTCTTGAAATTAAGTATGTGAACAGATATTGGTATGAAGATGTGCATTAGGGTTTTTGATTTTAAATTCTGCCCGTTTTTGCCTGAGTTATGCCCGTTTTTTTTTTTTTTTGCCCTATTTTATAGGATTTTTGCTTTTTTTGCTCCAATTTGTTTCAGATTTTGTCCATGGATGCAGCATAAGAAAATAGTGGATGCGTATTTTTTCAATTTTTCCTGGAAGGTTTTTATTGCAGAGTTATGCCCCTTTGTATTTTTCGTTAAATAAGTTTGTTATCGCAACTCTTCCTAGATGGTTTGACGGATTTTCTTGAAATTAAGTATGTGAACAGATATTGGTATGAAGATGTGCATTAGGGTTTTGATTTTAAATTCTGCCCCTTTTTGCCTGAGTTATGCCCCTTTTTGATTTTTTTTGCCCTATTTTATAGGGCTTTTGCCTTTTATGCTCCAATTTTATTCAAATTTGGTTACTAGATGCAGCATATGAAAAGAACTGATATGTATTGTTCAGTTTTTCAGGAAAGGTTTTCCTGCTGAGTTATGTCCCTTTGTATTTTTCGTATGAAAAGTTTGTTATCGCTACTACTCCCAAGACCATTTGACGGATTCTCTTGAAATTAAGTATGCGAACACATATTGGTATGAAGATGTGCATTAAGGTTTTGATTTCAAAATTTGACCCTTTTTGCACGAGTTATGTCCCTTTTTATATGTTTTGCCCTATTTTGGCCATTTTCACTTCCATTTTATTCAGATTTGGTGCACAGAAACAGGTGAAGGAAAGAGATGGCACATACTGTTCTGTTTTTCTCAAAAGGGTTTCCAGCTTTGTTGTGCCCCTTTGTAGTTTTTGAAAACAGAGTTTGTTGTCGCTACTTCTCCTAAATGTTTGACTGATATGTGAACACATATTGGTATATAGATGTGCACTTGTAGTTGTCATAACATGTATTCTGTGTAAATGTAAAACTTAAATGACAAAGCTACATGCCTAACTGTTAAATGTCGGGGGTATTTAGTAAGCCAGGCTTACTGCTGCCTCTAGTTATGGCTAATTTGTGGGTTTTAAATCAATTCAAGGGCATTAAATCATGCACTACTAAAGCGATTATGACAAAACTCAATGTGCCCAGGTGTGTCAAGACAATACATTATTGTTTTAAGTTTCATGAAATTCCATTCATTGGTTACTTAGTTATGACTCAATTTGCTGATTTTAAACCAATTCAAGGCCAATAACTCATTGCTTACTGAAGCAATTCCGACAAAACATAAGATGCACCAATGTGATGTGGTGATACATATTTATATTATTTAGTATCTGTTTCATAGAATTCTATTCATTGATTACTTAGTTATGGCTGAATTTGTCAACTTTAAATTAATTCAAGGGCAATAACTCATGCACTACTGATGCCCTTCTGACGAAACTTTATGTGCATAACGGCATTATGGTGATACATATTCAGTTTAAGTTTCATGAAGTTTCGATAATTGGTTACTTAGTTATGACTCATTTTATTAATTTTAAGTCCATTAAAGGGCAATAACTCATGCATAACTGAAGCAAGTCTGACAAAACTTCACGTGCATCAGCGCGTTATAGTGATGTATATTTATTTTAAGTTTCACGAAATTCCGTCCAGTGGTTACTTAGTTATGGCTCCGGACGGACGGACAGAAGGACGGACGGGTGGAAGGAAGGATGGACAGACGGACGGACATTGAGAAAACTATATCCCTCCGCCTTCGGCAGGGGATAAAAATCTAGGTCCATCTTGAAATGTGCTTTAGTATTGGGACACTTAAAACCATTAATTTTCCATTTGTTCCAAATGAAAAATTAATTGTTTTAGATGTACCAATATTTTAACACATTTGGTAGTTAGTTAGTTAGTTATTAATACAGATTATTGCCTTTGCAATAATCCCATTTGTTTTGGTACTGACTAGGGGCTAATCATTGGATGTTTACTGCAAGTTTATAGTCTGATATTTTGCCAATTCCTTTTGTTTACTTCCTGGTTGTGCCTATACCAACTACTATGATCTCATCAAGCCAGCCTGATGCTTTTATTTGTTTTTGCGGATATAATAAGCATCCACTGACTAGGACTAAATCAAACAGGATAACTAGAAGCTTGGAATTTTCCCTAATAACCTTCTATGAGATTTGGATGATTCAGGATTGGTCAGATACTTGCGGAGTGAATTACCTCCCTTTTCTCACAGCTAGTGATGGGCAATCGATTTGAAATCACAATCGATCATCGGTTCATAATCAGAAGACTAAACCAACTAGCTATCGATTGTATAATCGGTTTCTCACATTTGTCTGTATCATAAAATGTGAACATGTGTATTCAACTAAAATGATTCTGTCAGTTGCTGTTTATGTGTAAGTAATGTTTTCTTTATGTACTTGTGTCCTTCTTGTACATTATGATTGTATTCTTTGTAATAAGAAAGCAGAAAATAAATAATGAGACTACTTTATTATTCAAAAATACCCGACCTGTAGACTGACTTGACTAAATTTAGACCAATGGCTAGTAGAAAGGACTAAAACATGCCTGATAAACAGAAGTGACAAGAAAGAATTTCAAATACACAAACAATATCTGCACAACTATAAGTAAGCAACAGCAAAAACCAAGTCTTCAAAACTAACCCAGGATGCAGTCATTCTCTATATACAACTTATGCACAGTCAATTTAAGTTATTATTATCTATTTATTTATTTCCAATGTTTAGAGACAAGGAAATCTGAGATATTTGTGAGTGGGTTGAGCAGAATTTCAGAACACTTTGGCTTATGTTTTCAAGCTTTTAAATTTTAGTTTATCTGACTCTTATAGCTTTTTAAAAAGCTGCAACTTGTTACATATAAAATCTGCAATCGTTAAAATTATATCATATATTTCATTATCTTTTCCCCAAACTCCGTTTAAACATACATCATCTTCATTGAATAACATGATCTCTTACAAACCGGGTTGAATAAGCGAGAACTACGATATATCGAATATTAGATACTACCAAACCTACGTAGTACCTTTGCTTATGTAGGATTTTCTACAAGTCCAAAAATAGCTTGTGTCATGTCCAAATTTTCTCTCCGCGGTAGACCATCTTTATTCTTGCAAAAACCTAAGTCATTCCATACTTTTATTCTCGTTTTTCTGCCGGGAAAGGGTTAGATTTTTTGCCAATTGACATTGATGGCGTCCAGCATTGTTATTTTGCGAGTTGCACCTTGAATAGGTTAAAACCCCGAGTCCCGGAACCGAACCGACTACAATCGATTGCTGTGTTTCTCAATCGATTATCGAAATCGGTAAGCGAAACCAACTGACTTTTGAATATAGTGGATCATCGGCCCACCACTACTCACAGCTGCCATGTGCTAGAGCAACAAGAAATTTTCTTGAACTTCATTCATTTCAATCTTTTCATTTTTGTTTTCAAAACTTTATATATAATATTGTAGACCTTGATCATATATCCCCCACTTTCTGCGGCATCTGAACTGGCTCTACTTGGTTTGCCAAGGCTGTTTCTGTGAGACCCAGGGCACAAATGGGTTATTCAGTATTTCTATATTTCAGAAAATTCAAGAAACTTCCAGAAGTAGTTGAGAAAGAGAAACTCAGAAAACGAACAGAACAGTACTCCTTGAACAGATTAAAAGCTAGGCTATTTAACAGGGTAGGTATAGATACAAAACATAATGACATAATTAGATAATCAGTTACATAACAAAATAAGAAAATTACAAATTTTGGGCTGCTACTGAAAAATATTTTCCATTAAACTTAATAGGCAGTGTTGTACACTTAATGGAACAGCCAGATATTATCTTTAAGCAATAATGTGAACTTATGGTTTACTCATGAAACTGTGCATGGTATAAATACAAAATATTAAAAAAAAAAGCTAAGTTTCCCATAGCCTAGTGGCTGCAGGGGCAGTGGGAGTTAGAGGCCCACTTTATCTTGGGCACAGCATATGACAACGGAGCCCCATTCTTCTCCTTCGGCTGCCTCATCCTTCCCTGATTTGGAAAAAGGTACCCATTTGCCACTGGGTTGACAGAGTATTCCAGTTGTGAGTTGACCCAAGCTGGGATTTGATCTCACGACCTTCTGCTACATAACCGAGTGTATCTAACTACTTGGCCACGGCACCTCACTGTTATAAATATAGGCATGCATTAAGCATTGCATAACTGGTCAGATGAGATGATGTACAATGAACATTGAACTTTTGTTCAGTTTCCAGTGGAAAAAGTGTATTAGCAAAGTTTGATAATGTATGGGTTAAACAAACTATATATGAATAAACTATATCTGTTTACACATTACCTCTTCTTGATATTTAGCTGCATAACTTCCTGGGCCCAGTTGTTCAAAACTAACTACCTTGTTAACTGAATTTTCAAAGGTATTGTATGCAAAAAGACTGTCATGTTTTGCCAAGAAAACGTGAGGAGCTTTTGCAGTGCAGATGCTTTGAACAACTGGGCCCAGATTTCCTAGGAGCGTTTTACATTACTTACACTGTTTCTTTCATGTCTTTCAGAAAGTGCAGAGGCATGTACTAGTGAAAGCAGAAAAATGGGGGAGATAGAATCTGAATTCCAGAAGTAACTAAAGTGCCTTGAATATGTTTGCCAAAAGGGAATTATCCATTTGGAGTATTTCTCTTGTGATATATTTATCAACATTCTGTGATATCTGACCACTAAGGAGCAGGGCCTAAAATACAGGAGTGCATTTATTTTCAGATATTTCTATTTTTCAAAACAGTTTGTCTTCTCATCAGAAGGCATGTTTTATGGAAAAATAAGAAAAATATCCAGACCTTTTCTTAAATGTTCTCCTTACATAGAGCTCTGAAAACTATGACTAACTATTGTACAGATCTTGTATATAGAATCTCATTGATGGAATTGTAGTTGGATGTATTTCCGAAGTCATGTACATTTCAAGACTCAAGTGACTGTGATAATTACATGTATAAGGACTTATAGCCTCAATAATGTTAGTGTTGATGATGTGTCATGTAAATTAAGTATTAGTGATGAGAGACTCATTTAAGGTGCACTAGTATACATCCAGTTTTTACGCCATTTTCAAGGGGAAATAATTTTGTGACTTCCTGTTTGTTTCCCAGGAAAAGGAAACCTTTCCAAAAGGAATCTCTTCTAAAAGGAAAGAGTTTACCCCCATTGAGAAGGCAAAACACGTGGGAGAGTTCCTTCCTTAAAAGTGTTCCATTCACCTTCAACAAGTGTTGCATAGTCTAATTAGAATAGCCTCTCACATGATTCCAGTGAGATTGAATGACAGAACATTTTAGAAATGATTAATACCGTGACAGTTTCACTTTATTCACCCCTGGTTAACATACAAGGGATATTACGATATGAAACAGAGCTTTCAGGAAACGAAACAGTCCTAGTTACCGAATGACCTGATGACCAGGTAATTTGGTAGCTATGACTCTTTCGTTTCATAATAGCTCTTTTTCGTTTCTTATCATCCTTGAAAAAGTAGTTTACCGGGTGTGTTAATATGTAATTGTAAGGCTGTCAGTGGCAAGACAGAAATCATGCTGTTTGGATGTTACAGGCTGGCCACTCAAAGCATTTTGTGGCTTGCTGAATGCAAAGCACAAGTCACAACTGAGCTGCTGTGAAATGTATACTTTCTTTTGCCTGTGAGTGAAGTTATTAGGGCAAATAAACATTTATGTGAAAACAGGTTGCTCTTTACGAAAAGGTTTGCGATCAGACTATATATTTTTTTTATTAGAGCTGTTTACTCATTAATTTGACAGCATATTTCTGTATTGGGCTTTTCTGTCTTTGACCAGTCATATTGTCATGTCAAGAAACTATCTCCTGAGACTTTTGACCTGGATTTTCAGTTAATTTGGGCATTTCATTCCACATAATAAGGCTAAATATAGTGGTCTGCAATCCTTGTGAAAGTGAAGCAAAGACATATTGTGAATGTGCTATTATTACCGCGTGTCATGTGGTAGCTAGTTCATGTGACTACTGATACTTCTTATTGTATTACAGTGGCATGTTTGTAGTTGTGCCATTACATCAGAAGGGTTTGAACTTATTTTTGTATAACAATTATGTGTATTTGTAGTATGTATATGTATAACTACAGTATGTATACGTACAAGTAATTTATCAGTTTGACAAAAGAAAAGAAAAAATCCTGTGTGTTCTTACCTTATTTCTGATCCATTATAGAGGTGGACTTGAGAGTTACACAAACATCTGAGGAGCCTGCTAGATGTTACGTTTAAATGGAGAAAGTGATATAAGGATAACATACCCTTGCTGCTATGCATATTGATGTCAGGATCATGACATTATTAGTGGTAAACTTATATGAAAATCATACAATTACTATTTTCTCATCTGATCTGAATATTCATCTAAGTTGGCTTTTAAATTATTCGAGAGCAGAATAATTTAATATTACAGCTGGCTGTCAGGAGACACTCCCTAAACATATAGTTCCTTTCTGGAAAATAGTAAACACTTAAAGCAAAATAGTTGAATTTGCAAACAGTGTTGATCCAGATGAGGTGGCTCATAATGAAAAGCCTCATCTGGGTCTACATTGTTTGCCATCTATGGTCTTTGTCAGTTTGATATAGCTTCGATGAAATAAATTCCTTACATTTTGCAGATGTGAATTTTGTGGTCTGCTTTTTTGGCGCTTTAAAGGTTTATATTACTATCAATGCCTTTCACATTATTCGAACTAAAATGTTGTATAGTGGTAGAAAAGAACACTAGAAAATAGTTTAGTATAACGTGACTTCCATTTGTTTGTGGATTCTCTCAGCTATAAGCTTCTACAGTGCCTGCATTACTCCCCTCCATCACTATGATATGGATATGTTATAGTAATAAGCAACAGTAACAAATATCACTTTGTGTATTTTTTATTTGCTGAATGACATTTTAAACAAGAGCAGCATGCATCAATATCTTTTGATGCACCAAATACCACATTTATAACATGAACCCGACAAGCCTTCCATAATTTCAGCAGTATTTGACATGGTTATTTTGTTCATATTCACAACATAAATGTTGTTTGACAATAACTATCAATTTCCTATAACAATAAATGCCTTTGTAGACATACATGTACTTTCAGCACCAACAATCACATTACTTCAAGTCTGCAGATTTGCAAATTTCATTACTGTCTTCAAATTCTCAGTTTTATAAGAAAGTCTAGTGGTATGCTCTATAAAATTTGTGACAGAAGCACAGCATGGCATCTGCGAACAGAGATAACTCAGATCAGAGCTGTTTGGGCAAACAAAAATAAGTTCCCAACATAGATTTTTAGGATGCCTAGAATGGTGATGACTGGCTGATCACTTATGAACTCCGCAATCTAAGTATCTATTATTTTTAGCTCACCTGTTAAGGTGAGCTTATAGTATAGCCATGGTCCGTCGTCCGTCGGCGGCGTCGTCGGCGTCGTCGTCGTCCACACTTTTAAACACCAATATCTCCTACACCAGCAGGCCAATCTTCATCAAATTTTATGTGTAGCATTGTTGGGGTGGGGGATTGACTGCATAAGGTTTTAGGGCAGATTGGGTTGGAACTCTGGTTGCCATGGCAACATATAGCTCCCATAGACTTATAATGGGAAAAACTTCAAAAATCTTCTTCTCTGAAACCATGAGGCCCAGAGCTTACATATTAAGTATGTACCAATGTCTAGTGGTCCCCTACATAAATCCTGCCACCCATGCCCCTGGGGCCCAAATTGGCCACGCCCCGGGGGTCATTAGCTCCCATAGACTTACAATGGGAAAATCTTAAAAAAATCTTCTTCTCTGAAACCATGAGGCCCAGAGCTTACATATTAAGTATGTACCAATGTCTAGTTGTCCCCTACATAAATCCTGCCAACCATGCCCCTGGGGCCCAAATTGGCCACGCCCCGGGGGTCATTAGCTCCCATATATTTACAATGGGAAAATCTTAAAAAATCTTCTTCTCTGAAACCATGAGGCCCAGAGCTTACATATTTAGTATGTAGCAATGTCTAGTGGTGCTCTACATAAATCCTGCCAACCATGCTCCTGGGGCCCTAATTGGCCACGCCCCGGGGGGTAATAGCTCCCATAGACTTACAATGGGAAAATCTTAAAAAATCTTCTTCTCTGAAACCATGAGGCCCAGAGCACACATATTAAGTATGTACCAATGTCTAGTTGTCCCCTACATAAATCCTGCCAACCATGCCCCTGGGGCCCAAATTGGCCACGCCCCGGGGGTCATTAGCTCCCATAGATTTACAATGGGAAAATCTTAAAAAATCTTCTTCTCTGAAACCATGAGGCCCAGAGCTTACATATTTAGTATGTAGCAATGTCTAGTGGTCCCCTACATAAATCCTGCCAACCATGCCCCTGGGGCCCAAATTGGCCACGCCCCGGGGGGTATTAGCTCCCATAGACTTACAATGGGAAAATCTTAAAAAATCTTCTTCTCTAAAACCATGAGGCCCAGAGCTTACATATTTAGTGTGTACCAATGTCTAGTGGTCCCCTACATAAATCCTGCCAACCATGCCCCTGGGGCCCAAATTGGCCACGCCCCGGGAGTCATTAGCCCCCATAGACTTACAATGGGAAAATCTTAAAAAATCTTCTTCTCTGAAACCATGAGGCCCAGAGCTTACATATTTAGTATGTACCAATGTCTAGTGGTCCCCTACATAAATCCTGCCAACCATGCCCCTTGGGCCCAAATTGGCCATGCCCCGGGGGTCATTAGCTCCCATAGACTTACAATGGGAAAATCTTAAAAAATCTTCTTCTCTGAAACCATGAGGCCCAGAGCTTACATATTTAGTATGTAGCAATGTCTAGTGGTGCCCTACATAAATCCTGCCAACCATGCCCCTGGGGCCCAAATTGGCAACGCCCAGGGGTCATTAGCTCCCATAGACTTACAATGGGGCCAAGAGCTTATGTATTTAGTATGTTGCAGTGTATGGTGTCCTCTACATAAATCCTGCCAATCAAAACCCTGGGGTCCAAACTAGCCACACCCCATGGGGTCATCGAATCCTGTAGAATTGCAGCCTGTTTATTAGCTTACCTGAGCTGGAAGCTTACATTTTATAACTCAGGTGAGCGATCGTTGCCCTTGGGCTACTTGTTAAATATTACTTGTGGATTAGCTCATTCCCTTTTTTCAAGGAACACTGGCTTTAAGGAGTGTAGGTCATAGGCCATTTTTACAAAGAGAAACGAGTTTTGTGACTTCCTGTTTGCTTCACCTTCTAAAATGGGATCTACTTTAAAGGCAATAAGTTGCTCCTGTAGAGCAACTTCTTTCCTTTCAGAGATGACCCCCAATGTGATGGGAGACAAAAATGAAAATGGCAGAGTTGCTTCCCCTTAAAGTGTAGCCCCTTTTTCTTGACAACAACAAATCTAATCACTGTCAGATTTATTCAGCATTTTATCTTTGAGCTTCATATTGGAATACAAACAGCATGAGCAAACTGTAGACTCCAACAAACTATTACTGTGGAGGAATCTGATCAGAAATTGCACTGTATACCATCACATCAACAATTTTTACACATCCCTGATAGTGCTACCAACCAGATCAAGGTTTCACAGTAACTGGTTATTGAGTCCTGATACTTTGGGTAATATCTGTATCAGTATCAGGGTGTATTAAATCGGAGATTCATTGGTGTAAAATTATACATAGGAGTGTTGTTGTGAGATCCATATGGCTCATTTGTAATAGAGCCGTAACTGTCGTCCATACGTATATCCGGCTTGCCAGGATGCTCCATTCTCAACTGTTGTATCTGCTTTAACAAGGCTTTGGCTTCCTCTCGGGTCTGAAAATTTGAACAAATATTAAGAGGACAATGTGAAAAGATACCTCAGGCCACGTGATCAGCAAAATTCAGACCAACCTGTGGATCTGCAAAGACTGTTCAACTATGCTTTTCACAATATAGATCCTTGATTCACAGACTGACTTTGCAGTGGGCATGTTCCATAAGCACCATTTGTCCAACTGCAGCTTAAGGTATGTCAGTATGCCTTCTTGTTTAAGAAATAGATCAGCTCTAGCAGTGAATTGTTGAGTAATAATTCACTGTTTGGAGGTCAGTTGTAAAGTAGATCATACCACGAGCGCAGAGCGCGAGTGATATATCTACTTACAACTGACCGACAAACAGTGAATTATTACTCAACAATTCAATGCTAGAGCTGAACTATTTCGATTCTAACTCTCACAAACGCTGAAAACCTATTCTTTTCATTCAAACCCTCCCAACCTTCTTGCCAGAGCGTTCGTGCTCCCGCCAAAATTCTTAACTGTATCTAAGATAAATGTACGTTTTTATGGCGATTTTATGAAGAAAAAGAGACTTTACACTGTCTTACGTCTCAAAACGTCACAAACTTACGTCAGTAATTGTAGTGACGTCAGCGCTTAGACTCACGCTCTCCATAACAGTGAATTGTTGCAGAATAAAACACGGCAACTTTCCATTGCTTCTATAGGCGCACTGTGTTAGAATTCTCATTTTTACAAAGGGTGCAACTTTTATTTATATTTTCTTATTTGCTTCCCTGGACAACAAAGCTCTTTCTAGTTGTATGTACTCTTAAAGGAAAGATTTGGCTCCTAGTGGCAGAGAGGAGGAGGCAAAAATTATAACTGCAGAGTTGCTTTCCTTGAAAATGTACCCATTTACCTCATGAAATGCTATAAAATTTCAAGCAGCACATCTGTTGGAGTGTGACAATGCAAACTGCAAATTACCGAAATAGTAGAGCACATGCAAGTTGTTAATATTGGCATGCAAAGGTCACTGAAACAATAGACATATATTTGTGCCTACCCTCATTAAGCTTTCTCCATTATTGTAAAAAAAAAAGATTTCTCTATAAAAATGTTGCGGCCTATTTGAACATGTAAATATTATATAGGAGTCACGACATGACAAAACCAACATAGTAGCATGTGTGCCCCGCAAAGACTCATATCAGCCTGGGGATCTGCCCAGTCTGATCAGAGTCTTCACTGTTCACATTGAGGTATTTTAACCCTTAGCTACCCTTTAAGCACCCAGCAGAGACTGATCAGACAGGGCATATACCCAGACTGATCTGAATCTTTGCTGAGCGCACAAATCACTTTGTTGGCTTCATCATGTTTAAGCTCATAGTATACATTACCTCAGTAAATTCTGAACATTTCTGTGCAGCAGCCTGAGCAGAGTCATAGTTTCCTTGTTTAAGATGATAGTTTGCTAAATACTTGTAGGCCTCACTTTGTGCTTCATAGCTAAATGTCTGAAGACATAAAACAGAAATACAGCATATAACAGCCTTAATATTCTCAAAACCATTATGCTTCTTGGCACTGCTGTAATATTGAATGGAATAAAATGTACAATTACTTAAAGGCTGTTAAAAGTAATTCTTAATGATTTGTATAGTGAGTGAACTCTGGTTTAACTTCCGAGCAACACATAGGTCACTTGGACTGAGAAAGTGAACTTGCAACCCCCTGGATTGAGAGCCTCAAATAAGTTGTATGTCGAAACACTTTTTCCTTTGTGTATCTCATCATTTTTCATAGGAATGTGTGAATCTTTGACTCAATTTAATTCTAGTTTCTGTGCATCTTACACATCAATATTGTCGAATAAAAGTTTAATCTAGATGAATTACATGCAGGTTGTAATGGATTACTCCGTGTGACCTGATTGATAACCTAACTGAAGCCAGTATTTCGAAGGAGCAATTTGATCAGTCTGCCATGTTGATCATCCTGACAGAAGTTTTGTAAGATTCCACAATGGCTAATCTGGACTTCTAGCAGAACTTTCTATCCATTCAACATTATGAAATCTTAGTCATATGAGCTGCGAAATGATAAAACCAACAAAGTGATTGTGCACCCAGCACAGACTCAGATGAGCCTGGGCATCTGCCCAGTCTGATCAGTCTTTACTGTTCGTATGGAGGTAGTTTAGACCCTTAGCTATCCCAAGGGCTAAGCAAAGAGTCTGATCTGACTGGGCGGAGTCTGCGCTGGGCACACAACCACTTTGTTGGTTTTATCGAGTCGCAGCTCATATGACTAAGATTTCATAATGAATGGATAGAAAGTCACAGAAAAGGAAAACAATGTGAGCTCCCACACAACAACACCAACAAAGTAGCATGTGCACACAGGGAAGACTCAGATCAGCCTGGGCATCCTCCCTGGCTGATCAGAGTCTTCTCTGTCCGCATGGAGGTAGCTTAGACCCTTAGCTACCCTGTAAGTGCTAAGCAAAAGAGTCTGATCTGACTAGGTGGAGTCTGCACTGGGTGCACAACCACTTTGTTGGTTTTGCTTGTGTCCTGGATCATATATCTAAAATGAATAAGCTGCAACAGTGCAAAAAGGATGCTTAACCCAATGCAAACACAGCAAAGGCTCAGACCAGCCTGAGAATCTGTACCATCTGCAAGGGGTGCAACGTATTACGGCTTTTACGGTCAATAGGTCGAAAATATATCGCCACAGGTCAAAGATGGCGTCATAACGTATAAAATTTGTGAATTTTGTTTGACAAAAATACAAAGTAAGTATGTTTGCTGGCTCTGAAATATTACATTACCTAGCGCAGGATGTGGAGAAATTATGCAGTATCTCTGAAAAATTGGCCGTATCTTCTGATCTTTCCTCAAACTGTTGTGATGTCCGGTCAGCTGCGAAGCTCGAATCGACGAGAAAATCGGAACCGATTTTGACCTTTATAAACTCACGCTTAGCAGCGAAAATCAGGTCATTTAGGATTTAATTTCAGTGTCTATATCACTAAAACGATAAGCCCCAAAGTCTTTGCCTAATTTAACTCTAAGAGCACCCCTCCATCTCGAGGAATCAAGGTTTATAGGTCGTTTGCGAAAAAGTGGAGGGCAAAAAATTGATTTGATTTCTTTACTACTGAATAAATTTTCATGAAACTTTGCAGACCTAAATCTTTTACCCATACGAACTCCTGCAAGGAAACTCAGATTTTTTTGACAGTTAAATAAAAACTTGTCAGATCAGTTACATGTTAAAATCTGTCCCTTATCTTTGAAGTTTTACGCTTGGTTGGTGCAGTTTTTGGAACAGCCAGTGTTGTACAGACTATATTCCTTATATGGACATTTACTTATATATAGGAGAAAGACTTGAGAAAATCCTTTTCAAATGATTGGCCAATTATCTTTAAAGCCTCTTGTGCACCCAGTAGTGAGTGAACACATTTCAGACCACATGGTATTTTGTGAATGGATAATAGTATTAGTATAGTAACTATAGAACAATAATGGCTGTTGTACCATTATGGTTACCTCCTGTGTAAGGATGGCATAAAACTGAGAAGAAAAATGGTAATGGTCAATAGGGAAACTTTTTATTCAAAGGTCGAAAAATTATACATTTTCTAGCATGAGTTCGTATAGGTAACAGATTATGATATGCAAAGTTTCATGAAAATCTATTCAGTATTAAAGAAATTATATCGATTTTTCGCCCTCCACTTTTTCGCAAACGACCTATAAGCAATTTAATGTTGCTTCTGGTCAATTGTAGGACACTTATGTTGTTTACTGGTCAATAAGTAATTGCAATCAGCACTTATAGATAGCCTCACTTTCGTTTCAGAATCAAGATTACTGAATGTCCCATAATACATGCGACTATTCCTCGGTTTAATGTCTCGTTTATATAGGCATATATCAAAACCTGTAATATCAGGCCTCATACTTTTCAGGCTTTTGCAGGATTTCAGGCTTTCATTTATTGAATATTACTTGATTTCAGGCTTTGATTTTTAAGTTTTCAGTGTTTTTTCTGCTTAAAAAGGGCTATTTTAGGCTGCGAAAGCAGGCATTTCAGGCTTGGAAGAGCTTTGTCAGTATGAGGCCTGAATATACGTTGCAGCATTCAGAGTAGGTATGTTTATGTTTTCGGTAGTAGTTCGTTCTCTTGGCCCTGAAAAGCTGTAACTAAAATTGTGATCGAAAAGCTTCTTTTTGGTATAATTTGGTGCCTAAGAACACAATACATTTAGAAAAGAAGTATTATAGCAGGATTATGTCTACATCTTGAATTATTTCAGCATTTTCACGGTTACTGTAGCTTTTGTGCATGTTTTGTCAGTACTAGAATTTCTGCACTAAATTTTTGCACAAAAAAAATGTAAATGCTCTTACATCCTTTTTAAGCCAACGTTTCGAAAACTTCAAAATATTAAATCCTGCTGCTTTATATTGCAAAATATGAGAATTAGTACCAATCAGAAGCTATAACACATAACATAAGATTTCCAGGGCCTTTAATTTACTCCTGTACTATGAAAAATGCTTAACAGAAAAGTTGGAGCGAAAAAGTTGTAAGTGCATAATCCAGATTTTTCTTCCTGGAGAGAACATACTGGAGAGTAATCATCCTGGAGAGAACTCACTGGAGAGTTTTCATACTGGAGAGAACTCCGAGTCACTGGAGAGTTCTCATACTGTAGAGAACTCCGACTCACAGGAGAGTTCTCATACTGGAGAGAACTCACTGGAGAGTTTTCATACTGGAGAGAACTCACTGGAGAGTTTTCATCCTGGAGAGAACTCACTGGACATTTTTCATACTGGAGAGAACTCACTGGAGTTTTCACACTGGAGAGAACTCACTGGAGAGTTTTCTCTCTGGACAGCAATCACCGAGGAGTAATAATTGTGGGGGTTATTTATTAATTAATATCTCCTGATGAAATTTGAAATCTGATGTTTACTTTTTATCTCAGAACAAGACTAACCTATTTCCGGCTATTAACATTTTCGGGCTTCTCCTGCCTTCAGATATCAGTTTTCTACCTTGAAGCATTTTTATGCTAAGCAAAGTCATCAGTATGACTTATTTCTTGTTGCAGTTCAGTTACAGACCTGCAAAAATTCACTTCAGATTTTAAGGCAGAATAAAGAGGGTGGGGTAATTTATACCAATTTTAGACTTAAATTGCTTTACATTCAACAAAGAAATGTGCCATATTCAATCTTAAACTTTTAGATTCAATTCTGGCAGAGGCAGAATAGGTTCTAATTCTCATATTTTGCAATATAAAGCAGCAGGATTTAATATTTTGAAGTCTTCGAAACGTTGGCGTAAAAAGGATGTAAGAGCATTTACACCTTTTGGTGCAAAAAATTTAGTGCAGAAATGCTATTACTAACAAAAATTGCACAAAAGCTACAGTTACTGTGAAAATGCTGAAATAATTCAAGATGTAGACATAATCCAGCTATAATACTTCTTTTCTAAATGTATTGTGTTCTTAGGCACAAAATTATGCAAAAAAACCTTTTCGACCACAATTTTGGTTACAGCCTTTTTGAGCCAAGAGAACGAACTACTACCGAACACATAAACATCCCATTTAAATCATTATCAGGAGGTTTGATTTATAATTCATTTGGCATCATTGCTCAGGATAGGGGTGGGTTGCATATTGTTGCATAGAATCCTGTGTTGTCACTTCAGAATTACCACATCTGAGTCAGCTAGTTTGAGTGGTACTGATGAGGGATCAATTCAATGTTTTCCTTAGGAAATGTTAAACGCTTCTCAAACCCCGCCCCTTATCTGGAGCTATGCGGTCTCTGATTGTCGTCATTCAATATGCTAGTCTGTTTTGAAGTCTATACCTCGGCTAGAGGTCTTGGTCTTTAATAAAATCTTCACAAATCTTCTTCACTTCCTGCTCTGAATGTCACAGTATCCGAACGCAGCGTACCATCTCTTCCGGTTTTCATAGCGTCGAATCGAGAGTACAAACATTCGCTTATAACCAGTAGTCGGAAAGCATTGTGTTTTGAGATTTTATCTGGAATCTGCTGCGTCATTTATGCTTATTCAGCTTTGGAAATGTAAAGAGGTAAGTTTAATATAATTTGCTCTTCGGTCTTTTACTTCATTGCCCTGTACAATGTCGTGTATGGGTGGATAGTAAATGGTACAGTATTCAAATTGCCCTTGGCATGATTCTAAAACCATTTTGAGCCTTTTCTTACATGTTTTATAAAACTCTTTAAAACAAACGGAAGACGTTATCAATCTACAGTTTGTTAGTTTTGATAATAGGATGATTGCTAGGTTTTGCACGACACAAACTCGTGTTAAATTATGCTGTTTGGAATAAAATTTCTGTGACGGCCATGAGTTTTTCATTGTACAGGGTAATAAAGTAAAAGACCGAAGAGCAAATTATATTAAACATATCTCTTTACATTTTTGAAGCTGAATAACTATAAATGATGTAGCAGCTTCCGGATAAAATCTGAAAACATAATGATTTCCGACTACTGGTTATAAGCGAATTTTGTACTCTCGATTCAACGCTATGAAAACCGAAAGAGATGGTACAGTGCGTTCGGATACTGTGAATGTTGCAACGTATATTACAGGTTCACAGTATCCAAACTCACTGTACCATCTCTTCCGGTTTTCATAGCATTGAATCGAGAGTACAAAATTCGCTTATAACCAGTAGTCGGAAATCATTATGTTTTGAGATTTTATCCGGAATCTGCTGCGTCATTTATAGTTGTTCAGCTTCGAAAATGTAAAGAGGTAAGTTTAATATAATTTGCTCTTCGGTCTTTTACTTTATTACTTTGTACAATGAAAACCTCATGGCCGTCACAGATATTTTATTCCGAACAGCTTAATTTAACACGAGTTTGTGTCGCGCAATACCTAGCTACCATCCTATTATCAAAACTAACAAACTGTAGATTGATAACGCCTTCCATTTATTTTAAAGATTTTTATAAAACGTGTAAGAAAAGGCTCAAAATGGTTTTAGAATCACGCCAAGGGCGATTTGAATACTGTACCGTTTATTATTCACCCATACAGGACAATGTACAGGGCAATAAAGTAAAAGACAGAAGACAGCAAATTATATTAAACTTACCTCTTTACATTTTCGAAGCTGAATAACTATAAATGACGCAGCACATGCCGGATAAAATCTCAAAACATAATGATTTCCGACTACTGGTTATAAGCGAATGTTTATACTCTCGATTCGACGCTATTGAAACCGGAAGAACTGGTACAGAGAGTTCGGATACTGTGAGGTTTTTATATATGCCTTTATAAACGAGAAATTAAACCGAGAGATAGTCACATGTATTATGTGACATTCAGTAATCTTGATTCTGAAACGAAAGTGAGGCTAGCTAAAAGTACTGATTGCAATTACTTATTGACCAGTAAACAACATAAGTGTCCTACAATTGACCAGAAGCAACATTAAATGGCTTAAACCTTGATTCCTCGAGATGGAGGGGTGCTCTTAGAGTTAAATTAGGCAAAGAATGTGGGGCTTATCGTTTTAGTGATATAGACATTGAAATTAAATCCTAAATGACCTGATTTTCGCTGCTAAGCGTGAGTTTATAAAGGTCAAAGCTTTGAAGAATCCTGCCCTATATATCTGGACTATATGTACATGTATGCACCGACTCATCGTTTTATCTTGTGTTAAAATCCTGTCTCTTATATGTTACAAACGGAAAATCTGTCAGAGTTTCTTCAAAATGGCTGTCGAATGATTAATTCCGTCACCCACACTATGACGTATGTTGTAACCCCTGTATCAGTATCACTTGGAAATTAGAAGCTTCTATTAAAGGAAGCATTTGCTTCCCTAGGAATCAAATGCTTTTCTTTAAGAATAACCCTCAATTAAGAGGAAGATGTGCAAGGACTATCTCTAGAAATTATATCCTTTCCCCTTGAAAAGAAGTATATTTTCTGAAGATTGCGATAGCCATTAATTTTACAATGCCCTGACCAACCGCCAATTCCCTGCCTCTTCCCTGACCTGGAAAAAATTTCATTTTCCAGATGTTTTTCCCTGACCGTGGCAACCCTGCAAATGCTCAAGACTACACGGATTTACAGAAGTCGTCTGAGCCTTCGCTGTTTGCAGACATATTAAGCCACCTTTATGCTTGTCACATGACTCTTACCCCATGGATGTTGGCATTATTGATGAACTCTGTGTAGGCTCCGGCTGCCTGGTCTTCTTCTGTCAGTCTCTCATGTAATCTGAAATTAAGGTAAATGGCTACACTCTCAGGGAAAGTAGCTCTGATATTTTCATTTTTGCCTTCTTTCTCCATGGGGTCAACTCTTAAAGGAAAAAATTTGCTCCCGTAGAAGCAAATTCTTTACTTTCAGAGAACCCCATTTTGGAAGAGCTTTGGCAAACAAGAAGCTGTCCCCTTTGTAATTAAATCATAGCAAAACCACTGTGATACTGCGCCACTGCACACTCATTTCGCTCGTAATTCTTTGCTAATTTATTTACTTAAAACGTATGTGGGCAAGGGGCAGAGTTAGATACCCCCTTGGAGCCTAATTTTGATATCACAAGAGGCTTTCATTACTTCTATCATTAGTTGCAAGTTTCAGAAAAATCTATATCACTCATGATTTTATAAAGATTTAGTAATCGTTTAATTTATCTATATGGGGCAGGGGCAGATAATCCACACGGAGTAAATTTTGAGCAGCACATGAGGCATTTATTACTCTGATCACTTGCTGTAAATTTCAGAAAAAAATGCTTTGAACTCTGATTTTATATAGATTTTTTTTCATGATTTTATACAAGTATATAGCCCCTGGGCAGGGGCAGATAATTCATGAGGACAAAAATTTTGTGGTAACACAAAGCTGTTGTTGCTTCAATCATTTTCATGAAGTTAGACCATGATACTCTTTATAGTAAAGCAACTAGAGGCCAAGTGCCATAACTCTGTAAGAATTAATCGAAATTTGTCCATTAACAATCCCAAGCAAGAACTCTCAGGACAAATGCATATGCAAGATTTGAAAAAAATCAATTCACTACTAAAGTTATCGAACGGAAACAGAGTGCAGGCAGACGGGCATATGTACGATGGACGGACGGATGGACAGACACACGGACGGCCAATGTGAAAACATAATACCCTGCCACTAATGTGTGGAGACTTTTGAGATGTACCCATACACTTAAATATGACTCCCCGAGATATGTCAAAATATTGGAAACAAAACTTAAGCAATGTTTTCTTCATCTTCAAATAAATACATCTACTGATATCCCAGAAATTTTGGAGAGTCTGAGAGATGAAAAATTCATGATGGAAGATTGTCCTACAAACGTTCATATGTCAATAAAATATTTCCATCACATAGTAATAGTCAACTACGTTTATTTTTTTAAATATTAGCTGAATAAAAGTAACAGCAGCATGAACAATATTTTCATTTTACTGCAGCACACAAAGACAGCATACACTGCTTGACACAGATACTATAATTCAGGAGAAATCTTTCCTAACTTTCCAGTTAACTCTGATGGATGGATGGCTAATGATATTTTTTGTCCTTTTCAAAAGTATTTCAGTCATATCAGGACCATGGGAGGGAGATGATGGAAGTCTGAGTGCAATGAGACCCCAAATACAGCTGAAGATTGACACCTCCAGCAGGTATCAAACCCAGGACCACTAGATCAGGTGGCCAGCACTTAAACCACTGTTGAGCAACCAGGGCTCCAGTGAACTCAGAAAATAAATCCTAAATCACTTATAAGGGGAACAATGTATATTTCCACTGAAAATGAACTATGTCAGAATTATCTTAAGAGACCCAACTTACTTTGCAAGTTTAAAAAGTGAAGTTTCTTCAATATCTCCTATCCTGTGAGCTTTCCAGAAACATTTCTTGGCCTCCTGTAATCTGTCTAGCTTCTCGTAGCATTCTCCTAGAGCCATTATCATCCTAGAGTCATTGGGTCTGCAAACACAAAGACTCTTTTCCTTCAAATTCTTTCTTTCAGCAGATGAAAGAACAAGCATAAAATTTGCCCTAAGATTCTTTCAGACAAATAAAACTGGATACTTTGACAACACATATTATTCCTTAAGGTCAAGAATACGTAAATGGCACATACATAGAATTTTTTTAAAATTTGCACAGCAGTGCATTTTCATAAGCTACATTGAATTGTGCAATAAAAAAGATAGGTCACCGAGTTCGTTTAGTCACTAGATCAGATTGAAAAACATGAAATTTTGAGGCCGTTTCCATTGACGGCAATGGGAATGCGATGAAAAAACTCAGATTTTAAAATTTAAACGTACACAGCTTGTTTACCACTACATAGATTTTTTCAAAAACTGATATTTTATGTCGCAGGATCTGTCGATTAAAATGAGGTAAGGAAAGTCCTTGACTACCGAGTTCGTTTTTCAAGTAGCGCTTGTTAAGCAAGCATAGGTATGTATAAATTTACGCCATTCCGCGACGTCATTTTATAAGCGACGTTGCAGTTGTTTACTGGCGACCTTATATGACATGTTAAGACCGTTATGAGAATACCGAAAGATGAGGACTAATAGGGTTCTCATGATGAATGCCTTAAGCTTCGTTCACACGGGCAAAGTTTCTGTGACAAAGTAGGTTTGGAAAAAAAAAAATGCTCGTGTGAATAAAAAAATACGCCACGTTTTCGTTGCCAAATTTGTATGGTAAAGTTTTTATGACATACAAAATTTGTCCGTGTGAACAGAAAATTTGTCATAGAATATGTAACAAAGAAACTAGCTATGGAGATAAGCACAGAAAACTTTGCTCATAATCAAATCGGTTGATTTTGAACAAAGTATATTTAACAAAGAAAATGTGGCATGGTTGGCCGTTCTCATGGGCAAAGTTTATTTGTCCAGGTAACCTTGACAAATATTGTTCGATCATGTGAACACAGCAGCAAATATTCCCTTGCAAAAGTTTATTTGACAAAGATTCCATGCCACATTTTTCTTTAACAAATAATTCGCTCCATGTTAACGCAAAATGTTTGGCAAACTTTCTTTGTTAAAGATTCTGTGACAAAGGAACTTTGGTGGCTTGAACGAGGCTTAAGTGAAAAAAAAATATTTTTCCAACTCTCGTTAACAAAAATTAGTAAAACTTGCAAGCACACTTCTAACAGTAATATGGTTACTGCAGCCGACACGACTGAGCCGCACATAAAAAAAAATGCGTCACCCTAAATCACAAAATGCGCCGTGCCATGACAAAATGGGTTCTTTGGGGCATATACGGTCAGCGGAAGCTCAGATCAGTGTGCGCACCCGCCCAACCTGACCAGAGCCTTTGTTGTCCTCTGGTACAATGATTCCGTGAAGAACAGCGAAGAGGATTATTAGTCTGTGCGTATGCGCAGGCTGATCTGTGTGCATGTATCATATTACAGACGACTCGTGTTCTGTCGGTGTGGCTTATGGTAGTCAGATAAAATTGACTTTTGGACAGTATTTCAGTCATATCGAGATGATGGTAAGTTACAAAGTCAACTTCCAAATCCACTGTCGGCGGAATAGGTAAAGACTTCTTGTAGCGTAGTGGCCGTAGGGTTGGTTGGTTGATTTGATGCTTAACGTCCACTGTAAACAACTAAGGTCATGTCGGAACGGTCAGTTAACCTAACCACACTATTCCTGGGCAGGCTTAGACCTCCTAAGCGGTTAACCAGTACTAAGTGCACATACTTTCGCCAGTAACTGACAACTGCCCTTCTTGAATCAGCGGAAGGAGAAACGAAAGTATGTGGCCAGACCGGGATTCGAACCCAGGACCTCTGACTTACGAGTCAGGTGTCCTACCGATTGCGCTACCCGGCCCAGCAGTGGCCGTAGGGGCGGTGTGAGTAAGAGGCCCGCTATATCTTTGGCAACGGCATACAACAAGTGGAAGAAATATTCAATCATTCTTATTTTGTAATCAAAATAAAACTTTCGATGTCCAGAAAGGATATGTGTATTAAAATCGCAAAAATTGGCATTATAATAAATATTACATTCCGATCCCATAAAGCTCTAAAATCAGCTGGCATACATTTACTTGGTTTATTAATTATTTCGGATGCGCAGTTCCACCGGCGCCGCGGACGTTAAGACGCAGACGGTTGCGGGTTCCAATCCGGATTTGGCCAGTTAGTGACTGGAAAAGTCTCTTTGTCAAGCCAGCAGTAAATGGGTAGCTTTTTCAAATCAGGGAAGGATAACGCAGCGAAAGGAGAAACTTTGGGCTCTGCTTTTCCTATGTGCGTCTGAAAAGTCCTGTGAGCCCTGAAAGCAGGAAGGGAACATGTATTCCGGCCAGCCTTAAATTGTTACACACATGAAACTCTGTCAGTCTGTCCTCTCTCTCTCTCTCTCTCTCTCTCTCTCTCTCTCTCTCTCTCTCTCTCTCTCATTAATTTTGTAAGAATAGGGCCTACAATTATGTTGATGAAATAACTTCAAACATACAGGAAAAAAAAGAACACTGCAATATCAGCAAAGGGCTTGAATAAACAATGACAACAACTCCGTTTTCTCCATGTTTGACGTTATTACTGAATGTCCGATGGGGCCGCCTTATTGAAAATTACACTGACTAGGAAGTATTTTGTGATGTAACGTCCTTCGCGACGCACGTAATTAATTGCGCCAGTCGTTTACGTATTCTTGAACTGTCTTAGCTCAGGTGGTTCTCATGAGGGATACAACAAATGCTTTTGAGGAGATTGCAAAATAACGGTCTTACAAGTACCATCCAACTCTAACCCCTGCCCCTATCTGCAACTCTCACCAGGAGCTTGATCCGAAGAAATCACTTGTGATTTAAAATTTCCCAGCACTATCACTACTTCTGCCCTTGAGAAAGTAAGCACGGGCGCTTGTATATTTTACCACCCCCCATTGAAACTAAACTTATTGCAAAACTGTAACCCACTTGATAAAAGATGGACCTAAGGATAGATAAACAGGTAAGACACTGAACTATTACCCTCAACAGATTTATATGGTGGGGGTATAAAAATGTTTGTTTCCGTTATGTGCATAGTTAAGAGATGTGACACATGATTATAATAGTGCAACATTTTCTGGTCTACATCGTTCGTGAGTTGAACATCATGAATTACCAGACCATTCTAATATGAAATTGAAAAACCTTGAATTCAACATGAATTACTATACATTTCTTACCTTAATTTTTGTGCTATTCTGTAGTAATACAGGCAGTAATATGGCATATTAAGAATTTCATATGTCTGTCCAAGACCATACCAGGCTCTATAATCTCTCTTATTTACCTCTGAAAACAAAATTTACCATTTAAACCCAAGTACCAAATAAGAAAAAATATCTGTATCTGTAAACAGTGTAGAACCAGATGTGAAGGATAATCTGGTTCGGCACTATTAGCTTCTATTTATAAAGAACACTATTTTTATGTCAGACATTACTTCTGCTGAATTTAATTCAAGGTGTATGGGTCATATTCAGGCAAAACAACTCTTCCGATCCATTTTAGTAATGATCAATTTTATAAGGAGCACATTTTTACTTTAAGACCTAATCCCTGTCTGGAAGAAGCAAACAGGAAGTCATGAAAGCTTTTCTCTCCAAAATTTGGCAGAAAAAAAAATGCAGGTATGCCAATTTACTTAACATAGACAGAGAGTCCAAGACTTTTAAGAATAAGTCTGCCACTTACACCATGCTGCACCCACTGTAACACCCTTATCCTAAACATCAACACCCCACAATCATAATAATTAAGCCTTAACCTCTTAATAATAGTCTTTTAATTCTCAATATGACATAGCTTGGACTCAAAGACGTAATTTTTTGGTTTGCTTTTTGCCATTGTAAAAATTAATTGTCTAAATGTGGCCAAAAAGTTTTAATACCTATAGCCTGCCTGTAGGCCTGTATAGCAGCATTAGTATTTTTCATCTCCATAAACTCATGTCCCATCAAGGTCCAAGCTGAGAGGTAGAGAGGATTTAACTTGACAGATCTCTGGAAATATAGCACTGCCTTCTCATGTTGTGACCTCAGGGAGTAGTAGTTACCTGCAAGAAAATGACAAACATAAGAATCTTATCACATGTATATGAAAGAAATGAAGAATCAAATAGTGTCTCATATTTCTTCCATTATATGATGAGTGTTTTCGTCCTCCAAATCAACCCTAAAAATCTAGATCCCTCTTAGGGTCGAGTTGGGTAAATTTGGACAGCAGGTAAATTTGGACAGTGACATTGTTTCCTTTATATGTCAGTTGTTACGAATAAAAACAAAATTGGCTAGGCAAACAGTGAAAATCCTGATGAGACGGCTCATTATGAGCCATCTCATCTGGATTTTCACTGTTTGCAATGGTATGTCCGAATTTACCCAGTCTGAAGTTACCAGACTCGACCCTATAAGATGGATCTAGATTTTAGGATTGACAGCTATAAATAACTTGGGTAATTCTTGAGTGTGATATAACCCATTTTATAGCATTTTTTTATTTTATGGTAGACCATGTCAATATCCCTATCTCAATTATTTATGTCTATTTCAGTGCTATAACCCCCATAATGATTCTCTCTAAAGAAGGAAACCACTGACATGCATGACAGTTGTGCAACTGGCCAACCACTTAATTATCAAAGATGGCAGCAACTATATTTGCAGCCAGATGGAGAAACTTTTAAATGCTGTTTATTGCAGCCACTAATAAAAACCCATCCCAAACATCAAATACAGTAGTATTTCCAATAAATGCCTAGATGTTTGATTGATTATAGTACTACACAGTGAAAAACAAGATACAACAAAAGCAAAATACACACCTATGACACAGCAGGTCTCCACTCTAAATTTATCAATATCACAGCAGCTATGGGCCAGGTGAGCTAACTCATACCGCATTTCCTGTGAAAACATTGAAATTGTCATTCAGCAGATATGAATAAGAACACAACATATATCAACAATAAACAAACTCCTTATATACCTACAGGTTCAAACCTAAAAGCAGGCAAATCACAGAAAATATGTTCACAATAAGTACAAATGCAAAGTTTGAAAATGATCCATTAACAAGAGGCCAACGGGTCACTAAGCTTACCAGAGCTCTAGCTCAAAATTGCCATCACATTTGTATATGCTCATAATTGCTGTCACATTTATACAGGCTAATACAAATATACAACTACAGAGTCTCAGTCTGGCAATCTGTTGATAACAAAATATATAACTATTTTCCACATTTTGATTGCCCTGGCGACAAAAAAGGGTATCTTTCTAAGGATTTTTTGCTATTTATTTCTTTTGGTTGCCACGGCAACTTATCAAAATGAGCAGTGTGCAGAAAAATATACGACTGACAGAAGATCACTATAGGAATATTTCTGAAAATGTAAATTCAGAATATCTGCAATGGCTTAGCAATGAATCCCATTTTTTGTTGTTGTTGTTTTTTTTTTTTTTCATTATAAGTTGCCATACCAACCATGTCCTTTGAACAATGACAATGGCCAACATAAAATCTGTAATGGCTAGTATGATCAGTATGTCTATGAAGACTCTGCCTCATAATATACAGGGACTCTGAAACTGTATAAAGGAATGTTGTTTGTGTCACATTTCAAACATTTGGTGACACTTGGCCTATGGCCTTTATGCCTCTATGAACCTATCTATCCTACAAGTGCCAGTACCTTAATGAAGGTGCCAGTTTACTCAAGGCATACGTGCACTGTGGACATATTTCTAGTTTTGACACTTTTTCAGTTATATCTAGCCAATGAAAGGGTGACAATGAAAGGCTGTGTGCCCTGGAGTGCTGCTTAAAGTGGAGAAGAATTCCTCCTCCAGCAGGCATTGAACCCAGGCCACTAGTTAAGCTGGCCAGCACTTAACCAGCTCAGTTACCAGAGCTCCATTATAAAAAGCTTACCTTAACATATAGTAGATTAGAGTAAGTGTCCATATTTTCAAGTCTATAAGGATCTAACTTCTGTAGTTCTTTAAAAGAATTGAGAGCAGAATCCACATCTGCAGAAGAAATAAATATATACTTTTTCACTCAAATCTACAGTATCATCATTTTGTCAGTCAAGAGGACTGCTTGGTTTCATTAAATTTGCAAGAAAATGCTCAGCAGCCAGTACACATTGAAAATACTGAAAATGCCGTTTTTTTTTTTTTTTTTTTTTTTTTTTAAACATGCAAATACAAGTCAAATCTATCTTAACTGTGTTAAGCATAAATCAGCATTAAGAGCCCAAAATCTCATATCCAAAATTTCCCTTTTGAGAATAAAATTTCAGGCATTAAGTGAACACCTGCCTTTATCAAGCAGATTTAATCTTTCCCTTGTTATGAATATGGTGTTTAATTTGGTGTAAATATTTTCTTTTACCATGATTTTGTAGTTTTTAGATGTTTACTAGGTTTGAAATAAACAAGTTGTTTACATTGTACTTTAGACCATTCTGGAATAACTATTTTTAGTACTGAGAAAATATTAGAACTTTCTGTTGTAAACATTAAGAATCTTCTGGAATAAAATTATGTCAGAATTGAGTACTTTCTGATAAAATCTATTTCTGGTTAATTCCTGAATGTTCCTAGATAATATATAAAGAGCACAGGTTTTCAGTTAATCATCTTTGTAAACTTTCACCAGTCTATAGTTAAATAAGTTTATACCGGAATTTAAATATATTGGATTACTTTGTGACTTTCATTCCTGGATTTGGAAATATTCATGTGCTCATACAGACTTTATCTTCTGGGATCAGAAATTATTAAAGGACTTGTGTTTTAAATTCTGAGGGACATTCAGGCTAAATATGGTATTGTAGGTTACATATTTTCTTGATTAATTAAAGAGCTTGCTTAAAACTGGTTTGACTGTAAAGCAAATATTAGTCATAATAAACCTTTTGTAAGTAATATCAAATCACAAAAGATACACCATGGATTGTTCAACATATGTTATAATTTCTATGTATTGGGACTCCTAAAACCATTAATTTCCCATTTGTCCCAAATGGAAAATTAATGTTTTTAGATGTTCCAATATTTTAGCACATTAGGGTACCTCTCATATTATGAAATGCCACTGCCACTTGAGCAACAATATAGGAACTTTTATGGAAGCCATTCTCCTCTAATTCCTGGTATATTCTCAAAGCCTCATCATTGAGCTGAAGTTCTAGGTACATCTGAGCCAGGAAAAACTGTTTGATCCAGTGATCAGGAAGAGATAGGGATAACAACTGAAACAGATGAACTGTAATTATTAAAATAACCCCTATCATTTGAACTTTATTAACCAATTATTCTAAGGTGTATGGGCACACATTCACGTTTTTCTGCCATCTTTACCAGAGGAAACAACTATTGTTACTTCCTGTTTCCTTTCCTGGGCAACATAGTCTTTCCAAATTCTTTATTCTAAGAGTTGGTAATGATGGCAATATCAAAATGGCAGAACTGCTTCACTTTATATTTATATGAACACATTAAAAGACAAGTATTTTTATTTATCAGTGCGTAATAGTCCTGTAAAACTGTTTTCCTTTCAAAGAAATTTCCTGTGCTCGCATTCATAAGACATAACATGATCCCTAAGATATGAACAAGATGATTTTACTATCTGGCAATATACCAAAATACATGTCAAAAGAAATAGCTAGCCAAATGATCACTGCTGACAGTCAAGGTGTGTGTCTCCATCCCTATACTTTGGCCACACTTTTAACAAGGAAGACAGCTTTAACAGAATATGCTTCCCTGATTGGTGTATCCCTATTCCAAAGGGGGCTGGCTATTCTCAAAAGTAAGATTTTGAAAGGAGATTAATGCTCTTAAAATAACAAGAGGCACATATACAGCAGAACTTCAATGGCTCGAACCCTGATGGCTTGTTAACCTGCCTGAGAAATCGTTCCTGTGTCCCTAGAAGTCATTTTATATAGAAATAGGCCCTAGATGGCTAGAACTACCCTTGCTGGATCTTATTTTCATGGTCCCAAGCCTGTTTGAGCCACTGAAGTTCTGCGGCATCAATAATCTTGAAATCTTACCATCTCTCTGTCAGACACCAAGGGCACTAACTCCTGCCACGTACCCCAATGTAAGGGTTCTTTATGTATGGATTCTAATAAAATTTCTACTGCATCTTTTACTAGGTCTAATTTCTTCAATATAACACCATATCTGTTTGAAAATGAAAAAAAAGTTGGTCACGACAATCATGCTTCACTTAATGTAAGGTGAATGGATAAACTTACAGGAGAAGTAACTAAGCCATTTTCATTTTTCTCTCTCCTCAACTGAGGTCAACAACTACTGAAAGCAAGAATTCGCTCTTAAAGGGTCAACTCTGAAAGCATTTATTTACTCCTTAGATGAGCAAATTCTTTGCTTTGAGAGTTGAACCCAGCTGAGGGGAGACCCCATAAGTAGACCGTATTTTGGAGAGATTTTGCCATCCAAGGAAACAAACTGGAAGTCACATAATTTGTCCCCCCTATGCAAAAATGGTGGAAAAACATGGAAGTATGTTGATAGACTTTAAATATTTGACAGAAAGCCATAGCATGCAAGAATTCAGTGGAATGCAGGGTCTCACCTGTCACAGCATTGTCACAAAGCAGAGTTTTATGCGCAAACTAAATAAGTTTTACAACGCTGATAACAAAGACACCACAGGAAAAGTTATACCTATGTCTTGCATCTGCTATACGGTAGTAGGTCAGATAATAATGCAGAAAAAAGATCAAACTGTGCCTAAGATGGAATAATCACTGCTTACCAAGAGGTTCTGATGAGATGATGTAAAATTTATCAGAAAAGACCTTATCACTTACAGGTACAAAGCATATCCATCCAGTTCTTTCTGAGCATACTTCTTGTTCAGTTCTATTCTCAATGTCTTCAAATGTTCATTCTCTATACTGTCTGCAGGGCCTACAAAATGTATGTCATATATGAAAGAACATATAATTTTAGGTGTATGGATATACCTCCATGTTTTTTCTCCCATTTTTACAAAGGAGAACAACTTTAGTAACTTCCTGTTTGCTTCTCTGGCCAACAAAGGATCTACTCTTAAAGGTAAGAATTTGCTACAAGGGGAGCAAATTCTTTTCTTTCAGAGTTGAACCTCATGTAGAAGTAGACAAAACAGAAAGTGGCAGAATTGCTTTCTTAGAAAGTGTATCCATTCCCCTTAAAACCAGTCTGTGAAAGAAGTAACCTAAGAAATAAAGCTGATATCATGAGAGATTTTCGTTGTGGTAAGCTTAAGTTTAAACTTTATTAACCCTATTTCACTCAGAATGACCAACACTCTATAGAGTTTTGGCTGTTCTGAGTGCAATAGGGTTAATATTATATTTGGATTATACAGAAAGTCCAACAAACTTATTAATGCATTCTTGAAGGCACTTGAGATGATGTTCTGAGCGTTCATGTGGTAAAACATCCTGAGAACCCGCAGAAAACAAGGAACTTAGACGGGTGACTACTACCCTGTCACAACTCAGCGCCCAGGATCAAAAGACAAACACATGATAGTTCTGGGACAACCTGTCTTATTTAGTCCTGAAAAACGTTATGCCGTGGCCACAGCACAAAATTTTCATGCTAAACTGACAAATTGAAAATCAGCTTTTATCTGTCATCAAAGACTCCCTTTTTCAGAGTTTTGACTAAATCTATTTACAGGAGCATTAAAGTGCCTTCAGAAACTTGCTGCAGTCAAGTCTTACACGTCAAAGCAAAAGTAATGAAAAAGACTGATAATCTGAAATTTGCCTTTTGGTATGATTGTAAACGAAGACTCTAAACAAAGTGTATCATCTAAATCTAAACTGTCAGCTAGTCTTCGTTTGATTTTTTAACAGGTTTTAATCCTTTTCTAACATGTCTTAATGTATGTGACGAACTGCCACAAGTCTAAATTTCTTTAAGGGTAAAAGTAATGAATTCTGACAAAAGGAATAATGTTGGCTGGGATCAATTCTGATCTTAGGTATATGGATATACCCCAATGGTTTGGCCCCCATTGCTACAAGAGAAACGACTTTTAAGTTTAACAGAAAAGTAGGATAGGTAAATCCCTTCTCAGAAAGGGGCTACTCTTCAAGGAAAGTTTTTGCTCTCTCTAGAAAGCCCTTTTTTTCTTTCAATGGAAGCCAACCATGACAGGGAGGCAAATATTTCCATGCCAGAGCGCTCTCCCTTGTAGCTAGATCTATTAAGTGCTCCAGACAGAAAGGATTACAGAGATAATTTAGGGATAATTTTCCTTATTTCTCCATTAAAACAGATATTGTGACCCCTCATTAGAACCATCTCACCCAGATAATTCTAATGAGGTGTCACATAAGTTTTCATTGTGAAATAAGAAAACCTATCTCTGAACTACGTTCAAAACATCATCTGAGCCACGACACGACAAAACCAACAATGTGGTTGTGCGCCCAGCGCAGACTCAGATCAACCTGGGCATCCGTCCAGTTTGGCCACACTCTTCGTCAAGTGCTCAAAGGGTAGCTAAGGGTCTAAGCTACCTCCATGCAGACGGCGAAGACTCTGATCAGACTGGGCGGATGCCCAGGCTGATCTGAGTCTGCGCTGGGTGCACAACCACTTTCCTGGTTTTCTCGTGTCGCGGCTCATCTTATCTGGAGCTCTGGCATACATGTTTACAAACTCTGTTGTCAACTGACCTATTGAATCTGAGGCCTTATCAAGCTTTCTCTTTTCATCAGCCAAGTACCTTGAGTACATGTACAGAAAATAACACTTGGGACTGGTACAGTTCTCTAAGAAATAGCCCGCTCTGTCATACTCCTTCAGGTCAAAGTAGGTCATAGCCAGTGTAAACTGATCATACTCCTGCAGAAATTCCTGAAATTAATCAAGCAGATCTTTCAGAGAGAGGGATATACTCCATGTTTTTCTGCCATTTTTAAAAAGGGAGTAAACTTTTGCAACTTCCTGTTTGCTTCCATGAATGATAAAGCTCTCTGAAAAAAAGGGCTTTTTCTTAAAGGAAATTTTTTCCTTCTGAAAGGAGCAAATTGCTTCTTTTAATGGCAGTCCTGAATGAAATGGGATACAAAAACTTTTTAACAAGAATTACTTCCCGTGGAAGTTTTCTCATCACCATAACAGCTTGAATGCCTGCTATAAATACAAGGCATCGCAGGCGATACAAATCCCCTCACACAAGACTTCTTGCTCGAGATATTGTCATACCCTACATTTGTGTGAAGTTATTTTAAAATCCATGTAGGCGCTAGAGCGATGACAAATTTTTTCTAAAAATAGCTAGTGACCTTGACCTTTTAAGCGCAGCACCCTGAAAGTCGAACTTGCTCGAGATATTGTCTTGCCCTACATTTGTGTGAAGTTATTTTAAAATCCGTTGAGAAATGTAGGTGCTACAGCGATGACAAAGTTTTTCTAAAAATAGCGACAGTGAACTTGACCTTGGGCGCAGCACCCTGAAAGTCGAACTTGCTCGAGATATTGTCTTGCCCTACATTTGTGTGAAGTTATCTTAAAATCCGTTGAGAAATGTAGGTGCTACAGCGATGACAAAGTTTTTCTAAAAATAGCCACAGTGACCTTGACCTTGGGCGCAGAACCCTGAAAGTCGAACTTGCTCGAGATATTGTCTTGCCCTACATTTGTGTGAAGTTATTTTAAAATCCGTTGAGAAATGTAGGTGCTACAGCGATGACAAAGTTTTTCTAAAAATAGCGACAGTGACCTTGACCTTGGGCGCAGAACCCTGAAAGTCAAACTTGCTCGAGATATTGTCATGCCCTACATTTGTGTGAAGTTATTTTAAAATCCGTTGAGAAATGTAGGTGCTACAGCGATGACAAAGTTTTTCTAAAAATCGCCACAGTGACCGTGACCTTGGGCGCAGCCCCCTGAAAGTCAAACTTGCTTGAGATACTGTCTTGTCTTACATTTATGTGAAGTTATTTTTAAATCCGTTGAGAAATGTAGGCGCTAGAGCAGTGACAAAGTTTTTCTAAAAATAGCCACAGTGACCTTGACCTTGGGTGCGGCACCCTGAAAGTCGAACATGCTCGAGATATTGTCATGCCCTACATTTGTGTGAAGTTATTTCAAAATCCATTGAGAAATGTAGGCGCTAGAGCGCTGACAAAGTTTTTCTAAAAATAGCCACAGTGACCTTGACCTTGGGTGCAGCACCCTGAAAGTCGAACTTGCTTGAGATATTGTCATGCCCTACATTTGTGTGAAGTTATTTCAAAATCCATTGAGAAATGTAGGCGCTAGAGCGCTGACAAAGTTTTTCTAAAAATAGCCACAGTGACCTTGACCTTGGGCGCAGCACCCTGAATGTCGAACTTGCTCGAGATATTGTCATGCCCTACATTTGTGTGAAGTTATTTCAAAATCCGTTGAGAAATGTAGGCGCTAGAGCGCTGACAAAGTTTTTCTAAAAATAGCCACAGTGACCTTGACCTTGGGCGCAGCACCCTAAAAGTCAAACTTGCTCGAGATATTGTCATGCCCTACACTTGTGTGAAGTTATTTCAAAATCCGTTGAAAAATGTAGGCGCTAGAGCGCTGACAAAGTTTTTCTAAAAATAGCCACAGTGACCTTGACCTTGGGCGCAGCACCCTGAAAGTCGAACTTGCTCGAGATATTGTCATGCCCTACACTTGTGTGAAGTTATTTCAAAATCCGTTGAGAAATGTAGGCGCTAGAGCGCTGACAAAAGGTGAACATACGTACGTACGTACATACGTACGTACTTACGTACGGGACAAAACCTATATCCCCTCACCACTTCGTGGTGTGAGGGGATAATAATGTTACAACAGTTATCCTTAATATCGGGACTGCATAATCATTACAATTTATATAGGTTGATTATGCAAATAGATTTCAGATGATCTGACTTGGGCAAGCAATTCTCATGAAATGCTTTGTCTTTAGAGCTCTATGTAGGATGGACCTTTGATGATGAATCCAAGGTAATTCAGTGCTCCAGATAAGAAGGGGTAACAAGGATAATTTAGATATTGTTATGAATATGGTGTTTAAGTTGGTGTAAATATTTTCTTTTACCATGATTTTGCAGTTTTTAGATGTTTACTAGGTTTGAAATAAACAAGTTGTTTACATTGTACTTTAGAACATTCTGGAATAACTATTTTTAGTACTGAGAAAATATTAGACCTTTCTGTTGTAAACATTAAGAATCTTCTGGTATGAAATTATGTCAGAATTGAGTACTTTTTGGTAAGATCTATTTTTGGTTAGTTCCGGAATGTTCCTAGATATTATATAAAGAGGACAGATTTTCATTTAGATAATCTTTGTAAGTTTCACCAGTCTATAGTTAAATAAGTTATACTGGAATTTAAACATACTGGATTACTTTTGTGACTATTGGAAATATTCATGTGCTCATACAGACTTTATTTTCTGGGATCAGAAATTATTAAAGGACTTGTGTTTTAAATTCTGAGGGACTTTCAGACTAAAATAAGGTATCTTAAATTACATATTTTCTTGATTAACAAATGACTGTTTTATTTTGATGTACATGTAAATAAATTTTGTTAAGTTTAAAAACAGGCTTGTTGCTGGTTTACTTCCATCTTTTTGTTACCTCCGCCAGGTCGTAACAAATTGGGGGCTCGAGTCCGGGATTGAAATTTCTAGTGCATCAAATAATTCTGAATTAAAAAAAAAAAAAGCTTTCACTGTTATTCAAACAAGTAAAGCCAGCAAAAAGCAACCATGTCTTTTGATCTCAATGAATTCATTGCTGCACCTTCTCAGGAGCTGTTGAACTTGGCCAAAAAGACAGACTTATTGGATATTGCAGCACATTATGAATCATCTTCAGTCAAAAGGTCTATGTTAAAACATGAAATTAAGAATATTTTGATTCAGTTCTTTGTTGATGAAGAAATTTTTGATTCCTCTGCAACCTCTCACATTCTTGTAACTCAGACAGATTTGCAGATGAGAGAATTAGAAATTCAGAGACAACTTGAAATAGAAAAATTAAGGTTAGAGCATGAGGAAAGAATTAGGCTTGAAACATTAGAACCAGAAGAAAGGTTGCAGAGGCAAAAATTAGAGCAAGAAAAAGAAAGACTAGAACATGAAAAATTAAGGCTAGAAATGGAAGAACGAGAAAAAGAAAAAGAAAGAGAAATGCAAAAAGAACAATTAGAAAAAGAAAGAGAAATGGAAAAAGAAAAATTGGAAAAAGAAGAAAGAATTGAAATTGAAAAGGAGAAATTGAAATATGAAAATGAAGAAAAAGAGAGAGAAAGACAATTTCAAATTAGAATGAAAGAAATTGAAATACAAGACAAGGCTAAATCAAAATCTTTGCCTTTGGACTCAACCAAAGTTTTTGATGTTACTAAACATATCAGACTCGTTCCTCCATTTCAAGAAAAAGAAGTTGATAAATATTTTCTTCACTTTGAAAAAGTATCTGAAAATTTGAAATGGCCAAAAGAGCATTGGACTTTGCTTCTTCAGAGCGTTGTGATCGGCAAGGCTCGTGAAATTTATACTCAACTTTCTCTTGAGCA
This sequence comes from Ctena decussata, assembly GCA_963989385.1. NCBI lineage: Eukaryota > Metazoa > Mollusca > Bivalvia > Lucinida > Lucinidae > Ctena > Ctena decussata. Next base: position 122,862,968 of record OZ022498.1, read on the forward strand.
GAGCTCAGATTATGACAAAGTAAAAGAAGTTATTCTTAAGGCTTATGAGTTGGTCCCTGAGGCTTACAGGCAGAAATTTAGGAACTGTAGAAAAGAAAATGACAAAACTTATGTTGAATTTGCTAAGATAAAAGAGCAGTTATTTGATAGGTGGAGCTCATCAAAGAAAGTGGGCTCTGATCATGGTAAACTTAGACAGCTCATGCTTGTTGAGGAGTTTAAAAGGTGCATTAATTCTGACATTAAATCATTTTTAGATGAAAAGGAAGTCGAAACGTTAGAGGGAGCAGCTAGTTTGGCTGATGATTATGCTTTAACTCATAAGACTTCTTTTGTGCACAAGCCTTTTCCTAAAAAGACCTTTTTCCCTCAGTCAGGTCCAAAATTCAGTCCCAGTAATCCATCTGGCAATTCCAGTCCCTCATATACTCCAAAACCAAAACCTCCTGGTGAAAACAAAGGTCAAAATCCCTTATCTCAGCCTATTTGTAATTATTGTAAGCAAACGGGACATATAATTTCTGAATGCTTACTTTTAAAGAGGAAGAGAGAAAAACAAGAGGGTCCAAAACCCACAGGTCTTACCTCTTTACGGTCAATGCCACAGTCTTGTGTTCAGGATCAAATTCCTATTCAGGCCAAAATTTCTGAGACTGATTCTGTTATGGAGATTTATGAACCATTCTTATCAGAAGGTTTTGTGTCACTAAATTGTGACTTTGCCCAGTCTACCCCTATTACTATCTTACGAGATACTGGAGCTTCTCAATCCCTTATTTTGGCAGATACCCTGCCATTTTCCGAGAAGACTTCTTCTGGGACAAGTGTCCTTATTCAGGGTGTAGAATGTGGATTTGTTAGTGTACCGCTTCATAACATTTATTTGTCCTCAGACTTAATTTCTGGCCCAGTGGCTGTTGGTATTAGACCTTCATTACCTTTTAAAGGTGTTCACTTATTGTTAGGCAATGACCTAGCAGGAGATAAGGTTGTGGTTAATCCACTTTTGACCAACACACCATGTGTTGATCAACCACCTGACCCCATTGAGCAGGAAATTCCTGACCTTTACCCCTCGTGTGCTGTCACTAGGGCTATGGCAAAGAAAGCCATATTGAATGATGGGAATCAGGACATTGATTTAACTGATACTTTTATAGGTCAGTCTTTTAATGATGAGATTTCAAAATCTCTTTCACCCAGCCTGTCTGACATGCAGACAGACTTTACTCACACCTCATCTGTGTCCAACCCAGATCACTCTCCTTCATTTTCAAATGACCAAGGTAATGACCTGCTGTCAAGGTCACAGCTTTGCAAAGAACAACACAGTGATCCTGAGATCTCACCTTTATTTGAAAGGGTTTTAGATGAGAATGACATGTCCCAGGTTCCTGTTTGCTATTATGTCAAAAATGACATTTTGATGAGAAAATGGCGTCCTCCTGATGTCTCAGCAGGACGAGTGGACTGTTAACCACCAATTGTGGTTCCAAGGGTTTATCGCCTTGAAATTTTAAACTTAGCTCACGAAACTCCCTTGTCAGGTCATTTAGGTGTAAACAAGACCTATCACAAGATTCTTAATCATTTCTACTGGCCAGGGTTAAAATCTGATGTTTCTAAACATTGCAAATCTTGCCATACATGTCAAATGGTAGGAAAACCTAATCAAACTATCCCTAAAGCCCATTTGCAGCCAATTCCTGCATTTGAGGAACCTTTTAGCAGAATAATTATTGATTGTGTAGGTCCTTTACCCAAAACAAAGTCAGGTTGTGAATATCTTTTGACCATAATGTGTGCTTCCACACGTTTCCCAGAAGCAATTCCACTTAGGAACATTAAGACAAAGACCATAATTAAGGCTCTTGTGAAGTTTTTCACATTTGTAGGCCTCCCTAAATCTGTTCAGTCAGATCAAGGCTCTAATTTTATGTCAGGAATATTTCAGCAAGTGATGCATGAATTAGGCATTAAGCAATATCGGTCATCAGCATATCATCCTGAAAGTCAAGGTGCCTTAGAACGATTTCATCAAACGTTGAAAAACATGATCAGATCTTACTGCTTTGACACTGAAAAGGATTGGGATGAAGGCATTCATTGGCTGTTATTTGCTGCTAGGGAATCCGTACAAGAATCTCTTGGTTTAAGCCCATTTGAGCTTGTATTTGGTCACACAGTTCGTGGACCACTGAAACTTTTGAAAGAGAAATTTCTTTCTGATGATATCAGTTCTTTGAATTTGCTTCAGTATGTTTCTGACTTCAATAACAGATTGTCAAAAGCCTGTGAAGCTTCTCGGTCCAATCTCAAATCAGCTCAAAACAAAATGAAATTTCACTATGATGAAAATGCCAGGGAAAGAGATTTTAAACCTGGAGAGAAGGTACTTGCTCTTTTGCCAATTCCTGGCAGACCTCTGCAGGCCAGATATTATGGCCCTTACACTGTTGATAAAAAGCTCAGTGATGTAAATTACATTATCAACACACCTGGGAGGCGCAAGCAAAAACAACTATGTCATATTAATATGTTGAAAAAGTACATTGATAGGGATAATTCAGTTGTTTCACCAATAAGTGTAGTAAATTCTGTCCCTCAAGAACAATCTGAAATGGACTCTGAAGATATGAACTTTATAAAATCTGATCCCTCATCATCAAAACTCCAGAATTCTGACATCTTAAAGGATCTCGACCAGAAACTGTCACACCTGGATCCAGTCAAGAGACTTGAACTGAAACAGTTAATTCTTGAATATGAGCACTTATTTCCGGACATTCCAACCAGGACTGACAAAATCTTTCATGATGTTGACATTGATGGTGCAAAGCCTGTGAAGCAACATCCATATAGAATGAACCCTGTGAAGCAACAGTACCCGGTATCTCAGGGAAGAGATTCAATATTTGCTGGACAATGACTTTATTGAACCAAGTCAAAGTGACTGGAGTTCTCCATGTATTCTTGTGCCAAAACCTGATATAACTTTTCGCATGTGTACAGACTATCGAAAAGTTAATTCTGTGACTAAAACGGATACATTTCCAATCCCACGTATTGATGACTGTATTGATCAAATTGGACAAGCCAAATATGTTACTAAATTTGATCTTCTGAAAGGATTTTGGCAAATTCCTTTGACAGACAGAGCTAAGGAGATTTCGGCATTTGTTACACCAGATGGACTCTATCAGTATAAGGTTATGCCATTTGGTATGAAAAACTCTCCAGCAACGTTTCAGAGACTTATAAATAGCTTGACATCTGATCTGGGTGGTTGTAAAGTATACATCGACGATGCAATCATCTTCAACGATGAATGGAAACTACATCTACAGACTATCAGAGAATTCTTTCAAAGACTTAGTGATGCAAAATTGACAATCAATTTAGCAAAAAGTGAATTCTGTCATGCAAATTTGACATTTCTAGGACATGTTGTAGGTCAAGGTCAGGTAAAACCTGTAGAAGCTAAAGTAGAGGCTATCTCGGATTTTCCTGTACCTACATGCAAAAGACAACTGATGCGCTTTCTTGGTATGGCAGGATATTATAGGAAGTTCTGTAATAACTTTTCTGTAATTGCAGAGCCCTTGACAAATTTACTAGGTAAAGGAAAGAAATATATTTGGAATGAAGACTGTCAAAAGTCCTTTGATAAGTTAAAGGCCATACTTAAGAGTGCTCCAGTTCTCTTAGCACCAGACTTCAACAAAGCATTTAAATTGGCGGTAGATGCTAGTGACGTTGGTGCAGGCAGTGTTTTGGTTCAGGAAGATAATGATGGTGTGGATCACCCTGTTTGTTACTTTTCTAAGAAGTTTAACAAACATCAGAGAAATTACTCTACTATTGAAAAAGAGTGTTTATCTCTCATCCTTGCTCTTCAGCAATTTGAAGTGTACTTATCTTCTTCAGCCACACCAATTGTTGTCTTCAGTGATCACAATCCACTGACCTTCATTCATAAAATGAAGAACAAGAATCAGCGGTTACTCAGGTGGAGTCTCATGTTGCAGGAGTACAATCTTGACATCAGACATATCAGAGGAAAAGATAATATTATCCCGGATGCACTTTCAAGAGCCTAAATTTGGCTATTACTACATGATGTCTGGATTAGTACTGATATATATACAGTGTATATGCATTAAACTTAATTTTGTTTCATAATTGGTCATATGGCAAAAGAAAGCTTTATTTCATAAAACTTTCTTTTCCTTGAAGAGGGGAAGTGTTATGAATATGGTGTTTAAGTTGGTGTAAATATTTTCTTTTACCATGATTTTGCAGTTTTTAGATGTTTACTAGGTTTGAAATAAACAAGTTGTTTACATTGTACTTTAGAACATTCTGGAATAACTATTTTTAGTACTGAGAAAATATTAGACCTTTCTGTTGTAAACATTAAGAATCTTCTGGTATGAAATTATGTCAGAATTGAGTACTTTTTGGTAAGATCTATTTTTGGTTAGTTCCGGAATGTTCCTAGATATTATATAAAGAGGACAGATTTTCATTTAGATAATCTTTGTAAGTTTCACCAGTCTATAGTTAAATAAGTTATACTGGAATTTAAACATACTGGATTACTTTTGTGACTATTGGAAATATTCATGTGCTCATACAGACTTTATTTTCTGGGATCAGAAATTATTAAAGGACTTGTGTTTTAAATTCTGAGGGACTTTCAGACTAAAATAAGGTATCTTAAATTACATATTTTCTTGATTAACAAATGACTGTTTTATTTTGATGTACATGTAAATAAATTTTGTTAAGTTTAAAAACAGGCTTGTTGCTGGTTTACTTCCATCTTTTTGTTACCTCCGCCAGGTCGTAACAATATAATTTTCCATATTTCACCATTGAAACATATGTTGTGACCCTTCATTTGAACTGTCTGGATGAGTCTCGCTGAGATGGTTCTAATGAGGGGTCACAACATATGTTTTTGTTGAGTAATAAAGGAAATTATCTCTGAAATATCCGCAAAACCCACCTTGTATGGACCTCTGTAATTCCTGTCAAATTTTTCATAAAGAGGTTGCAACCTCTCAGTACAACAGCTTCAAAATTCTTATATTCACCAACTTTTTATTGCAAGAACACTACAAAGGAAATTTTCACAACTTTTACATTTTTAGTTTCTTTAAGAAATTCTGATATCAGACAAATGGGAATATCAAATGTCCAAGTTCTTGATTATTTTATAAAGAATACCAAAAAAAAAAGAAGAAAAAATGACCTTACATTTAGAAAACTGTCATGAGAAGTTTAGTGAGAGCACAGCTCAGATGTTTATTTCCTAAGTGGTGATTAAAATATTGTTATTTTACATTGGAAAGACTTGAAGATTTACAGAGAAGTACAAATGACAGATGTATTTCATACTAGGGAGAAAGTTTATAAGTATTTTATCAAGTGCCTGTGACCATGTGACATTATTTGAATTATTTAACATAGTCCCTCTTTCAAAAGTTTCTGAACAATTATTATTCTACCTACCTGACTGTCTGGCTTTGTAAGAATTGGCTGCAGATCAACATATTTGTTCAAAGCAAAAGACAACTCTGCACACCTGTGAGTAATAAAATATGTAGAAAGATATACAGCATCTCAATAAGTAATTACTCTACATCTGAGCAAGGCTTAAAAAATTGTTTGTTTGCCACTGCCTACCCATGGTCTGACCAAGTGGGTAGGTAGGCAGGGTTTTTGTTGTTAATATCCAGAATGCGAATTGTCCTGATATGACTAAACTACTGTTGGAAAGGATGTAAAATCAATTCGTCCATCCATCCATCCATCCAGAATGCAAAATGATTGATTTTTTTATGTCTACAATGGAATTGGTGAACTGAATGAAAACTAAAAAAAATTAACAGTTTTATTTCATCCTATAACAAAATTTAAGGTAGTGATGTGTGGTATATATAAAAATCTGAATAAAACCATAAAAAATAACTTATCTCCGTGGAAGTTAGCAGACTTCTGATTTTTGTTGTTCTGTACAGCTTAGAATACAAAACAATAGGACATGCTGTTCAAAAAGGTGTTTTTATATGGAAAGGTCAAAGGGTAATTTTCTGCGCTGAAATCTAAATAACAACTTCGTTATTGAAAATGTACTTAGCTCTGAAGGTACGTTAATGCATTAAAAAGAGCGTCCTAGCAATCATTTGTTCCAACTCTTTCTCAAATTGTAAAGTAGACCAGATAAAAACAGCAGCTTTTTCCCCAATGTCTGACCATGTATATATTGCATGTATACTGTTACATTCATTAAATACAGGTAGAGCAGTTATACCTATATCATACTCACAGTATAAATATTACATTACAATGACCAACACAGGTGTGTTATTGAAATTGTTCAACCTAGAAAATAGACTCAACATAAAGAAGGCATCTGCTGAGCTTTGGGATGATCTGTTGTATTTTTAGCATTTTATGCAGATTTTTGTCTTTGCCCCAAATCAGTGATCTCTTTCAATCTTTCTGTGACGCTTATTTATATGTTTGTAATATTGGTTTGATATTCTTTGTGCATAGCCATTCACGTATATTGTAATTTCCAGATTGTTTCAGGAGATGGCTTAAATATAAGCACTTCGCTTACTGCCAGATCCTGTACCATTATGCATTGTATTACATATATGTATTTCTTTGAGTAAAATATTGTCTAAACCAAACCCAATCAGTGATAATCACCACCTTAAACAACTTGCAACACTGAAAAATAGAGCTGAAGCACATCAGTTCCCATAATTCCTCATGTGCACCAAGCGAAGACTCAGATCAGCTTCTGCATCTATGCAGGCTGATCTGGGTCTTCGCTGCCAGGCACTCAATGGAAAAAAGCCAAGGATCATAGTTTCCTTATGTGACCAGTGAAGACCCTGGTCAGACTGAGTCACTGAGCAGACGCTGATCCGAGTCTTCGCTGGGCACACAGGAGAAATTGTAGAAAATGTTGTGCAGCGGCTCAATTAACTTTAAAAAAATCACTTTAAATTAAAAGATGGTATCATCCACTCTGCTTTAATATTTGGAAATTGAAACATATCTTAAAGGTAGGTTCCTGGGCTAGCGATGTCAATTATGTCCACAAAATAATTTCGTCTTTTTCTGAGCAGTATTGAATTCTCTTATTTTTCTAAATTTGTTGCTACTGAGAAACTTGTCAGATGTTGAAGAAAATAGTCGTTTTCCCTTTTGCTTTATTTTTTTCGTTGGAATTCCAGTTCTAAAAATAACTATGTTTATTATGTCTATAAGTGCGCGATTTCTGATGCCATTCTCCAAAGGTCAATTTTCCCTTGACGTGAGCTCTCCTAGAGGTCCTGGCATGGTGGATGGGTTAAAACTATCTCAAAATGCAATGCAGCATGACATCAGCTGCATTATCTATTTTTGAGGCGAACTAAAATAGCGCTAACTGGTGTGCGAAGCAGAGTTAGGAAATCCCTTGCAAAACAACTTTTCTAATATTTTTTTGATTTACACTTTTTAGTGAAACTTATTAATTCCCTTTTATAAGTGCTTTCCAACAACTTGGATGAAAGTTCATCAAAATTATGATGCATTCCAAAGTACAGGAACCTACCTTTAAAGCCTTTAATATCAAAGTTATAAACAGTTTCTACAGATTCTAGGAGATCGGGATAGAATACTTCTGGAGAATTCAGTTTACTTGATACCAACACTTCCATGGTGTCAAATTTCTCGAAGGGGTCATCAAATTCAGAAGATAAAAAGTGAAGTCAGAGACATTTTAATTACCTCTAAAATCTAAGAAGAATCTCATTTTATAATTTTCTACAATTTTAAACTGTATAAATGGCAAACATGTAGCAGTTTGAATCTTAAAATCCATCAAGAATTGTTGAAGTTATGACATTTTAAGGAATTCATTTTACAGGGTTTTTCTGTCATTTTCTACTTTTACATTTACTAGCCTCCTTCAACATACTGAAGATTATGTCAGAAGAGGGTAGTGCAGTCCCATAGAAAAGTTTCTCCAAACAAGAGGCCAGGATGGAAAGATTAGATATAAACACTGAATACTGGATAAACTTATAAAACACGGTATCTGTATTTACAGATTAAAGGCCAGACACCCTCTGGTCAGTTACAAGGTGGACATTGGACACCCTGGCCCTGAAGGCCTACAGTGATCCCACTTCTGTTAGATCTTATGGTTGGGTATTCAAGTCCCAGCCTGTCCTTGGGAAGAGCCATCTTTCTTCTATCTTGCAGCTGATGGCCTGGAAAGTTCTGCTGTGGTCCTGCGTTGTTCTTCTTCTAGGAAAAATAAACCGCCTTTCTTTGCTGATAGCAAATATTTCTCTGTCTATTTTGTACAGCATGCAAAGACAAGCATCCTTCCATGTATGCTAAATGTGTTTACCCTCTGTAAATAAAGACGATTATTATTATTGTGTTTTTACCCCTTATTAAACTATACAATTCCCTTGTAGCTTAGAAGCAAGGCAAGAGGGATGGAAATTGAGACCGCTGTCTGTCACCGCTCTGGATTCGTGCAAAGCGCTCAGCTGTAATTCACCTAACTGCGCATGTCTGGCGGAAGTAGATAAAGATCGCCCCTTGATTTGCTTCTAGTGCTACTAATCCCCGGTACTTACATCTGGACCCCGGAATCGGGCCAAGACGATGCGTCACTACACTCCTCCCAACTTTATGATGAAAGGTTCCACCCAGGCTGGGAAGCCGAAAAGAGATGTGCTAGCCATAGGTCCACACACAATACCTTACCTCTTTGGTGTAGCTTACATCAACCAGGACTGTTGTGAACTACAAGTCCACAGGAATCTTCTTGACAAACCATAGGCTCGTCGATGACTTCTGTTGACAAACTACAAGTCTGTCGTTGACTTCTGTTGACAAACTACAAGTCTGTCACTGGATATCTGTTTATACTGGACAGATGACAGACTACAAGACATATCATCTGGAATTCTGGATATCTGTTGATACTAGACAGATGACAGACTACAAGACATATCATCTGGATTCTCTGTTGAAGCTGACAGATGACAGACTACAAGACATGCCATCTGGATTCTCTGTTGAAGCTGACAGATGACAGACTACAAGACATATCATCTGGATTCTCTGTTGAAGCTGAACAAATGACAAACTACAAGTCTGTCATTGACTTCTGAGCAGACCACATGTCCGCTCAAAATGCTGACATCCGGATTGCTTTGTTGACTGGATGGTGACATGACCGCCACATGGAATGCATGAGCGAGCTACAAGCCCCATCACCTGGAAATTGACATGAGCGAGCTACAAGCCCAACTCAACTGGCACTTGACATGACTACTCTCTTGAGCGAGCTACAAGCCCAACTCAACTGGAATGGATTACCGCCGTCCACGAAGCTTTTTTTTAAATCTTCCTCGCCTGGCTACAAGTCTCGGCTCAGACAGATCTGGTGGATAGCAGAGTAACCTCTCTCTGTGGGGATCTCTTTCCCTGACTACAAGTCCGGGAGCGAGCATCCAGCTGTCTTGACTTTTGAAGTTGTTTTCTTGGGGATCTCTTTCCCTGACTACAAGTCTGGGAGCAAGCATCCATCTGTCCATCCATCATGGCAGAGTAGTCTTGAAATCCGGATGTAGCATCCTGCACAGGTTCCACAGGTGATTCCTGACACTGGTGACCTCTGAAGGTATTTCCTGACACCGGCAACCTTCTTTCCTGTAGTTCTGACATCACAGTCTCCTCACCCTGGTTGAAGTCTTTGGATGATTCTTGGACAGGTTCCAAAGGTAATTCCTAACACCGGTAACCACTGAGGGTATTTCCTGACACCGGTAACCTTTCCTGTTTCCTGTACTTCAACAACTCAGTTAAACTTGAGTGATCTGACTGGACTGTGAAGATTCAACTCAACAGTTTTCACCTGATGTACCTGTACTCTTTCCTCCCCTGTTTACTTTAAAGGCCTTTTCTCTACTGTTTGGGATTCCTATCCCGACCTTGATCCTCAGAATCTTCTGACTTGTTCTCCTGCTTTTTTCTAAGCCATGCTTGATAGACTCTGCAATCTTTCTTCATATGTCCGAATTTCTTACAGAAAAAGCACTGAATGGAACTTTTCTTCTTAGTGTTTGAATTCTGTTCTGTGTCTGAAGAAGAATGACAACTGGATTGAGAGCTTGTCTGTAGTTTTTCTGCGAAATCTTTTAATGCTGAAGCAATAAGTTGTTCAATCCTAGCTTCTGATGGGGATTGCACAGCATTGACTGAAGCTTCATTTTCTTTCTTCGCCTTCTTTCCATCAACGGCTTGAGAAATATATTGATGGTGTTTTACCAAATTTAATGCCTCTTCCATGGTTTTAGGATGTTCAAAACAAGCGTGTTTAGCTGCATCCCTGTCAATACAACCCTGGCAAAATCTAGCAATGGCTTCTTGTTTCAAGTGCTCTTCTGGCAAATCTACAAATGCTGGAGTAGCAAGAGTCATTACACGGTCCGCCCAATCTTCTAAAGATTCATCCTGCTTCTGGAAAGCTTGACGAAATCTTGCCTTCGAGGTTTCTGTCAACTCTTTTACACCAAATCTAGCCTCTAACTTCTTCATTATTTTTCGAAAAGAATATTTTTCCATATCAGACGTTGTTATTGTGAAAAAATCAAGGGCTTTTCCTTCCAGACTCCACATCAGATAATCTTTGCTCTCTGCCTCCGACCATTTCATCACTTTTCTGTAACTATCAAACTTCTTTTTAAAGGATAGCCAATTTGACTTTCCATCAAAACGCAAAGCTTTAGGGTGTTTTCGGGGATCTCCATGCTTTGAAGAATATCTATCCACCGAAGAATCTGTATCTGAGTCTGAATATGATGAGTGATGATGTTTTCGTGATCTTCTTTTTGTTTTCTGTGACCTTGATCTTCCTTTTGATTTACGTGACCTTGACCTTGAAGGAGATCTTGATTGTGATTCTGAACTAGACGATGTATGACGTTTATGTTTATGTATCTTTGATTTAGCACGCCTTGTCTGAACTCTCCTTTTATGGGAAGATCTAGAATGTGACCTTGATGATGACCTTGACGTTGACCTTGAACTAGATGACGATCGACGTTTATGTTTGTGCACCATCCTTGATCTATCATGTTTTGTTTTTAATTTAACCCTTCTCTTATGAGATTTGGAATGTGAACTTGATGACCTTGAGGCTGACCTTGACGATGATCTGGAAGTTGATCTCGAACTTGATCTGGAGTGCTTGTGTATCTTTTTCTGCAACTTATTTTTCTTCGAGTCATGTTTACTTGAATAACGTCTCACTGACCTTGACCGTGAAGTTGACCTTGAAGAATCATGCTTCTTTTTCTTCACAATTTTTGTGCCAGATTTTCTCGAGTGGCGTTCAACTGACCTTGATCTGGAAGTCGACCTTGAAGAATAATGTTTCTTTTTCATATTTTTATTGTCAGAATTTCTTGAACGACGCCCAGCTGACTTTGACCTTGAAGATGACCTTGAGGAACTTCTTTCCCTTTTCTTCACAACTTTAGAGTCTGATTTCCTTGAATGGTAATGAGCTGACTTTGAACTTGAAGATGACCTTGATCTACTTCTGTCCTTTTTCTTCTTAACTTCAGAGTCTGTTTTCTTTGAGGAGCTCTTATCCTTTTTCTTGACATTGCTGGAATCTGTTTTAGAATGACTCTGATTTGACCTTGACCTTAAAGTGGATCGTGACCCCGAAGCTGACCTTGATCTTGACCTTGATGGTCTTTTCTTTGATTTCCTGGACTTTGACTTAGACCGTTTTGACTGTGACCTTGACCTCGACACTGACCCTGAGTGTGACCTTGACCTTTTGCTGTGACGCCTATGCGTCCTTGTATGTTTAGGGGAGTGTTTTCTTGAACGTCTCTGACTAGACGGTGACCTTGACCCTGAGGAAGATCTGTTTTCCCTTGGAGATCTGGATCTACAAGACCCATTAGCTCCCTCTGATCCTCTTGATGTGGATGTCTTCCTTTCAGCAGGTTTCTTATCCTCTTTCTCACCATGAGATACTGACATGGAATCAGTTCTACAAGAACATGATTCTTCTGGCTCATGGATACCCGAAGCTGCTGCTAACATAGCAGATGCTTCCTGATCTGTCAACTTTGATGCCAACATGGAGAAACTCTCTCGAACTGGTGACATTGACTCTTTTCTTGGCTCAAATGTTGATGACAATGTCAGTGGATGCCAAACTTCTGACTCTGGTTCATGTGGTGACCTTGACCTTCTTGCTGTTGTCTGGTGGGCAAAGCTCACCAAGGGTTCCCATGAATCATTCTTCGGTACTGATGGGAGACAGCTTAGATCAATATCGAATGGATCATCTAGCTTTGGCACTGAGAAGTCTATCATCTCCAGGACTTCATCTGACAAGTGTCGCCGAAGAGCCAAATTCAGAGCCTCTCTCTTGATGACTCCATAAACATCTCTGAACTGAATAAGGAGCTGTGCAACTTTTTCGCCAACTCCTGGAATCTGTTTCAGTTCCTCTGTAGTCGCTGTGTTGACGTTTATTGACATGGTGACAGACGTACAGGGATAATACTGACTTTATTGCTAATACAATTGTGGTGGGGTAATGACAATGCGTCTTATTTGAACAATCACGTGTGTCTATAAGACTCCACTAGCAATAAACTTTTAATCAAATAAATCACCTGTGTGTCTACAAGACTCCACAAGAAATCTTATTTGAATAATGTTGTGTGTCTACAAGACTCCACAAGAAGTAAAATTCCCTGTAATATACCCTGTAAAACTGACCCTCTATGTTAACCTTACGCCTGCTTTCTAATTTCGACCAAAACTGGATAAATTTAGAATTTATAGGTCAAGACTTTCAAGGGCTCTGTGTGTATAGCGTAGAAGCTTGCAATGTTGTTAATTTGTTAGTCTAGAACTGGCGACCTATTCCCTCCTTTGTCAAAGTTTGTGTTCGAAAAAACACAGGACGAATGTCAATGGGGGAAAAGGCGAAAAATAACAAATTACAAATGCTTCTGCCAAGTTTACCTCGTCGCCATTATTGTGTTTTTACCCCTTATTAAACTATACAATTCCCTTGTAGCTTAGAAGCAAGGCAAGAGGGATGGAAATTGAGACCGCTGTCTGTCACCGCTCTGGATTCGTGCAAAGCGCTCAGCTGTAATTCACCTAACTGCGCATGTCTGGCGGAAGTAGATAAAGATCGCCCCTTGATTTGCTTCTAGTGCTACTAATCCCCGGTACTTACATCTGGACCCCGGAATCGGGCCAAGACGATGCGTCACTACATTATTATTATTATTATTATTATCCTGCAGGGTTCGTCAATTTAAAACCTGGAGCATGTCCTTGATACTGGATGTATTTTGATGTTTGCTGTGACACAGCTACTCCCACTCACAGCAGGCTGCCTGTCGAACAACTTCAATTTTCTGGATGTTTCCCTGGGTGTATGGATCCCATACTGGGCTGGCATATTCGATATGAAGTCTAATGATGGTAAAGTATGTTTGCTGCTTGATGGCTGCTAAGCCAATGCTAAGTTCACTTGCATGAAGCTCATGTTTGTGTTGGCTTCAGCACATACATAGTTGATGTGATTCCATTTCAGGTCACTGGTAATGCTCATACCTATGCAGATGGTGATCTGGACAGGGTGTGGCTGGCAATCTGTAATCTGTTCAAGTGGGTCTGAATCTGAATCTGAATTGTTTACTGGTGATACGCCAAAATTGACAATCTTTCACCAGGGGGGCGTGACTGGAGGAAAATTAGTCCCTAGCTCTCACGAGAGATGAGAACTTTGACACACAATCATCTGACATTTCAGCAGAGGAAATCAGGGAATCAGGGAGGTCATTCCAGTCCCTGATGGTCTGGGGAAAGAAGCTACATTTATATGCATCTAAACTAGCAATGGGTATCTGAAATGCCATGGAATGTTGATTTCTGCAACGCCTAGTTTTGGGGACAAGGTCACCTGTAGGTATTCTGGCTTTACCTTTCAGACCTTTGTATAGCAATATGAGTCGGTTATCCTTCCTCCTCTTTTTGAGGCTTTCCCACTTAAGTTGCTCAAGGATGCCAGTCATGCTACCCGCCTCTCGGGTGTAATTCTTAGTTACAAACCTAGCTGCACGGTTTTGCACCTTTTCTAACTCTTCCTGAAGGCCTTGTGTATAGGGATCCCAGACCGAGCTTCCATATTCGAGGATGGGACGCACCAATGTCTTATAGCCTACTTCTTTCACTTCTTGGGGACAAGAAAACAAATTTCTCCTTAAGAATCCTAGGGTTCTGTTGGCCTTAGTGCAAATATTAATGATATGGGTATTCCATTTCAAATCACTTGTAATTGTTACTCCAAGGTATTTGATACTTTCAACATTTTCCAGCACTGTACCCTCAAGGGTGTAAGAAGCCTGGATTTTGTTGTGCTTTTTTGTCAGCTGCATCATGTTGCATTTGACAGGTTGAAATCTCATACCCCATTTCCTAGCCCAACATCCTAAACGATCAATGTCTTCCTGAAGTTTCACTGTATCATCTATTCCTTTTATTTCACGGTAACAAACACAATCGTCAGCAAAGAGTCTTATTTCAGACTCAATGTCTGCAGAGATGTCGTTTATGTACAAGGAGAACAACAAGGGACCAAGAACGGTGCCCTGTGGGACACCAGACACAACAGGGGCCCAGTCTGACATAACACCATTTACTACTACTCTTTGTTGTCTAAAGCATAGGAAAGCGTTTATCCAATTCAATGTTGAACCACCTATACCGTAGCTAAATAGTTTGCTTTTGAGGAGTTCATGTGGGGGTGTATCAAAAGCCTTTTCAAAATCTAATATAAAAGTGTCAACCTGACCCTTATTGTCTAACACTTTTGCCCAATCATCTATCACCGTAGTCAACTGAGTTTCACAGCTATGCCATTTTCTGAATGCATGTTGTTTGTCTGACAAAAGTTTATGTTCATCAAGATGGGCCATTATATTCGAACACACAATATGTTCAAGCAGCTTGCAAGGTATGCAGGTCAAGGATACCGGACGATAATTACGGGCAAGAGACCTGTCCCCCTTCTTGAACAGTGGGCAAATGTTCGCAAGAGACCATTCACGAGGGATTTCACCTCTATCAATCGATTGCTGAAAAAGATGGGCAAATACCGGACCCAACTCTGTCGCCAACTCCTTTAGAACTCTAGGATGAAGTTCATCAGGTCCTGGGTTTTCTGACCAGCAAAATTTTGAGACTGTTCCAGAACTTTTTGTCGCCCTCAAAACATAACCAATTTTATGTTGATAAATAATTTAAAAAAAAAGTCATTCAGGATGTTTTGTGGCGGATTGTGGTGGTTTTAGGATGCTCAATGGTAATATATGCAGAGTACTGCGCAATTACTGGTCCGCACGAAAATAAGTCACTCATTACATATCAAAACTTAAGGCGGTTTATTTTTAAACTGTGCAGAACAAGGGTAAATGAAATGCTTTGTTTGATGTCAAATGATGTACCATTTTGCACTATGTAAAAGCCGCCGTTGAGAGCATTCTCTGTTAGCTACAATTAAGTCCTTTTTCACTTCTGCAAGATTCCAACTCGAAATGTCCACCATTTTTTTTCTAATTAGGGAGCAGCAGTTTCAAAATCGATTTTAAGATGTCAGCTTTAACCTGAAATTATTAACAAATTCTTAAAATAACTCAGGTATTTATTAATTCATTCGATCCTTTATTTTGCCGTTTTGCACATTATTATAGACAAATGAATTCATTTATAGCCATCTGGATTTCCCAAAATAATTTAGAATCCCTAAGCAGGAAGTCGTTATGCGCAGGTGCGATTTTGGCGTTCTCAGCAACGTCGTGCATGCTGAAATCTGTCAAAAATGTATCGCAAAGAGAAACCTATTTCCCTAAAAAGCAGCGCATCTTCATTGTGCAATAATCTGTCCGTCTTTATCAACTCGGACAGAGGGTCACTAAACTATGCAGTAGTGCATAAGTATTTGGTAAACATTGTCTCTTCAAGCACAGACGGTTCACAGGTTACCAACAGGCAAGTGGTGTGTAAGGAACCCTCTGCAACTCAGCAAGGACATTCCATGATTATGCAGGTATGTTATGTACACCAGATACCCTAAAGTATGAAAAGGACTCCTTTTTTTGCGAAAAAGGACTTTAGTTTCACGAAAAGGGTACAGTTAGGAAGGACTTTATTATTTATGTGAGGAATGCTGATATAGACTGACCCGACCAGTATGCGGACACTTTTAATGGTGTTTTACCTAGTGTTTAAGACTCCAGCCCGTTCCAGACTACCAGATTGGCATGTAAGTTAAGGAAAATCTTTGTGCTAAATACAAACAAAAAGGAACACGTGAAAAAATCATCTGCGCTTGCGCAAAGTAACGCTGTTGAGGTCATGCTATTTGCTGTATAAAACAGGCATATTATACCAGTACGCGGACACCTTAGAATCTGTGTAAACTAAGATGGCATATATAGGCTGCAATACAAGTAAGATGACTGATACATGTAGTAAATAAAAATGTATAAACATCGTAAAGGATTGTTCTGATTTCATACTGACATATGACTGTTCGCTTTGCGTGTTTGCCGCAGCCAAACCGAAGCATCGATCGTGATACCTGTCTGCATCAGCCCTGCAAATTGGAACGGTGTTGAGTAAGTTAAAACTTGAAGGACAGAAAGATGAAGAAATGGTGCCTTAAAATATTGTTACAAAGTCAGCTGAATTTAGAAAGTAATTTGGCGATTATTTGACATCAAACACAAAAGTGTCCGCATACTGGTCGGGTCTGTCTATGTTTGAACTCACAATCTAGGCAGGCACACACATCAAGCAGGAAAAATCTGAATGCCATCTGAAATAATAATGTCAGTAAAAGTAAAATAGTGAAGTGGATAAAAGATGATAGGTGGAAATAATGAAATACAGCCAAAACTCAGGTTAAGAACAGCAATTTCAAGATCAAAGGCCTCAGGTATTGCATCCTGCCAACTGCTTCATTAAAAATTAAAGCGTTGGCAAGCAAACAACAGTCTCAGGTAGGGCATAAAATACTACAGTCAGTGGATAGAAGGAGTATGTTGCTTTGGTTCCTGACAAATTAATTTTTTGCACAAA
Source organism: Ctena decussata (assembly GCA_963989385.1). Taxonomy (NCBI): domain Eukaryota; kingdom Metazoa; phylum Mollusca; class Bivalvia; order Lucinida; family Lucinidae; genus Ctena; species Ctena decussata. The sequence goes on from OZ022498.1 coordinate 122,880,185, forward strand.
ATTGCAGGATTTATAGCTAAGTAAGACTTTGAGTAGACACAAACAATATCTCGCAAAAAAACAAATGATCATTCCATTTTTGTCTCGCCTGCGAAGCAGAGGCGAGACATATGTATTGCTTTTCCGGTGTCGTCGGCGGCGGCGGCGGCGTAAACTTTGTCGATGTTTGGTGTTTAGGTCATTTTCTCAGAAACTATAAGGGCTAGAGCCATGAAACTTGGGTCATGCATACATCTGGAAGAGTACAGCTGAAAGCCATCATCAATGTTGAGTCTTGACCTAGATTTTACGGTTGACTGACTTTGGAATTTTTTGTCAAGTTTTCGGGTTTAGGTCATTTTCTTAGAAACTTTAAGGGCTAGAGCCATGAAACTTGGGTCGTGCCTACATCTGGAAGAGTACAGCTGAAAGCAATCATCAATATTGAGTCTTGACCTACATTTTACGGTTGACTGACTTAGCAATTTTTTGTTGAGTTTTCGGGTTTAGGTCATTTTTTCAGAAACTATAAGGGCTAGAGCCATGAAACTTTGGTCATGCATACATCTGGAAGAGTAGATCTCAAAGTCATCATCAATATTGAGTCTTGACCTAGATTTTACGGTTGACTGACTTTGCAGTTTTTTGTCAAGTTTTCGGGTCTAGGTCATTTTCTCAGAAACTAAAGGCGCTAAGGCCATGAAACTTGGTTCATTCGTACATCTGGAAGAGTGAATGTCAAAACCATCATCAATGTTGAGTCTTGACCTACATTTTATGGTTGACTGACTTTGCAATTTTTTGTCGAGTTTTTGCATTTAGGTCATTTTGTCAGAAACTATAAGGGCTAGAGCCATGAAACTTGGTTCATGCATACATCTCGAAGAGTAAATTTCAAAGCCATCATTAAGATCAAGTCTTGACCTACATTTTACGGTTGACTGACTTTGCAATTTTTTTGTCAAGCTTTGCAATATTTTTGTCAAGCTTTAGGTCTTTCTCAGAAACTTTAATGGCTAGAGCCATGATACTTGGTTCATGCATTCATCTGGAAGAGAACTCAAGTCATCATCAATATTGAGTCTTTACCAACATTTTGTGGTTGACTGACTTTGCAGGTTTTTGTCAAGTTTTCTCAGAAACTGTTAGGGCTAGTAGAGCCAAGAAACTTGGTTCATGCATACATCTTTGCTGATTTAGCTCTGTTTTGTGACAAAGCGCCAGCAGGCGAGACACCGCATTCCGCGGAATTCTTGTTGCTGTTTCAGTTACTAAGCCATTGTATTTATATAACTATCATCGAGAACTTTTAATATCACATGGTATAGAAGTTGTCAAGAAGGCATGTGGCAGTCATGACAAATTGGTTCACTTTAATAACTTTATCAGTTTTCTTCATTACAGCTTCCTTGTTCTCATTCATCTTTGTAATCAGGAAATGATGAATTTTCAGTTATTCAAAAGAGTAATTTTACATTGCTTGGGATGAAAACACTCCACACTATTAGACTATACCACCCTATGGGGAACAGTATGATTGAAAGTTTCAACCTGATAGTTTTGAACATCCTTGATAGGTAATATATGATTGTATCAAGTGATGATGTCATGCAACTTTGCTCTGTTACATGATCATACAATTTTCTTCCATTTATTAGCATACCCAGGAAATTCTTTTTGCAACTGATATAAGGAAGGGATAGGAACAGAGCTGGTGAGCAAAGTACTTTTGTTATATATTGCAAGGATACCAAAACATGGAGAGCAGTGGCATACATAAATGTACCAACCTCTATTTTGGTATTATTTTTCAGGTCAAATGGGTGTCTTTGGCATCAAGAACTGTTTTAGTCCTTACATCAATCAAAGGCATTCAGGTAAGAATAAGCAGTGATATTAGAATCTACCAATAAACACAGAAATAATCTTGCTCTAACCCTAAACAAACCTTAACCTTATCAAACATAGACTCCTAAACGTATTTTAGCCTAAACATACTCCTGACTTGGCGGGTAGAATAGAGTGGCTGCAATATGGTCCAGAGTCAATGTCAGATTCGGTGTTTCTATTTGGTGTTATATGAGGTCAAAATGCCAAAAACAAAGATGAATTTCCAAGAGCAGCCAAGTAATTTCCAACTGAAAAATTCTTCAGAATTAAGTTCATTAAAATCATTTAATCTTTATTATTAGCTCAACTGAGCCTTTAGGCATAGAATGATGAGCTTATAGTATACCTAAGCCTCCATTGTCCATCTGTCAACTCTTTCTAGCATCTTCTCCTCTGAAGTCACTGGGCGGATTTAAGCCATATTTCATGTGGAGCCTCCCTGGGTTTAGACGGGGATGGGGTAGGGTGGGTGGGGGGTTTCTTCAGATGGTCTTGGTCAAATGAGTGCAGTGCACCAACTGTTATTGTTGACAGAAAGGTCTCTGATGAGCTGCAGGACCATTGGCTCTCTGGTTTCTGATGTTGAGACAAATTACGAAGTGGGACTTGTTTTAAATAAAATACAACTGTGGCAACATAAAAAAATATTTTGTGTTTGGACATTATTGGAGAAGTTTTTGCATGTTTGATATTTCCCAAGCACTAATTATGACCATTTCAGAGAACACTGCCCCCTTTCTAAAAAAAGTGAGAATGGCACACTAATAATGTTTAGCTTACCTGGAGCTAAAATGCTGCATATCTGAACTAGTTTCGTCCAAGTGTTAAGGACTGATCAGAGTAATTATAGCCTTTATTTGTGGCCATCTGCTTAGTATATATAGCATCAGGGTGCCATTGTACTGTGCTATATCACATCATTGGCCCTGAAAAAGCAGTGGATGTATTACATGGGGTTGCCTGGGGGTCAAAAAAATCCAGAACTAAACTGTACCACCCTATGGGGAATGGTATGGTTGATAATTTCAACCAGACACTTTTGAACATGCTTTGTATGCTTCAGGGCAAGCAAAAACAAGATTAAAATAATGTCTTAAGCCAAACCCTAATTTAAACTAACCTTAATTTCAGATCTATACTAGTGTTATTTAGAGCCATACCGATTCTAAAGTCAGGCTGCTGCTTCATATTTCTTTAAAACATATGAAAACTCCTGCATGTTTTCTCCATTTATGTAAAGGGGAAAAACTTTTGTGATTTCATTTTGCTTTTATGCGAAATAGCCCCTCCACAATTGGGTCTACTCGTAAAGGAAAGAACTTTGGTCTGAAGATGGAAAGCAAAATTTAAAAGGGCAGACCTAATTCCCTTGAAAGTATACCCATGCGTGACTTAAATACCCAAACATTTATTGCTCTGGCCCCGGTTGTTCAAAGCATTGTTAGCTTAAACGCGTGTTTTACGACTTAATAACCAAACACACTGATTTTTTTTAAATGTGAGAAGCTTTTGCAATGCAAAAGCATCTCACATTTTTCAACAAAAATATTGGTGCTTTTAAGGTAAACTTTGAAACTTTAATGTCTAGTTAACTAACGCTGTCATGTTTTTTGAGCAACCGAGCCTTGGAGTGATAAAAAGAATATTTGATGACAAACTGGGAAAGTCTTCTAGATCAGAAATATAATAAGCTCTTACATGTGTTACAGGTGTTTCTTTCATAAGTATGTTGTTGAGATGTTTCTTTCATTTGTATGTTCTTGAGATGTTTCCTTTTATCTATTCTATTCTATTCTTGTATGTGGTATTCAAAATTTTGGTATACAATTGTAAAACTGTTGGGTCATTGTCCATCTGCAAAATTTGTAGGTCCAAAATAAATACTTCATACTCCTACAATATTTTTTATATAGATTACTTGTAGTACTAAATAAGAATTAAGTGACTGTTGTACCCTGAAGTCTTGAAGTTTAGAGACAGAAATTCCTAGAGAGAGGCAGTCTGGTCAGGGTCTTCAGCTGTGTTTGCCACATTGTCAAGTGGTGCAGTTAATCAACTTGAAGTTAACTGGTAAAAGATTTGTAATATATAGGGTTATCAGTAACTTATCACAGTATTTATCAAAGCAGTACCGTACATATATAAATGCAAGAACATTATAGAGTGTTGGCTATTGAATATATGAAAATTGTTATAATTTACAGATGTTCGAGTATGATGGGTCAGCTATGCTGTATTGGCATGCCCTAGGAGATGCCAGTGATGTGGAAACAGGTGGTAAGTGAAATTTATACTAAACTTCCAATGAACTTATATTGAAGGATAGGGAGAATTTAATACTAAATTGCTCCTGCATAGAATGACATTGAAATATATTACAGTTTGATGTGGAAGGTTAAATTAGGACTTTAAGAGTTTCCTTCAGTTCAGTGGCATAGCATAACTTCATTGTCTTTAGTCTGTTATAAACATTTCTTTCAAACTTTGGCTGTAAAACTGTTTTTGGACTGTATTTGGAATCAGGGCCTTATTACTGATGTGATTCTCTGAGAAAGTGTAGGGATACTGATACCACCTCCTGGCATAATTATGGGTTTTGAAAACTAAGGAAAGTCATATCATCTCCATATATGTAGCTGAACCAGAGAGAAAAGAGACCCCTTACTTGCCCATGTTAACAAATATGAATCTTACTGGTTGTGATACAATCTGTGCTACATAATTTTAATTTTTAAGAACAGTCTTTTATATACACTTTGGCAGTTCAAACATTGGACTGGCATGGAACATATGAAAGATGGAAATAAACTGGCATGACATGTATCATGACTGCAGGCATTGATCAGATTTATTTTTTTCTAGTGTATAGGTTGTAGAAGTGATGCCATCTAGAACACATTTTCAAGCAGGGAAAATAACTTTTATCTAAATTATAATTTTGTCATCCTGCCATGATAAAATTTGCAACTTAACATTATTAAGACAATGGACATGTTCTTCTCAAAAGACAATGGGCATTTTCTTTACCAAACTTAGGGCCTCAGTCCTTAATCTAAGGTCCATATGTGAGTGTGCCTCTACTAACCTGTTACCTGGATCTTCCTTAGTTTCTGTACATATGAGTCAGGACACGACAAAACCAACTAAGTGGCATGTGCGCCAGCAAAGACTCTGATAAGAATGGATGGCTGCCCAGGCTTATCAGAGTCTTTGCTGTGCACTTTTAGGATAGCTAAGGGCCTAAGTATCCCCAGGCAGACAGCAAAGGCTCTGATCAGACTGGGCCGATGCCACATGCCACTTTGTTGGTTTTGTTGTTTTGCGGCTAATATCTGCTAATACCACATCATCTCCTCATCCTCAGGGAAGGCTTATAGGAAGATAGTCTGCAACTGCAGGCATGTCTACCATTGTTGATGATGAGTTGATCAGGTCACAGATGAACAGTTTCAGGCATGTGTTTTGAGACATGAAATAATTATTGAAGTCATGTTTCGGGAATTCTTATGGTATATGTTAGAAAGCGTAAGCATAATTAAACACATAAGTCACTGTTCCTTTTTTTCAGATCAGAGTAACTTTGGTAGAGGAATTGCAGCTGTGGGGGACAGTTATGTGTGTGTTGGTAAGTCAGTCTAAATTCTCAAGTGTGTCATTTCTAAATGATATGGCTAATGGTAGCCTGAAATAATGGATTTCTAATTAAGCTGTAAATTACCTTTTCTACACAGAAACATGAAAATTTAAACATACATGTACATCCCAGTGTTAGTTGTTATTTCTGTTTTTACCACTCCTCTGATATGTATAATTTTTGCTTTGTGCTTTTTACTGATATAAAACATATGCAGTACTTTACCATTTACATGTTTATTTTGAGTTTGTTTTGCATTAAAGATGTTAAGTTACGCTTGTCTTATCAGTACCTCTGAGTCACCTCTGAATATCTTAAATAGGCCTTCTGTCTTTGAATTTGGAGAAGTTCAGGGTTTCGAAAAGGACTGTTTGGAAAAGCAAGCATGGAGAGAGCTGCAAACATTGTAGACTGAGATAAGATAGCTCATTATCAATTGTCTCATATGGATCTGCACTGTTTCAAAGATTTCCTGTTTTGTGTGTGTAAGGTAAATAGGTACACCTTCAGGGGAGGCAGCTCTGCCATTTTCATTTGCAACCCTTCTCAGTGAGAAAAGAGGAAGCTTGTACCTCTTGGAGCAAATTCTTTCCTTTAAGAATAGACCCCATTTACTTTGGTCAGAGGTTTATGAATGATTAGTTATAAGTCTATGCTTTGGTTTAAACAATATTTTATTTATGATTTTAAAATTACATACAAATTAGTTGAATATAGAATCAACGCTAAGCATTATGCTTATATGATTGTCATTTTCACTTAGAGTTTTGAGGCTTTAGTAGTAGTCACAGAATTTGCATCCCTTCAAAAAAACTATGAAAACATGATGTACCTAAGCACCTTAATGCATTACTGCCTTGTGGAAAAAACACTTTATTTCCAATATAGGGGATGGAATAAGGGGTATCTGATATGATTTAGGTTTTAACATGAAAAAAAAAATCCTGTATATAATGCGAACACTGTAGGCCCTGATCAGATGCTATGTTTGGTGGCATCTGTTTTGAGTCTACACTGTTTTCGAAGGTCCATTTTATGGGATGCTAGACATTAATAAATAAACTCAATTGTTTTCCACAGGGACCCAGGAAGGCCATATCTTAGTATTTGGGGTACCAGCTAAGGGCACAAATGTTGTAATAAAAGATGTACTGAAAGGTGAGTTATACATTCTTTAAATACATGTACTTTTGTTTTCAATTGAACCATAATACATTTATGGTCATTTCAAGTAACAGTTGCATTGTAAAGCGTATATTTCATATTACATGTATTCATGTTTGCAGACTAGAAATGTATCATATAGTAAACTGCATTTTACAGTGTTCATTCTAAAGATTATATTAGGAGCCCCAGTGTCATATTATATTTTGACTCGACAGATCTCAGTGGGTGAAGCCCTGGCCTACTGATCTAGCAGTCCTGGATTTGATTCCCACTGGAGGCAGAAATCTTTTTAACCGTTAACAAGATTTCATTTCACACAGTCCTTTCATAACACCCTCCCATCATCCTAATACAGAAATACTGTTGACAAGAACATAAACTCGCAAGTCATAAATCCAACTATAAGCTATTGAAAATCTTGTTGTAGCCCTTTTATTAATTGCATTGATGAGACTTCCAAGGTTAAATGTAGGCTAAAAAGTGCTAGAAACCAAACTACTATGAATCCCTTAACTACGTGGACAGATGAGCCGCAACACGACAAAACAAAAAAAGTGGCATGTGCTTCCAGTGAAGACCTAGATCATCCTGGGCATACACCCAGTCTGATCAGACGCTTCACTGTGCACTTAAAGGGTAGCTAAGTGTCTATGCTAGCTCCATGTGGACAACAAAGACACTAATCAGACTGGGTGGATGTCCAGGCTGATCTGAGTTTTCTCTTTGTGCATAGGCCACTTTGTTGGTTTTGTCGTGGGGTGGCTAAAATATGTTCAGACCCAGATCCGTCTGCTCCTTTAGTAACATCCTGTTGAATGAAGTGCCATTAAAAAGATTTTGTTTCATTTTCAGTTCATAAATGTGCAATATGTGATTTAGCATCAGAAGGAGACAATCTTGTGAGCAGTGATGAAGAGGGTAACATACTCATATGGAAAGTAGGGGGTACTTCATTACAACAGACAGGGAAAATACCAGGAACAGGGTAACGTTGTTTATACTGTTCTCCAAAGCATGCTCATTGGGTGCTATTAATGTACGGCATACTTGGATGTGTATGTGTTTTAAAACATTTGGGCTAAGGTTTTTCATATTTTCATTTCCACCCCAACAAAACATACTGAGATGACATAAGAATTGCTCCGCTACATCAACATATTGCTGTCTTATCTATAAGTATGAATATGGATTGAGAGCTCAAAAAAAAAAGCAAAAATGTTCTTGAAGTATTCAGAAGCATTCAAAAGGGTATGTAGTTTTCATTCTGATGTCTGTTCAGTTCATCTGTCAACATTTTTGGGAATAAAGTGTTACATTAAAAGTTTTTGATATCTTATATTAGTACATAACTACATCAGAAGATCAAATTGGGTAGGCTGATCAGGGTAATGAGCAGTGTTATGGAACTTGGCTTTCATGGCAAGTACCAGCTCAGGCAAGCTGTACTGTCATGCTACAGCTCTTGTTTTTACTCATTTCTGTACAAATCGTGTTTCTGCCCATACTCACAGAATCTGATATCAGTCAGACGCTCATATAAGCATACGTGAGAATGTGCAGTTATACTGAATGTGGCATGTGACTTTTATGTAAACTATTTATATTTATATTTTCCAGAGATCCTTGCAGTAGTTTAGCTCTATGGAAAGGTGTGATAGTTGGAGCCTTTGGTTGTTCAGGACAGATCAAGGTGTATAACTTATCTACAGGAAAACTTGGGGCCTGTGCTAGTGCTCATGCTCGATGGATAAATGCTATTGATGTTGCCAAGGATTCAGGAATGGTATTACACTGCCTTGATTATTATGACCCTACCCTATTTATTCAGTTATAAGATTGGGGCTTTGTCCCCTTTAAAATGACCCTATATTATGTAAACTACTTATATAATTTGCTGTAAGATGCTTTTTTACGCTTCCCACACATCCCCAAAAATCTGGATTGTTCTTACAAGTTGGATCTAGATTTTTGAGGTTGTTAAGGAAGGTTAAAAAATGTTTTATAATCTTATAGCGGAATAAGTATGGTGTTTGAGTGAGTGATATGGGTTTTACGGCACATCAGCACAAAAAGGCCATTTCGCGTCGAAAGCTATATAAAGGAATATGGATAAGTATGGTAAATACTGGGTCAGAGGTAGGTGAGCAGAGTTGAGCCGCGACAAGAAAAAACTAAAAAAGTGGCATGTGCGCCCAGCAAAGGCTCAGATCAGCCCAGGCTGATCCGAGTCTTCACTGGGTGCACATGCTACTTTGTTGGTTTGTCGTGTCACAGCTCATATTAGGCTGCTCCTTTGAGCAAAATGCACTGTTAGCGATATTGTCAGTATTTTGTTCAAAAGGACAAGGAACGATTTGAGCCATAACTCAGAATCTCCAAAAAGTGCGTGCTTGTAGTTATATATGATGTCATGAACTTAAAGCAGAAAAATAGATATGGTTCACTAGTTTTTTCTTTCAGTATAACAGTATTCTAAGTATCTCAATGTTTTGCCATTGTTTTCGTTGAATAGCAGAAATTGTTGCCTATGAAAGGCATTTTAAAATATCAGTTTGATTGAGTCTCTTTGATACATGATAATGTCACAAAGGAGTGTAAGGTATGCGCAGAATGAATAACCCCTCCCAATCAGGTTTAAAGAGTGCAAACGCAAGGATAAAGGTTTCATTATTGAAATTCAGCAGGTTAAAAGTAAGGAAAAGACTTCTAAATTATTAGTTTATGAAAGTTTGATTCAAAGTTGACAAAACGTAACATCCAATTAATATATTGAATTTATCTTTAATATTCAGATTCATATTATTCGTTTTTCAGTTATTATCAGCAAGTGAAGATTCTTATGTGAGGGTCTGGCAGCTCAAGTCAGGATCATCACCAAGTGTAAGTGAACACCAATTTTTCATGAATTTGAAAGTTTTGGACAATATCATTAATACTAAGTAAATCATATGACAATCCTTTAAATGCAAAAAAAAAACATTCAGGTGCCAACAAGTCTTGTCCATGTTACAGCCCATATACAGTTAATGAGAGAGCTTGTTTAATATAGCCATAATATTTCTTTGTCTGAAAGTAAATACCTAAAGACTGTAAAATCAAAATTCACAATATACTTCATATTACTGATGTTCTTAAAAGTACGAATGGTAACAGGTTACATGCAAAATAACTGACTCCTATGGCAGTCCACTTTGTTCATACTTTAAAAAATGTCAGAAAAAAAGTTTTTCTTGTACTGACATTAATTACCACTCATAAACTTAGAAAGTGGCATAAAAGACTTCATTTGAAGCAGGAAAAAATTGGCTTGTTTCTAATAATAGAGCACAGTAGTGGCGGTATCTTAACACCATTATGAGTATCATGATTTCAGTGTCATCCATTTTGTATATTCCTGTACAGTTATATTGGTTACACCGCCATGATTTTCCTGTGTTTTTTGAAGGGGGAACAATTTTTGTTACTTCCCATATGCTTCCTCGGTCAATGTAACCCTTCCAAAATGGGGTCCATTCTTAAAAGAAGAATATGCTCTTACTGACAATGGGGTCCATTCTTAACATGAAAGAATTTGCTCTTAGAGGACCATATTTTTCCTTTTAGAGTAGACCCCATTTTGGAAGGACCTTGTCCTCCACGGCATATATTGGTATCTCCATAATTGGTACCTCCACGGCATATATTGGTATCTCCATAACCAGCTGCCATAATAAATGATATGTGTATATGTTTTTCAGATTGAGTTCAAGTATGGTGAGACAGTGACAGATCTACAGCTTGTAGGAGCCAAGTTCGTTCATGATGCTGGCCGGGCGTTCTGTGTGACTGGCTATGATAGTTCAGACCTCATATTCTTTGTTCAGTAGGAAAACTTTATACATGGAAACAAGAGAGAAACAACTCTGCTATTGTCATTTTTATCTCCCTTTCCAATGGTTAACTCTTAAAGTAAAGACTGCTCCTCTGGGAGCAAGAGGAGCAGAGTCATTCCTGTAATTATAAACCCCAGTTGGAAAGGTTACATTGCCTGGGAAGCAATCAGGAAGTAACAAAAGCTGTTTCCCGGTGTATGAATTGCAGAAAAGCATGGAGGTGTACACATAAACCTTAACTCAGCCAAAAGCAGAGGTCTGAATGAGGACAGTCTTTATATTCACTATAAATTATATATTGTGACCCCTCATTAGAACCCCACCTCTACTGTATTATTTTGAACTCAGAGTCTGTGTTGCAGTAATTTTCACTCTTTGTAAGTTAAACAGGGCTCGATTGTTTAACAATGTCATTAGTTAACGAGAAATACATATTATCTTCAAACATATTGAATGAAAAAACTCTGTCAAACTGTAACAAGCTTTTCCAGTGTAAAAGGGCCTTACATTTTTACAGCAAAAATATTAGCACACTTGATTCTACGTGTGCTAAAAAACTTAATGAATTTATTGACTGACTAACAGCTTTGTTAGGCTAATAACTGGGCCCAGATCTTAACATATGGCTGCTGAAGACAGTGCCTATTTAGCTGACATGATCATGGTAGGTGTGACCGTTCTGTCATATACATGTAATTTCTATCATGGGTCCTCAACCAGCTTAGCTCATAGATCATGACAGTTTTACCTATGTGCTGTAGTGTAGGATACAAATCATTTGTTCACATGTCAAGGATGTAGTGCAAGTATTCATAATTAGTTTAACCAGTTGTACTCAGTTTCACAAATGTGTATATATATTGCATAAATTAGTTTATTTTATTTTGCTGAAGTTTAAGGGTAAATAGAGAGGTGATGTGATCAAGATGTCAAAGCACTTGGCTTTGGTGCAGAATGTTGGACTCCTATTGCCCCAGGGCCAGTTGCTGAAAAACTCTTTGTCAGCTCTCTGAAATCAGAAAAGCTTAAAAGACAGCAGAATGATAGGACTTAGCCCCACCTTATACATCCCCATGACTCAGTGGGCATCTAATGAATGACTGCTCCATTGGCTTATGGAACATCTTTACATTTACAGGAGAAACTACAGAATTTTGTCATGAATTTTCTCTTCAGACCTACAATTACTTGGAAAAAGAATTTATGGCCCTTTGAAATTCAGGTTAATGGAACCATCCCTGAATAAGGTGGGATTTCATGACAGATCTGAGATCATTTTTCACATTTCTCTAACATGATGTGTATTGTGGCCCTTTACTAGAACCACCATATCAAGGCAGTTTGAATGAAGGGCCACAACTTACGTTTTGTGATAAACAATGAGAAATAGTCAGAAACCTATGTTACCTTGATGACATTTCATTATTTCTGCCTTTTATAGTAAACCACAGGGTAAACATGTCATGTTACATGTAGATGATGTATATAGTTGTATTGTCAAAATTTGTATCTCTAGATAACAGTGAGCATTAAGCCTCTGGGGGTTGAGGGAATGAACATTTGTTCAAACAGTCTAGTCCCCATAACCCACATGGCCGCCACGCCCACATATGGTGAAAACTGTTAAATTTTCTCCAGAACCAGTTGACTGATAGCCTTGAAACTTTGAGTACAGCAACAGGTAGTAAGTACACAAGTACTACCAAGATTGTTCAAATGATGACCTTGAGTTGACCTTGACCTTTATTATGACAAGGTCAAATTGCTTTCTGGTGCTTTTATCTGGAAAAATGCTAGGACATACAAGAAGATTTTGGTATAAAAATTTGTATATACAGTCATATAAATGCATACATGAAAATTTATGAGTTCCATGAACTCTTATGTTTAAGCATTTTCCCACATAAAAGCACCAGAAAGCAAATTTGACCTTGCCATAAAAAGATCAAGGTCAACCAAAGATCATCATTTGAAAATCATAGTAGTGCTTCCGGTCTCCAATGATACATACCATGTTTCAAGGCCATCTGTCAATTGGTACTGGAGAAGAAGAGTCTTAAAGGTTTTTACTATATATGGGTGTGGCAGCCGTATTGGTCAAGTGAACAGGACCTCTTGAACAAATTTTCATTCCTGCAAGCCCTTAAAATTTGATTACAAATGGCCCAGTGGCTTTTGAGGACTTGTTTGAAATTGTTGAAATATGAGACCTTGGTCAAAAGTCAAAAAATGACCACAACCTCTTGTACTGGTAGAAAATTTTCATGCAGAAGTTGGTAAATATAGTCAATGTAATGAGTACAGGAAGATTTTTGAGTAGTAAAGGTCAAGGTCATTCTTTGTCCTTTAACCAATATCATGTTTTACCAATTTTACCTGTCAGATTTGTTCAAATGATGACCCTAGTTTGACCTTTGACCTTTGCTCAGGTGAGGGATTCAGGGTCTCATGGCCTTCTTGTTTGATACATGGGGGTCAAGAACAAAGATATATACTGTCAAATGAATATGTACTGAAAAATTTTATTGACGACACCAACTATATTAGTAACCAAGTCTTGAGATGGGATGTGCTGTAGCATATCAATATAACAGACTTAAATTGTGTAGATATTTTATGAGAACTCAAAATTTGTGGTTGTTTTATTCAAGTGTTACAAAATCATGAAAACATTACAAGCAGAATGTAACATAACAAGCTCCTGACCATTTGGAAATATACTTCCTTCTCTTTTTTTTTGGAAGCAGATATTTCCATACATATATATATTAATGAAGGATGTATGTTTGTATTGTTTTGTCAAGCTATGTTTGTTAGAGTTATTTTTTGTCTCAATTTTACACTGTTAATATCTGTTAGTATTTCATTTATTTTCCCTATACCACCAGAGAGGCGCCATGGTCGAGTGGTTAGAGAAGCTCGGTTATGGTGCAGAAAGTCGCCACAAGGTCGTGAGATTACACCCCTCTTCGCCATCCGATGACTGGAAAACTCTGTCAACCCAGCAGTAAATGGGTACCTGCTCCAAATCGGGGAAGGATAAGGCAGGGAAGGGATGGGCTCAGCCTTTCATATGCTGTGCCCAAGACACAGTTGGCCTCTAACCCCCACTGATCTTACATCTATTAGCTATGAGATACCTGTACTTTTACCATTTTTACGATATTTATTCAACTATAAAACCAGGTTTTTTTTCTTCCAAAACAATCCAAAAAATCTAGAACCACCTTACAGAACACCTTTAAAGACAGATCTAGGTTTTGGGATTGCTTTGGAAGACAAAAAATTAAGAGATACAAAACATCATATAGCGTAAGGGTACCCCCATCGGACACCTTAGGATTGATGTTTTCAAATAGATTTTTAAATTGTAAAATCAAAAGTCTATCGACTTTATGTGACTTGCAAAATACGTACCTCATGTATGGATTCGGTAAACATTAGCTGTTGTATGACGTCATACGGAGGAATCGGGGAGTATTCATTATCTCACAGGTAACCGGTATAAAATCTTGGTTAGGGGTACCCCCATCGGACACCTTTATTTTCTACACATGTAAACTAAGTATGCATAAACACATTTAATTTAATAATGTAAAGACATATATTTGTTTAAGATAAACAGGCAAAATCGATTCTGAATTAGAACTTATAGTCTGACATGAAAGCTAAAATAATATGCACTCCCTCAGAATGATGACATTTGTTTACGTTGAACTATAGAATTTAACCGGTGCGGAGATGCAGACAAGTGTGCATTTTTAGCTCACCTGAGCCGAAGGCTCAGAGGTGAGCTTATAGGATGGGAGTCGAGCCGTCGTCCGTCCGTCCGTGGGTGCGTGGGTGGGTGCGTGCGTCAACACTTTCAAACATAAATATCTCAGAGACCAGTGGGCCGATCGCAATCAAATTTTATCTGAAGCATCATTTGGGTGGGGGAAAGGCTGCATTAGGTTTTGGTGCCGATCAGCTCAGAACTCTGGTTTCCATGGCAACAGATAGCCCCCATAGGGTTATAATGGGGAAAACGGCGTCATCACGTTTTCTCAACTGTTTTTGATTAGATCCTTATCATACTTGCAGGTAATGATGACATACACAAGAGCTTGGATGAGTTCGAAATTTGGTCGGATTCGAGCACAGACTACGGAGTTAGCTGCCCTTGAGCGTTTGAAAAAAATCCCATAGGGTTATAATGGGGAAAATGGCGTCATCACCTTTTCTCAACTGTTTTTGCTTAGATCCTTATCATACTTGCAGGTAATGATGACATACATAAGAGCTTGGATGAGTTCGAAATTTGGCCGGATTCGAGCACAGACTACGGAGTTAGCTGCCCTTGAGCGTTTGAAAAAAATCCCATAGTGTTATAATGGAGAAAACAACGTCACCACATATTTTTAGAAAAACTTTGTCATCGCTCTATTGCCTACATTTCTCAACGGATTTTAAAATAACTTCACACAAATGTAGGGCGTGACAATATCTCGAGCAAGTTCGACTTTCAGGATGCTGCGCCCAAGGTCAAGGTCACTGTGGCTAATTTTAGAAAAACTTTGTCAGCGCTCTAGCACCTACATTTCTCAGCAGATTTTAAAATAACTTGACACAAATGTAGGGCATCACAATATCTCGAGCAAGTTTGACTTTCATGGTGCTGCACCCAAGGTCAAGGTCACTGTGGCTATTTTTAGAAAAACTTGGTCATCGCTGTAGCGCCTACATTTCTCAACGGATTTTAAATCAACTTCACACAAATGTAGGACATGATTATATCTCAAACATGTTTGACTTCCAGGGTGCTGCGCCCTAGGTCAAGGTCACTGTGGCTATTTTTAGAAAAACTTTGTCATTGCTCTAGCACCTACATTTCTCAGCAGATTTTAAAATAACTTCACACAAATGTAGGGCATGACAATATCTCGAGCAAGTTTGACTTTCAGGGTGCTGCACCCAAGGTCAAGGTCACTGTGGCTTTTTTTAGAAAAACTTGGTCATCGCTGTAGCGCCTACATTTCTCAACGGATTTTAAATCAACTTCACACAAATGTAGGGCATGACAATATCTCGAACAAGTTTGACTTCCAGGGTGTTGCGCCCAAGGTCAAGGTCACTGTGGCTATTTTCAGAAAAACTTTGTCAGCGCTCTAGCACCTACATTTTTCACTAGATTTTAAAATAAATTCACACAAATGCTGGGCATGACAATATCTCGAGCAAGTTCGACTTTCAGGGTGCTGTGCCCAAGGTCAAGGTCACTGTGGCTATTTTTAGAAAAACTTTGTCATCGCCCTAGCACCTTCATTTCTCCATGGATTTTGAAATAACTTGACACAAATGTAGGGTATGACAATATCTCGAGCAAGTTCGACTTTCAGGATGCTGTGCCCAAGGTCAAGGTCACTGTGGCTATTTTTAGAAAAACTTTGTCATTGCTCTAGCACCTACATTTCTCAACGGATTTTGAAATAAATTCACACAAATGTAGGGCATGACAATATCTCGAGCAAGTTTGACTTTCAGGGTGCTGCAATCAAGGTTTTTGATTAGATCCTTATCATACTTGCAGGTAATGATGACATACATAAGAGCTTGAATGATTTCGAAATTTGGCCGGATTCAAGCATAGACTACGGAGTTAGCTGCCCTTGAGCGTTTGAAAAAAATCCCATAGTCTTATAATGGAGAAAACAATGTCATCACATTTTCATTTTTCATCGGATCCTCTTCATACTTGCAGGTAATGAGGATATGCATAAAAGCTTGGATTAGTTAGCACTTCGGCTAGATCCCACCACTGACTATGGAGTACCTGCCCTGAGCATCCAAAAAATCAATGTCGCCACTTTTTCTTGGTTTTTACTTGTCCGATCCTTTTCAAACTTGCAGGTAATGAGGAAATGCATAATATCTTAAACAAGTTCAAATTTTTGCCAGATCAGGCCAACCGCTACGAAGTTAGCTGCCCTTGACAGCTCTGTCTATTGTGCTCTTGATCCGATACTTTTTAAACTTGCATATATTAAATGAGGGCATACATAATGTTTTGGATGAGTTTAATTTTCAGCCTGATTGGACCCCTGACTGTGGAGTTAGCTGCCCTTGAGCATCTTAAATATCCCTATAGGTTTACAATGTCTCTCAGGTGAGCAAGTGTTGCCCTTTGGGCTACTTGTTCTCTTATTTCTTGAAAACTAGATCAAACTGGAATACAAGCCTTACATCATTTCATAGATGACTAAAACCTCCATCAAATGTTGTTGATTAGATCATTGAACTGCATTTTGGTACGAAGAAATTACTGTGCTAATATTCACTAAAATGTTTCTGACATGTACCCTTGGTTGGTAAATACCGCCTGTGAAAATTATGCAAACGCTCCCGAGACAAGAAGAGCATGCAACAGTGTTGAGAAAAAGACCACAAAACATTATAATAATTGATATTAAAATGGGCGAGGTGCAACTCCTTTAAAATGAGAAAAGAGCGAAAAGGTGTCCGATGGGGGTACCCTGTCCGATGGGGGTACCCTCACGCTAGCAGAACTACACGAGTGATTTACACAAAAGGGGTCCTTTTAGAGGGGATAACACCTCATTTTCTAGCCAAATAAATATGGTATTCATTTTGGGATAGTTTTATTCTTGCAAAACTTTGCCCTCACGAAGTTTCATGGAAACAAAACTTTTACAAAAATGTTTTGCTAGTGTATCCTAAATTCTTCAGGAAGATGACCATAAAAATATCTTACATACCTGTTACATTATATCGTTATGTGTTCTTCCATTTAATGGAATTATTATAAGTTTATTTTACAATTTCTGTGTGCCCTAGTAAAAATATACATATGTGGGTATTCTTTTTGCTCAAAACCAAAGAAAATATGAGCATATTTTAGGGGTATACTGGTAACTGAATCACTTCTGCACTTGGATCTCCTCTTAAAGGAAAGCATTTGATCTCTTTTATTGCAAATTCTGTCCATTAAGAGTGTTTGGATTTACAATAAATTCAATCTGGAATTGATTGTGAAATGGTAACATAAATTTAGTACAGCCAAATCTCAATTAATTCAATCTTGTGTTTATCTAGTTCTCAATGACTGCACAGATGCAGAGATTAACAATCTCTGCATTCTGTAAATCTTACCATAGGAAGGCCCAGTAATTTAACATCCAGTCTCACAAAGTAAGGTTTGTTCTTCTAGAAGCCTGTTTCAGAAAAAGTTCAAATCTCACTTATTTTTCAGTTTGCAGTTTTTGAAATGTAAAATTGGTGCTCTATCCAGTTTTACATTTACAACAAGAACTATTACTTTTGCTTCTTGTATAAAAGCACACAATTAAAGCCTTCCAATTTGCCTAGATTGTCTAGAAAGAAATCTTATGTGGGTCTCTTTTAATATTATTGAATCAGATTGAAAATCTTACCAGATCTCACAGAATGATGGCAGCCTAGAGCTTATTGGGTGTATGAATATTAGTATGAGCCACGACATGAAAAAACAACATAGTGGCATGTGCTCCCAATCTCGGATGCACCTAATCTCCAATCCACCCAGTCTGGTCAGAACCTTGGCTGTCTACCTAGACCCTTAGCTGCTCTTAAAGCTCACAGCAAAGACCCTGATAAGACTGGGCAGCTGCCCAGGTTAATCTGAGTTTTTGCTGGGCACACATTCCACTTTGTTGATTTTATCGTGTCTCAGCTCATATTACTGTCATTTTCAGCTCAACATTTAGGAGTAAATAAAATTTCAGATACTTTTTTTTTCTTTTCATTTACATTCTTTTTATTTTAGTGCAATTGTTTAATATTGTACTGTGATAAGAATCTTGAATAAATTAATACATGGTCTATCTGGATTTGTTGTTTCATTGAAAAACAGGGCCCAATTGTACAAAACTAATGCCATTGTTAGCTAAAGAAACATTTTCAAAGGTATTGTATGCAAAAACCTTGCATATTTTGATGAAAATATGTGAGGAGCTTTTCCATTGCATTGCAAACGCTCTTCACATTTATCCAGCTATAAATACCAGCCTACTTCATGTTATGAGTACAGTTGGAAGACTAATAAATGATTGACTAACGACTATGTTAAGAAATTGGTGCTTTGAATAACTTAGCAGAGATATCTAGCTGCATGGGTAGGCCAGCCTATTGAGATACATGTACATATGATGACTGTCATGTGAAAAAAGGTACCTTACCTCATGTGTTAACAGACAAGACAAAGACATCCCCATGGAATCCAAAAATTGAAGACTGATCATTTAAGGCAAAAATGGATGCATATCGTCATCACATGTCAAAGAAGCCTACCAAATGAATCCAGTAAACTACGGAAGGAATTTTGCCC
Source organism: Ctena decussata (assembly GCA_963989385.1). Lineage (NCBI taxonomy): Eukaryota > Metazoa > Mollusca > Bivalvia > Lucinida > Lucinidae > Ctena > Ctena decussata. The sequence goes on from OZ022498.1 coordinate 122,899,089, forward strand.
ACAGTGGACAAACATCAGACTGCACCTTGCTTTAAAGCCTGCAAAGGACTTGATTGGTTTTGGTATTATCGTTTCTTTGGTTTAAACACTATTTTATTCAGGAATAAATTCACAACATAATAGATATACAACAAATAGATCAGGATCTGAAAGTAAGCTTGAAGCTTATATATATCATCTGAATATACAAGGGTTGATCCAGAAGTAATATCAATGCGTCCATTGCGCACTTATTCATCGTAGCATTATTACAAAAATTATATCAAGCTACTCTGTAATTCAACTCTGATTCACTGAGTATATATAAAGTTGGAATCTTTTCCCCTTCCAATTATATGGACGTTCAAAGTATGCCAACGACGCCATCGCGCCGCATGTTATGATAACGTTAATTACATGAACATAAATTTCAAAGGCAATCACAAATCAAAATCAAACTAACGCGCCAAATCAGATGGAAATTTGGTACGATGACGAAATATATTTCTGCCGCCCACTGTTGAAGTTTGAATCTCGTCACTGCAGTTCGAAGTTCGCTAGCTAGAGCTAATGTTTGTTACTGCCGAGAGTAAAATGTTGATTTCTGACAAACGCGCGTCAGTGGATATATATGCGTTTTTGCCTCAAATTTGGAATAACACCATTAGAGCCTCTAGAGCTGTTAATTAGACATGTGGTGATATAACAGTTATTATGAGGCTTGTGTAGAGGTGCAATCAGTGCGATACGCATGCAGATGAGTCACTAGAGGTCAGTCCGAAAACCGGAAGACCTTTATGTACAATGTCAGATAATAACGTCACTCTTGTTCGGATCCCATATATGAAGATCGATGTTCTGCGATTCGAATATTGTGTAAATTCTTAAACTTGGGCTACGGGGCTGTTCAAGTAATATCAAAAGATGAGGTAAACATGAGTGAACAGACATTAGTGCTTTGCTGGAACAACGAATATGTTAATTTGGACATGACACAATATTGAAACTTCGTCTGGTGCGTCAACGACGCCATTGACGTGCGGTGCGCTTTCTTACCATGCCTTCTGTCTATCTCGATATCTCAGTTACTGTGCACTGTATTCTTATGACATTTTCAGACCATAATGCAAATAGATTAAGGAACTTGGAATCGAAATTATGTTGCTCTCTTTTTATTCTACACGATTTTATAGCTGCAGTGACATTACTTCTGGATCAACCCTCGTATATCATCTCCTATGGACGTTTCTTTGAGACTGTATTTCATGATTTCGATACCTTACAACAATGGGAACGAACCTGGGATATGGAATTTAATCTAAGTAAATGGCAGGTGCTACATAGCAGCAAATCTAGACATCCATCAATTCCCAGTATACACTCCATGGCAAGATTCTGGAGGTTGTTGACTATGCAAAATATCTCGGGGGGGGGGGGGGGGGGGGGGGGGGGGGGGGTGGTTAGTATATCTAAAGACCTGAACTGGAACACATGTAAACGAAATTAGAAGTATATGGGGTGCCATTTAACTATTTTAACTATAATTCGATTATGGATATCTATGATTATTTATGGATATCCATAATTGATCATTGATCTCCGTAATTTAAATTATGGATATCTATAATTCAAATTACGTATATCCATAAGTCGAATTATGGATATCCATAAATCATGTTGAATTGTAGATATCAATAAATTGAATTGTAGATATCAATAAATTGAATTATGGATAACCATAATTCGAATTATAGACATCCATAATTCGAATAATGGATATCTATAATTCGACATGATTTATGGATATCCATAATTCGATTTATGGATATTCATTAATCGATTTATAGATATCTATAATTCAAATTACAGATGTCCAATATTCACCCTGATTTATGAATATCAATAATTCAAATGATAGATAACCACAATTCCGATTATTACATTCAGTTTTCACCAGGTACATGCAAATACAGATTATTATCTGTATTCGTTCATCCCAGTGACTGTTGTTTTGTTCAACTGGCTTCTTTAAGATATTCTTCTTTTAAGAGATCTTGACTCTGAGCAAAATAAAACATCAAGGTGTAACTGGAGTATATTTTACTATATTTTAACTTATTATTATTATGTCTCGGTTTTCTTATTGTATATATCATATCAGTTTTGTCGTACCAACAAATGAGTTGTATGCTTACAAGCTTTTTGGTAAAGCTACTACTTGTTGAAAATCTTAAGTGAACTCGTTTTTCCACGAGAAAAGCAATTATTGGAAAAATCTGGTTGGCTGTCTGTGAGTTGTTTTTCATAACTTTGTACATGATGTGAGTTATTCCTCGGCTTTGAAACATGCAACATGTCTGATTCGTGGCTCTGAAGATGAATTTTGCATAAAATTTATCCATACATTTGAAATTGCTCTTTGAAGGTATAACGGACTCATAAAAAACCAAAGAGCTCCGGCCGGGATTTGAACCCGGGCCGCCTGCGTGACAGTCTCGCACTCTACCACGTCGCTATAAAAGCCGGCTTGTACCGCAAGGCAGTACAAGTGTATCTTATACCTATCACTACTACAAAAGGCCATTAGAAAATAAGATCTGTTTTTATCTGCATTTATCATACTACTCAATATTTCTAACAGTTTATCTTATTTTGTAAACTCTCATTCATACTTTCAAATCTCACTATCACTATTTACTTCATTCTTACTTACCCTTCACACAACACTCAGTGAGAGCGTGACGCATTATATAGATAGATAGATAGATAGATAGATGAAAGTGGTCAATGTGCCCAAATCATAAGTCCGAACTCAAAAGTCATTTAAACATTGGCAATTCCAAAATATTCTAGATACACAAACATAGATCTAACTCTTTCCCTGAGGGAGGGAGGAGGAGGAGACAGATATTATCTAGTCTAGTCTATATCCCATTACTTAAATTGAAAGGTAGTTGGGGCACCACAGATTTACAACAATCCCTTTCCACCTGGTCCTGTCTTTCACTTCCCTGGTTGTGCTGGAAAAATCCATCCTTGTCCACTCTTTAATATTGTCTTCCCACCTCTTTTTCTGTCTTCCACTTCCTTTTCCTTTCACTTTGCTTTGTAGAATCGTATTTGCTAAGCCAGAAGAACTTGAGATATCGCCAAACCACCTCAGTTTCCACTTCTTGACCATGGCCAGGAGTTCGTCATATTCTCCAATGGCTACTTGGATCTTTCTGCGAACATCCTTCTTAGTTATATGTAGTGTTGTAAAAAAAATGTTAATTGGTTGATAGTTAAGTCTCCAGGAAGAAGGCCGAATTGTAGAGAAGAAAGTAAATTGTTGTCACGTAGGTTATTAGATGAGTCCTTCAAGAACTGGAAACATGAGAAAGGTCACCTGTTTCAGTAGCAGGGTCAACATTGGTTTCTTTATACAATACAATACTATACAAATAACTTTATTGGCATCTAAACATACTAACATGTTTATGGCCATACACTGAAACATGAAAGGGAACAATATCCACACGTAGTGACTTGATTGAAGAGAGAACAATAAGGCACTCAAAGCACTTTAAATGATTTGCGAAGAACACGATTACTCAGGCCATCGGGACCAGAAGCTTTTGCAACAAGAAGAGTTTTTTTTAGAACTTATTCAATTTCTTATGAAGACAATACACTGTCGCTTAGCGGTGTATTGACGGTTGCTGCAGGTAGGTCAGAATACGGACATTCTGTTCATTCAACATTGTGTGGCTTTGAAAAAAAGCTATTTAGAATTTTATCCTTGTCATTTTATCATCATTAAATTCAAGGGGTTGAATGGCTGTTTTGTGATTAGGAGCGATAAAAGTTTTAAGTGTAGACAACCAGTCTTTTGGAGAAAGTGTCTCAGAGGTAAGTTTTGCTGAAATTTTGTCATAAAATATTTTTTTAGAACCGCGAATATTTAAATTCATTACGAAATGCTTTTTTTTACTAGTCCGGTTCTGAGTTTCCTATATGCTCTTTTCCGTTTTCTAATGTGTCGTGAGTTAATCCAAGGCGTTTCCGAAGGTTTTACTTTAAGCAATAGAAGTTACAGTGGTATTTACATTATTTGCCTAAGTAATATCATTATCCTTAAGGTGGAACAGGACAAAAGCAAAATCTTTCAGTTTTCGTGTAAAAAAAAAACAATGATAAAATAGTTCAGCCTTTCCTAAATTACGAAATGATTTTCTTTTATGTGTGAAACAAATACTCTTTTTTCTTTGGCGTCATGAAAATGTGAGTGATTGACATTTTTATGCAAAATAAATAGCGCTCGATTATATATATTTTTTGCATTTGTTTTGCTCTCCGTAAAGATATTTTAATAAAGGACCTGGTATGATAAGGGCCATTTTTGGCCCCCATTCAAATTCTCTTCAAATAGCATGGTTTCTGTTGCTTATCATTTGTGCATATGGGATCAAACAGAAATAATATGTTTCACTTTTGTTAATTCTCAGAATAACATGATTTCTGACATGCCTATGTTGGTTCAATAATATGAAGGAAAATTGCAAGAAAAACTGAGTTTAATAATTTTTCCTTTAAAGAAATAAGTCATATACAATGGCCTTTGAAAGCTCTTGATAATAGGCTTTTGATGAAATGCTTATACGTTGGGTACCAAGGCTAATTACCTGTGCACTGCACAAGGCCTGTCAAGGTACCCCACCCACTCAAGTTTGCAAGTCCAAAGACGCTAACCAAAAAATTCCAACAGATCAAAATGAAATGTGTACCAAATTATTCCTTGTGTTCTAACTAAGAAAATGAATACCCACAACATATGTTTATTTTGTCTGTGAGCGGAGATATGGACGTTTTTGCGTTGTGAAAACAGGGAAAATGTTCCTAACGCTGCCTGTTTGGTGATAAAAAGTTAAAAATAAACATTGAGCCCGGTCTCCAGCACATTTAATATTTTCATGGCATGTAAATATATCAAAATTATTTCTGCATATAAAATATAAAATGTGCTGGAGGCCGGGCTCATATATTTTGAAAGCCGCAAAGGCTACCAAATTCGTCATTTTCGTCGGAATCCGCTGGGGGCATAGGTATGTTCAAGATTAAAAACACAAATATTTTATGCAACAACTGGTTGATTTTGTATTTGCTGTTACATTTAAGTTTAGGACTTCCTATGAATGCATTTTAGTTATCGAAATAGAACTTTTGAAAATGAGTTTTCTGGGGGCCAAATATGGGCCTTATCATACCAGGTCCTTTATACCAAAGTGCGACCAGTCAAGAGGCCTTTAAATATGTGTCATTAACGGCTATATTCAAGAACAAAACTCACACTCACACTCGACTCAAACTCGAGTAAGTATCCCTCAAGTGTGGCTGGAGTGGGATTAACAAGAGTGTGAGTGGAGTTCAGCTTTTGTATTCACGAAGCTATCTCAACCTCACCTTTCACAAGTGTGACTCGAGCTTCACTCCAATTTCAAGTAGTAAATAATAACGTTGCAATACACCTTTTTTATGGATCGGTGACGCGAGTCAGTCGATGGTTTTACCTCTGTCCGTCCGTCGCACCTAAATTTTTTGTATACTTTCTGGAATCAAGCAATGAATATGAAACTTTACACAACGTATGCAGACCTACCAAGGATAAACATTTGACTTTTTTATGCCCCCAACTTCGGAGAAGTTGAGGGGGCATATTGGTTTGGGCCTGTCCGTCCGTCCGTCTGTCCGTCCGTCTGTCCGTAACGCCTTTTGGCAGCTGGGAAACTCAAGAACTGCTTATGCTAGGATGTTGAAATTTTATGTGTGGCATGTACTTGAAAAATAAGCGGACCCGTATTTTTTTCTTTTTTCCGCCGGTCATGTATTTCCAGAGTTATGCCCCTTTTTCAACTTAGTCTATGGAACCTTGTGAACTAAATATCTCAAGAACCCCTGATGCTAGGATAATGATTTTTTGCAGGATGACATTGCCCAAGGTGTAGATGACCTGATTAACTTTTGGAAAAAATTCGTGAATTTTTGACCGAGTTATGCCCCTTTTTTGACTTAGTGCATTGTAAGCCTATGGAACCTTGTGAACAAAATATCTCAAGAACCCCTGTTGCTAGGATCATGATTATTTGCAGGATGACATTGCCCAAGGTGTAGATGACCTGATTAACTTTTGAAAGAAATTTGTGAATTTTTGACCGAGTTATGCCCCTTTTCGACTTAGTGCATTGTAAGCCTATGGAACCTTGTGAACAAAATATCTCAAGAACCCCTGATGCTAGGATCATGAATTTTTGCAGGAAGATATTGCCCAAGGTGTAGACGACCTGATTAACTTTTGAAATAAATTGGTGAATTTTTGATCGAGTTATGCCCCCTTTTTGACTTAGTGCATTGTAAGCCTATGGAACCTTGTGAACAAAATATTTCGAGGACCCCTGGTGCTACGATCATGATTTTTTGCAGGAAGACATTGCCTGAGGTGTAGATGACCTGATTAACTTTTGAACAATACTGGTGAATTTTTGACTGAGTTATTCTCCTTTTTCGACTTAGTGCATTGAAGCCTATGGTACAAAGGTATCCTTACATACGATCAAGAACCATAACAGATAGGAACTTGAAATCTTGTATGCTGCATGAACATGAAAAATAACCGAACCTGTATATAATTTTTCCTCTGCCGGTCTCGTCATTTAGGAGTTATGCCCCTGTTTCGACTTTGTCATTTTATATAGGAACAACCTTGTGAACAAAATATCTGACGAACAGCATTAGCTAGGGTCCTGATACTTGGCATACAGTTACAGATTAGGGTGCCCATGACCTGATTAACTTTTGAGCCTATTTCGTAAATTTTTGGTTGAGTTATTCCCCTTTTTCAGACATAGGCATTATGTATAGGAACAAGCTTGTGAACAAATATCTGAAGAACCGCACAAGCTAGGATCCTTATATTTGGCATGCAGGTTAGGACCAAGGTATAGATAACTTAAGAGCCCATTTTATAAATGTTTGACAGAATTTTTCTCATTTTCGGACATAGGCATTTTGTATACAAAGACGCTATATGAATAACTTCGTGAACAAAATATCTGAAGAACCTCTAACGGCTATATTCAAGAACAAAACTCACACTCACACTCGACTCAAACTCGAGTAAGTATCCCTCAAGTGTGGTTGGAGTGGGGTTAACAAGAGTGTGAGTGGAGTTCAGCTTTTGTATTCACGAAGCTATCTCAACCTCACCTTTCCCAAGTGTGACTCGAGCTTCACTCCGATTTCAAGTATTAAATAATAACGTTGCAAAACACCTTTTTATGGATCGGTGACGCGAGTCAGTCGATAGTGTAACCTCTGTCCGTCTGTCCGTCCATCGCACCTAAAAATTTTGTATACTTTCTGGAATCAAGCAATGAATAGGAAACTTTGCACAACTTTTACAGACCTACCAAAGATAAGCATTTGACTTTTTTTTATTTCTTTTTGAACAGAGAGAGGATCGAGGTTTAGGGTGTTGGTTGGGGATGACAGACACAGTTTACGAGGGTATCATCTGTGTAAAATACACATATTTTCTAATGTGTGTATGTGTATAGTACAATTTTGCCTCTGCTCCATATTTATCTATATATACTGACTTATATCAGTGAATCAGATTCACGGGGTCGTCGGATGTGCTGGGTAACTTTCAGTAACGGGTTGTCCTAACTTGAACAAGGACCAACTGTGCTTGCAGCTGGTGAGTAATGGGGTTTAAATTTTTATTTTTACTCTCGTCTATCTTATCTTCCTTTTCTTTCTGGGAGGCGGCACGATATAATGCGCTCTGAAAGAGGCATTCAACTCAAACAACCAACTAATCAACTAGCCAGCCAACGAAATCAGATTCATCAACTAGCCACCAACGAAATCAGATTCAGTTGAGAAAAACTTATTTGTCTAAAAACACTCACGGATACATGAAATCTATCATTACACTATCAATGCCGGTCTGAACGGACAAACAATGTACTCATACTCCCTTGCAAATAAGGGACATACCCTGTTTTGGCATTCCTTAAAGCTACCAAAACCCAGCCAAACCTGATTCATTAGTTACCATAGTAATGGTGCTATGGCCCCACCGATACCTACAAGGACACATAAATGATAATGTAAAATGAATTCATGTATCTGAAAAATAATTTATTTTTCTTTTCTCAAATGATTTAATTCTTTCTTTTATTTGATTTAATAAGTACAGTTTATCGTTCAAGAAGAAAACTAGAAAATGTGTTTATGAAACACTATGCCCCCAACCATATGCTTGCCTCTAAAGAAGGTTCATCCAATAATGCTGTACCTTTGTATCATAGGCTTCAATGTACTAAGTCGAAAAAGGGGCTTAACTCAGTCAAAAATTTACGAATTGTTTTCGAAAGTCAATCAGGTCAGCTACACCTTGGGCAATATCAACCTGCAAAAATCATGATCCTAGCATCAGGGGTTCTCCAGATATTTTGTTCACAAGGTTCTATAGGCAAATAATGCACTAAGTTGAAGAAGGGGCATAACTCGATCAAAAATTCACGATTTTTTTTTCAAAAGCTAATCAGGTCATCTACACCATAGACAGTATCTTCCTGCAAAAAAAATCATGCTCCTAGCATCAGAGGTTCTTGAGATATTTTGTTCACAAGGTTCCATAGGCTTACAATGCACTAAGTCAAAAAGGGGGCATAACTCGGTCAAAAATTCACAAATTTGTTTCAAAAGTTAATCAGGCCATCTACACCTTGGGCATTGTCATCCTGCAAAACCTCATGATCCTAGCATCAAGGGTTCTTGAGATATTTTGTTCACAAGGTTCCACAGGCTAACTCGAAAAAGGGGCATAACTCTGAAAATATGTGACCCACGTAAAAAAGAAAAAATACGTGTTCGCTTATTTTTCATACTGATCACGTGTTTAAAGTTTCAAGTTCCTAGCTCTTACGGTTCTTGACTGGGTGTAAAGGTACCTTTGTACCATAGGCTTCAATGCATTAAGCCGAAAAAGGGGCATAACTCAATAAAAAATATATGATTTTTTTTCTAAAGTTAATCAGGTCATCTACACCTTAGGGAGTATCTTTCTGCAAAATATCATGATCCTAGCATCAGGGGTTCTTGAGATATTTTGTTCACAAGGTTCCATAAGCTTACAATGCACGAAGTCGAAAAAGGGTCATAACTCGATCAACAAGAATTTAAGAAATATGCTCAAAAGTAAATCAGTTCATCTACATCTTGGTCTGTAACTGTATGCCAAATATAAATGTGCTAGCTTAAGCGGTTCTTCAGATATTTTGTTCACAAGGTAATTCCTATATAAAATGCCTAAGGCCTGAAAAGGGGAATAACTCAACCAAAAAATTACGATATATGCTCAAAAGTTAATCAGTTCATCTACACCTTAGTCCAAACCAGCATATTAAATTTAAGGACCCTAGCTTATGCGGTTCTTTAGATATTTTGTTCACAAGGTTGTTCCTATACAAATGTCTATGTCCGAAAAAGGGGAATAACTCAACTGAGAATTATTGAAATAGGCTCAAAAGTTAATCAGTTCATTTAGCCCTTAGTTTGTAACTGTATGCCAAATATCAGGATCCTAGCTTAAGGGGTTCTTCAGATATTTTGTTCACAAGGTTCCATAGGCTTACAATGCACTAAGCTGAAAAAGGGGCATAACTCGGTCAAAAATATATAAAAAAAATTCAAAAGTTAATCAGGTCTTCTACACCTTGGGCAATGTTATCCTGCAAAAAATCATGATCCTAGCAGCAGGGGTCTCAAGATATTTTGTTCACAAGGTTCCATAGGCCAAGTCAAAAAAGGGGCATAACTCTGGAAATACGTGACCGGCGGAAAAAAGAAAAAATACGGGTCCGCTTATTTTTCATGTACATACCACATATGAAATTTCAAGATCCTAGCATAGGCGGTTCTTGAGTTTCCTATCTGCCATAAAGCGTTACGGACGGACGGACATACGGACAGACGGATGGACAGGCCCAAACCAATATGCCCCCTCAACTTCTCCGAAGTTGGGGGCATAAAAAGCATGCTTAGGAAACCTAAGATGGATCACGAAGGCTTCATAATTAGGTGATGGGTGGAGGGGTAATAGGGGCGGGGTAATTCATTTTTTTTCCTTATCTGGATATGAAATAGTTCATCATATGTTTCTTCTTCTTCTTCTCTCTCAGGGGTTCCGACAGCTGAATGGGTTAAGCACTGGCCTGCTTTGCCAGCGGTCCGGGTTCGATTGCTATTGGCTATATAAATTTTTTTCAAAAGCAAAGGCAGTTCTATTGCATACAGCCTTTCATTATCACCCTCCCGTCGTCCTGATATGACGTGAATAAAATACTGTTGAAAAGAGCATAAAATCGCAAAAGGGCATCTCTCTCTCTCTCTCTCTCTCTCTCTCTCTGCTGATATTGGGCGTAGAAAAAGGTGATGGAGCGAATACAAAATGTTAGTTGACCATTAAGGTTTTGACCTTGAATTCGATCCAACATCATTAAAATATGTTTTGCACATAGCTTTGACAAGGCTTCAATGAAGTTTCAAGAAAATCCTCCTGTTGGTTCAGAAGATAAGGAGGGCGCAAGAAAAGGGAGAAAAACAGACATACTGACTGAACAAGAGGATCATGGAGCGCAACTGTGGAGATATGAGAAACATTGGTTAAAAGTCATCGAAACTTCCGGTGAGCAATGGCGGGTGCGTAGAAATTTTTCTCGGAGGCGCAAATTATCGATATATCAAATATTTGGTGAATTCCCCGTTCTGATTTCGATCTGGACTATGGTAGTTTGATATCTGATGACATAGCAAGAGGCAAGAGTATCATTTTTTCAATTAAACAGCTATAGATAGCTGTAGATAGGCCTCACAAAATTCCGGACTGTGAACATTACTCATATGTCCAAACAATACTGCAAGTTTTCTTGTGACTAGTTCTTGTGACTGTTGTGAATTAAACAAACACTTATTTATCTGCATCTGCCATCATCCAAATGTTCAACAGATCTATTTATGACATTTTTCAAGATATAATTAAATGCTAAATAGTTGAACACCTTATTCATTCATAAACAGTCACGTGATTGCGGGTGACGTCACGATACTACGAATTTACTACGACTTACTACGATTTGTATTAGACTGGTACAGACTAATCTGATTACCTATTTTCTGGCACAGACTATTCTGGATACTTATTTTCGAGCCTAGTTAAAGCTCAACGAGATTCATAATTCATAATGGGTGGAGATAAGGGGAAAAAAGGCAAGGCAAAGCATGATCCTGCAAACAAACCAATCCAACAGACCCAAGCTGAGTCTAAAAAGCACCAAAGAGACCCAACACCACTAAAGCGAAGACGATTCTCCAGTGGAGAAGCTTCTGACCCCGATCCTGAGTTAGTTATTGATTCCCTGCTGAGCAGCCTCAGCTGTGATGACAACCTTCTTGAGAGATTTATCCTTCATCTCTTCCAAGTGCCCAACATCCAACAGAAGATTGTCACTCATGTTACAGACATTCTAAGTAATAGATCAACAGATGAGCAGCTCCAACACTTGAATGCTGCGACAACACAGACTCTCCAGGACTCCATGCAGCAACTCACTAAAGCTGTAACAACTCTAACTGGTGAGTTGGAGTCCTCCAAGAATCGCTGTGATGAGTTAGAGCAGTACACTAGACGGAATAATATAAGAATTTCTGGGATTCCAGAGGATCCAAGTGCCACTACAGAGTCTCTTGTTTGTAATGTGATCAATACATATGTAGAGAACCCAATTCTGCCATCAGAAATTGATAGATGCCATCGCATATTCAGGCCAGTTGCTGGAGATGCCCCACCAAAACCTAAGGATATAATTGTCAAATTTGTTAGCCATAAAACTAAAGCAGCTATCATGACAAAGGAACCCATGGTAAAGCTAAGAAATGACAATAAACAAAGACCACCTAGTTCAAGAATCTATGTTAGTGAGGATCTCACGCGAGTTAGAAGCAAAATACTTTACCGTACTCGCAAGCTTAAGAAAGAACAGAAGATTAAAGACACCTACACTCGTGATGGGAGAGTCATTATAAAAACTGTAAGTGACAGATTTATTAATGTGGTATCTGAAAAGGAGCTTGAGTTTGCTTGTGCCAAAAACAATATAAGACTTGACGCCATGATGGAGGGTGCAAATGGGTCAGGTACAGGGGGTGCCTCTCCTATGGCTACTCAGGAACCAGTTGCTCGTGGCAGGACCATGCCAGGAAGGAGTGGTTCCCTTAATCCTGAGGCTGACTCCTTTGAGCCATCCCAATCATTGCTGACTTAAAGGGGAGCTCAAGATCTGTATGTATATAGTGTTTGATACTTTTGAAAAAATTCATAGACTAGTGTGGTTACACTGAAACTCTCCTGATATAACTGTGTGGTTTAAATATAGAGTAGGCTAAAGATTCCATCTCGTATTATGCAGTAGTGTAAGTTAGCTTTCATCACTTCCATTGACTATTTCCTTTGCACAAACAATCATCTGACAAATAAATTGAAACATGTCCAAATCATGACTATAGCACCTTACATAAGATTCAGCTGGAGGAGTGCTGATAATGGCTCTGGGCTCTGATGAATACATGCTGTTTCAACTCTTTAGAGCAGTCTCAGTGAGACTGCTCTGATGAGGGGTTTCATTTTACTTTTTTTGTGGAGGTTTTCATGACTGTCCTCAGTGCCCACCCACTCTACTCTGAACCTCCTGAATGTGCAAAATAAATAATGATAACATAAATAATAATACAAACAATGTCAAATTATAGGATCAGAGTTGAAAGTAATGTGTGTTGTACTAACTGTGCAAGAACTTTTATTCATAATTTGGGGTGAAAATTTTAGCTGCAATTACTGAGTCGAAATTACAAAATGTATATGATACTGTCTGCCTTAAATTTATTGAGCTCTTAAAAAGCCAAGATTGGAAAGCTGAATCAGAGCTCCTTCTTATGTGTCTTCCTCTATGGTGTCACATGGTACCGGCGTATATAAAGTTATCAGGCTAAGAGAGCTCAGCTTCTATCATATAACTGTGACAATATAATATCTTGGCTTTTCTTGGCTCTGAAGAAGATTAGTCATCAGGTAAAGCTGCATTTTGGGATCAGTATTATGACTGTTCCTCTAACAGTCCCCACCCCCCCTTCTCATTTTGCATCATCTTTCACCAGCATTGTTGGGACGGAATGGTATAAAATGTAAGGGAGGGGAAATAAGATCTGATCTATATTATCACAACAGGGATCCTAGGACTTAGGACACCTCAATTAATTACAGTATCTGTACTAGAGGTAAACAGTTTGGGTTTTCAATATAGTAATGCAACTGGGAGATGCGGATGAAATGGAAGACAATGTTGACCCTGATCAGACTGCTTTTGAAAAGGCAGTCTGATCAGAGTCTGCACTGTCTGCTCACACCTGCTTGTCCCAAAGTTTGCAATCTATATGGTATGTGTTTTTTTCTCTCTTTGTGATGTTGTCAAGATTTATTTTCTTGTTCTACTGGCCTGTGGATTGAGAAGCCCTAAAGTACTGGTAGATGAATCAGAGTTAAGTCCACTTATGCTGAGTTCCCAAACACGTGATGACTAGTATTATGGTGATTTTAGAATACCACTGGTGACTGAGTGCCTGCCTCCCCTATTGGATGCACAGCAATATAAAATGTCATTTTGCCAATACCACTGGATGCCATGCGTCTGTTGGGAGGTGTAGAAAACTGACATGGCATTATATGCTTGGGAACAAAATGCACAAATGTCTCTCCCAAATGTTGTTTTTCAATAACATGTCAGATGAAATTTTTAAAGAGCAAAGTGTAAGTACTGAATCATATCAATCATTCAGCAGTAGTTTTAGCTGGTTTGCAGATGTTTTTTTTTTTTTTTTTTTCTCTCTCTTGAAATTGCTGCTAGATGCTTTTTGATCAGGTCTCGGGTTCGATTTCTGCTGGAGGCAGAATTCTTCTCTGACGTAAACAGCGTCCTATTGCACACAGACTTTCATAATCACCACCCCATCATCTTAATATCATATGACTGAAATGCTGTTGAAATGGATGTAAAAAGCAAGTCATTCATCATCTACCAGTTAGAGAACCCTAATAGGCTAATATGACTGAAATACTGTTGAAAAGGATGTGAAATGGCAAGTCAATCCACGGTCCATCAGTTAGAAGGCTACAAACACTATGAAATTTGTGGGACGACTCAGACAGATCTCTCCTTGCTACTCTCTGGGACATGTGTTGTGCCCACTCAATGGAGCTGTCTCAATGAGACAGCTCGTTTGAGGGGTCATAATGTGTGCTCATGTGGGGCACGGACAGATCTTCTCTTGTAACTGTCCACTTTGGGTGGATTAATAAATGTGTAATAGATAAACAGTGCTCCAGATAAGAGGGGGTGACAGGGATAGTTTAGGGATAGTTTCCAAGGTTGTTCCATAGAAACCTGTGTTGTGACCCATCATTAGAACTGTCTCGCCGAGACGGTTCTAATGAGGGGTCACAGCATGGGTTTTTGTTGAGAAATAGAAAGAATTGTCTTTGAATTGTCCTCGATACCCCCTCTTATCTGGAGCTCTGATAAAGGTAGAAAAAAAAAGAAATAAGCAACTCCAGTATACCAAGGGAAATAACCCAATTTTAAATATTAAACCCAAAATTGTGTTACTTTTTAAGTGGCATACAACGACTCAGTGTATCTCATTTCATTTGTATAAAAACTTGAATAATATGTATGAAACTCAAATGAAACATCAATATTTATCATAAAAATGTTCCAAAAATTTAACAAATATTATTAAACTATCAAATATTCTCTTAGCATTCAAAGCATTCCATTCAAAATCCACATCTCAATTTTTTTTTTTTTTTTTTATCTTAAACTTGCACAGTATCCTGATGAACACAGATAACCTTGATCAACATAAATAATATTTCCTATTGATATACTAGCACATTCTAGGTGGGCTCTGAATGAGAAGAGAGATATCTAGATGTGGCTCTGTGGTGGCTCCCACTGACTGTCTGTTGGGGTATGCTGTCTGGTCCATTAGTAGAGTTGGCTCACTGAGATAGCTCTGGTGATGGAAAATGACGTGTAGTCCTGTAGCAAGTGAGGCTAGTTGGTCATCAAACTACTATATTTGGGGTGATTCTCTTCTCTTCCTGAGCTCTCATTCACTGACATGTGATCCTTGAGTTGTATGGGTGCACCTCCATGATCGTCTCCCATTTTTTACAAGAATGAGCAGCTCCTCTTTTGGGCCACTGTTGCTTCCCTGGATGATTGCTTCCCTGGATAATTGATTCCCAATCATTAAATGAGGTCTGCCCTTGGAGGGAGGAACTTCTCCAACAGGAGCAAGTTCTTTCCTTCAGAACTGACCTCAAATGAGGAGGGATTGGCATAGTTGCCTTCTCTGAGGGTGTACCCATTTACCTCTAACTGATAGAAAACCTGCAAGAAAGGAAAAATAGATATCAAATGGTATTTTAGCAAACATACTACTCATACAGAATTGTGATAAGAAAGAAAAAATTAGTAAATAAAACAGAACAATAGGTTTATCAATATCAAGTACTGTCATCTTAAATAGTATGAAAATAGAAACTAATTGCGCCATAGAGATATAATGAGATTATCATTATTGTTTAGTGAAGTTTATAGTTTTTGTATGTTTTTGACATACCTTCCTTCTCTTATGTTACAAACTATGTATGAATACTTTTTTATGCCTTTTATATTTCTGTACACTTATGTTCTACTGTTTCATACACTAGCTGAGACAAACTTTGTAATGGTGAAAATATATACCTCTACAGACCTAACAGATACAAGGAGCATTATTCTAGGAGTTTTTTATGCCAAAATATATGAGTAATAATAATAGCTTGTCAGGTATAAAAGTAGCGCACACTAACATAAATGGTATCAGAAACAAAGTTGACTCTGTAGGCACAGAACTCTCAGACTATGACATAATATGTATAGCTGAAACAAAACTTAATAATACATATGAAACTTGTAAATTAGAAATTGATGGATTCAAAGAGCCTTATCGCAAAGACAGGGATATAAATAACGGGGGTGGACTTCTGATTTACGTAAAGAGCAATATTCATAGCATCAGAAGAAATGATCTTGAGGATCAATTCTGTGAAAATATATGGTTAGAAATAAGGTCTTTACATAAGAAATTTCTGCTAGGTTTATATTACCGTCCTCCAAATAGTAGCTCTGAGTACTGGGACTATTTTGAGAGTAATATAGAGCTGGTCTCAGATCTGAACTGTGACTTGCTAGTTTTGGGAGACCTTAATCAAGATATGCTTAAGTCAAACTGTAATAATAACCTAAAACGAATAATGTCAAAATTTAACTTAACGAACCTAATTAATGAACCAACAAGAATAACTCCCACATCTGGAACATGCTTAGACCTTATATTAACAAATCATAAATCAATAATTACAACGTATGAAGTCTTAGCCCCATTTCACAGTGATCACTGTACGGTAACAGCTGAGGTAACTTTTAAAACATACAAAACCTTATCTTACAAGAAAACACTATGGAAATATGAACAAGCCGACTTAGAGTCTATTAAACACAAATTAGAAACAACAGACTGGTCATTTATAAATACTCAAGACAATATGAATATTATAAATGAAACATTCACAAAAACTTTATTAGATATTTGTAATGAATGCATACCAAAGGTAACTCTTACTGTCCGACCTAATGACAAACCCTGGATGACCAATGATATTCGCAGACTTATGAGACAGAGAGATCGCCTACATACTAAAGCTAAAACAAAGAATAATGAAACCCAATGGCACAACTATAAAAGAAAAAGAAATGAAGTTATTGAAGAAATTCGTAAAGCAAAAAAGAATTATTTCCAAAGCCTTCAGGATCAACTAGCAAGTGAAAATTTACCCACTAATAAATGGTATAAAATAGCAAAAGATGTATCAAAAATGAAAAATAAAAATGACCCATCTCCACCTCTAGTGAAAAATGGCTTTACAAATGTACATCCTTTTGACAAAGCAGAAATCTTAAATAAACACTTTTCCGACATATCAACTACAGAAAATGAACCGCAACTACCACATGAAACTGTACCTGATTTTAATCTCAGTAATATAATAATATCTGAACAGGATGTGTGTGACCAAATTCAAATTCTAAATGCAAATAAACCAGGTGGCCCCGATGAAATAATGCCTCGACTGATTAAAATAACTGGAAAACACCTTATTAAACCCCTAACTCTAATCTATAATAAATCCATTGAGCTCGGTCAAGTTCCCTGTCAGTGGAAAATGAGTAATATATCGGCTACATTTAAGGGCAAGGGGGATGAATACAATCCATCAAATTATAGACCTATATCTATCACCAGCTGCCTTGGCAAAATACTAGAAAAAATCATATTTAAATACCTTTATAACTACCTTCAGGAATATGAAATATTAACTAAATACCAATCAGGCTTTCGTCCTCATGATTCAACAGTAAATCAACTACTTGAAATTTATCACATTATAATTGAAAATTTAGATAAAGGAAAGGAAGTAAAATTTATCTTTTGCGATGTAAGCAAGGCCTTTGATAAAGTATGGCATGCAGGTCTTCTTTTCAAGCTTAAAAAGTATGGTGTGAATGGAAATATATTAAGATGGTTTTCTAGCTATCTCTCAGACAGAAAGCAGAGAGTATTTAATGACGGATTTTATTCAACCTGGAAGGACACGCTAGCTGGCGTCCCTCAAGGCTCGGTACTTGGTCCATACCTTTTTCTCCTTTATGTAAATGATATAGTTGATAATATTAAATCTAACATAAGACTTTTTGCAGATGACACATCACTATTTACTGTAATAGATAATAATGACTCTTTAAATGTGCTTACTGATGACCTTCTTAATATTGCTCGATGGGCCCAAGATTGGTGTATTATTTTAAATCCATCCAAAACAAAATCAATGACTTTTACACGAAAAAAAAATAATGATATAAGTAATGACATACTGTTTGATGATCAAACTATCAAAGATGAAGTAAGTCATACCCATTTAGGAATCACACTTTCATCTGATGCAACTTGGGGGGAACATATTAATACTATATATAATAAAGCAGCCTATAGATTAAACACGCTTCGTATGTTAAAGTACGACTTAGACAGAAAATCATTAATACGATTCTACTTATCTTTCATTAGACCAATACTTGAGTATGGCAATATAATTTGGGATGGCTGTAATAAACAACAATCTGACCTCTTAGAAAGTATACAGCTTGACGCAGCCAGGATCATAACAGGACTTCGTAGGGGAACATCTCACTCTGTTCTTTATGAAGAGCTAGGTTGGTGCCCCTTATCTGTAAGAAGAAAAAACAGTAAGTTAATACATTTTTATAAGATACTCAATTACGAGACACCGCAATATATAAATGATATTATAGATAGATACAACACACATCAAACAAATTATACCTTAAGAAATCAAAATTTAAGATATCCAACTCCCAGAACAACATCGTTTCAAAATAGTTTCTTTCTCTCCGCAACTGATGCTTGGAACAACATTGATCCTGAGCTTAATAATGCAACTTCTCTATACTCATTTAAACAAATACTTAAAAAGAGACTGCCACAACCACCTAAACACTTCTCATATGGAAAACGTAAGGATAATATAACAGTATGTCAACTTAGAAACTCTAAAAGTCAACTAAACCTTGATTTATATAATGACCATCTCGCAGATTCGCCCTCTTGCACTTGTGGCGCTACACTGGAATCCTCTCATCACTTCTTTCTTGAATGCCCTAAATATAGAGACCAAAGGCAGGAATTAATTAATGCGCTTCAAAATCATCCAATTATATATGAAACAATGAGACTCAGTATAGATGACTTACTAAAAGGCAATTCAAATTTGTCGTTTGAGGATAACTGCATAATTCTAAACTATGTATCTACTTTCATTGACTCAACAGAACGTTTTAATCAGAACTGATTTCGGTTGTCAATCCATAATTTTTGAGTCAATTAACTGCTGAACATAAGTTAGTATACCCATGCTCACTGTGTTGTCTCAGCTAGTAGTACGAATATAGCTTATTATATAAACTTTTAAGAACTGATATCATATTTACATATATATATATATATATATATATACATGCCATAACTATGCATGATGTCTTGGATAAATTAACTAAACTTGGGCAAAATCTGATTGGGTACTTTCTTGGAAAAAAAAAAAAAAAAAAAAAAAATTACCTTTAGAATTACCTTAGTGGTCTTAATCAACAGCCCTGCCCTGGTAGACGCCATGTGCCTTTTTTCCGAAAGTGGTGTTACACTACCTTGCATGGACTCCTGTTTACTTCTCAGTATTGGACGGCTCTCTGACGTGGAGGTCTGCTCTTGTGGAAGAGAATTTGCACCAAGAGGAGCAAGTTCTTTCCATCAAGAGTTGACCCCTACTGAAGGGAGGAGGCAAAACTACTAGAGTTGCTTCCCTTGCAGGAGTACCCATTCGTCCTGATACTGTTTATAAGAGGTATTTGGTAGTGGCTGATTTACTACACTTTGGATAGTAAGTAATGTGTCCCGTTCATAAAATGCAATGCCTCGAGGCCTTCAACAGGAATAATACCGTATTTACAAGTGTTACTAGGAAATGCCACAAATAAATCATTAATAAATCGGAAATGCCCTATAAATGCAAATCAAAGCATTATATTGGTACCCCCCAATAAACTATGGCATGTGTACATATAGTAGAGCTGGATCACAGTGTCAGAAGTGCATCTTATATATATCAATATATGACCACTTTACTGGGTAGAATCAGTTTGAATACCACACAATTCACAAATCATACCAGTCACTGTGTGATTATAGCATCCTATATTCAAGCTTTTTTTTTTTTTTTTTTTGGTGTGTGTGTGGTAGATCTAATGTATTCCAGACCAGACTGCTCCCTGAGAAGCTGTCTGCTCTGGATCTGCACTAGTCATTCGGATTGGTATGTCCCAGTGCATGGAGATTTTATGGTTCTATATATTTTATCCTTTGTCACTAGACTTTGCTGAAGAAAGGGAATGTCCGTCTGTATGTGTTGACCTGCTTTAGCCTGCTTCTCGGGGCATGCTGATCTACTCTCTTGTTGAGGCACTCCAGCAAGTGGTTTTTTTGAAGTTTATGCTTAAAGGATAAAGAAACAGCAAATTCCACTTACATGGCTCAATTTACTACCATTTCTCGTAGTCAGATTTGTCCAGTAGAGTTTTTGAAATTCATTGGCATGCTCTCAAGCTTGAAAAGTAATCTCTTGCAATGTATTTTTTTCAGTTTCAAAATGGCGGCCTCAAGATAACCCATATTGCTGTAGGGGTGGCATGTTTCAAGCACATTCTTGAAAATTACCATTTCATTTAAAATTAATATGTAATCAGTTCAGAAAAAATTATTCTTATATCTTATAGCAGTTATTTTCTTAAGTAATATCTTTTTGGAAAACAAAAAGATGCATAAGTGTAGGTGACATTCCAAGCAACCCTTTGCTGAAATGATCATATTCCAAAACAGATCAGGTGATTAGTGATGACAGCATTTCTGTTGTGATGTCATAATGGGTGGTTCCCAGCTTCATAAAAAATAAAATGAACCTCATCAAAGGCTGGAAACCAGAAGGAATATTTTTACTATTGGAAAACCCACCTCCAAACAAAAAATGATAAAAATAGACAAAAGAGGTCATGCAATATACTGCAAGTCAGTATTTAGCTACGAGAAATGGTTTTGGGTATGTTAAACCTAAAATTTTGATATTTAAGCATCTTTAAAGAAAAAAGTTCCACTAAAAACCACTTGCTGGAGTGCCTCAACAAGAGAGTAGGTCTGCACTGCAAGTTAGATTTGTCAGAAGAACCTCCGACATTTTCAATCTTCCTTAAATTACATAGATAGCTCATTAATTGTGATTATACTGTCTCACTAACGTTATAATCTATTAGTATTACGGACCGTTTCTAAACGTTTCGGTACATGTACCTTACCTATACTTACTGTACACATTTAGCCTACCGTCTCGCCGGTCACACATGACTTGACATCAGCACGGATAGGTGTCAAACAACAATAACAGCAATCTATCTTTTATGTTACTTAGATCAGCAAGTTGACCTTTCAAAACAAAATTGTTGTTGTTGTTGTTGTTGTTTATTCAGTAGGCAATATCACACTGCCAATGGACTCTTGGTGCTTCTGTGATACAACTGCTTTCACTAGGTATTATTCACTTAGTTAAGAAGGCCTTCGAGCAAGTTATAACCAATGTATGTTTTATTATTAATTTTTTTTTTTTTTTTTTTTTTTTTTTTAAAGCCTTTTAGTTTTGGAGATAAACTGGGCAAGAGCATTTCTTAACTCCATATTTGCTGGTTTGGGCGCCTCTTCCAGATTCCCCGTCATTACTTTTAAGTTGATGTCTGGAATATGCTGTAGTCCATGAGTTGTTAATATTCTTTCTATATCTTCTTCCATCTCCTTCCTTTCTCTGTCATATCTCTCACAATCATACAGGTAGTGATTAATGGTTTCCCTTGTCTTACATGAATCACAAAGTTCTGACTTGCTTGAGTCTATTTTGGAGATCAAGTAATTTAGATGTGCATTTCCTGAGATCAGTTGATTAATCGCTTTTGTGACTCTCCTTTCTTCATTTTTAACAATAAATGCAGTGCCCGCATTTGGTATTATCTCATGTATTTTGTCTATTGTTTTGGAGTTGTCTACCATTCTTTGCCATTTGTCCTTAACACTTAATCTCATTGTTTGAATTATTTCTTTCTTCTCTGCCACTCCTTCATAGAATTCTACTTTCTGATCCACCATCCCCTTTGCTGCTTCCTTCAAAAGCAGCAAAAGTACCGTTAGGAATGGCTTCAAAAGTACCGTTAGGAATGGCTAATCTCTTCGACTGTGCGTGCACTTGATTTGCGCCCGTCGCACGCCGCTGGCGTAAGCCTATATTATTAGTAACGGCTCATCAGCTTGGTATTTGATGCCCCACTTCATTGTGCGGCGAGGAGTCTTGGTGCAAATCAATTACACCCAATCGGAGCATGCTCGGCCAATTCCGTGAATCAGACGATTTACGAATTTGGCCGAGCGGTGTTCCGATTGCAGTTACACCCTTTGTGATCCAGCTCTGGTCGGTTCTTCTCTCTATTATAGTGTAATACTTTATTATTATTATTATTATTATTATTATTATTATTATTAATATTATTGTTGTTACTATTATTATTATTGTTACCATTATTATTGTTATTAATACTATTATTATTAAGATTGAAAAACATGTGACTATAAAAGATGATATCCCGGCGGGCACGTGGCGTCGAGGTAGCGTGTACTGACGTCAATGTGGCGTAATTACGTCGCATTGACGTCGCGACGACGTCGTTTCTGCGTCTCGTGCCCGCAGGGGTACTGAAGCTGTCAGCCTTCCCAGCGGGCACGCGGCGTTGAATCGACATTGGATCGGCGGTGATTCAACGTCACGACGTTGAACCGACGTTTGTTAGGTGTTGATTCAGCGTTGTGTGCCCAATGGGTTGGATTTTCAAACTCGTATAGGTCTATGTAGGTAGTTAGACAAACATTGGTATTACTTCTAGTTGAAATGTTGTTATATTCATGTTTATATCAACTACTTCTAGTTTATATGTATGTACACTTTAGTCACAGAATTCTTGTATAGCACCTTAATATTTATGTCATCAAATATATGTATCTGTATTGCTACACCAACTGGAGAGGACAAATATAGGCAGTGCCTACGTCCAATCCATTGGCTCATGTATGTACTTTTATATATATGTTGCCATGAAATTGTGAATAAATAAATCGAATGACCTTGCCATCTTTTACTCAAAAACGTATATGTACTCATTTAGTTGACTATTACCAACTATTGTAGCGAAATCTTCTACTAATTTTATAAACTCTTCTGTTCGAACATTTCTCAGTTAAAAGCACCAAAACTCAAATTTGACCTTGCCGTACAAAAGGTGAAGGTCAACCAAAAGTCGTCATTTGGTAGTACTTGTATACCCGATGCTACATATCATCAGTCTAATGGTTCTGGAGAAGAAGATTCTTAAAGGTTTTTTACTATATTTTGGAGTGGCGGCCGTGTTGGTCATGTGACCCAGACCATTTGAACACCTCTTCGAATCCGCAAGCCCTGGCGCAGTATACGAAATTTGCTTACAATCAGCCTATAGGTTTCAGACGCGAAGTTGTTTGAAATAGCGAACGGACGGACGACGACTGATGATGGAGCTTGTCTATCCTATTAGGTCTTTCGGAGCTTTTGGCTCAGGTGAGCTAAAATAGAAGTATGGCCATGCACATCATTCTTTTTCTTTGCGTATTTTTCATGCAAATATCTTGAAGGGTTTACTATAAAATTATGAAGAAGAAATAAAATATTAATATTTGAACTTTGACCGTCACGTGCGACCTTGACCCGACATTCTTAAAGTGTATTTTCTCACAACGTCTTGGTGAGATAGACACATAACACATGTTTTCAGGTGATACTCAGTGGAGTACAGTTGTTGTTTTGAATTTAACGGCCCTTTGAGACAGTATTTCAGTCTATTATCGGGTCGTCTCCCAGAGAGTGGGAGAAAGAAAAGAGAAATGACAGACAAGAGAAAAGAACACTTTAAAAAAAAACTACCCGCACCTACTGCAAGCACAGTAATCTCTTGCCCTACTTAAATCCATATAAGAGTAGGACGCCCCGGTACTGGAAGTTATAACCAGCACCATCGCCCGACCACCATCCCCGTGGAATACAGAGTGTATATATTATGTAACGGACAGACATACGGATGGGGCAATACCATATAAATGACGACTCGTCTAAAATATGACCAAACACGAATGATAAATATGTAAAACGGCAAATGATCGGACTAGCTTGCGCACCAAAGTCAGTTAAGTTCTATTTCGTATTCATAAACAACACTTGAGTTGAGTTCAAGGGAGGTATCGGTCTCACTCAACGCTCACTCACTTTATCGAGTCCACTCAGAGCTCCCCAACCTTTGTGAATACCAACGAGCCCTAAGTTGAGTCTACCTGTGACCGCTAGACGATTAACTCAATGAGTGGAGTATGAGTGGAGTGTGAGTGACGTTCTTGAATATAGCCGTAAGCTATGTTCCTTATATTTGGCCTACAGTTACAAGCTATGATGTAGATGAACCAATTAAACCCCTTTCTGACTTAAACATTATGGGATGAGCCTTCTTTAGAGGCAAGCATATGGTTGGGGGCATAGTGTTTCATAAACACATTTTCTAGTTTTATTTCTTTTTTGAAGAGAGAGAGGATCGAGGTTTAGGGTGTGGGGATGACAGACTCAGTTTACGGGGGGGGGGCATCATCTGTGTAAAATACTTACATTTTCTAATGTTTGTATGTTTATAGTGCAAAATTGACTCTGCTTCATATTTATCTATATATTCTGACTAATTACAGTGTATTGGATTCACGGGGTCGTCGGATGTGCTGGGTAACTTCCAGTAATGGGGCGTTCTTCTAACTTGAACAAGGGCCAACTGTGTTCGCAGCAGATAAGTAACGGGATTTGGATTTTTAATTTGATTTTTGATTTAATTTTTAATTTGACTCTCGTCTATCTTATCTTCTTTTTCTTTCTGGGAGACGGCGCGATATAATGCGCTCTGAAAGAGGCATTCAACTCAAACGACCAACTAATCGACTAGCCAGCCAACGAAATCAGATTCAGTCAAGAAAAACTTATTTGTCAAAAAAACACACACGGAGACATGAAATATATCATAAACTATCAACTATCAATGCCGATCTGAACGGACAAACAATGTACTACTCATACTCCCTTGAAAATTCCTTAAAGCTACCAAAACCCAGCCAAACCTGATTCATTAGTTGCCATAGTAATGGTGCTTTGGCCCCACCGATATCTACAAGGACACATAAATGATAATGTAAAATGAATTCATGTATCTGAATAATAATTTATTTTTCATTTCTCAAATGATTTAATTCTTTCTTTTATTTGATTTAATACGCAAGAAGATGATGAAAATCATGCTTAGGAAACCTAAGATGGATCACGAAGACTTCATAATTAGGTGTTGGGTGGAGGGGTAATAGAGGCGGGGTAGTTCATTTTTTTTTCAGAATCTGAATATAAAATAGTTCATCATATATACAGCCGGCTATGTTTATTATTCTTCTTCTCTCTAAGGAGTCCCGGTAGCTGAATGGGTCAAGCACTGGCCTGTTTTGCCAGCGGTCCGGGTTCGATTCCTACTGGCTATATAATTTTTTTCAAAAGCAAAGGCAGTTCTATTGCACACAGCCTTTCATTGTCACCGTCCCGTCGTCCTGATATGACGTGAATAAAATACTGTGAAAAGGACATAAAATCGCAAGTCCTCTCTCTCTCTCTCTCTCTCTGCTGATATTGGGTGTAGAAAAAGGTGATGGAGCGGACACAAAATGTTAGTTGACCATTAAGTTTGACCTTGAATTCGATCCAACATCATTAAAATATGTTTTGCACAAAGCTTTGACAAGGCTTCATTAAAGTTTCCAGAAAATCCTCCTGTTGGTTCAGAAGATAAGGAGTGAACAAGACCAGAAATGTGTCCATACGACACGGATGCCCCCGCCTAGTGCCCTAAGTAAGATGGCGCCTTGTTTAAGGTACAGGCACTTGTAGCATAACTAGGTTCACAAAGGCAGACTTTTATTGTTTTCCTTGGGCAGATGTATTGTGCTTCTTGGATCAAGAGAAGTGTGTGTGAGTGGTGGTGGTGGTGGTGGTGGTGGTGGGGGGTGTCATGACTGATATGTGATGACATTCTGTATCTTATGGCAGAAACGGAAATGATGGAAGCCATGCAACTTTCCAAAAGAAATAGCCCAAAACAAGTAACTTTTCAAAAACTAACAAACGGAAACCATTATTGCAGATATCTTGGAGCTATAAATTTTGCGTAAAAAACGTTAAACCATCACATTTTCACGACGTCACTGAATGTTTCATGATCAAAAGAAAGTCATTTTGTGAGTCACAAATGATTGAAGTTTCTTATATATAACTGAAAATTTTGGTTTTGTCCTATTTCACCTTAATATAAACCCAGTCAAAAGATGATGCCTTATTACGTAAAAGTCATAAGCACAGCTCCGAATATCAATATCTAATCTATGGAATGAATTAGATATTGATATTCGGAGCTGTGCGACCTTATCTGCATTTAAAACTAAACTTCGTAAACAAATAAACAAAGTAAATGAGTTTTTATCAGTTGGCGATAGGAAATATAGTATCATACTAACTAGAATTCGACACAATTGCAGTAGCCTAAAAGCAGATTTGCACAGAATAAACATTGTTCCAAATTCAGTATATGCTTGTGGGACTGATGTTGAAAATGCTGAGCATTACTTCTTTTCCTGCACACTATATGATAATCAACGCGATAGTTTATCGTCGACTCTAAATATCATTCCGTTCGTTAACTTAGATTTATTATTGAATGGTGGGTCAGAACTTAGTTACGACCTCAATAAAACAGTTATACTTGCTGTCTTAAAATATATCAAAGATACTCGCAGGTTCACATGAGCTGATATCCTAATCTCATCCGCATTAAATTCCATGTTACCAGTTAAATTAAAGAAAGTAGCTTTTATGTGGAACAGAGCATTGTTGAATGTTACGGAGTAATAGTAATAATAATAAAAATGTATTTCCGTTCAAAAAAAAGTATCATATTTACCATTGTACCATTTGTAGATTACTTGTCACATTTAGGGAGAGGACTATATAATGTTGTGTATAACTTGTGTCCAATCCCTTTGTCTTTTTGCAATAAAATATGTTTAATCTAAGTCATAATTGCCTTGATCATAGTTCCAAATATGTCGCGTGAGTGAAACAAATTTAGGCTGAAAAATGATACCTTGTTTCTTAATTTAGAGAAGGGTCACTTACTCCACCGACTACCAAGTGTGTTTTATTAACTAGACGTTTATTTATTGGTGACGATGAATCTTCGGTAAAGTGAATATGTTGACATAGACTGATAGAAAGAAAACTGCGTACAAATTACATTATTTTTTCTCGCAGTTTGAGGATTAATTACGGTTAAATTGAGGCCGTCAGTAATAATTGTCTCCGAAGTTCCTGGTGAGTCTATAGCTTGTGCTATAGAATCTTCAAAATCAGAGAAGCAGAATCAGAGTTTGTGGATGATAAATCAGTCCAAATAATGTACGTTAAGGTTGGTTCTATCCATATGCTCTCAATATTGCGAGCCTCTAAATCTGCTCGGCGCATAAAATGTAGGCCTTCCTTTTACATATAGCATGACACCTCCATGGTTACCACCATCTCCATGATTACTCTCAAGGGTGTTAAATGAGTGCAGTGTTAACTCATTTGTGTCATTAGAAGGACTGAGCCATGTTTCTGAAAAGGCTAAATATCAAATTCGAAATTGGCGTCTAATATTTCTAATTTCAAAAAAAATGCGTTGTACATTATTGTGCCAAAGGACAAGCTATACTGAACAAAAAAAGAAACGTTACATAGATAATTCATGAATTTTAAGCTAAACAACACTAATTTCGAATAATGCTACGTTATTCTCCCACGTGTCAGACGTCAGACACCCTTATGAACTAATCGGTTTGCGATTTGCATAAATTGTTACAGAATTATTCCACTTTGACTGAAAATACCATTGACAATGTGGGTCGCTCGCTGCGCATGCGCCAGCGCTTAAATTTTTGCACTTTCGGATTTGCCTTGTAACCGCCAATAAGAAACCCTATGAACCGTATGACACTTAACCAGCAGCTCAAAGAAATAAGATGTTAAAGATAATGTGTCTTTGAAATTGTCTCCCTTGCAATTAAAAGTATAGCAAATCATTTACTCCGATATACCAGTACGTTTTAATAAAATTTTCAAGTTTAATTCATGGATCTTATTCCAGCTTCTCCAGACAATGGTTCATGATGAAAAAGTTTAATCAAACTGGTTAATTGTCCATGGTATACCACCTTGCATTGTCTATGGGAGTTTCAGTGCATAGCATGAAAGTCAGAGTCAAGTGTCATGAAAAGCGATGTTCCAAGCCTTGTGCTTCACTAATCAACCCTTTGGAAGCGGCGATGGGATCGTTTTCGTAACAACTAATGCCTGATAAACGTCTCAGAAGTAACTTGCTCACATGGGCTGACAACTTGAGTGAAACACGGGTCTTCAAAAGGCACCTTAAAATAGCAATTTCAAATTCTGACCCCTCATTAAATCAAACTGATCTGGAGACTTTAATCTCGCAGCTTATGTTGTGATATTCATTTTCTTAAATACTGATACTTTTTGGCATTTTTATATAGAATAAAATTGGCAAAGTCTTAATTCAGTTCAAAGACAACGTGCATTGAATGTGCATGTAACGTTTCTTTTTTTGTTCAGTATATGTGTAAGATCAAGAGAACTAAAATAAAGTATTGGAAATACCCGAGGATGAACTACAGTTGCTGCTTTTCGAAGATCTTGATAGGGATCCGGAACTAGGGTGAACATAACCAAAACTGTATAATAGTAGGACAAGCCAAGTTGCAAAGACCACAAAAGAAAAAATTCCAGGTGCGAAATAAAGTCAGCATTTGCTCGTGACGATTTTCCTGTTATAGATCTAAGTCTTTTACGATTCCTGTGTATACATGTATATGGTTTGCGTGCTAAGAACTCATTAGCTGGGAATCTTCCACGCAAACCGATCATAAGTGTCTGATGAGCCAAAGCAGAACTCAGGGCGAGGATTAGTCGACTGCAAACCGGTTTAAGCCCCCGGTAATTCCCAAGGCGACTTTTCTGTTGTGGTTCTTCTTGGTTGTTTCATATGTGGTTGCTACGTCTATTATTGATATATTGTTTGTGATGTTAAGGCTAGCCCGGTGACCACCCTTTTCACCAATCGGAGCACCACTCGGCCAATTCCGTGAATCAGACAGTTGATACACGGAATTGGCCGAGCGGTGTTCCGATTGGACTGTTTACATGATGGCCGCCTCTGTGATTTCTTTGGCGGTGACAAAGTTTGTGTTGTTTTTCTCCAACATGGTGTCTTGGATGGGATCGAGGATTGAATGGTGTTAGTGCCTGAGAGTTTTCCTACTTCCGTTTTCATCATCATGCAAGACTATCAGTGCAAGAAAGTGTATCAAAAATAGCGAACGTACACATGCGGCGGCATGCCGGCTGACATATTTTGTCCATATGCACGTGATTGTTGAAAGAAAAAATAAGAAGAAAACAAGTACCGTCATACCAACGCACACATGTTCAGAATATGCCAAAGTGATAAAAACGACAACCCACTATGCCAACGTCCTCTCCCTACTCCAGTAAGCACGAACGGACTAGTATTCTTCATAAACTACCGAGTTGCTAAACATTACACAATCTAACATGCCTCTTGCATGGGTTTGAAAGAGATATTTCATATGCCGCATCTGTGAAAAAGATTGAACGAATGAAACAAGAGTTTGTTGTTTATTCTAATAGCAACAATTGTAATACATATTCTTAAATATTTTCTAACTATTTGTTTTTATTACATGTTTAGACTTTTCCACGTGACATAAATATAAAGATGAGTGGCTTGAATGTTGTTCCGTATAGTTTTAAATCATATTAAAATCGAAAGTGTAGGGAAATTACACAGGCTATAAATTACATCATGAGGGTGCTGGAAAAGTTGCCCAAACCACATTAATTTTGCTATCTTCGTGTAAGATCGAGGGTCATTACTTTTATAATGCAGGCTTTACCATATTAGAGTGGGAAAGGCATCTTTTTCCCTGTCTCTTCTCGTTTACTTCAGTATAACCAAATTTTATATTAGTGCTTTCAAAGTGAACAGCATATATATCTTAGCTCTTGTTGCAAACGTACATGTGCACAAAGCAAACACATTTAAATTCATGCCATGCAGAAGTAGTCTTCTATTCTAAAACAACACAGAATTCACTATTACTCCAAAGTAACATGACCAGTTAAGTAAGTAAGTAAGTAAGTAAGTAATGTCTTTATTTTGTGAGGGTAACTCGGTTGGCAAGGCCAATCTTCCCCGACAATACACTGCCAAGCATGTTGATGAGAGTGGTATATTGGTATATTCCTTGGGATTATGTCGATCTCTATCTCTCCACGTGTTGGATTATCTAGAATCTTTTAACCCATAAATGCCTCCTTTCAGTTTAGACAAGTGCATTGCAATGCAAGAGGTGTCTGAGCGGATTTTAAATACTGTTGTTGTTTTTTCTCTCAAATACTTTGAAATTTCTCTATTTAACCTATCAGAGGGCCAGGCAAATAGTCAGCCGAGCTGACTTATTGTTGTAGTTGTTAATTCTATCTCAGCCTCCCTATCATGGTTATGAAGTTAATAAGTCTGTGATTGCATTTATGCAAGGTATTCAGTTTAGCTTATTCTGAGAATTTTCTTGACCCCTCCTGAATTACCTGAGTATCAGTTATAAAATTTATTCCTGAAACAGGAAGCTGAATTATAAGTACTAGTACCTAAATGAATCATTATTCCACAGGCATTAATTGTATGCTTGAAAAGGAGGACAAATTGGGACAAATCTAAGACCTGGTATCTTTTCTAAAATCTTGTTGATATAAGGTATTATGTATATTGTTTCTTGTAACTTTTTGTTACGGATCTCATCTCGCACAGGTATCGTGTTTTCGGAAGAATCTTCATCAGTAACTCCTAGTTCAGCTTGCCATGCTAGAATGCCCCTTTCCTCTAGGGTACCTTTAACACAGAAACAAACAAAATGAGCCTAAAACTTTACAATGAATGGATACACTTTCAGGGAAAGCATCTCTGCCATTTATAAATTCTGTCTCCTTTCTCATTGGGGTTTAACTCTCCTCTATGAGCATTTTTTTTCTTTTAAGAGTAGATCAACAACTTTGTTGCTCCACTTAATGAGACGTTGATTGGGTAATGAGACGTTGATTCATTGACGTGTTAGAGGGTTATCATGCGAACCGAACAACCAACTAAATATTTTGTACCTCTTCAGAAACTGAGGGTGAGGTTGGGCCCGTAAAATCGATTTAAGCCCCCCAGTAATTCATTACTGACCGTTCCAAGGCGGTAGTTCTGTTGTGGCTCTCTGTTGCCTGTTTTTGGTGTCAGAGTTTCTGTGATGTTTTACCTTATGTATGTTCTTATTATTTTTGGTTCGGTTTGGGTTGCTAAGTGGCCACCTTTTGGGAACAAGCTGCTCACTCGGTTGGCCATATGTTCTCTGTATCTTGATTATTTGTAATCTTAGTTGTTTCCAACTATGGTTTGAGGGCTGGATTTGGATTTTGATTGTTTCAGTTCCTGGTCTTTGCATACTTTTTACTTCCATTGCACAAGCTTTTCGCTATTAGCCTTCTATTGGCTCTCTATGACTGAAATACTATTGAAAGGGCCATAAAGTTCTTCTATTCGTGAATAAAAATCATGATAAGCTGTTGATGATCCGTATTGAATAATCTCACATATCTAAACAACTTTATCTTGATACCAAGTGCATTAATTCTTTTTTACTGACATTTACCGCTTATTTTCATAAACTGATACCGTCAAAACTTTGTTCACATTTGTCGTACTTTGGTCTTTCATTTAGATATTTTTCTCATAAACCATGCATAAATATTTTACCTGGCATGGTATTATCAAGCAAACAAGCCAAGAGACCAGCCATGAAAACAGGATTAGCCATAAACATGGATATAGTGTCGTCAACGCCTGAGTGTCCTGCGAAATGTAAAGAATAAGTTATGCTGAAGCAGAAATCATGGTTATCAAATTGCTTGAAAGATCTTTCAAATTTATGTTTTCTATGGTGTGATACTTTCCAGAACTTAAACTACAGGGAAAATTCTGAAAACTACAAGAATCGATAATTTCTGCAGCTCACAATTTACGAGAATTTCAATCTGAAACTGTTTTGGGTGCTACGGGCTTATTTGTTTACATAGGCCTACTCATATATATATAAGAGGATCCAACTAACTTTTCCAACTCAGAGACATAGACAAATCTGTCTAGCACAAAATGCATTTGAAAACAGTTAAAATAACAGATAAAATGAATAAACTTTTTGTGGCTTCCACCCAACACTTGACAGCAGCTATGGTTGGCTCATGATAATACGATCTGAATAGGTGGGTTAGATGGAAGTCAGAAACTCAAAACAGCGTTGAAAACTGGTCCCGAGGTTGTACAGCTTGAGTACAGTCTCAAACTCAAAATTAGGCACACTGATAGGCTGCATCTGAGCAAATGCTCGGAAGCAGCCAATCAGTGTGCTTTATTTTGAGTTTGAGATTTATAACCTCGGACCCTGGAGAGTTGGCAGTTTCTTGTGTTTTGTACATTTTTGTCACCGTTTGAAAAAAGTCTGAGAGTAAGCGGTGTTGTTTTGTTTATAACACACATTGCTAGGACTGATTTTGATCAAGTACAAACCTGTGTTTATTGCGTTAGGTGTAGTTTGAATCCAATGCGGCATCATCATGGATACTAGCATAGAAATACCAATAATTGCTAAGTTCCTTTTCGACTGGAGATCTATAAACTGGAGGTTTGACAACATGACTCCAATCAGCACCCCAAAGTTGATGATCTGCATTCCTCCAACGACGGAATAAGGGATAGTGACAAATACGGCACCGACTTTACCAATGACACCAAACAAGATAAAGATCAGCCCCAACACTTGGAACACACGCAGGCTTGCAACCTGATAAAACAAACAGCAAGACACATGATCTTTAAATATCCAATACGTTATTTATTCTCTTTGGTATTATATTTTAAAACTGTAATGCTTATTAAGAAGCAATTGAAAAGGAAAGACAACGATCACAAAGCAAAATTTTACCAAGACCACAAAGGAAGGAGGAGAGAAACAAATGACAAAACGAAACAGCACACTTGTGAAAACATACACAGTCTACCAAAGTATAGGTTGGAGCGTCGTAAAAAAGGTGATTAAGTAATAACAGTTTGTAGCACATTCAGGATAGAGCCACCATCTGAGTTCCGTCTCAAGACATGGCGAGCTAGGAAAGCAAAATGTCAGCCGTGACTGGTTTGATTATCACGCATGCAATTTGTCGCGCAGTATGAATGTAGTGACCAATAAGAGTCAAGTAAGCCAAGTATCATACAGCTGTTACCAATGACATGCGTTTAAATGGTTGTGCTTTTCTTATTTGGTATATTTATAAATGAACTAAGACAGCACTTTGTGGTTGTTGGCAGCTGTCCACCCAGTTTCGGTGGTAACCACATTAAATAACTGGCGGTAAAACAAATACCTTCGTTATCCCAATTGCTCCTATGTTGCCACCAAATGTTGATGTAGCATGTCCGGCACCAGCCCATCCGGCTATCACACTCATAAATCCTTCTACAGCAATACCTCTGTTCACGGCATGTTTAGGAGGGGGTGGGGCATCACAGACCTTAGCACATGCGTAGTAGTCTCCTATAGAATCTATTATGGAGCCAATCGTCCCCATGAGGAAGGTTACCAGCGCACCAGTGTCTATTCCTGGCGGACCAAACTGGCCTTAAAAATGAATGAAGTTAACGTGAGTTTGTTGGCAACATCATGTGTGCAAAATGTTTTATTATGTCTCTTTGCTTATCATAGTATATAGCTACTGTGTTTATCGAAGTACTTTATATAACGGAACTTTATACCTGAAAATGTCAAAGCACAGCAAAAACATGAAGTACTAATTATTACATATCTGATGAAAATATCGGTCTTTGCCAACAATTACATTGATTTTTTTTTTGTAAAATACTGATAACAACGGTTTAACCACCAACAGATCTACATATCTTATTGAATCTTATTGATGGGTATATGAGTTGAAAAATGTTTTTTTTTTTTTTTTTCTTTTAGTTTTGTTTTGTTTTGTTGGTTTCCCAATAAGAAATCGATTAAACAGCAGGCGTACATCAGAAGCGCTTTACTCATTGTTTAATACTGACATTTCAGTAGAAGTAAAAACAAGTACTGAAGATCAAGGGACTTGGCAAGGTGAAAATCTTACCTGGGTATGGTAATATAAACCAGTCAGTGTCTTCAACAATATACAGTCTGGAATCCGTCCTTGCATAAAAGTCTGGGGCCTTAGGGTCTGTGGAGAATACCCCGGCCATTGTTAATATGGCACTGACTAACCAACCTAGAACTGTTGCTATCAACACCTGCAAAAAGAAGTTGTTAGACTGCTTAAAAATTATCTGATTCACAAGACTTTATGAGGCATCGCCTAAATTATTTCCGGCGGATAAACGTCGTATAAATCCAACATTATGTCATGTCATGACGTAAAATAAAACGAGCCAAATTGCAACAATGAACGACTGGCTCTGTAAGACGTTTGTAGGTACATTTTCCGCAATGTTCAAATACTTCTCTCTTGTATTTACAGAAGTAATTCACTTCACTCATTTTGTCACATTATTATCGTCATGACCAAAAACATATGGACACAGAGTAATATGAATATATTATGACAAAGTTTTTGTATTATTCTGCAGACAACGGAATGCGTAAACGCAGAACCTCGAAAAACATAATTCCAACGTCATGGAGCTGCGACGTTGTTTTGACGTTGTGTCTTTGCTATTTCACATATGAGCCGCGACACGACAAAACCAACAATGTGGTTGTGCGCCCAGCGCAGATTCAGATCAGCCTGGGCATCCGCCCAGTCTGATCAGAATCTTCGCTGTCCGCATGAAGGTAGCTTAGACCCTTAGCTACCCTTTGAACACTATACGAAGAGTCTGGTCATACTGGGCGGATGCCCAGGCTGATCTGAGTCTGCGCTGGACGCACAACCACATTGTTGGTTTTCTCATGTCGCGGCTCATATACTGGAGACGTGAAGAAATGAAGAAAAGCCAGGTGTGAAAATTTTACCACAAGAGATAGTTTTAAAATATCTACTGAAATTTTTTATTATATATTGTTCGCCTACTTGCTAATAAAAAGGAACTTACTGAGAAGACTTTATGCAACGGGAAGAATTTTACGTGACATCCTCGTCGTCTTGACCATCTTGGTATGGGTGTTTGTCGTTTGCCCAGGTAGAATGACAGAATGATGGCAATACCCACAGTCCTAAACAATAGCATTGTTGTAATAGCATGCTACGTAAACTGAACGTCAAAAGAAACAACCATAAGTTTATGTTCCTTTTTCACGCCACTGTCTCTAAGCAAGACCAAAGTGATCATCTCATATGCTGTGACTTTCATCCAGCCACATTACATGGTGGAGCTATTATGACTTACAGATTAAGTTATCTTACTTTTCAGACGCATTAAGTTCCGTTTTAACAAGTACCTTTTCTTTTCCAATAAAAACAAATTATGTTCAGAAATGGTCTCTGACATGCAAATAAATTGGTTTGAATGCTTTGCATTTTTTACTAAATAACAGCGCTTTGAACTCCACAGTTAACGCTGCAGTTCCTTGTGTAAATGATTTAGGTGTTGCGTTTTATTACAGTATAAACATGATACAAAAGATTTTCTTTTTCTGTTTAATAAAAGTCAGAGATTTTCTTTTTCTGTTTAATAAAAATCAGAGTTGAAATGATCAGTTAAAGTCAAATATACCTGTTTACACACTTGATGCCTTGTTTTTTCACAACTATACAGACTGTCCAAGAACAAATCTAACTCTAGGATATTTCCTTATTCTGATAAAGAGTTAATATAATCGCGTGTAATTGATTTCACAGAGTTTCTGTATTCGAGTATGCAGTCTCTTAAATATTGCTTGTGTTTTGTAACCATGTCGAAAGTGTTGGTTCTCCCAGTTACAGTTTCAGAAGTATCGAGTGTTTCACACAAAGTGGCTAACTGATGTTTCAGTTTGACCAGTTTAAGCCCATCTATTTCTAAGCAAAAGCTGTGTCAAATATGCTTTTATACATATAAGCCTATTGCTCTGTTATACAGATTTGTAATTTTAAAAGGAAATTGTGGAAGGTGATTGCGCGTTTACCAGACGTGAAATGTATATAGACAGTTTGTTCTGTCCTCAGAGCATTTTCAATAAACGGCATTAAGGTTATCAGGCAAAGAAATGTAGAAGTATCTTTCTAATTATTCAAACTTACAAGAATTGTTTATCATTATTTCTACTTACATGAACGCTATACCCCACTGTGCTTTTGCAAATTTCACCGTGGCTTTGTACACATACAATGCCATTATCGTCAAGGCAGGGACCACTGTGACGGGGCCAATGAATCTCAGGAGAAGTCCAACCAGCCCAGTGAGACCAACTAGAAAATGTAGCCCGCCAGCAATCATCAGACTTCCTTCAAGCTGAAGCAATAAAATAGTATTTTAACCCATTGAAGACACTTCAATAATCTATCCTAGGAGGCACGCGCATTGAATTAACGCTATGTACACTACCCTCGGAGAAGGGCCATGCGAGATCACATTATTGCGACGTCATGTGCGCCTGCTGGGATCTTCAAAGATTTCTATGGAGAAAAGAGTTTACTCAGATCAGGTCAATCTCATTATAGAACTACTCTAGTTGAGTTTCAGCAGAACTTTTCATTGATAACGCTCTTTTTAAACGTAGCGTAATAAAGTGAAGGCGCTTTGTACTCCTTTTGCACATCATGTGTTCATGGACTGCATAATTGCAAGTCTGATCAGAATCCACCTCTGGATAGATATATAGCGAATCAATATACGGGCAAAGATCGGTAGAAAATTATAGGAGTGCTAACGCTGATATGAATTGGCTACAATATAATACACTACTTTTTTGCTTTACTTTTTATTTATATATCTGTATTTACTCTTTATTTGTTTAGTTGTATGACAAAGACACCTTTCTTTATGACTCGATCAAGTGAATAATAATGTTATTGTTTCATATATATCGCTTTTTTGGGGACCAGAAAGTGGCTTATTTGTCCCAACCACATGCTCAGTACTTGAACTAGACTTCACGTTTCGATACATAAAAAATGAAAATTTAATCACTCAGCAGTTGAAAGTAATTGAGTTTTTGTCGTTTTGCGTCTTTGATTCAGGACGTTTAATAACTTACATACATTGTGTTCTGACTTTGCCAAACTGGGCAAGCGCAGACAAACATTCTGTAGTTACCAACTTCGTTGGACACTGGCAAGCCACTGATAGCTTGCCAGCTGCATCAAACAGTGGCCTGGCGAGACTCAAACTAACGTTAGCAACGTCGCCACCGTTGTTTTGCGAAGTTAACTACGAGAGACTACGATGTTTATTACCGATACGTTATCTTACCATCTGAACTTTATCTGTCGTTGACCCATATATACTTTCATGTGAGTTGTTAGCGGATCCATTCTGAAACTGATCTGAAATACCAAATTCAACTTTTGTCAGACGCTTGTAAATGTATTCAATAAGTGTAATAAATATAAAAGTTTCAGTCATCTTTTACAACGTTTAAAGCATTGACCGAGCTGTATGTTGGAAATCAGTGGCATTTTAGTACCAATGATCTTCAGAGACTTTAATTTATGTTTGAAAACATTGCGTTTTTTTTTTTTTTTTCATTTTCTTTAGTTTATCTATTTGACGAAGTAATTGTTTTACATTGCGTTTTGTTTTTTTTCATTTTCTTTAGTTTATCTATTTGACGAAGTAATTGTTGAATGTATTAATGTTGCAAAAATTGAAACATGACTGCTTGAATGTGGCATGCCATGCCATTTGAATATAAAACAATAGAAAGCATACCAAAAATAGTATCATCAGGACATCTCCACTGTGGTAACGTTGCCATGGCGAGGAGAGGAACCACATATGTTGCTGTCGGTCCTTGATACAAAGGCAATCTACAGAATAAAACAGCAAGGCATGAAACAAAAGTAAATCTGTTTCCAGTATTTCCCACTAGCCCCATACACATAATAGTCTGGTGCAATAGTAGAAACAATGCTTTTAAAAATATTTCACTTCAGACATATGTTCGTATGATAAAGTTCTCGTATGGACAGGTAATCTAAAAACAAAACAATGTAATATTACTAAATAAAAAGATAAGAAACAGTGAGACAATCGTCCCACCACCCGACCCTGAGTTTTTCAGATATTCCTGCGTTTTGAGCCAAATATTTACTAGTGCAATAACTTGTCGATTAAAACGCGCGCTCGCTCTCTCTCTCTTTCTAACTTTTTATTATCTCAGTTCACAGACATGTAACGTATTTCCTGTCACCGAATACAGATCAGTTAAACCTTGTATTTGTATGTAGAGAGGCAGTCGTGATTGTCCATCTCGAATAGAGTATCTTACAGAAGTTTTCACTTACCTAACCCCGATAGTATTTTGTAACAATGTACATAGGCCGCTCATAAACATGGTTGTACTGAGAAGTTTTGCTTTTAATGCCTCATCTGAACGTGCGCACAGGATGTCTGCAACTAATAAAGCCGTGGACAGACTTCTCGACAGTGATAAAAGGCCTTGCTACAAAAGAAAAATGACACAATTTACCGGAGAAACAATGTAGAGTCTAAGTCCTTACAAAATAGTTTTGACGCGGTCAAACTGACAATTTTTAGGGAAAAAGTTAAGTACGATATTCAAGCTCACACTTATATCCGTTGTCCAAATATTTAGACTTTTCTAGTGATAATGCTTTTTGCTTCAGTACCTTTCCGTTGGACATTTTATGTTGAAACATAATTGTGTTAATATCACGTGTCCACAGGTTCTAAATCGCAACACTCGCAGATATTTTTAAGGTTGGAAAAAGACACTTTTCAAATTGTGCATATTTGGAATGCCATGGTGCCTCTTTGAAGGTCTTGTGTAGATAAAGCTTTCAAATGCACTTACGAATGACACGCGACGTC
Source organism: Ctena decussata (assembly GCA_963989385.1). Lineage (NCBI taxonomy): Eukaryota > Metazoa > Mollusca > Bivalvia > Lucinida > Lucinidae > Ctena > Ctena decussata. The sequence goes on from OZ022498.1 coordinate 122,938,265, forward strand.
TGACTGGATAACGTCAAAAATGTCGCTTCTTATTAGTTGACGCAAGGTTTGGCGTTGCCGAAAGTGCCTGCTTTGGTTGTAGAGGAGTATGTTTTGAAAGATACAATTGTGAAAAAGTGCATTAGAATGGGAATAAATGTATTGAAAATTGTCATTTTGGGAGGTAAATCGTCCGTTTTATCGTCGCAAATTGCATGATGCGTCGTCGCAAAACGAAATTTCCGACCATAAAACCTAAAACCGACGATTTACTTCCCCAAATAGCGGAGCCGTAAAATGCATTTGCAACCAAAAAAAACGGACGATTTACCTCCTCAAATGATAATTTTGAGTAAAGTTTTCCCTAATTTTATGAAAGCCACATAATACAACTATTACTGCGGCATCTTCTTGCGCAGAAGCGGGCAGCGAGCATATAAGATTGAAGCAACTTTGCATCGACGTTGATTCATTGAATAATATTGAATTGTGTTGTCAATAATTTGTCAATAATTGTCATGACGAATGAACTTCGAAACAAGATTATTTCAACATCGTCTGCGTCTTGGGAGGCACCAAATTACCTGTAGTGCAAATGCCACCGTCATGGGTATGGGAGGATTTTCAAATACATCATAGTGAAATCTCTCGGGCTCATGCTCAATGGTCAGTGTCTCCTTTTCTTTAACCGTGCCATTCTCTGTCACTACTAGAGTTATAGCGGGTTCTTCATGGTACGACGACCTGGCACTCCCTGGCAAATCTACAGACTTGTAATCAGAAATATAGAATTATTAATAGGTTTAAAGCAGGCTCGAACAAGCACCCTCTCTTGTAATCAGACATGAGGTTAATAACAGAGTTATAGGAGACTCTTCATATTTGATCACCTAGCACCCTCTCTTATAATCAGAAATAGAACTATTAACAGAGTTATATCGTGCTCTTCATGGTATTACGATCTGGCACTCCCTTGCTGATCATTTGCATTTTGTTGCCATGAACTGGCATTTGGGAAATTTTAAATGGGCTCTTCACCTGCCTTTGCATTGCAGTCATAATGACAAATCTTTTACAGACATGTTCATAAAATAGTCTTCTATCAGTTATATGGTTTTCTGCGGTTTAGTTGCCATAGCAACCGAAACTCTGTAACTGGCAAAATATCTAAAAAAATATTCTTCTGTAGCCAGAAAGCTGTAATGCTAAAACTTATCAGGAATGTTCTTTGCTTGGCCATAAATACTGTTTTCCGCGCCAATCGGTAGAGAGGTTTGATTGCCATGATCATGGCAGCTTAAAGTTGGCATTGACTTTCAATGGGAAAATGAAACTTGTTTGTTACTGCCCTAGCATTGCAGATTTAACAATAAATCTTTTAAACATTTTATTTGTATAAACAGTATACAAGAAACAGCAATCCATGTACACACATTTCTAAATATAATATTTATACAAATATTTTATGGAAATGTATCTTAGGTAGTCCTCTATCAGACATGTCTTTTGTATATGCCTCTACAAAAGTATTTTTATACCAGTCGTTTAAAAACAGCAATTCGGCTGCTATCGGAACTTAGAGTTGCCACTCAGTGATTGTCAATAGAAAAAGCTCTTACTGCCTTAGCAGTGCAGATATAATTGCAGCTCTTCCACAGAAACGTCTCTTAGATAGTCCTCTATCAGACATTCTAAATTGGCTTTGTTGCGATAGTAATCGAAATGCTTTAAGTCCCAAAACCTCTTAGTATCTGAAAGGTTGGAATTGATAATACATGTGCTGAAATGTTCTAACCACCCGACAGAAAAATTGTTTGGCCATTGTTTAAGTACTTTGGTTGCAATGGCAACTGACAGTCAATGGGAAAATTGTATTTTACTCTTGCCGCCGCCTTGGTATTGCAGATATAAGGACGGATATTTTTAAGGAAATATCTATTGTGGTAGCAAGTGTAACAGCAACCAAAATGCTGAAATGTAGCAAACTATTGACAAGATCAATGCCCCAGTAGATGATAAGGGTGAGAAAGCTGAAATTTTGCAGAAATGTTTTAGCTTAAAACTTTACGAAATTACTGCTTTAAATAGTATCTAAGTATCTGTCGTTGAGCCGAGTTCTCGCGGAAGGGAGGGTGATACAGGACCTTGTTATCTTATTATTACAGAACAGATAAATCGCCTGAGAATTAACCCATTATGCCCAGCGTCCTGTAAAAGAGACATTTGCAAACAGTATAGACCCAGGTCAGACGCCGCATAACCATCGGGGTCTACACTATATGCATAATACAAATGTGTATTTCTCCTTAAAATAAAATAAAAATGATGAAAACAAACTAAACCAGACACCCATTAATTGACAAATGGAATCATCCATTTGATAAGGACAGAACAATCCACTGGGCATAAATGGGTTAACTTCAAAACCCCACCTATGTTATTCTTAGGTAAGTTTATCATTCATATTATACGTTTTTGGTATCGTAGAGAAAAGGAAGCAAAAAAAAAAAAAAAAAAATAATAGTAAAAAAACAACAACAAAAAAAAATGTTCTGCAGGTGTATCATACTTTTTCTTGCATAGAGAGACTACACATAGATCAATGAGAATGGTGAAAATGTCCCTGTATGTGAACCTACATTGAATAGAGCTGATAGAGTGTTTTTAGGATCCGCTAAAAAATGACCAGAGAAACTTACCAAAATAGTCGAATCTAAATGCATATTGTCCCCAGTCAAAGAAATATATATAATATGGACAAGCTTTAGCACCAAATAATCCAAAAATGGTGATCCTAATTATTGTTGTGAGGCTGAAAAATAGTGATTGTCTTTTTTCTTTCTTTAGTCATTAAATGGGGAACGTCGCGAGAAAAGGGACTTATGGTTTATGCGAAAAACAAAATATCAGATGAGCCTGCGCTTCTGTGTAGTCTTGTCAAACATTAACATAAACAATGTGTAGGGCCTGATTAATCCATACAGTGAAAAGCGAAGACTCTGATCAGTTTGCGCGAATAGTTATCCTAGTGTTCGCTTTTCATACATGAACTAATGTATATTTTCTCCTGGAGCCTCGTATGATATCTAGTCCAAGCCTCTTACCCCTGAGAAATTCTGAAACTCATTTTCGCCAATTACGATTGATAGTCATATAGAATAAAGACGTACATGAAAAACAATGTCAATTGTCAATCAGAACGAAACGTTCACCCCAATTCAGTTTTTGCAGACCATGTGAAAACTTTTCCTTTGTTGCCGCGAGAAAACGTTCTTTATGGCATGTGTGAAACGCGTAGAATAGTATCAGCCTTCGCAGACAGATCGCGCTCAAGATCCCAAGATTTTTATGTGAATAGAGAAGACTCTGATCAGACTGCGCGGATGCAGAATCTGAAAAAAATGAGTCTCCGTTTATCATACCGTTCCTTGTAATGCACCTCTTCTGTTGTCTTTGATATTGGACAAGAGACTAATTTAGCCCTTTTTAGACTGAAAACCCGTTTCGGGGACATATGCAAACAGTGCAGACCCAGTTCAGACGCCACAGAACGTGGCGTCCGAGTCAGGGTCAACACTTTCCATACAGGATTTTTTATGCAAAATACATGTACAATAAATGTGAAAACATTCACCAGAAACCCCTAAAACTAGAAATAGACTCATCCAAATAATAAGGATGGACAAGTCCACTGGTCAAGAAGGGGGTTAAAATTTGCAAAACAATTTTGGGTCAAAAGTTTGACACTTGTCTGCATACTACAAGCTATTTGAATCTCCAAATTTACTGAATTTAAGAGAGACCACATCATCATATATAGTCTAAGAAATTCGATGGATGGATGGATGACTTGCGATTTTACGTACTTTTTAACAGTGTTTCAGTCATACCAGGACGATGGGAGGGTGATAATGAAAGGCTGTGTGCAATGGAAGCCCGTTACGGTTGTAAAAAATCTACCTCCAGCCGGATTCGAACCCGGGATTGCTAGATCTTAACCAGCTGACCTATACATGTAAGAAATGAGAGGAAATACATGCAACGCTTAATAATGAAATAAGTACACAAGGCAGTGTTCAACCAGCCAAGACCCAGATCAGCCCGTAATTTTGCACACTCTGCTCAGAATGGGTACACCACGTTTTACCGCCATTTTCGCAAAGGGAAGTAACTTTCGTGGCTTACCGTTTGTTTCCCTGGACGTAGAAACCGTTCAAAAATGGAATCTACTTTTAAAGAGAGAAATTTGCTCCTAGACATGAAATAATTTGCTCCTAGGGAAGTAATTCCTTTCCTTTAAGAGTTGACCACTATTGTGAAGGAGCCGGGGACGGGGGCAGGGTGGGGGGAAAACAAAGGCAGTTGCTATCCCTGGAAGTGTACCCACTCAATAAGTTCCTATGGATCCACAGATTGTCGATGTGAACACCGCTGATCAGACTTAAGGCGAATGTGTACATTGTCAGGGGAAGCAACTGTCATTTTTGCTTCCCTTCTCGAAGGGTGTCAATTGTTAATGAAAGAATTTGCTTCTCTAGGAGCAAATTCTTTACTTTGAATGTAGATCCCGTTTGGAAGGGTTTTGTCTTCCAAAAAAGCAAACAGGAAGTTACATTTAAGTTCTTCCCCTTTGTGAAAATGGCGGAAAACATAGCGGTGTATCCATATACCTTATGAGGATACTCCAAGTCTAGTACCTAATGCACTTATGCTTGTAGTATGCCTTAAAGTATTTCCATCAAAATTTGGGCTATCTTGGGCTTTATTGCTGTAGTGGGTTAAGGTGTCAGTGTGTCCCTGAGGGCGTGAAAATAGCAACAGGTTTAAATAAAGGTGAACGCTGATGTGATAGAAACCCGATCCTTTTACCAGGACGAGGATGGTTGATTTGGTTGTTTTACGTCCTTTTTCAACAGTATTTCGTTCACGCCAGGACGATGAGAGGGTGATTATGTATTACGTAGGTCTCTGTGCAGCGAAGGGACGTTTAGGTCGGACAGAGCCTCTCTAGCAAGCACATGGCGTCAAAATGGCGTCGCGGCGGAGTGACGTCTATGTGACGTCATCACATCGCATCGACGTCAGTACCACGTCATTTTGACGTCATATGCTTGCTCGGGAGCGCCTCCAGCAGTATTCGGTAATCTAAAGTTGGGAGCGCTAACCACCACTCGGCGACACTTGCTCTTCTTTCATGGGTCTAGACTATTTCCAATGTAAAGCGTTTTTAATATGATTCATTAATATTTTTTCTAAGAATTTTTAGTATTTAGTGCAAAAAGTGTAGGCCCTGATCATGGGCAAGAAAAGAAAAAATAAATAGCTAGTTAACTGAAATAGAGCTGACATGGCACTGAAAAAAGATCGAAACAAACAACAAAGAACACAAAGAGAAAATACCCAGAAAGATCTGAGCACATATTGTTCATGGTCAGCTATTGCAATCGGTCACCGCCTGTCAACACTTACCCTGAGAACACAATAGGAGCTACTTTGTTTTAGCAACCATAACCAACTAACTTTGAGTATGTTTTTGGCCACAAATCTCGGTCAGCTTCGTAAAACGCCTAAATCGGACTTAAACACTAGAGCTTTTGCCCTTACTTAGTCAAAAATGATTTTTATCATCTTGTGAGCATAGCGGAGATACAATTTTGAAGCAATCAACCAGACTTGCACAATACGCTAATGGCCACAAGATCTTGGCCAAGTATGTTAATTGGGCCAAATTAGACCAAAAACTCTAAAGTTATTTCCCTTTAGTCAAAAATGCTGTATATCATGTTGTGAACACACTGGAGGCTAGGGCGTACATTTTTAGCAATTATAACCAGACTTGTTAATGGCCACAATATTTTGGTTCAGTAAACGGAATCAACCATGATGTTACAAGGGCAGAGTTCAGCCTGACGGAGCCCATCCCTCTCCAGGCTATATATGTTGACCACAGCCGAAATCCACGATTATTGTATGGCTCGCCTTGGTCACGAACACATGGCCGTTGACTCAAAGAGTTCTTCCGCCCTGGCCGTTGACTTCTTCTTGGAAGACTTCCGCCCAGTGATGTTGTGTTAACACCACCCCTTGTTGACCCAGTGGGTTGGGAGACTCATGGAGGTGGGAGCGTCTTATTTCCTCCCATCAAGTCGTTGACTTGTCCACTGCCTGTGATATAAACGACCAGATTCAAAGAGCCAAAGTGGCCACGTCTCAAGGTCTTCTGGTTTAGCAAAGACAATTCTTCAGGGCACAGTGAAAGGAAAAAGAAGAAGAGGTAGACAGAAGAAGAGGTGGGAAGACAATATCAAGGAGTGGACAGGAATGGATTTTACCAGCTCAACTAGGGCAGCTGAAGACAGGACAAGGTGGAAAGGGATTGTTTTGAAGTCATCTGTGGTGCCCCAACGACCTAGTAAGGTTATGGGATAGAATAGAAAAATAGATAGAAACGGAATCATTAAAACTGGAATCATTGTCCTTTTCTGAGTTGTTTTGTCACAATCTGAGAGAAATAAAAGTTGTGTTCTGTTCTGTTCTTAGTGAAAACTGTAATATATCATGTGAACAAAAGTCTACATTTAAAACTAGCACGATATGTTTACGGCTACAACACCGTGTTGACATCATTAGTTTGCATCTTGACAGTTTTACTCATCAAACAGGATTCAATCACGAAAAGGACCGCTAGCTTTAAACATTTTTAATGACATTAGGAAGAAGCATGTTCTTGTATGCTTTCTAGAATTTTGGAGATCATCGTTTTCATTAACTACCTCACGTTTTTAGTGTTATCAAATTGCTCAATTTCTGAAGTGGTTTCTCAGCTATTTCATTAACGACAGCCTATTTTCAAGGGACACCTTTTTAATAAGCCACCTATTGATTGCTAAAGACCAGAAAGTCCTTACCTACTAAGACTTTTAGTTAAAGTTGCACTACTTCTGTAGAAAGCGAGCATGTAAGCTTCTCCTCTTCTGCTTCTCTGCTAACTTTACACTTTAAGCACCAGTGACGAAAATAGCAGAATTTGCAAACAGCGTAGATCCTCATGAGGTGGCTCATGTGGATCTTCACTGTTTGCCCTCCAGTCTTTGAATTCTCAATATGAAATGTCTTGGAAAAGGTGTGTATTTTTTTTTTTTAATTTTTGCAGACGTAAATTTTGTCGTCTGCTTTTTGGTACTTAAAGAGTTAATTGCAGCTGTGAATGATTTTGATGTGAATAGATACAGTAGGTAAAAATCAAAATCAACACATCTGTGGTTATACTGTTTACATGTTTCGGTACCTAACCTTCTTAAGATGGTAAACAAAATTGTTAAATTTCTGAAGAAGGTTAGGAACCCAAACATGTAAAAGTATAACCACAGATGTGTTTTGATTATTACCTACTATTAACGATAGTTGACATTTTTATAAGTAGCGTCTGGTAAATGGTAAAATGTGCAGGCTGGAAACTCATATCAGCATGCGCATCCGTAAAATCGGATCATAATCTTTCCTAATTGCATAGAAAATGTTAGAAATCACAGGAATCTAACATGTGAAAAGTGAACACTCAGATCAGTTTGCGCTGCCGCGCATGCTTATTTGACTATTGGTAGTCGCTTTTGTTCACGTTTGGCAATGGTGTTACGAGAAAAACGTGTGAAAAGAAACTCCTTTGTTGGCGCTGCTAGTTTGTGAATTGGGTCCATCTAACGGAGATAATTTTGTATAATATTATACTTACATTCGTCGTGAATACCGCCATCAATAAACCATAGAAATGTAAAGGTGACAGGCTATCAAGCTATAAAAGTACAGAGATAAGTGTTGGTTGGTTGTTTGGGGTTTAATGACCCCTCAAGACAGCATTTCAGTGTATCTTTGGTCATCTCCCAAATAAATCACCAGAATCTAAACGACTGGTTTTGGGAAAAGAAGAAATCTGGCCAAACTCCTCTTCTGAACACCCAGCAATAATCAGCAGAGACCATTCTTGAACAGGATAATTCCTTCCAAACTGAATTGGATTCGAACATCTAATTATCCCCAAGGGTGCCAACTTGGCATCATCTAGGTTTTTGGTTTATGACACTCAAGCAAACAGATCTGAATCAAACAACGGAGTGGACTTTTTTTCCTGTAATCAGCCGGACTATAAACAAGAAATATCTTTTAAAAAATATACCGTCGAAGGGTAAAAAGGGTCATGGTGCCCTATCTTTTATCCAGTATTCTAACTCAGTGCGCCTACAGAAGCAATGGATTACCCTGCAACAATTCACTGTTTCGGAGCGCGGGGGTCTAATTGCTGACGTCACTGGCAATCACTGAGAATTTTATGACGTTTTGAGACGTTAGACGGTGTGACGTCTCTTTTACTTTCTAAAATCGCCATAAAAACGTGTATTTATCTTAGATACAGTTACGAATAATAGCGGAAGCACGAACACGCTGGCAGGAATGTTGGTTAGAATTTGATGTGAAGAATACTTTTTCAGTGTTTTTGAGCGTAAAAAATAGTTCAGCTCTAGCACTGAATTATTTTCAGAATAAATCATTCACTGTTTGTCCGTCAATTGTAAGTACATATATCACTCGCGCTCCGCGCTCGTGATATGATCTACTTTATAACTGACCTCCAAACAGTGAATTATTACTCAACAATTCACAATTCACTGCTAGAGCTGATCTATTTCTTAAGCAACATAACATTATGGCAACGTCACATCAACGGCGATGCAACGTGATGGCGTTGCATTGACGTTGATGTGACGCATAAGTGTCATGTGCTTGCTGGGATAAGTCCAGCTCTTTGGTCTTTCGTCATGTCTTTGTCCGGACCAGACAAGTCTTCCCAGCGCCAGAGGCATGGGGCTTTCATTTTGACTGCTGTTGTAGTTGTACTTCTAGTCGTAAAACAGTTGTTCATATTCACATGGAGGAGTATCTTTGTCTTCGACAAAAAATGAATGTGATAAATAGAGGATCTTACATGAGTGCCCATGCATTATTGAATTTATTAAACTCGTTGGGGAAAAAGATAAGATGCGAGGCTTTGCCGAGCATCTTATCGTTTTTCCCCAACGAGTTTAATAAATTCAATAATACATGAGCACGAATGCAAGATTCTATTTATCATATGACGCTAAAATCATATTTTATCAGCAGATTTTGCACTAAAACGTCACGATTTCGCAATTTGAAAACGCAACGTTTTTATGGACGTCAACGCATAACGTTACGACGTAATTTGCATATTTAATCCACTAGTGGATTATCGTTTTTAATGCATGGCTTTATTACACTCTCAGAAGCGACGTCATATGATAAAATGTAGAAGAATATGATTATTTCAGTGGAGAAAAGAAAGCAGCTGATCAAGGTGGTTTAGCCCTTAAAGTGCCAAAAACCAAAACAGTAAAATTTGCGAACTGCATACACTGGATCAACACTGTTAGCACTCCTGTATTTGAATTCACAATATGATATAGCTTGAATTTAACATTTTTTGAAATTTTGCAGATCTTTGCAAATTTTGTTGTCTGCTTTTTAGCATTCTAGAGGTTAAACATGGGGTAGTATAGTCAATATTGCTTTCAACTAATCTATTGTGATGAAAAGGGATTTATAAAGGAGTGTGCCATCACACCATTCTGTAAGAAACATGGGAAGCCTTTAATAATGCTAGTGTCACACTATTACGTATCAGCGGCGTATTTCACAAAAATTACATACGCGTGTCGATCACGAAGAACTGTGGTGTATTTCATGCAAATTCTAGTCCTGCGAAGTACACGGCGTATGTGTGACGGTTCTCCGACGTATCTTTGGCGTATCTTTGGCGTATCTGAGGCGTATAATGCGTTGCTGTGGCGAAATTGTTTCGTTGGCTCGGCATTTAAGTTTTAAATGCAACGTAACTACTGCGTACTAGCGGCGTAAACAGCTGCGCGTAAATGTTCCTGTGCTCTGCACTGCTGCTTTTCTTTAAAAAGCAGTCACTGCAAGTCACTAGCAAAACATTATGCCCCCCCCCCCCCCAATAAAAAAAAAAAGAAGTCACGCCCAGGAAGCATCACGGAAACAGGGAAAATCGGCAGCACCCACCGAGCAAGACCTTCGGACACAGTCAGCTGTCATCACTGAGATCCAGCAGCAGCTAAGTCTGAGACAACAGTCGACCTAACAGGGGACAAAGAGGCCAGGACCTATGGGGTGCCGTTTTACTATGTATTCCCTATTTATAGATATCGATAAAACTTATGGACACCAGTAGTAAGGACAGACACTCTGGCCACGGATTTTCCCATGTATTTTTACATAGACTTTTGGCCTGAAAAAAACTAAGTCCGCAGGGTCGCCTAGTGTAAAAATACATGGCCGTGTCCAGAGATGTCAATCCATGAGTTAACTTCCTCAGGCTAGAGAGCCTTTGTTAGGCCCTTTTAAAGCCGTAAAAGTCATGTTCCTAGGCTCTCAGAGCCGTTCTTAGGACGATTCAGCGCCATTTTCCCACAAGAAATAGCCGTGGGATCATACACGCAACTTTGCGGGACGTTGTAGGAAGTTTGTAGGATCTGTAGGAGCACACAAGAAAACTTGCGGGATCACGCGACGTCTTTGGCCAGTTGTGACGTTATGTTATAGCAAGTCTGTAGGAACTGTAGGATCCCACAAGAATTCTTTGCGGGATCACGCGACGTCTTTGGCCAGTTGTGACGTTATGTTTGTACGTATATGACGTCAGTTATTTCTAGCCGAAGTGTACAAGACGTTGGCCTTCATAGAAGCTGCGCTTATCATATTTTTAAGGGAAAATAGCCACATCCACACATCCACACTGAAATTGTGGAGTTATTGTGGATGATGTGGATTTGATGTGGATGTTTTGTGGCTGATGTGGATCCACAATACGGAGTTTCCACACGTCCACATCTACACATTTGACAGTGTGGATGATGTGGATTTGATGTGGATGTTTTGTGGATGTTGTGTGGAGTTTATGTGGATGATGTGGATGTTTTGTGGATGTTGTGTGGAGCGTATGTGGATGATGTGGATGTTTTGTGGCTGATGTGGATCCACAATGTGGATGTTTCCACACGTCCACATCTACACATTCGACAAATTCGCTTAGTCTCTGCTGTCCCTTGTTCTAGCTTATTTCTCAAGTATGCTGACAGGCTTCTGGGAATCTCAGTGAGAAACAGTGACTCAACGGCTTTCTCATTATGCTCTACATAGTTACTTGCCCCTGTTATTAGACTCTTAGTCTAACGTAGACATATAGCTCTGCAGTGCCTTGATACATATCAGACTCTCGGCCTCATAAGACCTTACTGTACCAGAGACGTGACTTTACAGTATTCTCGTATGCTCTATATAGTAGCTTGCCTCTGTAATCTTACACTCAACTAAACCTAAAAAATACGGGAAAAACAACCATTCATGCGTTTATAACTGATTTCCGCTAAAGTGCACGTGCCTGAACATCTCTGTCTGTTCGCATACCTGAGAATTAAGCTAGGAAAGCACAGACTAAGCTAATTTGTCGAATGTGTAGATGTGGACGTGTGGAAACTCCACATTGTGGATCCACATGATCCACATAAAACATCCACATCAAATCCACATAAGCTCCACACAACATCCACATCGAATCCACATCATCCACATAAGCTCCACACAACATCCACATCGAATCCACATCATCCACATTGTCGAATGTGTAGATGTGGACGTGTGGAAACTCCACATTGTGGATCCACATAAGCCAAAAAACATCCACATCAAATCCACATCATCCACATAAACTACACACAACATCTACATAAGCTCCACGAAACATCCACATCGAATCCACACCATCCACACTGTCGAATGTGTAGATGTGGACGTGTGTAACATCCACATTGTGGATCCACATCAGCCACAAAACATCCACATTGTGGATCCACATCATCCACATCAACTCCACAAAACATACACAAAAATTCACATCAAATCCACATCATCCACATTAACTCCACAATTACAGTGTGGATATGTGGATGTTGCTATTTTCCCTTTAAAATATACTAAGCGCAGCTTCTATGGCGGCCAACGTCTTGTTTACTTTGGCTAGAAATAACTGACGTCATAAACGTACTAACATAACGTCACAACTGGCCAAAGACGTCGCGTGATCCCGCAAAGAATTCTTGTGGGATCCTACAGTTCCTACAGACTTCCTATAACATAACGTCACTACTGGCCAAAGACGTCGCGTGATCCCGCAAGTTTTTTTGTGTGCTCCTACAGATCCTACAAACTTCCTACAACGTCCCGCAAAGTTGCGTGCACGATCCCACGGCTATTTCTTGTGGGAAAATGGCGCTAAATCGTCCTAAGAACAGCTCTGAAAATCTAAGAACTTGACTTCTACTGCTTTGGAAGGGCTTAACAGAGGCTCATTAGCATGAGGAAGTTAACTCATGGATTGACATCTCTGGACACGGCCATGTATTTTTACACTAGGCGACCCTGCGGACTTAGTTTTTTTCAGGCCAAAAGTCTATGTAAAAATACATGGGAAAATTCGTGGCCAGAGTGTCTGTCCTTACTACTGACACCCATAATTCGAGAAAGTGATATCCATTATCCGAATAAGTGATATTCATAATTATCTATGAGTTTCCCTAATTATTTATGGATATCCATGGGTCGAACTATGGATGTCCATAATTCGAATTATAGATACCCAATCATCTGAAAGATTACTAATTCGAATTATGGATATCACTTTTTCGAGTTATGGATCGAATCATGGATATCCTTAACTCTGCCAATTTATGGACATCACTTGTTCGAGTTAGTGATATCAATAAATCGAGTTAGTGATATTCTCAATTCAAATTAGTGATAACCACTTATCATTTAGATTTCTGAATATTATCCATAATAAGAATAAGTGATGTTCCTGAATCGCATTGTGGATGTCAATAGTTTGGCCTATTTATGGATATCACTAATAAGAAAAATGGGTATCAATAATTTGTCTTTGCAAATAATAAGTTTAAATAACAAGCCTCTACGGTGATTTATGGCTATCCATAATTCGAGGTATGGATTTCATTAATTCATTTGGGTTTATTGATATCACGGATTCAAATTATGGATATCCATCGTTCAAATTATGGATATCCACAATTCAGCCATTAAAAGATATGCATGATTCGAATCATGGATATTCATTAATTGACTTTGTGATATTAATGGATAGGCTGATTTATGAATATCACTTATTCGAATAATGGACACCCATTAATCAAATTAATATTTATAAATAGGGAATAGATGGTGAAGCTGCACCTCATAAAGACCGAGTTAAAAGCTCCGTTCTTCAGTACTGGAGAAAGTGGATTTTCCAGGTCCATGACTATGAAAAGAATGAAACCAACACGAAAAAATGTGTCCTCTGCCTATGATCGTCGTGTTGACGTAGTAGGTACTCATGCAACGCCGAAACAAAATTGACAACGTAACACCTACGCAGCGGCAACGCCACAACAGTGCAAGGTGCGCAGTCCGTACGCAGTTCATATGCCACGATACTCCATAGAAGCATAATATATGTCATTCATTCGCACCTGATACTCTATAAATAAGAAAAGAACGCCGTAGGTACGCAGTGAAAATGCTTTATACGCCATACGTACGTCAGTTACACCGTACGCGTTTCCATGGCGTACCAAGCGATCACGCTACGTACCCGCTGCGTCACTGCTGCTTTTGTTTTCGCTTTTACGGCGTTTGTGTGAGGTATGTATGGCGTATCAAAGGTGCTACGTATGTGCGGCGATTTTTTCAAACCGGTTTGAAAAAAAATCGCCGAACCCTGGCGTACCAGGAGATCGTGCTGCGTATCAGCTACGTAAGCTTTCGTTGCTGTGGCGTTTCTTTCATACTGCCACGTATCAGGATACGCCGTACGTACGCAAGCTGATACGCCAATGTGTGACACTAGCACAGCTCGTATACCATAAAATTCTAAAAATTGGGACACCTAAAATAATTACCATATCATAATAACTGTCCTATGGACGGACGCTCGGCGCCCCGTTACTGCGGCTATGGATTCGTTCCGCTGAGGTGCGGGGGTAACGTCGATATGAGAATTGAAATATGATGAATAACTGTCCTAAAATTGGAAGTTTTTTCAATGCTGTAATGCATCCAAAAGATGCAGACGGAATCGCAACTAGTGTAGGCAGTCTGATCCGGGTCTGCACTGCTCAGACCTGTCTGTCCAAATTAGCATGGATACATGGACCCTTGGATTTGCTTTAAACCAAAAGACAAAATTGATTGGTAAACCTGATCAAACTTACTGATCTGCGTCTTCCTTGTTTGCACACTTGTACTTTTTTCCCGATACGAATCTGGATCGCAGTCTCATTACCATTGAACTAGTCTGGACCCAACCTTGAAGTACTTTTTGAAATAAACCTCAATTTCTGAGAAATTGGAACGGAACTTTCAACTTATGTGTCGCGAGTGACCAATGGAACATTTGTTCGTTCTACAGCAGAAACAATGGACCTTGATTATACCCCCACTTTGAAAAAGTGGTGTGTGTGTGTGTGTGGGGGGGGGGGGGGGGGGGGTGAGGGTGTATACTGGTTTACATCTGTCCAGCCATCCGTCCCCTTATAATCAAATTTTTCGTCAAAGATTTCTCCACAACATTGTCATATTTGGCATACAGGTTGATACTTTGAATAATGGAATTTTTCGTGACAGACTTCTGTGCAACCATGAGAGCTAGAGTAGTCGTATTTGGTATGCATGTTAATGACAACTTATTGTGTTGCGGAATTGAGAACCAGCCGCCACCTGCTTATTCTTCCCTGTATTTGTCTGACTTTCTGTCTTTCCACTGAATAATGCAATTTTTCGTTAACAGATTCCACAACAACCCTTCAGGGTAGAATGTTCATATTTGGTATACAGATTGTTAATGGTTTACTGTATCTTTGGATTGCAAACCAGCTGTAACTTGCATATTTTCCCCCATATTTATACAATTTTCTTTCTCTCTTTATACTGAACAATGCAATTATAATAATGCATTTTTTGTAACAGATTTCACAGCAACCCTTCTAGGTAGAAAGTGCATATTTGGTATACAGATTGATAATGACTTATTGTATCGTGGCATTTCAAACCAGTGGTCTGGCATATTCTTCCCTGTATTTGTCAGATTTTCTTTCTCTACCTACTTTCTCTCCATACAGAATAATGACATTTTTTGTCAAAGATTTCTACGCAGCCATTGCAAGTTAAGAGTGGGGATATTTTGTTTGCAGGCTGATAACTGTTGTATTGTGGGAATCAAGAACCAGGCGTCACCTGCTTATTCTTCCCTATATTTCTCCAATTTTTCTTTCTCTCCCTACTTTGAATAATTTTTTGTAACAAATTTCACAGCATCCCTTCAAGTTTGATGTTGGTTGGTTGGTTGATTTGATGCTTAACGTCCACGGTAAACAACTAAGGTCATGTCGGGACGGTCAGTTAACCTAACCACACTATTCCTGGGCAGGCTTAGACCTCCTAAGTGGTTAACCAGTACTAAGTGCACATACTTTCGCCAGTAGCTGACAACTGCCCTTCTTGAATCAGCGGAAGGAGAAACGAAAGTATGTGGCCAGACCTGGATTCGAACCCAGGACCTCTGACTTACGAGTCAGGTGCCCTACCGATTGCGCTACCCGGCCCGGCTCAAGTTTGATGTTGTTGTGTTATTAATGTACACGGTATACAGCTATGGTCATGTCGGGACGGTCAATTAACCTAACCACACTATATTCCTGGGCAGGATTAGACCTCCCAAGCGGTTAACCAGTACTAATTGCACTTACTTTCACCAGTAACTGACAGCTGCCCTTCTTGAATCAGCGGAAGAAATGAAAGTGGCCGGACTGGGTATCGAACCCAGGACCTCTGGCTTAAGTCAGATGCCCTACCGAGCTATGCAGCCCGGCCTTCAAGTTTGAACCTTCATATTCGGTATACTGATTGATAAAGACATATGTCTTACATGTATTTATTAATTTTTCTATCTGTCTATGTGAAATCAATTTATTCTGCATTACACAGAAAGGGATTTATTGATATTTGGTATACATGTTGACAAAGAGTTCTCTCTATACTTTACGTAACGGAAATAACACCATTTGATTAAAGCAGTAAAGCGGTGGTATAGTCAGATTCTCCGACAGTTCTAGTTTGATAAAATTCCACTTATGAAATTCTACTACAAGGACGAAAGAAGTTGAATGTGAATGTGTGTGTGTGTTGCTTCCTCACTGCTACTTTCAGAATGATTTCATTGAGGTTGCTGGGTACCTTGGATGAGAAACTTTTGTCTCTCTCCTACCTCATATACCAGTACATAAAACACAGTAGGCTCAAATGCTTTTTGTCCAAATCAAAGGTGTGGTATTTATGCAAATAACCACAGGAGCCGTGAAACAACAAAACCAACAAAGTGGCATGTATGCCCAGCACTGACTCAAATCAGCCTGGGCATCTGCCCAGTCTGATCAGAGTCTCTGCTTTGTGCTTAAAGGGTAGCTAAGTCTAAGCTAGCCTCATACGAACAGGGAAGACTCTGATCAGACTGGGCGGATGCCCAGGCTGATCTGAGTCTGAGCTAGGTACACATGCCACTTCGTTGGTTTTCTCGCGGCTCACAGATTCAGGTATGAAACCAGACAGTTTTATAGGTGGAGACCTTTCCTAATCCTGCACAAACAAGGGTTAGAATATTTTTTTAAATTCATTGAATGAGGTGGTGGTATCAAGAGAATGGCCTAGCTTTATCCCTATGCACAGTATTGTTCAGATTCATGATACTAAAAAAAAAATGAATTCATCATGTATAACATTATTTTCCTACCCATTATAAACCTTTCCAAAGCCACTCCTACTTCATTAACTGCAAGGTAAATCACAGACTTATTGTGGGAGATTAAACACATGGTTGGTTGGTTGGTTGATTTGATGCTTAACGTCCACGGTAAACAACTAAGGTCATGTCGGGACGGTCAGTTAACCTAACCACACTATTCCTGGGCAGGCTTAGACCTCCTAAGCGGTTAACCAGTACTAAGTGCACATACTTTTGCCAGTAACCGACAACTGCCCTTCTTGTAAACACATGGGATTCTGTTTGTGGGACTGTCACATGCTATGTTGTCGCTGCATTGGTCAGTCATATACTATCAGGTGTCTTTTGAGTGACAACAGTGTAGAGCCTGATCAGACTGCTCCTCCAATCTTGGTCTTCACTATTTGCCTGGGCATTTCTGTGTGTTTAAAATTATAGACTATTTTAAATACCGAAATAAAAAAAGGGCAACGAGTTGCAAATGTTCTTCTGCCTTTATTGACCAAGTCATAATATTAACTACATGATTTGCATTTATGAAGAATGAATATTTTACAAATCACAATCAAAACAAACACTGCTTAAACTGTTTTATAATGGACCAGATTCCTGTTAGAGATGTGCTCTATCTATGGAGTATTCTTTTTTCCCCTTCAATCAAGCATCTGATCAATGTACACATGATGAAAAATCCCAGAAGCTTAGTAACCACTGCCCAGTTGCTAAAAGCATGATTAGCTTAACGAGGTTGTTAGTCCAGGATTCGTCAAGTTGTTCAGTACTCACAAAATGAATTGTATTGGCCGAAAAAACTGTAAGGAGCTTTAGCATCCCAAAAGCCCCAGCACTCCATATATGGTAAAAATTTGGGAATGAGATTTGCCATTTTCCTTGCTTTCATTCCCACTCTCTAAAAAAACAACACTCACTTTTTTGGTGAAGAAGTGGCCTAATTCTTTCAAAACTGGCTTTCTACCATCCGAATTTATAAGTGCTTGAATTTTGTCTCAAGAAGGCTTTCCATAGCACTTGTGAATTGCAATGCCCCATCCTGCTAACACATAACATTCCAAGAACGTCCTAGGAACGTTGTGGACGTTCCTAGGACGTTCTTAGAACGTTATGGACGTTCTAAGAATGTTATGTGTCAGCAGGGCAGGTTGTTTATTAGAAGAAATACAGTATGCAGTGGGACCACACTGAGACTGCATTGGCAAGAGATGTCCTATCTGTTAATGAAGAACAGACATGCGATGCATCATGCAAAGAAGTCGCCAACTAAATTTGCGAAAGCAAAGACTCCAACCAGACAGACGAAGGCTTTGTTTCAATGTAAACAATAATTCAATGAAACATAATGATACAAAAAGAATTTACACATGACACTATATGCAAGAGTTATTTGAAATGTCTGCAGTAAAAGTCTGATATTTTAAGTCTGTATCTGTTTTCTTCATTCTATGCCTGAGTCCTCAGAAGCCACACATGCAGTCAGTAAATGGCTAATGCTCCAATCAAACTGTGTGTATGTGCAGGCTGGTCTGAGCTTTTGTTTGCATATAAGCCATGACACGACAAAACCAACAAAGAGGCATGCCTGCCATGTATCCGCCAAGACTGATCAGCGTCTGCCCTGTGCACTTAAAGGGTAGCTATGGGTCTAAGCCATCTCTATGTGGACAGCCAAGACTCAGATCAGACTGGGTGCATATGAAGGCTGATCTGAGTCTTCGCTGGGCGCACATGCCACTTTCTTGGTTTTGTCGTGTCGCAGCTCATTTGTCATATCAGGATATCTTTATACTAATGTCACAGCAGGCTGATTTGGGTCTGCACTGTCTGCTCTGGAACTACAGTAACTGTACTAACTGTCGTACACCTCATGCTGCAGAAAATACATAAAAAATATTGCTCAACACCTTGCTGAATGGCAAACAGTATAAACCATAATCAGACTGCTCTGTGTCTCCTTGCTGGTTGTCCAGACATTTTTGTCACAACTTTATGTTCAAATCTTACAATATTTGCCATACTGCAGTGCTCCAATTAAGGGGTATTCAAAATAATTTAAGTTTTCTTTCCGAAGTTCTCCATAAAAGATATCCCATGACCCCTCATTAGAACTGTCTCGACAAAAGAATAATGAAGGGTCACAATGAATATTTTCATTGAGAAATTGGAAAAATTATTTTTAAATTATATCTGTTACCCTCAGAGCACTGATACTGGCCAAATATTTTGGGTAAATATGGCATGAAGACAACAAAAGGATTATTTCAAAATCGGCAGAATTATTTCTCCTAGAGGAGTGGAATCTGTTCACTTAATTTTTCTTTTCTTCTCTCTTTTCCTCATCTTCTTCTCTCCTTTCCTGGTCGCCTTGTTCTTGGCTCTGGTCACTTGAACCACTGGCTGATCCTTCGTTCGATGCTGCCATCTATAAAACAGATTATAGTACAGCCTCAGCATGCTATTCACTATAGTGCTGATTTCGATACAAATAAGTTCTGATAGTTATATCCTTTAGAAGTAAAGAATACACAAAAGGAGTGAAAATAGCAGACTCAGTTTAAACGTCTGTTCATGACCAGTAATGTGCAATACGGGTCACACCCTCTGTACCGGCCTAAGCAGAAATCTATTTTCAAAATGACTCTGAATGAACTCAATGATCCCAAAAGACCAGAAAATATAATCTGCACTATGATGATGTACAGGGAGACTTTTACGGTCGCCACATGGCACACCACTAGCTGCAGTAAAGATACATCAGTTCCTAATAGTTAAATCCTTTGGATGCAAGAAATACACCAAGGAAACGAAAATAGAAGACTGGTGTAAATTGAGTCAGTTAACTGCCATAAAAATTCTATGTAAAAAGACAGATGTCTGTGCAATCACTGCAGACACAGATCAGACTGCTCCTTAAAGAGCAGCCTGATCAGGGTCTACACTGTTTGCCATTCCGTCTGCATCTTTTGGAAGCATTACTCATATTAAAACTGAACAGTTCCATTTTTAGGACAAATATTTTAGGAGGCGCAATTTTCAAAATTTTACTAAGACTAATGGAAAGAGGAATATGCTCATTTGCTGTATCGCCTTCTCACACCCAATCAGTGTACCAGATATCAAAGCCATGGCTTGAATACTTTTTGAGCTACCTTGCTTACAGGATTATTATCTACTTTTTTTTTTATTATAAAGAAACGTTCTCTGAAAAGGGGCACAACTCGGGAAAGGAAAACAAGAGGGCCATTAGGCCCTGAATCGCTCACCTAAGCAATTGGCAAAGTGGCTTTTTCTTAAGTCTGAAATTGTCAAATATGAGCCTAGGATCAAAATTCAAAGAATGACCATGACCTCTTGTACTCATAAATCTTCATGTACTCATTAAGACAATCATATATACCATTTTTTATGCCAAAATCTTCAAAACTTTCCCTGAAATCTTATGGTCTAGCATTTTCCCATGTTTGACCATGCCGCAAAAAAGGTCAAGGTAAACCCAAGGTCATCATTTGAACAGTCTTGGTAGTACTCTAGTACTCCATGCTACTTACCAAGTTTCAAGGCCATAGGTGTATTGGTTCTGGAGAAGAAAAATATTAAAGGTTTATACATTAAATGGGTATGGCGGCCATGTTGGTCATGTGACCAAGACTGTTTGAACAAAGTTTTGTTTTGTTCAATCAATCCCTGGAGGCTCTGTATGAAATGTGTTTACAACTGGCCCTTTGGCTTTTGAAGAAATGTTTGAAAATGTTAAAATATGAGAGATCTGGGTAAAAGGTCAAAGAATGATCTTGACTTCTTGTACTCATAATTCTTCATGATCTCATTAAGATGACTGTACATGTATATACCAATTTTTAGGCCAAAATCTTCAAAACTTCCCATGAAATCTTATGTTCTAGTCTTTTCCCATATTTGACCTTGCTGTAAAAAAGGTCAAGGTCAACCCAAGGTCATAATTCGAACAATCTTGATAGAACTGGGGTACCCAATGCTACATGCCATGTTTCAAGGCCATCGGTCTATTGGTTCTGGAGAAGAAGGTTTTTAAAGATTTTTACCAAACATGGGCATGGATGCCATGTTGATCACATGACTCAGACCATTTGAAGAAATTTTGGTACCCTCAAACCCTGAAGGCTCTATATGATTTTTGGTTACGATTTGCTCAGTGGCTTTAAAGCAGTTTGAAATTGTCAAACTATGAGGATTCTGGGTCAAAGGTCAAAGAAAGCCCTTGACCTCTTGTACTCATGAATCTTCATGTAATCATTAAGATGACTGCATTTACCAATTTTTAGGCCTAAATCTTCAAAACTTTCCATGAAATTTTATGTTTTAGCATTTTCCCATATTTGACCTTGCCACGAAATGGTCAAGGTCAAACCAAGGTCATCAATTTGAACAATCTTGATAGTACTCGAGTACCCAATGCTACATACCAAGTTTCAAGGTCATCGGTCAATTGGTTCTGGAGAAGAAGATTTTTTCAAGGTTTTTACCATATATGGACATGGCAGCCATGTTGATCATGTGACCTGAACCATTTGAACAAATCTTAATTCCCTCAAACCCTGAAGGCTCTGTATGAAATTTGGTTACAAGTGGCCCAGTGGTTTTTGAGGAAATTGTTTGAAATAGTCCAAATATGAGAGCTGTGGGTCAAAGGTCAAAGAATGACCTTGACCTCTTGCACTCACAAATCTTCATATACTCATTAAGATGACTGCATATACCAATTCATAGGCCTTAATCTTCAAAACTTGTCATGGAATCTTATGTTCTAGCATTTTCCGATATTTGACCTTGCCGTAATAAGGTCAAGGTCAACCCAAGATCATAATTTGAACAATCTTGATAGAACTCGAGTACCAAATGCTGCATACCAAGTTTCAAGGCCATCGGTCAATTGGTTCTAGATTTTTAAAGGTTTTTAGCATATATGGGCGTGGCGGCCATGTTTGTCATGTGACCTGGACCATATGAATAGAGTTTCGTTTCCTCAACCCCTGAAGGCTCTGTATGAGATTTGGTTTCAATTGGCCCATTGGCTTTTGAGGAGATTGTTTGGAATTGTCTAAATATGAAAGTTCTGGTTCAAAGGTCAAACTAGAAACATGGTAACTAAATGGGCCCCGCCTTTATGAAACTATTGATGACATTTAAGTCGTATGTGCCCGACTAGAAATAACAATACCAGCCTTCTATTATCATGTTGTTCCTTCATATTAAAGGTAGGTTCCTGTACTAGCGATGACAATTATGTCCACAAAAAAAATCGTCTTTTTCTGAGCATAATTGAATTCTCTTATTTTTCTGAATTTGTTGCTACTGAGAAACTCGTCAGATGTTGAAGAAAATAGTCGTTTTCCCTTATGGTTTATTTTCTTTCGTTGGAATTCCAGTTCTAAAAATAACTATGTTTATTATGTCTATAAGTGCGCGATTTCTGATGCCATTCTCCAAAGGTCAATTTTCCCTTGTCGTGAGCTCTCCTAGAGGTCCTGGCATGGTGGATGGGTTAAAACTATCCAAAAATGCAATGCAGCATGACCTCAGCTGTGTTATCTATTTTTGGCGCGAACTATAAATAGCGCTAACTGGTGTGCGAAGCAGAGTTAGGAAATCCCTTCCAAAACAACTTTTCTAATATTTTTCTGATTTACACTTTTTAGTGAAACTTATTCATTCCCTTTTATAAGTGCTTTCCAACAACTTGGATGAAAGATCATCAAAATTATGATGCATTCCAAAGGACAGGAACCTACCTTTAAATATGTTGTTTGAAATTAAGCCTCTGGCAGTGTCATTAAGATATGGGCAAAATACACAATTATGACTGATTAAAACATGGGCAACAACTGTGTGAGGCAGGAAACTGATGATACCATTCTTGCATTCTGCACACCTTCAGATCATCTAATGATGTTTTATATTTGTACCAAGTTTTATAAAATATCTTCAAAGGCTTTAAAGTTATACAGCAGGCAAGATTTCCATAACTAAAATAACAAAGGGAAGGTGTAGTTATGGTTCTTTTTCTCTGCACATTGTCTGATGATGTTTATATTTGTACCAAGTTTTGTGAAAATATCTTAAACAGTTTTAAAGTTAGAGAGCAAACACGTTTTCTAGACTGTAAACTAGCAAGGGGAAAAACTCTGTAAAAAATGTAGATGGAATTACAGTTCTTATTCTCTGCACATTGTCTGATGATGCTTTATATTATGTACAAGTTTTATGAAAATATCATTGGTGGTTTTAAAGCTATAGAGCGGACCTGATTTCTATATTCAAATTTACAAAGGGGCATAATTCAGTAAAAAATGTAGACAGAGTTAGGATTCTTGTTCTCTGCTCATTACCTGATGATGTTTTACATTTGTACCAAGTCTTGTGAAAATATCTCTAACCGTTTCAGAGTTAAAGGGCAGACAAGATTTCAGTACTCAAAATTACAAATGGGCATAATTCAGTAAATAATGTAGGCAGAGTTATGGTTCTTGTTCTCCACACATCGTGTGATGATGCTTTACATTTGTACGAAGTCTCGTGAAAATATCTCTAACGGTTTCAGAATTATGAACCTCACACTATTTCTGTACTCAAAATTACAAAGGGGCATAATTCAGTAAACAGTGTAGGCAGAGTTATGGTTCTTGTTCTCTGCTTATGACTGATGATGCTTTACATTTGTACTAAGTCTCGTGAAAATATCTCTAACGATTTCAGAGTTATACTGCGGACACTATTTCTGAACTCAAAATTTCAAAGGGGCATAATTCAGTAAATAGTGTAGACAGAGTTATGGTTCTTGTTCTTTGCACATTGTCTGATGATGCTTTACATTTGTACCAAGTCTCATGAAAATATCTTTAATGGTTTCAGAGTTATGGAGTGGACACGATTTCTGTACTCAAAATTTCAAAGGGGCATAATTCAGTAAAAATTGTAGGCAGAGTTATGGTTCTTGTTTTCTGCACATTGTCTGATGATGCATTACATTTGTACCAAGTCTCGCGAAAATATCTTTAATGATTTCAGAGTTATGAAGCGGACTCGATTTCTGTATTCAGAATTTCAAAGGGGGGTAATTCAGTAAAAATTGTAGGCAGAGTTATGGTTCTTGTTTTCTGCACATCTTCTGATGATGCTTTACATTTGTACTAAGTCTCGTGAAAATATCTTAAACGGTTTCAGAGTTATGGAGCGTACAAGATTTCTGTACTCAAAATTTCAAAGGGGCATAATTCAGTAAAAGTTGTAGGCAGAGTTATGGTTCATATTCTCTGCACATCGTCTGATGATGCTTTACATTTATATCAAGTCTCGTGAAAATATCTCTAACGGTTTTAGAGTTATTGAGCGGACACAAAATGATGACGGACGGACAGACCGGCGGACGGACAGACAGACAGACGGACGGACCAGGTGATTACTATAGGGCCTCCGCAGACTTCGTCTGGCGGGGCCCTTATAACGACCTTGACCTCTTGTACTCATAAATCTTCATGTACTCATTAAGATGACTGTAGATACCAATTTTTAGCCCAAAATCTTCAAAATTTATCAAGATATCTTATGTTCTAGCATTTTGCCATATAAAAGCACAAGGAAGCAAATTTGACCTTACCCTAAAAAAGGTCAAGGTCAACCCAAGGTCATAATTTGAACAATCTTGCTAGTACTCGCTTACCCGATGCTACATACCAAGTTTCATGGCCATCACCCTATTGGTTCTGGAAAAGAAGATTTTTTAGGTTTTTACCATATTTGGGCATGGCAGACATGTTGGTCATGTGACCAGGACCGTTTGAACAACTTTTCGTTCCTAAGACCTCAGGAGGCTACATATAAAATTTGTTACAATCGGCCCAGCGGTTTCAGAGGAGAAGTCATTTGAAGTTGTGGCCGGACGCCGACGGCGGAGCCTGCCTATCCTATAAGCTCCCCCGGAGCCTTTGGCTCAGGTGAGCTAAAAAATGTCAGCTAAAAAATATATGTCGGCTATTTTTCCATGGGGAATTCACATATAAAATTTCAAAACCCTATACCCAGTGGTTCTTGAGCCCAGTAGCTGCGTAAGTATTGAAAATCAGGGGAAATTACTCAGTATTTTTTTAATTATTTATAAGCCACCATCAGAGCCTTTGGCTCAGCTAAAAGGCCAGACTAAATGACACTAAGATTGACTTTCTCGTTTTGCTGAAACTGCTTGAGATAAGATGTATTTTTTCTGGTTACCTTCTTATATGCCACCTCAAAGACCTTGAGAGATTTTTGCTGCATTTCATGCACAGCAGATCTGATTGAGTCTGGTGTCTCGTTGTCCTTGTTTGACAACATAGTCCTCACTTTGGTTATCTCCTCCTTCACCTTAGAAACCTATCAACAACAAAAATACTGTCAATCCTCACAGTTCCATGAACAGGCCCAGAGGTTATAAAACTTGAGTACATTCTCAAACTCAAAATAAAGCACACTTATTGGCTGCTTCCGAGCACATGCTGGGAAGCAGCCAATCAGTGTGTTCTCAAACTCAAAATAAAGCACACTTATTGGCTGCTTCCGAGCACATGCTGGGAAGCAGCCAATCAGTGTGCTTTATTTTGAGTTTGAGATTATTCTCAAGTTTTATAACCTCGAACCCAGGTTAATTATTGAGTAGGATAAGTCTAAAAATTCCATAAACATATATGTTGTGACCCTTCCTTGAAACCTCATCAGTGAGCGGTCAGACCATGTTTTTTTTTGTTTAGTATGAACAATGTAACAACATATCCCTTGGCTCAAAGGTAAAACTGTTGCTTCTGTCGACAGTCCTTTGGAAAACTTTGCAAATTTCCTTGCATTTTCATTCTATATAATGTTAGAATCAATTTTTTTCCTTTAATACTGGTTAATTATTGCTGATCAACACTATGAGAGGGCAGATATGAATATTAATTCACTCCACTTCACCGTCTGGAATTAATATTGTGATCTGCCCTCCAACAGCATGTGTTAATCAGTGATAATTCACGGGTAAGGAAAATGAGCTGCGACACGATAAAACCAACAAAGTGGTTGTGTGCCAAGCGCAGACTTAAAGGGAAGCTTAGGGTCTAAGCTACCTACATGCGGACAGCGATGACTCTGATCAGACTGGGTGGCTGCCCAGGTTGATCTGAGTCTGCGCTGGGCGCACAACCACTTTGCTGATTTTCTCGTGTTGCAGTTCAAATTGTTTCTTGATTATCATCAGCTAATCCCTTTGTGTACAGGTGTGCCTAATAGGTGTAGTGTTCTTGTTTGATTTCAGCACATGCAATACAAACAGTGCTTAATATACACAAGTGCAGTCAGGACAAATAGCACAACCTGGTACTCCATTGGGTGGGTTCAATGTATCATCAGTGTTTTCATGACTGTAAACTATACATATAATGGTAGTCTAGATTTTGCTAATAATCCTATGGTTAGCTTAATTTCTTCATAAAAGCAAACATTAAGATCCCTAATTAGAACTTCCTAAACAGGGCCATTCTAATGAGCCTTCACATTGTTTTTTTGGACAAGGTACACAGCATAACACAGAATTCTCAAAAACATTCTCCCCAATCTTCTGGAGCACCACCACAGCCACTGACTCACCTCTTCAGCTGGGATCTGATCCTTGTACTCATCTATCTTACTCTCTGTGTCGTGAAGCACACTTTCAGCTTGGTTTACAGCTTCAACATTCTCCTACAAATATGTTCTAACATTCTTAAGTATTGGGACACATAAATCATTTATTATCCAAACTGGAAAATAAATGGTTTTAGGGATATCAATATTTAAGCACAATAGGGACAGTGTTGTATGACTGAATTTACCGTATGAACTCTAAATAATGGAAAATAGTAACTGAATCAACAGTGATAACCCAGATCAGACTGTTTCGTGAGAAATGAGCCGCAACACGACAAAACCAACAAAGTGGTATGTGCGCCCAGCGAAGACTCCGATCAGCCTCAGCATCCGCCCAGTCTGATCAGAGTCTTCACTGTACACTTAAAGGGTAGCTAAAGGTCAAAGCTAGCTCCATGGGGACAGCTAAGACTCTTGATCAGACTGGGCAGATGCCCAGGCTGATCTGAGTCTTCGCTGTGCGCACATGCCACTTTGTTGGTGTTGTCATGTCACAGCTCAAACATTATCTGCCTCTACACTAAGTGAAGGGGTCTCTGTCCCAATATGTAAATTTCCTTAGAAACATATCCAACAATACTAACTTTATTGTTCTTGTGTATAGTTCTTGGCTAATATCAGTGAGAATTACTCAAGATAAAGTTCCCAAGATCTCAAATTGCTATCCCATGCTTTAACTTGTCACACAGACACCATGCAGTCAGTGTAATGGTAAGGACATGGTGCACTACTTCACTCACTTGAAAATGATAGTTTGAAAGACAACCTCTCTATCAACAATCATTTCTCTCCAAGACTGTAGCACAACAGAATTACATGTATATGACAAATGCAGAAACTAGAGTTTGAAACCAAACTGTTGCTCCACTGTCACAACTGTATTACACAAGGGAGGTGGAGTGGACTGAAAGGGGGTGGGGGAGGGGCAGGACAGGGTAAAGGAGTGGGTGTATAGAGAAATACAACCAATGACTGCGGAGAAGTATGGCACCCTATTCCTAGCTCTATCTTTGTATCAGAAAGATGAAAATACTAACTACAGCAAGCAAGGGCTGCAAAAAAAAGTTTGCAAACGGATTTGAGCCACGGCATGAGAAAATCAACAAAGTGGCTGTGCGCCCAGTGCAGACTCAGATCAGCATGGGCATCCGCCCAGTCTGATCAGACTCTTCGCTAAGCGCTGAAAGGGTAGCTAAGGGTCTTAGCTAGCTCCATGCGGACAGTGAAGACTCTGATCAGACGGGGCGGATGCCCAGGCTGATCTGAGTCTGTGCTGAGCGCACAACCACTTTGTTGGTTTTCTCATGTCGCGGCTCATTTATTAATTACATGCACATCTTAATGCCAAACTTAACCAAGTTTTAAATGAATCAGTTTCAAACCCTAGAAGGAGTTCCTTCAACATCACACACATATTTTCAGCTGAAAAATCTAAGTCTGCAAAGGGGCATAACTTGCCTAATACTTTGTGGTAAATAAAACCATATGCACATCTAAATACTTAAGAAGCCTACCAAGTTTCAAACAAGAATTCTGCGGAATGTTGTGTCTCGCCTGTCTACACACCCTAACAAGAAGAGCTAAACCCGAAACCTTGGTGTAAAGTTTACACAACCGCTGCCGACATCAGAGAAGCAATACCGTAAAAATTCCAAACATTGGGACACTAAAAATAATTACCAGAATTGTCTTTAAATTGGAACAGTATGGTTTTACAGTGCAGTAATGTGCCAAAAAATGCAAATGGGATGGCAAATAATGTAAACCCTGATCAGACTGCAGGAGCAGTCTGATCTGGGTTTGCACTATTTGCTCAGACCTAACTGTCCCAATATATAGAATTTTTAGGGTACCCATGTCTTCCTTCTACCAGTTGTAAGATCATGTCCTGAGATCATGGCTGAGCTCTGTTGAGTTAATGAGTAATATTCAAGAGGAACACTCTAAATAAAGTGTCCAAGAACTCATTTGCTATTCCATGTTTTTAACTTATTATACAGACACTGAACAGTCAGTATAATGGTAAGCACATGGAAAATAATTTACCATACTTCTGAATGAGGATCAGCATGAAATAATCCCCAGGCTACAGCACAATCACAGCCTGTGTTGTAATTATGTTGCAACAGCCCGACAATGCAAACCCCTCCCCCCCCCCCTCCCCCACAATCAAATTACTGGGCCCCTATATACTCAAGCTTTCAAAGAGCTACCTCATACAGAGAAGCAATTCATGATGCAAGTAAATATAACATTATTTTTGGAAAAGAGGAAGGGGGCATTTTTTTTAGAGCAGGGGTGTTTATTAGGATTAATATGGTACCTCTTCAGGTGAATGGGTATGCCTTAATGTTTTTCACCTTTTTCACAAAGAACAACAACTTTTATAGCTTCCTGTTGGCTTCTCTGGATGATGAAGCCCTTCCAAATTGGAGTGTTGTCTTATAGGGAAGAATTTGCTCGTAGAGGAGCCAATTCTCTCCTTTAAGAGTTGACCCCTACTGAAAAAGGAGGCAAAACAGAAAATGGTACAGTTGCTTCTGATAACTTTAAATCAGGCTCAGATTTGAAGTCAACATAGTTCCATTTTTGGAATCTTATCTGATGACGAAAAATATAAACATCATTGCCTGCCAATTCACTACAAGTGTAGTTTTCTCCATGTGAAAAAAAAATCATTTGCAGCAATTTAACTGCATGTTTTTGGTTTGTTTATAAAGATAATGACAACCAGCATTCCATATTTTTCGACCAATCCAAAAGTTAAAATAATAATGGAACCACACTGGAGTAAGTCCTTGGTTTAAGTTAACAACAGCTTCATCAACCACAGCCTGAGACTGACCATGACTACATTTATAATAAAACTTGATTCTTCATACAAACAGATGTGCAGCCTTCCTTTTTTGCAAAACCCATAAGTTTCTTTTTCACATTATACCAAGCTCTTATAGAATGCCATTCTGGACCCTGTTCAGAACTAACAACCTTGTTAGTTATTGAGATATTGTTTTCAAATGTATTGTATGCAAAAACACTGACATTTTTTGACAAAATGTGAGAAGCTTTTGTGGTGCTCTAATTTTCAGCAAAAAAAAAACCAGAGGGCCAATGGCCCTATATCGCTCACCTGAGCACTGAGGTTACAGCCACAAAACACCATGCACAACAGCAATAAAAAACACCCTTTATGTTGAGGAAAATATCAAAAACATTTATGCAAAAAAAAAAAAGCTTTACCCCCCCCCCCTCTCCCCCCCACCCACCTCCCTTAATGGCTTCTCAGAAGATCTTTGGCAAAAAAAAAAAAAAAATGAAAATTTGGCCTTTCAGCTGCAATGGCAATTAATTACCAATCAAAGTCAGGTATTTGGAAAAAATTCATATGGCTGGTAGAGGACTACTCCGGGAACATTTCTGTAAAGCTTTTGTCAAAATATCTGCAGTAACACAGAAATACAGGCCAACCTCGATATCTCGAATTCTAAGGGAATGGAAAAAACAATTCGAGGTTTCCGAAGTTCGAGATAAGCAAATAGTGATGTCTCCCAAATTCATATACTTTTGACTATTGTTCGATTGGTTAAAAGTAAAATTCTTTGTCATACACTTTATTTGACGTTTTTACCAATATGCAAAA
This sequence comes from Ctena decussata, assembly GCA_963989385.1. Taxonomy (NCBI): domain Eukaryota; kingdom Metazoa; phylum Mollusca; class Bivalvia; order Lucinida; family Lucinidae; genus Ctena; species Ctena decussata. The sequence goes on from OZ022498.1 coordinate 122,968,492, forward strand.
GAAAAAAAATGCCTTGCCGTAGAATGTCTGCCAAAAATGGTCCGTTTTTGCTCATTCCTTCTTTTCAACGATCATTTTCTGAATACAACTTTTGACTTAGACACAAGCAGTGGTAAAACTAATGGAAAACTTAGTAACGGAAATGAAAATCACTTCGATATAGCCGAGTTTTCGAGATAAGCGAGTTCGACACAAGCGAGGTTTACATACAATAACACATAAGGGATAATGTTTGGGAATGGAACATCACTTCGACACAGGTGGTGTTTTCGAGATAAGCAAGTTTGACATATCGAAGTTGGCCTGTAAATAGTAAATGTCCACTTTCCCCATTATAAGTCAATGGAAACTTTAAGTTGCCATAGCAATGAAATCACATGGGCAATTATAATATAAAACATACTTTAGGTAAAGGCTAATGTTATTAATATGTATGAGAAGTATCAGCTTCATCCCCCTCATGGCTTCATTTTTCCCATAATAAGTCAGTGGAAACTATAAGTTGCCATAGCAACCAAAGTTCTTATGGGATTGGAAGAAAAAGAATAAAATTTATGTAGAGGCTACTGTCATCAACATGTTTGCACAATATCAGCTTCATCCCCCATATAGCTTCTGAGCAGATTTTTTTTTTTCAAAAATTTACCCTATATTTTGCCATGGCAACCAATCAAATTCAGCGATTTGGAGAAAATTCATACAAATCGTAGAGGACTACTCAAGAAACATTTCTGTAGACAAAAAATCTAAATAACTGCAGTTAGACAGCAAAAGTTGCCAATTTCCATTTTCCCCATTAAAAGTCAATGGAAACTCTTAGTTGCCATAGCAACCAAACTGCTGGATCAATTGCCATGAAAAACAGTAATTCTATAGAGGCTAGTTCTAAGGTTCTTTCTGTAAAGTTTAAGCTTTATTGGCCACACTGTTTCTGCGAAGATGATTTTTTAATATTTTTCTATTTTTAACTATTCGGTTGCAATGGCAACCAGCCAAATTGCGCAATTAGCATAAATTTAACATGGCTGGTTAAAGACTGCTCAAGGTACATTTCTATGAAAGTCAAAATAACCGCAGTGGCATAGCAATAAATGCAAATTTTCCATTTTGCCATTATAAGTCAATGGCAAATTTCAGTGCCCATAGCAACCAAACTGCTAGAGCAATTGCCAACAAAAACAGTACTTTTATAGAGGCTTGTACTAAGATCCTTTCTGTGAAGTTTGAGCTTTATTGGTTGCATAGCTTCTGAGGAGATGATTTTTGAATATTTTTTTCTATTTTTAACCATTCGGTTGCCATGGCAACCAGCCAAATTGTGCAATTTATATAAATTTCATGTGGTTGATAGAGAAACACTCAAGGAACATTTCTGTAAAAGTTTTGTCAAAATATCTGCAGTGACATAGCAATAAATGCAAATTTTCAATTTTTCCCATACAAGTCAATGGAAACTTCAAGTTGCCATAGCAACCAAAGTTCTGGAGGGATTTGGATAAAAAACAGTATTATTGGTTCCCCCTGCCTATAGATGCTATATATGAAATTTGGTTAAAATGGGCCTTGTAGTTTCAGAGGAGATGTCGTTTGAAAATGTTGACGGACGGACGGACGGACGACGGACGACGGATGCCTGCCTATACTATAAGCTCACCTGTGAGCCTTCGGCTCAGGTGAGCTAAAAAATTACCACAATTTATTTTGTGAGTACTGTAAGACTTAACAAATCCTCAACAACTTTGTTAAGCTAACAGTGATCTGAACAACAGGGAACAGGGCCCTGTTAATTTTGGTCCACTCATTTTTCCCACCTAAAGAAACATGCAACCCACACATGCAATCCAATAAAAAGAAATTCTGAAATTTCATCAGTTCAAATTACCCAGTCAACTTGACAAGGCATTTCAGTATACAGTTCAAACTAGAAATGTTTTTCAGAGAAAAACTGATGTCCCCCCACCAGCCCATTTCCCATCCCCTCTAATGAATACCAGAGGACCATTGGTCCTGTAGCTCACCTGAGTCCATTCATCCTCAGCACTCAAGGGTAGGTAACTCTAAAGTAAATTGTACAATGTGACCGAATTTCAACGACTGAGTTGTTAGTCTATGGAAACTTTAAAATGCAATAGCAATGAAACCACGTGGGCAACAGTAATAGAAAACAATATTTATGTAGTGGCTAATGTCATGAACATGTATGCAAAGAATCAGCTTCATCCCCCTATATAGTTTTTGAGGAAAAGATTTTTTGAATATTTTTTCAAAAAATTTTTCCTTTATGTTGCCATCATGGCAACTAATCAAATTCGGTGATTTGGACAAAATTAATATGAATATGAATCATAGAGGACTACTCAAGAAACATTTCTGTAGGAAAAAAATCGAAATAACTGCAGTGAGATAGCAAAAATTGCAGATTTCCATTTTTCCCATTATAAGCCAATGGCAACTTTAAGTTGCCATAGCAAGCAAACTGCTGGGGCAATTGCCAAGAAAAACAGTATTTCTATAGAAGGTAGTACCAAGTTCCTTTCTGTGAAGTTTGAACTTTATTGTATGCATAGCTTCTGAGGATTTTTGAATATTCTTTCTATTTTTAACCATTAGGTTGCAATGGCAATCAGCCAAATAGCTCAATTTGCATAAATTTGATATGGCTGGTTGGGGACTACTCAAGGAACATTTCTATGAAAGTTTTGTAAAAATATCTGCAGTGACATAGCAATAAATGCAAATTTTCCATTTTCCCATTATAAGTCAATGGCAACTTTAAGTTGCCATTGCAACCAAACTGCTGGAGCAATTGCCAAGAAAAACAGTATTTTTTTAGAGGGTAGTACCAAGATCATTTCTGTGAAGTTTGAGCTTTATTGGTTGCATAGTTTCTGAGGAGATGATTTTTTAATATTTTTTATATTTTTAACCATTCGGTTGCCTTGGCAACCAGCCTATTTGTGCAATTAACATTAATTTCATGTGGCTGATAGAGAGCTACTCAAGGAACATTTCTGTAAAAGATTTATCAAATTATCTGCAGAGAAATAGCAATAAATGCAAATTTTCAATTTTTCCCATACAAGTCAATGGAAACTTTAAGTTGCCATAGCAACCAAAGTTCCAAAGGGATTTGGATAAAAAACAGTATTATTGGTTCCCCCTGCCTATAGATGCTGTATATGAAATTTGGTAACAATGGGCCTTGCAGTTTCAGAGGAGATGTCGTTTAAAAATATTGACAGACGGACGACGGACGACAGACGACGGACGACGGACGACGGATGCCTGCCTATACTATAAGCTCACCTGTGAGCCTTCGGCTCAGGTGAGCTAAAAAAGCCTATACAAATAAAATATCTATGCAAGTTTGGACAAAATCCATCCACTGGTTCTAAAGATATCCTACATAGAAGACTATGTCCTTCAAAAATGGGTCAAGGTCACCAACTACTAAACATGTCTTAAACCTGTCACAATGATACATTCATGCAAGTCTGATGAATATCCATCCACTGGTTCAAGATATCTCATTTTTAAGAGAGAAAAATATGCTTTTGACCTTGAAAATGGGGTCAAGGTCATCAAAACACACTACACTCTTGAGACTGTCCCACAGGTATATCTATGAAAGTAAAGTGGAAATCAAGCCAAAGCTTAAAGAGGTACATCAATTTTAGTGAAATTTTCACATATCTAAATCCTCCAGTGACCTTGAAAATGAGGTCAAGGTCACCAAAATTTTGTTCAGCTCTTAAACTTGTCCAAATCATATATCCACGAAAGTTTGGCAAAATTCCATCTATTGGTTCAGGAGATATTGTGGGTACAAGAAATTGCCATGTTAGTCCTCCAGTGACCTTGAAAATAAGGTCAAGGTCACCAAAATCTAAACAGCTCATAAACTTGTCCCAATCATGTATCCAGGAAAGTTTGGTGAAATTCCATCCATTGGTTCAGGAGATATAGTGGGTACAAGAAATTGTCATCCAAGTCCTCCAGTGACCTTGAAAATGAGGTCAAGGTCACCAAAATCTAATCAGCTCAAAAACTTGTCCCAATAATGTATCCATGCAAGTTTTGTGAAATTCCATCCATAGGTTCAGGAGATGTAGTGGGTACAAAAAATTGTCATCTAAGTCCTCCTGTGACCTTGAAAATAAGGTGGTCACCAAAATCTGATCAGCTCTTACACTTGTCCCAATGATATATCCATAAAAGTTTGGAGAAATTCCATCCATTGGTTCAAGAGATATCGCACATACAAGACATTGGGTACAAGAAATTGTCATCTAAGTCATCCTGTGACCTTGAAAATAAGGTGGTCACCAAAATCTAATCAGCTCTTACACTTGTCCCAATGATGTATCCATGCAAGTTTGGTGAAATTCCATCCATTGGTTCAAGAGATATCGCGCATACAAGAAATTGTCATCTAAGTCCTCCTGTGACCTTGAAAATGAGGCCAAGGTCACCAAAATCTAATCAGCTCATAAGCTTGTCCCAATAATATATCCATGCAAGTTTGGTGAAATTCCATCCATTGGTTCAAGAGATATCGCACATACAAGAATCTGTCACGCCGATGCCGACGGGATCCGCACTGAAAACAATATGTCCCCCCTCACCTTTGGTGGGGGGACATAATGAACCAGTCAACATGACAAGGCATTTCAGTATACAGATCATTCTATGCAAAATGTTTCCTGGACACAGCCATGGAAACAAAACATCTTGACATTTGCCATCTCCAGCTAGGTAAGACTTGGATAAGCCTTCATTAAGAGAGGACGATACATATTAATGAACTATTAAAATACAGGCTCAGATTTGGAGTCAACATAGTTCCACTGTTGGAACATAAATCTGATGACGAAAAATATAGCATCACAGCCTGTCTATAACTTTGAAAATCTGCATTACAAGTACACAAAGGTAGTTAAACATTCTTATTTGCTTGTATCCTTCAGAACAGATGAGGTTAGGCCTCCAAGGTTCATGACTCTAGATTTTATAAATCAAGAGAAACAGGGCTATACCAGAGAACATAACACAGATTTTGAAAGTCAGTGAACCATGAAGTATATACATGTATATGTCCAGACTTAATTCTGATGGCTGTTTTGAGCTTCCCTCTTTCCAGGCTTTTTCACTTAACTTCCTGATGTAAGCATGACACGTTTTTTGACTTTGTATAGTTCTAGAGAAACAGTGCTAACACGGAAAATCAACAAAATTTTTGGGAACTCTGACACAACTGCTGCTGCCAGAAAAGCAAAACTTATGTCTCGCTTCCTAGTTGCAGGTGAGACAATAGTGAAAAGACCCAAGTTCTTTCATCTGTTTGAGTTGGAATAGGGGATAAGCCTATCTCCAGTAACATTTTGGCAACCTATGTTGACCCATACATACCCTTCTCTGTTGATCTTCGGCAGCGTATTTCTGTGCGTTTTGTACCATATGCTCAATGTCATCTTTACTCAAGCCACCAGAAGACTGGATTACAACTGAAAATTGTACAAGAAAAAGCATGTAATGCCATAGCTGGGAAAAAGATGGCATAGGATTGACACATCCTGTGCCTCCAGCATTAGAACTGTCTCGCCGATACAATTCTAATGAGGGCTCACAGCATATCTTTTCACTGAGAAACAAGTAAAAGTATCTCAGAATTATCCTCAAATCCCACCTATCCCTAAAAGTTCAGATAAACCGTAATAACATGTAGTATGATCCCTTAACCCTTTTTTTGACAAATGGACTTGTCCAACCTTATCATTTGGACGAGTACATTTCTTGTTTTAGGGAATTTTTGTGAAAGTTTTCATTTTATTGCATTTTGCACAGAATTTACTGTAAACAAACAGTGTAGACCCTGATAAGACTCCCCATTTTGCAACTGCTCTGTTTGTATATGTCCCAACAAGAGCCACAAGCGACACATAATACGCCTGTTTTAGGGTCCTGAAGTGAACAAGAAATTTATGCAAGTTGAATTAATTAGTTTAAACATATTTTACGAGAGTGAATAAAAAAATATGCGGACAAGTCATTTTATTCATAAAATAATAACGATTTTTACATAAAATTCATATCAGCGTAAAACTGGCATTAATTTCAATTCGAAAAAGTGGTCTATTTTAAATTTTCTATTAACATGTGAAATTTATAATCTTTTTATGTACATTCATTTGCAGCACGGAGCACGTAAAGTTTTGAATAAAGCAAAAACGCATGGAATAATTTTATTTTCCTGTAACTGACTAAGGCAAAAAGTAACCTAACATTGTATGGAAGTTGAGTGACGTCATGGCTAATGATATTCAAAAGTTTGACGTCGTATCTTTGTCCGTTACAAAGTAATCTACAAATACGCTGAATACTTGAAAAAGCAACACGGCGAAAATATGACGTCCACGGACTACATGGAGCAACGTGCAGTCATCAAGTTTTGCGTTTCATTAGGGAAAACACCCAGAGAAACTATGAAAATGCATGAAAATGCCGACATGAAGTCAAAGGCATGTAGGACACTCGTATACAAGTGGCATTGGAGGTTTCGCGAAGGTCGGCCATCTTTAGCAGACAAAAAACGGAGGGGCAGACGGAAAATTGTGTCAGATTTCATTGTTCAACTGGTTAGTGACGTCGTTCAGGAGGATGCTCCTGTCACTATCCATGAACTAGCATCCAGGCTTGGAGTTAGCTATGGCACCATTCAACACATTTTAACAGAGTGTTTGAACATGAGCCGTGTGTGTGTGCACAGATCAGTAAAAATATGCTTTGTTTGGAACAGGTGATCAGACGAGATTTGGTCCAGGCCTTGCGAAAGAAGCGCACCCACCTCTCCATGGATGGGATTATATTCCAACAGGACAATGCCCCAGCGCACCAAGCAGATTCAACACAGCTAGAATTGGATCTCCTAGAATTTAAGTGCCTAGGCCACCCACCTTACTCCCCAGACTTAGCACCTATGGACTTTGCCGTGTTTCCTGAACTGAAGTCAACATTGAGAGGTAGGCACTTTCAGGACCTTCATGAACTGAGATATGCAGCAAGATCAGTGGTGGAGAAGTACAACAAACAGTGGTATCGAAATATTTTCAATAACTGGGTTATGCGCCATCGTAAGTGTGTGTTGGCAGCAGGTGCTTACTTTGAGAAACAAGAATTCCGCGGAATGCTATGTCGCACCTGCATAGCGTTTTCACAGTAGTAAAGACTATATAGTTAAAAGAACTTTATGAAAAATGGACACAAATGCTAGGGTCAACACAATTTTGGATGTAAAATTTTACTAAGTCAGAAGAGCATGAAATATAGGCCAAAGGTAGGAATAACTGCAACATCCCTCGTGAACATCCTAAGAAGAAACTTTAGCCAGGTGTGATGACTACAGGTATCATACTTTCAGACAAAAGGATTAAAACACCAGGGCCGATATATATTTTGGGGTTTAAAATTTTGCGAAGTCAGCAGAGCATGAAATATATGTAAAGGGTAAATTAATTGCATCAGCCCTCAAGAACGTTCTAAGAAGAAACTTGATGCCAGGTTTGATGATTCTAGGTATCATAAATTGTGAAAAATGGACTTAAACACTAGGGTGGACATAATCTTGAATATAAAATTTTACTAAGTCCGCACAGCATGAAATATAGGTCAAGGTATAAATAAGAGCAACAGCCCTCAAAAACATTCTTAGAAGAAGCTTTATGCCAGGTTTGATGATTGTAGGTATCATAATTTGCGAGATATCTACTTAAACGCTAGGGTTGACGTAATTGTTGAGGGACGGTTTTACAAAGTCAGCAGAGCATAAAATAAAGGTGAAGGTAAAAATAAGAGCATCAGTCCTCAAGAACACTCTAAGAAGAAGCTTTATGCCAGGTTTGATGATTGTAGGTATCATAGTTTGCGAGAAATGGACTTAAATACTAGGGTCGACGCTAGGGTCGACGTAATTGTTGGTGGCCTGTTTTACTAAGTCAGCAAAGCATAAAATACAGGGTGAGGGTAAAAATAAGAGCAACAGCCCTCAAGAACATTCTAAGAAGAAGCTTTATGCCAGGTTTGATGATTGTAGGTATCATACTTTGCGAGAAATGGACTTAAATGCTAGAGAGCCTAGGGTCGACGTAATTGTTGACGGACTGACGTACGGACGGACTGACGGACGGACGTACGGACGAACGGAATGACTGACGGACGGACGGACGGAAAAGTGAACTCCTATATCGCACCTTGCTAAAGCAGGTGCGACAAAACACTCTTAGAAGAAGCTTTATGCCAGGTTTGATGATTGTAGGTATCATAGTTTGCGAGAAATGGACTTAAATACTAGGGTCGACGCTAGGGTCGACGTAATTGTTGGTGGCCTGTTTTACTAAGTCAGCAAAGCATAAAATACAGGGTGAGGGTAAAAATAAGAGCAACAGCCCTCAAGAACATTCTAAGAAGAAGCTTTATGCCAGGTTTGATGATTGTAGGTATCATACTTTGCGAGAAATGGACTTAAATGCTAGAGAGCCTAGGGTCGACGTAATTGTTGACGGACTGACGTACGGACGGACTGACGGACGGACGTACGGACGAACGGAATGACTGACGGACGGACGGACGGACGGAAAAGTGAACTCCTATATAGCACCTTGCTAAAGCAGGTGCGACAAAAAAGAAGGGCGCAATGCGACTTCGACACGACGTCGAATCGGTGATGTGACGTGCTCCGTGCTGCAGACACTAGTGTGGCTTAAAGATCTGTAGACTGGCGGGACAGTAACATATCTTGTCAAAATTGTGCATGTATATAGTGTAAACGATGCACTTTTGTGTGATGTAAAATTTAATTTTACATATTATATATCTACCATTTAAATCAGGTAGTCCGCATATTTTTTTATTCACCCTCGTCTTTCAAGAAATCTAACATTCATGACAGTAACAATATTGTTCTATACATAAAACATAATAGGATTAGAATGAAAGCATAAGCTTATTTAGTTCTTCTCCTAATTCTCCTAAGTGCAATTAATTCAAACAGCAAGCAAGCCAAAAGAGTGGTTCTTTGTCATCAGACATCATCCAGACATTAAACACATTTGAGCCGCGACACGACAAAACCAACAATGTGGTTGTGCGCCCAGCACTGACTCAGATCAGCCTGGGCATCTGCCCAGTTTGGTCAGACTCTTCATTAAGTGCTCAAAGGGTAGCTAAGGGTCTAAGCTACCTTCAAGCGGACAGCGAAGATTCTGATCAGACTGGGCGGATGCCCAGGCTGATCTGAGTCTGCGCTGGCCGCACAACCACATTGTTGGTTTTGTCGTGTCGCGGCTCATTTCTAAAAAGTTTCATCAGATATTTAAACAGTCAACAAGTTACAGAATGAACAAGATTGTTTACAGAAAGACGGAGAGGCAGGCAAATAGAATCTAATATTGGTCTCCGATGCAGACAGGGAAATCCCTACCTGAGGGCACACGGGTGTGTCGGAAAAGAGGCTTGCTGAGTTTCCGACACACCCCCTTGTACCCCAGGGTTGGAATTTCCCTGTCCGCATCGGAGACCAATGATTGATTATCTTCCTTATCTGCGATAATAATTATTTCAAATTGAACGGGGAACTATTTTTTTCATGCGAACGGATACAAGTGTACGAAGTATTGTGACGTAACGTCAACCTCATTTCAAACGTTAATTGGTAATGTCTTAAAAATGGTGACACTCGACAGTGTTTGTATGAAACATTGACTATGTCGGCGTTTTTTTTGTTGTTGTTGTGTTTTTTTGGTTTTTTTTGTTCTTTTTTATTTTAAGACATAGAAACAGATAACGATGGACTTATAAAGAATGAATTTCTTTGCTTTAAGAAATAAGGCATAAAATATAGAATTGTCGAGCCAGGCTTATTGCATTTCTTTGAGAGAGTAGCTCATGCGAGCTGTCCAAGCCCATGGGTAAGACAGAATTTTCCAGCACCGCTAAAAAAAGAACAAACTGTCTCGTAGGTAAGAACAAGAGCTCTGGAAGCGGGGCAATATACCCCCGTTTCTGAATGTTTTTTTTGCACCATTTCATCCTTGTCTACATTGCTATAAAGTTTATCAAGACATTCCAAACATTAAGGTTCTCAAAAGAAAAGCCTTAAAAAGTAATCAAAGGGATGTAACTGAAAAAAAATAAGGAAGGGGAAGCAATTATTCTTTTATTAGACATACGTCTCAACCTAATACACATTGCTATAAAGTTTCGTCAAGATATTCCATACGATTACCTAGTAATGACTTGCCCAAGAATAGCTGTAGAAATTAAATCAAAGGGATGTAACTCCATAAATAAGGAAGGGGGAGCAATTATTCTTATATAAGACACACAGCCTCAACCTAATACACATTGCTATAAATTTTCATCAAGATATTCCATACGTTTGCCTACTTATCGCGTGCATAAGACTAGCCTTAGAAAATATTCAAAGGGAGGTTACTCCAAAAATAAGTAAGGGGAGGCAATCGTTCCTATATGTGACATATTGTGTCAACCTAATATACATCACTATCAAGTTTCATCACAATAGTCCAAAGGGTTAGTTAGATATGTGGTGTACAAATATAGTCTGACAAAATAATCCAACCTAATATACATCACTATCAAGTTTCATCACAATAGTCCAAAGGGTTAGTTAGAATATAGTCTGACAAAATAATCAAAGGGAGGTAACTCAAAATCTAGTCAAGGGGAGTAACCATTCTTGTATGAGACATGTTGTCTTAACCATATAAACATTGTTAGAAAGTTTCATCATGATATTCCAAAGAGTAATCAAGTTATGGAATGCTAAAGAATTGTCATACAAACTGCCATAGAGTTTTTTCAAAGGGCTGTAACTCCGCTAAAAATCATCGCAGCAATATTTCCGTATAATATGCCCTACTCAACATCATAGTCTTACTGTTTACAAAGTTTCAGCTTAATTGGATGAAAACTATAGGAGGAGTTATCCGGAAACGAACACCCCAAAAATTCTAAGTAAAGGGCTGTAACTCCGCTAAAAATCATTGGAGCGTAACCTTGAAACGATGTGCGCTGGTCCACCTCATAGTCTCACTATATACCAAGTTTCAGCTCGATCGGATGTAACCTGTAGGAGGAGTTATCCGGAAACGAAGAGTTTACGGCGGACGGCCGGATGTACAGACGGACGCCAGCGCCATAACAATATACGTCCCGTTTTTCAAACGGGTGTATAAAAACAGGGCAACAACTCTGTAATTAAAGACTGTACCGTTGTTTAAACATTTAACACATCAAATACTATGAACTTGTATAAACACTTCAAATACTGTTAGTATACCAAAAATCAGCTTCCAAGGTGAAGCGGCTTAGAATATGATAATACCACAGTCCAACAAGGGAGATAATTCATAAACTAAGTAAACCAGAATTACCATTCTTGGTCCTAATATATTCCCTTGACAAAATACACATCACCATTAAGTTTCGTTAGAATATTTCTAATGGTTAAGGAGTTATAGACTGAATGGGAGTTATGCAAGGGCAGATAATTCAGGTAATAAGTAAGCCATAGTTGTGGTTCTTGCTCATGATACATTATCCCATTATTAAATACATTCCTACAAAGTTTCATCAAAATATTTCAAAGGGTTAAGGAGTTACAGAGTGAATGAGAATAGCCTAAAAACTAATCCAAGGAATGTTTCTCCAAAATTAAGTAAGGGGAAGCAACAGTCTTATATGCAACGGGGAAGCAACAGTCTTATATGCAACACATCATCTTGAAATCATGCACATTGCTATAAAGTTTTACTAAGATATTCCAAATGGTTAACAAGTTATGGCATGCACAATATTAGAATACACACACACACAAAAAAAAATATAGCCTGAAAAAACTAATCTAATGGACATAACTCCAAAAGAAAGTATGAAAGAACCACCATTGTTATATGCAACACATTGTTGGGACTTCATAAGTTTCATCAGGATATCCCAAATGGTTATCTAGTTATGGTGCGCACAAACTAGTCTGGGAAAAAAAGGGGCACAACTTATAAACTAAGAAAGGGGTAGCAACCATTCTTATATGCAACATATCCCCCCGACCTAATACATATTCCTAATAAATTTCATAATGATATTCCTTTAATACTGAATTATGGGGTGCACAAGAATGTTTACGGACACCACCACGACATAATATACTGAAACGAAAAAGAAACGCACAGATATATTTAAATTTCAATATTTCATATCCAGACTATAGGAATGACGAAACATTTATCTCACTTTATTTAGCAATTAATAGCCTATCAATATTGAGGGTCAGCTGCTCTTTAATTTTATCACCGTAAATACACTACACGTCAAAAGTAAGCTAGGGTCACAATTCTTGCCATTCACGATTTAGTAACGTATATGTCCACCTCTCGCATTTAAGCCTTCGCGAATTCTTGACCCCATTGAACCAATCAGACGGTTAATTTTATACACTGGAACGTTATTCCACTCTGCAGTCAACGCACGTGACAGTTTCTGTAGAGTCCTCGGTTTATTCACCTGACGTCTGACCCTGTGGTCTAATTCATCCCACAGATGTTCTATTGGGGAAAAGTCCGGGCAATAGGGAGGCCAGTCCATGACATTAACGTTATTCTGGGTCAGAAATTCTGTGCAGATCCGGGCAACGTGGGGTCTAGCGTTGTCATGTTGAAACGTCAACGCACGCTGTTGTGTGATGGGAACAACATGTGGAGCTAGGATCTCATCTCTGTACTTCACAGCTGTCATTGTCCCGTCGACGAGCACAAATGGTGATTTGTAGCCATGCGCAATACTCCCCCAAACCATGACCGAGCCACCGCCAAATCGATCTCTCTCAATAATGCAGGCGTCAGCGCACAGTTTGCCCCTACGTCTGTATACACGTTGCCGACCGTCCGCACGATGAAGACTTAATCTGGACTCGTCGGTGAATAAAACACTGCGCCAGAGACGTCTTGGGAAGTTGATCGGGCGATGCCTTTCCAACCAATTTAAACGTATCGCCCTTCTACGTGCCGTTAGTGGCGTTCCGACGTATGGCCTACGTGCTCTTATCCGGAATTCACGCAGTCGCTTTCTGACGGTCGTTATGAGTCCCTTGTGTATTCAGTGCTGTTTCTGTTGCTGTCTGAAAGCGATCACGCAAGTGGGTCAAGCGTATTTGACGGTCCTGTCTAGCCGTGGTTACCCTAGGACGTCCGCTCCGACGTCGGTCAGATGTGTTTCCAGTGCGGCGTAGACGTTGCCAGAGTCGACAAATGGTGAAATGGTTAACTCCCAATCGTCGGGAAACCTAAGATTGTTAGATACCTCTCATCAGCAGTGTGACGGCACGATCACGGTCAGTTTGGTGTAGCCGTGCATGATTTGCGGCGTTTTTCGTTAGACGAATTGTTTTTAAGTGTAACGCTAACCCGAATGATGATTCAGGAAGAAGTTTTACACTTTTAAATCGTCTTTTATCTCACTCAGCAAGAAAAAAAGTGATTTCACGTGTTACGTGAAACGCATGAAATTACAGGTAATCTGCTGATTGCTGTTTAGGAATTCAAATTTGCATTATCTACAGAAGGCCAATAATATAAAAATATTTGTTTTCAAGCCAACCAATAAAATGCTATTTGAGCAAAAGACATGTGCGTTTCTTTTTCGTTTCAGTATATGTCCGTTTTTTTTTTTTTTTTCTAAACAGGCGTATAAAACAGGTTTCCAGTCTAAAATGGGTTATCTAATGAAGAACACATTATTTACTTTGTTGTTCTCTTCCTGAGCCTTGATCTCGGGCAGAGACATTCACAATACCATTGGCATCAATGTCAAAGGTCACTTCTATCTGTGGAATACCTCTGGGTGCTGGGGGAATACCAACCTACAAACAAATTAGACACATAGGTTTACAATAGCCCCACGTGAGCATGCAAAAAAGGCACCCTAAGTAGGGCAATATTATGCCTGTTTCACCATTTCTCCTGATGAAAAATTTATAAGAGAAAGGGTCTATTTTAATTTTTTCATGGCCATTCCATCAATGAAATTTCAAAACATTAGGCCTAGCCATTCTTTAGTTTACAGCTGTACAAGTATTAACACAGGTAACCTTGTAAAGACTGCAGAATTTCCTCTGGTTTAACTCAATATTTTACTTATTACAAACATTTAGCAAACCAAAAGTCAGGGGTCGTATTTATAAAACCACTAAAGTCATTGCTATGCTGTTCCTAAGGCTAAATTTCTATGAAGGAGATTCCCTACAACTATGAAATCTGCTCTGGAGGAACACTCTTTTTCAGACTGTTCCTCCAGAGCAAATTTCATAGTTGTAAGGAATCTCCTTTATAGAAGTTCAGCCTTAGCAACAGCTTAGCAACCACTTAAGTCATTTTATAAATACAGCCCCAGCTTCCTAGCTGAAGTGGTTCAGAAGTCTGAAAAAATACCCAAGTTGAAAAAGGGGGCATTACATACATGTATATGCATTTATGGGCCAAAATTTAATGGAAATCTTCGCTTTTGAGCCGTATATCCTAGCTCTAAAAAAATCATTTTCCGGATGTTTTCCTTGACTGTTGCAACTTTTGTGACTTTCTGATTGCTTTTCTGGACAATCCCTTCTGAAATGGGGATACTCTTAAAGACAACGATTTGCTCCACCATGGAGCAAATTCTTTTCTTTAATGGAGCCCCCAAAGAAATTGACGACCTATTCTTCTTGAAGAACAAGAATTACTTCCCTTGAAGTGTCCCAGTTCTCCTATATCTGGTAGAAGAGACTTACCAAACTGAACTGTCCGAGAAGTTTGTTGTCCGCCACCATTTCTCTCTCCCCCTGGTAAACCATGATCTCCACTTGTGTCTGACCATCTGCAGCTGTTGAGAAAACCTGATGAAACAAAAGAGTCAGATTACAGTTGTTTTATGGTCTTCAACTGGTTCATTTACACAGCTCTAAATTAAGTATATAGCAAATTTGCCACCTGAAAACAGCATTTGCCACATTAAAACATTGGGTAACAAAATGTTGCCACCTGTAAATTCCAGGGTTGCCACTTATCCTCCACTTCAAAATACCCTCACATTTCTCTGATATTTGAGCCGCGACACGAGAAAACCAACAAAGTGGCTATGTGCCCAGCGCAGACTCAGATCAGCCTGGGCATCTGCCTTGTCTGATCAGACTCCTCTCTAAGCTACCTCCAAGCAGACAGGGAAGACTGGGAGGATTTTCTAATGGTGAAAATTCATTCAGTATCAATCCATAACGTAAATGAAGAAACATCAAAAGAAATGAAATGAAACATTCAATAAAATACTGATATACAAACATACAATACATATATCACAGACATGTACATTGACTGATTGACTGATTTGATGCTTAACATCCTCATTAAACAACTATGGTCATGTCGGGACGGTCAGTTAACCTAACCACACTATTCCTGGGCAGGCTTAGATCTCCTAAGCGGTTAACCAGTACTTAGTGCACATACTTTCGCCAGTAACTGACAACTGCCCTTCTTGAATCAGCAGAAGGAGAAACGAAAGTATGTGGCCAGACCGGGTTTCGAACCCAGGACCTCTGACTTATATGTCAGGTGCCCTACCGATTGCACTACGCGGTCCGGCCGTACAGACATGTACAATATTGCAGAACCAAAAAATCTGACATCTACCTAAGTGATGAAAGATGGAATTTCTCAGTGTTTGTGAAATTTTCAAAATCTGCTATTCTGTACACAATTCTGAATGTGTAATTTTCATATGATTAAAATACAATTTTTTTTACCTGACTCTTCTTTGTGGGAATGGTAGTATTTCTCTGTATTAGTTTGGTCATTACACCTCCGAGGGTTTGAATACCTAATGAAAGGGGAGTTACATCTAATAGTAGAACATCTGTGACATATCCAGCTAAAACACCACCCTGTACAACAGAAAATATGGGATGATGGTACAAAGTAAATACAAGAGGGCCAAGAGGCCCTGAATCGCTCACCTGACCAAAAAGGTTAAAGGTCAAACAAGGGTCATCATTTAACAAACCTGATAGTTTGCAACCACTTCCAAATGGTTTTTTAGAAGATTTTTGAATATTTTTCTATGTATTGCTATGGTTCAAACCCTGGACCCTCTGGGGCCGGGCCATTTTGGACCCTGTGGCCATCATTTGAATAATTTTGGTAAAGGACCACTAGGCAATGCTACATACTATATTTCAAGCATCTGAGCCAAGTGGTTCTGAAGAAGAAGATTTTTGAATATTTTTCTATGGTTTAAACCCAGGACCCCCTAGGGTGGGGCCATTTTAGACCCTGGGGTCATCATTTGAACAAACTTGGTAAAAGACTACTAGGCAAAGCTACATACCAAATTTCAAGCATCTGAGCCTTGCGGTTCTGAAGTAGATGATTTTTTAAAAAATTTTCTATGTATTTCTATGGTTCAAACCTGGGACTCCCTGCCCCGTGGCCATTTTGGACCCTGGGGCCACCATTTGAACAAACTTGGTAGAGGACCACTAGGCAATGTAACATACCTAATTTCAAGCATCTGAGGCAAGCAGTTCTGGTGAAGAAGATTTTTAAGTATTTTTTAGTTTCGAACCAAAGAACCCCTGCCCCAGGGCCATTTTGGACCCTGGGGCCACCATTTGAACAAATTTGGTAGAGGACCACTGGACAAAGCTACATACCAAATTTCAAGCAGCTGAGCCTTGCAGTTCTGAAGTAGATGATTTTTAAGTATTTTTTAGTTCCGAAACCCAAGACCCCCTGCCCCAGGGCCAATTTGGACCCTGGGGCCACCATTTAAACAGACTTGGTAGAGGACCACTAGGCAATGTTCCATACCAAATTTCAAGCATCTGAGCCAAGCAGTTCTGGAGAAGAAGATTTTTAAGTATTTTTAAGTTTCGAACCCAAGACCCCCTGCCCCAGGGCCATTTTGGATTCTGGGGCCACCATTTGAACAAACTTGGTAGAGGACCACTGGACAATGCTTCATACCAAATTTCAAGCCTCTGAGCCAAGCAGTTCTGGAGAAGAAGATTTTTAAGTATCTTTTAGTTTCAAACCAAAGACCCCCTGCCCCAGGGCCATTTTGAACCCTGGGGCCACCATTTGAACAAACTTGGTAGAGGACCACTAGGCAATGTTACATACCAAGTTTCAAGCATCTGAGCCAAGCAGTTCTGGAGAAGAAGATTTTTAAGTATTTTTTAGTTTCGAACCCAAGACCCCCTGCCCCAGGGCCATTTTGGACCCTGGGGCCACCATTTGAACAAACTTGGTAGAGGACCACTAGACAATGCTTCATACCAAATTTCAAGCATCTGAGCCAAGCAGTTCTGGAGAAGAAGATTTTCAAGAATTTTTTAGTTTCGAACCCAAGACCCCCTGCCCCAGGGCCATTTTGGACCCTGGGGCCATCATTTGAACAAACTTGGTAGAGGACCACTAGGCAATGTTACATACCAAATTTCAAGCATCTGAGCCAAGCGGTTCTGGAGAAGAAGATTTTTAAGTATTTTTCAGTTTCAAACCCAAGACCCCCTGCCCCAGAGCCATTTTGGACCCTGGGGCCACCATTTGAACAAACTTGGTAGAGGACCACTAGGCAATGCTTCATACCAAATATCAAAGCCCTAGGCCTAGCGGTTTCAGAGAAGATGTCATTTAAAGCAAATTGTTGACGACGCACGACGGACGACGGACGACGGACGACGCACGACGGACGACGGACACTGGGTGATCACAATAGCTCACCCTGAGCCTATGGCTCAGGTGAGCTAACAAGTATTCCAAACTGTGTAATACTGCAAGCACTGCATGTGTACAGGTCTGTTTATCTGAGGTCAAGAATGCTTATCCCTTCAGTGGGTTTAGTATACTGACTTCAACAGTGTTCCAGATAATTAGGAGGTAACAGGGGTAATTTGAGATACATGTAATTTTAAAAATTTCTCTAGAACATATAACCTATGTTGTGACTTCTCATTAGAACCGTTTCACGATGACAGTTATAATGAGGGGTCACAATGTAGGTTTCCTTGAGAAATAAGAAAAAAATATCTCTGAATACTCCTCAGCCCCACCTTATCTGGAGCTCTGAATTCAAATTAAGATTTCACTGATCCCTATGTGAAGCAACACTAAAAAAACAACAAAGTGGCATGTGTGTCCAGCGAAGACTCAGATCAGCCTGGGCATCCACCCCGTCTGAGCAGAGTCTTCGCTGTCAGAATGGAGCTCTGATTCAAATTAAGACTCCACTGATTCTGATCCCTGTGAGAAGCATATTTCCCAACTAATGACATGACAATTCATTTCTAAGAGCACTGTCATTAAAATATTTCCATCCACTAACAATAATGATATAACCTAGAGCAGCTGTGCCCACATGTTGAATCAGCCCTTAATAATGAGCACCATTTTTGCATGTTGTCACTCAAATAACAAGCAAAACCTTACCTGTATAGCTGCTCCTACAGCCACCGCCTCATCTGGGTTCACTGATTTACTTGCCTGTCTTCCAAATAATTCCTGTACTGTTGATTGTACCTGCACATATAATATATACACAGTTCCAGATTATGACATTTTATAACTAAGAGCGGTCTGTTAAGGTTTTAGATCCATAATGGAATAATTTACAGGCAAATCTGTAAATCCTGAAAAGCATCAAACACTGCTCCAGATACAACGGGGTAATAGGGATAATTGAGGGATAATTTTCCATATTTCTCCACAAAAACATATGCAGTTTAAACAAAAAGCATCTTGACAAGTTCATCTGCCCGGCTTACACTGGAAATAGTTTAATTCATGTGACGGCTCTTGTTACTTGTTGATAAAATCCAGCCTATAGAGGCTCACATGCTGTTATTAATATCCAGTTATTATTATATTCACTACCTCATACAAATGAACTATGCAAAACATTAAAGATAATTTTTTCTGTGGTGTGTTAAATTTGTATAATTCTCCTCAGCACATTCGTAGATTGTCATAATGCATTTTCATTATGTCTCTCTGGAGGAAACTACCATGGGACAAAAATGTTATAACAAAAAAACATATCATACACCGTTCTACTTTCCATTTCAGGAGCGGCTGTAGCGTAGTGGATAACACTCCAGACTACCAATCCAGGGGTCGCAGGTTCGATCCCCCGCTTCTCCGGTCTTTCGGATGAGACTTTAAACCGAGGTCCCGTCTCCATATGACCTCGTTGTTGGCGGGACGTTAAACCCGAGTTCACTCACTCACTCACTTTCGATTTCAAACTTCTGTCGCAAGATACACGACATGGCATCAAACATCAAACTTGCTGTCAGGTAAATGCTAACATTGGTAAGCATTGGTAAGTGCTAGATATGAAGTCTGGTGGCTTGACAATGGATGTCTGTATTCTTTTATCTTTCTTTTGCAGTCTTTTAAATGCTGATTATTTTATTTTTTCATATGATTTCTTTAATTTTCTTAATCAGGGAAAGAACTGGCATAATCACAATATCAAGTAAAATATTACCATATCATATTCATCCTATTAAATGCCCAGTATTAAATTCTCAGTAGGGGTCAAGTCTTAAAGGAAAGAATTTGCTTCTCTAGGGAGCAAACAGGAATTCATGCAAATTAATATACAGTCGAATCTCGGTAGTTCGAACGCCGATTTTTCTAAAATACCGGATCTTTCGAATTGGAAATAAGGTCCCGTTCGTCAGTCCCTTTGTTCTGTGCAAAAAACCTTCCGCAAATTCGAAATTCGGTTATTCGAAAAATCGGATTTTTCGAAAGAAAAATTCGGTCCCGATGACGAAAATTCATTATGATTACACCTTAATTATTCGAAATAAATTTTTTTGCCCTAAATTCACGCCGGCAGATTACGGCTATTGTCATCGATGGATTAATAATTGGACCCTCCGGTAATTTTACAGTTGGTTGTACAGGTAACTGGCGCGTCTGTTTGGTCTACCAATTAACTGTTAACTGATTAGGTCATATTATCGGATGAGTGAAAGGTGTCTTTAATCACCTGATTTGACACGGATTATTGTGTTTGAAGTTTGCAAACTGGGTGATGTTAAAGGCCATACCGACTTAATTTGAATAAATTTAAATAATTCCATTTATTTTTGCTTTCTTTCAAAGTGAGCCCCGACTAGCCTTTCATTCAGTCTGATTAACCTTCCAAATCCTTCCGATCTGTATAAGCACCAGAACAAAAATGGCAAAGGCTCAGACCAGTATGTGCACCTGCGCATGTCTGCTCAGAGTCTTTGTTGCTAGCATATGGAACCAAACTAATGCTTTCGCTAGACTGCGCAGATTTCGAAGACTAGTTTGATTTTTCGCTGTTCCCATTAATAATGTCGTTCAACAGCCTTTCGCATGAAGCGGTTCAATGAACTGGTTGAGCTGTTCTCCGAAAAATGAAAGTAGCCAAATTCCTAGAAACTCAAACTGAAAGTGAAAGTACAGTGATTAAAAGCAGGCCTTCGCAAGTTGCTGGGGAACACCACAAGCCTGTTTCCGTGCCGACGGGCTTTGGTCTTCGCCATCTGCTTACTCCGGCCTGTGAATTTCTCGAGCTGCACATATTGTTCATCCATGATTGGAGTTCATGGATTTTCCGATGTTTTTGGTATATTTATTACTACATGTAAATAAAAATAATTCACATTCTTATTTTGTTTTCTTCATTTATTTTTAAATTTACGAGATTCTGTAAGTGTAAAGAAACTCAATATCGAATCTGACCGATATTATCTCTCTTTCTGCTTCACAGACATGTTGATTTCCGGAAATGTGTGGAAATGAACGGAAGTCCCCGAATTCGTAAATTCGAACTACGGATAATTCGAATAAAATATCGTGGTCCCTGTCAATTCGAATTACCGAGGTTCGACTGTAACATTATTTTCGGAAAAGAGGCAGGTGGTGTTTATTCGAGCAGGGGCGTTTATTAGGATTAATATGGTATATCACAATATTGAAATTTCTGGCGATACGCATGCCTAACAGCTACCCTCAGATGGTTAACTAGACCCTGGTACACTCACCTTTGGCATCCTGGTCATTCCACCGACCAATATAACTTCTCCAATATCTGTTTTCTTAACATCAGCATCCTGTAGAGCTTTCTGACAGGGACCAACAGTTCGTTTCACCAAATCTTCACATATACTTTCAAATTTTGCTCTTGACAGTTTCAAGTTCATATGTTTGGGTCCACTAGAGTCCATGGTCAGGTATGGTAAATTGATATCAGTCTGAAAATTATAGTACATTGACTCAAAACAAGACTTCCATCGAATGCTGTGCGTGGTGTCACAAAGAGATGCCTTAGTCAACTTCCTGAGTTAAACCAGAAAACCCCAGAAAAGTTCACAATAACACCATTACCGTCACTGATGTAACCAATGCTGGAAAAGCAATACCCATGTCTCCTTCCTGCTTGTCATGAGCCAGACAGGAATGAAACAGTATTACATAGTTCCAGGTAGGGCATTTTTAGATGGCAATTCTGGGATCACCGTTTTTGTTTTTCCATGAAAAAAGGTATATTGTGGTGCCCAATTTGAGGATTGAAGGATGGCTCTGTGCTTTATGTCCCTGCCAATGGCATTTTAGTCATACTGAAATGGCATAATTAGATTATAATGGAAGGCTGAGCAGTTTTCAAATTACATGTGTGTTCCAATTACACTGATACTTTGAACTTAGCAAAATTAGTGAAACATTACCTAGTCACACTGAGCTACACATATGAGCCGCGACATGACAAAACCAACAATGTGGTCGTGCGTCCAGCGCAGACTCAGATCAGCCTGGGCATCCGCCCAGTCTGATCAGAGTCTTCGCTTTCCGCATGAAGGTAGCTCAGTCCCTCAGCTACCCTTTAAGCGCTTAGCAAAGAGTCTGATCAGACTGGGTGAATGCCCAGGCTGATCTGAGTCTGCGCTGGGCAGACGACCACATTGTTGGTTTTCTCGTGTCGCGGCTCATATGTATCAGGTCACTTGTGATGTCAGGGTGACCTATTATCCAAGAATAAGGAAGGTCTATTTAAAAATGTTGGCGATGCAAGGCAGGATCACCAGACTAAGAAATAGATGTCACAGTGACCTACAAGTAGTTTATTAGTATCACTTCATTTGAAGCGTCAGTCTGAACCATTATCCCAACTCTCCTGCAAATTCATTAAATAACAGTACTGAAGCTATAAAGCATAATCAACAGACCACGAATGAATGAAATATGGGATACAGTAACTTATAAATAGATGCATGGATGAATGTCAGGGGTTTAATTAACAAATTTGGCAACCGGGGAGTCAAGTCAAAGAAGGCAGGGGATTTCATATGTTTTCAATACAACTCTATACAAATTTCCTAAATAAAGTCGGGGGATAAAGCCTGAATAGAAGGGGAAAATCCCCACCCCCAACTCTTAATGACACCCCCTAGAATGATTTCCTACTTTACTTCCTTTTTAACAGTATTTCAGTCAAATCAGGATAATGTGAGAGTGATAATGAAAGGCTGTGTGCAATGGAACCCCTTCCATGGTTAGAAGATTTCTGCCTTCGGTGGGTCTCGAACCGGAACCACTAGCTCAGCAGGCCAGTGCTTAACCTACTGAGCTACTGGGGCTCCACTTACTAATAGTATGCTGTCGCTTACATCAGACTTGTCCATTATTTCAAGTTTGATGGATATCTATTCAACAGTATTCCTAAGACAAAGCAAAATCGTTGAACCATGAAAAAAAGAATTCCGCGGAATGCTATGTCGCACCTGCATTGGGCTTCCACAGTAGTAAAGACTTTAGTTAAAAGAATTTGTATGAGAAATGGACAAAAATGCTAGGGTCAACACAATTTTCAATGTTAAATTTTACTAAGTCAGAAGAGCATAGAATATAGGCCAAGGGTAGGAATAATTGCAAAATCCCTCGTGAACGTTCTAAGAATAAACTTTATGCCAGGTGTGATGACTACAGGTATCATTCTTTCAGACAAAAGGACTAAAACGCTAGGGCCGACACAATTTTGGGTGTAAAAACTGCAACAAGGAATTTGCTAGGACAGTCTAAAGACTCTCTTACAAGCATTTACTTATGTGATTAGTTCTGCAAAAATAAAGCCTACACACCATCTAATGGCCATTATCTCAATCTCACTCCTCTCCCCCACCTTAAAAATTCCTAATTATCAGAGAAAACGGCTCAAATTCCCAATTCAGCTGGCACAAGCCCCATTCACGAAATATAGATGCCAACAAATAATAATTGAGGATACCATATTGCCTGGCTATGCTTTGTAGGAACATAAAAAGAATGTGAGAGGTGAGAAACTATATTTCAGAAGAATAAAAGGCAGGTCAACTTGCATTCGATGTCTTTTAACTGATGATAGAGGTTTCAAGCTTGTCACAGGTTGCTTGTCCAGCCAAGGATGATAATGCACCAAGACCGAAAGATTTCCTGCATTCATTTACCAAGGCTTTGGCCCTGTATGCTCAAGATACATACAGGAATTTGACTGGCCTTGGATTGTAATGACTTAAATAAATATGGTGGTGATTTTTTTTTGGAAGCATCCTGAAATTTTCTCCCTATCCAAGTGGTGTTCATAAAAGGCAACAGTCCTAATCTCAAATAGTATCCTTTTTTCCCAACAGCTATCTGAACAAGACCTGTCAGGGAGACAGGATAGCTTGCCTGACAGACCCTTGCCCATCACCTAAAAAACTTAAACATAAAACTTTAACATTTTGCTAACGCCGACGCCAACGCCGACACCGGGGGTAGTACAATAGCTCGTCCTCTTCCTTTCGTTCAGGCAAGCGAAAATTCCCAACTGCAACAAGGAATTTGCTAGGACTGTCCAAAGACTCTCTTACAAGCATTTACTTATGTGATTAGTTTTGCCAAAATAAAGCCTACACACCATCTCTAATGACAATTATCACAATGCCCCCTCAAAAATTCCCAATTATCAGAGATAAAGGACACACATTTCCCTATTCAGCTGGCACCAGCACCATTCCAAAACTAATTGAGAATGCTATATTCCCCTGCCATGCTTTGCAGGAGCATAATAAGAATGTGAGAGGTGGGAGACTTATTTCAGAAGAACAAAAGGCAGGTCAATTTGCATTTCATTGTATAACTGATCTTAGAGGTTTTAAACATGTTACAGGTTGCTTGTCCAGCCAAGGATAATAATGCACCAAGACCGAAAGATTTCCTGCATTCATTTACCAAGGCTTTGGCCCTGTATGCTCAAGATACATACAGGAATTTGACTGGCCTTGGATTTTAATGACTTAAATAAATATGTGGTGGTGATTTTTTTTTGGAAGCATCCTGAAATGTATGACTTTTTAAAGAATCAAGTATTTTTTTCCCTATCCAAGTGGTGTTCATAAAAGGCAACAGTGCTTATCTCAAATAGTATCCTTTTTTTTTCCTAACAGCTATCTGAACAAGACCTGTCAGGGAGACAGGATAGCTCCCTGACAGCCCCTTGCCCATCACCTAAAAAACTTTAACATAAAACTTAAACATTTTGACAACGCCGACGCCAACACCAGGGGTAGTACAATAGCTCTTCCTGAACTTTGTTCAGGCAAGCAAAAATTCCCAACTGCAACAAGGAATTTGCTAGGACAGTCCAAAGACTCTCTTACAAGCATTTACTTATGTGATTAGTTCTGCAAAAATAAAGCCTACACACCATCTCTAATGACAATTATCACAATGCCCCCTCAAAAATTCCTAATTATCAGAGAAAAAGGACACAAATTTCCCTATTCAGCTGGCACTAGCACCATTCCCAAAATAATTGAGAATGCTATATTCCCCTGCCATGCTTTGCAGGAGCATAATAAGAATGTGAGAGGTGGGAGACTTATTTCAGAAGAACAAAGGGCAGGTCAATTTGCATTTCAATGTATTTTTTACTGGTATTAGAGGTTTCAAACTTGTCACAGGTTGCTTGTCCAGCCAAGGATAATAATGCACCATGACTGAAAGATTTCCTGCATTCATTTACCAAGGCTTTGGCCCTGAATGTTCAAGATACATACAGGAATTTGACTGGCCTTGGATTTTAATGACTAAAAATAAATATAAGTGTTTATGATAGTTAATTTTTTTGAAAAGGTATTCCTAATGAGACCCTGAATTATCATATAATCAATAAATAAAACTCATTTCATTGGTTCAGAGGCTGATCACTTGAGGTAGACATTAATTCATGTCGCATAGTTTATGCTGTAACGTCCTAATGTCGCATGGTTGGTGACGTAACTTCTTAATTGCACACTTTTTGTGTAGTAACAGCAAACAAAATTTGACATCAAGTTTGCTAAAATGACTGAAATTATTCTTATTATATAATAAAACAGTTGTTGACTTTTGTTTCAGTGAACATAAGTGTTATTGAACAGTAAATTCATATTGACCTTCGCTTCGCGCCGTTCAATATGAAGTTTACTGTACAATAACACTTCATGTCCAACTCAACAAAAGTCAATAATTGTATAATTTATGAATTTGTAGAATCACTTACCATATTTTTTCAGTTGTAAGATGGGAATTAACTCATCTAGAATTACCACAAACATTTACATGTTGTGTAATTCAGCTTTGAAATGAGATTTTCCCTTTGAAACAATCCCATAGATCTAGCTAGTTCTGTCTTACATGACAGATCTAGGCCTTTGGGATCTTTTTAGAAGGGAAAAGCCCTATCTTATAAGCAAAGAAATAGGGTAATACCCATTCTCACTTCTAACTTTTCGTTTCAGTGTAGGAGCTTGTGTACATTATTATGTGTTTGGCCCATCAGCATCTTTACCCTATCATAATGTCCAACAAAATTAATCCAATAACAACATCTAAGTCAGGTATATAAAGTCGAAGGAAAACAAAGGGCACCAGCAGCTACAAAATGTAAATTTTTTTTACAAAGTTTTTCAGCATATCCATCTGCATAAAAGAACTGAGATCTTTTTTCAATAAAGATAGTAGTTTTTACAGGTAATTTGCCAAAAAAACACAAGCTTAGTATGTTTCTACACCTCTAGACACAAAACTAAATGTTTTTAAAGGTTTTACTGAGAAACCTGCACATTTTATCCCAAAACACCTCCTTTATCTCAAGTTCTGCTCACAAACGGACAAACTATTATTACCTACAAATGACTATACACACCAACCTGTAGTGCAGAAGAGAGTTCTATCTTGGCTTTCTCTGCAGCCTCTCTTAATCTCTGCATGGCCATCGCATCTTTTGATACATCAATGCCTTGCTGGAAGATAACATGACAACATCAAGTATCACCAAACAGAAATAAAATCTTATCTTAAAATATACAAAACATAAATTTCTAAAAAAATAATTCCCTTAAACAATAAAATTACTTTATTTCATTTGTACCCAAATTGCTGTTTCATGTCAAGACCGTCATAGGCAACCAAACAATACCTGAAGTGCATACAATATGGATAAGAGAAGAGCTTCATGTAGTGTCAATATGGATAAGAGAAGAGCTCCATGTAGTGTCTTCTCCCCAGTCCATACATATTTACAAAGCAGAGATAAATAAAAAAAATTGATGCAAGTTTACTCAGCCACCAATGCCCAAAACGCATTATCTTTGTTTCACTTTAAGCTAATTACAGCCAAGGCTATGAACATTTGCTGAAGTGCAAATCAGTTCTAAAGACAGACCACTTACATGTCTTTTGTTTGTGTGTTTTTCTGTCAAATTGTATCAAATCAAAGAAAAATTCTCGAATTACCTGGAGCTCAGATTAGCTTCAAAACTGTCAAAATTTAATACAGTCTCAGTACTTGCTTCATGTTTCTCTGCCACATTTACAATGGGGAACAACTTTAGTGACTTCCTGTTCATTTTTCTGAGACCAAACCCTTCCAAAAGGGGTCTACTCTCAAAGGAAAGAATTTGCTCCTACAGGAGCAAATTTTTTCCTTTAAGAGTTGACCCCTATTAAGCAGGGAGACAAAAATGAAAATAGATTAGTTGCTTCCCCACAACAAACCCATGCACCTTTAAAATGATATTACACACAATTAAAAACAATTATCATACCGAAAATTAAATTGCTACATAAGATGACAGAATGTAAAACAGCAATCTGAACTTACATCTTTCTTGAACTCAGAGACTAAAAACTGTACTAATTTGTTGTCAAAATCTTCTCCTCCTAAGAATGTATCACCATTAGTTGACTTCACTTCAAAAACTCCTTTCTGGATCTCCAGTATAGAAATATCAAAGGTGCCACCTCCTAAATCATATACCGCAATACTGAAAAAAAAAAAAAAAAAAAAAACATAATTGAAAACTTGAATTCCAGTTTTCACATTGAATATTCAATTTTACATGCTACACTGGATCAAAACTTAATTTTTAATCCCACTGCCCACTGCAAGCAACTCTGCAAAACTAACTTGCCCTTCAAATTCATTCCAAGTACAGTTGAAAAAGACGTAAACCGGCCAATTCATTCATTCATGTCTAGACCAAGCATTCATTCTTTCTTACTATTAGGATCCACCTCTGACCTGATTTCTTTTTCATTCCCACATAAAAACTGTTCCAACATACATGCAAAATTTTATTTCTTCTATTTAAGAAAGCAGATTATGTTTTACTGCTTATTCTCTTGTCCTGGCTCCCATCAGAAGAGGTGGGAAGACAATATTAAGGAAAGGACAGGGAAGGACTTTGCTAGCTCAACTAGGGCAGCTGAAGACAGGTCTAAGTGGAGAGGGATTGTTGTAAGGTCAGCTGTGGTAACCCATTGACCTCCCAAGGTTATGGGATAAACGAGACTAGATCATGTCTCGGAATGATCTGCTGCTGACTGAGCATTCCTGTTATCATATAGCATTCCTGTTATCATATAGATAACTAAAATGGAAATGTCCAGAAAATTTGTATTTATTTGACTGCAAATGTACAGCTTTAAAAGAAACAGTCTGGATGCTAAGAATCAAACTTCAATCCTACAGAAACTTTTAAGGTGTATGGGTACACCTCCATGTTTTCCCCCCATTTTGACACAGGAAAACAGCTTTCATAAGTTCCTGTTTGCTTCCCTGGATGAAGAAACCCTTCCAAAAAGGGATCAACTCTTAAAGGAAAGAATTTGCTGCTAGGGCAGCAAATCTTTTCCTTTAAGAGGTGACCCCCATTGCCAAGGGAGGCAAAAATGAAAATGATAGAGTTTGCTTTCTCTGAAGGTGTACAAAATCACCTTAATAATGGTGTACCAGTACAACATTTGAAATAATTTCTTCTAAGTATCTATATCTAACTATGGCTCAAGTACAACTTACATTTTATCCCCAATCTTGTCCATACCGTAAGCAAGGGCAGCTGCTGTGGGTTCATTTATAACTCTGAGAACATTCAAACCAGCAATCTGTCCTGCATCTTTTGTGGCCTGTGAAAATAACATGTTTTATGTTACCCTCCAACTTATTTATAAACCATCAGCCATGATAGAGCTTAAAAATCTTTGCTAGAGCAGGTGCAATACAAGACAGTGTCTGATTCAACTGACATCCAACAAGACACAAAGATTCTTGTTAGGCTCTCCGGAATCAGTTCTCTTTACCATGTGAGCATATCATGTCCTTACGAAACAAGAACACAAAGAAATACACACGGAGTTAACACACAGCTTGTGAAATTTAGGCTAGCAGACACATATGACACAACAAAATCAACAAAGTGGCATGTGTGCCCAGCTGAGACTAGATCAGCCTGGGCATCTGCACAGTCTGATCAGAGTCTATGCTCCTGGCATGAATGGTTTAGAATCTGTTACCCTTTAAGGAAAAAGTGAAGACTCTGATCAGACTGGGCAGATGGCCAGGCTGATTTGAGTCATTGCTGGGGCGTGCATGCCACTTTGTCGGTTTTGTCGTGTCGCAGCTCTTATTTTCTTCTCCTCTTGGATCAAATTCTTTCCCTTTATCAGACTTCTTTTTCAAAGGGTTTCTTTGCCCAGAAAAGCAAATCTAAAGTCACAAAAACTGTCTCCCTTTCAACTAAAGGCAGGAAAGTGCCCAGTCACCTTGAAACTGAGTCAAGTGAGTGAGTGAACTCAGGTTCATGAAATTAAATGACTTGAGAATAATTATTTGTTTGAGAAGATTCGAAGTTTCTGTTGAAAGAATTTCAGATTGTAATGTCAATGAAAAATTTGTGTAGCATGGCACAGATTGTTTGCCATGCTCCAGTACCAATGACGTCATATATCTGTTACCATAACAACTATGACATCATACTGATGTCATTATGATGTCATTCTGCCAAGGTTTTAAGCACACCAAGTGGTAATTCTATAGTTGCTATGGTAACAGATCTATGGCATCATCTCACTTATAATTCAAGAGGAGCACGGCATACAATGTATTTCATGCTCCTCTTGAATTATAAGCCTAAATTCAAACAATGGCGAAGTGGGATTTTTTGTCAAACCTATAAAATTATTCTCAAATACTTTGATTCTCTATTAGAAATGTTTTTCTATGACAGTAGCTAACTATAGGCATCAGCCATGAAAGCAAAACATCAAAATTGGAAATCACACCTTGCTAGAGCATGTGCAATAAAATACGGTGTCTGATTCAACTGACATCCAACAAGACACAAAGATTCTTGTAAGGCTCTCTGGAATCATTTCTTTTTACCATGTGAGCAAATCATGTCCTTAAGAAACAAGAACACAAAGAAATACACATGGAGTTAGGGTTCTTACAGTGTCTATTCTAGGATGTGCGATTGCGGGATTCACGCTAATTTTTTCCAGATCCCACGTAAATTCAGACCCAATGCGTGACAGTAAAATATAAACAATGAAAAAGTCTCAAAACAAAGAATTTACTCTTGCCTCGCAGAAAATACCGCTGTTTTGAATGAAACTGCAACATGTGCTTTTTTGGTCAAACTGAAAACAGACACTTGCAGATGCGGGTTGTCACAGATGCTTAACGAGGGGTGCCGTATTGCAGTGCTGGAAATGGCCAGTGGCCTGGTGGCCTAAATTTTGTCTGGGGCCACCAAAAATCTTCAAATTATGAACTTTAGTGGCCCAAATTTTTCTGTCTGGCAATTAAAAATGCATTGGATATTTAGTTAGTGGATAATTCGGGCCACTGAAAATTTGGCCTGCTAAATTTTTGGGCCACAACATTAATCTTGGGAGTGTCCAGCACTGTTCTGGAGAATTAAAATAAGGCAAGCCGCTGGGTAATCAAGACAAGTTTGCGACTGCGCATCTTGTTCTGCGCATAATTAAAAACTTTACACTTACGATTAATTCTGTGCACCGAGACAACTCCACTCGCAAAGAAAATCAGGCGGTGGTTTCTCGGACTTGCAGTCTGTAAATTTTGGTCGCATTTTGCGAGTATGCCAGTGCTAAATTCGAACCCTTGAATCACTGAAAAGTTTTCTATCTGTTCAAAATTCCCCCCCCCCCCCCCCCCAATTTTTTGAAAATCCCCCCTATTTTTTAGATGGAGGGAGAAATCCCCCTCATTTTCAGTTTCTAGAATAGACACTGTTCTTAGCTTGTGAATTCTGGACTCATAGATAGGTAGAGGGGATATTTTTGTTTAACCAGTTTTTCAGTTATAATGCGTACATTGGACAAATGGGTTTAACAATCAAGTTGAGAATTTCAGTACATAGACAGGTGCATGTAGATATATCATTTTTGTTTCACCAATATTTCAATTATTTTTTGTGAAAATTGGGCAAACAGGCAAAATATAATACATAGTAATACTAGCACGCCTAGCAGACATATGCATTTTTGTTTTGGTGAACATCCATACCATGGGTTTCTAAAAGCTACTGCACAAGCTACAAAGCTTACACAGTTAAAGCAATCCAAAATTTATTTAGGTTTTAGACGTGAAAAAAATCTACTCTTGAATTATTGTGTTTAACATGTGGGCTTATCAGGTCATGAAGAAATATTTCTCAATCAGAATTATTAACTGCCCTAAACCATCACATGTTAGATTGTAGCAATCATGAAGTATATTTCAAATCTGCCCTCAACATCTCATTTAAGGCTTTCACTGCCATGAAATAATACTCAATCTGTAAGTTTGACACCATCATGAAGTACTATTTCCCACTCTTATCCTTCAACGACACATTTTGAGGTTTTCATCATGATGAAGTAATTGCCACCTTCATGAAGAAATATTTCCAAATCTGCTCTTCAACCTCTCATAGGGCTGTCATCGTCATAAAGTAATACTTCCCAACCTCATCATGAAGTAATATAACACTGTCTGTCTGTCAACCTCATGAAACATTGTCAATCTGCCCCAAACCTCATGTGTTAAAGAGAATTTATTGTGTATAAACGGCTTTGGTGATCATCAAAATTTACTCCTTTTTCAAAAGGCTAATGTGTAAACCAGATAAATACAGTGACAAATACAGTTATAAATTTATCTGGTCCTGTACTACCTCAACCAAAAACTGAGTTTCTTGGTGAGGCTACTTGAACCAAGATTTATCTACCATGTACAGTAAACAGCTCTGTATATGTTAGTATATACAAAGCATACATACATGGGCAGTGGGCATGTCATCACTTCAGTCCTCTTCATTAACTCAATGTACTGAAGATAAAATAATAATTCAACAGAAAACAAATGCCACAATTAACCAACTGGGCAAGAGTGAACCAGCACCACCCCCAAAATTATAACCAGTCATTAACTAGAATTACTTCTCATTTTCCAAACTTCTGATGCACAAAGTTTCCTAAACTTCAGAATTTATGATACTTAATCTTAATTTTTGGACATAACAAAAAGATGTAGGATCAATTCCAAAACCATAAGCAGATTGAGGCTTTAGATATGCTTGACACTTGAGTGAGTCAATTGGGAAAAGGGAAGAATTTGTGAACATATGATAATGTGAATTAAGACTGATGTGATGAGTCAACAAAAATTACAGAACTTGAAAGCTTAGGTTTTGATTTCTCAAATTCTGCTTTCACTGTCACCATGTCCCACTCACCTGTCTCTGTGAATCATTGAAGTAAGCTGGTACTGTAACTACTGCATTCTTCACTGATGAACCAATATAATGATCTACAATAAGATATACAGAATAGTAAAACAACACTGCTGAATAAGTTCTATATACATCTGAAATGAGGTTAACTGTGTTAACTATTAACAAGGTGAGGATTTCCCTTGCTGGAGCTCTGCAGGATTAGTTTTCATATTTGTTCTTGTGTTGCAATATTAGGGGAATCATGTGATGGTGTTGTATGTACTGTTTGTGAATTATGAATGCCTGGAGCAGCCTGCTCATTAGTCATCAGCACTGTTGGGGCCTCCAGATTGTGTGGGTTGTGGATTGTGCATACATGCCAACAGGGTTCCTGTCAAAAAGCATGGATGTGCAGTCTGTTTAAGTCTTCACTTTTTAAACATATTCCTCCTGTCCAGACTTATTTTCTGTATACATAACATCACATTGTTGCCTATAGCAAAAAGCCAGAAGCACTGTATTCAAGCTGATTTGCTAATAAACTTGATTTGATCTGCATACATTAAATAACCAAGGAAGGTGGAGTCTTGCTGGTCTTCATATTGTCCGAAAACAGAGCTAAATCAGGAAACTCAACATAAAGTTTACGCTGCTCACATTGGAAAAACAAGAAAATCGGTGGAACCGATGGATGCTCCCCAAAGGCTTGGAATAGGAGAATGGGTATCCTGGTGAAGGAGTGATTTTCTGTGTTAATTAAATGCAATTTAAAATGGAAAAAAAATCTCTTCAATACTTTTAGAGTAATGCTCTGGACATGCATACAACTGAGAAAAAAGGAAAGTAACTCCAAAATAACTATGGATACAGTTATGGTTCTTCTGCTCTGCACTCTTGTCATTGCCCTGTATTATCAATATGTGAAGTTAAATATGTACAGAGATATACTCCAGACAAGCTAAATAACTGAAAAAATATGAAGGGAGCTAACTCAGTACTTACTAAAGGTAGAATTGTAGTTCTTTAGCTCTGCACTTCCTTTCATTACCCTCTATCAATGTGTAAAATTTCATTTAGTTTCCTTCAATACTTCTTAAGATATGCTCCATACAAGCAAAATAAAGCAAAAATTAATAAGGGAGCTAACTCTGTAATTACTTATGAAGGGTTATGGTTCTTGTGTTCTGCACTTTCATTCAAATTGCCCTCTATTAATGTGTGAACTTTCATTAAGTTCCCTTTTATAATTTCAGAGATATGCTCTGGACATGCAAAATACTGACAAAATAGAAAGGGAGCTAACTTCGTAAATACTTATGACAGGGTTATTGTTCTTGTGCTCTGCACTTTCTCTTATTGCCCTCTTTCAGTGTATGAAGTTTCAGTTTGTTCCCTGTAATACTTTTGGAGATATGCTCCGGACAAGCTTAATATTGAAACAAGAGGGCCATGGTGGCCCTGAATCGCTCACCTCAGCCTTAGTCAGTTCACTGGCTCTGGTGAAGATTTATAAGAGTTTTTACCATACATGGGAATGGCGGCCACCTTGGTCATGTGACCAAGATCATTTGAAGAACTTTCAATCCTTTGACCCATGTGCAGGCTCCATATGAAATTTGATCTGCCCAGTGGTTTCAGAGATATTTGAAAATGTTTATGGATGGATGAAAGAGGCAGCTAACACCAATACTGTAAGGCTCAGGTGAGCTGAAAATGGCAGAGTCGCTTCTCCGAAAAGTTCCCGTTCATGTTGAGTTCCTTTGATGGATTTGAACTAGACTTAACTAGGCAAACACAGATGATAGAATGGTAGTATCATTATCTCACTGTGGTGAAACTAATGTATTCCAAGGAGTTTGTGGCTGGCATCATTGCAATGTAAGTTCTGATTCTTGCAACATAACTTAATTTAGATTTGACCTGGTGACCTAGCTTTTGACCCGACATGACCTACTCAGTTTCAAACCGGATATTGTAAGAATAAACATTCGACAAAGTTTCATTGAGATTGGACCAAAACTGTGCCCTCTAGAGCGTATACAATGTCGTTCTTATATCTGACCTAGTGACCTAGTTTTTGATCCGACACAAACCAGTTTCAAACTTTATCTGGATTTCATAAAGGTAAACATTCTGACAGAGTTTCATGAAGATTGGATCAAAACTGTGCCCTCTAGGGTGTACACAAAGATTTTCTTAGATTTGACCTAGTGACCTAGTTTCTGATCTGACGTGACTCATTTTCATAAGGGGCATATATATATGGACAATAAACATTTTGACAAAGTTTCATGAAGATTGGATCAAAACTATTCCTTCTAGTGCATACACGAGGTTTTTCTAAGATTTGACCTAGTGACCTAGTTTTTGACCTGACATAACCTACTTTCAAACTTGGCCTAGAGTTTATGGAGATAAACATTCTGACAAAGTTTCATAAAGATTGGATCAAAACTGTGTCCTCTAGAGCGTACACACGTTTTTTCTATGATTTGACCAAGTGACCTAGTTTTTGACCCTACATGACCCAGTTTCAAATTTGTCCTTCATATTATGAGGATTAACATTCTGATAAAGTTTCATGAACTTTGGATTAAAACTGTGCCTTCTAGAGCGTACACAAGGTTTTTCTAAGATTTGACCTAGTGACCTAGTTTTTGACCCGACATAACCCAATTTCGAACTTGGCCTAGAGTTTATGGAGATAAACATTCTGACAATGTTTTATAAAGATTGGATCACAACTGTGTCCTCTAGAGCGTACACAATGTTTTTCTATGATTTGACCTAGTGACCTAGTTTTAGACCCAACATGACCCACTTTCGTACTAGTCCTAGATATTATAAAGATAAACATTCTGACAAAGTTTCATGAACTTTGGATGAAAACTGTGCCTTCTAGAGTGTACACAAGGTTTTTCTAAGATTTGACCTAGTGACCTAGTTTTTGACCCAACATGACCCAGTTTCAAACTTGGCCTAGAGTTAACGGAGATATATATTCTGACAATGTTTCATATAGATTGGATCAAAACTGTGTCCTCTAGAGCGTACACAAGGTTTTTCTATGATTTGACCTAGTGACCTAGTTTTTGACCCGACGTGACCCAGTTTCGAACTTGTCCTAGATATTATGAGGATAAACATTCTAAGTTTCATGAACTTTAGATGAAAACTGTGCCTTCTAGAGCGTACACAAGGTTTTTCTAAGATTTGACCTAGTGACCTAGTTTTTGACCCACGTGACCCAGTTTCGAACCTGTCCTAGATATTATAAAGATAAACATTCTGACAAAGTTTCATGAACTTTGGATGAAAACTGTGCCTTCTAGAGTGTACACAAGGTTTTTCTAAGATTTGACCTAGTGACCTAGTTTTTGACCCGACATGACCCAGTTTCGAACTTGGCCTACATTTTATGGAGATAAACATTCTGACAAAGTTTCAGAAAGACTGGATCAAAACTGTGCCCGCTAGATTGTACACAAGCAAAAGTTGACGGACGTCCGTCCGGACGTACGACGGACATCAGGGTATCCCAAAAGCTCACCCTGAGCACTTCGTGCTCAGGCGAGCTAAAAACTGGAAAGGGAGCTAACATCTTAAATACTTGTGATAGGCTTACAGTTCTTGTGCACTGCACTTCCTCTCATTGTCCTCTATAAATGTGTGATGTTTCATTTAGTTCCCCCTTATGCGTTCAGAGATATGCTCTGGACAAGCAAAATATTGAAAAAAACTGGAAAGGGAGCTAACTTCATAAATACTTGTGACAGGGTTACGGTTCTTGTGCACTGCACTTCCCCTTGTTGTCCTCTATCTATGTGTGAAGTTTCATTTAGTTCCCCCTTATACTTTCAGAGATATGCTCCGGACAAGCTCCGGACAAGCAAAATATTGACCAAGAAATGTTACAGTGTGTAACAAATGCCCCCGAAGGCCCCTTAAACTGACGTTTGAGCCCTAGATGTGACCTTGACCTTGGGCATAGAACCTGAGTCTTGCACATGATATACATTCTCATTTCGGTTTACTTTTCTGTAATGTTTAAATGCACTTTGGAAGTTTAAGAGGATTCAAGGGGACTTAATTCAACCACTAACCAAACTGTGTTGTGTTCTAGACATTGGGTGTGGGAACCTAAATGCCACACCTTACATAACTTATACTTTACTTTTCTTTACGTTACCATTTTATCATGATCCTGACTTCGGGCACAGAACCATAATTTGTTTGTGGCATATCCGCTGTTTTATACCTTTTCATGAAGTTTAATGAAGTTTACTTCAAAAGTTTTTAGGTAATTGAGGATGAATGACTTGACCTTTGACCTCTGGCTATGACCTTGACCTTGGGTATGGGAGCCTGTGTCTTGTGCATGGTAAATTATCTCATTAGGCTTTATCTTTCTTTGAAGTTTGCTTTGGTACTTTTCTGAGTAATTGCTGAGACATTATTTGACCTCTGACCCCAGATTGTGACCTTGACCTTGGATTTTGGGATCATAAATATTGTGTGTAACATACCTTCTCATTATGGTTTACCTTTCTGTGAAGTTTGATGACATTAGCTTCAGCAGGTTTTGAGCTATCATAGAGGCAAGATTTGACCTTTGACCCCCAATTGTGACCTTGACCTTGAACCTGGCAACCCAAATTGATGTGAAACACAACATCTCATTATGTTTCATCTTTCTGTGGAGTTTCATTAAATTTGCTTCAGTAGTTAATAAGCAATCTCTGAGAGCCAATTTTGAGACTTTTGACCCAACTGTGGCCTTGACCTTGGGCGTAGGGACTTAAGCCTTGTGCGTGACACACCTTTTAATTATGCTCTATCTTTCTGTGAAGTTTCATTAAATTTGCTTCAGTAGTTTTAAAATTATTGCTGAGACACGATTTTGAGACACAATTTGACCTTTGACCCAATTGTGGCCTTGACCTTGGGCGTAAGGACCTAAGTATTTCGCGCGACACACCTTCTCATAGTGCTTTATCTTTCTGTGAAGTTTCATCAAATTTGCTTCGGTAATTTTAAAATTATCGCTGAGACACGATTTTGAGACACAATTTGACCTTTGACCCAATTGTGGCCTTGACCTTGGGCGTAGGGGCCTAAGTCTTGCGTGCAACACACCTTCTCATTATGCTTTATCTTTCTGTGAAGTTTCATCAAATTTGCTTCAGTAGTTTTTAAGTTATTGCTGAGACACGATTTGTAACGGACGGACGGACGGACAGACGGACGGTGCGATTTTAATATGCCACCCTAAGTTCCTTCAGGGGCATAAAAAACTGGAAAGGGAGTTAACTTCATAAATACTTGTGACAGGGTTTGGTTCTCTGTTGCCTGTTTTTGGTGTCAGAGTTTCTGTGATGTTTTACCTTATGCATGTTCTTATTATTTTTGGTTCGGTTTGGGTTGCTGAGTGGCCACCTTTTGGGAACAAGCTGCTCACTCGGTTGGCCATATGTTCTCTGTATCTTGATTATTTGTAATCTTAGTTGTTTCCAACTATGGTTTGAGGGCTGGATTTGGATTTTGATTGTTTCAGTTCCTGGTCTTTGCATACTTTTTACTTTTACAGTTCTTGCGCACTGCACGTCCTCTCATTGTCCTCTATCAATGTGTGAAGTTTCATTTAGTTCCCCCTTATACGTTCAGAGATATGCTCCGGACAAGCAAAATACTGAAAAAACTGGAAAGGGAGCTAACTTCGTAAATACTTGTGACAGGGTTACGGTTCTTGTGCACTGCACTTCCCCTTGTTGTCCTCTATCAATGTGTGAAGTTTCATTTAGTTCCCCTTTATACTTTCAGAGATATGCTCCGGACAAAAGTGTGACGGACGGACTGACGGACGGACGGACAAAGCGGCGACTATATGCTCACCCTTCGGGGAGCATAATAATACCATGTCTTGCTGCTGCTAACCACAGGAAAGATACAAAACTGTATGTCGCTGCCAGAATAGCAATATCAATGTTACAGTTCTGAAAGTCGCAGGCAAGACAACAAATTTTCTTATATCTTCTTCAAAACACCTACCCCATTAGATACATACATGATGGGCATCAATATGAGAAAACAAGAACTAAAAGTCCACAAAGGCTGTGTCTCACCTGTCTGGGTGTTGCCACAAAGCATCCCCGGTACCCCTTTGAACCAGAAACAGTGCTACAGACATTAATCCTTAATTTCCCATAAAAACATATGTTGTGACCCCTCATTAGAACCGTCTCATCGAGACGGTTCTAATGCGGGGTCATAACTTATGTTTTCATTGACAAATAAGCTATGAAATTATCTCTGAATTACCTGTTATCCCTTCTTATGTAGAGCTCTGCAGAAAACGCACAAAAATGTCTTCCCCACTGCTAGCAGCAGAAAAGCAATATCTATTCTATGTCTTGCTTTCTGCTAGTTTGAGGCTAGACAAAGATTATTCTAGTATATATTCTAAAACTGTATCTAAACCTCAGACTTTACCTGCTGTTTCCTTCATTTTACCGAGAACAAAAGCTCCAATCTGACTAGGGGAGTACGTTTTTCCTTGTGCTTCAAGCCAAGCATCACCATTGTTGGCTTTTGTAATTTTATATGGCACCATATCCCTGGAAACAGAATCAACCTGTGAGCTGCGACACAACAAAACCAACAAAGTGCCATATGCACCACGCAAAGACTCCGAGTAGCCTGGGCATCCACCCAGCCTGATCAGAATTTTTGCTGTGCGCTTAAAAGTTAGCTAAAATGCTACCTCCAAGCGGTAAGTGAAGACTCTGATCAGACTGATCTGTATCTTTGCTAGGTGCACATGCCACTTTGTTGGTTTTGTCATGTCGCAGCTCATTTAATGACTGGTACAGGTTTATGTTGACTAGGGGTTAAAATTCATGATGACAATCTTCTCAACAAAATATTAAGTCAAATATAGCAAATTCACTCAACCAACAGCTAGAAAATTGTGTCTGTAAGACACTAATGATGCCCCCGTGCAGCGCCTGTCACATGATGTGTATATCCATATAGCACCTACAAAGAATCCATTGAAAACATACCCTAACATGTAAAAAATTGCCCAAAATGAAAACATACCCTAACATGTAAAAAATTGCCCAAAATGACTAAGTTAAAAGGCTAAGATTCTGTCAAAATTAATTCTAGATCTATCAAAATGCCTCATGCATATCTTCAAAATTTTATGTCCACAATATGTAGACAAGGTTTGAAAAAGATCCATTGAAAACTGTGGTGCAAGTTGATAACACAAACTCCATACTCTACAATGCAAAAATTTCCCTAGAATGACTAAGTTCAAAAGGCCGTAATTCTGTCAAAATTAATTCTAGGGCCAACAAAAACACACATGCACATCTTCAATACACTCACAGCATGTATGCAAGGTTTGAAAAAGATACATTGAAAACTGTGAGAGGAGTTGATTACACAAACTCTATAGATACCCTACAATGCAAAAATTTGCCTAAAATGGCTAAGTTCAAAAGGCTGTAATTTTGTCAAAATTAATTCTAGGGCCAACGAACACCCACATGCACATCTTCAATACATTCACAGCATGTATGCAAGTTTTGAAAAAGATCCATTGAAAACTGTGTGAGGAGTTGATTACACAAACTCTATACCCTCCAAAGCAAAAATTTGCCTAAAATGGCTAAGTTCAAAAGGCCGTAATTCTGTCAAAGTTAATTCTAGGGCCAACAAAAACCCACATGCACATCTTCAATACACTCACAGCATGTATGCAAGGTTTGAAAAAGATACATTGAAAACTGTGAGAGGAGTTGATTACACAAAACTTATAGATACTCTACAATGCAAAAATTTCCCTAGAATGACTAAGTTCAAAAGGCCGTAATTCTGTCAAAATTAATTCTAAGTCCAACAAAAACCCACATGCACATCTTCAATTCACTCACAGCATGTATGCAAGGTTTGAAAAAGATACATTGAAAACTGTGAGAGGAGTTGATTACACAAACTCTATAGATACCCTCCGAAGCAAAAATTTGCCTAAAATGACTAAGTTCAAAAGGCCGTAATTTTGTCAAAATTAATTCTAGGGCCAACAAAAACCCACATGCACATCTTCAATACATTTACAGCATGTATGCAAGGTTTGAAAAAGATCCATTGAAAACTGTGTGAGGAGTTGATTACACAAACTCTATACCCTCCAAAGCAAAAATTTGCCTAACAAAAAGCCGTAATTCTGTCAAAGTTAATTCTAGGGCCAACAAAAACCCACATGCACATCTTCAATATGTCCCAAATATGTATGCAAAGTTTGAAAAAGATCCATTGAAAACTGTGGGAAGAGTTGATTACACAAACTCTATACCCTCCCATACAAAAATTTGCCTAAAATGACTAAGTTCAAAAGGCCATAATTCTGTCAAAATTAATTTCAGCTCCATCAAAAATCCACATGCACATCTTCAATACGTCCACAACATGTATGCTAAGTTTGAAAAAGATCCATTGAAAACTGTGGGAGGAGTTGATTACACAAACTCTATACTATAAAGCGTGACAAACAGACAGACAGACGGACGGACAGACAGACAGACAGGGGCAAATCTTAATGCACCCCTGACGGCATAATAAAACCATGTTGCAAACAAGGACAGAATGCAGTGTGAAATAGAATTGTGCCATTTGAAGTCACCAGGAAGAACAGTTTTCTGCACATTGTATCTGATACCTTTTGTTAGGTTGGTTGGTTGGTTTATTTGATGCTTAACGTCCACGGTAAACAACTAAGGTCATGTCGGGGCGGTCAGTTAACCTAACCACACTATTCCTGGGCAGGCTTAGATCTCCTAAGCGGTTAACCAGTACTAAATGCACATACTTTCGCCAGTAACTGACAACTGCCCTTCTTCCTTTTGTTAGGAATGGCTGAGTTCAAACTGTTTCTTCTGTTTCTATAGCAGCAAATCTTTTGTAAACTAAGTATCATCAAGAAAAAGCTTACATATCTTTCTTGACTTCAGGGTCCTCAAATCGTCTACCTATAAGACGTTTTGTAGCATGGAAAGTGTTTTCTGGGTTTGTAACTGCCTGACGTTTTGCAGGCATTCCTACAAGTCTTTCATTGTCTTTTGTAAAGGCAACAACACTAGGTGTCGTTCTAGTTCCTTCAGCATTCTCCAACACTTTGGCCGTTTTTCCTTCCATGATAGCCACACAAGAGTTTGTGGTACCAAGATCAATACCGATGACATGGCCTCTCACTTTATCTGACCTGCAAATAAATCCACATTGGACCTGAGAAAAGGATATTTTTTGGTAATAATTCTAGGATAGTTTTATTAATTCTCTATCAAAACGTACGTTGTGACCCCTCATTAGAACCATCTTGGTTGGATGGTTCAGATGAGGGGTCAGTGTCACAACACTTGTATATGGACCAAAAAGCGGGACAGGATAGCTCGCCTGACAGCGACTTGCCCATCACCTAAAAAACTTTAACGTAAAACTTTAACATTTTGCTAACGCCGATGCCGACCCAGGGGGTAGTGCAATACCGGTAGCTCCCCTGTACATTTGTACAGGGGAGCTAAAATACAAAATTTATCCCTGCATTGTTAACAATTAATCCCCTTATGTCTAGGACAGTTTCTGACAGATTCGAAAAAAGTACATGTATATTTTTTCATTGCTCTCCATGAAGCCACATGCCACTGCCACTCACTGAAGGCTGATCCAGGGAACAGTATGCCAGGGCTAGGATCTGAAACTTATGAAAGTTTTGCTGTTAGGGGACTGAGAGGTTAGGAAAGGCAGTGCTCAAAATTTACATAGTCTGCTAGTATTCACAGGTGGTTTGTTGGTAAGGGGAGAGTAGAAATTTCAAACGACTGGTCCTTCAGGACGAGGGAAATTTTCCATGTGATAATCGTTTGCTTATGTGGTGCTGCCGATGCATGTTATATGTTCTTATGATTTATTTCAAAGAAACAATTGATGAATT
This sequence comes from Ctena decussata, assembly GCA_963989385.1. Lineage (NCBI taxonomy): Eukaryota > Metazoa > Mollusca > Bivalvia > Lucinida > Lucinidae > Ctena > Ctena decussata. The sequence continues at coordinate 123,010,635 of OZ022498.1, forward strand.
TTTCATTACTTATGATGTCTCAACAGACATCATAAGTAATGGAAAATGCATCAATTATTATTTTTTTTCTCATATCATGGTATTGAAACCTGAAATGGAGATGGTAAATAAACATTGCATCTGCGCAAAGGATGCTTCGACTGGTTTGCTTAACTATTTCGCAGTAGATATCAATTTTTTATATTGACTGAGCGTCCTTATTACCTGCAGGGATTTTCCTGCCTTTCTGAATAAGGGGCCAGGGGCCCTTGAATTTGGGAAAACAGTACGCGAATCATCGAAATTGGGAAAATTTGACTGGATAATAAAAACAAGATCTCTGTTTTAAATTCAGTTAAAACACAACAAAGTAAAGCGCTTTAACATTTTAAACTATTTTGAATTTGCCTTTACTAGAATTATTCATAAATAATTGCTACAAATGAGAATGTAAACATCTGTAACTTTGCTATTTTTGGTTTGATTTTCATGAAAGTTTCACCAAAATGTAGAACTAAATGAGAAATTGGAAAAGCTCTTCTTTATTTTGGGAAATTTTAACTCTAAATTGGGAAAAATAGGGGCAAATATTTGGCCCCATATTTTGCCTAGGAAAATCCCTGACCTGTACGGAAAATATCAAGTCGGGTTGGGTATGGTCTTAATCTAGTGAAAGAAAAGTGAAAGAAAGAATGGTCAATAGTACGATATTAGAAAGCTTCTAAATTGGGAGGCGGCAGATTGTCTGTCTGGTCTCTTGTCACTTCTGTTGTTTTCGCTACTGTGGTCTAGTCATTCAAGTTTAACCTCATTCCTGTATCATTAAAATAATATGATTTCTTACACGTTCTTTCATTTTCACTCGAAAGACCCAAGATGAGTTAAATTTTGTAAGGATAAGAGGATTTTTGGGAGCACCTGCAGGGCGTGTCTGAAAAAAAATGTCGAGGCCTCAATAGGCCACAACATACCCTTTCAAGGAGAAATCAGAAAATTATCTCAAACTTATCCTCAAAACTCCATGTTATCTGGAGCAAAGTTTCCTTCTTTGCAGCCAGTTTTAGACAACACAAAAAACCTTACAGTAAAGCAATAATCTTTTACTTACTTAAATCTTTTCCCTTGAATGAAGAAAATCTTATTACTAGATTCTATCTCTCCAGCTAGAATCTGCAAGTAGATGACAGAAAATATATGTAACAGAATGTATAGCTTGTTAAAATATTGGGACTTGAAGCCTCTATACTAGTGTCCCAGCTAATTTTTGAAGCAGACGAGTATTCAGATTTCAATACTGCCGAAAGTGTCTTCTAACACAGATTCGCTAAAAGCTATACTGCTAATAAAAGCATCGCAAACGACTGCGTGATACCCCGCCACTGCAAACCTTTTTCACACACCGATTTTTCCAGATTTATGCATGTGTATAGCCCAATGGGCAGGGGGAAATAACTCCTATGGGGTAAATTTGAGCATCACTGGAGGCTTTCATCACTCTGATCATTTGCTGAAAGTTTCAGAAAAATTGCTTCAAACTCTGATTTTATATGGAATTTTTCATCATTTTATACATGCATATAGTCTCAGGGCAGGGACAGATAACCCCCGATGATAAAATTTCTGTGCTCATAAAAAGCTTTTGTTACTTCGATCATGTTTGTGAAGTTTCATAATGATACTCCAAGTAGTAAAGGAACTAGAGGCTTGTTATCCAACGGAAACCAAGTGCGGAATTTTTCATGATTTTATACATAGTCTCAGGGCAGGGGCAGATAACCCCCATGATAAAATTTCTGTGCTCATAAAAAGCTTTTGTTGCTTCGATCATGTTTGTGAAGTTTCATAATGATACTCCATGTAGTTAAGGAACTAGAGGCCAAAAACCATTTTTTGTTCACTGACAAGTGCGATAACTCAGTCAGAAATTAACAAAATTTGCCCATTAACAATCCCAAGCGAGACATTCTTGGTACAGATGCATATTATGCAAAATTTGAAGGAAATGGGTTGATAAATACTTAAGTTATCGAACGGAAACGAAGTGCAGACGGACAGACGGACGTACGTACTACGGACGGACAGACACACGGACGGCCAACGTGAAAACATAATATCCCGCCACTAACGTGTGGCGGGGTATAAAAAAGTTATGCTGGTGCACAACCAAGTTGGAAAAGCGCTGATGCATTGGATTTCCCACCAAACCTGCCTACTGGATTTTCAAAAATAGCCATCAGAGGAGATGGCAAATGCCCCGACCAAACCAATTGCGCCTTGGTAAACAGGGTGCACTTCAAAACATAAAGTAATATTACATATTGTCATTCTTTTATGCTTTTGATTGACAGTATCTGTTTAACAGATGTATTATTATCTAACACTCAGATCAAAACAGTATGCCAGACTGCTAAAAAGAAGTAAAATCTCAAACAGCCACCATGTACACAATGTATAGCATATGATACACTCAACATTTCAAAGTGTGTGAATAACTTCTATAGTACAAGCCTACAAATCATTTCAAAGTGAGTGAAAAACTTCTAAAGTACAAGCCTACAAATCTAATTTTGAGCTGAGCTCTGTAGTGAATTTTGACAAAGACTCCAAACATAAAAAGGACATTGTCGGAGAGAGGGGAGGAGGCACAGAGAGTTTTATTTTCCATAGTTTCAATTGTTGAAATTAAGTGAAATATACGCAGACGAGAACAAATCGCACCATAGCAAAACACGTCTAGCTGTGCAGGCCCAGACCAGTAAAATATTGGTTCTATAGCAGGCCCTATCCTTTGTAAAGAAAATGTGTATTTTCCCAAGAAATACTATATTGTTTTTATATGCAGCTCATTTTAAAATCGTACAGATAATTTTAATAATTTCAAAGAAGTACTGCATTTGTACATAATCACGGCTCCGATCGCAAGATCTTAAGAAAACGTGAACTCTGATAACAGCACGTGATTTCTTTTAATCGCGGCCTCTCTCATGATAGTTGAAAGTATACAGGTCTGTCGGTGACTTCAAACACACTAAAGCTGTTTCACATGTTGTGAGTGTTTAGGTTTACTTATTTTTTTACCAATGTTACATTTTTGACATGGACTATTATAAAATTGATATCTTAATTAAACAGCATTCCCTTTGTTTCTTGTGTGCGGGAACATTTATGAAAAGTGAAATTGTGTTTGGACATTCGGTGTCCGCATTGTAATTGAACATTCATAATGGTTAATCTTATTGCGGTACTTAGTTAAACCTAAAAGAGGGCTCAGCCTTTTCACAGAAGCACACTGACTCGTGCTTAAATGAAATTTGGACACCAATGCATAAAATAAATGCATATATAGGTATTGCAAACAATTTTCACAGATGTATGTAATTGCGACACTCATATCTCCTAGGGTACTGGGTTTTATATCCTTGCCATTTTTATCACCCAATGACGTCATCCGCAACTGGGAAAATCCCAAGCAAACATGGCGGTCTTCGTAAACATTCTCAAAGCTACGAATGAAAAATCGCCAGTATATATGAAATAAGACACTTTGGGAAGGTCAGAAGAAGAAAAAGGTTGTTATTTATCAAAAAGAAAACATAATATATTGATTAATGCACAGTTTACAATGTGCCAAAATGATTTTATCAGCATCTGAAATACCCACACTGAGGAAGACTTACAGGTGCTGGACCTAAATTAGAAACTTTGTTTCTGAAATAATTTCGGTCCGGAGCTGGACGGGTTACTAGAATTACCGGAATATACCTTATTACCGGAATACACCAAAATATACATTTATTATCAAAATAAACTTTAAAATTGTCAGAATAGATAAAATAAGTACATTTCCATCTTAGAATTAGCTTTTTATGATTGGTAGTGAGAATAAATGGACCAATGTATGGGTCTTGGATAGGTATCACCGTGCAGACTGCAAGCTGGTTTTGGTCTTTGTAGGGGTCAGTCACATGCCAGCATTTACATGCAGCAAATACTAAATGACATACTTTAAATAAAGTGAATTACAGTACATGCAACGTGAAGACTTGATCTGACACGCTCTCGCGAGAAATTTTAATCTTTTCCACGAAAGTTTAGTGGGGTTTTTGCGTGTGAAATGCGTGGGAGATGCGAGAGACTCGCGAGATGCGTGACGTTAAACTCGCGAGAAAACAATTTCTTTTCACGCGAGACACGCAACTTTCGAGAGAAAGGATTAACTCCATGTATGTTCAGGCGAGTCATCGGCGCCAAACTTAATCACGTGTGACGCGTGTTTTCAAGTGGAAAGGATTAACGATTCCTGTCAATTTCACAGGTCATTATATGTTGTACAGGTAATTCATTTATATTTTTACATTGGGCCTAAAAAAAGTTGTGTGATTCCGGTTTCCAACCGACTGGTCTTTTTTGGCACCGACTCAAAATTTTTTGCGGCAAAAATTACGATCGGCAATTTCCGACATTCCGGAATTTACCGAAAGTGCCGAACAAATAGACAGCGTAAACCGCTCACGCTATGACGCGTAAAGCATACCAGTTTGTCGCATTGTATTTAACACTGCGCAGGCTGATCCTAATATTTACTATCAGCGTATGGAATAAGATTCCTTTCACCATTTTGTGCTCTTAGCGGCGTCCTTAGATGTCAAGGCACGAGACTGACCTATAAACGTGCTGTGTTTACGTATTTCAACAAATGCTACCGTCTTCACATTTTATTATGGCGAAGGCCCTGAATGCGTTCAGTCACCTCTAAATATGAATATAGGTATTATGTTTATTTGTCCGAATACTTTGAGAATTTTTCCGCGCAGCAGAATCAGTTTCGTTTTTCATATATAGATAATGTGATTTTGCCACGCGGAGATCGGAATAAAAAACAAACTTCTCACCTCTTATTTTACCTTCAATTTTGATGCATTTTTATAATCCAAACACCTTGACTATTGATCCACGACATATCATATTTTCCATATTTCATGAATGACCTGATTATGAGGATGCAGCTGTGACGTATTTTTTTAGTCGTCAAACCAACAGGTTTACAAATTTGCATATTTCAGAGAGTGGATAAGTGGACGTCAATCACCGCTGAGACAGCCCATTTGCTAATCAAGTCATTGTTGTCGCGTGCGCTATTAATGGAAACTTGAGAGCTCTTACATCAGAAAGTTCGGCACGTGCCACTAGCGGCTATATCTTTGAGTTCAAAAGCTGATCGAAACGCTTTGATCTTTGTGACTGTTTTGACATGGATTGGGCTATTATCGGCTGAGCGATTTTTTTTGTCTGTGTCATCATTCTAGAATTTGAAAGAACTCCGTTTACTAACTAACCTATTAACAATATTCTTTCAAACATAGGCCTCTCTAATTAACTCGCCGCGTATAACTGCAACAAAATTACGCTGATCATGATTGTTTATCAACCCATCCTTAATTCGTAAATGTAAATACCGTACGGTCAAACAATACTTGCGTTGAGGATGCGATCAATTAGGTTTTTCATGCACGCTTACAATGTATTAATTGAACCGTTATCAGGGCCGAAAAAAAAAAATGCATTGCGAATCATGTGCCTTGTCTGTAAAGGTATATGTACTTGTATAGAAACTTGCATTTACTGTACATGTACCTACATGGACAAAATTCCACGCGTGATGCGAGAAAGTTTCTCGCATACACCACTCTATGAATTTCACGCGAGATGCGAGGAATTTTCTTGCGTGGAATGTGGCGATTTTCAAACACGCGAGGAAGTTTAGTGTGAAATGCGTGAGAGTTGCGAGAGAATCTCGTGGATTTTAATCCCTTCCACGCGATTTTAAGTGTCACGCGAGAGCGTGTCAGATCAAGTCTTCACGTTGCATGTACTGTATTTTCTAGTCAAAAGAAAATGTATTTCGGTAAACAGTAATGTGTATTTTGGTATATATTCCGGTAGATTCCGGTGTATTTTGGTAGATTCCGGTAAATAAGTGTAGACAGGCCCGACCAGTACACAGACACTTTTAAGGGTGTTTTACCTAATGTTCAAGACTCAAACGTGTTCCAGACTACCAGATGGGGATGCAATTTAGGAAAGGAAGTGTCTGCTGACAACCGGTTGTCACCAGACTTTTTGGACCAAAATCGTCTGCTGACAACCGGTTGTCACCAGACTTTTTGGGCCAAAAACGTCTGCTGACAACCAGCCATATATTTTCTATTAAATGGTTTTTACTTAAGTTTCCTTTAGCTGAATTTATATCAATATGTTATAACTATAGCATAAATTTTCTCATAGTTAAGGCAAATGACTGTTTTTACTAGCATTCTTGCAGTTTTTGGCATTGTGTTACATATATATGAGGACTGTTTGTACTTCGATGTATGGAAACAAAATAATGTTGCCTTTAAATTCAGTCCTTGTTTATTGCCTGTTGTTGTTTGTGATATATTATCTGACTAACATTATCGCTCTGTGCATGATAATAATACCTATATATGGTCTGTCTCCCATTACAATTAAATCCTAGAATTAAGGTGTGAAAATCAAACAAAGGTGTTGTGTTTGTTTAGCAGATAGTTCTGAATGGCTTCTTAATGCATTTATCAAATTTGGTGCATCATATTTTATTCATATGATCTTTATTTATCCATCTGAAACATAAATGGCTCTTGTCATTGAGCATAGTCAAGTCACTCGAATCTAAACATTTACACCATAACATCAAGACCCCAGCATCCTCACCCTATCATATCCGGGTTTTAGAATTGATCAGCCGCGGTCCATGCTGGAAGAGATTGCTGCTTCATTTGATGTTAGTAAAATAAACTAAAACTTAAGAATTCAGGGGAAGTGTGTGTGTGGGGGGGGGGGGGGGGATTATGCCCCCGTGATGACAGTCAGGGGCATTAAGATTTGCTCCTGTCCATCTGTCTGTCCGTCTGTCTATCCAGCCATTCATCACACTTTAGGGTATAGAGTTTGTGTAATCAACTTCTCCTACAGTTTTCAATGGATCTTTTTCAAACTTTGCACACATGCTGTGGACATAATGAAGATGTGTATGTGGCCTTTTGATGGGGGTGAAATTAATTTTGACAGAATAACAGCATATTGAACTTAGTCATTTTGGGCATATTTTTGGCAGTATGGGGTATGGAGTTTGTGTAGCCAACTCCTCTGACAGTTTTTGATGGATTCTTTTCAAACTTTGTACACATGTTGTGGACATAGTGAAGATGTGCATGTGGCTTTTTGATGGCTTAAATTTTATTTTGATAGAATTATGGCCTATGGAACTTAGTCATTTTGGGCAGCCTATTTGCCTTACAGGATATGGAGTTTGTGTAATCAACTTCTCTTACAGTTTTCACTTGATCTTTTTCAAACTTTATGCACATGTTACGGACATAATTAAAATGTGCATGTGGCATTTTGATGAAGAATAGATTAATTTTGACAGAATGACTGCCTTTTGAACTTAGTCATTTTTGGCAGCCTTTTAAGCGTGCCTTTGCGAAGCAAAGGAGGGCTTATTGTATTATAGTATAGGGAGTTTGTGTAATCAACTACTCCTGTAGTTGTCTGTGGATTCTTTTCAAACTTTGTACTCATGTTGTGGACACAATCAAGTAAGCATGTAGCTTTTTGATGGAGCTAAAATAAATTGTGAGTGACAGAATTAAATTTTGATAGAATTATGGCATTTTGAACCTAGTCATTGACAGCACCATTTTTGTGCTTTAGTGATGGAGCTTGTGTATTCAACTCTTTCACAGATTTCAATAGAATTTTTAGAGCATTTGCATAAACATTGAAAACAAAATGCCAATATGTATGTTGTTTAAATAGTATTTGTTGATAAGAGACAATTTTGTGATGTATACAGCTGTGTGACAGGCACCGCATGTGGGCATCAATCTTGTCTTACAGACACAATTTTCTAGTTTGTTTTAACTCACCTGAGCCATAGGCTCAAGGTGAGCTATTGTGATCAGTCAATGTCCAATGTCCGTCTTGTTTTGTCCATCATCAACAATTTGCTTCAGATGAGAACTTCTCCGAAACTGCTAGGCCTAGGGCTTTGATATTGAAAATCTTCTGCTTCAGAAACACTGGGCTCAGATGCTTGATATTTGGTATGAAGCAATGTTTAGTAGACCTTTTCCAAGTTTGTTCAAGTGGAGACCCTAGGGTCCAAAATGGCCCTGCAGCAGGGGTTTTGGGTTCCAAAATAAAATATTCTTCTCCAGAAGTGCTAGAATCAGATGCTTGAAATTTGGTATGTAGCATTGCCTAGTGGTCATTTACCGACTAAATGTTCAAATGGTGGCCCTAGCGCCCCAAATAACCTGCCCCATGAGGTCCTGGGTTTGAACCACAGAAATACATATGAAAATATTCAAAAATCTTCTTCAGAACCACCGGGCTCAGATGCTTGATATTTGGTATGTAGCACTGCCTAGTAGTCTTTTACCAAGTTTATTCAAATGGTTACATAAGCCTCAGGGTTCAAAATGACCCTGCCCCATTGGGTCCTACGTTTGAACCATAGAAATGCATAAGAAAATATTCAAAAATCTTTTTAGCTCACCTGAGCCATAGGCTCAAGATGAGCTATTGTGATCAGTCAATCATGCCGTGAGTTGTGCCTTTTCTGTCATCAACAATTTGCTTCAAAGGACGTTGTCTCCTAAACTTGACCAAACTTGGCAGGAATGAACCTTATATGACCCTCTTTGAAAATTATTCAAATGGTTCTAGTCCATAGCATAACTAGGTCAAATGAGCTGAAATAGGTTTTTGGAATGAGAACTTTGAAAATCTTCTTGTCTAAAACCAAAAGGCCTAGAGCCTTGATATTTGGTATGTATCATCACCAGGTGGTCCTCTACCAAGTTTGTTCAAATTATGGTCCTAGGGCCAAAATGGCCTTGCCCTGGGGGTCAGGTTTTTACAAAGGCTTTTATAGGGAAAACATAAAAAAATCTTCTTGCCTGAAACCACTGGATGCAGAGCCTTGGTAATTGATATGTGACATCACCTAGTTGTCCACTACCAAGTTTGTTCAAATTATGGCCCTAGGGTCAGATGCCCTGCCCTGGGGGTCACATGTTTTACAAAGGCTTATTATGGTGTAGATATTTAACTTCATTATTGGTTTCCATTATCCATACATAAAGTACAAACAGTCCACATATATATGTAACACAATGACAAGAGTGCAAGACTTATGCAAGTAAAAATGGTCATTTTCCTTAACTATGAGAAGCTTTATCATGTTTATGTTACATTTTTAACATATTTATAACATATTAAAACAAATTCAGTTAAATTAAACCCTATTTAAAACCATTTAAATAGAAATTATATAGCCGGTTGTCAGCAGACGTTTTTGGTCCAAAAAGTCTGGTGACAACCGGTTGTCAGCAGACGGTTTTGGTCCAAAAAGTCTGGTGACAACCGGTTGTCAGCAGACCTCGCCTTTAGGAAAATCCTTGTGCTAAATATAGACAAAAGGTACATGTGAAAAAAGTCATCTGCGCATGCGCAGCGTAACGCTGTTGAGGCCATGCTATTTGCTGTATCAAACAGGCTTATTATACCAGTACGCGGACACCTTAGAATCTGAGTAAACTAAGATGACATTTATACGCTGCAATCCTAATTTAATTATTGATACATCTAGTTAACAAAAATGTATAAACAAAATAAAGGGTTGTTCTAATCAAGGTTAGCCCTTGGATATTGTTTTCTGTCGCCACCACTTTCGCCAAATTGATATTGTTTGTGCCAGATTCTTTAAACTTGAGCCAGTTTTTCGCAATATTGAGAATTCTTTGAAAATATCTGCCCCCACCACACACACATTCCTTTACTTGCAGATTACTGTGGTTGCTTAGACTGGTTTCAGTCTATTACATTACATAATCATTTTACTCTGACAATTGAAAGAGATTAACACTGCTAATAAAGCTTAAAATCTTGTTATTAAATCTTTTATCTGCCCTCTGTTTTTCATGAATTGTAGTCTCTTTTCACTATTCTATGTTTTAGGAACTTATCTCATTATAAATAGCCTAAAACATTTTGCATATCCTAATGATTATTTATTTCTAATTGTTTATTATTACTGTTCCTTTTTTTATTATTATTTATTTATGATAATTAGTTATTATTATTGTGAGACAATCTGGACCAGAAACTAGCTTTTGCAAAGCTAGTGCTTGAGAAGCTTTGCAAAAGCTAGTACTTGAGAGTCTCTCCTATGCTGTGTTGCCTCCTCTTACTATCGGTATCAGTTTTTTATTTATCCTCTTCATGCAAACCAGTTTTGTTTCAGTGAACTGAGAGTTGTATCATTGTTGTTGTAGACTAATATATAACAATGTTCAAATTCTATTTTGACATAAAAAAAACGGCATGTGTAAGACAGCAGAATCAAAATTTATATCGATAACATGTATAAGTTTTACACCATAATTTAATAAAGTTCGGATAAATGGCCCCGAAAAAATACTTAACGATGTTTGTGACAACTGAAGACATTGATCAGCCTGCGCATTCATGCAGTCTAATAAGACTTTCACATATACAGTCTGTGAGAAGTGAAAACACAAGTCTCTTAAACGTATTGCACATGTTGATTTGTATAATTGTGAAACGTGGCTTAATCGCCTTTTCGCATGGTCTACCTTCACCACATTCGTCGGTATGTCCTTTGAAGTTTTGTACCCTTTTTAAACATCAATCGGCAGGCAAAACAGTGTTGGGTGTCAACGATGTGTTTATCTGAGCTGTCAAAAATAATGCCATGAATATACACGGGGACAGCTACTTGTATTCAAGCTTACATAACAGGACTATGCATTGAGCCTTGAGGCATGAAGCGTCTGCTTTGTGTCCTGTCACTGTGGACTAATTGAGGAGCTGATTAACGGTAATTGACGGTGTTGATTAATGATTGCCGAGGACGTTTCTGATAACGTCAAACTTTGTCATACATTGTTTTTTTTTAGATTTTTTTTTCGCCTCTTGTTTTCGCTAAATCAATATTTTTGGAGCCAAAAAAAATATTTTATCGCATTTGGCGACTTTGGCGAGTGGAAGCGCGAACCCTGTCTAATTTCATATTGACACATGGCTGTTTGCTTTGCCTGTTTGCCGTAGCCAAAATGAAGCATCGATCATGATACCTGTCTGCATCAGCCCTGCAAATTCGTAACTGTGTTGTGTAAGTGTAAAAGCGAATGACAAAAAGATAAAGAAATGGCGCATTAAAAAAATGTTTCAAAGTCAGTAGAATTTGGAAAGTATCTTAGAGTTTTTTAACGCCAAAGACAAAAGTGTCCGCTTACTGTTAGTGTCCGCGTACTGGTCGGGTCTGTCTATTCCGGTATTTCTAGTAACCGGAGCTGGACTACTAGCTGGGGAATCGAGAATAGGTGTAACACGTCTTGAGTCAACAAAGTGTAATTTCAGAATTCATGCTTATCCTCCTTAAGGATATCCTCCAGTTTAGGGCCCTCTCAAAAACAGGACACCAAGAAGAGGGCCCTGTTGAGATAAAAGTGGGTGGGGAACTACTCTATTGCATAAGCCGTCTTCTTGACCAGCATAATTAACATTTTCTATTCTTGTAACAGAATTTACACTGTGTGCAATGATGATGATCACTGAAATCGTATTTCATATTGGTATGTTTTACACAAAAGGTTTGCTGAGTCTGACATTCAGAAGCATTTCATGGTCACAATCGGCACGTTCACTGCTGTCTGCTACAAATTTACCTGTATAGCAATTTCGAAAGAAAATAAATTGCAGGAGACAAACCTTCCTACAAAGCTTCGTGATAGTTCTAGCTTGCTGCACGCCAACTGTTCTTTTTAAACATTTTGTTGATATTCTTGAAGCCGACAGCATTTTCGCTCTCACTTCTTCGCACGCACGTGTGTAAAGTCTTAAACGCTTGCGTCAGAATACTGTTGGGTAAAACCTATAACTTATATAATGTGGGTAAGCTAAATAACCCGCATCCGTGTTATCTGCACATCCTTCATTGGACAACCGTAGATTTCTACTTAGACCCGCATCCGTGTTATCTGCACATCCTTCAATGGACAACCGTAGATTTCTACTTAGATGGTTTTTTAAGATAGTATCTCATATGTAAAACATCTTCACCAGAGTTCCAAATTAAGAAATAATTTTACAGTTGTATTTGCAGTGGATATCAAGAAAAGTAAAAAGATGGGCAATGATCAGGAATTAATACAATCAAATCCCACATTCCGCTCTCAAAACCAACAGGGAAAGAAGCACATACACACAGAAAGGGAAAAACAGAATGTATACTGTTTGGATCAAAAAGGAAACTTAGGAAAGTGAAGGATTTCCAGATTGTCTGCAATGACCACAAGATTGATTTTACAACTTCTGTAAAATATCTTGGTCTTAACATAAATAATTATGGAAAGCAATGGCTGTCTTAAGATCAGCATCTGCAAGTTTGTAGATGCACCGGGTAGAATATTTGATCGAATTCATAATTACATGATCAGATTAATAAATCATTAGGTGGTGGGGTCATAATATATGGTGCAGACAACAAACTGCTGTATGCATTGGTTATAATATTTGGTCGGAAAAGCATATCATCCAATCAGTTGCATACAGCAATTGGTGTTGGTGTCATAGTACTGGACGCAGGAGACATATTATTGTGAGTGCAAGTTACAGTATTTGGCTAAAATAGCAAAGTATTTGGTTCATTCATCATACCACTGTGTGCAATGAATATAACATTTGGTCCGCAGAGCATATTAAATCAGTTGCATACAGCAATTGCTGTTAATGCCATAAGACTTGACGCATGATACAAATTATTATGTGTACAAAGTTATAGTATTTGATTATTTCGCCATACCACTCTGTGTAATGAATATAATATTTGGTCGGCATAGCATACTATTCAATAAGTTGCTGACGGCAACTGATCTTGGTGCCATAATACTGGACGCAGGAGACAAGTTATTGTATGTACAGGTTATAGTATTTGGTTTAAACAACAAAGTATTTGATTCATTCGCCATATCATACAGTCAACTGCATACATCTATTGGTGTTTGTGTCGTGATACTACCCGCAACAGACAATCTACTTTGTGGTATAATCATAATATTTGATTTAAATACCATATTATTTGATTCGTTTGTCATATCACTGAATGTACTGACAAAAATATACAAGTAGAAGAGCGGTTTATTTGGTGTTCAAGATTTATCACTGTATGTGGTCACTTTTCAGTGTAGATCTAATGGTCTCTAATAGTCAACCGTAATGTCATAATATTTGATCGATTCTTCATATTGGCAAAAACCATAATGGAACTAAATGCCGGGAACAATTAAAAGCCGGTCTTGCAATCCGGTATCTCTATTTTAGGGCTTTTCAGATCCATTTTTGTACTATTCTGGAGCCACTCAGATTATGTAGAGGCAACACGAGTCATGAACCAATCGTAAACTTAGTCTTACTTACGGAAAACCCGTGAGTTGGTCAACTCGGCATTCAAAGGGGGTGGGGAGTGTGTGTGTGTGTTTGGGGGGGGGGGGAGGGGGGGGGGAACAGATATCAATGGAAAGCTACAGCTGTCTTAAGGTGCATAATTCCAAATTGCTGGCTGCAATAACTTTAATATTTGACGTGAACAACATTTCATTAGACCCACTTTACAAGACGACGGATTCTGGTGTCATATTACTTTGTGCAGGCGTCATAATATTTGACCAGTAAAGCATTTTAAAAGACCCGCTTTACAAGACAGCGGATTCTTGTGTCATAATACTTTGTGCAGGCGTCATAATATTTGGCCAGTAAAGCATTTTGATATATTGACGTTATAGGACATAGGATGCTGGTGTCATAATAGTTGGTTCGGATAGCATTATATTACATTAGCTTTCCATGTCACTGGATGCTGATGTCATAATAATGAATGTGACTGGCATATTATGATGTGCGATTGCTATAATATTAGATGTAATTTACAAGAAAAAGGGTGTTGTTACCATAATAACTGGTCAGCTGAGAGAATATTTACAGTGGATGCTAGAATGTTTGGCTCCCTAAAGATCTTACTGTACCAATTCAGCAAGACAATGAATGCTGGCATTTTGATATTGGCTGAAGCTGACAGATGTGTGTGTCCATTCTATATATATGTAGTGCATGCAACCTACATTATTCTGCGCCTTGATGAAACAAAGTCAGGAATAGGTACTTTACTTGGTGCTCCAAATATACCAATTCATGAAATAGATAGAACACGTAATGCATTTACTAGATACCAGGTTCAGCAGTACTTATTACTGGATGGTAACTGTAAACTAGTGATTGCATATAACATAACATTTATTTGCTTCATTGCATCATCATTTGGGTTCATTATAATAGTCTTTGAATATCTTGCAGTATTGGATCAGTTCAACATATTCTGTGCGATAGCCATAATAATATGTGCAAATGTCATAGCAGCAGCAGCGACATTCGGCAATGTCCGGTACCATGAATCGGCGATTTCCGTGATCGGGTATGAAACCCACCACCCGCACCCGCATCTGTGCTCAAAACGCATCACCGGAAATTTTTATCGGAGCTGTAGGATTCTTAAATACAACCTTTTCCTAGACTTTCTGTGTTATAAATACGGAAACTTGTACATGTATAAACAATATCTGGTAAAAAAAAATCTTTGCTAACGACAGCATATTTTGGACAACTCGGCATTCAAATGAAAAAAAAACACAAAAACACAAAGATATCAAAAGAAAACAATTAAACTTTGAGTCTACAGGATGATGTGTCTAGCCAGTCAACACGCTCAAGGGTAGAGTAGGGTATGGGTAGGGTAGGGCAAGGTTAGGTAGGCTTGGGTATGGTATGGTTTGGTAGGGTAGGGTAGGACCCAATTAAAATACAAAATGGCAAGGTAGACACAGGGTAGGGTAGGATAGGGTGGGTTGGAAGACACAGGGTAGGATAGGGCATGTTAAGGTTGGTAGACACAGAGTAGGGTAGGGCCGGATGTGGTAGGTACTGGAAGGGTAGGGTAAGGTAGGGTAGGGTAGAGTAGGGTAGGGTAGGCAGGTACACAAGGGGTAGCGTAAGAGAATTTAGGTAGGTACAAATCGCGTTAGAATCGGCATTGCAGCTAAAATTACCTTACAGGCAAACAAATCGATCGGGAAATATGCTTATTCATAACCTACAATCTGCTAAAGAACATGCTACTGGAAAGAATATACTCGCATAAAATAGCTAAATGTGTACCTGATTTGAATTCCAATTTCAAAATTTGAAATTTGGAAAGAAGGAAGTCGGTAGTTTTGTATTATTAATTTCGGTTTCAAAAGTAGATTTTCTTGGTACGCTTCCATTAAAATAAGCATTATTAAACGCAATTGATTTATCTTAGTAATTAAATTCGATTAATCAAAATTCAATTTGGAATTGAGAAGGTTTTGAAATACGAAACTGTGGTGAAATTATCTACCACGTGCTCTAAAGGATTTAGCCACGTGCTCTAAAGGATTTAGCCAACGTTTAAAAAAACGTTACGAAAACGTTGTGTCCAGAGAGATCGTATTCAAATGAAATCACGGATAAGAGCTGTCATTTCCCCTCTCTATCTCTTTCAAGACTTTTGTTATCTTAACCAGACACCTTTAGATTACCTATATTTACATAATTGAGAAGGCTCGTGCAGCTTATTTGGAATAAGTTGGTACCCATCGAAATCAAGGAAATACACATTTCAGAATAAAAAGGGGCATTAATTATGCAATAGTCATCAAAATGGCATGAAATGTGGCCCACACATTACATCACATATTCATGATATCGCCAATGGGATACGATTATTAGGACGGAAAAATATAACGTTGGAGCAACGTTCATAAAACATTGACTGCAACTATACCGTAGAGCGTGGAACATGTTCAAACGTTGAAATAACGTTTACTAAACGTTGGTCTCAAACAAACCTTCATACAACCAAACACAAACGTTGCGGAAACGTTTCTTGTTAGCTGGGCTGTCAGCAAAAACTAGGAAAAATTTATGTTCGGCTTTGATACTGTGCCACTTTGATTATTCATGTTCATCTTGGTATGCTGGCCTCAACAAAGGTTTGAAAAAGAAATTTAACGAGTAACTACACTTCAGGAACTGACTGAATCAGATCCCAAACCCCCCAACATCAAAGGGAAAGATTGACAAAGACATCCCAACAAACAATAAATTACAAGTGATAAGCCGAGTCAGCAGCTCTTTCCCAAATAGATGGCAACTCAGCTATCTTTATTGAACTAAATAATTTAGACCAACAGAAGGGTTACAATGGACTAAGCAAATTATACGAAAAACATTTAACAATTATTTTTACCTATTTCTATTTTTATGATAGAAGTGTTAAACTGAGAACACAATAAATTAAACAGCACCGAACATAAAACAAATGCAACCGCAACAAAAGTACCGCCTTGGGACGGTCAGTAATAACTACTGGGGGGTTTAAACCGGTTTTACTGGGCCCAAACCTTCACCCTCACCCTCCGCTGCGGTGCACACAATTAGTTGGTAGTTCGGTTCGTATGGAGGTCCCCTGACTCATCAGAGAGTCATCACGGTCAACAATTAAGATCAAGAAAAGACCGTGATGAAGCAAGGATGAGGACTCGACAGCCAAAACGTGTTGAGACACCCGGAGATCCCTGGGGCGTCAGCAACACCACTGGAGTACTGGAGCAAAAGAAGACCACCAGTTGAACCCCGGTGGGCCTAGAAACAGACAAACATCCGGCCCCAACCAACTAATATATAGCTTTATGTAGGGGCTATCATAGAGTCTGAACCCCGACCCACCGGCGTGCAATTAAAGAGGACAGCAAAGTTGTCAACCGTGATTGGGTTAACCACTAAGCATGCAGACTGTCGCATTACATCTATGTTATAGCCAATGCATTTAAATCGTATGATAATTTTCTTAAATTGATCGGGAAATTCTGTTTTCCCTACGATTTTGCGTAATTTAGAATAAAGTCATCAGATTCATTAATCAACTAGGACCTAGAACAAGGATCACTTCGGATATTCTGATGAACCTGAATTTACTCAATGTTGAAACTAGGGTAAAACAACTTATAGTAACAAATATATCGCAAAATAATGAAAAATTTTCTTTTCAGCCTGTATCGGATATTGAAACTCACAAGATCTTATCCAAACTTAATGTGAAGAAATCTACCGGTGTAGATAATGTATCTGCCAAAATCATTAGATCTTGTATCTCACCAATCAGTAGTACAATCTCCACTCTTATAAATACCACAATCAGCTCATGCATTTTCCAAATCGTCTAAAGGGAGCACAGGTACTATTTCCAAAGCTTATGAGAGGGTCATGCATAACCAATTTTGACAATATTTTCAATCCATATCTGGCTGCTTTTAGAGGTGGTTATGGATGCCAGTCTACCCTGTTGCGTTTACTTGAGGACTGGAGAAAGGCCTTGGACAACCATGAGTGTGCTGCCGCTTTACTCATGGACTTGTCTAAGGCCTTTAACTGTCTTCCCCATAACCTCTTGATTGAAAAGTTGAGAGCTTATGGACTATCACTAGAGGCAGTACAATTACTTAAGAGTTACTTGGATGGAAGGATGCAACAGCTGGGTTCTCATACCAGCTCATGGATGCAGATTATAAAGGGTGTGCCCCAGGGTTCAATCATGGGACCACTGCTTTTCAATGTTTTTATAAATGATATTTTTTATTTTGTTAATCAAGCCGTCATTTACAATTATGTTGACGACACAACACTTTATCTTTTATTCATAAAAATCTAGATGTTCTTAAAACAGTTTTAGAAGAAGAAAGTTTTATTCTTATTGATTGTTTTTTTTAAAAAAAAACATTATGAAAGCAAACCCAGACAAATTTCAAGCTATCTGCATAGGAAAAAGAGTTCACGACAACATTTCATCATTCAATATTGACAATGCAGATATTAAGTGTGAAGATAAGGTACGTAACTCTTTTAGGTATAAATATTGATTTTATGTTAAGTTTTGATGACCATGTGTCTGAAATGTGTAAAAAGGCATCATAACAATTAGCTGTCTTAAAGCGACTGGGAAGATTTTAAACTAAACAAGGGAAAATGACCATTTACAATTCTTTTATCGTATCAAATTTTAATTATTGCCCCATGGCTTGGCATTTTTGTAGCACTGCCAGCATGAACAAAATAGAAAAAGTTCAGGAGAGGGCATTGCGCTTCATCAATAACGATTTCACGTCATCTTTAGAAGAGCTGCTGATAACAACTAACACTGTTTTCTTACATGTAAGAAGGATGAGACAGATGGCATGTGAAGTTTACAAGATTGTTAATGATATTTCTCCTTCTTACATTAAGGACCTGATAACTATAAAAAAAATCATCTTATAATTTCAGGAGTGAAAAGCAAGCCACTCAGCCACAGGTGAAGAGTACGAGGTACGGTTTGCGGTCATTTCGCTATGAGGCAGCTCGGATATGGAACAGCCTACCGAACAGTATGAGATTGGCCGAGTCCTACCCTTAGTCAAGGAGACTGCTCCATACCTGGGATGGCCTTATTTGCAAATGTCCGACATGTTCTGTTTAAATTTTATGTTTGTTTTAAATTTCAGTTTTTTTAATTTTGAGACCCTTAGTACTTCCTTTGTGCTGCCATCCCCTTTCGTTTTCGTACTCAGGATGATTTATTTCATCCTTTTGGTCCACTTATATCCCTTTTCGCATTTCGTCAAAGGTTGTACTTGTGGGTACTTAATAACTTTTGTTCGTTTTGATTGTTTACATGTTTTGTATTAGCTTTGATGTATCTTAATCTGCATTTCTTAGTCTATCTATCCTGTTTTATTCTTGTCTTATCTGATCTTACCTTCCTATATGTATATTTGTATATTGTTTAATATGTAGTATGTTGCATGCTGTGATACTACGATTATGAGTATGTACATGTATATTTAAATTTGCATGACTGTTTTATTGCATGCATTTCTGTTGTTTTACTTTTGTTTGTCGAAGGAAAAGCCCTACTGAGCTTATGTTATTATGTTACTCATATTCGACAAAAAATAAATTTTCTATGTCTATGTCTATGTCTATTAAAATCATGTTCATAAGATCTTCAACAACTTGTGTCCTTCATACCTTCAAGAAAATTTTGTACCTTTGAGAGACGTACATCACCATAATCCTAGGTCTAGTGGGTACAACTTCTTAGTTCCAAATTGTAAAGGCGTCGAGGACTCAACTTTTTATTATACTGGCATCAAAGATTGGAATTCTATTCCTGAGTGGTTGAAAAAATGGAAAGCCCACAGAAATTTAAAATAGCCCTTAAGAAATATCTGATTGAGTATTGTTGTGCAACTGAGCAAGAGCTGTTCTTATATTATTGAGCATATAACATTCCATTTTTGTCTGTGATAGCAGTGCTAACAGCCGAGTTAATCACTCACAGTGCTATCATGCCTGTAGCGCACACACTTGGCCCACAGTATGCTCTGGGCACACTGTTCCTCGAGATACGGGGGTGGTTCGTGGAGAAGCTTGAAGTGACACTCCGGTTCTAGTTCCTTGACAGGTCAGTATGTGATGGCCTGCGGGTTCGCTCCCTTGGTCCACTTGTGTGTGTGTGACAGATATGACCATTGGTTTTGTCTTTCCTTGTCGAGCACTCTTCGGTGATAAAAATCTTCCCTTTTATAGAGCTTTCAGTGTTAACCGGTGCAATGTTTCATACTTTTCCGTGCCAAAGTCTTGTTCGTACCTAAATGGACCCCATTGGAAATAAGCCATTTAGGCTTTATGGGCTATCCATGGGTATTAAGATCGAATCTTTCGAATCAGTGAAAATGGTTGTGGGTGTTAGTTTTTTTACTTCTAGCAGCCTAGCTCATTCCAAAACTCCTGAAGTTCTAGTCAAATTCACTGTGATAATTTTATTTTTCTTAAATTAAATTCATATAGATATATACAGTGTGCTCTTAAATACCTCACTTGTTGATTAAGTTTTAGATTTTAAAATTCAAAAGTCGCTTTTAGATAGTATATGTTACTTTGTTAAATGATCTTAATTCCTGAATAAATCTTTATCTTAATCTTAATCTTAAAGTGACACAAGTTTACGAAAGACACGCACAGTAAACCGAATGAGCAGCTCTTTCCCAAACAGATGGTCATTTAGCTACCCCAATAACAGCATCAGCATCTATTTTTACTTATCTCTGCCTAGTGGGGATTTCCCGTAACTTTTTCACGGCGGAACAGGGGCGGCAGGAGAGGCGACCGCCACCTCAATATTTTCGGCGAGTATATGATTTTGTGTGGCTAAAAAACGAATACTCCAATAGTGGAGTATGCCACTACATCCTGGGCACCATTCACAGAATCAGATGGATTGTCCATGATCTATGACGAAACACAGAACGAAAAAACATAGAAAAGCCAGAACATAGAAAAGAAAATACATAGAAAGACTAAACATAGAAAAAAAAGATCGAAAAAAGATCGAAATAACATCGAAATAACAACGAAAAAATTCAGAAACATCGAAAATTTTATTTACAACCATTTTACGACAATATTTTTTTTCTTTTAATTTCGCAAACATATCTCCGGCCAAATAGATGGAGAAAATGGAGGTTCTCTCCAAGTCAGGCGCAAAGGGTGCAATGCATCAGTATCCGTATCAGCACTGGAATATTGTCGAATGTATGTCCATTCAAAGTACAGCGCAAACATAGAACGGCAAAGTCTTCCGTTTCATGTGGCAGAAGTGGTTTGATTTCCTGGAAGGCATGACGTACAGTATCGGGTGGTAGGAACGCAAGTGCCGTGAACATGCGTACCTTCAAGCTGAAATCAAGGTCGTCAATATACTTAGCTCGAAGGCAATGTTCAATGACGCATAGCATTGCCGAGCGGTCAAGTGATTATTGTTTTCACACTTATTGTTATATTATTGGTCGTTCTATTATTCGTCGATCTATTAAATATCCCGTCTATGTTTTGACTTATCTATTAAACAGAGCTTCTTCCCAAGACTGCTGTGAGCCAGACAGCTCTTAAAGCCTTCGAGAACCAGCTGGCCACCCTCACCTCCTGAATGCCACTCTCCACCACATTGCGAGAATACTCAAGTATTGAGGTAGGCAATAACTGAAGATGATGAAGTCGACAGAAAAATAAGAGAAAAGGGACACATTCATACTTCTATCTTCCTTTACATCTTAACCCCGGAGGAGGACGTCAGACGGGTTCCGGAAAACTAAGTGCTGAAGGGGGTTAGCTGAAACAAAAGTATAGGAAACTCAGGAAAGTGTGTGAGATGAGTTTGTACAGTGCGATGAAGAGTGTTAATATAGTTAAGCTACTTCGCAGTTTTGCCGTTACATAAGGAATGACACCTGTTGTGATTCGGCAAAACTGCGAGGTGTGAAAGTGTCCCATAAAAAACATATTTTGCCTGCAGACATAAATTTAAAGAGTAACTACACTTCAGGAACTGACTGAATCAGATCCCAAACCCTATCCCCAACATCAAAGGGAAAGATTGACAAAGACAACCCAACAAACAATAAATTACAAGTGATAAGCCGAGTCAGCAGCTCTTTCCCAAATAGGTGACAACTCAGCTATTTTACTGAACTAAATAATTTAGACCAACAGAAGGGTTACAACAGACTAAGCAAATTATACGAAAAACATTTAACAACTATTTTTACCTATTTTCTGTTTTTATTATAGAAGGGTTAAAATGAGAACACAATAAATTGAACAGCACCGAACATAAAACAAATGCAACGGTCAGTAATAACTACTGGTGGGGGGGGGGGGGGGTGTTAAAACCGGTTTTACTGGGCCCAAACCTTCACCTTTACCCTCCGCCGCGGTGCACACAATTAGTTGGTAGTTCGGTTCGTATGGAGGTCCCCTAACCTAATAAAGGATTAAAATGAAACTTTGTAAACGTGTGTCAAAGACGACACTTTCCCACCTGATTATCATCACATTGTAATAAAGATAAACGATGGCAATTTATCTAAATCATGAGTAAGGCAAGTCGGATATCAAGACCAAATGCAATTAAACATGGCGTGAATGAATACGTATCTATCGGAATGTGCAAATATGAGTCATCCATATTAGCCTGCGCATCTGTGCAGCCTGATAAGACTCTTCTCTTTTTGCTTATACCATGTATGAATCCTGGGGCATCTGAAACAGAGAAAGTGAAGGCTCTGATCAGTTTGAAGTGATGTACATATTTTTTTCTAATATATACATCACTTAAATGGTAAGGTACCTTTTCACCTGACAAGATCCAATTAATTTCTGAACACACATCTGTTCTGAATTTTTGAATAACCTCTAAATGAAGCTCAGCTAGGGGATATTAGTAAATACCACTTAAGAGTGTTGTTGAATATACAATTGTTTCCTCAACGTGTAGCCACTTCAGCTGTCTACATGCTTCCGACGCACGCTTCAAATAAAAGACAATTGAGTTTGATCCATAGTATGTTAAAGAGCGAAAATCAGTGTCTTTAAGGATTAGTTAAGAGACAGCTAGTCTGTAGCTTTAACAGTCCGCAAAGTTTCTTCAATATTGTAAATGAAGTTTTACATAAATATGGATTACTTACACTTAACGAGCTTATGATTTCAAGCCTCTCCAAACCGCAGAGGAAGAATTTGTCTACGAAAGCAGTCAGTTCATTGGACGAAAATTTTTGTTAAAGACATAAAGTCAAAGAAATCATTGAGATATCAAGAAACCCACGTAGGTAGAAACGATTCCAGTCTACAACAGGCATGTTCCCAGTGACCTTATCAACCGTATAAGCATTAATTTTCATGCTCACATTTCCTGCTACGCTCTGTAGTGTGACATCGATAGGTTTTGTCTCAAAGGTTTCGACCTGACCATTCAAGACACTAACCTTAACCCTTTCTGTTCTACCTTGAAGTCCTAACTCTTCTGCGACATATGCGTTCACGTAGGTTTTTGTGCTAGCGTCGTCTAGCAATGCATTGACTCTGAGCGAACGGTCTCCATTTATCAGAATGACTGGCACCGTGCGTAAACCTATGAAGTCTGGTTTCGTGCTGCTCTGCGCCACCATCGTTGTCTCTTGTGCTGTATCATTCCACTCCATTCAAGGAAAGTAGCCAGTTTTGCTGACACGTTTTCTTGCTCCGCACGCCTATTTTTCAAAATATCATTTTCCGGACGCTTTACTTCCGTGTTGTCTTTCACAGGTGACCTTTGTTCGACCGTCTTTTGCTTATGGAGTAGCCTATGGTGCATATCTGCACATCCG
Organism: Ctena decussata; assembly: GCA_963989385.1. NCBI lineage: Eukaryota > Metazoa > Mollusca > Bivalvia > Lucinida > Lucinidae > Ctena > Ctena decussata. The sequence goes on from OZ022498.1 coordinate 123,034,040, forward strand.
TCTAGTCCACAGGTTCGACTTTGTTGGCATGATTTGCCCTGATGGTCCTCGCCTAAGCAGCGAAAGCAAAGCTGTAGCCGTTTAGCGACAGCACACCTATCTCGAACGCTCCTCTGAGCAAATATCCGACAGCTCCATATACCATGCTGTTCTCCACATTCCCGGCAAATGAATTTTGACAAGCTCTGCGAGTCCTTTGTTTCTCCAAAGAAGGTCCTTTGATTTCCATATCTAGGTGCAGGTCGTGCTGGAGTATTATTAGCTATTGTGCCAGTGAACCCGTGAACTGTTTCTGAGGCAATTGTAATGAATTCTGCCTCTTGGAATACCCGCGTCCGCAAGGTCAGAACCGACTCATCCTTGTGATTCTCAAAAATACAGCGATGGTATTGAGTTAGCATTGTTTCTGGTAACTTGCGCTGTAGTTTGGTATAAAGTGAACCATCACGCAACTCATAATTTTGACCGGCTTCTTTTAGGTTGATCATGGCGATGTCAAGTAGGTCTGCAAACTCATCTACATCTCGTGCATTGCCATGTCGTATCTGTCGGAACTGCTCTAATTCTTCAAGATAGATCGCGATTTGCCGACGCTTTCCGCCATATTTCCACTCTAATCGGTCTTTAGCAGCTTCATATGCTGTGGCCGAATGTCCAAGACTGTCAATGACATTGAGAGCATCCCCGGATAGATATTGACGAAGCTGTAGTAGTTTATACTCCCCTGTGGCGGGGGCGCTGTCGATACAAGAGAGGAAAGCTGCCTTCCAGCTTTGATATTTTTCTTGTCGCCGGAGAAGGTCGGAATCTCCACCCGTCTGAGCTGTCGCCACATATCAAGCCCAATGGAAGGGACTGTGTAGCTCGCCGCCGGCTCGAATGACACAGCCTGTTCATTCATCCTGTTTTTAATACATACTGGGGTCATACTGCTGTAATCTCGCTGCTCTTCATGTTGATTTTGCATAGCTATGTCACTAGCGAACCAGTTCATTTTTCCGTCATTTCCTTGTTTTTGTTCTGATTCATACTCTAATCCTTTTTGCTGTGATTCAAATGCAGGGTAGGCGGACATTTCTTTAACGTTTATTGGTTCAGGGTCATGAATATTATTACTAGAACCGATAAGTCCTAACTTCTTGGATGTTTCTTGTAATCCTGACGATACTTCCTTTTGACATGTCTCTGAATTATCAGTAATGATTATTCTATCGAGGACTTCGATCGAGAGTATGTCTGACCTTCCATTCGATTGTTCTTCTTTAAGCGAATGAAGATAAAGCCTTGCTGCCTCGTACGCAGAAGTGAATTCCTCCTCTAATTTTTCCATCTCAAGGACGACCTTTTTGCTCTTTTCCGTTTCCTTATTTTGCATATAAAGTTCTGATAGGTTAGTCATCACATCCATTGCGCTTTCCAAAGAGTTATCCAATCTATCACAAGCCTCCTGTATCTCTCGACTGCTTCGAATGTCTTGATCTTCTACTAGAATTAGTAGCTTGTTTTTGGACCGTGTAAAAGTTGATTTAGCGCGGACCTTTTCTCGCTTCAACGATGTTTCCTGTTCTGTTTAATCCCCTGACGCCATTTTGTAAAAATCTATTACGAAATTTCCAAGATAAAATGCCTGAAACCTCGCTCTGCTACCAGTTTTGGTGTCTAGGTTTTCCCGATAATGGATAAATACCAAAAGACTAAAATCCCTTTGCGACAATCCATTTTAATACCAATTTATACAATTTTTTACTGAGCCCATATGATAAACGCGACTTCCATTTTTACTTATCCTTAGCAACTGACGTCACCGACGTGACGTTACTCCTACGTTTATGTAACGTCAAAATGAACGTCCAAACAGTTTCTTAACAGTTGGAACGCAAACCCTCGAAAAGCGGTGATTGTATTTACAACGATGGATACTTCCACATAAAAAATAGGCCCAAAAAATGGCGAACATGGTTCTTGACGAAATTTACCATTATTCTCAAATGTATATAGAGGCATTGATTATATTAAAATGATTAAACACATAAAAATGTTTTGCTAACTAGTATTAAGCAGGCTTTCTCAACAAAATTCAGGGCCGAAATTGCTCGAAATGCTAAAATATTCATCGTCAAAGTACAATACTCTATCTTGATTCTACCGAAAACTTGCATCAACATAAAACATAATTTACAGAAAGCTGAGGCTTTCTCCAATGCGCACACCCGTGCCATCGAAAACTTTATTATTTCTTCTTTTTGCATGTGAAATTTCAAGCAATATCGTTTTGGAACATTTTTAAATTGCAAAATAAAAGATGGCTTCTGTAGTTTTAACGCTCAGGAAACGGTCTTGCACGTGATATGAGCACCAGCAATACTTGCCGGACAGCCACAATTTAGACAGAAAATTGAGGTCGACAGCTTGTCAAACATTAGCTCAGACTGCTAAATACTTGAAGAGGAGAAAAATTACGGAGTACGTAGTCTGGCCTATGTTACTATTTCTGTATGTATTCTCTGCTCTTGAAGGAACTTTTTTAGATTTTAATTCAGTTAGCTAAAATAAACTACAAACTGGTAGATATTCCTTACCTGACTGCTGACCTGATTGGCATTGTACAAATCTGACGTTCTGCCACTCAAATTTGTGAATATAATATCCTTTTCTAATATTATTTATCTTTCAAACAGTGATCTGTTTTCTGTCAAATAAGTTATTAGGTCACTGTTATGACGTAATAAAAAATGACGTATATTGCCTCGAGCTAGACCATATAAACAGATTATACGTTGAACATGAGAAGTAAAGAGTTTCTTTCTTGTCGTTTTGTTTGAAATTTACGATCTGATTTTATAATTTGCTCAACAATTACAGAGAACATATGAGCCGCGACACGAGAAAATCAACAAAGTGGTTGTGCGCCGAGCGCAGACTCAGATCAGCCTCGGCATCAGCCTAGTCTACACAGAGTCTTCCCTAAGCGCTTTAAGGGTAGCTAAGGGTCTAAGCTACCTGCAGACAGCGAAGACTCTGATCAGACTGGGCGGATGCCCAGGATTATCTTAGTCTGCGCTGGGCGCACAACCACATTGTTGGTTTTCTCGTGTCTAGGCTCAAGTTACTTAGAAAGAAACAAGCCAGGTGTGGATGGAAGGAGGCGGTTGGTGACGAGGGTGGGGGTGGGTGGGGCCAGGGAAGTGGGGGAATTCGTCTTGATTGATGCCTGGAGTGATGTATAGGTCCCAAACATGACTTGAGCAGTCGTTGCTGTGACAGCTTATTCGTTCTCTCTCTCTCTCTCTCTGCCCGATTTGGTTTCATTGTTGTTATACACACTGAGATTCATTACAGTCATTTGAATCTTACCAACAGCAAAATCTGCTTAGTCTTACAAGACTGCTTCAGGATACAAAACTGTATATATAAGCGAAAAGCAAAACCCTGATTGGCTTGCAAGCATACTCTTTCCGTTCTGAATTAAGTTACGAAGAGCATTTCCTGTGTTCGATGATGAGCCTAAAAATGTGTCGGGGTGTGCGGATGTGGGAGGCGTGGGGAAAATTTGGAGGCTTGCTACGTGCCATACGACGTTTGGCACGTGGCACAAAAACATACATTTATTCCGTGGAAGCAAAGTACTGTTGTCCATGATCTTAAACTGTATACGAATAGCTCCACTTTGGCAAATTCCACATCCCGAATAAGCGTAAAGACCATTGACAGTATAGTGAGTATATTTAAACAATCTGCTTGAAAGTTGAAAATAGCGGGCGTGTGAGGAACTGTTGAAATACGCATGAACTTTGTATACTTATTCAAGCAACCGATCATTGCCTTCATTTAGCAAAATGTGCATGAACAAAAAAGCTACCAGCCAAGATCCATAATAGAATGCACACATGCAAGCTGTTCATCTTAACTTTTATAACATTTGTAGTGCAAGCTATCTTAGTCTTTGCTTGTTGCAGGTCACCCGTGTACTTACTGACCCTCAGAAAATACTACAGTAAGGGAAAAAGTGAAAACCTTCCCGCACGTCACCACATTTGGTAGCTTAGAGTGTTCAGATGAGATTCTGAAGGCCGCTAGCTCAATTTCTATCATTGCCTAATTAATGTATTTCGACTGTTGTGCTATTCGATTCGGAATCGACTGCCCAATTATTTAATTTCAGGACGCAGATGAAGAATAAGCCCCGAGTTGAGTATAAAGTGTACTGGATTGCCCTTTACATGTGCCTTCGGGACGATTCGTAAATGCAAAAATATCAAATCTTCTGGTGACCTGCAAGATACCCGGGCCTGCTAATCAACCGGACAATTACAATGTAACAATTCTAGTCGGCATACAAATGAAGAATGAACATGTTAAGCATTGGAAGGAACTGAAAAGAAATTGAGAGTGTACATGTAAATGTGTGGGCCTAGGGCAACCCTGTACACTTTCAGGGGAAGCATCTCGGCAATAATATTTTTGATTTATCCTACCTTTCCAATGGGAGTAAACTCTTTAAGGAAAGCATTTGCTTCTTTGGGAGCAAAGAATTTTTGAAGAGTCTCCCAGTTCAGGAAAACTAACAGGAAATTGATAAATTTTTGTATTGATAATACGTATACGATAATTTGTGCCAGTTATCCATGAAAACGTGTTGCGGCTGTATATAGAACCGCCTCGCTAAGACTACTCTAATGTGAGGCAACATCAGTCATTTTAATAGAGAAATAGGAAAACACGATCTGAATTATTAGTAAATGTTTTTGTTGTTTGTTTATATGTGACTGCATAACCGAAAGGGTTCGTAATTGGAGAAATAAATGTTCTATTCTATTCTATTATTTAATGTAGATCTACCCGTGTACCTGCAGATTTGTAAATGTTGCCCCCCCCAAAAAAAACAAAAAAAAAAAAACAAAAAAAAAAAAAACACTCAAATGCCTGACGAGTTTCTCAAACTTATACAGGCAGTGCAAAAACATCGCATGCATACAGTGCACTGCTAACCCTTCTCAAAGGCGTAACTGCCTGTACGCTAATAGCCAGGTGCGTATTGTAATTTTGTCAAATAGACAAAATTTCAACAGGTATCGCCATATTTGATGATTCTGGTATTTGTTAATTGAACAAGATTTCAATAGTGGCGGCAAGCAGACACGACTATATAAAGTATCTTTTGGGCCCACCTCTTATTCTTGCTCTCAAAGGATAAACATTATTGTGCGTAAAGTGTAATAACCCCTACACTCCTGCTACTAACCGTGCCACCAAGGGGGGGGGGGGGCATTCCTCATCCCTCCCAGGTTACTCACATACAACCGTTTATTTGACTTTTGAAATCAAGCGCGTGATCTGCTAATTAAAAAAAGAAATAACCGCTAACTTACCGTTCAATTATGAGGGGAAAGGCTTATCCTGAACGATAGCATGAACTGTACCTAAATGAACATCAATTGCTGATTGTAAGTCCGTCTTTTAAGCCATGATTATACAAACTTCTAATCGATTTAAAATCACGTCATAAGCTTGTGTTTACGATTTTCTAGAGCATAGAGGTGAGAGTTGACATTATTGTATCTGACAATAAAATATGAATAAAATGTATTTGCTTGACTGTTTTATTCGGTCTTGGTTGGAGATTAATCAGTGAGAGGTGTTACGTTTCTACGGACAGGCCGAACTGTGAGTTTGTTGTTGGCAGTGAACACTTAGCGCGTAAGGCTGGCATGATTTCGACGCCATTTTCGGTTTGTTTTCAAACCGAGTGGTCATATGTTATTTTGCAGTTTTAAAATGTTCCAAAACCAAATTTTCTGAAATTTCACATAATAGTAGAATATATATCAATATTTATCATGGCATAGGTCTGCGTTTTGGAGAAAGTCGAATAAGCTGTAAATCGTAACTTTTTGTTCACATGTTTGACGCTGACGTAAAGGGCACTGTTTCGTCAATAATTACACAGGCGGAAAAGGATGTCCTGGAATTATTTTAACAGAAATATTCAATAATGGAAGTCAGAAAAGTGCTCTTAAAATTTCAACCGGTGGGGCGTTTTGATTAATCTGTATGGTCGCGTTAAAGTACTATGGGGTTCGTCGATAGCCATTTTGATGGCGACAATTTCGAACAAAATTCGTTGCTATGGACTTGATTATATCCCTACTCCTTGGAGCTGCGTTCCAACTGTAAAGCTAAGCAAAAGTTCTGTACAACGCTGAGCTCGTTTTCATTTATATCTCATTTAGTCTTCTCTCCACGTGATGTAAACGACATCCAATTTGGAAAGTGCCGACTGTTTACGTCAATAAATTCAATGATAGTAATGATAATAATAGAATAAATATTATTAATGAATCCCTACTCTAAAGCTGTAAAGTTCGTTTATGTAATGTACTGAAGATATACTTCCTTTTAAAGTCAATTTTGACATAGATCTATCTCCGCCTAAAATCACCTCTATAGTGTTGAGTGATCAAATGTCTCATGTTGTCACACTCATTGAACGTCAAGTTGTGTGGTGGTACCACAGCGGTTGGAAATGTGAGCAAGGTTTGAGATTTCTCTGTAACAACATCGACCAAGCCATCAGATTATATGGCCAAATTCATCTTTATTTCTGGTTAGGGACATGTGACCTTACTTTGAAAAGTCAGAGAAATGGTTGTATATATTCAAATTTCGATCACGGTGCTTCCAGATTAATTCATGACATTGAAAAAATTGTGGAAGTCAGCAAAAATAAAACTTTCAAAGTTACATTTCTGGAATTCCCATATTACTCAATTAAAAACTGGAGCAGTATCCACGGGCATAGGAATCCTTGTTCATTTGATACCCAAGATGATTTGTTGAAAGATTCGTTGAAACTGGTGAATGGACACATCAATAGACTAAATATTGAAAATAGGGCACATAAAACCAACTTCACAAAACCAACTTCATAAAACCGGAGGGTGAGGGTGAAGGTTTGGGCCCAGTAAAACCAGTCATTGGCGAGGCTTTATTAGCCGAAACTACGTAGTCTGGCCCATGTACCTACTTCTGTATGTATTCTCTGCTCTTAAAGGAATTTTTTAAGATTTTAATTTTATCTCACTGCAGCTGGTGTTGTGCCGTGTGGCGGCCGTAAAACGTCTCCCCGTGCATCATCCATAGTGCAGATGATATTTTATTTACATCCTTTGAGATCAGAGGATAGATTCTGAGAAATCCAAAATTTGAGACGGATTATGACTATTATTCTAGATCATCGTCTTTTATATTATTTGGATCCTTTTGAAATTAACCAGTCTTTGAATCGACTGCCAAATTAAAATTAAGAAATGACAGTCTGCTTTTCTTCTGGTTTCGTCACCAGATATTGTCAAGGTCCCTGACGAGGCTTTATTAGCCGAAACTACGTAGTCTGGCCCATGTACCTACTTCTGTATGTATTCTCTGCATTTTGAAGGAACTTTTTAAGATTTTAATTAAACCCCCAGTAGTCATTACTGACCGTCCTAAGGCGGTACTGTCGTTGCGGTTGCATTTGTTTTATGTTCGGTGCTGTTCAATTTATTGTGTTCTCATTTTAACCCTTCTATAATAAAAACAGAAAATAGGTAAAGATAGTTGTTAAATGTTTTTTGTATAATTTGCTTCGTCTGTTGTAACCCTTCTGTTGGTCTAAATTATTTAGTCCAATAAAGATAGCTGAAATGCCACCTATTTGGGAAAGAGCTGCTGACTCGGCTTATCACTTGTAATTTATCGTTTGTTGGAATGTCTTTGTCAATCTTTCCCTTTGGTGTTGGGTATAGGGTTTGGGATCTGATTCAGTCAGTTCCTGAAGTGTAGTTACTCTTTAAAAATTCAATGTTGACCTACAAAGGCGTCGAAGCAACCGCGGGAGGAGAATGAAATAATCTCTATAAAGATAGCATACACCCAGATGCTTACTGAAGTAAGTGTAAATACTTTATAAATTAGAGAAGATTGTTATTAGTCAAGGTGTTTTTCATTACTCAGCTGTGTGCGAGGGCTTGGCCTCGCCATACCGCCATATACTACTACATATACTGCTATATAATGCCACAAACTGCTACATTTTCTGTGGAAATCATTGTTAGAACCGGTTTTCAAATTCAATCTAAAATGATATTCCCACATGTCCCGGTTGTGTATGAGAGCTTGTCGCCATACCACTTGAAAGAACTTAAACTTTAGGTATCAATAAATTATAATGAGATAATGAGAGAATATCATAATATTACATTAATTTCTATGTTAAACTCTTCAAAAAGGCATATGCTTAGCACAGAATAGTTTTAAACTATGGATGATGGCTGTCCTCGCCATGGTATGCTTATAAATGTATCCCGGTTGTTTTTGAGGGCTTGTACTAGCCATACCACTTTAAAGAAGTTATAAATATACACATATAAAAAGTCATAAACTTTTGGTATCAATAAACTATAACCAGAATATCAATAAACAATGATTAGAAAACAGCATAATATTATAAGATTTTTTGTAAAATTACAGGTGAGGGCTGTTTTCGCCACAATATATTGATAAAAGGAATCCCAATGTTCAAGTGTTAGCAGTCCTATCAAAACAAAATGAGCGTTAGACAGGATAATAAACGATCAAGAAAGTCATTAAGTGATACTAACAGTTCTGGTTATCTGTGCCAAAATGTGATTCGCCAGTGGACCAAAAGGCAGACTTACAGGATGTAAAATGGCTTTTTTGTACAAAATTTTCCAAAATTAGTGATCAGATGTATGATACTCTCCCACAGCAGAGCCTTCAGTAATAGGTACCGTTATCTTGGCTCTGCCCATTATCTCACTGTGTACTGCGATTTCATAACTGCTCTGGGTCAATATTTACACAACATGTTCTGAAAAGTAACATCCTTTGGAAGCAAGGAACACACCAAAGAATAAGTATTTTATCCAATCAAATGTCCTTTAACAAAGGTCTTGGCTGACTGGAATTAAAATAGTTAATACAGGCTTCCACAACGGGTCCCATTCCAATAAAAGAAACACATTATTACTGTAGCATGAAACATTAACATGTCAGAAAAGGTACTAGCGTAGTTCTTGGTTGAAATACGCCTTTGCAGATAACAAGAAATAGTAAAATTATTTAGGCAGAAGGAGAACAATTGAAATTGCAAGTTTGCAGCCGTTTTTTTTTTCACTAGATGCTGTTTGAAACCAATATTTGAATAAGCCAATCAAATTTTGTCTCATTCAGCGCTCAGCTGAACCTTATTCTTTGTTTGCACTGTCTCTGCAGCCAGTGGCTAGATTAGGAGGTCATTTTATGGGACATTGTCATAAAATAAATCAGCGTGTATTTGAATCGTCAGTGGAAAATGTACATGCTGACTAGTGAGCGTATTGTATGAGTGTTTCATGGCTGGTGAATTAGGTTATTTTCACTGGACATGCAGAAGTTCTCAACCCTTAAAAACATTGCAGGAACACTGCAAGATATTCAGAATAAAAATGACCGTCGAATGACGAATAAAGAAAAAAGAATCGAAAAGTTAGAATCAAACACCAGAAATGAGGTAGCATTACAAATAACAAATATGAAAAGTAGTAATATAGATTCTATAAAGGGGAATATCCTTTCAGTGGTAGATCAAAGGAACAGAGATTTAGAAGATAGGAAAAGAAGAGAACTAAATCTAACTTTCTTCTGAATCCCTTTTGTATGAATAGTTTATTTCCATGAACTGTATTTGTATGTATCTGTATTATTTGTACAAATGAATAAAGTTTAAACTAAATCTAACTTTAAGTCGGTAAATAGCTATTCAAACACGGTAAATAGCTATTCATAGCTAATGTTTTATATGTTTGTAAAAGTAAAAAGTATGCAAAGACCAGGAACTGAAACAATCAAAATCCAAATCCAGCCCTCACACCATAGTTGGAAACAACTAAGATTACAAATAATCAAGATACAGAGAACATATGGCCAACCGAGTGAGCAGCTTGTTCCCAAAAGGTGGCCACTCAGCAACCCAAACCGAACCAAAAATGATAAGAACATACATAAGGTAAAACATCACAGAAACTCTGACACCAAAAACAGGCAACAGAGAACCACAACAGAACTTCCGCCTTGGAACGGTCAGTAATGAATTACTGGGGGGCTTAAATCGATTTTACAGGCCCAACCTCACCCTCAGTTTCTGAAGTGGTACAAAACATTTAGTTGGTTGTTCGGTTCGCATGATAACCCTCTAACTCGTCAATGAATCATCACGGTAAACACATAAATCAAATTTCAACACCATGAAGAAGCAAAGACGAGGACTCAACAGATACAACGGGCCGTCTGACAGGTAACCCTCCGACTATAAATAAAGTTTGTATTGTATTGTATTGCTATTGTATAGTAAAAGCGACAAACAACACATGAAACAACTAAGAAAGACCAAAACAAAAGTGTCGACTTGGGACGGCAAGCAATAAAATTACTGGGGGGGGGGGGGGGGGAGGGGGGGCTTAACCGGTTTGCGATCAAGCTCTTGGTCCTGCTTTGGTTTGTCAGACACTTAGTTGTTCGGTTTGCGTGGAGATATGTAACTCATAAGTGTAATATATCTCAGGAACATAGAAATCAAAATAAAAACTAAGATATTACATTTTATGAGAAAGGACTAAAAAAATCTTTGTCAATATTCAATAGGCCATCCAGAAAACGAGAAGTAGAATTGAAAGCTTCAAAAAGCTCATGCAACAATTATAATAATTATATTAAATTCGACAACAATTATAATGATTACAAAGCTGCTAGAAACAAAGTAACATATGAGTTAAACATGCACAACATGCATGAAAAAGATCTGCTTCCAAATGGAATTAAGTACGTTCAAAATCGAATATAAAATCATTAATGTCTAAGCTGCAAATGACCAATAGTTCTTTGAGTTCAAGTGATCAAGAAACATCTACAACCCTAAACAACTGTTTAACAAGTGTTTTTCGGCCAAAAAATAGATAAATAATTGCCAGATTTCCCAACGCGACCATACAGTTCGTCCTTAAATGACAGAGACAGAGCAGTACACCATTTAGAAAAGGCTATAAACGTTTCGAAACCCAGCTCGATAATTTTCATCCTAAATTCCTTCAGGACATACACCAAATTAAACTTCCATGAAAGTCATATTGAAGAAATCCTTAAATGAAGATAAACCCCCATAAATTTGGAAAACTGCTAATGTCAGTGCTATTTTTAAGAAAGGAGAAAAGCAAAAAACCTGAAAACTATCGCCCTATCGCCCGATTAGTTTGACATCTGTCCCAGGGAAAGTAATGGAAAGGATTATTAGAGATTCCATAATAACACACACGACAGCCAACGATTTTTTTTAATATTCAACACGGCCCCGACAGCTCAGTGGTAGAGCGTCCGCTTCGGGACCGGGAGGTCGTGGGTTCGAATCCCGGCCGCGCCATACCAAATTTAAAGAGTAACTACACTTCAGGAACTGACTGAATCAGATCCCAAACCCTATCCCCAACATCAAAGGGAAAGATTGACAAAGACATCCCAACAAACAATAAATTACAAGTGATAAGCCGAGTCAGCAGCTCTTTCCCAAATAGATCACTTCATCTGTGAATGGTAGGACTTTTTCAGTAATTAACGATTCTGATTTGGATTGAAAATCAGAGAATCTAATATATGTTTTAACTTGAAACACACAGAACTGTAATATGCAATATGTTGGACAAACTTGTCGTAAGCTGAAGACTAGATTTGGTGAGCACTATCGTAAGATTTTAAAAGCTAAAAAGATAGATACTTTTCTATACCAACATTTTAAGCGTACTGGTCATTCTCCTGATAATGTTTCAGTACAAATATCTGAGAAGTTGTCATATGATCATAATTCTTCTGCTCGATTCAATAACATAAAAAGATTCGAAACTGAATTAAAATGGATAAAATTATTGCAATCAGCTTCTCCACTTGGTTTTAACGATAACATCTATCATGAGGGAAATATCTCTAAAATGCCAGATTTTGATGTGTTTTCTCTTTTAGAAATTCGAAAACGTAAATCCAGATCTCATGGTATAAGACAAAAAGGAAATGATAAACGTAAAAGATGTGCTGCCAAAAAATCTAACACTTCTCTTAATGATTTATCAACAAAATTATTGGAACATGGCCGACATGCTATGCTTTCAATTCTTAGTTCCCTACCCATTCCAGTCTTACGCAAATTGGATATAGAGGCTAATAGGTTTTACGATAGAAATCACCAAATGTACGAAGCGGCACTTCTAACTAGATGTTATACTCAACACGCTCTCCGTCCACTAATTGATTCTGAAATCAATCATAAAAGAAATTTCATTAAAATCCCTTTCATTAACAAAGGTATTGACTTTATAGATTTACCTAGTATATTTCAGGATAAATCTGTTACATCTTCCATACCTGATTATTTCCAAAATTCTGAACCGCCTATTATTTGTTATAAGTATAACAAACCGATTAGAAGTATCATATTCAATTTCAATAAACTTGTGTCTGATCTTGACATCGATGCTAATACTCCTCATTCATGAGATTGTAAAGATTCCAAATTTATTTACCCATCAGCAGGTCATGTTGTGACTGGAAATTTGAAGATCATCCCGGATTCTAGAATTCGTAACATTGTTTCTAAGGGTCCTAAGTATAGATTCCCTTCCCATATCGATTTCAACAGATGTAGGGAAGAAATTGCATCTGCATTAAATGATTTTGGTAATCGTTGGTGTAAACGAGAGGGTGTTGAAAGTAACGCTTTAAAGAAATGGAAACTAAGTATCTTTAATATTGTGGATAAACGTATAAAGTTTTATTCACACAATACTAATCTTTTACCTCCTAAGCCTAAATCTTCCTTTAGATATTTGAAGCAGGGTATCCAGGATTTTCATAGGAAGTATGTTCTGGTTCCTGCTGACAAGGCCGCAAACAACATTGTTGTTGTTTGTCGGATGCACTATATTAACACTTTGAAGCAGGAACTTAACGGCACCACGGCTTACGAAGAGACTTTTACAGATGAGAAGACTGTCGTTAATAGCCACTCAAATAATTTGCCTTTAAAGTTTGCTGTAAACGTTAAGGAACGCCAAGACAAACTTCCTACGATGTATTGGTTACCTAAGCTTCACAAAAAACCGTATAAAGCTAGATTCATTGCCAACTCTAGCTCTTGTACTACTACAGAATTATCTAAATTATTAACTTCTTGCCTCACTGCTGTGAAATCTCGTGTCATTTGGTACTATGAGACAGTGTATGAGAGGTCAGGGAAAAATATGTTTTGGTCTATAAAAAATTCTGGTGAGGTACTTAGTAAACTGAAGTCAAGAGGGTTCCGTGCGACTTGTTTGTCCACTTATGATTTTTCTACTCTTTATACCACATTACCCCATAATTTAATAAAGGAAAAACTTGTTGATTTGATTGAGAGGGCCTTCAAAAAGTTCTCCAAAAATGAAGATACCCTTTATATTGCCTGTAACGATAAGAAAGCGTTTTTCACTTCTACTGACCGTAAAATATATAGAGGATATAGTCTTTGGTCATGTCAGAATGTATGTGACGCCTTATCATATCTCTTAGATAATATTTACATCAGATTTGGTAATAAGTTATACAGACAAATTGTTGGTATTCCGATGGGTACAAATTGTGCTCCTCTTGTGGCCGATTTGTTTTTATTTTGTTATGAAAGAGATTTCATGACTTCTCTTTCTGTTGATAATCAAGCTGATATCATTGAGGCATTTAACTCAACCTCTAGATATTTAGACGATCTTCTGAATATTGATAATCCTTATTTTGAAAGCATGGTTAACCAAATTTACCCACCTGAACTTAAATTGAATAAAGCTAATACTTCAGATACCGAGGCCCCCTTTTTGGATTTACATCTATCTATTTCTAACGGTTTTGTATCTTCTAAAATTTATGATAAACGTGATGACTTTGACTTTGATATAGTTAATTTTCCATTTTTGGATGGTGACGTTCCACGTCGTCCCTCTTATGGAGTGTATATTTCTCAACTTATAAGATTTGCTAGAGTGTGTAGTCATGTAGATGACTTTAATGCTCGTAATAAATGTTTAACTGCTAAACTTCTTCAACAGGGCTATCGGTATCATAAGCTTAGAAAGGCTTTTTCTAAATTCTATCGCAGACACCATGAATTGGTTTCAAAATTTGATGTCGGATTAAAATTTCTTTTACACCAAGGCCTATCGGAACCAGAATTTTATGGTGACTTAGTAAACAAATTCAAAAAGATTAAGGGTAGGACTGATTTTTCTGATCAATTCCGAAATATAATAATACGTCACAAACGTATTGGCTATAATTTAAATGTTATGCGACAGTCTGCATGCTTAGTGATTAACCCAATCACGGTTGATAACTTTGCTGCACTCTTTAATTGCACACCGGGGGATCGGTCGTCAGACTCTATGATGGCCCCGACCTAAAGCTATATATTTTAGTTGGTTGGTGTTACGAAATGGATCTAATCGTCCACTATGTCGTCGAGATTATTTTAATCCTTTCAATCAGTAAGGCTACAGTTTTTAGGGTAACTGTGGTAATAAAACGTTTACGGAAATTGTGACTACGTTATGCATGGGTTGTTTGTGAATACCTCTCGTGGACAGCATATTGCATGATTTTAAGGTGAATACCTGCACGAGTCTTTTGATTGTGGAAAGCGCTTTGCATGATTTTAATGTGAGACGCATAGTATTTATACGCCTATCTTTTAATGAAAAGTTAGACGTGGCTGTTTAATTCTTGATGGATGTTATATTGTTGTGTGCCCAGATTCTGTGTTAAGACCTAGAAGGGTAAGATTTTATTATATTTATTTAGAATAGTTTGGCTAAGAATGAAAAATGTGACTTCTGATTGATATGGTATGATTATATGTGTCGACTGATTTGATTTTGTTGGCAGTGATCAGGCTGCGCATGTGTCGACCGATTTTGTTAGTAAGCATGCTGCGCATAATATTTGTATATTAGGAAGTTTTGTAAATTTCGGAAATAGTTTATATCACTGATGTTGGTTGCAATGGTGTGCGTCTATTTGACGTCCAGTGACGTCAGTTGCATTCATGTTATTCATGTGACGTCAGTTGCATTCATGTTATTGCGACGTCAGCACTTTTTATATTAGTTTCACGTATACGTGGCCTATAGAAGTAGATTGATTTGTAATGGAACTAATTTATATACTCGTGACGTCAATTGACGCCATAGCATGCACCGAATTAAGGGTTTTTTCCATAAGTTATAATGGTAGCATTTGGTCATCATGCGTTTGATTTGCCTTCATTAGACGGCGTCATATGGTATAACATCATTGATGTCATGATGTCAGATCAAACGTTATGATCCCAAATGTGTGAGAAACGCTTATTCAGCTATTATATTCTATGGCAAATGGTATTACGCTTAGTTTAAAGAAATGAATTAAAACATATGCGAGTTAGATTTTGGTCAATCAATTTAATGTAAATAGGACATTGTTTAGATTATTCATGTTTTATGTTTAGATTATTCATGTTTTATGTGGGGTATGTCATGGTAATGCCTGTTGACGTCAGTATACTTCTTGACAATGTTTGACGTCAGATCCTTCGACGCACATGCGTAGTAGGATCTACGTTTCTTCATTGGCGGAAGTGGTAAGCACACTTTTAGCTTAACATCGTGAGCGCGAGTCGTGTCTAGTGACACGGCTGGCGTGTGCACGTTATGCTCGGCATTCGCCGAGGGCGTTGTATGGTATTTCCAAGACAGGCCCAAGTCTTACGCATTGTTATTATGTAGTTACAATGTATTAAGTGTAAGTTCGTTATTTTTAGGCACATCAAGTCCGGCAGTCAGCTGTTAGGGCTTAGAGCCACGTCTCACCTGGAGATGCGATATACGTCTCCAGGTTAATATCAACCCGGGTAGAGGCAGTTACAACGCCGTTTGTGCAAGGTTCCCAAGCAGAGGCGGGAAGCACAAAATGTAGGCGGAAGTGGTTAGCACAGTTTTGCCAGATTCTGTGATAAGATCTGAAGGTCACATCAAGTGTGGGACAGTGTTCGTCCACTAAGGTGTTTTAATATATATAGACTGGTCCCTGGTACGATCCAGGGAGCGACCAGTATATAATCGTGCACGTGTTTATATGAGTTGGTGTTCCTCATGATATATGGACTGGCCCATGACATGATCCAGGGAACGACGAATTGAAGTCTACCAACATAAGGCCTTGTTTTTTTGTATGAGCTCAAACTAACGTTTTTTGTCCTTTGTGGTTTCCTTTAGTTCATGGCGCTGAGCCGAGTACGGTGTTGACGTCAGACGGTAATCTAGTTGCGTATTGTACGCAAATCGATTACAGATTTGAAACAAACACCTTACTTGGGCCAGCGACATGAACTGATATGTGTTGTATATTATTGTAATTGTGACAGTTGTAAATTGTATTGTTGTATATAGAATTTACATTATATATAAACTTAAAAAATTCTAACGTTGTTAGAGTTTCCTTGTTAGTGTATTACACTAGTAGATAACCCTTTAACCGGAAGTCACCCTCCGCCGTCCTGGCGACGCATAAGGCTCTACACCCGTGTCGACCGTGTGTAAAACCTTCTGCGTAACATGGTGTCAAGAAGTAACGGGATTTGACTTCTGGTTAATATCTGCCAGTGTAAGACATTGACAATATATACAGAATCTAGGCACAATTTTGTCAGACATTTTTTTTATTATTGACTTTCTGATTGTTCTTTTCTAAGGTGACGTAAGGCTGTGAATTTTAGGGGAGCAATTTTGCCACTAAATTCTTTGTAAATGTAACCTACACTCAATTAAGGTCAACTATCCTTATTCCCTGCGTGATGAAGTGCGATAGCCCATGCATTAATTTGTGATAAAATGTAACAGGTTGCATATCTGAGTGGGGAAACTGAGGTATATAGACCTGAATTGTCTTGGCACGGATGATACATATTTAGTTTTAAGGTCCGTTTGAGTACCTTGGCACTGCTGTTGCATGACAATCTGTTAGTTTATTAACTTAAACGTTTTGTACGTTGTGTCGTAACCGTTACTGAGGTCCATTTTATGTCCTGATTTAGTAACGTAGGTCACTCGTAACGTTATATAATATCGTTACAATGAATTAAACCTAATAGCGGAATCTTAAGTTTGATTTACCGTTGGTATCTAATATGGTTTTGTAATGTAGCACGTACAGTTGTCGTGTCAGTGTTAATACGTTGCGTTACATACGTTACGTTTGTATATCCGATACGCTAGATCAAGTTGGGCGTAATTGTATGTGGGTTATTTACGTCATCTAATTACGTCATCTAATAGTGAAAAGTAATTCTCGGCAAAGTCAACGTCAGTTTATGACGTCATTTCCGGTCTGTTATGAACGTAACTTTAATGGCTACGTCCAGATCGCGAGTATACTAATTAATCAACGTTTTAGTTGGATTAGTTCGTTATTATTGTTAACGTTTTAGTTAACGTGTGTGACTATAAGTGAACGTCGGTTTCAGTTAAGTTAACGTGAGCATTACGTTAAGCGTCATGGATCAGTTAGTTAAGACGGGAAGGGAGTTAGGTTATGAAGGGCAGGCGTTGCAGGAATTTGTAAGGCAACAGCAAGAGACTGAGAGGGCAGAAAGGCACGCGGTAAGGGCACTTGATAAAGAAAAGATTGCGCAGGCCGATAAAGACAGGGAAATTGAGTTAGCGAAGATCGCGGCGGAGAAAGAAAAGCTTGCGCAGGCCGATAAAGACAGGGAAATTGAGCTAGCTAAAATTGCGCAGGCCGGTAAAGACAGGGAAATTGAGTTAGCTAGGATCGCGCAGGCCGAAAAAGATCGGGAAATTGAATTGGCTAAGATTGCGGCGGATAGGGAAATCGAGATGGCGCGAATTGAAAGCATAGAGCGGCAAGCCGAGAAAGATAGGGAAGCTAAGTTGTCTCAAGTCGAAAGCGATAAGGAAGCGAAGTTGTCGAGCGAAGTTGAGTTAGAAAAGTTGAAGTATAGTTTTGAATTGCAGCAACGCGAGTTAAAGAATCAGATAGATTTGCAGAAGGTAACGTTTAGAGTTGAATTAGAAAAACAGAAGGCTGAAAAGCTAGCGCATGCGCGAGATCCCAAATTACCGTATTTTGATGAAAGTAAGGACAAAATGGATAGTTACCTATCAAGGTTTGAGAAATACGCGACGGCGAATAAATGGGATAAAAACGTTTGGGCTGCATATTTAAGCGCATTACTTAAAGGTCGCGCGCTTGATGTCTATGATAGATTGTCTGTAGATGATGCAGCGGATTATGACAAGTTGAAAGATGCGTTGTTAAAGAATTTTGATATGACTGAACGCGGATTTAGGAAGAAATTTCGCTATGATAGGCCTGAAAAGTCCGAAACGTTTATTCAGTTTGGTAGTAGACTTAGGTCGTATCTTAATAAATGGTTGAAAATGGCGAAGGTAGACCAGTCTTATGAATCTGTTTGCGATTTTTTCGCTAGAGATCAGTTTTTAGAATCTTGTAGTAAAGAACTGTATGTTCATTTGAAACCGAAAACATTCACGAATCTAGGTGAGATGGCTAGGGAAGCAGATTTATTTGCAGAAGCACGTGGCGGTGTCTACGCTTGTGTTAATAAGGGGCAGCGTGATAGTAAGGGCGTAACTCAGAGTAGATCTGATAATAAGCCGAGTGCGAAGCCAGAGATAAAATGTAGTATTTGTGGTAAGGGACATTTAACATATAAATGTTTTAAGAATCCCGATAGGAAGCAAGCATATAGTGCGGAGGTAGGTGCAAGTGCAAGCGGGTATAGCGGAAGTAAGGGGAGTAGTTATGCACCGAAAGATGAGACACAAAGATCACAGAGTAAGAGCGATACTGTACAGACGAAGGGTAGTAATTCAGATCGTGGCCGTGGTCGGGGTTATTCCCGCGGACGTGGTCGGGGCGGCGGACATCAAATGAGCTTTTGTAAAACTACAATGAATAGGTCTCATGAAATTGAAGGTCTCTATAAGAGTAAGGAAGAAAGTCCATTAATCAATGATAACGTGGATAGGGAAGGTGTCTGTTACTTTTTAAGGTCGCGATTACCAACAGCGCAGGGTACGGTTAATGGTAAAACAGTTGTAGTTTTAAGGGACACAGGTTGTACTGGGTGTGTCGTTCGTAGAAACTTGGTTTCTAATGATCAGTTACTTGGTAGAGAATCTGATGTAACTTTGATTGATGAATCTACCCAAAGGTATCCCTTAGCAATGGTTGACATAGATTGTCCATTTTTCACTGGAAAAACTGAGGCATTGTGCATGGAAGATACATTGTATGACCTGGTTATTGGAAATATTGACGGATCAAAACTTCCCGATATGTCCCATTTTGCAATGGCGGCAGTGACTAGGTCACAAGCTAAGCAAGGTGAAGAGGTCTATAGGAAACTTAAAGTTCCTGATCAAATTATTGCTAGTGATAAGGAGGCATTGAAGCAGGCCCAAGTTGTTGACCCTAAATTGAATGGCATAAGGCAAAGAGTGGAAGCTGGGAATGTGACTATTAGTCGTGGATTGAACCGAGGTGAAACTAAGTTAATCCGAAAGAAAGATTTATTGTATAGGCAGTTTACTAAGGGAAACAAGGTCACTTTGCAACTTATTATCCCTGAAGGTTTTCGTGAAAAGGTGTTAAGATTGGCACACGAAACCTTGATGTCAGGTCATTTGGGCATAAAGAAAACTATGGATAGAGTGTTAACTGAGTTCTTTTGGCCTGGAGTTTGTGGTGATGTGGCAAGGTTTTGTAAATCTTGTGACATATGTCAAAGGACTATTCAAAAAGGTCGTGTCACTAAGGTTCCTTTAGGAAAGTTGCCACAGATTGACACACCATTTAAACGAGTCGCTGTTGATATAGTTGGACCGATAGAACCTCGTTCTGACAGGAAATCCCGCTATATTTTAACAATGATAGACTATGCGACGAGATATCCCGAGGCGGTAGCGTTACCCGGCATTGAAACGGAACGCGTAGCCGAAGCGTTAGTTGAGATGTTTAGTAGAGTTGGCATACCTGATGAAATGTTAACAGATTGCGGAAGTCAGTTTACTGCTGAAGTTATGAAAGAAGTAAGCAGGCTGTTATCACTCCAGCAGTTAACCACGACGCCGTATCATCCTATCTGCAACGGTCTCGTAGAGCGTTTTCACGCGACGTTGAAGCAAATGCTACGTAGGATGTGCGCAGAACGTCCAAAAGACTGGGACAAATATCTCCCAGCACTACTGTTTGCAATAAGGGAGGTTCCGCAAGAGTCATTAGGGTTTTCTCCGTTCGAATTGTTATACGGACGTAACGTTAAGGGCCCTATGGCAATATTACGTGAATTATGGTCTGAAGAGGTACAGGATGAGCAGGTTCTGTCTACGTACCAGTACGTAATTGAGTTGAGAGAACGGTTAGAGCAGACGTGTAAGTTAGCACATGATAATTTACGGAAAGTACAAGTAAAGCAAAAGGCTTATTATGACAAACGCGCTAGGTCGCGTAAATTTAACGTGGGAGATAAAGTACTGTTATTACTGCCAACTGACAGTAATAAACTGTTATTGCAGTGGAAGGGTCCATATGAAGTAGTAGAGGTGGTGAATAGAATGGACTATAAAATCGACGTCAATGGTGTCGTGAGTACATATCATGCTAATATGCTGAAACAGTATGTCGAACGTCGTAGTGTGCCGTCACATTGTTTATTGTCGACTGAGACTACAGAGTCGGTTGATGACGATGGTAGTGATGAATTTTCTCTTGATGATTGTGCTTTTCCGACAGCTAAAGAGCCGGAAACTTATAACGACGTCAGTATTTCAGATACGTTAACGTCAGAACAACGTATGGAGGTTGAAGCGTTGATTAAACAGTACCCGGATGTACTATCAAGTTTACCCGGCCGAACTGATCAAATACAGCACGATATCAAACTACTCACGTCAGAACCCATACGGACGAAAGGTTATTCTATCCCGTATAAGACGCGTAACGTCATGGAGACGGAGATACAGGATATGTTGGATTTAGGGGTAATCGAGCCGTCGATTTCACCGTATTCATCTCCTGTTGTCCTAGTTCCGAAGAAAGACGGGTCAGTTAGATTCTGTATCGACTTCCGGAAGCTTAACAAAGTGACGGAATTCGATGCAGAACCTATGCCAAATATGGAGGAGGTTATCAATAAAATGTCGGGACATAAATTCTTTACAAAGATGGACCTGAGTAAGGGTTATTGGCAAGTCTCTCTTACTGAAAGGTCTAAACCTTTGACGGCATTTGAAACGCCTAAGGGTTTATTCCAGTTTAAAACTATGCCCTTCGGTTTGGTCAATTCGGGAGCCTCATTTTGTAGGTTAATGAGAATCATATTGTCCAATCTCCCAAATGTTGACAGCTTTGTTGATGACATGTGGATATTTACTGAAACATGGAAGGATCATGTGACGTCATTACGTCAAGTGTTAGATCGGCTCAGGTCGGCCAAATTGACGGCAAAACCATCTAAATGCATGATCGGATATGGCAGTATCGAGTGCCTTGGTCACAATATCGTCGGACAGACGGTACGACCGCAAGAGGACAAGATACAGGCTATCAGAGATGCTCCTCGTCCATGTACGAAAAGGCAAATTAAATCTTTTCTGGGATTAGCTGGGTTTTACCGTCGTTTTATCCCAAATTTCTCATCCATAGCTTCTCCTCTGACTGATTTAACTAAACGGGATAGACCTAATTCTATCAAAGATTGGCAAGATCAGCATGAAAGGGCATTTCAAACCCTGAAGAGTAGGCTCATGTCTAGTCCTATTCTTCGCTTACCTGTTTTTCAAGAAGGTAACCCGTTTGTACTTCGAACAGACGCTTCAGACGTTGGTCTTGGAGCTATTTTGCTTCAGGAGTTCGAAGGTGAAGGTCGTTTGCCGATTGCTTATGCTAGCAAGAAATTGTTACCTCGGGAAAAGAACTACTCTGTAATTGAGAAGGAATGTTTGGGTATTATCTGGGGTGTTGAGAAATTTCGTAAGTACCTGTATGGGGCGGAGTTCCTACTTGAAACTGACCACAAACCTTTGTCTTATATGCAGACAGCTAAGGTGCTCAATCCCCGAATCATGCGTTGGGCCATGAAATTACAGCCGTACAGATTCAGGATCGTTGCTATCCGCGGCCAAGATAATTTGGGGGCGGACTACCTTAGTAGATAGTTTGGCCACGTTATGCATCGCACCATTGTTGTGTATATAGCTAGTTTTCCAGTTTTGACATAGCCTACGATTCGATCGCATTTCGTACTATTTCAGAAAAGAAACATTGTTATGTTTTTTTCTCCCTAAGGGGAAACCTATGTTACGAAATGGATCTAATCGTCCACTATGTCGTCGAGATTATTTTAATCCTTTCAATCAGTAAGGCTACAGTTTTTAGGGTAACTGTGGTAATAAAACGTTTACGGAAATTGTGACTACGTTATGCATGGGTTGTTTGTGAATACCTCTCGTGGACAGCATATTGCATGATTTTAAGGTGAATACCTGCACGAGTCTTTTGATTGTGGAAAGCGCTTTGCATGATTTTAATGTGAGACGCATAGTATTTATACGCCTATCTTTTAATGAAAAGTTAGACGTGGCTGTTTAATTCTTGATGGATGTTATATTGTTGTGTGCCCAGATTCTGTGTTAAGACCTAGAAGGGTAAGATTTTATTATATTTATTTAGAATAGTTTGGCTAAGAATGAAAAATGTGACTTCTGATTGATATGGTATGATTATATGTGTCGACTGATTTGATTTTGTTGGCAGTGATCAGGCTGCGCATGTGTCGACCGATTTTGTTAGTAAGCATGCTGCGCATAATATTTGTATATTAGGAAGTTTTGTAAATTTCGGAAATAGTTTATATCACTGATGTTGGTTGCAATGGTGTGCGTCTATTTGACGTCCAGTGACGTCAGTTGCATTCATGTTATTCATGTGACGTCAGTTGCATTCATGTTATTGCGACGTCAGCACTTTTTATATTAGTTTCACGTATACGTGGCCTATAGAAGTAGATTGATTTGTAATGGAACTAATTTATATACTCGTGACGTCAATTGACGCCATAGCATGCACCGAATTAAGGGTTTTTTCCATAAGTTATAATGGTAGCATTTGGTCATCATGCGTTTGATTTGCCTTCATTAGACGGCGTCATATGGTATAACATCATTGATGTCATGATGTCAGATCAAACGTTATGATCCCAAATGTGTGAGAAACGCTTATTCAGCTATTATATTCTATGGCAAATGGTATTACGCTTAGTTTAAAGAAATGAATTAAAACATATGCGAGTTAGATTTTGGTCAATCAATTTAATGTAAATAGGACATTGTTTAGATTATTCATGTTTTATGTTTAGATTATTCATGTTTTATGTGGGGTATGTCATGGTAATGCCTGTTGACGTCAGTATACTTCTTGACAATGTTTGACGTCAGATCCTTCGACGCACATGCGTAGTAGGATCTACGTTTCTTCATTGGCGGAAGTGGTAAGCACACTTTTAGCTTAACATCGTGAGCGCGAGTCGTGTCTAGTGACACGGCTGGCGTGTGCACGTTATGCTCGGCATTCGCCGAGGGCGTTGTATGGTATTTCCAAGACAGGCCCAAGTCTTACGCATTGTTATTATGTAGTTACAATGTATTAAGTGTAAGTTCGTTATTTTTAGGCACATCAAGTCCGGCAGTCAGCTGTTAGGGCTTAGAGCCACGTCTCACCTGGAGATGCGATATACGTCTCCAGGTTAATATCAACCCGGGTAGAGGCAGTTACAACGCCGTTTGTGCAAGGTTCCCAAGCAGAGGCGGGAAGCACAAAATGTAGGCGGAAGTGGTTAGCACAGTTTTGCCAGATTCTGTGATAAGATCTGAAGGTCACATCAAGTGTGGGACAGTGTTCGTCCACTAAGGTGTTTTAATATATATAGACTGGTCCCTGGTACGATCCAGGGAGCGACCAGTATATAATCGTGCACGTGTTTATATGAGTTGGTGTTCCTCATGATATATGGACTGGCCCATGACATGATCCAGGGAACGACGAATTGAAGTCTACCAACATAAGGCCTTGTTTTTTTGTATGAGCTCAAACTAACGTTTTTTGTCCTTTGTGGTTTCCTTTAGTTCATGGCGCTGAGCCGAGTACGGTGTTGACGTCAGACGGTAATCTAGTTGCGTATTGTACGCAAATCGATTACAGATTTGAAACAAACACCTTACTTGGGCCAGCGACATGAACTGATATGTGTTGTATATTATTGTAATTGTGACAGTTGTAAATTGTATTGTTGTATATAGAATTTACATTATATATAAACTTAAAAAATTCTAACGTTGTTAGAGTTTCCTTGTTAGTGTATTACACTAGTAGATAACCCTTTAACCGGAAGTCACCCTCCGCCGTCCTGGCGACGCATAAGGCTCTACACCCGTGTCGACCGTGTGTAAAACCTTCTGCGTAACAGTTGGGACCGGAGCCTTTTTGTCTGTTGCTTGGTCCACCGGGGCTCAACTGGTGACCTTCTTTTGCTTCAGATTTCCAGTGGGGTTGTTTGGCAGGACAGGGATCTCCACCTGTCAGACGGCCCGTTGTATCTGTTGAGTCCTCATCTTTGCTTCTTCATGGTGTTCAAATTTGATTTATGTGTTTACCGTGATGATTCATTGACGAGTTAGAGGGTTATCATGCGAACCGAACAACCAACTAAATGTTTTGTACCACTTCAGAAACTGAGGGTGAGGTTGGGCCTGTAAAATCGATTTAAGCCCCCCAGTAATTCATTACTGACCGTTCCAAGGCGGTAGTTCTGTTGTGGTTCTCTGTTGCCTGTTTTTGGTGTCAGAGTTTCTGTGATGTTTTACCTTATGTATGTTCTTATTATTTTTGGTTCGGTTTGGGTTGCTGAGTGGCCACCTGTTGGGAACAAGCTGCTCACTCGGTTGGCCATATGTTCTCTGTATCTTGATTATTTGTAATCTTAGTTGTTTCCAACTATGGTTTGAGGGCTGGATTTGGATTTTGATTGTTTCAGTTCCTGGTCTTTGCATACTTTTTACTTTCAGCTATCTTTATTGAGCTAAATAATTTAGACCAACAGACGGGTTACAACGGACTAAGCAAATTATATAAAAACATTTAACAATTATTTTTACCTATTTTCTATTTTTATGATAGAAGGATTAAACTGAGAACACAATAAATTAAACAGCACCGAACATAAAACAAATGCAACCGCAACAAAAGTACCGCCTTGGGACGGTCAGTAATAACTACTGGGGGTGGGGGGGGGGGGGGGGTTAAACCGGTTTTACTGGGCCCAAACCTTCACCCTCACCCTCCGCTGCGGTGCACACAATCAGTTGGTAGATCGGTTCGTATGGAGGTCCCCTAACTCATCAAAGGCGTTATAAATGGTACTAGGAGCTCCCTTGGCTGACGCTCGCCTATAAAGGGTAGTCCTAGGAGGATAAAGTTAAGTCATCGGGTAAGTATAAATTGTTACTGGATACCTTGTTTGTCGCAATAAAAGCTCTACAGAGCTTATGTTTCCTGTTTCTAATATGCGACGTTAAATAAAGCTTCTTTATCTTTATCTTTGTCTTTACGGTTTTATAAAGGGAAAACCATGCACTACTCAACTTGGATTTGGAATTTATTTGGAATTTATGGAAGATATTAGTAAGGCATTGGATACTGGGGAAGAAGTTGTTGTTATTTACCTTGACTTTTGCAAGACCTTTGATAAAGTGCCTCATTTACATCTTTTAAAGAAAATTATTGGATACAGTATTCGAGGGAAAGTATACGAGTGGATTAAAAATTTTCTGACGAACAGGGTTCAAAGAGTGGCTGTAAATGGTTCTGAATCAAACAGGTCGGACGTGACTAGTAGACTCCCCCAACGCAGTGCGTTAGGGCATATTCTGTTTCTAGTCTATGTTAATGATCTACCTGACGTTGTGGAGGTTTGCTGACGACGCCTAATTATACGATACAGTAGCAAACCATAGAGAAAGTGAATTACAGCAAAGTCTTGATAGAGCAGTCAAACGGGCTAAAGATTAGGAAATATTCTACAATACTGATAAATGTCATCAGCTTCATATTGAAAAACAAGATACAGACTTTGTGTATATCATGTAAACAGGAACTCATTGAACTCAGCTTGAAAGAGTGGACAAAGAGAAAGACTTAAGAGTAATACAAGCTGGTAAATTAACTTTCAGAGACCATATAAATTCAAAAGTAAATTTAGCAAATAGAAACCAAGAGCTAATTTTTAGAACTTTTACATATCTCAGTCAGGAAGTATTTTTGAACTTGTTTAAATCCCTAGTTAGACCTCTTTAGAGTACTGTACTTGTTGCTTTTGTCCTGTGATTGTATTGTAACTATGCTAAACTCTCTTGTGTTCTTAGCTGTATTTGTTTTAAGGGAAATTACAGCAATGCATTGGATGGGGATCTCTTCACATTGATTGGAGGGTGGGGTGGAGCTTGATGTTTAGCAATTGAGCTGCCCCTTGCGAAGCACCACCCTCTAATGCAATGTTTGATGGACCCAAATTATGAAGCCTGCTCTATCCAGGCATATCAACTTTGTTTGATGATTATGCTTGTACTGTATACATGTTTCTTTTACTCTGTGTTTATCTTTTACGTGTACTTGTAGTTGATTTTATTTTGCTGCAATAAATAATTTGCTATGGCTGAGATGGGTCTCTCCTCACAATGATTGGTGGGTGGTGTGGATCTTGCTTTTTACAATTTAGCAATTAGCTGCTACTTGTGAAACGCTACCTTCCATTGCAGTGTTCTGTTGTACCTAAATTGTGGGCCCTATCCTATCCAGACAGATCAACATTGCATATATTGCTACTGTCATAACTTGTTTCATTTAATTAGTTGTCTTAATGTTGTCTTACAGCCTTATGACCTTGTTATAACTATTATGTTTATAACTGGTTCTTAATTTATGATCTGATAATACCCATACTTATTTATATGTAGCTGCTCTATATTTGTTAACGTTATATAATTTGTTTGTCAGTAATCGGTTCAGAAGCTCTTCAGAGCTTATGTTACATGTTGTACGTCTTGCCGACTCAAAATGAATCTTGGCTTGTCCTTTCTTGTCTTTTCTAGCAAATCGAATACTAATTAGTATAAGCTGTAGCAGGTTAGTATGTTCATCAGGAGGTATGGCTAGTCTATTGGCAATGTCAATGATAGGCCCTAGAATAGGTTGTCTGGTCATCTCAAGGCTAGAGCAATCTAACAGAAAGTGGTCATAATTAAGGGATGCTTCTTTCCTGGCCAAAAATTGTCCACATGGAGGATGTCTATAGCTGAGTAAAGAGCTGCTCTCTGTTTCAGGGTATTAGCCCAGTAAGTGTTGACCTCTTTCCGATCCATTCTTTTCAACTGGAATTTGGACGGAGGACAATCCAGAATGGAGTACGGGTGGTATCTGAGTCCATGCATGCATACCGGATGGGTTTGACCTATCTTCAAAGATTCAGTATCCAGGAAATGAAGTGTAGATTTTTCAGATACGTTACTTTTCTGAATTTCAGTCCAATAGCGATTCCCAGATTGTTTTACGGTCCTTTTCACAGGACAGAAACCTCCATGGTGGCGGAGTGATGCTTCTCATTCATAAGGACATTCCGCACATGCCCTTGTCATAAATAGAAAACGACTCAGAATCAGTTTGGGTTAAACTTTTGGCAAACAAAACTTCCCATTATGTAGCAAGTTGGTATCGTCAACCTGGTGGCTCAAGTGAGGAATTTCAATTGTTTCGTGATCAGTTAGATCATATTAGGACAAAGCAGAAGGGAAATAAGCTCCCCTCAGTTCATGTACTAGGGGATTTCAACTTCAAGGATATTGCTTGGCCAGACCGACTTAATAAGTCAGGATCAGTGTTAAGTCAGTCAGAGAGACAAATGTTGATTGATGTCATGAATGATCATGGTTTGGAACAACTGGTGAATTTCCCGACTCGGGAGAAAAACACTTCCTGGCCAGTTCCAAGAAATACATTCCCCAGACAAACTTAGTGATCATGATGTGATCTCAGGAACATTGAAAATTTATATCCCCCAAAAAAGAAACCTCGGAGGAAAGTGTTTTTGTACCAAAAGGGAGACTTTGAATCAATGAGGAAAGAAGTGTCAGACTTCGCAAAATATAGGTACTTCAATGGTTACTCGGACAGTCGCTCGGTTCAGGAAAACTTTGACTTGATAACCTCCTTTATTCAGGAGTCTGCTGAAAAGCATATCCCCTTAAAAACCAGTAGGTCAACTTCTTCTGCTCCTTGGATAACCCCTGAGATAAGAAGAAAGATTCGTAGAAGAAATAAGACACATGCACAGGCCAAAAAGACTGGCAGTAGCAAACTTAGCAAACTTATTCTCTGCTCTTGAAGGAACTTTTTTAGATTGTAATTGTACCTCACTGCAGCTGGTGTTGTGCTGTGTGGCGGCCGTAAAAAGTCTCCCCGTACATCATCCATAGTGCAGATTATATTTTATTTACATCCTTTGAGATCAGAGGATAGATTCTGAGAAATCTAAAATTTGATATCGATTTAGACTATTGTAACGTGGGCCGACCTGCAAACAAACCCCGTCAGTGGAAAAGCATGCTCACCCACCAAGGGCGGTTTATTTGCTTATATACCCCAACATTTACTCGACCACAAACTACCGAGTTTGTAATTTGCATATCTATTTATATCTGTGACCTTCTACCGTCACATTACTTTCCCCTCCGAGAAGTCTCGTCCCGAGACTTGGCCTGGGAATTACATGGGTAAGGCAACTCCGGTCTGGCAGTTGTCATTATCCCACCGCTGCCACCAAATGTAACGTGGGCCGACCTGCAAACAAACCCCGTCAGTGGAAAAGCATGCTCACCCACCAAGGGCGGTTTATTTGCTTATATACCCCAACATTTACTCGACCACAAACTACCGAGTTTGTAATTTGCATATCTATTTATATCTGTGACCTTCTACCGTCACACTATTATTCTAGACCATCGTCTTTTATACTATTTGGATCCTTTTGAAATTAATCAGTCTTTGAATCGACTGCCCAATTCAAATTAAGAAATTACAGTATGCTTTTTCTGGTTTCGTCACCAGATTTTGTCAGGGTCACTGGCGAGGCTTTATTAGCCGAAACTACGTAGTCTGGCCCATGTTCCTACTTCTGTATGTATTCTCTGCTCTTGAAGGAACTTTTTTAGATTTTAATTTTAGGTCAAAATTTGAATCTTTGAGAAGGGAAATTAAAGCTGATGTGAAAAAGCAACATGATTTGTATGTCAATAACTTGGTTGGTGACATAAAGGCTAATCCCAGAAACTTCTACAGGTACATTAATAGTCAAAAGAAAGATACTCAAGGTATCCCGCCCCTAAAGAAGAGAAATGGTGGTGGTGTTGCCGAATCAGAGTTGGAACAGGCTGATGAATTTAACGGTCAGTTTTCGGATGTGTTTAATAAAAATGAGCGTACCCAAGTCCCCCTTCTTAATCGCTCGGCTCCTTTCATGGAGGACATTTATGTTTCGGCAGAAGGTGTAACAAAACTTCTTAAGGGCTTGAACCCATCAAAAGCTTTAGGACCTGATGAATTGCATCCGAACTAGCATCTGAATTAGGCCCAATATTTGCTCATCTCTTCCAACAATCTATTGACACGGGTGAAATCCCCAAGGAATGGTCTCTTGCAAATATATGCCCGCTCTTCAAAAAAGGAGATAGGTCTTTGGCTTGCAACTACCGACCGGTTTCTCTAACTTGTGTACCATGCAAGTTACTCGAACACATTGTCTGCTCTAATATTATGGCACATTTGGATGAACATAAACTTCTGTCAGACAGACAACATGCATTTCGGAAGAAACATAGTTGCGAAACTCAATTGATCACAGTTATAAACGACTGGGCTAAAATCTTGGATAAGGGTGGTCAGGTTGACACTTTTATCTTGGACTTCGAGAAAGCTTTTGACACTCCCCCTCATGAATTACTTAAATGTAAGCTATTCGGCTATGGTATTGGTGGGAAGACTCTGAAATGGATAGATTCTTTTCTCTGTTACAGGCAGCAGCGTGTGGTGGTAAATGGAGTTAAGTCGGATTGGGCCCCGGTTTTGTCGGGTGTCCCCCAGGGCACCGTGCTTGGACCACTGTTATTCTCGTTGTACATTAACGATATACTAGAAAACATTGACTCGGAATTAAGACTTTTTGCTGACGACTGTGTTTGCTATCGTGTAATCAGAGATATTGAAGACACGGTGAAACTTCAGGAGGATATAGACCGTTTAGGTTGTTGGGCAAGGAGTTGGGGCATGAGATTTCAACCTGTCAAATGCAACATAATGCAAATTACAAGGAAACAGATCAAGAAGATCAATGCTTCCTACACCTTAGAGGGAACGGTCCTCAATAATGTAGAAACTATCAAGTATCTCGGTATAACCATTACCAATGATTTGAAATGGAACACACATGTCAGCATTATTTGCACAAAGGCTAATAGGACCCTCGGCTTCCTCAGACGTAACTTGGCAGCATGTCCACAAGATGTTAAAGAGTCAGCATACAAGGGACTGGTGCGTCCAGTCCTGGAGTATGGCAGTTCAGTTTGGGACCCTCAAAGTATACTTCTTCAAGATAAACTTGAGAAGGTGCAGAAAAGGGCAGCTAGATTTGTAACGGGAAATTACACATATGAAACTGGGAGTATGACTGGCATTCGGGAGAAAGTTAAGTGGGAATCCCTAAATAAGAGAAGGAAAGATAGTAGACTCATTATGCTGTACAAAGGTCTGAAGGGTGCAGCCAGTATACCCATAAATGACCTTGTCCCCCCATGTAGGCGCACCAGGAATCATCATTCCCTGGCATTTCAAACCCCATTGGCTGGGACTGACATTTACAAGTCCAGTTTCTTCCCGCAAACTATTATAGATTGGAATTGGAAGCTTCACTTATTTCTGCTGCTGAGGGTGCAGAGGATTCAGTTACTAAGTTTACTTCTCTTAATAGGGCTAGGGACTAGCTTCCCTGATTCGCAGGTCCTGGTGAATGATTGTCCTTGGACGTATCACCAGTAAACAATTCTGATTCTGATTCTGATTTTCCAGGTCTCTTTGTGGGCTGTTCAATTTTCAGTTCTTGCAAAGTTGGTAACTGATATAACTCAAGAACATCTCTAAGGGAGCATTGAAATACCACAAACCACCACAAACCACCCCCAAATCTTCACACACCACCACAAACTAGTTTAAAAGACATTTCTAACCACTTTTCAGATATTTGTATTATACTTTTGATACAAGTGTATAATATTTATCAGCTGAATTACCTTAAATCACATAAGCGGCCACTTCTGCCAGCGCTTTGGCATCATCATTATTATTAATTTATTATCATTATTATTATTTATTTTTGATCAACTAAAAACAGTTATTTTTATTTATAATCCTAAAAAGGAAGATTTAAGAGAGGCTGACTGTAAACATCGAGCATTGGCCTATAATAACGTGGAAAGTCGAAAATTACGGATTTGGCTCAAATTTTGGGAAATTGATACATACCATGCTTGTTTGTATTTCACAAGTTTTTAGAGGTCAACGTTCGGCCGTTTCCATGGTAACCAGGAATCCATTTTGAAAATATCAATATTGAGACATGTATGTAATATTTCCTCTATAAAAATCAAACAACAAATATTTTCCCATTCCTATTTGCTTGTATAGTTTGAAAATACATACGTATGTAATAAGATAACATGATATGAATGTTTTCTGTCCCTTATTATCAACGGGAGAGCTTTTACTGGAAAAAATCGACCCTATTTTGAGTGAAAAATTGGTGTTTTATTTGCCTGATAACTAAAAATGGCAGTCACGTTTGACAATAAGGCAATATATGCATGATAGAGTAAGGTTTGAAGTTAAAGAAAGTAAAAAAAAATAGGTGTAAACTCGCAAAACTTTAAAAGTTATCCATCTTTGAAATGTGTCAATACTGTAAAATAGTAGGAAGGGAGATAATTCAAACTGGCATTATCTACCTCCCTTGACGATTACAAATCTGCGAACACTACAGGTAGTTTCCATGATCTTTAATAATAATAGATAGTATCTTTGAAAGAATAAGATTACTGTCAACAATGCTCACCATTAACTTTTTTCTATGTATGAAATAGGTCCATTTACCAAGACTGCAGTTGCAGTTGTATTCGGTACATTTGATGACAAGAGTTGTCCCGAGCAAAACGTCTGCAGAAATCACGGAATAGAAGAACGGAGTAAAACTGTTTTATTTGCAGCAATATTTTTGCCTTATCTTTATTTTATTTTGAAATAAATAAATTTACTAATGTTTTTTTAATGAATTGCTTCTGTGAAGCAGGTAATACGCAAGAAGAGGCATTTTCAGGACAGAAAGTGGTGTAGACTAAGGCCTACAGCGTCTATTCACGGAGGGATACTGAAATTTTAAGCAATGTTCTGTTACCTATGATCGTCATACTACATAGAACAGCTAAAATGGATGGATGAATGACTTTGGATTTTATGTCCTTTGTAACAGTATTTCAGTCATATCAGGACGATTGGGGAATGTGGTTGGGGGGATGGTGGAAAGTGTGTGTGTGGGGTGGGGGGGGGGGGGGGGGGGGGGGGGGGCGGGAGGGATGAGTATGAAAAGCTGTGCAGTGGAGCCAAATTTGCGGTTGGAAACATTAATGCATCAAGCAGATCTCCAACTCCGAACCACTTGATCAGCAGGCCAGGCCTCAACCTACTGTGCTACCCGGGACTTTTAGAAAAGCCAAGAAAGTCGTGTAATTTAGGTAATCCTGATAGGGGTGCCATCTTAAGTATACGAGTACTCATGAGTGATTTATTCATCCGATCTAATTTTATCTACTTTTCTGTAGCTTAGCGAGGGAAGCGCCTGCGTGCTAAGCTAGCAGTCCTTGCTCGAAGCTCTTTTTTTTTCAATCACGGGATGCCATTTGCACACAGTCTTTAAAAATCACCCATGCCTTGTTGCAGAATAGAATAGAATAGAACAGAATTTATTTATTGCACAGTTATACCCATCACATGGGTTAAAGGCAAATTACATGTGAATCAAACATACAATGTTAATAACAAACGCATTCACACACATACATACACACACGTCCATACATTCACACACTGATTAAGTGTTTAGCATTTAAGAACAAAATGTCAGATAAATGGCTTGGAGTTCAAAGACTTGGTAAAGTTAACAATTCTAGCCTATCATGTAATTTGACAATCTTGTATAAACGTGGCTACAGCTTTAACAATGCGTATATCATCACTTGTCATTAAGGTTAAAAATGTTTCCTCTAAAGTGGTACTAGCAGTCAACTTGGTATCTTTAATACTTTCAAACATGATTGATCTTAAAACATTATATTTATTACATTGGCCCAAGAAATGAATTTCATTTTCAATAACATTACAAAGATCGCACAGCCTTTCTTCTGGTTTTCCTGGTTGCATGACCCAAGTACTGTTGAAAGGGCCATAAAACTACAAAACTGTCATTAACTCTCTTCGTTTTCCAGTCTGCCATTTAAATGTTAATTTGTGGTGCCATAAAAATGTTTGAAATGTCCATTTTGTTATGAAATTATTATTGGTTGGGCGTGTGATTTTTCGGTTTGGTTCTTACACTTAGCTTTTCTTAACTCACTCCGGCTTCGCCGTCGAGATATAAACTACGATTCGCGCTCAACACCATATATACATCAGCGACAATTCACTGGTAAGAAAAAAATGTTCTTAATCGTGCAGTTCTATATCACGTATTTTCACATTTGTACACACTTTCTCTTCACAAAACGAGGATATTGCTATTGCATATACAGTGGGTGGGGTATCTAAGCAGCAACTTTAAATCTGTTTATTAGAAAAAAAGAAAACCATTAGAGAAACGGAAATCAAGTACTGAACTACATTAAAACCATATCGATTCTACTGCAAATTAAGAGTTGTATATTAGTTACATGGGTTTAGGGTCGTGTTGAACTGATGTAACACATTTTTATGCATCGTAACCATAGAAACAATATCAAACACTACATTTCTACGTCGTTATTTGCAAAGATGGGATAAAAATGCGACTCTTTATCTGTTTAATAAGCAAATTCAAACGGAAAGTGTGGAAATTGGGTAAAGAAATCTAAAAAACTGTTGTTTCTGTAAAATTGTAAATGCGACAGGGACACCCTTTGCACGTGCATTTATTCTGTAGTCATTGAAAGTTTACAACTAATTGCTTTTGCTATGTACCGTACCAATGTTGCTGTTTGAAGACATGTTAATGATATATTCAGGTCAGGCTGCCATTTTCAATAACCTCGATTTGAAAATGAGCTATTTTCACAAATTTTATTTTTTCTCCGACTATATGTACTTCCAGTTGCCATGGTTTCAACAACGTGCAGTAACCAGTGCTCTGAAAGTGCAGAGACTGCCAATTACATTTAGTCCTAAACACCATACCAGTTAACTATATGATACTTGCTTCAGGACAGACACGTTTTCCCTTTGAAATTCATGAAAATATGTAAAATTTGAGCGGCCTAAAAATGGTTGCCATGGCAACAGTAATTGCTTAGATACCTCGAGAACCGTTTGTCATATTTCACTAATTTTTTCACTAATCTTCATCTTTCGTCGAGAGCTTTAAACCATGACATTTTTAGCAAAATACAAAATTTTGAGTTTCCATCCAATGCTCGATCCTTACAGTCAGCTTCTCTTAATTATAGTTGCAGGTAGTTCACACTTTATATATAGGTAAAATAAAAAATTCTAAGGTTCTAAATATGGGAAAGTTGTGGGGTATTTAATTGGTCCGCACCTCTAAGGCGGGAGCGAGTGCGGGCTACACAGCTTACCTTACCAAAATTTCCTTTCTGATAAAGACCGATACCGGAGTCACCGCTGCTACACGTGAAGATCCGAGAGCCTTGGAGGTCAAAAGATGTTGTCGGCATCCAGAATATCGACAAAATGCTTAAAAAGAACAGTTGGTGTGCAGCAAGCAAGAACAATTGCGAAGCTCTGCAGGAAGGTCTGTCCCTTGCTATCGAGTTTATCTAAAAAATATGTACCCGTGCAGTTGTAACATGTTTTCGTGACCATGATTCCTTTCTATAAATACTGCTACACCCTCTTTTCAAAGTATTATGAGCAGGTGTACTTTTGTACACTCCGGTGTTGCAGGATAAAAGCCTACATAAAGCCATGTAGCTATAGTGGATCTTTAACCTGCATGTAGAGATGGCTCTCCCTGCACAGGGGGGCTCCAGTTAACCATAAAGCCATGTAGCTATAGTGGATCTTTAACCTGCATGTAGAGATGGCTCTCCCTGCACAGGGGGCCTCCAGTTAACATCCAGATTCGAAGGACGGCACACTTGCTAGCATCATTCCTGTATTGAAATGATGCCAGATAAACACGTTCGGACATAGGAAGACTTGGCCCTGGCGGGGGTCGAACCCACAACCTCTGGCTTCAGAGTCAAGACTCCAGTGCACTAACCACAGAGCCACCGCACTTCTCTGACTAAGTATTCGTTTTGGTTGTCATCATGGATTATGAGTAACATTGTCATGCTTACAGAACGAATTACGAATGTGATCCTTACAATTGTTGCACCTTAGGGACAGACCATTTGATATTCTGTTGGGGGGGGATGCTAACTTGGCCCTGGGCGGGAGTCGAACCCACAACCTCTGGCTTCAGCGTCAAGACTCCAGTGCACTAACCACTGAGCCACCGTGCTTCTATGACTAAATATTCATTTTGATTGTCATCATGGATTACAAGTAACATTGTCACGCTTGCAGAATGAATTACAAATGTGATCCTTCAAATTGTTGTGCCTTAGGGACAGACCATTTGATATTCTGTTGGGGGGGGGGGGGGGGGGGGGGGGGGCTGGGATTTTTAATGGAGACAAGATTTTTTTTCACTGCTTCTGCTTCTGCCATTTACTGGCCCAACATACTGAAGATTATGCCAGGAGAGGGTAGCACAGTCACAAAGAACAGGGTGTGCACTGGGCCCCAGAAAACGAGCGACATCAAGTCGCCTTCCAGCTGAAGCCAAGCGACTTTAAAAGAAACAAGGCGAAGTGGGACGTTTGTAATATTTTCATGTCCTATCGGAGTTAAAACGCAAAACTGAAAGTACAAGTTTTGACCTTGTCAGTAACTTTGTTCCCGGCCCAATTCGTAATAAATTTGCACATCAGTGCAGACTGATCATTGTTCATTCATGTACGTTTAATGTGAGCACAGAAGACTCTGATTAGACTGCGTGGACTTGCAGGCTTATCTATGTCAGTTTTCTTTGCATACGCATCAAGTATCTTACTTCCTGACACACCTGTACAAATCTGCACGTGCCACCAATCGATTATCAGTGACTAGCGGTGTCTTTGAAGTTTGCTTACGATCAGTGTGTTTGAAGTCTCCGACAGCTTGCCCATCTGCAGAGACTTTCAGAGTGTACGTCTTGGCTAGATATTTCTCAGCATCCTTAGATATTGATGCAAAAAGACAAGATTCTGATAGCACAGATACGCAGGCTGATCCAAGTCTTGTTGCCCTATCTTATACTTCTGCACTGTCCATAGCATGTTTGTACGGAAAAACTTTGATCAGAAGTCACAATTTTGTTCGTCGGCTCAATGCGGGTCTGAGTTTTCTCAAGTTAATTCTACACCAGCACCATACATAGCGCAGTCTTGTTCCAAGACAACTAGTTGTATATTGAAACAAAATCTGACCATTAGGACAAGACTGCGCAGGCTGGTTTGGACTTTTGCACACCCACAATGCCAAACATGTGGAAGCGATCTCACCACTTCGAAGGCTACTTTTAAAAGGTACTTAAGGGCATGTGCTTACGATGCAGATTAGCATGCGCACTCGCAAAGTCTGATGAAAGCTAACTAGGTGAACAATCTATTAAAGGAAGACTCTGATTAACTTTAGTTTCAGATGGCGTAAGGTCTTATTTTGCCCTACACATAGAAAATATTTTAAGTCATAGCGGACAATGGGAAGTCCGGTGAACTCATGACCCGTACCACATAAAATGTATGTTATGGAACTTGCGAAGAGTACAGACCGTTAAGCTTCTTCGGATGTATTCGCTTTTCAAAGGGTAATGGTGAAGCTCATATCACAAAGACCTTTTTAGAGGTCAGGAAACACCAATCGCATTACAATATTGCGCAGGCTGATACGAGTCTTTGCTGTCAGCGTATGTCTGGGTTAAGATACCTTCTCCCGTCTCTCGGTTCAATCTGACAAATTAAGTTGCACATGTCGGAGGGGGCGTCCTTTAATCTGAATCTGAAATCAACAAGTGGGATTAGACAAACGTGTCTGACCTATTAACCTGCAATGGTTACCGTCTTTAACCATTGCACTACCGGTTTTACGCTTGTTAATCGCGTTTGCATTGATCTAAATGGGTAATTCGCACTGGTCGCCAAATTTTGCATGTTTTTTTTTAGACGGTGTTACACTGTTCGCAAAACTTTTGCAATCATAAAATTCTATGAACAACGATGTAGATCATAACCTGATGCGCTGTCCTTGCACTTGTCTACATGGCCAGCATTAACATTCTGAACTTTGAGGAATGAGACGATCATTGTAAGCCTGCCTAAGTGAGTACTGTCATGTCATGTCATATCGGCTGTGATAGTTATCGCCCTTGTTGAAAGATAAGAAAATTTATACCATAACGTAAAAAATCAATGAAGACCATGATCAGAATGCGCTTTACACCTGCCGCCAAAACAGATGGATAGATTAAGTCGGCAAAATGTAGCGGGATCAAAGCTCTTTCGCTCGTCACTTAGTGGATTAACTGTACTACTGTTGACTTTGCCGTGGTGTTAATTTTACCGACTTGATGTCGGCAACACCTATCGAGATCAAAGCTCAATCAGGGTCGGTGAAGGGATTTACGCTGATAAATGAAAGGGGGCTTTATTAATTGGCGTTGAAATTTGATATACTGGTGCCAGTCATTTTGACGAATTATTGATCTTACGACCCAGAAAAACAGGGTGACTCGAACTTCGCTTTTCGGGAAACCCAGGGCGAAGTTTTGAGCCCCAAGGCGAAGTTATCGCCCAACTTCGCCTGCAATGCACACCCTGAAAGAAAATTCCTCCAAAAAAGTGGTCGGGATCCAAAGATTTAAACATACACGGAATACTGGATAAAACTGTAAAAAAGTCTGTATTTACAAAGTAAAAGCCAGACACACTTTTGTCAGATACTAGACGGATACCCTGGCCCTGAAAGCACAGAATGAATCCACTTCTGGTAGAGCTGGTGGTAGGCTATTCCAGTCTCGAACTGTCTTTGGAAAGAAAGACATATCTTTCTTCTGACTGTCTTGCAGCTGATGGCCTGGAACGTTCTGCTGTAGTCCTGCCTTGTCAGCTCACCTGAGCCGAAGGCTCACAAGGTGAGCTTATAGTATAGGCTTGGTCCGTCGTCCATCCTGCATCGTACGTCCACACTTTTAAACATTAATATCTGCTAAAGTAGCTGGCCAATCTTGATCAAATTTTATGTGTAGCATTGTTGGGGTGGGGGATTGATTGCCGATAGTTTTGGGACAGATTGGTTTGAAACTGTGGTTACCATTGCAACAAAAAGGTCCTATAGACTCATAATGGAGAAAATGTTGTCCGGGCCCTAGCTTCTTCAATTTTGATCGCAACTTCTTGTAACTTGCAGGTATCCAGCACAGCCAAAACATCTGGGACCAGTTCGAATTTGGGTCAGGTTTGATCATTCTTTTCAGAGTTACTTGCCCTTGAGTGATAGAATATTTTCCCATGGACTTATAATGGAGAAAATGTTGTCTGGGCTCTAGCTTCTTCTTTTTTGATCGCAACTTCAGTGTTAGAAATAAGGGCCAGACAGCACTTGCCCGCAGGGCAACCTGAAATGAATTTCAGCCTGCCCCCCAAGATTTCAGCTTGCCCCCCTGTATTTCATTGTAATTAAACCGTTTACATGTCATTTTCTTCCAAAGCCACATAAGTAAACATAGTCCAAAAATACTCTCCCTTTCTGAGACCACATAAGTAAACATAGTCCAAAAATACTCTCCCTTTCTGAGATAGCCGGGCCGGGTAGCGCAATCAGTAGAGCACCTGACTCGTAAGTCAGAGGTCCTGGGTTCGAATCCCGGTCTGGCCACATACTTTCGTTTCTCCTTCCGCTGATTCAAGAAGGGCAGTTGTCAGTTACTGGCGAAAGTATGTGCACTTAGTACTGGTTAACCGCTTAGGAGGTCTAAGCCTGCCCAGGAATAGTGTGGTTAGGTTAACTGACCATCCCGACATGACCTTAGTTGTTTACCGTGGACGTTAAGCATCAAATCAACCAACCCTTTCTGAGACACTAAGCGTGAATTCATGAACTTCAGAGATGACTGATCAACAGTTTTGATAACAGCTGCCTAATCATTTTCACAGGGCTACTTTGACTGGGATTCTTTTTATTTTTCTCCTTCAAAACACTATATCGATGGGTTTCAAATTTCTCATGCAAAACATCAAAAAAGACATCAAAACAAAATATTTTTCAGAATTTTATCCCCAAGAATTTCAGGTTGCCCAGGGGGCTACCTTCCAAGAGTATCAGCTTGCCCCAAGCAAATTTAACCCATGTCGGGCAAGTGGACAATTGCTTATTTCTAACACTGAACTTCTTGTAACTTGCAGGTATCTAGGACAGTCAAAACATCTCAGACCAGTTCGAATTTGGGCCAGGTTGGATCATTGTTGTCAGAGTTACTTGCCCTTGAGCGAAAAAATATTTTCCCATAGACTTATAATGGGGAAAATGTTGTCCGGGCCCTAGCTTCTTCATTTATGATCGCAACTCCTTGAAACTTGCAGGTATCCAAGACAGCTAAAACATCTCAAAGCAGTTCGAATTCGGGTCAGGTTGGATGATTTTCAGAGTTACTTGCCCTTGAGCAATAAAATATTTTCCCATAGACTTATAATGGAGAAAATGTTGTCCGGGCTCTAGCTTCTTCATTTTTGATCGCAACTTCTTGTAACTTACAGGTATCTAGGACAGTCAAAACATCTCTGACCAGTTCGAATTTGGGTCAGGTTGGATCATTCTTTTTTAGAGTTAATTGCCCTTGAGCGATAAAATATTTTCCCATAGACTTTTAATGGGGAAAATGTTGTCCGGGCTCTAGCTTCTTCATTTTTGATCACAACTTCTTGTAACTTGCAGATATATAGGACAGTCAAAACATCTCGGACCACTTCGAATTTGGGCCAGGTTTGATCATTCTTGTCAGAGTTACTAGCCCTTGAGCGATAAAATATTTTCCCATAGACTTATAATGGGGTAAATGTTGTCCGGGCCCTAGCTTCTTCATTTATGATCGCAACTCTTTGAAACTTGCAGGTATTCAAGACAGCCAAAACATCTCGGACATGTTCAAATTTGGGCCAGGCTGGATCATTCTTTTCAGAATTACTTGCTCTTGAACAATAAAATATTTTTCCATCGACATATAATGGGAAAATGTTGTCCAGGCTATAGCTCCATCATTTTTGATCGCAGCTCCTTGAAACTTGCAGGTAATCAGGACAGCCAAAACATCTCAGACCTTTTCTACTGTGGGCAAGGTTGGATTATTATCCCCTTGCACAAGGAAGTTATGGAGGGGATATAGGGTCTGTCCCATACGTATGTATGTATGTATGTACATTTGTTAACCTTTTGTCATCGCTCTACATGTAGCTACCTCATTTATTAACCGATTTTAATGTCACTTCACACAAATATTGGGTATGACATTACCTCGAACAAGTTCACGTTTCAGCATGATGGGGTCAAGGTCACAATCAGAGTGGCTATTTTTAGCAAAAACTTTGTCATCACTCTAGCGTCTTCATTTGTTGACCGATTTCGATTTAGCTTCCCACAAGTAATTAGTATGGCAATATTTTGGACAAGGTCGCTTTTAAGCATTCTGGGGGCAAGGTCAAGGTCACAATGGCTATTTGTAGAAAAACTTTGTCATTGCTGAAGGGCCTTGATTTGTGGACCAAATTCGATTTAATTTCACACAAATGTTTAGTATGACAATATCTTGAATAAGTTCGCGTTTCATCCCACTAAGGTCAATGTCAAGGTCACAGTGGCTATTTTTAGAAAAAAAGTTTTGTCATCGCTCTGGTGACTTCATTTATGGACCGATTTCGACTGTACTTCACACAAGTGATAAGTATGGCAATATCTTTGACAAGAACGCGTTTCAGCATTCTGGGGTCAAGGTCAAGGTCACAGTGGATATTTTTATAAAAACTTTGTCATTGCTCTGGCGCCTTCATTTGTGGACCGAATTTAATTTTATTAGTATGACAATATCTTAGACAAGTTCGCGTTTCTACGGTGTGGGGTCAAGGTCATGGTCACAGTAACTATTTTTAGAAATACTTTGTCATCGCTATGGACCGATTTTGATTTAACTTTACAAGGTCACAGTGGCTGTTTTTAGAAAAACTCTGTCATCGCTCTAGCGCCTTCATTTATGGACCAATTTTCATTCCAATTTGCAAAAATGTTTAGTATGACATTATCTTTGACAAGTTCTCATTTCAGCGATTTAGGGCTAAGTCAAGGTCACAGGGGCTATTTTTACTGTCAGTGCAATTATCTCACCTTCCTCGTAAGCTAATTCTGTGACAAACAGGTAGGCTGAATTTTTCAATTACATTGTATGTGCTGTCCGCAAAGTTTCCTTTGTCTTTGATCAGCAACGACTAAAACAAGTTGCCGATTGTGATGAAACAATATTCTCGTATAATATGAACTTGATATTGGTTTGCATAAGAATACGCAGAATTTAGAGTATAAAGATTTAGATGTTTCTGAGGACGCCTTCAAGTACATTAAAATAGACTACTACTGACGACTCTAAGATATTTCACTATGCTATGATGGTGGTCTAGCATGTGTTCGAGTTCGGTTAAAGGATATGTAAATTTTATAAACGTTTATCACATACACAAGAACCGTTAACGTTTATCCGTGTTCACGTAGAAGCCCTAGGCGTAAGTAGCGGCACTATTCAGATGAAAGCTGTGCAGGTCAAAAATTAGGTCACCAGGTCAAATCTTAGAAAATCTTAGAACAATCTAGTGTACACTCTAGAGGGCACTGTTTTTATCCAATTCATTAAACTTTGTCAGACAGTTTATTTTTATGAAATCTAGGGCAGGTTTGTAAGTGGGTCATGTCAGGTCAAAAACTAGGTCACTAAATCAGATATGAGAAAAGTTTTGGTCCAATCTTTGTTCCGAATATTTATCTCTATATACTTTAGGACAAGGTGCTCTAGTGACTTCCTTTATTAACCAGTTTTGTTACCAGTATAACTTCACAGATATATTGGATTTGTTCGACATCTAAATCTGCACTCTTCTAAAACCACTGGTTTAAAATTTGTAACAAATTAGTGAAGTGACAAAATGTGTCTGTTGACAAAGATGTCAGGTGAGCTACAGGACCATTGGTCCTCTTGTTTTTCTTCTAGGAAGAATTAACCATCTTTCTTTACTGATAGCCACCATTTCTCTATCTATTCTATATAGCATGCAAAGTCAAACATCCTTCCGTCTGTCCTGCAGGGTTCCCCAATTTAAACCCTAGTGCATGTCACTGACACTTGATGTATTTCGATGTCTGCTGGACAGTGCTGGTGACATAACGTGCTGTCAGGGTTCAAATTTTAGCTTGCATGCTCGCAAAATGCGAGTTAGATAAGTAATTAGCGAGGTGGTATTTTCTGCACTTGCATTTTCTCTCGAGTGAAAATTTGGGGCTGTTATCCGTGGCTTTTATCCTCGATGTAAATCTTCTCTCTAGATTCCTTAAATGTCGTTCATTTAGGTAAATGTTTTAATTTTTATCCCTGTCAATGGCCGAAGTTTACAGTGGATACAAACTCAGTGCCCAGGTGCATACGACAGACTCCCCAGCATGGTCGGATCTCGGCCAATCATAGGCTTTCTAATTTTAGATTACAACAAATAATCACAAGTGGGTAGTTCGTTAGCTTATTGTTTTTTTTTTTGTTCTATAATTAGAAGAAAACTATTTTTATAGCACAATACGATTGGCTGAGACCAATCCTTTTCTTTCTAGAATTTTACGAGTCAATTCTCTGCAGATTCCACAAGTTTGAATGGATAAGTTTTTGAAAAGAAGCAAGGCGTCTAGCAGTAAAGATGCCGATCAGGCGGCGAGCAAGCTTAGGTTCAGAACATCTATTTGTCAAGCCTTAAATCGCTCACAGTTAATTTACCTTTAAAACAACAGCTTATTTCTGAATTTCTGTTGATTAAACTAAAGTTGTTGAAAATGCAAGTTGTTTTTTCATTTAGCAATTAGCAAGAAATTCCACTTGCGAAAATATGCAAGTTGAAAATCTCGCTTAATTCGAACCCTGGCTGTCCGTCGTTGAACCGTCTCAATCTTCCGAACGTTTTCCTGGTGTATGTATCCCACAGTGGGCTGGCATATTCGACGAGAGGTCTAAGGAGGGTGAAGTATGCTTGCTGCATGATGGCTGTTGAACTGATGTGAAGGTTTCTTCGCAAAAACCGAGGGTTCTATTGGCATTGAAAACAATTTCTTTTTTTCGCCTTGAAGGAGTTAATTTTATTTTTTTTAACAAACTAACTCTAACTTTTTTTTTTTTAATTTTATAAGCTGAACTATCAGATTTTAATTTATTTGACCTTTACAAATGTGAATAAATATCCTTTTATTTTACCCACATCAGTAATTCCTAGAACATGGTACTCTCTTAATCGATGCAAACATCCTTGTTTGAGTAAACAGGCTTGCAAGCACTGCTTGGCAAAAAAACAAGGGCTAAAAT
This sequence comes from Ctena decussata, assembly GCA_963989385.1. Taxonomy (NCBI): domain Eukaryota; kingdom Metazoa; phylum Mollusca; class Bivalvia; order Lucinida; family Lucinidae; genus Ctena; species Ctena decussata. Next base: position 123,078,258 of record OZ022498.1, read on the forward strand.
TAGGGCTATTTTGGCCAAAAATTAGGGGTATTTTCGCAAAATTTTAGGGCTAACAGTAGGAATTTAATGGTTTTTCTAGCAAAAATTATATGCAAAAAGATGTCTTATATTGCTTTCTGAAAGTTAATAAATGAATGCAAGCAAGGCAGTTTATGGCAAAAAGATCTATGCTAAAAAGTCAACAAAGGGGGGTCTGGGGATATGGTTTAGTATTACATGTATTTTTGTCACATGAAGAATAACACAGCATAATGCATTTGAAAAGAAAATAGACTGCCTTACCATGGCATTTAAGGGGCTGTCTCCTTTTGTTGCTGATTGGCGTATGGAATTACTCTTTTGTTGCGACATTTCCCACCCACTGTACGACATTAAGTAACCCCAGTACAATTTATTTCTTTCTGAGCTATTTTTTTGCCTGACTTATGTATAACTGTAGTATCAACAAAGCAGAGATATTCGGTGTGATTTGTAATGGGAAAGACCACTTTAGGTGCAAAAAATGGCAACACTGTGTGCGATGGCATCCAAAACAGTACAACATTAAGGGAATCGACTCTATTTGTCGGTGTACAAGGCTAAATAAAATCACTGATCACTAGGCAAGTCATCTTATCTCGTCCAAGGTAATAGCAGTTTCAGAAATTAAAATATGCTACCATGCCACTATTTTTCTTCAGTTATAAGACAGGGTTTTCCCTTTCAAAACCATTCGAAGAGAAACCCAATCTTATAGCAGAACTTCATAAGACTGATTTATTGTACTCATTGTTAAACACTGGTTATATTCTTTCTTTCTTTTTCATCTATTATAACAAAACCAAAATGTGTGTATCCACATGCGAGAGAATCAGAACACTTTGTGGTGCCCCCGCATGTGGGTATGCACATGTAAACATAGATACAAAGACAATATATGTTAAAATAGACAAGTAAATTCAGTCAACAAATACGATAGATAGTATGTATTCTGTGTTATTGTATTATTGAGGGATACAGATTCAAATAAGTCTCTTGACTTGCTTCTGGATCCCTTTTGTATAATATTATACAATTATTGACCTTTGTTGAGGTGAATATGCAGTTTTATTGACCTGCAAACATCATATTGACCCACGTGAAGCGGAGGTCAATATGTTATGTTTGCAGGTCAATAAGACTGCATATTCACCGAAATAAAGGTCAACAATTGTTTTATTATATGATAATTCTAAATTCAGTTTCTTTAGATACTTAGGATGGTACTACATGGTATTATCTCGCGATGTTACGCCATTAACTTTAACCTAAATCAGACGTTATGTCACGAAAATACAATGACGTCAGCGTCAAAGTAATATTCACTGATAGGCCGTTGAATATCACAAAATATTGACCGGCATGTGACGTCAAAATAGCCAATGAAATTGCGTGTTACATCTTGGTCATATAATAAATGTATTTATTTCATAATGTCCATTGAATTTTTGTTTGTTATACGAAGAAATAAAGTTTAAACCAAGACTGATTTAGATATTTGGGCTCATTCTAGAGATGGGAAAACCCAGTCTAAGGTTGAATAAATAAAGTTAATTACATGTTTGTGTTCTGTCTTTTGATTTCAGATTCTAGCTGGAGAGATAGACTCAAGCAATAACATTTTCTTCATTCAAGGAAAACGATTTAAGTAAGTAATAGATTAGGGTAAAGTTGGGTAAATTCGGATAGCGGATAAATTCGGACAGTGAGTGACGTTGTTTCCTTTATATGACAGTTGTTTGGAATTAAAACAAAACTAACATGGCAAACAGTGAAAAGCCGTCTCATCTGGATTTTCACTGTTTGCAATGGTATGTCCGAATTTACCAGCTGTCCGAAGTTACCTGACTTGATCCTACTGTTGTTTAAGGTGAATGGGTATACAGTCAGGGGAAACAACCCTGTCAGTTCCAACTATGCTTTGCTTTTCAATGAAGGTCAACTATCCAAAGAAGAAATTTGCTCCCGTAGTGGAGCAAGGATACAGGTGTGAGTTGTTACAAAATACTACCTCCACCCCACTGGGTGACCCTGACGTCAAGGTCATTAATATAGAGTTATATCATAAAGCTTTTGTTTATAAATATGTTTACAATACATTGACATGCTTGTACATGTACATAGTTTTAAGTAGTGCAAACCATAGCGACAAATGCCTGTGAGATGGGCAAGCACCAGTTCAGGCGAGCTATGCTGTCAGGCTACAATCAGACATTGTAATGTTTTTGACTGTTCCACAGGGTATAATCGATTCCGCCAATTTTCGCTTCCTGCAGAGCCTGTACATCATATTTGGCTTCCGCCGAGACTGTCCGCGAACTCTTGCTTCCTGCAGAGACAACTGTCCTCGAAAAATGGCTTCCTGCCGAGACTGTCCGCGTGACTCTGCTTCCTGCCGAGAGCCTCGGCAGGAAGCAGATCACGCGGACAGTCTCTGCAGGAAGCCATTTATCACGTACAGAATTCTCAGCAGGAAGCAAGAGATCGCGGACAGTCTCGGCGGAAGCCAAACATGATGTACAGTCTCTGCAGGAAGCGAAAATTGGCGGAATCGATTATACCCTGTGTGTTCAGGCATTAGAAAACACACAGTGTCTAATGACTCAACAGTCAAAAATTGTTTTATTATTTAAACGGGACTATAAAGTTTCTTATTGCTTATCTGGGCAATAGAAATTCACCATTAAACATTAAGATACATCAAACTGCTTGGGAAGATTCCATGCCAAATCAAGTGTGTCAAGAGGCATTAATTACGTTCGGCACCACTGAAAGTCAGTTTATTTTTAGAATTTATAATAATGCTGTATATTTTAAAGTGCATTAGATTTTTATATAGCATAAAGCTCAGTAATTGATCTTATGGATCTGTTTCCAGGTCAGATAAAGTGAGAGGCCATGTCATCGGTATTGATCTTGGTACCACAAACTCTTGTGTGGCCATCATGGAAGGAAAAACGGCCAAAGTGTTGGAGAATGCTGAAGGAGCTAGGACCACACCTAGTGTTGTTGCCTTCACAAAAGACAATGAAAGACTTGTAGGAATGCCTGCAAAACGTCAGGCGGTTACAAACCCAGCAAACACTTTCCATGCTACAAAACGTCTTATAGGTAGACGATTTGATGATCCTGAAGTCAAGAAAGATATGTAAGCTTCTTTTTAAGTATACCTTGATCCAAACAAAATGTCAGGGCGGTAACAAATGTGCGCTGGCAATCACTGTCAAATTCGATCAGTCTACTAGAAGATTCGGTAGAATAAATTTTGCACGCTTGTTCAAGTTCACTGAGCATAACGCATTGTTATGTACCTCTTGTCACCACATTTACTGTCGTGTATGAGAGACGTATCTATGTTGATACAAAATAGCAAGAAGGAAGGTGCATTTTATTAAGATTATAATGATCTTCTGCGCGCAAGGAAGCGCCATTTACGGTGTGACGAATTCCGCCGCCGCGAGATTCGAACTAGGTAAGCCAAGTCTTAGCAGACTGCGCTTCCGACGTTTATATAACATCATCCCTGTATGCAAAACCTTAAAATAAGAGTCATCATAGTGTCTAAGTCGGGCACACCCTGCATATAAATCCTCGCGACAATTAATTTACGCTTATATTCGCGAATCTCTCTGAAACATTTCACGCATATTGGAACGCTTAAATCAAAGGGTATAAACTTCCAAAGCAATGTTGGAAAACGTCGTATCATCGGTGATGCACTCTATATCTAAAAACTACATTGTGCCAACATTGACATTAATACGACGACCTTTCAGCGGGTTTGTGCCAATTGGATGTTTTGCCGCAACTGCAATAGTTGCGACATGCCAAAATAATGCTTTTATACAACGTGCAGATTATCGGTGTAAAAGCGAAGCATCAGATCAGCCTGCGCATCCTCCCTGTATAATAATCAGCTTTTTTCCTATTTTGTGCATGATGGATTAAGACATAACACATTGTTGGGCCTTTTTTAACACTTGAAATGGGAAGAAAAACACAATCCTGTACATTCTGTACGTTCGAAAAGAAAATATTTGGATCATGAGGACATGCTGTCGTCTCCGTTCACATAGATGATATTTCGAATATAAGGAATATACAAAGTGCATTTGGTCACACAGGCTGTAAACTTCGCAAGCAAAGGCTGCTAAGTCCACTTTGCTTCTTATTTTGTTTATTACGTAAGGAACAAAGTGGACTTAGTACACTTGGCTTGCGAAGATGACAGGCCCTATGATCAAACATGAAGCTCAGGAGTTGGGCTGTACATGTACTAAGATAACATGTGCGAATAGCGAAGACTCAGATAAGCTTGTGCATTCATTCCATCCCTGTCTATGTATATGGCAAACCACAACTTATGTTCTTTATTTCGTTACTGAAAGCGAAACTTATTGAAAGTGTGAACAAACATGACTCAGGTCAGTCTGTGCATCCTCGCTGCTAATCTGGTAAATTTAAAGAGTAAATGATTGGCGTCGCATGAATAGATACCTTATTGGACGTGCGAAAAGTAAATAATAAGATCAGCCTGTGTATCTGATCAGTCGTGGGTGAAGCGCCGGCCTGCTGATCTAGCGGTCCCGAACTCGATTCTCGAAGGCGTTCTCAATCGTAAACCGGGTTCCATTGCACAGAGCCTTTCATTATCACCTTCCCATCGTTTTGATATGACTGAAATACTGCTGAAAAAGGACGTAAAATCGCAAGTCATCAATCCATCCCTTCTTGATCGACGTTGTACAAGGACAGATAATATGGCTAGCCACGTGCGTCTATTGTTGGCTATACCGCATATCCAGTTGTTGCATAACTTTACGTTGTATTTGCAAGTTTTGTTACGGCTAAATAATTTTTGTTACCGGTGAGTGAGCAGCGTGTATGTCCTGTGCCCCTTTTTGTACAATAGAAAAGTCTAGAGGAAGGTACAAAGATAACTCCGCCCTGACATTTCTTTTGGATCAGGGTATATAATGCTTTGAGAACCAAAAAAAAGTCATGTGCCGATTTCACTAAACTTCTTATGTCTGAGAGTTCCATACAGACTAAACATCTTCAGCCATAGATTTTTATAAGTTCCTTACAGTCTCTATGGAATTTACGAAAATCTTAGGCTTTAGATGTTAGAAAATCTAAAGCTTAAAATGATTAGTGAAATAGGCTCCAGTCAAATGAAACAATTTAAAGTAAGCCTTATTTCTGTATATGTTTCAGAAATGATACATAGAAAGAGAGGGTTCCTTAATAAAGTCAAATGGCAGCTTTACTTCTGAAACTTCCTCCAATGCTGTTTTTGTTCCACATTGCATTTCTAACTTTGTTATACCCCGCCACTTTTCATCTGTCAGGGTTCTCACTTGAGTTTTAAAAGTAGGAGTTCAGGATTCCTCCTTTTCCAAAAATAGGAGTCCCATGCTGAAAAATTAGAGTCCCATTGGTTTTAACATAAAATTTAGCTTCAAAAGCCTTCAATAATAACTTACTTATCTAGTTAAAATCGTCTTATGATATTGTCCCCGAGGGATTCAAAAGATGAAAAGGGCTCAAAAAGGACTGGGGAAGGGCAATGTTCTTTTGTTTGGACATCAAATAATCATGTTATAGAAATGGAAAAAGGTATGACAATTTTTCAGTAATTCTTCCATTTTCTTCCATTCTAAGTCAAAGGTATGAGTTAACTTTTCCCTTCGGAGATGTTATCTGCTTCTCTGTCTTACTCCCAGGCAGCAGTGTAATATGTAATAGCTACAGTTCTGACAGTACTATTCAATGATGCCCAGTCCACTGCAACATCGCTTTCAGTAATAAAAACAGCTTAGGTTTCAACCCTCTCCTTCTCCTCTCCCCCTCCCCCCCCACACACACACCCACCCACCCACCCACACACACCCTCCCACCATCTCGGCGCATGTAACACCACCAGCCGACATCAAACACAGAAATTCGTTTACATGTATTTTACCTTTCTTTATCTGAGACTCTGACTGATGCTTTATGCTGAAATCGAGTTTGATTTACACTTGAATGAATGTGTAACTGTCGTTAAATCTGTCTTCGTTTGCTGAATTATACATTTACAGTGAATATCTACACATATCTGTGTCAATAAAAGTTCCTATACTGCGTGTTGAAATGTCTGTGTAGAACTTGCGGATTTTTTGAAAGCGTTATCTATAGGCTATACTGGTACTCCTTCTGCGCATGGTGCACGAGAAAAGGCGGGAAACAGACTTAAAATGGCAGGAAAGAATTTTAAAGTGCACAAACCGAAGATCTCAAAATTCCCCGGTTTCCGGGATTTGCAACGACTGGTCTTGCTAAAATATAGTATAATTATCTCTGACGACTGCTTCTAGCAACTTGAGGCTACCTCAGTTAAAAAACTGATTTAATACACATAAACAAACAGTCAGGAAATAAGAAATGTGCCTCGGAAAATGCTAGTAACTTCGGCAGGCAATCTGAAAATCATTTTTTTTTCTCAAGAATGATTCTTGGAATTCTTTAATGAGACGGCAGTTGCTCCTCTCGGGCTCTCATCCCTTTGGTGTGCGTGATAAATTATTCCATTTCAATTTCCTGGCAAAGCCATTGTATAAGTCTCGCCTTCTGAAAAGCTGTCAATTAGTGTGCTGCGGTACTTCTAAAGATGTGAACTGACCAATCATGTGAGGCGGTGGATCTAAGACAAAGATATCGTGTTGACCCAATACATCTATAATATTGATCGAACAGTGATTTAGAAAGTGTGAAATACTGACACATGCCGTGCTACTGGAGATTAACGAACATAACGACATACGGGAGTGGGGACTAAGAAGGTGTGAAATTCAAGGTACATGACAGGTGGCATTTACACTGATTTTATTGATTATTGGTTTAAATAAACGGTCCCTCGGTAGCTCTGTCAAAGGTGTTAGCAGCGCGTGGCTTCTTCAAAACTTGTAACAACTGACATTTGAGGAGATTCTAAAGGAGTACAGCTGGAAAAATCATGTGTCCGCGGGAATCCTTGGAAGGCAATTATTGGCGTCCGGCCCGGTCCAGGCCGATTTTTTCGCGTCCAGGGACACCGAATTCGGCGTCCCCGAGATCCCTGTCTGTAACTTGTTTTTATTAGCTCACCTGGCCCGAAGGGCCATAGTGAGCTATTGTCATACCAATGCGTGCGTCGTGCGTCCGTGCGTCGTCCGTCTACACCTAAAAGCAAATATTCAAACATCTTCTTCTGTAAAACTAGTGGTCCCATGGTTCTCAAATTTCACATGGAGCCTGACCTGACTCCAGGGTCTCAGAATTGTAAAATTGGGTCAGGTTGAAAATCCAAGATGGCCGCCGTTACTAAAAATAGCAAAAACAACAAAATAAACTTCTTCTCCAGAACCACTGGGTATATTTGTCTGAATATTGGCATGGAACATAGGGAAACCTTGGTATTCAAAATTGTAAAAATGAAAAAAATCTGTAGCAGAGTTTTGTCACAGTGACCTACTTTCTGTTTACGTGTGTAATTTTGCTCAAATGCCAATGTCAAAAAATGACCTATTTAAACAACTTCAAACAACTTCTTCTCTAAAACCACTGAACCCATGGATCTCAAATTTCTCATGGAGCATGACCAGACTGCAGGGTTTCAAAATTGTAAAATTGGGTCAGGTCAAGAATCCAAGATGGCTGCCATTACTAAAAATAGCAAAAACAACAAAATCAACTTCTTCTCCAGAACCATTTGGTATATTTGGTTGAAAGTTTGCATGGAACATAAGTGGGACCTTGGTATTGAAAATTGTAAAAATAAAAAAAATCTATAGCGGAATTAGGTCACAGTGACCTACTTAGCATTTACAAGGCCGATTTTGCTCAAATGTCAATATCTAAAGAAAATGCAACCAATTCTGACCAGATTTGGTCAGAAATGGTTCTTGAATGGAATTATTTCAATTTTGTGCCAGTTGACTATCCAAGATGGCCACCATGGGGGCCGTTACTAAAAATAGCACAAACGTAAAAATGACAATTACTCAAGAACCCTTGAATGGAATTGGACCAATTTTGTGTCAGAATGTTCCTTGCATGAAACCGTTTCGATTAATTGCAATTTGGCATTCCAAGATGGCCGCCATCTGGTGTTACTAAAAATAGAACAACCATAAAAATGACAATTACTCAAGAACCCTTGAATGGAATTGGACCAATTTTGTGTCAGAATGTTCCTTGCATGAAGTTGTTTCGATTAATTGCAATTTGGCATTCCAAGATGGCCGCCATCTGCCGTTACTAAAAATAGCACAAAACATGAAAATGACAATATCTCAGTAACCGCTGAATGGATTTTGACGAAATTTGTGTCAAAATGATTCTTGCATTGAGATGTTTCAAAAATATCTAACTGTAGACCAGTCATATTGGCCTCTGTTACTAAAAATAGAAAAATGTGAAAATTAGAAAATCTCAATGGAATTGGTTTAATTTTGTGTCAGAATGGTCCTTTCATTAAGTTTTTTCGATTTTTTGCATTTTGGCATTCCAAGATGGCTGCCATTTGCCGTTACTAAAAATAGCACAAAACATGAAAATGACAATATCTCAGTAACCGCTGAATGGATTTTGAAGAAATTTGTGTCAAAATGATTCTTGCATTGAGATGTTTCAAAAATATCTAACTGTAGACCAGTCATGTTGGCCTCTGTTACTAAAAATAGAAAAATGTGAAAATTAGAAAATCTCAATGGAATTGGACCAAATTTGTGTCAGACTCCGGATGACTGATATATGGTCCTTGCATGAAGGCTTTTCGATTTTTTACATTTTAGCAATCCAAGATGGCCGCCATCTGCCATTACTAAAAATAGTACACAACATGAAACTGACAATATCTCAGTAACCCCTGAATGGATTTTGATGAAATTTGTGGCAAAATGATTCTTGCATTGAGGTGTTTCAAAAGTAAATATATAAAGACCAGGCAAGTTGGCCTCTGTTACTAAAAGTAGCAAAATGTGAAAATGAGAAATTCTCAGTGGAATTGGACCAATTTTGTATCAGAATGGTCCTGTTGCACAATAGCCAGGTGAGCGATATCAGGCCCATTTGGGCCTCTTGTTTTTATATAATTTACTGATAACATTGTTGGTAGATATTATTATTTCCTTAATTTGATGGAATGTTTTTCAAGAGTACAAGAATATTGTTTTTGTCGAGGTTGCTTGCAGGTAGCAAGGCATATTCACTTGTTCAGTGTTAGTGTGTATGTCTGTCTTTTCATTTGTTTGTCGACCTTATACAGTCACATTAGCCTTTATTGGCCCTAAGACCTTAAAACTTCCTCACTATATATTCTGACTGTCTCGCAATGGTGAGGCCAAAAGAAAAAAATGTCTTGTTTCCGGTTACGTCTCCAAAATTTTTAGGGTCGGTATGTAGGCAAACTTTTTTATCTATAAAAACTTTTTTGTATGCAAAATATATAAAATCCCTTAAAATAGCCTAAAAATAGACTTTAAACTCCGATAAGGCCATAAAAAAAGTTTGAGTAGGCCCCCAAAACATAGGATCAGTAGGGTAACCGGAGACAAGAGATTTTTCTTCTCTTATGGCCTGATATGCTTTTATCAACAAGGATGCCATAGAAAGTCTATTAGTTCAGCCCTGCATCTCAGCTTCTGCAAGCCTAGGCCTTTGAAACTCTGCCAGTGTAATGAGCTTAACCCATTGCATTCTGGGTATTTTTTGTCGTCTGCTGAAATTGTCGTCTGCACCAAAAATCAAGAATATCTTGACAATATTGGTCTAACTAACTCTTGTAGAGATGATGTCCAGGTAGCAAACAGTTGAAATCTCAGATCAGGCCCCATGTTTCTGGGGCCTGATCTGGATCCAAACTGTTTGCCCCCGAATGGAATGGGTTATAGTCTAGAGGGCTCCATTGTCTGTTGTCATTGTTCTTTGTTATCTGTATATGAACATTTCTAAATGATATGTCCTTCTAAACCACTGGGCAGGTTTGAACCAATTTGCATATATAAAGCCTCCAGAGGTTAGTGGGACTAAAGGCTTGTTCCAGTGGTCATCATAGAATTACCCAGGTGGCTGACATAGATGGTGGAACATATACATTTTAGTAATTCATTATTTTTGATTCTGTTACCAGGAAAACGGTGCCATATAAAATTACAAAAGCCAACAATGGTGATGCTTGGCTTGAAGCACAAGGCAAAACGTACTCCCCTAGTCAGATTGGAGCTTTTGTTCTCACTAAAATGAAGGAAACAGCGGGTAAGATACTGTTTTTCCTATGTTAACTTGTAGCTCATCATTAGAGTGAGTAAGTGAACTCAGGTTTGATGTTGTACCAACACAATACCCAATTTATTAATCCTAGTAAACGCCCCTGTTCTAATGAACACCCCCTGCCTTTTTTCGGAAAATAATGTTATATTAAATTGAAATTGCATGAATTCCCATTTGATTCTCTGAATGAGGTAGCTCTCTAAAATGGGTTCTACACTTAAAGGTAAGAATTTGCTCCTCTAGAGCAAATTCTTACTTTTAAGAGTTGACCCCTACTGAAAAGGGAGGCAAAAATAGAAGAGTTGCTTCCTCTACAAGTATGCCCACTCACCTTAATACTGTTATTAGAGGTATTTGGCAATGGCTAATTTTCCATGTTTTATATAATACTACTCTTTAGGCTCTAAATAATGCCCTCTTTTGTAAAATGCAATGCTGCTGGTGCGTTTAATAGGATTAATACGGTAGGTCGTTAGGAAATGGGACCTTGGTTTAAAATCTCATCTGAAAGACAGGAGGAACAGAGGATTGAATGAACGACTCAAGGTATAGTATTCTTCTGTGTAATCCACTACACTGCTACCACTCGTCTCATCGTAAGAAGAGCCTTGAAGAGGTATATCGAATGAGCCATGTAACACAGAAAATTTGCTTAACATACTAGTGAATAGCCAAGACTCAAATTAGTCTGTCAGTCCATGCAGTGTAGGTAGAGCCATTATTTAGTGTATGGTTGCTAAATGGGGACCATCTCCAGATAAGAAGGCGTAACAGGGATAATTCATAGATAACTTTTCTTATTTCTCAAAACTGTAAAAATATTAGTTTATTTAACTTCATTGCAGATGTATAATATTGAACTTATTCAGAAGTCTTAATTTTTTAACTTAATTTACCTAATTTAATTATAATTCTGTAATCTATTGTAGATCATTATATTGGTTCATCAGTGAAGAATGCAGTAGTAACAGTACCAGCTTACTTCAATGATTCACAGAGGCAGGTGAGTGGCACAGAGCAGAGCTCCAGAGAATGATGGCTTTGGGGTATATTTATTATGTCCCTCAACCATGGGGCGGAGTGGAGGACTTACTGTTTTTGGTGTGGATCCAGTAGGCGTCTGCATCTGCGTCGGCATTGCTTCTTGTCTGCACTCTATCTCCTGAAGGGATTAATGGATTTTGACCAAACTTGCACAGATACATTGTTTGGGTGGGGAAAAAGAACTGATTAGATTTTGGTGACTGTGACCCCATTTTCAAGGTCACAGGAGGCCAAAGAGTGTTGAAAAATGCTTTGTCTGCACTCTATCTCTTGAAGGGATACATGGATTTTAACCAAACTCTAGCAGATATATCACTGGGAGATGGAAAAGAACTGATTAGATTTTGGTGACCTTTACCGTATTTTCAAGGTCACAGGAGGTCAAAGAGTGTTAAAAAATGCTTTGTCTGCACTCTATCTCCTGAATGGATGAGTGGATTTTAACCAAACACACACAGATGTATCACTTGGAGATGCAAAAGAAGTGATTATATTCTGGTGACCTTGACCCTGTTTTTTTTTTCAAGGTCACAGGAGGTCAAGAAATGTTGAAAACTGGCTTGTCTACACCATATCTCCTGAAGGGATTGATGGATTATGACCAAACATAGGCAAGTGTATAATCAGGAGGTGCAAAAGAACTACTAAGATTTGGTGACCTTGACCCTATTTTCAAGGTCATAGGGGTCTTAACTTGGCAACATTTAGGGAAAATGATACTGCTAAGAAAGCACAGGTGAGGGAGGGGGGGGGGGACATCTGTTTTTGTCAAAAAAGATTTCTAGTTCTGGGGTAATCTTCCTTACTACAAATCAAATATCTACTGCAACCAATGTCCTTCTAAAGGTGATGGCAATTTGTTACGGTCAACTGTCAGATAAAATATTCCGCTGATTTCTTTTAATTCAATTATAACGGTATTTAAACCACTCAGTTAAACTCGTGGTAACTAGATTTGTGGCATCAGAGCCTCGCTGTACTCTGTAAACCTCGCGCTAACAAAGTGACCGCTGCGGAAGTCGTTAATAATGTAGCTGACAGGTACCATCAAAGATAAATTTTGTGACTAGGATCAACTGAGCCGACATCTATGAAAAAATGACTTTGATTGTCTGTCTGACTATGATTGTCTTTCTTTTTATTATTTTGAGGTAACTGAGATTTCTGAACCTACTCCAACAACGACATGTTGCAGTAGTGGATTGACGCGTAGTATGTTTCAATGAAAATGTGTTGTGACCCCTCTTTAGAACTGTCTCACCGAGACAGTTCTTATGAAGGGTCACAACACTTTTTCAATTGTGGTTGTGATTTAAGTACAAAAATTAAGTTTTCTAATAATATTCACTATTTCTCATGGTTAAACGGAATTTAATGTGCTAGCAGCTGTGAACAATGGGCTTTAAAGTAAAACAAGGAATCAAATGAATACAGGATTCAAGTAATTATGTTAATTACTGGTAAATATTTTTTGTGTGGTGCTGGTTCACTCCAAATCAGGTGTCTAGTACTGGAACTATTTTCTGTTAAACTTAACTTGGCTGTACAAAGATAATAAAATGAATTGGAGTAATCTGAAATTGATTGACATGCCCCATGTCCATATATAACATGGAATTGACTTGAAGTTTCTGTTTAAAGAATTTCAGAATGTAATGTCATTGCCTATATCTTATTCAATGAACTCCATGCTGGCAAAAGTATGTACACTTAGTACTGGTAAACTGCTTAGGAGGTCTAAGCCTGCCCAGGAATAGTGTGGTTAGGTTAACTGACCATCCCGACATGACCTTAGCTGTTTACCGTGGACGTAAAGCACCAAATCAATCAATCAATGAACTCCATGTGTATTTCTTTGTGTTCTTGTTTTGTGAGAACATGATTTGCACACATGGTAAAGAGAAATGATTCCAGAGAGCCTAACAAGAATGCTTTGTGTCTTGTTGGATGTCAGTTGAATCAGACACTGTCTTTTATTGCACCTGTTCTACCATGTTTTGATTTTTAGCTCTCATGGCTGATAGTGTATAAAGAAGTTTGACTGTAACAAAATGTTATAATATTTTCATAGGCCACAAAAGATGCAGGACAGATCGCTGGTTTGAATGTTCTCAGAGTTATAAATGAACCCACAGCAGCTGCCCTTGCTTATGGTATGGACAAGATTGGGGATAAAATGTAAGTCATAGTTGAGATAGTGTTTATGTTAGAAATACATTTTGCGAAAAATGATTTTTTCTCAAATGCTATGGTTTTGCATAGTCCACAAACCTGTGGAGGATTAAATTTTTATTCTCAGGGACCAAAAGTTCTGTCAACATTTAAATCACCAACAGTGAAAATAGCTGAATTTGCAAGAATTAATTGTAATTCCACATGAGATGGCTCATGAAATGAACTTTCTGACAATGGATCATCGGCAGGCATGAAATGGAGGAGCGATGTAAACCCGCCAAACCATATCTAGTCTCAGTGCCGGGATTTATACACAGTGCCACACAAACGCCGCTCCCGAGTGAGCATTTTTGCATCATGTATTCCAGACAAATATCAATCGGAACCACCTTGGCTAATTCCGTGAATCAGACCTCGGGTGTATGTACAGCGGAGAACGCAACATTTTGTTCGCCGGAACAAGTATACACCGAAGACGTAGCTCTCTATGTCTATGAACGATAATTACTTCACAGCCTGGGACCTTTTCAGCGATTACAGGGACATTCATTTCTTGCTTTGAGCTGTTGGCAAAACAAAACAGTCAATTACTGATGCCAAGACAGAAAATACATTTGTTTCTTTTTTTTCATTATTTACTCGGTGCGACAGTCGCGGCCATCTTTGTTTATGTCATTGTTCCTAGCAACAGTCATGTGATGTAAGTAATCCCGCATCATACATCCGAGGTTGATTCATGGAATTGGCTGAGCTGTGTTTCGATTGGACAAATATATGACCACCCAGGGACAAAAGGAAAGTCCTATGTCTGGAAATACTTTGGGTTATACAAAAAAAAAATTGTAAAAGAAAAAAAAAAAATGAAGATCTTTCACCCAGCAAAGATAGTCTGCATATGGACAAAGAGGTGTGCTGAATCTGCTAAAGGGAATATGAAAATATAGGTAAGAAACTTCCAGGTTGAAACAAGTATTGGTTTTGTAAAACTAGTAAGTTACAGCATCTCTGTTCTATTACAACCTCTTTATGACCACTTCAGGCAATTTGGGAGAAATTCCATGCAATGATAAGCAATCTTGCATGAATAGTTAGTGTTATGAATTATGGTGTTACATTATAGTTTAGCCACCCCACCCACTCTTTCTTCATACCCTTTTACTGCAGCTTTCTGAGACCTGGGTGATTATTGGTAGGGGGTTTAACAAATCTGGCCAGGGCCTAAGGAAAACCCAGCCAACTAGCACAAAGCAGAGGGTGGTTGAGATCCAAAGGGTGCATATATAGAAAGCAGTTACAAAACTACAAAAACTGCTACACTGCAAAAGCAATAATGATACAAAGATGTCACAAGGATTTACAGTGAAACATACATGCCAAAGCAAACTATCCAGGAACCAATTATAATCCGAAGAATCGCATCGGCAGCAGCAACCGATTCCTACCGATGATTATGATTTCCAGCCAATGTCCCACTACTAGTTATGTCTCCCCCCTTTAGGGTCGGGAGACATATTGTTTTTTCCCGGGCGTCTGTCCGTCCGTCTGTCTGTCCGTCACAAATCGTGTCCATTCTATAACTTGAAAACCCCTCAAGCTATATTCGCGAAACTTCATATAAATATCAATCAACATGAGACGACGTGCAGAGTGCAAGAATGGTAACTCTGGCATTTATACTTTTTGAGTTATTTCCCTTGGAACTTAGTCCATCACAAAATTGTGTTTCAATTGTGTCCGCTCTATAACTTGAAAATTGCTCAAGCTTTATTCACGAAACTACATACAAATATCAATCAACATGAGGCGATGTGCAGAGTGCACAAATGGTAACTCTGGCATTTATACTTTTTGAGTTATTTCCCTTGGAACTTCGTCCATCACAAAATTGCGTCTCTGTCGAGTCCGTCTATAACTTTAAAACCATTCAAGCTATATTCATGAAAGTTCAAACAAATATCAATGAACATCAGACGACGTGCAGAATGCACTCTGGCGATTATACTTTTTGAGTTATTTCCCTTGGAACTTTGTCCATCACAAAATTGCGTCTCAGTCGAGTCCGTCTATAACTTTAAAACCATTCAAGCTATAGTCATGAAAGTTCATACAAATATCAATCAACATCAGACGACGTGTAGAAGGCAAGAACCATAACTTTAGCATTTATACTATTTGAGTTATTTCTCTTAGAACTTTGTCAGTCACAAAATCGTGTCTCAGTCGTGTCTGCTCTATAACTTGAAAACCATTCAAGCTATATTCACGAAACTTCATACAAATATCAATCAACATTAGAAGAATTGCATAGTGCAAGAACCATAACTCTTGCATTTATACTTCTTGAGTTATTTCCCTTGGACCTTTGTCAGTCACAAAATGGTGTCTCAATCGCTTTATTACTTGAAAACCGGACAAGCTATATTCACGAAACTTCATACAAATGTCAGTCAACACTAGACAACCTGCAGAGCACAGCATTTATACTATTTGAGTTATTTCCCTTGGAACTTTGTCATTCACAAAATCGTGTCTCAATCGTCTAAGCTCTATAACTTGAAAACCGTTTAAGCTATATTCATGAAACTTCATACAAATATCAGTCAACATATAAATAGACGACGTGCAGAGCACTGTAACTCTTGCATTTATATTTTTTGACAAAAACTAAATATGAATATCAGTCAACATTACATGACATGCAGAGCATAACAACTACCGTATAACTCTTGCATTTATACTTTTTACTTATTATGAATCGCTGCTTCAGGGTAGGGAAACATATTGTTTTTCCCTTGGCGTCTTAATGACTGATCCTTTTGACATCAAAAAGGGGGGAGACATCTGTTTTTTCGTAGAAAAACAATTCTAGTTTGAACAGATTGTGTCAGATTTACTTACACATTTGTGCAGTCTGATTAGAGTCTTCTGTGTTTAGCACACCTGTATGAATGCAGAAGAGAGCTTATGCTATACCCCCGACGTCATTGTCAGCGTATCTGGTAGCGTTAGCATCCGCGTCAGTGTCAGCGTCCTCGTCGGCATCCGTGATCAGGTTAACCAACATTGAAAATTGGGTTTAATTCGATGTTTAACTCTGTATCTTACAAACTACAGCAGCTACAGTCATCATGCTTGGTACATATATACATCCATAGCAAAATTAGTCCGAAGTCAGTGGACTGTGACATATGGATTCAAAGTTCGTTCTATTGTAGTGAATGAAGCAGTACTGTATTTCTTTGTTTTTGAGATATAGGTTTCTCCATTTGAAAAAGAAGCTAAAAAATCTAGATCCATCCTTTAACCTCTCCAAGACAAGCTCATAATCCAATTCAATGTTATAAGATGGGTCTAGATTTTTATACGCCCGTTTTGAAAAAACGGACGTGTTATGTCGTGGCGTTCTCCGTCCGTCCGTCTGTCCGTCCGTCCGTAAACATTCTTGTGCGCGCCATAACTCAGTAACCATTTGGGATATCTTCATGAAATTTGGAAGGCATATGTATTAGGTTGGGGGAACGTGTCGCGTACAAGAATGGTTGCTCCCCCTTCCTTAGTTTTCAAGTTATGCCCCTTTGATTAATTTTATCCCTGCAAGTCTTGTGTGCGCCATAACTAGATAACCGTTCGGGATATCTTCATGAAACTTCATAGCAATGTGTATGGAGTCCCAACGATGTGTCGCGTTTAAAAATGGCTGCTCTACCTTTCTTTGTCTTAGAGTTAATCCCTTTCATTAATCTTATTGGCTATTTTGTGTATATTACAAAAAATATATTTTCAGGGGAGGATAGTAGAACAAAAAATGGTTCATCTAGTATAATTAGGTTATTTCCCTTTCCCTTGTTCTGCTTTGACAAGCAGCTTAAACAACAGTATTTGAGGTGTTAAATATCTAAATAATGTTGCAGTCATTATACCCCTGCTTTGAAAAAGTGGGGGTATACAGGTTTACATCTGTCCGTCTGTCCTTCCATCTGTCTGTCTGTCCTTCCGTCCCCTTTTAATCAAATTTTTCATCAAAGATTTCTTCAAAACCATACAAGCTAGACTGGTCATATTTGG
Source organism: Ctena decussata (assembly GCA_963989385.1). NCBI lineage: Eukaryota > Metazoa > Mollusca > Bivalvia > Lucinida > Lucinidae > Ctena > Ctena decussata. Next base: position 123,095,853 of record OZ022498.1, read on the forward strand.
CATAAAGGTTGATGACGACATGTTGTACTGTGGGATTGAGAACCAGCCTTCTCCTGCTTATTCTTCCCTGTATTTGTCCAATTTTCTTTCTTTCCATACTTTGAATAATGAAATTTTACGTCAAAGATTTCTCTACAACCATGCAAGCTAGAGTAGTCATATTTGGTATGCAGGTTGATGAAGACATGTTGTATCGTGGGATTGAGAACCAGCCTTCTCCTGCTTATTCTTCCCTGTATTTGTCCAATATTCTTTCTTTCCATACCTTGAATAATAAATTTTTTCGTCAAAGATTTCTCCACAGCCTTGCAAGATAGAGTAGTCATATTTGGTATGCAGGTTAATGATTACTTACTGTATCGTGGGATTGAGAACCAGCCTTCTCCTCTTTTTCTTCCCTGTATTTGTCCAATTTTCTTTCTCTCTTTACTTTGAATAATGTAATTTTTTGTAACAGATTTCACAGCAACCATTCATATTTGGTATACATGGTAACAATGATTTGTCTCTCTCTCTCTATGCTTTTTGTTACGAAAATAACACCATTTGATGTTAGCAGTTAAGCGGGGGTATAGTCGGATTCGCCAACAGTTCTACTTAATTATAGAGTGGTTGCCCCTGTTTGTCTGCCTGTGTATCCTTTTGTAAACAATTTTGTTCATTCTGCAACTCCTGTAGGACATTGAAACGGGCGTATTATGCGCCGCTTGCGAAGCCCTTGTTGGAATTGTTTTAGAAGGGAAAAGCCCATCTCAAAGCAAAATTCCATATTAAAAAATGAGTCAGACCTTTGGGGTTATTCTAGAGAGAGAGAAAAACAGTTTTATAGCTGAATAAATACGCTATTTGATCAGCCTGTGCATGGGCTGGAACTGTCAGTGCAAGTTAACTCATTGCATTCTGGGTATTTATTGTCGTCTGCTGAAATTGTCGTCTGCATCAAAAATCAAGAAAATTCTGTCAATATTGGCCAAACTAACTCTTGCTGAAATGATGTCTAAGCAAGAAACAGTTTGGATCTCAGATCAGGCCCCACCTTTGTGGGGCCTGATCTGGATCCAAACTGTTTGTCCAGATACCCCTTAAGGGTATCCCGAATGGAATGGGTTACTTGCTTCAGGCAGTGGTATAACAAGGTTTTCATCTGCTTTGGCATGTAAAATGGAATATACTGTGTGATAACTAGAATTCGAGTTTCCTTCTTCTTTTTCCAGTATTGCAGTATATGATTTAGGAGGTGGCACCTTTGATATTTCTATACTGGAGATCCAGAAAGGTGTTTTTGAAGTGAAGTCAACAAATGGTGACACATTCTTAGGAGGGGAAGATTTTGACAATAAATTAGTACAGTATTTAGTTACTGAGTTTAAGAAAGATGTAAGTATGAAAACTTGTTACTCTTAATTTTCTTTTTTCTAGAGACATAATTTAGCATTAATTTTTCTTATTTCTCCACAAAAACATATCTTGTGACCCCTCATTAGAACTGTCTCGATGAGACTGTTCTAATGAGGGGTCGTAAGATATGTTTTCATTGAGAAATAAGAAAAATATCTTTGAATTATCCTCAGTACCCCTACTTATCTGGAGCTCATCTGGAGCTCTGGCTTCATTGATCAGGCAAGCAAAAAGTCTCAAAGGGTTGTTTCCTTTTTGTAAAAGTGTGGAAAAGCACGATGGTGCACCTGCACAATAAGCTGGTATTAAAGATATGTTTGACAGTTTAACTGAACCAATCAGAGATTGAGGTAAAAAAAAATTTGAATGATGATCGTAGATTTTTCTATATTGGGTATTCAATTGACATGGCCATGCTTTAGAATTGCCTTGCAGTCACAACATAATCTATCAAGAGAATAAACAAATATTACATTAAGACAAATGTGTTCATTTACAGCCTAACAGGCAAGCATCTCTGACATTTTCATTGTTGTCCCCCTTCTAAATGGGAGCTTACTCGTTTTGTAGAGAATTGACTCCACTAGGAACAAATTCTATCTGTTAAAAGTTGAGTTTTGGAAGGTCTATGCCATGCAGGGAAGCAAACAGGAATTCACAGAAGTTGTTCCCCTTTGTAAAAAGGGCATAAAAAGTATGGAGGTGGACCCCTACACCTTAAACTAAAACATCAGATAAAACTCTAAACTTATCACCTAGTATTTCTTAATCTTGAGCACTGGCCCGTTTCAGAAAAGGTAGAAACACTTTGATCTGATGCATGTCAGTTTCCCATATGTCTGTCAATCAAAGTTTTGTCAAGTGAAATAGTAAATGTGTTTCAGTCATGGTATGTTATATACTTTAGTTGGCCAAGCTGTGATTGGTGTTACTAAATGTTGTCATGTTATCTTCCAGCAAGGCATTGATGTATCCAAGGATGCGATGGCCATGCAGAGATTAAGAGAAGCTGCAGAGAAAGCCAAGATAGAACTCTCTTCTGCACTACAGGTTGGTGTGTATAGTCATTTTCAATAGTTTATCCGAACTTGAGATAATGCACTAGTATTTTGCAAACCCAGCTACCCCAGGGCAGAGGAACTGCCGTGGATAGAGGGATAAAGTGCAGTGTTTTAACCTTAGTGTTACTGCTGCAGTGCCCTGCATGTGTGGGGCTTTTAATTAGTTGTCAAAATACCGTAATGTGCATTTATATTTGGACACTAGAAATAATGAATTTTCCATTTGGGACAAATGGAAAATTAATTGTTTTAGGTGTACCAATACTTAAGCACATTAGGGTAACTGGGACAGTGATGATGATCCCAACTGTTGAACATGGTCCATGAGGGAGTGGCTTTTACACGGGTCAGACATTTGTTCCTGCAGTGAAGGGCATCTAGCAGGGCTTTGCATAGAGAAAAGGTAATGTCACCTCTATTCTCCAGCCCTAGAGTAGTAGGGCCCTAGAGTAGTAGGAGTTGAAAGTGACTGGTTCATAGGTGGAATGTTGTGGCACAAAATGTCTTTTTTTTGCAGAATTACACATTCCAGGATATTCAGAGCTAGGATGCCTAGGATAAGGTGGGTTTGGTGGATAGTTTTAGATAATTTTTCTTATTTCTGAACCAAACCTATGTTGTGACCCTGATAATGAGACAGTTCTAGTAATAGGGAGGTTCTAATGAAGTGTCACAACATCTGAGATAATTTTTCTTATTTCTGAACCAAACCTATGTTGTGACCCTGATAATGAGACAGTTCTAGTAATGGGAAGGTTCTAATGAAGTGTCACAACATCTGAGATAATTTTTCTTATTTCTGAACCAAACCAAATGCTCTGACCCTGATAACGAGACAGTTATAATCAGAAGGTTCTAATGAAGGGTCACAATATACATATTTATTTAGAAAATATAGAAAGTTATCTCTAAATCATTTCTGCTATCCCTTCTTTTCTGGAGTTTGGGGCATCATCAGCATGCCTTTCCAAAGAGAGTTATCATTATTATTTTTTACAGTTACAACAGTCCAAGGCCAGTCAAATTCCTGTATGTATCTTGAGCATACAGGGCCAAAGCCTTGGTAAATAAATGCAGGAAATCTTTCGGTCATGGTGCATTATTATCCTAGGCTGGACAAGCAACCTGCGACATAGGATTTGAAACTTTAAGATTGAAGGCAGATAATCATGTGAAGTGTGCTGGTGATTGGACAGAACTGGTAAGAAAATGGATTATTATTTCCTTATTACTCTGAATTTTCATGCAGCAAAATGCAGATGCCTCATCACGTCCGCAGCATGCGATTATCTTAGAGGTGTTGCCATGCACAAACTAGTTTCTCGAACACATTGCCTCAAGCAAAGGCCAAACATCTTTGCCCAAGGCAATAATAAAAACTAAAGCACACAGAATGGAAATACTTAAACAGTCATTTGTTACAAAAGAGAACAAGGTATCTGTACTTTGTTGCATGAAAACTAATTAAGTATTAAGGAAAATTATAATCTATTTTCTCACTGGTTCTTTCTGACTTTGCACAGAATAACAGAGGCAATTCATTATTATTGTCTGCCTTAAAGATCAATAAACTGATCATGAGCAAGGAGTTAAAGGTAGGAAATATTTCCGCCTCCAGGGGGCTCAAATTTAGGACCACTAGATTAGTAGGCCAGCACTTAACCTACTTAGCTACTGGGGCTCCTTCCTGGTCTGGAACTCTGTAAATAGAGAATACCATGTTAGTGTCTTTTGATGTCAAGTTTATCAGGTGAGACCAGAAACAGCGTAGGAATGGCGAGGCTTGCCGAGCCAGTCGGATGTGTTTCTGGTCGAGCCTGATAAACTTGATATCAAAAGACACTATTCGGTTTTCTATTTATCATGCATCATTAGAAGATTTTACGGCGTAAAAAGCGTCAAACAAATAAAAAGCAAACACAGTTATATCCAAACTTGTTGATGTCGCAAATGCGTTGTGACGTAAGTCCGTGACCTCATTTAACCAATCAAATGCTGTTATCACAGCCAACATCAGTATGCAGCCAATCGTCTTCAAAGATCGCTTCTAAAGGCATGACCTGATAACATTCGTGCAAGCGCAGTTCTTCAGTGACATAATATCACATTGTGTTATCATACCCCTGTTATCAGGTGAAATTTTGCAGTAGACGCATGATAAATATTGTTCCATTGTTTTCATTCAATGTACAATAACTTTCAGACCGATATCAATTTACCTTACCTGACCATGGATTCTGGTGGACCCAAACACATGAATTTGAAACTATCAAGAGCAAAATTTGAAAGTTTATGTGAAGATTTGGTTAAACGAACTGTTGGTCCATGTCAGAAAGCTCTACAGGATGCAGAGGTGAAGAAATCGGACATTGGAGAAGTTATATTAGTTGGTGGAATGACCAGAATGCCTAAGGTGGGTGCTAGAACGTAAACCATTTAGAGAAGACTGTTCACAGGATATAAATTGTGTCTTGAGATACGTATAAAGATAGATTCATGTAGATTATAACAATCCATCATGAGTGTCCATGTAGGATAGGGAAATCTCACCAGAGGGGTTGGAATTTTAACCAGGGACGAGGCTTGCCGAGTCCCTGGTTGAAATCCGACCCTGAGGGTGAGATTTACCTATCCTACATGGACTGGCTCATGATGGATTATTTTTCTCCCACTGTTAGCGGATTTTAAACCTCAAGTCAGATTAGGCTTCAGAACAGAAAAATTCTAACTTTTTAACCAATGACCTGAAGTAAATTTTGACCAGCCCAGTGTGTTTATCGGGCCCTAAAATGGGTATGAATATAGTTTGCGCCTCAAAATTAGACGGAAAACACGATATGTGGACTATTTTATCTTCCAGAGGATGAAAACAAAATGCAACTTAACCTCTCACGTCATGCGCGTCAAGTTTGCTAGCGACGTTTTTAAACGGTTTTAGTGATGTCATTAAAATCGAGTGACGTCACAAACCCATGATCTGCTATCAAACGTCATCCGACATCCTTGCGTGTCCATTTTGTTTATTTAGTCAAAAAATGAAAAAGTCTGGCTTCTAATATAAGAAAGATGTTGCCAGGTATAAGATAGAAATTTCTTATATGAGCTGAGAGCCTATCTTATATAGGCAAAGGTGGGAGAAAGAAATATCTACAGGGTGCCCTCTACCTATATCAGATCTTTTGAAACAGACCTTCAGCTAACATATGGAAGTGCAATAAATAAATTCCATTGTTATGTTTACAAAATAATAAAGTTTCTATATCAGTAAAAATAAAAAGAAAAAAAAATTAAGTTAGACGAAGAGATTCAAACCATTGACCCCTTTATAAGAATTCCTTAGCTGTAACTATTGAGAGAACATTAAATAATAAATTCTAAGAGAACATGCAAGCATGGTTTTCTCGCTTTTGCAATACCATGTTAGGAACAGTTACTCTGTTTTGTAAAAACAAAATGAGAAGAGTTTTTTTGGCGTCGCCTGTACAAGCCCAAACCATTGTTTGCATATCCCAGACAAGTTTGTGCCAATGGTCTGTTAACCTAGACAATACATCTGATAGAAATGCAAACTGTGCATGTTTTGGCTAACAAAGAAATAAAGGCTGAGGTCTGTTTATATAGTGGAATTCAGTGGATTCAAGTGGTGTCTTTAAGTTGAATTGTCTCTCATCCAGGGGAAGCAACTCTGCATTTTTCATTGACATCCTTCTAAATGAGGATAAACTCTTAATGCAAAGAGTTTGCTCCCATTAACTCCTAAAGGAAAGACTTTGCTCCCATAGGAGCAAATTCTTTCCTTTAAGAGTTTAAACTGTACAGCTTCATAGGAAAGAAACTCTCCTAGGGTATTCTGAACGGAAAGAATTGACTTTCCCAGGGAGCATATTCTTTCCTTTTGGAGTTACCATAATTTTGGGAAGGGCTTTGCTTTGTAGAAATGGGTGAGAAACATCAAGGTGTACCCATACACCATAAACTTACAAGCAGTATACATATTACAGAGCTCTAGATAAGAGGGGTATTTGATGATAACTAAGGGATAATTTTCTTTATTTCTCATCGAAACCATATGTTGTGACCCCTCATCTGAACCGTCTCGTCGAGACGGTTCAGATGAGGGGTCACAACATATGGTTTTATTCAGAATTAACAAAAATTATCTCTAATTATCACCAAATACTCCCGCTTATCTAGGGCTCTGATATTAGCCGGGACACAAGTAAACCAACAAAGTGGTTGTGGGCAATGTGCAGACTCAGATCAGCCTGGGCATCTACCCAGTCTGATAAGACTCTACCTTCAGCGCTTGAAGGGTAGCTAAGGATCTAAGCTACCTCCATGTGGACAGCGAAGACTCTGATCAGACTGGGCAGATGCCTAGGCTGATCTGAGTCTGCGCTGGGCGCACAACCACTTTGTTGGTTTTCTCGCGTCGCGGCTCATTTTTCCAAGGCTTAATCAGCTACCTGAATGTTGTGAAGTGTATCATTCATGGTGAAAGCCTTGGTAGAATAAAACAGGAAATATTTCAGTGAAAGTCTATCTATTACTTTGACTGGTCATATTTCTGTGACACTTAGAGGTTCTTACATGAGTGGTCATTTCATATGAAATTTATGAAACGAGCCTTTGGCAAGTTTCATAAATTTCATATGAAATGACCACGAGTGTAAGATTCTGTTTATCATATGACCCTTTCAGCCTTCAAAATTAACATTATTTCAGTAAGAAAATGCATTGTTGACACAAATTTTGTCATTGACATTACATGTACTGTGAGTGAGTAAACTCAGGTTTAACGTCCCATCAACCAACACAAAGGTCATACAGAGATGGGGCCTCCATTTAAAAGTCTCAAGACATCCAAAAGAGCAGAGAAGTGGAGGATCGAACCTGTGACCCCTAGATTTACATGTACGTGCCAAAGTGTTATTACTTGTGTGCTCATACAATTTTTATGACACAATGTTATTCATTGAATAACAGCGACATCATATGATAAATACATGTAAGTATATAGCATAGACATTAACAGAGGCCTCAGAGTTATAAAATGTTGCCATTATCTAGAATGGTGTATACATTATATATGCAGGTACAATCAACAGTACAGGAATTATTTGGAAGACAGGCTAGTAAGTCAGTGAACCCAGATGAGGCAGTGGCTGTAGGAGCAGCTATACAGGTAAGGGTCTGTTTGTGTTTCGATGTTTTGGTGAGCAGTAGATAAGGGGTGCACCTGCATTGATAGTTCAAGTAGTGTAAATGCAGTAATTTCACAAGAGCTTAATTTTTGCGAAACTTCGCAAATGCTAAGTTTCACAAAAATTAAACTCTTGTGAAATGACAAAATACATCTATCGTTTACCTATACAAGTGAACAAGGCACCAGTTGTGAATTTTAAATTTCTTGGTTGTGTTCTATAACTTTGATTCATGAAAATAAGGTTTTCTTTAAAAAAAATAGGAGTTCACAGTAGACAGTAGAAGTTTTTTTTGTCTTGGCAAAGTTACGTAGTGCTGTACATTCCAACTACAGTCAAACCTGTCTTAGGGGGTCACTGTATTAAGGGGTCACTTGCCTTTAGCAGCCACTTTTTGGGGATCCCCTAGAGGAAAATACAGTACAAATGAACCAGTATTAAGGGGTCACCTGTCTGAAGCAGCCACTTTTTGTGGGTCCCATGGGATGACCCCTTAAGACAGGTTTGACTGTACATTGGCAAGGCCAACCTTAGGAAGGGCCAGAACATTCTAGAAGAAATTACGTTGAAATTATCAAGTATTCCCCATACCATGTTCCTTGGATTATAAGATAGAAGATTTTCCCTTCCAAAACAATACCAAAAATCTCGATCCATCTTGTAATATTTGTAATATGAGTGGGTACACTTTCAGGGAAAGCAGTTCTACCATTTTATAGTTTTGCTCTCTTCTCAATGGCGTCTACTCTTAAAGAAAATAATTTGCTTCCCAAGGAACCATTCTTTTTTCTTTACAAGACCACATGTTGGAAGCGCTTCATCCAGGGAAGTAAGCAGGAAGTTGCATAAATTATCTTTCTTTATAACTCTGGAGACAAACATAGTGTTATACAGATGCATTTTAACAAATATCATTCACAAAGGTAGGCAGCCTAATTGTCTCCCTTTGCAATATATACTTGTTCTTTTCTTACAGTCTTTCCTATATGAGTTTCCTCCCTTTGTGAAATTTCTTCTTTCAGTGGTGTTCTTGAATTACACTATTTTGTGACTACTTTCTATTATACAGGGTGGTGTTTTAGCTGGAGATGTCACAGATGTTTTGTTACTGGATGTAACTCCCCTGTCGCTAGGTATTGAAACAATGGGAGGTGTAATGGCCAAATTGATACAGAGAAATACCACCATTCCCACTAAAAAGAGTCAGGTATGGATATTGTATATTAATCTTAAAAAAAGCTTCTTGAAATTGCTTATAGTTTTCAAATTGCCTCAACAGGGTGGATGATTGCATTGTTATCACATCACATAAAACTGGGAAATCTCATTGAAACGTCCAACTTCTCGTTGAGCCTTTTCAAGACAACTTGTTCATTGCCAAATGTATTCTTATAGAATATAGCACAAAGAAAACATGCTTGTAATTACTTTAAAATGGCACTTGGTTTTTGTCTCACCTGCAGCTAGCAGTAGCAAGACATATGTACATGTATTACTTTACTGCTTTACTGGTGTCGTCGGTGTCAGCGGCATTGTTGAGTTTTCAGGTTTAGCTGTGTTTCCTGAAATGGGCTGACATGCGAGACACTGCATATGGCAGAATTTTTGTTACTTGGAGTTTAGCAGTTTTCATGTTTAATCCTCCCCCTTTTTCAAAGCAGCACAAAGATGATCTCGAACACCAAAGCCTACTTTCAGTTTCAAATATTGGTGGAGGATTACATACAAAAAACTAGAAAAACGATAATAAAATTTTGAATATTATTTTAATGTACCTTGATGGTCCTTGAAGTAAGACGGCTTAATGTGTCTTTTTCACTTTAAAATCATCAGAAATATATACTTTTATCTGCGTTACAGTGAAGAATATTGGGGGATCAGACATTTGCAGACAAGATTGGGAGAATAAGAAAAACAGGAATAGTTTTTCAGGCTTTTTGAGAGTCAGTAGCAAAATAGTTCAGCTCTCAGAGTGAATTGTTACGTAAGTGGTAATTATCCCCCGCCAAAGGCGGAGGGATATAGGTTTCTCCATGTCCATCCATCTGTCCTTCCTTCTGTCCGTCATTCCGTCCGTCCGTCTTTCTGTCCGGAGCCATAACTAAGTAACCACTGAACGGAATTTCGTGAAACTTAGAATAAATATATGTTACTATAACTCGCTGATGCACGTCAAGTTTCATCAGACTGGCTTCAGTAATGCATGAGTTATTGCCCTTGACTTGTTTTAAAATCAGTACAATGAGTCATAACTAAATAACCACTGGACAGAATTTCATGAAACTTTAAATAAATATATATTACTATAACCCGCTGATGCACGTCAAGTTTCATTAGACTGGCTTCAGTAATGCATGAGTTATTGCCCTTGAACTGTTATAAAATCAATAAAATGAGCCATAACTAAGTAACCACTGGATGGAATTTCATGAAACTTAAACTAAATATATATCATTATAACCCGCTGATGCTTGTCACATTTCATCAGACTAGCTTCAGGAGTTATTTCCCTTGAATTGACTTAAAATTATTACAATGAGCCATAATTACCGAAATTTCATGAAACTTAAACTTAATATGTATCACCACAAGGCGGTTTTGCACATAAAGTTTCATCAGAATGGCATCAGAAATGCATGAATTATTGCCCTTGAATCAATTTAAAATTGACAAATTTAGCCATAACTAAGTAATCAATGAATAGAATTCTATGAAACTTTTACTAAATATGTATCACCATAACCAGAGGCTTATAACTACTCATGGGGCTATGAGGTAGAAAACCTAATTGAAGATGGAAGTGCCATAATCATCTATGATCATTGGCTGCCTTACCCAGCATTGATTGGCATTAATGTGTTTGCTTTGCAGGTCGTTGCAATTTCAACCATCACTTAGAACATCCGATTTAGATATGACTCTACTAAATATTAGTACCAGTTCATATTTTACAGATCTTGTAATGAATTGTAGTGTCTGTTTGATGTAACTTTTTGTAGAATGACAGCCAATTCTAATAAATATGACTATAAAACTAATAAAATATGACTAAGAAATCTGCATAAGTCTGATCTGTGTCTAGACAGTCTCCTGTAACATGTCTGTCCAAATTTTTATGATAATTACATAGTGTTGGTTGACTGGCAGCTAGCATGTGTATTTATTATTGGTATAAACATTTTAATGATGTGCGGCTGAGACAAAGTCATCATAATAACAGCTTCTCTACAGAGGCTGAGAAAGATTACTGATAAGCTCTCAAAACACAAGCCAATGTCTGTAGAGTATTTTACACCTTACCCGCACAGTTCATGTTATATGGTTTATACTAGGAAGCTGTAAGCCCCGTGAGTAGTTATAAGCCTCTGCCATAACACATTGATGCATCTTACGTTTTGTCCAATTTGCTTCAGTTAGCAATGAGTAATTGCCCTTGACTTGGTTTAAAATCAACATGAGTCATAACTAAGTTACCAATGACTGGAATTTCATGTAACTTAAAATATTTATGTATTGTCTTGACATAGCAGTGTACATTAAGTTCGATCATAATTGCATCAGTAGTGCATGATCTAATGACCTTGAATTGACTTGAAATCCACAAATTAGCCATAACTTAGATACTGGACTGAACAAAATTTCTTGAAACTGAATTAAAAATGTATCATCATAGTGCAGTGCTGCTTAGGCAAGTGTTTAAGAACAGCTTCAGCTTATGCCTCACTTATGCCAGAGTAATAGTCCACTCAGCCCAGTGAACGAAATTATATAAAACTTAAAATAAACTATGATAATAAACAGATCAGGGCCACTTCAGCGGGGGATATAAATTCACCGAATTTGCTTTGTTCAGTTTGTCGGTCAGTTGTTGAAGACATATCACTCTTGCTCCGTGATGGTGATATGATCTACTTGACAACTCTCCTCCAAACAGTGACACTGCTATAACTTGTCTATTTCTTAATTGTAACAACTCAATTTTATCTACCGTGTTTATTTCCAGAGCTCTAGATAAGAGGGAGTATCTGATGATAATTAAGGATAATTTTTCTTATTTCTCATCGAAACCATATGTTGTGACCCCTCATCTGAACCGTCTCAGATGAGGGGTCACAACATATGTTTTTATGCAGAATTAACAAAAATTATCCCTAAATATCACCAAATACTCCCTCTTATCTAGAGCTCTGTTTATTTGGCTTTAAGATGGGGTCTTCTTTCTCCAGGAGAACCCCAATATGTAGAACACTTGTGTGTAATTCGGCTGTTAGATAGGGTTTTCTCTTCCAAAACAATCCCAAAATATCTAGATTTGTAAGACGGATCTAGATTTTTGGGATTGTTTTAGAAGGGAAAACATCCATCTTATGGCGGTAAATACGGTAGTACTTGCAATAAAACCTTATTTTGTTCAGATTTTCACAACGGCTGCGGATGGTCAGACAATGGTGGATATCAAGGTTTTCCAGGGGGAGAGAGAAATGTCGGCAGACAACAAACTTCTTGGACAGTTCGGATTGGTTAGTACACTTTTTTGTATGTTCTTCAGCTTTCAGCATTAAAAGCAGAGCCATTAAATAGAGAGAGTACTTGATTTCCTAGGTTAATTTTTAGTTCCTCTGAGTGAAGCAGCTGGGCAGCTCATAGGTTGGACAGGCTCAGTCGTCTATCATCATTCATCCATGATTACAGGCCTCTGTGGCCCAGTGGATAAGAACGCTGATTTTTAGCTCGCCTGAACGAAGTTCAGAAAGAGCTATTGTACTACCCCCGGCATCGGCGTTGGCGGCGTTTGCAAAATGTTAAAGTTTTACGTTGAAGTTTTTTAGGTGATCGGCAAGGCGCTGTCAGGTGAGCTATCCTGTCCCACTGACAGGTCTTGTCAAACATTAGGTCTGTCACCCAGGGATCACCCTAGAGCACGACTAGGACAAAATGGGTGCCCTAGGTTGCAAAATTTTGCCCTGAGGGGCTGTAAGGGCGATAAAAACGTTGTCTGAAAGATTGGGAATATTTTTTAGCTCGCCTGTACAAAAGTACAGGGAGCTATTGTTGTCACTCTGACGTCAGGGTTGGCGTTGGGGTGGGCGTGGGCGTTGGTGTCACACTTTAAAGTTTTACGTCCAATTTTTTTTAAAGTTTCAAATCTCAACAACCACAGGCCAGAACCTGTTGATATTTGGAATATAATCATATCATAGCATATCCTTCTATTCTGTAACACCATACCTCTGGGGCATTAGGGGTCAAAATGTAGGTCACACTTTAAAGTTTTAGGACAAAGTTTTTTTAAACATTCATATCTCAGCAACCACTTGGAAGAACCCTTCCATATTTGGAACATAATCATAGCATAGCATTACCTTTCATTACATAAGACTATACCTCAGGGTCTGACCGTTAGGTAGGGCTTAGGGGTAAGAAAATTAGGTCACATTCACTTTAAAGTTTTGCGACAAAGTTTTTCAAACATTCTTATCTCAGCAACCACTGGCAGGAAGCCTTCCATATTTAAAACATAATTATATCATAGCACAACCTTTCATTATATAACACTATATCCCAGGGTCAGACCCTGGGTGGGGCTTAGGGGTAAAAAATTAGGTCACACTCACTTTAGAGTTTTCAATTAAATGTATCTCCTATTCTCATGATTGGATTCTTTTGATATTTGCATTATAGTTAGATATTGATTCAAAGTTTTACAGACTACCACCCCCACCCCCCTCAGTGACCTTGAGGTCAAAGTCATGGACTTAGAAATTTGGGGTTTTGTTAAAGTGTTCTGATAGCATACTGTTCCATAGTGCTTGGGATGGATTTGATTTATACTTGAACTGATGTCAGATATTGGCTTGAGTTTTCACAAAATACTGCCCCCACTCCACTGGGTGAGTCTTAAGCCAAGGTCATTGATTTTATAGATACGTTGATAATACTTGGACATGCTTGCATGAAGTTTTATGTAGAACATGCCATACCGACAAATGCATGTGAGATGGGCAAGCACCAGTTCAGGCGAGCTATGCTGTCAGGCAACAGCTCTTGTTGAAAAGCTGCAACATGTATTTCAGAGCTCTTCAGGTAGAAGATTTCAAAAATTAAAGAGCACTGAACATCTTGCAAAATTCACATGGAAAGGAAGTTTCCTGACTATGCAGAGATGCAAAACAAAATTTGGATAGTGATTTGACACATTTGGCTTTAACTCTTTGTTCCAAAAGTGCCATACTGACGATGTCATTAGTTTTCGTGGGCCATCAAAAATTGTAATTATTTCGTCAAAAACTGCATAAAAGTGCATGCAGTTCAGTGACCAGGAGAAGCCGGTAGTCTGATTTTGTGTTAAAAATTGAAACAGGAGTGGGTGGGGTAGTGGATTTTGGATTGTCATTAATTTTATACTAATCACATATACCAGTAGCAGGTGGGCAAGGGATTCTTGGATGTAATTACTGCTACATGTACCCTCCTACTGTTTTGCTTAGTGAACTTTCCAACTATTGCAGACTGTATGTCTGTCTGTCTGTCTCATTGTATGTAGACTGGGTATTTACCCATCCATGAGCCAAAGGCTCATAGGTGAGCTTATAGTATAGGCAGGCATCCGTCGTCTGTCGTTAGTCGTCAACATTTTCAAACGACTTCTCCTCTGAATCTGATTCTTTCCATATTTCACATATAGCATCTATAGATGGGGGGGAACGAATAATTGTGTTTTTGTTCCATTGGCATAAGAACTCTGGTTGCTATGGCAACTTAAATTTTCCATTAACTTATAATGGGAAAAGTGGAAATTGGCCATTTTTGCTGCCTCACTGTAGTTATTTAGAATTTTTTTCTACAGAAATGTTTCTTGAGTAGTCCTCTACAATTCATATGAATTTTGTTCAAATCGCTGAATTTGATTGGTTGCCATGGCAAAATAAAGGATAAATTTTCGAAAAAAATCAAAAAAAAAATCTTCTTTCCAGAAGACATAAGAGGGCTGAAGCTGATACTTTGCATATATGTTAATGACATTGGCCTCTACATTAGTTATGTTTTTTCTTCCAATCCCATAAGAACTCTGGTTGCTATGGTAACTTAAAGTTTCCATTGACATAATGGGAAAAGTGGAAATTGGCACTTTTTGCTGTCTCACTGCAGTTATTTAGAATTTTTTTCTGCAGAAATGTTTCTTGAGTTGTCCTTTATGATTCATATGAATTTTGTTCAAATCGCAGATTTAGATTGGTTGCCATGGCAAAATAAAGGGTAAATTTTCGAAAAAATATATAAAAATCTTCTCCTCAGAAGCCATAAGAAGGATGAAGCTGATACTTTGCATATATGTTTAAGACTGTAGCCTCTACTTAAATTGTGTTTCTTCTTCCAATCCCATAAGAACTCTGGTTGCCATGGCAACTTAAAGTTTCCATTGACTTATAATGGGGAAAGTGGAAATTGGCACTTTTTGCTGTCTCACTGCAGTTATTTAGAATTCGTCTCTATAGAAATGTTTCTTGAGTAGTCCTTTATGATTCATATGAATTTTGTTCAAATCGCTAAATTTGATTGGTTGCTATGGCAAAATAAAGGGTAAACTTTTGAAAAATATTCAAAAATCTTTTCCTCAGAAGCTATAATAGGGATGAAGCTGATACTTTGCATACATGTTAATGACATTAGCCTGTTCCTAAATTACCGTATGTTTTATATTATCGTTGCCCATGTGATTTCATTGCTATGGAAACTTAAATTTTCCATAGCCTCATGATGGGGAAAGTGGAAATTTGGCATTTATTTTTGTGATACTGCAGATATTTTGACATACGCTTTACAGAAATGTTACTGGAGTAGTCCTCTACCAGCCATATGAATTTTGCCCAAATCCCTGATTTTGGTTGGTTGCCATCGCAACCGAAAGGCCAAATTTTCGATTTTTTTTTTGCCAAAAATCTTCTCAGAAGCCATAAGGGGGGATAAAGCTGAAATTTTTTTGCATAAATTTTTTTGATGGTATCCTCTACATAAATGGGTGTTTCATTACTGTTGTGCATGTTGTTTTGTTGCTGTGGCAACTTAAAGTTTTTATACGCCATTTTGAAAAACAGGACGTATATTATTATGGTGCTGGTGTCCGTCCGTCCGTCAGTCCGTCGTAAACTTTTCGTTTTCAGATAACTCCTACAGTTTACATCTGATTGAGCTGAAAGTTGGTATATAGTAAGACTATGAGGTGGACCAGCACATATTGTTTCGAGGTTTCGCTTCAATGATTTTTAGCAGAGTTACAGCCCTTTAATTAGAATTTTCGGGGTGTTCATTTTTGGATAACTCCTCCTACAGTTTTCATCCAATTAAGCTGAAACTTTGTAAATAGTAAGACTACAACATGGAGTAGTGTATATCTTTACGAGGTTACGCTCCGATGATTTTAGCAGAGTTACAGCCCTTTGTAAAAACTCTACTAGGGCAGTTTGTATGGCAATTTTTTAGCATTCCATAACTTGATTACTCTTTGGAATATCATGATGAAACTTTATATCAAAGTATATGAGGTTAAGACAATGTGCCTCATACAAGAATGGTTACTCCCCTTTACTTAGATTTTGAGTTACCTCCCTTTGATTATTTTGTCTGACTATATTTGTACACCTCGTATCTAAATAAATCCTTTGGACTTTTATGATGAAACTTGATAGTGATGTATATTAGGTTGACACGATATGTCACGTATAAGAACGATTGCCTCCCCTTATTTTTGGAGAAACCTCCCTTTGAATATTTTCTAAGGCTATTCTTATGCATGCAATAAGTAGGCAACCGTATGGAATATCTTGATGAAATTTAATAGCAATGTATATTAGGTTAAGGCTGTGTGTCTTATATAAGAATAATTGCTCCTCCCTCCGTATTTATGGAATTACATCCCTTTGATTAATTTCTACGGCTATTCTTGGGCAAGTCATTACTAGGTAACCGTATGGAATATCTTGACGAAACTTTATAGCAATGTGTATTAGGTTGAGACAGTATGTCTAATAAAAGAATAATTGCTTCCCCTTATTTTGTTTTTAGTTACATCCCTTTGATTACATTTTTAAGGCTTTTCTTTTGAGAACCTTAATGTTTGGAATGTCTTGATAAAAGTGATAGCAATGTAGACAAGGATGAAATGGTGCAAACATTCAGAAACGGGCGTATATTGCCCCACTTGCGGAGCTCTTGTTTCAGCATAACCTCAGTGCTCAGGTGAGCTGCAGGACCAATGGTCCTCTGGTTTTTCTTGCCCAAGTATGGCTATTTTAAACTAACAGCTCTAATCTGTTTGTAGGTTGGTATTCCTCCAGCACCCAGAGGTGTCCCACAGATTGAAGTGACCTTTGACATTGATGCCAATGGTATTGTGAATGTCTCCGCCCGAGATAGAGGTTCAGGAAAGGAACAACAGAGTAAGTTAACTGTGTAGTATACTACAAGGTGAATGGGGACACTTTGATACTTTCTAAGGGAAACAACTCTAATGACTTCCTGTTTGCTTCCTTGGATGAGGTAGCCCTTCAAAAACGGGGTTAACTCTTAAAGAGAAGAATTTTCTCCTAAAGGAGAAAATTCTTCTTTTTATGAGTTTACCCTCATTGAGACATTGAGAAGGTAGGCAGAATGAAAGTGGAAGAGTTACATCCCCTGAAAGTGTATCTATTTATAGATTTATCTGGATCTTGGAGCACTTAAATAAGTACCATATTTCTTTGGTTATAAGATCAAGGTTTTTCCTTTCTAAAACAATTATTGTCTTACTTGGGATTAGCAAAAAGCAAGACAAATTTTTAGCTCACCTGAACGAAGTTCAGGAAGAGCTATTATACTACCCCCGGCGTCGGAGTTGGCGACGGCAGCAGGGTTAGCAAACTGTTAAAGGTTTTTAGGTGATGGGCAAGGGGCTGTCAGGTGAGCTACCCTGTCTGACAGGTCTTGTTCTCATTGATATTTGCGGTATAATTTTTTATGGCGTTTTCTGGTTTATCTCTGCAACAATGCGCAGACAGCAAGACATGGTATTCTATGGATTTCTTGACCATAGTGTTGGGACAACTTAGGTAGCTACAGTTAAACATGAGTTGTGTCATGTGACTTCCAACAATGTGGCAATTTTTTCATGATATTCAGATCATCCTTCTCAGTTACACAAGGTATTCAGAAACCTCACCACTGGCTGTATGGCTTGTACCACTTCCGTAAAAGGCTAAGGTGACAAGTGAAGGCTCTGATCAGACTGCAGTGCAGTGCAGTCTGTTTTGAGCCTTTGCTAGTCACCAAAGCCATTGTTGGCTCAATTATATACCCCAAAGGGACATCAGAGTAGAGAATTGCAATTGATTTTCGTGTCTTTTCTCACTTGAAAAAAATTGATACTATACTGACAGACCCAAAAAGTGAAGCTGTACTGGATTTGGTCTGTCTGTCAGTAATTGCATCCTTTGATAAAGCTTTCCATTGGAATTTTGGCACTTCCTCCATAGAAATTGTGAAACCCACAAAGTTGAATTCTATAAACGTGAAATTATAGACAGTATTTGGTGAGTTGGTATATCTAAACCATCCCTGTGTAATTTTGCTGTAAGATAGGTTTCCGTGTCAACACAATCCCAAAAATCTAGATCTGTCTTTAAGATGGATTTAGGTTTTTGGGGTGATTTTGAGGGGACAACCTTGTCTTGTAGATAAATAAAATTTTTAGCCTGTATACCTGTGTTATCCCCCCTTCTTTTCACCAAATACAGCATTACATGTTGTTTCTTGTACAATTTTCAGTTGTAATTCAGTCTTCTGGTGGATTGAGTAAAGATCAGATTGCGAATATGGTAAACAATGCGGAGAAGTACGCTGCTGAGGATCAGAAGAAAAGGGTATGATACAATTCAATTTATACTGTAATGAAGTTACCAGGGATTAATTCAACCTCTGGGTCCAGTTCTTAAAAGGGTCATTAACCTAACGGGCTCATCTAGAGGTCATCTCGTTAAGTGTTTTAAAACTTTATAACTAAATGTAACGATAATTTTTTTTGAAAAAATGTTAGAAGACTGCAAAAGCTTCTCACATTTTTTCAACAACAAAAAAATTGACGTATTTGAGAGATATTAACGATTGAAATTTTAATGAAAGGTTAACTGAAGACAATGTTAGCTTTGAACAACTGGGTCCTGATCTGACTTGAACAGAAAGAGAAAACTAGGATCCTCACTCAGTTGAACCGGCTGAATTTCCATGACCAGGATTGCCACAGTCAGGGAAACAATCTGTAAATAGAGGATGTTACATGAGTGCTCGTGTATTATTGAATTTATTAAACGAGTTGGGGGAAAAGATAAGATGCGAGGCTCTGCCGAGCATCTTATCGTTTTCACCAAAGAGTTTAATAAATTCAATAATACAGGAGCACGAATGCAAGATTCTATTTATCATATGACACTAAAATCGCATTTTATTAGCAGATTTTGCATTAAAAAGTCACGATTTCGCCATTAGAAAACGCGACGTTTTATGGACGTCAATGCATAACGTTACGACGTAATTTGCATATTTAATCCACTAGTGGATTATCGTTTTTAATGCATGGCTTTATTACACTCTCAGATGCGATGTCATATGATAAAAAGATTTTATGAAGATCAAGGAAAACTCAGGGAATTTTGTGAGTGGTCAGGGAAAGTTGGATAGAACAGGAAAATTCTGGGAATTCAAAATTTAAAGGCTACAGCAATCTTCAGAAAATATACTTATTCTGCTCAAGATCAAAGAACATCCTGTCAGGAAAGATAATCCATGCACAGAGGTATTTTTCTCCCACTTTCACATATTCAAGATAGGCTCTCAGCTCCTATAAGAAACTTATTTCTCCCACCTTTGCCTATATAAGATAGGCTCTCAGCTCATATAAGAAATTTCTATCTTACACCTGGCAACATCTTTCTTATATTAGCAACCAGACTTTTTCATTTTTTGACTAAAATTTTAATTTTAAATGAACAAAATTGACACGCAAGCATGTCGGATGACGTTTGATAGCAGATCATGGGTTTGTGACGTTACTCAATTTTAATGACGTTACTAAAACCAATTAAAAACGTCGCTAGCAAACTTGACGCGTGTGACATGAGAGGCTAAGTTGCATTTTGTTTTCGCTCTCTGGAAGATAAAATAGTCCACGTATCGTGTTTTCCGTCTATTTTTTAGGTGCAAACTGTGTTTACACCCATTTTAGGACCCGATAAACCAAGCCTCGTCCCTGGTTGAAATTCCGACCCCTCGGGTGAGATTTCCCTATCCTACATGGACATGATGGATTGTTATAATCTTACATTAGCAGCATCTTTCATGTATTAGCAACAGGACTTTTTTCTATTTTTGAACCTTTTCAATTTTAAGCAAAGAAAATCAACACCTGAACTTCTGGGATGACCTTTGATAGTAGCTCATATGTTTGTAATGTCACTTAATTTTAATGACATCACTAAATATGGTATGTACCATAGCTAGCAACTTGACGGGCTCAATGTAAGAGGTTCAGCTGCATTTTGTTTCTGTCCTCTTTAAGATAAAATAGTCAACAAAATTATATTTCCTGGCTATTTCAAGGTGCAAACCTGTTTTAAGATCCAATATACACACTGGGCTGCTGCTTAAAATTTACTTCAGATCAATGGTCAAAAGTTAAATTTTTTAGTCTTGAATCTTACTCTGATATGAGGTTTATGAGTCGGCTAAACATGGAAGAAAAATAATCCATCATGAGCCAGTTCATATAGGATAGGTAAATCTCTCCCTTAGGGCTGAATTTCAACCTGGGATGAGGCGAGCTGAATTTCTGAACCCTTTGGGTGAGATTTCCATATTCTACATGGACACTCATGATGGATATTGATAATCTTGCTCATTGGGGGTGACTGTTAAAGGAAAGAATTTGCTGCAAGGGGATCATAAGCAATCAAGTACCATATCAGCCAATATTCTATGTTATAGGGAGGCATTGTACTGTCTGATAAGAAACATGTTTTACCCACATTGTTTGATCTTGCATTTTTTATCCCCAAAATACTTAAAAATTTTAAAAGTCAGATGTCAGTTTTTGCCATATACATAGAGAATACCATATTAGTGTCTTTTGATATCAAGTTTATCAGGTGAGACCAGGAACTTCGTAGGAATGGCGAGGCTTGCCGAGCCAGTCCGAAGTGTTTCTGGTCGAGCCTGATAAACTTGATATCAAAAGACACATGGTTTTCTATTTATCATGCATCATTAAATATTTTCAGGTGTAAAAAGCGTCAAACAAAAGAAAAGCAAACACAGTTTTGTTTGAACTTGTTGACGTTGCGAATTCTTTATGACGTAAGTCGGTGACGTCAATTAACCAATCAAATGTAGATATCACAGCCAACGTCAGTATGTAGCCAATCATCTTCAGAGATCGCTTTTAAAGGCATGACCTGATAACATTGGTGCAAGCGCAGTTCTACAGTGACATGATATTAGATTGTGTTATCATACCCCTGTTATCAAGTGAGTTTTGCAGCAGATGCATGATAAATATAATTCTGTTGTGCTACAGTCTTGGAGAGAAATGGTTGTTGATAGAGAGGTTGGCTTTCTAACTATCATTTTCAAGCGAGTTAAGTAGTGTACCATGCCCTTACCGTTACACTGACTGCATGGTGTCTGTGTGACAAGTTAAAGCATGGGATAGCAGTTGAGATCTTGGGAACTTTATCATGAGTTATTCTCACTGATATTAGCCAAGAACTCTACACCTGTAGAACTAGTACTGTAGAATGTGTTTCGTAGGAAATCTACATGTTGGAACAGAGATGCTTTCACAAACATAGTAGACCCTGATTGCATTTCTCATGAAACAGTCTGATCTTGGTTTAATATCACTTTTGATTCAGGTCCTTCTCTCCCAGTATGTAGAATTTATACAATTAATTCAGTAATACCGGTATGACACTTTTCCTATTGTGCTTGAATAATGGGACACCCAAAACTAGTAATTTTCCGTTTGGGACAAAGGGAAAATTAATGGTTTTGGGTGTCCCAATACTCATAAATGTTAGGGTATATTTGCAGGAGGCTGTTGAAGCTGTGAACAACGCTGAAAGTGTGCTCCATGACATAGATTCTAAGATTGAGGAGTACAAGGATCAGATCCCAGCTGATGAGGTGAGTCAGTGGCTGTCGTAATGCTCAAGAATATGGGGGAGGGTGTTGCTGAGAATTCTGTATTATGTTGTGCACCTTGTCCAACTAAACAGTGTGTCGGCTCATTAGAATGGCCCCTTTGATGAAGTTCTTATGAGTGGAAAGTATGTATTTATGATGAAATGAAACTTACCATAGGCTTATCTTCAAAATCTAGACTACAATGATATGTATAGTTTACATTCATGAAAACACTGGTGCTACAGTACTGTAACCATTGAACCCACCCAATAGAGTTCCAGGCCCCGAGGTTATAAAACTTTTTTCGTGCTCAGCTCAGCTGAGCATTAAACTTTCTCTGCTGATAAACATGAAAATGCCAACTAATGTTGGCATTTTCATATTCATAAGCAGAGAAAATTTCATATTCAGCTAAACTGAGCAAGAAAACAACTGTAGTCATCAGTAATTTGATGTTTATTAGCAGGTAAAATTTCATGCTCAGCTGAGTTGAGCATGGAAAAAGTTTTATAACCTACGGGCCAGGTTGTGCTATTTGTCCTCTCTGCACTTCTGTATATTAAGCACTATTTGTATTGCTTATGCTGAAATCAAACAACAACACTATACATATTAGGCACACCTGTACATAAAGGGAGTTGTTGATGATCAAGAAATAATTTTTCCTTACCTGTGAGTTATCACTGATTAACACATGCTGTTGGAGGGCAGATCACAATATATTAATTCACAACCGTGAAGTGGAGTAAATTAATCGTCGTATCTGCCCAACAGCACATGTTAATCAGGGATAATTTACCAGTAAGGAAAAATTATTTTCAACATTTTCCAAAGAACTGTTTTGAGGCGGACGTTGACAGAAGTAAATGTTTACATCAGACATCATCATGGCACAAAAGTTGCACACTACAACATTAGCAACGTGATTTATCACATATTTTATATAATATTTACTTTTGTTTCCTTTATGCTCCATGGGGAAAATATTGTGGTCATGTTAGAATCCTGGTATGATATTTTTTAAGCACCGTGCTAAGGGTGCCAGCATGTGTTACAGCATAAAAAAATTCAACCACAACACAAAAAAATGGTTTTGATGCTTATGCGAACAGCAAAGACACAAAATGAAGGTTTTAACACTTAGACTGGGTTCGAGGTTATAAAACTTGAGAATAATCTCAAACTCAAAATAAAGCACACTGATTGGCTGCTTCCGAGCATGTGCTCGGAAGCAGCCAATCCAATCAGTAAGCTTTATTTTGAGTTAGAGAATGTACTCAAGTTTTATAACCTCGGGCCTGATTTAAGTATTTGCCAGTCACAACTATAATAAGCCACCTTTCTGCTTGCTGCTGCTCAATTCACTTCAGTACTTCTCTTACCTTGAGCTTCGGAGAGATCTCTGTTTACTGCCTACATCTGCTTACAAAGATCACTGACTGCTATGTGCATCTGTTTACAAAGATTTGTGTTCTGTATATGCTCAATTTATTTCAGTACTTCTCTTATCTTGAGCTTCAGAGAGATCTCTGATTATTTCCTACCTTGGGTTGCAAAGATCACTGGCAGCTACATGTTTTGGTCACAAAGATCACTGTTCTGTATACATGTAATATACATCAGTTCACAAAGATCACTGTTCTCTATATGCATCTTATTACAAGGATCACTGTTAGGTATAATGCAGCTGGTTACAAAGTAATCATTTCGTTTCAAAGATCACTTGTCTATATGCAGTGGTTACATTGACCACTATTCTCTGTAGCCACATGGTTTCAACATTCTCTCTGTATGAACAGGGATCACCGTTCTCAGTATGCATATGGCAACAAAGATCTATTTTTTTCTATCTATATTTTATTCTGTAACCATGCAATGTTGTTAGGACACCAGAGATGACTTTGCAACAATTTCTTTCCTTCTGGATTTGTACTTAGCTGCCTTTGTTGTGTTGGCATGTCCAACTGTGTTCACTCTTTAATATTGTACTCCCAGCTCTTCTTCTATCTACCTCTTCTTCTCTTTCCTTTCTCTGTGCTTATCCAAGATGTGGCCAAACCACTTAAGTTTCTGTTTTTTGCCCATGGTTAGGAGTTTGTCATATTCTGCAAGGCTGCGTGGATCTGTCAGGATAAGCAATTCACAGGTATACAGAAATATGGATATGACAAGGAAGCGCATCAGTTCCACCTTTGAGCCAAGGGATATATTGTTATGCTGTTATACTCCACAAAAAAAACAACATGTTTTGACGGCTCACCGATGAGGTATGAAAGAGGGGTCACAACATACCTTTTTATTATGGAGAATTGAGACTAATCCTTCTCAATAATCCACCTGTTCATAGACCTCTGGGCCCAGTTGTTCAAAACTAACAACGTCGTTAGTTAACGTTTCGTTAAAATTTCAAACATTAATATTTCAAGTATGCCAATATTATATGTTGAAAAATTGTGAGAAGCACTGCAAAAGCTTCTCACATTTTTTCAACAAAAAATATCAGTGTGTTTGGTTATGAAGTCATAAAACACTTAACGAGTAGACCTCTTAACGAGTTCGTTAGGCTAACGGTGCTTAGAACAACTGGGCCCAGATGTTTGATAGTATTTTTGTTGTTGATAGATTACTAAGGTGAAGGAGGAAATAGACAAAGTGAGGACATTGTTGGCAAACAAGGACAATGAGACACCAGACTCAATCAGATCAGCTGTTCATGAACTGCAGCAAAAATCTCTCAAGGTCTTTGAGGTGGCATACAAGAAGGTAAACAAAAGTGAAAACATTTTATATCTAGCAGTTTCAGAATAAATTGAAATGAGTTGCAACAGGCAAAGTGGGTGCATAAGGCTTAAAAGAACAGCCTTAAGCAGGCTGATCCGAACCTGTGCTATTCACACACCTGAGGTATGGACCTTGTGGAATCCACAGGCACAAAAAAGGCTTTGTCTTGACTGCTAGGGTTCATAGACTGCCAGGCCCCGAGGTTATAAAACTTTTTCATGCTCAGCTCAGTAAAGCATGAAATTTTAACTGCTAATAAACAGCAAATTACTGACAAGTACAGTTGTTTTCTTGCTCAGTTGAGCTGAGTATGAAATTTTCTCTGCTTATGAATATGAAAATGCCAACATTACGTTGGCATTTTCATATTTATCAGCAGAGAAAATCTCATGCTCAGCTGAGCATGAAAAAAGTTTATAATCTCGGGGCTTGATTTGAGTCTAAACTATTAGTGGATATGTTAAACTACCTTTCGTTGTGATTTTGCCCAAATGTTTTGCCACTCCTTTTCAAAGGAATGCCAAACTTGATTGGCATGCCATGCAAAGGAACTTTAACATATATTGGTACACTCCAACAGTTTTACCAAGGGAAACAATTTTTGTGACTTCCTTTTTGCTTCCCTATGTGATAAAAAGCCCTTTTACATTGGGGTCAACTTTTAGAAGGCAGAATTTGCCCCTATAGTAGCACATTCTTTCCTTTAAGAGTTGACCCCTAATGAAAGGGGGCCATTGAAGAAAATGGAAGAGTTGCTGCCCCTGAAAATGTACCCATTTACCTTTAACAATGTGCATACTATGAATACTTGAATCAGCCTGCACATTCACTCTTGATGGTCAAAACCTTCTTCAGAAATTTGCCTCTGATTATAGACTATATGTGTTAAGGGAAGACTCTTATCAGATTTCGCAGATGTGCAGGCTGATGTGAGGTGTTCATGTTTGCACTGGTTGTTAGATACCTTTTCATGTGATGTCAGTCAATTTGAGCGGCGACATGACAAAACCAACAAAGTGGCATGTGCGCCCAGCGAAGACTCTGATCAGCTGGGGCATCCACCCAGTCTGATCAGAGTCTTCGCTGTCCGCATGGATTTAGCTTAGACTCGTAGCTACCCTTTAAGCACACAGCAAAGACCCTGATCAGACTAGGTGGATGCCCAGGCTGATCTTAGTCTTCACTGGGTGCACATGCCACTTTGTTGGTTTCGTCATGTCGGGGCTCATTTATTTCTGTAGTTTTTGTCTCACCTGCAATTAGTAAAAGCAAGACATTACTTTTCTGGTGTTGGCAGTGGCCATGATATTGGCAGCACAACATTTGCATTGAGGTTTTGGGTTAAGCTCTGTTTTGTTGTTGTTGATTTATGATTTAACATCCCAGTACACAATATTGCAGTCATTTCAAGACGCTGGCTCTTAAATTGTAGAAATTTACCTGTCCTAAATAGATGACACTCAGGTCCTGCTACAGGTACTTGCATTTCTGCGGCAGAGGCACCAGGCCTCTGTTTTGTGACAGTGCTCAAACAGTCGAGCCATAGCACTCCCCTGTTTGTTAAATCTTTTTTCATAAGTGGTTGCTGCCCATGGGAGCCAGTTCTTTTAAGAGAAAGGGAGAGACTGGTCGTTTAGAGCGATTTGCCTTGGAGGTATATCAGTTTATCTTAAATCTTTTTTTCAGATGGCAGACAGTCGCGGAGCTGGTGGGTCTAGTGAAGGAGCTGGTGGGTCTAGTGAAGGAGCTGGTGGGTCTAGTGATGACCAGAAGGATGAAAGTAAAAACTAGATGAAAGATTCAACACATTTAGAGAACATATTCAAGCAATGTTAAATAACTGTTGTCAGGCTTTCAGTGAAAGTAGAGTCCCTCATGTGCTGTCATATTGGGCCACCTGTTAACCATTAAGTTCCCATTTGGCATAAATGAAAAATTAATGGTTTTAGGTGTCCCAGTACTTAAGCACATTAGGGTGGCATTGTAACCGTAAATATTAGGACACTTTAAGGTTTATGGGTAAACTGCTTAACTTCAAAGAGAGAATTTTTATGGCTTCTAGTATGATGAGAAATTTCATACTTACCTAGATTTTTGCTTTACAAAATCTTTCCAGCAAGTGCATAGATAGATGTTACAAATATTTTGTGTGTCAGAAATTTTGATCAGCTGATTGGTAAATTGACAAAAATTTGTTTGTACCATTAAAGGCAACCATAGGTTGTATTGTTACGATATGGTTGCTGACTAGCATGTAAGCAAGGACGCGGTAATTTGTTTATTGTTATGGAAGACTTTCGGTGCCAAGTGTGTGCAACTATGGTTATGTATCGCTGAGCCATTTTGGGATTGTCGTTACAAGAATTGAAACAGAACATATCAGAATTTGTCTGTTCTTTCTTATCTTCTGCAGTAGTTGATAGGACACTACCTACAGAAAAAGGTGTGTTAAATGACGGTACAAGTATCTTAATATAAACATAGCAGTAATTTGTGCTTATTGGTTAGAGCTTGTCCGCTAATTCGGTGAATACAGTATGTAGAAATTCTCCACAAAATTGTGAGCTATTTTATGCAGAAACAGACGAAAAAAGAGAAATGAAGAAAGAAAGAAAAACGATCATCACTCTTTTCCTGGTCTTGAAACATGCCTGCCTGCTCATTTCCCCAGTGATAAGTATGCTGTAATGATAATGGGGCCTTGAAAGGCAAAAGTGTGAAATATCATATTAACAGGTTATTCCAATAATGTTCTTGGCATTCGAAACCCAGTATATCTGATGGACCATAGCAATTTAGAAACCAAGAGAAGTATGGGAATATGAACATAATACTAAGATAATTTCTGAGAAATCTCAATATAAACATATATTGTGACCTCTCATTAGAACCGTCTCACCGAGACGGTTCTAATGAGAGGTCACAACATATACTTGACAGGTTAGAACACAATTCAGAAGAGGGTGGTCAGTCATTTAAAATTTATAGAAGAGTATAATTTGATCGCATATATGATTTTTCTGCCATTTTTAAAAAGGGGAACCAACTTTAGTTACTTCCTTTTCTCATCCCAGGAATATGTTTCTCTTTCCAAGAAGGGGTATCCTGTTGAAGAAGAAAATCTGACCCCATTTGAGAAGGGAGGCAAAACTGAATATGACAGAGTTGCTTTCCTTGAAATAATACCCTTTGACCTTGCAAGCAGTTTTGTGTTGAAAATTAGTTATTTTAAGATTCACAAGTTGTATGTGTTAATCATGTAATTATTTCCATTAATAATCATGTCTCATTCTTCTAGTCTGGTAAGTCTAAGTTGAAGCTTTTCATGTTGAGGGTTCCTAAGATGATGTAAACAAGGAAATCAAAGTAATACTTGTAGATGATCAGGGTCTGGTTGTTCAGAGCGTAGTTATTTTAACAAAGTCATTAGTCAGTGATTTGTTAAAGTCTTCTAGTACACATAAAATCAAGTGTGCTCATAGTTTTGCTGGGAAAAAAAATGTGAGGAGCTTTTGCACTGCAAAAGTTCCTCACCTTTTTTTTCAGCACAAACTTGTAG
Source organism: Ctena decussata (assembly GCA_963989385.1). Lineage (NCBI taxonomy): Eukaryota > Metazoa > Mollusca > Bivalvia > Lucinida > Lucinidae > Ctena > Ctena decussata. Next base: position 123,124,064 of record OZ022498.1, read on the forward strand.
CACTTTTCTATTAAAATGCATTTGAAATTTTGATGACTTAGTTTTGAACAACTGGACCCAGATCTCTGTCTTCTCTGTTTGTGGCCTAAGGTGACTGGGTACACTTCCAAGGGAAGCAATCCTGCTATTTTCATATTTGCCTCCCTTCTCAATGCAGGTCAATATTTGAAAGAGAATTTGCTCCCATAGGTTATTTTTTTTCTCTTTTGATTGGACTTCCTCATACAGGGAAGCAAACAGGAATGACAGAAGTTGTTTTCCATTGTAAAAATGTCAGAAGAAAGCGGTAGTGTACCCTTTCACCATAAATTATCTTAGGTCATACTCAAGAACTGGGTGCGCATTTGCATTGCAGTCTTTGTAGGAAAGGAAAAATCATCGCCTTTTCATATATTCCGACAGGTCAGATTCTTTGCTTGTTTGTATGTGGAATAGGTATCTTTAGAAAAAAATGAAAAAAAAAAAGAAAAGAAAAAAATAAAGCTCATTTTGTTACTACTCAATACATTGTTTAAGTTGTAAATAGTTACGTATTGGTATTAAAGTGAATGAATACAACTTGTGTGACTTCCTTTTGCCTTTCAGGCCCTTCTTAAGGGAGTAGCTACTCTTAAAGAAAATTATTTGCGCCTAGAGGAGCAGATTCTGTTGTTTAAGAGTTGTCCTTATGGAGAAGGGAGGTAAAAATGAAAATGGCATGGCTGCTTTCCCTGAAACTAGACCCATTCACATTAGGAGGAGGTGTTCAGAGCTCTAGATATGATGGGTTTTCATTGATAATTTGAGCCACAAAATGACAAAACAGCAAAGTGGCATGTGCCAACATGACAAAAAAAGCAATGTGGCATGTGCCCCAGGCGAAGACTCAGATCAGCCTGGACATAGGCCTATCCTGATCAGACTCTTTGCTGTCTTTATGGAGTACCTTAGACACTTAGCTACTCTCCAAGCGCACAACATAGCCTCTGATCAGACTGGGCAGATGCCCAGGTTCTGAGTTTTCACTGGGCACACATACCGCTTTGGTGGTTATGTTATTGTCTGCATAAATCATTACATTGTTCCTGGCATCAAAACAGTCTAGGAAATTTTTAGTTGGGGAGCACAACGTGTTTTTATGGCAGAAATAAGGAAAATAAGACGAGACTTTTCATGAAACCCCAATTTATCTGGAGTTAAAATGTGTAGTACTATATAGCATGAACAAACTATATTTCTGAGTGTCTTTTGTACATGTATAATTTATAATTTCATGGTTCTTAGAAGAATTAATGGGATTTTGAGTTGATGTAATTGAGTAGTAGTAATAAAGTGGGATACTTCACCAACTTTGTTTGATCTAGCTTCAGGTCAGCCCCTGGGTCCAAAATTGAACCAAAATAGCAATGTCCTTTATCAGTGCTTTAGCAAAATCAGCAATGCTTTAGCAAAATTAGCTGTTATGGCTCAGTTTTGGATCCCAGGGGGCTAAGCTGAAACTAGACCAGCAGAGTTGGTCTGGAATCCCCACTTTATGTTTACTCAATCAAGTTAATTGCTAGCGGAGCAAAGTAATGACTACATAGTGTCAGCATTATCTGCAAAGCTACTAATTTGCTTCTGGACAGAGACATAATTTCACCACAAGGTCTCATTCTGCAAACTTCAAATATTTGCCCCTACATAGGTTTGAAATGTCAACTGCAAGAGTTATCAAAAGAGTATTTTGTGATAAATCCAACACGCTAGTATAATTTTCCAATAAAGCGTGAGCATCTCTTTAGTCAACAGTAAGCAGCTGCCAGTGAAAGGCTACACAGAATTTGAAAGTCAGTTAAATAGGAGAAAATACCATAAAAATTGAACAGTATGGGTTTTCAACACAGAAATGTCTCCTGAGGAGCAGTCTGCACTGTGCTCAGACATATCTGTCTCAATATTTAGAATTTTTATGGTATTTTCAAAGAATTTTTAAAACCTCTTTAACTCTTTAAGAACCAGAGACGAAAATAGCTAAATCAGCAAACAGCATAGATCCGGATGATCTACATTTACACTGTTTGCCCTTTAGTCTTTAAAAATTCTAAATATGAAATATCTTGGACAAGGTATTTTTAGCTCACCTGAGCCAAAGGCTCAGGGTGAGCTATTGTGATCACCCAGTGTCCGTTGTGCGTCGTGCGGCGTGCGTCGTCCGTCGTCAACAATTTGCTTTAAATGACATCTTCTCTGAAACCGCTAGGCCTAGGGCTTTGATATTTGGTATGAAGCATTACCTAGTGGACCTCTACCAAGTTTGTTCAAATGGTGGCCCCAGGGTCCAAAATGGCCCTGGGGCTGGGGGTCTTGGGTTCGAAACTAAAATATACTTAAAAATCTTCTCCTCCAGAACTGCTTGGCTCAGATGCTTGAAATGTTGTATGTAGCATTGCCTAATGGTCCTTTACCAAGTTTGTTCAAATGGTGGTCCCAGGGTCCAAAATGGCCCTGGGGCAGGGGGTCTTGGGTTCGAAACTAAAATATACTTAAAAATCTTCTTCTCCAGACCTGCTTGGCTCATATGCTTGAAATTTGGTATGTAGCATTGCCTAATGGTCCTTTACCAAGTTTGTTCAAATGGTGGCCCCAGGGTCCAGAATGGCCCAGGGGCAGGGAGTCCCAGGTTTGAACCATAGAAATACATAGAAAAATATTCAAAAATCTTCTTCTTCAGAACCCCAAGGCTCAGATGTTTGAAATTTGGTATGAAGCATTGCCTAATAGTCCTTTACCAAGTTTGTTAAAATGATAGCCCCAAGGTCCAAAATGGCCCCGCCCCGGAGGTCCTGGGTTTGAACCAGAGAAATACATTGAAAAATATTTAAAAACTTCTACATCAGAACCGCAAGGCTCAGGTGCTTGAAATTTGGTATGTAGCATTGCCTCATAGTCCTTTACCAAGTTTGTTCAAACGAGGGTCCAAGGATCCAAAATGGCCTCTTGGCATGGAGTCCAAGGTTTGAACCATAGAAATCCAGAGAATAATGTTAAGAAAATTTCTCCTTCAGATCCGCAAGGCTTAGATGCTTGAAATTTGGTATGTAGCATTGCCGAGCAATCCTTTACCAAGTTTGTTTAAATGGTGGCCCCAGGGTCCAAAATGGCCTTGTCGCAGGGAGTCCTAGGTTTGAACCATAGAAATACATAGAAAAATATTCAAAAAGCTTCTTCTTCAGAACCACTTGGCTCAGATGCTTGATATTTGGTATGTAGCATTGCCTAATGGTCTTTTACCAAGTTTGTTCAAATGATGACCCTAGGGTCTAAAATGGCCCCGCCCCGAGGGTCCTGGGTTAGAACCATAGAAATACATAGAAAAATATTAAAAAATCTTCTTCTTTCGAACCACTATGCTCAGATGCTTGAAATTTGGTATGTTGCATTGCCTTGTAATCCTTTATAAAGTTTGTTCAAAAGATGGCCCCAGGGTTGAAAATGGCCCCGCGACAGGGAGTCCTGAGTTTGAACCATAGAAATACATAGAAAAATATTCAAAAATCTTCTTCTTCAGCACCACTTGGCTCATATGCTTGAAATTTGGTATGATGCATTGCCTGGTGGACTCCTACAAAGTTTGTGTAAATGGTGGCCCTGGGATCCAAAATGGCCCTGGGGCAGGGGGTCTTGGGTTCGAAACTATAATATACTTAAAAATCTTCTTCTCCAGAACTGCTTGGCTCAGATGCTTGAAATTTGGTATGTAGCATTGCCTAGTGGTCTTCTACCAAGTTTGTTCAAATGGTGGCCCCAGGGTCCAAAATGGCCCTGGTGCAGGGAGTCCCAGGTTTGAACCATAGAAATACATAGAAAAATATTCAAATATCTTCTTCTTCACAACTGCAAGGCTCAGATGCTTGAAATTTAGAATGAATTATTGCCTAGTGGTCCTTTACCAAGATTATTCAAATGATGGCCCAGGGTCCAGAATGGCCCAGGGGCAGGGGACCAGGGTTTGAACCATAGCAATGCGTAGAAAAATATTAAAAGATCCTCTTCTTTAGAACCATTTGGAAATGGTTGCAAACTATCAGGTTTGTTCAAATGATGACCCTAGTTTGACCTTTAACCTTTTCGTTCAGGTGAGCGATTCAGGGCCACTTGGCCCTCTTGTTTTGAAATTTTGCAGAGGAACATTTTGTTGTTGCTTTTTGGTGCTTGAAGAGTTAATGGAAGAATGAAGTTACTGTTAATATCTACGATGCTTAGATGTGTTAAACAGGGAACCTTTATTATTTACCAGTGTTTACAACAGTTCAAAACCATTGGGTATGATGTTGTATATGGTGTTGTTTTGAAATAGTGATTTGAATAGCATTATGTCATCAAAAAGTTTTAAAATGTAAGGTAAGGTTAGTTAGAATAATTTCTGATGAATAATGTGTGGAAATTGAAAATAAAACTAATATTCAGTATAATTATTGTTGTCTATTCACTTTCTATTCTATGGCAAAGTATTTTTTTTCAGACACTAATTGTGTTTTTACCGAATATGCATTTGCAATGTAGAGAAAAGAGAAATTCAATGGATTTAAGGTTATATGCAAGGTTTCAGGTGTGTTTGAGAAACGAGTGCTTAAAAATTAAAAAGAAAAAAGTCCACAAGAGAGAAGCAGCATCACCCTCCTAATTGACCTTGGAGGTCAAGCTCATATTCTTAGAACTTTGTGTTCAGGCTAGATGGGTAAGCACCAGTTCAAGCGAGCTATGCTGTCTAGTGACAGATCTTGTTAAATCAGATATACGGTTGCTAAACAAAGCTTTAGTCAATTGCATATTATATGATCCCATTTCCTAAAATTTTAATACCCGGTAAGTTGATTCTACCACCCTGGCAGAATTATAAACAACAGGGACCTGGATTGGAAGTCTTATCTGGGTCTTCAGCATGAGAGGAACAGGGGCCGTATTTATAAAAGCAGTTAAGTCGTTGCTATGCTGTTGCTAAGGCTTAATTTCTGTGAAGGAGATTTCCTACAACTATGAAAGGACGGGTTACACTTTGGCCGATTTTGTGCCCATGACCGATCTTAATAAAATTTATGTATTTAATAGCTTGGCATTTGGCAGTTTATATAAGCACATTTTTAAGTTTGCGGTTTCATAAATAATCACGTGACTTCTGATTCATTGCATATGGGGTGCCGAACGGGGTACACTAACTACCTGCGGTTTTTCGATATAAAAAGCAATTACACTGACATATCAGCCCTCCAAACTGACAAATATAATGCTTTTGGTTCTTATCCACAGTGTAAAAGAGATACTTTCACTCAAACAATCTAGTAAGGAGATATTTTATTTTTACGAAACCTCAGAACAACAGATTTTACAAGCACTTATTAACTCAATAATAAGCATGTAAAGCGTTTGCTTTTGTGCAAATAATGAAACAAATGAACAGGAAACCGATTATAATCGACCGATATGGTTAAGCAAATGCATTCTTGGCGAAACCCTTTTGCATGCTTGTGTTCTGGCAAGTGTGTGAAAAGGTCATTGAACTTTTATTTGGCATTATTTACTTTTTATACATATAATGAAAGCTTCATCAGATCAAATATTAAACACGTATGAAATGTTGTGTATTTATGGATGCTACACAGGTACAGATATTTAAACTATTAGACAAAATCAGTGAACCAAGAAATATAGGTCACAGGGACCTACTTGTAGTACCAAATGAGACGCAGCGCTGAAGTGATTTACTATTCAAAGTCCGAGGAAGATTCAATTAAATATTAGTTCAAATTAAACATTAATTCAATGGATCATGAAATACAAGTCACAATGACCTACAAATAGTATGACGTCATTTGCAATGTCTGACTGAATCATTGTCTTTAGTATGATGCATATATAATGTTGTTTATATAAGGAAAAGAACAATGGACTTTTAAATATATGTCACAGTAACCTACAAATAGTATGGGCATGTTTTTGCATCATTTCACTGACCAACTATTTGTAATTATGTTGCAAGTCCAAAAATCATGTTGAAATATGTGAAAATCCTGGTCCATGCATAAAGTTCAAGCACTCAGTGTACACGGATGCTTTGCAGTTCCTACATTTTAAGGATATGATTTGTTCAAATATCAGCACTCCTGCCCCAAATATATAAAAAATGGTAAGGAAAAAGCTCGTCCAAGTAACTTTTCATACAAAGTTAGTGGACCAAAGTTCAAGGTCACAATTTTATAATGCATCAGCTTCAGGTAGAGGGATACTTCATCTGACCACGTTGCAACATTATAACATCAGAGGTTATATCACAGCATGATGATGGAGGACATTCAGTATAACGCCTTACATACGCACATAACGCCGTAACTATACGCATGCCCAGCGCTGCGCCCCCTCCCCGACCCCCCACCCCCATACACACAGAATCTTTGGTGGGGGCATTAGGAACACATACTACATAGATGAACACCCTGAAAAAGATGTGTTGTCTCGAATAATGCCTCTATTTTCTATCAATTACACAATATACTGATGAGATTTTGATATAAATCCTTAAGTCCTAGTGTTGGATACATGAAAATTTACCCCAAAAGTTTATTTTTCGTTTACTCCTACCCTCGTAACCACTGTTATAAAACCCAATTATGATGAATATGTATATGAGGAATAATTATGTATAAACATTGTAGTGGTACGAGGGTAGGATGAAGTGAAATTTGGATGCATAGTGGAAGTTGGTAGCTCAAATTCCTATAAGCTCAATGTTAATTGTTGTAGACAGTACATGTATTCAACCGCAAAATTATCCTAAAAGGCATTAAAATATGGGTAAATGAAATCGTACATAATAAACTAGAAACATATAGCTAACATTTCTGCATGTTTTTGTGGTTATCTGCCTACCTTCGAAAATCGGCCTTTTCAGTGGGCACATTGCAATAGTAAAGTGTAACTCGTCCTTTGCTCTGGAGGAACAAGTCTTTTTCAGACTGTTCCGCCTGAGCAAATTTCATAGTTGTAGGGAATCTCATTCAAAGAAATTTAGCCTTAGCAACAGCATAACAACCACTTGAGTCGTTTTATAAATAGGACCCCAGGTGCTCACAGGCTTACTAGGAATATAAAAACGGCACTTCACAAGCTTGTCTACCACATTATTTCTATATTCTTGGACAGAAATGAGAGAAGGCGGTGGTCTTGTTTCAGTGCAATAGGCTACCAAATCAAGAAACACTTTTTCAACAACAATAAACTTTATTTTCTCTCAGTTTATGCAAAGTATGATGTAAGAGGAAAATTCAAGACAAAAAGTATTAACTGCATGCATGGAAAAAAGACTAACATATATATATACACTTACTGAAATATCTTAGGAAGGTAATTCTCATAAAAGATGACTGATATAACTGGCTTCTATTACAAAAGTTTATTATAAATAAAAACAACAACAAAAATTAGGGATATTTTTGCCATTATCAAATAGGCACAACGCTATGTCAACGTTGATTCAAAGCCAAGACTGTACAGTAGAATCAACTCTAGAACCACAATACCGTATATTTGAGCCACCACGAGACGAAATCCCAACAAAGTGGTTGTGCGCCCAGCGCAGACTCAGATCAGCATGGGCATGCGCTGTCAGCATGGAGGCAGTTTAGACCCTCAGGATGCCCAGGTTGATCTGAGTCTGCGCTGGGCGCACAGCTCTTGGTTTTGTCGTGTCGCGGCTCAATTATGATATCGCTGAACGGCGCCAGTGTTAAGCCTCTTCCGTATGTTCATAGGGTGGTGTCTGGAGCCATGATCTGAATTTTCTTCACCACTTAAAAGTCCCTGAAAAATGCATGTATGTTATAGTCTTTCCCTTAGCCTGAAAAAGGGCAGGGTAATAACAAGAAAAAGGGCTTTTTTAGCTTCCAAATTGGCACTTTCCTGAAGTTATCATTCTTATTGACAGGTTAACTTTAGCTTATTAACACCTTCCGACAACATTAATAGCTTATTCTTATAGGTAGTTGTAATTATTTACATAATAAAAGGCCAATTTCACATGCTGAAAGCTGCAATTGCAAGTATTTGACATGAATATGGGCAAAACCTCTATAGGGGAATCACTATGTTAATTTATTAAATTGCGTACATTTCTGCATATTAGTTTAAACATATTTTATTTCAACAATATCATACATATACACAGAAATGATATACATGATCAGTAGGATTAGAACGAAAGCGTATGCTTATTTAGTTCTTCTCCTTGAAATGGATACAGTTTTCACAAATAATGGCGGACAAAACTGTATGTACTGTTGTTGACAAATAACTATGTTATTAACATTAAAATGTTGACGTTAGCAAATTTATAAAGCATAATACATGTAACAGCAAGACGAAAATGGAAAAAATAGAAGATTTTGGTAGCAGAAAAGAAAAAATAGGAAAATAGGAAACCGTGGGTTGGTTGGAAGGGATTTAGAATTGTCAGTTAACCTACTTGGAAATGATAGCACTGGTGCTGGATGGCGTAGATTATTCTGTCGGTGTATGTTGTTTGAAACGCTTTGTATCGTTTATATATTTTTGAGCAGCTTCAAATATAATGATATTTGTCTGCAGTGATAACATACTATTTCCATATAGTAGAACTTGAAGTGTAACTGAGGTCTGCTGAGAAACTGTATTAATAAGTTCTGCCCTTTGGTCACGATACAAATGACAGGACATAAGATAATGATCAGTATTTTCAATATCACCACAACGGCACAGAGGAGACTCTGATATATGTTTCAGAAACAGATCATAATTCAATGAGCTGCATTTAGTACGTAATCTTGCATGTAAGATCTGGAGTTTTCTGTTACCGGTATAGTAATACTTTAGAACTAAGTAATTGCGTTCCTTAAGTCGACATTTGAAGTTGTTCACCGAGGTGCTGTTTCTAACGTCTAACGATAAACTATTCCACTCTCTTATAACGGACGGAAGAAAAGAAATATTATAATAATGCATATTATTAATGTTAGTTACATCTAATAACAAAAAATGCACATGAACTGTTGAAATTCTATTTTGCATATTTCTTAACTAATTTTCATTTGATCTACAACGGCAGGATAAAATGAAGAAATGAGAATGTCATTTCTAATATTTAGGATTTGTTAATCTTTCTATGAGTTACGAGTTCGGACTTATGATTCTGGTATTTCGACCAACTTTATTTTGTTCCATAAATGGAGCCGGGCCTGGTAGCGCAATCGGTAGGGCACCTGACTCGTAAGTCAGAGGTCCTGGGTTCGAATCCCGGTCTGGCCACATACTTTCGTTTCTCCTTCCGCTGATTCAAGAAGGGCAGTTGTCAGTTACTGGCGAAAGTATGTGCACTTAGTACTGGTTAACCGCTTAGGAGGTCTAAACCTGCCCAGGAATAGTGTGGTTAGGTTAACTGACCGTCCCGACATGACCTTAGTTGTTTACCGTGGACGTTAAGCATCAAATCAACCAACAAGAGGTCCATGATGGACCTAAATCGCTCACCTGAGTTATGATGAATTAACATGGAAGATCATCTATTTGATGACAGTTAGACTGGAGCAGTTTTGCACTTTCCAATATATTATTCTGACAAAGTTTCATGAAGATTGGATCAAAACTGTGCCCTCTAGAGTGTACACAATGTTTTTCTAAGATCTGACCTGGCTATCTAGTTTTCGATCAGACAGTATTCAGTTTCAAACTTGGCCTAAATTTCATGAAGATAAACATTCTGACAATGTTTCATGAAGATTCAATGCAAAATAAAACGACAATTGTGTACACAAGGTTTTTCTAAGATTTGACCTACTGACCTAGTTTTTGACCCGACAAGACCCAGTTTCAAACTTGGTCTAGATTTCATAAAGATAAACATTCTGACAAAGTTTCATGAAGATTGAAGAAAAATTGTGCCCTCTAGAGTGTTCACAAGGTTTTCCTAAGATTTGACCTAGTGACCTAGTTTTTGACACAACATAACCCTTTTTCGTAATTTGCCTAGATTTTATGAAGATAAACATTCTGACAAAGTTTCAAGAAGATTAGATCAAAACTGTGCCCTCTTGAGTGTTAACAAGGTATTTCTAAGATCTGACCTAGTGACCTAGTTTTTGACCTTATGTAACCCAGTTTTAAAATTCATCTAGACTTTATGAAGATTAATATTCTGACAAAGTTTCATGAAAATTGGATCAAAACTGTGCCCTCTAGAGTGTACACAAGGTTTTACTAAGATTTGACCTAGTGACCTAGTTTTTAATCCGACATGACCTCGTTTCAAATTTGGCCTGCATTTCATTTAGATAATCATTCTGACAAAGTTTCATGAAGGTTGGATCAAAACTGTGCCCTCTAGAGTGTACACAAGGTTTTACTAAGAGTTGACCTAGTGACCTACTTTTTGACCCGACATGACCTAGTTTCAAATTTGGCCTAAACTTTATCAAGATAATCATTCTGACAAAGGTTCATGAGGGTTGGACCAAAACTGTGCCCTCTATGTCATTTAAAGATTTATTTCTATTTTTAGCTCTGGTGGCCATCTTGTTCAGTGGAGTGGAACCGTTTTAGCAATTTTGGTTCAGGGCCATGAGTTAAACATTTCTGTGAAATTATTTTGAAATCGGTCCACTGGCTTGGGAGGAGATGTCGTTTAAAGGTTTTTCTATTTTTAGCTCTGGCGGCCATTTTGTTCTGCGGAGCGGAACCGTTTTAGCAATTTTAGTTCAGGGCCATGAGTTAAACATTTCTGTGAAATTATTTTGAAATCGGTCCACTGGCTTGGGAGGAGATGTCGTTTAAAGGTTTTTCTATTTTTAGCTCTGGCGGCCATTTTGTTCAGCGGAGCGGAACCGTTTTAGCAATTTTGGTTCAGGGCCATGAGTCGAACATTTCTGTGAAATTATTTTGAAATCGGTCCACTGGCTTGGGAGGAGATGTCGTTTAAAGGTTTTTCTATTTTTAGCTCTGGCGGCCAGTTTGTTCAGCGGAGCGGAACCGTTTTAGCAATTTTGGTTCAGGGCCATGAGTCGAACATTTCTGTGAAATTATTTTGAAATCGGTCCACTGGCTTGGGAGGAGATGTCGTTGAAAGGTTTTTCTATTTTTAGCTCTGGTGGCCATTTTGTTCAGCGGAGCGGAACCGTTTGAGCAATTTTGGTTCAGGGCCATGAGTCGAACATTTCTGTGAAATTATTTTGAAAAAAGTCCACTGGCTTGGGAGGAGATGTCGTTTAAAGGTTTTTCTATTTTTAGCTCTGGCGGCCATTTTGTTCAGCGAAGCGGAACCGTTTTAGCAATTTTGGTTCAGGGCCATGAGTCGAACATTTCTGTGAAATTATTTTGAAATTGGTCCACTGGCTTGGGAGGAGATGTCGTTTAAAGGTTTTTCTATTTTTAGCTCTGGCGGCCATTTTGTTCAGCGGAGCGGAACCGTTTTAGCAATTTTGGTTCTGGGCCACGAGTCGAACATTTATGTGAAATTATTTTGAAATCGGTCCACTGGCTTGGGAGGAGATGTCGTTTAAATGTTTTTCTATTTTTAGCTCTGGCGGCCATTTTGTTCAGCGGAGCGGAACCATTTTAGCAATTTTGGTACGAGGCTATAAGAGGAACATTTGTGTGAGATTATTTTGGAATTGGCCTACTGGTCTAGGAGGAGATGTCGTTTAAAGAAATTGTTGACGACGGACGGACGGACGGACGGACGGACGGACGACGGACAAATTTCGATCACAATAGCTCACCTTGAGCACTTAGTGCTCAGGTGAGCTAAAAACTCCTTGCCGTCGCAGATTTTTTTTCCGAACAGCTTAATTTAACACGAGTTTGTGTCGTGCAAAACTTAGCATTCATTCTTTTATCAAAACGAACAAACTGTAGATTGATAACGCCTTCCGTTTATTCTAAAGTTTTTTTATACAAGAGGGCCAAGAGGCCCTGAATCGCTCACCTGAACAAAAAGGTTAAAGGTCATACTAGGGTCATCATTTGTACAAACCTGCTAGTTTGCAACCATTTCCAAATGGTTCTGAAGAAGAGGGGTTTTTTTTTATATTTTTCTATGTATTGCTATGGTTCGAACCCTGGACCCCCTGGGCGGGGCCATTTTGGACCCTGAGGCCATCATTTGAATAATCTTGGACCACTGGGCAATGCTACATACTAAATTTCAAGCATCTGAGCCAAGTGGTTCTGAAGAAGAAGATTTTTGAATATTTTTCCTTTGTATTTCTATGGTTCAAACACAGGACACCATGGGGCAGGGCCATTTTTGACCCTGGTGCCATCATTTGAAAAAACTTGGTAAAGGACCATTAGGAAATGCATCATACCAAATTTCAAGCATCTGCACTAAGGGGTTCTGGAGAAGAAGATTTTTAAGTATACTTTTATTACGAACCCAAGACTCCCCGCCCCAGGGCCATTTTTGAACCCAGGGCCACCATTTACACAGACATTGTAGAAGTCCACCAGGCAATGCATCATACCAAATTTCAAGCATCTGAGCCAAGTGGTTCTGAAGAAGAAGCTTTTTGAATATTTTTCTATAAATTTCTGTGGTTCAAACTCAGGACTCCCTGCCGCAGGGCCATTTTGGACCCTTGGGCCATCATTTGAACAAACTAGATAAAGGACTACAAGGCAATGCTACATACCAGATTTCGAGCATCTGGGCCACAAGGTTCTAAAGAAGAAGATTTTTAAATATTTTTCTATGTATTTCTATGGTTCAAACCCAGGACCACCTAGGGCGGGGCCATTTTAGGCCCTGGGGTCATCATTTGAACAAACTTGGTAAAAAAAACACTAGGCAATGCACCATACCAAATTTCAAACATCTGAGCCAAATGGTTTTGAAGAAGAAGATTTTTTAAATATTTTTCTATGTATTTCTATGGTTCAAACCTAGGACTCTCTGCCGCAGGGCCATTTTGGACCCTGGGGCCACCATTTGAACAAACTTGGTAAAAGACTACTAGGCAATGTATCAAACCAAATTTCAAGCATCTGAGCCTTTTGGTTCTGAATAAGAAGATTTTTGAATATTTATCTATGTATTTGTATAGTTCAAACACAAGACCTCCTGGGGCAGGGCCATTTTGGATCCTGGGGCCACCATATGAACAAACTTGGTAGAGGACCACTAGGCAATGCTACATACCAAATTTCAAGCATCTGAGCCAAGCAGTTCTGGAGAAGAAGATTTTTCAATATATTTTAGTTTCGAACCCAAGACCCCCTGCATCAGGGTCATTTTGGACCCTGGGGCCATCATTTGAACAAACTTGGTAAAGGACCACTAGGCAATGCTACATACCAAATTTCAAGCATCTGAGCCAAGCAGTTCTGGAGAAGAAGATTTTTAAGTATATTTTAGTTTCGAACCCAAGACCCCCTGCCCCAGGGCCGTTTTGGACCCTGGGGCCACCATTTGAACAAACTTGGTAGAGGACCACAAGGCAATGCTACATACCAAATTTCAAGCATCTGAGCCAAGCAGTTCTGGAGAAGAAGATTTTTAAGTATATTTTAGTTTCGAACCCAAGACCCCCTGCCCCAGGGCCGTTTTGGACCCTGGGGCCACCATTTGAACAAACTTGGTAGAGGACCACTAGGCAATGCTACATACCAAATTTCAATCATCTGAGCCAAGCAGTTCCGGAGAAGAAGATTTTAAAGTATATTTTAATTTCGAACCCAAGACCCCCTGCCCCAGGGCCATTTTGGACCCTGGGGCCACCATTTGAACAAACTTGGTAGAGGTCCACTAGACAATGCTTCATACCAAATATCAAAGACCTAGGCCTAGCGGTTTCAGAGAAGATGTCATTTAAAGCAAATTGTTGACGACGGACGACACACGACACACGACACACGACGGACGACGGACGACAGACACTGAGTGATCACAATAGCTCACCCTGAGCCTATGGCTCAGGTGAGCTAAAAATCCATAAATGAAAATACATGCAGTTTGGCAAAACAATTAATTCTTAAATTACCGAATTTCGTTAAATAAAAGTCACCGTTGCTGTATCATAGCCATACACAAATTCACGTATGGTATTGACGCTTTGGCAGCCAAATAAAACATATATTCGCAGCAATGCCAGCGTACACACGCTTTCTGAGGAACAAAGTTTTTACTATTCCTCTAGCAGGGCCAGGGAGGGTGCTTGGTGATTCAGCGAGGGACTCTGGTGGTGCGTTTTTCGATGCACGCACAGAATCATCCGTCCATTGGCTGTTCGCAAAATGCATAACATAAGCGTAATAGAGTCTGCCGGTTACTTCGTTACACCTTCCGCTTGAAAGAGTACTGATAATACACATGCAAGCGGGATTTGCAAATACATTTTTATCAGGTCTTCATATGGGAATAAAATGACCATACCTATTCATGGTGGTGTTCTACGGAATGGGAGCCTCCATGGCTCACTTCACCAGAGGACTCGATAACGACTGAAAGGAAAACAAAGAGCTTGGATATCCAGTTACACTATACATCTGGGTATACTCACCCAAACTCTTCAACATTTTCTCAAAACGATTGTGTCTGATGCTCTGGAAAAACATAGTGGAAAGGTTAGAAAAGTCGACAGAACCGGTACCAATCTGCGGTTTTCCGATGACACTGGCGCTATTATCGAGGAAAAGCAGGGTCTAGAAGCCCTTTAGTTGAAAGTTTCGACAGAACCTGCACGAGGTATAAAATGCAGATAAGTACTGAGAACATCAAACTGATGACAACCAGTGCCAATAACATCCTGAGAGAGTTCACTATAAAAGGACAGAAGTTGTATCAAGTTTCAAATACCTTGGAGCAATTGTCTCAGATTTAGTCTCAAACCCGGAGTTCTCTCAAGGATTGTACAAGCCACTGCAGCTCTAACAAAGCTGTAGCCAAGAAGAGAAAATGGTATATCTCTTTGATCAAAGGTAAACTGATGCACTTCCTTGCCACATCCATATATTTGTATGTCTGTGCGTCATGGGCTTTGGCAGCACATTTAGAGAAAAGAACGCAGGCTTTTGAGATGAGATGCTACCGAAGGCTACTTAATGTCCAGTACACGAACCATATAACTAATAAGGGTGTTCGCAGGAAGATCGAAACAGTCATTGGAGAATATGGCGAACTATTGACCAGGTGGTTTTGGCACATCTCATTGTGTTCTGGCTAAGCAAAGACAATTCTACGGAGCACAGTGAAAGGAGTGGGCAGACAATACTGAAGGGCTAAAAGTTTTTTGGCAGTATGCAGTTGTTTTCCACACTAGTCTGTGCAAAGTTTATTTTATTATTTCAGCTCGCCTGAACGAAAATTCAGGAAGAGCTGTCCAGTGACCGCGTCCGTGTCAACGTCCGGACTGGTTGTTTTGGTTAAATTTTTATATCTCAAGCCCTGGACGGATTATTTTTTTTTATACTTGCACTGTAGATAGATGTTGACCAAAAGTTTCATATATCATGTAAACCCTCATTGTTAGAAGCAAACTCTCATCTTAAGTTTTTTTTTTACACAATTTGCAGTAATTTTACACACAATTTCGAACAAAGTGAACAAAGGTGTCGCCTGACAAAACAGCTCGCCTGAAATGGTGCTTGCCCATCATCAAGTCTATGCGTGTTGTCCGAATACCATCATGAAAATTCCGTGAACCCTATCATTCAGTCACATGATTATCCATTTTGTATTAATGGACTAGATGTTAAGGGGAATATTAATTATACTAGATAGACAAAGCATTCACGAGCATGTTTGATGAAACGGGAGGAGATAGGAGCAGGACTGCCATCAGAACTATTTAGAAATAATAAATTTCTTTTATTACTTAGTAAGATCAGCTCTGGTGTTTTTTTTTTTACATAACTGTGGTTGAAGTCTTTTTAAGAGTCTACTTTACCTAACTCGGCATATTTCAAGGTACTTAATTTAAAAAAAATACATTAGGCTCTATATGTTTTAACATAATCATACATTATAAACAATTTAAACCCACTTTGAGTTGATTCTGATAATATTGCACAAATAAATATTTGGTACTAATGTGTTTGTAAATGAGCCGCGACACGACAAAACAAACAATGTGGTTGTGCGCCCAGCGCAGACTCAGATCAGCCTGGGCATCCGCCCAGTCTGATCAGACTCTCCGCTAGGCACTCAAAGGGTAGCTAAGGGTCTAAGCTACCTCCATGCGGACAGCGGAGACTCGGTGGATGCCCAGGCTGATCTGAGTGCGCTGGGCGCACAACCACATTGTTGGTTTTCTCGTGTCGCGGCTCAAAATTATTATGGTATTTGGAATAAAATCATAACAAAGTCTCACTTACTGTATTTTTCTTTCCCTGTAACTTTGTTTCTGGCAGTAACGTTGACAACAGTGTTGGCGTTTATGTCCAGGGTTACTTCTACATGAGAGTTACCATCAGTGGCCGGAGGGAGGTGTACCTGAAAAGAGAATATCCTTTTGTTTGGAATTCTTTTCCTAAGTGACAAGGGAAAACCCTTTGTCGAAAATGGTTTAATTTCTGAAAGGGACAATTTCGCAATTGGTAAATTAAAAAAATTTAAGCATGTAAATGAAGCCAATCGCAAAAGTTAGTTTCCTTATGATTGCAAGTGTCTATTCTTTTAGGAAATACTGCTAACCCTAAATAAAAACTTTTAAAGCCTTATTTTTCATATTTAGACAAACCAGGTTATTCGAACGTACACAGACAGTCAGTTGAAACGCTTGTGAAAATGTAGAGGTTAGAATGTCTAGAGACATTCATTTTTATAAGACGCTTTAAAACATTTCTTTCAAAATGACAGCCACACTTTCCTCCTTCTGTTACCCACCTTTGATCTTCATAGTCCGAGATCAGTTCGTATGCACTGATAAGGCTTAATTTGGGGAAACTAGCTAGTGCTAGTTTGGCCCATAGCATAAAATGTTTGTTGAAATTTGAGTTTTTAATTTCCAGGTGGGTTTTACCCTTCAAGCGCCAAAAAGCAGACGACAAAATTTACGTCTGCAAAAATTTCAAAATATGTTTCATCCAAGTTATATCAGGCGTAAAAAAAATAGCCGTGTTTCCACTAACCCGACCGACCATGCTTCAGACCCCCGACTCAGCTATTTTTATCATTAAAAGAACAAAATAAAAATTAAAACACCGACCCTACCATTTCCAATTTCCGACCTTACCCAATTTTGTCTTTACATTTTCCCGTAGTAATTTCGTTTTTTCACTACCTTTTTGTAGTTTTTGGCATTTAGTATCTTCCAAAATACAGATCTGACTTGTTCGAGCATCTAAGATGAATTATCATAAACAGTGCAAGTCTCAAAATACAATTTAATCACCAAAATACATGTACAAAAAAAAATACAGGCCCGACCCTGTTTTTTTTTCGAGAGAAAAAAATAAAACAATAAAAAAAAAGTTTTTCCTACCTACAGACTAGATTTTTTTCTTCAGCATGTTAGTGGAAACACAGCTATATTTTTTAGGCCTCATATTGCAAATTAAAAAACTAGACGGCAAACAGTGGAGATCTAGATTAGGTGGCTCATTATGAGCCCGCACCTCATCAGGATCTGCACTGTTTTCAAATTCTGCCATTTTCATCACTGGCGCTGTAAGTGTTAGAACATGCAATTTGCAGCAGTTTTAAAGAGCTGTGAAGTAAGACAACTCACCGACGTTTCCTTTTCTCCATGATAAACTTTGATGTTCAGGGGAGAATGGTCATCTCCAGCCTTGGAAAAGAGCTGAAATAGAACCTGCAGCAGATTAGCCTATTCAAATCTACCATTTAAGTTGAATGGGTACACTTTCAGGGGAAACAACTGCATTTCCCAATCTTGCCTCCCTTCTCAGTGGGGATCCACTCTAGAAGGAAAAATGCTGATGTAGGAGAAATAGAGGATATAGTTTTTTCAGTGTAACACCGAGTTTTATTTTAACGAATGAACATCGAAAGTGGTATTTTCACGAATGGCTTCCGAATGAACACCGTGAGAATACCACTTGAAATCGGTGTTCATTCGATAAAATAAAATTCGATTACGCTGTTTAAAACATTTTTGTTTGTTTTATACTTATCAATGCCAAAATAAGAAATTAGACGCCGTTATTGAACTTTTTGGTTTTCATGTTCTCACTGGATGCCCCAATGTTTGAAAATTCGATTACGCTGTTTAAAACATTTTTGTTTCTTTTATACTTATCAATGCCAAAATAAGAAATTAGATGCCGTTATTGAACTATTTGGTTTTCATGTTCTCACTGGATGCCCCAATGTTTGCTTGCGTGACGCATCCCGCTCGAGATAATGGATGAGGTTATGGAGCAATCACTTAAACGTGATAAACGGCTGAACCAGATTACTTAATTTTTTTTCTAGCTTGATTTATCAACATAAACAAATTGACTTAATCATAGAAAATGTGTAATTGTTTTCTACATGTGCTATTAAGTAGAAGAAAAAAGTGACCCCAAACAGTGAATAGTTTCACTGTTTGAAACAGTGAGATTATGAGTTTCAATTTCACTGAGAATTTTTTTATAATTCATTGAAAAGTATACAAGAAAATTCTTTCCTATAGGAGTATAGCTTCTTCGCCGAGGGAAACCAAAGTTAGAATAGATTGATGGGAAATTACGCGAGTGTACCCATATACCTTACTATATAGAGTATCGGGATTGTTATGACAAATTATCTGCCCATGCAATTTCTACCAAAAACATAGGACATACCAACCAGATTTAATAGAGAAGGTTTAGCACTGGAAGAAACCGCATGTGAGTCTGCTGTAGATACTGCCGCTGGTGAGGTGCTGCACTTTTCTGGGATCGGCGCATCAAAGAAAGGAAAACTTCTATAGACAGTTCGTCCATGTAGCGGCTGCACCGGCCGAAAATTGTTGACAAGAACATGTCTGATATCTTCACTGTCCTCATGCTCGACATCTGTGTGAGATTCTACACTATTCTGACCAGCTGTCAGCTCGGGATGTTCAATGTCCTGGTGTCCGCCATCTTGGTGCCCGACTTGTTCTTCATGATGAGCTGGGTCTGAGGCGCCATCTAGCTCGTGTGATTTGGGGTCAACCACGTTTTCCTGGAATAGCAAACAGAGATTCAGTTAATAAGGCTGTCGTCGTTTTCTGTTTTTTTAACAGCTTCAACAGAAACAATATCAATGGTGTATGAAGATGGCGTAAGCAAAGAGAACCACCAGCCCTCCGCAAGTATATTTGTATTTTTCACATTTGACCTGTCAACGCCAAAACAAGGAAAAAGCCTTGGCCACTAAAACACAGGGTTACTGAATGGAATTTATGTAGTGACCCTTATTAGGACAATGTCAAAGAGGCAGTTCCTAGTCGGAGCCTAGCATACCCCTTTGATGAACACCTTATAGAATATATTCTTGAAATACCATGGAAAATTCAGTTTTATCTACAGTTCAGGTCCGGAGGTTATAAAACTTGAGTACATTCTCAAACTCAAAATAAAGCACACTGACTGGCTGCTTCCGAGCACATGCTCGGAAGCAGCCAATCAGTGTGCTTTATTTTGAGTTTGAGATTCTACTCAAGTTTTATAACCTCGGACCCAGGGCTCAGTTGTTCAAAACTAAAGATGTCGTTAGTTAACGAGACGGTATTAAAAGTTTCAATCGTATTGTACGCAGTCTTTTTTTTTTTTTGACAAAAATTTGTGAGAAACGCAATGAAAAAGTTCCTCACATATTTTCAGCAAACAATATTAGCACAACTGATTTTATGTGTACTAGGAGACTAAATGAATCACTGAATGACGTTTTTACTAAATTCTAACATTGCTTTGAACAACTAGACCCTGGTAAGGACTAAGGATTAGGGATGTTTTATAGCTACAAATTAATATACCTAATGAAAATGGGCTTTATCAAGTAGTGTGTATGGACTTTATTATGATGTTATGTTATGTTAAAAAACATTAATTTAAGAATGTTAAAACTATATTTATATTAGAGCAAGTGAGCAGGGGCTCACGTATACTCCGACCAGCGCCACCGCCTAATAAAACCAACACCTAAAGGAACTAGTCTGAATACATACCTTAGGGTCTAAACTAACTACATGCGGACAGTGAAGACTCTGATCAGACCGGGCGGATGCCTAGGCTGATCTGAGTCTTCGCTGGGCGCCCATGTCACTTTGTTGGTTTTGTCGTGTTGTGGCCAAATTATGATTTTACTTAATTAGCAGAGTTGGCCTTTATGACTGGCTCACTATACCTCCAAGCTTCTTCTCAGTCTGGCCTTTTCCACCGGGTTGTCTATGATTCCCAGTTCTTCTAATACTGCCTCGTCTGCCTTTGTCATTTTACTGAGACTCCTTTTATGTCGCCTGTGGTGGTTGGGTTTCAACACTTGTCGAAATACATGCAGCTAGAAAATATAGAAAAGTATAAACTCACTGACCTTTAGGCCTACTTTTATGCATATCTCGCCTAACTTTACGTTTAACGCGCAGTGCAAAACTGCACACTTCTTTATGGTTCTAATTTTATTAGTTTTTACAAAGTTGAACGTTTGGCCAGAACCTGTTCCTTGCTTAATTGTGAATTGAGTCTAGTCAGACTCAACCCCTTTTGCGGCTGCAAAGTAAAATACATGTATAAGTTAAAAGTTGTCATTTACCCATGAAACAATATTTCAGCTCTTCGAACATGCTGTAATGGTCTCAGCAGGTATACAACGATTAATCAACATAATCCGCAATCTTTTTCTCGCGGAGAGGCTCATAAATATCCCATCTAGGACACGACATTAAATCAAAATTGAATCAAAAAATTTCAACCGTACATCTTTACCAGTCGAATATCACGGATTGCGGAATAGGCCAAAGTGTTGCAACTTCAGGAAGAATTCAACTGTTATTTACGGACCTGACTTCTAGAAATGGTCTGTCTCTCCTTGAAGACGGTCCAGATTACGCTCTCAAAACAATTGGGTGTAGTAAGTGACCCGTTGTATCTGTAGTACCACTCCGGGGCGGGCGGCAGGAAGGCCCGAAGAGACTGGGCTGGCAGCTCAGTCTTAATCTTCTGATCGGGATCTCGGACAGCCATTAATGTCTTGATAATTGGTTCAAAGACCGGATTATCATGCTTAGAAATCTGCAAAATATATAAGAAGGGATGTTGCTTAGTTGCTGTTTTAGCTGTATATATTTTAATGACGATATATATATGAGCCGCGACACGACAAAACCGACAAAGTGGTTGTGCGCCCAGCGCAGACTCAGATCAGCCTGGGTATCCGCCCAGTCTGATCAGAATCTTCGCTGTCCACATGGAGGTAGCTTAGACCCTTACCTACCCTTCAAGCCCTAAGCAAAGAGTCTGACCGGACTGGGCGGACACCCAGGCTGATCTGAGTCTGCACTGGGCGCACAACCACATTGTTGGTTTTGTCGCGTCGCGGCTCATATATTGCGATGGTCTGGCATTCATATCAGCAACGAAGGCAACATACGAGTAGATGACTGGCCTTTTCACATATTACCTAAGTAGCTTTCAAATTGTTATCATTACAGACCTATGGTTTGTTTAGGGGGAATCCCGTCTGGTTGAAACCCAGAGTAAAACTTCTTTATTTTTTTTAATAAAAACATTGTTATCATACTCATCATTATAACGAAAACTGTTTAAGCATTTCAGGAATATTCACATCATTTCAGTAAAACTTTCGATTCGTATTCAAGACAGACATTACGATGGTCCGTGAGACTATTCTTCTATCTTACTGACGAGAAAATTAGAAAACTCCTTCCTGTATCTGTTATAAATGCCAGACCAGTGTGACAACGTGCACTGGCGTCAAGAGATGACAAAATAAGCTCTTTAGCACGAATGGCCTGCGTGAACTCGACTTAGGCTGTAAGCTATAAATATGGATCAGCCGGTACAGCCACGTAGGCTGATTTGAGTCACCGCTGGTCTGGTCTGCCAATAACAGAAACACAAATGTATAACTTTTTAAATGAAATACTTTGATAAAAATAAACCTCTCCAGAAATATTTCTATGCAGATACGAGTCAGATGGATGAGATAATTTCTATAGATTCTCAATCATCGTGTCCTCCTTAGAGTCTCTATAAGGAGGAGCCGCCACATCATAGTCGTTTTCATCAAGAAATAAGAAGTACTGCCAGAATTATTATTACAACCCAGGGATGAAGGATGTCGATGAAGGTCCATTACATGGGCTGCTTAAGCTGGTCCCAATCTGCTTTCTTATATAATGGGACATTACGTGGGACCTGCTTCGTTGCTTCAGGTTTAACATTGTGATATCAGTGAGATACCGTGGCCATTACAATGAACTGGAAAATTACCGGATATTTGGAAAGAGGCAAATGTGTCCCCCATTTTTAAGAAAGGGGACAAAGCTGATCCTACTAACTATAGGCCCATATCTTTGACCTGTGTCCTCTGTAAGGTACTAGAGCACATTGTTGCGTCTAGCCTATCTAAACACTTCACTGAACTGCACATTCTTTATGAACTACAGCATGGGTTCCGAGAAGAAAGATCCTGCGAGACGCAGCTTATCATGCTGATTGATGAATTGTCTAAAACTATGCAGATGGACAAACAGACTGATTTGATTTTATTAGATTTTAGTAAGGCTTTTGACAAAGTTGCCCATGAAAAACTTCTTCAAAAATTGCATCACTATGGTATCAGAGGAGTCGCGCTACCATGGATTAAGGACTTTTTAGATAATAGGAAGCAGGCTGTGGTAATTAACGGACTAAATTCAAACCTTATCCCAGTCGCCTCTGGCGTCCCGCAGGGCTCAGTTCTCGGACCAATTCTTTTCCTTACATACATCAATGACCTACCAGAGCAGGCCAAATCAAGAGTAAGGCTCTTTGCAGATGATACTGCAATGTACCTTGCTCTTAGCTCACCGTCCGAAGGCAAGGTCCTCCAAAAGGACCTACTCAGCCTAGAACAATGGGAAAAGATATGGGATATGAGCTTTAACCCCTCTAAATGTCAGGTCCCTCATGTCACTTGTCTTAAAAACCCCATCCAGACTAAGTACTTTTTACATGATATTGAGCTGGATAGTGTTTCATCTGCAAAATATCTCGGGGTCTCCATTTCAGTTGACCTAACATGGAGTACCCGTATTGCTAATATAACCTCGAGCGCTAACCAGACTCTTGGATTCCTGAAAAGAAACATTCGGATCCATAATGAGGACCTAAAATCAGTAGCTTACAAAACATTAGTAAGGCCCAAGTTCGAATACGCTTCAACAGTATGGTCCCCCCACACTGCCACTGATATACATAAAGTGGAAGCAGTCCAAAGAAGGGCTATCAGGTGAACGACAAGAGATTATAATTACACGTCCAGCGTTACTGCTGTGTTGAAGGACCTGAATTGGCGCCCCCTAGACCAACGACGTTTAGATTGTCGTCTTATAAGGATGTACAAGGTCACATATGACCTTGTTGCCTTTCCTGCATCTGAGTACCTTGTTCGTAACACTAGACAATCAATATTCATCCACTTTCATATCGGCAAATTTTAAAGACTACTACAGGTTCACATTTTTCCGTAGGACTATCATCCATTGGAATGCCCTCCCACCCCACATACCGGACCTTCCCACCTTGGCGCATTTCAGCGGTGTTGTCTGGCAGGTGATCCATGTCTCTCCCTAAACACCAATTTCTGTTTTTATCTTTTAACTATACTAACACTCTTTATCGCACTGTACAAACTCATCTCACACACTTTCCTATACTTTTGTTTCAGCTAACCCCCTTCAGCCCTTGGTTCGCCGGAACCCGTCTGACGTCCCCCCTCGGGGGTTAAGACGTAAAGGAAGATAGATAGATAGATCCTTGTCTGAGGCTCTATACAGAATAAGGTCAATGGGTACACATTCAGGGAAAGTAACTATGCCATTATCCTTTTTGTGTCTTTTCTCGATGGGGAATAACTCATTAAGGAAAAAAATAGGAGCAAATTATTTCCCTTTAAGAGTTGGTCACATGACGCAAAGAATATATTGTCCAAAGAAGCAAATAGGAACCCACTGGGCACATAACGTGGAGTCAACATCGAATAAACGTTGATTCAACGTCAAGACGTTGAACCAACATTGATTCAGTGTTGATTCAAAGCTGCATTCCTGCTAGGAAGTCACGTAAATTGTAGAAATGGCGGGAAAAAATTGGTTCATCTATACACATTTTCAGTGGAGTGGTAGAACCAACCTCAAAGAGTATACCCAGAACAGCAAGTCCTCCAGGTTGTGTAGCAGCCTCTGCTAAAGACTCAAATCTCTGGGAATTCCAGTTGACTATGTGCATCTGAAAATAAGACAGTCAATGAGTACATAAATATATCTTATATCAAAATAGTTCAGTCAATAGTTTACAAGATCGGTCTTAGTGTAGGGGATAAGGCTCAAGACTACAATCCCAGGGACCACAGGTTCGATTCTCCTCTTCTCCGGTCTTCCGGATGAGCCGTTAAACAGAGGTCACGTCTCCATATGACCAACGTGTTGATGGAACGTTAAACCAAAGTTAACTTATAGTGGGTTAGTACAGTCTCGAAAAGCACTTTCAAGTAAAATGTTTTGACAAACTAATCACCAAACCTATCTTCCGCTGTCTGCATGTATTTGTATGCAGCGATGGATTTGCTATACTTGTTTCAACCAAAAGTGAGAACTGAGTAATAGTTTGTTAAAGCGTCACATCTTATATATACATGCATATAAGTCTTAAATTATGTGAGATCAACGATTAAAATAGGAGAAGTGAGTTCAAAACATATAAAAATATGAGCCGCGACACGACAAAACCAACAATGTGGTTGTGCGCACAGCGCAGACTCAGATCAGCCTGGGCATCCGCCCAGTCTGATCAGAGTCTTCGCAGTCCGCATGAAGGTAGTTTGGACCCTTAGCTACATTTTAAGCGCTTAGCGAAGAGTCTGATCAGCCTGGGTGGATGCCCAGGCTGATCTGAGTCTGCGTTGGGCGCACAACCACATTGTTGGTTTTCTTGTGTCGCGGCTCATATATACATGCATATAAGTCTTAAGTTATGTGAGATCAACGATTAAAATAGGAGAAGTGAGAAGTTCAAAACATATCAAACTATGCAGATCATGTGCGTTTACTGTCATTGCATCAAGTACAGGTAGACATATACAGGGGCCGTATTCATAAAACAACTTAAGTGGTTGCTATGCTGTTGCTAAGGCTAAATTTCTTTGAAGGAGATTCCCTACAACTATGAAATTTGTTCTGGAGGAACAGTCTTACAAAGACTGTTCCTCCAGACCAAATTTCATAGTTATAGGGAATCTCCTTTATAGATATTTAGCCTTAGCAACCGCATAGCAACGACTTAAGTCGTTTTATGAATACGGCCCCTGGTTACCTTGAAGAAACAAATCAGGTTTATTTTGACTCTCACCTCTAACGGAGCGGCTTTACCATCCACGGTATGTTCTGACCCATGATGGCTTTTGTGGCCCCAGTGAAAGTGAAACTGTGCGGTGCTGTAGATATTCGGAAGACCTCCATTGCTGACGTAGAAATCACCTTCTGTATTGACTTGCACTGGAAATGAAACGTTTACAGAAGGCTGAGAAGCGTGGAGTGTCAGTAGGTGTGTTCTTAATTAAGACACTGTCCAATGTTTGCATTGGTTTCGCTTCCTGTAACTTTCTATTTGGATAGCCCGATGTTTATGTCCGTCTGCGCTTTACAAACCCTGGATAACCCACTAATTTACTAAGCGAAAAAAAAACCTATCATTATGAGTTAATTTGGCTATTAAGGCTACGTCAAGAGGAACACTTTAGACATAGATTAGTGTATGACAGGGCTGTTTTTGCTTTATAAAAAGTCAGCTAATCTGAGTGAAATGTAATGTGACGAAATGTGTTGTACTTACTTCTACATTTGTTCTATATGCATATGCACTGCATTCCATTTAACAATGTCCCGACTGACATACGGGAAAGTTGAGTCTGACGCCTAAAGACTCGTGCTCCGAGTGGTAAAACGTCTTAACACAAATTGCTATATGAAAAGCGGTTCCACACGCGTTTGGTTGATGAGCATGAATTGTCATAAAACTGGCAAACCGCGGGGAGCTTGTTTTTGAAAAAATGACAAATTGTCCCACAAAATTCAATTTCCTTCTCTGGTCCCACCTCAAGAGATCCAAAGCAAGCAAAAGCGGGATAAGAAATGGGACCCATCCCTGCACATTGTATTCTTACCATTTTATACAAGCTTATGATATCCAAAGTAGATCACTAAAATGACCTTTTTGCATGAAACTCGAGTATGTTTTATGTTTTGTCTTATCACGGTCATTTACAGTGACGGAACTGAAGCGATACCCCACGAAAAGAACAGTTTTGGTCGAACATTTGTACTTAACTAAGCAAGATGTGCTTTCCTAGCAGGCACCATCAAACAGCAGAGGTTAAACCCAGTACTCTGCACTTTACCCCATGTCAATTCATTCTGTATTAAGAAAAACATCAAGAAAAATATGTAGACCTCGCTCGTACTTGTTTACATAAAAAAACGGTATCAAGAAGTCCGTGAACGGTATCAAAAGTCACGTAGGTCAGCTATCCCGGCACTGCCTCCTGAAAAACTCGATGACTGCAGCGTGAACGGGTTGACTACGTAGATCAACATTCCTTGAGTATGCAGAAGAGAAAATAAAATCATAGCATACCAGCATGTCCGTTATTTTGTACAAAAAACTTGGAGCCTGGAGACGGAGGATCGAAGAAAATAACAAAGTCCTTAAGAAGTGGGTTGTATACAGTGTGCCTCGAGTCAATGTCGATAGGGGACTGGAAATGCCCCGAACAGGCCTCTGGAAACAGTGATTCCCAGTGCTCTGGCGCTGTAGAAAACAGAAAGATGACATGTAACAGGGGCGTAACCAGGGGTGATTACAAGTTACGCACAATTACGCTTTTTACCCCTTGAGGGCAAGAATAAGAGTTAAGCCCGAAAGATATTTCCTGCAATCGTATCTGTTCGCAGCTGCTATCGAAATCTTTCAAATATGCAGGTGCGTGTTGAAATTTTGTCAATTTGACAAAATTTCATTACGCACTTGCGTATTTGCGTACAGTTACGCCCTTGTGTAATACATAACAACAGCCACTTGACATCACCGGAATTTAAAAAGCAAAATATAGAAGTAAAGTTCAAAGGACCTCTGACAGTATCTATGCATATTTGCCTATTTTTCGACAAATTATTGCACCTTTCTCGGGCAGCAAAAGTTGAAATATTTGGCATTAATATGTAGACGTGTGTACTATAAAGACATTTTAACAGTAATTTTGAAAAGTTATCATGCCTCTAGACTAACTTAAACCAATTTTATCAAGAGGGGTAGGTGAATTTTTCAGTCTCTGAAAATAAGTCATTTTTTTCGGTTTTCTAATTTATCGAAATTTTAATTGATAACTATGCTAAAACTGAGGTACACACTACTGTTACTGATATCATGCAATATTTTTTCAATAATAAGGACTTAAGCCTATTTTTAGATATAAAGGGTGTAAGTACCCCACCCACTTTTTCAGTTTTCAGCTGTAGACTATCTTCCCCCCCCCCCCCCCCCCCCCTCGTGCCTCAGCAAGCCACTCACATATAATGTGTATTATGATAGTACACACACACACATGCAAAGTGGTTAGCTGAGGCACGAGGGGGAAAGTATCTTTAAAAAACTTTTCCTGTTTCCATTACGTTTAATTATAAAATTTAGCTTTTTCCACCAAAAATTGAAGTCTATGTGCTAAAAAATCAGAAATTAAATTCATAGCCAGTTAGGGGAAGTTGAGAGCAACAAATTTCAAGAGAAATTCTTGGGTATATCAAAAATTTAGTTTTGACTAATTTTATAGGCTTAACATTACAACCGTCAGAGGTCCTTTAGCAGAATGAAATACGTGTTTGCATTCAGTCATATATTGATTCAGGTATTACTAGTACTACTGAAGAGACTGGGAACCCGAGTTCAGCGCCTAGATTCAGTAGACAGATATGCATCAATCGCTTTACGGTGTTTGAATTTAGAACATGTTTAAATAAAGGAGACAAAATATGTGTAGTGACACTTCAAAGCTTTCAGGGCTTCTGAATAATATCGGAGCAGATGCTATATTCTCACTCCATATATGTATATTTGCATTAGTGGCACTTCATTAATTCATTTCTACAAACCTGTTTCTCCCTCGTAGCCCCAGTCGGATTCCTCTGAAAGAGAGGCAAAATAGCGTGTTATCCATGTAAAAAATTACGATAAGCGAGAGTCTTTGAGTTGGAGGTCAGTCTTTTGTGACAAAGTCAATAAAAAAGAAAGAATATGTGTATAAATTTATATAGAAGGTATAAACTCGACAAGAGTACATGCCTCTACTTTATTTTTTACCCGACATGATACAAGTAGACACGTATAAAACGTAAACTAACTGGTCCTGCCAAAAGAAGTTGATAAAGAACTGATCAGGATTTCCAGCCCCAAACACTAAATGGAGAATGAACAAAAACTTGCTTTCGCTCTTACTTTTCAGACACTGGTGGAAGTTGTGATACCGGTGTTGGAACAAATCTTAACACCACAAAAAGCTGAAACTAACTATTCTGATATTAAAGTTCGACATTTGCCTCTTCTAAATGCCAGAATTAAAAGCTGGATGGAAAGTATTAATTTATTTTATGTTTGAGGAAGTGTTCGGTTAGGTTCATATTTTGAAAACAGTACTTGAAAACTCACTGCAGTATTATTTTTGTTGACAAAATAAATTCCTACTCTGGCCCGTTTTTACCTGACATCCATACAAGTCCGAGAAGAAGAATAATCCTACAAACTAACATGGTGTTGCCTTTCTATCACAGTAAATGCAAGTGTCTACTCAAAAGTAGAATTCCACAGAATTTCTCTACCTGTTGGTCACATGGTTTTATCTCATTTTTCAACGCCTTCAACAAATTAATTAACAAATTAACTTACCTTTCAAAAATGTGCAATTTAAATGCAAGGAGCAATACTATTAAATCTTCCCCCATTTAACCCACTATTTGAAAACTTGTTCGGTCTCCGAGGCTCAGGGTATTGATTCCGTATGCCGGAGACCCTGGGTTTGGGTTTATATTGATGCCCGCATTTTCCCGGCCCGGTTACAAAGGAGACAATAACCAACTTCATCTAAATATGTGGGTTAAAAGTTAGTCTTTTTGCAGAGATTCGCTCTTCCTCGCAATAGGACTGGAAGATATCATTCTAGATCGCAGGATATTTTGAGTACTTTTGCTTGGACTGTTTGGAGCTAGTCTTGTTTGTTAACATATTAAAGATGGAAAAAGCTTAGAGGCATATTTATTAGCAATGCAATTTGTTTTATATCGAAACTAAAAGGCGGCATAATGTGCACGGATCTCAGCTGAAATTTTGTGACAGAGCTTCCCAACGAATCTTTTTAAGGTTCCATCAAAGAGTCGTTAAAATGTGGACTGGGAATTGGAGCATATATAGCTTAACGCGTGTAAAACATGAATCAGATAATCATTTGACATGGACCAAGATTTACTCACAGCATCGCATTCTTTTTTTGTGCAGCGTATTGTAAACAAAAGCAAATGAACGAGATCTCCCACCGTGCATTCTGTCTTCATCACTCTAACTTTGAGACAACTCGATATATTGTCTTAAAACATATTTCCGATGAACATATTAAATCTTCATTTTGCTTTTGCATTTCTAAATTCTAAACACTTCAGTTTGCTGAATCGCTGTTCGTTTGTGCCCAAATATGTGTTTTTGGAACCTCAACAGACCTTGCTTGTTCACGATGGCTTGATCTTTTAATGGTCTCATTTCGTACAGGGTTCCATTTACCGTGATAAACATCGGAGATTGCTCTTTGGATGTCTCTAGGTTAGTATTACACCTTGAAATATAAATGATTTGAAGTGTCTTATGTGCATATTTCATTTATAACTTCACAGTGTCATGAAAATTGCATAGCTGGCAGACTGTCTAACATTTTAACAAGAATATAAGAATAAGTGTTCATCATGTCGAGTGTGATGGCAGAATAATGAACCGTCCAGTGCAATTAAGCTAAAGTCTGAGCGATGTCTATATGCTTTAACCATTAAGTTTTTTTGCCATCAAAGTGTCCAGTATGGCGACACTGCCACGCTTTGCCTTGTTCTTTTGTGACCCCCTCCCCCACCCACCCCCTCTCCCTCTTTGCTTCCTTGTGCAACGAAGGTGTAATCTTTCAGAAAAGAATTTGTTCCTAAAGGAACAAAGTTTGTACTGAAAGATTTGACCAGCGTTGTAAAGGGAGGAAAGGTGAAAATGCAGAGTTGCATCCCACTTAAGCGTATCCGTTCACCCTAAGACATCAATTTTAAACCTCTTCTGGCAGTGTCACTGGGCTAGTTTGAATTTAAGGTTGGAAATACACATTACAAAAATTACTGTCAATGGATAAGGAATCACGGAACTAAGGGTTACCATGTTCCTCTCTTTGAGGAGATCATTCTTGTTTCAATGCACCACTAAGACATTTGTATGGCTAAACCAGCTGTCTTACCCAAATGATTATCTTGGGGGGAAATAGAACGGTCTGTGTCTTGCTTCTGGTGTTGCTTCATATGTCACTATTTCCCGTTTGGTGGTGTGGGTGGGATGTTGAACTGGTATAAGTCCCGATCAATGCCCTTTTCACACTACTTTTCCGCTTCTGAACTGGCGACGATATATTCATCATCTGAGCAAATGTTCCATAAGGATAACAATCAAATGCTAAACTTTGTTGACAAAGTTGCTTCTTTTGCAGTTTTGATATAGGACTACACTGCTCTATTCAGTACTAACTGGTACATATAAATAAAAAATGAAAGGCAAAAACAACGCGTCACCCGATATAGCTTTTCTATGAGTTTCAACAATGTTGAATTAAGTCCAAAATAATCGATTCAAAAATTTGCATGCACATTTTCATACCATAGCAAGGAAACATACACATTTTCAGATGAAGAGTCTAGGAGAAGTTGAGGACACAACCCTTTTATATGGAAACTCTAAGACCGAAAACTGTATCGCCATCAACAATGATCAAACCAAAATTTTAAACGCACATGCACATCTTCATCTAATAGTAAGAAAACCTGCAAAGTGTCAAGAAATCGGATGAGGCATCCACGAAAAGTTGCGGACATAAGCTTTTTGAATGAAAATTCTAAGTCCAAAACGGCCGTAATGCCAAACGCACATGCACATCTTCATACCCGAGCAAGAAAACATGTTAAGTTTTAGATGCGTCTAGGAGGAGTTGCGGGCACAATATTTGTGACGGATGCACGGACACATGCACGGATGAACGAAGGTCATTCATATAGTTCCCTTCCGCCTACGTCGGGTGACAATTACAAATACAGAACGGCCCGTAACAAGAACACAATAAGATATTGATATTACTTTCCCGGCTTGAATGAAGGTTAAGCCCAGACCCTCCGACTTCCAGCAGGCAGAACTCTACAGAAATTCCAACAGAATGGTCTTGATCTTGCTGCAGAATTTGACGTACTCTAGATGACGGATCTGTATAATCATTATAACCATAAAATTCTAATTATTATGTCAGACAGGTCTTAGCAGCCAGTGCAGACCCATTAGAGACTGCTCCTACAGGACCTGTCTCACCAGGGTCTACACTGTTTGCCATTCCATTCATCTGCATCTTTTGGACGCATAATTATTATATGTCATATTCCGGTATTGCAGTTATAGATTTTCGCGGTATTTTTCCTCTATTCAAATTAGTAGGTTCAGTTGCACCTGCTTTTAGGAGTGAGAGGTGAGAGTGAGTTGGGTGGGAGATGGGCTTACAAAACATATACTTAGTCTGAGGCCTTTAGGTTCTTCTATCACTCACTCTGTCACTAACAAAACCACCTACGACATCCGGTGCAATTAAGCCGTACAGAATTGGGCTAATTTGTCCTCTAAATTAAAGGTGACCCACTTAATGAGAATTTCACTAGGCAAGCATTACAGCTCTCCGTAAACCGCAGTAGAATGCATATTTGACTGCAGATAAAGAAACTGCAAAATTGTAAATGATTAATTTCGAAACCTTAAGATGACAGTAAATTTCACTGAAGAGTGCATGTCTGACACAGCAAAATACAGTCGCACTGCGGTCACGTGTGGTGTGTGGGCTGCCTGAAATGCATTACTGGCTATGTTCCTGTATCAAATGTGCAGTACCACTGTCCGGGGAAGTATTGGTTTGAAATACGTGTTGACTGGCAGACTCTTTGCCATTTTTTATGCTTGCCCTTTAGCAAATGTTTACTTTTTTCAAATTATTACATAAAATGAGCCGCGACACTTAGCTACCTTATAAGCGCACAGCGAAGAGTTTGATCAGACTGGGCGGATGCCCAGGCTGATCTGAGTCTTTGCTGGGCGCACATGCAACTTTGTTGGTTTTGTCGTGTCGAGGCTCAAATTTGAAATTATCACAGAAAGCAAATCATACAGGGCTAGTTGCGGCGCTTAACTTTGTATGTTATTGTTCATGAAATATCTGTTAAATGTGAGAAAGCTTTCTATGGCCATCCCAAATTGATAATCCATCCAATCAAATTACAGTGCAAATAGGTCATCGCGTTTCAGTCCTGAAACTGTGGAAGAGTAGATAGACCTGTTTTCGCTTTCTATGACTCTAGTGTTGCTAGGTGGAGGCCCTTTATTCAACACGTGCGCCTTTGTACGGTGTATAAACATGGTGGGACACCTATCTTACAAGGAGACAACCTTTGCAGAACATCGAATGGTTCCCTTGTAGGTGAACCTTTTCTCCAAGGGGTGAAATGTGCTAGGGGCGGGGCGGGGCGCGGCAGCTCTTTATAATTACGACTTTTCTCTCTCTCTCTCTCTCGAAAAAAAAATACACACGCTTTTTTCATTAGTATCCCCTCTATGAAAAAGAAAGCAAATATCTCCGTACTAAATTATATCCCTTGGAGTTGAATGCTAATAGCGTTCAACAAATAGGTCATAATAACTGGGCCTGGCCACGCCATCGAACGGTATGATGCTGCTTATAAATAATTGGAGCCAATATATGAAAACGAAATCATTTTGTAATTATGCGAATTTATTGTGGTAAAAGTGCATATGAGCCGCGACACGAGAAATCCAAAAAAGTGGTTGTGCGCCCAGCGCAGACTCAGATCAGCCTGAGAATCCGCCCAGTCTGATCAGAGTCTACGTTGTGCGCTTAAAAGGTAGTTAAGGGTATAAGCTAGCTCCATGCGGACAGCGAAGACTCGGATCAGAATAGGCAGATGCTCAGGCTGATCTGAGTCTTTGCTTAGCGCTCATGCCACTTTGTTGGTTTTGTCGTGTCACGGCTCATATGGTACAACAACAAGACAGACATGCCATTCTGGGGATATAGTGCCCCAGATAAGAAAAGGTTACAGAGATAGTTTTCCTTTTTTTTTCTATAAAAACATACGTGGTGACTCCTCTCGCCAAGACGGTTATCATGAGATTCACATTTCTTTTCATTGAGAAATAAGGATACTTACGAGGAGCGATCGAAAAGTTCTAAACCCCACCATTTTTTGGAAACCTTTAGAGCGAATTTCTGTTATTGCTAAAAGCCATTCTAAAGAGCAACAATCACCAAATTTCGGGAATTTATCTTAAATAATCAATTGGATAACACTTCAGCTTTTACAGTTACCCCCATGAGTGCACTGTATAACTCTTTGACTGACCATAACTTTAGCAGAGTCAAACATTTGCAATTGTTTTTTTTTTTTTTTTTGCAAATATATGTCCTACAGCATCCCATTAATTGATTATATATGCAAACATAAATTCATTCGATTTCAGGATAAAAAGCAAAATTTTAATTTTCAGAAAGTGTGTGTTTTGAGAGTTTCTGCAGACAGTGCACAATCGGAGTCGCATGCTCTGCGTGCACAGAAGCGGATATCTTTTAACTCTTTTTGACAAAAATCATGTAAGATGTCAATGTTTATATGTGTGTAAACATTCTTTGATTTTGCTCACCATGTTCCTAACAAACACGAAAGTAGGATATGGGTCTCTCAATTTCAGGGTTGCAATATTTAAGGGTTTACGGTAAAGCCACTAGATGCCAACATATTTTGCATTTCCATCAAACTATTGACAAATCATCATATTTTCATGTACTACAACAAGAACCGTTCAAATCTTGTAGAATGTGAAGAATGTTTTTTCAAAGTAAGGTAAAATAGATTTTAAATGTTATTTTAAAAATATGCCACCCCTCTTGTGTTTACGGTGCTGTAAAAAGGAAACTTTCGCCAAATATTTTTAAACTTCCATCGAAAGCTAGTAAATAACAACGAATTATATTCGTGTTAAGCACGCATGCGCAGATTTACTAGAAAGATCTTCGGCTCAGAACTTTTTGATCGCTCCTTGTTTATCAGAATTCCCCTTTTGTTACCCATTCTTAATATCTGGAGCACTGGCTTATCACGGGTGTACGAGTATATGTCTATGATAAAACATTTCATATCTATGTGATACGTGGATCCTGACTGTTATCAGAATAATTGAGCCGCGACACGAGAAAACCAGCAAAGTAGTTGTGCGCCCAGCGAAGACTCAGATCAGCCTGGACATCCACTCAGTCCGCTCAGACTCTTCGCTAAGCGCTAAAAGATAGCTTAGGGTCTAAACTACCTGCATGCGGCCAGCGAAGATTCTGATCAGACTGGGCGGATGCCCAGGCTGATCTGAGTCTGCGCTGGGCGCACAACCACTTTGTTGGTTTTCACGTGTCGCGGCTCATATGTCCGAGCGCCAACAGTCTGATCTCAAAAGCCAAGATCAACATGTGGGCATTATGCCCTGTTACAACACATATATATTGCGCAGCTAAAACTTGTACATGTAGTTATTTTTTTTAAAAATCATACGAATACATTGGCAATGGCATACAGTTTATAAGAATACATCCAAGTACATTCTAAAGAATGCCCACAGCTCACAGTGCAAAATAGGACAAAGTCACTACATTGCCAACTTTCTCCTGGTTGGTGAAATTGAGGCATTGCATTGAGTAGACAGCATCTTTAAAGCCCCTGTCACACTGTCACGATATCTCTGGCGACAAGCGGCGATTTACGGCGAGATCGAACTCGCAGTAAATCGGCTTGGATAACCACGAGTTACAAAATGATTTTCTGTCAAAACATTTGTACGAGTAGAGAACAAGATATCTATGATATTTCTGACCAAAACGTACGAAACTAGTACGAGCTTGCAAGAGTATCTTCGACATTCCTACGAAAATGCTTCGATACTTGTTCGATATCATTACGAGTTTGTACGAGTTAATACGAGTTTTGTAAGACAAGGTACGACTTCGTACGATATGGTAGGATTTATTGCGATATTAGTGCGGTCTTTGTTCGACGTAGTGCGATATCATCCGAACCTTGTTCGACTTTGTGCGACATAATGCGATTTCTGTACGAGTTCTCCAGCATTTTTGGTGTATACCGCAGATAAATGATCATAGTCTCATTGGTTACTGAATGAGAACCATGCTTCTTTAACTTAAATTCCACAAAGGCTTCTTAGACTTCTTTTACTGTTGGAACTGGATGAAGATGATGCCGAAATGGATCTTGGCCTCGCCCAGCTGCTCCAGCAGAGAATGAGAAGCAGTAGGAGGGCTCCTAGAAGAGTTTGGATCAGACCATGGATCATGAGGGGAAAAACTTTGGACACTATGATCGTCTGATGCATAAACTGCGGACTGAAGACCTTGAAGCTTTCATCACACTGTAAAAAAAAATTCCGTACATTTTACGGTAAATACCTGGCAACCAGCTGCCAGTCCATTTCCCGTTATTTTTACGGGCGCCCGTAAACATTGGCGGAATCATCACGCAGAGCAGGATAGAAGAAGGCAGGTGTTGTTTTGGTCATATAGCCCTTCAACACTATAAAGGTATTTTCGAGTACGGCCAGGTAACATAATTCTATCATATCGAGATTTCAAAACATGTTTTACAGGCAGACGCCGTAAAAATAACGGAACATGGATATGCAGCTGGTTGCCAGTTATTCTAATGTAAATTCTACGGAAATTTTTTATAGTGCAACTTCCTGAGAGTACCACCTGAAATGTTCAGAGAGCTTGAGCAGAGACTTAATCCTAGGCTGCTGAAACAGGACACGTGGTACCGAGAGTCCCTGAAACCGGGATTGAAGCTTGCTATCACCCTGAGGTACTTGGCCACAGGAGAAAGCTACAAGAGCCTCACGTATGGGTTCCGAATGCCACACAATACCTTCCTGACGGAGATGCTCCCTTTCCCCTGGAGGTATCTCGCCCACATTAGACACATCTTCCCTAGGAAGTGGAGTTGGGGTATCTCTGGGAGGTGTGTCATCCCTTTTTTTCATTGCAACTTGTCCCTTTTTCTTGGGACCCATTATCATGCACTGATAAACGTAAAATGAACGTACACTGTAAAAATCCATTGATTATACGGTAAAATACCTTGCAACAAGCTGCCAGTCCATTTCCCGTTATTTAAACGGGCGCCCGTAAACATGGGCAGAAATCATCGCACAGAGTGGGGTAGAATAAGACAGGTAGTGTTTTGGTCATGAAGCCCTTCAACACTATAAAGGTGTTTTCAAGTCAGTTAACGTAACTCTACCATATTGTGATTTAAAAAAATGTTCTACAGGCAGACGCCCGTAAAAATAACGGGAATTGGACTGGCAGCTGGTTGCCAGGTTTCTACCGTAAAATCTACGGAAATTTTTACAGTGTATGATGAATACTAATGGATATCTTATCTCGGCGACGTTTGCATTGAAACCTGTACAATGACATAGCTAATATTTATAGAAGATTATCATGACTCGAACGGAACTCGTAAAGCACTCGCCAATCGTCGTACAGTTGTCGACAATACTCAAAGGGATCTCGTGGAGAATCCCCAATATTCGGCACAGTATCGTACTCTATGTCGCAGCTACTCGTACCCAACTCGCCTTATATCGTACTTTATCGCCAGAACTCGCTTGTTGCTTTGGGACGGCGATAACACACGAGAACGTGCGACAATAGGCGACAATGTGTACGACAGTTGTACGACAATATACGAGTGAGCTGCGAGTTCGCTACGAGAGTACTTTGGACGGCGAGAATTTTAAACAGTTTAAAATTCTCGTAGAGACCTCCCGACAGTATGCGAGTTATGACGATGCTTGTTCGACTTTAGACGAGATATGGCGACATCTCCTCCAATTTCCCTCGACATGTGGCGAGTTATAAACTCGTCGCTTATCGTAGCCAAACTCGTGACAGTGTGACAGGGCCTTAACTACCAGTAACAGCTAAACATTGGGGGTGGGGTGGGTGGGAGAGGCTTATGTGGCATATTGTGGGCTTACAGCACTTTAAGTTTGTATAAACAAACCTGGTCCGCGGTAAATTAATATCGAAACGCCCATAGCCAGTAACCCCCCCCCCCCCTATTTAATCCTTCCCCTCCCCTCCCCTCCCTTATCCTCCTCCTGTACATTTTCACTCCCAAGAAAAATGCAGCATAACAGTTTTGTACAAAAAATAAAAAAAATCCATTTTTTGAATAATAATAAAATAATCATAACATTTAGAAATTCATTATACTTTGATAAACTAATCAACAGCCAGGAAATTTTCACTATACTACTGAAAGCTCACGCCAAAAGAGACAGGGCTTAAATAACGAGCATTTTTTTTACTAGAGTGCAACCTACATGCGCAGCCTAGTCAACGCCTTCTTACTGCGCTTTTGATTGCTTTTCAAGACTAAAAAATGATTATTAATGGAATTGGGTAAACTTTCAGTGTGTATATCTTTAATATGTCAGTAACAATTGTGAGAAGTTTTAATGTGTCTACTGGTAATCCTGCATTAGCCATAACCCGAAAAAATTCTAAGCCTAACAAGGCTGCAATTCTGACCAAATCAACACTTTTAATCTGCAAAAAAGGCATATGCACATCTTCAATATGTCTTGAACATGTGTGCATAGTTTCAGACTGATAGCTTAGAAACTGAGAGTAGTAGGTTATACAAACAAACTTGCCGTCCTGTATTATCCATACCTCGTAAAATTTTGAAGTTAAAACGTTCAAAAATTTGTCAAAAATGAAATTGTCTTCTTAAAAAATGCACATCTTCAATATGTCTGTAACATCAGAACAAAGTTTCAAAGTGATTGCTAAAAGTCTGTGGAATGAGTTGATTCTGCAATACAGTTATCCTTTTTTTAGCCATAACCCAAATAATTTCCAAGTTTGGAAATTCAGTATTTTGTCAAAAATATTTTTCTCTTCCAAATGGCAATGCACTTCTTTGATACGTCTGTAACGTGAGAGTTACTAAGAACAAAGTTTCTAAGCGTTTGCTAAAAATCTGTGGAATGAGTTGATTCTACAATATTGTCATCCTTTTTTTAGCCATAACAAGTAACAAGTTTGGAAATTCAGTATTTTGTCAAAAATATTTTTCTCTTCCAAATGGCAATGCACTTCTTTGATACGTCTGTAACGTAAGAACAAAGTTTCTAAGCGTTTGCTAAAAATCTGTGGAAGAAGTAAGCTTGTCATCCTGCATTAGCCATAACCTAAACATTTCTAAGTTTGAGAGGTAATTTTGTCAGGATTTTTTTTCTTGTCTTCAAAAATAAACATCCGCATCTTGAATAAATCTGGATAATCTATGTGAAGTTTTAAATTGATAACTTTAAAACTGTGGGAGGAGATGATTATATAAACTTGCCATGTTATATTGGCCACAAACTGTAAAATTTCTATGCTCGAAAAAGTCATTATTTTATCAAAATAAAATTTTCTCAAAAAAGGAGCATGCCCTTCTTCAATACGCTTGTAACATCTGTGTAAGGTTTCAGATTGGTTGCTTTTAAACTGTAGGGTGAGTTGATTATTCAAACTCTTTTGTTAGGTATAACGGACAAGGGTAAACCATAATGCCCTCTGAATATCATCACGGGCGCATATCAGAAGTAACCAAACACCAAACGGAGTCTTTTGCAACCAACTGGCCTCAAATGTGTCATAGATTCAGTTCCAAACACCTTACAAACATGTGCTAGCATGGGAAATATTTGATCACCTGTACTCATAACAATAATAAAGAAAGGAGAAAACACTTGGCCTTCATCACAACACCTATGTATTGGCACAAAAAACAACGTTAATTCAGAATTCTAACACAGTGCGCCTATAGAAGCAATGAAAAGTTGCCGTGTTTTATTCTGCAACAATTCACTGTTACGGAGCGCGTGAGTCTACCTGCTGACGTCACTGCAATAACTGACGTAATTTTGTAACGTTTTGAGACGTTAGACGGTGTAACGTCTCTTTTTCTTTCTTAAATCGCCATAAAAAACGTACATTTATCTTAGATACAGTTCAGAATATTGGCGGGAGCATGAACGCGCTGGCAGGAAGGTTGGGAGAGATTGAATGAAAAGGATAGTTTTTCAGGGTTTTTGAGTGTTAGAATCGAAATAGTTCAGCTCTAGCATTGAATTGTTGAGTAATAATTCACTGTTTGTCGGTCAGTTGTAAGTAGATATATCACTCGCGCTCCGCGCTCGTGATATGATCTACTTTACAACTGACCTCCAAACAGTGAATTATTACTCAACAATTCACTGCTAGAGCTGATCTATTTCTTAATTAAAATGTGGATTCAACGTCATAACGTTATATTTCATGTTGGACTAACGTCGGGAGCCTTCTTGGATGTCAATTCCAGCCCTGTTAGGTGTGATGGCAATCTCTTAGGCGGGCAGAAACAATAATGTTGATCGTCAGGGCTTTTTAAGCAATTATGACAAACAAAATGTACTCAGACGAAAAAAAAACTTTTTCAAATGCCTATAATTTTTTAACGTTTCACTGCACACGTTTGAAATTCTGCACGATATAATTATTTCTCAACATTGATGTGGATATTAAAAATACTGAATGATCAGCTTGGTGCTAGGGGCGTGGCTGGTGCCGCACATTTCATTACTGAT
Organism: Ctena decussata; assembly: GCA_963989385.1. Lineage (NCBI taxonomy): Eukaryota > Metazoa > Mollusca > Bivalvia > Lucinida > Lucinidae > Ctena > Ctena decussata. Next base: position 123,164,297 of record OZ022498.1, read on the forward strand.
CATGAACAGACTCAATTAAACCGAGTCTGCTATTTTCTGTTCTATGATGTATCCCTTGCTTCCAAAGGATCTTAATATTCAGAACTTATTGCCTAGCGAAATGATATTTACATGTCGATTTTCCACTTCTTCCGATTGCACCATACTGGAATAAGTATTTGGAGTAAAAAAACAAACTGTGTTTATCTTTCTGCTAATGTAACTTCCCGTTGAAAGCGATGCTGTAGTTCATTAGTAAGCAACGTGGTCCGTAAACTGCATATGGATATTAATGGAAACCTAGTTTCATGATCTGTGACTTTGTCATCAGACACAAATGGTTTTGTACGATATCAAATATCCTTCCACAGCCCTCTGACAGTTTTTTGAACAGATGAAATTAAAAACTTTTGGCTATTTGTAGTAACAGCGACAATCTTTAACAGCAGAAAGCGATCATTTTATCAAACGATTCTCCATCTCATATAAATTTGATCAAAAACACAGGCAAACCATTACATAGAAGTCCACTGAAACTATGGACTCCGTGGCATGGTAGACGACACAACCAAACATATGCTCACTGAGACACTTTTGGACAGATTAGCTAAAAAGTGTGTCACTTGATGAGTACACAATGGAACATACGCAAAGTATAAAATGTAATAGAAGTAACACAAGTACAAATACTGCTAGACAAAACAAAAGAAAATAATCCTGTAGCTCACCTGACACCTTCTGTCAACAGACACATTTTGTCATTTTGCTCATTTGTCACAAATTTGGAACCAGTAATAAGGAGAGCAAATGTTAATTTCAAAATCTCAGTGACCTTGAGCGAAGTTCAAAAAATGAACTTGACCTTTGATGACCTTATGTCTTCATGTGTTCATTTAGTTAACCATATTTTCCAATTATTATATCCAATATCTAGGCTTAATTTTTTTCATGAAATCAACTGTTTAAGCATTTTTCTATGTAAAGCATTACATACCAAAGTTCACCTTGCCATAAGTGAGGTCAAGGTCAATGCACGGTCATGATTTGTATAAATCATGATGCGCCCTAGTCCCAAATGCTACATACCAAGCCACAAGGAAATCGGGCCTTTGGTTCTGTAGAAGAAGATTTTGAAGGGTTTTTAGCATATATGCGCATGGCGGCCATCTTGGTCATGTGACCATGACTATCTGAACAAACTTGGTTCCTTTGATCAAATGACGCTCCATATAAAATATGGCTTCAATCGGCCCAGCTTCAGATGAGAAGATGTTTGAGATACTGTACAAAGGGTTTCCTAATATCGTAAAAGTGGTGTGATTAAACAACATACAACAGGTTTTTGACAGTGTGATAAAATGTGAATTTGTAAAAAGCCTCGTAAAATTAAAAAAATGAAAATAAAAATATATCTGCACAACAAAAAGCAAGCATACACAAAATATAGACCTTGAGCTGACAATAGACCCCCCTCCCCCCCAGGGGGAGTTTTGTACCCTATGATTTTCTGAAACTACATTATATAAGAAACAAAATGACACATGTTAGCCCTCTGGACGTTGGGGCGTTAACGTATGACGTCAACGTCAATTACGCTACCCAAATTTACATATTCACGTTATAATAGAAGAAACGCATTGTTTTACACATGCTGGTATTCGCCCTAAATAATGTTGGGTTTTGTCTGCTAGTACATAAATCACTGTTTCAAAGTTATTGACATTGTCCAGGATAAGTTGACTAGCCTGTATAACGTAGTTTACATTGCATTTGACGTTTTTTCCCCTTCAGTGTCTAAACATGTAATATAAGGAGCAAATCTTTAAGTGTAGCGAAAAGTTAATGTCATATAAAAATAATGTTTCAATGTTCTGTTATAAAAAAAAGAAACAATCTGAAGTTTTAAAAACCTGTCAGCAGTCACGATAAATATGTAACGTTTATAACCACAACAAAAATACGAAAAAAAAAAAAAAAAAAAACAACCAGCATCAGACTAAATCGCTGAATTGGTGGACTGAAGATTATACGCGCTCCATCAATCTTCTTTTATTCATGCCCAGCTTAGATAATTTAGGCAGCAGTTAAATTAGCAGTGGATACATTAAATGGGGACAGAAGAATTTAACCTACAAAATGACCAGAAAAGCTACGAAAGCCAACATTAGCTGCATTTTATATTTCAGTTTATCTTTAATTTGTCTTCAGTAGATACTGTTGTATATGTAAATATGAAGAAATGTCAATGTTATGTGTCCTAAAATTATAAAAAAAAAATCATCTAATTGTGGATATTTGAAAAGCAATCTAACAGTGACATTACGTTACATAATTGTAATATGTCGAGGAATAAGATTTGTGAGTCATCTGTTATCAAAATTTTAGTTCCCTGGCGGCATGAAGTATTTATTGCTGTAGTATAAGCTTACCACTGGTAGTCAGATGGCAAATTTAGCTCTTTGAAATACACAAGAGTTCAGCAAGACGCACATAGATTGTTACAGCTGAAGCAGTTCGACCTTGCCTTCAGTTCAGTCTCACTTAAAAGTGACTTCATAAAAAATGTTTTGTTTTGTTTTAATTTTATGCATTAAATGAAGTAAGTATAAGTTGATATATGCTGCAACTGATAATTACTTAGGTTCTCGTTATGATGGGGATAAAACCAGTTTCGCTACCTGTGCTGTTGGCTGAGCCATTCAATTACCCTACATACAAATATGCAACTGTGACTACCAGCCAAGGCAATCAAAAGCAGTACCAACTCTGCTAGCATGCATTAACACCATTTTTCTATGCTGTCAGTCGAATCGTCAGCCACGAGCCTCTTTGCACAGTAACTGCTTTACATGGGTTTGCAAATATGTGTGGCTCCCGTGATCATAACTTATTCGTTAATTTGTGATTTACGTGATCTGTTTATGCAGCTCCCGGACATCAAATACATTACAAAATGTTAACAATGTGAAAATTTAAGGATTATAGAAAGTGACATACTTTATAACGCATACAACATTCTGTCTTCAGTCTGTTCAGGAGTTCTAGTTTTCATTATGTTGTTACAAATATTCAAATGGTCAGGTAATTTTGCAAACCCCATGGTTTTATTCCCACTTGTTGTTACTATCAAGGACTTAAGGTGTTACAAAATACAAATTTCAGTCAGACAATTTTCAATAATGTAACAACTAAAATTGAGGATTTATTCTCTGACAGTATTTAACATATTTGGACAAGGATGATTTGATAAGCAGTAAGATATCACAATTAAGCAGTTTACAACCATATTTATTGCTAAAAACTAAACAATATGGTAATACCAGGTCACGGAGATCAAATGCAGAAAGTTACTTAGATTAGCCCTTCCTTGGCGTGTAAAGGTATGCACTGTTTCTATTGTTTGATTATTTGCTCTTCAGAAGTTAAGGATATCGGAAATGAATAATTCATAAACTCTCAATAAATACGTTGTATACGTTACTTGTTTGGTCTTTCTTTTTTTCCCAATAGTATGCTGCAAAGCATATAACTACAGTGTAGGCAAATATATTCTGAAGGAGAACAACTAAGATTTACTCATAAATATCCGAACAGCGATGACCAGCAATAATATATCCGGTCATTTTCATTTGCCATTTTATTATGTGTGCAGAGCTACGGGAACACTGTCCCTGGAAAAAAACACATTTTTGTCCAACTAAACGTGTCTTTATGTTCTTTAGTGAATAGATTTTTTAAGAGATGATTGAATGTAGTTAGATTCTTTATCAGATGTAGTTAGACTTTAAAGAACAAGAAACAAAAGCATAGAAATATAGATCATCTTAAACATAGCATTCATAGATAGCTACAGTATACTAGTAAACTACCAGTGTCTCGTTTCTGTATTAAATATTTCTGATACTATTCTCCCAAACTCCTGGTTGACACATAATTGTTAGTTACATAAATGAACTTAGTAAAGCAATGTATTGACACTACCATTAATTATTTTCAAAAGTTTGTTTGTTTCTTAACTGTAACTCAGCAATGCTGTTTTCTCTGGTAACGTAAAATATACAATAGTCTTACAAAAGTAAGTATACGCTGCCAGCAAATAACTACATTAGCTTTGATGAAGAACTGTATTTGGCTTAAACCTTTAAACTTCAGGTTACTGTCCTGCTTTATAGTTTTTCAGTGTGCATGTAAAAGCTACAACAAATCATGTCAATAAACAAGGTGGAACTCCAGTTTGCATTGCTGATTATTTTATACTTTTAAATTAAACACGTCAAAACCGCTTAGCTTTTAATGGTATCAAACTGATTACATATCGTTTTATTCGAGGCCTGTATGCAAAATCAATGCTGGCTTTTAATAGCTGCGGCTTTATCTTTTCTGTAGTATTTTTTATATATTATTATTATTTTTTTTTTTTTTATTATTTATTTATTTATTTTTTTTTTTTGATTTTTCAGCTGTATATAACAAAATTTCAGGTATGTTACTGTCTTTAGAACTCAAATGTACAATTGTGAAAGAAACAAACTGGGCAATGTCATTATGAAATACTTTTGTTTGATATGATAAAGTAAACAGCAAAACCCGTTTTACATGTGCAGAATATGTCAATGCCCTTAACATTACAATTTGAAGTATACTGTGTTTAATTACGTCTAAAACACACTTCATGAATTCCTGAAAGTAATAACTGAGAGAAATGTTGATAGGTCCAAGTACACAATATATCATAAGAGCACCCAGACTTATATGTACTATTTTTTAATGTGACAGTGGAAAAAACCTGATTAAAGGTATTATAATAAAATATTTTAAATGTTAATGTTATTTACGTTACTTCTAGTAATAGCTTATCATAGAAAATAAACCAGAATGCATTTTTCTCTTATATTAAAAGATTCTTTTAGGAAGAAACTGCTACCAAAGAAAATAAAATGATTCTACATAGGTTGGCATATTCAATATTACCGTTTACTGTTGTTTTCAATTCCAATAGTGTAGTTCAAGCGCTTGAATTATACGGAAAGTGATAATTGTAATATGGAACATTCATAAGGGGTTACTGTGTTCAACATCCTATTTCTCCCAAAGTATACAAGATAGGATAATAATTTTTGCAGATCTGAAAAGATTAATTAATTTTCTTTAACACATAAACAAACATTTGGTCTAATATTAAAGGAATAACTTACAAAAAGAAAGTATTTTGGATGGAAATTGCAATTTTAATGGAGAGTAAAGAAAAACGTCACGTATATTACACCATATAGGCTAAAGTGACGTTTCAAACATCATAACTTTTAGCTATTTGATTGTTCTATTAGACTCCATTATAATTTTAAACATAGGAAAGTGACTTCTATTTTTTATAATTTTTGATAATTTTTATTTTATGTTTATTATTTTAATGGGTAACGTAATGTAACAGGCTGTTACAGCTTAACGCCCCACTCGCCAGAGGGCTAACATGCTGCAAGATACTTCTAAGATGCTGGTCTTTAAGAAAAGTATGGTCTACAAAACTCCCCCTGGGGGGGAGGTAAACCATATCTGGCTCATGGCCTAATACTAGTATAAAATTGAGCCATATTGGAATGATGAAAGTACAACCTGATAGCAATATAAAACATACCAATGACAAAAATACCCTTATGGAATGAATGAACAGCTGAAGCCTTTGGAATCTAAAAACTGAATAGTGACCTGGCTCTGTTCACATGGACCTTCATGCCTTTTTTCTGCAACAAATCACATATATTTCTACATAACAGAAGTTAAAGAAGACATTATATACTAATGCAAATCTGTCGCTGTAAATGTGATTGATGAACATTTGTATATATCCGTGCTTTTCGAAAAATTAAACTGAATAGATATTACATTTCTTCAGTCCTATTTGTTGAAATCACGGATATATAATACATCCGACAGGCATCGCAAGAAAAGTGGAACCATGTGCCTACAGCAGGCGGCAAAACTAGCCTGCACCGTTATGCATATTGGTCCGTATCTTCACTTTTCACTTAACAGATTCCACAAGATTCACAGACTGTTCTTAGTATCTTTTCATGAAGCGACTTCAGTTGTCCAGTACTTCTGCCATTTGTTCTATAAAAGTGAAACATAAATGAGCCGCGACACGACAAAACCAACAATGTGGTTGTGCGCCCAGCACAGCCTCAGATCAACCTGGGCATCCGCTCTGTCTAATCAGAACCTTTGCTTTGCGCTTAAAGTGTAGCTCAGGGTCTGAGGTATCTCCATGCGGACAGTGAAGACTCTGATCAGACTGGGCGGATGCCCAGGCTGATCTGAGTCTGCGCTGGGCGCACAACCACATTGTTGGTTTTGTCGTGTCACGGCTCAAATTTAGTTGTCTTTTGATATAACTTCGTACCGACCGAGAAGAACTGTTCTGAAGCTACACTGGCGTTAATATGACTTTCATTCAGGATAGTGTCAGCTCGTGTTTAAACATATTTTTGTCATTAGCTTCCCTAAAATTTCGAAAACAGAAATTCGGAGCTAAAAAGAAGAAGAAAACTATATGTACAGGAAAATATATCTGAACACAAATAGCAAAACGCAAGGCTGAGTATTATTTACATACACACACTACATAAGAACAGCATCACAGATGCAAATCTGAGCTATACACTGGACATTTTGGCATATGCGGACAGCCAGCTTGATCATAGTTCGCCACGTCTGCATCAAGCAAGGATTGTTCAAGTGAAATTTACATTATAATGAAAAGTAAAGACTCTTATTATTCTGCAAGGAACTACATCGCTGTGCATTTGAGAGCGCCTTAAGACTTTCTTGGTTTGGTAACTATTATCTGGTTTTTATTGTATGTATAACTGAAAATGACTATGTTGACAAAAAATTATGTTGCCGTACAACTAAACAACATTTAGTACACGCGATGTGCCACACTGCTTTGGAATGGTTTAAGATTCAAACGTAGAATAATGAACGGGAATATTAGAGCTAAGAAACGATTCTAGCGCAATACAGATCTAGAGAATAAGTTACATTTTTTAGAGAGTAGTTGAAATTCGTAGGTAAATAGTAAAAAATTCCCCGAAATATTCACTTACAAGGTGCAAAGAAAAAATAACATGCATTCATATTACTACCTTCTTATGCTGTATAAAACCTGGCCCAGAAAGTAAAAGAACTTTTAATCTTGGTAATCGCTCATTCTAAAATAATGCATTCTTTTACATATTATAATTTCGTCAGGATAAACTTTGTTATAATGATCCAATTGATATAATACCGAGAAAGAAACTCCATTGTACATATGAAGGCATTTTTAAACTGAATTTATCCATTAAACTATCCATGCCAAGTTTACAAATAAAAAACACACATCATCATTGAAACATCACATTCTAAAAGAATATGATAAAGATTAAATGCAGCTAAAGATTCGGTGTAAAATATGAAAGTAATTTTAAATGTTATGTGTATTAATGAACATTTATGAACATGTCAGTCTGACTAAACTCTCAGTATCTAACGGTATCAAACAAAATTCTAAACATTAACGCTCATATAAAGATAATTGTAGACTGACATTCTTTTTCTCCAAGGCGTACTTGAATGTGACGCTTGAGATTTTCATAAATCCTCTGAGATTTCCGTGACATCTTTGAGCTTTGTAATAAGTTTGGCAGTTTCATTTGCAGTGCTGAATTTATTTCCAGATCTAAATCTAGAATAGATTTAGGGCTTTCATCTACAGGTCTATTAGCGCCATTCGATGTTATAGCACTATCGCTAAAGCTGATTCTTAAACTCGGATGGTTCAAAGTCTGATTTGGCTTGCTATACTTTTCTAAGATTTTGTCAGCTTCTGAATTGTCTATCACCCGCTTTTGACCCAGATTTAAATCTGAACTTTCTGGTATCACTTTAGACTGAGACTCCCTTAATTGCCAAACCGGTTCAACATTGTCAGTTTGATCCCGTTCGACATGAGGACAACTTTCTTTATTTGAGCAGAAACACTGAAAGCCTGAGTATACTGAATCTATTTGCGCCGCCTGAGTACTTGTGGCGAGAATTTCTTCACCTTGAGTTTCCTCTTTGATCATTGATGCAACATTTGAACGATCCTCTTTAAGGGCGTCTGCTGTATCTGCATTATTACTAGAGTTCTCGTCACTTTCACTATCATCAGAATTCAATGGATCAACCATATCTTTGTTTTCAGATGCTTTGAAGTTTTCTTCTGTACTTTGAGCGGCGAATTCTTCACATGATTTGGAAACGTGTTTAAGCTGTTCTGTTTCTGCATCATCAAATGAGTATTGAGGTGATTCAAATATCTGTCTAGTATTAGTTGCTAAGATACCACAGCTGTCGAGTATCACTTCTTCCTTGGTATCTGCTTCCACAATTTCGCTGCCATCATCAATCGTAGAATCATCACGACTTAAAGTTCTTTGTCTCTCTCTTCTGACAGGTGGTTCAATGACAACAGTCTCAGAAAACGCAGAATCAGTTGTATCGTGCTTATTGTAAGACACACTTAATCGTGAAGCAGTCTCTCTTGTAAACGACTTAACAGCAGCACCACCAGTTTTAAGCTTACTGACTAGATTCGTTGGTTTGAGATTAAGTTTTGGCACTGTAATATCGAAACCCGCTTTTAAATTATTTGTGTTCACTTTAGGCAGAGAAGAGAGAAATCCCTTTGTCAAAGATGAGGGTGAGATAACTCGAGATTTCATCATTCTTGTTGTTTCTGGACGGAGTTCATTTTCGCTGTTGGAAGAAGACTGAGGTGAGGTTTTTCGTACTAAAAGAGGTGAAGTACCGCGAGAACTTGTTCCCGATGGTATATCTGATGATGATATATCTCTTGGAAGTTTAATGTGGGTAAGAGCGTTTTCTTGAAGTTGTTGATGAACATCAAATACTTCTGGGTGTGGTAATGTTTTCTTTCTGAGGAAAGAAAGACAAATACTTAATAACACAGGAAAACATCAAGAATATCAATAAAATCAGAAGTTTCAGGAGGATTTTAAAACCAACATCAATGGATGTGGCGTAGTTTTTTCCCAAATGGCTGCCATGTAGCTCTACGAACTATCAAAGCCATCATAAACAGTGATTTTGTTCGGACTTTACGCGCTTGGGCAACCCCTTTTCTTGCTCCATACTCCATTCTCTTTTACCAAACTACCTACTTCAATAACGTTGTGTATTAATGCTACATGAAACTACAGGTGAAATGGCTTGTTGAGTAAGAGTGAGGGAGGGGCGTGGGATGAGTTGGGGGTGACAAAGGGAAGTTCTTGAATACAAACTATAAAGACATAGCTGGAATATTTCATCTGAAGTTTCGAACTTTCAACAAAACATGTTCTAGCTATAAATTTGCAAATAAGTAAAACACACACGGAATACAAAAACTTTGTTCATTACTGTATATAATTTCGTTAAACAAAACTTGTTTGTGAAAGAATATTATGGGCTTGTCAACCGAAAAAAGTGTGGAAAACAAAATTATTTGAATTAAGGGGTGGTATCTTAGCCCTCAATCTTTGCAATCTACAAAATGAACATACGTTTTTGCATTAATTGTTCTTGACAACTTTTCTCCTGAACAGTCGAAGTTAAGAGGTAAGTATCCACTGTGAAATAATTATCCTGCTCAGCAAAACAATTAGGGAACCCTACGCTTTAGCCATGGGCGTCTTTTGATTTTATTAAGTGTACAAGATTTATAATTCAATTACTTATTTTAACAAAGATTCCGCAGAACGCTATGTCGCACCTGCTTTGTGCCTTCATATTAAGAAAGCAATGAAAGTATCAGTTTGACATATTTGGTCAAAATCCATGTGTTAGTTCGCGAGATATTGTCTGTTCATACTTTTTTCTAGTCTTAATAATGGTGAAAGGCTGCCATTTTGGATGGTCAATAGGCCAAAAATTGAAATAGCTTCATGCAAGGATCATTCTGATACAAGGTTGGTTCAAATTCATTCAGAGGTTCTTTAGAATTTTCATTTTTATGTTTTTGCTGTTTTTAGTAACAGCAGCTGACGGCCATCTTGGATTGCCCAGTCATATAAATTTGAAAGATCTCCATTTGCTGATCATTCCGATTGAATTTGACCAAACTCCGCTCAGCTTTTCTTGAGATATTTGCATTTCAGCAAAACTTGGCTTGTAAACAGAAAGTAGGTCACTGTGACCTAATTCCACTATAGATTATTTTCAGTTTGATAATTCTGACAACGAAGGTCCCTTTAATGCCCCATGCAAAATTTCAACCTTATATACCAAAAGGCTCTGGAGAAAAAGTTGGTTTTATTTGTTTTGCTATTTTTAGTAAAAGCGGCCATCTTGGATTCTCGACCCAGCTGAATTCTAGAGTTCTGAAGCCCTGTAGTCTGATCATGCTGCATGCGGAATTTGAGAACCATAGGTGCAGTGGTTTCAGAGAGTAAGTCATTTGACTGGACTTAAATGCTTGGGTCGACGTAAATTATGCTGGGTCGACATAAGGTCACTGTGACCTAATTCCACTACAGATTTTTTACAGTTTGATAATTTTGAATATCAAGGTCCCACTTATACTTCATGCAAAATTTCAGCCAAATATACCAAGCGGTTCTAGAGAAAACGTTAATTTTATTGGTTTTGCTATTTTTAGTGACAGCGGCCATCTTGAATTCTTGACCAGCCTGAATTTTACCATTCTGAAGCCCAGTAGTCTGGTAATGCTGCATGTGAAATTTGAGAACCATGGATGCAGTGGTTTAAGAGAATAAGTCTTTTGAATGGACTTAAATGCTATGGTCGACGGACGGACGGACGGAAAACCGGACGCCTATATCGCACCTTGCTAAAGCAGGTGCGACAAAAATCAATCCATGGGCATGCTCATGTACTTTCCCTGCGAAAAAAACTAACAAAAAAATAATGATACCCAGTACCCTCCGTTATTGCAGATAAAAGTGAATGATAATTCCTAAATGCTTCTTCATATTTATAACCTGGAAATTACGATAAGTGGGATTTTGCATTAAAATGAATTTTTGATTATTCTTAATTACCGATACTTTGAAAGGAGGACACTGAAAGATATAAGAAGATATGCTTCGTAAAATGACACGTCAACGAACCTGTCTAACTTCTGTTTTTCAACAATAGAAAGTTCTAACGAGAGAAGCTGTTGTGCTGCAGCAAAGGACTGACAGATGGCACTCAGAGATTCTGTAAAAGATAATAATATTTGTCAGAAAAAAAGTGTAAATATGCAACAAAATTTGAATCCAAAAGGTTTTAATAGTGTATACTATACCCTGACCAAGTCACAATCGTGGTTAATATTAACTTCTATTTACCTCTGATTAAGATTGAGGTGAAGAAAGCGTTGCTTTCTCATCAAAATGTAAATTAACTTTCAGTGTGTGATTAAAGTAAAAAAGCATTGTGTATACAAAATATTTTTTGTAACCCGTTTGTTTTTCGTTGCCTTCAATATTCATTTAAAGTTAGAAAAGTAGCAAACGTTTTCGATTCATTCTTTGCAAAGCAATGCGCAGTTCCTATGACGTTACTGAAATAGACGTCAACGTCATTTTTGAAGACTGTACATTAATCATTCGATAGTTTCGAATTGGCCCATGAAAAAGCTTTGCTAGTATCAGTACATAAAATGCGGATGATCCAAATTCAGTTGACAGTATGAAAATGAGATTAAATATAATTTCATAATATTTACAGACCACAGTTCCTTGGGACAGTGTTTAAGTAGCAATGATGAAAAGTTTCAAAGACTGCCATAATGTCTTCTAAAGTAAAAATCTGCAGTGGCTTTAGGGTATACCGCTTTAGAAAACATATAACGCGTTTGCAGAGTTGTCCGAACCTATCTTAAGTTTATGTATTTTTGCTTTCAGAAGTGCTGTCTTTCTCATGTTTACCGAAATATAACTCTCAAATATCTCGCGCATACATTTTGCTCAGAACCCATAGCATATAGGCATTTGGATAGTCATACTGAATAAAACCAAACTGATTTGCATACACGTGACATCTCATACATTTATTATAATCCTAAATCATTTTATCCATCAAAAAAAAAAAAAAAAAAAAAAAGAGACGACTTCAATTTTCCCATAGTCAGCTTCCATTTTTAAATAACAATATTCACACGCCACCTGCATACGGAATTTATGTCTCTTAGCTAGTGCGTAATGCTAAAGCCTGTTTCAACTGTTAATATTGATAGAGGAAAGCTACTCACCAGTACACTGAAGGGGCCAGATCAACAGGCCAGCGCTTATACCTTTTGTCACGTATCTTTTGTTGTTGGAAGAAATAAACACACAATCTCACACACACGCACACATACACGCACAGAGCTCCATAAGTTGTAAACAGCTATCTTTCCAAACTTATATCATAGCACTCAGAATGCTTAACAGTGTAGATTCAATGAAATTGCCCATTTTAGAACGTCTCAATTGCTTCTGAATTGCTTGCTAGGGATTCTAGTTCTTTCAGTACCCGTCGCATGGAAAGATCACGCAAACATAATCACAAAAATATAATATGAGCCGCGACGTGTGAAAACCAACAAAGTGGTTGTGCGACCAGCGCAGACTCAGATCAGCCTGGGCATCCGCCCAGTCTGTTCAGAGTCTTCGCTGACCGCATGGAGGTAGCTAAGACCCTTAGCTACTCTTTGAGCACTTAACGAAAAGTCTGGTCAAACTGGGCGGATGCCCAGGCTGATCTGAGTCTTCGCTGGGTGCACAACCACATTGTTGGTTTTCTCGTGTCGCGGCTCATATGTACCTTTAGCCTCTTCTTGGTTCCTCACAGTGATGACTATGTTGTTGAACAAGCGAGTGCTGGGAGCACGGAATGAGTGGAAGAATCCCTCATCAGCATAGTGTCGGTAGTGAAGTCTCATACAAATTGCCTTCGACTTGAACAGGGTAGGTTCAGCTCCTGAAAGTAAGTTATCACCACTCGAAGTTTTAGCATATATAAACCAATGGAAGCAGACGTAACTTGCCCCAGAACGCTTAACACAATGCTTTTTAATTTGGATCTGCTGTATCCGTTTCATTCATGCACTACTTGCGTCCAAAGGAATCTTTTCAGACATTATCATACTCAGTCGAATAGAAAAGCCATTCGCTTATTTGGTACAATGAGTAAGTTTCACTGGTTGCGGTAAATGCATCGTTATACCCTATGTGTGAGCTGTCCCTGTCCCTGTTCAGCATGTGCTTGACATTTTGTTTGATAACAAATGACACATGCAAACTATTGATCCTGTATATACTTTGAACGGATTGGTGCAAATAGAGGAAAGATGGACATTTGCCAAACCGAAACAAAAAGAGAAAAAAGAAAAGATAAGAAAAATAAAAAGAAAGAAAACAGCATTTTTGCAATTTCTATCTCGAAATACCGAAACTCCCTGGTAACGATCAAACAGAGATATTCGGTTTAACCATACACAAACGATTAGACGTGACGTATGTGTTTGGTGACGCGTTGGTTATGTAAAAAAACCTGGCAAGTCGCACAATCATTTAACACTCTTATTACGTCGATCCTCGGGAATTTTTGCACTCATTGCATAAAGTTAACATACGTTACAAACGAACTGGATATAACATAAATGTAATGCAACCGTCTGCATGCTTAGTGGTTATCACAATCATGATTAATAACTTTGCATCCCTCTTTAACTGCATGCGTGTATGTAAGGCATCAGACTCAATGGTTGACCCATTATAAAGCTATTAATTTTTAGTTGGTTTAGACCGGAGGTGGTCTCGTTTGTTGCTAGGCCATTCAAAGTTCAACTGCCGTATTTCCTTTGTTCCAGAATTCAGTGGAGTTGTTTGGCACCACATGGATCTCCAGGTGTCGCAATACGTTGTTTCTGTTGAGTCCTCGTCCTCATCTTTAATTCATCATAATTTTTTTCTGTGATTTTTTTTTCTATGATGACTCTTGAAATGTGTTGGGAAACCTCAATGCGAACCATTACAGCTAATTTAAAGGTTCAAAATACCGCAGAATTACAATCTTAAAGAGGTCCTTCAAAAGCAGAGAACAGACTTGAAAGAAGGAACGTGGGCCATACCTCGAAGCCTCGGCTACTCAAGCCCCACCAGCGACCTTGAGAATATCTGGTGACAAAAAGCCAAAGAAATGCACACTGCAATTTCTTAATTTTTTACAAGGCAGTCGATTCAAAGACTGATATGTATCAAAAAGGGCCCAATTGATTAGACTGAAATGATCTAGAATATGAATCTAAACCAATCAAAATTTCCGATTTGTCTGAGTAACTTACTTAGAATATATCCTCTGATCTTAAAGGACAAATGTCTTAAAGGACAAATTTAAATATAATCTGTACGATGGATATTGTACGGGGAGACGTTTTGCGGTCGCCACACCACCAGCCGCAGCTAAGTAAAATTTAAATTTTAAAAAAGTTCCTTCAAGAGCAGAGAAAACACTCGAAAGAAAGTACATAGGCCATACCCCGAAGCCTCGGCTACTCAAGTTCCAGCAGCTGGCGAGGGTTTTAATCCAGTAAAACTAGTTTAGGCTCCACAGTAATCTTTTGTTGACCGTGGCAAGGCGGTACTTCTTTTGTGGTACTTCAATGTAACATGTTCTAGCGTCCGCTTGTATGTCGTCCCTTAGCAATATGCTTACTTGTATTCTGTTCTGTTTCACTTCTCGCAACGGCGTTCCCCAAGTGGCTCAGCATGAAGGAAACGTAAGCATGGGCGACAGAAACATCCATCTGCGTTTTTCCGATGACATTGACGCTCTTGCTGTGGAAGAGCAGGTACTACAAGCCCTAGCTGAAAGTCTCGCCTCACTGCAGCTGGAATTGTGCCGTGTGGCGGCCGTAAAACGTCTCCCCGTACATCATCCATAGTGCAGATTTTATTTTATTTTCGTCCTTTGAGATCAGAGGATATATTCTGAGATATCTGAAATTTTAGACTGGTTTATGCTCATATTCTAAACCATTGCTTAAAAAATTATTTGGACACTTTCAGTCTTTGAATCGACTGTCCAAATGAGACTAAGAAATTACAGTATGTTTTCTCTGGTTTCGTCACCAGATATTGCCAGGGTCACTGAAGAGGCTTTTTAGCCGAAACTACGTAGTCTGGCCCATGTTCCTTCTTGTGAACGTATTCTCTGCCCTTGAAAGAACTCTTTAAGATTTTAATTGTAACAATGCCGTTAAGTACATTCTTAATAATTTCAAACCTTCCTTGAAAACATGTTTATGACATTTTCAATTTCAAATCATAATGCGCAGACAAATGCAAAAATTTCTGCAGCTGATGTTCATAAGCTGCTTACAAGTTATTTTAAGTGCACAGATCGTTCGTCGCAGTATAAATTCATTTTCACTTCTCCATTTCTGCCAACTTATTTCCTTCTTCTATCTATGTTAACCATTATTTTCAAAAGCAAAGCGGCAAAGGTCACACAACCACAAATACAACTGTACTGTGCGCTAGTATATAGATGGATGACCTGCGATTCTATTTCCTTTTAAACAGTATTTCATTCATATCAGAGTCATGGGAGGGTAATAATAAAAAGATGTGTGCAATGGATCCCTTTCACATTTGGAAAGATGCAGCCTTCAGCGGGTCTAGAACCCGGAACTGCTGATTCAGCAGGCCAGTGCTTAAAAAGTGACCTATCAGAGTGCATGGTGATCTTTAATACATATTTATAGTATTTCTCAAAATTATTGAGTTTTTTTCTAAATAAAATATAAGCAGTAATTGTAGACAGACTAGGCATAGACTTTATAACTTTGTTTCATTAGTTAACAACACCCTGCTGTGAGTTTTTACGCATACTTGTATAACCCTAAACATTGATCCACAAATGTTATCATCCCCTGTATTGTGCCACCCACAGCTTTTTAGCCTGACTAGAAAGTATGTACCCTAACCGAATAAAACCATTATTTATGGATAAGATAATGATAATGCAACGTTTTCTGAACTGTTGTCTAATCTAATGATTAACTGTTGTCATTTAAAGAAAGATTTTTTTAATATTATCTTGTCTGCTGTAGGTGCTGCTGGCTCTTAAACAGAATCCTTCATTTCCAAAAAGTGCATGAAACTGAGAAAAAATAGCAATATGTTGCTTTGATGCATACTTATTGCATGCATGTCGATAGAAACAAACCGTGGTTTTGTAATTTTTCATAGTCATAAGTTCTGGCATGCTTGTCTATATCGTGACAGAAATATTTCATTCAGATCATAGGCAGAATCAGATTTTTTGCTGTTTTCATGCCTTCAGTTTTTTTGTAAGTCACAATTGCCAGTCCATGTCTTTGAACTACAAACCATGCAGAATTTTCAAGACACCATTAATAATATAAATGATGGTGAAAAATGGAGAAAATAAACTATTTCCAAAGAGATAATGTGTTTCCAGCAAAGGTAGTATAGCCAAATGTAGTCAAATTCAAGGGACATAATTTTACATGGATGTACCCAAGCCCATATTCGCCAATAACTGATGCAAGAAAACACATCATATAGTCATGTTTGTTGGTCAAACTTGAAAATGAGAGCCTCTTCTTGTGTTTTACTCATTTAAAATGTTATTGATAACATATGGCTAGTCACTGAGACACAAAATGCAATTTTCAATAATATCCAAGAAATATTATAATGCTAACGCTGGCACAATAGGTTGTACAATATATGGTATCTCTGAGGTGAGCTGGTAATGGAACATAACTCCAGTTGCAAGTATTCACTCACGATGAATAACGGCCATAATCCCATGAAACCAAAAAAGTGCATTACCACGCAGCTTGTTTTTTGCATGCTTATATACAGTCTGTCGGTTTGATGTTACGCACATGCTACTGTTTGTTGGTTTAAACATATTTTATTTCAAACTATCCAATACATACAAACATTGACAAAATACAAATAACAGGATTGGAATGAAAGTATTAGTACCTGTTAAGTGCCTTTCATTGCTCATATCTAACAAATGAACATCATGGCGATAGTTCGACAAAATAAAATTCACAAAATTTTCATTTTAATACACTGTAATATATTTTTCGAAAACCAACAATTGGAAGTGAAACTAACTAACAGAGAAAAATTTCCCGACGAAAAAGGAAAGATAAAGAGGCCACAGAAGAGACACAGAGAGATTTACAAACAACTGAAGATGCAAGAGGGGATACAGATTCGCAGTGTCAGCCACATTCAACACAACAACTACCATAGCTAACAAAAGAAAAGCAAGAATACCAGCCGCTTGCCATTTGCTAGGAGAATATGCTACTCAAAAACGCTTTGAATCCCAAATAAATTTATGTACCTTTTCAAATATGACCGTATTCGTTTCGAGAGAAAACGAATCATTGACATATAAAAGGAGAGACAACGAGGGAATCTGATACTGAGATACCGTATTCATAATGAGTTCGATTCGTGGGACCTGATAGTATCTGCATGAAAGAAATAATGTTGGGTATTCTCTACACTGCCACACTGGCATAAAGGGGAATCAGAAATTATCCTCATGAAAAGATCTAAGTTAAGCAAGCTGCAATTAGTCCTCAATCTAGTATGTAACATTTGAGCCTTCCTGTTCCCTACGCAGAAATGTTTCCGAATGTGAGATTTACCTTTGTCGAGAATGCATTTAAAGGTGTTTACAGAGTCCGATTGCTTCGCCTCTTCATGTACGTTATTCCAGGCTCTGACAGTTGACGGTAGGAAAGAATTATAGTCTTGGGCTTCCTTGCATCTATTGTTTGTAGATTATCAGCATTTCTAAGATTATAGCGCGAAATATTAGTGACATACTGAGGTACGAAGGAAGATAGATGTAACGTAGCTAGATTATGGGTCATTGTGTAAAAAAGGGAGCTTGTGATTTGTTTGTCTCTTTTCAAGCGTGTCCCATCCCAACCCATTTCCTTACAAAGGACAGTGACAGAAATAAGTCTAGTTGCTCCTGTTGCTATTCTAGCCGCTTCGTTCTGAATTTTATCAAGTTCCTATTTATAGTATTGTGAGTAATTATCCCAAATGATACTCGAGTCCCCATAATCGAGTAAAGGTCTAATAAATGCCGTGTAAATAGATTCTAAAGAGTTCCACTCTAATCTGAATTTAATTTTCGCATGATTAATTCTAGTCCACGCTTTAACAGTAATATTGTGTATGTGTTAATGCCAAGTGCAATCATTTAAAAGTAAAGACAAAGATGTTTATGAGAATCAACTTCGGATATCTGTTGGTTTTGCATAAAGAGAGGTGGATGAAGTGGTTTGTTTAGCTTGCGAGAGATGAGTCAAGTTTCAGTTTTAGAAGGATTGAAAGTAACAAGCCATGTTGAAGCCCAGTTTGAGATTTTACCAAGATCTGTGTTAATACAACCGGCTGCTGTCACAGGATCACCTACAATAATGAAGAGACTGGTATCATCAGCAAACAACCGAATACTTGAGCCAATGTAATTTACAATATCACTGATGTACAATAAAAAAACATAAATACTGTTTGTCGACGCTGCAATCACTGACCGCCACCCTGATACCACTTTTTCCAGCTTAGTGCACACATGGTGCAGATTTCTGGACTGAAAACATTGATTCAACAGGTGCCACTCGGTAAGAGTCGAACCAAAAGAGACTGATGGAGAAATTTTAATGCACTTTAATAATGATCTCACCTATTTCTATTTTCTCTATATCCTCCAAGAAGATCCTCTGGTACTGGGTAATTTGTTCTTCATCATCATCATACCTACATAATACACGAACACAATACATGAGGTGAAACAAATTATACAACATTTGAGCCGCGAAACGAGAAAACCAACAATGTGGTCATGCGTCCAGCGCAGACTACAATCAGCCTGGGCTTTGCCCAGTCCAATCAGACTCTTTGCTAAGCGCTTAAAGGGTAGCCAAGGAGCTAAGCTACCTTCATGCGGACAGCGAAGACTCTGATCAGACTGGGCGGATGCCCAGGCTGATCTGAGTCTGCGCTGGACGCACGACCACATTGTTGGTTTTCTCGTGTCGCGGCTCATTTATTTTCTTGAAGAAATATACCTGAGCTACGTCATGGGACGTCCAATAATGTGGCATTGGTCACAAACTAAAGGGCTGATCATACTGCACATAAAGTTATCGCTTGTCCCATCAGTCATCTATGGAAGTGACCCAAGCCATAGAGCCAGGAGTGAGATATTACCCTATATAAATGACAAGGATGATCTGAATATCACATGACAAAAAGAAGTCACCTGACGCGGCTCATATATGTAACTACTAAGTTACCTTTATCGAGGTTTATAGTTATCTTCGTTTAGGTATCTAACAGGATAGAATGGAAATCGGAATGGAAATATTTTCTTTCATCTCTTATGACTGTCTAAGCAACACTGACTCAGGATCACCATTTTTTTCAGATTATAAATATTTAGTTAATTGCAAAATATTTCAAGTGTTTTAGTATTTCTCTGAAGGATCAGTGAACATTTTTTAAGTCTAAAGATAATAGTCCCACATGAAAATTAAGATTACACAATAAAAAGAATACCATGCGACATAGACTGCCCTCTGGCTAAGCAGTAGGATGATGTCCATCTCCTGTCTGTCTGGTTCACCGCCAGATCTGGAAGAAATAGAAAATTATGTATAAGTGTCACTGCCAAATGATCTGATAAAGGATTAAGTACATGTATATGTGTTATATATGGCGTACCTAGACCTAACGAAAACAATATTAAAGAAAAGATGAAACAAAAGAGCTATGTAAAAAATTATTTGAACCTGTTCACGTGGACTGAAAGTACTGCCTCTGAGTATGAACTGATAAATAAGACCTCTGATTCGACATAAATGCACTGTTTGTATCTACACTGAACTGACAATAGAAGCAACAACAATAAAAAATCCAAGCTCCTAGATGTATAGCAACTCCAACAAAATGTGGGGAAAACATCTTGATATATTGTCGTATTTTCTTCCTCAATGCCCTTATTAAGATTAAAACTGAGCTTTAAAGTCATGTCAGGTATCGAGTGTTGCATATTTAAAAGCTCCAGACGAAAACCCTGCTTTCCAACCCAGAAATGAATCCTAAAACAGAACTTTTATTGAGTTCCCAGGGAGCAACGATCGCTATTTCCCGCTTGGCCACTACTGGCGTTCTACTTGGCCAACACAAAGTAAATTTAAGCCTTCAAAGGTGCCCCCTTTTCCTGACATCGCAACGTAACAGTTTTTTTGAATGAGCAATTGACCCATCAAAAATTGACCAATTTTGCAATACGGGTTTTCTCTGATAGCGAGATGCAGCAACATAACATAGTTCTGAGAGTCAGGTACTACAGCCAAACCTATACATATACTTTCTTTGTGTTTCTTACCTGTCTCTCAGACATGGTGTATAACGTTCGAAAGCTTGAAACTTGTGCAGTGAAGAGACTATGTGACCAATTAATTGTGCCTGCTGTAGCTTCGTGTCCAGAGACCCCATTTCAGATTAACAAACTACTAATGAAAATAGCAGGAAGTGCCAGAATCACACACTGCAGCCCTCTAAGACACCAAGAAGACCGGAAGACCCGCTAAGACATTTACAATACATACACAAGGAATGTAGCCAGCCCTCTCTTCCCCAAAGAAACGATCACAATGCCTTTTCTGAACCGGTGGAATATACCGGGTAGTACTAGGCGATCTATCATTGTGTTGGGTGTGTTTAATATTGAACTCGCTTGATGTTATGAAAGAAAACACTCGCAAACAGGCATTCAAGAATCTGTGATATTAGTAGGAATAGCTATTAAGACAAATTATGGGCAAAGATACCATTTACAGCTAAGTTAGTGGGTGGATTTACCTTTTACATCTCGAGCGGCCGTTTGTCAAGCTATTTGGAAACAAAAGCAATCCGTTTATTAAAGTTCGTAGTTTAAAACATAAACCAAATTTTATCTATGTTGTACGTAACCAGACGAACCATATGATCTTTACAAGAAATGATCTAAGAATCAGCTTAAGGTTAAGTTAGCTTTCACAGAACGTCGTTTTAACTGGTTCAATTTCCAAAGAAAATGTAGGTTGTTCTTATTCCAAAGTTAAATTAGCCGAAGAAATATTCCTTTTCCGAGATTCTAACTCGTATAAATCACATATTCAACTTCATCAATGGGAACGCCTCGGTTTACCAGTATTTGATTCTTTTACATACACAAGGCATGCATCTCCCTAAAAGCAAGGGAAAAACTTACATCTTATGTTTTAGAAAGCTGATTTGAAACAGTGCAATACCCGGTAGAAATAACATTAGTATGCAACAGTGTATGAAGCTATGGTATGCAGATTACGTCGAAACAGTGGACTAAACACTGATTCACTTACTTTCAACAACGACATTTGCAAACAGACAAAAGGATGGGCGCTTAACAGAGGGCTTCTATTGTTAAGGCCAAGTTTTCCCTAAGTTGCTGAGAAAGACTGATATTTTTTTTATCTAATTTTGACTTTTCTGAATGCAGCATTATACAGACCACTAAGAACCTATGTTGCATAATTATATATGAAAATGAAAACGAAACTGAGGGTTATGACAACCACTTAAAAAAATCTGTTAATTCACATCCTCTTTAGTTTGAACCCCCTCCCCCCCCCTCCTCCCCCCAAAACGTCCACAACCAAAAAGAAATATATCTTTCCGTGCTGACTTCAGGAAATGGCGGAGAAAGGCGCGATCAAGTAGTTGGAAGTGCTAGGCAATGATGGAGAAGGTCTCGGGTTCGGGTCTCCAAAGTGTATCTGTCAACCAAGCCTTAAATAGTTGACCACAGCGAAAAGAGAAGTATGGTCTTTGTCTTTCATGTGCTTAGACCAAGAATTGGTGCGCTTGAAACGAAAATGCTCCTTAGGCCATTAGGCTATGAGATTTTAGTTTTGCAATTTCATTTAGAAATATTATATACTTTAATTGAGCATTAAAATGTTAGGAAAAGGAATGGTGAACTCTTTTTTCAATTTAGCTACAAAAAGAACACAGTTTGAATACAATGCAAACAGAAATTAGGAGTGGGTGTCTTAGCTGTTTAGTCTTATCTCTCAGCTTGTCCATATTTAATGTTGCAATCTATACACTGGTTTCGCATGTAGTAGTCTGGACCGTCAAAAATGCAATTAAAATCATAAATGACCCGTTACAGATTGCGGGCCAGTCTAGGGAATAGCTATGCCTCACTTAGATGGCGCGATTTTACGTCCTTTTCATCAGTATTTCGGTTATATCAGAACTGTCATAATGAAAGGATGTACAATGGAATCTCGTCTACGGTAGGAAAGCTTCTCGCCTCAAGCGGGGCTTGAACCCGGTATATGCTAAATAAATAGGCCAGCCCTTAACCCACTGAGCTACCGGACCCCCCCCCCCCCACCGAAGAAGTCCGCTGTGTACTAAGAAGTCCGCTGTGTACTAAGATCATTGCCTAATTGCAATGCAAAGCAACGGTAGCTGTAAAATTCATGAAGCATACTGGCAACACCTGTGGTCATATTAAAATATGATGGATAAATTATCAGAATAAAAATGTCTGAAGGCATATGCCACTAAAAAATTCAAGTAAGCTGAAAAAATCTGGTTTACAATATAGCTTCCTCATGGTTCATATGTTCTACTCATAAACTATGGAAACCGACCAGACTGGTCGGTTTCCATATTTGTTAGTGGAACATATGGACCATGATGCTGCTTGAGCATGCACTAATGCTCAATATCCTTGTGGTCTAGCTAACTCATTATCATGTTTAATTAACGACTTTTACACTTAATAATAAATCATCTGACAACCTGGGCTGCTGATAGTTTCACACTTATCGTTGTCATAATTATGACCACCGACATTACACTAAGTATTCATATTGTGTAACATTATACTACAGAGCCGTGTGTCAGAACATTTCGGCCATAATGACAGACGCATGGCTCTTCAACCTACAATTCCATTCCATCTGGAAATCTATGGAAAGCCAGAGGGGACCCTAGATTATTATTATTATTTTGCGTATGTACGCTGCACAAATTATAATAATGTTAAGAATTCTAATAATAATCGACAGGGGTCCCGTACGGCTAAATGTCAGCATATTATTATTATCATTATTATTTTACGCCCGCCATATTATTATTATATTGTTCCAAAGATAATAATGCTTCAGTGAAAAAATAATCTGCGGTAAAATAATAATGTAGAACCACGTGCTCGAGAATTCTTAATAATAATAATCATTCGCGAGCACGTGGTTCAACATTATTTTGCCGGAGATTATTTTGTCACTGAAACATTATTATTGTAGCAGTGTCCGGATATTATCGATTATTATTTTTGTTGCTGATTATTATTATTTTTAATTTTAGAGCGTGTATTGGCAATATTATTGTAGAGTAGTTCGATTTCCCTCCCTTATAATTTTTAACATACAGACTACAGACCCCGCTTTAGCTGCATCTTAAACATACATAAATGGATACACCTGCAGGGATAGATGCCTTGCGACTGAACGCCCTTTTAGCCGTATTTCTTTTTTTTTTCGGGAGGGAGGGGCGAGGGGGGGGGGGGGGGGGGCGATGACGGGAGGTTGATAATGAAAGGCAATGGAACCCTGTTTACGGTTGGAAAGATTTCCGTCTCCGGGGGTCTCAAACCCAGCGCTCAACCTACTGAGCAACCGGGGCTCTACATCCCAGGGGAAGAATCTAAGCCACTCCAATCTCTAAGCCCCCGAAAACCATGGCTAACTTTTCAAATGAAAAATTGAATCTGGGCAAACTTCCGACATGTAAAAAAAGCTCTGGAGCAGATCCACCGAAGTTTTTGAAATGGTCATACTGCCCAAGGTTTCAAGAGTTGCTTCCCTTCGTAAGAAGGAAAAAATGCACTCGCTAGAGCAAACTCCCTTTCTCAGAAGGAGATTCTCCATATGAAGGATAACAACACAAACCCCGCCCCTAAAGAAGGAAATACTATATTCCTGCAAATGACCTCTCAAATACATTATCAGTGGGACTGGAAAGTGTTCTCTGCGCGCCAGGCGTTCATTCAGGAACCGGAGCGGCGGTAGTAGAGTGGATTACGCGCTGGATTTCCAATCCATGATGCAGGTTCGATCCCCATATGGCCGGCTTCTCCGACTTTCCGAAAGATATTTAAACCGAAGTCCCATCTCCATATGACCTATATGCTGGTGGATTGTTTAACTCTAGCTCACTTATTCACCGATGGATGGATGGATGGATAAATGGATCATAGGGTGAAAATATCTTTCACTTAATTTCCCCACAGTCCAATTTATACTTCTCAAATCAAAGGTCTGCGTTCTTTACTCTAACCCTACTGTCAAGGCCCCCGATTTTTAGTATCCTATCACTCATGGAAATTTAGGAGCGGCAGTAGTAAAGTGGATAACACGCTGGCCAACCAATCTAGGGGTCGCAGGATCGTTCCCCGGCTTCTCCGGTCCTCTAAATGAGTCCCGTCTTACGTATGACCTAGTTGTTGCTGGGACGTTTCAACCCGAGTTCAGTCATCAGTCGGGGGACTTATGGATTTTCGTCACGCACATTTGTGATGGTCATGCGATTCAAATAAACTGACAGGATGTCTTACCATAAGGTACTTACTTAAATTCTTAACACAAGATGTCACCACACGTCCGAAGGACGAAGCGAGATGGAAAGCCATAACATTAGTTTCTTTTGGTGTTATGGCTGACCATGACAAAGGCAAAAACCCAAATACTTTGGTTCAAAACCTTGAGTAACTCGTATAGCTAGCATCCGTTTATAAATTTTGATAATGGATGGATGACTTGCGACTTTACGTCCGTTTCAACAGTGTTTCAGTCATATCAGGACGATGGGAGGATGATAATCAAGGGCTGTGTGCAATGGAACACCATTTACGGTTGAAAAGATTCCCGCCTCCAGCGGGGCTCGAATCTGGGACCGCCATATCAGTAGGTCAGCGCTTAAATAGTCTTGTTTAACTGAGAAGAGCTACGGACTTAACAAATGTCAATATTAAACGTATATAGCGGGCGGTCTCGCTGAGCATTGCTAGCGGGTTACATTGACGTTTATTATCGGGTAGCTGAATGGAAAAATGTTCGGGTTATGGCGGTCCATCACAAATGTGCGTGATGGAAGACTGGTAAGACCTCAGATTGCTCGTGTTAAGCACATAATAAGAAAAAGTTCTGATCAAAATACAAAATACAAGCTCTTTATTACGAATTTTCGGCCCTCATAGGTGCACACATAGTGATACAGAATGAGCAACCAAACAAATCTCAAGGAAAGAATTCCAAATGACAGAATGTCAGCAAAATCAGATCTGTTCTGTTCAGTTCAGTTCAATTCTCCTAACTGAACTGAACTGAACAGAACAGATCTGATTTTGTTCTTGCCGTTCCTCAAGTAAATAAATCTGTAAGTTTTCATGAGCGAATGGCAGTAGTAAAGAAGTATATCACACCTTCAGTAAAACATATTCTGATGCATATTACTTAGATATCCAAAAAGATAGTAAGTACTGATTGAAATAGTCTACGTGTCATACAAAAACTACTTTTACGATGTCGGTCAAACAAAATAAATGATAAAACCGATTACAAACTATAAAAAAAAGTTCATTATCTCCCTTGCATTTGCAAGAGCTCCATTTAGTCCTTGTCTGCTCACCTGATGGTTTACTTTACAATGAGTTTGCTCACCTGGGAATTTAATGTAAATCTAAGATTAAGGTGTGAATTTTCCCCATAATCAAAAAGTTATACGGATCACTGATTTTTGCTTTGCATTTATGTCTTTGACGTGTAACTTGCATGACAAATGAATTTTCAAGTGTTTCTGTTTATGTTAGTACGTTAAACATACGTTGACGTCATTGTTGAGATTAATTGTAAATTATCCTCAAACGGATAGTTAAAATAATGATTAATTGTATATATTTACATTATCAGTGTAGAGCTCTCTGTTAACCCAATTAAGTGATGCGGGCGTCAATGTTGTTTAAAAGTCAATAATTACATTGTATCACGCGCTTCAGAGTGACAGCTCATCTCACTATCTAGCACGTGAAATCTACAACATTCCATGTACTTGAATGGCTAGTAAACATTGAGTGACAGCTCGCTACGCCTACTTGCACGCGAAATCTACAGCAGGAGGTGGAATTTACTGGTAGGCAGTGACAATGCGGCTGTTCCAAACTATTGCTAAATTCGGCCGGTAATGTTTTTTAAACAATCTTTATATATGTATTTCTTAATTTTGTTTATCTTTTTATTGATCAAAAGCATCGTTTAATAATATAAATATAAGGAATGAATGTTATTTTTTAAACGTTTACTGAAGTATAAACTACATCGGGTCACGAGCAAAGTTTACGTAAACCCCTTCGGGGTTCACTTACTTTGCTCGTGACCCGATGTAGTTTATACTTCAGTAAACGTTAAAAAAATAACATTCATTCCTTAAACATTTTACACCTTTTAGGCTTACATTCTGGGTTGGATTGTGAACTCCAGTTTCTTAGGAAAGAGACTTTTCCTTTCTTTTAGCCCCGATTTGGGACGAGAGCGCACTGATGTTGTGTGACCTGTTAGTAGTAGTATTTCAATTCTCATATCGACGTTGCCTCCGCACCTTAGCGGAACGAATCCATAGCCGCAGTAACGGGGCGCCGAGCGTCATCATATTTCAATTCTCATATCGACGTTACCCCCGCACCTCAGCGGAACGTATCCATAGCCGCAGTAACGGGGCGCCGAGCGTCCGTCCAAAAAACAAGAGGGCCATGAGGCCCTGAATCGCTCACCTGAACAATTGGCAAGGTGGCTTATACTTATCATGTCTGAAATTGTCAAAATATGAGTTTTGGGTCAAAAGTCAAAGAATGACCATGACCACTTGTACTCATAAATCTTCATGTACTCATTAGACAACCATATATACCATTTTTAGGCCAAAATCTCCAAAACTTTCCATGAAATCTTATGTTCTAGCATTTTCCCATATTTGACCATGCCGCAAAAAAGGTCAAGGTAAACCCAAGGTCACCATTTGAACAGTCTTGGTGGTACTCTAGTACTCCATGCTATTTACCAAGTTTCAGGGCCATAGGTGTATTGGTTCTGGGGAAGAAAAATATTAAAGATTTATCCCGTAAGCGGTAATGGTGGCCAAGTTGGTCATGTGACCTGGACGTTTGAACAAATTTTCATTCAATCAACCCCTGGAGGCTCTATATGAAATGTGTTCACAATTGGCCCTTTGGCTTTTGAGGAAATGGTTGAAAATGTCAAAATATGAGCAATCTGGATCAAAGGTAAAAAAATGGCCTTGACCTCTAAGTCTTGTACTCATAATACTTTATGAACTCATTAAGACAACTGTATATACCAATTTTTTAGGTCAAAATCTTCAAAACTTTCCATGAAATCTTATGTTCTACCATTTTCCCATATTTGACCTTGCTGCAAAAGGTCAAAGTCAACACAAGGTCATAATTTGAACAATCTTGATAGTACTCAAGTACCCAATGCTACTTACAAAGTCTCAAGGCCATCAGTCAATTGGTTCTGGAGAAGAAGATTTTTAAAGGTATTTACCATATATGGGCATGGCGGCCATGTTGGTCATGTGTCCAGGATCGTTAGAAAATATTTTCATTCCATCGACCCCTCGAGGCTCTATATGAAATTTGGTTTCAATTGGCACAGTGGTTTTAGAGCAGATTGTTTGAAATTGTCAAAATTTGAGATTTCTGGGTCAAAGGTCAAAGAATGACCTTGACCTCTTGTACTCATAAATCTTCGTGTACTCATTAAGATGATTCTATGTACCAATTTTTAGGCCAAAATCTTCAAAACTTTCCATGAAATCTCATGTTCTAGCATTTTCCCATATTTGACCTTGCCGTAAAAAAGGTCAAGGTCAACCCAGGGTCATGATTTGAACAATCTTGATAGTACTTGAGTACCCAATGCTACATACCGAGTTTCAAGGCCATCTGCCTATTGGTTCTGGAGAAGAAGATTTTTCAAGGTTTTTACCATATATGGGCGTGGCAGCCATTTTGGTCATGTGACTAAGACCCTTTGAACAAATTTTCATTCCCTCAGCCCCTAGAGGCTCTATATGAAATTTGGTTACAATTAGCCCAGTGGCTTTTGAGGAGATGTGTGAAATTGTCATAATATGAGAGACCAGGGTCAAAGGTTAAAGAATGACCTTGACCTCTTGTATGCATAAATTTTTATGTACTCATTAAGATGACTGTATAAAACAATTTTCAGGTCAAAATCTTCAATCGTTTACAAGAAATCTTACATTCTAGCATTTTCCCATATAAAAGCTACAGAAAGCAAATTTGACCTTACCGTAAAAAAGGTCAAGGTCAACCTAAGGTCATAATTTGAACAATCTTGGTAATACTCGCGTGCCCGATGCTACATGCCAAGTTTCAAGGCCATCGGCCTATCGGTTCTGGAGAAGAAGATTTTTCTAGGTTTTTACCATATATGGGCGTGGCGGCCATGTTGGTCATGTGACCAGGACCGTTTGAACAACTTTTCGTTCCTAAGTTCCCTAGAGGCTGCATATGAAATTTGGTTATAATTGGCCCAGCGGTTTCAGAGGAGAAGTCGTTTGAAATTGTTGACGGACGGACGGACGACGGACGACGGACGACGACGGACGACGGAGCCTTACCATCCTATAAGCTCCCCCGGAGCCGCTGGCTCAGGTGAGCTAAAAACGAGCGTCCTGTTCTTTAGATACTTTATATTAAACAAGAGGGCCATGAGGCCCTGAATCGCTCACCTGAACAATTGGCAAAGTGGGTTTTTCTTATGTCTGAAATTGTCAAAACATGAGTCTTGGGTCAAAAGTCAAAGAATGACCATGACCTCTTGTACTCATAAATCTTCATGTACTCATTTAAGACAACCATATATACCATTTTTAGGCCAAAATCTTCTAAACTTTCAATGAAATCTTCTGTTTTGGCATTTTCCCATAAAAAGGTCAAGGTAAACCCAAGGTCATCGTTTGAACATTCTTGGTAGTACTCTAGTATTCTATGCCACTTACAAAGTTTCAAGGCCATAAGTGTATTGGTTCTGAAGAAGAAAAATATTAAAGGTTTATACCATAAATGGGTATGGCGGCCATGTTGGTCATGTGACCTGGACCGTTTGAATTTTTTTTTGTTCAATCAACCCCTGGAGGCTCTATATGAAATGTGGCTACAATCGGCCCTTTGGCTTTTAAGGAAATGTCTGAAAATGACAAAATATGAGAGATCTTGATCAAAGGTCAAAGAATGACCTTGACCTCTTGTACTCCTAATTCTTCATGACCTCATTAAGACGATGGTATATACAAATTTTTAGGCCAACATCTTCAAAACTTCCAATGAAATCTTATGTTCTAAAATTTTCCCATATTTGACCTTGCCGTAAAATGGTCAAGGTCAACACAAGGACATCATTCTGAAAAATCTTGATAGTACTAGAGTACCCAATGCTACATACCAAGTTTCAAAGGCCATAAGTGTATTGGTTCTGGAGAAGAAGATTTTTATAGGTTTTTACCATATATGGACATGGCCGCCATAATGGTCATGTGACCTGAACCGTTTGAACAAATTTTCATTCCCTCAACCCCTGGAGGCTCTATATGAAATTAAGTTACAATTAGCCCAGTGGTTTTTGAGGAGATTGTTTGAAATTGTCAAAATATGAGAGTTCTGGGTCAAAGGTCAAAGAAAGACCTTGACCTCTTGTACTCATAAATCTTCATGTTCTCTTTAAAATGACTACATATACCAATTTTGGGGCATTACTCTTCAAAACTTCCCATGAAATCTTATATTCTAGCATTTTCCCATATTTGTTTGACCTTGTCGTAAAAAAGGTCAAGGTTACCTAAAGTCATAATTTGAATAATCTTGATAGTACTTGAGTACCCGATGCTACATACCAAGTTTCAAGGCCATTGGTCAATTGGTTCTGGAGAAGAAGATTTTTGAAAGTTTTTACCATATATGGGCGTGGCGGCCATGTTGGTCATGTGACCTGGACCGTATGAATAAATTTTTGTTCCCTCAACCCCTGGAGGCTCTACATGAAATTTAAGGACAATTGGCCTGATGGCTTTTGAGAAGATTGTTTTAAATTGTCAAAATATGAGAGTTCTGTGTCAAAGGTCAAAGAATGACCTTGACCTCTTGTACTCATAAAACTTCATGTACTCATTAAGATGACTGTAAATACCAATTTTTAGCCCAAAATCTTAACAGTTTCCAAGATATCTTATGTTCTAGCATTTTGCCATATAAAAGCACAAGGAAGCAAACTTGACCTTACCATAGAAAAGGTCAAGGTCAACCCAAGGTCATAATTTGAACAATCTTGGTAGTACTTGTGCACCCAATGCTATATACTAAGTTTCAAGGCCATCGGCCTATTGGTTCTGGAGAAGATTTTTTTAGGTTTTTACCATATATGGGTGTGGCGGCCATGTTGGTCATGTGACCTAGACCTTATGAATAAATTTTTGTTCCCTGAACCCCTGGAGGCTCTATATGAAATTTGGTTTCTATTGGTCCAGGGGCTTTTGAGGAGATTGTTTTAAATTGTCAAAATATGAGAGTTCTGGGTCAAAGGTCAAAGAATGACCTTGACCTCTTTTACTCATAAATCTTCATGTACTCATTAAGATGAATGCAGATACCAATTTTTAGCCCAAAATCTTCAACAGTTTCCAAGGTATCTTATGTTCTAGCATTTTCCCATATAAAAGCACCAGAAAGCAAATTTGACCTTGCCGTAAAAAAGGTCAAGGTCAACCCAAGGTCATAATTTGAACAATCTTGGTAGTACTTGCGTACCAGATGCTACATACTAAGTTTCAAGGCCATTGGCCTACTGGTTCTGGAGAAGAAGATTTTTAAAGCTTTTTACCATATATGGGCGTGGCGGCCATGTTGGTCATGTGACCAGGACCGTTTGAACAACTTTTCGTTCCTAAGGTCCCAGGAGGCTACATATGAAATTTGGTTGCAATCGGCCCACCGGTTTCGGAGGAGAAGTTGTTTGAAATTGTGGACGGACGACGGACGGACGACGTACGACGGACGCCGGAGCCTTACCATCCTATAAGCTCCCCCGGAGCCGCTGGCTCAGGTGAGCTAAAAAAAAATGATTTGATTAAATATTTTTAGGTAGACTATTTTCAATAGAAAGTCATAAAGTTTTATTACTAAATAAATGTACCAAACTAAACATTAAGACTTCTGGAACCAGAAAAATTCTGTATATGAAATTTATACCTAGCTTGATACATTTATATTAACACAGTCTTAATAACGGACAGACGGACAGAATGTCAACAGTAGTTTCTACATACATGTATCAAATTACAAGGGAGACAACTCGGACTACTCCAAAAATAATAATGTTCTGGTTCTGAAAAATAATAATCTATATAGCATCCGGGCACTCCAAAAATAATAATCTGCTGTTTCTAATTTTAGAAACACCACATTATTATTATATTTGGGATGCCCGGATGTTAACGATTATTATTTTTGGAAACAGAACATTATTATATTTGGAGTGCCCGGATGTTATAGATTATTATCTGCGGCAAAATAATAATCAGCAACCACGTGTTTGTGAATGATCATGATATTGACAATATAATGATAATTATTCCTACCGACGATTTTTATTTTCGGAGGATAATCTTTAGCCCGTAGTAAACCTAACTATATAGAGTGGTGGGTGTATAATAATAATAATAATATATAATATAATAGTAATAATAATAATAATAATAATAATTGAGTCTAAAGAAGAATCTCACATTTTGCCGTATGGGACCCCCGGAGATTATTATTGAAATTCTAAACATTATTATAATTTGTGTAGCGTACATATGGAAAATAATAATAATAATCGAGGGTCCCCTCTGGCTTTCCATAGGAAATCAACAACTGAAGCTGGTGCATATAGTTGACCAAAGTATAACAATGCTATTTGTAAAGCCTAATACATGTAGTACAAAATTTCAGCTTTGTAAAAGATAAACTGTTCGAACTACAACATAACTCCTGAAAATAGCCAAATTCAGACAACTTCAGCCTTTTTCAGACGTCCACTAGTTGTTTTACGTCGAAGTAAATACTGTGCAAAAATATGCCGTGCTTTTGTTACTTGATTCACCTGAGCCGAATTCCATTACTATATACTGGCTAACTATTTGCAAAGGTTATTAGTGGTAATGGGACTGAGTGTTTACTAGGAATCAGACAATGCAATAGTCTGAGAATGGTCTACTCTGCTCTCTGTCACAATGCTGTCCCAATGTAATTACAGTAATTATTATGCATACTGTCATGTAAACCAGGGCCCGTTTGTTCGAAGCTAACGATGTCGTTAGTTGACAAGACGTTAAATTATTCCAAACGTATTTTACGTAAAAACCCTGTCATGTTTAACCAAAACAAATGTGAGCGTTAGTGCAAAAGCTCCTCACAATTTTTCGGCAGAAACATTATTGAAATTGATTTTGTTAGTACTGAAAGACTTAACGAATTTGGATAGGTTGACCGTAGTCTAAACGTAAAGATATACTATGAACAGCGAATCCTCGACTAACAACTTCGTTAAATCTTTAAGCCCCAGTGACGAAATTATCAAAATTTGCAAACAGCATAGATCCTGATGAGCCGCCTCATCTAGATCTACACTGTTTGCCCTCTAGTCTTTGAATTGTCAATATGAAATGTCTTGGACAAGGCATTTTTTAATTTTTGCAGGCGTAAATTTTGTCGCCTGCTTTTTGGTGCTTTTTAAAAAGAGTTAAGTTAACGATGCTTTGAATAACTGGGCCCAGGTGTGGAACCAGAACAAGTGCCTGTAAGTGTACAGGTACATCTTGAAGATTTTCTGCCATTATTATAAAAGGAAACAACTTCCTATTTGTATTCTTGGAAATAGATATCTCAGCTCTGAAAGGGAAGAACTTGCTTCTGATGGAACTGATCCCATTGAGAAAGGAGGCCAAAAATGTCAATGACAGAGCTGCTACCCCTTAAAGAGTACCAATCCACCTTAAAGGATATGTGCGAAATATGAGCACCCTGATCAGCCACGACAGCTATACGGACCGAACCTTATTGTCTTATTTCACAATTAAGATTCCTAATATTCATGCAAACATGAACTTCTTTGTGCTCTCTCTCTAACTACTTTGTGCTCTCACTCTCTCTCTGCTCTGTGTGTGTGTGTGTGTGTGTGTGTGTGTGTGTGTGTGTGTGTGTGTGTGACCAAAGCCTTTTTCCTTAGACAAGCCTCCTTATCACGCAGAGAAAATGTAATTACTTTTAATGATGGTGGGGAAGGTTGAATGAATTAATATGCTAATTTACCAAGTAATTACCATAATTATTTATATAAAAATCTTAACATTATTAGATTTGAATGAGATGCATTTTTTATTCAGATTTACTTAGTGCACTGTATTTAAAGTGTATGGGTTCACAGCAATGTTTTTCCTCCATTTCTCAAAGAAAGACAACTTTTGTAACTTAGTTTTTGCTTCAATGAACAACGAAGCACTCCGAGTATTGAGTGTATTGCACAGGAAAATCTCCTGGAAGCAAAGTTTTTTTTTCTAAAAAAGTTTATCCCCGTTTATCCACACTAAAAAGGAGAAAAAATGAAAATGCAAAGTTGTTGTCTCTGAAGATGTACCCACTCAATGTAACAAAGTAGTTGAGCCGCAACACGACAAAACCATTAATGTGGTTGTGCGACCAGCGCAGACTTAGATCAGCCTGGGCATCCACCCAGTTTGATAAGACTCTCAGGGTAGCAAAGGATCTAAGCTACCTCTATACGAACAGCGAAGACTCAGATCAGACTGGGTGGATACCCAGGCTGATCTGAGTCTGCGCTGGGCGCACAACCACATTTTTGGTTTTGTCGTGTCGCGGCTCAATTATTATTTTGTTACATTTAGATGGGACCTGAGAAAGCCCTTTGTACAGTTAGAAATTTAGAAATTAGGAACTGCTTAATGTAGACTAATATTAGTTCAATTTCAATAAAATTATGTTTTATCAAGATGGATATAGTGAAACTGAATGGTTACACTTTTGGGGAAGTAGCACTGCCATATTCAGTTTTTGCCTTCCTTTTAAACGGGGGTCTACTTTTAAAGAAAGAATTTGCTCCCTAGGGAGAATTTGCTCCCTAGAAGCCAATTCTTCTCTGTAAGAGCTGGGATTTAAAGGGCTTTTTCGTTCAGGAAAGTGAATAGGAAATTCACAACTGTCTCTTGTTTGTGAAAATAGTAGAACAGGGAGGACTATCCAAGCACCTTAAACAGTTGGTTGGTTGGTTGATCTGATGCTTAACGTCCACGGTAAACAACTAAGGTCATGTCGGGACGGTCAGTTAACCTAACCACACTATTCCTGGGCAGGCTTAGACCTCCTAAGCGGTTAACCAGTACTAAGTGCACATACTTTCGCCAGTAACTGACAACTGCACTTCTTGAATCAGCGGAAGGAGAAACGAAAGTATGTGGCCAGACCGGGATTCGAACCCAGGACCTCTGACTTACGAGTCAGGTGCCCTACCGATTGCGCCACCCGGCCCCTTAAACAGTTGGATTCAGGTTTCATAATTCCATAAATATATTCCTTTACATTGTTTAAAACTATGAGTGCAGCAAAGAAACAAATGAAATTTTCTTGGTTTGAATGCAAAATTCTGAGGCAGTATAAGAAAAATTCTGCTATACATATTATCAAAATGCATACATGAGCTCTGCCTAAGTTCATATGCCCTGACCGCCCAGAATAGCAGAGTCAAATTAGTACAAACTCATTCAATTTCCTTGTTTTAGAATTTTATTTGCGTACATGGGAAAGGCAGGATATAAATCACTCATACTTCAGACAATGAAAAAAATCATGTGGGACTATCCTGCAACCACAAAGTTAGTAGCTGCATGAAGAAAGCGCACAATATAGTAAATGTACAGTTAGATTCACAAGGGATCATGGGATCTTTATTTTGTTTGCAAATATTCTTAAATTTTTACATCTTTAAAGCATACAGAAACAGATATGGGCTGTCCATGACCGAACCATAGATTGCTCTAGTGGAGTCTGCGTTTTATTCAATCAGCACGAACCCATTTCTGCCGAGACACGACAAACCAACAAAGTGACACGTGCACCCAGCGAAGACTCAGATCAGTCTGGGCAGGAAGTCATGAATGTTTCCCCTTTGAAAAAATGGAAGAAAAGCATGGGACGGGGAGGGGGGGGGGGCATGCGGATAACCCTTAAAATATAAACCGGGTCTTGCTCAGAATGTTCTGTCCAAATATTACAGGTAAATATTATCATGAAACATGCACATTTCATGCGCACACAACTGTCGTCTACAAACCATGCAAATAAAGCAAATTTAGGTCATGAATATTAATATCACTAGGTCACCTTCAAGCTGAAGTCACCTTAGGTTAGGGTCTAAATATGCTGACTTTGTTAAGCAACAAAAGGAAGGTGTCACATGACAATAAATTGTAAGAAATAGTAGATCATGTGATAAGGTACCTAACATTATGTTGCAAGAAACCAGGTTGATCATGTACATTCTGATCAGTGATTATTCTTGAACTAAGGTGACCGGACACATCTCCATGTTCCGCATCAGTTTTAAAAAGGGAAATAAAATTGTGACATTTTGTGAAGAAACCCTCCTATAGGAAAGAGAATGTTCCAAAGCAGGAAATGATGAAAATGAGTGATTTTTTTCCCTGAATGTACCCATTCACCTTAATACACTCATCCTCATCCTGATTCTTTTTCTTCCGGATGAAGGTCAGGATTCGCAAAGGAGAGAAATGATAGAGGAGAGAAAAAATGTCTAAACACCCCCACCCATACCTAGTGCAAGCATAGTAGGCCCTTGCCCTATTATGTTCCAAATCAGTAGGACGCCCCGGCACTGGAGAACAGGAATAGTCTAATTAGACTGCATGGGTATTCAGCCTGATTTATGTCATGATTGTTTGTGCTGAATCAGTTTGTAGTAGCTATAGTCTTGCATGTATTATAAGTTACAACGATATTAACATAAAGTATGTTTTTTAACAACCAACCCAAACTGAGACAGGTGAGCATTCTCATTAAAGTGAATTGGTACACTTTAAGGGGAAGCAACTTTGTCATTTTCCCCTCTGACGCCCTTGTCAATATTGGTCAACTTCAAAAGGAAAGAATTTGCTCCTTTACTATATTCCTCTCTTTAAGAGTAGAACCCGGTTTTGAAGGGCTTCTTCATCAAAAGAAGCCAACAATTTGCAAGAAGTCCTTCTATAATAAAGTCCACCCTCAAAGCAAAGCATTTGCTCCTAGAGGAGCAAATTCATTCCTTTAAGAGTTGACCCTATTGAGAAGGGAGGCAAATAATAAAAATGGTTGAGTAGCTTTCCCTGAAAGGGTACCCAGTCACCATTAAATGCCACTAATAATCTTACTGTGGGTCAGCATTCACGAGACTCCAGCCCCCAAGGCACTCTTCTGGCTCGACAATCAACATTTTCTTGGCATCTTCAATTAACATCTTTACATTTTCCTCTTTTTCCATGATTTCATGAAAGTCTTCTTCTGGAACCTTTAATTTTCCTGACAGAATTTCTTCTGAAACTGCTTTTCCCTGAGTAAGGTCTATGGCAGCCTGCCGGTATGTGTCTATAAAGCATAAAAATAATCAAATTTGATACAGTTAAAATACTGAATAACTGTAACTATTGACTATGTGACAAAATACACAGTTGAAAACAGCAGACCTAGATCAGGAAGAAATTAAAATCAGACATTGCTGAAAAAAAAATAAACTAACAATCATCAAGCTTTGTCTAAGAGCATCATCATGTACAATGTACTTGTATTTTAAAAATTAATCTCATCCTCATATATCATGTTTGTACGCCTTGAGAGAAGTAAAAGTTATTGTCTGTCTGTCTGTCTGTCTGGGTCTGCAAATATCATAAACCTTAATCAGATGGCTAGACAGGTATGATCAAAGTCTAAATTGTCTAAATTTTTTCTCCTATATATCCCTGAAATAATGACTAGATTACTCCTATTTCAAGACTGAAGAAGTTGTATCTAAATCTCAATATGTCGATAGTTACATTTAGATGCCCCCCTTGATGTGGTGGTCTTGCGCTAAAAAGCATTTTCCTACTTCACATAAACTAACTCACCTTATTCAATCAAACAAACAGCATCACATTAAATGTGATGTGGCTTTTGTAGCTAATGAAAACTGCTAGTGTGATGATGTGGCCAAACGATACTTGATAACTACTTCGAGTTTATTGAGCCGCGACGCGAGAAAACCAACAAAGTAGTTGTACGCCCAGCGCAGACTCAGATCAGCCTGAACATCTGCAAAGTCTGATCAGATTCTACGCTAGGCACTTAAAGGGTAACTAAGGATCCAAGCTACCTCCATGCAGACAGCGAAGACTCTGATCAGACTAGGCGGATGCCCAGGCTGATCTAAGTCTGCGCTGGGCGCACAACTACTTTGTTGGTTTTCTCGCGTCATGGCTCATTTATTAGAAAATTGACCAAAACTGTAAAAATTAAAACTGAAAATCAGATTACACAATCCACTGAATTATGCAACGAAATCGGACATACCTTTAAATCTCAGGTAGTATCTGTTGGCAGAATTCATACCATCTTTCATTAGTCCGGATATCTTTCGCTCACCAGTTCTTGTGAAGTCACCCTAATAATAAATCTTATTCTGAACCAAAATGTCATAACCAAACAAGTACAAAACTTAAGGAAATTTCTGGATGAGAATCGCTCAGATATAAAACATTGTGAAATCTAAAAGTACTCTTGAATGATGAAGCTTCTATAACCCGCACACATGCATGCATGCACATACACAAACACACACATACAAACATATGGATAATTGATCAAATTATGAACATCGACTTATATTATGAAATACTATTCTCTGATCGAGATTCTATATTTGTAAAACCATCTGAATTCTTCCATGAATAAATCCCGAGAGCAACAGCTGATGCGAACTTTCAGAAAAAGAGAAAATATTTGATTTGAGCACAACAAACACAAATAAACAGCTTTCTGTATTGCCATTGCCATATCTGCTGGATAGTACTTAAAAACTCTTAAGTCTTGAACAACGTAAATGTATCACTAAAGCCTTAATTATTTTCCTTTTGTCCCATAAATGCAATAAGTACTGTAAATTGATAGACGATAAAGGAGAATTCTAGTTAAATATTTTACGTTCATTGTTGCCTCCCTACTCAATTTCGGTTAATTCTTCAAGCAAAGTATTTATTCCTCTATGAGTAGCATCTCCCCTTCAAGAGTAAGCCACTTTTCGGAAGGGTTTCATCATCTAAGAAGCAAACAAAAAGACATAAGAGTTGTCTCTTTTTGTACCAATTCACCTTAATGCTTATATGCTGCAAACAGATGTATTTTGGCTGACAAACCTTAAGAGCGGCAGTTCCAGCATATTGTCGACTAATAGCATCTCCAGTGTTCGCCCATAACTGTTGGTAGATCTTCCGGCAATTTTCTGGTAAGTTTTCATCAGGAGCAAGAAGACCGAGCTTTCGACACTATAACATACAGGACAGGATTTTGTTACACTGTCAGAAGTCCGTCAAAATATAGCATTACGAGATTCCACTTAAGGTAGACGAATACTGAATGAAAATATTGGCGGGGCATTCAAACCATTATACCAGCTGAACAACCCAAAGGGCTATAAAACATATGGATAAGAAAAAAATTAATTTCACCGTTTTGTTTTCCTAAAAAACAATATTTTGTATTTCTACATACATTTTTACACATTCTCCATTTAAATTCATATCTCTAGCACATGAATGCACTTTGATTTCTGCAAATCATAAAAATCAATATAGGATATGGTGTCCCAACGACCTCACAAGGTTATGGGATAGACTAGACTAGACTACACTAGTTCCTAAATGGTTTATGGTTTACTACTGGAAACGGATGGAACAACAGACCGACGGAAGACTACTGTAACCAATGACCCCACATCGCTATCGGCGGGTGACCATAATTGAGATTTGACCAGCATTTCTGCTTTAGTATGCAGGTATTATATGGCTCTCCAGTTTTCCTTTAGTTGGATCAATGCCGGAGCCGGCTGGTCAATTGTTATCTCCTTGACTTTTGAAAATAAAGTTTTTTTTATTTATTTTCCCCACAACAATGCTACTGTTGATTATATTCGCATCTTGTATTCAATACGGTATTTGACTGTGTGAATATAAACTTAAATTTTTAACACGTTTATGATAACTGTTGGAATGTTTGTTTAAAGAGATAAACCACTCTCTTCAATGATACTTAAAACTTATTAACGCAGAGCCTTTTCATTTCAAGGTTCTGTGTTAATCAGTTTGTTTTAAGCAAAAATGGCAGAAAAACGGTGCAATTATACAACTTAATCATTTTCTTTAATAGATTCCCGCAGGTCCAAAGAAGACCGATATCAGGCTGCACGTATAGGCAGGTGATGCACATATGGCCTATTACACCTTTCTGTTTTATTTTGACAAGACCCAGCCTACTGCTACGACCTACCTGAGTTTCTAACACTATTCTAGCTATAGCAGTCTGTACAACATTGGTTCTGTCTAAGCAATCCACACAGTTGACACGAAAGACCCCTCTCTGAGCACATATCATCCCTTTGTCATCAACCCTACAGGAATGGTTTTAAGCATAAGACAAATTTCTAGACATATTCATCGTGTTAATGTCCGACAGTATGTGT
This sequence comes from Ctena decussata, assembly GCA_963989385.1. Lineage (NCBI taxonomy): Eukaryota > Metazoa > Mollusca > Bivalvia > Lucinida > Lucinidae > Ctena > Ctena decussata. The sequence goes on from OZ022498.1 coordinate 123,204,315, forward strand.
GACTGACGAGATGGAAGCGTCAGCATCAGAGCTTAATTTATGGTCGGTCAGAACTCCCAACCTCTTATTTTGAGTCCCACTGGAGGTGAGATTATGTCTTTACCTAATCAGTGCTTTATTGCACCGAGCCCATCACAAGCACTTTCCCATCGTCCTGATATGACTGAAATACTGTTGACAAGGACGTAAATTCGCCACCATGCCGATGAGCTGTAAACTGTATAAATATTTGAGCACTTTAACTGAGAACCATATGAAAGACTGGCGTTAGCTAAAAAAGTCATCGTCATAAAAACAGTCATTTCTTTAAACAGTTGTCTGTATTAACATTGTTATGTGATGAACAGACTGCAACTTACAGCTGAATGGATTTTTAAGTTTAATGCCCAGCATCCCATAAAAAGGACAGGCAAAGAGTGCAGACCCAGATTAGATGCAAAATAACGCAGCGTCTGATCAGGGTACACACTGTTTTCACGGTTTAAACTTCAAGCGTATGATTAAATATACTGATCGTGCTCTAAGTACAGCCTACAGGAAATAAAGGCCGCTTTTCCAATCCGAAGAAATGGAGTTATGTAGCTGAACCGATTTTTTGTACGTTTAAAACTTACCAACAGTATCTCATATGTTTGATTATATCTTTGACACCGTCTGTGAGCAGAGATACATTCTCAAATTTCATACCACGACTGAAAGAAATAGGAGAACCTATCAGCTGAATTTTCTTTTCGCGTTAGCCTATTCCAATAACAATGAAATAACTGAGCTAGGTGTTTCTGGCAACGTCAGAAAACACAGCATCAACAGCCCCGTCACTGTCTGTTCAAAAAAAAAAAAAAAAAAAAAAAAAAGAGAGGAAGCAGAGCGACAAAACGAATAATCGGCCCTATGAGCCATTAATATGACTAGATTTGGCAAGGACGGTGCCAACATTAATTGCGGTTTAGGTACGGTTTCTATTATCAACGATAGAGCGTTTCACACTCTTTTAAAATGTAAATTGTATGTTATTCCCCTTTCAAGCAGTAGAAAAAACATCTCTGTTTTTCTACCTTTTTAACGGGGTATAGCATTTTTTGACTTCCTGTTTGCGCCCCTGGACGAAGAAGCCCTTTCAAAAACGAGGTCTACTCTAACGCGAGATACTTTGCACCAGGGGGAGTTAGCTCCATTGACGGGAGGGAAACAGGGCAGAGTTGCTTTTTCAGAAAATGTACACATCGCCTTAGCAGTGGGAACTGGGAATTGTGTTTTTAGAGTAATGCGACGGTTCTTTTGACAAGAGGAAAATGCAGACAGAAAAAAAATGCTGCTGATGATATTTTGCGAACACCTCACAAAGCATTCGTTGGCATAACTAATGTTTTGTCCACATTCAGAGGCAAAAATATACCTAATAGAAATCGTTGATGCGTTCAAACACACCAGGCAACATTCACTGATGTTTGATTTAAAAATATTTTATTCAGAAACAGATGTGTTCATGGAAGGCTCTGACACAATTACAATTATTCATATCCTTATTATATAGATATTGTCCCAATATATGTTGTACATAGACATTTTCGAAATAAAATGTGTTTAAACCAATTACAACTACACGATCTGAAAATAAGCAAAATGTTTATGATTTAACTATACATAATGTTAAAACAAGAGCTTCGCAAGCGGCGCATAATACGCCCGTTTCAGTGTCATGAAGGAGTTAAAGAGTGAATAAGATTGTTTATAGAAGGATGGACAGGCAGACAAACAGGAGAAACAACTCTGTAATTAATGACTGCAATGTTATCAAAACATCTTACACATCTAATACTATTAGTATACCAGAAATCACCTCCAGGATGAAGCAGCTCAAAAGTTGAGAAATGCCAGAAAGTTGAGAAATGCCTAAGTCAAACAAGGGAGGTAATTCAAAAACTAAGAAAACAAGAGCATCATTCTTGGTTATAATACATGCCCTTGACAATACAAGTTTTGTTAAAATATTTCCAACGGTTAAGAAGTTACAGAGTAAAACGAAAATTGATGTAAGGGCAGATAATTCATAAGTAAGTAATCCAGAGTTGTGGTTCATGATCATGATACATTGCCCCATTATTATACAAATTCCTAAAAAGTTTCATTAAAATATTTCAAAGAGTTAAGGAGTTATGGAGTGAATGGGGAAATGGGGCTAGCAAAAAAAATAATCAAAGGGAAGTTACTCCAAAATTAAGGAAGGGGGAACAACCATTCTTATATGTGACATGCCGTCTTGTGATCATGCACACCGCTGCAAAGTTTCATCAAGATATTCCAAATGGTTACTAAGTTAATGAATGCACACGAAAATAGCCTACAAAATCTAATCAAAGGGATGCGACTCCAAAACGAAAAAAGGGAGAGTAATCATTGTCATGCGCGACACATCGTTGGACCCTCATACACTTTGTTATAAAGTTTCATCAAGATATCCCAAACGGTTATCTAGTTACGGGGCACACAAGACTGGTAGGGTAAAAAATAATAATAAAATAAAATAGTAATAAATAATCAAAGGGGCATAACTTGGAAAATAAGAAAGGGGGAGCCACCATTACTGTATGCGACACTTTGCTCCATCCTAATATATATGCGATTTTATGCGATTACAAAATTTCATGACGATATCTCAAACGGTTAATGAGATATGGTGCGCACAAGAATGTTGACGGACGGACGGACAGACGGACGGATGGACAGCGCCATGCCATAATACGTCCGTTTTTTTTTTTTCAAAACTACTGTTTTCATTTTATCAAAATGGTGAAGTTCATCAACCATATAAAATGCATATATATATATATATATATATAGGATCTGACATGAGTGGTCATTTCATATGAAATTTGTGAAACGAGCTTTTGGCGAGTTTCATAAATTTCATATGAAATGACCACTCATGTAAGATTCTGTTTATCACATGACCCTCTAAAATGGGATTTTAATGCCTTCAAATTGAACATTATTTTAATAAGAGAACGCATTGCTGACATGAACGTTGTCAGAGACGTTCTCAGTTAAGCTGGGCCATTAGCTATTATTTTTGTCCTTCGTATTACATTTCTTTAAATTACAAAATAACGGTCCTGTTTACCCTCTGACAAGTAACCCTCTGTCTAAAGAAGTAGATAAAAGTACCAAGACATGCATGCGTTTTGTTAGACATTTTTAACACTGGTTCGAATAATGATACCCTGGTTTAAAAGGCGACGTTTTTAAATGTCGCAATATTGCGGTTGTATAGATATGAACGCCGCACGGCTAAAAAAGATAAATCACTGCTTAAAATGGAGTTCCATTATTAAATTCAGGTGATTTCTTATATATTTCCCCGCTTAAACAATATCTAAAGGGTAGTTTTTGCTACGAAATGAGGCTGGGAACTAATGTCGCAAATTTGATGTAACCTACGTCACAGCGCTAAATTCGTGAAACATGTATTAACTAAAATGGCCCAGAATCTTAAAACTTACAAGATCACACGAAGAAATATGTGTTCCTTAATAGTTTATATCATTTGTGCAGATTTGGTCCATTTTGTATATTTTACTCGACTTCAAAGTACATTACCCCAGCATTTTTCTGTAAGAATGTAACCTACGTCACGGGCTTTTCTAAAAACTGAGCAAAGCAATCGATCTGAAACTCAGGTGAAAAATCCTGCCTAGTAACAGCTACAAGATGGTGTGCTTAGATTTCATGCACTGAAACATTTAATGGTATAAAAACGTTAAAAAGTGTGTACTGTAACCTACGTCACACGTAACCTACGTCACAACGTCACTAAGATCACGTTTTGAAAGCGTTGACGTCATTTGATTAAGCAGCGCTTCATAGAAAACCCCTTTCTTCCAGAAAAGCATAGAAAAAAAATTTAAATTGAAACCAGCCAAAATAATCAAATGTCAGTAGATTGGTAAAAGTGCAATGCTACGCATGTCAAAGAAATCGTATGCGGCATCGTTCTTCAACGTATCTAAATAACGTCATAAAATACGCCATTTTTTATTGTTAGGGTATGTCTCTAAACATGGTTGGTATTCCATAATCTTAAACTATTATCTGAAAATATTTTAAAGCTTTGAAGCAGATATCATGAGCATTATGGTCGTGATTTTTTCTTGAATTCTGGCATGGTTGTATATATGGCCATTTTTGTCCGCGAATGGCCCAGCTTAACTGAGTACGTCTCTGTCAATGACGTTACATGTACGCGCCAAAGTTTTATTATACGTGTGGTCATACGATTTTTATGACGCGACGTTATCCACCAAATAACAGCGACGCCATAATGATAAACAGCTTTAATGGTTTTTAAAGATATAGAAACTGTATTTGTGCTCGTAAAGGGCGAGAATACATACCAATACTCATGGAAGTCAAATGTAACGTAGGTAACATCTGAGGAATTATACTTGAGCACATTGTCAAGGAAGGCGTCTCCAATAGCCTTTTCTTTCCCTGTCAACTCTGCTAGCGTAACCACGGCAACAGACTTATAAATTCTCAGCTGTTCGTCAAAGTGTTTTTCAAATGCCTCGTACGTCTCATTTTCTCCTGGAAATAAACAGTGAATAAAATATTGGATAGGATGATGTGAGTTTTATGTCCCTTTCAAAAATAAGTCAGTCATATCAAGTAGAGGTGATGATAGAATTATAATAAACGGTTGAACGCAATCGAACCTCTTTTACAGTATGAAGATTTCCGCCGCCGGAGTGATTCGATATTCAGCGGGTTTAAGTGGTTCAAATCCTGGTCGAGTATAATTAAAAGCATAGTACCGTTAAAATTAAAATCTCAAAAAGTTCCTTCAAGAGCAGAGAATACATACAGAAGTAAGAACATGGACCAGACTACATAGTTTCGGCTAATAAAGCCTCGTCAGTGACCCTGACAATACCTGGTGACGAAACCAGAAAAAAGCTTGTCACTCAGCAGAAGACTGCATGGCCCAGTCTCAGAATAATCTGAACAGGCTTAATAAGTTTGTGTCTATGGTATCGGTGAGGCAGCTCATTTGAAATCCCCGAAAACACGTAGACTGAAGATAGGTGTGTGGATGTGTATGGTCAACTTTTTACTTTTCATCCATATCATGGTAATGTCTGGTTTTAAAGAAAGCTCAAATTGGCGGCCTAAGTTGAACCACCTAGGCCCGCTGGTACGCCAGGCAGATGCACTATAAAATAAACTATGTTGGTGGCAACAAGGTCATCAAAAATCGTGAACCGCTTTTTCCACATTTCCACATTTATGAAGTCTATTTTTTCACATTCTGTGAATTGATATACTTGTACCTTACTATATGCACTGAAATACATACAAGACCAATTAACTGTTCGAATATATTATCGTTATATCGTTTTTTTTTTTCGAGTGCCAGTGATGGGCACAGGATACACACAACAGAAAGACGAAATATCAAGAAACATGACTGCGCAAAGCCACCAGAATTTCAGTTGTTGTTGTTTCAATTTTGGTAACGATGTTCTCCAGGTAGACTAGAGCTTAAGATGGAAACAGCATATTAATATGTAATACGAAGAACTGTCATTGTCATGTAATGACAGATGTTTATATCATGTCGGCACACATCATCAGCGTTGCCGCAGTAATACCACAATCACGTGGCCACATAATGAACAGAGAACCACCTCTTCCGTGATACATTAACCTGATATGCTTTTTTTTCTAAGTATCTTTTTTGTAAAAATTACTTCCCAAAAAAATCCAATAGGAAAATCTGAAATGCCATACAATGTCATTAACACAGAAGAAGAGAGAGTTTGACACAAATTAGAGATGCTCCACAACAAATACAGCCTTACGACATATATTTGTAAACAGCGATGACTCAAGCTCAGCAATATCAGTTTCTGAAGATGCACTGATACACTTTCAGGGGACATAATATTTGCCAGTTTCCTTTCTGTCTCTTTACTCAATAAGAACAAATTCTTATCGAAAGACTATACCCATTCTGGAAAGGCTACATTGTCCATGGAAACAGAGAAAAATGTTGTTTCCCTTTCTAAACATGACAGAAAATCTGGGACCGAGTGCACAAAGGAGGAGTAAACTACGCCGGCGTGGCTTACGAACGTCGGCGCAACTAAGTCTGTACTACGACTGTATTTTAACCAAGTGCACGAGGCGATCTGTGAGTTTTGAAGCTATTTTACGACTAATTCTAACACAGTGCGCCTATAGAAGCAATGTAAAGTTTCCGTGTTTTATTCTGCAACAATTCACTGTTTAGGAGCGCGTGAGTCTTATTGCTGACGTCACTGGCAATACTGACGTAATTTTGTGACGTTTTTTAAGACGCTAGACGGTGTAACGTCGCTTTTTCTTTCTTAAAGTGCCATAAAATGTACATTTATATTAGATACAGTTTAGAAAATTAGCGGGAAAATGAACGCGCTGGCAAGATGGTTGGGAGAATTTGAATGAAAATAATAATTTTTCAGCCTTTATGAGTGTTAGAATCGAAATAGTTCAGCTCAAGCATTGAACTGTTGAGTAATAATTCACTGTTTGTCGGTCAGTTGTACGTAGATATATCACTCGCGCTCCGCGTTCGTGATATGATCTACGTTACAACTGACCGCCAAACAGTGAATTATTACTCAACAATTTACTGAACAATACAGCTGATCTATTTCTTAAGTTTACGACACGCTTCGGTTGTGCACACGGATTAAAATTCTGCGACAGTTTTACGACGGACGTACGGCGGGCGTAGGCTTAAGCTTGCTTTGTGCACTCGGCCCCTGGAGTGAGTACTTATTTACCTTACCTATACCAACAACATAATGGACCTTGACGAAGTTATACTGAAAAGCCAAAAGTGCTCCAAATGCCTTTATGTGTGCTCCTTGTTTAAAAATACTCAAATGGACCTTCTCTCCAGACGCAGATCATTTTGAGTGCCATCAATATTAAAATCGGCTGATGATCTGCAAGTCATGTCAGAATTGTGCTGTAATTTTCTGTATGATCTTAGATTCATTTATGTTCTGAAGGAAATCAATTCCAAAGAAACCCGATAATATGAAATGATATGTTTGGGTGGAGAAAGAAAGTTAGAAAAGAAAGCTTGGTTTTCAAATCCCAAAAAGTCTAACTTATCTGGTGCCCTTAGTTTTGCTAAAAAGTTCTGAAACTAGACAACGTCTCCCGACAAAAGAATTGTCTTGTCAGAGAGAAATAAGGTACATTAACCATGTGCCCGACAAGGACAGGTAAAGCGGTAAGTTATACCACAGAAGACACTTGTTACACCTGTGTGACTAGTTAGTTAACATGATAGTTGGGAGGATACTTCTGATTCTTGGACTAGTCTGGCTCTCAGGTAATTCTTTATATATGAGCGACGAGGGAAAAGGTGACTTACTCATGTGCTAGCAGCGAGGACTCAGATCAGCCTGCGCGTCCGCGCAGTCTGATCAGAGTCTTCCCTGCTCAGATCAACAATCAATTGATCCCAAAGAATCTCTAAATGGAAAATAGAGTTTAAATCTGTTATAATAGAGGACTCAGATCATGCGCATAAGAAACAAGCTGATCTGAGTCTTGCCTGTTCGCCAAGGCCAAAAAGCACAGCTGCTAGTGACACAGATCAAAATCACAACATCAGCTGAGGGCTTATCACATGTTTATAGGTGTCTCTGAAAGCTTAATTAATAAACTTGTCTCCTTAGCCATCTTGTTTCAGACTAGCACATGTCCCTTTTTGTTTCTATCACACTATTTTCTTAATCACTCTGATGATGTTCTGACTTTAAACATGTCCGTGATCACTAACACAAGTACTTAATCGAAATCGTTCAATCAAATGAAATGCGATATTAATTAAAGATTCAGTATGGATTAGTAACCTACACTGCTTTCAATAAGCTGTTAGAAATTCTCTGGTCATATTACATGTATTCATATTCTCTTCAATCTTTCTTGCCTCAACCATCTTTTGAAGAAGTTGGTGTCAGATATATAAAATAAATTATTTCTGTTCTGTTCTGGTATCAAAGCGGCTACCAAGTTATTTAACATTATTTTCCAACTTCTTCGAACAACGTGCTTACTTACTAACCCTTCAACCACTGGGAAAATGCTTTAAATGGAATTTAGTGTAAAATATAGACAATTAAAGTACAATTCACTTATGAACAGGTAGTTAAGTATATGAAATGTACATCTATCTGCTGATAAGATACTAACTACCAAACAATGAATTTGCCACGTAAAAAGGGACATCACGCTCGACACGAAACACAAAAGATGTGCAAGTATACTAAAAGAAAACTGCTCTAGACAATTCAGTAACACATACAGCTCCGTTTGCATTTACATTTTTCGGCATTCGATGCCATTTGATGCCAAATCAAAACTCTAAAAATTCAAACGTTGTGGATTTTGAAGCATCATACACTTTAACAAGAGTTCAAGAAGCCATTTTTCTAAACGTAAATTCAACAAGGCACCAACATTTTAAAGTAAATATTGACAGAGTAGATCAGCATTTGATTTGGGTTAATAAATCATCCCTTAATGGAGTCATATGTTTGGGTCTCAAAATTTTCATTTACCATCAGAACCCCATACCACTCATTTACACCGGTTTAATTTGAGCCGCGACACGAGAAAACCAACAATGAGGTTGTGCGCCCAGCGAAGACTCAGATCAGCCTGGGCATCCGCCTCTTTGTTAAGTGCTCAAAAAGCAGCTATGGGTTTAAGTTACCACCATGCGGACAGCGAAGACTATGATCAGACTGGGCGGATGCCCAGGCTGATCTGAGTCTGCGCTGTGCGCACAACCACATTGTTGGTTTTGTCGTGTCGCGGCTCATTTGTTTTCTTGTAACTTAAGATTTTTTCTTTTGCAAAATGAAACACCGCACGTAAATTAGAAAAATAATCATAACCTAGACGACATGTTATTCAATATTATTGTAAAAGGTTGTATATTTTGACATTTGATATGAACTAAACTAAATTCCTGACTCATTTTCTTTTATCCTATTTAATGTTATTCAAATCAATAAAAAGAATCGACCAAGATCGTTACCGCAAAATCGCAATGTCTACGAAAGCAACAGCAATCCAAACTGTGTAAACACTGACCAGACTGCTATCAGCAGATAGCAGTGTGATCATGGCTTACACTGTCTGCAATTCTGCAATTCATAAACGAGTCAATGATAGAATGATTATGCTCATGCAAGTTGGACTGCGGTAAGGATAAAGGGGTTCTCATACATACAGAAATTATTGGACTCAGGGCTCATGCACGCAAGAACGTTTTAGTTGGATTATTTTGAAAAAAGACGAATTAACCGATTACAGACAGACTTGAACTTTTTTTCAAACACAACAAAACAGTAGAGTACAATGTTTTTGTCAAGATTGACATTTCCATGTCTTGTTCAAACAGACAATGAAACGCAAAACAAATAATCTCAATTGTGTAAAACTTGCATGTTAAGCAGAGCTCCAGATAAGAGGGGGTATTGAGGATAATTCGATGAGACGGTTCTAATGATGGGTCACAAATGTTTTATGGAGAAATATCGATAATTATCCCTGAATTATCTCTGTAACCCCTTCTTATCTGGAGCACTGATGTTGATGTGAACTTTTTTGGGATAACGAGCAAACTTGGAATATCGAGGTATCCCAAAATTGATCGAGTAATCTCGAGATTGTCCGCTGGCGTAGATAACATATTACAATCGTGTTTGTATTGTTTCAAATAGCTATAGACTGCATATATTAAGCATATGGGAATATATTAATATTATGCCCATATATTTCCGTTAATTAAATCATTTTCATGTAATAGCAGAGCTGGTATACTTGATCTGTGGTTAGTTATGGCACTAAATGGCAAAATAAACAGTTTTTGTTATTGTTCTTTGACAAAGTTATGACACCGATGTTTTAATATGCTGCTAAATAAGTTAGATGGGAAACCTTTATCTTTTTAATTAGTTAATTGGCAGATTTATTACACCACTATTTTCATTCAAGTTGAGAGATAGAGTAATAACGTAACAGGTTTAGGTATATAAACACTTCTACAGCCTTGCTGTAGCCGGCTTTTATGGCGACACGGGTAGAGTGGAAGGCTCTTTCACGAAGTTAAGCAACGGAGATCACGGTTAGTACCTGGATGGCTGACTGGTTGCTTAACTTGGTGGACGACCTGGCTAATGCTACATTTTGTGGCAGCGGTGGGATGGGAGATGACAGGACCATCATCTCCGGACCCAGGTGTGCAGGAAAAGGCGTCCCTGGTTGCGTTGCATAGGCTCCGTCCTCGGGTCTGCTAAGTAAGCAGTTGGCGACTTGGGGATGAAGTCAAGAGAAGAGGGGGAGAAATGTAACAGGTTTAGGTATATAAACAGTTCTACAGCCTTGCTGTAGAAGCCCGCTTTTATGGCGACATAGGTAGAGTGGAAGGCTCTTTCAAGAAGTTAAGCAACGGAGATCGCGGCTAGTACCTGGATGGGTGAACGGTTGCTTGATTTGGTGGACAACCCAACTAACGCTACAATACAAAACAATTAAGTGGGGTCCCATAGTGCAGTGGCTGTAGGACAGTGGGGATTAAAGGTCCAATGTATCTTGGGCACAGCATATGCAAGGTGAAGCCCATTCCCCTCCTTTCACTGCCTAGTCCTTCTCTGTTTAGCCGTACGGCATAGCACAGTTGGTAGCACGTCCGACTCAAGAGCCTGAGGTCCCAGGTTCGATACCTAGTCTGGCCACATAATTTCATTTCTCCTCCCCATGATTCAAGAAAGGCTGTTGTCAGTTTAATGGGCAAAACGTTAAATGTAAAAGTACACGTTAACTGCTTAGGAGGTCTAAGCCTGCCCAGGAATAGTGTGGTAAGGTTAAATGACCATCCCGACATGACAATAACTGTTTACTGTGGACATAAAGCAACAAAACAACAACATTTCCTGATTCCAAAAAAATATTCCTGTTTTCTGCTTGGTTAACAGAGTTTTCCAGTCTGGCCCACCCCTGACTCAAACCCACAACCTGTTTCTCCATAATCAAGTGGCTCTAATCAACTTACCAGTCCACGTATAAAAACATACGTGCACCACTAAAATTAATTTTATTCAATGGACCGATAAACTTCATACAATGCTGCTAAATTACAGCTCCACCAATATTTTATCGATCCATCGATATTTGTCATTTGAAGGTGGACTGATAAAATTTACAGGTGCAGATCAATAAATTATAGGTGCACCCATAAAAGTATGGGTGGACCGATAAATATATACAACCAGGGATAATATCCATCCATCAATAAATCTTATAGATGCACAGTATTTTTATAGATTCAAATTGCATCTGCATTTTTGTCCATGCAATGTAATTTTATTGGTCAACCGATAAATTCTAAGTATCGGTGGACCAATAAAATGTAGGTGGACCTATAAATTAGCAGTCCACACATGAATTTTACAGGTCCTGTCCAATCCTGTCCTATCTGTCTTCACCACTGAATTGATTTCTATTGAACATGCTATAATTTAGATCCTTGAAAATAGATTCCAAAACTCAGTCATCCTTATTGACTCCCTCAGCTCAATACAGGCCTTGCAGTCAGGCAAATCAAAAACTAGTCTGTATAAAGTAAACAGAATCCTAAACTTTACTCAGCCTAGCTGCTACAGTAAATTTCAATATTTCTTTGAAATGGACCCCAGCCCACGCAGGAACTGCTGGTAATGAAATGGCAGATTATGGCAGATAATGCAGCAAAGGCAGGCAGCTACAACCACGGCATACATGACCATACCTGCTTGATCAGCAGGCCAGCACTTAGCCTACTTAGCTACCGGGTCTCCTCTTCAACAATTCATCCCAACTCCCCAAAAACAACTTCAAGCCCTATTTACCATATTTACCACCAGCAGTAGGACAGCATATATTCCAAAATCTATATCTTGGCCTTCTAAGCTTTCTGTCGCCATATCTTCTCCATACAAAGTAACACTAACAAACATTCTCAAATACTCATAACTATGCCTCTTCTCCCAAAATATTTGGACACGAATCAAATCTCTGTTAAGTATAACATTCATGCTAAGATTCTGAGCCCAATAAAAACCACCAGTTCCATCTGTCAAACTATAACCAGACTTTTCCTATGTCTTGTCATAATACCTCTCTCTATTGACAGTAGGGGGGAAAAATCAATGTGTATCTGGCCACCTTAAATACAGACCTAGAATAATTTCTCTAAAACTAACTAAACCGTAATAAGGTTCAATACTCTTACTACATTACCATAACCAAAAAAAAAATATTTTCTCCAACCGCTAGCCCACAATAAGAGTTCTGCTATGGTCATGCTATTCTCGAATAACTATCTCTCTTTTACCAAAATATTTGGACATCAACCAATTGTCTGTTAATAACAGCACTTTCTGTTAATAACAATAACAACACTTGTACTAAGATCATGAACCTTATAAAAGCTACCAGCTCGATCTGCCTGATTACAATTAGAATTTACCTACTGTCCCATAATATTTTCTCTTTACTGACAACAGGGATAAATTGAATGTGTATCCAGACACCTTAATATCACATTTCGACCAATATGTTTTGAAACTACTAAACCATAACAAGGTTTAGAACAGATACTACAATTCCAGGCCCTAAAAGAATCTCTTTCTCCAACTATTTTCTTCCAGTCAGAATTTAGCTACTGTCACCCTATAATTCTTCTAACAGTTTTTTAGGTAAAATTTTACCTGTGTCAGGCAATCTTAATTATACATGAGAACTACAATACTTGGACACTACCTAAACCATGATAAAGTACAGGGGATAAAACAGTGTTCTAGACACAAAAATCAGATCTCTTCCTACATAGCAGCCATTTCTCAGATTTTCACTATGGTCCTTTTTTCTATTACCCTTTCCACAGGAAAAAAGGGTAAACTTCCACTAGCATACCATGGTTCTTCTTTGCTATCTCTTTTCAGGGATGCATCTCTAATAGACAAACCTCTTCCTTATTCCATCATTTTTCTCTTTCTTATTTCACCCAACCCAGACAAGTTCACCATCCCCAGGAAACATTTAGCCTAATTATTGATATCTTAATAACTCCCCTTTGATACCTGACTTCTCACTTCCTGATATTCTGTTCACTTTCCAGTTGACCCCTCAACACCATTCAGCCTAGCTTTGTCACTAACCATGGGGGGGGGGGGGGGGGGGTAATACCAACTTGGCTACCTGTGCTTTCGACCAAGTCTGTACTATACAAAGTGGGGGGAGCAAATTCTTGGGTGCTAATTCTTCGGTTGCGAGCAAAGAAACTGTCCAGGTTCATGTGACGGTGTGATTGCGCCCAAGTGGACCTGTGCTGGGTCCAGTGCAGGTCTCAGGGGGAAATGGGGGGAGCAAATTCTTGAAAAAAAAAAAAAGGAAAAAAAAAATTCCCACACCCAAATGGACCTGTACACAGTTCAGCATAAATCACATCCCATGTGCACATTCCTCACGACCAACTGTAGGTTGGCCTTAGCAATACAATTCAGGGCTTCTGGAGATGCATGGCAATTTGTGGCACACTTCGAGCCCAGGTCTAGAGGAAAAAAAAGGGGAGCAAATGCTTGGGTGGGGAGCAAATTCCCTTATTAACTAATGGAGTGAGCAGTGGGGGATAAGAGATTGAGGGTGATCTGGAATGCGATTGTCCCATGTTTTTGTGGCCCTCATGTGTAATTGAGGTTGCCTGGGTTACATAGAATTGCGCCTTATGGTCTCAGAGGACCGTAGCTTAATTCTGTTGGGAGGGAGGTAGGCGGGGTAAAAATTCCTTTTGGGGTCTAGAACTGTAGCATTTGTTCTAAACCTTATCTTGGTTTAGTTGGTTCCATAATATATTGCATAATTAAAGTTTTAAGGGTCTTTATGTTCATGGGAATTTTGTTAGTGTTCCAATATTTTGGGAAATGGAGAATATTATTTGTGGTCAGGTGGACTGTAGCTAATTTCTTATTGCGGATTGTTCGGAGGCAAGGGCGGTTTCTTTTGGCTGTTTCTAGGGAGCAAATGTGTTTAACCTTATAATGGTTAGTTAGTTTCTAGGTAACTTAGCCTGGGTCTGAGATTAAGGAGGTTGGATACACATTAATTTTTTGGGAAATGGAGAATATTATTAATGGACAAGAAGTCCGTAGCTTATTTCTTATTGCGAATTATTGGGAGGGGATGGTGGTTTCTTATGGCTGTTTCTAGGGAGCAAATGTGTTGAACCTTATAATGGTTCAGTTAGTTTCCAGGTTACTAAGCCTGGGTGTGAGATTAAGGAGGTTGGATACACAATAATTTTTTGGGAAATGGAGAATATTATTAATGGACAAGAAGTCTGTAGCTTATTTCTTATTGCAAATTCTTGGGAGGGGATGGTTTCTTTTGGCTGTTTCTAGGGAGCAAATGTGTTGAACCTTATAATGGTTCAGTTAGTTTCCAGGTAACTAAGCCTGGGTGTGAGATTAAGGAGGTTGGATACACATTAATTTTTAGCTCATCTGTACGAATGCTATTGCACTACCCCCGGTGTCAGCGTCAGCGGCGGCAGCAGCATTAGCAAAATGTTGAAGTTTTACGTTTAAGTTTTTTAGTTGAAGGGCAAGGCGCTGTCAGGTGAGCTATCCTGTCCCGCTGACATGTCTTGTAGCCTTATTGTCAATAGACAAATGTTATTTATACAACAGTAGGGAAAGTTGGATTGTGGTCATACAGATGGGTTCTTGGGCTTTTACTGGATTGGGAGTTTTGTCATGAGCATTGTTCTTAGTAGGTGTCTGTGGATCCAGGGATTTTGGGACATGGGTTGGCTAGGTGGTTAGCAACAAGGGCTTGAATTAGAGAAAATTTGGGGGATTTTTTCCTTATTGTATTAGAATCTATCTACATGTATATCCTGGCAATGAAATTGATTTTGTCCAGGTATTCGAGGACTGCCTTCTGTATTGTATTTGCATGAATTGAAATGATTGCTATTAAACATGCTATAATTTGAATCCTTGAAAATAGGATCCCAAACTCAGTTATCCTTACTGACTCCCTTAGCTCAATACAGGCCTTGCAGTCAGGCAAATCAAAAACTTGTCCCAATTAAGTAAACAGAATCCTGAACCTTACTCAATCTAGCTGCTACAGCAAATATCAATATTTCAGTGAAATGGATTCCCGCCCATATAGGAACTGATGGTAGCAAAGGCAGGCAGCTATGACCATGGTACACACGACCATACCAAACCCTCAAAGATGGAAATTTATCCCCTAATAAATGAGGCAATAAACAAAAATTGCAAACACAATGGACTAATAGTAAAAGGCTCCAATTAAGTTTAATTTTTTTCAACCACTAGTAAAATCCAATGTGACATTTAAAGCCCTAATAGACATTTCGATATAGTCTATTCCTGTTTAAGACTAGGCCACTGTGTGCTGGGCTATTGCAATCAAACTTGGAATATTCTGTTACCGGTACATTTTGTCGACATTTAACATATAATGTAAAATTATAAACACATAGGATAGAATAAATAAATATCTCACATATTCCAAAATTGATTGCGAGCAAACTTGGAATATTCTGTTAAATTTTGTCAACATTTGACATAAAGTGTAAAATTATTAACAAATAGGCCAGAATCTATTGCATGACATTGTCATACAAGTTATGAGCTGTGGAAACTATGGAATGCCAAATATCTCACATATTCCAAAATTGATCACGAGCAAACTTGGAATATTCTCTTAAATTTGTTGACATTTGACATATGAGGTAAAGTAATTAACAAATATGCTGCAATTAACAGCATGACATTGTTGATACAAATTAAAGAGCTTTTAAATGCATTGAATCTCAAATATCTCACATATTCCAAAATTGATCGCGAGCAAAGTTGGAATATTCTGTTAAATTTGGTCAACTTTGGACAAATAATGTAAAATTATTAACAAATAGGCCAGAATCAGTGGCATGACATTGTTGATACAAGATAAGAGCAGTGGAAACTATTTAATGCCAAATATCTCACATATTCCAAAATTGATCGTAAGCAAACTTGGAATATTCTATCAAATTTTGTTGATATAGTCAAACATCAAACAAATATTGAACAAACATGCTGGAATAAATGGTATGACACCATTGATTTGAGTCATGGGTTTTCAGAATGTACAGAATGGCAAATATCTCACATATTCCAAAATTGATCGCGAGCAAACTTGGAATATACTGTTAAATTTTGCTGACATTGGACATATGAGGTAAACTCATTAACAAATATGCTGCAATTAACTGCATGCCATTGTTAACACAAGTAAAAGAGCTTTTGAATGTACAGAATCTTAAATATCTCACATATTCCAAAATTGATCGCGAGCAAACTGGAAAATATTCTCTTAAATTTGTTGACATTTGACGTATGAGGTAAAGTAGTTAACAAATATGCTGCAATTAACAGCATGACATAGTTGATACAAATTAAAGAGCTTTTGAATGCACTGAATCTCAAATATCTCACATATTCCAAAATTGATCGCGAGCAAACTTGGAATATTCTTTTAAATTTTGTCAACTTTGGACAAATAATGTAAAATTATTAATAAATAGGCCAGAACTATTGGCATGACATTGTTGATACAAGTTAAGAGCAGTGGAAACTATTTAATGCCAAATATCTCACATATTCCAAAATTGATCGTAAGCAAACTTGGAATATTCTATCAAATTTTGTTGATATTGCCAAACATCAAACAAATATTGAACAAACATTCTGAAATAAATGGTATGGCACCATTAATTTTAATCATGGGCTTTTGGAAGTACAGAATGGCAAATATCTCACATATTCCAAAATTGATCGCGAGCAAACTTGGAATATACTGTTGAATTTTGCTGACATTTGACACATGAAGTAAACTCATTAACAAATATGCTGCAATTAACTGCATGCCATTGTAAATACAAGTAAAAGTGCTGTTGAATGTACAGAATCTTAAATATCTCACATATTCCAAAACTGATTGCGAGCAAACTTGGAATATTCTGTTTAATTTTGTCAACATTTGACTTAAAGTGTAAAATTATTAACAAATAGGCCAGAATCTATTGCATGACATTGTCATACAAGTTATGAGCTGTGGAAACTATGGAATGCCAAATATCTCACATATTCCAAAACTGATCGCGAGCAAACTTGGAATATTCTCTTAAATTTGTTGACATTTGACATATGAGGTAAAGTAATTAACAAATATGCTGCAATTAACAGCATGACATTGTTGATACAAATTAAAGAGCTTTTAAATGCATTGAATCTCAAATATCTCACATATTCCAAAATTGATCGTAAGCAAACTTGGAATATTCTGTTAAATTTTGTCAACTTTGGACAAATAATGTAAAATTATTAACAAATAGGCCAGAACCAGTGGCATGACATTGTTGATACAAGATAAGAGCAGTGGAAACTATTTAATGCCAAATATCTCACATATTCCAAAATTGATCGTAAGCAAACTTGGAATATTCTATCAAATTTTGTTGATTTAGTCAAACATCAAACAAATATTGAACAAACATGCTGGAATAAATGGTATGACACCATTGATTTGCGTCATGGGTTTTCAGAATGTACAGAATGGCAAATATCTCACATATTCCAAAATTGATCGCGAGCAAACTTGGAATATATTGTTAAATTTTGCTGACATTGGACATATGAGGTTAACTCATTAACAAATATGCTGCAATTAACTGCATGCCATTGTTAATACAAGTAAAAGAGCTTTCGAATATACAGAATCTTAAATATCTCACATATTCCAAAATTGATCGCGAGCAAACTTGGAATATTCTGTTAAATTTTGTCAGCATTTGACATAAAGTGTAAAATTATTAACAAATAGGCCAGAATCAATTGCATGACATTGTCATACAAGTTATGAGCATTGGAAACTATGGAATGCCAAATATCTCGCATATTCCAAAACTGATCGCGAGCAAACTTGGAATATTCTCTTAAATTTGTTGACATTTGACATATGAGGTAAAGTCATTAACAAATATGCTGCAATTAACAGCATGACATTGTTGATACAAGTTAAGAGCAGTGGAAACTATTTAATGCCAAATATCTCACATATTCCAAAATTGATCGTAAGCAAACTTGGAATATACTATCAAATTTTGTTGATATAGTCAAACATCAAACAAATATTGAACAAACATGCTGAAATAAATGGTATAACACCACTGATTTGAGTCATGGGCTTTCAGAATGTACAGAATCTCAAATATCTCACATATTCCAAAATTGATCGCGAGCAAACTTGGAATATTCTGTTAAATTTTGTCAACATTTGACATAAAGTGTAAAATTATTAACAAATAGGCCAGAATCTATTGCATGACATTGTCATACAAGTTATGAGCTGTGGAAACTATGGAATGCCAAATATCTCACATATTCCAAAATTGATCGCGAGCAAACTTGGAATATTCTCTTAAATTTGTTGACATTTGACATATGAGGTAAAGTAATTAACAAATATGCTGCAATTAACAGCATGACATTGTTGATACAAATTAAAGAGCTTTTAAATGCATTGAATCTCAAATATCTCACATATTCCAAAATTGATCGCGAGCAAACTTGGAATATTCTGTTAAATTTTGTCAACTTTGGACAAATAATGTAAAATTATTAACAAATAGACCAGAACCAGTGGCATGACATTGTTGATACAAGTTAAGAGCAGTGGAAACTATTTAATGCCAAATATCTCACATATTCCAAAATTGATCGTAAGCAAACTTGGAATATTCTATCAAATTTTGTTGATATAGTCAAACATCAAACAAATATTGAACAAACATGATGGAATAAATGGTATGACACCATTGATTTGAGTCATGGGTTTTCAGAATGTACAGAATGGCAAATATCTCATATATTCCAAAATTGATCGCGAGCAAACTTGGAATATACTGTTAAATTTTGCTGACATTGGACATATGAGGTAAACTCATTAACAAATATGCTGCAATTAACTGCATGCCATTGTAAATACAAGTAAAAGAGCTTTTGAATGTACAGAATCTTAAATATCTCACATATTCCAAAATTG
Organism: Ctena decussata; assembly: GCA_963989385.1. Classification (NCBI taxonomy): domain Eukaryota; kingdom Metazoa; phylum Mollusca; class Bivalvia; order Lucinida; family Lucinidae; genus Ctena; species Ctena decussata. Next base: position 123,223,539 of record OZ022498.1, read on the forward strand.
ATCGCGAGCAAACTTGGAATATTCTGTTGAATTTTGGTTACATTTGACATATGATGTAAAATCATTAACTTATATGCTGCAATTAACAGCATGACATTGTCAATACAAGTAAAAGAGCTTTCAAATGTACAGAATCTCAAATAATTGAGTCATGGGCTTTCAGAATGTACAGAATCTCAAATATCTCATATATTCCAAAATTGATCGCGAGCGAACTTGGAATATTCTGTTGAATTTTGGTTACATTTGACATATGATGTAAAATCATTAACTTATATGCTGCAATTAACAGCATGACATTGTCAATACAAGTAAAAGAGCTTTCAAATGTACAGAATCTCAAATATCTCACATATCCCAAAATGGATCACAGGCAAACTTGGAATATTCTGTTAATTAGTCAACATTTGACTTACAGTGTAAAATTATTAACAAATATCACTAAACTAGATACAAAACCAATCTCTCTCTGTCTGTAAGCTTCTAATCAGAAATCTACTATGGCACTGCCTGTTGCAGTGGGATCGCACCCAAGTGGGCCTGTGCGCAGTTCCGTATAAATCACTTCCCATGCGCATAGCCCTCGCGTCCCACTGCTGACTTTAGCAATACAGCCTGGGGCTTTTAGAAGAGCATGGCATGAGGGGCTCTCTCTGGGCCGATGTCAGCATGCTTTCTATCTTCCCCAGGCTGTAAGCCTCCATCAGACTTCGCTTTGCTAGGTCTGATGGACCAAGCCCCCTGCCTTTGGCTGGGTCCAGGGCAGGGCAGGTATGAGAAAGAGAGAGAAAAAAAAAAAAGGTAGAAGTCGGGAGCAAATTCTTGGGTAGGGAGCAAATTCCCTTCTTTGCTAATACCGTGGGTTTGGGGGAGCATGGGGTTGGTGTTGATCTGGGTTATAACCGTCTCCGTCCTTGCGGCCATAACCTGTAACTGAGTTTATCTAGGTTTCAAGGGGCTGTCTGTGCCTGTTGGTCACCGGGGTGACAGTAGCTAAATTTTGTTTCTGGGAATGTAAGTGAAGTCAGGATCCCATTTAGGGCTTAAATCATTGGAATTTGGTCTAAACCTTATTTTGGTTTAGTAGTTTCCAAGGAATATTGCATATTTAGAATTTTAGGGATTTTTCTGGTCCTGGGAGTTTTTGGTAGAGTTCCACTTTTAGTAAGCTGAAGATTTTACTGCGGCAGCAGATGCACAGTAGCTATTACCTCGGTGGTAGTTGTTGTTGGGGGAGGGGGGTTTCTTTTGGATTTTTCTAGGGTGAAAATGTGTCGAACCTTATAATGGTTCAGTCCATTTCCAGGATACCTAGCCTGTTTGTAAATTTAAGGGGGGTTGTGGAACACATTATTTTTCGGCTAAAGTGAGGAGGAAATTGTACTGGGGCAACAGATGCACAGTAGCTATTTCCTCACTGGTAGTTATTGTGGTGGGAGGGGGGTTTCTTTTGGATATTTCTAGGGTGAAAATGTGTCGAACCTTATAATGGTTCAGTCCATTTCCAGGAAACCAAGCCTGTTTGTAAATTTAAGGGGGGTTGTGGAGCATATTATTTTTCGGCTAAAGTGAGGTGTAAATTTTACTGGGGCAACAGATGTACAGTAGCAGTAGCTATATCCTCACTGGTAGTTGTTGTGGGGGGAGGGGGGCTTCTTTTGGATATTTCTAGGGTGAAAATGTGTCGAACCTTATAATGGTTCAGTCCTTTTCCGGGATACCAAGCCTGTTTGTAAATTTAATGGGGGTTGTGGAACACTTTATTTTGGGGCTAAGGTGAGGAGGATTATTGATGAACAACAGGACTGTAGCTTATTTCTTATTGTGAGTTGTTGGGTTGGGGGAGATGTTGCTTTCTGTTGTTTCTAGGGAGCAAATATGTTGACTGTTGTAGTGATTCTCTTATTTTTCTGGTGACCAGGCTTGGTTATGGGATTAAGGTGATTGGATACACCTTAATTTTGGTAATTTTGTCATACAGAGGTAATTTGTACGACTAGGGTTCTAGTGTTTTGAGCCTTTTAATGGTTCAGTTATTTTCCAGGTGACCAGGCTTGTTTATGGGCTTAAGGGGCTTGGATACACCTCAGCAGCAATATAAAGAAATTTTGGGGGTGAATTTTCCTTTATGTGTTTGGTTCTACTTATATCCTGGCAATGATATTAGTTTTGTCCAGGTATTCGAAGACTGCCTTCTGTATTACACTTGCATGTTTCTTTGGGGGAGACAGGAGGAGTCTCAGGTCTATTGTGTGATATCCTAATTTAACTATGATGGATTCAAGGTCTCGCCTTTGCTGTGAGCTACACAGTCAAAGAAGATGTGATCGAGATCATCGGCTTCATTGCAGTGGGGACATAGGCCGGTCTGGTTGCCATAGTGGTGGCAGCCCAGGCTGCAGTGTCCTAACCTTAATCGGGAGTAGGTGGTATCAAAACATCTAATGGGACTATATACGTCACATTGCAGTTTTACCATTGGTTGGATGAAATGGTAGGTGCGGCCCTTGCTGCTACTGGTCCAGTGGGATTGCCATTTTTCAAATATTGCCTCATTTATTAGGGGGTAAACTTCCATTTTTGAGGGTTTGGTATGGTCATAACTACCAGTAGTCATAGCTGCCTTTGCCGCCCCATCGGCCATTTCGTTGCCGTCAATTCCTACATGGGCAGGGATCCATTCTATGGAAATGTTGAAATTTACAATGGTGGCTAGGTTGAGTAGGGATAGGATTTTGTATACCTTGTCGGGTCTTGATTTTGATTTGCCCGATAACAGGGCCTGTATGGAGCTAAGGGAGTCAGTAAGGATAACTGAATTTGGGATCCTGTTCTCCAGGATCCAGATGATGGCATGTTCAATGGCTATCAGCTCAGTGGTAAAAACCGCAAGGACGGGATTAAGTCTGATTTTGTGGACATGGTCCATCTCGGGGACAACAAAGGCTGCCCCTGCTGTTTTAGCTGTGGGGTCTTTACTTCCGTCTGTATAGATTTTAACTTTATTTGACATACAATGAACAATTTTAAACAGATAGGCTGAAAGTAATGGTATGACATCAACAGTTTGAGTCATGGGCTTTGGGAAGTAAACAATGCCAAATACCTCACATATTCCAAAACTGATCATGAGCAAACATGGAATTTCTGTTAAATTTTGTTGACTGATATGACATGTTATGTAAAACTATTAACAAATAGACTAGAATCAATAGCATTGATATTGTTGATACTTGTTAACAGCTTTCAAAAGTAGCAAATGCCAAATATCTCACAAATTCTAAAATTCATTATGAACAAACTTGGAATGTTCTATTAAATTTTGTAGATATTTCATACACAATGAAAATTTTTGAACAAATAGGCTGAAATAAATGGTATCACAACATTGATATGAGTCTATGGGCTTTGGGAAGTACAGAATGGCAAATATCTCAAATTTTCCAAACTTGATCGCGAGCAAACTTGGAATATCCTATTAAATTTTGTAGATATTTCTCTGGGTGGACTGATATTATCGCAGCACACATATTTTATAAGATTAGTGATTTTAACTCTCATAATTAGACCAACCAGGTTTTATTATCAGATGGAATAGACATCTGATTGGCTGTTCGATATTTAAAAGATCACCGCCAAAATCGGTCATGAAAAATTTATCATTGACAAATAATTTTATCATTGGACCTGAAAAATTTATCGATGGACTGATAAAATTGATCCATCCACTATGGTGTACCAAAAGGGTCAAAACTACCGATACCGGTCCACCTGTAAAAATATACAGGTGCACCGCTAAATTTTAGCGGTGCACCTGTAAATTTTAACGGTGGACCGATAAATTTTATCAGTCCACCGTTAATTTACAGGTCCACCGATATTTTATCGGTCCATCGATATTTTAGCATATATTGGTGGACCGATAAAATATACAGGTGCAGCGATAGAATTACAGGTGCACCTATAAAAGTATCGGTGGACCGATAAATTTTATCAGTCCACCGATAAATTTATAGGTCCACTGATAAAATTAGCGGTTCACGTATATATTTTTCATGACCCATTTTGGCGCTGATCTTACATCTAAAACAGCCAATCAGATGTCCTCTCTAGCTGATTTTAACGCCTAATTGGTCCAGCTGTATTGCTGCTCTTATAAAATGTACGAGCAGCGATAATATCAGTCCACCGCTGAGATTTATCAGTCCACCGATATCTTTACAGGTGCACCTGTAATTTTATCGATGCACCTGTAATTTTATGAATGCACCTAAAATTACAGGTGCACCTATAAGTTCTAAGTATCGGTGGACCAATAAAATATCGGTGGACCTGTAAATTAGCGGTGCACCGACAAAATTTATCGGTCCACCGCTAAAATTTACAGGTGCACCGCTAAAATTTAGCGGTGCACCTATACTTTATCATAGGTGGACCGATATCTGTAGTTTTGACACTTTTGGTACACCATAGTCCACTATGTGTGGACTGGTATCAGTAGTTTGGACTCTTTTGGTACACCATAGACACGCGTGGTCAACTAATTAAAGCAGTTTAATTATGAAGGAGGTCATAGGTTTGAATCCGGGATGGGCCAGATGGTGACTAGAAAACTCTGTTAACCCAGCAGCTAGTGAACAGCATCAGGGATGGATAAGGCAGTGAAAGGAGAGGGATGAGCTTCACCTTTTAAGATATAATGGACCTATGACCCCACTGCCTTACGGCCTCTGCACTGTGGGACCCAATTATTTTTGTTTTGTTTTATTATTATTTTTTTTTTTTAGTATTAATTCTAGATAGCTTAAATGAAAACAGTGGTGTGGTAAATCTTAAATGAAAACATTGGTGAACTAAACCTGTCAATTAACAATTAATCTGCCAATTAACTAAAATAGCATCATATTAAAACATCCTTGTCAAAAAACAACAACAAAAACCGTCTATATAGATCTAATAGATCTACAGATGAAATGAGCCATCTCCGCTATTGCCTGAAATTGTCTTAATTAACGGAAATATGGATATAATTTTAATAAATTCCCATAAACTTAATATTAATAACTAATAGATGCAGTCTTTAGCTATTTCAAACAATATAAACACGATTATAATATCTTAAAGTCCACGCCGTAATCGATGAAAAAAATCTCAAGATTGCTCGAGTAAACTTAGAATTCCAAGATTGACCGTGAGCAATCTCGAGATTTTTCAAATTCCAAGTTTGACGACAACAATGTTAAGAACAAAGTACAGTATGCGGTCAAATGTTAAAGATAATTTAAGTTGGTTTACTGTTGATTTGGTGGGTTGGTTGTTTTGGGTTTGAGTCAGTATTTCAGTGTATATCGAACAGTCTCTCCCGGAAACAGAGGGAGAAAGAGTTATGATAGGCAAAAGAAAAATATCCAAACAATCCCTACCCGCACCCGCTGCAAGCACTGAAGAATTTGCCCTACTATTATCCAAATAAGTAGGACGCTCCGGCGTTAACATGACGTTAACCAGCACCATCGCCCGACCCGACAACCCCCTTGAAGGTATATGGCAAATATGCTATAGGTAAGGTCACAACGGCACATATGCTATAGGTAAGGTCACAACGTATAAAGACAAAAGTCTGTTCTTATTCATTTCACTGTTAATTATTTAAAAATTAATACAGAGGACTGTCAGAGACACACGTATATTGATTAACTCCGTGGATATGACAAGCAAGGCATAAAATTTAAAGTCGGCAAGATAAAAAGAAGTCCTCATTAGCTCTGATGAGCTGCCGTCTACAGCTAGTATTAATAAGATTCAAACAGTCGCAGGCCTACGTAGCACAATGATTCTTGAATTAAAGGATAACCTTAAATTTAAGGTCGAAACTGTCACTCTGGGAAGATCTAGTTTTAAATCATATTGAATAACATAGAGTTAACGTGATTCTACTGACACTGTTCATGGAACTGTAATGAGAAAGGAAAAATCAAATGATTTTCTTTTGTAAACTTTTATTTACATATGAAATTTTCGACCTTAAATATAAGATCTTCCTTAAATTAAGTTTAACCTAGGCCCAGAGTCTCAATTTATGTGCTGTAGGGAATTGTCCGTGTAAACGCAGTTTTAGAATAAAAAAAAAGTGCTACTGAGTAACATTTCATAGCTGCATGCAAGATGAGCTCATCAACCGGAATCAAGTGTCTATAAGTAATCTACGATATAAACATGACATTCAAGGGTGATTATTTTTCTGTACTGCAAGTGTAATTATATCACATTTACCAGTTATGACTGTCTGACATATACAGGACACTAATATTCACATTTTCCGTCACAGAACAGCACTTTACATTTACTTTTGTCAGTTTACATTCATCAGCCTGGCCAAAAAGAATTAATAGAAAGGACAAGCTGTCCCTAACGAATCAATTAATGCAACGCCTGTCATAATTTTTATTTTATACTTGCAAGTACATCGAAGTTGGATAGCTAGAGCTTAGCCAATATAAATGAGCCGCGACACGACAAAACCAACAATGTGGTTGTGCGCCCAGCGCAGACTCAGATCAGCCTGGGCATCCGCCCAGTCTGATCAGAGTCTTCGCTGTCCGCATAGAGGTAGCTCAGACCCTTAGCTACCCTTTAAGTGTTTAGCAAAGACTCTAATCAGACAGGGCGGATGCGCAGGCTGATCTGAGTCTGCACTGGGCGCACAACCACATTGTTGGTTTTGTCGTGTCGCGGCTCAAATGTGATAAGTGAGCCGCGTGGCGATGATAGCCATCTGTTGGTGTGTTGCGACCGAATGAGAGCACTATTGATCTATATAACTCGTGCTCACTGCACGGACGTTGAAAACGGCTTGCGCAAAACCGAGTGGATACTTTCTGATACACTTAGATTGCCAACTGATACATTTAGCTTGCACCTTCAGTTTTCAACCGATTTTCAAATAAATGTCAAGATGTTATCAGCATATGACGTAATAGATCATGTTTTATTAGGGATATGATCATACTCTTTTTGCCATACATGTAGTTACAAACCCTGATCTGCCCAGCGACACGTCCTGTTGTCGCAACTTCTTCAGTTTTCAACTTATTGCATAAAATCCTCAACATATTTTTATCATCAAAACCGAAAACTTTCTGCCAGAGCTACAGTCCTTACTTATTCCCAGGAATTAAATCCTGCGGCTGCAACTACTTCAGGTATCAACCAATTTTTGTAAAACTTTCAATATATTGTTATCTTTATCTAGAGTGCTTCATATGGTATGAGGTTATGAACAGAAGCTTTCTGTTCAAATTATATTCCTCACTTATTCCAGTGATATAAATCTTCGGCTGCATTTCAACCGATTTTCTTTACCTTTTAAGATATTAAACGTATATTCATCTGAAGCGGGTCAAATTGTTACGGGGTCATGACAGGACCCATTCTGCCAGCGAGAGAGCCTTTGATCCGTATAGCATGCAACTTCTTCTTCTTCTTCTTCTTCTTCTTCCAATAACAGGACCGGGATCAACCTTGAACGTAATTGGTCCAGCGGGACAAGAGCATGGCGGATAAAAACAGTGTCCCAGAGAAGTTGATAAAACAACTGAAGTGACCACAACAACTCTTCCTTCATTTTTCAGCCAGTCTCAGGAATTATTCCCTTCATCTGAAGCGGGTCAAATGAATGGGTGCTTTCTGCAAAAGTGGTCTGTGCAATGCTAAAACAAGCCTGGGACGTAATGCATATGCGAGTTAAATGATAAACATTGTCAACTTTGATTCGGTTTTACACTTCTCTGCAAATGCCTTGTCGGTGATCTTCAGGCTTTGACAGGAAAAAGAAGTAGACAATCTTCTTCACTAGAAGAAATGTGTCGAAGAAATTAGTTTTTCAAAATCTATTGTCCAGTGTTAAATAAACCTAAATCAGCGCGGTCTCGACTTCAGACTAGGCAAACAAGAGGGCCATGAGGCCCTGAATCGCTCACCTGTGTATGGTGGCCATGTAGGTCATGTGACCTAGACCGCTTGATAAATTTTCGTTCCATCAGCCCCTGGAGGCTGTGTATGATATTTGGTTACAATTGGTCCTGTGGCTTTTGAGGAGACGTCTTAAATTGTCAAAATATAAGAGACATGGGATAGAGGTCAAAGGATGACCATGACCTCTTGTACCCGCAAATCTTCCATGTACTAACTAAGACGACTGTATATACCAATTTTTAGGCCAAAATCTTCTAAACTTGCCATGAACTCTTATGTTCTACCATTTTCCCATACTTGACCTTGCCTTGAAAAAGGTCAAGTCAGCCCAAGGTCATCAATTGAACAATCTTGATAGTACTCATGTACCTGATGCTTTATACCAAGTTTCAAGGCCATCGATCACTTGGTTCTTGAGAAGGAGATTTGTAATGGTTTTTGCCATATATGGGCATGGCGGCCAAGTCGGTCATGTGACCAAGACTGTTTGAACAAGTTTTCTTTCCCTCAGCCCCTAGAGGCTCTGTATGAAATTTGGTTACAAATGGCCTAGTGGCTTTTGAGCAGATGCGTGAAATTGTCACCATATAAGAGACCAGGGTCTAAGGTCAAACAATGACCTTGACCTCTTGTACATATAAATTTTCATGTACTTATTTAGATGACAGTATATGCCAATTTTCAGGTTTAAATCTTCAACAGTTTCCCAGAAATCGTATGTTCTAGCATTTTCCCATATAAAAGCTAAAAAAGCAAATTTTACCTTACCGTAAAAAAGGTCAAGGTCAACCCAAGGTCATAATTTGAACAATCTTGGTAGTACTTGCATACCTGATGCTTTATACCAAGTTTCAAGGCCATCGGCCTATTGGTTCTGGAGAAGATTTTTCTAGGTTTTTACCATATATGGGCATGGCGGCCATGTTGGTCATGTGACTCAGTCCGTTTGAACAAATTTTCGTTCCCCTGCCCCCCTAGAGGCTCGGTATGAAATTTGGTAACAATTGGCCTGATGGCTTTTGAGGAGATGTGTGAAATTGTCAAAATATGAGAGACCAGGGCACAGGTCAAACAATGACCTTGACCTCTTGTACATATAAATTTTCATGTACTCATTCAGATGACTGTATATACCAATTTTCAGATCTAAATCTTCAACAGTTTCCAAGAAATCTTATGTTCTTGCATTTTCCCATATAAAAGCTACAGAATGCAAATTTGACCTTACTGTAAAAAAGGTCAAGGTCAACCCAAGGTCATAATTTGAAATCTTGGTAGTACTCGCGTACCCAATGCTACAAACCAAGTTTCAAGGCCATCGGCCTATTGGTTCTGGAGAAGAAAATTTTTCTAGGTTTTTACCATATATGGGCGTGGCGGCCATGCTGGTCATGTGACCAGAACCGTTTGAACAAATTTTCATTCCTAAGTCCCCTAGAGGCTACATATGAAATTTGGTTACAATTGGCCCAGTGGTTTCAGAGGAGAAGTCGTTTGAAATTGTTGACGGACGGCGGACGGACGGCGGACGACGGACGCTGGAGCCTTACCATCCTATAAGCTCCCCCGGAGCCGCTGGCTCAGGTGAGCTAAAAAGTGCGAATAACCTACTCTGTATTGGAATTTTGAATTCTTGTGTGACATTAGTTGAAAAAAACTCATTTCATTTCACTATTTTTACTCTATTGGCATTGGTAATAGGGCTGGGACGGGTAGGGATTTTGTACCCGGATACCCGAGTCCCTATTGCCAGCGGGGTACCCGGGTACCCGTTACCATAGCATTTTGAGCATGTTTTGAGTATGTCCACAATTAGAAAATATACTTTTAGATCAAATGATAAGTAAAGTATCTGTCATTTGCTCACGTATGCTTGGGAATTGTATGAAAAAGTATAGAAACCTCCTTGTTGTACAAAAAATGGTTTGGCAACGGATGATTTTAATTTACACAAGTTAGTCAAGCTAAACTGTGCTCTATTTGCTTGGAATTATGTTGAAATAGCATATTTATACATTACATAACAATACGAATTCGGGTAACGGGTAGTAAAATCATACCCGGGTAATTGTTCTACCCGACCTGCACTCGGGTACCCGGGCACTCGTCCCAGTCCTAATTGATATTTGGATTACTTGCATAGATTACTTAGTACAGACACATTTCATGGTCAAAATAGCGCTGTAATTGATACGTTAATTACAGCCTTATTAACGCAGCCAAGGACTTCAACAAAAAAACACAGATGGTAAGAGTCTTAAGATAGCGATTGTCCACCTTAGACCTACTCTAAACAGTCGGGACACCGAAATCATTCTCGTTATGACAACTACCTTTTTTCAGTTGGTTTCAAGTATATATTTTGCCGTCATTTTTTAGCAAGGATGCAACTTCCTCGACGAATAGGTCAACTCTTAAAGGAAAGAATTTGAGTTGACGTCCATTAACAGTTGAAATAAAAATAAAATTGCCGAGTTACTTGCATTGAAAATGAATCCTGTCTGAAATCAATTTGTGCTAACTTACTGTAAATAACTTTTCATTACTTGAACATGCATTTTTCATCATGTTACCTTTAATTTGTCTAGTAAAATCACGTACCGATCCTATAACTAATCATGTCTAAAACGACTGCATTAAACTTTACGAAAAATAAATTGAAATCGTTTGTTTTTACACATCCGTAATGCGCACCATATAGTTGGACTGGCAAACAGTGTAGACCATGATCAGACTGCCGCTCACACAGGGCCAGGTATACGCGTAAGTTTACATTAAGGGTTAATGGAAAATGATGTTTTGATTTGAATATCGTCATTTGTATTCAGGACCAAGAACTTCAATCAGTCTTTACAACTGAGATCACCTTATATTTAAGGACAGAAATATTGTGTCAAGAAAACTAGCGTTTAATTAGAATTTTTTTCAAACTTGTGAAAACTAGCGTTTAATTAGAATTTTTTTTTCGAACTTGTGAAAACTAGCGTTTAATTAGTATGTTTTCTAACTTGTTTTGAGATTAATTGACTGAGAACATCCTAAACTAGTTCACTTGCTCGATATTTTTTAATTGTTATTAGTATACATTTTTCTAGAACGGATCATGTCAGATGTTTTGGAAGAACACATGACGGAAAGGTTAGCCTAGGCGGCAGAAACATTGCGAATCTGCGGTTTGCCGATGAGACAGACGCTCTAAATGAAGAAGAGCAGGAACTAGAAGCCTTAGTTGGAAGTCTCGACAAAACCTGCACAAGGTATAAGATGATCAGTGCCGAGAAGACCACATTAATGACAAACAGCGCAGATGGCATCCAGAGGGAGACCAAGGTAAAACGGCAGAAGCTGGGTACCGTAACAAGCTTCAAAGTTGTCTTAGATTATGGCTCAAACAGGAAGTTTTCTCAAGGATAGCACAAGCCACTTCGTCTCTTACCAAGCGGAAACCAATTTGGAGAGATAACAACATATCTCTTGGATCAAAGGTGAAACTTATGGGCTCCCTTGTCCTTTCCACATTTATATATGCCTGTGAATCGTGGACCTTGACAGCAGAGATAGAGAAAAGAACGCAGGCCTTTGAGACGAGATACTACCGAAGGTTACTGAACATTACGTACAAGGACCATATAACCAATGAGGAAGTTCGCAGAAAGATCCAAGCAGCCATTGGAGAATATGATAAACTCCTGACGCTGGTCAAGAAACGGAAACTAAGGTGGTTTGGCCACGTCTTAAGATCTTCTGGTTTAGCAAAGACGATTCTATAGGGCACAGTGAAAGGAAAAGGAAGAAGACAGAAGAAGAGGTGGAAGACAATATTAAAGAGTGGACAGGGATGGATTTTGCCAGCTCAGCTAGGGCAGCTGAAAACAGGACAAGGTGGAAAGGGATTGTTTTGAAGTCATCTATGGTGTCCCAACGACCTAGTAAGGTTACGGGATAGAATAGAAATAGAACAGAACAGTATACAAGTATAATACACGACTTTGAAATATCAGACCTTAGGGTGACCTTGACTTTAAGGAACGATTGTAATTCTATGCCCGGGTTATCATTCCTGTGCGAATCGTTATGAAATGCTTATCCAAGCTTTAAAAAACATTTATCGTAAAAGGAAAATGGTCTGTTTTTTTTTTTTTTTCTAGAAAAGAGAAGCACCATCTAAATGTAATAAATATAGTAAAACAAAAAACATGAAGAAGTACATACTTAAAGGGAAAACAATAGAAAGCGTTTGATATAAAAAAAACTATTTTCCCTTTCTAATTTGAAATAGCACAATAAAATGGGATACCTTACTAATCGTAACTGTCCTAAAATAGTAATACTTTGGTTTTACAATGCCGTAATGTGTACGATGCAATTGGCCGGCAAACAGTGTAGACCATGATCAGGATCTGGGTCTGTACTGTTTGCTCAGACCTATATGTTCCATTTTTTTAGAATTTTACGACAATTGCTTTAATTATTCACTCTTTTTTTTTTTTTTTTGGGGGGGGGGGGGTTTACGGTAATTACTGTAATTGTGTAGGGTGTCCTAATACTTACAACAGTGACAATATGTCATAATGACCACAGGATTTATGACCGTCCTCTTGTCTCGACATCATTAAGGTTAGTTGGTCAATTTGTAACAGATGATCACTAGATCTTATCTGACACTATTAACATATAATAGTCACTGAGTGTAATGCTACTCGTTACAACGCCAGTTTGGGTGTGCAGTTGAAACACTGATATCTTTAAATACCTTCTTATATCAAAGAATATAGTTTGGACACATTTCCTATTTCTGTTTGGACATATTTCCAATTCTGCTCTACATTTCAACTCCTGTTACCTCAAACTACTGGTATCTCAGTTTAATGTCTGCTCCCCAGAAAATTTACTTTCTGACATAAGTAGTATGGAATGAATTAGAACTTCGAGATATCGAGAGTTGACTGTATTGCTATCATGTCACGTGTCCCATTGACGCTATGCTATAAAGGATCACAGGATAAATTAGCATTCTTATATTCATTTGTAGTTGAGTCCGTGCATTTTCGCTGACTGATCCGGAGGACCACATGCAACACTGAAGGATATATCACAATTATTATCTTCGACTGAAACGTGCTAAAGTTTGCTTATCACCGTTAGAACGAAAATCTATTCGATTTCAAAGCAGGTACCTGTAACTTGGTTTGCGTACAACGTTACTGAAATGTTCTGACTTTGATAGCAATTCTTTGCTTCCATACAACTAACATGTGATGTGGATGACAATAAACAATGCACATATCAAACACTTAAATATGAAAAATGATTGTTCAAATCTACTTTACCCGAAGGCACAATTTTGACAGGCGTTTTGCGGAAATGATATGTTATATAAAACAATATATATGGCAGACATTTGTGCCAACTCCACTGCGGAGGGACAGATACAACTTGCCCTACCAGAAGATACAGCTTTCAAACACAGGCTGCGGACAAATATGAATGACCAGAAAAAAATCCAATTATATTGCATAATACTGATTTATAAGACTGGCTTATAAGACAGGCTTATCATACCGGCATGCGTCTTAGCAGAGTTTGACTTTCACTCTTTTGGATTATTTTGGCTTTTTGTAGGTTCGTGCTGCATCGGTCATGCATTTCCTTCCTGAAGGCCTTGCCTGTCTCGTTTCTCGAGACACAGGCCTACGGAAATAGGTGGCTCGGTGGGTGGGGGGCGCTGGGCTCACCAATAAATGCGCAGGCGTCCCTTACCTGGTGTCTGTATAGCTACTGCGTTGCGCAGAATGCGCCAGTAAGTGTGGCTCGGAGAGGGCTGCTCGTTGCCAGCCGAGACCTGGCAATCACCTTATTTCTTTCATTTTTTTTTTTTTTTTTTTTTGGATTTAGCGACACTGAGGAAGTATAAGACATAAACGAGCGCGTCTGTCGCACTAAACTAGGCACAGTTACGTTCATGTATATAAATATAAAAGGGAAAATAATGGAAACCATGGCACCACTTCTATACACAGTCTATGATCGTAGTCTGCACTGTTTCTACATGAATTAAAGAAAAACATTACTTGAGACTTATACGGTAACTGTTAAGTTAAGATTTTTTTGTGTTATTCTCAGCGTTGCTTGTTGGAAGTTCAGATTTGTTGTAATGAGATACATTTCTTTGTGAATACATATCCGCTGGGCGTTTGTCTGTCAAGTAGGTCAGTGACTTAAAATATCGTTATAACAAAATAAATCATGTCAGGGCTTCTATAGCATGAAGCCCAACGTTCAACTTGGGTAACTCATTTCCTATGCAATGTCTTTTGTTGGCAACATCAAGCTGTCAAACTTGTAGAGCTAGATCAGATACCATCATACTTCTAAGTCTTGGGAAAGACGGGTACGAGCAAACAGTGCAGAACCACATCACTGCTCGTAAAGAGCAGTCTGATCAGGGTCTACACTGTTTGCTTTTTAATTGCATCTCTTGGATGCATTAATGCATTGTAAAATCGTTGGAAAATGGAAAAAATGGAATATTGTTCCATTTAAAGGACAGTTAAGGTAATTATTTTAGATGTCCCAATGATTAGATTTTTTAAATAAAAAATACAAATAATAAGGTGATATTTAAACTGCAGCCTATAAAAATGTATCTTCTCGAATATGCAAATTTTGCATTCGCAGACCAGTTTGGTCACAGTATGTTTACTGACTCAAAAGCATATGTGAGATTGATATGGTATACCCAGTGAACAAGCTGAGTAGACGCGTAAATGCTTGGCGACTGGTTTCCGTACATGACTATAGGTACATTTTGTCAAAATGCGATTTACAGTAATAAGGTATTTTATTTCATAAATTGTGTAGCCAACTTCTTACATTTCATTTATTGGGCACCAGAAGTTCATACAAGGTCAAAGTCGAAGGGCGAAAAAAAAAAACACACACACAAACAAACACCTAAAAGTTCAAAGTTCTGCCAAGTGGCTGCTTTGCCATACTCAACTTGCCATAGGTTTGTTTCCATATGAGAGTTTAAAGTCCCATCAACAGTTTTTCAGACACTCAATAACTAGTCAGGGTACTGCTGAAACAACATAAGGACTTTCTATATTTCAAGTATGCAATGCCCATGCAATTTCAAGTATGCAATGCCCATGCACAAAACTACGTGCAATTACAATTACGTACGAACCAGACTAAATGGACCTGCAATAACGAACAAAACAAGTTTTTAAATAAAACTGTTCCGCGCTAGCTTTCGCGTTGTTGTCTCATTTTACTGTTTCACGACCATTCCAGAATGATAGTTAAATGTAAACAGGTGACCATTGACTTGCTTAAAGCTGCTGCATCCACTGTGTGTCAAGAAAGACATGTTATACTCAAGATACTGGACGTCCCCGAGGTTATAAAGCTTTTTTCGTGCTCAACTCAGCTGAGCATGAAATTTTCTCTGCTGATAAATATGAAAATGCCAACATTAGTTGGCATTTTCATATTCATGAGCAGAGAAAATATAGCTATACTGAGCATGAAAAGAACAGTACTTATCAGTAATTTTGCTATTTATTAGCAGGTAAAATTTCATGCTCAACTCAGCTGAGCATGAAAAAAAGTTTCATAACGTGGGGGCCGGGGCAGCTGCATGTAGGACAACAGAGGCACTTTCCTTGTTTTCTTTTTGCCGCTCTTACAACTGAGCTCGAAAAACTTTTGGAAAACATTTCTGCCATATCTTCAATGTTTGTGTGTTTTGTGATGACCGGTTATACTTTTTCACTAAGCATTGCTATATTACTGACACCCCTTTACATGATTTTTCATTTCTGTATTTTTCAGATGAGGCCGACTGGGGCTACGTTGGAGAGAAAGGTATTGAATCTTCTATTCTCATTTTTCTGATGCGCGCCTTGCTACCAAAGAATCTATACTCGAGATAGTGTACAATTGCAGCTGCTGTTAAGTGCCGTGTGGCGGCCGTGAAATGTTACTACGTAAATTATCAAAGGACAGATCATAATTGAGCCGCGACACGAGAAAACCAACAAAGTGGCATTGCGTCACACAAAGACTAGGACCAGCCTGGGCATTTACCCAGTCTGATCAAAGTTTTTGCTCTGCGTTTAAAGAATAGCTAAATGTTTCAGCTAGCTCCAAGCGCACAGCAAAGACTCAGATCAGACTGGGCGGATGCCCAGGCTGATCTGAGTTTTCGCTGAGCGCACATGCCACTTTGTTGGTTTTGTCGTGTAAGTGCTCATATGTTTTCTGCTCCATTGGGATCACTGGGCTGATTCTGAGTCAGTTTGAAAAAAAGAGTTCTCCTGAAGCCGAATCTGGAGCTAGGGGCCTTACCAGTGTTGCAACAAACATTAATGCATAACGCAGCTTACTTCTTTTTTTAAATATTTCGTGTACATTTGAATTGTCACCTTTTTCTGCTTAAGGCAATAAAAGATCTGTCAATTTTCTCACTCGAATAATGAACATTTATATCGAACCCTGATCAATTATTGAAATGACAGTTTTTGGCAGAAACAGCAAAATTTAGAAGTGATACTACAAGGAAATAAACGCGTGGGAGCATTCAAACATGTAAAACATAAAAGAGAAAATGTGTACATGCCACTATGAGATATTTGGATATAGCAGTTCTAACTGGAATCCTTTTATTATTTTTTATTTTTCTTATCCTGGATTTGATACCTTGGCCAAATAGTCAACAAGGTAAGGCTAGAAGAAACTTTTACAGCTCGTACTGAGTCCTTGTGCTACAGCCGGAAAGAAATAGGCAAGTCATGTTTCTCCTAGTGATGTAGATAGCGTCTGAATAAGTTCTAAAATGCATTTTTTGGAAGTAAAATATATGCTATAAAACAGACTCTAATTTAATCTTTTCCTGACAAGTAATGTGCAAAATTTGTTCATGAAACATGCCACACCAGCTCAAGATGAACTCAGTGATCCCGAAAGACTTTGCACTATGATGAAGTACAGAGAGACGTTTTTGCGGCCCTATCAGCTATTGATGTGAAAATGCCGGGCAAATCAGCGTCAAGGTTACCCAATACTACACCAAACTTAGCCCGGATTTGCTTGTAGGTGAATAAGAGCGGGCTGTTTCGGTGGTTTTTATTCGAGTTCTGAATTATTTTTTCTTATCATTAATAACCAAAATAATGGGAAATCTACAACCTAAGGTGGGGGGGGGGGGGGAACTCCTTTCATTCTTTCCGCCTAAGTTAACTCTTAAATGACAGAATTTGCTCCTATAGTGGCAAATTCTTCCCTTTACGAGTAAATCCCATTTTAAATGGCTTTTGTCGTCCACGGAATCAAACAGGAAGTCACCAAAGTTGTTTCTATGTGTAAAAAAACTAATGGAAAACATAGCGCTGTAACAGTACACCTTAACGACTATTGCAACTTACTCTCCTATATTTTAGCAACAGCCTATTCTGCGTCTCCACTAATATGTCAATTACTGAAATCCCATATAAATAGCTTGGTTAATAACCGTCCTATGTCAAAGTGCATATGCTCTTTGCATAAGGTGAAACTTTGAGTTTACTTCTATAAATCAACGTATGTCATCCTGGTTATTGATAATGTATTTTAAGATGTCTGACGTCTATTTTAAGGGGCATGATTTATTTTAAGGGGCATGATTTATTTTAAGACACGTCTTAAACTCATGAATCAGGTTCATGAATTACAAAGATTGTAACATATGGGCTCAGAATTTCATGTTTTGGCGACACGAACTTTTTAACCTTTCACAAGGCGGTAAAAATAGTTATCTGTGGCATATCATGCTACAATACTAAATATATATTACAGTTTTTAAACTGAAAGCGTGAACACTAACTCTATCTTCAATTCATGTCGACGTCTCTAACTTCAGATGTTAACAGATACTGACTGGCACCGCATGAAAAGGTGACCTACAGCTGTGTGACGACCTAAAGGGAACAACTTTCGAGATTTCTTGGTGGCTTCACTGGGGGATGAAGCCCCTTAAAAAGGGGCCGGGCAGGCACCAAGGTTGAACCAATCTTGAATCAACATTGATTCAACGTCACGACGTTGAATCAATGTTGATTCAAGATTGATCAACCTGGTGTGCCCAGTGGGGGTCTGCTATTGAAGGAATGCATTTGTTGCCAGAAAAAAACAAAACAACAAATTATTTCTTTTAAACGCTGACTCCCACTGACAAGGCAGTCAGATAAGAAACTGACAAACTGATAAGAGTTACTTTCCCTGAAAGTGTACCCATTCAGCTTAACCCTTATTATACTGAACCAAAAAAAGAAACGTTACGTACATTTTGATTTTCTGTCCCTGCAACTTCAAATGAACTGGCGTGAACAAAAATTGAGATTGGTAATGAATGAAACCATAATAGTGACTTCGTTAGCCTTGGATAAATTTTGAAATTGGAATGAATTGTTCCTGGAAAAAGTGGTCTGAATATTGATGTAACGTTTCTTTTTTTGTTCAGTATATGTTGACCACACCAAGGTGTGAACTTAGCTAGACAATTTCAGAATGTAAGCATGATACTAAATGGTTTTCAGAACTTAAATGATATTGAAAAAGTATCTTTTATTTTAGCTAATCCTTCCATAGTCAAGATAAGTGCCAAAACCTGTTATTTGATTTTAAACAAAAGGCGTAGTCTGCTGTACAGTTGATGTAAATATGTATATTGTGTACCATATTTTTTATAAGTGTCCATTTAAATGTAAAAAGCTGTCTGTTATTTACAATACTAACTGCTGTTTTGCCCCGGTGGTGCGGTTGATACCCAATGCTGAGTCCATGATCGGGTCCATGCTGTTTGGACATTGGCTCCGCCACGTGTTCCCTGTTATCATGGACTCAGCGTGGGGTATCAGGGAGGATTTACTACTGGGACAGTATACATTTCAACGGACACGATTATCTCTTTTACTGCAGATTAAAGTTGCAGTTTCATTTTATCTGTTGCTCTGGTCCCTGTGCTGCATTTGATATCCCATGCCGTGTCCGGATCCGGCAACATGCTGTGTGAACATTGGTTCCACCGCGTGTTCCCGGTTATCCGGACTCGGCATGGGGTATCAAGGGAAGGTAGCGCATGCAGGGCACTAATTTATGGTACGTTTTAGAGTGATAATGGCTCATAGATAATGCGTGTCGCTTTTTTATCATACTAATTGCTGTTTTGTCCCAGTACTGCATTTAATACTCCAGGCTGAGTCTGGAAGCGTAGACTTGCTGGTTGGATAACCGCCTTCCTTGGCTCAGTGTGGGGTATTTAGGGGATGTAGTGCTGGTGCAGGACACAAGAACAGACACATTTTAGAGCGGTCGTCTCTCATAGCTCAATATTGAGTCGCAATTTTACATCTTATATCGATTTTTTTTAACTGTGTTTATGTACATGTAAAATTGGTGAGACGTTAATAAAATTATCTTATCTTATCTCATCTTACTTCGGCATGTCGCAATTTTAACATTTCGCGAGTGGTTTACCCAGTCACATGTACATGTACTTAACTCTGTGTTCTTGTTGTTCATAACAACATTATCTATTTCAGCACCAGTACACTGGGACGAACTGTTCCCCGAAGCCTGTTCTGGTCGCTCTCAGTCACCTATAGACATCAACACCAGTCAATCTGTCTACAACCCACAACTCAAAGATATCGTTGTCTTCTATGACCCTCCAAAGCCCGATTCCAAGTTCTTTGTACATAACAACGGACATGCTGGTATGTTGTACAGCTCAAGAACGTAGCTGCCTATATGCAAATACGCAGTTGCGTATTGAAATTTTGTCAGACAAAATTTTGATACGCAGCTGCGTATTGGCGATTTTTATGGTTGGTAAATTGGACAAGTATAATAATAAACTGCTGTTGCTAAGCCCGGCAGCTCAACCTCATTACAACACTTCTCCTTTGTAACGTCATGTTGCATATAATGATATCATGATATGGCTACCATGTAGACTTTTATTATAGGAATGAATTTTATTTTTGTGAATGTTAAACGCCGGTGAATCACTCACAAACTGAATAAAGAAGGGCTTTATGTTAAGTTTGGGAGTGATTCGCCGACGTTTACACATCCATAAAATCCACAAAAATATAATTCATTTCTTATAATTCCAACTCGGTCATTTTTATCTTAAAAATGTCAGCTTTACCGAGTTTTTTAGAAACTGCCGCAAAGAAAATAGTCCAAGTAGTTCCCAGTTTCCGGTTTAAGGGATTTATTGATGTACGTTCTTGACCAATCAAATTGCGCTAAATTAGCAAAAGAAAGTTGAATTGGAATTATAAAAAAATATAGTATTATAATAGAAACCGACTCGAAAATTATGCAGGATGTATAGTCTGCCCCTTTCAATTACAAATATCTTCGTTTCTCCAAAAGTATCAAGAAAAGTTCGATTTCTGAATGGTCAAAAACCTTTTGTTTTCCTTTTTGGCTGTGTCTTTACGTCTTTTATCAGCATTCAATTACAATTACTTGTAAAATGCAAAATGTAGCATAGAGCCAAAAACATTTATATTGCTGGTTTAGACAATAGCCGGACTTCGTTTTTACGAAACACGTTTTAACACGTTCCGTCTGTTTCCAGTTCAAGTTGACACACTGGGTGAATTCTACGTTAGTAATGGCGGTCTTCCGAATATCTACAGCACCGCTCAGTTCCATTTCCACTGGGGCCACAAGAGCCATCATGGATCAGAACACACCGTGGATGGTAAAGCCGCTCCGATTGAGGTAAAGTCTTGTTTCTATCTTTAGAAACCAGAAGCGACTTATTTTCTTAACGCGTCCCTCCTCCCATTCCCCTCCCCATCCCTAGTCTCCATTAAAAAATAAATAAAATAAAACAAAAATAGTATTGCGATCATCTTATTTTCTTAATGCGTCCCTCCTCCCATTCCCCTCCCCATCCTTCGTCTCCATTAAAAAATAAATAAAATAAAACAAAAATAGTATTGCGATCATCTCTTTAGGAAAGAGAGAACTGGTTGATTTGCTTTTTATTACTAGTTATGAATAAACATAAAATATAACAGACTGTTTGTTTCAGTTGGTCCCATTCCTCGGCTGTGATCTGTGAATGTGGTTCTCAATGCTACTTTTAGACTTCCAACAGCTGTTTTGTTAGTCACATAACTGACGGTGAAAGAAACAAGAAGTATGCAGTGATAACGCTAAAGCAATCTCTTATAGGCTATGACAAATAAATAGCAATATTTGCTTCAGCACGTTCGATCTGAAAATAATCAAACCATTTCTTCTGATTTTCAGATGCACATAGTAAACTGGAACTCCGACAGGTTTTCCTCTATAGCAGAAGCTGCAACAGAACCGGAAGGACTCGCCGTTCTTGGTATACTCTTTGAGGTATAAAATTCATACATCCTATTTACACGAGAAAACTCTGCTGGCTTTCATTTAACGAATATGGCCCGATCACAGGCTACAAAAATATTTGATTGTTCTTATTCATGAAATATCAATCTCGAATTCAACAGCAATCTAGTAAATGATCCTTTTGAGGGGTTGCTTTTACAAGCTTAAGAGCTTCCATCCAGATCCTGTTGGTTATTCAGATTAATTGTATGGTAAATACGGACAGTAACATGGTTCCTTTATATGTCAGCTGTTTGGAATTAAAACAAAAATAACTAGGCAAACAGTGAAAATCCTGATGAAACAGCTCATTTTGAGCCGTCTCATCAGGATTTTCACTGTTTGCAATGGCATGTTCGAATTTACCCGCTGTACGATGTTACCTTACTCTACCCGAGCTGGTATGGCCCATGAAATCATACATTGAGTTTTACTCTTATGAATGTGTTTATTGCTGTCAATGGTCAATCCTTTTAAAATTTATTACAGTCATAATCTCTTATGTTGATAGTTGTGCATTTTTACTACAGGTGGGTTTACCTGACAACCCATGTTGTTGCACTATATATATATGTGTCACACAACATGTGTTACCGTGTTAAGATCCCAAAACATATACTGCATGACACAACTCATCGTCTGAACAAAATGGCTGCATGACACATGCAGTATGCAAAATTTGTCCCCGAGTAAACCCACCTTAACGAAACTAAATAAGTCTTTTTAACACTCTTTTGGGCTTTTTAAATTATGCCGGTGTCTTTACTTGTGCACTATAGTTTTTATTGAAAGAACCTCTGTTTGGGTGTACATAACGTAATCTAACCCGATCTCTAACTATTCTTACTTCTCCAATACGCTTTGAATGATGATAACGTAAAAGTTAGACTCCTTTCTATACAATATTATACAATTATTGACCTTTGTTGAGGTGAATATGCAGTTTTATTGACCTGCAAACATAATATTGACCGACGCAAAGCGGAGGTCAATATGTTATGTTTGCAGGTCAATAAAACTACATATTCACCGAAATAAAGGTCAACAATTGTTTTATTATATAATTCTAAATTCAGTTATTATATTATTATTAATTAATTAATTAATTAATTATTATATAATTCTAAATTACAGTATGCTTTTTTCTGGTTTCGTCACCAGATATTGTCAGGGTCACTGACGAGGCTTTGTTAGCCGAAACTACGTAGTCTGGCCCATGTTCCTACTTCTGTATGTATTCTCTGCTCTTGAAGGAACTTTTTAAGATTTTTATCTTTAGATATTTATGATGGTACTACATGGTATTATCTCGCGACGTTACGCCATTAACATCAACGTAAATCAGACGTTACGTCACGAAAATACAATAACGTCAGCATAAAAGTAATATTCACTGACAGGCCGGTGAATATTTAGAGGTTATTATATGTGTGATATTGATCGGCACGTGACGTCAAAGCAGCCAATGAAATTGCGTGTTACATCTTGGTCATATAATAAATACGCCTATCTTATTATTGAGCCCGTCCAGATAGAAATCGACCTTATGACACGCGACGTGAAACTGAGATAAATGACGTCAAAGTTTGACGTTACGTCAGAAGATTTTTCCGCTGTTTCACACGGCATGTGATTGAACGTTAATATGAATCTTAATTGTGTGGGAAACCACCGTAGCCGCATATTTGTTGCCAGGAATCCAGAAATATGATTCTTTGGAGCATTATGCATCACCAAAAGTGCAGTTTGCGTTTATAACCGAATTTAATGAATTGAAAAAACCTTTTATTCGCAGATGCGTAAAAAAGGTTCAGACTTGCGACAGTTCTGGTCCCGTTTTAGTTCATGTTCATAAATTTTCAGCTTTGATCTAGAGAAAATAATTTTCAATCTTGGATAATAATAATAATAATAATAATAATAATAATAACAGTAATAACTATATTATTAATATCAAAAGTAAAATCCCGAACGGAAAAAAATCCAAGCCATTTGCTTTGTTTAGGTATAGGCCTACAAATATCGTCAGCGTATTCATGCATTCACTGACATTGTTAACATTTTTTCAGTCTAAACTGCAAGACAACAAACAAAATGTATGAAAAATCTTGTGAAAAAGCAATTTCAATTTTTCATGCACTGCTTGTTTTCTATACCACAGACTGCCAGGTCGAAGGTAAATTTTCAATGCGATGTTTTCCTCTTCTCCAGTCTGATTTGGAATATTGTAGGGCAAGGGCCTATTGTGCTTGCAGTAGTTGCGGGTGGGTTGTTTGTTTTGGACATTTTTCTCTCGTCTATAATTTCTTTATCCCTCTGTCTGCGAGACGGCCCGATATAGACAGAAATACTCTCTCAAAGGGCCGTTAAACGCAAAACAATCAATCCTCTCCTGCCTGTCAGCTCTGATGAATGCCGGGTGACAAACGGCAAAGGGTGGCATAAAGAAGTGTCGTCATAACCGTAATGTCTGTAAATGGTGGAAGGCAAAACGCTTTCCAATTTTAACACAGTTTTCAGAGATCCTGAGCCATTTTGATCTAATTACAATTCCCTCTCCAATGAGATGAAAATTGCGAGTTTAAGTCAAAAGTCCGTCTGGTTGTTTTGTCTTTTCCTTAAGCTTATATAGTTTTTTTATATTTATTTTTTCCGTGTACCATAGTGACGATTTTATTTTTGTTACGGACAAAGAAAATATAAGATCTCGTCCCCTTTCTAAAAAGACGCCTCTATGATCAAGAAATTCCTGTTTAAGCAAAAGCTGGCATAGCTGTGGATGTGGAAAAGCGGGAGGGGAGGAACTCATAATAAAACGTCACTGAGTTTCACATAAAAAGGTTGAAAAAAAATGAGTGTTTTAAGTTGGCAACTAAAAAGACCTCCTTTCGAGCTTTTTAGCTTGAACAAAATGGTAAAAATACAACGTACAAGACTGGTCTTACCTTTGTTTATATTGCAGTGCTGGGCGGGAAACTAGTTTTCTGGCACAGTATATGCTCATCAACCCACATTTTCTCACGAATCATGAAGGTTGAACTGCTTTTCAAAACAATTTTTGTTTAGGCGATTTTACAAGTGATATGAGTACGGAGACTTTAATAGAACATGCATGCAATCATTTGTATGCAAATAAACTTAGCCTTCGCATCAACTAGTTGCATATATAATCTCGGCCTTTGGGCCTGGTAAATTGTATGGTGAACAGATGCTCCAAAGCAGAAGTCATATTTCTCGTGACGTGGCGTATGCCACATGGTTATGTTTTCCCACCTTTTTACAAAGGGAAACAACTTTTGTGACTTTCTTCTTTGCTTCCTCGGACGACGTAGCTCTTCGAAAATGCTGTCTACTCTTAAAAGTTAAAATGCTGCTGAAGGACTCCTGCACACTGTAAAAAACATCCGTAAACTTTACGATAGAATACCTTGAAACCAGCTGCCAGTCCATTCCCCGCTATTTTACGGGCGCCCGTAAACATTGGCAGGAATCAACACGCAGAGTCACAGAGCAGAATAAGAAAGATACTGTTTTGGTTCTATAGCCTTTCAACACAGTAAAGGTATTTTTGAGTTATAATTCTACCTTATCGTAATTTCAAAAAATGATCTACAGGCAGATGCCCGTAAAAATAACGGGAAATGGACTGGCAGCTGGTTGCCAGGTATTTTACCGTAAAATCTACGGGTTTTAAACAGTTCACAGAAATAAATTCTTTGCTCTATCAAAAAGAAAATGACAAACTTTAAGCTAATTGCTTACTCATCTTTAGAAACAGTTGAAGTATTTCAAAACATCAAAGATATCTTTTGAAGTTTTTTTTTGCTGTATGCACTCGAAGCCATAGGAGCACCCGAGGTATGAAGTTTCTGGATTGTTCGTACGTGCGAACGGCAGTACTTAAGCATGTCGGTCAGTCCGAAGTTTATGGCTTGTTAAAGCTGTTCTTCGGAAAATATATTTCTTGATTACCTTTCGAGGTAAAGGGATCATACTTGGTATATGACACCCGGAGCCTTTCCATCTTTTCTACCTATCTCAGGGGCAAGATATCTTAAGATGTCCCGGGGTGGGACCGAAGTCTAGAGCTGTGTTACTGCAAAATTTACTCATACTGATTACATGCGTTTGCTGTGTTAACGTTAATAATAGTGATATGCGTTTCAAGGGAAAACATTGAAAATGGCGTTATCCATAACAGTATAACATGACGTCACGTAACGTTATTAATTCTGGCAAATTTCCTTAGATACCAGTGTGTTTAAAACAGCCATAACAACCTAAAAAATCTAGATAACTTCAAACGGTTTTTACCTTTTTGTTCTATAATGGCATGCGCATTCAGATAACAGAAAACCTAACAATCGATTTTTTATGTCATAAGGTCGATTTCTATCTGGACGGGCTCTATTATAGAGTGTTTATGCCCAGAGAAATTAAACGACATTGTTTCAGGTGACTGACGTTGATAATCCAGTTCTGGAACCAATTGTCAAAGTTTTAATGGACGTCCGAGATCCTGATATGAAGATCAAGGCCGAGATCCCAGCCCTGTCGATGCGGGAATTCCTTCCACCCGCCTCTGAGTGGTACTACAGATACAGTGGTTCTCTGACCACACCTAAATGTTTTGAGAGTGTGATCTGGACAGTATTTAAAGAGAAACAAACAATTTCCAGAAGACAGGTAAGTAAAATTGTACTAATAATCTATGTTTCATTAAAATAATAGTTAATACTACAGATTTTATCTCTGTTTATGCTGATCAAAAGTCTACGAAATCGAATATCTGCCAGGTATATCACGATTATGAGAGAAATAATAATCCAAATGGCAAACTTGATACCTCCAGTGTTTTATCAAATGAAAATAGTGATAACAATGAAGTAATAATAATAACAATAACAATGATAAAACCCATAACAAAGCAAACAAACATGGTTCTAATTTTCAGTACATGTATTTCGTTTGAATGAAAGTATCAGTGCATTATCTATTTATCCTTCTACGTCGGTTCTTGTCTTAATGTATCTATTTGCACTCCGTTTATTTACAGCTACATGTATTTAGACAAGTACTTAAACCCAAACATCATAAAAGACATCTCCACAGATCAGCAAGGGCAGAAAGAGCAGTATTTGAGGAACTAGGAATCATGGACAATGCTGTTGAGAAAGCAAGACTAAGAAGAAATCTCGAAGTAAGTGCCTTAAACTACAGAAATTCTCAAACCAAAATACTTCGAAGAAAGCTGAATTTTCGTGCTCGCACACAGCAGTTATGCCTTCAGATAGTTAACTATATTATATTAGGTTATAAAACAAGCCAATCGGGTAAAAATCCTCTTAGCAACTGGGACGTGTATAGGGAATACACTGGAGATCAAAACTTCTTGTTCCGTGTAGCTCAGTGTGTTAAATGCTGGCCTGCTGATCTAGTGTTCCCGGGTTCGATTCACGCTGACGGCGGAAATGTTTCAACCGTAAATAGAATTCCACTGCTCACAGCCTTTCATCATCACCCTAACATCGTCCTGTTACGAATGAAAATCCTGTTACAAAGGATGTAATTGAAACACGTTTATAGTTAACAAGATTTCCGCCTCCAGCCCAAATTAAACCCGGACCACTAGCTAAGCAGGCCTTCGCATAACCAACCGAGCTACCGGAACTCCTTTCATGACAGGTCCAACTCAACTCAAGTTTATTACTCTCAAAGTACATATAACATGACATAATGAGGTACCAACAAAGCAATTACAATAGCAAACGGTGGATCATATCATTACACAGATAATGATGTCAATAAGTTTAAATGCCAAGAAAACAGGAGGTGGCAGGGGGAGAGAACAAAGAACACTAGACTAAAACTGAAAAAAGAGGTGTGCTAGAGAGCAGAAAAAATCTATAGATAAATAACCAACAAATCTTTATATAGCTCGACGTATGCCCCCTTCTCAGTAACAGAATCAAGAGATCAAAGACAAAGTTCCCTTAGCCATCTGATAGAACCGCCACACAGTAACAGGCATATGGCTGGCCGTCAAGTTATATATTTAGGTGCTAATCAACACATAGAATAGTATTGAGAGAGAGAGAGAGAGCAGTGACCAATATACATATATATAGGTCACTGGAGAGAGAGAAAGAGAGAGAAAGAGGGAGAGGGGGCCCATTTCACCAGTCTAATCAGTGTAAAAATGGCTTTAAACAATGATCCAAAACATCTGTTCGATCAACAAAGACATCACCCCAGTAGTTTATGTTCTGTAGGCCAAAATGTGTTACAGTGTATCCCCTCCCCTTCTTATATCCTCCCTGTTAGCCACACATATCTGCTCTTTTGCACAACTCGTTTAGTATATTATTGATACGCCATAGTATGTCATTTTTTCTTTCTACATGCATATACTCATATGTTACTTTGTAGTAACCTGAGTTTAATAAAGTACTAGTTGAGTTGAGATGACATAGTCAAAGGTTTTTTTTTAAAAATGGATTATGTTACTCATTTTTCTTTATAGGCAAAAATGCAAGCGGACTCCACAGCGGCGAAAGAAACATTTGTTCTCAGCGATCCAGATTCCGTGACTAACACTTCTTCACACGAAGTACCTACATACGAAACTCATGATGGCTCCAAGTCACAAGAGACCGGTGTAACTACGGACCATCATAGCGGACATCATAAAAGCGAAAATCAACCAAGCGGACATTCAGAACCAAAACCTGAGCCTGGTCATACTGGACACAATGGTCACCATGCAACTGTTGTAGAAACTAATGATAGGGAAGTATTTAGGCATACTCTTGTGAACAACTATAGACCAGTTCAGCCACTCAATGGACGTACTGTTTATAGAAGTTTTGCATTCTTTGACCAGCCACATCCGTCTATGGCAAAGTCCCAGTCTGATGTTGTTATGAACAATGAACCAGGGGGAAGTTCTTCTACCGTTACATTATCCATGTTAAGTTTCGCCAGTGCTGTATTATTGCAATGTTTGTAACAGTAGTATTAAGCCAGATAAGGGTGGGTTTTGGGGCTACGAGATGTTTTCTGTTCGTACTCCAAAAAGATAAGTTTTGACCTCAGTAGAACCGCCCAAAGAAGGCAATCCCAAAAACGGGTTGGGGGTTGGGGGCAGATCACATAATCTGGTTTAAATCATGAAACGTCATCTTGAAATTAACCCATATATACCTAGTGTCCCATAAAAGGGACATTGGCAAACAGCGAGTACCCAGATCAGACTCCCCAAGACGCAGCGCCAGATCAGGGTCTTCACTATTTGCATAGGACAAATGGATATTTATCCTTGAAATACAATAAATTGATAACAAGACCTGTCACAGGGCCAGGATAGCTCGCCTGACAGCGCCTTGCCCATCACATAAAAAACTTTAACGTAAAACTTTAACATTTTGCTAACGCCGACGCCGGGGGTAGCGCAATAGCTCTCCCTGAACTTCGTTCAGGCGAGCTAAAAAGGAACTAAACTAGACAACCATTAATTGAAAAATGGACTCATCCAATTTAGAAAGAAGAGTCCAGTAGGCAAGAATGGGTAGAAGTCAGATACCACCTTATCTAGAGCTCCGACCAATTATTAGAAACAACACTCGTAAACAGCTACCTCTTTTGAAAATATACTTTACAGACAGTTATACCTTTTCATATACAGGGTTTGTATCTCTGCTCACTGAGCACTGTAGCAAAATATAGTCACATTTGGCCATGCCAAGCCAAGCCCAACAAATGAAGATATTATCAGAAATGAATATACTCACTGGATTCTGCTTTATAGGTCAAAGATTTCAATTGACGCTGAATTTCTTTGTGAGTAGCCATGCAGCAATGTGTCTAATATTAATGTCATGTGTTTATCATGATATGGAACGTAGAAGACGTATTTTCTCTGTCTATCGTTTTCATGAGTAGAGAAAATTAACTGCGAGTGTTTTGAAGGCAAACGCCTTTGTTTCTTTCATTAAACAGCATGTTATGAATGGTTCTACAGTCATGACTTAGCTCTAACATACATTCTGAATACTTCACATGTTGATGAACTTTGGAAAATATATATATACAAAACTGTTTGTGGCAAATACCTGATAAACTATTGTTCATTCGAATATCATTTAACAAATGTGTTTTTATACCACATCCTTTGATCAAGATCTTCAGAACGACTATGGAATAATATCAACGAAAGTCAATATTTACTTTGTGTCCTATAAATGGACAAACAACAGAGACTTCCTGGATGAAAAGTTCTGGAAACCGTTGCAACACAATGTTGAATGGACGATAGGATACCTTGTTAAACCCGTGTGCCTCTTAGGATAAAGTAGTGTTTGTGTATGTGTTTGTATATAATTTGAGAGAAAAAAAAGCACATGGTAATCCAGAAAAACGGACTGATAGCATGCTTGTCTGCAATGTACACGTGTTTGTGTGATGAAAAGTTTACCCTTTAATGTGCGTGCAGTAGAATGAAAGAGTATGACGGAAGATAGCTCAACAACGTGTGCGCATGCAAAGCATACACTGTTGATCGATTCACTGGTACCAAGCAGTATATTAGTGTACGGCTTGGTACCACTCCATCGATCAACAGCAAGCGCTAATCGGGCGCCGACGTTTTTGAACATGTCTCTGGATCTTACAATTTAGTGAAGCATCATGCCAAAGAGAAAGACACAATAATCTCGTACATGTAAATATAACCCTAAAATATGCTAAATGTATAAGAAGCTCTTCTAGCAAACCAAGGCATACATATACAATGTGCATAGACATATTTACCAAGAAAATAGACCAAGTATTCATGTATTCACAACAATATACTAATCAGCTGTTCAGATGTGCTTAACATGAGAGGCGCCGTGAGAAACCTTTAAGCAGAGATTGGACGTGCGCACACCAAAGTCTCCCTACGCCAACGCCAATCTGCTCTGAGTATGTAATTTCTGGAAGTTCCCGACATTCCAGGACAAAATGCATACGCCTGACGCATATGATCTGACGGCGCATATGCCTTATCAGGTAAGATGCTACGAGCAAAAGCACTATGTGTTTAAGCATACTCGCAGTCAGATCAAGAATTATATGTGCATAAAGGTCTGAGCATGCCTGCTGTGTATATGTTCGAAGGCAGCTTCCCACAATGCACATCATAAGCAACTGACCGCCGACTTTTATTGTTTGTTTAGATATCTCAAACTACGTTTCTAATAAATGCATTATTGCGGCGACGGTAGAACCTGCGTTGGTAATGTTCTACCAGCAGGCATACAAAGTTGAATCAACGGAGAATCAATGTTGATTCAACGTCATGACGGTATGCTGAATCAACGTTTATTCAATGTTTAATCAATATAGGGATCAAACATGTTTTTTCATGCATTAACGTTTGCCAGGTCCCTCGGGAGATGTTGGGAACCGAGGCCGAAGGCCGAGGTTTTCAACATCTCCCTCGGGACCTGGCAAATGTTAATGCATTGGAAACAAATGTTTGATCGCTGTTATTGCATAATTCAACGAATTATTCTTTAAAATTTGAGAAAAAATTGGCACTCTATTTTGTCACCGTTTGACAGCCAACGCGCTGGTGCATTTGTTTACTAATATTCGTCTTCCGGGCCCGAGAGCATTCATTCTATTCATTCTATTCAAAATGGCTGCCGTCATCCTATTCAACCTCAATATTTCGGAAAAGTGTCCAAGATGGTCGTTGTAGTTGATGCAAAATAGATGGTAAATTAATCAACAAAAAGCAGATAGATTGAGCAATAATTTCCATGCAGAACTTGCCTGATCCATTCATAGTTCATGATTACTGAAAGCTTAGGATACATGTCTTTAACACTTATTTACTCTCCATTTGGCATCGTAAGAATGCAGACAACATGGCTTTGAAATCCGTGTCGGTACTTTATGACGTAATAAGAGTACAAAGCATGATGATGTCATAAGAAAACATAGGTAGCACGCGACCAATTATTGTAAATTAACCGAAAGGGGAGAGGCAAGAGTTCATGGCGGTTTTTAGTGGCCCGGCACAAGCATAATGAAAGTTCTGTCATTGTGCATCAACAGCGCGAGAAAACCTTTGTTGAAACACGGCTTTTCGCCTGTTGAAGCACGGCTGTTAATACCTCTCGGCACTGCTTTTTATGTAATAACAGAGAATCAATGTTGATTCAACTTCAAGACGTCTAATCAACGTTTATTCAATGTTGTTTCTATATTGCGTGCCCTGTAGGCTAGTTTTGAGATATTATGTAAAATTAGAACTTTAAAAGAGTTCTTTCAAGAGCAGAGAACACGTTCAAAAGAAAGAAGATTGCCCATACTTTGATAATATATTTTTTGTTTTTAAGATATCTAAATCTATCTTAGCAAGACATGTATTATTATTGAGATATCTACGATGGTAATACTACCTACTTTGAAAATAATACATATGACTAGACCAGTCCAATGAAAGGCTATTTCACACGTTATTTTATTGTGATATGAGAGAAATATGCCGAATCAAGAAACATTATGCCGTTTTAATCATCACCCTCTCATGTCGATCTCTGGTATAAGTTATACATCTTTCATTATAAACTCGTGTGTCCATGAACGACCGTACATATCATTGATAGTGCCTTTTAAAACTAATGTTGTACAATTGTGTGAGATTCTCACTAACCGTCAAAATAAAATATCAAAACCCAAACTTATGTTGTTATTTTATGCCACCACACTATACACCTTTCGGCTCAAATACACATGTATTCCGCGAAAAGCGGTGGCCCGCATTTCAGCGAATTGTATGATCTTGCTATGCCATTTCCTATGTGGGCCATTTTCTCTCGACTGTTGCATAAAAATATTATGACACCTAATAAACTAGAATATTTGTCTTTAAGGACGGCGACATATATAATGTGCGCCCCGAAGCAGACAACGCCATTGCGAACATTCAAGTTGGCGTCATTAGCCTATTTCGATGTCAAATTAAATGCAATTACACATAGTAGATCTAAAACTGAAGGGGTTTGTGCAAGAACTTGACTAAGTCCTTTTTGGGCAAAAATGAGTGTTTTTCCTGTCAGAAATGGGTTAAATACATGTGCAGACATGTGCGTGCAAAAAGAGAGCTGAGTTCACATAAAATTAGAAAAAAAATCGGTGATATCTGTTTCCAAGCAAGTGAACTGTTCTGGTGTTCAGATCAAAGTTTTAACTGTCTACGCTGTAAAGCGTCTACGCTGTAAAGCGAATATATACAGCTTCATAAGAAATTCATTTTAGCCCAACCACATGTAATCCTGTAATTTCTAACCACGCTATGGAATTAACAACGTTCTCGATTAACACTTTTCACAAATATTTGAAATTCTGCGATGTCTTCGGTACCAATTTTATGACATTTTATATTATTGCTCTAATCACTCAGACCGATTATTTGGTATATTTTTCAAAATACATAAAAATGTTGCATAAATTGTCTGTTTCTCGCGCTTTTCTCAAAACTTGCAGCCACGTTCTTGCACTAGCCCTTTAAATAGGTCATTATCCTGAAAATCAGCTAAGTCGGATTAAAATTTACAATAAGGCGTTGCATACTCGTACAATTACATCGTGGAGGCACAATGTTGTTAGAAGCCACGTTACCAAAATCAAAGGAAATTCAAAACTCCGCTTCAAGCTATAGAGTTTTGAACACACACTCTGTAGGCCTAAAATATAGTTGTCCGGTCGTGCTGGCAGAGGGATTAACACTTTGGACTCACAATCCCGAGAGGCCCAGCTTAGACTCCGACTATATCAAAAGATATTTGCATGTTCTCAATATCTGTTAAAGCCTGAATTCACTATATACAAGTAGTAAAGGACGCCACTCTGGACACGCCCGTCCGGAGACTAAGTCCGCAGCCTGGGGCAGTCTCGGGCCGGGCGTGTCCAGAGGTGACATCGCTTTAGTAAGCTTGAAAAGGCTAGTTTGAAATAACTTAGTCTTTTTCATGGGGGAAAGTCTATGTTAAATGGCATAGGAGATGGCTTAAGAGGCTATACAGTAATATGCGTCTGCTATGAGTCTCTTGGCCCTGTATCTCAAGACCTCACTATACCAGAGGCATAACTCTATAGCGTCAGTTGATGGTGTGAGTTGCTGTGGCATACTCTTGTTTATTCTGTTCAATTTCTGAGGCTTTACAGTAATATGCGTCTGCTATCAGTCTCTTGGTCCTGTATCTCAGGGCCTCACTATACCAGAGGCATAACTCTATAGCGTCAGTACTTGTTCCTTGGGGATTATAAAATCTTGTATCTCAAGATTTTAATGTTCTGGACTGAAATTATTTCTTACTAGCCTTCTAAAGCCTGACTACTACATTTGATGACGAGAAGATCTCTGCTCCTGAACTTGTGGGTATCAAGTGGAAGGTCCACATATCCACATTGAAATTGTGGAGCTGATGTGGATGTCAAGTGGAAGGTCCACATATCCACATTGAAATTGTGGAGCTGATGTGGATGTCAAGTGGAAGGTCCACATATCCACATTGAAATTGTGGAGCTGATGTGGATGATGTGGACTTGATGTGTATGCAATGTGGAGGTTATGTGGATGATGTGGATCCACAATGTGGAGTTTCCACATGTCCACATCTACACATTAGACAAATCGGCTTACCCTGTCCCATTTCTGACAGACTGACACAATGTATCTCAAAACCTCACTGTTACAATAATAAGAACTAGGAAGAAAAGAACAATTAACAACAGTTTAAATTCAGAACAACTTTATTTGTCCCGCTCATCTATTCATTACGACAGACAGAGGATTAGGACCGTCCCTCTGTCTTCGTTTACATAATGATCATTAGTCTTTCATAGTAAATAAAACTTTTTGATAGGTCCCACTGCAGATCTACTATTATTTAAATGATCTCAATGCTTTGCCATCGCTGAAATGGTTAATTTCAAAGTCCTATCAAGAATCAATGTCATTGGGTTTCCTCTTCAACAGTTAAAGTTGGTCTTTCATATTCGTCAAGTTTTCGTTCAAGTAGATATCTTCTTTTTTTCACTGCATACTGCATCGCCTCTTCTTCATCATAGTCTTCATCTTCTTTCAATCTGTGAGCTGTTGATATTACTTTCTTGTGGATAGGATCTTTTCTCAAAGCAGACCCGAGTGCCACGAGGTCTTGATACTTGGTAACCAGCGTTGATCTGTATTTTGGTTTCAGTTCTTCATATGCCATTTCCTCAGCTGATTCAACATCGATGTTAGGTGTCTCCTGCATGGTATTTTCCACTGTTTCATCGAACTGATCTTGATTGTCTCTGTAAGTACTTCTCATTAGTCTATCCCAAGGACTTGTCTTTTGAATTTTCCTGCGTTTGGCTTTCTGTTTTTCCTCTTTACTGGCAGACTCACTGTCTGTCTCCACTTCTGACGGTTCTGTGTCTGGATCGTCCGAGAGTTTACTATAATCATATTCTCCAAAGATATCATGTCCTTTCATTCCCTTCAAATATTTTCTGTTTGTAGTTACATCCGATGCTTCTGAGATAGTACTTTCTTCGCTGTCAGACATAGTTGTAGTTGCTTTACAAACACCACTGGACGTATGTCTTCTCAGGCTGTCTGATCGAGCAAATTCACGGAAGCACTGCTTGCACTGGTATCGACCCATTAACGACTGGTTGAAGAATGAAGTTTTATCCTTTGACTCTTTCTTTTATAGTCTGCAATAGATATTGAAGAACTTGTGCTAAGTTTGGTAAACCACTGCAATTCTTACATTTTTACCAATTGCATGCACTTTTGTGAACTAAATGATGTAGAAAATTGTGAAAGAATTGTGTATAATTTAATATCAGTTTTATTAATTCTGTCAATAATTAAAATACCAACTGAATTCTAACAAACCTACATTTAGTAAACTGATACAAGTTTCCAATGTTACTCAATCATCATAGCATTAAAAAAGTGACTAACACTTTATTTTATTGTTTTTAACTCCAGCTTGTTCCCTGTCTGTCTGTTGATATCTTCTTTAGCTTCACTACGTCTCTGACATTTCTGACCCCCAGAATCATTCTTTGTCCGCCTGGAACGTCTTAACTGTTTATTCTTCTTGTGTATGTATCCTTTGAGTTTGTGTTGTTTTTCTTTCTCCTCACGACATAATGAACGAATTTCTGCTCTGCATAGTCGGCAATACTTTAAAGGTCTACCCTCTCTGAGCCTTTTGTCCAAAGCAGTTGACAATCGTTTCATGAGGTATCGAATCTGTCCAAAGGTAGAAGGATTTCTTTTTCTTTTCTGTACAACAGGAATGACAGCCAAACCTGAAGATTCAGAAGTTAGCCCACAGAGTGCTTTTGTGAGGTTATTGGAACTACCAGACATTCTGCTTTCTCTCAAGATTTTACTTGAAATGGTGACGCTTGTAACAGTGTGTTGTATTTATACTTATTTCCTGTTTCTTATTCAACAAGAAATCAAACAATTTTCTTTTTTTTTTATTTAATTCGCCGCCTGAAATGTAACTTAATTAAAGTCTTTCCAGAGCTGAACTGAATATTTTTACCGGTATCACCTTTGATACTGATATGAACTTGATCAATATAAGATTTTCCCACTGGAACGTAGTGCATGTTGACAAATTCTTTGTGTGACTGCTGAGAGCGTTTTGAACTCTCAAATGGTACAACTCTCAAAATAGGGGCCGTCACGTCACCAAGGTATGTATAATCAACTACATCTGAGTACACGTACAAGCGATTATGCAATATATTTAGGTCTACACCATATTTGAAAGCATTTGATTCGTTACCAATGGGGTTTTCTGACATATCCGGGTTAACTCCAAGAGCTTGTCCAAGTGAAGCTGGAAAGCGAATCCTGACCTGGTTTGGATTTTGTGCAACAACTTTTAGACGATTTGTGCTTTTAACATAAGTAATGCTGATAGGAGCATTTATTTGTTTCATTAAAGATCCATGTTTTGTATCTATTACAGATTGCATCTCATCCACCAAATGCTGTGGAGAGTTGTAATTTCCTTCAGGAAGAAATAATTTATATTCATGACAGGCCTCTCCACTAGCACACAAATCCTTTGCCGTATCTATTCCTTGAGCATTTAATACCGCTTGGTCCAGAAATGACAAAAAGAAAAAAATATTGTTTTCTGAAATATTATTGACTCGAGATGGTGTAATTAATTCCACCAAAGCAACTTCCCACTTTTCGCTTTCGATATTTATCGGGTGATCTAGTCTCACAGTAAAAGAGCTTTGTGTGTTTTGAGGGAAAGTTTTCAGAGAACCATCACTCAGAAGTGTAAGATAGAAGTCCTTCATGATCAGGAGATGAATTATAACTCATCAAATATCTTTAACTGCTTTGTTTTTTTTTCTCTTGCTCCTTACTTCTCTCTGTTCAAAACTAGAATGAATTCATATCTGAACATCACACTTATATACCGGATAGCATATAGAGTTTCATATATTATTTAACACAATTCTCATCAATATTATAGTGCCACAAAAATGCAATATTTATTTCTTGCATGCAAGTAAAGACAAAAATATGCACTTAGAAATTTAGCAAGAAGAGAGTGCTGTACAGCACTTTTTCTTCCCCGGTCGGTTACCCTGTACCTGGGAAGCCCTGGCGATTTGAAGCCATATCTACATGATCACAAGTCCTGAATGTCGCTATGGACCAGAGACCTGCCAGCGGAGGTACCTTTTACG
The DNA here is from genome assembly GCA_963989385.1 of Ctena decussata. Classification (NCBI taxonomy): domain Eukaryota; kingdom Metazoa; phylum Mollusca; class Bivalvia; order Lucinida; family Lucinidae; genus Ctena; species Ctena decussata. The sequence continues at coordinate 123,260,706 of OZ022498.1, forward strand.
GAACCATGGATGTTCCAACCCCTTAAGCCATAAGGCTTCTACTGTTTCACATGTAATCGATAGACTTCGCATCTGCGGGCCCAGGCGGTATAACCGTTGTGCACACCAGTTCCAGTCCAGTGGTGACCGGCAAACCAGCAATATTAATATGCGAGTTCCTAATATATATAACTAAACATAAACCAGTTTACTTAAAACAAGATTGGACATTTGCATATCATATATCTTATTTCAATAAAGGTCATGTTACTATTTATAGTAACACATTTCAAAATATAAAAATTAATTAGAGAATAATAAAATCTACATTTTGGTGTTTATTTTATCAAAATCGGCCGAAAAATAACAAAGTTATTCAATTTTTCATATTATGGTGTTATTACAAGGGAGGTAAATCTGGATTGACTTTGCTTATTCTATAAATAGATTATTCAAGTAATAGCTTTCAGAAAAAATGATACAAATGAAAAGTGAATACCTGTATGTATTTACCATTTCATTTATCAGTATATTTTGTGTTAACTACTAGCTCTAAAATAAAAGAAGCATGTTTTACCAGACATGTGCACTGCGCATGCGCGGAATTTGGAGGGTAAGAAAACTGTAATAACTCCAAATTGCCTTGATGGATTTTCGTTATTCTTTTTTCATTGGAAAGAGCAAGTCAAAACCTACCAAATACTCTTAAAATAAATTGTCACACTGCGCATGCGCGGAATTTGGAGGGTAAGAAACCTGTAATAACTCCAAATTGCCTCAATGGATTTTCATTTTTTTTCTTTTATTGGAAAGAACAAGTCAACACCTACCAAATTTTGTTTCAAAATAATAAACCACAATATGCAGGTACAGAATAGAAGGTAGGAATCAGATATAACTCAGAATTAGGATGTATGAGGAACAAGTGAACCTCTGGGCAGTTGGCATTGTAACAGTGAGGTTTTGAGATGCATTGTGTCAGTCTGTCAGAAATGGGACAGGGTAAGCCGATTTCTCTAATGTGTAGATGTGGACATGTGGAAACTCCACATTGTGGATCCACATCATCCACATAACCTCCACATTGCATACACATCAAGTCCACATCATCCACATCAGCTCCACAATTTCAATGTGGATATGTGGACCTTCCACTTGACATCCACATCAGCTCCACAATTTCAATGTGGATATGTGGACCTTCCACTTGACATCCACATCAGCTCCACAATTTCAATGTGGATATGTGGACCTTCCACTTGATACCCACAAGTTCAGGAGCAGAGATCTTCTCGTCATCAAATGTAGTAGTCAGGCTTTAGAAGGCTAGTAAGAAATAATTTCAGTCCAGAACATTAAAATCTTGAGATACAAGATTTTATAATCCCCAAGAACAAGTACTGACGCTATAGAGTTATGCCTCTGGTATAGTAAGCCCCTGAGATACAGGGTCAAGAGACTGATAGCAGACGCATATTACTGTAAAGCCTCAGAAATTGAACAGAATAAACAAGAGTATGCCACAGCAACTCACACCATCAACTGACGCTATAGAGTTATGCCTCTGGTATAGTGAGGTCTTGAGATACAGGGCCAAGAGACTCATAGCAGACGCATATTACTGTATAGCCTCTTAAGCCATCTCCTATGCCATTTAACATAGACTTTCCCCCATGAAAAAGACTAAGTTATTTCAAACTAGCCTTTTCAAGCTTACTAAAGCGATGTCACCTCTGGACACGCCCGGCCCGAGACTGCCCCAGGCTGCGGACTTAGTCTCCGGACGGGCGTGTCCAGAGTGGCGTCCTTTACTACTTATACATGATCAAAAGCGTTAAAAATACAGAAGAGAAGGGACTATATCAACCGTCTCTCTAGTAACAGTAGTTTACACAGGTGCTCTCTCTTACGCTGAGGAAATTTCATTAGATAATAATACCTTTTAGAGCAACTAGCTTCATACACAGATGAACGACAACCGATCATGTGACGTCTTCAAGCGACGTCTGAAGTAAACGAACGTCTTCATTGGTCCACGTAACTTACGTAACTTTCGAATGACGCCACGTTATGGATAAATGGCGAGCCTGTTGTCCGATTGGTACAAAAGGAAAGGTATAAAAATGTAGTGATCTCATTGGTTGCTATGCAATGCCCAGCATGCACCATGTTGATAACAACAAAAATGGCGGCGCTTACGTTCTCATGGACGGACGATCAGTGCCCCGTTACTGCGGCTATGGATCCGTTCCGCTGAGGTGCGGGAGGATACTACTATTACTGCTTACGTTCTCAATTAAATCAAATCACAATTGCACGCCGCGAAGGCTGGTTCGTTTACCCGTTTCTAAATTGATTGAACGGATATCGTCTTTTGATAAGCTCATTTGGCATACTATACATGTATGAGCACTTATTTTCCATTGTGTGCTCGCCATTATTCAACAAATTTTAGAGGACAGAAGTTGTTGAGACACCATTTTGGAAAAGGGCTTTGTCACATAAGCTACGTCACTAAGTATTAGGATCCCCTCGGGCCGGGCAGAATTCTGCCCGGTTAAATTACCGGCCTCTAAATTCGAAAGAGAATGAGGTGTTTCGAATGAGGTCGGTGTCCAGTTTACTTTATGGCGACTGTTGTTTAACGATTTTATCCGAACACGTCGATACCAACGTTTTTCTACCCTTATTTTGCATATTGTATACTTAAATACCACGAAAACGAAACAAAAAGGGTCTGTAACTAAACTTTAATTATAAAAATTTAAATCTCTTTTTTCAGCGTTCATCGTGTGAAGAGGCCAGTGGTCGTCGCTAAAATCCTTCAACTTAATGGAATCTTAGCATCCTCCCCCGCACCCGCACCCCCACCCCCGCCCACTGGCTTCATCACACGATGAACGCTGAAAATCAAATATTTCTTAACTGAAATACCATTGCCCCATCCCGGAGATTAGAGCCCTGCCAGGAAACAAATGCTGAAAATCAAATATTTATTTGAAATGCCATTGTCCCATCCCGGAGATTAGTGCCCTGCAGGAAGCAAATGCTAAGCGTACAGAAATAGCAGAAACCTGCACATCAAACTAAATGAGCATTCTGTTTTTCTAGAATTTTATCATATCTTAATCAGCGATCTATGGAGAGGATTGTGATTAATCCTACTACCGGACTGAAAAGACAGAAAGGTGTTTGTGCTGGGTGCCATTCCAAATGCAGATTTGCTTGTGGTACAGGTCAGAAACCGAGGTCAAAATTATCGTTTATGATGGTAAAAAGTATGCAAAGACCAGGAACTGAAACAATCAAAATCCAAACCCAGCCCTCAAACCATAGTTGGAAACAACTAAGATTACAAATAATCAAGATACAGAGAACATATGGCCAACCGAGTGAGCAGCTTGTTCCCGAAAGGTGGCCACTCAGCAACCCAAACCGAACCAAAAATAATAAGAACATACATAAGGTAAAACATCACAGAAACTCTGACACCAAAAACAGGCAACAGAGAACCACAACAGAACTACCGCCTTGGAACGGTCAGTAATAAAGTACTGGGGGCTTAAATCGATTTTACAGGCCCAACCTCACCCTCAGTTTCTGAAGTGGTACAAAACATTTAGTTGGTTGTTCGGTTCGCATGATAACCCTCTAACTCGTCAATGAATCATCACGGTAAACACATAAATCAAATTTCACCACCATGAAGAAGCAAAGACGAGGACTCAACAGATACAACGGGCCGTCTGACAGGCGGAGATCCCTGGCATGCCAAACAACCCCACTGGAAATCTGAAGCAAAAGAAGGTCACCAGTTGAGCCCCGGTGGACCAAGCAACAGACAAAAAGGCTCCGGTCCCAACCAACTAAAATATATAGCTTTAGGTCGGGGCCATCATAGAGTCTGACGCCCGATCCCCGGTGTGCAATTAAAGAGTGCAGCAAAGTTTCCAACCGTGATTGGGTTATGGACCTAGTGTTTGCAAGGTGGCACTAAACTGCTTCTGAGTTGGACTTTATGATTTTGTCCCCAACACTGATGCGTATAAGGAAAACAACAACATAAATTAGTTTCTTTAAGAGCAATGCAAATATTTACAAGGAAAAAGAATGCCAAACGTTGTTTCGTTTAATAAAGCCTCATCAGTAGCCTTGTAATGGCATAAAATCGAAATCAAGAACAAAACATACTGCTATTTTCTAATACACAGTCGATTTAACGACTGGTATATACTTAAAAAGGTCCCAATCGATAAAAAATATCTGCCTAGAATATGAATCTAAACTAATTGCCAATTTCAATTTTCTCAGAATATTCCGCTGATTCAAAAGGATCAAAAGTAAAAAAGAAAAGCGCTTTAGGCCAACTGATGTACGGGATGACGTTTGACGGCCGCCACACGACACAACACCAGCTTCAGCGATTGCCAATAAAAAATCATACATGAGATTCTTTAAAAAACAACTAAAGCATAAGAAAGAAGGGTGGCAAACGGAACTGTGTCGCCAATGACTACAGTGACGTAAAAGTTAAAATTACAAGACCACATTAGAATGCTTTCAGCCATATCTGGGGTCCATGTCTGTGTATCTAAAATATTCCGGAATTTCTTTGTTTAAATCACTTACGAGTTCGGACTTATGATTTGGGTACTTTGACCACTTTATTGAGCCGTAACACGAGAAAACCAACAAGGTGGTAGTGCATCCGCCCAGTCTGATCAGAGTCTTCGCTGTCCGCATGGAGGTAGCTTAGACCCTTAGCTACCCTTTAAGCGCTTAGCGAAGTCTGATCAGACTTGGCGGACGCCCAGGCTGATCTGAGTCTTCGCTGGGCGCACATGTCACTTTGTTGGGTTTCTCGTGTCGCGGCTCCATTTTCAGCCATATCAGCTTTTACTTGGTCACCGTAAACAAGAGTAGGACGTTTATATTTTGTCGCAAATACTTAATTCTAAGCAATAAACGGAATTTTATCGTCCGTGACAGAAATAATGCTTCAACTTGAAATATTCATGAGAGAATTTGTATTGTGGTATATGCTAAGTGCGCATGCTCAGACTTGTAGTCAAATCATAGTATACCCATTTTGACCGTCATTACTTGCACCGACTGAGCTTCAAAAGCCTTATTCAGACTGCTCTTGTGCTCAGACAGACACATTCTTATACACTGAAATCAGGGGTTTCCGCAAGGTTGTTCAGTTATTACTTTTCCTTGACCGTTATTAAGAAATAGCTAGTGATTTGGAAGGGGTAATTGAAATTCTCACCTTCTGTGATTCAGATGTTACTCTTGTGACAAGGACACACTTTCCAATTCCTTAAGGCAGGGTATTCTCCGGTCAAGCATGTTTCAGTAATTCGGATGCAACGATATTTATTGGTATCACACGGTGATATTAACAATACAACATTTTAGTCTCCCGTTATTTGCATTTTCAGACTTTCACTGTCAGATTGGTGCAATTAGGAACCTCTGGTGGGATCTTTATGATCTAAACTAGCAGCTCTGCTCAAAGTGTGTTTCTTTTCTTGTTTTGAGGAATGGTGCCGATCCCCAGTGGATTGGTAAAATCGCATCATTTACCCCTATGGCTCGTTTTATTTTAAATCTTTATTTGGTCTCAAAATATGAGGGCGATAGAAGAATGATAATGAAAGACTGTGTGTAACGGAACCAGTTATACGTTTTAAATTGAACCCGCAACCACTAGATCAGAAGGCCAACGATTAACCCATTGAGCTACCGGGGCTCCTTTCAGACTCTGATTAGTACCGTTTGTGGACACCACTCATGTAAGGATGAGCCTTTATGATTTTTTAATTGAAATAAGGCACTTATAAATTAGTTGCAAACATTTCCGGCGTTAAAAAGCTATCGTGTTGATTTAATTTAGCAAAACCCCGATCAGAAATCCAAGCTGCATATTGCATGGTTGAGAAAAGCTTGCAGAATCTTCGCAACTAGTATTCAGATAATTTCTTGGATGGGGGGGGGGGGGGGGGGGGGGGAGGGGGAAGAAAAACTTGAGAACCTACGCAACTAGTATTCAGATAATTTCTTAATTTCTAGGGGGCAGAGCACACAGCACTGAAACAACATTGAATAAACAGAGATTCAACGTCAGGACGTTGAATCACTGTTGATACAATGTTGTTTTAATGTTGTTGGGTTGCTTTTATTACTTTAAAACAAAGGCCATACAAGTATAGGCAAATGTTTCCCGTAGCCTTGTGGCAGTAGACAAGGTAGTGGCAGTGACTGTTTGGGCCCACCGTATCTTGGGCACAGCATATGAATGGCATGGTCCATTCCTCTCCTTTTGCGGCCTTTTTCTTTCCCTGATTCAAAACAGGTCTGGAGTGACAGAGGTTTCAGTTGATGGCTTGACTTGGAGCATGTGGCATTGCCATGCTATAGCAAAGTGCTTTTACCACGCAAACACGCGCTTCCCTGCCATGCACGAAATGATGAGACTTAAAGTGTAACATTAAGCCTATTTACAGCTGTATTCAAAGACAGATGCTAATGTCAAAGCTCATTAGCAAATCAGGCACTCTTTTTGTTTTTGTTCAAAAACAAAGTTTTGCAATTTCATGTAATCGTGACTGTTTTCGAGAAGCAGTTTAGCGTTTCAAATTTAATGGGAAAGTTAAGGATTACAAACATCTGCAGCGCTAACACTCCATTTAGAACTTAATTTTCCTCTAGCGTTTTAAGGTTTATGCATTTATAGCCTTTTTATTTCAATAATTGTGATATAAAATGTTTTTCTCTCGCAGTTCCTTGTTAAACTTCGCCTGATTTCCTCGAAAGCTAGTGAGGAGGAAAATTAATGAGCTTAAAACTGAATTATCTGGAATAAAGCCTTATATGCCTGCAGCTTCTGTCAGCATTACTAGCGGTTAAGTTACCAGTCTTTATTCTGCACTTCTGTTCCTTTTTTTGAGACAATAACAAACGCTTTGTATAATTGTTTCTGTTTTTTCTTTGCAAAATCGGTAGTTATTTTATAAACCCAGTCATGCTGGATAAGAGTTTGAAAGTTTATAATTCAGGGGTCGTCACTTTTCTCTAGGCTTCGTGTTATTTAAAACTCATTATTAACTCACCATTTGAAGGCATAGTTTAAACTCTGGAACAATTCACATTCCACTGGCTACATTTTGCGCATAGATCCTGAGATAGTGCTCTTTCAGGAGACTCTAAAATACTCTTACCGGAAAGAATATGCTCCCTTCGAGGGAGCAAGTTCTTTCTATAAGAGTACAAGTACTATCTCAAACAAGAGGGCCATGGTGGCCCTGAATCGCTCACCTGAGCATTAATCAGTTCACTGGCTCTGGTGAAGATTTATATGAGTTTTTACCATACATGGAAATGGCGGCCACCTTGGTCATGTGACCAAGATCATTTGAAGAACTTTCAATCCTTTGACACATGTGCAGGCTCCATATGAAATTTGAGTTTAGTCTGCCCAGTGGTTTCAGAGATGTTTGAAAATGTTTATTGATGGATGACAGAGGCAGCTAATACCAATACTGTAAGGCTCAGATGAGCTGAAAAATGGCAGAGTCGCTTCTCCGAAAAGTTCCCGTTCATGTTGAGTTCCTTTGATGGATTTGAACTCGACTGAACTAGGCAAACACAGATGATAGAATGGTAGCATCTTTATCTCACAGTGATGAAACTAATGTATTCCAAGGAGTTTGTGGCTGGCATCATTGCAGTGTTAGTTCTGATTCTTGCAGCATAACTTAATATAGATTTGACCTAGAGATCTAGCTTTTGACCCGACATGACCCAGTTTCAAACTTGACCTAAATGTTATGGAGATAAACATTCTGACAAAGATTCATGAAGATTGGATCAATACTGTGCCCTCTAGGGTGTGCACAAAGTTTTTCTAAGATTTGACCTAGTGACCTAGTTTTTGACCTGACATGACCCAGTTTCAAACCTGGCCTGGATATTGTGAGGATAAACATTCTGACAAAGGTTCATGAAGATTGGATGAAAACTGTGCCCTCTAGAGTGTACACAAGGTCGTTCTTATATCTGACCTAGTTTTTGATACGACATGATCTACTTTCAAACTTGGCCTAAATATTGGGACGATAAACATTCTGACAAAGTTTCAAAAAGATTGGATCAAAACTGTGTCCTCTAGAGCGTACACAAGGTTTTCCTAATATTTTGACCTAGTTTTTGACCCGACATGACCCAGTTTCAAACTTGGCCTAGATATTATGAGGATAAACATTCTGACAAAATTTCATTAGGTTTGGATCAAAACTGTGACCCCTAGAGTGTACACATGGTTTTCCTAATATTTTGACCTAGTTTTTGACCCGACATGACCCAGTTTCAAACTTGGCCTGGATATTGTAAGAAAAACATTCTGACAAAGTTTCATTTAGATTGTATCAAAACTATGCCCTCTGGAGCGTATACAAAGTCTTTCTTATATTTGACCTAGTGACCTAGTTTTTGACCCAACACAACCCAGTTTCAAACTTTACCTAGATTGCATGAAGATAAACATTCTGACTGAGTTTCATGAAGATTGGATCAAAACTGTGCCCTCTAGGGTGTACACAAAGTTTTTCTAAGATTTGACCTAGTGACCTAGTTTTTGACCAGATGATGTGAGGGGCTTAAATATATGGACAATCAACATTTTGACATAGTTTCATGAAGATTGAACAAAACTATGCCTTCTAGTGCGTACACAAGGTTTTTCTAAGATTTGACCTAGTGACCTAGATTTTTACCCGACATAACCTACTTTCAAATTTGACCTAGAGTTTATGGAGATAAACATTCTGACAAAGTTTCATAAAGATTGGATCAAAACAGTGTCCTCTAGAGCATACACAAGGTTTTTCTGTGATTTGACCTAGTGACCTAGCTTTTGACCGGACATGACCCAGTTTCAAACTTGTCCTAGATATTATGAGGATAAGCATTCTGACAAAGTTTCATGAATTTTGGATGAAAACTGTGCCTTCTAGAGCGTACACCAGGATTTTCTAAGATTTGACCTACTGACATAGTTTTTTACCCGACATGACTCAGTTTCATACTTGCCCTAGAGTTTATGAAGATAAAGTTTCTGACAATGTCTCATAAAGATTGGATCAAAACTGTGTCCTCTAGAGCGTACACTAGGTTTTTCTATGATTTGACATAGTGACATAGTTTTTGACCCGACATGACCCAGTTTCAAAGTTGTCCTATATATTATAAGTATAAACATTCTGACAAAGTTTCATGAACTTTGGATCAAAACTGTGCCTTCTAGAGTGTACACAAGGTTTTTCTAAGATTTGACCTAGTGACCTAGTTTTTGACCCGACATGACCCAGTTTCGAATTTGGCCTAGAGCTGATGAAAATAAACATTCTGACAAAGTTTCATAAAGATTGGATCAAAACTGTATCCTCTAGAGCGTACACAAGGTTTTTCTATGATTTGACCTAGTGACATAGTTTTTGAACCGACGTGACCCAGTTTCAACTTTGTCCTAGATATTATGAGGATAAACATTCTGACAAAGTTTCATGTAGATTGGATCAAAACTGTGACCTCTAGAGCGTACACAAGGTTTTTCTAATATCTGACCTAGTGACCTAGTTTTTGACCCGACATGAATAAGTTTCGAACTTGGCCTAGAGTTGATGGAAATAAACATTCTGACAAAGTTTCATAAAGATTGGATCAAAACTGTATCCTCTAGAGCGTACACAAGGTTTTTCTATGATTTGACCTAGTGACCTTGTTTTTGAACCGACGTGACCCAGTTTCAAACTTGTCCTAGATATTATGAGGATAAACATTCTGACAAAGTTTCATGAAGATTGGATCAAAACTGTGACCTCTAGAGCGTACACAAGGCTTTTCTAATATTTGACCTAGTGACCTAGTTTTTGACCCGACATGACCCAGTTTCGAACTTGGCCTAGATTTCATAAAGACTAACATTCTGACAAAGTTCCATGAAGATTGGATCAAAACTGTGCCCGCTAGAGTGTACACAAGCAAAAGTTGACGGACGGACGGACGGACGTCCGTCCGGACACACGTACGACGGACGACGGACATCACGGTATCCCAAAAGCTCACCCTGAGCACTTCGTGCTCAGGTGAGCTAATAAAACAATGTGAAGCAGAAGAGCTTGTCACTGACAGTACATCCTTTTTCAGTCCACTCCATTCTATCGCATCTTTTACGCTAAGCCCTTTTCAACAGCAAGGAAAAATAACCGCAACACGAAATTCTCCAGACTTTGTATTATTTCATACGCACTGTACTGTTAACCTGAAATTACTGGCATAATGCTGGAAGGATGGTAAACGTGTAACTCAGTCAAGCATGTATCTGACACTACTGAAAATTAAACTGACCGTAACACTTTGATTTGAATACTACATAAATTTAATGATCTTGTTTTGAAGACCAAAAGCGCAAAGAACATGATGGGAACTATATGTTTCAAAGCAAGATATCAAAGGCGTGATGATGAATTCAGACCTAAACTTACAGGTAACAAGACCGGTAGCTGGACATGACAACTCATCAAATACATTCTTGACGCCTAAAACAATAGTGGAGATCGCCGTCAGTGCCGTCGCTGACACTGGGTGTGTCGAGGGTGATCCGATGGTATGAACTCATCTACCAGACGTGATAAAGTAGGCCAGATCAAGTTACTATTGTAATAAATGGTTTATTATATACCTTTCGGGAACAGTCAACTATTCATACTTGCCAGCGCTAATGCATCGACCCGGATTCGAACCTGCGCGGCAGAGGTATGTAGCTAGTCGTGAGACAAACGCTACCGACTGAGCTATCTTGGCGCGCCTTTTGACGTGTTTGTTGACGTTACGTCACTAGTCCCGTTTCTCTGGTTCTCGTTTCTACGATGCGTGTTAACAAATGACGCGCCTGAAGCTGGAAAACAGAAATAGCCTCGTTTTAAGAGATAGTGATACGGATTCAGAAAACGTCAGTTTGATGCGGCTCTCTGTATTAGATGGCCAGAAAACATGCGGTTCAAAGGGTGTATCTTTGATAGGTATATAATAAAGCAACATATCTGATACTTTTGTGCAAGTGAACTTAAATATGATCAAACCCCAGACTCGCAGTTATGCAAATAAAATAAGCTTGCAGCCGTCACAGTAAACAAATTAATTTGTACACCCTAAAGCCAGTTAAAAAGGCTACATAAGATGAAGCCATCAAACCGGTCTACTTTCTATTTAAATGCAGAGACAAAATTTCCTTTCGGCACTCAGATTGGAAATGAGATCCTACATTGAAAAGGTAAATTGACAATGGATGGCATAAAACAATCCTTAGTAACACACCTATGGTCAAATCATGTACCGTTGGATTGTGTGTACTAATAATGTTTGGACTTTACGAAATAAAAACCCTTGATTATATTCAGATCTGCTTACAAGATGAATAATTCCAGTCCCTAATGAACCAAGGGGCAACTAAAGTTTAGCCTTCATTAAAGACTACAAAAACACATCCGAAAATTCAACACACTTTCACACTATACGTCATGAACAAAAGACGAATTGGTCGGAAAAAAAGAACAACAAGCCATATGCTGAATTTATACATGTATCCCCGCCGAAATGGCGATAATTTTCATAGTTTTAGTTTTATTAAATATCGTTATTGTTTCTTTAGTTACAACTAATTTAAAGAGTAACTACACTTCAGGAACTGACTGAATCAGATCCCAAACCCTATCCCCAACATCAAAGGGAAAGATTGACAAAGACATCCGAACAAACAATAAATTACAAGTGATAAGCCGAGTCAGCAGCTCTTTCCCAAATAGATTGCAACTCAGCTATCTTTATTGAACTAAATAATTTAGACCAACAGACGGGTTACAACGGACTAAGCAAATTATATGAAAAACATTTAACAATTATTTTTACCTATTTTCTATTTTTATAAGGATTAAACTGAGAACACACTAAATTAAACAGCACCGAACATAAAACAAATGCAACCGCAACAAATGTACCGCCTTGGGACGGTCAGTAATAATTACTGTGGGGTTTAAACCGGTTTTACTGGGCCCAAACCTTCACCCTCACCCTCTGCTGCGGTGCACACAATTAGTTGGTAGTTCGGTTCGTATGGAGGTCCCCTAACTCATTAGAGAGTCACCACGGTCAACAATTAAGATCAATAAAAGACCGACCGTGATGAAGCAAGGATGAGGACTCGACAGCCAAAACGTGTTGAGACAACCGGAGATCCCTGGGGCGTCAGCAACACCACTGGAGTACTGGAGCAAAAGAAGACCACCAGTTGAACCCCGGTGGGAAACCTGATTATGTTAATATGAGCCGCGACGCGAGAAAACCATCAATGTGGTTGTGCGGCCTGCACATACTCAGATCAGCTAAGAACTTCAAGCGCCTGTACTTGGACAGAGTTAAACGACACCATTTCTCGCTGCTACTAATAGTTACGACATACGGATTTCGACCACTGTGCAAACATGATTTATAAGGCGTATCAAACATTGCGCTTAACATTGCATCCAACAATAGGCGTCAATTTAAGTTATTTATCTTAATGATGGTAGTTTGAACATACTTTCAATGTGATAGGGATACTATTGTTGAGAGAGAGAGAGAGAGAGAGAGAGAGAGAGAGAGAGAGAGAGAGATTAAAAAACAACAACATGCAATGTGATGATAGTAATTTACCAGTCATTCAAAGCAATATGGTATCTGGGCAGACTTTGATGTTTTTGCCTGAACCTGCTTATTTGCTTCCGCGAATGAAAAGGCCTTTTAAAATGAGACCTACTGTTAAATGAAATAATTTGCTCCCAAGAAGTTAACACTTTCCTTTATGAGTTGACCTCCACTGAGAATAGAGGAAATAAAGGTAGACATATTCTCCTGAAAGAGCATCGATTCACTTCAGATAACTAATTTTGCACCAGCCAGGCGTGTTTCGGCTAGGTAAAACGACAGACATGGATCATAAAACCATTTCAGTCAGATTCCAAATCCCATCCCCAAAAATGCATAAATTGATAAAAATTCACGAAAGATTCGCAACTCTTTCCCAGACAGGTGGTCATTCAGATACCCTTATTGAAAACAATATTAACATCTATTTTTACATATTTTCTATTTCAAATTAGAATAAAGCAAAGTAAACAGCTAAGCAGGTGACCACATTGCTACAAGAACCACATACAAGAAAAACACGTAACACTGAGGAGCCACAACGGAAGTACCGCCTTGGAAGGGACAGTAATAGACTACTTGGGGACTTAAACTTGTTTTACTGGATCCAAGCCCTCGCCCCTTAGCTTCCGCATGCCTGGTCAGCAGTGTGCCTATAGCATTTCTACAACTGTTTCATTTTCGTCAAAGTTAACCATATGAAAGACGTCCAGTTCAAGATCTGACCCTAAGAAAAATTGATAGCGTAACTTACCACATTAATGCGTACGGACCTGCCAAGTAGGAAAGTACTTTTGTACAGAAAAAAGACCAACAAAAATAGAGTCCCAAGCATATCACGTCAATTAATCTTATAAAATCAAAACTGACAGAAAACAGTAAAGTACAGAATAATCTGCAGTGGATCAGAGAAATGTCATTCTAAACGACAATCATTATTTAGATTTATCAACATTATTACTCCCTAGTTATACGAGCACTTTAAGTAATGACGTTCTCTCAGGTCATGTCATGAGTTCTTGATTTTCGTGATCTTTCTAACATACCAAGCATAAAATGTGACTAAACCATTCCAGAAGATAAATATCAATATTTTTAGAATCTAGGTCAAGCCAATATACCCTGCAGATTCCCGTGGATTATTTTACTGACTTGATACCCGTTAGAAATGTATAATCTATGAACATCTGTGGATCGATAGGGTCTGCCGAGCCCCTCTATGAAGTCTTATTGATTCGCTATATTTCCAAAGAAGCAAGTAGTTTATTGCACCGTGAACCTTCAAATGTTTGCCTACAACACCAATCCAGGGTTAGCCAAGTGAAAAATACAACATTTCAGAAAACAATATAGTTCAGGTATCGGAGCAGTTCTGTGACTCCACATCTATGCCGTTTCACAAGTAAAAGAGTTAAAGAGGCATTTAAAGTTTTGAGAATTCTCAAAAACATTCAATGATCCACCATGGATATTCAGGGAGTCATTGTGTGACTGCTCTTGCCCGATCATATCATCGGATTCTTTCCCGGGATATAGTACACACTAATGGTTGTCTGGAACATCCAAAACGAGTTCTTTGCAATTGTGCACCTTATTTATTACCATTTTATAGTCATCAGTACCCACAGCTAAAGTACGCTCATCCCGGTTCTCTAATCTTTGTTTATACCACGTCAATTTTTATACTTCCTGAACCCTTGCCTATGACAGGGTATAAGCCAATCAAATCCAATATATGAGATGATAATGATAAACCACGGGTCATTCGTCTTATAGCATGTAATAATTAGATCAGTTCCAAGAAGCAAGAAAAGTAGACATTAACAGAAGCCAGCCATATCAGGGAACGTTTCTCAGAGTACAAGTATTCAGGAAAAAACGCTTGCCTGTCAGCTCGCAGGCAAGCGCTTTTCCTGAATACTTGTATTGTTTAATTCTCCAATGTCAACTCCCGATATCCAGTTCTAATAAAACCATAAAAAGAAAAGCCAAAAACGGCACCTAAGTTCTATTGCAGTAAGTCTATTAGCTAGATAAGGTAAATTTTACTGAGCCGGATGCCAGCGATAGACAGCAGCAGTAAAGTATTAATAATCTCGAAGATTGACAGATAGATAGAACGGATGTATGGAAATCTCGTTATTATTGAAATAGTAGAAATACATCTTGACGGCCTGTAAATATTGACAAAATATATCCAAAATCAACTTTTGGTCAGATAAAAGAGAACAACTTAAGCAGCATGATTCAGTGTTAGTGATGAAATTTCGAAATGACAATATTCTGAGTTTATGATTCGCAAGGGCAGATATAAACACTTCATACTGTCTCATGAGCAAGGTAAAAGGAAGTCATATAAATGTCAAAACAACATCAAAACGCTGGCGTTCATCGTGTTTTTTTTTTCTACATTGTGAGGGTGCTGGACATGCACTGAAGAAAGGTTCCAGATCCCCATGGCCAGAAATACATCTGCGACAACTAACATTTACATGGTACATCGCTAAGGGGCAAGATCGGTAATGAGTTGAAAAGTCTATCCTACCATATTACATTATGACGCGGGCATGCGAGTTCGTAGAATTCCTTGGCATTACGGGTATGTTTTCCGCCATAGTACAACCGTGAACAATTTCTGTTATCTTTCCTTGAAAATGAAACCTTTCGAAACTGTCGTCTACTCTTACAGAGAAGAATCTAAAGGAGCACTTTAGAGTTAACACTCTCTGAGAGGGCTGGCCAAAATGAAAATGGCAGAGTGGCTTCTTCTGCAGAGAAACCCATCCTCATGCATTGTACTGAGAGCTTTCTTGTATGTGCAATTTACTGGGGTCAAATGCACGTTTTTTTGCTCTACATGGTGTCCTACAGACCTAATTAAATTCATGTATGTTATTTGATATATCCTGTATATATCTGGTACAATAAAAGGAATCTGTTTGGGGCCTAACCCTGATCAGGACGGTATATCTCAATTCTCCTCTTCCCATTAAAAAGTACTGTCAATATTTCACCTCCAAGAATGTTCCACTTGTAGCTTCGGCTACAAAGTTACATGCAGGAGTTAGACCACGCATAAAAAATTGTGTATATCATCTTATGGAAATCTCCCACACAACGTTGACTCATCACTGAATCAATCTTGATTCAACGTTGATTCATCCTCCTGCGTCTGCTGGGCTTATTCTTTGGCCTAGTCCGGCAGCCTGGCGTATAACTCCGCTCTTTTCTGGGACTTGCTGAGCAGCAGTTACCTTTTGCCACATAGCTACTTTTTTAAAAAAAGATACCTATCCTGTAAGGCATATAATAATTTCGCGCTTTAGAGGGTTATCATGCGAACCGAACAACCAACTAAATGTTTTGTACCACTTCAGAAACTGAGGGTGAGGTTGGGCCTGTAAAATCGATTTAAGCCCCCCAGTAATTCATTACTGACCGTTCCAAGGCGGTAGTTCTGTTGTGGTTCTCTGTTGCCTGTTTTTGGTGTCAGAGTTTCTGTGATGTTTTACCTTATGTATGTTCTTATTATTTTTGGTTCGGTTTGGGTTGCTGAGTGGCCACCTTTTGGGAACAAGCTGCTCACTCGGTTGGCCATATGTTCTCTGTATCTTGATTATTTGTAATCTTAGTTGTTTCCAACTATGGTTTGAGGGCTGGATTTGGATTTTGATTGTTTCAGTTCCTGGTCTTTGCATACTTTTTACTTTTACTGTAAATGGTGTATTGGTGCAAATTAAGTTTGGAGTTCATGATATAGCATGGCTCCAGATAATACAGACAACAGACAAACTATAGGTATGCCGATGGGAACTAATTGTGTCCCTCTTGTTGCAGATTCGTTTCTATTTTGTTTTGAAAGAGATTTCATGAAATCTTCTCACGGGAAAATCAAGCTGACATTATTGAGGCTTTCAATTCCACTTCTAGATACCTTGATTATTTAATAATATTAAAACCGTGGAGATGTACGAAGGATTGTAAAAAATAGAAAATATAAAGCAATCAGTAATTCATACATGCATAAAGAGAGTGCATCAATAGATTTAAAGAAGAGAGCTTGCTTATACAAAGAATTTGCCCTTCTTAAAACCAAAACTAAAAAAAACCCCCTGCCATTAGCGTTTCTAATGTTATTGGTTAACTGGAATGGCGACTTTACGTGGAATCATTAATACCAGTCAACTGGCAATAGCGATTTCAACGTAAAATGGCTATTGCCAGTCAACTGTCAATAGCGATTTTAACGTGAAATCGCTATTGACAGTCGACTGGCAATAGTCACTCCGTTTATAATTGATAATATTTACTTTGAACATGTGGTTGACCAGATACATGTATACCCAGCTGAAATTCAGTGGAATAAAGCTAATTCTTCTGATACCAAAGCTCCGTTTTGGAATTTGGGATTTAAATTTATCAATATCTAATGGTACGGATTCAACTAAAATTTATGATAAACGGGACGATTTTGATTTTGATGTAGTTAAGTCCCTTTCCTTCACGAAGATGTCCCTCGACGTATCTCCTAAGGAGTGTACATATCTCAGCTTACTCGTTTCACTAGAGCATCCTCTAGCGTGAATGACTTCAACTGTCGTAGCTCCTGAAGCAAGGCTGTCGTTATCATAAACTTCGCAAAAAACATTTTCAAAGTTTTAACGTCGTCACAGTGGCTTGGTGGAAAAATATAATGTGTGCCTGAGGAAATTTCTGCAACAAGGAATATCGGAACCAGAATTCTATGGAGACTTGGTATATAGAATAAGAAAAATTGTGGGCAAATCGAATTTTTCTGAACAATTTCGGTATAAAAGAATAGGATATAACTCATATGTGATGCGGCAGTCTGCTTGCCTAGTTTTCAAACGAATTATGGTAAATGACTATGCTTCACTCTTTAATTGCACGACGGTGGTTCTGGTCTGACTCTATGACAGCCTCTTCATAAAGCATTAACGAGTGGGTTGCGGCTTGATGATCTGTCTTTGGTTTCGCCCACAGTGGTTTAACTAATTGTTTCCTTTAACTCTGGCTGACAGCGGAGTTTGTTTTAGCCAAGAGTACTTCCTTTGTTTTCACATAGTGATCAATAAGATTTTAATTTCGTCGCTATGGTGCACTGATAATCCCCCAGTGGTCTAGGTTGCTGGCCGTTCTAAGGCGGTAGTCCCGATGTTATTCTCAATTCTACGTTGCTTCAAGTGTGGTTTAACTATATGGCGCTTTAATTATAAAGTATTCTGCTCTTTGTCCTTGTTTCTGTGTTTAAGCAATCTGATCACCTCGCTTGTGGAAGAGGGAGCTGTTTTCCTGCCTCTTGTGCATTTGTTTGTTTTGCGCGTGTGTGTTTGTCCTTTTTCTCTTCCTCTTGGTGTCATGGGTTGGCTGCGGTTTGTGATTTTGGCATACCCTGGACCTTTCTATTAACTTTTGATGGAAATTTGTAACACGTTTTTTCCCTTTTCTATTACGCTTTACATTAAGGCAACAATGCTACAGTGTATTGTTTAAATGAACGGTATTGAAAATATCTTAAATACTCATCGGGTTCTCCTTTTTGTCTCATCCTCTGTGATGCTAAGCGTATGAAAGTGTATTGAAAACCAAATATCGGCGGACTTATAGTAAAACGCTTTTTTGCCTTAACCGCCAAAATCGCCAAATATAAGTATTCTACGGTAATATGTTTCTGTATTCAGCAAAAAGATATTAAAGATCTGTGTAGGGTTAGATCTGTGTAGGTTACATTTATCAGTTTTAGATGGATTTATTTCATCTAAAATTTATGACAAACGCGATGATTTTGATTTCGACATTGTTAATTTTACGTTTTTGGATGGTGATGTTCCCCGCACCACTTCTTATGGTGTTTACATTTCTCAGCTTATTCGCTTCGCTAGGGTGTCTAGTCATTTGGCTGATTTCAATGCTCGTAATAAAAGTTTGACTGCCAAGCTTTTACAGCAGGGGTATCGGTATCATAAACTTCGGAAAGCTTTTTCTAAATTTTATCGTAGACACTTTGAATTGGTTTCTAAATATAATACAGGGTTAATGTCACTTCTGCAACAAGGCCTATCGGAACCTGAATTTTATGATGACTTAGTATATAAATTACGCGAAATCGTAGGAAAAACAGAATTTCCTGATCAATTTAAGAAAATTATCATACGATTTAAACGCATTGGCTATAACATAGATGTAATGCAACAGTCTGCATGCTTAGTGGTTAACCCAATCACGGTTGACAACTTTGCTGTCCTCTTTAATTGCACGCCGGTGGGTCGGGGTTCAGACTCTATGATAGCCCCTACATAAAGCTATATATTAGTTGGTTGGGGCCGGATGTTTGTCTGTTTCTTGGCCCACCGGGGTTCAACTGGTGGTCTTCTTTTGCTCCAGTGCTCCAGTGGTGTTGCTGACGCCCCAGGGATCTCCAGGTGTCTCAACACGTTTCGGCTGTCGAGTCCTCATCCTTGCTTCATCACGGCCTTTTCTTGATTTTAATTGTTGACCGTGATGACTCTTTGATGAGTTAGGGGACCTCCATACGAACCGAACTATCAACTAATTGAGTGCACCGCGGCGGAGGGTGAGGGTGAAGGTTTTGGCCCAGTAAAACCGGTTTAAACCCCCAGTAGTTATTACTGACCGTCCCAAGACGGTACTTTCGTTGCGGTTGCATTTGTTTTATATTCTGTGCTGTTTAATTTATTGTGTTCTCATTTTAACCCTTCTATAATAAAAATAGAAAATAGGTAAAAATAATAGTTAAATGTTTTTCGTATAATTTGCTTACTCTGTTGTAACCCTTCTGTTGGTCTAAATTATTTAGTTCAATAAAGACAGCTGAGTTGCCACCTATTTGGGAAAGAGCTGCTGACTCGGCTTATCACTTGTAATTTACTGTTTGTTGGGATTTCTTTGTCAATCTTTACCTTTGATGTTTGGGGATAGGGTTTGGGATCTGATTCAGTCAGTTCCTGAAATGTAGTTACTCTTTAAATTTAGATGGTATTTATACCAATCTTTGCGATCCAAAATGGATAATTAATAGAAATTTCATGACACTGTACCGAGAAAACTCTTCGAATATAGTGATTGCAACATACTTAATACAATTATAGCACTATAACTTTATATCAAAATAGATCAGATTTATGTTACTTCCATTTGCAATATCAGTAAATGATATTCCAGTGAATAGTGCATCCGCGTGATAATTTAATCAAACTCTTGCTAAACATATCATCAAATACTTTATCAAGCTTATAAAAGAAAAGCACATAATCTACCATTAATAGCTATAAAAAAGCTGTGTCATGCAAAAACCACTCTTACTGCATGTGCGAGCTATGGTCAAGGCTGCATTCATAAGCATTCTCGTTAGGGCACTGGGACTATTTTCTTTAAGTATAAAATGTTCAATTTTGTAAAAACGTACTGCGTATGCTCTAACCAAAGTGTCTTTTGACATCGTTCCAAAATATAGCTTATAGTCAGGTTATCACTATAACAGAAAAATTGATTTTTGAACGGGATTTTTGTTGCAATCGTATCAGCAGATCACCCGAATTCTAAGCACGTCGCATACATGGTTCATTCGGTTTACCGTGTGTGGCTTTCATGAACTTTTTGTCTATTTGTGTGTGTGCTTCTTTCCCTTATTGTTTAAAGGACGGAATGTGGGATTTGATTGTATTAATGGCTGATCATTGCCTATCTTTAACTTTGATTCTACAAAGCCGTTCATTCGTCTCGATATATGATCCATCCATTGATTCTACAAAGTCGTCCATCACTACTGGTTAACAATGTTCTCAAGAATGTTACGAAACAAAAAACTGCTGTTACGAAACGAAAAAGAGTCATAGGTTCCCAAATGACCAAGTCTTTTGAGAACTACGACTCTTTTTCGTTGCGTAACATCCTTGTATATACATATTTAACTAGGGGTGTATACAGGGACTGAAATAACATTGACAGACACAGAACTTGTATAAAGAACAGTTAATCAACCGAGAAAACGTACTCTTACCTTGACAGACAGAAAATAAAGTCATACGAGCCAATGTTACAAAAATAAAGCAAAGAAGCTAAAAGCTGTAATAAGCTTATGAAGAGAAGATAACATAACGAATGGTAAGCTTAACACTCCAGGGTAGGAAACGGGAGAAAATAATTAAAGATGTCCTTCAGAAACATCTTAGGCGCGTCAAAACGGAAACCTGTCCTTAAACACAGCTGAAATGCCATGCCCCAAATCGCTAGTGAACGCGTGCAATAAGGCATGCATATTTGTTAGTCTCAAATTTTAAAACATCCAGTTGTCAAGCCTAACTGCGCATTTCTTTCCCACCCTTGACACGCAATAGGCTGGTTTTGTTGTGCGATGTATAGATACACCTTATGAAGGCTTTGGCTTTTTCACAACAAAGCTCATTTATTCAAATCATGGAATTCGAGAGAAGAAGCACCACTTCAAAAATATTTACGACTGATAATTTGGACATGTTTACTGTCTTAACCTAGTTTTTTATGTACGGTGAATGGGTACATCTCCACGTTTTTTCCACCATATTTTACTTAAAGAAACAACCCTCTTACTTCCAATTTCAAAAGCCAAAATACTTTAAATGGCTATTTACAGTTGACACTATGTCACAGGAGAAAAAAATCATGACGCGACCGATCTCGAACTGAGGGCCCTGCGAACACATTGCCATATGACCTACCAAGCCACATGGCCGATACATCAAGGATGTCTCTCTCCTCCCAGAATATGCCCAAATTCAACGTGTCACACACTTGAGATGCCCATTTTAGATGCTCACACTAGCTATCAGCTGTTATAGCGGAGGAGATAATCCTACCCTGGGACTCCAACATATGGCCTTTCACGGATTGTGCAAGCCGTCTGTTAAATAAATTTGAGAAAACCTAACTGTAAATAGCCATACTACTAACGTTTGTGTCTCTTCACATTTAACTATAAAAAGCCAACCATCTTTAATATGGCTATTCACAGTTAACTGTATACAGTCATTTTAATGTTATTTGGCTATTGACAGTTAAGTGTAATTAGCCATTTTAACATTTTTCTTTTTTTTGGGTGGGGTGGCGGGGGGGGGGGGGGGGGAGGGGAGGAGGGAGGGTGGGGGGCTATTTACAGTTAAGGCTATTTACAGTTAACTGTAAATAGCCACTCCGTATTTTTAAAGGCCTGCTCCCATTGGGGAACATTCTTTTCTTTCACAGTTGAAACCACTGAGAAGGAAGAAAAAAGAAAATGGCAGAGTTAAAAGCGTACCCATTCCCCTTAATAACCAATCACGAACAGCGCAAAATCTGAAGGGTCATCTCATCTAGGCCCTGAGTATACGGGTGCGCTGACTGTAAGTAAAAATCAGTATCCTTTAAATCATTTCACCCCATCATCATCTCACCATTTTTACAACAGCATAAAATGATAACAAGCCTCAAACCTTAACTCTCCCATCTCATTTCCGTCGCTGTCCTGACGACACAAGACATTGCAGCTGGTGTTGTTTGTCACTACTATGCCAAAGAAGAAATAAATTCTTCATTCAACCACCTAGTTTTAGTTAATGTGATGTGTAAACGACTCGGTCATCATTCATCTTCAGCATTTCATACACATTTTGGATAAAATGCTTTCTCACAAGTTCAGGAGCAACGCTTATAAGGGGAAAATTGCAATGTCTGTATTTAGGTCATACCTTCTTAAAGTTGTATGATATTGCCGAAGCGGCTTGAAAATTTCTCCATCTACGACATTTATATTTTCCGTTACAGACAATGTGGTTAATGAAGCTCTTCTTTAGTGCTGGTCATCAAATGGCCGATAAACTATATATTTCACGAAGTATATATCCGTACATGATAACTGTTTTCTCTTCCAAATGAGACAAAATCATACTATTTCTATAAACTCTCATTAACTTTGTATAATGGCTATACTTATGAAATCCGTTTTCCCCGCAGATGACCTGAATCTTTAACATGTAATTGTATGCGACTGCCTTCTGGTACAGTATCATCTTTTATTATGTGACCAAGATGTAACACGCAATTTCATTGGCTGCTTTGACGTCACGTGCCGGTCAATATTTTGTGATATTCACCGGCCTGTCAGTGAATATTACTTTTACGCTAACGTCATTGTATTTTCGTGACGTAACGTCTGATTTACGTTAATGTTAATGGTGTAACGTCGCGAGATAATACCATGTAGTACCATCATAAATATCTAAAGAAATTGAATTTAGAATTATCATATAATAAAACAATTTTTGACCTTTATTTCGGTGAATATGCAGTTTTATTGACCTGCAAACATAACATATTGACCTCCGCTTCGCGTCGGTCAATATGATGTTTGCAGGTCAATAAAACTGCATATTTACCTCAACAAAGGTCAATAATTGTATAATAACAACCCTTTTTGCTGAAAACTGGCACATCATTGATACAGGTAAATGCCGGGAACCTCTAGACAATTCTAAAGACTCGCGATTTTTCCGAAGAAAAATAATACATAGGAATATATACTACTTTTCAACAGAAACAGGAACATTCAATTATTACACTCACTGTCCATTTTCGCAGAAATAACTAAAATATGTATCTGTAAAACACTATGCCCTGTCATAGGCTCGTCCCTACAGAGAGCCCCGGTAGCTCAGTGGGTTAAGCGCTGGCCTGCTGACCTAGCGATCACCGATTCGATTCCCGCTGGGGGTGGAAATCTTTTCCACAATAAACGGTATACCATTGCACACAGCCTTTCAATATTACCCTCCCATCGTTCTGAAATACTATTGAAAAGGACACAAAATGGCTAGCCAGCCAAACATCGTCCCTGAGAGAAAATAGGTATATTAGAGTATCTACAATCTTAATCTAGATACAAGATACAAGATAGATACAAGATACAAATTTTATTTAAAGTCGGATGTGTTTACATAACAAGTAACATTAGCTATGAATAGCTATTAGACCGACTAACATATAAAATATACATGTACATTATAAGAGACTATATCAATATTTTCAATTTTACATGCATGGATCATGTAAGACCTGTAAGAGAGATAAGATAAGACAGTAGTGTATACATATAAAACATAGAATTTGGATCTGTAATTGTATGCCGACTATACAACTACATGTACAACATGTACAACTTAGCTGAGCGGTACTTCAGATATTTGGTTAGCATGGTGGTACCTTTTTAAAAACGCCTAAGTCGACAGAAGGGAATAACTCATCTATGTATAGAATATGCTCAGAAGTTAATCAGGAACTGTTTCTACGCCATATATTTGTTAACCAGGTTTTTCGTATGAAACAGGGACATAACTCCTAAAGTAATAGTCCAGCGGAGAAAGAAATAAGAGTCCGTTTATTTTTCATTCTGATTCTATGAAATGTTACGCTCCTCTATGTAAGAATGGGGGAGCACCTTCTTTTTGTTTACATATGCGGCACGGAAAAACGTGAACGTATTATTTCTCTTTCAAAGTAAATAGCATGTTATTTCTCTTTCAACAGTTCACACTCATTGAACTGTGCGTCACAGTCCAGTCCAAAGGTTCCGATTCCATTGGCCCTTTCATGGTACCGAAAAGATTTACACTTTGATCTAACAAAATCTCAATCAGGAAATACCGAAAATAAAATGCCGGCGTTATCTGCTTTGGCGCCAACTGAAATTTTCAGAGTTCTTGCTCAACGTACGAATCTTTTTGGTTCCATCAAAGTGTCATTTGAACTAGAAATATAGACTGGAAAGTGGTGCACAGTTAAACGAGTTTAAAATATTTGAAACAAAAAACTTACCTTGACATAAACCAAGACTAAATCACAGATACGCCATTTTGCGTGCAGCGTATGTAAATAAAAAAAAATACGTGACCCCCCACTCTGCATGCAGCATAATCCGTTCAAGAGTTTATGTCCAAACCAATGTAATATGCCTCAGTCTCAACTTCTAAGCGGAAGGTATAAATATTGTCCGCCTATATGTATTCATTAGCTTATATTAATTTTGGACATATGTCAATCAACAGAGGGTTTGTCTAGCATTGTATTATTCTATATGGGTATCTTAGACACTTGCCATTGTCTGTTACTATACAAAACAAAAAGATTAACTGTGCACTAACGTACAGCTGACAAGAAATGTCAAACACCAGTGCTTGTGTATTGTAGTAAGCTTTCATGCATACACTGCTTCTTTTTAAACTGAAAAGGTTAACAGGCACAGATTGATTCAATGCGGATGCAACGGCCTATCGTTTAATCAACACTGACCCAAATTTGTTTCAACGCTGTGTGTCTGCTAGGCGAAACCCAGCTAAAGGACGCTTTACTTAAGGTAAATGAGTATACCTCCATGTTTATCCGCCTTTTTATCAAGGGGAACAACTTTCGTGACTTCCAGTTTGCTGCCCTGGACGTATTCTTTCCGAAAAGAGGTCTACTCTTAAAGGAAAGAATTTGCTTTCTAGGAGCAATCCCTTGAAAGTGCACCAAACCCAAACAATTCTTGTTGGAGAGGCACAATTAAGAGCAAAGTTATGTCCCTAGCTGAGTAATATCATGAAAAAATTCCATTGTGTCATGTAATTGCAAGGTCATCTAAATGGCTAAACATATCTTCAAAATATCGTTATGAAGTGAGTGAAATCTGTAAGTAGGTGAAGCATTTAAGTTACCGCGTCTTCGTGCTCATTTTACCAATTTTATGTTCCGAAATGAAAGATTCGAGTATGAGCCCTACGACTGACACGCAGCAAATTTAAGTGTAATTCCAAACTTTGGTTTTGCATTTCTTTTCTACTTTCTATATATCACTACACAGTTTGGGATCGGGAGGATTAAACTAGATTGTCATCCTTATAACTACAAAAACTTAAACTGAAGTAAAAGCCTGGAGAGCATTTCACAAAACCTACAATACCATACAGAGTAAAAGAGTTTCATAAAAATACGTCTAGCTTAACAATACTATGTCCTATACCACCATTTTAGTTTGTTTACATTATTTAATTCACAAAAATTCTATTGAAAATCATACACAAGTAAAACAGTTTCAATACAATAAAGTGACATTAAACATAGCCACTAGATGAAGTCAAAACAAACGTTATAATGTAGGTCAATCGGTTTCTTATGCCGGATTAAATAGGATTCATTTAGAAATTCAAATTAATTTATCTTGGGGCACGGATCTAACAGTATGAATTACAAGGAATTTGTGATTATCTGTATTTCCATATTTTTTTCTGTTTGAATTTGCTTTCTGCGTGATGACCATCTTATTTACTTTGTTAAAGTGCTCGGACCAGATTGAAAGGTATGTAATAGTTAAACCATGGCTTGTACGCCTACACGAGGAGGTAATCAATGAACTTTAGCAAGTGGATTATCTCCTGTACAGGTGGAAAAAATACACGGTTTAACTATCTTATACCACCATTATCAGTGTAGAATTTGCTCATCACGAAATATTTCGTGTTCTTGCAAGAGTGGTATAATATGAAAATATTTCTATCGTCTTCTAGAAAGGGTGGTATAATATTAAGATATTTCTATCGTTTATCCACGACAAAAAAAGAAAGGAAGAAAAAAGAATTAACACATTTCCAGACAAATGCAATTAGTAAAATAGTACAATAACTTTAAGTATTCATATGACTTAGTATCAGTCATTTATATGCTGGAATTTTCAGTTAACAATAATTATGTGGTTTTTAGTGGAAGAGTTTTCAACAGGTAATTGGCATTCAAATGGAAACTAGGGCCACCCACTTACTTGCCACCATATTTCGTTGCGGATAAGAGTCCGAGTTCACAAATGGTCTTTAAAGGCACGTTAAAAAACCTTGCACAACCATTAACTTCTCCTAGGTAGATGATGTTCTGTCTTGGAATAATTCAACGAGTTCGGAGCTTCCTTGATTTTACCTATCACACGGACATTAAGTTTTCAAACTGACATAAGTGCAAATATGTTGAAACCAATTTGACTATTTTCCGGTAGTCAATTTGAGCTTTGCAATATCAGTTTTCGCGGTTTATGGACGGGCCACAGGTAAGAATTTTTCAAGCTACAAAAGCTATTCCAAAATTGGAGACTGTCATGCTTTAAGATTTAACATTTGTATGTCGAGACCAAATGATATGGATCAGTTTTAAGGGTCGTTTTTGATATAACGTTTGTCTTCCAAGTTCAGTACCGAAATCGAAAATAGGAAAGAATTCTTCAAAAGTAGATCGGCTCTGTGCATTAATTAGCAGACTTTCTGTGAAATCTTATAGATGCACTAACACACGTCACTAAATAAATCAACATCGTGGTCAGTTTGAAAGACGGGAGGTCAGTCTGACTCCATTTGATCCCGGGAAATAATTCTTGTTCTGCAAAGCCTGTCTGTCTTTTGACTTCAGTTCTCTAGTTCTACTGTCTAAGTCCAAGCCACACAAACATACGGTACATGGGCTTTTCAGCTTCGGATGAGTCTAGCTGATGTTCTAATTGGTTTCAGTCTTGCACTAGAGAATGTCCTCTGGTCCAAAGCGTTAAACTGACAACGTGGTTCAAAGAAACCTGATGTTGGCAACTGCTATTAAATCCGTTATATTTATTCCTAGTCGTGAGGCCATTAAATTTGCTTTCTCTTTACTTATTTACATCCTGCATCTTATGGATGCTTGGTCAAGATTTGCAAAAGACTCTAATCTTCTACAAGTCAATTAATGCCATCTCCAAAGCGTGGGTTAGTGATAAGTTTGCCGCCAGTCTCATTATTCCCACATTGTTTTCAGTGGTTTCAGACGGTACATGCCCAGCAAGATATTGACCAGAGCAGTCGCAAGAAGGCATAATAACAATACAACAGCAGTAGTAATATTATGAAATTATAATAATCTTTATTGTCTAAACACCGAACATAAGCACTGTGGAGCATTTATCGGCTTTATCAACTCTTTTACATATATACAAAATGTTTGAAATATACGACTCTTAGTCATAGCGCAACGAACATGGAGACATTAAATCTCAAGTCAGATGCTCCATCAACTAAGCCACTGCACCAACAATAGTTCTAAACTTGTCACCTATCTTTCCATTGCCTGAGAAACGCACGACTGTCATTTTACACAGACTTTGCAATGACGAAAATAATTTTGTGTGGACAAATGACAATTAATGATAAGAATTAAGACAAAACACTTCAAAATGGTAAAGGACGGAACTAGCATTTGTTCACCACGGCTATGCACCATTAAAGATGTCATATAATTGTACTCGTTCTTTAATCACAAAATGACGATACTTCACGAATGAGAAACTAACGCGTATTACTCATTTAATAGCCGACCTGTTATTTGCAAGCGCCAAACAAACTTAAGGCATTAGAGACCGCACAAAATGGTGTAAAACAGTAAAAATGCACCCAAGAGACCACACCACATTATTTTTTGTTTTGTTTTATGGTTTTGTCTTGTTACCAGGTCTTCGTAAAATTGGTTTAACGTTTTTTTATTGCAGCAACACAGCACGAATCATATCATGAAATGATCCGCGACATGACAAAAACAACAAAAAGACATGTGCGCCAAGCGGAGACACAGATCAGCCTGGGCATCTGCCCAGTCTGATCAGAATCTTCGCTGCCAACATGGAGGCAGCTTAGAACCTCAGCTACCCTATAAGCGCACAGCAAAGACTCTGATTAGACTGGGCGGATGCCCAGGCTGATCTAAGTCTGCTGGGCGCATTAGTAACTTTGTTGGTTTTCTCGCGTCGCGGGCAACTGCCATGAAATGTCAAGAGTTTGAATTTAGACAGGAATAAGTCGAAGTGTGCATGAAGACATGCACGTACTGAGTAACCGCAGCTTAGTCAAATTTAAATCACTTTGCCAAAAGAAAAGTATGTACTTGTGCATGAAGAAATTAGCTTCTACCATTTCTCAGATATATCTGAAACAAAACAGTAAAAGTAATAATCGACTTAAAACCTAGTAGGGCATTATATCATATCTAGATTGAGTTACGATTTACTATCAACACTTACAGAGTAAACTGAGAAGGTATGATCAGCAATACTGAGCTTGGCTCTGGTTTAATGACTGTGCAAATTGCTAAGTCTAGGACCAGCCTCGAAAGGCCTATTCGCACATATCATATACGGACCATCTCCAAGAGCAGCAGACGGCGGTTCTGAGGTGCAAGTTTTTTTCAGAAACAAAGATATGATCGAGCAGTCATTAAGTCCGGATCCGTCTAACCAGAAATAAATTTCAAATCGAGCAATTATTTAGCCAGATGGCCGACTCATTATCCTATTTAATACTAAGATTTTGGATCATATCGCTACTTTTGAAAGAAGGGTATTCCTTATGCGACTTGACACACGTACGCTTACTTTAACTAAACTGATTAGTATTATATGAATGTGCAGGAAAACACAAAAGAGCAGTATTTCGAACAACACTATAAAAGAAAAAAGTTTTTTTTTTGAGACGGAAGTATACTTGAATAGCTAATCAATCATCAAAATGAATATCACAGAAGATGGACTCTTGCCTTAATCATGACGGACTACTAGAGCAAAGACATGAAAATCACATTAACCATTAATCGTACTTGCCGTGCTCCTTTTCTAAGTGCAAATAAAGCAGCATAAGAGCGGTCCATTGAAGATCTACAAAGCAAATTATAGAAAAACGAGTTTGTTCCTACTTATCAAACGAAGTTATGGTTTTTCCTCTTAATATTGCGTGTTTGTCGATGGAGTTTCGCATCCTTTAGCAATAAATACAACATCCACAGGATGATACTTTGAAATCATCACGTAATGTCGTAAATCATAATATCTGACCACCAACTTAAGGTTTTTCAAGTAACGAACGTTTAACAACAAGCCTCCAGACCCGCATTTATCAAGTAACCGAATTTCAAAATTACAAATAAATGTTGAAGCTGACTTTCAAATCGTATGCCCGTATCCGTATGACCCATGTATTGGCGGAACGTGAAACCCGAGTTCATTCACTCACTTCAAATTGTATGGCTTAATGTTTGTTTCGGTGTAAATTGTCTGGTACTGAGACCTCAACTTGCCTCATTTTAGTGTTTTAACGGTTTTGTATGTTTTAAAGTCATATCTCAGGGATGAGTTAGGAGGCCCCTTCGAGGACCAAACAGCAACTTGTTTTTAAGGTGCGTCAAAAGAGACAGCGAGGACGCGCATATAAAACTAGTAAGCCCTAAATAGTTTAAGCTCGATTTTGTCTGAGATTTTATGCTTGTCCTAGTTATCATTTGGTTGGTTGGTTGTTATGGGTTTAATGGCTCTTTGAGACACTATTTCAGTCTGTATCGAGTCTTCTCTGAGAGACAGGGCGAAAAAAACCAGAATGATAGGAGAGAGAAGCAACCCCAAACCGCACTTACTGCAGGTACTGTAGACCCTTGCCCTACTTTATCCAAATTAGTAAGACGCCCCAGTGACTTATCCCTGATTCACACAATGATGTTGGAGGCCAGATCGCAAAATATTAAGTCACGACGGCGAAGCCATTTCAATGCACCGAACTCCTACGAAAACGTGATGATTTGAAATTTTTGATCTTGTAAATTTTCCATGCAATTACATGTATTACATATATAAAGACAAATATTCCTCGTACTTCATCTTACGGGAATTATAAATCTCAGCTCATTCGCTTTTCTATGGTTTTTATACATGCTGCTGACTAACAGTCGTAATAACCAGAACTGTTTTTAGAGTAAATCTGTTGTTCCACCACCCCACCAGTCCATTCCCAGCCCCTTTTATCTCTTTCTAAAATTTTGGAATGTAAATATAGCCTATCTAGTTTGGTCAAAAGTTATCAATGGTTTCAAAAGGCTGCTTAATTTTACAGTAATTCTGTGACCTTAAAACTGTATAAAAATCACCGTAACATAAATTTCTCCCTATAGCTTGTCACAATGATATCCATGCAAATCAGAAAAAAATCAACCCAGTTGTTCATGTAACGTAATGCCCTTTCACGACTGCTCTGTATGAATGAAATAATGTTGAATGTACATAAAATGTTATACCACTGAATTATTGTTAATGACTAAAGTATTGTTAAGGGTTTGTAAAGATGACTGTGTTGGTTTAAATAGGAAGAAGAAACAAGCATAATATATTCACTTTATATTATTAAAATTGTCATTTCTATAACTTTAGCATAGAAGCTGAAATGTACTTAGAGAATCCTGATACATGGAGGTTGTTTATCTGGGCAATGAAGCAAGTCAGATTTGAACTTTTGAAATCAAATGTTTAAATATCAAACTGTTTATTGTTTTAATTCTCACAGCTGTGCTAACATGTTCTATTGGAATTGTTTTAAAATCTGTCATATTTGATAAGTGTTTTCATAAGCATGCCAATCAAACTCTAGTGCATGTTTAGGGTTATGCAGCTGCAGAATCTTTTGTTAAGATTCTTTAAGTTCATTGTGCATTTTCACACGTAATTAAGGGGTTCAAGCTTATAGTTCAGTCATCAAAATAATGACAGTTAATTTATATTTTAAACTGTTTTTGGCAACTGTTTAGGTGTGTGCGTGCGAGCTTGGATGTCTTGGAATGTTAGAAAACGTATATATAGTTTCAGGCTGACCATACTCATCAGTTCAGTAGTCATGATTTAGTTCAGTTCAGTTCAGTTCAGGTTTTGTGTTGTCTTGAGCAACCTACTGTTCTCATTTGATTCAGCGAGCTTTTTGGGTTGTCTGATTATTAAAATGAAATATTAAAAACTGTTAGAAAATTTAGAAGTCTTTATTTTACTTGTTCACAAAAGCGAAGTACTGAAATTGAAAAAGAAAAGCTATACGAAAACTAACAATAAAATACAAGCTATCTTACATTCAAGAGCAATTATAAGTGAAACTTTACTTCTAAATCCTCCTTTTGCAATGGAAATTAAGGTCAAGGTCAACTTAATTTATTCGGTCATTAAGATTGTTTCAATGATATATCCATGCAAGTTTGGGGAATATCCATCAACTGGTTCATAAGATAAATTACATACAAGACTCTATGAGGTCACCAAAGATTCACCATCTCTCTGACCTGTCACAATGAAATAGCCATGCATGTCTGATGAAGCCCACCACTTGGTTCCAGAAATATATTATGTGTATGAAAATTATAGCATTTCTAAGCTGGGATTTGACCATACAATTGGGGTCAAGGTGACCAAACCTGCTCAAGTCTTAGGACCGCCCCAAAGGTATTCCATGCAAGTTTGATTAGATTCGAGCCATACGCTAGAGATACCTTATTGACAGTGGAAAGTTTGTGTATATAAGTCATCCTGTAACCTTGAAATTGAGAAAGAGGTCGCCAAAATCTAATCCGCTCTTAAGTTTTTTTTTTCCAGTGGTATATCCATGCAAGTTTGGTAAAATCCACTTATTGTTTCAAGAGATTTCATGAATACAAGAAACTGTCACACCGACACGCAAAATATAACAGACTTAAAATTCTGTTAAAAATGTGGTCAAAGTTACCCAAACCTAGTATGCAAGTTTGGTAAACCAGCACTCTCTGATTCAAGAGATAGAGTGAATACAAATTGTCAGGCTGACGCCAACATGGACACAGCCACCAACGGGATCCTAACTGTAATCAATTTGAGCCGCGACACGACAAAACCAACAATGTGGTTGTGCGCCCAGCGAAGACTCAGATCAGACTGGGCATCCGCCCAGTCTGATCAGAGTCTTCACTGTCCTCATGGCGGTAGCTTAGACCCTTAGCTACCCTTTGAGCATATAAGAATCTGGTCAAACTGGGCGGATGCCCAGGCTGATCTGAATCTGCGCTGGGTGCACAACCACATTGTTGGTTTTGTCGTGTCGCGGCTCATTTGTCCCCCGTGACCTTTGTCGGAAGACATATTTAAGCAATTTCACAGTAATACCTCTAAAACAAGATTTCAAGTATCCTTAACTCCGTAACGCTGTTTTAAAATTTATCAGCGCTGCTCCTACGTGGTATCTGAATTTAATACGGACATAAACTCATCTATGGCATATCGGAAGCTGAATTTTATGGTGACTTCGTGCATAAATTTAAAATCTTTGTTGGCCCGACTGATTTTTCTAAGAAAATATTCTCTCGTCATAAAATATCAAATACGACATATGTAATGCGACAGACTGCATGCTTAGTGGTCATCCTAGTCACGGTTGACAACTTTGCTGCCCTCTTAAATTGCACGGCGGTTGGATCCCCGACCTAAAAAGTTTCTACTAAATTGGTTGGGACGTTGGGTGGGGCTTGATAATCTCTCTTTGGGCGGGTCCATCGGGATTCAACTGTTGCACTTTTCCCACATGGTTTCAGGCCTGTTCTTGCTGTTAAATGCTCTCGGCATTTAAATGCATGAGACAAAATTCCGAAGAAAGTAATTAACAAAATATAGCAACAAGGAAAACAAACATAAAGCAGCTGTCACGTTAGTTAGGAATAACTGTTTTGGCTACTACCGCATACATGTATTTGCATTTCAAAGATACTAAATCTGGCCGAACATGTCCTTTAGTTAATATTTGAGTTTCTTATGAAACCCCTACCGGCTGGTGAAAATGACGTTCGTTAATGAGGCTGAGCACTACGGCGGGAACATATGGTAATATTGGCTTAGTGAACCAAACGCCAGATGATGTGCTAACCAAATAATACACAAGCTTAAGACGTCCTAAGACTACCTTTCCGAGATAAATTTGCCGTTTTAATCCTATTATTACTGGGTTCTTAAGCCTTTACATTACAGTACAGACAGGCTATGTGTTACACAAATAAGTACAAATGTAACTGAGTTCTAGACTGAACCTCGGCCTAAATACACAATATGCCTTGAGGAATGGGAATGAAAATGACTCAAAACTGTAAAAACATGCACGAAAACAACATCTTTCAAATTGGTTTATTCTATTTCGTTTACTGGGTCTCCTAAGATAAATTTAGCAGTCCTCATTACATCTTTTGATTGTTTAAAACATAAGCTAGCCAAGTTTTACTTCTTAGTCAGTCTAACTTACAGTGTATATGATAAACAGTAGACTTCACAGGTGGTTAATGTTTAATTTTATAGTTTGATTTGGTTGGTTGGTTGAATTGGGTTAAACGGCCCTTTAAGACAATATTTCAGTCTCTATCGAGACATGATCACCCCTGGTTAACTATGTATATACAAGGACTGTTACGAAACGAAAAAAGAATCCTAGTTCCAAAACCATGCAAACGACCTGGTCATCGTGACTAAACATATTTGTTTAGCCACGATGACCAAGTAGTTTTGGAAATATGACTCTTTTTCGTATCGAAACAGCCTTCGAAACACAGTAAACCTTGTGTGATGATAGAGAAGAGAATAAATGTCCAAACAACACCACCCGCATCTACTGCAAGTACAGTACACCCTTGCCCTACTATAATAGAAATTAGAAGCATGCTATGCACTGACAGCTATCAAGCACCATCGCCCGACCACGAGCAACCCCTTCATAGTTTGACACCTGTCTTGAAATATACGGGTGAAAGTCCGAATTCAGAAATATGAAGGGAAATATATCAATTATAGTTGTGAGAAGCTTATTTCGTTTTGGCATGAAGGCAACACTAATAACCTACGTTATACCAAATGTGTGTTAGGAACGAATTCTTAACTTTCCTATTATCTTGAACAGTCAGTAACATAAAAGGAAAACCTCCTTCAAAGAGGATTGCCCAGTTGATGGTCAGGCCAACCGCGGTTCTGCTTGTGGTGTTCTTTTGCTCAAGAGCTACGGGGTCCCTGTTTCCGGCAATTTTTTTATCTTGTTTTATACATTTTCTCAAGTGATTCACTGATGAGCTACAATATCTCCATCCGGACCGACAGCAAAATATATAAATAACTGATGAACATGGCAAAACCTATGGCGAGTAAGAGCATCCCTTTATACTATCAACTGTATTTATTAATTCATTGCAACTGTCAAGTGGGTTTGTTAGTTTTATCTGTGTATCTGTTTGTCTCCGACAGTTTGTTGTTTTTTATGCTAGCTTTTAGTGGTGGCATTTGCTGATTTTATTAATTTCTCAATGGTGGGATTTTGGCTGGTTGGTTGTTTTGGGTTAAACGGCTCGTTGAGACAGTATTTCAGGCTCCATCGATCCGTCTCCCAGAGACAGGGAGAAAGAAAAAGGATAGGATAGGTAATCGGAAAATAAATCCCGCACCTGCTGCAAGCACAGCTGGCCCTTGCCCTACTAGTATCCAAATAAGTAGGATGCCCCAGCACTGAAAGTTACGCAGCACCATCACCAGACCCGAACACCCTTTGGGATGTGAAATGAAGCTGTATCGCTTCTGAGTTGTTCCAAACTTCATGTTTAAATACTTATGCATTGCGAAATGTTAATAATGATAAATGGTTTTGAGCAGCCATTCAAGTCTACAGACATTTTTGGCCCTTTTGTCGTTACAAGAAACCCTTAACAGTAACTGTTAGCCTCTTACCAACTAAACAAGAATCCTTTTAGAATGTACTGTAAGGTGTTTATTTTTCAATATATATATATATATATTATTTGAATCTTGTAAATATCTCGGTGCTCCAGTTAAGAAGAGGTTAAAAAGGGAAAATTATAGTTCTCTATAAAAGCCTATATTGTGACTTCTCTTTAGAACCGCCTCGTCAAGACGGTTCAAATGTGGGGTCACAACATAGGATATCATATTCATGAAAAATAAGAAAAATTTCTCAGAATATCATAAATCCACCTTGTATGGAACTTTGATATCACCTTATTTGGATCGAATGGATAGTTTCCAAATGTGCAAGAAATACAATATACTTGCGCATTTAGCATAATATAAATGAGCCGCGACACGAAAAACCCAACAAAGTGGTTGTGCGCCCAGCGCAGACTCAGATCAGCCTGGGCATCCGCCCAGTCTAATCAGAGTCTTCACTGTCCGCATGGAGATAGCTTAGACCCTTAGCTACCCATTAAGCGCTTAGCAAAGAATCTGTTCGGATTTGGCGAATGACCAGGCTGATCTGAGTCTGTGCTGGGCGCACAACCACTTTGTTGGTTTTCTTGTGTCGCGGCTCATTATTGTCTGTTGCTGAATACAAGTAGCTTAAAATAGATATCCTTGTTAAGGATTAGACGGTGACTCCAACTAGATGACTCTGGACGAACCAATTAACTAGATCCTAGGGGTAAAATGAAGACAGCAAGTTTACTCATTAGAGGGTTTCTTACACTTTGGTTGGTTAATTGATCTCTACTTTGTCTAGACACGTTCACTCTGAGTTTGGTCTTCTCCTTTTGTCTTCTCATTCGTCAAAGGAAAGGAAATTATCTGACCACATCATAAACATCAGAAGTCTGCAATTTTATTCCATCGCGCCACAGCAAAATCATTTTCTTTTTTGTACACGATAACCACATAAATATAATTGTATTTCTTTGCAAACCATGCCGAAACTGTATGTCATTTCATTAATGAACAAAAAATTTAATTCGACATCGGTCGAAATGCAACACAGAAACAAGAACAAAACAAAGTTGCCCATCATTTCAAACACCTATATAAAATTAGAACGAAGTAAATTTTTAATAAAAGTTTTAAGTAAAGTTTTTTTTTTGAACGCGTTAAGAGTTAATGTTATAAAATACATTTACTGCATTTTGTAATACATCCGCCATGTCGATGTATTCTAGGTAATAGTCAGCGAAAATGAAAGTCCAGCGACAGAAAGTCAGACTATGCCGTGGCCATTAAATTGAAAATGTTTAAAACGACAACATTGTTAGATTCAACGATGTCATGACGTCACCCCCTTAACTTACTTGTTGACAGCTGGGACAACATTTTACTGCTGAATAGCTGCCCTGTATCAAGGTCTCAATATCTGAAATAGGCTTTAGCATAGCGGACTAACTGAGAGACATAAACTCCGTTTGTAGCCCCGAAGTAATACTGCTACTAAAAATAGAAAGTTAACGATGGAAATTAAGTCGTCCCTCTTTTCATAAAACCAAGAAACAAATCGGCTTACTATAGTTCAATAAAGATAGCTGAGTTGCCACCTATTTGGGAAAGAGCTGCTGACTCGGCTTATCACTTGTAATTTATTGTTTGTTGGGATGTCTTTGTCAATCTTTCCCTTTGGTGTTGGGGATTGGGTTTGGGATCTGATTCAGTCAGTTCCTGAAGTGTAGTTACTCTTTAAATTTACAAATGAGGTTGCTAGATGACGATAGATGAACGTAGGTATGGATGAACGCACGGGTCGAACCTACATCTCCTCAATAACTTCGTTGTGCAAGGTGATGACTAAAGCAGAGAAATACATCGGAACGACCGATCTGAGACTAGTGGAACTTCAAAGCAGTTCATGAAAGCTACTGACCCATCTCTCCGAATTAGAGAAGACACGTACAGACTCGTTGCCAATGTGCATGTTATTTATTCGTTCCCTCGTATGCCTCGCGGAAAGATCATTATAAGAACTGGACTAATGCACAAAACAGATCTGACTCATAGTCTGCTTAGCAGCCTTGTATCTGCAGTAATATAGCCAATAACTTTGATATTGTTAGTCTTATATTGTGACAAGACCGGAAATAAATATTTGCCGACCTTTATAATTATCATGTTTACGACGTATATTTATCTTTATCCAGAAAATACAAGTTTAATACTGAACTCAAAGACATGCTCGCACTGACTGACATGGACAGCGGTACATAATGAAAATCGACTGAACAGATTATATGCATCAATAATGAATGTCCAAACAGGACAGACATATATTATCCGAGGGAACAAAATTTCAACCAGGGACAAGGCTGGCCACGTTACATGCTTGAGGATGAAATTTACCTTGCCCTCACCGAGCGGCTTATTATGAAATTATACAATTATATTGAATTATGACATGAACTCCGATTAGTCCACAAGGCAGGGTACTTTCAACTAGAGATCTGAAGTACCTTTTGAGCAGCCTAGTGTTCATGATTTTAACAACAGAAATAAACGCAAATAATAGGAAGACACAATCTGTAAACTACAGAAGAGAAAACCGAACACACCTTTGTCTCTTCCGTTCAAGCAGCCAACGCATTTAGTAATATCGATGAATTCTGTTGATGTAACATATCTATTAAATCGTAGTATACCGCATTCCCAAAGCAGATTCTAAACCGGGATAATAAATACAGTATATTTATCCCGGTTTATAACTGCAAGTGACAATGCAAAAATCTACAAACTAAACTGCCATTAGCCATCTCGATTTATTTTAAAGGTGGTTTCGATTCGGATTAAAAACCTCGGTTTTGAATTATTTTCCTAGTGAGAACGCAAAACAGGGATAACTACCATGGTGCAACACATACGTGATGTCAAGGTGACGTCATCTGTATTAAAAAATGACTTCAACATTTACGTTACTGACGTCATTTAATCGCCGTTCCTGGACCTGCCGATTTTGGAAATACCTAAAATTTCAAAAGTAATTGTGATAAATAAGAGTTATGATTCTTTTTCTGCATATCGTCTAAACGTGATTAATATTTGTACATCCTTCCTTTAAGAAATCCTAAACGGTTTAAAAGATATGGAGTGAACACGAAACTTATATGAAATTACCATACGAAAAATACAAAGGGACACAGTTTACGTCAAAAGTGAAAACAAGGGTTTCGCAAGCGGTGCATAATACGCCCGTTTCAATGTCCTAAAAGAGTTGCAGAATGAACAAAATTGTTTACAAAAGGATACACAGGCAGACAAACAGAGGCAACCACACTATAATTAAGTAGAACTGTTGGCGAATCCCACTATACCCCCCGCTTAACTGCTTAAATCAAATGGTGTTTTTTTCGTAACAAAAAGCATAGAGAGAGAGAGAGAAATCATTGTTACCATGTAAACCAAATGTGAATGGTTGCTGTGAAATCTGTTACAAACAAGAAAATCGTTGGAACCGATGGATGCTCTCCGAAGGCTTGGAATAGGAGAATGGGTATCCTGGTGAAGGAGTGATTTTCTGTGTAAATTAAATGCAATTTAAGATGGATAAAAATAATTCTCTTCTATACTTTTAGAGCAATGCTCTGGACATGCATACAAGTGAGAAAAAATAAGAAGGGAGTAACTCCAAAGTAACTTGGGATACAGTTAGGGTTCTTCTGCTCTGCATTTCTTGTCATTACCCTCTACTATCAATATGTGAAGTTTCATTCATGTTTTCTTAAATATGTACAGAGATATACTCCGGACAAGCTAAATAACTGAAAAAATTAAGAAGGGAGCTAACTCTGTAATTGCTAAAGGTAGGGTTATAGTTCTTAAGCTCTGGTCTTCCTTTCATTACCCTCTATCATTGTGTGAAGATTCATTTAGTTTCCTTCAATACTTCCTAAGATATGCTCCATACCAGCAAACTATAGCAAAAATTAAGAAGGGAGCTAACTCTGTAATTACTTTTGACAGGTTATAGTTCTTGTGTTCTGCACTTTCACTCATTGCCCTCTATCAGTGTGTGAAGTTTCATGTAAATTCCCCTTATACTTTCAGAGATATGCTCTGGACAGGCAAAATATTGAAAAAAAATAGGAAGGGAGCTAACTTTGTTAATACTAGTGATAGGGTTACGGTTCTTGTGTTCTGCACTTCCAATTATTGTCTTCTTTCAATGTATGAAGTTTCATTAAGTTCACTTTAATACTTTTGGAGATATGCACTGGACAAGCTTAATATTGAAAAAACTGGAAAGGGAGCGAACTTGGTAAATACTTGTGATAGGGTTATGGTTCTTGTGCATTGCACTTCCTCTCATTGTCCTCTATCAATGTGTGAAGTTGCATTTAGTTCCCCCTTATACTTTCAGAGTTATGCTCTGGACAAGCAAAGTATTGCAACAAGAGGTCCATGATGGACCTAAATCGCTCACCTGAGTTATGATGAAATAACATGGAAGATCATCTATTTGATGATGGTTAAACTGGAGCAGTTTTGCACTTTCCAATATAATATTCTGACAAAGTTTCATGAAGATTGGATCAAAACTGTGCCCTCTAGAGAGTACACAATGTTTTTCTAAGATCTAACCTGGCTATCTAGTTTTCGATCAGACAGTATTCTGTTTCAAACTTGGCCTAAATATCATGAAGATAAACATTCTGACAATGTTACATGAAGATTCAATGCAAAATAAAGCAACAATTGTGTACTCAAGGTTTTTCTAAGATTTGACCTAGTGACCTAGTTTTTGACCCGACAAGACCCAGTTTCAAACTTGGTCTAGATTACATAAAGATAAACATTCTGACAAAGTTTCAAGAAAATTGAAGAAAAATTGTGCCCTTTAGAGTGTTCACAAGGTTTTACTAAGATTCGACCTAGTGACCTAGTTTTTGTTACAATATAACCCTTTTTCGTAATTTGCCTAGATTTTATTAAGATACACATTCTGACAAAGTTTCAAGAAGATTAGATCAAAACTGTGCCCTCTTGGGTGTTAACAAGGTATTTCTAAGATCTGACCTAGTGACCTAGTTTTTGACCCGACGTAATCCAGATTTAAAATTCATCAAGACTTAATGAAGATTAATATTCTGACAAAGTTTCATGAAAATTGGATCAAAACTGTGCCCTCTAGAGTGTACACAAGGTTTTACCAATATTTGACCTAGTGACCTATTTTTTTATCCGACATGACCTCGTTTCAAAGTTGGCCTGGATTTCATTTAGATAATCATTCTGACAAAGTTTCATGAAGGTTGGATCAAAACTGTGCCCTCTAGAGTGT
Organism: Ctena decussata; assembly: GCA_963989385.1. Taxonomy (NCBI): domain Eukaryota; kingdom Metazoa; phylum Mollusca; class Bivalvia; order Lucinida; family Lucinidae; genus Ctena; species Ctena decussata. Next base: position 123,301,352 of record OZ022498.1, read on the forward strand.
ACACAAGGTTTTACTAAGATTTGACCTAGTGACCTACTTTTTGACCCGACATGACCTAGTTTCAAATTTGGCCTAAAGTTTATCAAGATAATCATTCTGACAAAGGTTCATGAGGGTTGGATCAAAACTGTGCCCTCTATGTCATTTAAAGATTTATTTCTATTTTTAGCTCTGGCGGCTATCTTGTTCAGCGGAGCGGAACCGTTTTAGCAATTTTCGTTCAAGGCCATAAGTCGAACATTTCTGTCAAATTATTTTGAAATCGGTCCACTGGTTTGGGAGGAGATGTCGTTTAAAGGTTTTTCTATTTTTAGCCCTGGTGGCCATTTTGTTCAACGGAGCGGAACCATTTTAGCAATTTTGGTACAAGGCTATAAGAGGAACATTTGTGTGCAAAGATTTTGGAATTGGCCTACTGGTCTAGGAGGAGATGTCGTTTAAAGAAATTGTTGACGACGGACGGACGGACGACGGACAAATTTCGATCACAATAGCTCACCTTAAGCACTTCGTGCTCAGGTGAGCTAAAAACTGGAAAGAGAGCTAACTTCGTATATACTAGAGACAGGGTTACAATTCCTGTGCACTGCACTTCCTCTCATTGTCCTCTATCAATGTGCAAAGTTTCATATAGTTCCGCTTTATACTTTCAGAGATATGCTCCGGAGAAGCAAAATATTGAAAAAACTGGAAAGGGAGCTAACTTCGTAAATACTTGTGACAGGATTACGGTTCGTGTGCACTTCCCCTCGTTGTCCTCTATCAATGTGTGAAGTTTCATTTAGTTCCGCCTTATACTTTCAGAGATATGCTACGGACAAAAGTGTGACGGAAGGACGGACCGTCGGACAGACGGACGGACAAAGCGGCAACTATATGCTCACCATTCGGGGAGCATAAAAATTACATTATTCAAAGTAAAGAGAGAAAGAAAATCGGACAATACAGGGAAGAAAAAGAAGAGAAGGCTGGTTCTCAATCCCACGATAGATACAGTAAGTAATCATTAACCTGCATACCAAATATAACTACTCTAGCTTGCAAGGTTGTGGAGAAATCTTTGACGAAAAAATTCATTATTCAAAGTATGGAAAGAAAGAATATTGGACAAATACAGGGAAGAATAAGCAGGAGAAGGCTGGTTCTCAATCCCACGATACAACATGTCGTCATCAACTTGCATACCAAATATGACTACTCTAGCTTGCATGGTTGTAGAGAAATCATTGATGAAAAATTTCATTATTCAACGTATGGAAAGAAAGAATATTGGACAAATACAGGGAAGAATAAGCAGGAGAAGGCTGGTTCTCAATCCCACAGTACAACATGTCGTCATCAACCTTTATGCCAAATATGACCAGTCTAGCTTGTATGGTTGTAAAGAAATCTTTGATGAAAAATTTGATTAAAAGGGGACGGAAGGACAGACGGACAGCCAGAAGGAAGGACGGACGGACAGATGTAAACCTGTATACCCCCACTTTTTCAAAGCAGGGGTATAATGACTGCAACATTATTTAAATATTTAACACATCAAATACCGTTGTACAAGGGAGATAACCTTAATATACTAGATATACCATTTTTTGTTTTACTATACTCCCCTGACAAAATATTGTACAAGATAAATATACACAAAATAGCGTATAAGAACTAATGAAAGGGATTAACTCTAAAAGGAAGAAAAATAGAGCAGCCATTTTTGAACGCAACACACCGTTGGGACTTCATACACATTGCTATGAAGTTTCATGAAGATATCCCGAACGGTTATCTAGTTATGGCGCGCACAAGACTTGCAGGGAAAAAATTAAACAAAGGAACATAACTTGGAAACTAAGAAAGGGGGAGCAACCATTCTCGTACGCGACACGTTCCCCCAACCTAATACATATGTCTACCAAATTTCATGAAGATATCCCAAATGGTTACTGAGTTATGGCGCGCACAAGAATGTTTACGGACAGACGGACGGACGGACAACGCCACGACATAATACGTCCGTTTTTTCATAACGGGCGTATAAAAAAGGATTATGTTTTTTCTCTACACATCGCCTAATGATGCTTTATATTTGTACACCCTTTCATGAAGAAATCCTATACGGTTAAAAAGATATGGAGTGGACATAAAACTAGAAATTACTATGCAAAAATACACAGAGCCATAATTCGGTCAAAAAAGAAAATAGGGTTAGGTTACTTTATTCTCTGCACATCGTCTAATAGTGCTTCATATTTGTTTATCTTTCCATGAAACAAACTTTAGCTGTTCAAAATATATTAAGTGCAAACAAAGCTAATAAGAAATAACTATTCGAAAAATACAAGGGTGCATAATTCCGTCAAAAAATTAGAATACGGCTGAAACATCAGTTTTAAACTTTGACTTGTAAGTGTGACCTTGACCTTCGTAAAAATTGTAAAAATAAGAATTCTTCATATCGTCTTGATAAAATAATTATTCGACCCCCAGTTTCACGTAGACCTTTCAAGGGGTTTAAGAGATATAAAGTGGAATTGAAAAGTTCTTGAACGGATGGACGGACAAAGCAACGACATAATATGTCCCGTCTCATGACGAGCGTGTAAAAACTTTTTTTGTTTTCAGAAATATCAGACTTTCTTCCTCTATATCTCATTATCGTTCTACTATTTCAGATCGCTGATATTTACATGACGCCTTGCAACTTTGGCTCCACCTTATTGTCCTGGTCCCGAGGTTATAAAACTTTTTTCATGCTCAACTCAGCTGAGCATGAAATTTAAAATGCCCATTAATATAAAAATACCAAGAAATTCAGCATTTTTCAGGCTCAGATAAGCCAAGAATGCTATTTTTTCTGCTCATAGATATTAAAATGCCAACATTTGTTGGCATTTTAAAATTTATGAGCAGAAAAAATTTCATGCTCAGCTGAGTTGAGCATGAAAAAAGTTTTATAACCTCGGGGCCAGGTCGTATAAAAACGGAATTTTAAAATAACCAATTAAATAAATTGATGCAAAAATAAAAATTAGCTTGTCTTTACAGTATGTTGCATTATTTGAATGAAACATTTGGGACAATCTTAACAGAACAAAAAACAAAAGATAGACAGCAGCTGTAATTCTCGAAGGAGAAATTCTTCGAGATAAAAACACAGAGAGGCAATTATACAGCAATAACACATTAGGTCCATGTCCAGAAACCTAGACACCAGCTATAGTTGTATTTTTGACACTTCTAAATGATCGAAAGTGACATTTGTCCATTTTAGAGTACTCCAGTGGGAAATAAGCAATAATTGTGTTCTTTAACTCAGTAGATAAGCAGTTCCAGTACAGTTTGGGGTTAAGATAAGTTCATAAGGTCACATAGAATGGAACGACGGATCACCTCTTAAATTGGCAAAAATGAAATAGTAGAATTTGCAAACATCGTAGATCCAAATGAGGCGGCAAGGAGCCGCCTCATCTCGATTTATACAGTTTGGCCACTATGAATTCTCAAAATGACAGGGTTTTTTTTGTTGAAATTTCGCAGACGTAACTTTTGACGTCGCATTTCTGTACTTTAATTCTTCATCTATTTATTTTACCAGCTCATTTACTTGTACATGTAGTTAGAAAGCAAGTAAAAACAAGCGGAGTAAAATCAGCATGATTAAGGACACGACATACTTTAAAACAAAAGCAACCTAAATTTCTACTTGTACACTTCTTATCCAACAATTATGGTAAAGTCGGACAGCGGGTAAATTCGGACAGTGTGACATTATTTCCTTTATATGTCAGTTAACTGGAGTAAAAAATAATAACTGGGCTCATGATGAGCCGTCTCATCTGGATTTTCAATGTTTGCAATGGTATGTTCGAATTTACCCGCTGTCCGAAGTTACCCAACTCGACCCTAATTGTTTTATATTCTGTAAACTTAAACGATGCCAAATTCAGAATCAGAAGTAGATTGCATCACATCTAATCTCTGCTTAACATTACACGTCCTAACGTTTGAATCATCTGATTGTTTATATGACAAGAAACATAAATATGAAATCAGCTATCGATATCAATTCCAATCAGCTTAAGAATGGCTAAAGGACACGCAAATACTGGAAATGAATAATTTTCATGCGCTGTCTTATAAATACTCTAGAGCCATGATTGTATTGAGACTCTTTTACCGGGAAAGGTAGCAGCAGAATCATTTAAAAATCCTAAAAGTACCTAAGACGGGATAACATATAAACATCGAATAGCAGTATTGCCTTAACACTGCGCAATAACTACCATTTCTGAGCAAATGTGATACTTAAACTCTTTGAATATCGTTTTTTAATTCAGATAAATGTGTACGTATCGTCGTCAAATTTCAATACATGTAGCAATTAAATTTCGTGATTGCCAAGTGTTTTGAACAAAAATAAAATAGATGATTTACATTTTTATGTGAATGAAGAAAATTGCTCCTGCAAACCCGTAAACAATCTGACGCTTTCTGTGCGACATGTATGTGTAAACAAATTAAATTTCTAAACTGAACACTGATAGTCAAAAGTTAAACAAGATCTGTCCGCGTATGGATAGCTCGCATGACAGCGCCTTGCCCATCAAATGAAATAAAATTTGTCGTAAAACTTTAAAGTGAGACGAAACTCAAACAAGACCTGTCCGCGTATAGGATAGCTCGCCTGACAGCGCCTTGCGTAAAACTTTAAAGTAAGACGCCCACGCCAATGCCGACTTCAGGGTGACAACAACAGCTCCCTGTACTTTCGTACAGGCGAGCATAAAACAGAACGTTTACTAAGAAGAAAATATATAAACCTATATTAAAGCAGCCAACAGTAACTAGGAAAATTATCAGGAACGGACACAATTCAACCCTAGATCCAACCAAAGACGTCATGTGGAAAACAAACATCACAAAATTAGTCACCACCAAAGACATCACCAGCGGCCGCCAAGTGAACAGTCATTTCCTATGCAGGTGGTCACCGACCTAGCATTAACATCACAAACAATCTGTCAATAACAGGCACAGCAACAAACAACACATAAAACAACCAAGATGAACCAAAAACAAAAGTGCCGCCTTGGGACGGCCAATAATGAAATTACTGGGGGAAGGGGGGGGGGGGGGGGGGGGGAGAGAGAACTTAACCGATGTTTTGTCAACCAACCCTCGCCCTTGGTTCTGTGACGTGCCTGACTCCTATTCGTCAATATCGCATTATTATTTTTGATCTTCGGCTTATTGGGAACTGTAAATTAAATAGGGAGCATACCTGGCAAGTGCCCAATGACTGTTCCTCCTCAAAGCGCTATCATTCAACTTACCTGAAATGAGAGCAAAAAACAAATTTATTTTGTAAACATTAAAATGAAGTTAATTACATGAGTTATCGCAAAAAAATCACATGATTTTGCACTTCAGTGCGGTCTGATCAAAGTCTTCTATTTGCGCTTTAAAATTTCTACGATATTCGGCCTTATTCGGTTTCCAGCTCTAGAATGACCCCAAATATCTAAAAAGGTCAATGAACTTCAGTCATGTGATGGGGTTTTTGCGATTGTTTAGAATGATTTGTTTTGGAAGGCAAAAGACCCGTCTTATAATCGAAGAATTACGATTTGCATTCTGACGAGAGCAAAGACTGATTTCAGTGCATAGAATGCACACAGTTAAGGGTTCTCCCTAATCAGACGTTATTTAAATCTAGGTTTGCAAACCAACATGATAGATAAAAACGTATATGTATTTCCGCAAATATCAATTATCCTATTGGTAAAGGAATCGGACCCGAATCGCCAGCGTGACAAACACTGAGTCGGGACCCTGACGCCGTTTTCAGTGATTGAATGTATACCTGGGCCAGAGGACCAGTGGCCCTGTAATTCATCTGAGTACACCATCTCCAACACTCAAGGGTGCCTAACTCTTAGGCGAATTGTACAATACGGCCGAATTTCGAATTCGTCCGATATCTCATGCCTTTCCTAATCATGAGCAAATTTGATGAAATTTCGATAGAAAATAAAGTCTCTATGCCCGGAACAAGGTCAAATATATGCTACTTAAAGCACTCAAAGGCAAAGAGCTCCAATGTGAATTATAAAGTGAAATATACAATGCAGCCAAATCTCGAAATTAAGGCATCCGAAGGTTTATGCCTGTCCTGGTTATATCGTCTTCAAAACATCTTCAAAGGCGAGAATAGTTCCAGCGTCTTCTTTAAGTTTCAGCTACAGATTAATTAAGCCAAGCCTATCATTTTGGCCAGATGCTCTGTCTTATGAATAAAATATTCTATGAGCCTGCATGTCTTGGCGTATTTTCAGTATAAATACCATTAAGTTTATACAAAGCAATTCCATGTTCGTGCTTCGTCCAATTTTGATACATCTGTGCTTACTGAGCGACAATAATTAATTCTGGCTTCTATCAGTCTTGTATAGCTAGAGACAGAAATAATTAAGCTACAGGAATTTCAAGTTGTAGGTCTATACATCCTGGCGTATGTCAAATTGTGATTGCAGTAGATCAGGCAAAGAGAATAACAGTTTACGGTAGAATCATTTAGCATCTGCCAAGTCAAGGTCTTAGTAGAGTGGAGTCGGGTAACTTCGGACAGCGGGTAAATTCGGACATACAACTGCAAACAGTGAAAATCCAGATGAGACGGCTCATCATGAGCCGTCTCATCAGGATTTTCACTGTTTGCCCAATTAATTTTTGTTTTAGTTCCAAACAACTGATATATAAAGGAAACAATGTCAGTGTCCGAAATTACCCGCTGTCCGAAGTTACCCGACTCTCCTCTACATACTAAAGATGAAGAGCAAAAGGGCAATGATCAGGAACTTAAACAATCAAATTCTATACCCCACCTATGATACCAAACATGAAAAAGTGACATGAAGTAACAACAAAAGTAGTATGACAATACGAGAGATAGCAAAATGAACAGCTCTTTCCAAGGTAGGTTGGTCACAAAACCAGCCTTAACCAAATGAACTGCGACACAACAAAACCAAGTGACATTGGCACCCAGCGAAGACTAAGATCAACCTGGGCACCAGTCTTAGCAGAATCTTTGCCTTGCGCTTGAATGGTAGCTATGGGTCTAAGCTACCTCCATGCGGATGCCCAGGCTGGTCTAAGTATTCTCTGGGCGCACATGCGATTTTGTTGGTTTTCTGGTGTCGCGGTTCAAATATAAAGATACTAGGTAAACAGAACAGCTATATTTTCGTTTAGCTATTTTGTAATTTTATTTACGTAAAGCTGACATCATATCAAAAGAGCAAACAGACCAATTAGAAAACCCCCGAAATTTCGAAGACTACAGATAAGCGGACACAACAAACATAGTATTAATAAACAACAAAGGAAGCACCGCCTTGGTACGTTAAGTTAAAACATAACTGGGGAATGGGGTGGAGTTGGGTGGAGGAGGGGGTTCAATCGGTAAATTCCGTCAAACTCCGCGTTAAACTAGCTGGCAGAGACACAATAATAAGATGTTTGTCAACTTACGATTTTTCTCAATACTTAGCAATTTGCTTAAATTTGCCAGTAGGTGACATAAACGCATGACGTATCGCCTCCATATACTGTAAGTTGATACGGCAATGATAATGATGAAGTTGTTCACTGCTTGGTTACTTAATCATCTAAAATGTTAGCTCAAGTCTCATCTGTGGTATCATGTACACTACGGATAGGCGGCAATCGAAAACGCTCTTAACAATCGATAACCATTAAAAACAGCGGTTTCGATTGCAAATTGGCGTTTTTTGGCGCCAATTTGCAATCGAAAACACTGTTTCTCACAGTTTTTGATCCGCGTTCGTCGACTGCATGAACGTTTTCAGTTGCCGCCTATCCGGTGCGATGTAGCGCCAAGGTTACTAACCCAAGGGCATATGTATCGTTGCAGTAGACAGTGAAAATATCTCGGCTTAGAGACAAAGCCTTGTGAAAGGTGTTTAACAAAATATGTCTCTACAGGCTTTAGAAGTTGTATCAGTCAGAAAGAAAACAAGATAGGTGGTTTTAAATTCCCTAACGATGCGGTTGTTTGTTTTAATACTGCCTATTTAAAAATGTTCCGTTGTTTCTCTGGCTCAGAATTGTACGCTTTGGACAACAAGAAAGATCATTAGTCATGTGTGTCCTCATAAAGCGTTTTCTCAGAAACAAAGACATGAACAGTTGTAGCACCACTACACTGTGTCATCGTTGGCACCCATGGTAATTTCATTACGTTATTTCTATATATAATATAAGATCAAAAATTATTTAAGAAATAGATCAGCTCTAGCAGTGAATTGTTGAGTAATAATTCACTGTTTGGAGGTCAGTTGTAAAGTAGATCATATCACGAGCGCGGAGCGCGAGTGATATATCTACTTACAACTGACCGACAAACAGTGAATTATTACTCAACAATTCACTGCTAGAGCTGAACTATTTCGATTCTAACACTCAAAAACGCCGAAAAAAACTATTCTTTTCATTCAAACTCTCCCAACCTTCCTGCCAGCGCGTTCATGATCCCGCCAATATTCATAACTGTATCTAAGACAAGTGTACGTTTTTATGGCGATTTTAGAAAGAAAAAGAGACGTTCCACCGTCTAACGTCTCAAAACGTCACAAAATTACGTCAGTAGTTGCAGTGACGTCAGCAATTAGACTCACGCGCTCCGAAACAGTGAATTGTTACAGAATAAAACACGGTAACTTTCCATTGCTTCTATAGGCGCACTGTGTTAGAATTCATGAATCGCTTAGCTTTTACAGACTGGGAGCCACATCCCGTTTTGAAAAACTCTGACACATCTTTAACATATTCAATGTCTTCCCGTCTCTCTAGTACAGTCCCAAATGACCCCTCGACTTCATCGCCGCCAGAATCACTGTCCAAATCACTGACATTTTCTTTACGTGATCACTTCTTGAGGTGGGATAGCAAATGTTATTCACATCGGTAACTGCATCTAGGGTCTCTTTATCACCATCTTCTAAGCTTAGAAAACAAATATCGGAAAGGAAATCTTAGACTTAAGTTGTTGTGCGACTCATATTTTCGCGGCATCAAAACTTAAATACACTTCCAAGGGACGCAACTATATTTACGTCAAATATTTGACAGACTGGCAGGAGTAAAAACCCAAAAAATAAAGCCTGAAATGATTGACAAAATGCGGGCTCCTGTTTATCGCGCGACTGAAATTAATAAAATCATGACGTCAACGTCAAACGTAATTTCTTCAAACAACGTCATCCACCCAGCTCGTCCCTTTTCGCGCGACGGGTCACAATTATATATATATGGTGTACTCTTAGCAGCGACAATGGCTGAAGCTGTGAATTTAAAAGCGTTCTAAATTACCTAGCCGGCGTTCATTGGGTACACTCATCTTGAGGTTGTTCAAATGAAATAAAAAGAAGGCTGTCATAGATATTTTCTGGAACGGAATTCGTTTTACAAGTAGCCAAAATATGCAAACAATGTTATTGAGATGTACTTTATCTTTGTTTATTGAATTCTATGCATGTTTGATGGCTCACTGTATCTGCTAGACATCTATCGAATCAATTTACAGAAAAAATGCTTAAGTTTCAATCCTATTTAAAATTCGAGTTCGCGCTTCTAATTCCCATGCCGACTAAAGTAAATAATTAGATTTTATCTGCATTTATAGACGGATACATTTTCTGTAAACAGATGTGACACAAGCGTTATCGCACCGCTATACGAGTATATTTTACAAAAGATTGACTGATTGATTGATTGATTGATTTGTTGCTTTACGTCCACAGTAAACAGCTATGGTCTTGTCGGGACGGCCAGTTAACCTAACCACACTATTCCTGGGTAGGCTTAGACCTCCCAAGCAGTTAACCAGTATTAAGTGCACATACTTTCGCCAGTAACTGACAACTGCCCTTCTTGAATCAGCGGAAGGAGAAACTAAAGTATGTAGCGAACCCAGGACCTCTGACTTATGAGTCAGGTGCCCTACCGATTGCGCTACAAAAGAAACTGTTCTCACGAAATAAACGCGCATTTGTTTGTCCGACGATTTTACAGTATAATTGTCACTATATTTTGACTGCCAGGACGCGATATTTCAATTCCGCAGGTCTAGAAAAACATATTCAGCTAGGATTTCAAGACTGAATTATATGATGCAGCGAGGGGCGTTAAAAAACTTTGCAAACGGCCTCATATAACTTTGTTTAGGAATATGCTGGGGACAATTGTTATGCATGTATTAAAATCAATACATTTTGCCTTTACAATGATACCAAACACAAAACAAAGACACTCTCTTTTATTGAGTTACAGCGCATTTTGTTAGGCCCAAGTCATACCACCGGGCTAATTTCGTTTGTGACACTGTTTCATTGTAACTCGTCGTTGCTTATAATATCCGTTCAGAAGTTAGAAAGGTGTCAACTGTTATCGATTCATTCTTTGCAAAACAATTCGCAGTTCTTATGACGTTACTAAATCGACGTCAACGTCGTTTTTGAAAGATTGCGGCGGCTTCACTTTTTGCCTTAATTTTATTTTTTTTTTGACAGATTTTAATTTGCCCATGCAAACGCTGCTACTGTTGACAAGATTTCGAATGCTAAAACATTGTTTTTTAATTACAAAATCATTTTTTATTTTATTACAAAGGGAGAATTTGAAACTATATATTCAAATCAAATATCTAATGCAACCAACGTCCTTCTAAAGGCGATAGAAATTTGTTACGGTCAACTGTCAGATAAAATATTCCGCCGAAAAGTAGATTTTTTTTTATTCAATTTTAACTGTAATAAAGCCGCTAAGTTAAAGTCGCGACAACCAGATTTGTGACGTCAGAGCCTCGCTGTACTCTGTGAACCTCGCGCTAAGAAAGTGACCGCCGTGGAAGTCGTGTATGATGTAGCTGACAGGTACCGTTAAAGATAAATTTTGTGACTAGGATCAACTGAGCCGACGTCTATAAAGAAATGACTTTAATCGTCTATCCTTTCATTATTTTTAGCTAACGGAACATTTCTGAACCTGCCCCAACAACGACGTGTTGCAATAGATGATTGACGCGTAGTAAAATGCGGATAATCAAAATTCACCTTTTCGAAACCACGCCTACTTTAGATAGGTAAACATCCCTCCATCAACTGTAAGGTAAAATCACGAACTTTTTGTTGAACATTAACCACGTGCGACTTTGTTTTTGTAACAATGTTACGTTCTACACTGTCGTTACAATGGCCAGCTATACATTATCAGGTGACTTTTAGGTGACAGTCTGGGTGAGGCTCGGAAAGGTGAATTCGCGAGACAGTATAAAACCTAGACTAAATACAATTTCCGCGATATTTACAAGACAACATATTCTCTTTAAGTAGCAAATGATTAAAACAAGAATTCCGCGAAATGCTATGTCGCACCTGCCATATGCTTTCTCAGTAGTAGATACCATGGATAGAGGAAAGTTTACAGTAGGTCTGATGAATAATTTAGAAATTTGAGCAAATTGGACTTACAAACTAGAAAGGATGCAATTCTATACATAAATGTATACAGTCAACAGAGTTAAAAATATAGGTTAAAGGTATAAAGTAGTCAAACACTCGAGGACACCAGCTTAAGAAAACATTTTATGCCATGTCTGATAATTGTTGGTGGTATTGTTAGTGAGAAATACCAGGTCTGATGTTTTTATGTATCATAGATTGAGAGATGGACTTGGACGATAGGGCTGACGTAATTTTTTAAGTATAATTTTACAAAGTCAGCAGAGCATGAAATATGAGTCAAATGTCCAAGTAAGTGCAACAATCCTCTAGATCATTCTAAGTAGAAACTTTATACCAGTTTTGATAACTGTATGTATCATAGATTGAGAGAAATGGACCAGTATGCTAGGATTGACCTAATATTTTAGGTAAAATTTTAATAAGTCAGCAGAGCAGAAAATATAGGTCAAAGGTCAAAATAAAGGCAACAATCCTCTAGACCATTCTAAGAAAAAACTTTATACCAAGTTTGGTGATTGCATGTATCATAGATTGAGAGAAATGGACTTAAACACTAGGGTCGACATAATTTTTGACGTAAAATTTTACAAAGTCATTAGAGCATGAAAAATAGGTCAAAGGTCAAAATAAGTGCAAGTTTCCTCGAGACCATTCTAAAAGAAACTTTATACCAGGTTTGATGATTGTATGTATCATAGATTGGACACGAGCGTTAGGGTCGACGTAATTGTGGATGGACGGACTGACTGACGGACGGACGGTCGGACTGACGGACGGACGGACGGACGGACGGACGGACGGACGGACGGAAAAGTGAACTCTTATATCACACCTTGCTAAAGCAGGTGCGACAATGAGAGTTGGACTTGTACGATAGAGCTGACGTAATTTTTTAAGTATAATTTTACAAAGTCAGCAGAGCATGAAATATGAGTCAAATGTCCAAGTAAGTGCAACAATCCTCTAGATCAATCTAAGTAGAAACTTTATATCAGTTTTGATAACTGTATGTATCATAGATTGAGAGAAATGGACCAGTATGCTAGGATTGACCTAATATTTTAGGTAAAATTTTACAAAGTCGGCAGAGCAGAAAATATAGGTCAAAGGTCAAAATAAAGGCAACAATCCTCTAGACCATTCTAAGAAAAAACTTTATACCAATTTGGTGATTGCATGTATCATAGATGGAGAGAAATGGACTTAAACACTAGGGTCGACATAATTTTTGACGTAAAATTTTACAAAATCATTAGAGTATGAAAAATAGGTCAAAGGTCAAAATAAGTGCAAGGTTCCTTGAGACCATTCTAAGAAGAAACTTTATAATAGGTTTGATGATTGTTGGTATCATAGATTGAAAATAATGGACACGAACGTTAGGGTCGACGTAATTGTGTACGGACGGACTGACTGACGGACGAACGGACGGAAAAGTGAACTACTATATTGCACCTTGCTAAAGCAGGTGCGACAAAAACTGCTCAGACATGAATTATGGCCTTCAAAATTAAAAATCTGCAATGCCTTTAGGGTAAGCATCTTTCAGAGAATTTAGAAATGTGTTCTTTAAGAAAAATATACAGCGTTTGTAGATTTATCCAAGGAAATTAACTCTTTATGTTTTTTCTTTACTATCAGAAGTTCTTTGGTTATGGTGATTATCAAGCTAATATGTCACTTGCAAAACTTTTGTGCGACCCTTGTATGTAGTATGTTACAAATGCAAACTTTTTTTTTTGCATTTGGTACTTTGTACGTAACATATGACATCAACAACTGGCTTTATGCTATGTTTTACATGTACAGATAAAGGTGAACGGATATACCTGAAGGAGGACGCCACTCTTCTATTTCATATTTGCCTCCTTCTCATTGGCATCAACTCGTCAATGAAAGAACTTTCTCCCGCAAGAACCCTTTTTTCTGTGGAAATAGACCCTGTCAATGGCGGTCAACTTGTAATAAATTTACTTCACACCCTCAGAAGCAAAATCTTTCCTCTATGAGTAGACCCTGTCAATGGCGGTCAACTTGTAATGGAATTACTTCACACCCTCAGAAGCAAAATCTTTCCTCTACGAGTAGACCCTGTCAATGGCGGTCAACTTGTAATGGATTTACTTTACACCCTCAGAAGCAAAAACTTTCCTCTACGAGTAGACCCTGTCAATGGCCGTCAACATGTAATGGATTTACTTCATACCCTCAGAAGCAAAATCTTTCCTCTATGAGTAGACCCTGTCAATGGCGGTCAACTTATAATGGATTTACTTCACACCCTCAGAAGCGAAAACTTTCCTCTACGAGTAGACCCTGTCAATGGCGGTCAACTTGTAATGGATTTACTTTACACCCTCAGAAGCAAAAACTTTCCTCTACGAGTAGACCCTATTTTGGTAGCGCTTCGTCGTCCAGGGAAGCAAACAGGAAGTCATAGAAAATAATCCCCTTTAAAACATGACAGTAAAACATGGAGCTGTATCCATGTATCTTCAAGACACCGTCTGAGAAACTTTGAAAGACATGAAATCAGCACGGGCACATGCCCTGCCTGCTACAAGAATCTGCGATGTGTAAGTCTGCCCTGGTCAACTGTGCATCGGACGAAACAATTTTCTCATAAAAGGCATTAAAACGCTTATTAATTATTTGATTATTAATTTTGGTTTTAGCTTCCTGCTAAACACATGAGCTTTAAGTAGGAGCTCGGTTACCTCCTCTATCCGAGTATAGTGCTTACCGTTTCAACGTGGTTTATCGATGTATTGTCTGGTCTGCTCTTTTGCCCTCAAATAACTGGCTTTGTTTGTTTATTCTCATTCATTTGGAGGTAAGTTGTACATAAAAATAATAGAATATACGGAAAAACAGATGTTTTGTGTGCCTAATAATTGAGACATATCATTTGATTTCAAAAGATGTGGCATTGGCGAGAAGCGAAGGACTGCAGTCCGGTCAGACCCAAGCCATAGTGACAACAGTGAGGTCTCTGATTACCCTGTATAAATGAGAGGAATTATCACATGACAAACCGATCGGATTATCACATGACAAAATTACCACAATGCTGGAGTAGATCCTGTCAATGGGCTCTTATACATGTATATCTATGTTTGGTTAAGGGTAGCTTTATCGCCACCTCTGAGAAAGAGCAGTTCATGCTTTTATCCGCTTGTTTTGCCTTTTCTATTTGTATTGTTGCTTCATATTACTATTACCCGTTTGGTGTCTTGGTTGGGATGTGGTCCTGGATTGTATCAGTTCCTGATAATGCTCTTTTACATTACATTGTGAGAGGAATATGAGCCACGACACGAGAAAACCTACAATGTGGCTGTGAGCCCAGCGCAGACTCAGATCAGCCTGGGCATCCGCCCAGTCTGATCAGAGTCTTCGCTGTCCGCATGGAGGTAGCTTAGATCCTATCTTACCCTTTGAGCACTTAACGAAGAGTCTGTTCAAACTGAGCGGATGGCCAGGCATATATGAGTCTGCGCTGGGCGCACAACCACATTGTTGGTTTTCTCGTGTCTCGGCTCATATGTACTTTAACAGAATTAGTTTCTTTTATATTTACTGTGCCCATCCGTACAGCGAAACGTTTAGCTAATAAAAGGCCATCGGCCAAGTGTCACCCGACGTTTGAAATGTGTCGCAAACTGCAGCCCTTTATTCTGTTTCAGAGTAAATGTATGGCCAAAACCAGAAAATATGTGTATAACAGAAGCTGGTAAGCAAATAATAATTGAAGCATAAGCAAAGACATATACCCAATTACTGGGCCTCTATGAGGTTATAAAATACTTAAGTTCAGAACTGGGCGTATATGTGTAAAATCAGGTTACTGAAACTTTAGGCCCTTACAGAATGCCCAAAACATCAAGACTGTATACTCAATAACAAAATAACAAGGGCCATAATCCTCCTAATATGAACAATGAAAAATGAACAATGCATCTATGAAAATTCAGCCCAATTATATGAATGGTTCTTGAGTTATCCTTTTACCTTTAAGTGAATATCTATTATCTATGAAAGAGGAATAACTCTGTCACTAATAAATTTAGCACATCCTAACAATAATCAGAATAGTCAATTTACCAAAGGCTAATAGCATACCAAATTTCAGCTCTCTCGGTCAAACGGTTCAAAAATTGGAAAAATGCCCAAAACGACAAAGGACCATAACTTTGTAAAATATAGGGCAATTAAAATTCCAAAAACACATGCACATCTTCAGATCATGATCAAACGTTCTGCACAATTTCAAGTCAATCTGATAAAAGATGTGGCAGGAGTTGCGGGGACAAGGTCTGAGTCAGCAAGGGCCGTAACTCCATCAAAAATGGCCGATACAAAAATAAAAAATCACATGCACATCTTCATATCATAAGAATACAATCTGTAAAATTTCAAATCAATCCGATGAAAGACGTAGGAGGAGTTGCGGGGACAAGATTTCGGACTGACGGACGGACGGACTGACACACGGACGGACGAGGGTCATTTCTATAGCCCCCCTCCGCCTACGTCGGGTGACAATTAATTCAAAAAGTACTAGTGTTTCACATAAAATGGTTTTATTCCATTCGACTGAAAAGAAAATAGTCATTATGAAAGACCATGATGCAATCAGCTCGGGTGAGGTTTATGAAGCGAAAACTGAAGCGATAAATTTTTTCCTCACATTTCGTCGAAGAAGTCTGCCAATTTTGTCTTTTTCGGGATGCCGCTGCATCCCAAAAGGCACTACGAACAGTTATTTCGAAAATTCACCAAGCTTTACTATGAAACAAAAACAACAATAACTCTTCTTTCTATAATTACTCCACTAAAGTGAAAGGAAGTGTAATTGTATTAACTCATTAGTTGATTACTTTCATCATCTCATAACAAGTCGAAATAATCTAGACATGAGATGTTGCCATCTTTTTTGCTTTCCTAATTAAGGAAGTAAACTCATGCAAACTGATAACAGAGCGATTAACCAATGAAACAGAATGACTTAACTTAGTGGATTTTACCGGACTTCTTTACTTGGTATAGTATTATATCACGTTCGAAAAACACATATCAATTTTTGACAAATTGACAGAAACAAATGAAATATGAAGCACTAAGGGCCTTAAGAATCGACGACCATCGCGTAGTACATGAAGTCATTGAATATGTTGAGGTTTATTTGCAAGGAAGTTGTAGTACATGAAGTCATGGAATTTGCAAGATAGTTGTATAATTTGTGGCTCGGTCCACATGAAGTTTTTCTAACTCATCAATGAATAATCGCGGAAAGCAAATAATTCACCAATAAAATCTATGATGAAGCAAAGATGAGGACTCCACATAAACAACGTGTTGCGACACCTGGGCAATCTGGGGTATAAAACAACACCAATGAAATACTGGAGCAAAAGAAAACTAGAAAATGTGTTTGTAAAACACTATGCCCCCAACTATATGCCTGATCTGAACAAGGTCAATGAAAAGGAACAAAAAATACAGGTCTGCTAATTTTTATTTTCCACTTACCTATAAAATATCAAGACCAAAGCAGTACAATTCTTGAGTAATATATCAACTCTAAAATATTATGTACAGACAAGCAAAAGGACATTACTCTGTCAATAATGAATGCAACATAATGTAACCATACTTTGATTGATCGACATATCAAATACTATTAATATACCAAACACGAAGTGTCTAGGTCAAACAGTTCAAAAGTTGAACAAGAGGGCCATGATGGCCCTGGATCGCTCACCTGAGTATCCTGTGAACTTAACCTCAGAAACATCCATACGTCCAACAGACAGAGTTTCACAAAGATTCAATGGAAAATGAACCCTTTATTGTGTACCTTAGGTTTTTGTATGATCTAACCTAATGACCTTGTTTTTGACCCCACATGACCCAGTTTCAAACCTGGTCTAGATTTCTTGGATATAAACATTCTGCAAAGTTTCATGAATATCGGATCAAAACTGTGCCCTCTAGAGCGTAAACAATGTTTTTCTAAGGTTTGACCTAGTTTTTGACCCGACATGACCAAGTTGCACCCTTGGTCCAGATTTGTAGGAGAAAAACATTTTGACAAAATCTCATGAAGATTAGAACAAAACTGTGTCCTCTAAAGCGTTCACATGGTTTTTCTAAGAACTGACCTAGTGACCTAGTTTTCGACCTGACATGGCCCAGTTTCAAATCAAGTCTACATTTCATAAAAATAAACATTCTGACAAAGTTTCATGTAGATTATATCATAACTGTGCCCTCAAGAGTGTACACAACGTTTTTGCTAAGATTTGACCTAGTGACCTAGTTTTTGACCCCACAAGACCCAGTATCAAAGTTGGTCTAGATTTCATTTAGATAAACATTCTGACCACGTTTCATGATGATTGGATCGTAACTGTGCCCTCTGAGTCATTCTAAGATTTATTTCTATTTTTAGCTCTGGCGGCCATTTTGTACAGCAGAGTGGAACTGTTTCAGCAATTTTTGTTTAGAACCATGAGTCAAACACTTCTGTGAATTTATTTTGAAATCGAGCCATTGGCTTTAGAGGAGGTGTTGTTTAAAGGTTTTTCTATATTTAGCTCTGGTGGCCATTTTGTTCAGCAGAGCTGATTTGGTAGAGGGTCTCCTAAGGAACATTTCTGTGAAATTATTTCAAAATCTTCCCAGCAGTTTTGGAGGAGAAGTCATTTAAAGGTTTTTCTATTTTTAGGTCTGGTGGCCATATTGTTCAGCCGAGCGAAACCGGTAGAGCTGATTTGGTAGAGGGTCTCCTAAGAAACATTTCTGTGAAATAATTTCAAAATCTACGCAGCATTTTTTGGAGGCGAAGTCGTTTCAAGGTTTTTTCTATTTTTAGCTCTGGTGGCCATTTTGTTCAGCAGAGAGGAACCGTTTGAGCAAATTTTGGTAGAGGGTCTCCTAAGGAACATTTCTGTGAAATTGTTTCAAAATCTGCCCAACACTTTTGGAGGCGAAGTCGTTTAAAGGTTTTTCTATTTTTAGCTCTGGCGGCCATTTTGTTCAGCGAAGCAGAACCGTTTGAGCAATTTTGGTAGGGGGTCTCCTAAGAAACATTTCTGTGAAATTACATCAAAATCTGCCCAGTAGTTTTGGAGGAGAAGTCGTTCAAAGATTTTTCTATTTTTAGCTCTGGCGGCCATACTGATCAGCGGAGCGGAACCGTTTGAGCAATTTTGATAGAGGGTCTCCTAAGAAACATTTCTGTGATTTTTTTTTCAAAATCTGCCCAGCAGTTTTGGAAGCGAAGTCGTTTAAAGGTTTTTCTATTTTTAGCTCTGGCGGCCATTTTGTTCGGCGGAGCTGACTCATTTTCGCAAGTTTGGTAGAGGGTCTCCAAAGAAACATTTCTATGAAATTATTTCAAAATCTGCCCAGTAATTTTGGAGAAGAAGTTGTTTAAAGGTTTTTCTATTTTTAGCTCTGGCGGCCATATTGTTCAGCGGAGCAGAACCGTTTGAGAAATTTTGGTTAAGGGCCTCCTAAGGAACATTTCTGTGAAATTATTTCAAAATCTGCCCAGCACTTTTGGAGGCGAAGACGTTTAAAGGTTTTTCTATTTTTAGCTCTGGCGGCCATTTTGTTCAGCAGAGCGGAACCGTTTGAGCAATTTTGATAGAGGGTCTCCTAAGGAAGATTTCTGTGAAATTACATCAAAATCTGCCCGGCAGTTTTGGAGGAGAAGTCGTTTAAAGGTCTTCTATTTTTAGCTCTGGCGGCCATTTTATTCAGCAGAGCGGAACAGTTTTAACAATTTTGGTAAAGAGTCCCCCAAGGAACATTTGTGTGAAATTACATCAAAATCTGCCCAGCAGTTTTGGAGGCGAAGTCGTTTAAAGGTTTTTCTATTTTTAGCTCTGGCGGCCATTTTGTTCAGCGGAGCAGAACCGTTTTAGCAATTTTGGTAGAGGGCCTCCTAAGGATCATTTCTGTGAAATTATTTCAAAATCTGCCAAGCACTTTTGGAGGCCAAGTCGTTTAAAGGTCTTTCTATTTTTAGCTCTGGCGGCCATTTTGTTCAGCAGAGCGGAACCGTTTTAGCAAGTTTGGTAGAGGGTCCCCCAAGAAACATTTCTGTGAAATTACATCAAAATCTGCTCAGCAGTTTCGAGGAGAAGTCGTTTAAAGGTTTTTCTATTTTTAGCTCTGGTGGCCATTTTGTTCAGCGGTGCGGAACCGTTTGAGCAATTTTGGTAAAGGGTCTCCTAAGGAACATTTATGTGAAATTATTTCAAAATCTGCCCAGCAGTTTTGGAGGAGAAGTTGTTTCAAGGTTTTTCTATTTTTAGCTCTAGCGGCCATATTGTTCAGCGGAGCGGAACCGTTTTAGCAATTTTGGTAAAGCGTACCCCAAGGAACATTTGTGTGAAATTATTTCAAAATCTGTCCAGCAGTTTTGGAGGAGAAGTCGTTTAAAGCAAAAGTTGACGACGGACGGACGACGGACGGTGGACGACGGACGACGGACAAAGACCGATCACAATACCTCACCTTGAGCACTTCGTGCTCAGGTGAGCTAAAAACTGCAGAAGTCAATCAAGGGGCATCTTCAGTCAAATATTAACAAAATTCGCTCAACAGTTAAATCAGGTGATCTACACCTTAGGCTCTACAAGAATGCCAAATATGAACAACCTAGCTCAAATACTTTTTCCAACATTTTGCTAACAAACTTATTTATTTTTCGAAAAGGGGCAGAACTCTGTCAATAATGAACTCAACATAGCTTGATTATTAATAAAATGATCAACACATCAAATACTATTACTACATCAAAAGTCAAGACCAGTCCCCGTACAGGACAGCTCGCCTGCAAAGCCTTGCCCATCACATAAAAAACTTTAACGTAAAACTTTAAAGTGTGACGCCAACGCCGACGCTGACGTCCAAGTGACAACAATAGCTATCTGTTCTTTCATACAGGCGAGCTAAAAATCAGGTCTCTAGGTCAAATGGTTCAAAAGTTGAAAAAATGCCGATAACAAGGGGGCATAATTCAGTTCTTGAGTAAAGGATCCTACCTCACCTGTTTTGTACACATAAGAAAAAGGGGCATAACTCTGTCAATATTGAACTCAACACAATGTTATTATTATCAAAATGATCGACACATTAAATACTATAAGTATACCCAAAATCAGGTCTCTAGGTCAAACGGTTCAAAAGTTGGAAAAATGGCCAAGTTAACAAAGGGGCATAATTCAGTCAATTTTTTATGAAATTAGCCCAAAAGTTAATCAAGTGATCTACACCTTAGGCCCTACTTGTATGCCAAATATGAACAAAACCTAGCTCAAATCCTTTTTCCAAAATTTTGCTAACAAACTTATATCTAATTTTATGAAAAAGGGCCATAACTCTAAAACTACATGGTCAATGGAAAAGAAATAAAATACGGGTCTGCTTATTTTCTATGGTCTTTCCACCTACGAATAATCAAGGCTCCAGCAGTTACAGTTCTTGAGTAACGGATCATACCTAATCTGTTATGTATAAATAAGAAAAAAGGGGGTAACTCTGTCAATATTGAACTCAACACAATGTAAGTATCATCAAAATAATCAACAAATCAAATACTATAAGTATACCAAAAATCAGGTCTCTAGGTCAAACGGTTCAAAAGCTGAAAAAAATGCCAAAGTTAACAAAAAGGCATAATTCAGTCATTTTTTATGAAATTAGCCCAAAAGTTAATCAGGTGATCTACACTTTAGGCTCTACCAGTATGCTCAAATACTTTTTCCAAAATTTTGCTAACAAGCTTACTTTTAGTTTTTCGAAAAAGGGGCATAACTCTGAAAGTACATGGCTGACGGAAAAAAAATACGGGTTCACTAATTTTTTATTATCTATCCACCTATGAAATATCAAGACCCCAGCCTTTACAGTTCCTCAGTTACAGAGCATACCCAAAGTGTTACGGACGGACGTAACGAACGGACGGACGGACAAGCCCAAAGCAATATGCCCCCTCAACTTCTTCGAAGTTGGGGGCATAACAACCGATGGAAAGCTTGAGAAATATCTTAAAACGAAAAGTCTCTGTCGTATGTGGGTAATTGCAATCAGTTGTTCTCATAAAAATATTCATGTTGGTATTGTCTAAGAATTCTATTAACGTTGTATATGAATTTGAGAGAGGACCTCGGGCAAGATAGGACTTGTCCATTTAACTCTTTCGGCGCCAAATTTTTCAGACGACAAATTTTCGTCTGCTAAAATCATCAGACGACAGATTTGTAATTGGAAATTTTAACAATCTAAAGACATTTTTCATAAAATCAGGCTTTTTAAGTTCATATTTGAATGGCAAACAGTGTAGATCCTGATCAGACGGCTCTTTTAAGAGCCGGCTGACCTGGATATACGCTGTTTGCAAAGTCGCATTTTTGCGACTTTGGCGCCGAAAGAGTTAAATTATCCTCTATAAGTAGTAGTAGTAGTAGTAGTAGTAGTAGTAGTAATCTTTATTTCCTCCATTATATGAAGATTAACATGGGACTGACATGTGACAGAACAAAAGGATAATACATATATGCATGAGACAAAATGTAATATATACAATACATATCAAGAGAAGAATTATAGAGTAGTAATTGGAAGACCAGGAACATTATTTACAGCTAACGATTATGTCCAAAGACTCGCCTATACAACTATACAGGCAACCAGGCGCCATACCACACGGTCAACGTCGCAATGACGTCGATGCAACGTCATTTATTATGTATAACGTTGACTCGAGGCCGATGTAACTCCACCCAAATACCTCTGGGGTGACAAGAGTGGTACAAAATGTATGATTACGTGTCATGTATAAGTGTATTATCATGAAATTTCATGACATTAATAAGCAAAGTTAATATAAGCCGTGGCACAGATGATGGAAGTTTATAGCTTTTTCAGTAGAGCTCGGACCAGCCTGCGTACCCACACCGTCTGATCTAAGTACCAACTGCTAACAAGATCCCGATGATACATAGATACTGTGGAATCCTCAGAATAAACACGAATGCTCCAGCTAGACCACGTAGATAGACCAGCTGAAGACTTCGTCGTTCACCAGTAAACCAAAAAACTTCCCTCGCGGCACGGCTGATATTTGAGACTGTTCACCACAGAAAACTGCGTATATCAAACTATGTTTTAGCCAGATTGGCTGAAAGTGCATATTCGTTTCAACCGTTGTTAATGGCAGACCAATATTCCCTTCTCCTTTTCTTGGTCTAGCATATAAGTGAATTGTTACCGATCATACCAACGTCTGCAATACTTTTTAAGACCAGCAGCCGTTTCTGGTGTAATTTTAAACAATTTATCAATTTTAGAAGTCAAACTGCACCTTATATAGAAACAATTTACCAAAACTGTCCCAAAATTGTTATTACAATATACCAAAATAGAAACAGAATGGCAATCCTATTTATCTTCAACGCCGAAGTCTGATCTAATTCTTCTCAAGCCAGGTTTACGACTCTGTATTGCAACGACTTAAGAGAGTCTTGGCTTTTCAAACTAAGACACATACTCTGACTTAGCGATTCGTTAATAAGCTAAAATGCAAAAATGCACAACAACTTTACCAGTGTAATGATTGTACTATTCGGCAGCGTGAAACATTTCTTGGCAGTATGGCAAACACTGTAAAAATTGATAGGACTGCTTTCAGGGGCAGGTTGAAGCGGACCTAAACTGTTTGTTCAAACACACACTACAGATCCGCTTCAACCTGTTGAATCCCCTGTAAGATGTATGAGAACGCTTTCATGTGTTTCGCCATTTTAGCGTGCCTGGATGAGGTCCAGGAAGAGCTTTTGCACCAACCCCGGCATCGGCGTTCGCGTCGGTGTCGGCATTGGCATCAGAGTCGACGTCCACATTTACGTTATGGTTTTTAAGAGCTCACATTGTCCAAAACGTAAGATGGATTTGGTTCACATTTAGTATGATGACAGATATGGGTCCAAAGTTTTATTCAGCAGCACGCCTCTCCAATGACCTCAATGCCCCATCCCACCCCAATAAACCTTAGGGGGGGCTTAGTTCTTAGGTTAAAGGTCCAGGCGAGCTGTGCTGTTTGATGACAACCCATGTCCAAAGAACATTTTTCACTTTTTGTAATCTTTCTATGAACTAAAAAGCTTATCTTAAAAGAAAAAAAATTGCTCCTTGAGGTGCAAAATCGTGCTTTAAAGTTGACCCCTATTGACAAGACATGCACGATTAAAAATGGCATGGTTTCTCTTCCTGGAAGTGTGTCAATTCGCCTTAAACAGCTATGAGACGCTCATTGATATTTTAGTATGGAAAAATGTGGATATCTAACAAGGCAAAAAGATATATTTACATTCGTGGTGTATTTACTGAAAAGCCCTACATGAACCCTTGGAACATAATTTCCAATATTACATTGAGCGCCGCAACGTCACATGACTTTAAGAAACGTCAAAATAAAGAATGAGTATCTACAGTCTGACTTGAACGTAGGCGACGTCATGAAAGCACTGAAGCTGTTAGCAGAATAATTGCGCGTTAATGTTCTACTGCTTCAATTTTAGCGCTTATAGAAGATTTTGCAACAAGGCTTTGATTGAAACGAATATAAATATAAGCAATGAACTTAATTTTTCTTATGTTTACATTATTTAGACATGTAAGCCCGACACCGTACAGAAACGGTTGTCCTTATTTATAAGGGCAAAAGGTTACCTCTGTATTAGAATTTCATTTGTGTAAATAAAGTGATATGTTTGCCAAGAATCCAATAATATTGTGACAGCTCTCTTTTATGGTATCTGAAGACCGTATTAAGAATGATTCGCGGTGTAAACAAAACCTGCATAAAGAATGCGCGAACTGCACATGCTCATACAAGCCGGCACATATATGCACTGACTAATCTGAGCAAGTAGTTTATCTGGAAAATAACTTCGTTCTAGTAGATTTTAAATGGCGAAGTATTTATGCTCCAGTGTGTGAGGTGATACTGACATGCACAGCTAGAAACATGCTCTTGAACTTTTTCTCACGCAGCTGCTAAAGTGTCATTGTTTGTCAAATGATTGGATGTTCTGTGAGTATTCCTTATAAACAATGTTAACTGAGTAACTCAAATACTCAGTCTTTCTTTGCCCTTACAAGTATGCAATATAGTATACTAAAAGCAATTCTATAATATATATAGTGCATGTATACCAAACGCTCTAAATCCGATAATATACACGTCAGCAAATGTCACAGCAAAGTTTAGACAGGGAGTGAGAGAGATATTTCGTCTTCTTGCACTATGAGCGGCTTCACCTGTTTCATCAATTAACGTTATGCAATGCTAGAAATTTTCGGTTATAAACACTAAAACGAAGCATTTTCTGTTCAACACGTGCACAGTTACGCTTGTGTTTGTTAGCCGTCTTTAAAGTCTTTAAAGTTTACTGGATATTTTCACAATGAGTCAACAAATGCATTTTTTATCACAGCATTGAAAATTAGATTAAATAATGCTTTTCAAACGTTAACTTTTACATAAGCTAAACGGCTGTTTGAGTCAACTTAAGGATCAACAGAGGATCTGGGGCCGTATTTATAAAACGACTTAAGTGGTTGCTATGCTGTTGCTAAGGCTAAATTTCTATGAAGGAGATTTCCTACAACTATGAAATTTGCTATGGAGGAAAAAGACTGTTCCTCCGGAGCAAATTTCGGGAAGAAAGTCATGTAAGACCACACGAAATATTATATTACCCTATATGTGTATCAATCTCCATGATGTATGTATGTATATGTATATATATCTCCATGATGGATGTATGTATGTATGTATGTATGTATGTATGTATGTATGTATGTATGTATGTATGTATGTATGTCTGTCTGTCTGTCTGTCTGTATGTATGTATGTATGTATGTATGTATGTATGTATGTATGTATGTATGTATGTCTGTATGTATGTACACGTGCGTATGTATGTATGTATGTATGTATGTATGTATGTATGTATGTCCCCTTCATCTCCTAGTCTCCGAGTCTCCGAGTCTCCAGGTCTCCAAATCATCAGTGTATAGGTGTATGTATTTATGTATGTCCCCTTCATCTCCTAGTCTCCGAGTCTCCGAGTCTCCAGGTCTCCAAATCGCCAGTGTATAGGTGTATGTACTTATGTATGTCCCCTTCATCTCCTAGTCTCCGAGTCTCCGAGTCTCCAGGTCTCCAAATCGTCAATGTATAGGTGTATGCATATATGCATCTATCTTTAAACAGTCTCCGAGTCTCCAGTCCCCGGGTCCCCAAACAAAGAGTATCGTGTGTGTCTGCACATTCATATCACCCTGTCTGCAACAGATCCCTGTATATTACGTACGTCTATATATAGCATCCCCTACATGTACAGTCCCCGGAGTCTCCGACAACGTATTTGTATGTTTATATCTAAAGTCCCGAGTCTCCAAGTACGATTTGTGCCTGCATTTTTATATCCCTTGTCTCCAAAATATTATTGTATATGTACGTACATATGGGATCCCCAAAATATACAGTCCCCTAAGTCTCCAACATCGTTTTGTATGTTTACATCTAAATGTCCCCCTCGCATCCATACGATGTGTGTACAGTATACTCTGCACGGCTTCTTTGTATTTATATCTATGTTCATGTACTGAACACTATTGATAACAGCTTCTGAACAACTGAAATGTACCTTCTGGAGGCACGCGCAGGCGAACGGCTGGAAGGACGAACAGAGAGAGAAAGAAAGAGAGAGAGAATCGGCCTATAACATTTCAGTATCAGAGGAGCTCCACGTACATAACTTAAACAGGTGACTAGTACATATAAACTTCAGACCAACAGAGCAACGTTAAAGTGGTAATTTGTGGCAAATACAAAAATCTGAATAAAACCATAAAAAATTAATGCATTTCCCTGAAAATTAGCAACTTTGCACAAGTTTACATCTTTACTTACCTTCGAGGGCGGGTTCATTATGGCTTAGCGCAAACTCTCAGTTGGATTTCCTACAGACCCAAAAAATACTTTTTGAAAATCATACTTGTTATTTATTTATGTAAGCATCTCCACAAGTACCCTTTAACCTGGTCAACATGTATTCACCGTCATACCAATATCTAGTATACTGAACGACAAAAGAAACCAGACACTTAATGTTGGTAAATTTTCTTGCAGAGGAGATCGGGTATTAATGAACCACAATTTTATTTTTGTAGGCTTATAATGTTTTTTCTGGGAGTATACAGTTTTCAAGTATCTAGGAAGAGCAGTTTTTGGGCTATTTGGTCTTCAGAAATCACCTCTAATTCTGTTCACCAAATAAGACGTGAAGAAAATAGTTTTTTTCGTCAGCCACTAGATAATGGTAAAGGGGAGGTGCATATAAGGCCCATTTTCTGCCCAAGAGCAAAATGTTTTATTTTCAGCTGATGATTAGACTATAGTGTCCCCTATACTGAATCAATAGTGGTTAAGCTCCGTAAGCCCTACTTTTGGAATAATGTGGTTATTAAAGTGGGTGGGGTAAATCAGCATGAACCAGGTGTGTCATATTATAAGCTATATTTCTCCTTCAAATTTAATGGCATTCATAAATACCTTCCTTTATAAGTTGAAGTAATGTCTTTGGTGACATCTTTTTTCAAATTCTATCTTTTAAAATAAAATCTTATGTCTGCAGAATTTCTTTTAGAGACACTGTCAATTTTCGTTAATTTTGGCACTTTGAATTCAATATATTCTACCATATCTCTAGAACCAATGGATGACTTCTTACCAAACTAACATGGGTTCACCCTTGGGATAGTGCAAACTGTTGATTAAATTTTGGTGACCTTGACCTTTGTTTCAAGGTCACAGTAAGACTTATAATGTTAATTTTAAGTCAAGTTTTGGCCATTGTCTACACAGTAGCTCCTAAACTGACATGAAATCATGACCAAAGTGGTCTAAATTAAACATTATGAGGAGTTAGAGCACTAGTTATGATCAAATGGCCATGACATCATCTTCAAGGTCAAGGTCAAGGTTAGACTAGACAGAGTTTGACCAAAGATCTCACACAGCTAGAAAGCAGAAATTTAACAAATATGTATGTTTCTATTTGTAATTCAATGCTTAATATGCATATAATGACCTTGACCTTGATCTGAAGGTCACCAATACATTCAGAAGTAGTTCATTATTTTACAATATAGACTTTTCTATAACCTTTAAGTTTAACGCAATTCTGTTTCATCATGTTTGGCTAATACTGACCTTCAGACCAAGGTCAAGGCCATTCTATGCACATCAAACATTGATTTTCAAAAGAAAACACTCAGATTTGGTACATTTCTGCCACCTGATTGATGAAATCTATGATTAAACACTGTTTAGTCTAGCCATGACCTTGACCTTGAAGATGATGTCATGGCCATTTAATTATGATTTCATGGCCATTTAATCATAACTAGTGCTTTAACTCCTCATAATGTTTAATTTAGGCCACTTTGGGAACAATTCCACATCAATTCAGGAGCTGCTGTGTAGACAATGACCAAAACTTGACTTAAAATTGACATTATAAGTCTTACTGTGACCTTGAAACAAAGGTCAAGGTCACCAAAATTTAATCAACAGTTTGCACTCTCCCAACGGCGAGCCCATGTTAGTATGGTAAGAAGTGATCCATTGGTTCTAGAGATATGGTAGAATATATTGAATTCAGAGTACCAAAATTAATGAAAATTGACAGTGTCTCTAAATGAAATTCTGCAGACATAAGATTTTATTTTAAAAGATAGAATTTGAGAAAAGATGTCACCAAAGACATTACTTCAACTTATAAAGGAAGGTATTTATGAATGCCATTAAATTTGAAGGAGAAATATAGCTTAAAATATGACACCCCTGGTTCATGCTGATTTACCCCACCCACTTTAATAACCACATTATTCCAAAAGTAGTGCTTACGGAGCTTAACCACTATTGATTCAGTATAGGGGACACTATAGTCTAATCATCAGCTGAAAATTAAACATTTTGCTCTTGGGCAGAAAAAGGGCCTTATAGGCCCCCCCCCCCCCCCCCCCCCCCCCCCTCTTTATCATTGAAATGAGTCTATCGGAATTTTGCGCGTCTATCACTAAGGACGAAAATGACATTAACTTATTCAAGCAAACGTTATCCTCCTGATTCTTTCATCCCGTAATTCATCCAGCCCCGGTCTCCCTATTAAATTCAACCACAGTGCATTTATATTCTCCCTTCCAAACTTTCACCATTGAAGCTGAAGACGAATTGAGCTTTTTGAAACAAACTTGCAAGGTTATATGTACACGCACGACCCGATGAGTTACCCCTCAGATTTTGAAGCTTTCATTTGTTTAGGCTCAGTGACGTTTTAAAAATTTCTTTGATATCATAACGATGTTTTCGAAACAAGTTAATTACAATTCTTGATAATTTGCATTTAAGGGCTGCCTAGTCATATTGGAAAAATAACATTCCGCTCAGCGGCCAGGTGCACGGGAAATTTTACGAGATATATGAGGAAAATTTTTCTGATTCTACAATATCTTTTAGCAGAAAAAAAGCTATCATGCCAGTGCGAACGGATCCACATTACTGATTATCTTAGCTTTATAACAGTGCATTTTGCAATTTTTGTCTTTATATGAAAATGGTCTTTTTTTAGAAAAAAAAACAAAAAAAAAAACAAAAAAAAAAAAACAACAACAACACCCACTAAATGCAATAGATATGTAGGACATCTATCAAATTTAAGCAAATCTTAGTCCATTAAAATCGAATTTACTCTAATACTTATATTGTATTATACCAGTGCGAAAAGGTACGGCTAGGAAAATATGTTTCTTTTAATTTGGTGTATTTCTTAAGTTTATTGAAGAACGCGCAAATAGTCTGGGGCCCCCGAGTGCACAAAGAGGCGTAAACTACGCCGGCGTAGATTACAAACGTTTGCGCAACTAAGTCTGTCATACGACTGTATTTAAATCCAAGTGCACAGAGCGGGCGGACGTCAGGCGTAGTTGCGACTGGGGTGCGACTAGGCGTAGTGCTCTCTTATAAGATAAGCACGTGTGTTTCATGAACGATTTTTAAATACCCGTTATGATAAGAGCTGTGTCAGGTATAAACGTTGATTTAGGTACTTTGGGAACAGCCAAGATCCAAACCAGTCTGTGACTCCGTGAATTGAGTTAGTTCCTTCCCTTTGTACCTACGGAATCCTCAGGATCTATGCATAGTATTTTCAGATTGCACACATGTGTAGACTAGTCTGAGCATTTGTTGGTATCATAAAGGAAGAGGCGCCGTTTTTGCTTGGTACGTTCACTATTTGCAAGATACATTTTACACTGTTGTTGTAATTTCTGTAAAACAGATGTTCATAACAACATATTTTTGCAACGTACATGTACTTTTGAATTAAAACAGAAAAGAAAAAAACAAAAACAAAAACAAACTTTGAAGATTATGAAATATTGAATGATAGCTACGTAGAAGGACAATTCTGAGATCTAGATTTTCAAATGCATCAACGAAAAAAAAAATATGGAAGGAAACACAGTCGAATTCGATGCAGCTTATCAGTCAGGTCCAGCGACTAATGGTGTGGTAAACCGATCATATAGCACTATGTCTTAATAGATATCAAATGGATAGGTTCTCTCTCTGATTATCTTGTCCCTTTTTAAAACTATACTGTAATTCATCCATCTAGTGTAACATTCCAGCCATATCTAAATGCAGCAAAAGCTGAATAATGTAAAAGGAATACGCAGCGCCAATGTCACGTCTACTATCTAGCAGACGTGAGTTTTGAAGCGATTTTCTCTGATTCTCAAGAAAGTGTAACTTTTGGGTGGTTAAAATTTTGAAAAAGTAGACAAGTCATATAGAGATCGTTCACTATCATTTCATAATTTTGGTATCTCTCGAAGCTAAATCTAAAGTATTGTACAGTAAATATCAGGTGAATTCAGACAACAAGAGACAACGTGAAGGGACTAACACCTCTTTTCAGTATTCTACGAGTCGTATAGACCAATAGACTTGAAGCAACTGCTAGAAGTATAAGGGTATAATCCAGCGTAGAGGCAAGTGATTTTGTTTAGGACAAAGTTGAGCTATAGAAATCTTCACACTATTATTTCTGAAAGAGCAAAATGCTCTTCTTCTACCAAAAAGGAGCAATACGATCTCATTGTACTTAACTAACATGAAATAAAACTATTCCTGCAAAACACAGAAAGTTATAGATTTGAAAACCTCAAGGAAAACTACTGTTTTAAACTTTAAAATTTCAACCTGTCTGTATAAAACGTATATGCTTTATAGAGCATCTAGAACGGTTACACTGCTTTTCATGTCTTCTGTACTGTTCCGTAAAATACACGTTCTTAAAATGTAACAGTGAATGGTTTGTGTTTAGATACAAGTATTAACATAAACACTCTATCACCTATTGCTTGAAATTCTCCCGGTTTGGGAGGCAATAAATCCTTAGAATAATCTTGTGGTTTTCAGCTAGCTGTCATCATTATCTAATACCACTTTCCATAGTTAATCATTATCCAGATGTCCACAGTATCAAGTTTTACACTTCATGCATCCAGCAAATTCTTTGTGTTTTATTTTGAATGAACGTTAGATCTATAATTCTGTTTGGCAAGAAGAACAAAAAGAAAAGAGATATATTTGTTTCAACAGGTATTTTTGTCACCCGATATGACTATAGTAATGACCTTTGCCTATCCGTGTGTGCGTGCGTCCATGTTCGTGAGTCTGTGTGTACGTGTGTCAGTGCATCCGTGCGTCTGAGCATCCATCCATCCCAAATCTTGTGTCCGCAACCCCTCCTAGGCGCCTCATCTAATTTTCTTGTAACTTTGCAGGGTTTCTTGCTCTGATATAAAGATGCACATGTGGTTTTGGATTTGCAATTCAATCAATTTGGACAGAATTAAAGCCCTTTTTGACTTAGCAGTTCGTGTCCACAACTCCTCTTTGGCGCCTCATCCAGTTTTCGTGAAACTTTGCAGGTTTTCTTGCTATTATATGAAGATGTGCTTGTGAGTTTGGATTTTTTGTTCGAGTGAGTGAGTGAACTCGGGTTTAACGTCCCACCAACAACGAGGTCATATGAAGACGGGACCTCGGTTTAAAGTCTCATCCGAAAGACTGGAGAAGCGGGGGATCGATCTTTTTTGTTCGATCATTTTTGATGGTGTTACAGCTGTGTTGGACTTAGATTTTCCATATAACTGACTTGAACCATGTGTCCGCAACTCCTACCACATCTTCCATCATTTTACACATTGTTTTTCCATTATTATGAGGTTTGCATGTGATTTTGGAATTTGGCCTGTCATATTTTGAAGAGTTAAACCCCTTTTATGCCCCCAACTTCGAAGAAGTTGCGGGGGGCATATTGCTTCTGGGTTGTCCGTACTTCCGTGCATCCGTCCGTTCGTGCATGCTAGAGTTTTGAAATGATTCGTCATCAAGAACAGCTGACACGTATATTTTTGCCTGTCCGAGTTGTCTCCCTTTTTGGAGATATGCCTCTTGAGAAAAAATCGAACTGAAAACTTGTGAGCAAGATATCTATAAAAGTATTTAGCTAGAGCCTTGAAACTTTGCCAGCTTATTAGGACTGATGAGTAGATGAACTGATTAACTTTTGAAAAAAAATCATGAAATTTTGACCCAGTTATGCCCCTTTTTCGACTTAGCGCATTGTAAGCCTATGGAACCTGGTGAACAAAATATCTGTAGGATCATGATTTTTTTTGCAGGAAGATACTGCCTAAGGTGTAAATTGTGAATGTTTGACTGAGTTATGCCCCCTTTTCAACTTAGTGCATTGTAAGCCTATGGAACCTGTTATGCATACCATAATCTAGGAACCGTGTATGCTAGAGTTCTGAAATTTCACATATTAATTCGTCATCAAGAAATAGTTGATACGTATTTTTTTTTTCTTGTCCGAGTTGTCTCCTTATTTGGAGTTATGCCCCTTGAGAAAAATAATCAAACTGAAACCTTGTGAGCAAGATATCTCGAAAAGTATTTTAGCTTGAGCCTTGAAACTTTGCCAGCTTATTAGGACTGATGAGTAAATGAACTGATTAATTTTTGAAAATATTCGTGAAATTTTGACCCATTTATGCCCCTTTTTCGACTTAGTGCATTGTAAGCCTATGGAACCAGGTGAAAAAAATATCTCGAGAACCCCAGATGCTAGGAACATTAAATTTTTGCAGGAAGATACTGCCTAGGGTGTAGATGACGTGATTAACTTTTGAAAAAAAAATCATAAATGTTTTACCCAATTAAGCCCCTTTTTCAACTTAGTACATTGAAGCCTATGGAACAAAGATACCCTTACATACAGTCAAGAACTGTAATACCTAGGAACTTACATGATCAGTATGGAAAATAAGCAGACCCGTATTTTTTTATTTTTCCGCCGGACATGT
Organism: Ctena decussata; assembly: GCA_963989385.1. Taxonomy (NCBI): domain Eukaryota; kingdom Metazoa; phylum Mollusca; class Bivalvia; order Lucinida; family Lucinidae; genus Ctena; species Ctena decussata. Next base: position 123,334,420 of record OZ022498.1, read on the forward strand.
ACTTTTCGACTTAGCCTGTACCTTGTGAACAAAATATCTTGAGAAACCCTGATGCTAGGATCATGATGTCTTGCAGGAAGATACTGCCTAAGGTGTAGATGACCTGATTAACTTTTGAGATTTTTTCTAATTTTTGACCAAGTTATGCCCCTTTTTTGATTTAGTGCATTGAAGCGTATGGTACAAAGGTACCCTTACATACAGTCAAGAACCATAAGAGCTAGGAATTTCAAAGTTAATACACATGATCAGTATGAAAAATAAGCGAACACGTGTTTTTTTTTTTTCCTACAGTCATGTATTTCCAGAGTTATGCCCCTTTTTAGACATAGCCTGTGGAACCTTGTGAACAAAATATCTCAAGAATCCCTAAACTGCCTAATTATAAGGTGTAGATGACCTGATTAACTTTGGAAAAATACCATGAATTTTGACCGAGTTATGCCCCTTTTTCAACTTAGTACATTTTAGCCTATGGAACCTTGTGAAAAAACTATCTAGAGAACCCCTGATGCTAGGATCATGATTTTTTGACGGAAGATATTGCCCAGGGTGTAGATAGTCATAGTAACTTTTGAAAAAAAATCTTAAACGTTTGATAGAGTTAAGCCCCCTTTTCGACTTAGTGCATTGAAGCCTATGGTACAAAGGTACAAGCATTATGGGCTGAACCTTCTTTACAGGCAAGCATATGGTTGGGGGCATAGTGTTTCATAAACACATTTTCTAGTTGACATTTGCATTTTTCCATCTTATGAACCCTTTGACTTTGCAGGTGGTAGAAATTCCTGTCTTGTGTCTGTAACTCTGCCTACATTCTTTTCTTGCATTATTCGAAATTGTGCAGGTTCTCTTTCTATGATATGGAGATGTGGCTGTGGGTTCGGATTTTATATTGAGTTGCCAATGAGCGTGAGATTTAAGATGTTTCATTGAGCTTTTTTGAGAGAGTTATCTCCTGTTTCGACTTCAGCCAAACGTCGGTTGACATATGGCCTGCGCCCTTTATTTTTCATACTACAGAGAGTGGTTAGAGATGCTCGGTTATGGTGCAGAAGGAAACGGGTTTGAATCCCGGCTTGGGTCAACTTGCTACTGAAAAACCCAGCACTAAATGGTATCTTCTTCGAATTAGGGAAGGACAAGGCGGCGAAAGGAGAGGGGTCGGCTCTACTTTTGAGGCCGTCGGATGTGTATGTGTGTGTGTTTGGAGGGGGAGGGGGGGTCAGTTCTCCCTTGCTCCCTTAAAATAATGCCCAAACCTTAGATTATTTCCTCGTGCTCCCTAAAATTATTTTGCTACTGCTCCCTAAATCCCTAAAAGTAATACAGCTGTGCCCCATCTCCCTAAAAATATTCCCTAAAATATTCAAACATGCTCCCTAAATTTTCCGTAAATGATTTTCTGGCTTTAGCCGGAATCAAACCCCAACTGCTAACAGTGTCAAGTGTGAATACCCATTAAGAAATGGTAATATTGATATGTTTGAAGGGGGGTCAAAACAATTAAGACCTTGCTCTCGAGCTCCCTGGAAAAATGCTAGTACTCCCCAGCTTCCAAAAAATAAATTGCCATTCTCCCTAGCTCACCATAACCCCCGGGAGGGCCTGACCTTTCATATGTTGTGCCATATATTGTAGGCCTTTAACGGTGCCCCCCTCCGCGACCCCCTCGCCCCCCCCCCCCCCCCGCGACCCCCTCGCCCCCCCCCCCAAAGGCCACGAGGCTATGGGAAAACTTTAACTTTTATTTTTCTTTATACCTTGTTAGAATTAAGCCACTGTTTCGCTGAACAAGAGGACTAACTGATCCCGAATTGCTTACCGAGCCAATAGTGATTACTAGAAAAAGATTTTTGAGTATTTTTCCTACGCATTTCCATGGTTCAAACCCAGGAACCTATGGGGCAGGGTTACTTTGGACCCTGAGGCCACCATTTGAAGATACATGTACATGGTAAAGGATTACTTGGCAGCATTAGATACCAAAGGTCAAGCATCTAAGTCTGTTGGTTCTGGAGAAAAGGGTTTTTAAGTTCATTTTATTTTTGAACCCAAAACCCCACACTGCTGGGCCACTTTAGAGCCTGGGACCACTTTTGGAGCAAACTTGGTAGAAGTTCAGTAGGCAATGCAAAGTATCAATTTTTCAAGCATCTGAGCCAAGTGGTTCTGAAGAAGAAGATTTTTGAAGATTTGCCTATGTATTTCTATGGTTCAAACTCATGACACCCCTGGGGTGGGACCGTTTTGGACCCTAGACTCATTATTTGAATAAACTTGGTAAAGGACCCCTAGGCAATGCTACATGCCAAATTTCAAGCATCTGAGCTTAGCGGTTCACGAGAAGACGGCTTTTAGTATATTCAATTTGTGAACCCATCCCCCATTCCTCACTCCCGCCACCAAGCCATTTCAGATCCTGTGCGAACCATTTGAACAAATTTGGTATAGGTCTACTAGGCAATGCAACATATTAAACTTCCAGCTTCTGAGCCAAGTGGTTCTGAAGACGTTAATATTTTCCTGTGTATTTCTATGGTTCGATCTCAGAACACTCTTGGGCAGGGCCATTTTGGACCCTGGGACCACCATTGAACAATCTTGGTAAACTGTAAATTGATGGAAAACGCGGAGATTGGCAACTCAATACAGTATAACATTATTTTTGGAAAAGACACAGGGGACATTTATTAGTATTATTTAAATATAATTTTCCTAAATCCATTTATTTTACCCTGATTAAATAGATGAATCCATTTGTCAATCGAGGAATGTCTGGTCAAGTTTATTTTCATCATTTTATTTCATTTGAAGGAAAAATACCCATTTGTCTAAAGCGAATGGTATAGACCTGTTTCGCAGCATCTGATCTGGGTCAGCACGAGGCTAACAACATATGTTTTGAGAAGAAATAAGAAAAATATCTCACAGCTCTAAATTTAATAATGAAAAATCCTTGCTGAAAATGTGTACATACAGTTTATTGAAACAGACAGGCCAAATGCCTTTTAATCTTTCGCTATCTTCTTTTGGGGTTACAGGCTTGCTGTAATGATAATTCATTTGACATGCTAATAGATTGTAGAAAAGAGGTTTTGTTATGAAATCTCTGCAATAGGTGATAGAGTGTAAATGGCTAAATGCGGCATTGGTACATGAACAAGTTCTATGTTTAAACACATATAGGTGTTTGCGTTACAATTTGCCAGTCTGTTTGCTTTTTTATATCAGCAGTACGGCTTTGCATTTCAAGTTGTTTTTCTAAGATCTTTAATAGAAAAACTGGAAATCTCACCAGTTGTAATATGAGACTTTCCGAGAAAAATATTTCAAGATACATGTATCAAAAATCAAACTTCTTTGACCTGTGTATACTTTTTTGTTATATGACAAAACATTATCATAAAATCATCTTATTACGCCAGTGAAACTCGTTTTAGATTTGTATTTTACGGGACATTAATGTTGTATTTTATCGCTCGATTTCTTCTGTTTTCCCACTAAGAAAATGTCCAATTTGTGATGACAATAGCACTTAAATAACACTTCTAGATAACTAAACCGTACTAGAACATCATTTCTAGCACCATATTAATTGCGAATTAGGCAATTTATTTTTGCAGACCTGAAATTTGACCAAATTTTCCAAGAAAACGAATTGAAATTACAGATAAAGAGAGCACATTACTCAGCCTAGGGCAGAGAATAACGACGCACATATTATAATCAATTTAAAATATAGTTTCTAATCCTCGGGATTTGTCAGAACGATTTTGCTCTAAAGAACTGCTATTATATGTAAATGTATTTTACGGGACTACTCGAACGTCGATTTATTGCCTAAAAATAGACCACGGTGCATCAGTGTTTAATTTTAATTGCACCATCTCATCAGTGGAAACTATTCAGCGCATATATGCACATATCAAATTCAGTTTCAGAAGTAGGTAAATATTAAATGAATATTTTGATGAATCATGAAATCATAATATACAAATTAAAAAACTGAAAATTTCTCCGGTGTTTTCAATCTTTTGCAGCTACCGAATGGCCGTTCATGTGGTCATTTTTAATGAATAGGACAATGTGCACTTTTCAAGAGTGTACTAGCTTCTTGCTTGGTCCCTTCTTGTACTACTCAGAATTTCTGTCCCGTAAAATACGTCCCGTAAAATAATTTTATGAAACGCGAAACTTATTTTCCACCAAACATATTCGATAAGGATTACGGTCGTTGTTCAATGACCAGTAGGGTTTTATTCCCTTCCACGGCAGGCAATAGGTTTCTTTCTTGTTTATATACTGGGTGACTTTGGCTTGACTCGTAAAATACACTTGAAAAATTACGCTTTTTTCGGAATACTAAGGACGCGACAAAACAAAATTTGAATTCAAAAGATAGTAAAAAAAAAATTTTTTGTGACCTGTCAGGGTGACTGATTATGACCCACTTTGTGAAAAAAAAACCTTGTTAGCACCATCCGAAACTTTGGGATGCACTGTTAATGCTTGGACTCGTAGAATACATACAACTCAATGACAAGAAATGGCAATGTGTTAAGAAAAGCCTTGTATTCCAACGTATACCCATTAGTACTCCGTAATAGCAACCTTTTCAAGTTAAGTATATTTGTTTCACGTCGAAAGTCTACAAAACAATTGAAATTAAATATTGACATCTTTAATTATGACATGCAAAAAAAAGGGGGGTCCTTCAGTATCAGGTATGACCATCTGAGTCTTTCCATGTATTTGAATCAATATCATAACTTAAGTGTTTTAAGTAGTGGCAGAAACGTCAGAGCGTGCACTCATTAGATCTAATCCACAACTCAAAACAAAATTATACATGCCATAAAAAGCCATGACACCATTCGTTACACTTTGTTGAGAATCTGTGTTTTAAGACTAAGTTTACGACACGTCTCGATTGTGCACACCGATTAAAATTCTGTACTTTTTTACGACGGACGAGCGTCGGGATTACGCTTGCGTCTGCTTTCTGCACTCCGCCCCTGTTTGTAGGTGAAAAATTATTTTTCTAATCGTAAGCGTCTGTTAGATTCCGTTAAATTTAACGAAAGGTATTCGGCTTAAATACGTATGACACTTGTTTGGTATGTGCGCCCAGCGGAGACTCAGATCAGCCTGGCATCCGCCCAGTCTGATCAGAGTATTTGCTGTGTACTTAAACAATAGCTAACGGTCTAAGCTAGCTCCATGCGGACAGCGGAGGGTCTGATTAGACTCGGTGGATGCCCAGGCTGATCTGAGTCTTCGCTGGGTGCACAAGCTACTATGTTGGTTTTGTCGTGTCGCGGTTCAAATAATAATGGAAGCGTTCACATTGGCCATTTTCAGTGTCAATCTATACCACTTGTCTATTTTATAGTTATTTTTATATAATGGAACTGTATGACAATAATAGAAAGAAAGAAAGTCTCAGAAATCTTTGAGATTTGCGGCTTTATTGAAATGAAATTGGCAAATGCGCTCGATTAGGCAGTGGCTTCAATAATTGCTAAGACTAATAACTTTGAATAGCATTAATTGCCCTGCAAACAATTATAAATCTGTGGAATTATCTGCACCATTTATTCAGATTAAGAGATCCAGATAGGTTGTTGAGGTGGTGCGCCGTTGAGACGCTGGTTGCCGCCCCTCATTAGAGCAGCCTCTAATGTGGAATTATTGAGCAGCCTCTAGTTAGGAATGCCAACCCGTATTTATGAATCCTTCTTTGGAGCCCTGCATGGTTGTGTTCATGTTTATTCATGTGTAGCTAAATATCGGCAGCTTTTTTTTTCGGGGGGGGGGGGGGGGATAGTGCCTTATTAATTGTTTGTGAACGGTGAAGACCTGGTAAGTAGCCTGCTGATTAGCGACTGTTGGGTTATCTGATTAGTCTGTTTCGTGGATTGTATTTACAGACAGAGAACACTCCTGCCACATTCTGAAGGAAGAAGGAAGCTTGCAGTTAAATGAAGTTTGCCCTTCTTGGACCGAAACTAAAAAAAACTCACATTAGCGTTTCTAATGTTATTTGCACTGCTACACATAAACCAGTCAACTTGCAATTAACGACTTCATGTGGAAATCACTATTAATTATCAGTCAACTGGCAATAGCGATTTTACGTTAAAATCACTATTACAATTTTTTTTTTTTTTTTTTTTTATTTATTTACAATATTTAAAGATGGTAAAACACATTTAGCCATTTGACTAGTCTACCACGTGGCCCTCTGTACATGTAACACCATAAACAAAAAAAAAAAAAAAAAATGAAAACATAAATATATATATATATACAATATAAACAAATATGAACAGATAAAACAACAGCCATTCTATCACATTGTCTGATTGAATTATTAGTCATTTGTAACACAGACATGCACCTCATGCATCTCTGTACGAAATCGTGAAACATTACGGGGACCGGAGACACAGCGACATGTGGCGGAAACCTATGTCCAAACAGCATGTCCCTGGCTCCAGCCGCCGAAGTTCCCCGGCAGAGATGCAGACGGTACATATCTATCTGGTATTATACAATAAAATCATACCATGTGATAAAATGAACTTGTAGACATACAATCAGAGGGCGCGCTAAAACCCCTGATTAAAAAGTCTAAAAATTAACCGTTGTACCTAAGAAATCAATGGGATGTTAAAACGTATACAAAAGTATTGTTCAGGTAAAAACAATCAAAGTGCATGTGAAAGATTGTTTCTACAAACGTTCTTAGTGAGATAGGAAGCGAGTTCCATAGTCTTGATGCCGATACTGAAAAAGAACGATCATATAGGGAAGTACGTGATCTAGGAACCGCCAGAGAACCATTGACCGATGATCTTAGATGACGCTCGTGAGTTTCCGCCACTGGTTTTAACAGTGAGCCTATGTATTCCGGCGTTAATCCATTCAGAGCTTTGTAAATAAAAACGGCTTTATTGTATTTCAGTCGCTTGTGAACTGGCTGCCAACCTAGCTCCGTAAACATAGTTGAGGGTGGTGTATTAAAATCTGCGTGTAAAATGATGCGGGCAGCGCGTTTTTGTAGTTTGAGTATCCGATCTAGATTTGCTGATGATGTTCCTGACCATGTAATGGACCCATGGTCGATTAGAGGCAATAATAAAACTTCTGTTGAAACATAAGCAGCCAATTGTCTTAGAAGGGATATTTTAGATGAAATCGCAGAGCAGAGGTTGTCAATATGAGCCGACCAAGTGATATGTTTTATAGCCCTTTGGTTTATTCAGCTGGTATAATGGGGTTTGAATACCCCGCCATATTTTTATTCAGTATCCTTCTACCTTAAGGTTTCGTCTGTCTTAAGTTAAATTTCAAATTAGATCTCTGCGATGTGCACAGTGTTTATCATTCATTTGGTTGGTTCCCAGATATATTATGTTGACTGGCAATAGCGATTTCAACGTAAAATGGCTATTACCAGTCAACTGTCAATAATGATTTTAACGTAAAATGGCTATTGCCAGTTGACTGGCAATAGCCACTCCGAAAAAAGAAAGTTACCCTGGAGAGTCAATATTTTATTATAACTAGGTAAGAACATGGCTAGAGTTTGTGGTTTGAACATTATTGTGGGCTCATTTTATTGGTTTAGGTGTTAAAATTGGCCATAAACTGAAAGAACATATAATAATACGATTTTTGCATTTTGTTTTATATTTATTCATCATGTGAGTAAGTCAAATGGCCACTTACTTACCCATATGATTTATTTCAATTCATTTTATGCTTATTTGTTGTGTGCAAACAAAATCCAAGTTACCTGAATGTGAAACACAGTCTTTTTAAGCTTTATAAATAAACGTTTGCCACGTAATAAATGTGGGGATAGCGGTAGAGTTTGTTCATTACAAAAGTAATACGCATGGTGAACCCTACTTATCTTTTATTTTCTATTTGCTGAAAAGTTCTTCTCGGGAAAATAACTTGTTTGGTGAGAATCTCAATGTAGGGTGTTTCTGAAAGGTCCAAAATATAGGAGACAGGAATATATTTTTTAAGGATTTTTCGGCAGGCGACTAGCGTTGGCTTTGCAGTATTTTGTTTCATCTTGAAATGCAAGCTTTTGGGTGGTAGGAGTATCGTTTTGACCAAACAACGTTATAATAAGCTATATAAAAGTCGTCATTTAATTGATATTAACTACGAGGCTTGTTTGGTGTGTTTTTTCGGGAAAGCAGTCTAGGGCGGTATCTTTCCATTTCAGCTCTTTTGAAACTTAATACGGTGACATATGGTTTTTTTATGCCCCCAACTTCGGAGAAGTTGAGGGGGCATATTGGTTTGGGCCTGTCCGTCCGTCTGTCCGTCCGTCTGTCCGTCCGTCCGTAACGCTTTCTGGCAGCTGGAAAACTCAAGAACCGCTTATGCTAGGATCTTGAAATTTTATATGTGGCATGCACATGAAAAATAAGCAGACCCTTTTTTTTTTATTTTTCCGCTGGCAATGTATTTCCAGAGTTATGCCCCTATTTCGACTTAGCCTGTGGAACCTTGTGAACAAAATATCTCAAGAACCCCTGATGCTAGGATCATGAGGCTTTGCAAGATGAGAATGCCCAAGGTGTAGATGACCTGATTAACTTTTGAAACAAATTCATGAATTTTTGACCGAGTTATGCCTCTTTTTCGACTTAGTGCATTGAAAGCCTATGGAACCTTGTGAACAAAATATCTCAAGAACCCCTGAAGCTAGGAGCATGATTTTTTGCAGGAAGATACTGCCTGTGGTGTAGATGACCTGATTAACTTTTGAAAAAAATTCGTGAATTTTTGATCAAGTTATTCCCCTTTTTCGACTTAGTGCATTGAAGCCTATGGTACAAAGGTACCCTTACATATAGTCAAGAACAATAAGAGCTAGGAACTTGAAACTTTATACACATGATCAGTATGGAAAATAAGCAGACCCGTATTTTTTTATTTTTCCGCCGGTCATGTATTTCCAGATTTATGCCCCTTTTTCGACTTAGCCTGTGGAAACTTGTGAACAAAATATCTCAAGAACCCCTGATGCTAGGATCATGAGGTTTTGCAGGATGAGAATGCCCAAGGTGTAGATGACCTGATTAACTTTTTAAACAAATTCGTGAATTTTTGACAAAGTTATGCCCCTTTTTCGACTTAGTGCATTGTAAGCCTATGGAACCTAGTGAACAAAATATCTCAAGAACACCTGATGTTAGGAGCATGATTTTTTGCAGGAAGATACTGCCTGTGGTGTAGATGACCTGATTAACTTTTGAAAATAATTTGTAAATTTTGGATTGAGTTATGCCCCTTTTTCAACTTAGTGCATTATTTGCCTATGGAAGCTTGTTAACAAAATATCTGGAGAACCCCTGATGCTAGGATCATGATTTTTGCAGGTTGATATTGCCCAAGGTTTAGATGACCTGATTAACTTTCGAAAACAATTCGTAAATTTTTGACTGAGTGATGCCCCTTTTTCGACTTAGTGCATTGTAAGCCTATGGTACAAAGGTACAAGCATTATTGGATGAACCTTCTCTAGAGACAAGCATATGGTTGGGGGCATAGTGTTTCATAAACACATTTTCTAGTTCAAGATTGATGAGCCAGTAAATGATATAATATTCATACAGTGTTTTATGCAGTTTTCAATATAGGAAGTATTTGGTGGCAGAAGCCTTTATTACGAATAGGAATACGGACCTGATTATGGTAAATTTGTCTGTAAACCTGGGGGCCTTCTCAGTTTGATATATCTGTCTTATTATAGACTCGACCATGCTAGCTTAACAATTCTATGTCTATACTTAGTTTCAAAGAAAGTGTTTAGGCGTTTATACGGCATATAAACACTACTGGGCGGAGTCATTTATGATAATGAGATGATGCGACTTGATTGGATTATGCAAAGCCTTTTGGGCATTATTATGCTAAGAGCATGTCATAGCTTATATCGGCAAATCAAATAAAGATATTTGATATACTAAGCCCACGTTACACTTTTCAACTTATTTGATCAAATACGGATTGATTTATGTTCATTCAAATTATTTGACAGTGTAACACCCAAACCAAACAATCTTAATTGCATTTCAAGTAAGATAAAAAAACCATTCGATGGCGATAGAATGGGTCCACAAATATTTTTGACAAGCGGCTGATAAGGATTTAATATACGACCTGCAACAATCCTGGTAAACGGCGAATTTCTGTCAATGAGGGCTATGAATACGGTACTTTTTATAGTAAAAACGTCTTTTTTCTGACATTCACACAAACGCAGCCTTAACTATAATATTTTAGCATTCCAGCCTTTTTAGAGAATAATGATGCACCCACCAAGTTTGATGCTAAACATTTGACAGTGTATCATGAATATCGGACTCAACATTTCATTTGAACAACAATAAACATAGAAAATTTGACCAAACAAGCAACACAGTGTATCATGAATGTTTTAGCAAATATTTTCTTGACAGGCACCATAAATTAAGAACATTTTATCAAAGAAGTTTGATAGTGTAACATGGCCATTGTGTCATTTGAAAAACGGCAAACTATTATATTTATGTTCAGATACGTTTCGTTTTTGCCAATTTTGGTCTTAATGCACATCACACTTTTGACCAAACTTAGTCTGTAGGAACCAGCCGTAAAACTTCAACGGATCTACCTTTTCGAAACGTGTTTATTCAAATGATGCAAATGGTTTTGGTAAAAAAGAAAAGCAGATCTAATCATATCTGCAACGCTAAGACATCTTCTCATGAATGCTATTATGGAGGAGCCATCCCTAGCATAGTGGACTTTTTTTTATTTATAGAGCAAAAGTGTATTTGAAAGAGGGAGAGAAAGCTAGTTATGTGAGAAGTGTTCTTTTATGCTCCAAGTTTACCAATACTACACCATACACCAGAACAGGGAAGTGTAAGAGACATGTCTCTTACACTTCCCTGACAAGAATAACTTTCATCTTAAATGCTTTTTTTTTTTTTTTTTTTTTTTTTTTATTATTTTTTTTTATTTTTTTTTTTATTAATGCTATTCAAGTAAGTCGAGTCTATTGATATGACACATTGTGCCATATCTTTCTTGTTTTTAAGGCTAATTTAGAGTAAAACTTATTTTGTGTAATGTACAAAACTTGACACATTGAAACATTGCGATTAATTTTAATGAATCCAATTTACGACATGTTAAGTGTCGCATTGCCAGGCATATCGGCACGGCAGCTCCTTATTGGCCCTCGGGACTACTGGCCGTCGGACCATTATAGAGCTCTCCGGGCGGATATGCTTGGCAACGCGACAATAGACATGTATTAACCTCTAAATCATAAAAATCGTACGACCACACGTGTAATAACAGTTTGGCGCTTACATGTAACGTCACTGACAACGTCCGTGTCAGCAGTGCGTTTCCTTTTTGAAATAATGTTCATTTTAAAGGCGATAGAATCACATTTTAAAGATCAAATGATAAACAAAATCTTACACTCGTGGTCATTTCATGTCAAATTTATGAAACTCGCCAAAGGCTCGTTTCATAGATTTCATATGAACTGACCACTCGTCTAAAATCCTCTATAATGTCGTTGTGCTTGAATATCTGACGCAATGTCGTCCTGCTTTATTCATCCTCTACACGTATTTTTGCCCTCGTTCTTTGACCTCGGGCTAGGATAATTTGGGAAGAATATGGTCTTTTCAGATTAAAAGTCCATTTCACGTATTTTCTAAATTTGAAAAATAAATACTATTCACAAGCATTAATTCTTTGTTCTCCCTTATTGTTATGAAAGGAATTTTCAAACCCATGCCGGCGGAACATGATCTCAGCAAGGTCAATTGTTTTTCCTGTTTCATAAAATTCTTCTTTTTTAATTATAGTGAAAAAACCATCCTCCTCTAAAATTCGTTTTTCGTTTAGCTGAATGTAATTATACCATTTTCTGCCCGTAAGATAGTTCAGGAGTAAAGCTATAAAATCTGACATTGATTTATTGGCCTCTAGACACGGGTTATTCACTGATAACACCTGAAGTTAGGCTCATCAGCCGGATTCAGATTTGAATGACCCATTTCACACATGATTATGGAGATATTTATTACAACTTTCATGGTGCATGGATCTGTGATTTGATCACGGAAGTCACTTCCATATGGAAGAATGTGCCGCTGTAATAGTCCCTTTTTCTAAACTGAAGAATGCATCAATAGGTCATTATTTTTGGATGGCTATACATAATAAGGTTTTTTGAGAACCTGGAATCAAAAACATGAACATTGTTGTATATCTCAACATGCCAAAAGTGGAAATTAGCCAATTCCCTGCTGACATACATTTTGCTAATATAGAGCTCTCCGGGATATGCCACATTTGTAGCTTTACTTGTTTGTTCGTTTTTTTGGAGAAAGAGGCAAAGTAAATTGCTCCACACAATATGGATGGGGAAAATATTTTGGCTATGATTTATGAATAGGTGTGTATTTGTAAATACCGTATACATGAATAGTGTGGGTTATAAAAATCTCCAGCGGCACACCTGTAGACTTATGCAAGCACACCTGTAACCTGTCAAATATCACGGGCATCTGAAGTTTCGTCCTAGCCCAAGAACTAACCTTAAAATTGGCTGTAACGCCCAACAATGCATCTAGCGAGCATATCGAGAAGAGTATGGTGGAACGTTCCGTACTTCCTAGAGAGGAGCCCCGGTAGCTTAGTAGGTTAAACGCTGGACTGTTGATCTAGCGGTCCCGGAGTCGTGCCCCGCTGTGGGTGGTAATCATTTCAATCGTAAACGGGGTTCCATTGCACACACCCTTTCATTATCACCCACCCATCGTCCCGATACGACTGAAATACTGTTGTTTTTTTTTATTATTGATTTTTTTCTTTTCTTACTATATTTCTTGTTAAGTCACGTAATGGAGAATATATTCCGGGAAACCTGGAACGTTTCATAACCTGCTTGTTACGTTCGCTATAGACGCATTATTTGGCGTTACAGCCACTTTTCAGGTTCGTTCTTAGGCTAGGATGAAACTTCATATACCCGTGTCAAAGACCAAGTGAGCCCTCCGGGGATTAGGGACGCTTATATGTATTTAGTATTTAGAATGTTGAAAAGTTGCCTCAGCATGAATGACTTATTTCTTGTTCAGTAGTATTTTAGTTCTTTTTATATTCCGGCGCCCAGATAACTCACTCGGGAAGACATTTGACTCACGACTAGCTATATATGAACACATAATTTGACATATGAGCCGCGACACGACAAACTTTGTAACCAACAAAGTGGCATATGCAGCCAGCGAAGACTCAGATCAGCCTGGGAATCCGCGCTTAAAGCGAAGGTAAGTGTCTAGCTACCTCCGATGACTCTGATCAGACTGAACGGATGCCCATGCTGATATGAGTCTTCGCTGAGCGCACATGCCATATTGTTGCTGCTCATATATCAGAGTTATACATCATAAAATGATAATGGGCTGTTGTAATCACAAGAAAAAACAGCCAAGGCCGCGAGACTGCGGGAGATAAGTGTGAAAAAGTCTATTAGTGAGGCATCAGAGAGCCAAATGAAAGTGATCATCCATAGCATGAAGATCATATAACGGCGTACAGGCTGATCATTTATATATTTTTTTTGATTTTTGTGTATGTGCAGGCAATCGCTAACAGTGCCGTGTGTTTCCCAAGGCAACTGATATAGTTCGTGTTGAAATCCAGGCGATCTGTCAAATTTTTAAATTGTCTGGAAAAACATGAGAACATTATAGACTACCATCGGACTGCAATTCAGCCTATCTGTCTGTATTCCTACATATATACCTAAGTATCTGCCAGTATACCTGCCTACCTACCTACCTGAGATCTGTACAATTTGCCTCTCCACTCGATCTTTTATTGTTCCAGAAAACCGGGTTTAAGTTGATTATAATATGTGCGTCGTTATTCTCTGCCCTAGGCTGAGTAATGTGCTCTCTTTATCTGTAATTTAAATTCGTTTTCTTGGAAAATTTGGTCAAATTTCAGGTCCGCAAAAATAAATTGCCTAATTTGCAATTAATATGGTGCTAGAAATGATGTTCTAGTATGGTTAAGTTATCAAAAGGTGTTATTTAAGTGCTATTGTCATCACAAATTGGATATTTTCTTAGTGGGAATTAATTGGGAAGACTGAAGAAATCGAGCGATAAAATACAACATTGATGTCCCGTAAAATACGAATCTAAAACGAGTTTCACTGGCGTAATAAGATGATTTTATGGTAATGTTTTGTCATATAACAACATAGTATACAGAAGTCAAAGAAGTTTGACTTTTGATACATGTATCTTGAAATATTCTTCTCGGAAAGTCTCATATTACAACTGGTGAGATTTCAAGTTTTTCTATTAAAGAACTTAGAAAAACAACCTGAAATGCAAAGCAGTACTGCTTATATAAAAAAGCAAACAGACTGGCAAATTGTAACGCAAACACTTCTCTGTGTTTAAACATAGAACTTGTTCATGTACCAATACCGCATTTAGCCATTTGTGTTAATACTTGTATCTAAACACAAACCATTCACTGCTACATTTTAAGATCGTGTATTTAATGGGACAGTACAGAAGACATGAAAAGCAGTGTAACCGTTCTAGATGCTCTATAAAGCATATACGTTTTATACAGACAGGTTGAAACTTTAAAGTTTAAAACAGTAGTTTTCCTTGATTTGATTGGTTGATTTGATGCTTAGCGTCCACGGTAAACAACTAAGGTCATGTCGGGACGGTCAGTTAACCTAACCACACTATTCCTGGGCAGGCTTAGACCTCCTAAGCGGTTAACCAGTACTAAGTGCGCCAGTAACTGACAACTGCCCTTCTTGAATCAGCGGAAGGAGAAACGAAAGTATGTAGCCAGACCGGGATTCGAACCCAGGACCTCTGACTTACGAGTCAGGTGCCCTACCGATTGCGCTACCCGGCCCGGCTAGTTTTCCTTGAGGTTTTCAAATCTATATCTTTCTGTGTTTTGTAGGAATAGTTTTCTTTCATGTTAGTTAAGTACAATGAGATCGTATTGCTCATTTTTGGTAGAAGAAGAGCATTTTGCTCTTTCAAAAAAAAATAATGTGAAGATTTCTATAGCTCAACTTTGTCCTAAACAAAACCATTTGCCTCTACGGTGGATTATACCCTTATACTTCTAGCAGTTGCTTCAATTCTATTGGTCTATACGACTCGTAGAATACTGAAAAGAAGTGCTAGTCCCTTCACGTTGTCTCTTGTTGTCTGAATTCACCTGATATTTACTGTGCAATACTTTAGATTTAGCTTCGAGAGATACCAAAATTATGAAATGACAGTGAACGATCTCTATATGACTTGTCTACTTTTTCAAAATTTAAACCACCCAAAAGTTACACTTTCTTATGAATCAGAGAAAATCGCTTTAAAACTCACGTCTGCTAGATAGTAGAAGTAACACTGGCGCACCGCATTCCTTTTACGTTCATGAAACACACGTGCTTATCTTATAAGAGAGAACTACGCCTTGTCGCACCCCAGTCGCAACTACGCCTGACGTACGCCCGCTCTGTGCACTTGGATTTAAATACAGTCGTATGATGGACTTAACTATTTGCGCATTCTTCAATAAACTTAAGAAATACACCAAATTAAAAGTAACGTATTTTCCTAGCCGAACCTTTTCGCACTGGTATAATACAATATGACTTTTAGAGTAAATTCGATTTTAATGACCTAAGATTTGCTAAAATTTGATAGATGTCCTTCATATTTATTGCATTTAGTGGGTGTTCTGTTTTTTCCTAAAAGAGGACCTTTTTCATTTTAAGACAAAAATTGCAAAATGCACTGTTATAAAGCTGAGATAATCAATAACATGGACCCGTTCGCACTGGCATGATAGCTTTTTTTTTCTGATAAAAGATATTGTAGAATCAGAAAAATTTTCCTTATATATGTGGTAATATTTCCCGTGCACCTGGCCGCTGAGCGGAATGTTACTTTTCCAATATGACTGGGCAGCTCTTGAATGCAAATTATCAAGATTTGCATCAAATTGTTTCGAAAACATCATTATGATAGCAAAGAAATTTTTCAAACGTCACTGACCCTAAAAAATGAAAGCTTCAAAATCTGAGGGGTAACTCATCGGGTCGTGCGTGTACATATAACCTTGCAAGTTTGTTTCAAAAAGCTCAATTCGTCTTCAGCTTCAATGGTGCAAGTTTGGGAAGGGAGAATATAAATGCACTGTGGTTGAATTTAATAGGGAGACCGGGGCTGGATGAATTACGGGATGAACGAATCAGGAGGATAACGTTTGGTTGAGTAAGTAAATGTCATTTTCGTCCTTAGTGATAGCCGCGCAAAATTCCGACAGACTCATTTCAATGATAAATTTACCATTATCTAGTGGCTGACGAAAAAAAACTATTTTCTTGACGTCTTATTTGGTGAACATAATTAGTGGTGATTTCTGAAGACCAAATAGCCTTAAATAGAGCCGAAAAACTGCTCTTCCTAGATACTTGAAAACTGTATACTCCCAGAGAAAACAAAAATAAAATTGTGGTTAATTAATACCCGATCTCCTCTGCAAGAAAAATTACCAACATTAAGTGTCTGGTTTCTTTTGTCGTTCAGTATACTAGATATTGGTATGACGGTGAATACATGTTAACCAGGTTAAAGAGCACTTATGGAGATGCTTACATAAATAAAAATAACAAGTATGATTTTCAAAAAGTACTTTTTTTGTCTGGTTTCGTGTAGGAAATCCAACTGAGAGTTCGCGCTAAGCCATAATGGACCCGCCCTCGAAGGTAAGTAAAGATGTAAACTTGTGCGAAGTTGCTAATTTTCAGGGAAATGCATTAAATTTTTATGGTTTTATTCAGATTTTTGTATTTGCCACACATCACCACTTTAACGTTGCTCTGTTGGTCTGAAGTGTATATGTACTAGTCACCTGCTTAAGTTATCTACGTGGAGCTCCTCTGATACTGAAATGTTATAGGCCGATTCTCTCTCTTTCTTTCTCTCTCTGTTCGTCCTTCCAGCCGTTCGCCTGCGCGTGCCTCCAGAAGGTACATTTTAGTTGTTCAGAAGCTGTTATCAATAGTGATCAATACATGAACATAGATATAAATACAAAGAAGCCGAGCCGAGTATACTGTATACACATCGTATGGATGCGAGGGCGGCATTTAGATGTAAACATACAAAACGATGTTGGAGACTCAGCGGACTGTATATTTAGGGGATCCCATATGTACGTACATATACAAGAATATTTTGGAGACAAGGGATATAAATATGCAGGCACACATTGTACTTGGAGACTCGGGACTTTAGATATAAAAATACAAATACGTTCTCGGAGACTCCGGGGACTGTACATGTAGGGGATGCTATATATAGACGTACGTAATATACAGGGATCTGTTGCAGACAGGGTGACATGAATGTGCAGGCACACACGATACTATCTGTTTGGGGACCCGGGGACTGGAGACTCGGAGACTGTTTAAAGATAGATACATATATGCATACACCTATACATGGACGATTTGGAGACCTGGAGACTCGGAGACTCGGAGACTAGGAGATGAAGGGGACATACATAAATACATACCCCTATACACTGACGATTTGAAGACCTGGAGACTCGGAGACTCGGAGACTAGGAGATAAAGGGGACATACATACATACATACATACATACATACATACATACATACATACATCGACGATTTGGAGACCTGGAGACTCGGAGACTAGGAGATGAAGGGGATATACATACATACATACATACATACATACATACATACATACATACATACATACATACATACATACGCACGTGTACATACATACATACATACATACATACATACATACATACATACATACATACATACATACATACAAACATACATACATACATACATTCATACATACATACAAACATACATCATGGAGATATATACATAGATACATACATACATCATGGAGATATATATACATATACATACATACATCATGGAGATTGATACACATATAGGGTAATATAATATTTCGTGTGGTCTTACATGACTTTCTTCCCCAAATTTCATAGTTGTAGGGAATCTCCTTCATAGAAATTCAGCCTTAGCAACAGCATAGCAACCACTGAAGTCGTTTTATAAATACGGCCCCTGAACGACAGAATATTGCTTATGAGCCCATTTTCTCTAATATGCCGGTATGTGTAACTGCAATGGAATAATTTTGTGTCAGTTACCTATAATTGGTACGCATGACTGTTTGATCTGACATCAGATGAATGAAACAAGAAGAATATATGCATAATAATCTCTCTACCCTGCAGCAGTGCAAGCCAGAAAGTAGATATCAATAATTAGCAAGCTGCATTATGCAGAAAGGACATAAGCAAGTTATATATTTAGTTTAAACCGCATGCGTTTATTTCTCTCAGATAACAAACACGCAAAAGAGATGTAAACAAGCTCATTAAATCCAACTGGTAAGAAAGCAATAACAAGTTTTTTTTTCATCGATCCGTCTTGTAACGTTTCTTAGAAAAGTGCCATAAGGACGTAAAACTGTAGGTGGACATGAAGCAGAAATATCAATAATATCAACAATACGACAAGTAAAATAATCCGGCAGGCTGACACATTTATGTGGGTTTGAACGTGGCGACAAATTATAAATAACATTACGAAAAGAAGTCATAACGTTCGCCGTATATATGCAAAAGAGCCTCGACATGACATGTCCGCCCAGCGAAAAATCAGATCAGAGTCTTTACTGTGCACTTTAAGGGTAGCTAAGTGTCTAACTTCCTATATGCCGGTAGTTTAGACTCTAAATTTGGATACCCCGGCTGATCTGAGTATCCGCTTGGCGCACATGCCACTTTGTTGGTTTTGTAATGTTGCAGCTCTAATTCTTTAGAATTTTGAAATTCCAGTTTACGAGTGACGATGCTTCTCCATAGTCTTGCCGCCATTTTCACAAGGGGGATAAATTAAGCAGGTTAGTATTTTCTTTCCTGTTCAGCAGGAAAATGAAGCGTCCGTCCGGACGGCCGAGTTGCTATCGCTCCCGACAATGGATCCGGGGTCGCCAATTCGATTCCCGTTAAAGGCGCGATTCTGTTGGAACGTAAACAGCGCATCATTGCACAGCGCCTTTTATAAGCATCTTCCCATTGTCCGTATAAAACCGAAATGCTGTTGACAAGGACGTAAAATCGCAAGTCATTCAACCATTCTATTTTAGCAGGGACAAGCTTTCTCTAATGACAGCAATTTCTTCACATTCAGGTGTGTGGATACACATTTAACATACTTTGCCAATTTTGCAAAGAAGGTAACTTTTGTGATTTCCTCTTTGCTTTCCTGGCGACGGAACCTTAGGGAGAAAATTATTTAGTTGAAGACTTGAACCAAAGGTAGCAATATTCCTGTGAGGTATCTTTAAAGACTCCGGTTGAAAAAATCTTTCCAACATAATTCATTCTAATTTTATTTAAAGGTTACCCTTCGCTCGGAAATGAATATGTCCATACTATGAGATAGATAAGTCCATAATGGATATACAGGATGATGGTAATTACGTACTACTTCTTCAGTGAGTGAGTGAACTCGGGTTTAACGTCCCACCAACAATGAGGTCATATGGAGACGGGACCTCGGTTTAAAGTCTCATCCGAAAGACCCGAGATGCGGGAAATCGATCTTGCGACCCCTGGATTGGTAGTCCGGAGTGTTATCCACTACACTACAGCCGCTCCTAATACTTCTTCAGATCTGTCCAGTAAATGAACTATTGTACGGCAGAAACCTATACTGTGTCAGTGAGAAGTAAACCAAAATAATTACATGTCAAATAATTGCCAATTTCCTAACTTGAAAGGTTTTCTCACTTCTTGATAAACTGTCACAAGAAATAGAGCGATGGCCTACAAAGCTTTGGCCTCAGTAAGTATTGTAGTCCTGGGGCCGTATTCATAAAGCCACTTAAGTCGTTGCTATGCGGTTGCTAAGGCTAAATATCTATAAAGGAGATTCCCTACAACTATGAAATTTGGTCTGGAGGAACAGTCTTTGTAAGACTGTTCCTCCAGACCAAATTTCATAGTTGTAGGGAATCTCCAACATAGAAATTTACCCATAGCAACAGCATAGCAACGACTTAAGTTGCTTTATGAATACGGCCCATGGCCTACAAAGCTTTGGCCTCAGTAAGTATTGTAGTCCTATACTCCATTAGCCTTGAAAAATTACAGAAATTAGCAAATAAGTTGAAAATGCTGTTGCCAGTAATGTGAATTTCTAACATCTTGCACTGACAAATGTCTACCAAAGAGACTGCACAATGTTGTTCCAGATATCGTGTTGTAAATTAGCTGGCTAATGTTATTTCATGCAGAAATATAACGTACAACCTGTTATTGTCAATCCTTTGATGCAGTTATTAGTTTGGTTAATTCTTTCCTCATCCATGACTCTCAACCCTGATTTCCCCCTCATGTTCTAAATCCTCCCTCCCCATCGACACAGGAAAACTACCAACTTCATGTAAACAGTTTCACTATGGAAATTCATGTCGTATCAGTTAAGATGCTTAAAGCCAAACAGAAACCACAAGCATCAGATAACCTTTAGAACAAACAATATCTTCAACTCAAAAACAATATCTATGATTAAATTGCTGACAGCTATTGAAATGCATAATTATGTTCTTTACCTTAAGGTGGTGATTTGTGGTATATACAAAAATCTCAATAAAATGCTGAAAATACAACAGATCTTCCCAAAACTTAGCAGATGCCTTCTTTATGTTGTTTCTCACAGTTTAGAATACAAAAATGCAGGACATGTTGATGTTAATAAGGATTTATATAAGAAAAGATCAAAGGGAAATTTTGTGCGAATAAATCTAAAAAATGACCATCATTATTGAAAATGTAACTAGGTCTGAACATAAATTAATGTATTATGAAGAGCGTCCTAGCAATTATTTATTACACTTTCTTTGCATGTTATCAGGCTGCGCAGATAAAAACAGAAGCCTTTTCCTCAAATGTCTGACCATGTATATAAGTGCATGTGTAGTGCTTGCATTCATTAATACAGGTAGGTCAGGTATACCTATATCATACTCACAGTATAAATATTACATTACAATAACCAAGACAGGTATATTATTGAAATTATTCAACCTTGAAACAGACTCTGCTATGTATTTTTGAGACAAATATTTGGACACAGGCCACATCTTTTTTTTATCTGCGCAGCCTGATAACGTGCAAAGAAAATGGAAAAAATAATTGCTAGGTCGCTCTTCATAATATATTCATCTATGTTCAAACCTGGTTACATTTGCAATAATGATGGTCAGTTTTTAGATTTATTCGCACAAAATTACCCTTTGATCTTTTATTATATAAATCCTTTTTAACATCAACATGTCCTGCATTTTGGGATTCTGAATTGTGAGAAACAACATATAGAAGGCACCTGCTAAGTTTTGGGAAGATCTGTTGTATTTTCAGCATTTAATGCAGATTTTTGTCTTTGCCCCAAATCAGTGAAAATCACCACCTTAACGTTAGTATTGCTTTCAGATTTTTACTTCTGACCTGCTCACATATTTTCTAAACTTTTCTCGGAGGCACAGCTTACTAAATATATTTGTTTATTTCCGATGTCTTATACTGAAGCCGTATAAAATGCGAAATAACTTCCTTGTAGCCTTCATAATTCTGTATTAGATCTTTCTAACCATTATCTTTCTGATTTCTGTAATGGAGTTTGGAATAGTTCACCTTACCTATACAATTCTGATATGTAAATGGGGCGCACTGTGAGAAAACTGTTTAGCCATTTATGACTTTGGACTTTCCATCTCATATGTCGTATGGGTCCATTTATATTTCTAGGCAATCTTAATATTGATTTCATTAATATGCTTATCATGTATACAATGCAAACAGTAAAAGCCTTGACCGGACGCTGCGTTTTGTCGTGACTGCTCTTATCTATACAGTTTGCCAATGCAGCCTTTCAACGAACACCATACATGAATTAATTACATGTTGTTTACGGCTGTATAGCCAGCGCCCCTACATGTATGGCAAGGGGTCTATAAAATTGTAATGTCAACTCATAAGCATACATGACGGTGCAACTTTTTCTGATATTCAATGAGTCGGAACGCTGGTATCGCTGTATATGTTGTTACGCTGTATTTGCACGTGATGTACACACTTCAGTTGAATATTTCGGCAACTCGCAAATACTCTTTTGAGCTTGACACATTGTAAAATAAAAAAAAAAAGGTTTTGATTTTGTCGATGGGTAAGATTGCCCCGTCTGTCTGAAGATGAAAGAAACAGAGCGACTGGAATGCTCATGACTGGCGTCGCCGTCAATGCCGTTTCATGAATATTAGGCTGCACGAGGCAGACCATTCACAATCTTATGACATGCTATGTGCATACAAGTACAGTTCGCTGCTGTCAGCGGTCAGGCAGGCCACGTGGTACGACCGCAAGAATGGACCTGTTCATCACGCTGACGCATTTTCGTCAACGCTTTTCGAGGGCAACGGCCACTGCCAGGCGCTATGGGTTATCTGCTAAAACACTTCGTAACCGTTTTATTTAAACTTTACACTGCATTTCATGGCTCTTTTCTTTTAATGTATTCCAGATATCATAATCAAGTTTCACGAGTACAAATTTCGTTCGTTTTGTTCATTCAAATCAAGTAATTGCGTCAAAAATTTCATCAGCTGTCATGCATGAAAGCACTAAGTATATATTATAAAAAGGTGATTGCACATACCACAATCAAAATGCGTTTTACTCAGGATATAGTAGTAAGAATACACAGTTTATATATGCTAACAGAACAGCTTGTTTCGTGTTGTAGCATTCGCGAGAGCAGCTGCAGCATGTTCTTATTTATTTTCGAAAAAAAAACACAAAAAAACACACGTGTACTTCAGGTAATAAGTTACTGTCCATCGAACACAGGTCACAATGTGGTTTTCTTTGGCATACTCTTGAACGTTTCGCTCGCTTTTCATCATCTAATTTCCAAATGACAACATAATAGACATTTACTGACATTTTGATGGGAGAAGACTAATTTCTAGCAACAATACGTGGCAAAAGATTCTATAAACCTGCAAACCATTAGGCAGGTCGTTATACTCAGCGGTACTAACTCCTACATCATGGTAATTGTAATTTACTTCTTTCAAGAGTCGTGTAATTGTCAAATTGTCTATCAGCATCATACAAGACTAAGCAACACTTTCTTAACTCTTGAAGCGCCAGTGACGAAATGAGCAAAATTTGCAAACAGCGTAGATCCTGATGAGGTGGCTCATAATGAGCCGCCTCATTTAGATCTACACTGTTTGCCCTCTAGTCTTTGAATTATCAATATGAAAAGTCTTGGACAAGGCATTTTTTTAATTGTTGCAGACGTAAATTTTGTCGTCTGCTTTTTGGTGCTTAAAGAGTTAAAGATCAGTAGTAAACAGTTAACTACCTATACAACTTCAGTTTAACTAACTTCTACACCAAGATTCCTTGTTGTTGTCTAACTGGTAAATAGGATTTTACAAGTTCATATGAAGTTCCTTGGACCTTTCTCTTTATTTTTCTAAACTGTTAATGTTGTATGCCTGCTTCAGAACTGAATCCTTTCTTCATTTGCGTAAAAACTAAAGGACACGATCCGAAGCGCAGTGACGTGTATCGTGTTGACATACATGCACACTTTCCTTTTTGACATTTAAAATATACGTTTGCAAAACATTAACAACCGTAATATGCACCAACCAATAAAACAAGACAATGATCAATAAATAAGGCAAGTATCATCCTGAAGCGGGGTTACAGCATGACTAGTTACTTAACAAGACCTGTCAGCGGGACAGGATAGCTCGCCTGACAGCGCCATGCCCATCACCTAAAAACTTTAACGTAAAACTTTAACATTTTGCTAACGCCGACGCCGCCACCGTCGCTAACGCCGACGCCGGGGGTAGTACAACAGCTCTTCCTGAACTTCATTCAGGCGAGCTAAAAGGATTTGTACACACCTATTTGTTCGTCTTCCCCAACCTTTCCTGTCTATAGCCTATAATAATCACACTGAAGAATCGATGGTCGCCCAGAATTCAGTGAACGCGCAGCCAATCAGTGAACGCGCAGTTTATTTTAGGTTTTTAGAGCGGGGTACAGCTACTTAAAGTGGTAGATGGTGTTATTATTTGTGTTATAACCACTTCTATTGCCCTTTATCCAAAGCTAATTATAATAATCTGCTGCTATTTTGAAATTAATTTTGTCAAAACAAGTTATTAGACAAATTATAAGGAACCGATTGGCCTGCAAGGTGATCTTCGTGTCAGAAATCTTCTAAACGGCGGCTTTTTCCCATAAAACAAAGCTCATGATGTAAATTTGCTGTTGTTAATGGTTACGACGGAAGGTAATCCTGAACTTATAAAAGTTTCGTGCCATAAGATGCAGGAATTTAGGAGATACAACCCATTTTAGCAATGTACCCTCTAAATCAGTGAACGCGCAAACTGTATCAGTGAACGAGTAGCACAATAATCTGTGTGTACGAAGCAAACGCGCTGCGTTGTACGAAGTGAAAGGAAAAAAGTGTACGCATTGAACGCGTCAGAAAGGTCGCCATTAAAGCCAGAGCTACATTTAGCTTAAAATTACAACCTGAACTCATCTAAATTGCGTACCCATAATCCCATCTTGTATCATGGCCTACTTATTTTCTTTTGAAGTATCCCGTTCAGCAACATTTTTTTTTCATTTGCACTGTTAGAAAATACTGAGGAAGAGCTCTAGTCGGAGCTAAACTCTACTTTCATTTTACAATGAAATGTGCCGAAATTTGGTCATTCATGTAAGACCACCACAAAAAGAGGGTTGGTGGGTGGGCAATGTACAAATAGATCTACTACATAATTAAAAATAGTGCCCCTTTATAAGCACTACTTCACAAGACATCTTTCAGTAGCGCAGCGGCAATAGCGCTACTTCACAAGACAGCTTCTGATAGTAGCGTAGCGGCAATAACATCACTTCAGAAGACAGCCCCTGATACTAGCGCAGCGGCAATAGCGCTACTTCAGAAGACAGCCCCTGATACTAGCGTAGCGGCAATAGCGCTACTTCAAAAGACTTCCCCTTGTAACAGCGCAGCTGCAATAGCGCTACTTCAGAAGACATCCCCTTATAGTAGCGCAGGGGTAATAACGCTACTTCAAAAGACATTCCCTTATAGTAGCGCAGCGGCATTAGGGCTACTTCAGAAGACATTCACTTATAGTAGCGCAGCGGCAATAGCGCTACTTCAGAAGACATTCCCTTATAGTAGCGCAGCGGCAATAGCGCTATTTCAAAAGACTTCCCCTTGTAACAGCGCAGCAGCAATAGCGCTACTTCAGAAGACATCCCCTTATATTAGCGCAGCGGCAATAGCGCTTCTTCAGAGACATTCCCTTATAGTAGCTCTGCGGCTTTAGCGCTACTGCAGAAGACAGCTCCTTTTAGTAGCGCAGCGGCAATAGCGCTACTTCAGAAGACATCCCCTTATAGTAGCGCAGCGGCAATAGCGCTACTTCAGAAGGCATTCAGTTATAGTAGTGCAGTGGCATTAGCACTACTACAGGAGAGCCCCTTTTAGTAGCGCAGCGGCACTAGCGCTAGTACGGAAGACATCACCTTTAATAAAGCAGTGGAACTGTGCAACTTTAGAAGTCGTCACCTTTTGGTAGCTCAGCATTTTATTCATCCCTGAGTCTTCAGTCATAACTTAGTTGCCAAAATTCAAAATTTGTGTTATCTTTATGGTAATACTTTAGACTTGTTTGATCAAACATTATCAGACCAACTCCGTACAGGGTCAGTGCAACCAGGTGGAACCATGTTGATCCTGGGAACTGGAAATGGTCACAAGCAATGCCCAGGTTGAGCTGAACCAGGCATATTGTCACCTTAATAAATGGCCTGAGAATGTCACAACAAAGCTTATTCAGTGTTACTGCACCTTAATTTCTGGACGCAATGAATCCAAATCTACCTGCCACATGATAACCATTTACAACATCATTATGCAAGGGTCCGAAGGGCCCGGGATCGCAGGGCCGAAGGCCCCTGGGTCAAGGCTATCTTGGCGGTGATGTTCATTACTGAGCCATCTTGGCGGTGGCCCCCACTCGGATTCTTTTTAATTGTAGCACTGCTTACTATCAAGCATGATCGAATCAGCTCTTTACTGATGACACCGGATACTAGGCAAGCATCACGGCCGAAGGCCGCTGGAACAAAGCTCCCTACAGGGTCAGTGTACCAGACGAAGTCAAGTTGATCCTGGGAACTGGTGAGGGTCACAAACAATGCCCAGGTTGAGCTGCTCTACTAAAGGGTGAAGTCTTCTTAAGTGGCGCTAATTGCGCAGCGCTACTACAGGGTGACGTCTCCGGAAGTGGCGCTAATGCCGCTGGGCTTCTACAGTGGGAAGTCTTCTTAAAGTTCGCTAATGCCGCTGCACTACTAGAGGGTGAAGTCTCCTGAAGTGGCGCTTATGCCGCTGCGCTGCTACAAGGGGAATTTGTTATTAAGTGGCGCTAATGCCGCTGCGCTACTAGAGGGTGAAGTCTCCTGAAGTGGCGCGAATGCCGCTGCGCTGCTACAAGGGGAAGTCTCCTGAAGTGGCGCTAATGCCGCTGCGCTAATAGAGGGTGAAGTCTCACTGAAGTGGCGCTGATGCTGCTGCGCTACTACAGGGAGAAAAGACTTCTTAAGTGGCGCTAATGCCGCTGATCTACTAGAGGGTGAAGTATCCTGAAGTGGCGCTAATGCGGCTGCGCTGCTACAAGGGGAAGTCTCCTGAAGTGGTGCTAATGCGGCTGCGCTACTAGAGGGTGAAGTCTCCTGAAGTGGCGCTAATGCCGCTGTGCTGCTACAAAGGGGAAGTCTTTTTAAGTGGTGCTAATGCCGCTGCGCTTCAAAAGGGTGAAGTCCTCTAGAGTGGCGCTAATGCCACTGCGCTGCTACAAGGGGAAGTCTCCTGAAGGGGCGCTAATGCCGCTGCGCTACTAGAGGGTGAAGTCTCCTGAAGTGGCGCTGATGCCGCTGCGCTACTACAGGGAGAAGTCTCCTTAAGTTGCGCTAATGCCGCTGTGCCACTAGAGGGTGAAGTATCCTGAAGTGGCGCTAATGCCGCTGCACTGCTATAGGGGAAAGTCCTCTTAAGTGGCGCTAATGCCGCTGCGCAACTACAGCGTGAAGTCTCCTGAAAGGGCGCTAATGCCGATGGGTTTAAACAGGGGGAAGTCTCCTGAAGTGGCGCTAAGGCCGCTGCGCTACTACGGGGGATGTCTTCTTAAAGGGCGCTACTGCCGCTGCGCTACTAGAGGGTGAAATCTTCCTAAGTGGCGCTAACGCAGCTGCGCTACTAGAAGGTGAAGTCTTCTTAAGTGGCGCTAATGACGCTGCGCTACTAGAGGGTGAAGTCTCCTGAAGTGGCGCTAATGCGGCTGCGCTACTAGAGGGTGACGTCTCCTGAAGTGGCGTTAATGCCGCTGCGCTACTAGATAGTGAAGTCTCCTGAAGTGGCGCTTATGCCGCTGCGCTACTAGAGGGTGATGTATCCTGAAGTGGCATTAGTGCCGCTGCGCTACTACAGGGTGAAGTCTCCTGAAGTGCCGCTAATGCCGCTGCGCAACTAGAGGGTGGAGTTTCCTAGAAGGGCCCTAATGCCACTACCCTTCAACGGGGTGAAGTCGTCTTAAGTGGCGCTAATGCCGCTGCGCTACTCCAGGGATAAGTCTTCTTAATGGGCGCTAATGCAGCTGCGCTACTACAGGGGGAAGTCTTCTTAAAGGGTGCTAATGCCGCTGCGCTACAAGAGGGTGAAGTCATCCTTAGGGGCGCTAATGCAGCTGCGCTACTAGAAGGTGAAGTCTTCTTAAGTAGCGCTAATGCCGCTGCGCTACTAGAGGTTGAAGTCTCCTGAAGTGACGCTAATACCGCTGCGGTACTAGAGGGTGGCGCTAATGCCGCTGCGCTTTTAGAGGGGAAGGGGCCTGAAGTGGCGCTGATACAGCTGCGCTTCTAAAGGGGGAAGTCTTAAAGGGCGTTAATGCCGCTGCGCTACTCGAGGGTGAAGTCTCCTGAAGTGGCGTTGTTGCCGCAGCGCTTGTACAGGGGGAAGTCTTCTTAAGTGGCGCTAATGCCGCTGCGCTACTGCAGGGGGAAGTGTCCTGAAGTGGCGCCGATGCCGCTGCGCTACTACAGGGTGAAGTCTCCTGAAGTGGCGCTTATGCGGCTGCGCTACTAGAGGGTGAAGTCGTCCTAAGTGGCGCTAATGCCGCTGCGCTACTAGAAGGTGAAGTCTTCTTAAGTGGCACTGATACTGCTGCACTAGAGTGTTAAGTCTCCTGAACTGGTGTTAATGCAGTTGTGCTGGTTATGCTATGCTATAGGAGAATATCTTCTAAAGTTTTTCGTGATTTCTTACATGAAAGAATAATCCCGAATATATGTGCGGATATCTAAGTTGTACATGCACAATTCTGCCAATTTGATTGACGAAAAGAGTCTTAGTGCGTATGCAAACAACATACATTCAGATCAGCTTCCGCACTCGCTAAGTCTGAGTAGTGTCACATAAACAATGTATGGAACCTCAGGAATCAGTATTGCGAACATCAAAGACTCTTATCAGACTGCAGACTGAGCCAAGCTTTCACAGTTCGCACTTGACTGACGATCCATGGTGTTGGTCGAAGCTTTGTTTAATTTCATTCGATGAAAGAATAAGACCGTCTCAGATTAGGGACGAGTCATTTATCATCAGGTGTGTGTGTGTGTGTGTTTTCATATGATTCACACACCTGATAATAAAAGACTCGTCCGGTAAAGAGGCAATTGCTCTTATTGCAGCAAATTCTACCATACAGACCCTAAATATTTAATGGCAAACAGTACAGACCCAGATTAGACAGCTAAATGAGCAGATTTAGACTGCACTATTTTGTCAGTTGTAAACAGTTTGTTTAAAATTTGTATCAAGTAAAATAAATTCAGCAGTAAATTCAGACTCACTATTTGGTTAGTTTTCACATGCTGGAGATTACAATCGTTTAACCTTCAGGTCAAGAACAAAATAGCTGTCTATACTATTAAGACAGGATCCCAAAATATTTTGTTTGATTCTTGACAAAATTTCAGCCTTTTCTTTGAGATGCTTATAGTGGACTTCAGTCCGGATCCGCTTTAATAACAACTTTTTCTTGTACTGAATCGAACATTTTTTTTCTAGATTCAACTAGAATGTGTCTATAGGCCACGGATGCTCCCGCCTTGTGCCCTAAGTAAGATGGCGCCTTGTTTAAGGTACTGGCACTTGTAGGATAACTAGGTTCACTAAGGCAGACTTCTGTGGTACATGTTTTATTGTTTTCTTTAGGCAGATGTACTGTGCTTCTCGGATCAAGAGAAGTATGTGTGGGTGGGGGTTGGGGCGGGGGTGTCATGGCTGTGATATGTGATAACATTCTGTATCTTATCACAGAAATGGATGCCATGCAACTTTCCAAAAGAAATAGCCTGGAAACAAGTAACTTTTCAAAAACTAGCAAACGGAAACCATTATTGTATGAAATGAAGTTGCAAAAGGGCCATAACTCCAAAAGTAATTGTTGGCGGATTCTACCCTAAATTGAGCCTGACCTGTATTTTATAATTATATATCTGTGTGTATAAAATATGAATCCAATACATTAATCTTTTTAAAAGATAGTGAACGGAAACCATTATTTCATACAAAATGAAGTCGAACACGGGCCATAACTCCTACAATAATTGACGGATTTTACCAAACATCGAATTTGACATGTATTTTATGATTACATACCTGTGTATAAAATATGAATTCAATATACTAATGTTTTCAAAAGATTTCGAACGGAAACCATTTTTGTCACTCGAAACGAAGTCGAAAAAGGGCCATCTCCAACAATAATATACGGATTTTACCCAACATCGAACTTGACCTGTATTTTATGATTATATACCTGTGTATAGAACATGAATTCAATACACCAAAAGGTATTTTCAAAAGGTATCGAACGGAAACCATTTCGTAAGGGACGTACGTACAGGACGTACGGACGGACGTACGTACAGGGTGTACGTACGGACAGCGGTGATACTATATGCCCTCCCCCAATTTTTAATGGCGGGGGCATAAAAACTTCTTTGGGTATTATCCGAAAATCTTTTGTTTGATATAGAAATGTGGGTTAGTCAGGGTGGATCAAGCATCTTCGGCATTTTAGTACATTGTTAGGGTGAGAGTAAACAAAGTGTTCCATGACATTTTGAAAGTCTCTATAAAACGAGCAGCTATAGCAACTGTACTCAGGGGTATTCACCATGTCGTACCTCTGTAAAACACAGAAGAGTACTTAAAACTAAAGTCACGCATAACTAACACCTAGTGGTAAACCCACTGACAAATTTTGTGGACTTCCAGGCAGATAATATAAAACTTGCGCATTCACTGGCAAAATATTACGCATTCACTGGGTACACTACAATTGGTGGCTTACCCGTTTACTTCGTTCACAGTGTCGCGTTCACTGATACAAATTACTCGTTCATTGATTTTCAGCGTACAATCATATAATACAGAATATCTTATAAACTAAACGACAGACAATGACGAAATTTAATGTATTTGTAGCAATATACTTGATTCTATTTCTGCTTGCAGAAAACATCAAACAGAATATAGCGTACTGTGGTAAAAAGAAGAAAACATTGTTATTTTCTACGTTTTTAAGATAATGAACATAATAAAACGGGTTTTACCCGACTCCATGAGATATTCGCAAAGGTTTATTATCATAATATGAAACATACCATTACAGCCAAGTAATGTATGTGCAGATGTATTTTCAGAACATCTTAGATCGCAGGATCTTACTCACATCAGTGTTAATGACATGTGGACTGAATTTAAGACGGTCTTCCTTAATGCGGTAAAAAAGTTTATTCCCTCAAAAATGACGAAGGGAAAGCTTGGTTACCCTTGGATTGATGCACGAATTAGGGCCCTGATTAGGAAAAAGGAAAAAATGTACCACAAGGCTCGCAGGTCAGATAACGAAGGCCTGAAGAGTCGCTATAAGCGCCTCAGAGCTCTTGTCCAGAAGGAGATACGTGATGCATATTGGAAATATGTCTCCAATATCTTCACCCCATCGGTAACAGATACTGTTATAGAAGACTGTAACCGGAACGATCGGCTAAAACGGTTTTGGTCCTTCATGAAAAACTTGAGAAAAGATTCAACGGGTGTGACCTGCCTTAGGAATAATGGAATTTTGAAAACAGGTAATAAAGATAAGGCCGACATTTTTAGTGAACAATTTGGGTCTGTATACACCCAGGAACAAAGTGATGATCCCCCTTCAAAAGGACCAAGCCATTATCCAGATATAGGTGATTTTTCAATCGACCCCAATGGGGTCAAAAAGCTACTTGACCGTCTTAACCCCCATAAAGCTTCAGGTCCTGATGACCTAAGTGCTCGTGTGTTGAAAGAATGCAGTGCTGAAATTGCTCAGGTCCTTGCCTGCATCTTCAACCAGTCCCTTGCCCAAGGAAGAGTACCTGATGATTGGCTACAAGCCAATGTGGCTCCCATTTATAAGAAGGGAGAAAGGTATGACCCTGCAAATTACAGGCCAGTTTCCCTAACCTGTATATGCTGTAAATCATTAGAGCACATTCTTGTGAGTCAGATCATGCAACATTTGTCAGAACATAATATCCTTGTTGAGTCTCAACATGGTTTCCGAAGCGGCAGGTCCTGCGAGACCCAACTTGTCCAGTTCATGCACGACTTGTATGAAAACCTAGATGGTGCCCATAATAGGGGTCACAAACAGACTGACCTCATTATTATGGACTTTGCCAAGGCTTTCGATAAGGTTCCCCATCGACGACTGATTTACAAGCTGGAGTACTATGGTATCAGAAACCATATCCTCCAGTGGATAACTGCTTGGCTATCTGGACGGACTCAAAGAGTAGTACTTGATGGAGCCTGTTCAGACCCTGCCCCTGTTTTGTCTGGTGTCCCCCAGGGTTCCGTTCTTGGACCCATACTCTTCTTGATATTTATTAATGACCTGCCAGACAACATCAGTTCAACAGTCCGTCTTTTTGCTGACGACTGTGTCCTTTATAGAAACATTAGAAGGTCTGAAGACCAACAATTACTTCAGGAAGATTTGGATAAATTGGCCCGTTGGGAAGAGGCATGGCTCATGAAGTTTAATGTTGCTAAATGTCACACCATGAGGGTGACTAAGCATCCCCCTTCCAAGCAGATCATTCATAACTATGTTCTGCACAACCAAGTTTTGGAGAACGTTCCTTCTGCCAAATACTTGGGAGTCACGATCACTGATGACCTCGAATGGGGTCAACATATTAACAACATCACTAGCAAAGCCACGAAGACTCTTGGTTTCCTTCGCCGAAACCTGGCTTTTGCTCCTAAGGACATTAAGGCTGCTGCATACAAAGCTGTGGTCCGGCCCCAATTAGAGTACGCGGCACCTGTTTGGACCCCCCATCATCAGACTGAGATTGGTAGAATAGAGAAAGTACAGAGGACTGCTGCACGCTGGACCTGCAGACGCTGGCGCAACCAGAGCCATGTAAGCGACATGCTGGAGGAACTTGAATGGCCAGATCTGCAGGAACGGCGGCAACAGGCTTCTTTATCTCTGTTCTACAAAATTCATAATAACCAGGCAATAGTTAATAAGGATAAGTATCTGTCTGAGTCCGGTAGAGGGAAGATGAGAACAAGATCCCACCCCTTTCAGTATCACCGTCCAGTTGCTTATTCTGACGGTTTGAAACATTCCTTCTTCCCCAGGTCAATTGCAGCTTGGAATGGGCTTACAACTGAAGCTGTCTCTGCGGAGACAGTTGAGGAGTTTAAGTCCAAAATAGTGTAAACCTCGGGTTGGGCAGGGATAGAGCATGTAATGCCTATCCCTGAGGACTTCTTGTAAATAGTTTTAACTCTGTGTGGCCTTGTCATAGGAAAATACTATTTTTTTTTTTTTTTTTTTTTTTTTTTTTTGAAACTTATGCGCCACACCCCGCGCCTGCCATCATGGTCAGTTACTGACCGAGAGCAGTACCGAGAGAAAGAGAAAGTATATAAACAAGAAAATGCGCACAGAAGCTGACCACACACGTAAAATTAAAACACTTTTACTGCGCGTTCACTGATTGGCTGCGAATTCACTGAATTCTGGGCGACCATCGATT
Organism: Ctena decussata; assembly: GCA_963989385.1. NCBI lineage: Eukaryota > Metazoa > Mollusca > Bivalvia > Lucinida > Lucinidae > Ctena > Ctena decussata. The sequence continues at coordinate 123,367,879 of OZ022498.1, forward strand.
CCTCAGTGTGATAATGCCTACTCGTTTATCATACCTCATCGGACTCTCTCATCATGCCAAGTATCTCGAAAAGGGCATTTTTAATGACGCAATGAAATGTGCAACACTGACATCGCCCCCTAACACCTACTAAAGCACAACTTTACGATGTGACGGAGCATTGTGGTGAAGAAGGGGCAACGTACGCCACGTGACAACCCAAGTACGTGGCGGAAAATATTTGTCTACGGTGTGGTCTTAACAACGGTCGTTTCAAGAAAGTTGAGCCTATGATTGCGGCGTTCAAGAAAGATGATCCCCTGGTCGCCTGCAGTTTTATTGACGACGACTTGGACGTACGAACGGCACGCCGTTACTGTGGCCATGGTTTCGTACCGCTGATTCTATAGCTACTCAAATACTCAAAGCTGGACCATGCTTTAGACGTACTATCATAGTACGTCTAAAGCATGTTCCAGCTTTGAGTATGAGTAAGATGGCACTCTATCAGTCACATAGGAGAATGAAACGCACTTAACTATATACAGAGCAAACAAACCATGATGCGCTTCTAGCGTCAGTGATACACCAAAACTTCAGTTTCCAAGAATACAACAATAGCAAGTTGTTATGACACTTCAGACATGAAAGAAAGCTACAACAGTAGCCTGAATGGAAACAATGGAACATAATGTTCTTATATCAGCAGACAAACAGTGCCAGTTCAACAGAGGTTAAGAATAGTTCATAAGGTAATGATGGAGTTTAAACGAATACTATATTATGTCAAGCACATGTTCTCGTTTTTCTTTAATTACATAATGTTACTGTGTAAAATTAAAATCTTAAAAGTTCATTCAAGAGCAGAGAATACATACAGAAGTAGGAACATTGGGCTACGTAGTTTCGGCTAATAAAGCCTCGTCAGTGACCCTGACAATATCTGGTGACGAAATCAGAAAAAAGCATACTGTAATTTCTTAATTTTAACTGGGCAGTCGATTCAAAGACTGATTAATTTCAAAAGGATCCAAACAATATAAAAGACGATGATCTAGAATAATAGTCTAAATCGATCTCAAATTTTAGATTTCTCAGAATCTATCCTCTGATCTCAAAGGATGTAAATAAAACATAAACTGCACTATGGGTGATGTGCGGGGAGACGTTTTATGGCCGCCACACGACACAACACCAGCTCGTTCTATAAATTACTCATATATGACACAAACAAACAAATGAACAAAACTGACTAGAAATTCAGTCAAAACATGCACGCAGCCATACGTTATAGTGCACTTCCATGTAAAGTCTAAAATCGCTAATAACATGTTCCAGTTTTTTTTCTTCTTTCAATGTACCAAGGTCAATTTTTTTCGTCTTTCGATGTATTTAGGGTATATCATTTTTTTCTTCATTCGATGTATTAAGGTCAGCTTACACTTTCAGGAGAAGAACCACAGCCATTTTCTTTTGTTGCTTTTCTTCTCAAGGGGAATCAACTATAGTAAGAGCAAATTCATCTGTTTAAAAGTTAATCCCATTTTGGAAGGGATTCGTCGTTTAAGGAAGCAAACATACAGTCACTAAACCGTTCCCCTTTGTAAAAAATAGCCATCAGAGGAGATGGCAAATCCCCCGACCGAAGACCCCCATGGGCCTTGGTAAAAAGGTTGCACTTTAAAACACATATATGTAATGTATTGTCATTCTTTTGTGCTTCTGATTGACATTATCAGTTTAACAGATGCATGATTATCTAACACTCAGACTAAAATAGTATGCCTGACTGCTAAAAAGAAGTAAGATCTCAAACAGCCACCATATACATAAATATAAAGCATATGATACATTAAACTTTCAAAATGTGCGAATAACTTCTAAGCTTCAAGCCCAACAAACCTAATTTTGAGCTCTCTAGTAAGTGAATTTGGACAAAGAAACCAAATCTGGAGAAAAAAAATTTTTTTTGGTGGGGTGGGAAGTGGGTGGGGGAGGGGTCAGAGAGAGTTAGAAACACTGATAAGATATCACAGCATGTTCATCAATATTCTAAAAGGTACAAGGTTATTAAAATTGCGGAGCAGGCCAGGGTTATACAGATATGGAGCAGAGACTCAAACAGCAGCTCAAAATACCAAAGGGAAATAACTCACAAAGTATGAATGCAAGAGTTGTCATTCATGTATGAGATAAATCGTCATGACCTGTTCATATCTGTGAAGTATCATGAAAATATTTCAAAAGGTATTCACGCTATGGAGCGGACACCTAAAATCATCAAAGGGAAATAACTCAACAAGCAAGAAAGCAAGAGTTGTCATTCTTGTTCGTTACACAACGTCGTGACCTGTTCTACATACTTGTGAATTATAATGAAAAAAATTCAGAGGTATTCAAGTTATAGAGCGGATACGAAATCATACCTAAAACCATCCAGGGGAAAAAACTCAAAAAGTAAGAAAGCAAGAGTTGTCATTCTTGTTCGCAACACATCATCATGACCTGTTCTACATATCTGTGAAGTATCACGAAAACATTTCAAAAGGTATACGAGTTATAGAGCGGATACGAACCCACACCTAAAATGGTTAAGGGGAAATAACTCAAAAAGTAAGAAAGCAAGAGTTGTCATTCTTGTTCGCGATACATCGTCATGACATGTTCTACATATATTTTTGAAGTATCATGAAAATATTCTGAAAGGTAGTCAAGTTATAGAGCGGATACGAAACCACACCTAAAATGATTAAGGGGAAGTAACTCAAAAAGTAAGAAAGCAAGAGTTGTCATTCTTGTTCGCGATACATTGTCATGACCTATTCTACATATCTGTGAAGTATCATGAAAATATTCTGAAAGGTAGTCAAGTTATAAAGCGGACACGAAATCACACCTGAAACGATCAAGGGAAAATAACTCAAAAAGTAAGAAAGCAAGAGTTGTCACTCTTGTTCGCGACACATCGTCATGGCCTGTTCTACATATCTGTGAAGTATCATGAAAATATTCTAAAAGGTATATAAGTTATAGAGCGGACACAAATCTGCCAAAAAATCACACTTAAAACCATTAAGGGGAAATAACTCAACAAATTAGAAAGCAAGAGTTGTCATTTTTGTTCGCAACACATCGCCATGACCTGTTCTACATATCTGTGAAGTATCATGAAAATATTCAAAAGGGTATTCAAGTTACAGAGCGGACACAAATCTGCCAAAAAACTCACCTAAGGGGAAATAACTCCAAAAGTACAATAGCAAGAGTTACCATTCTTGTACGTGACACATCGTCATGACCTGTTCTACATAACTGTGAAGTATCATGAAAATATTCCAAAGGGTATTCAAGATATAGAGCGGACAAGAAAATGTTTACGGACGGACGGACAGACGGACGGACGGACGGACGGACGCCAGGCTCATCGCTATATCCCCCGAACCTTTCGGTCGGGGGATAAAAATGGAAAGCAAACATGAAGGTGCACCCATACATCTTAAGTTACTGTCCTGAGCAAAATATCCAAAACAACGGAAGAAGAAGAGACATGAAACATGTTATTACAACATGAAATACCAGACTTACATTGACATACCTAATAACAAAGACAAAGAGGAACTGAAATGATTCCCTCCTCCCTCCACCCCGACCCCCCCCCCCCACACACACAGAAACAACAACTAGACAATCACTGCAGGTGATGAATGCCCCCCGTCATATGCCTAACTAGATGAGTAATGTGTTTAGACATATTTGTGTTACATCTCGGTTCATAAATAAAGGTGCAGGAGGGATGGCAATTTTTTTTTCGAGAAATAGCAACTGTGAAATTGACCTTGCCCCTTAATTGCTGGATCGCGAATTTGCCCAAGATAAACTGTCTAGAAAGGCGCACTTATCTTAATTGACAAGGCATTCAGTACTCAAAAATAATCTATCATTAACTTTAAAATGGTCATGCAAAATAACGGAAGCTCGCCAAAGTATGACAATATCTTGGACAAGATTGCGTTTCAGCATTATAGATCCAAGGTCAAGGTCACTGTTGCTTTTTTTTAGAAACAAGAGGGCCATGGTGGCCCTGAATCGCTCACCTGAGCATTAATCAGTTCACTGGCTCTGGTGAAGATTTAAAAGTTTTACCATACATGGGAATGGAGACCACCTTGGTCATGTGACCAATATCATTTGAAGAACTTTCAATCCTTTCACCCATGTGAAGGCTCCATATGAAACTTGAGTTTAGTCTGCCCAGTGGTTTAAGAGATGTTTGAAAATGTTTATGGATGGATGACAGAGGCAGCTAACACCAATACTGTAAGGCTCAAGTGAGCTGAAAATGGCAGAGTTGCTTCTCCGAAAAGTACCTGTTCATGTTGAGTTTCTTTGATGAATTTGAACTAGACTGAACTAGGCAAACACAGATGATAGAATGGTAGCATCATTATCCCACTGTGGTGAAACTAATGTATTCCAAGGAGTTGTGGCTGGCATCGTTGTAATGTTAGTTCTGATTCTTGCAGCATAACTTAATTTAGATATGACCTAGTGACCTAGCTTTTGACCCTATATGACCCAGTTCAAATTTAACCTAGATTTTATGGAGATAAACATTCTGACAAATTTTCATGAAGATTGGATCAAAACTGTGCCCTCTTAGATGTGCACAAAGTTTTTCTAAGATTTGACCTAGTGACCTAGTTTTTGACCTCACATGACCCAGTTTCAAACTTGCCCTGGATTTTGAGAGGATAAACATTCTGACAAAGGTTCATGAAGATTGTATCAAAACTGTGCCTTCTGGAGTGTACACAAGGTCGTTCTTATATCTGACATAGTGACGTAGTTTTTGACCCGACATGATCTACTTTCAAACTTGGCCTAAATATTATGACAATAAATATTCTGACAAAGTTTCAAAAAGATTGGATCAAAACTGTGTCCTCTAGAGCATACACAAGGTTTTTCTTAGATTTGACCTAGTTTTTGACCTGACATGACCAAGTTTCAAACTTGGCCTAGATATTGTGAGGATAAACATTCTGACAAAATTTCAATAGGTTTGGATCAAAACTGTGACCTCTAGAGCATACACAAGGTTTTCCTAATATTTGACCTACTTTTTGACCCGACATGACCCAGTTTCAAACTTGGCCTGGGTATTGTAAGAATAAACATTCTGACAAAGTTTCATTGAGATTGGATCAAAACTGTGCCCAATGGAGCGTATACAAGGTCGTTCTTACATTTGACCTTGTGACCTAGTTTTTGACCCGACAAACCCAGTTTCAAACTTTACCTAGATTTCATAAAGATAAACATTCTGACAGAGTTTCATGAAGATTGGATCAAAACTGTGTCCTCTAGGGTGTACACAAAGTTTTTCTAAGATTTGACCTAGTGACCTAGTTTTTGACCTGACATAACTCAGTTTCATAGGGGGCTTACATATACCATGGACAATAAACATTTTGACATAGTTTCATAAATATTGGATCAAAACCATGCCTTCTAGTGCAAACACAAGGTTTTTCTAAGATTTGACCTAGTGACCTAGTTTTTGACCCAACATGACCTGCTTTCAACTTGGCCTAGAAGTTATGGAGATAAACATTCTGACAAAGTTTTATAAAAATTGGATCAAAACTGTGTCCTCTAGAGTATACACAAGGTTTTTCTATGATTTGACCTAGTGACCTAGTTCTTGACCCAACATGACCCAGTTTCAAATTCTTCCTATATATTATGAGGATAAGCACTCTGACAAAGTTTCATGAAGATAGGATCACATCTGTGCCTTCTAGAGCATACACAATCTTTTTATAAGAGTTGACCTAGTGACCTAGTTTTTGACCCGACATGACCCAGTTTCGAACTTGACCTAGAGTTTATGGAGATAAACATTCTGACAATATTTCATAAAGATTGGATCAAAACTGTGCCCTCTTGAGCGTCCACAAGGTCTTTCTATGATTTGACCTAGTGACCTAGTTTTTGACCCGACATGACCCAGTTTCGAAGTTGTCCTAGATATTATAAGGATAAACATTCTGACAAAGTTTCATGAAGTTTGGATCAAAACTGTGCCTTCTAGAGTGTACACAAGGTTTTCTAAGATTTGACCTAGTGACCTAGTTTTTGACCCGACATGACCCAGTTTCGAACTTGGACTAGAGTTTATGGAGATAAACATTCTGACAAAGTTTCATAAAGATTGGATCAAAACTGTGTCCTCTAAAGCATACACAAGGTTTTTTCTATGATTTGACCTAGTGACCTAGTTTTTTACCCAACATGACCCAGTTCCGAAATAATCCTAGATATTATGAGGATAAACATTCTGACAAACTTTCATGATTTTTGGAAGAAAACTGTGCCTTCTAGAGTGTACACAAAGTTTTTCTAAAATTTGACCTAGTGACCTAGTTTTTGACCCGACATGACCCAGTTTCAAACTTGGCCTAGAGATTATGGAGATAAACATTCTGACAAAATTTCATAAAGATTAGATCAAAACTGTGTCCTCTAGTGCGTACACAAGGTTTTTCTATGATTTGACCTAGTGACCTAGTTTTTAACTGGACATGACCCAGTTTCAAACCTATCCTAGATATTATAAGGTTAAACATTCTGACAAAGTTTCATGAACTTTGGATGAAAACTGTGCCTTCTAGAGCGTAAACAAGGTTTTTCTAAGATCTGACCTAGTGACCTAGTTTTGGACCCGACATGACTCAGTTTCGAACTTGGCCTAGAGTTTATGAAGATAAACATTCTGACAAAGTTTCATAAAGATTGGATCAAAACTGTGTCCTCTAGAGCGTACACAAGGTCTTTCTATGATTTGACCTAGTGACCTAGTTTTTGACCCGACATGACCCATTTTCGAACTTATCCTAGATATTATGAGGATAAACATTCTGACAAACTTTCATGATTTTTGGAAGAAAACTGTGCCTTCTAGAGTGTACACAAAGTTTTTCTAAAATTTGACCTAGTGACCTAGTTTTTGACCCGACATGACCCAGTTTAGAACTTGGCCTAGAGTTTATGGAGATAAACATTCTGACAAAGTTTCAGAAAGATTGGATCAAAACTGTGCCTGCTAGAGTGTACACAAGCAAAAGTTGACGGACGTCCGGACGGACGGACGTCCGGACGTACGACGGACGACGGACATCAGGGTATCCCAAAAGCCCACCCTGAGCACTTCGTGCTCAAGTGAGCTAAAAAAAAAAAAACTTTGTTACCCCTCTAGCACCTTTATTTATCAATAGATTTTGATACAACTTCACACAAATGTTTAATGTGACAGTATCAGATACTGTCATATTAAACATTTGTGTGAAGTTGTATTTCAAGCATTTGAGTCAAGTGGTTCTGAAGAAGAAGATTTTTGAATATTTTCCTATGTCTTTCTGTGGTTCAAACATAGGACTCCCTGCCGGAGGGTCATTTTGGCCCGTGGGACCACCATTCGAACAAACTTGGTAAAGGACTACTTGGCAATGCTACATACCAAACTTCAGGTTCCGAAGAAAAAAAATTTCAATATTTTTCTATGAATTTCTATTGTTCAAACCTTGAACTCCCTGCTTTGGGGCCATTTTGGAGTCAGGAGCCGCCATTTGAACAAAACTGGTACAGTCAGACAAGGCAATGCTACATTTCAAATTTCAAGCATCTGAGCCTTGCGGATCTGAAGAAGAAGATTTTTGAATATTTTTCTATGTATTTCTATGGCTCAAATCCAGGAACCCCTGGGGCGGGGCCATTTTGGACCCTGTGGCCAGCATTTGAACAAACTTGGTAAAAGACCACTAGGCAATGCTACATTTTAACCTTAAAGCATCTGAGCCAAGTGGTTCTGAAGAAGGAGTTTTTGAATATTTTTCTATGTATTTCTACGGTACAAACCCAGGACACCCTGGGGCAGGGCCATTTTGGACCCTGAGCCATCATTAGAACAAACTTGGTTAAAGAGCAATAGGCAATGCTACATACTAAATTTCGAGCATCTGCACCAAGCGGTTCTTAAAAAGAAGAGTTTCAAGTATATTTTAATTTCGAACCCAAGACTCCCAGCTGCAGGGCCATTTTGGACCCTAGAGCCACCATTTGAACATACAGTATCAGATACTGTCACATTAAACATTTGTCTGAAGTTGTATCAAAATCTATCAATAAATAAAGGTGCTACAAGGGTAACAAAGTTTTTTTTCTAAAAATAGCAACAGTGACCTTGACCTTGGATCTACAATGCTCAAACGCAATCTTGCCCGAGATATTGTCATACTTTAGCAAGCATCTGGTATTTTTGAATGACCATTTTAAACTTGATAATAAATAATTTTTGAGTCTTGAATCCTTTGTCAGTTAAAATAAGTGCTCCTTTCTAGACAGTTTATCTTAAGCACAACGATGGTGCCACATGTCCTGATCTAAATTGTTTTAATAGCGAGTTGCAATATTTCTTAACAATAACCGTCTTTATACACGCTACTCCTAAGACAGTTTGTCCTAGTTAAAAATTAGTCGCAAGCTGCTTTTGTTGAATATTAAAAACATATGACTCCAAATTTGTCAAGACATGGATATCTACAGTAAATAGACGTGCACGAGCTTATACTGCACTGACTTCGAAGCGACCGTTAGAAATACAATAAGAATCTCTTAATTACTTATGAAATAAATACAAGTGCTCTCCGAAAAAACTATTTTCTATTTGAAGCAGAACGGCATAAGACGCTGCATGAATAGTTGAGTGCGACATGACAAAACCAACAAAGTAGCATGTGTGCCCAGTGAAGACTCAGATCAGCCTGAGCATCCGCCCAGTCTAATCAGATTAGATTTTTCGCTGTGCGCTTTAAGAATAGCTCGGTGTCTTAGCTAGCTTCATGCGGACAACAAATAAACTAATCAGACTGGGCAAATGCCCATGTTGATCTGAGTCTTCGCTGGACGAACATGCCACTTTGTTGGTTTTGTCGTGTCGCTCAGTTTGTTATGTATGCTGATGTCGTATTCCATAAAAACAAACACATAATAAGCTAAGAAAAGTCAACAAATATATTGATGCTTTTTTCAGATCAAATTAGAACTTTACTGATCAGCTTTGCATAGCATTTACAAAACAGTCCGCTTTCCTTACAATTTACTTTTTATACTCAACCGAAACTACACACTATCATTATGGTAAAATTTGCAAGCTCGGCATCAAAACATGCTATCAACCTAACAAAAAAAAAAAAAAAAAAAAAAGAAGAAAAGAATATCGGTGGTGGAATCGATGGATGCTCCCCACAGTTGTGCAATAGTAGAACGGGTACCCTGGCCAAAATGTGATTTTCATTATAAACATTCACATTATCCAACAAGAGGGCCAAGAGGCCCTGAATCGCTTACCTGAGCAAGAAGGTTAAAGGTCAAACTAGGTTCATCATTTGAACAAACCTGATAGTTTGCAACCATTTCCAAATGGGTCTGAAGAAGACGATTTGTGAATATTTTTCCATGAATTGATATGATTCAAACCCAGGACCCCCTAGGGCAGGGCCATTTTGGAACCTGGGGCCATCATTACAATAAACTTGGTAAAGGACCATTGGGAAATGCTACATACTAAATTTCAACCATTTGAGCCAAGTGGTTCTTTATATTTTTCTATGTATTTCTATCGTTCAAACACAGAAACTCCTGGGGCGGTGCCATTTTAGACCCTGGGGCCATCGTTCGAAGAAACTTGGTAAAGGACCCCTAGGCAATGCATCATACCAACTTTCAAGCATCTGCACTAAGGGGTTCTGGAGAAGAAGATTTATCAAGTATATTTTAATTTTGAACCCAAGAGGCCCCGCTGTAGGGCCATATTGGATCCCATGGCCATCATTTATACAAACTTCGTACGAGTCCACCAGGCAATTCATCATACCAAATTTCAAGCATCTGAGCCAAGTGATTCTGAAAAAGAAGATTTTTGAATTTATTTCTGTGGTTTAAACCCAGGACTCCCTGTCGTGGGGCAATTTTGGACCATCAGGTCATCATTTGAACAAATTTGGTAATGGACTTCAAGGCAATGCTACATACCATACTTCAAGCATCTGAGCCAAGTGGTTCTGAAGAAGAAGATTTTTGAATATTTTTCAATGTATTTCTACGGTTCAAACCCAGGACCCCCTGGTCCGGGGCCATGTTGGACCCTTGGACCATCATTTGAATAAACTTGGTTAAGGACCACTAGACAATGCTTCATACCAAATTTCAAGCATCTGAGTATTGCGGTTCCGAAGAAAGACTTTTTTGAATATATTTCTATGAATTTCTATGGTTCAGACCCTGAACTCCCTGCTATGGGGCCATTTTGGAGTCTGGAGCCACCATTTGAATTAACTGGTACAGGAACACTAGGCAATGCTACATTTCAAATTTCAAGCAACTGAGCCTTGCGGATCTGAAGAAGAAGATTTTTGAATATTTTTCTATGTATTTCTATTGTTCAAATTCAGAAAACCCTGGCGCGGGGCTATTTTGGACCCTGAGGCCATTTGATCAAAATTGGTAAAAGACAACTAGGCAATGCTACCTTTCAACCTTTAAACATCTGAGCCAAGTGGTTCTGAAGAAGAAGTTTTTGAATATTTTTCTATGTATTTTTACGGTTCGAACCCAGGACCCCCTGGGCGGGGCCATTTTGGACCATTTTGGACCCTGGGTCATCATTTGAACAAACTCAGGACACCCTGGGGCAGGGCCATTTTGGACCCTGAGCCATCATTAGAACAAACTTGGTAAAAGAGCAATAGGGAATGCTACATACTAAATTTCAAGCATCTGCACCAAGCGGTTCTGGAGAAGAAAAATTTTAAGTATATTTTGATTTCGAACACAAGACCCCCAGCTGCAGGACCATTTTGGATCCCAGGGCCACCATTTGAACAAATTTGGTAGAGGTTCACTAGACAATGCATCATACCAAATATCAAAGCCCCAGACATAAGCGGTTCCAGAGAAGATGTCATTTAAAGGAAATTGTTGACTACGCACGACACACGACGGACACTGACGGACCACAATAGCTCAGCCTGAGCCTATGGCTCAGGTGAGATAAAAATGCAAAAAAGTAAGACGAGAAATAATTCACAAACTACTTGTAATAGGATTATATAACTTTCAACCAGCATTTCTTCTCAGTGCTTGCCATTAATATGTGTGATTATATTTAGTTCCTTTAATACCTCCAGAGATATGCTCTCGACAAGGAGAAACATGAGCAAAAATAAGAAGGGTATTAACCAAAAAAAAAAAAAAAAAAAAAACTTGACTAATTGTGTCTTTAAGACACTAGTTATGCCCCCGTGCAGCGCCTGTCACAGGACATGTGTACATCCCAAAAGCACCCTTTAAGCACAAACACCATCTACAAAGAAAACAAAGAATCCACTGAAAACATTACACAAACTCCATTCCCTATATTGCAGAACTGCAGCTTAAAATGACTAAGTTTGAAAGGCCATACTTCTGTCAAAATTAATATTTTTATAATCAAGAATCAACATGCACATCTTTATTATGGCCACAACAAGTAAACAAAGTCTGAAAAACAGCCACTGAAAATTGTGGGAAGAGTTAATTACAAAAAGTACTTGCCCTACAATGAAAACATATGCCTAAAATGACTAAGTTCAAAAGGCTGCAATTCTGTCAAAATTTATTCTAGCTCCAACAAAAACCCACATTTACATCTTCAATATGTCCACAATATGTGTGCAATGGTTTGAAAAAGATCCATTGAAAACTGTGGGAAGTTGATTACGCAAACTCCCTATCCTACAATGCAAACATTTGCCTGAAATGACTAAGTTCGAAAGGCTGTAATTATGTCAAAATTAATTCTAGCTCCAACAAAAACCCACGTGCACATTTTCAATATGTCAAAAGCATGTATGCAAGATTTGTAAAAGATCCATTGAAAACTGTGGGAAAAGTTGATTACACAAACTCCATACCATAATATGCAAAAATTTGCCTAAAGTGACTAAGTCCAAAAGGCCGTAATTCTGTCAAAATTAATTCTAGCTCCAACAAAAACCCACAAGCACATGTTCAATATGTCCACAACAAGTATATTAAGTTTGAAAAGCATCCGTTGAAAACTGTTTATACAGTGTCTGAAAAACAGCCGCTGAAAATTGTGGGAAGAGTTGATTACAAAAAGTACTTGCCCTACAATGCAAACATATGCCTAAAATGACTAAGTTCAAAGGGCTGTAATTCTGTCAAAATTAATTCTAGTTCCACGAAAAACCCACTTGCACATTTTCAATATGTCAGCAGCATGTATGCAAGGTTTGAAAAAGATCCATTGAAAACTGTGGGAGAAGTTGATTACACAAACTCTATACCATACAATGCAAAAATTTGCCTAAAATGACTAAGTTCAAACGGCTGTAATTCTGTCAAAATTAATTCCAGCTCCAAGAAAAGCCCACATGCACATTTTCAATATGTCAGCAGCATGTATGCAAGATTTGAAAAAGATCCATTGAAAATTATGGGAGGAGTTGATTACACAAACTCCATACCCTAATATGCAAAAATTTTCCTAAAATGTCTAAGTCCAAAACAATGCAAAAATTTGCCTAAAATGACTAAGTTCAAAAAGCTGTAATTCTGTCAAAATTAATTCTAGCTCCAACAAAATTACACATCCACATCTTCAATATGTCCACAACATGTATATTAAGTTTGGAAAAGATCCGTTGAAAACTGTGGGGGGAGTTGATTACACAAACTCTATACCATGAAGTATGACGAACGGACGGACAGATGGACGGACAGACAGACAGACAGAAGCAAATCTTAATGCCCCCTGACTATCGTCACGGGGGCATAAAAAACACAAAAAGTACATGAGACAAAGTTATGTTTCTTGTACTTTTCACTTCCTCTTATTGCTCTCTATCAACGTGTGAAGTTTCATTTAGATACCATCCAGAGATATGCTCCGGACAAGCAAAGCCTCCGCCCAGTATTCATTTGCTGACCGTTCAAAGGCAGTACTGCTGTTGTGGTTCCTCTGTGTTACATGTTGTTATGTCCACTGGTCTATGGTCTCAAGCTGCCCATTTTGCGTTCTGGTTTGTTTTGTTTTGTGAATTCAAATATAAAATAGGTATACATGGATTTTGCTGTTGTTTTAGTGTGGTAGCTGAATGACCACCTGTTTGGGAAAAGAGCTGCTTATTCGGTTTATCGCACGTGTCTTTCGTGAACTTTTGTCTTTTTTTTGTGTGTGCTTCTTTACCTTTTGGTTTTTAGAGCGGGATGTGAGATTTTGTGGTAATAAATCCTGATCATTGCCTATATTTTTTCTTTATTGTACATAACTATTCTTCACCAGCAACAATTTTCTGTAATCTTCAAGCGTTTGTACTTTCGAAGATGTCTATGAAGTTTTCACTCAAAAAGATCATTATAAATCATTTCATATTATTGTTTTAATAATTTACGCGATGGTCTCACAGTCTGGTTAACTTGCGACAGAAACCAAATTCACAATATTTTCTCTAAATAATCAGAGAGAAAAACAAGGGCTTCGCAAGCGGCGCATAATACGCCCGTTTTAATGTCATAAAGGAGTATGGAATGAACAAGATTGTTTACAAAAGGATGGATAGGCAGACAAACAGGGGCAACCACTTTATAACTAAAGACGGCAACATTATTCAAATATTTAACACATCAAATACTATGAGTATACCAAAAATCAGCTTCAAAGTTATTGTGGCTCAAAAGTTGAGTAATGCCATAGTTGAACAAGGGAGATAATTCATAAACTAAATATACTAGATTCTTGGCTCTACTACATTCCCCTGACAAAATCACACGTAGGGTTAAGGAATCACAGAGGAAACAGGAAATTTATGCAAGGGCAGATAATTCAGTAAGCCAGAGTTGTGGTTCTTGCTCGGGATACATTGCCCCATTATTATACATATTCCTACAAAGTTCCATTCTAATATTTCAACAGGTTAAGGAGATATGGAGTGACTGAGAAATGCCTAAAATTACTTATCAAAGGGAAGTAACTCCAAAATGAAGAAAGGGGGAGCAACCATTCTTGTATTCCACGCATCGTCTTGTGATCATGCACATTGCTATAAAGTTTCATCATGATATTCCAAACGGTTACAAAGTTAAGGTATGCACAAGATATGTATACACAAAAATAACCATAATCAACTAATGAAAGGGATGTAACTCTAAAATGAAGAAAGGGAGAGCAGCCATTTTTGTACGCGACACATCGTTGAGACTTCATACACATTGCTATGAAGTTTCATGAAGATATCCCAAACGGTTATCTAGTTATGGCGCGCACAAGACTGGCAGGGAAAAAATTAATCAAAGGGGCATAACTTGGAAACTAAGGAAGGGAAAGCAACCACTTCTGTACGCGACACGTTCCCCCAACCTAATACATAATCCTACCAAATATCATGAATATATCCCAAACGGTTAATGAGTTATGGAGCGCACAAGAATGTTTACGGACAGACGGACGGACAGACGGACGGACGGACAGCGCCATGACATAATACGTCCGTTTTTTCAAAACGGGCGTATAAAAATTCTAGATTGACACAATGAGCCACAGCAATTAATCGTTTCGCTTCTTAATTGTCTCTTTAATTGCTCACAGGAAATACATTTACACGGAGCCGACATTCCGAATTCGCAAATATGGAAATTTTGTGGTGATCGGGTTCTAAATGAGCGACAACATTACCATATTTTAGTTGGTTATATGTCGAATTTGTTTGAAACGCTGCATCGGTATGACAATCAGTGCAGTTTACTGAAATTCGGTTTGTCAATCAGGAAATTATGTTGCACAACCATGCTAGAGTTTCTCAATTATTAGAAGTGACTATCGTCATGTGTCTACAGTCAGTTTCATATCCTTCAGTACTGCAATCCAATATTATAAATAACTATGAAATGTATTAAACTGTTAGAATTTCAAAAGATGAATAATACTATGCATTCCTTAAACAAACCAATGAAATCAGCATTCCTTATTCAGCTACAAATGCCATAGAAAGTGTCAAGTAATATATGATATCAGATTTTCCTCTCATGTTGTCTTTACAACGCTGCAATATGAGGTTTGTTTCAGGTGTCTGAGCTTGCTATTGAGTTGAAATAACCCTCACACTTATAAAATCATGGAAGATACATGTCGCATTGTTTGTGCAATGTTAAAATACATATGTCGCTGTTTTAAAGCGATTATAGCTTGTTATGAAATGAATTCACTATGGAACCCACATAATACTTGCATGCATTTATTCCCACCAATGTCTTTACAATAGTCCAGGCAAACTGGCGATTTTTTCTCTAAACCCAAAACAAATTGCAACAAAAGCTCTTTTTGCATTTTTGTTGAGAACTAACATTCACATATGACATATCAAAAGTAGGATAAAATCGGATAATGCACAATATATTTTTTTCTGCATTTTTACAAGCGCCTATTTGCGTCTTAAATATACCAATTATTTGTAATGTTTTATATGACATAACATTATTGCTGTGAGTTTTATTTCTAAAAACCTATTCTGTCTCTGCTAGAATTGAATCTAGAAGCTTAAGATTGAATTTGGCACATTTTCTGGTTGAATGTAAAGCCATCTAGGTCTAAAAATGGTATAAATTACCCCACCCACTTTATTCTGTCTTAAAATCTGAAGTGAATTTTTGAAAGTCAGTAACTGAACTGCAACAAGAATATTTCATACTGATGACTTTGCTTAGCATAAACATGCTTCAATTTAGAATACTGATCTCTGAAGGCATGAGAAGCCCGAAACAAAGGCACAAAGAGCAGAATAACACAAACAGTGTAACATTCTTATGAATAGTGTTTGTAAATCTCCCCGGCAGGATTTATGAACAGGACCACTAAACATTGCTAAGTACTAAATATGTAAGCTCTGGGCCTCATGGTTTCAGGGAAGATGATTTTTTTAAAGATTATAAGTCTATGGGAGCTGATGACCCCTGGGGCGTGGCCAATGTGGGCCCCAGGGGCATGGTTGGCAGGCTTTTGTATGTGACAACTAAACATTGTTAAATACTAAATATGTAAGCTCTGGGCCTCATGGTATCAGAGAAGAAGATATTTGAAGGTTCTATAGGGATATAGGACTATATAAACAAATGACACCCTGGGGAGGGGCCAGTTTGGCCCCCAGGGGCTTGATTGGCAGGAGTTATGTAGGGGACCACTAAACATTGCTACATACTAAATAAATATATAAGCTCTGGGCCTCATGGTTTCAGAGAAGAAGATTTTTTAAGTTTTTCCCATTATAAGTCTATAACAGCCAATGATAGATCAAGAGGGGGGGGGGGGGGGGAATTTGGATCCCAGGGGCATGGTTGGCAGAGGGAATTTGGATCCCAGGGGCATGGTTGGCAGGATTTTTATGACCACTAACTATTGCTAACCATTGCTATGTACTTTAAATATGGGAGCTCTGGGCCTCATGGTTTCAGAGAAAAGATTTTTGAAGGTTCTCAGCTATATAGCCCTATATTAACAAATGACCCCTGGGGTGGGGCCAGTTTGAACCCCTTGGGCATGGTTGGCAGGATTTATGCAGGGGACCACTAAACATTGCTACATACTAAATGTATAAGCTCTCGGCCTCATGGTTTCAGAGAAGATTTTTTTATAAGTTCTTTACTTCATAAGACAATGGGAGCTAATGCCCCTGGGGCGTGGACAGTTTGGACCCTAGGGGCATGGTTGGCAGGATTTATGTACGTGACCACTAAGCATTGTTACATACTAAATATGTAAGCTCTGGGCCTCATGGTTTCAGAGAGGAAAATGTTTGAAGGTTCTTTAGCTACATAGCCCTATATACACAAATGACCCCTGGGATGGGGCCAGTATGGACCCTAGGGGCATGGTTGGCAGGGTTTGTGCATATATATCAGCTCTGGGCCTCATGGTTTCAGAGAAGAAGATTTTTAAAGTTTTTATCATTATAAGTCTATGGGAGCTAATGACCCCTAGGGGTGGCCAATTTGGAACCAGAGGCATGGTTGGCAGGATTTATGTACGTGACCACTAACCATTGCTACATACTTAATATGTAAGCTCTGGACCTCATGGTTTCAGAGTGGAAAATTTTTGAAGGTTCTTTAGCTATATAGCCCTATATAAACCAATGGGCCCCTATGGTGGAGCCAGTTTGCACCCCAGGGGATGGATTGGCAGAAGTGATGTAGGGGACCAATAAACATTGCTACATACTAAATATATAAGCTCTGGGCCTCATGGTTTCAGAGAAAATTTTTAAGTTTTTCTCATTATAAATCTATGGGAGCTTTATGTTGCCATGGCAACCAGAGTTCCAATCTGATCTGCCCTATAACCTTATGCAGTAAATCTTCCACCACAACAATGCTACACATAAAATTTGATCAAGATTGGGCAGATGGTTTAGGAGGTATGTTTTTAAGTGTGGAAGACGACGACGGACTACGGACCAAGGCTATACTATACTAGGTCAAAAAAGTTCCTATACATGAAATTTCTTCTGTTGCTATGGCAATTGCAGAAATTAAGAACATATATAGTTCACTAATTTCAAAAGAGTATCCATTTGCTTATTGAACAAACTTATTTGTTTTGGTTTCCTAAGACTACATATGCTACAAGGGTCGTTTGAATATGCAAGGGGTAATTTTTCATTTTCACAGAGTAACATCATTAAAACTGCCCAAGTTCACAGTTTTTAAAATTGGTTTGTGAATAATGATTTCCAAGATTCTGCGCTCCATACACAAGCGCAAGGCCTTTGGTAAGGCTACTTGCCAAAGAAATAAAAATTTGACCGCTTCTGATGCGAGAATTTGAACCACAAGTCAGGGTACTGTGATTCCTTTAAAGACTGTTTAAATGCCACTTTCAGTGGGATTTCCATAGGAAATCGAAATCGTAATGGCTAGCGGGCGTGTAACAATTCTTCCAATTTTGTCATTATGCCATGAAAACAATGACATAACAAAAATGTTCATGAAGAAACTTTGAAAAAAGACCGACAGGTACAGTAATAATGACGCCTTGAAAATCGCTATATTTTTAATTAAAAGGGAGATAATCTGAGAATTTGAAGAATTTAAACCTCGCTTGTAAAGCCTGAGTACAAGACATTAAACATTTTAAGTGTTTTTCGAACTTCCTGCATTATGGACTTTTCTGCGCAATACAAAATTTATTCCTGCGCATGCGCAGAAATGAGATGCATTCAAATTGACTCCTATCGAATAATGCCAGATAACTCTAATGTGGAAAAGTATGGGTTGACAATTTTCTGAGCATTTTGTTCTTTGGCGTCTCCCCAAACATACATGAGCCTCAATTAATTCCAGTATGCATTTGGTTCCTTGAAAATATGGCCGATAGTTGGTATCGTTACTTTTTGACCGAGTATATAAGCTCACCTTGACAGGTTAGCTAAAACCTTAAAGAACAGGGGGTGGTAGGGTGGTGCGATGGTGCTGGGTATAACTTCCAGTGCCGGGGCGTCCTACTGATTTGGATAATAGTAGGGCAAGGGCCTACTGTGCTTGCAGTAGGTGCGGGTGGGGGTTGTTTGGACATTTTTTTCTCTCGTTTATGATTTCTCTCTTCTTTCTCCCGCTCTTTGGGAGACGGCCTGATATGACTGAAATACTGTCTCAAAGGGCCGTTAAACCCAAAACAACCAACCAACCAACCTTAAAGAACATCCCATATTTTAACAATTTTAAATTCCCAATGCCATGACCTAGACCTCAAGGTCACTGAGGGGCAAGGGTGTAAAACGTAAGACCATTATCTAGAATAAGTGAAAGTATCAACTTAGGGTATCAATGGGTTAAAGAGTTATGGGTGTTTAAATAACCTATAACACCCAAAAGGTGGACATGGACACGGGTGCAAACAAGAAGGCCGACACCGGGTGACAACAATAGCTCTTCCTGAAGGTCGTTCAGGCGAGCTAAAACAATGACTTCTTTCCTGAGGAGTGGGTGGGGTGGGGAGGTGGCTGTTAGGCAGGAAGGAGGTATAATTTGTAAATTTTGAAGCAACAAAGTAAACAGTTTACCATTTGTGAATGCAAAAATGTCATGGGAGTCATCACCTAATATCCAAAAGCATGTCCAAGTTATCTGCACATTTTACACTCTAGAGGATTATCCTTTCAACACATGAAGTATTTAGCCGGGCCACATAGTGCAGTCGGTAGCGTGTCTGACTCAAGAGCCAGAGGTCCTGTGTTCGATACCCGGTCCAGCTAGTTACTTCCGTTTCTCCTTCCGCTGATCTAGGAAGGACAGTTACTAGCGAGAGTATGTGCACTTAGTATTGCTTAACTGCATAGGAGGTCTAAGCTGGCCTAAGGTAAATTGACCGTCCCGACATGACCATGGCTGTTTACCGTGGACGTGAAGCAACAAAACAACACTCTCCGATGTCCCGTCATTTTATAAATTATAGGAGTTGCATCAAGCTGTTTTCTTCTATTGTTCTGTCACAGTCTTCATTTAAAAACATTGATTCTGTTTACTATCTTCATTACCATCCATATGGTCCACCTGAATAGAGGTTATGGTAAAAGCAAAATTTGCACTGGTGGGTGGGGTAAACGAATAGTAATATGCTATATGATCGACCTGTTATGCATAATCAGCAAATTTAATGGTAGACAAAAGCTAAAGAACAGTATATAACTGTTTTATCAACGACTTCTATGCATTTAACTTGTTTAGAAATGATATTTAGAAGTGGCTTTCCGACCAAAAGTAGCTATGCAGTGGTTTAAACCCTTCGAAAACAAGACATATGAAAAAATCAAGTTTCGCATTCTCCGATTTCGTCCTACTTTTAGTATGTTAAAAATATAGGTCTTAGGAGCTTATTACTGCAAAGAAACATTTTGTTGCAATTTGTTTTAGGTTACCCCACAATTTGACTGGACTACAATGCTTGGTGTTGTATTTATGTTTCTCCAACTGACTGAGAACCCATGCTCCCTAGTGGCAAGAGTTAATAATGAAACCGAGACTCTCATCGTTTTCGCAAAGTGCCACCGACATCACTTCTTTTTTTTTTTGCCAAGGTGTGTTGATAAATGTCCATATTCTTCCACCATTCAGCAAAGGAAACATATTTTTAGTTCTTCTTTGCTTCCCTGACTGACAAAAGCCCTTCTAAAATGGTGTGTTTTAAAATGCTTCAAGTTACTATTTATTATAATCTTTTATGCTCTTCGAGGACATCCACAATATGACCACGACACGAATGCAAAGTTTTGAATCCGTTTTAGAAAACCATGAAAGGAACGGATTTTGTAAAAACTTGCTACCCTAGGTTAAAGAACAAACAGAAAAAAGAGGCCCACGGGCCACAAAGCTCACCAGATCTCTAGCTCAAAATTGCTATCAAATTTGTATAGGCTTAAAATTGCTGTCACATTTGTACAGGTTAATACAAAATATACAACTACAAAGTCTCAGTCTGACAGTCTGTTGAGTTGAAAACAAAACATATAACTATTTCCCACATTCTGATTGAAGTAAATGTCATTATAATTTTCCACATCATAGCAACCAAACGAAAGAGCCGATTTTCATAAAAACAAAACACACACACAAATTTTCAATTCCCCAGCCCACGGATGCTAAAAATAAAATCTGAGCCCTATCGGTCCAGTAGCTTCAAAAGAGATAATTTTTTAGCATTTCCCCCCTCCACCTATTTTTGCATTTTGGCTTCCATGACAACCAATATATAGTGCAGTGGGTCAAAAACCTACAGCAGATAGAAGACTTCACAAGGAACATTTCTATAAAAGTTTTGTCACCATATCTGCAATAGCTTGGCAATAAATGCCATTTCTCAATTTTCCCCATTATGAGTCAATGCAACTCTAAGTTACCATAGCAACCAAACTAACAAGAAAATCGGTGGAACCGATGGATGCACCCCGAAGGCTTGGAAAAGGACAATGGGAATCCTGGTGAAGGCGCGATTTTCTGTGTAAACTAAATGCAATTCAAAATGGAAAAATAGCCATCAGAGGAGATGGCAAATCCCCCGACCGAAGACCCCCATGGGCCTTGGTAAAAAGGGTGCACTTCAAAACACATATTAGTAATATATTGTCGTTCTTTTATGCTTCTGATTGACATTAACTGTTAACAGATGCATGATTATCTAACACTCAGAATAAAACAGTATGCTTGACTGCTAAAAAGAGGTAATATCTCAAACAGCCACCATATACACAAATGTACAGCATACGATACATTCAACTTTCAAAATGTGTGAATAACTTCTAAAGTACAAGCCCTACAAATCTAATTTTGAGCTCTCTAGTAAGTGAATTTGGACAAAGAATCCAAATCTGGAAAAAAAAAATTTTTTTTTTGGGGGGGGGGGGGGGGAAAGGGGGGGGGGGGTGCGGGAGGGGTCACGGGAATGTGGAGGGGTAAGACTAGGAAACACTGATAAGATATCACAGCATGATCATCAATATTCTAAAAGGCACACGGTTATTCAAATTCTGGAGCTGGCCAGGGTTATACAGTTATGGAGCAGAGACTCAAACAGCAGCTCAAACTACCAAAGGGAAATAATTCACTGAGCCTAAAAGCAAGAGTTATCATTCATGTATGAGACAAATTGTCATGACCTGTTCTGCATATCTGTGAAGAATCATGAAAATATTTCAAAAGCTTGTCAAGCTATGGAGCGGACAATTAAAATCATCAAAGGGAAATAACTCCAAAAGTAAGAAAGCAAGAGTTGTCATTCTTATTCGCGACACATCATCATGATCTGTTCTACATATCTGTGATGTATCATGAAAATATTCCAAAAGGTATTCAAGTTATAGAGCGGACACAAAATCAGACCTAAAACCATCAAGGGGAAATAACTCAAAAAGTAAGAAAGCAGGAGTTGTCATTCTTGTTCGTGACACATCGTCATGACCTGTTCTACATATCTGTGAAGTATCATGAAAATATTCCAAAAGGCATTCAAGTTATAGAGCGGACACGAAATCAGACCTAAAACCATCAAGGGGAAATAACTCAAAAAGTAAGAAAGCAAGAGTTGTCATTCTTTTTCGCGACACACCGTCATGACCTGTTCTACATATCTGTGAAGTATCATGAGAATATTCCAAAGGGTATTCTAGTTATACAGCGGACACGAATCTGCCAAAAAATCACACCTAAAACTATCAAGGGGAAATAACTCAAAAAGTAAGAAAGCAAGAGTTGTCATTCTTGTTCGCGACACATCGTCATGACCTGTTCTACATTTCTGTGAAGTATCATGAAAATATTCCAAAGGGTATTCAAGGTACAGAGCGGACACGAATCTGCCAAAAAATCACTAAAGGGGAGATAATTCAAAAAGTACAATAGCAAGAGTTACCATTCTTGTACGCGACACATCGTCATGACCTGTTCTACATAACTGTGAAGTATCATGAAAATATTCCAAAGGGTATTCAAGATATAGAGCGGACAAGAAAGTGTTTACGGACGGACGGACGGACGGACAGACGGATGGACGGACGGACGGACGGACGCCAGGCTCATCGCTATATCCCCCGAACCTTTCGGTCGGGGGATAAAAAAATAATTCTCTTCAATACTTTTAGAGCAATGCTCTAGACATGCATACAATGGAGAAACAAGGGCTTCGCAAGCGGCGCATAATACGCCCGTTTCAATGTCCTTAAGGATTTACAGAATGAACAAGATTGTTTACAAAAGGATAGACAGGCAGACAAACAGGGGCAACCACTCTATAATTAACTAGAACTGTCAGCGAATCCGACTATACCCCCGCTTAATTGCTTAAATCAAATGGTGTTATTTTCGTAACAAAAAGCGTAAAGAGGGAGAGAAATCATTGTTACCATGTATACCAAATATGAATGGTTGCTGTGAAATCTGTTACAAAAAATTACATTATTCAAAGTCAGGAGAGAAAGAAAATTGGAAAAATATAGGGAAGAATAAGCAGAAGAAGACTGGTTCTCAATCCCATAATACAACAAGATATCATCAACCTGCATACAAAAATCCCTACTCTAACTTACAGATGCATAGAAATCTTTTGCGAAAAAAATGCATTATTCAAAGTAAAGAGAGAAAAAAAATCAGATAAATACAGGGAATAAAAAGAGGAGAAGTCTGGTTTTGATTGATTGATTTGATGCTTAACGTCCACAGTAAACAACTAAGGTCATGTCGGGACGGTCAGTTAACCTAACCACACTGGGCAGGCTTAGACCTCCTAAGCGGTTAACCAGTACTAAGTGCACATACTTTCGCCAGTAACTGACAACTGCCCTTCTAGAATGAGCGGAACGAGAAACGAAAGTATGGGGCTAGACCGAGTTTCGAACCCAGGACCTCTGACTTATGAGTCAGGTGCCCTATCGATTGCGCTACAAAGCCCGGCTGTTCTCAATCCCACAATACACTAAGTCATCATGAACCTGCATACCAAATATGACTTATCTAGCTTGCATGGTTGTGGAGAAAACTTTGATGAAAAAGTTCATTATTCAAAGTATGGAAAGAAAGAATATTGGACAAATACAGGGAAGAATAAGCAGAAAAAAGCTGGTTCTCAATTCCACGATACAACATATCGTCATCAACCTGCAAACCAAATGGGACTACTCTAGCTTGCTTGGTTGTGGAGAAATCTTTGACGAAAAATTTTATTATTCAAAGTATGGAAAGAAAGAATATTGGACAAATACAGGGAAGAATAAGCAGAAAAAGGCTGGTTCTCAATCCAACGATACAACACATTGTCATCAACCTGCATACCAAATATGACTACTCTAGCTTGAATGGTTGTGGAGAAATCTTTGATACAATATCTTTGAACAAGGGAGATAACCTAATTAAAATATATATAACATTTTTAGTTCTACTTTTTTCCCTTGACAATAAGTTTGTAAATTACACAAAAATAGCGGATAAGAACTAATGAAAGAGATTAACCCTAAAACGAAGAAAGGGAGAGCAGCCATTGTTGTACGCGACACATCGTTAGGACTTCATACACATTGCTATGAAGTTTTATAAAGATATCCCAAACGGTTATCTAGTTATGGCGCGTACAAGACTTACAGGGAAAAAATCAATCAAAGGGGCATAACTTCAAAAGTAAGAAAGGGGGAGCAACCATTCTTGTACGCGACACGTTCCCCCACCCTAATACATATGCCTACCAAATTTCATGAAGATATCCCAAATTGTTACTGAGTTATGGCGTGTACAAGAATGTTGACGGACGGACGGACGGACGGACAGCGCCACGACATAATACGTCCGTTTTTTCAAAACGGGCGTATAAAAAGAAGAAGGGAAGTAACTCCAAAATAACTTGGGATACAGTTATGGTTCTTCTGCTCTGCACTTCTTGTCATTGCCCTCTATTATCAATATAAGAATTTTCATTCATGTTCCCTTAAATATGTACAGAGATATACTCAAGACAAACTAAATAACTGAAAAAATTAGAAAGGGCACTAATTCCGTATTTACTAAAGGTAAAGTTATAGTTCTCAAGCTCTGCACTTCCTTGCATTACCAAATATCAATGTGTAAAATTTCATTTGGCTTCCTTCAATACTTCCTAAGATACGCTTCATATGAGCAAACTAACAAATTAAGAAGGGAGCTAGCTCTGTAATTATTTATGACAGGGTTATGGTTCTTATGTTCTGCACTTTCGCTCATTGCCCTCTATTAGTGTGTGAAGTTTCATTAAGTTCCCTTTTATAATTTCAGAGATATGTTCTGGACATGCAAAATACTGAAAAATAGGAAGGGAGCTAACTTTGTAAATACTTAAGACAGGGTTATGGGTCTTGTGCTCTGTACTTTCTCTTGTTGCCCTCTTTCAATGTATGAAGTTTCATTAAGTTCCCTTGAATACTTTTGGAGATATGCACCGGACATGCTTAATATTGAAAAAAATGGAAAGGGAGCTAAATTTGTAAATACTTGTGACAGGGTTACGGTTCTTATGCACTGCACTTCCTCCCATTGTCCTCTATCACTGTGTGAAGCTTCATTTAGTTCCCCCTTATACTTTCAGAGATATGCTCCGGACAAGCAAAATATGCAAAAAACTGGGTAGGGAGCTAACTTTGTAAATACTTGTGACAGGGTTACGGTTCTTGTGCACTGCACTTCCTCTCATTGTCCTCTATCAATGTGTGAAGTATCATTTAGTTCCCCCTTATACTTTCAGAGATATGCTCCGGACAATCAAAATATTGAAAAAACTGGAAAGGGAGCTAACTTCGTAAATACTTGTGACAGGGTTACGGTTCTTGTGCACTGCACTTCCCCACGTTGTTCTCTATCTGTGTGTGAAATTTCATTTAGTCCCCCCTTATACTTTCAGAGATATGCTCCGGACAAAAGTGTGACGGAAGGACGGACGGACGGACGGACAGAAAGACGGACGGACAAAGCGGCAAATATATGCTCACCCTTCGGGGAGCATAAAAAGCTAATTTTAAAAAAACACAAACTTTTAATCCCCCAGTCTAAGTATACTACAGATGTAATCTGGGCCTAATCGGCCAAGTGGCTTCAGAAGAGAGAATATTTTAAGTGTTTTTCCCCATTTTTTTGCATTTTGGTTTCCATTGCAACCAATAAAAGGAGCAGTGGACCAAAAAACATATATCTGATAGAAGATTTCTCAAGGAACAGTTCTATAAAAGTTTTGTCAACATATTTTCTATGGCTTGGCAGTAAATGCCATTTTTCAATTTTCCCCATTATAAGTGAATGCAACTCTTAAGTTACAAGGCAACCAAACTAAAGAGCCGATTTTCATAAAAACACAAACTTTCAATTCCCCACCCTAAGGATACTACAGATGCAATATGGGCCTAATCGGCCAAATGGCTTCAGAGGAAATAATTTTGAAGTATTTTTTTTCCATTTTTTGCATTTTGGTTTCCATGGCAACCAATCAAAGGAGCAGTGGGCCAAAAAAAATACAGCTGATAGTGATAGAAGACTTCTCTATAAAAGTTTTGTCAACATATCTGCAACGGCTTGGCAGTAAATGCCATTTTATTTTCCCCATTATAAGTCTATGGGAGCTCTAAGTTGCCATAGCAACCAAACTGATGAGTAGATTTTCCTAAAAACTCAAACTTTCAATCCCCCAACCCAAGGATGCTACAGATGAAATTTGGGCCCAATTGGCTTGGTGGCTTCAGAGGAGATGTTGTTTAAAAGTGTTGACGAACGACAGACCACATACGACGACGACGACGGACAACTGCCTATCCTATAAGCTCCCCCGGAGCCTTCGGCTCTGGAGAGCTAAAAAAATATGAATACATAGACAATTTCTAGGTTCAAACTCCCGTAAGTATTTTGTGTGTGCAAAGTTTCGAGTGGTCAAGAACTACGAGAGTTTGATTAACGAAACGAACATTGCAATTTAGTCAGTTTGATCTCCCGTAATTTTGCCCCAAAAACGTTCTGCGATTTAAAATATAAATACACATTTTCAGTAACACGTGCACAAAGCTTGAAATGAATCAGTAAAATGAGCAATTGGGTGAACCCGGATTTAACATCAAACCAACAACTAGGTAATACGGAGACGGGACCTCGGTTTAAAGTCTCGTCCGTAAGGCCGGAGAAGCTAGGAATCGATCTTCCGACCCCTGGATTGGATTGGTAGTCCAGCGTGTTATTCACTCCACTAACGCCACTCCTGAATTGGTAAAATATAGACGAGCAGTTGATTACATAACCATGCTACTCTATTTTATTGGAAAAAAATTCGGATATTTCTAAAGTTTAAAATCCATGATTTTGCCACAAATAGATTTTTAAGCTTTAAAACTTCATAAACATCTTGAATATGATGTGACAACTGTGAGTTTTAAAGCGATCCGTCATCAACTACAGAAGGGGTTGATAACAAAAAATAACTGCCATCTAAAAGAGCGACGGAATGACAGACAGACAGATGAAACATAGAGGTAAAAGATTACGCCCCACTGACTATCGCAATGTGTGTATGTGTGTGTCGGGGGGGGGGGGGGGTATAAAATCATCTATATGATATTCAGGAGCAATGACTCAGCCATCGAGTCAGGGCTTAAAATTTTAATACCACTCAAAAAGACCAATTGATATCAAATCAAGGCAATACTGTCACCATTTTTCTCTTATTTCTGGCACTGTTCTCCTTTAAGACACAAGCTTTTTATATAATCATAAAAAAACTGTAAAATGGCGGAATCACAATTATCATTATTAATGCCGCAAATAACTGTTTTCACCATAAAAGTATCCCGTTTTCTTACAAAGAAGTTTATTAAAATATTTGCAGTTTTCAGCAGGCAAGTCGATGCTTCTACGGTTATTTACAAAAGTTATTAATATACTTGCGGCAAATCAAACTATCGTCTGAGACTTGGCTGCGCAAGGCAAATCGTTTCATATTAATAATTGTTCCAGAAGCGAAAGAGAAATGCTGCTTCAAAGCGGCGTTTTTTTTATATTAATATAGATGATTCCCCTTCTTTTTTTATCATTTGAACTTCTCATCCAAATGCTTTTGAAGCATTAAAATGCAATTGGCCGAGATTACACGAGATTTGCAACTCCTTCTTTCCAGCTCGCGCTTAAAGTTTAACTTATCACAATACTGCCACAAAAGCAGAGGATTCAACGATGATTTGAGGCACGACGTGAGAAAACCAACAATGTGGTTGTGCGCCCAGCGCAGACTCAGATCAGCCTGGGCTTCCGCCCAGTCTGATCAGAGTCTTCGCTGTCCGCATGGAGGTAGCTTAGACCCTTAGCTATCCTTTAAGCGCTTAGCGAAGGGTCTGATCAGGCTGGGTAGATGTACAGGCTGATCTGAGTCTGAGCTGAGAGGACAACCACTTTGTTGGTTTTCTCGTGTCGCGACTCATTTATGTAAATGTTGTGTTCCCTGATCTGTTGTATACAATAAATAGATGATCTTACACGAATGGTCATTTCATATGAAATCTATGAAAGGAGCAACCGGCGGGTTTCATAAACTTCCTATGAAATGACAACGCGTGTTAGATTCTGTTTATCATATGACCCTTTAAAATGGGACTTTATCGCTTTCAAAATGAAATTATTTCAATAAGAATACGCATTACGGACAAGGTCTTTTTCAATGACGTTAAATGTAAAGGCCAAAATGTTATTACACGTGTGGGCATACGATTTTTTATGACACCACGTAATCCACTGAATAACAGCGACGTCATATGATACATCTGTTTGTTTGTTATCGTTCATTCGGATGTATTACTTTTGCATATGAAAAATACAAAACAGGTAAAAATTCGAGATGTTTTATGTGCTTATATTCACGTTTTACTAAGCTTAGCTCTGTGGCCATTTATTTGGTAACAATAATTTATTTTGTTATCCCTCATGTTGTCTACTACTAGTGTTGTGCTTGTTGCTACATACAGTTTCCGTTTTGGATCGAGGGTGGGGTGTGGAATTCTACTGTATCAGTCTCAGATTATTGCCTTTAAAACAACTTTACATGGTAAGCACCCGATGTTACTTACATATTGAGCGTAACCTTTGTTAGAAAGGCAGTGTTTGGTGAATCATCCTGTTCTGGTAAATGAGCCACGAGACAAAGTAAATTTAACATAAGCTACGAAATATAAGTAATAAGTATTATTGTTACCGGTATACGATCTCTCATGACCCATTTAACTAGTCCAACTGCAGCACAAGCAGGTTAAGGTAGAATTCTATGACACGGTGGGTTGCAAGCGTATAGAATTACGTTGTTGTTGCTGTGTTTAGGATTTGAAATTTGATTTTTCAGCGTTGATCGTGTGATGAAGCCGGTGGGCGGAGCTAAATTTCCATGAAGCGCAAAGCGTTTCTAGTAGAATTTTAGCGACGACTACTGGCTTCTTCACACGATGAACGCTGAAAAATCAAATTTTCATTCTTATATTTATACTTTATTTTTAGACCCTTCATGAGCTGTTTTCATGGTAATTTAATGTAGAATATGCAAAATATGCGTCAAAGAAAAGATAGTAACGACGTGGTCGGCCATTACGTTAAACAACCGTTGCCATAACGTGGCGTCAATCGAACGTCACGTGGACCAATCAAGACGTTTGTTTACCTTAGACGTCGCTTGACTTCAACGTCACATGATCAACTGTCCTTCATCGGTGTATGAAGCCAGTTGCTCTTACAGGTTTACCTATGGGAAGTCAGTGGCAAGTGTAAATATTATTGTTTAACGTCCACGGTAAAGAGCTATGTTCATGTCGGGACGGTAAGTTAACCTAACCTTACTATTCCTGGACAGGCTTAGACCTCCTAAGCGGTTAATCAGTACCAAGTGCACATACTTTCCCCTGTAACTGACAACCTCCCTTCTTGAATCAACGGAAGGAGAAATGAAAGTAAGTGGCCGGATCGGGTATCGAACCCAGGACCTCTGGCTTATAAATCAGACGCCCAACCGACTGCGCTACGCGGTCCGGCTGTTTAAAATAACGTAAACGTCTGAAAATATTGGGGTATATTAATTTAGTACAGTAATTATTCCTAAATTTTAACAATTCACAATTCATCTAAATTCCTTGATATTGTCCAAATTAATTGGCCATTATGAAGCTGTTTTTCTGATATACAAAAAATCTTTTGTAGTAAAGTTCTAACAAGCGTGTGTATTCATTTGTGTGTTATCGTGCTGCATACAGCCATGTGGGTAAATCAGTCTATTGTGTCTTTTCAGACAGCAAATCAATGACATGTTGTGAATTCGGTTTTAGTCCGTTTTAGTCTGGTACGCCTCTATTGCGTAATTATGTTATAATCTGATCTAATTTACAGCAACGACATTTCCATCAATGCAATATCAATACCCAAGGGTATGAACAGAGACATTCATTAATATAAATCACTTTTTAATACGGTCGATTTAAGAATGCAAACCCTCAGGGTGTTCTAAGCATTCTGGACATAAATACACAATATATTTATGAAATATACAGAACCATAACATTGCTTATTAGTACGTCCGCAACGTTTTTTTCCCTTTGACTTATATTCGTCTATTTTATCGCATAATGGTTAAACACCAGTCACATTGAAAGACTGATTACACTTTAAGTTTCATTTAAAAAATCAGCTCCCGTTTATTTTCATAAGATTCTGATTATTATTGTCCGATTAAAACCGAGGGTCAGTGATTATGCCTAATTGGCTGGAACAGCTAAACTTGGATATAGCATACAGAAACCAAATATATTTTCATGCCGTTCTTGTGTGTGCATTCATGTCGGCTCCCATGGGTTGTTTAGGTAAGAAATGGAAGTACGAATTTACATACTGACTGAACTGCCTACTTTATAGAACACGCAATTGCATGCTTAAATACATGAACTTTGTATATTAAACATGACCGCTCGCGGAAATGACATAAGCCTCCATTACGAATACTCTTACTCCCATGTTACACTCATACATTGGACATTCTATTTGAACTTCGAACGCTTTCATAACTTCTGAAGGCTCAGTCTTCTTTAGAATAACGGAGTCTGGAAAAGCGTCAGGATGCACCGTTTTCAATTATAGATGAAATATTTCATGGCTTTTAAATTCTGTTTCAGAGGCATCATATATGCTCATGTGCGTCATAAAATAGCGGGTAAAATGTACCGCTGATAGGAAAATGTGAAAACGTTATCCAAGAAAAATCTAACATACCAACGCATCCATCCATGTACCCGAGATGTGCTGGCTCGGTTGGGAATTTATCGAATTGTTTTGCCCAACTTGTACTCGTTCAGGAAATCAAGTTAGTTTATGATACAGACAAATAATAACAATGCATGCACTGGTTAACCTGAGTTCGTGACGAACATCCAAGTTCGTTTCTTAGTGGGCAACAGACAAAACACAGAACTTTATAATCAAGTATAATAAACAGGATGATAGCTGCTCTTTGACATATTCAATACAGAACAGAATAAATATGCTTTCAAAAGGGGTCGCAATCAGTTTCATAATATTTTCTAACTACAGTACAGATTGAATTTTTCTACCCACAGCTGAATAGGCAGTTAAATGATACAAATAACTGTTGGCGAATATGTATTGCATGACACTTCCATAACGCTACTGAAAACATTAACTACATCTTTTGATGACTGTGTGGGACCAATATGTAGTTATAAGTATTCTGTCTCATTAGGATAAGCATATAATTAACTTAGAGAAATTATAAAGAACGAAATCATCAATATCTGGGATGTAGTATATATGGACACAGGCACTGAAAACAAGCGCGTGACCCTACCGGTACTTAAGAACATACACATGAAATAACCAGGAAAGACACTCACCCTCGAAATCGCAGGACAATGAAGAGAAAAATAGAAAAGAAGGGTAACAGAAGAACCACCCTGGAATGTCCAGTGGTACAACCATTTGGAGTTAAAACACGTTGTATGTCTGTAAAGTTATACTAACTTCTGATCCAGCTAAAATGGTGGGTGTCGGGTCTGTGTACGACCTCAACGAGCTGTTGAAAGGAAAACAATTATGCAAAAACTATAGATTCGAGTTAAAAACAATTCAAACCCACGATGGAATGTTTGCCACTTACCATTCGAAGATTCGAATGTTGATAAATTTTTGCGATGTTTCTTGGTGACATGCCCTTAGGGCGTTTTCTGGTATTTCATGTAGTTAACTGTTTATTTTTATGTTGTTCTTTTTTCTCCAGTCTAGCATTATGATCCCCCATGAGGAGGAAGTAAAAAGTATGCAAAGACCAGGAACTGAAACAATCAAAATCCAAATCCAGCCCTCAAACCATAGTTGGAAACAACTAAGATTACAAATAATCAAGATACAGAGAACATATGGCCAACCGAGTGAGCAGCTTGTTCCCAAAAGGTGGCCACTCAGCAACCCAAACCGAACCAAAAATAATAAGAACATACATAAGGTAAAACATCACAGAAACTCTGACACCAAAAACAGGCAACAGAGAACCACAACAGAACTACCGCCTTGGAACGGTCAGTAATGAATTACTGGGGGGCTTAAATCGATTTTACAGGCCCAACCTCACCCTCAGTTTCTGAAGTGGTACAAAACATTTAGCTGGTTGTTCGGTTCGCATGATAACCCTCTAACTCGTCAATGAATCATCACGGTAAACACATAAATCAAATTTCAACACCATGAAGAAGCAAAGACGAGGACTCAACAGATACAACGGGCCGTCTGACAGGTGGAGATCCCTGTCCTGCCAAACAACCCCACTGGAAATCTGAAGCAAAAGAAGGTCACCAGTTGAGCCCCGGTGGACCAAGCAACAGACAAAAAGCTTGTCGTTTCGCTAGCCGCCTACATGTGAATTAAAGTTTATGCCTTCAGGTATTTCTGCTCGCACCTTCTACCATAAAACTGGGAGCCCCGGTAGTTCAGTAGGTTAAGCGTTGGCGTACTGATCTAGCGGTCCCGCTTTTCAATTGTAAACGGGGTTCCGTTGCACACATCCTCTCACTTTCACCCTCCCATCGTTCTGATATGACTGTTAAAAAGGGCGTAAAATCGCAAGTCATCAATCCATCCGTGAAACATCGCTAAATTCACAAGCTTCTCGTGCATATGAAAATAAATGACATTGTCAGCAATGAGAGTTCACCATAAGTATTGCGCTCGTTTCCGTTCATCGTAACAACATAATGTCAACAACCTTGTCACCGAAAAAGGAATGTACTTTAAAAGCAAAAGCTTACAAATATACATGAACTTTCACTGATAAAAATGCCTGTCAATTCAGGAATCTGATAATCTTATAAGGTATCTGAAAGAGTAATTACTTGAATTTACTTGTACTATAATTTGTGTACGCTGAATACAAAGCCATAGAAATTATCGCATACAGAATATGACTACGGAATGGTACACAGTAAAGTTTGTCAACAATGAATACCTTTAGCTTTAGTAGTTTATTGTAATTTTGGCCACCGGCCCATAACACAAGGAACATATATACATACAATGATATACAATGTGACTGTAAATGTATGAGTTACTGAACAGATAAATTAGACCAATTCTAAGATATCATGTCTTAACTTAAATGCATGATACAAATACATCGACAAGGAATGTATAACTGTTTCATTTGTAGCTGACATTAAGACGTTAAATTTGTGTAAATTCGGATTATTAATATATTTATCTGGCAAATATTTTTTTCGTATTTCTTGGTATTTATCACAAGCCATTAGAAAATGATACTCATCTTCAATGCTATTACAACCAAAAGGACATTTTCTATGTTCCCTATCTATGGCTTTATGTCGACCTGTCTCTATTTCTAAGTTATGACATGATAGTCTAAAAGTTGATAATATATGTCTAAATTTACATACTTTCAAAACATCCAGATACTTTTCAAACTCACATCTAGTTTTGTAACCCTTATATAGTACAAGCTTATGACTAAGTTCAGTTGCCTCCCACCATTTTTGTATAAACTGTTCCCTCAATTTTCGCTCAAATTCCCGCAAGAAACCTTTCTCATTTGCAATTTTCTGTTGTTCCCAAATAAAGCTATAACCATTTGTGTCAAGTATATTTTTAATTCCGGTTGCCCAGTTATGCTGTCCGATAGTATCAAAATAATAAAGCATTTTGTAACATTTATATACATATCTATGCTCTGGCATTTTTAATATTTTGTTCCAATACTTAATAGCCCTCTTAGCAGTTTCAATGTATAAAGGAAATCTACCACACTCCCCAAGCACTGCATAATTATTAGCTCTAAAACTTACGTTCAAAAAGCGTTTACATATATAATAGTGTACTCTTTCCACTTCCTCTTTTGGTTCTAGACCCCAAATTTCCGATCCGTATAAGAGCATAGGACAGACTTTAGTATCAAAAATCTTAAAAAACACTGTTTTACTTAAAGTACCATACTGCTGTAAAGATTGAAGAATTGACACTGCAACCCGTTTTCCTTTTCTGGACAGTTCATTAGACATTCTATAAAAAGACAATTTAGTTGAAAACAGAAGCCCTACATATTGGAAACCATTTACAACCTCTAATAGTTTACCATCATAAAACCACTTCTCTTTTCTAGATAGGATGCCACCACTTCTAAATACCATAACTTTTGTTTTGTTAACATTCACAACCATTTTATAATTATGACAATATTGTAACAATATTTGCAGCTGTTTTTGCAAACCACCTATAGTATCTGATATTAATGCTATATCATCAGCAAACAACAAAAGGAAAACTTCGATAATATCAGGAAATAATTGAATGCCTTTAATATTACTATTTTGGATAAGTTCTGCTAGATCATTGATAAATATGGAGAATATTACTGGGCTTAGCAAACAACCTTGTTTCAGACCTACTGGACAATCAAAATAGTCAGTGTAGTCATTATTTACCCTAACGCAAGCCTTAACACACTTGTACATGTCTTTCACAACTTTAAACAGATTTCCTTTAATACCAACAGTTTTTAGAATTTGCCACAATTTATCTCTATGCACACTATCAAAGGCCTTTCGAAAATCTACAAAGCAAACATATATCTTGCCCTTCTTTTTACATAAATATTTCTGAATGATAGACATTAAAATAAAAGCATTATCAGTGGTAGAATAGCCCTCTCTAAAACCTGACTGGGATTCAGCAATTTTTCCATATATATTTACATAAAAAGTCAAACGTCTATTCAATATTGACGTGTAGATTTTACCGAAAGTATCTAGCAATGAAATGCCCCGATAATTATCGACCGAATTTATATCACCCTTTTTGTGTAATGGAATCATTATAGACTTGCTCCAGATATCAGGGAAGTGACCCTCAGAAAATAATCTATTTAACAACTTGTTTAATATAGGAAGTATGATTTCTAGTATGCCAATAAACATCTCAGGAATTAATCCATCCGGTCCTGGAGATTTACCAGCCCTCAAAGATTTTACAGCAAACAGTATTTCATCATCTGTTATTTCTGAATTAAATATAAGATTTTCTATTTCATCATCTGGTTCATCAATTTCAATATCATCATGTGTACTGCCATCATCTTGACTTGCAAAAAGATTTTCGAAATGCTGAAGCCAGTCTGCTTTGGATATTTTACAGGTGTCATTGCTATGCCTTTTACATGTTAAAGATTTCAGTTTTGACCAAAAAGATTTTGAATCACTGGTACTAGAAATAAGTTTGTCAATACAAGTAGTATTATATGCTTTTCTTTTTTCATCAGTCATGTTTCGAAATTCTTTTCTAGCATTTTTATACTCTATAAAATCATCTTCCGACCTTGAAGCCCTAAATCTATGTAAAAACTTAAGCTTCAATTTTTTCTGGTCCATACACTGTTTATCAAACCATGGGGGTTGTTTATTATTTCTAACATGAACTTTCCGTTTAATACCGGCATTTGAAAAAATGGAAACCATTTCAGCTATTATGTCCTCTACTGCTAAACTTAAATTTTCAATTCTTAGCATAAGATTTTGTATGATGTTATTCGTAAAATAATTTCTTACATTTTCAATGTAAATATGCAAATCTTCAGGTTTTCTACTGAATACATAATTGACCCGGCTGTGCTGATTTTCAGTGCTTGTGTTCAAATGATCTAACTGCTCAGCTTCAACAATGAATACTTTGAAGAATCAGCCTATAATTCTGACTATAAAATGTCTAAATTATAAATGAGCCACGACACGACAAAACCAACAATGTGGTTAAGCGCCCAGCGCAGACTCAGATCAGCCTGGGCACCCGCCAGATCAGAGTCTTCGCTGTCCGCATGAAGATAGCTATGATCCTTAGCTACCCTTTGAGCGATTAGCTAAGAGTCTGATCAGACAGGGCAGATGTCCAGGCTGATCTGAGTCTGCACTGGGCGAACAAACACATTGTAGGTTTTCTCGTGTCGCGGCTTTAATATCGACTATGACATATGCAGCTGTTAG
Source organism: Ctena decussata (assembly GCA_963989385.1). Taxonomy (NCBI): domain Eukaryota; kingdom Metazoa; phylum Mollusca; class Bivalvia; order Lucinida; family Lucinidae; genus Ctena; species Ctena decussata. The sequence goes on from OZ022498.1 coordinate 123,404,025, forward strand.
AGCCAATTTTCATTTAACCATTAAAAGTCAAAGGCAAGCCGTACCAAATTACCGGAGCGATCGGCATAAAAATCAGTACTTATTGTTCTCAAATCCTACAGATGTTGGTTGTAAACCTTGGTTAAAAAGAGCCTTGTAATTTCAAAGATGTCGTTTGAAAATGTTTACGACGGACGTATGACAGACCACTATAGCTACAGTATAGGCCCTCCCCCGCAGGCTTTGGCTCAGGGAAGCTAAACAGCTTATGTATAATAAAGGTATCTCACAAACGTTTGCCATAAAGCGTTCATTCAATATATTTTATGAGGGTCACAATAAGTGGAAGTGACCACAAAAACTGACTCTTTGAACATTCAAATGAAGGAGAAGTAATTCTAGAGCACATAAAGAGATGTCATGGTGATTACAATTTGATGTCATCGGTAATGAGCACAAATTGGCAATTCTAGGTTCTGGAATGAGTCATTCATTAAAGTATGCATGTGCATCTTGACAGCCATTTAAAAAAAAGGATTTTCATGATATTGAACAATGCCATTGTTTTACAAACTCAAAAGACATTGATGCGACGACGTTTTATAAGAAATTAAGTCAGTCAAGATCACGCAACAGTTCATGAAGTCATCGAAAGGTTTTTCATGATGTCGGCCATTCTGATCTACCTATGCATCCAAGCTGCATATGAACATTCGCAACTGTGCATCAAATAGAACTGTTTTATGCAAACATGAGACATTGAGGCAAATACCCTCTAAAATAGTTTGGTCGAAATAAATCTCTCCGTTCATAAAAAGAAATCGTCCATAGATGTTCATGATGTTAGCTTTGACGCCGTACTTAAGCATCGGAGGAAAATGTATTTGCAAAGTTGACAGGCAATAAATAAAGTATGCTTGAAACTAAGTTGTGTCAGATTCCGTACAGCCATTAATGAGAAGTCGCTGAAACATTTTCATGATGTCGGCCAGTTTGACCTCATTCTGCATCGTAGCAAATTTGTTTTGGAAACTTGAGAGACAACAATTCAATGTTATTCCTTTGCCCAAAATACATTCGAAGTCGTTTAAGCGACACGTTTACGGACTGACTAACACAAGACGAGGAACTTAGGGTGATCATAATAAATAGATAAAAAAAATATTTCAGAATAAATTATAAGTTTGGGACAATTATACTTTTCTAATATATGAGGTTTAGCTAGCACCTCATTTATAATTCGAGGGAACCTGGCATACACTGTATGCCATGCTCCTCTCGAATTATAAGTGAGATGACACCATAAATCTGATACAACAGCAATTATGGAATGACTAACTGTTGTGCTAAGTACCTGAGCAAAGTGTCTACATGACGTCACTAAGACATCAATATGGACTTTTAGATGCTAGGTAACAGATGTATGATTTCATTGGTTCCGGAGCATGGCGAACAGTGTATGCCCTGCTCCGTCATTTTTCAATAACATTACTGACTGAAATTTCAGATTTTTTTCAAACAAATAATTATTCTCGAGTCATTTAATTCCGTGTTAATATCTCTACCAAGAATTCGTCTCGGTGAGCTAATTATTGACGTGATAAGCTATTTCCTTTCAGTTGTCAGTATACCATCATTACCTTCACATCAGGGCATTAGTTCCATGTCATGAATTCCTTGTCTCAGCTTTCAATAACAAACATGTCCTTGACTTCAACATCTGTTACCTGAAGTCACTGACCGGTAAAGTGATACTTTTCCTCTTAATTTATCAGATAATCTCAAAATGCTAACTAATTGACATATATTAACAACATGACAGGATGAGTAGTAATTTCTGTCAGCAGTAACTGACAATAACTGCATTCAGTCTTGTAAGTCAAAAACCAGCTGATGATACTAAAGTGTTGATTATCATATGTTCCGTATGTTTTTGGCAGAAATAATAAAGCATATAATGTTACCCCAGATCAGATCACTCGTTCTCAAGGACGATTTAGGAGCGGCGGTAATTTAATGGTTTGGGCGCTAGACTAGCAATCCAGGGATCGCAGGTTCGATCCCCCATCCCCCCACCCCCACCCTCTCACATAATGGTCATAATGGATTCACAAGTTGGTCAAGAAGTTCGGATGAGACTTCAAACCGAGGTCCCGTCACCGCATGACCTATGCGTTGATGCGACGTTAAACCCGAGTCACTCACTCACTCACTCAAGGAGGATTCAGGTCAGGGTCTGCAATAGTAGCAAGTCAGACAACTGTTTCTCTAATATTCTCAGATATGAAAAGCGGTTTTCAAAATTTAGAAAAAGGGGAAATTGCCATCATAATATATATAAAAGGTACAGCAAGTATCCAACGTTATGTAACCTACGTGTAAGTATTTCTATCAGCTTAACACTATCAAAGTATCTAGGAGTATAATGCAAGTTCAAATGGAGTTCAGTTCGACTTTATTTTGGATTCCAATATATAAAACTGTAATCTTATTAACGCAAACTCATCGTTTTTATTCGGCGGGAAGACGACAATTTAACTCCAATCAACGATGCATTACTCCAATAAGCGATACATTGTTTCATTTACTGGACTCATCGTAATTTCGCTCAGGTTCTAAGCAGACCTGACAAAATGGGGGCAGTGGTTTATACACTTGGTTTTGATCTGGAAGACCAGTTTTCCAGACAAAGTAGAGAAATACATTGCTATTTTCGGCCAAATTCGAACAGTACAATATCGTCATAATCATCATCGAGAGTTACATATCATTTACTGAAATTTTACATAGAGTTTGATAAAATTATTGTAAACGACTTTAAAATGGCTTTAAACATTTTATATGCCTGGGGCCGGAAGTAGATAATTTCTTTTAGATAAGTATATGGAGCTTTTATGGCACTGACCATTTGTTGCAAGTTTCAGAAAAAAAAAATTTAATTTTTGTTTCAATCAGATTTTTTTTCGTGATTTTATACACATGATACATGTATACAACACTATGTCAACGGCATATAACCCCCAGGGCAGCTCTTACTGACTTGATTTTTGTTGCAAGATTCAGAAATACTACTTTCAACTCTGATCTCATATAGATTTCTCATGATTTAAAACATGTATATAGTCCCGCGGCTGGGGTAGATAACCCTTGTGGAATAAATTCTGTTTGTTACAGGAAGCTAATGTTATTTTTATTATTTCTGTTAAATTTCATAAGCATTCACCAAACATCTGATTTAGAGACATTTTTCATGATTTAATGCGTATATATATAGCCCTGTGTCAGGGACGGATAATCCTAGGGGCAAAATTCTGACCATTAAAGGAAACTTATAATACTTCGATTATTTATTGCAAGTTTCAGAGAAAAAACAACATTTCATTTCTGATTTCATATAGCTTTTTCATGATTTCATACATGTATAAAGCCCTCGGGCAAGGAAAAATTCTTCTTGTAACAGAAAACTAATGTAATTTCAATCATTTCTTTGAAATTTCATCAAGATGTTTCAAGTGTAAAGGAACCACAGACCAAAAGCCACTTTTAAGACACTGACAACGGCTATAATTCGGTTATAGCGAATCGATTGCCGATTTACAATCCCAACCGAGATATTTTCAAAATCAATGCAGAGGCCAAGTTCGAATAAAATCCGTTAATAAACACTCAATTTATTACACAGAAACGAGGTACTCACGACAGACAGACAGACATACGGACGGACAGACAGACGTGCGTACGAGGGACTGACACACGGACAGCCAGCGGGAAAACATAATACCCGGCAACTAATGTGTGGCGGGGTATAGAAATTACAATTATTATACAGAGTGCCATGAACTGTCGACCAGACAAAAGTGAAGACTCGTTTCAGAATAGTACGGACCATATCATTAACAGAGAACAAATGCTTCACTCTAACTAACGTGTTCATTATCTCTGTAAAGAACTTAGTTAAAGGGGGAGGGGGCGTTTGCAGGTAGACACGTTTTCAATGCTTTAATGGGTGACTGATTGATCGATTTATTGTTTAACGTCCACGGTAAACAGCTATGGTCATGTCGGGACGGTCAGTTAACCTAACCACACTATTCCTGGGCATGTTTAGACCTCCTAAGCGTTTAACAAGTACTAAGTGCACATACTTTCGCGTGGAACTGACAACTGCCCTTCTTGAATCAGCGGAAGGAGAAACGACAGTATGAGGCCAGATCGGGTATCGAACCCCGGATCTCTGACTTATGAGTCAGGTGCGCTACCGATTGCGCTACGCGGCCCGGCACCTTTAATGGGCGAGTCACTTTCTAATGTTCTAGTAGACTGGATTTTGATTAGAGATGTTTTTCGTATTGGTTTTGCTAGGCTAGTAGATGAACTGCATTCGCTACATCTATTGAAACTATGCATCACATACAGTACCAAACTGTAACAACTAATACCATTAGTTCCCGCATCCTCGTCGGAGTTGTGTTACACCAGACTCGAGAACCCTTTTGGGCCTTTGCTTGTGTTCCGTAAGAGCCTTCTTCTGTATCATTCGATACCAATAAATTAAGTGTGGTATTCTTTTCATTTGTCTTTTACAAACCTTGACACGCTACTTTCTTGTACGGCTGCTTGAGATTATAAATGATTTAAACACGCCTACATAAAAACATCTTAGATAAACAACATGAAAAAACACTGATTATTTCCTACCCAGCGGGCACACAACATCGAGATGGCTTCGTATTGACGTCAATGCGACGCAGTGACGTCGCATCGACGTCATTTCGACGCCATGTGCCTGCCGCGTAGTTATTCGCGTACGAAATGTTTGCCTAAGGTTGTATCGTTATATTTTACTATTCCACCCATTTCGACAAGTAAGTAAAACTCTATCAATCTACGGATAAGTCTTAATGGTTTTGAGAGCGGAATGTGTGATTTGATTGTACTAATTCCTGGTCATTGCCTATTTTTTTACTTTACATGTAGAGTCACGGGAACATTTACTATAATTTATGCATGGAAACGACTTGCACGGATAGCATCGACGCCGAATCGGACGCATGTAACGGACATGGATTATGGATGCCATACATATGAAAGTTAAACCTAACGCATTAAGCTCATACTCTAGAGCTATCTTCATTTATATGTATATCCTTGTCCTAGAAAGGATAGCGCCATTGCGTTGGCTTGTCTGCATGCGAAGTGAGCATGTTCTCAAAAGCGTGTAGATTTGTTACGAAAATCTATAAATCTATGAATAATAATCAATAAAAAAATGTTACAGTGTGTAACAAATGTCCCCGAAGGCCCCTTAAACTGACCTTTGAGCCCTAGTTGTGACCTTGACCTTGGACATAGAACCTGAGTCTTGCACATGATATACATTTTCATTTTGTTTTACTTTTCTGTAATGTTTAAATGCACTTTGGAAGTTTAAGAGGATTCAAGGGGACTAAATTCAACCACTAACTAAACTGCATTGTGTCCTTGACACTGGGTGTGGGAACCTAAATGTCGCACCTTACATAACTTATCATTATACTTTACTTTTCTTTACGTTACCATTTTATCCTGCTTTACCTTTCAGTAAAACATGATGAAATTCACTTCAGCAGTTTTGAGTGAGTTCAGTGACATGATTTGACCTCTGAGCCCCGACTGTGCTTCTTACCTTGGGCAACAAAACCATAATTTGTTTGTAACATATTCGCTCACTGTTTTATACCTTTTCATGAAGTTTTATGAAGTTTGCTTCAGTAGTTTTTAGGTAATTGAGAATGAATGACTTGGCTTTTTACCTTGACCTTGGGCGGGGGACCCTATGTCTTGTGCATGATAAATAATCTCATAAGGCTTCAGTAGTTTTTAGGTAATTGAGAATGAATGACTTGGCTTTTTACCTTGACCTTGGGCGGGGGACCCTATGTCTTGTGCATGATAAATAATCTCATAAGGCTTTATCTTTCTTTAAAGTTTGCTTTGGTACTTTTCTGAGTAATTGCCGTAACATGATTGAACCTCTGATCCCAGATTGTGACCTTGACCTTGAATTTGGGATCATAAATGTTGTGTGTAACATACATTCTCATTATGGTTTACCTTTTTGTGAAGTTTGATGACATTCGCTTTAGCATATTTTAAGCTATCACAGAGGCGAGATTAGACCTTTGATCCCTAATTGTGACCTTGACCTTGAAACTGGCAATCCAAATCTTATGTGCCACACAACTTCTCATTGTGTTTCATCTTTCTGTGGAGTTTCATTAAATTTGTTTCAGTAGTTTGTAAGTAATCGCTGAGAGCCAATTTTAAGACACAGCTCAACTTTTGACCCCACTGTGGCCTTGACCTTGGGCGTAGGGGCCTAAGTTTTGTGCGCGAAACACCTTCTCATTATGCTTTACCTTTCTGTGAAGTTTCATCAAATTTGCTTCAGTAGTTTTAAAATTATCGCTGAGACACAATTTTGAGACAATTTGACCTTTGACCCAATTGTGGCCTTGACCTTGAACGTAGGGACCTAAGTTTTGCACGCGACACACGTTCTCATTATGCTTTATCTTTCAGTGAAGTTTCATCAAATTTGCTTCAGTAGTTTAAAAGTTATCGCTGAGACACGATTTGTAACGGACTGACGGACGGACAGACGGACGGTGCGATTTTAATATGCCATCCGAAGTTCCTTCGGGGGCATAAAAAGAAAGAAAAAGAACAACAACAAAAAATACACCCTTGATCAGATATTTTGCATGAAAGAAAGTGCGTTATGGTGCCTTTTTCATGGTCACAGTTAAAATATCTAAATTTTATCAATTTGCGCCAGACAGTGTCTTCGAATGGTGCTTTGACGGTTCTCTCCCCAGTAATGTAAAATAAATTGCGCAAAATCACGTCGAAAATCCCATACTTATCACGATTCTCTGATGTGTAACCGTTAGCATACAATTACTTAAAGTCATCTGGGGACAATTTCTTGTCTGTACTGGGCAATGTCAAATAAATCAGATGCTTGCCTTTGAAAAAGTATACTTTTAGTAGGTTCATTCATGTATGATATCAAATTTTGACTGAGACGAATGCTCATAACTAGATACTCACGTATAGCCTCGCCCAACGTAATCAGTTAAAGAAACCATTCTTAACAAAAAACAAAACAAAAAAAACACACACACAAAAAAACAACACAAAAAAACCACAAGTATTTTGACCGGTACTAGCAGATGAACAGATGGGTGCACAGATACATGGAACATCTATATAAGCACCAACAGAATACCCAGTCACATAATAAATACAATTTTGAAAATATCCAGTCACATAACAAATACATACAAAACAATTTGCTAAGTAGGTGACCTTTCAACTAATCTATATCAGCCTAAAAGCAAATCCTTATCACGTATTAATTCAAAGATGGTTGAAATATTAGGCTAATTCAAAAATCACATAAGTTGAAACCTGCAAAGCGTCCAAAAATGTATCAACAGTGTTTACGTAATACGAACAATCTTTCACGACGAAGATGGCTTATTCGATCAAAAATGTCCCCGTAGGGGCAGAAGTGTTTATCAAACTGAAGAACGTTATAAAAAACACAAATATGCAGTATGATATCCCGGATATGCCAAAATCACAAACCACCCTAAACATCGAAAGAAAGAACAAAATTTTAATATGAAATTTGAACAAAGACAAAACGGAGCACCCAATCTTACAAAGAAGAATTACATGAGAACAACCACCTTGGAAGGGTCAGCAGAAATGCAAAATGAGGTTCAGTCTATTTACGCATAATTGGTCAATATTCCAAAGATAAATTGATATGCTTTCAGGGAAAGCAACTCTGCCAATTCAAAACCACTGTTCTCCTAAAGGAGGAAACATGTTTACTTCAAGGGAATTGAAAGCACAAACATGAAAGCGTCCTAATAAGCTGAATATAATTTATAACTGGCTATACATATATCACCAAATGTGAGAGCCCAGATCTGTATCTGAAATCTGGAAAAAAAACATACAGCTGAAATCTAAGTCGAAGCAAGTTATTATTCTTCCGACAAAAGGCACACATTCAGGGGTGTATATTACATTCTCCGCATGTTTTAATGTGTCCCATTATTAGTTTGTTCCTTCTGTGCTAATTACCATCTGTTTCATCAAACTAGCGCTTTATCAGGATATTAAACTGGAAATTATTTCTCGGAATATCACATGCAAGTGGCGTGTTGTAAAGCAAAATCAGCATGACCAAGCACAAAAAAATAATCAATTGGGATCGCGTGGAAACATATCTTACTGCAGGTTCGAACAGGGAAGACTGACCAGCCTGCCCGCCTTATCAGGGTACTCCCTTATTTGAATCATGGTGGCTCTTTATATGTATTATGAGGAGTGAAAATAGATTTTTACATATTTTGGATTAATAATAATAATAATAATAATTTCATTTAACGAGAAAGCCAAGCTGGACACAGTCCAATCTTCCATGGATACCTCCTCCGACGGCCCTTTCAGGGGCATAGAAGAAAAAGACAAGAGAGGATTTACGATAGTAAACAAATACATGAGCAAGAGCTTTCCCCTCTTCCCTCCCAATCCTCATGTATGTATAGCAGGTATTTGCACTGATCTACGCCGATACCACAAGGTCGCCCTAGTGCGGAAAGTTACGCCTTCGCTCAATGGTACCACCCCTTTCACAGATATGCAGGCTTATTTGATTATTCACAGTAAAACAGGTTGAATAAACCGTTTCATATGACAATACGAAATTATACAAGGTAATTGCAGTATTTCATTTTGTCTTATTGTTTCTGTTACGTCTGCATAAGCACTAACGACAACACAACGACTATCTGAAATTGATTGCATCATATCTGATCCCTTCTTAACAGGATTATTTCTGACAGTTTGATCGTGTGTTTGTTTATTTAGGGAAGAGCAACACCAATCAAGACATTAGACAAAAAACAATCACTTCAAAATGCAATGACCGATATGTTTGTACTTTCAGAATTTCCAGACCTTTATTATCTTTAATCAAGAATATTAAGGCTAACTCAATAAAGCCTAGCATCCCATAAAAAGGGGGTCTTGTCAAACAGGGTACACCAAGTCATGGGCAGGTAACTTACTTACTTTTTAACGCTTAAGTGGTATCAGGAGGTTTAAAACTAGTTTGGTGTGTGGTTTATGCTTCCAGTCGCCCCTGTCCAGCTAGCAATGTGGCATTACAACATCGATACATGTATGCATGCATCGATGTTGTAATACCGCATTATGCATGTATAGATGTTGTAATGCTCTCTTATTACTGTGTATAGCATTTAGAAGGGTATGTCACATGAAAAATACATATACAAAATAACTCGTCGCAGGAATACGATCAACGTCGTAGATTGGAAATACGGTTATATTTTTAACAGAAACTGTCCTAATTTTTTGATTCATAAATGTATGACATTGTGTATCTTTTCAACTCAAGGAAGATGAACCGTCTGCGGTATTTAAGTCTTCTTTTATCCAGATTATCTTTTTGAAGAGCAAAATCTGTAATGTCACGTAACTTGGACTGAGGATAAAAACTGACATTTTGCGCATAGTTCTGGAGAGGTCCTTGACATATAATATTAAAGATAAAAAATGAATACATATACATCCAGGAAATTTGTAAGAAATCTTAGCTATACATTCATAAAGGAGGCTGGACTAATGGAATATAAGAGTGATCTCCTGTTAAGAGACACCCATACCCATTCAACATCAGGTTTCTCTTGTTATATTTCAGATAACTATACATGCCAATATAAGGCAGTAGAATATGTAAAAAGCCCAGGGAGTATTTTTCATTTTCTTCAACAAGGTTATAAAACTTGTGTGAAAGAATTGCACATGCCTAGACAGAATACAAATATGCACAGGCTGGTCTATGCTTACCCAGATGTCTTATAAAGGCTACCTTTTCCTGCCTTCTCTTAAAAGACTATATTGCTGAGGATTCTATATTCAGAGTTAGAGGTCTGTGAGTTTGCCTTTGCTCTTGAGATTCACAGTGAACAACCTACCTTTGATGTGCTGAAATCTTTCAAGACAGGAAGAAAATCGATAAGCTAAGTGGTCCATTGACTTACCTGAAAACAAATAAAATGACATAAGAAAATGAAAGCATGTAACCCAGCAGGCACACTGCGTCAAAATGACGTCGTATCGACATCGATCGTTGCGACGTCATGACGTAATGACTTTCAGACGACGTCATTTTGACCCTGTGGCCCTGGTGGGTAAGAATGGCACCAGGCATAAATGCTATAAATCTACAATTCGGGATAAAAATCATGGAAATTTTCTGACGCTGCTAGACGGAGCATGTTTCTTTTTTGTATAACTTTCATTGTCAAGGACTAATGGTACATGGGCACACCGCCATATGCGTCCACCATGTTTTCTAATGGAGACAACTTTTGTGAGTGACGAAACTCTTCCAAGAAGGGGTCTCTTCTCATGCATCCCTGGCAGAGTTGCTTTCCCTGAAAGTGTACTCAGGCACCTAAAATGACTAAATGTGCCCTAAAACGTATCAACACACCTTTGTTGCATGCGGGCAATATGGATCTTACACTCGTAGGCATTTCATATGAAATTTGTGAAACAAGCCTTCGGCGAGTTTCATAAATTTTATTTAAACTGACCACCAGAGGAAGATTCTGTTTATCATATGACCCTTAAAAGTGGGATTTATCGCCTTCAAAATCATAAAATTATTCCAATAAGAACAAACGCACTGTTGACATGGTTGTTGTCAATCACGTTAAGTGTACGCACACATGTGGTAAAACGATTTTATGACACGGCGTTATTTACTGAATACCAGCGACGCCATATGATAAACACCTTTGTTGCATGCGGGAGATCTCTTCTGCAGCGATTAGGACATCATCTGCATAAAGTGTTGGTAGAAAACACAGTAAGCGTGAACCTTCTATCAAGTCTAGGTTCAGTAATGGATCGTCAACTTAAATTCAAATCAAACAGCATGCAATCATCAAATTGAAAGTGATATTTACCAAGATTTAATTTAAGAATTGTTTTTCACTGGAAACCAATATCACGAGTAAACAGGGAAACAGAACAATGCAAATTTGCTAGCGTTTTATCTAATTCTAGCTAAAGTTTCGAACAGGCTCCGTTTGATATAAACAAAATATCGCGCTGTCATATCATGTTTAATTAGTCTTTGTTAACAGCAAACGTTTGCTATTGATGCAAAAATTCAAGTTTTCAGAAGTAATCATAATGAGAGAATCTAGCCTACGACCGCAGTTATAAAAATCATACAATACGTTGCTACTGATCAAATGAGTTGGCAAATGCTACATTAGTTATTATCTTATGCAATGGTAATAAACTGATTATTACTTGTTGTAGTATTGAGCTCAAAAGGAACAGTCGTAACGGCAAGAACGTTGGCCTACTTTAAATAGCACTGTCACGCTTCGAAAACAAATTGTCTTTGCCTATATAGAAATCTGACGGAGTGTAGACAAAATGAAATTTCGCATGTCTAGGCCAGCTTGAGGACATGCACTTATGCATGTCCGCCGTCTGATAAGAGCACGCCAACTCGTCCCAATAAATAGGAACTGTATACCTTTAAGGGAACTGTCCATCAGCGCCGACTGGCTGGATATGCCCAGTTTGCGTAAACTTCAAAGGATATTTACGACGCAACTCAAATAATACATTATTTTCAGCGGCATAACTGTCAAGTTGTTTTTGTTATTTCGGCCAAAGGTTCGGCTTCATACATAAATAATTCTATAACTATGCATGTCTGAGAATATTTCCAGTAAAAGAACATTAACTTTACATAAAGCAATTCCATGTTCGGGATTCTTCTAATTATGATACGACTGAGCTCAATAAGAAACCCTAATTAATCCTGGATTTCCTAGCAGACGCTGATCTTATTACTCCATTGAATTCATGCTGTTGATTCAACAGTTTTAGCATACAGGAACATTTTCGAAGCCAGACAACCACAAACGGCATAAGTCTGAGTTCCAAGGAAGGGAACATGATATATTTTTTTGTTTCCAATTTTCGATCATTTAATGGCTATTTAGCAGAACTTAAAACAAGGCGGCCATGATGGCCTTAAATCGCTCGACCGCGTGAGAAAAATCTCACCCTTGATGACTATATTTTTGATGGTTTCACTTTGCTCACCAGAATTTGTGAAAGGCATCATAACAAACACCCAGACAAAAAAGGAGATGGTCCTCACAAGCCTTGAGCTTTCGATCAAGTCCTGGTCTATTGTTTCTGTACCTTGTTCAAAATTTGATGACTAAAAAACTGTTGAAACCAATCAAGTATAAGACAAGAATTCCGTGGAATGTGATGTCCCGCCTGTCTGCGCATTGTCACAAAACAGAACTAAACGAGAAAACTGGGCACTGGAAAAATAATGCCTGTGTCTCGCTCCTGCTAGTCGCAGGCAAGAAATAAACCAGGTCTAAGCCCTTTGTGGTCATTTGATTAAATAATTATAAAATAGTATGAACATTAATATCGAAGCGCCTGGTAAGGAACCTGCCTATCACATTTTTTAAATCAGACCAGCAGTTGCTAAGCAGAAAATGTTTACAACGAAACATGGTGATTTATTTTTGATCAGAATTACCTCCCCTGGAAATGTTCAGATTCACTTAATTCGGAAATGGCCAAAGGGTATGATCGGGTCGGGTGATGGTGCTGGGTAACTTTCAGTGTCCAGGCGTCCTACAATTTTGGATAACAGTAGGGCAACGGCCTCCTGTGCTTGCAGTAGGTGCGGGCGGGGTTCTATGGACATTTTTTTCTCTCGTCTATCATCTCACTTTTCTTTCTCCCTCTCTCTGGTAGGCGGTTCGATATGGACAGAAATAATTTCTTATGGGATCAAAACAAAAACCAAGCAAGCACCCAGCGCAGTACCAACTGATGTCATTCACTTCTATTATCTTTGACAATATTTGACCTTGCCTGAGTATTGTACAAATTAACTGCGTTTTCTATCAGTAAATATCTAAATTTGCTTAATTCTTAGTCAAATGACACTTATATATGGTTTGATAATAGAACAATTAATAGTTTGACCCTCACTCGTATATCATTGCAACAGCTTATACGTATTGGTCATTATGTATTGGTCATAATTGAACTTAAAATGTAGCACTTAAAAGTGAAGAATAAAGGAAATAACCAGGCATGACAGCGAACACAAACAAGAGGCCCAAATGGGCCTGATATCGCTCACCTGGCTTTTGTGCAAAGGGACCATTCTGATACAAAATTGGTCCAATTCTAATGAGATTTTCTCATTTTCACATTTTGCTACTTTTAGTAACTGAGGCCGACTTGTCTGGTCTTTATATATTTACTTTTGAAACATCTCAATCCAAGAATCATTTTGCCACAAATTTCATCAAAATCCATTCAGGGGTTACTGAGATGTTGTCAGTTTCATGTTTTGTGCTATTTTTAGTAACGGCAGATGACGGCCATCTTGGAATGCCAAAATGCAAAAAATCGAAAAGCTTTCATGCAAGAACCATTTTGTCACACAATTTGTCCAGCTCCATTGTAATTTTCTAATTTTCATATTTTGCTATTTTAAGTAACAGAGGCCAACTTGGGTCTATATTTGTTAATTTTTTAAAGGACTCAAAGCAAGAATCAGTTTGCCACAAATTTCGTCTAAATCGATTCAGCGGTTAATAGAGTATTGTCATTTTCATGTTTTGTGCTATTTTTAGTAACGGCAGATGGCGGCTATCTTGGAATGCCAAAATGCAAAAAATCGAAAAAGCTTAATGAAAAGACCATTCTGATAGAAAATAAGTCCAATTCCATTGAGATTTTCTAATTTTCACATTTTTCTATTTTTAGTAACAGTGGCCAACATGACTGGTCTACAGCTAGTTATTTCTGAAACATCTCAATGTAACAATCATGTTGACACAAATTTCATCAAAATCCATTCAGCGGTTTCTAAGATACTGTCTTTTTTATGTTTTGTGCTATTTTTAGTAACGGCAGATGGCGGCCATCTTGGAATGCCAAAATGCAAAAAAAATCGAAAAAGCTTAATGAAAGGACCATTCTGATAGAAAATTAGTCCAATTCCACTGAGATTTTCTAATTTTCACATTTTTCTATTTTTAGTCACAGTGGCCAACATGACTGATCTATAGTTAGTTACTTTTGAAACATCTCAATGCAAGAATCATTTGACTCAAATTTCGTCAAAATCCATTCAGTGGTTACTGAGATATTGTCATTTTCATGTTTTTTTGCTATTATTAGTAACGGCAGATAGCGGCCATCTTGGAATGCAAAACTGCAATTAAGAGAATGGCTTCATGCAAGGAACATTCTGGCACAAAATTGGTCCAATTCCATTCAAGGGTTACTGAGTAATTGTCATTTTATGTTTGTGCTATTTTTAGTAACGGCAGATGGTGGCCATCTTGGAATGCCAAACTGCAATTAATCGAAACGGCTTCATGTAAGGAATATTCTGACACAAAATTGGTCCAATTCCATTCAATGGTTCTTGAGTAATTGTCATTTTTATGTTTGTGCTATTTTTAGTAATGGCCCCCGTGGTGGCCATCTTGGATAGTCAACTGGCACAAAATTGAAATAATTCCATTCAAGGACCATTTCTGACCAAATCTGACCAGAATCGATTGCGTTTTCTTGAGATAATGACGTTTGAGCAAAATCGGTCTTGTAAGCGCTAAGTAGATCACAGTGACCTAATTCCACTATAGATTTTTTTGATTATTATAATTTTTAATCCCAAGGTCCCATTCATGTTCCATGCAAACTTTCAAACAAATATACCAACGGTTCTGGAGGAGAAGTTGATTTTGTTGTTTTTGCTATTTTTAGTAACGGCGGCCATCTTGGATTCTTGACTTGGCCCAATTTTACAATTTAGAAACCCTGCAGTTTGGCCATGCTCCATGTGAAATTTTAGACCAATGGGTCCAGTGGTTTTACAAAAGATGTTGTTTGAAGTTGTTTGAATAAGTCGTTTTCTGACAGTGGCATTTGAGCAAAACTACACTCGTAAACAGAAAGTAGGTCACTGTGACAAAACTCCGCTACAGATCTGTTTCATTTTTACAATTTTACATACCAAGGTTTCACTGATGTTCCATGCCAAAATTCAGACAAATATTCCAAGTGGTTCTGGAGAAGAAGTTTATTTTGTTGTTTTTGCTATTTTTAGTAACGGCGGCCATCTTGGATTTTCAACCTGACCAAATTTTACAATTCTGAGACCCTGGAGTCAGGTCATGCTCCATGTGAAATTTGAGAACCATGGGACCAGTAGTTTTACAGAAGGAGATGTTTGAATATTTGTTTTTAGGTGTTGACGGACACATTTCGGGACGACGCACGACGCACGACGGACGCATTGGTATGACAATAGCTCACTATGGCCCTTCGGGCCAGGTGAGCTAAAAATCACAACTATCAAAGATACCCATAAATGAAGAATGGAACTTAACAAACGACAAAATGGAACACTGCATTTCGCTAACAGCTACATGTACATAGATTCTAGCAGAGAGGAACCGCATATACAACAAACGCCAAGCGCAATACCAATACATAACTAATTTCTAATGTAAACTACAAACTATAGTTTACATTAGAAATTAACAAAACAAGATAGAAGGCAAAGAGGCTGGAAATACAGGTGACCTTCATGCTAAGTTTACAACAAGAAGGATCCGTGTAAGAATTTTCCGCCTTGAAACGGATCTTTGCATAAGCTAAGAAGGGCTGAATGATCCAGCCTTGGTTTTATGCGATACAGGTATATGAAAACACATAAACACCACAAACAATGACGAAGCACTGTTTAAAATTTACAGCAATACGAAGCCAGGGCCAAATGACACTCCTAATCGGACAAGAAAAACCCAGACAGAAGAAGGACCCCCATCATTTTGCCCGTTTATGGTCGACAAAATGAGTTAAATATATAACCATGAATGGCCCACCAAAGACAAATCTTCGGGCTGCTTCTTCGTATGTACGATACATCGCTCAGTATATCGTCTTTCAACTAATAAGCTAATCTTGTCAACCTTCTAATAGTATGTTGTTTTTTTACTGACGTGAAACGTAAATTAAAGCTTAAAGCGCTGAAAAGCAGACGACAAAATTTACATCTGCAAAATTTCAAAGAAATGTTTCAACCAAGCTATATCATCCTGAGAATTATAAGACTAGAAGACAAACATTATGAGCCGATCTGGATCTACCCTCTTTGCAATATTTGTAGCCCTCTAAGTATTAAAACAATACGGTATTTTGCCTACTTCCAGCCTGCAGAACATGTCATGCACACAATGATGTGCAAGCATCTCGTTTTGCTGATTTTGGATTTCGTAAATTTCCTCGACAATGTGCTTGATGGTACTATATCAATCAGAGAAGATGTCTGGGTTGAACACTAATTTCCTATTTAAACAGAAACCAAATACCATAAAACATAAACACATATTGAACGTGGAAAATATTACCATAAACCATATGTCAGTGTGTAATTCAAACCGAAATCTTTGATGCTTCTTTTGTTCCTGATTAAAGGGTTGTCATTCCGCTAGACGCTGAGGGAATTTACGTTAATTTTCTTTGATTAGCTGCAAACTATAAACAATTTCTGCAGACAACAGAATCGAAAACAAATTATGACCATTTAACAAAAAAGCATTAGGCATACACTTTGTATGCTTCTGAAATGTACATTGTCTGAGGATCCTATATTAACTATAATAAGTATCGCCCGATATCATAGTATTCTCTTTCGTCTTGAAGTCTGGCCAACTCTTTTGAACTAGCAGGGAATCATTCGATGCATTCACTAGATAAAGGGCAATTATTTCAACGTCTGCTGACACGTTATATAATTTTGTCAATATAAACTTATCAGAGGGATCTTCCTTTGAAGTACAGTGAAGCAAGCTTATTGTAAATGTTTGGGCTGAGACCACTCACAGTCTTCTTCTTCAGGCAAACTCTGAAGGTTTTGGTAAACAGGTCATGGTCACTTCCTATGTCCGCTCCATGACAGCACCTTGTCCTATGGATGTAAACTCCTGATCGGAACCGCTTCCCCGCCAGGCTGTAGTTAATCTGGTTGTGATGCTTCCTGTCAGGGCTGAGCCATGTCCAACTTCTAGATGGGTTGTGGGAGCCCTGAGTATTCGTCAGTTCCAGGTTGTTAAAGATGAAAATGTTTCGAGACCGAGGCCTCTCTTGTTTGTCTCTGCATAGTAGGAGGGCCACATACAGTGTACGTCTCCCCAGTCTGCCTGTGCATCCCTTCCAACTTAAGCATTCTAATTCCCTTGTACAACCAGAATGGCCTTCGTATGTGTTTGGTGTATGGTTTTCTGGAGTTGCTGGTAGAAGTCGTCGACCTCTTTGTCATCGTGTCTATCGGCCAGACTTGCAATCAATCCTTAAGTTAAGGCCACCCGAACTGTAAGGTCTGAAATTTTTAGCTTCTTCTCCTCATTAATGAGGCGAAGAATTATATAAGCTTTTTGTTTCTATATAGATAGTATCATAATATTTATTGTACATAGATATTTTTTTTTGTAAAATATGTTTAAACCAAAAGTAGGCGTCCAACGGTACGCACGGTAGGTCCAACGGCGTCGTGGCGTCCAACGGTAGGCACGATAATTGTTAACCCGGTCAAGGTCGTGTTTTATACTTGTGTGCTAATAATAACTATACAATTGCAATCTTTTCGGCCCGATTAGGATGTATGAAATCGATCGAACACAAAATAATTTCTCATTAAAAGCGATTTTTCATGACAAAAAATACCTACCTTAAAGCTGAAGTGACTATAACTTTATGACTGTAGTCCTGGGCCCTGATGTTGGTGCATAAATCTGTATGATAGACATAGAAAGGAGCTGCTTGCAATCAGTTTGAGACTATTCTGCTAGAGGCTGGTTGGCAACCCTCCACTGAAGTAAACATTGTGCCTGTTATCTGTTGACATTTCATCTACGTTCTCACAGCGCATCGTGAGTCACCTCTTAAAGCTTCCAATAAGGCCTTAGAGCCCTGACATTCCAGGTTCCTATTGAGATGTTCTCCCTACCTCATTTTCTTTACTTTTGTCACACCAGTCGTACACATCACCTACGTCCTGGCGTCCAAGGGTAGGCACGGAAATTGTTAACCCGGAACGCGACCGACCCAGCCGAAAGTATGATACCATTGGATCTGTCTTCCACGGTGTTTCTTGAACAAAAGTCAACCTGACAGAGCCCATCTTTCTCTAGGCTGGTTAAGTTGACCACAGCTGAATTCCATGAAAACTATATGGCTCGCGGTCGTCGTGAACACGTCTCCGTTGACTCAAAGAGTTCTTCCGCCAAACCGTTGACTTTTTCCAGGAAGACTTCAACCCAGTGCCGTAGTGTCCACACCACCCTTTATTGACACAAAGGGTTGGGAGACTCATAAATGTGGGAGCACTTATTTTCTCCCAGCAAATCACTGATTTGTCCAATTCCTATTATAAAGGGCCAAAGTGACTGGGCCTATTACTACCTACAGTGATCCTGTAAATCTAGACGTTTTAATTATCTGAGCAAGCCTACTGGGCACACATTGTTGACTCAGCATTGAATCAACGCTGACTCAGCAGGTGTTAGTTAGCAGATTGCGCTCAGAGACGGGGCAATGAACCCCTTGATGGACTGCCAACGAAGGCTATGGATGACACTTAAATGTACCTTCTAGATTAAGAGGTACTGGACTATATTGTACCAGCAGCAGGCTTTACTGTCCAGACAGCGATTTCTTGTTTGCACAACTGTATGTACAAAGTCTTGTGCTGAAAGACATTCCTTGACCGCACTGCTACATGTCTTGCATTGTGCTGGAAGGTAACAAAGCTAGCAGTCCAATTTTGAATCCCGCCGAAGGCAGAACTCCTTTCTAACCTACACAGGGTTCCATCGCACAAAGCTCATGGAAGTAGCATATATAAATATGGATCATGATATTGGTAACGGAGCTTGTGTGTTTTCAACCTTGTAAAATGTATGTGTACTGCATTATTTTTGAAATAAAATAAATTATGGTTGAGGCCAAACAAAGTGTAGCATTTGTTTTTCAGGGTTGATAAAATACTGAATATTTGTCTGCCTGGCACGTGTGCCAAATTTGCATTAAATTAGTCAAAAATCTATTTATATTTTTTTGGTGTTCCTTAACAAATTTCATATGCAGAGATGTGTTATTCCATGTCAATAATAGACGTTGCAGTTTAAGTATAAATAGCTCGATCATTGGTTTAAATGAATTTTGCATTCATATTCGCGCCTTACCGTGGTATGCCTGTTATCTGGAACAAAACTGTTATGCATTCAAAAACTGTCACAATGCATATACAAACCCTTCATACTTATATCAAAATCTCCAAGCTGTGAACCAGAATATAGCATTTTTAGCTAGCCTTTGGGAAGCAAAGGAGGGCTTATGCGATACCCCCGGCGTCGTAGTCCGAGTATCCGTTAGCGTTAGTGTTAGCTTTAGCGTTAGTGTTAGCGTCCGCGTCAGCGACCTCGTCGGCGTCCGTGATCAGGTTAACCCAACGTTAACTTTTGCGTTTAACTCGATGTTTAACTCTGTATCTTACAAACTACAGTAGCTACAGTTTGAAGGTCCAACCAATCCAAGGAAATAGCTATGGACTCATTCCAGATACCTCTAGAAAAATCTAATCCATTTACATGATCAGTAAGAAATAAATAAACTACTGCTGAAAGAACTGTTATGAACCTAATGACCACCATATACTAGACAATAAAAAGAAACGCCGTATGCTATTTTAAAATGAATGGATAAACTTTCAGGGAAAGCAAACATTTGCTCCAAAAGGAGCGAATTTTTATCTTTAAGAGTAGACCAATTTTTGGATTCTTGTATTCCAGGTAAGGAAACATGAAGTAAAAATTTGTTCCCCCTTCGTTGCAATGGCAGGAAAATATGTCGCATTATATCATGTTACTGGTTATTGGTCGTTTTCTGGATCATGTAATTAATCATGTTGTGATATAGGTAGGATTTACAAAGAGATTACGGCTGTCCAAGCTCCGACGATGTTACATTAATCGACCGGTTCCATTCTTTATTCAATATATTGCTCCAGACATGGTGATTTTCTTATTGTTATACGAGTAGATTCTACTAAGGACTAGATGAGACCTTAGACAATGCGTAGCCATTAATTATAGCTGAGGAATACGATGGATTAATCAGCAATTATTAAGGGATAAGTACATATTAACATAGTTGCAGGAGATAACCATTTCATTGACTGACGTCACCATGATTTTTAACTGAGAGGTGCACGTTCAGAGTGGCTTGGCTTTCAAATGGGTACAAATGCCAGCGGACAAACTAACAAACGGGGGAGAAGAATAAATAAATAAAATTAAAACTCTCACACCTGTCTGCGCACTGTCACAAATAAAATAAAAAGTTCCAAGGGAGTGCCGAAGTGGAAGATCGCAGTCCTCCTCTGGTACCAAGAAAGCATCTGCAATCGTAAAGATATCTAAACCAGGCCAGCAACGATGCTCCCGACGACTACGCCGGAAAAAACAATACCTATGTTAATCAGGAGAAAAAACAAACATGCGCGTGCATGGTTCATACAGACTTATCAAACATAAATTTAAGGGATTTTTAGGTATTTTTAGGGATTTTTGCAACCGTATTAAGGACGCAATATCTACGCCCATACCTAAATGTTTTACTAAAATGTAGTTATTCTTGCTTTCAATTACACACACAACCATTAACATAATTTTTGCAACATAATTCTGAATAGTTCCATCTGGATTTGCAAATAAACTTGCACTCATTTTCACTAAGAGTTGCTTAAGCAAATGCACTACCGCTACTATGGGTTGAGTGAGCAGGTGGGGGTAAAGCAGTGAACTCTCCCGTGCCTTTTATGAGAAATCTACTTGCCGACTGAGTTTATGCTTCTCGCTTTTTTAATGCGACCTCAATGCGCACTTTACCATCTTTCCAAGATCAAACAGTTTTGTACAAACTTTACAAAACATCTTGCATTATCCTTTGCTTTCATGACCCAGTCGTACATTGAATACCACTTTGGGTTGGATACACATTTACCTATGATAACCTTAGATTGTCTACCTAAAAAATTATAAGAACAGTCCTGATCATCAATTATTGTAAGATGGTGACGTTTTATGGTATACCTTGTTGTAAAAAAAATATTAGCACAACTATAGTGTAACTACTGTTCTATTCTATTTCTATTCTATTCTATCCCCCGACCTTACTAGGTCGTTGGGGCACCACAGATGACTTCGAAACAATCCCTTTCCACCTTGTCCTGTCTTCAGCCGCCTTAGTTGAGCTGGCAAAATCCATTCCTGTCCACTCTTTCATATTGTCTTCCCACCTCTTCTTCTGTCTACCTCTTCTTCTCTTTCCTTTCACTGTGCCCTGAAGAATCGTCTTTGCTAAACCAGAAGACATTGAGTCGTGGCAAAACCACCTTAGTTTCTGTTTCTTGACCAGTGTCAGGAGTTCATCATATTCTCCAATGGCTGCTTGGATCTTCCAGCGAACCTCCTCATTGGTTATATGGTCCTTGTATGAAATGTTCAGTAACCTTCGGTAGCATCTCACCTCAAAGGCCTGCGTTCTTTTCTCTAACTCTGCTGTCAAGGTCCACGATTCACAGGCATACAGAAATATGAAAATGACAAGGGAGCATATAAGTTACAATTTGATCCAAAAGATATTAGGCCATGAGCCAGAAATGGTTTACCTCCCCCCCCCCCCAGGGGGAATTTTGTAGACCATACTTTTCTTAAAGCTTAGCATCTTAGAAGTATTTTGCCGCATGTTAGCCCTCTGGCGAGTGGGGCGTTAAGCTGTAACAGCCTGTTACAAACGTTACCCATTAAAAAAATAAACATAAAATAAAAATAATCAAAAATTATAAAAAGTAGAAATCACTTTCCTATGTTTAAAGTTATAGTAGAGTCTAATAGAACAATACAGTAGCTAAAAGTTATGATGTTTGACAGGTCACTTTAGCCCACATGGTGTCATATACGTGACATGTGTCTTTACACTCCATTAAAATTGCTATTTCTATCCAAAATACTTTCTTTTTGTAAGTTACTCCTTTATTATTAGACCATATGTTTGTTACTGTATTAAAGACAATTTATTGATCTTTTCAGATCTGCAAAATTATTATCCTACCTTGTATACTTTGGGAGAAATAGGATGTTTAACACAGTACCCCCTTATAAATGTTCCATATTACAATTATCACTTTCTGTATAACTGAAGTGCTTGAACTACACTGTATGAATTAAAAAACAACAGGAAAAGGTAATATTGAATATGCCAGCCTATCTTAACAGCAAGGAACAGTTCTAAATATTTTGAACGTATTTTAGGCGGCCATAATGATCGATTATATACGTTACCGAGGACTATTTTTGTTAAACTCACATAATTTGATGATAGAATCATTTTATTTTTGTTGGTAGCAGTTTCTTCATGAAAGAATCTTTGAATATAAAAGAAAAACTGCATTCTGGTTTATTTTCTATGATAAGTCATTACCAGAAGTAACGTAAATAAGATAAACATTTAAAATATTTTATTATAATACCTTTAATCAGGCTTTTTCCCACTGTCACATAAAAAACAATAACATATATAAGTCTGGGTGTTCTTATGATATACTGTGTACTTGGACCTAGCAAAACTTTTCTCAGTTATTACTCTTAGGGATTCATGAGGTGTGTTTTATACTTGATTAAACACAGTATACTACAAATTGTAATGTTAAGGGCATTTACATATTCTGCGCATGTAAAACGGGTTTTTTGCTGGCAACTTTGTTATTACATCAAAAATAAAAGTATTTCATAATGGCGTTGCCCAGTTTGTTTCCTTTACAATTTGCACATATGAGTTCTAAAGAAAGTAACATACGTGAAATTTTGTTATATACAACTTAAAAAAAAAATAAACAAAATACCACATCAGAAAAGATAAAAAAGATAAAGCCGCAGCTAAGCCAGCATAGATTTTGCATATAGAGCTCGAATAAAATTATATACAATCAGTATGATAGCATTAAAAGCTAAGCGCTTTTGACGTGTTTAGTATAAAAATTAAAAAATAATCAGTAATTAACAATGCAAATGTAGTACCACCTTGTTTACTGACAGGATTTGGTATAGTTTTTACGTGCACACTAAAAAACTATAAAGCAGAACAGTAAACCTGAAGTTTAAAGACTTAAGGCAAATACAGTTCTGCATCAAAGCTAATGTAGATATTTGCTGGCAGCGTATTCTTACTTTTGTAAGACTATCGTATATTTTACGTTACCAAGGGAAACAACATTGCTGAGTTACAGTTAAGAAACAAACTTTTGAAAATAACTAATGGTAGTGTCAATACATTGCTTTATTTAGTTCATTTATGTATTTAACAATAATGTGTCAACCAGGAGTTTTGGAGAATAGTATCAGAAACATTTAATATAGAAAAGAGACACTGGCAGTTTACTAGCATACTGTAGCAATCTATAAATGCTA
Organism: Ctena decussata; assembly: GCA_963989385.1. NCBI lineage: Eukaryota > Metazoa > Mollusca > Bivalvia > Lucinida > Lucinidae > Ctena > Ctena decussata. Next base: position 123,427,703 of record OZ022498.1, read on the forward strand.
TGTTTAAGATGATCTATGTTTCTATGCTTTTGTTTCTTTCTTTTTAAAATCTAAATACTTTCGATAATCTCTTAAAGAATCTAACTACATTCAACCATCTATTAAAGCATCTATTCACCAAAGAACATAAAGATACGTTTAGCTGGACAAAAATGTTTCAGGGACAGTGTTCCAGTAGCTCTGCACACATAATGAAATGGCAAATGAAAATGACAGAATATATTAATGTTAGTCCTCGCTGTTCAGATATCTATGAGCAAATCTTAGTTGTTCTCCTTCAGAATGTATTCGCCTACACCGTAGTTATGCTTTGCAGAATAATATTGAGAAAAAAAAAAGAAAAGAAAAGCCGAACAAGTAACGTATACAACGTATTCATTGCGAGTTTATGGATTCTTCATTTGCGATATCCTTAACTAGCAAAACAGTATTTCTAAAGAGCAAATAATCAAACAATAGAAATAGTGCATACCTATACATGCCAAGGAAGGGTTAACCTAAATAACTTACTGCATTTGATCTCTGTGACTTTGTATTACCATATTGTTTACTTTTTAGCAATAAATATAGTTGAAAACTGCTTATTTATGACATCTTCCTGCTTATTTTATCATCTTTGTCCAAATTTGTTAAATACTGTTAGGGAGTACAGCATTTTGGCAATATCCAAACAACAATTTTAGTTGCTTACATATTGAAAAATTGTCTGACTGGAATTTGTATTTCGTAACACCTTTAGTCCGTGATAGTAACAAGTGGGAATAAAACCATGGGGTTTGCAAAATTACCTGACCACTTAAATATTTGTAACAACATAATGAAAAATAGAACTCCTGAAGAAGCTGATGACAGAATGATGTATGCGTTATAAAGTATGTCACTTTCTATCAGCCTTAAATTTTCACATTGTTAATAGTTTGTAATGTATTTGATGGCCGGGAGCTGCATAAACAGATCACGTAGATCACAAATTAATATGTAAGTTATGATCACGGAAGCCACACATATTTGCTAATCTATGTAAAGCAGTTACTGTGCAAAGAGGCTCGTGGCTGACGATTCGACTGACAGCATAGTAAAAATGGTGTTTATCCCTCTTGGGAGAGTTGGTACTGCTTTTGATTGCCTCGGCTGGCAGTCACAGTTGCATATTTGTATGTAGGGTAATTGAATGGCTCAGCCAACAGCACAGGTAGCGAAATTGGTTTTATTCCCATCATGACGAGAACCTAAATATTAATCAGTTGCAGCATATATCAACTCTTACTTATTTCATTCTATGCATAATAAAAAAAAAAAAAAAAAAAAAACTTTATGAAGTCACTTTTAAGTGAAACTGAATTGAAGGCAAGGTCGAAATGCTTCAGCTATAACAATCTATGTGCGTCTTGCTGAGTTTTTGTGTATTTCAAAGAGTTAAATTGCCATCTGACTACCAGTGGTAAGCTAATACTACAGCAATGAATAATTCATATTGCCCGGGAACTAAATTTTTGATAACAGATGACTCACAAATCTTATCCCCCGACATATTACAATTATGTAACGTAACATTACTGTTAGATTGCTTTTTAAATATACACTATCCGATGATTTTTTTTATAGTTTGAGGACATATAAAACTGTCATTTCTTCATATATACATATACAACAGTGTCTACTTAAGACATAATATAGATAATATTAAAAATGAAATGCAGCTGATGTTGGCTTTCTTAGCTTTTCTCGTCATCTTGTAGGTTAAATTCTTCAAAAATAAGATAGTTTCTGCCCTTATTTAATATATCGACTGTTAACTGCTGCCTAACTTATCTAAGCTCTGTATGAATCAAAGAAGATTGATGGAGCACGTATAAACTTCAGTCCACCAATTCAGAGATTTAGTCCGTTTTTTTTTTCGAATTTTTATTGTGGTTATATACGTTACATATTTATCGTGACTGCTGATGAGTTTTGTAAGACTTTAGTTTGTTTGTTTTTTTATACTAGACTATTGAAACAGTCGTATATATGACAATTACTTTTCTCTTCACTTCATTCTTACAATTTGCTCCTTATATTACATGTATTTAGCCACTGAAGGGGAAAATGTCAAATACAACGTAAACTACGTTATACGGGTTAGTCAACTTATCGTTGACAATGCCAATTACCTTGAAACAGCGATTTATGTACTAGCAGACAAAACCCAACATTATTTAGGGCGAATACTAACATGTGTATACCAATGTGTATTTTCCTATTATAACGTGAATATGTAAATTTGGGTAGTGTAAGTAACGTTGACGTTACACGTTAATGCCCCAACGTACAGAGGGCTAACATGTGTCATTTTGTTTCGTATATAATGTAGTTTCAGAAAATCATAGTGGCCAAAATTCCCCCAGGGGGGGGGGGGGGGGGGATGGGGGTCTATGGTCAGCTCAAGGTCTATATGTTGCTATCTCTCCAAATTGGATTCAGCTCGGTAAGAGCTGAAGTGGCTTGTGCAATCCTTGAGAGAACCTCCGGTTTTGAGCCATCATCTGAGACAACTGCTCCAAGGTAGTTGAAGCTTTTTACAGTACCCAGCTTCTGCCCTTTTACATTGATCTCCCTCTGGATGCCATCTGCGCTGTTCGTCATCAGTTTGATCTTCTCAGCACTAGAGCTTCTAGTTCCTGCCCTTCCTCAGCTAGAGCGTCTTTGTCATCGGCAAACCGCAGATTAGTAATGTTTCTGCCGCCTATGCTAACCTTTCCGTCATGTTCTTCCAGAGAATCAGACATGATCCGTTCGAGAAAAATATTGAAGATGGTGGGTGACAGAAGACATCCTTGTCTTACTCCAACTGTTGTTCTGAACCATTCTCCTGTGCTGCCATTATCATGACTGCAATTGTAGCCTTATCGTATAGCTGCTCAATGGTGCAAACTAGATTTGCACTTATACTGTACTTCCGCATGGTGGCCCATAAGGCTGCATGCCATACCCTGTCAAAGGCTTTTTTGAAATCAATGTAGACATGGTACAGATGCTGCTGATGTTGGATATACTTTTCACAGAGGATACTAAGGTTGAAGATCTGTTCGAAGGTGCTCCTTCCTGCTCGGGACCCAGCCTGTTCCTCAGCGATTATCTCTTCGGCTTGTGGTTTAAGCCTGTTCAAGATGACTTTCAGCATGACTCTGCTTGAATGACTGATGAGGCTGATGGTTCTCTAGTTCTGGCAGAGCTGTAGGTTGCCTTTTTTAGGGAGCGTAATAATCAACGACTGAGTCCATGGGGTATGCCATTCTGCTGTTCTCCTGTTACAGATATCTGTTAAAAATCAATCATGGTCTCCCCGCCAGCTTGAACAAGTTCTGCTGGTATATTATCAACTCCGGCAGATTTCCCTTCTTTAGTGCTGCTACTGCAATCTCAACTTCCTCACGAAAGATCGGTTGTTGATCTTCTTCTGGGGACTGATTGCAGTCCAGAACCACATTGTCACCGTAACTCTCATGATTGTAAAGTTCTGAGCAACATTCTGTCCATCTGCTGAGAATCTCTTTTTCCTCTGTAAGGTATTTCCCAGGCTTGTCCTGGATAGTTGTGGATCTACCCTGTTTCTCTGAAGTCAGATCCTTCACCAGCTGGTATGCTTTTTTGCTGTTGTTTCTGTTCAGGCAAGTTTCATCTCCTCGCACTGATTAACTATCCAGTCCCCCTTCGCTTTCTTCACTGTCTTTTGTATCATCTTGTTTGTTTTCCTGTATTCTTCTGCTCTTCCTGCTTCATACCTCTTCTTCTTCAAATTTCTCCTCTCACCAGAGAGGTCGAGAACATCTCTGGTGACCCAGGGCTTTTTCCTGCGACGTTCCTTCCCAAGTATCTTACTGGCTGCCTCAGTCACTACTGTATTGTAGGTGGTAATCATGGTATCTATGTCCATGTCATCATCCATCAGATCAATGAGTGGTGCAAATTTCCCACTTATTGTTGCTTGTGAAGTGCATGCCAAATCTGGGTCCCTTAGCTTCTCAAGATCAAACTTTAGTCTTGGCTGGGTTGGCTTTCTCGCCTTCTTCAGACGAACTCGGAAGGCCATCATCACTCGGAAGGTCATGGTCACTTCCTATGTCTGCTCCAGGAAAACTCCTTGTCCTATGGATGTTGACTCCTGATTGGAAGCGCTTCCTCACCAAGATGTAATCAATCCCCGATCACTTGACTCGGCAGTGGACAAGTCAACGACTTGGTGGGAGGAAATAAGACGCTCCCACCTCCATGAGTCTCCCAACCCTATGGGTCAACAAGGGGTGGTGTTAACACAACATCACTGGGCGGAAGTCTTCCTTGAAGAATTCAACGGCCAGGGCGTAAGAACTCTTTTGAGTCAACGGCCATGTGTTCGTGACCAAGGCGAGCCATACAATAAAATGTGGATTTCGGCTGTTGTCAACATATATAACCCGGAGAGGGATGGGCTCCGTCAGGCTTAACTCTGCCCTAGAAACTACTGTTAGTGCTGTAATTTGACTGTACAGAATAGAACAGAATATGTTTTGTCTATGATATCAACCGATTACTTGTCAAAATATCAAGTTTTCGGAAAGACCGTTGACCAAAACTGAGCAAAATTAAATTTAAGGCCAATAAATCAAAATTTAAGGCCCCATATATATGATTTAGGAGCTTTTTAGGGCCTCTCATTTAATTTAAGGTCACTTTAAGTCAACCCCTGAAATTCAAGGCCTTTTCAAGTCTGTATGAACCTTGCCATATCACCTATAACTTATCAGTGAGCCGCGACATGACAAAACCAACAGTGTGTTTGCGCATCCAGCGCAGACTCAGATCAGCCTGGGCATCCGCCAAGTTTGATGAGAGTGTTCATTTAGTGCTCAAAGGGTAGCGAAGGATCTAAGCTACCTGCATGTGGACAGCAAAAGACTGATCAGACTGGGCGGATGCACAGGCCGATCTGAGTGCACAACCACATTGTTGGTTTTGTCAAACGGCTCTCATTATTATTGATCCTTTTTAACATATAATAACCCCTTAGGGATTTCATTTCTCGAAATGAGGTGTTATTACGAGCCTGAAGAGCTACAAATCAGCCACTCGCCAAAGTGCTTTCAGTAGTCAGTATTAAGTAATTTTCATCATGCAAAAAAAAAAATAATGACAAATAGGTTCACTTCTTGATCACTAAAATATTTGACAATTGTTTTTAATATCTCGATCATTGTTTGGTGAACATTTGCCTATATAAACTGTATATATGACTATTTTCTGCCATGCAGTTTGCATCTTTGGCAATATGATTTTTGTTTTGCTTTTTCATGAAAGAAACGCGCGGGAGCTTACTCGAACGGGGACGTTTATTAGATCAAACATTGAGCATTGTGACCGCGACCCTCCTTATTTCCAATGGATTTCCATCTTTGAATTCATTCTGATGTTGAATTTAAAGGTTTGTTTCAACATGTTTGTCCACATTATTAAGGGTTAACAGTAATACATTTCGGAGCATTGGTAACTCCTTGTCTGTTAAGAGTATTGTTGGCAATATCTGAAAACCGAAATAGCATTATAAGACGTTTAAATATATCTAATCGGACTGCATGACTGATATTCAATACAAATGACTGATTTCATTTGTGGTTTCTAAAAGTAAACCCCTTCTGTCTGCTTTGGGAATGAATGATTGAGACTAACTGTCACCTTATCACACTAAAGGACACATACTGACCTTCAGATGACCAATTATCGAATTTGGCACGCTTCCTAACATAGCCACAGACCGACTGAGCTACAACAACGATCTCGTAAATAGTCAGATAATGTTTGCACGTCTGCTGGTTTACAAGCATCTATTGCAAATGAAACTAAAATTTGACTGATTTGTTATATAGATGCATCTGCATGGGCATGTTCATGCAATTGCAATAATGAGAATTTCCACCATGTGACCTGACAATATGATTTTAGTCATATATTTTAGTTCTGAGTGGAACTGTCCGATGATCCGACTATATTCCCGCTTTACTGTTATATTTAAAATGTTATAAAATATTGTATCTTATCTATATGCTGGTTGTATAGAACACATGCATAAATGAATGTTATAAAATATTGTATCTTATCTATATGCTGGTTGTATAGAACACATGCATAAATGAAACCAATTTGTACAGCAGAAGCCTGAATATTTAATTTCCTTTACTATTTTATACTGTCATAACCAAATAAACAAACCACAAAATGACCGAGAACTTCAGAAGATTACGGTTGGCCTATAACAATCACCAAAGACTTTTATCAGTATCTGGTACAAATGTACTGACATGAAATATTGTGTACAATTTCCGCATATGTACCAAGCGCAGACACCTTATCTTATTATCAATTTCCTGTTTTTAGTCATGCCACACAATAAACTTTGAATGCTTTGAACACAGGAAATAAAACTTAACCACAACACCAACCGCAGACAACCCTTTCTATCTACCATGTAATTCAGCGACTGTTTTTCTGAACAGTCAGTATATCCGACAGAGACGAAACAAAACGTTCAACGGCCTGTCTATAATATTTTACTTTGTACAATGGCAGTACATGTATGAGGTATGTCGGATTTACAACCTAAATGTACTTTCTAAAACAGGTTCTTAAATTCAGATGTTTGTCACTCTGATTTAAGGTTATTTCTTGCAAAGGACACTGTTCGTGCATCACAGTCAAATAAATTCAGAATCTGATACGAGTTCCTTAGGTCATAGTGGCTGGAAAAGAAAGGCCAAGAACACAGGATTCTCCGTTGCAATTGCTGCATACTTAGGGATGTGTATATGTACGGCGTTTCAATATGCGTTACCTTATGCATTGTCAGACCTAAATGGATGGATGGATGACTTGCGATTTTACGTCCTTTTCAACAGTATTTCAGTCATATCAGGACGATGGGCTTGTGATAATGAAAGGCTGTGTGCAATGGAACCCCGTTTACGATGGAAAGAACTCCGCCTCCAGCGGGGCTCGAACCTGCGACCGCTAGATCAGTAGGCCAGCGCTTAACCCGCTGAGCTACCGGGGCTCCTGTCAGACCTAAACGCGAATTTTAAAATAACCTGATTATACGGAGAACATTGACGCGTACTTCGAAGTCGCATTAAGAAGCAAGCAGTACTCCAAAAGCTCTCCTTAGCTTCACAAAAATGAGCGAAACTTACTGGGTATTACGTTTCCTGTATTAAACATGCAACCATTCTTCTGCAAAAGTCCATACATCAATATAGTGATACAAAACAAATGAACGCACAAACTAACGTAAAACAGAAAGCAAAGTGGGCAGTTGTTACAAGTAAGGTGCCCACGATGCTAGAATCATAGAAAGGGCGGAAAGCTCCGTGGGTAGCAAGCTATACAGGTGACAGCAACGTGAGAATAACAATGATAAAAGGAGCCACATTATGAGTTTTCGCCTTGAGACGGACAGCGGCGTAACCTACTTGAGGACTTGCGGTTTCATCCAACTATACGCATGCAACCTCACTTACTTCTGGTGCAGCTCCAAAAGAAAGAAAGAAAGAGAGAGAGAAAGAAAGAAAAAAAACACAAGCAGGTCCCGGTTGTTCAAAGCATCGATAGCTTAATTCTTCTAGTATGCATAAAATCATGAGTTCTAATATTTATTGCTGAAAAAATGAGAAGAGCTTTTGCAGTGCAAAAGCTCCTCACATTTGTTCCGCAAAAATGAAAATGTTTTATGCATATGACGATTGCAATATTAACGTAAGGACAAGTAACGACATCGTTAGCTTTGACCAACTGGGCCCCGATGCTCGGTCTGCGTTGTCCTATTTCATCATTGAGCCTTCATAGATAAACACATAGGCTCATCAAATTGTGTGACCTGAAGCCAGAGCAGAAGGAAAACAAGAGCTTCGCAAGCGGCGCAAAATACGCCCTTTCTAATGTCATGAAGGAGTTACAGAATGAAAAAGATTGATGAGCAGGAAGACAAAAGCTGCAACAACTCTGTAAAATATGACTGCAATGATATTATAACATTTAACACATCAAATGCTGTTAGTATACCAAAAATCACTTACAATGTGAAGAGGCTCAGAAACTGAGAATGCCAGTCAAACAAGTGAGATAATTCATAATACATTCCCTTATCAATATACAAACCACCATACACTTTCGTTCAAGTATTTCGAACGGTTGAGGAGTTACAGAGTTAACGGGAAATTAATGCAAGGGCAGATAATTCAGGAAATAAGAAAGCCAGATTTGTAGTTCTCGCTTGAGATATATTACCCTATTATAATACACATTCCTTCAAATTTCATTAAAATATTTCAAACGGTTAAGGAGTTATGGAGAGAATGGGAATAGCCTTAAAAACTTATCAAAGGGAAGTTACTCAATGTTAAGAAATAGAGGGCAACCATTCTTACATGTGACACACCCTCTTGTGGTCATGCACATTGCCATACATATCATCCAGATAATCCAAATGCTTACCAAGTTATGGTATGCACAAGATTAGCATACACAAAAGTAGCCTAAAAATATAATCAAAGGTATGTTATTCCAAAACAAAGAAAGGGAGAGCAACCATTGTTATAAGCGACCTATTGTCAGACCTCATACACATCATTATGAAGTTTCATCAAGATATTCCAAGTGGTTATCTAGTTATGGCGCGCATAAGACTAGTCGGGAAAAATAATCAAAGGGGCATAACTTGGAAACTAAGAAAGAGGGAGCAACCATTATTACATGCGACACGTTGTCCCAACCGTATACATATTCCTACAAAATTTCATGAAGATATCCCAAACGGTTACTGTGACATATTACGTCCGGGTTTTTTCAAAACGGGCGTATAAAAAAATAGTTGGACCACAATAGACAGTGAATGGGGGCGACTGACTTTTCACTCCGAGCTTGTATACAGTAAATGGGGGCGACTGACTGTTCTCTTCGAACTTGATCCTGTTCATTAAACGATGTCACTGATGTTATTTTCCTTTACCGAAATAGCAACTGAATTTGATTGTTTCTGTGTCAAGTATTACAGGGGCTGCCTTAACGTAATAACAATTAATCATGTCAGTTGTTGTCTACTAGCGTATAATGATAAATTAATATTAAATCCAATTGGCAGCGGCAAGCAGTGTACGTTGACTCATATAAAACCGCTCCTAAAGAATTCTGTTCATTTTTGAAATCTGTCCCAAGTCGTGTGTATCCTCGAATGACCAGTTTCAGTGACCCTAACAGTATTATACGCACAGTGGCTATATTTCACATACAGGCAGGATTTCTGTAATGGATTATTTTAGTGAGGCATTCTAACTACAGTGGACTCGACAGTATCGGATCAAGTTCAATAAAACTCCCGTTTTGTTGTATGTGAAAACTAAAAGTATGTATGTTATGACACAAAACAATTGCAAAATATCCCTTCTATCTATGCATGTAAAAATATTTACGAAATTTGTTCCTTAAAGGGCAGATAACCTATGCAGACTTGCGGGAGGGTCCTGCGACAGTAACGAATCAGGTGCGACAGTATCGGATCATATGATATTATTTTATAGGAGAGTTTCTCCGAGGCATTCTGACAACCTTCTTAGCTTCAATAATTTTGCTACATAAACAGTTGGACCTATTAAACTCTCTGAGGAAACTTTTATGGCCTTTCAACGATATTTTTCATGTGGTCCTTCACCAGCAACGGTTTTGTCTGTTAAATAAAAGTTGAATGTATAGAAAACTACAAGCATGCCAAAAATTCTTAACTCAGTAATCCCCTGCGCCTCATAGCATGGAACTACTCAAACAGTAAAGATCATAAACTGCCTTTGCAAAGTGTAGACCCTGATAATACCGTGGTGTCTGATCACGATCAACAAATTTACGTCGATTTTCCGCCTTAACGATATTTCAGTGCAATCAGTGTATAAACACTACATGGTCATTCAACGAGTTCTCCGGCATTAATCTGAGTCTACACAGTGTACAGATGTCCATCCGATGAACGCCAGTCATTATTGGGTTCACATACATGCGAGCTGATCTCGAATGTTTAGCAGAAGCTTGGTTGTGCTACGCATAACCTTCATTATCATACGCTAGAATGTGGGGCTTGGGATGGGGGATATTTTACAAAAAGGATGTAGTCTTAGTTTTAAACTGATTTTCTTTGAAAAAAAGACACAGCAGCCACTCAGTTAGTTGATTTATGACTTGTTTTCAGCATCAGACCATACATCTAACATGCAGTTTCCAGCTGATGCCTGTATTTCAGTTCAAATTATATAATGATCCGTTACTGTCGCACATCGGTGCCTCACTTTTCAAGTCTTTAGTTTCATCAAATACTGGGATGTCACAAAAATAATGACTGCCTGCAATTTTAGGGATGCCAGGACACATTACAAAACAAAATCGGCTTCAATCGCCTAATGATAAAATAGTTTAAATAACCGAAATCTATCTTGGGGGTAACGAGCAACAGGCAAAATGCAAGCGCCGCTGAAGAGGGGCCAAGCTTTTCAACAACTCTGATTTGTTTCTCAGCCGCAGATTTCGATCGAAGTTTTCACCCTGCACTTTGCCATTGGTCGAACTTGATGACTGTAATATAATGGTAAAAAATATTTGCTTCATTTGTGAGAAAAATGGGTGCTAACATAAGAGTGATCCGATACTGTCGATGATCCGATACTGTCGAGTCCACTGTACTGACTGTTATCCAGTAAAAGATGAAAAAGTTGAAACACTGAATTTCGGAGGTCTTTATTCTCAAGGCCTATATTTCGCTTACGGTTATAAAGACGGACCAGTTTCAGTGACCTCCACTCATTTTCTAAACAAGTTGCAATATGAAGCTGGTTGCTGTTGCTCAAGATTGAAACTCATGAACTGAATATAAAAAAGTACTGAAGGCAATGGCTGTACGTGCTTATCAAGAAAAAGATGACTGCGTGAAAATTAAGAAATGCAGTGTCAAAATAAGGGGGTGGGATTACAAAACAAGCCAAAACTTGCATGCAAATACATTTTATCCAAATATTTTTGTAGTGTTTTATTTTGAAAATAATAGTAAACATATTTTCAACTAGTATTTAGTCCCTGGTCACTTAATTTCAACAATATGTAAAAAGAAACTTTGCAGACTGGTTGAAAAAGCAGTAGGGCTGTTCTAAGGACGGCAATTATTTCAATACCATAAGATCAGTGTTTAATGTTTGTCATGTATATCTTCAGTTCTATAAACAGAAATACAACATGCTAGTTAACAAAACCAAATAGAAAATAAATCAGAAATATTCCTCTGATGATGAATTTGATTGGAATTTAACAGTGTAAAAAAAGTAATAAGAAAAATGCATGAAAAATGGGGTTGTCATGAAAATCTGTATACTGTGAAGTTCTTCTAGGTAGAATGATGTTATTATCAAACCTACACAAAGGCAATAGAACTTAGTGTATATCTCTGCAAAAAAGAATTATTTGCTGCATCACTTTTTAAAAATATTGTCAAAATTTAAAAGGTCACTGAAACTGGTCAGTCACTGAAACAGGTCCACCTACGATAGTTCTCTTTTCTGCAATGTACACGGTTCTGTTATTACCTTGGAGAGTACCAAATGCCCTGACAGACTATCGCTGCGGAGACTGGATCGGGCCAAAAATGAGCTGGTTTGTAGCTTAATATTTCGAACCATTGCAGTAGCTGAGGACGAGGGTTTGGATCCAATAAAACTACTTCCGTTTAAGCGCCCCTATAACTAACCGTTCCGAGGCGGTACTTCAGTGTTACTTTATCTTATTATATGTCCGCTTGTCTGTGGTCTTATAACGAGCATCGCCAGCGGGCCTGAAGGGCCCGCTTGCCCGAAGGGCGAGCTCTTATGGTAGGACATTAGTCAAAAGAAAATGTATAGATGATGTTGCATATGTTGCTTCAGAAAACCATCGTTCGATTTCTCGACCGGAATTTACCTCCATATGGGGGCTGCCATTATGAATAAACAGGAAGTTTGGTCGATTTCATGGTTGCTATTCTCCGTAGACACAAAGACAAACACATTCTTATTCACAAAACCTGATATGTGTATGTAAATAATTTTAACGTTCAGCCGGATGTTGAAAAATAAGCCGTGATGCAATCGTAACACTTCGGTCAATTCCATAGGCGAGGATGTCCGATTGCTGCGACGTTGACGGGTTACCGTAAAAATAAAATCCTGCATTGACATAGAACAGAATAGAATATACGGCCGTTCATAAGGGCTACAGCGATGCTCGCCAATAGGCAGTGCCTATTTTCATATTAGCAATATGATCACCTGTATAGCTGCCCACTTTGCTTTTTTTGTTGGAACTTGAAATAGAAAATGGGTATGATGGTTGCACCAGTTTTCGAGGTATTAACGTTTATTCGCAACATAAAAACTGTGTGATAAACAAAGATCACAAACTGATAGTCTGTGTGCATATAAAAATATGTTTTAAGTAATAGGTAACTTACATTTCATGCCCGCATATCTCCACGTTTAAAAAATTGATCAAATTGAAACAGATGCTCAACTGAATCTGCTTTCCGAAACTGTCCCAATTTTCGGGGTCCGTTAAAGAACTCGCCTTTCAAAACACATAAGCTGCAGATGCTTCTGATAGCAACTGCCTTCGGGAGACCTGCAGCTCTTTAGCATGTAGAAGCGATCGTTGAATTATCAGAAAAAAGTTCATAATTGAATTAATCGCCGTGTCATGTTCGTCGGTACTTTCCATAAACTTTGCAGTGTTTCCAATATGGCCGCTTCCGCGGTCACCAACGAAGACGTCATGGATGACGTAAAAACTAACGTGCTGTCGCGCGTCAATTAGTGTATGATAAAACATGCTGATTCAACTTTCTATTTGCAGAAGTAATCGTCTGTAGACGTCCTCGGCAAAAGGAGAGGTATAATCTATTAGAATACCCCGAATTCTGTAGCACCCCGAAAACAGGTACATCGACCATACATAAGATGTTACTGTTACTTGTTCTAGTTGTCCATCTCGGAGCTGTGCGAGCGATGTTTTCAACTGGGGTAGCCGAATGACCTCCCTGGCTGTGAACGAGCTATTCATTCGGTTTAGCGCTCGTGTCTTTGGTTAACCGTTGTCAATTTATGTATCTGTATTTACGTCTTTCCCATGTGGAATCAGAGAGGGATATCAGATCCGATTGCACTAGTCCTGATCGTTGCCTATATTTTTACTTTACAGGTGAGACGAGCCTTTCAATCAAGATGGAACAAACCTGAAGCAACTGATAGCTCTTACAGGAGTTAACGGGTATTTTTGGAGGTCATTTATATGTTGATCATATGAGGAGCGCAAAGCGCGAGTGAAACATTCTTAAAAAAACAGTCAGTAATGTATATCTCAAAAAACCCTTCAGAGCTAAACAGCTTATTCTGCAGGCCGCAAATATCGCATCTCTAGAGGTCTCACTCAACCTTGTCTTTACAAAACCAAACGCGGCACCGTCAAGCGTGAAGGAAACGTGATCTAACATCATAAATAAAGTAGCGACGACGTCAGCACTTACCGCACGCGTGACTGAGCAGCGATTTGTTTTAGAATATCACCGTAATTTACCATTGCCTGTATGGGTGCATTGTGTCAGAATATGGTTTACCAGAGCCTTCGGTTAAGCACTCCCAACAGTCACGGATCCTCACCAGTAAAATCTGGCATTATTGTCGACGGCCGTACAGTTTTTTGTATCGCTGTTTGATTATAACATCAACAACCAACGCATTTAGGCTACTATCAAAAGTAAGATACCGTAATGACCTTATTTGCCCAAAGCTAACCAATCATTCCTTTTAAAAACTAAGTATTCGTATTCTGAATCAAGATGTATTATATTCATGACGGTATTTAGCCTATGCATCGGGGCCGCTGCCACTCAGCATCCATTTCAAAGTTTCTTGACTTTTTACCTGTTTTTTCTCCAACAACATTTTAATAGTTATAATAAGTATATAAATTAAATAGATTAAATTTATTTATGCGTCATGTGACCTCCAACAATGTGGCATTGGTGACAAGCAAGGTATCTGATCAGACTGCACATAAGTACAATCTGATTTTAGCCTTCGCTTGTCATATCAGCCATCTATGGAAGAGACTCAAGCCATGAAACAAACAGTGAGGTATCTGATTACCCTGTATTAATGAGAAAATTGCTCTAAATATCACACGACAAGATTGCCACATTGTTGGAAGTCAATGTCGTGTCTGTTATAATTTTTTACATTTTCAAGGATGTTATGCAACGAAAAAGAGCTGTTACGAAACGAAGAAAAGCCATAGTTATCAAACGACCTGGTCCTCAGGTCGTTGATAACTATGACTCTTTTTCGTTTCGTGACAGCTCGTTTTAGTCTTGTAACAGCCCTTGTATATGCATAGGTTACCAGGGGCGTTTTTGTGGATCCAACAACTGAATATTCTCTTGACTTTGGTATCGCTTGGAAATCGGGTGTTGCTCTTAAAGAAATGAAATAGCTCCTGGGAGAAAATCCTTTCCTTTAATAGAAGCTAAAATGAACAGGGAGATACAGATACTATTTCTGTGCATGGATTACCTTTCCTTCAATGACATAAATTACTCCAAAACAGAATAAGTAATGACTTCCGTAGTAAATAATTAATTTTAAAATTCCCTGACTTTGAAAGTCCATACCAAAATGATTGCCCAGACTTATCACAAAATTCCCTAACTTTTCCTTAGAGAGAGAGAGAGAAAGAGAGTCCATACCAAAATGATAGCCCAGACTAATCACGAAATTCCCTAACTTTTCCTGAGAAAGAGAGAGAGAGAGAGAGAGAGAGAGAGAGAGTCCATACCAAAATGATTGCCCAGACTATTCACACAATTTCCTAACTTTTCCTGAGAGAGAGAGAGAGAGAGAGAGAGAGAGAGAGAACCTAACTTTGGCATTACTGAACACTGGTGAGCAAATATTTTTGCGTCGCTGAACTAAATGGATGAATTTGGCAATGCTTTGTGTCGCTGTACTAAATGGAAGGATTTAGCAGCTTGGGCCCACTCACGAAGAAACTAGCTGGAGGCAAATACGAAATGCGCAAAAAGTCCTAATGTAAGGAAATATGCAGTCTGATCAGGGCATGAACAGCACATTCATCTTATATATGTATAGACTAGTGAACTGGTCATACTCTGAACAGAATGCATACTTGCACAGGCTATCATCGCGTCTGTCTTAAGACTGGTTTGTTCCAGAAGAAGGCTTAAAGGAGAATGTCAAATCCCAAAGGCATGTTTAGAAAAATATATTCATTAAGACAGTAAACACACAGGATTAATACAAATGAATGTTCGTTTCACTACGAAGTACATGTATTAACATTTTTATTGAAAATTGTTTACGTGCTGGTTAGCTCTGCCTTTTTTCTTACAAAAATGTTTGAAGCACCCTTTTATACTTTTATAGGTCGTTTCAAGTTTATACATGTTTTTTTTCTACAATTCAGCTGCGCAAACAGTATACAATGCTTTTTTTTATCACGTTTGAAAGACACAAGAACTGCATTCTACTGACAGATTCCGCCTATAGACTTAATCTAAAAGTTTATAAATCCAAATTTAGTACTTTAGCATACTTAGAAATCAAGTTCATTTAATCCGGGAGATAAATGAACTTACCAACGCGTAGGTGTTTACGTTGTATGGTTGTACCTCGTGATGGAAATTGAAAAACATTGCAAACCCCCAGTCTGAGATGGGCGACCAATACCCTTTCATATGCCGACCCCAGGAGTCAAACCCAGGCCACAACAGTGAAAAGCGAGAGATGCTTGTTCCGACCAGGCCCTTATCGAGGTGTAAATACACCACAGATATCACTTCGGGTAGTCTGGCTATATTTTTGGATGAAAGCTTACACTTTCAGGGGAAGCTACTGATGTTTTAATATTGGCTTCCCTTCCAAAACGAGGCTCAATTTTAAAGGAAAATCTACCTCCTCTAGGAGCAAATACTTTCCTTATAGAGCAGATCCTTCTTTGTTTTGTTTTCTTTTTGAAGGTGGGTGCAGAGGGGGCGGGTTCATAAAAGTCGCCTCCTTTATTGAATTGCAGAAAATGATAGAATGTACACTATAATTAGATACCCGTACACATAATTACATACTAGTTTCGGATAAGCTCTACTAACTTGCTGCTAAATGCATATTTGAAGACCAGGCTTGACAACGATGCTGTCTGCAATTGCTCGTGTATTGCATTTCATGCCTGTAAACAGACACTGTTAAATTTAAAAATATAGCAAAATGCATAAAGCCAGAGCAAACTTCTGATAATATATTAACATAGAGGGTTCTACCCCACTAGCCTCTGAAAACCTGTAACATACGACAGACGGTGGCCTTTTGCAATTACGTACATTCGCATGGACTCGAAACACTATATATCAAAGCAATGCCAATCGTTTGAGCACAGAAGGAATACAGACCAGTAAACGCTATCTTCAATCATAAATGGCTTGAATCGTGATGATTCATTGACGAGTTAGAGGGTTATCATGCGAACAGAACAACCAACTAAATGTTTTGTACCACTTCAGAAACTGAGGGTGAGGTTGGGCCTGTAAAATCGATTTAAGCCCCCCAGTAATTCATTACTGACCGTTCCAAGGCGGTAGTTCTGTTGTGGTTCTCTGTTGCCTGTTTTTGGCGTCAGAGTTTCTGTGATGTTTTACCTTATGTATGTTCTTATTATTTTTGGTTCGGTTTGGGTTGCTGAGTGGCCACCTTTTGGGAACAAGCTGCTCACTCGGTTGGCCATATGTTCTCTGTATCTTGATTATTTGTAATCTTAGTTGTTTCCACCTATGGTTTGAGGGCTGGATTTGGATTTTGATTGTTTCAGTTCCTGGTCTTTGCATACTTTTTACTTTCGTTTTTTTTAAAATAGTGATCAACAGTACATATTTTTTTGTGGATGCACGTTATATACTGTTATTTTTTTATGCAAACACGTATATTTGAAACTCACTACATTCCTGTAATGTGAAAATAGCGGTGCTGCTAAAACCTTTTTTCCTGATTGTTTCCTTATATAATTTTTTTTTTATAACTGTGGTAAGCCGATTGAATTTAAGTAGATTTTCGAAAGAACCGTCTTTGCATGTAACACTGTTGCCATGAGATTATATGCTACACTGGCCGAATTTCCTGTCTTTAGACATATGTAAAGTTTTCTATAAATCTGACGTTAACTAGAAAATGTGTTTATGAAACACTATGCCCCCAACCTTATGCTTGCCTCTAAAGACGGTTCATCCTATAATTTATATGTCAGAAAGGGGTATTAACCGGTTCATCTACATCTTAGTCTGTAACTATATGCCAAATATAAGGGACCTAGCTTAAGCAGTTCTTCGAATATTTTGTTCACAAGCTCGGCTTATTTTTCATGTGCATGCCACACATAAAATTTCAAGCTCCTATCTCGAACGGTTCTTGACCGTATGTAAGGTACTTTTGTATCATAGGCTTCAATGCACTAAGTCGAAAAAGGGGCTTAACTCGATCACAAATTAACAAAAAAAATTCAAAAGTTAATCAGGTCATCTACACCTGTGACAATGTCTTCCTGCAAAAAAATCATGATCCTAGCATCAGGGGCTCTCGGGATATTTTGTTAACAAGGTTCCATAGGCTTAAATGCACTAAGTTGAAAAAGGGGCATAACTCGGTAAAAAATTCACGATTTTTTTTCAAAAGTTAATCAGGTCATCTTACCTGGGACAATGTCTTCCTGCAAAAAGTCATGATCCTAGCATCAGGGGCTCTCGAGATATTTTGTTAACAAGGTTCCATAGGCTTAAATGCACTAAGTTGAAAAAGGGGCATAACTCGGTAAAAATTTCATGATTTTTTTTCAAAAGTTAATCAGGTCATCTACACCTTAGGCAATTCTTCCTGCAAAAAACCATGATCCTAGCATCAGGGGCTCTCGAGATATTTTGTTAACAAGGTTCCATAGGCTTAAATGCGCTAAGTTGAAAATGGGGCATAACTCGGTCAAAAATTCACGATTTTTTTTCAAAAGTTAATCAAGTCATTTACACCTTAGGCAATGTCTTCCTGCAAAAAATCATGATCCTAGCATCAGGGGTTCTCGAGATATTTTGCTAACAAGGTTCCATACACTTACAATGTACTAAGTTGAAAAAGGGGCATAACTTGGTAAAAAATGCACGATTTTTTTTCGGTTAATCAGGTCATCTACACCTTGGGCAATGTCTTCCTGCAAAAAATCATGATCATAGCATCAGGGGTTCTCGAAATATTTTGCTAACAAGGTTCCATAGGCTTACAATGCACTAAGTTGAAAAAGGGGCATAACTCGGTCAAAATTTCACGAGTTTTTTTCAAAAGTTAATCAGGTCATCTACTCCATAGGTAATGCCTTACTGCAAAAAATTATGATCCTAGCTTCAGGGGTTCTTGAGATATTTTGCTAACAAGGTTCCAATGCACAAAGTGGAAAAAGGGGCATAACTCTAGAAATACATGACCAGCGGAAAAAAGAAAAAATACGTGTCTGCTTATTTTTCATGTACATGCCACATATAAAATTTCAAGATCATAGCATTAGCGGTTCTTCAGTTTCCTAGCTGCTTAAAAGCGTTACGGATGGACAGACGGACAGACGGACGGACAGGCCCAAACCAATATGCCCCCTCAACTTCTCCGAAGTTGGGGGCATAAAAAACATTCTGGGCATGCGCAGTTCTCAAGAAGTGGCTCATAGGCTGAGTCATAGCACTTCGTATAAGAATGGCGCATTATATTTGCCATATTGGTATTGTCAATTCTGTATCTAAACCATCATATTGGTTAACAGGAATTGCTTTATCAAGCATCTGTGGTCATTCATACAATTTCCCAGACACTAGCACTTCTCTAATCGTGATAAAACGATTAAAAATAACTTGAGACTGATTGAGACCTTAGACAAAGCTAAGACATTAATTTCCTCTGAGACACAACGCTGATTAATCGTCTACCATTAAGGGATTTGTACATATCTTAAAAATTCTAACAAATACGTTCGCACTATCAAATTCTTTTAGATAATTATGCAATGGGAAAAGGTATGTCGTAGTTTAAACCATTCGTAAAGCTACACAACGTACCACTCCACTCCGTAAATGCATTATTTACCGTCAAATTGCAATAGCTGATAAAGTTTACTGTTAGTTTACAGTAATAGTTTACTGTTAGTTTACAGTAATAGTTTACTGTTAGTTTACAGTAATAGTTTACTGTTAGTTTACAGTAATACCAAACGAAGCCACAACCTCCTCCTCTTAGAAAAACTTAAAAAAGTTAAACTGACTATACAGTTAACGTTCATTTCTAAATTGCTGTGAAATTGTGTGTTAGATGAAATCATACAATGAAAAGAGATTTTCTGACGCTCTCGTGAATATCAAGATCTGTGCTGAACTAAACAAACTGTGAGTAATGCCACGAACACATCTCTCAAATACCATCCGATCTACAGTCTGGGAGCCTGCTTTTTAGACCGTATTTTTTCTTTTCTTGCTAAAGATACATCATGCTGTTTTCTTAAAGGGCTCTCCGGCTCTGTAGTTACACTGGCTACATCCGCCTGTTCAGGTCATATGTGGAAAAATCCTTAAATGAAACGTATTACGACTTTGTAGCAAAACGTCATCATATAATGAGGAAAATGAATTTCGCCTATGCCCAACTATCAAACAAATGACCATGATGGCCATTTTCTTGACTTTTGATTATTCAAAAAAATCTGTCAACACCCATTTTAACGTTACTGACATATTAAAAGTCGAATGTCAAACGCCTCTACCATAATAGAATCATAGCGTTTCGTTTTTCATACGAAAATACTGGAATGTGGCACAGTTCTCAACTAATCCATACTCGGCAATTACTGGTTCTCTCACCACTTATCAGCTCTTTGACTTTAAGTAGCTTCATGACAAACCTGTTTCAGGGATTTTGGAAGCCAAAACCACACTCCACCTATATTCAGTCTTCTCAAATCATTTCCCAATCTCGAGTTCAGCCTACAATGTCAGCTCTACTATCTAAGCGACCTGCACATGATTAGACCAGTCTGCGCATGCGCAGACGGTCATGTGCAGACGGTCTGGTCAGGTACAGTTCGCTATGCCTTTAGAAAGTTCTCATGACTAGGTAGCTACGTGACAAAATTAGCTGAAGATTCAACGTCCCAACTATTAAGGCACGTTTAACAAGCCATGGTACCAATTAAAGACTGCGAGGCGTGTGTAAGTGGATGGCAAGTTTTCTGATTGCAATAGTATAGTTACGTCGTGACATCAACTGTTACAGAGGACTGTGAACTAGCAGAACTAACCATGGCTGCATCAGCCCACAAAACGGCATTAACAGAAATCACAGACGGTATTTTGGACGCTCGAAAACAAGCGAAAACAATAATACAATTAGCACCCACAGGTAAAACAGGTAAAATGCTTGTCTTACGGTGGATCGAGCCACAGCTGAAAGAGATCATGCCGAAAACTCGCCATCGACGAGCTTTATGTTCGCACGAACAATGTATACATATTACCTTTATGATTTAAACAAATAATACTGCATAACAAAACAACACTCAGTACAAGGAAAATGGAGTATGAACGAGCTCTATACAGTTACTTTTACGTAATGGTTCAAATTATAGTCGGGTATCGCAGAACCATGATAGCAATAACAGTATGCAGCTCTGTCTTATAATCATATCAAGTCAGGAAATTTGAAGCTATCATTAAGCTGTAAAACTGTATTTTGGAAGGTTCTTAAGAGTCATTCTCTGTAAGCACCAAAATCAGGTGAAAATGACATGTCTCAGATTTTCGCGAAACTCAGTGTCTTTTTGCTTATGTCAAGTGATGAACAAAAATAAAATACTTACATTTTACAAGAGAACCATGTAAGTGCTGCTTACAAATACAGAAAATTTTCTTCATATTGCTATGGTCAAGCAATCAGTGACCTTGACTTCCACCTAGTAAGGCGTCTATTTCAAAACATCAAAAATCAGCAAATTTTTAAGACGTTTTACTAAAAAATGCGGCTATAGATTTTTTTCTTTCTCTTGGTGCAGAGAGTACAAAGCCTAGTTGTTGATATATCAAAAAATTGGAGATGGTATATTTTTTAAATTAAAAATATTTTTCTTTGAATTTAGTCACCGTCAGAGAAATCAGAAGAAACTTTCATAATTGAAATTCTGAGATAAAATACAATACCTTGAACATTTTCAAACAATATGAGCCAAAATACAAATTGATTCATGATTAACAACTAAAGAAAACTACATAGAGAGTTTTCACCCTCAAAAATACGTTAGTACTTTACAATTTGGGGTTAAATTACCCCACCCACTTTCTTTCAATGCAACGCCAAATTACAAGTTGCATTCTACAATGAATATATCTCAGTCTTTGCTGATTTTGAATGGTCTAGGGGGCTTCTACAAGCTCATTATTCCTGCCGTCTTTCTTTTTTTCATAATATTCCCACAGTGGTTGGTGGGTTGGGGGCGGGATGGGGTACATATTGTTTTTTTGGTGCGGATCCCATCAGCGTCTGTGTAGCCCTTGCCTGCACTCTATGTCCTGTAGGAATAAATGGATTATGACCATACTTGCATGCATACCTAATTGGGTAGGGGTAAAGAACTGACTAGACTTTGCTGACCTTGACCCTATTTTCAAGGTCACACAAGGTCAAAGAATGATGAAAAATGGCTTTTCTGCACCGTATCTCCTAAATGGATAAATTGATTTTTACCAGACTTGCACAAATATATCATTGTGAAATGGAAAAGAACTGGCTAGATTTTTCTGACCTTGACCTTATTTTCAAGGTCACTGAAGGTCACTGAGTGCTGGAAAAAATGGCTTGTCAGCACGATATCTTCTGAACTGAATGGATGGATGGATTTAAAGCAAATCTGCACAGATATATCACTCTGAAATGAAAATGAATTGATAAGATTTTGGTGAACTTGACCCTACTTCCAAGGTCACAGGAGGTCAGAAATGTTGAAAAATGGCTTGTCTGAACCATATCATCTGTATGAATGGATGGATTTTAACCAAACTTGCATAAACATTTCACTGGGAGATGGAAAAGAAATTGATAAGATTTTGGTAACCTTGACCTCATTTTCGAGGTCACAGGAGGTTGTAGCATGTTGAAATATGGCTTGTCTGCATGATAACTCCTAACGGGAATGATGAATTGCGACCAAACAGAGATAAGTTTATAATCGGGAGGTGGAAAAGTACTGATAAGATGGTGGTGACCTGGACCCAAATTTCAAAATTTACAAGATCTCCTAACTTTGCAATATTTAGGGAAAATGATACAGCTGAGAAAGGATAGGAGGGGGTTCATCTGTTTTTGTGAAAGAAACATTTCTAGTTTAATTTATTTATCACATAGTAACCATGGCAACCAATACTCTATCACTAGTCTGTTTTTGTTGGAAATGAATATTTAAAATGGATGGATGGATGACTTGCGATTTTGTGTCCTTTTCAACAGTATTTCAGTCATATCAGGACAATGGAACGTTGATAATGAAAGGCTGTGTACAATGGAACCCCGTTTACGGTAGGAAAAATTCTCACCTCAAGCGGGTTTCGAACCCGGTCCGCTACTTCAGTTGGCCAGCGCTTAACCCATTGAGCTACCGGGGCTCCTGGATATTTAAAAAACATTCAAATTTAGTTGAAAAGTGTTGATTGTGATTTTCTATCTATGTATACACTTTCTATTGGCCAAATAAGTCTCACCTTGGACAATAATTCGGTATATTTTAGTTGCTATGGATACAACCAGATGTTCCATCAAAACAGCAATTGACAATCTGAATGCATCTGGTAGCAAGCAAATAAAGGACATAAAATGAGCAGAAATACATTTAAATATTTCATAATGGAGAAGAAAATTTGCTTATATATTTATCATATTGATAAGCATATTTATGTCCCCCCACCATTGGGGGAGGGGAGTTGGGGAAGGAGGAAAGGGAAGGTGGGTATGTTGTTTTGGTGCAGATCCCGCATAAATGTATTTTCACCAAACTTGCAAAGATAATCTTTGGGTGGGGAAAAAGAGCTAATTAGATTTTGGTGACGTTGACCACATTTCAAGGTCATATGAGGTATCTGAATGGCTTGTTGGCGCCATATGTCCTGAGGGGGTGATACCTTGCACAAATATATCACAGGGCAGTGGAAAAGAACTGAAACAAGTAGCCCAAAGGGCAACACTTGCTCACCTGAGAGACATTGTAAATCTATAGGGATATTTAAGATGCTCAAGGGCAGCTAACTCCACAGTCAGTGGTCCAATCAGGCTGAAAATTAAACTCATCCAAAACATTATGTATGCCAGGCTCATTTAATATAAGCAAGTTTAAAAAGTATCCGATCAAGAGCACAATAGACAGAGCTGTCAAGGGCAGCTAACTTCGTAGTGGTTGGCCTGATCTGGCCAAAATTTGAACTTGTTTAAGATATTATGCATTTCCTCATTACCTGCAAGTTTGAAAAGGATCGGATCAGTAGAAACCAAGAAAAAGTGACGACATTGGTTTTTTGGATGCTCAGGGCAGGTACTCCATAGTCAGTGGTGGGATCTAGCCGAAATGCTAACTAATCCAAGCTTTTATGCATATCCTCATTACCTGCAAGTATGAAGAGGATCCCATGAAAAATGAAAATGTGATGACGTTGTTTTCTCCATTATAAGACTATGGGATTTTTTTCAAACGCTCAAGGGCAGCTAACTCCATAGTCTGTGCTCGAATCCGGCCAAATTTCGAACTCATCCAAGCTCTTATGTATGTCATCATTACCTGCAAGTATGATAAGGATCTAATCAAAACCTTGATTGCAGCACCCTGAAAGTCAACCTTGCTGGAGATATTGTCATGCCCTACATTTGTGTGAATTTATTTTAAAATCAGTTGAGAAATGTAGGTACTAGAGCGATGACAAAGTTTTTTCTAAAAAAAGCCACAGTGACCTTGACCTTGGGCACAGCATCCTGAAAGTCAAACTTGCTTGAGATATTGTCATACCCTACATTTGTGTGAAGTTATTTCAAAATCCATGGAGAAATGAATGTGCTAGGGCGATGACAAAGTTTTTCTTAAAATAGCCACAGTGACCTTGACCTTGGGCACAGCACCCAGAAAGTCGAACTTGCTCGAGATATTGTCATGCCCTACATTTGTGTGAATTTATTTTAAAATCCATTGAGATATGTAGGTGCTAGAACGCTGACAAAGTTTTTCTTAAAATAGCCACAGTGACCTTGACCTTGGGCACAGCACCCTGGAAGTCAAACTTGTTTGAGATATTGTCATGCCCTACATTTGTGTGAAGTTGATTTAAAATCCGTTGAGAAATGTAGGCGCTACAGCGATGACCAAGTTTTTCTAAAAATAGCCACAGTGACCTTGACTATGGGTGCAGCACCCTGAAAGTCAAACTTGCTCGAGATATTGTCATGCCCTACATTTGTGTGAAGTTATTTTAAAATCTGCTGAGAAATGTAGGTGCTAGAGCGCTGACAAAGTTTTTCTAAAAATAGCCACAGTGACCTTGACCTTGGGCACAGCATCCTGAAAGTCGAACTTGCTCGAGATATTGTCATGCCCTACATTTGTGTAAAGTTATTTTAAAATCCGTTGAGAAATGTAGGCAA
Organism: Ctena decussata; assembly: GCA_963989385.1. NCBI lineage: Eukaryota > Metazoa > Mollusca > Bivalvia > Lucinida > Lucinidae > Ctena > Ctena decussata. Next base: position 123,452,518 of record OZ022498.1, read on the forward strand.
TAGAGTGATGACAAAGTTAATTCTAAAAATAGCCACAGTGACCTTGACCTTGGGCACAGCATCCTGAAAGTCGAACATGCTTGAGACATTGTCATACCCTACATTTGTGTGAAGTTATTTCAAAATCCATGGAGAAATGAAGGTGCTAGGGCGATGACAAAGTTTTTCTTAAAATAGCCACAGTGACCTTGACCTTGGGCACAGCACCCAGAAAGTCGAACTTGCTCAAGATATTGTCATGCCCTACATTTGAGTGAATTTATTTTAAAATCCATTGAGAAATGTAGGTGCTAGAGCGCTGACAAAGTTTTTCTAAAAAATAGCCACAGTGACCATGACCTTGGGCACAGCATCCTGGAAGTCAAACTTGTTTGAGATATTGTCATGCCCTACATTTGTGTGAAGTTGATTTAAAATCCGTTGAGAAATGTAGGCGCTACAGCGATGACCAAGTTTTTCTAAAAATAGCCACAGTGACCTTGACTATGGGTGCAGCACCCTGAAAGTCAAACTTGCTCGAGATATTGTCATGCCCTACATTTGTGTGAAGTTATTTTAAAATCTGCTGAGAAATGTAGGTGCTAGAGCGCTGACAAAGTTTTTCTAAAAATAGCCACAGTGACCTTGACCTTGGGCGCAGCATCCTGAAAGTCGAACTGGTTCGAGATATTGTCATGCCCTACATTTGTGTGAAGTTATTTTAAAATCTGCTGAGAAATGTAGGTGCTAGAGCGCTGACAAAGTTTTTCTAAAAATAGCCACAGTGACCTTGACCTTGGGCGCAGCATCCTGAAAGTCGAACTTGCTCGAGATATTGTCATGCCCTACATTTGTGTAAAGTTATTTTAAAATCCGTTTAGAAATGTAGGCAATAGAGTGATGACAAAGTTTTTCTAAAAATATGTGATGATGTTGTTTTCTCCATTATAACACTATGGGATTTTTTTCAAACGCTCAAGGGCAGCTAACTCCGTAGTCTGTACTCGAATCCGGCCAAATTTCGAACTCATCCAAGCTCTTATCCATGTTATCATTACCTGCAAGTATGATAAGGATCTAAGCAATAACAGATGAGAAAACGTGATGACGCCATTTTCCCCATTATAACCCTATGGGAGTTTTTTCAAACGCTCAAGGGCAGCTAACTCCGTAGTCTGTGCTCGAATCCGGCAAAATTTCGATCTCATCCAAGCTCTTGTGTATGTCATCATTACCTGCAAGTATGATAAGGATCTACTCAAAAACAGTCGAGAAAACGTGATGACGCCATTTTCCCCATTATAACCCTATGGGGGCTATCTGTTGCCATGGAAACCAGAGTTCTGAGCTGATCGGCACCAAAACCTAATGCAGCCTTTCACCCACCCAAATGATGCTTCAGACAAAATTTGATTGTGATCGGCCCACTGGTCTCTGAGATATTTATGTTTGAAAGTGTTGACGCACCCACGGACCCACGGACCCACGGACGGACGACGGCTCGACTCCCATCCTATAAGCTCACCTCTGAGCCTTCGGCTCAGGTGAGCTAAAAAGTTGGTGACCTTGAAAATATTTTCAGGTCACAGGAGGTCAAAAACAGTGAAAATGGTTTGTATGCACCATATCTTCTGAAGGGATTTATGAATATTGATCAAACTTGCACAGGTATATTATAAGGAGGTGGGGAAACACTGTTAGACTTTGGTGACATTGACCTTATATTCAAGGTCACATGAGGACTTACAGTGTTAAAATGGCTTACTTGCACCATATCTCCGAAATGAACAGATCGAGTGTGACCAAACTTGCACAGACACACCATTGGAACATGGGAAAAAATTAATTAGATGGTTTTCCAGGGACAACTTCTTGAGCCCACTGTTTGCTTTAGTGACCTATAAGTATGTCAAGACTAACTGCTTCATTTTTTACTTATTAGAAAGAATCCAAACAATATCATGATACAGCATATTTTTTTTTCTTATGAAGGAAAACAAGTGGAACTATGGCCATGACAAGCACACATTATGACAATTTTATTATTTGACCTTGAAGTGTGACCTTGACCTTGGACCAACCTGAACAAACATTTCTACTCGTCAAGGAGAACAATTGTGCCAAATTATTTTGAAATTCATGCATAGCTGTATAAATTATATGGCCCGGACAAGCTCAGTTTATGACATTTTTTATCATTTGACCTTCAAATGTGACCTTGACCTTAGACAAACTTTAATAAATTCCACATGCCACGTCTACTCATCAAGGAGAACAATTGTGCCAAACTGTTTTGAAATTCATCCATAAATGTAGAAGTAATGGCCAGGACAAGCCCAACTTATGACTATTTTTATCATTTGACCTTCAAGTGTAACCTTGACCTTGGATATACCTGCAGATATTTCAAATGGTACTTAAAATCATCAAGGAAAACAACTGTGCCGGTTTTTTTTTTGTTTTTTTTAATCCATGCATAAATGTAGCATTTATGGCCCGGACAAGCTCAATTTATGACAATTTTTATTATTTGACCTTCGAATGTGACCTTGATCTTAGCCCTACCTGACCAAATGTTCCAAATGGAACTTTTACTCATAAACGAGAACAATTGTGCCAAATTATTTTGAAATCCATCTATAAATGTAGAAGTAATGGCTCGGACAAACTCAATATATTACCATTTTACCATTTGACCTTTAAGTGTGACCTTGACCTTGGACCTACCTGAACGAATGTTTCAAATGACACTTCTGCTCATCAAGGAGAACAGCTGTACACAATTATTTTGAAATTTATCCATAAATATAGAAGTTTTAAAGGTCCCAGGAAGTCATAGAAAGCTGCTAAATGGATTGTTTGACCTTTATTCTGTTTTGAAGGTCAAAGATGGTCTTAAAATGTTTAAAAAATGACTTATCTATAGCCTATATTACGAAGCATTTGTTGGAATTATGCTAAACTAGCCCTAAATTATCATTCGGAGATGATCCATAACTGATTATTAGGGCCCCGCCAGACGAAGTAATTTGTAATTTTGTAATTTTTTTTGGTACGGTAATCGTGTCCACTCCATAACTCTGAAACTCTTTGTGATATTTTCATGAAACTTGGTACAAATGTAAAACAGCATCAGACAATATGCGGAGAGAAAGAACCACAACTCCACCTACATTGTTTACTGAAATGTGCCCCTTTGTAATTTTTTGGTACGGAAATCATGTCCCCTCCATAACTTTGAAACTGTTTGAGATATTTTCAGTATATCCCTGTGTAATTTCAGAACGGAAATCGTGTCTGCTCCATAACTCTAAACCCGTTTTAGATATTTTCACAAAACTTAGTACGAAAGTAAAACATCATCAGGAGATTTGCAGACAATAAAAACCATAACTCTACCTATGTTTTTTTTACTGAATGATGCCCCTTTGTTATTTTCAGTACGGAAATCTTGTCCGCTCTATAACTTTAAAACTCTCAAAGATATTTTCATGAAACTATGTACAAATACAAAACATTTTTAGACGATGTACAGAGAATAAGAACCACAACTCCATCTACTTTTGTACTGAATTATTTCCCTTTGTAATTTAAAGTATAGAAATTTTTGTCTGCTATTCAGCTTTTAAACCGTCAAAGATATTTTCTTGGAATTTTGTACAAATATGAAGCATTATCAGATGATGTGAAGAGAATTAAAACTGTAACTTCATCTACATTTTCTACAGAATTATGCCCTTTTGTAATTTTCAGTATAGAAATCATTCCACGCTCTGACTTTAAAACTGTAGAAGATATTTTCTTATAAATTGATACAAATGTAAAGCATCATCAAACAATTTGTGGAGAAAAAGAACCATAACTGCACCTTCATTTATGTTAGGCAGAATTATATCCCTTTGTAATTTTGGGTATTGAGACCTTGTCCAATCTATAACTTTAAAGCCTTTGAAGATATTTTCACAAAACTTGGTACAAATATAAAGCATCATCAGAATATCTGACGGTGTGCAGAGTGCAAGAATAGTAACTCCAGTTTCCTTCTTTACAGAGTGGTTGCCTCTGTTTTAATCAGTCATAATTTTGTTTTTTGCCCGTATCTTAATTACTCTACCAGAGGCTTAATTCCAAACAACATAAAGTCAAACAACATGGTAACAGAAAGCTGTTAATGTATTTTCTGGTCGGGGACATACGACTAAAATTCCAACAGCAGTCTCATAAAGGCAGGGCCCTGTTAGTTACCATGTTTCTGGTTAGGCTTTAGTGACTTTGACCCTATTTTTAAGGGTCATTTGTTGATTTGTCCTGAAAAACGAAGATGTATCTTGAACCAGTAGATTCATTTTTACCAAACTTGCAAAGATCAACCTTTTAGGCAAGACAAAGACTTACAACTTGGTGACCTTGATGCCATTTTCAAGGTCACAGGACTATTTTGTCGAACCCGCTTGCCGTAAGCGAGACAGTCGACAAAACTTCAGTTTGGTGTATGTACATGCATATATGCATGCGTGCCTCATCAAGAACTTTTACAAAAACAAAGGACAATAGACAAGAAAGCTTATGCAGACCAGACATGTGATGAGCAACTTTAAAACAAGTGTACCAGGTGCTATTTTATCATCAAAACTCAGAGTATGTAACTTATGAATTTGTTGTATAACTAAATGAGGTGGGTGGGGTAACTCACCCCCTAGATATACAGATTAAACATATTAAGGAATGAAAAAATATAAACATTGTATGTGTGGTTTATTTCTTCTCCAATGCATGTCTCTATTTATGCTCAGTTGCTGTTCTTTCTCTACATTGTACTACATACACTCAGATTGACTGATTTCTTTGTGGAAGGAATGAGTGGTTTTTGTCATAGCAACTATAAAAATACTGATTTATCGTATATTATTTAACAAAATCAACACTTAGAATGCGTATGCATATGTACAAAGTAAATAACTAGGAATACATTTCATCAGCATTGAAACGATTTTCTGTAAATATCCGTGTAAATGAACACTGACCCATAATAGAATAACAGTTACCATGGTTACCAAATGATAAACAATGTAAAAACAAAGACAGCAAACATGTGGTGATCTTTTAAAAATGTTTCAATTTACTCACAATTATGGAAGCTTGAGATATATTATCCATGGCATGTAACTTTTGCATTCATTTTATATTCAGTGGAAGTGGGTGGGGTAATTGCACCCCAAATTGTAAATTTTAAGCATACTTCTGAATGAGAAAAGTATTTATGTAACTTCCCTCCAGTGTATTCAATGTATTTATTTGTATTTATGCTCATATTTGCTTAACATTCTCCAGATATTATCTCTTATAACAGATTTTCTGCTATCACAGTTTCTTCTGATTTTCCTGACGGTGACTTAATTCAAAGAAAATTATTTTCAATTTAAAAAATATACCATCTCCAATTTTTTGATATATTAAGAGCTAGGTGTTATACTCTCTGTACCAAGAGAATGAAAAAAATCTATAGCCGCATTTTCTAACAAAGTGCTTTCAAAATTGGCCAATTTTTGATATTTTTAAAGAGATGCTTTACTAGATAGAAGTCAAGGTCACCAACTTCTTGACCATAGCAATATAAAGAAAAAAATTTCTATCCGTACACAGCACTTACATGGGTCTCTTAAAAGACATGAAAGTCAATAACATTTGTTGAGAAATACTATCAATACAACTGGTGTCAAATCTGGCATTTTTTAAATGAAAAATCACCAAATTAGGCCAAAAAGCAGAAAATCCTCGTTGCCATGGAAACGGATAGTTTGATTGGAGAAAAAATTGTGTTTTTGTTCATCACTTGACATAAGCAAAACAGACACTAATTTTCATCAAAATCTGAGATATGTCATTTTCACCCCCTATTGCAATTTTTTGGTGCTTACAGAGAATGACTCTTAATATCTTAGGCGACTAAAACAGTTAAAGAAAAACGTCGTAAGAAACCTTTGGCGTCAGGAGGTTTATTCCATAAAACCATCTGTGTTTTACGAATATTATATCTGAAACGGGTTTTTTTTCTAAACCGGAACATGTGCAGGTAGATTGCACTTCAAAAACAGTGCCAGAAGAGAGCCCAAATTTTGTAAAAAGGTATGAAAAATTAAGGGCGCAACCGAATGTACGTGTACTATCAAGTAAACACAGTGTAAACGCATTTAGAAACCTATGACCTATGTCTATTTGCAGTGGATAATGTATGTAAATTCGACAAGAGGAAGGGAAGTGACTAAAGACCCATCTACAACTGTGGAACATGATGGAGCTATATATTCCCGTGACGTCTTGTTAAGTAACAAAAATATTGATTATATGTTTGCTCAGGAAAAAGAAGCGAATAGTAGGAGGTGGAAAACCACTGCTAAAACAGAAGCATTGATTGTGATATTGTACTTAAATTAGCAGTATATAATTTTATCTTCAGTCATTTTCTTCAAATACTGTTATAATTATAATCTGGTAGACCTACTTTACACCTCAGCTGGAGTCTGCCGGTCACGTTGATAATTTTTTGGAATACCATATATGCACTTTCGTTACATCTTTCAACATAATTGCAACTGGATGCTAACAAGTACACGGTTCTATTTGTGATCATGTTGAAAGTGACTAGATCCAAGAAAGTGCTTTCATATTATCCACGTGGGTAGTTTTGAATGACAGATATGTACAAATTCCATTTGTATGACAGAATGTCAGAAACATATAGAATTACTTTAATAAGACAATATGATAAAAGTTTATTCCATCTATTGCGCCCCCAGAACTAAGTAAAGCATTATTAAGAGGTCAATCTCTTGTCATGTGAAACTGAAACCGTCTGACGGGCTCGCCTTCAAATTAGCGGCGTCGCGTAAAAAAGCATCTAACTGCATTTGCCAACAGGGAAACTCTGATCAGGTCGCTCATTCTAGCAGCCCAACCAGAGTATTCCTAGTTCGCATGCACATTCTTATGCAAATCCAGGGACATCTGTGTGACGCAGTGCAGATGACTTAAGATTACTTTGCACGTTTCACATGTCAATCTGATCTGAATATAGACTACGCATATGGCTCAAAGTCCCGTTTCAAGCTTCGCCACTCAAATGATTAATAGACTATTGATTTATTGAATGCTTATACGTGTTGGTTGTCGAGCTCCAGACTAATATTTGTGACAAAATAGGACTCGTGTCATGCAAATCTTCCTGTACACTTCCGAAGGATATACTACAAACAATGTCAGTGCAGTGCAAGGGCGTAGCTACGTATACGGCAAATACGCAAGTGCGTATTGAAATTTTGTCAAAATTGACAAAATTTCAAAACGCACCTGCATATTTGCATGCTGAAATTTTATAAATTAGACATGATTCCAATACCAATTACCAAAGTGGCTGAAATACTAGCCTTCCTTTCAAGAAGTTGAGCATAAAACATGGTTGTGCGTATCATGAAATTGCCCCTAGTTACGCACCTGCAGTGGAACAACATACACATAGATAAAAATCATAATTGAGTTCAAAAACATTCGACTTTCATAGCATGGAAATATTTTTTTTCAACTTTAAGCTCGTAGGTAAATACTGATTTGCATATTGGAAAGTTCTCTTTTTTACACAGAAAGTTTCCTAATAAAACCGGTTCCAGTTTGCTCCGGCATAGGACATAATAACTGGAAATGTTCAGTTGTAGCAGTCTTTTGGTGTGTCCAGTTGTCGACATGACTGAAATGTTAGTAACGATATCCAAGAAAGGCCATTCAAAAAGCACAGCCAACCTCAAGATACCCAAAACAAAGTATAGCAACGCGAATGAGACGTATCGGAACGAAAGACTGAACTTGAGCCGCGACACGAAAAAACAAACAAAGTGACATGTGCGACCAGAGAAAACGCAGATCACCCTGGGTATCCGCCTGTCTGATCAGAGTCTTCTCTGTCACCTTGGAGCTAGCTTAGACCGTTCGCTACCCAGGCTGACCTGAGTCTTCGCTGGGCGCACATGTCACTTTGTTGGTTTTGTCGTGCCGCAGCTCAAAATGAATCAAAATTTGAAATTTTGTCCCGCTACTACACAGAGGCTAAATGACCGGTCAAGTATAACGCTATTTCTATAACTTACATCGATCTGTCTTTTAATACATGTACTTCTTAAGAAACTGTCGTAAAACTATAAAGCTGTGGGTGGACAAGTAACTGAAATGAGAATGCCATAAGGAAAAGGACATTATGGCAATTGCAGCTCTGATCAGGCTGCGCATCTGTGCCGTCTAATAGAGTCTTTTCTGTTTTCCCTGTTCTGAAAAATCTGCATGGAGTTTAAAGTGTAAAATAAGAGACACTTACAAGTTTTATAAATGGCAAGTCAAAGTATTCGCTGATAGGAAATGTCCTTTGACATAATAACTCTGGGCACAGCCATAATATTAGAACAAGGAAGGAGAAGGATTATCAAAAGAAGGTACCGTAACGGTTCTAAATATCGGGAAACCTACCAGTGCTCGAGGTTATATCTCAAACTCAAAATAAAGCACACTGATTGGCTGCTTCCGAGCACATGCTTTTTCAAGTTTTATAACCTCGAATCCAGACCAAAAGTGCAGAGCACTCCTTCGAGGAACAGTTTTAGCAGGATCTGCACTCTTAGGCACATCTTATAAGACAAGGAGTCTCTGCAACATTCGAAGGGGTAAAGTACGTAACATTAACTGTCTCATTATAGAAAGAAATACGTCAAATAGCAACACAAACAAAACAACTGACATAACGTCGAAATGACTGAGAAGGACGTAAATATGGATCAATCGACTTACAATTATGCCATCTAGGATGACAATATCGTACTGTTTTTTTATAATCGTTATAAAGAATTATGATGTTTTACTGTAAAAAGATAGCAGAACTCATTTATTTCGAGATTCAATATCTATTTGCACAAAAACACATTTTTCACATTTTAATTCTAAAAATCAGAAGAGAGCTAAGCCGACCTTAAACTGATAAATTGACTGATTACATTGGTTTGGATTTCAACGGGCTTTGAGAAAATACAACTGTCTATCTCCAGTCGTCTTTCGTGTAAGACGTGCATGTATCAGAGTTAAATACAAGCAACCGACATCATGGATTTATTATAAAGGCAGCAGACCTTTTGTCACATCGAACACCAATTAAAGACCAACTCTATAACGCCAAAAATTTAATGGCATCTACGCTACACCTACCGTCTCCTTAAATTGACAAAGTCAGTGGTTAAAACAATGATGAAGATACCAGGAAAAGTCAGAACGACAAAGTATAAACCAGCCCATGGCACCGAAAGGTGGAAGGAGAAGGAGAAACAGAAACGGCAAAACAGAACGAAATAAATAGTCAGTGGAACTGTCATAGAAGAAATTTCTTGGGACAGTGAATAGTTAGACAACAGAAGGGGGGGGGGGTTAAACTGGTCTATGCATATGTATCCTTAAGCAGCTCGAAGTAAATATTCAGTTTGCGAAGAGGACTTTTAACTCTTCAGTGCAACATCATAGACTAGTAAAATACAACTAGGATGTACCGATGTTGACTGTTTATATTTTCAGGAGCAGCAACTACATATTTGTTTGCAGCCCTTCTTAATTGGGGTCGACTCTTAAAGGGAAGAATGTGCTCCCTCACTGAGAAACAAAGTCTTCCCTTCAAGAGTAGATCCCTATTTTGGAATGGCTTCTTCGTCCAGGGACAAAAAAAGTCACAGAAGTTGTTTCCCTTTGAGAAAATGACATAAAACATGGGGGCGAATCCCTACAACTTACTGTAAAATTTGAAGCCAGAATTAAAGGAATCCATTGGTTGGACAAGGGTAAGAGGTCATTTACTCAATTTGTTATTCTGAAGGCTATCAGCTGATGCTGGTCTTGTGATGTATGCAAGAGTCGTATCGGGTTAACATTCATTGTTACTACAAACACGAGGAAGTCGCAAAAAAACAACAAAGTAGAAAACAGCTTACATTTCTAAAACAACAACCCCTGTTTGAGATATTCCCCCTAAACTATTTATAAGCTCATCATTTCTAATTCAATGCGTTTCATGTCAGTCGGGTCATAATTATCCGTATATATTGCACATGCCAAACGACCACCATGTACATTTGCATAAAATGGTCAAGACATGCGCAATCATTTCAAACAATAAAGGGACCTTACTGTGAATCCCAAAAGCGAATGCGTATGTTCCACTGAGCAGGCTTTACAGTCAGCAAAGTCGACACATGTCGTGGACAACACGCTTTTCTATTACCATTCTTTAGTTTGCAAAGAAATGAACTTTCATTCTATCTTATCTGCAACTTTTTTCTCATAATTCATTAACTTAATACTCTAGTGGCAATTAAACTGACATATTTTGACAAATTGATAGGATGAGTACTAATTTCTGTCAGCAGTACGTGGTAATAACGTCTTAAAGTCTTGTAAACCATTAGCCAGGTGATGATGCAGAGTGTTACTATCTCCTTTATCAAGGTAATTCTTGATTAGTTCCACTAATAACCATGTAATTGTCAAACTGTCTATCACTAGAATATCTGAGTTCATGTAGAGTTCAGGGCCCAGTTAACAAGACGTTATTTTTTTTTCAAATATAGTGTACGCAAAAACACAGCCTTTTTGACAAAAAATGTGAGGAAGTTTTGCATTGCAAAACCTTCTCACAATTTTTCAGCCAAAAATATTACCACAATTGTTTTTGTGAGCACTGTAAGATTTAGCATGCTTAAGCTAACGATGCTTTGAACAACTAAGCCAAGTTTTACTTCTTTTGGATTAAAATGCAAAAATCTCGTTGAAATCCTATTCTACAAGCTTGATTATTTTTTTTAAATTCCCCACATAATGATGATAAGACCTTAATACCAACAGTATGCCCCACTTCTTCCATTTGGAGAGGACACAGACGGAATCACTGCCAGGAGGTGCTAGTTAAAGGTTTGTCCCCTTTGGCTTCCTGGGTCACACAGTTGAAAACATTATTTATTGGGTTCTTGTAATAATATGTGGCTATTTTTGCACCAAAGACTCTCTAAAAGAAGTATGCTTTTCTTTTATAATTAAAGTAAAAGGAAGCTTATTTTCAAGTGTTGAAATGAGTTACAATAGTTGTATGCTAAAACGATACTATTTACGTAAAGTGAGTTATTTCTATAACAAGACTGTAGAGTTTGAGATTGCAGCTTGATTAATGAACAACATAGTCTGTCGTCAGAATAACTGCATGCACTAACCCAAATTTCCCAAGAAATTCTCCCTTCAGTGTGTAACACAGAACACTGCTACACTAATAGTCGCAGAAACAAGTGAGCTGCGACATGACAAAACCAACAATGTGGTTGTGCACCCAGCGCAGACTCAGATCAGCCTGGGCATCCGCCCAGATTGATCAGACTCTTCATCAAGTGCTCAAAGGGTAGCCAATGGTCTAAGCTAACTCCATGCGGACAGCGAAAACCGATCAGCGAAGACTGATCAGACTGATCGGATGCCCAGGCTGATCTGAGTCTGCACTTGGCGCACAGCCACATTGTTGGTTTTGTCGTGTCGCGGCTCACATTAGCTTTACATTCAGAAAACAAGAAAAGTTCATCAGCTGGTTGTTTTGACACTCACACATAATCAAAGCTGGCATCTGTCCTTTTAAGAGTACCCAGGTGGGGAATAAAAGAAAATTGAATCAGTAAACAAGTAAAATGAATAGTTCTTGTAGATTGTGGGGTTATCAAAAGTTCAAATAATCACATGATGCTTTAAAGTAGAAATTTTCAAACTTCCATTGCTTTGTGGAGGATAAATTTTCAGCCCGCTTACAGCATGTTTGATTATGTACGTCGTAGAGCCTGAAGAATGATGCCAACTGCTACACCTGTGGTTATACATGTATACGCTTCGCCAATAGCTTAGCATAATTAAAAGTAACTGTAACAAGTTTACTAGAAGTTATAAGTATTTAATTCGAACTTCTAACTTTAAATGAAAGCAAATGCATTCTGACATTATCATCAATGAATAAGCATTGTGAAAAATCCAACTTTAAACTGATTTTGAGTTACAAGTGCGCAAAGCAAGCAAAGACATACGTAAATGTCCAAAAATGCATATTTTGAAGAGCATAAAAGTCGTTGTAACGTAACAGACTTGTCAGTTACACCAGTTTAACAGTTTGTAACCCTAAAAGTTTTTTGGGCGAATACCAAGTTACTTCTTTTATAAACATTAACAAGGGCTTCGCAAGCGGCGCATAATACGCCCGTTTCAGTGTCATGAAGGAGTTACAGAATGAACAAGATTGTTTATAGAAGGATGGACAGGCAGACAAAACAGGGGAAACAACTCTGTAATTAATGACTGCAATGTTATCAAAACAACACATCAAATACTATTAGTACACCAAAAATCAGGTTCCAAGGTGAAGCAGCTCAAAAGATGTGAAACGCCAAAGTCAAACAAGGGAGATAATTCATAAACTCTTAGTCGCAATACTTTCCCTTGACAATATACACATCACCATAGTTTTGTTAAAATATTTCCAACGGTTAAGGAGATACAGAGTAAAACGGAAATGGATGCAAGGGCAGATAATTCAGGAAGTAAGCCAGAGTTGTGGTTCATGCGCATGATACATTACCCCATTATTATACACATTCCTACAAAGTTTCATTGAAATATTTCAAAGGGTTAATGGAGTTATGGGGGAATGGGTTAGCCAAAAAAACTAATCAAAGGGAGGTTACTCCAAAATTAAGTAAGGGGGAACAACCATTCTTATATGTGACACACCGTCTTGTGATCATGCACATTGCTATAAAGTTTCATCAAGATATACCAAATGGTTCCTTAGTGATTGGATGCACAAGATTAGTATACACAAAAATACCCTAAAAATCTAATCAAAGGGATGCAACTCCAAAACGAAGAAGGGGAGAGCAACCATTGTTATACGTGACACATCATCACACCCTCATACATATTGCTATGAAGTTTCATAAAGATATCCCAAACGGTTATCTAGCTATGGCGCGCACAAGACTAGTAGGGTAAAAAATAATCAAAGGGGCATAACTTTGAAACTAAGAAAGGGGGAGCAACCATTACTATACGCAACACTTTGCCCCATCCTAATATATATGCCTACAAAATTTCATGAAGATATCTCAAACGGTTCCTGAGATATGGTCCGCACAAGAATGTTGACGGACGGACAGACGGACGGACGGACGGACGGACAGCGCCATGCCATAATACGTCCGTTTTTTCAAAACGGGCGTATAAAAAACGACATAATTTTCTCTCAGAATTACACAATTTCAGACATTTACTTCTGTGCTCGTTTTTGTGCATTAATAATCTTATAATAAAAATAATAACAACGACAATAATGATAATATTATTATTATTAATAAAGAAAAAAGACATAAAATGGCGAAATAAAACATGGAGGTGTACACACAATTAAATATATATTTAATATGAAAAAGCCTTTGACGAAATTCCGGGATTACAGTAGTTCGAAGAAGGTTTTATACAAAAACAAAATCTCACAACTATTAATACAGCTGGTTCTGATAAACCTTCTATAACACAATTCGCATGTCTGACCATCCAATGCACGCCATATGAAATCCATCAATACTTTATTGGAGATCTCTCCAAGTGATGAATTTATTCTGACAAATTTGTATGCATGTGTGATTATCTGTGATGAACGTCGATAATGATAGTCTACAGTATTCCATGCCGATTTCTGCCTTAATGGCAAATGTGGTGAAATACGGTTTCCCTCAATACCCCGTCGTTGGCTTCATATCCACATGCTTTATCTCGACATTAACGAGAGTATGCGATACTATCGCATACTCTCGTTGATATCGAGATAGAGCATGGTGTGATGCAGATGACTAAATAAACATGCTACACAATATAATATCAACTAGAAATGTTTTTCAGAGAAAAACTGATGTCCCCCCACCCGCCCATTTCCCATCCCCTCTAGTAAATAGTAAAATATCTAGGCAAGTTTGGAGAAAATCCATCCACTGGTTCTAAAGATATCCTACATAGATGACTATGACCTTGAAAATGAGGTCAAGGTCACCAAAATCAACTCTCTTAAACTTGTCCGAATGATGTATCCACGCACTTTTGGTGAATTTCCATCCATTGGTTTAAGAGATATCACTGGCACAAGGAATTGTCATCTATGTCCTACAGTGACCTTGATTATGAGGTCAAGGTCACCAAAATCTAATCAGCTCTTAAACATGTCCCAATGATGTATCCATGCAAGTTTGTTGAAATTCCATCCATTGGTTCAGGAGATATAGTGGGTACAAGAAATTGTCATCTAAGTTCTCCAGTGACCTTGAATATGAGGTCAAGGTCACCAAAATCTGATCAGCTCTTAAACTTGTCGCAACGATGTATCCATGCCAGTTTGGTGAAATTCCAAACATTGGTTCAAGAGATATAGTGGGTACAAGAAAATGCCACGTAAGTCCTCCAGTGATCATGATATTAAGGTCAAGGTCACCAAAACCAAATCAGCTATTAAACTTGTCCAAATAATGTATCCATGCAAGTATGGTGAAATTCCATTCATTGGGTCAGGAGATATAGTGGGTACAAGAAACTGACATCTAAGTCTTCCAGTGACCTTGAAAATGAGGTCAAGGTCACCAAAATCTGACCACCTCATAAACTTGTCCCAATGATGTATCCATGCCAGTTTGGTGAAATTCCATCCATTAGTTCAAGAGATATCACTGGTACAAGAAATTGTCATGTAAGTCCTCCAGTGACCTTGAAAATGAGGGCAAGGTCACCAAAACCTAATCACCTCTTAAACCTGTCCCAATGATGTATCCATGCCAGTTTGGTGAAATTCCATCCATTGGTTCAGGAGATATAGTGGGTACAAGAAATTGTCATCTAAGTCCTCCAGTGACCTTGAAAATGAGGTCAAGGTCACCAAAATCTAATCAGCTCTTAAACTTGTCCCAATAATGTATCCATGCAAGTTTGGTGAAATTCCATCTATTGGTTCAAGAGATATCGCGCACGCAAGAAATCTGTCACGCCGACGCTGACGCCGACGCCGATGCCCGGGATCTGCACTGAAAACAATATGTCCCCCCTCACCTTTGGTGGGGGGACATAATTTAGTAACACGTGAAAATACATTAGTTCTCAAGTAGATGCGAGTACCTGAGTGTTTGCAAACGAAGCTACTTCAACATACTCATTTGAATCTGTCCTCCGTTCCAAAACAGAAACCATTAACGCGGATCGCGCTTTTTATATGTCCAGCAGTGTCGTCAAATGCTGAGCTGTCCGTTTTGCTGCCTATTTTGTCTAAATGGTTTTAAATTGAAAATTGATAAAATAGATCTTTTATATATATTGTTATATATTTTGTATAGCTTTTTCAATCTTTCAAAACGAAATATGTGGATGGATGGAAAGAATGGCGGTGTATACCTCACGTTGTCCTTTTGCTTAACATTTGGTATGTTGAAACCAACACACTAGCCCTGCCTAGGTACATAACCTATCAAGTTTGGTTAAAATATCTCATAAACTTAGAATAAATACTTAACTTTCCAAGCTCTCTCGAGATCTTCAAACTGGGCTCGAGGTAAAATAAAATATCAGATCCACTCTGAGGCTAGTCCGAGTGATACAGTTATGCATTTTTTGTTGAAAGTCAAACTCAGTCAATAGGGTCAAGAGATGTTAATATTCAGTCTTGCGAACTTCAAAATACTGCCAAGGGTTCAAACTCTTGAGACTATCCCACTGATATAGCCAAGGCAAGTTACTCGGGTCGACGTTAAGTATGAACAGATGGATATCAAGTCCTCCTGTGAACTTGTAAAGAGGGTCAAGGTCACCAAGACCTAATGAACTCTTGAGACAATCCCACTAATATATCCATGCGAGTTTGGTGGAAATTCATCTACCGGTTCAGGGCAGAAATTGATTTAAAGTTAGTGTCGACATCAAGTGTAGACACGTTAAGTCATTCTGTGACCTTAAAATAAGGTAAATGTGGTTTTGCCGTTTTCTATCATTGTGTTATATGAAAAGAAAAGAACGCTAACGTGTTTATTTACTATGCCATCATGCAGTTTCACATTATTCATAATTCACACAAATGAGTTCTCTTCAACAAAGAGCAAGTGTTGGTTTACAGACTAATTGATTAAACCAATGCTCCCGTGGGACAAAAAATTAACAGAAAACTTTCCTGCTCTTGTACAAAATGCAAGAAACAGAAATAGCAACATTATCTTATTACTTTTAATTTCATCTTTCAAGAAGATTTAGAGAATAAACTGGCATATAACGTTCAGCTTTGACATGCTTATTGAATTAATGGGTATCAGTTTATAAAGGAGGCGTAAAAATGTGAAAGCATTTAGGTACATCGGGCTGTTATTCAGTATTGTTTGGCATTACTGCATCGAGCGTTTCCTCCTTTACGCCAATGGTGTAAAAAAGCTGATGTGTTGACACGTTAATCAATCGGATTACCTTGACTGAAAACATTTAAAATGTAAAGGTTTCCCATAGCCTAATAGCCGTAGGGGCGGTGGGGGTTAGAGACCCACTGTATCTTGAGCACAGCTGATGAAAGGCGGAGCCCATCTCTCTCCTTTCGCTGCCTTATCCTTCCTTAATTCGAAAAAGATACCCATTTACTGATGGGTGGACAGAGAGAGTTTTCCAGTCGTCGGATGGCGACGGTGAGCCGCGAACTCACGACCTTCCGGCGACTTTCTGCACAATAACCGAGCCACTCTAACCACTCGGCCACCGCGCCTCAAACAATACGGACTGGCAGCCCAATGTACCTAAATGCTTTCACATTTTTACGCCTTTTTTATAGACTGATACCCTATTAATTCAATAAGCATGTCTAAAACATTTACTTCCATACAAAAATACAACAAGATTTCCGTCGAGCAATATACGACATTTGGGGTTCATAGTTGCAAAGGAAACAATAACAGATTAGAACTTTCTCAGTAACTGAAATCTTAATAGAAGTACAGGCTCTCCAAGTATAGCTTGTTTCGTTTTTTTGTATGTATTTCATACGCTTTGTCTACGTTTTAGAACGTTGTACTTTTACGTATTTGTACGTATTCAATACATTTTGTATACGTTTTACACCTTTTGACTACATCTTACTAAGTGTACGCAACGTATATCAAAATGACAGCTATAAAATGAAAATTCCAACTAAAACGTAGCTGAGCCACGTATAAAGCCATATGTAAGACTTTCTTCTCACAACGTTTTACTACATATACATGTATTGCCGTTTTGCTAAAAACTGGCAAAAAAATAATAATATTCTATCCAAGTATCCACAGTAACAATGTATTATAGCGCAAATTTCTTTGTTTTCCCTTAACGTTTGAATGGTTGTTAAAAATGAGAAATAACTGCAACATCGAGGTATTGAGTACGAGCACTCTACTAGAAAATTACTTTGTTAAGAACGGAAATCAAAACAACAAATATCTCGTTTAATATTAAAAAAAAGTAAGTCGTTTCAACTAGCTATTTGGTATTTAATTTCCGTTCTAATTTTCTTGTTTCAATTCCTATTCTATAACGCCGTTGTTGTTTTTAAAATATATATATATTACGTCGTTTGGTTTAAACTTTATTTCTTTCGTATAACAAACACACATTCAATGGACATTATGAAATAAATACATATATTATACAAAAGGGATCCAGAAGGAAGTCAAGAGACTTATTTGAATCTGTATCCCTCAATTAAGTCGTTTAAAAGCTATATTTGTTGTTTTGATTTCCATTCCATTTTTCTTGTTTCAATTCCTATTCTGATAAATATCGGAAAGGAAGGTAGATAATATTTCGTTTAAACGACAGATTTGTCTTAGTTTCTTTTCTGTTTTTTTTTTTTTGTTGTTTTGTTTTTTAGATTTGTCTTAATTTCTTTTCTGTTTTTTTTCCTGATTTAATTATATCTCTCCCTCCCATCATTTCCGGGCGAGACAATTTGTTTTTGTCCCACAGTTGTCTGTCTGTCTGTTTGTGTGTCACAAATTGAATATCTAGTTTTTTTCTGGTTTTAATGTTTTAAAGATTTACACCCACAATATTTCTATTGAATTTCAAATTTCTCACAAAACATTATATTCTGGGCATGATAATGATTACTATTAAAAGTACATTTATCTGCCAAATTTATGATTTGTGATAGTCACTGAAAAAAGGAGAATTTAAGGAAATACACAAAAAGAGCGGCAATAGCGGGTCACCATTCCCGCCAAAACTGAAGACTTGATACGCCCAGCAATCATAGTTAATCAGGTTAAAGTTATATCAGGAATAATTTTAAGCCCTTTCTTTACTCAACTGTAGACAGTTATTGGCTGAAAACAACTCACGTGCACAGATTAGAGGTTAATGCTATTGTTAAGTTATTTACTCCACCAATCATAAAATTCAAAACATGCTTGCAGAAACGCCTGTGGGAGTCAATCAATTTATGACGACAAAATATTCGTGAATATTCAAGAACGGTACGCATTGATATATCGTCTCTGCCTCCGTAACAAAGATGTTTTAGCTGAAGATTTTTTAACACATCTTAATTATGTTGCATACAACTAACCAGCTTCATAATTTTGTGATTATTTCGTTATGAAATACGAGGGAGTATACCTTTAATTTCCATTCTTTTTATACTGTATAAACGACAATATGTCGTTGAAACGACATAATAAGTCGTTTAAAACAGATATTAATTGCTTTGATTTCCGTTCTAATTTTCCTGTTTCAATTTCTATTTAGATGAATATCGGAAAGAAATGTTCATTTCGGGGTTCCGTAGGTTTCTTTATGCAGATAACATTTAAGTATTAACAGTTTTCGTTTCGCCTGCTACTAGCAGAAACTTCGTACCTGTATATATATTACTTTTCCGGCTGCATCCACATATTGCCGTCGGCGGCGTATACTTTGCGTTTTCTGGTATTAGTTGTTTTTGGGACAATGCGCAAACAGGCGAGAAAAAGCATGCTTATGATTTCCTTCCTAATGTATTATTGGGAAGAGATATAATTTTACGGTTTCCTCACTCAAAACCAGCTGTGCAGAGACACATATTTGTTATGTTGTTGAAGAAATAACTTTAGTACAAAATTATCAGCGACTTGTTGCAAATTATAAAAGTATTAACTTCCCTTTATAAATACCAAAAGAGGGCCCGTGAGGAGGGCCCGTGAGGAAACTATCTTATTATTATTTTTTATTCTAACACAGTGCGCCTATAGAAGCAATGGAAAACTTCCGTGTTTTATTCTGCAACAATTCACTGTTGCGAAGCGCGTGAGTCTAATTGCTGACGTCACTGGCAGTACTGACGTAATTTTGTGACGGTTTGAGACGTTAGACGGTGTAACGTCTCTTTTCCTTTCTAAAATCGCTATAAAAACGTTCATCTATCTTAGATACAGTTTAAAATATTGGCGGGAGCATGAATGCGCTGGCAGGAAGGTTGGGAGAGTTTGAATGCAAAGAATACTTTAATATCATTTAACCAAGTAAAACTCGGATTATAACGTAACTATTCAGCAAATCACGAAGCATTTACTTTTTATTACTATGGCAGTAACAATTACCCATTTTCTCATTGTTTTACGCTAAATATATATGTGTTTTATTTAGTCAATCCCACTGGTAGCCCCCAAAACAAAGGAGAAAGCGAAGGCTATCCAAATACATTAACTTCTTGAAGTAAAACACTTTCCGAACTGCACAAGGTTTTAATTAAAGAAGCAGCTATTAAAGAAGGTCAGAAATAATGGAAAGCTTATTCAAATATGGATCAGAGGCAGTGCTACAGACGTCGGTCCATTGTTTCTGCCACGTCTCATGTTTAAGAAATAAGACTACATTAGGCTAAACACATATACGTATTTGCAACTGAATAAAAATACAAAACGTTCGACAGTTTTAACCATTTAATTGAAACGCTGAAAACAGCCTGACTGTCTAATGGCAGCAAATTGTCTTGTCATTTTCCTTAATAAGTGCGCTCAGGAAAACAAGAATTTTCACCAAAGTGTCTCCTAGCTAAATGTCATCTTCCGTACAACTGTGGCACCAGATCCACAGGGAATTATTCCATAAACTTTTAATAGCCTCGTTAATTGTACAGACGCACCTACATTATATCTTGCTAGCATCGAAATCAGAAGAAAATGTCAGGGTAACCAATAGTCGGCGCTATTTTCCTATTGCTACGAGTCACGCTTTTATCAGTCTATCTAAGTTAACATAAGGATAACATAAGTTAAGTTTCTCATGGTTCAAAAAGTATGAATGTTCTCGACATCTGGCTTAAAGAAAATAGAAACAAGATGGCCAATGGGTAAAAATGTCAAACGCAATACTATGGCCATAATTCTAACAAACCTGATACTTTGAAACTGTCAAAATGTGAGAGGCATTGGTTACAGGTCAAAGTGACCTTGCCCTCTATTGCTAAAAACTGTTCTTGAACGCATTTATTTGACTATATACATTTGCACCAACATTTTCTGCAAGTTCAATGAACTCTTATATTTAACCACTGCCCCATATAAAAGCACCAGAAGGCAAATTTGACAACGCCATAAAATGTCAAGGTCAACGCAAGGGCATCATTTGAACAATCTTCGGCCATAATCTTAAAAACTTTTCATGAAATCTTATATTCTAGAATTTTCGCATATTCGAATGTGCCGTAAAAAAGGCCATAGTCAATCCAAGGTCATCATTTGAACAATCTTAGTAGTACTCGAGTACCCAATGCTACATACCAAGTTTCAAGGCCATCAGTCGATTGGTTCCGAGGATGGAAGATTTTAAAGGGTTGTACCATACAAGGGCATGGCGGCCATGTTGGTTATGTGACCTGGAACTTTTGAACAATTTCCATTACTTGATCAGCCCATTGAGGCTCTACATGAAATTTAATTGTAATTGGCCCACTGACTTTTCAGAATCTGTCGTCAAAAAGATATGAGACGCTTGGATTACAGGTAAAAGAATGACATTGACATTTTGTACTTATAAATCTTCATGTTCACTTTTAGGCAACTGGGTATACCAATTTTAAAGGCAAACTCTTCAAACCTTTCCATGAAATACTATGTTTTAGCATTTTCCTATATCTAACCGTGCCATAAAAAGGCTAAAGGTCAACCAAGGTAATCATTTAAACAAACTTGACAGCTAACTTAATGTTTAAATCCACTGCAGAAGCAGAGGCCGAGGTTTTGGCCCAGTAAAACATGTTTAAGCGCCCCCCCCCTCCCCCGTGATTTACTGCTGAAGGCGGTACTTCTGTTGTGGTTCTTCACCTATTTGTGTCTTAATCAATTCGTTTATGGTCTGCTAGCTATGTAGCCACCTGTATAGCTGCCCACTTTGCTTTCCGTTATGTTTTATGATAAAAACACAGAAAAGAGTTAAAAATAAATGTTAAATGTTTTGCGTAGAGTTTGTTTAGTCTGTTGTGTGGTAAGGTACATCTGGTTTTGTTGCGATGAAACATTGTGGAAACTAAGGGCGAGGTTTGGGTCCAGTAAAACTAATTTAAGCCCCCAGTAATCTTTCGCTCACTGTTCCAAGGCGGTACGTCTGTTGCGTGCGGTTCCTTGATGTTATATTGTGCTGAGTCCGCTTGTCTATGGTCTCTGGCGGTTCGGTCACCTTTATTGCTGCCCAATCTGTCTTCTGTTTTGTTTTGTTTTGTAATTGAAATAAAAAATAAGTAAAAATAGATGTTGATGCTGTTATTGGCGTAGCTGAATGATCATCTGTTTGGGAAAGAGCTGCTCATTCGAATTACTGTGCGTGTCTTTCGTAAACTTGTGTCAATTTCTGTGTGTATGTGCTTCTTTCCCTATTGGTTTTGAGAGCGGAATGTGGGAGTTGATTGTATTAATTCCTGATCATTGCCTATCTTTTTACTTTGATAATATTCGAGTACTCAAGTGAGTGAGTGAGTGAACTCGGGTTTAACGTCCCGCCAACAACGAGGTCATATGGAGACGGGACCTCGGTTTAAAGTCTCATCCGAAAGACCGGAGAAGCGGGGGATCGAACCTGCGACCCCTGGATTAGTAGTCTGGAGTGTTATCCACTACGCTACAGCCGCTCCTCGAGTACTCAAAGCTTCATACCAAGTTTCAAGGCCATTGGTCAAGTGGTTCTGGAGAAGACTTTTGAAGGTTTTCACTACATATATACATAGCGACCATGTTGGTCATATGACTTGGACAGTTTGAATAAATTTTTGTTCCCCCGGTTGTCATGTCAAAACCGGTTTAAGCTACCCCATCCCTACCCCGTCCCGGCGTTTTTACCGACCGTTCGAAGGCGCTGCTTCACTCTTACTTGTTCATTTTTATTGTTTTTTTTTTTTGTTTGTTTTGTTTTTGGTTGTTGTTGTTGTTTATTTCCTCTGCTATCTTTAAATGTCGGACAATTAACTAAATATGTAAGAAAACTCCACTGAAATAAAACTGAACTGAAAATAGCAACACAATCAAATTATTTTTGATTTCGTCTTTTAGGAGAATCAGCAAGTGACATGATATCTATCTCTCAGAATTGACATGATTATTGAATTATCGAGATAACGTTTTGTAAAACTTAACAGAAGAATTCGATAAAAAAATACTATGAAATACTGTTTTACAGACCATTCATGCATTTCTGAAACAGAAAAAAAATTTTTGTATGGTTTTGTAACTTGAAATAATAATAAAAACAAAACCAGAAACAGAATTTGAATGGGTTGAATTCGTTCGCATTTCTGAGGGCATGTTAACGCAGCACGTATTAGGTTATTGTTTTCGTACAAATTGCAGCAGAAACTTTTAAAATTTATCGAATTTAATTTCTGGTAAGTTTCATAAAAATCAGTTGAAAATTGCAATAGGGAGTTCCTATCGTAAATTATAAGTCGACGGACAAGACTCTAATCAGATTGCGCGGAGGATCTTTTCCCTTAATGCCGCTCAGTTAAAGGTCATCGTCGTGCTAGACGGACAATGGATTTATCTCAATTGTTCGTGATTAATAGCAAAGTGTAAATCATATTTCCCAGACAAGTGGATCCAAAACAAATTAAGAAGAAAAAGCATCCCTGGCAGAAGACATATGTTTTGACCATCTAAGTGGGACATATATTGTCTGGAGCACGTTATGTGGCGAGTAAATTTAAGTTTTATCATTGTTTTGCCTAGACAACTGTCATGTATTTATTTGTAAAACATAAAATATTTCAGTACCTCCTATAACACACAGATGCAGCTTTTAAGGTGGTGATTTGTGGTATATACAAAAATCTGAATAAAACTATAAAAAATTATCGTATCTCCCTGAAAATTAGCAGATTTCTTATTTTTGTTGTTTTCTACAGTTTGAAATAAAAATATAGGGACACGCTGTTTAAAAAGTGTTTTCATATGGAAAGGTCAAAGAGTAATTTTCTGCGCAGAAATCTGAAAAAAAAACTGTTCTTGAAAATGTACTTAGCTCTGAAAATACTTTGATGAGTTAAAAAAGCGTCCTAGCAATTATTTGTTCCAACTCTTTCTCAAATTATAAGGTAAACCAAATGAAAACAGTAGCTTTTTCTCAAATTTCTGACCATGATATAGTGCATGTATACTTATTGCATTCATGAAATACAGGTAGGTCAGTTATACCTATATCATACTCACTGTATAAATAATACATTACAATGACCATTACAGGTGTGTTATTGAAATTATTCAACCTTGAAAATAGACTCTACAGTGTATTTTAGACAAATATTTGAACACAAGCCACGCCCTTTTTTATCCGCGCAGCCTGATAGCGTGCAAAAAATAGAAAAAATAATTGCTAGGACGCTCTTTATAATGCATTAACTTATGTTCAGACCTAGTTACATTTTCAATAATGATGGTCATTTTTTAGATTTATTCGCACAAAATAACCCTTCGATCTTTTCTTATATAAACCCTTTTAAACATCAACAAGTCCTACATTTTGGGATTCTGAATTGTGAGAAACAACATAAAGAAGGCATCTACTAAGTTTCGGGAAGTTCTGTTGTATTTTCAGCATTTTATGCAGATTTTTGTTTTTTCCCCAAATCAGTAATAATCACCACCTTATCTATGCTTATATTGATATCATATAGCAGACTAGCTTTTTTACCATATACTTCAAATGCTTCACCAGTGTACACTCACCCACGGTATGTACAACATTCAAGCACCCACTGCCCAGTATCTGGGTGCCCTTTACCAAATGTTATGGAGAGTTACTATGTGCATTTTGTGCTCAGGTGAGCTAAAATCTTGAAGGCAGAGGCCTCGGTAAAGAGATATGGTGTTTGAAGTGAAGTGAAGGAAACGGATGATGCGGAGAAAAAAATATGCAATATGATAAATAGAAAACGATATCCGTTATTTCGTCGTTTCTAGTCTCATCATTTATAGTAACTTATTTACGACTGTCCCTGGTAGAATTATGTTAACATTGTCCATCACAGAAAATTTTACACTGTCCAACACAGCAAAAATATGAATCTATAACATACGAGGGGTGTTCGAAAAGTTTTGCAAATGACGTAATTTCTCGGTAACCACCATACAGGCAGAACTTCTGATTGCAAAAACACATAAAGCTGTATTATGCAAAGAGAATTCTGCAAACAAGGTGCATTTTTTAAAAAAGAACGCATTTTTAACTTCTTTGAAAAGGGTATACCCTAAAGACACTGCAGAATTTTACTTTAGTAGGCCGTAATTGACATATCAGCAGCCTTTGATATCTTTTTATCTTTGTTAGTTAAAGACAATGCCCAGACAATGTTGTTCTGTAAATATCGCGGAAATAAGTTTTAATCTGGCTTCCGTACAGGGCCGTGAATATGGATTATCCATACTTTATGCTATAGCAATTTCTCCATTTCTACTAAAATTTGATGATTTTGTAATGAAAACAAGTGTACTAGCATTCAAAATATTGTCGGCAAGAGCATTTACATGGGTCAACGAAAACCTGTCAACAAATTCAAATTAATGCCAAAAATGAAGCCTCTGCAACTTTCAAAAATGACGCTAACGTAAAATTCAATAACGTCATAAGAACTGCGCATTGCTTTGCAAGGAAAAAATCGATAACAGTTGCCGCACTTCTAACTTTTGTATGGATATTATAGGCAACGATGTACAAGCAAATGACAAAGATTAATTCGGTATTTACAAGGATATTTGACTTGAATGCCTAACACTGAAAAGATTTTACATATAAAATTAGCCCAGTGGTATGACTGGGACCTATTAAAATGCGTTGTAACTCAATAAAGAAAAGTGTCTTTGTATAGTGTTTGGTATCATTGTAAAGACAAAATGCAGTGCTTTCAGTACATGCATAGCAGTTGTACCCAGCATGCTCCTAGCCAAAGTCATAAGGCCATTTGCAAAACTTTTCGAACGCCCCTCGTATTCTGTTTATTTATTCTCCACATAAAAGTCATTTTTCCAATTACAAATCTATTGGCAAAAGACGATAAAGCAAGTAAAATAATCAGCAACCTTTTAAACTCTCCGTCGCATAGGTCATTTCATCATATCCATATTTTTAAACTGTTTGTGATTAAAATCTAATGGTCACACAGACTTATTAGTCAGCCTCCGTAGATACTAAGGTTGGTCTGAGTCTTTGTGTTTTAAATTAAGGCTTCGAAACCATTTTGGGTAGAATGACTCAATGAAGAACTAAGCATATAATACAACAATCTGTATTTACTTGTTTTAGACCACCCACGCGGACAAATGAAGCACACAATACATTGAGCGTTAACTTCCCCAAGTAAATCCCATTTAACCACAATTTTAGCACTCCTGATCACGTGACCAGTTATATTGCATTATTATTTAGAACTCTGAGAATGAGACACTAAAACAATCGAATTGTGTTGCTATTTCTGTGAGTTACAATGCATTAATATCAATAACTACATTTTGCTGTCTCCGTCGGCAATATAAGTATCACTTTAGCTGCAGGTCAGAAGCCTATAACTTGACGGGAAAACATTCTTATCCATTGTGAACCACTTCTGTGCAAAATAATGCCATTACATACAGCAATGTTTTGTACGCTCATTACATTTAGCATAGCTCAGAGAGGTGCCGTGGTCGAGTGGTTAGAGTGACTTGGTTATGGTGCAGAAGGTCGCGGGTTCGAACCCGGGTTGGCCAGCTGGCGACTGCAAACGCTTACTGTCCACTCAGCAGTAAATGGGTACATTTTGAAATTAGGAAAGGATAAGGCATCGAAAGGAAAGGGATGTGCTCCATTTTTCATAAGCTGTGCAAGTGTGGCTCGGAGTGGGATATCGGTTGCCTTCCAGAACCTTCCCATCGCTTATTTCATGTTTCAAACTTTTGGCGTGTAGCAACAATGACTAAGTTAAAAACAGAAATGCGTATTTGTCGCATAAAATTTGATAAATATACATTTATATTAAAACGAGTAATTATTTTCTAAGATTTAATGATCTCTTTACGCCTACAGAACGTTCGCTTGCCACTGCCGCTTTTCCAGATTATTAAAAACAAAAAGATAAAAGTTAAAGTCTGCGAAGTAAGACAAATGAAGATATGTATGAATGTGTTTACACCTAACTTGAAGACTGACAAAGCATTTTATCCAACATTTTGCGTTACCAACGGACGGAGAGCAATGGAACGCTTTCGTTTTACTTAATTCAAACATGACCGTATTAGCCTAATTAAATTCACAGCCGGAGTGGTGTCTGTTTTTTCTCGTGCTTAGTCACGTCCAGCCAAAATGGTCTACTTATTTATTTTTTTCTCACAAAGATATACCTGTGGTCAGCCTAACCGAGCACTTTACTTAACCCATTGGACTTGTACATCTTCATTAATTGGATGAGTCATTTCTGGTTTTAGGGGCTTTTGGTGAATGTTTTCATTTTTATTGTAATCTTCAAAGACATTCCTCCCTTATAGAGTTCTTCTCCCTAGAGAAGAGTGAAGAACTCTTTAAGCACACAGCTTCCGTTCTAATCCCATAGCTTGTACTGATACGTTATTTGTACATGTATGTATATATGTATGTCAATGGAAAAGCGAAATAAATATGTTTAAACCAAAGACATTCCTCTGCCCAAACAGTTAGACCCTGATCAGACGCCGCATTCAAATGCTTAAGGAACGTCATTACTAAACCCCTAATTTTGTTGCTCTTTGACACGAACAGTGGAAACACACATGATTACATTGTACATTTACCTTATAGAACGACCAATCATAAAATTCGCTATATATGCGTCATAACTAAGTGATAAAGCATGGAAAGGTCATTTCCACTAGTGTCAAGCAGTAGAAACCGTCTGATGGTTTCTTCTTCATAAAGGTAATAGAACATGGACAGTTTGACGGTTAATATGTGTTGGCTGTCGAACCCCAGACTAATATCTGTGGCAAACTGAGCCAGTATAATTACATGTTTTGTTGACTGCATTTCTTTCGAATAAATTTGGAACAGAAATTATATCATTTCACGGCAGTGTGAATGCTGAATGAAAGCGGCCTAAACACTATAGTAAGATGCTAAAAACTTCAGAAAGGTCAGTCAAAACAGGTTAGTTCGGACAGTCATCCGTATTTCTTCGGTTATAACACGGAGGATTCTCCCTTCCAAAACAATCCCAAACAGCTAGATCCGTCTTTAAGACGGATCTACATTTTTGGGGGCTTGTTTTGGAAGGGAAAGTCCCATTTGTAGCAGAATTTATAAGACTGATATAGATATCTGAGGTCCCCAAACAGAGGAAAATCCCTGTTTTATAACAAACAGGATACTAGTTTCGTCTATTTAAGCCTCACCAGTGACCTTAAGAACTGATCTTACATTGACAGAAAGGTGAAAATGGTGTATGCAAATTGGGAAGAATATCTAAATATTTATGAAAATCTTTTGAAAGACTTATGGACTTATGGAGGGAGCAAGTACGTTCTTAAGGTCGGAATCTTTTTTATTTATTTTCTTTTATTTTATTTTCGTGATCATCAGAAAGGATCGATCGGATTACGGATTTCTGGTGGAGTTCCAAATAAAACTTCTGAGATATTCCAAAAGCAAACTGGCCTCCCAACTCATCAGCGAGACATACGAATATAACACAATGATAAGCTGAACCTTGTTTGGCACGACCATTTGAAAATAACTGCCTACCTTCTACAATAATAAAGGTGTATGTTTTTTACAATTTGGTGCAAAATAGGTGACACATGATTTGACTAAAACTATTTGGAATTACGCATACCTCGTTTCATATCAATGAAATAAGACAATTTCGATTTACGGACAGTGCTTCCCTTACCCAACACTTTAATTGCGCATTTATTGTCGAGAACAAATCGATTTTTTTAGATAATTTTCCCGGAAGAGTACTCGTATACATCAAAGAATTAAAAGAGGTACGAAGAAGAAACCTTAAAATCGCAACAGCGAATATAATTATGATGAAATAGTTTAATCAAGGGACATTATGTTACCCTCACTAATTATACTGAACTTTGCCTAAAGAGAGGCAGACAAGCGTTTCCTCCCAAGACGTCATACAGTGAGTGAGTGGGTGAGTGAGTGAGGAAGCGAGTGCGTGAGTGAGTGAGTTTTGGTTTTATGTCCAATAAACGCGTATGTTATACAGAGACGGGACATCGGTTTAAAGTACAATCCGAAAGACCGGAGGAGCGGGGACCCAACAAGACGTCATGCAACCATCACTAATGTCCATGATACACCGAAACAAAGGTTTAGCCTTTAGAGTACAATGTTTTGAGAGGAATAGATCACACAGAGAATGAGCATAAAAAGAGCTAAACACGCTATCTTCTCATGAATGGCGTATATAAATTATCGTTGATTGTGCATAAAAAATAGTTATGCCGTAAAATCGACAAACCAAAATACTTTATCTCAGTTGTAACCACAGTGGTCTCATTTTGCGAATAACGATTGGTATCATGGGAATACTAATAACCACCTATATGATCACAATTTACAATCATCTGATAGGTTTGAGGCTTTAATGCCTCATTAATAAAACATTCTGACATTTCATGTATAATTTCTTTTCCTTATTGTTTTTCAATCTATAATCTTCTCTATAAATCAGTCCTAATTAAGTTCAGTGTATGTATAAAATAATAAAAACATATTAGTAGATCATAAAAGCAATAATGTAAACTACAATTTTGTGGATTCTGAACTTAATTACTTGAATGTCAGATACTAATAAATGGACGAATTAGAAATATGCAACATCTACCGCTTATACTGCAAATGAAACACTTCAGGAAATACATATTGATCAAATCTATTTGTATTTATGAAACATCTCTTCAAGAATCTGTTAGAATTATTAGTTTCTAAAAGGAATCGAATACTGTCTGCGATCGGACGAATTGATTAAGGATATCTGCCACCTTGTCACACTACAGGACACAGACTGCCATTTCAGTGACCAATTATCAAATCTGGCAAGTGTTCTTGGCCAACTATCATACCGAACTTCAACAACAATCTCCTAAATGACATGATTGTCTTCTGATCCAACACTTTTGCTTTAAACAAATGGTGTTGATACATGCTGATCCAAGCATAGCAGTCGTCATCAAGAGCAACTGTAACAAACTTACTATAAACATATATTTGAAACTTCATAAAAAGTTCAAGTCTATGAATAATGAATTGATGGTCACAATGGTATTATGTTACAGTCTTTCGAGTGAATTTCCACCCGCTGTATGAGGAGTGCTTTAGTTGGGGTAGCTGAAAGACCAAACGAAGGAGTAAGGGCTGTTGATTCGGTTTACCATAAGTGCCTTCCGTGAACTGCTATCTTTTTATGTTTCTATTTGTTTTCCTTATGGTTTTGAGGGCGGGATATGGCATTTGGTTTTTATTAGTTACCGATCATTGCTTGTACAGTATGTTTGGACAAAATGACTTGATAAGTACAAACACACATTAATGCAACAATTAAAGACGTTAGTCACGTACTGATTGTTTATCGTAAAACTGCTGTTTCATCAGAAACATTAGGTTCTACAAACCATACCGTGAAACAGATACCTTATAAATCATACATTCAGACATGCATAGTTATCCAAGTCAATGGATAAGATATTACTGGATAAGTAATGTATTAGCATTTAACTCTTTACGAATTATTTGTATAATTGAGCCGCGACTCGACAAAACCTACAAAGTGGCATGTACGCCTAGCGAAGACTCGGATCAGCCTTCACATCCGCCCAGTCTGATCAAAGACTTCGCTGTCCGCATGGCGCTATCTTAGATAGACCCTATGCTTCCCTGTCAGCGTACAACGAAGAGTCTGGTAAGACTGGGCGGATGACCAGACAAATCTGAGTCTTCGGATGGCGCAAACGCCATTTTCTTGGTTATCTCCTGTCGCGGCTCAATTATCTCTTCGAATTATTTACCTACCTCATGCAGCACAAAAAAACTATGGCGCAAAATAAGTGTACTTACAGAAGGCCTTTGGGACCTTGACTTCGATAATAAAATCTAAATTTTGTAGACGGCACTTCGTCATAGTGTTGTCTCTTGGTTTATAAGTTTAATCGGTAACAGAAAATAGGTAAAAATGGATGTTATGTGTGCCATATATATCTGAGCCGCGACATGACAAAACCAACGAGCAACATATGCGTCCAGCAAATAGTAAGATCAGCCGAGGCATCTGCCAGAGTCCTCGTTGTCCGCACAGATCTAGCTTAAACCCTAAACTACCATTTAAATGCATATCTAAGAATCTGCTCAGACTGGGCGGATGCCCAGGCTTATCTGAGTCTTCGCTGGGCGCATATGCCACTTTGTGTGTTTTTTCAAGTGACGGCACATGTTTGGTTACGGTACCTCTGTTATAACTTATCTGATAAAGAGCTGCTTAATTTACTATTTACATTTGTTGTCTTACTTCGTGTCTTGCTATTTCATGCTTTTTACCAGCTTGATATCGTGGTTGCTATGTGGGATTTGACTGTAATAGTTTCTAAATATTGTAATTTCACTTTTATTACTTATATATTTCAATATCAATACTCCATAATTTCCACGTAAGGTCAGACAAAGAAGACAAGGGCATATTACAATGGACCCAGGTTTGATTAAACGGAATTTAAAGCATCATTTGCAAGCGTCTGCATAAAGCTTGGTCCATAATTTGTCCATAATTTACATCGATATTATATTTCAAACAGCTCCAGCAATATAAAGAAAGAAATATATATATCTTTGTGATGCTTGATAAATGTACTGCAAAATACAAGTAAAACCGCCAGAAATTTCCATAATCTAGGATAACTGCTTTTTAGCATTCTTCAATATCCATTTGTGATCAATTACCTAATAGTATAAGTGATGTTTTTTAGACATTGCATTCAGACAAATGTACGCCAATGACACGGTAATACATTTTATGTCACACACAGACAGAAAAATTGCTTTCGAAATATTCGAATTATGGTCGGTTAACGTCTCTTAGATACATCTTTCTTATTGTCTAGTTCTTTGAACAAATCGAAGGGTTCTGTTGTTTGTTAATGCCAACAAAGTTGTTGAAATATGTTAAAATCATTCATGAACAGACTGAGGACATACCACAAATGTTTACATGATTCTGTAAAACAGGCAAAAGGGGAAAGTTAGCTAGGCAAATAAGAACATGAATCAATCATAAATAACATGTTGGCCAGTACATATAAGATTACATCATCCAAAACTATCTTTCAATATTATTTAAAAATGTCAAAATCGACAGTTAGAGTTATCTAAAGCTTAAATTCATTAACATGAGGCTATCGTAATCGTTATTCAGTCAGTGATGGATGCAAAGTCGACAACGGCTTAACTAGGGCGCATAGAGTTTGAAGTACACGGATGATTCCCGCATAATCGGTGACTATTAACACTATATATACTCATCCTATAAATGTATGCGGAATTTGATTCAAATTCATAAAATAACGTCGCAATTCAGCGCCAAATCAATGCACCATATAAAGTAGGTCAGAAGGCTCATACAAGCTACTTCAAGTAGTATGACGTCAACGGCAATGATAATCTGAACCACTATCCACAGAGTGGTGCAAATTTACCCAAACAAAAGTGAACCATGAAATGGAGGCTGAAATTAAACTGAGTTTCCTAATTTTGTTTTATTGATGTGTTCCTTGCTTCCAGAGGATCCTGGTCCACGTGTAGGCTTTCCAGCTTATCAGTGAATCACTACATAAATGATATGAATTAAATATAAACACTGCATTGAAACAAAACTGAGGACTCGACAGAAACAGAGGAAATTCTGGAAAGAACTCCACTAAGGTCAGGATTAACCATGCTTTAAAACAATGTGCTACGTGATTTTCACGAAATAATCACAAAGACACAACGAATAACTATTTTTTCTGAATAAGAAGTCGGTAACAAAAGCAATGCATTGACAATTTAACTCGAGTTATATCTGTCAAGAACATTGAATGTATCTAAAACTGGCATTTACGGCATTGTAATTTCCGATTACAAACAATAAAACAATCCAAGTTAAACTGACACTGACTGATGCAGTCAAGTTTAACAAATCTTCGATTTGTGCATGTCTTGAAACTCCCTAGGGTCAGATAACAGAAAGCAATGAGGTTGTTACACGCATCAATATGCAGTGCATAAAACTTTCAGTGATATTCTCTGCGTCAATAAAATATAATCTATGTGCAAACCTTCCCAAAAGACAACACTATTTCAATAATCCAATGTTATCATGATTTTATCGGGAGTGCGAAAAGTTAGAATCATGTAAAGCCGAACAGGTCTTTTCCGTTTTCACGAACAACACATAGAGGTTCTACGTGAGTATCTTAATGATAGTTGGTAACCCTCCCCAGCCAAGATCTGCGATAAAATTCTTAGACCTGGAGGCATCGCATTCTGATCTACCACTGAAATACAGTTGATTGGCATGGAATACATCTGACTGACACTTGCAGACAGGGAAGTTTAAGAACAGCCTGCGCATTCACACATTCTGGTGAGAGTCTACCCTGTATATGAACAATCCATGGACACTGATGAATCTGTCTAGCGAAAAACGAAACCTGTGGACAGTCTGGTGGATGCGGAGGCTGCTTTGAGTATCAACCTAACGCACAAGGCTTAAGGTTACTTTAAAGTTAAATGCTATATTCTGAAATTCCGGACTATTTGAACTGCAAATATTCTCATTCAGTTTAATGCTAAAATGAATAATTCGTCTTGTTAACAAGGCAAAAAAAGGGCGAGTTATTCTTTTTTCCTGTCCTTTTATGTATTCGGGGTTATTTGGCAGGTCTATGCCAAAAGAACAAGCGGAGCAATATACGCCCATTTTCGACTGAGTTTGGGCCCAGTCGGTACCCTTGGCAGCTCTATATCCCTGATAATCAGCCTCTAACAGGTACTAATGTGTGTACAAGAATAATCTGTAAATACTAACACCAAAATCAAGTAAGGGGAAGCAACCATTCCCCATACTCAACACACAATATCAAGCTAATGCATATTGCTATAGAGTGTCACCAATATATCCGAAACAATTATCAAGTAATGTCGCCCCAAAAAATAGACTAGGTGATAAAAGGGACGTTACTCTGAAAGTAAGTAATGGGGAGCAGCCATTCTTATATGGCACATACCGTTCCATCCACGTCTACAATGCTAAAGTTTATCAAGATATTCCAAACGATATGGTTCTCACAAGAATACCATCAAAAAGTAATCAACTATTCTTCTATAAGACACTGTCTCAACCTAATACACATTGCTATGAAGTTTTGTCAAGACATTTCATGCGGTTACCTAGTAATGACTTGCAAGAGAATAGCCGTAGAAATATATCAAAGGGACGTACCTCCAAAAAATCAGGAATGGTAGCAATTATTCGTATATAAGACACACCGTCTCCATCTAATACACATTGCTATAAATTTTCAACAAGATATTCCACGTGGTTGCCTACTTATGGCTTGCACAAGAACAGCCTTAGAATTATTCAAAGAGAGATTACTCTACAAATAAGTAAAGGGAGGCAATCTTTTTATACGTAACATACGGTAACAATATAATAAATTTCATCAAAATAGTCCAAAAGGTCACCTAGTTATAAGGTTACATATATAGTGCAACAAAATAATCAAAGACACGTAACTAAAAAACTAATTAAGAGGTGTAACAATTCTTGTATGAGACACGTTGTCTTAACCTCATTTATATGGCTATAAAGATTCATCATGCTATTCCAGAGTATAACTTAGTTATGGAACGTACAAGAATTGCGATAGTAACTACCATTGTCGAGTTTTTCAAAGGGCTGTAACTCTGCTCAACATCATCGGAGCGTAAGCTCCAAATAATATGCGCTACACCACATCCTATTCTCACTATTCAATAAGTTTCAGCGTCATTGAATAAAAGTAAAAAGTATGCAAAGACCAGGAACTGAAACAATAAAAATCCAAATCCAGCCCTCAAACCATAGTTGGAAACAACTAAGATTACAAATAATCAATATACAGAGAACATATGGCCAACCGAGTGAGCAGCTTGTTCCCAAAAGGTGGCCACTCAGCAACCCAAACCGAACCAAAAATAATAAGAACATACATAAGGTAAAACATCACAGAAACTCTGACACCAAAAACAGGCAACAGAGAACCACAACAGAACTACCGCCTTGGAACGGTCAGTAATGAATTACTGGGGGGGCTTAAATCGATTTTACAGGCCCAACCTCACCCTCAGTATCTGAAGTGGTACAAAACATTTAGTTGGTTGTTCGGTTCGCTTGATAACCCTCTAACTCGTCAATGAATCATCACGGTAAACACATAAATCAAATTTCAACACCTTAAGAAGCAAAGACGAGGACTCAACAGATACAACGGGCCGTCTGACAGGTGGAAATCCCTGTCCTGCCAAACAACCCCACTGGAAATCTGAAGCAAAAGAAGGTCACCAGTTGAGCCCCGGTGGACCAAGCAACAGACATAAAGGCTCCGGTCCCAACCAACTAAAATATATAGCTTTAGGTCGGGGCCATCATAGAGTCTGACGCCCGATACCCCGGTGTGCAATTAAAGAGTGCAGCAAAGTTATCAACCGTGATTGGGTTAATCACTAAGCATGCAGACTGTCGCATAACATTTAAATTATAGCCAATACGTTTGTGACGTATTATTATTTTTCGGAATTGATCAGAAAAATCAGTCCTACCCTTAATCTTTTTGAATTTGTATACTAAGTCATCATAAAATTCTGGTTCCAATAGGCCTTGGTGTAAAAGAAATTTTAATCCGACATCAAATTTTGAAACCAATTCATGGTGTCTGCGATAGAATTTAGAAAAAGCCTTTCTAAGCTTATGATACCGATAGCCCTGTTGAAGAAGTTTAGCAGTTAAACATTTATTACGAGCATTAAAGTCATCTACATGACTACACACTCTAGCAAATCTTATAAATTGAGAAATATACACTCCATAAGAGGGACGACGTGGAACGTCACCATCCAAAAATGGAAAATTAACTATATCAAAGTCAAAGTCATCACGTTTATCATAAATTTTAGAAGATACAAAACCGTTAGAAATAGATAGATGTAAATCCAAAAAGGGGGCCTCGGTATCTGAAGTATTAGCTTTATTCAATTTAAGTTCAATTTAAAACCTGTAGAAGGAGTTATCCTGATACGAACACCCCGAAAAATCTTAATAAAGTGCAGTTACTCCGCTAAAATCATTGGAATGTAATCTCGACACGGTATGCACCTCATAGTCTTACTATATACCCAGTTTAAACTTGATCGGATATAAACTGTAGGAACTATTCGGAAACGAAAAGTTTACAATGGACGGACGGACGGACGCCAGCGCCATGACATAATACGTCCCGTTTTCCAAGCGGGCGTCTAAAAAAGCATGTGTTGAACAAGCAAAATTAATGGATGTGGTTCTATTAATGTTTTACTGAACATAAGGTATTAAAACAAGAATTCCGCGGAACGCTATGTCGCACCTGCGATGCGCCTTCACTTTAAGAACTTGATAAAAGTGTCATTTTGAAACCTATTTGGTCAAAATCCATTCAGTAGTTAATGAGATATTGTCGTTTTCATGTTTTTCGCTATTTTTAGTAACGGTGGATGGTTGCCATCTTGGATGGTCAATTTGAAAAAAAATCATGAAACAGCTTCATGCAAGGATCATTTTGATACACGTTTAGTCTAATTCCATTCAGGGGCTCTTGAGTTATTGTCAGTTTCATGTTATTCTATTTTAGTAACAGCGGCTGGCGGCCATCTTGGATGGTCCTCATTTGCTTAAATTTCAAAGAACTCCATTTAAGGACCATTCTGACTAAATTTGACATAAATCTGTTCAAGTTTTTTTGAGATATTGGCGTTTTTGCAAACTCAGAGTCGTAACAAGAAAGTAGGTCACTGTGACCTAATTCCGCTACAGATTTTTTTTTCATTTTGATAATATTTAAAACCAAGGTCCCATTAATGCTCCATATAAAATTTCAGCTAAATATACCAAGCGGTTCTGGAGAAAACAGTGATTTTATTGTTTTTGCTATTTTTAGTAACAGCGGCCATCTTGGATTCTGGACCAAGCTGAATTTCGTCATTCAGAAGCCCTGCAGTCTGGTCATGCAGCTTGTGAAATTTGAGAACCATGGGTGCAGAGGTTTCATAGAGAAAGTCATTTGAATGGACTTAAAATTTAGGGTCGACGTAAATGTGAACGGACGGACGGACGGACGAACGGGTTGACGGATGGACGGACGGAAAACCGGACGCCTATATCGCACCTTGCTAAAGCAGATGCGACATAAACCACAGCCATTAATTTTGCTTATAAGAACATGAGTGCTTAAGGAAAATGGGTACACCTACATGCCTTTCCGCTATTTTTACAAAGGGTAACAACTTTTGTGACTTTATGATTGCTACGTTGGATTACGAAGCCCATCCAAAATGCGCTCTACTCTTAAAGGATTTTTTTTTATTTGATGCTTAACGTCCACGGTAAACAACTAAGGTCATGTCGGGACGGTCAGTTAACCTAACCACACTATTCCTGGCAAGGCTTAGACCTCCTAAGCGGTTAACCAGTACTATGTGCACATACTTTCGCCAGTAACTGACAACTGCCCTTCTTGAATCAGCGGAAGGAGAAACGAAATTATGTGGC
The DNA here is from genome assembly GCA_963989385.1 of Ctena decussata. NCBI lineage: Eukaryota > Metazoa > Mollusca > Bivalvia > Lucinida > Lucinidae > Ctena > Ctena decussata. The sequence continues at coordinate 123,489,929 of OZ022498.1, forward strand.
CAGACCGGGATTCGAACCCAGGACCTCTGACTTACGAGTCAGGTGCCCTACCGATTGCGCTACCCGGCCCGGCTACTCTTAAAGGAAATAATTAGCTTTTACGAGAGCAAACTCTTTCCATTTAGAGTTGACCTTCACTAAGAAGGGTGGCAAAAGACAAAATGTTAGTTGCTCTCCCTGAACAAGTACCTTTCACCTTAACACAGCGAATACAACATACAATATTAAGAACCCGAATTTGTAAATGGTGCGCATAATTCGACTTGCTCCACTTACAGAAATGGCATTCATTTTTTTTTTCATATAATTCAAAATTTCGGTCGGACTGGCAATCAAATCAAGTCTGCTTCTCTATTCGTCAATCAGAAGAACATCAAGCAATAATGCTGTAAATCATATTATTGCAGGCATCCACCATTTCTATTGTGACCTTATTTAGCAGTAGAAATGTTTCATCATAACCGGTTTTTCAACTTCAGGACCAGATTATTCGTCCTTAAGATCTATAACTTGATTGCGTGATAATAAAGTCTTTATCTGTATAATTTTCCTGCATAAGTTCTCATTAATAGATAAATTTGTTTTTATGGTAATGCAGAGACTAAACATTTTCACAACTTCTATTTGGTTTGAAAGAAAAATGAAAGCTGAATATCAAATGCAAATACTTCAGAGAATATTCAAACACGTTCGGACAGAAGACTCCGACCTAAGTAAACAGGCCCCGAGGTTATAAAACTTTTTTCATGCTCAACTCAGCTGAGCATGAAATTTTTTCTGCTAATAAATTTTAAAATGCCAACAATTGTTGGCATTTTAATATTTATGAGTAGAAAAAATAGCCTTCTTGGCTTATCTGAGCCTGAAAAATGCTGAATTTCTTGGTATTTTTATATTAATGGGCATTTTAAATTTCATGCTCAGCTGAGTTGAGCATGAAAAAAGTTTTATAACCTCGAGGCCAGTTCGCATCCCTTTTATAAGCAGCGGCTCATATCATATATATGTGAGACTATGAGCTACATTGAAGTCGGTGCTAGGCGCGCGGGTACGGGGAGGGGGCGGGACGGTTAAGGTGGTCAGCGTTTTAAACTGAACACGTTCTTTATTCACTCTTAACCAGCTCCATAAAAGATTAATTCCACTCAGTGAAATAACATTGGTATATTCAATGAAGCAACGCCACTCGAGATACTGCTTTTGGTGTTCAATTGGCAAAATAAAATTCTATCTTACACTGAAAAATATCAAACATCAGCTGAATATAAAATCGTAAATCACACACAATTCATCATCCTTTCTGGTAACTAACGGGTTGATAATCCGTACAAGAATTCCGCGGACTGCGATGTCTCGCCTGTCAGCGCTTTGTGAAACTGACCTAAACGCAAAAACTCGACGAAAGTTTACGCCGCCGACGACGACACCGGAAAAGCAATACCTATGTCTCGCTTCTGCTTCGCAGGCGAGACAATAATGACCAAATGGTTACATCGCAGAAATCATTTGATACTGCCTTAGTTTGTCTGTATTTCTAATAAAACGTATTTAAAAGCAACCGATAATTAAAGACCATTTCAGCAGACTTAAAATTACTATTTTTAGTACCATGACAATAGTTTTTATTCTCACATTATAACGAACGAATTTATATGTAATCATTTGAGAGAGCATAAAGATGCACTTTGTAGAAGCCAAATTAAGAAGTGCAGAAGCTTTTAGCACATGCAGGAAAGTACTTGCAAAAAATATCAGAATTCAGTTATTAAACCGTCGAAGAAACTCTCATCGTTTGGCATTTCTATCATAGCCTCTATTTGGCTTTGCCATCTACTAAACGTTAGAAGGATACTATCTGATGAAACCTTCAACATATCCACAAACGATGGAGCTGAATCCACTTAGTGGGGAAATAAACCCACTTTTCTTTTTATGAAGACTGTAAGCATAACATGGTGTCTCAAAATCGACACAGAATGCCTAAATTCATTTCATCCCTTAAAAGTATTGCAGCAGCCCCGAAATCGGATACCAAATACAGAAACTATTTTAAATCCGAACAAATTTAACTTGTTATCCGGCAAAGGGTCAAAAATCTGTTTATACAGAAAATTTGATCGGGTCTACACTGTTCGTACAGACGTTAAATGAGCCACGACACGAGAAAACCAACGATGTGGTTGTGCGCCCAGCGCAGACTCAGACCAGTCTGGACATCCATCCAGTCTGATCAGACTCTTCACGTAGCGCTTAAAGGGTAGCTAAGGGTCTAAGCTACCTCCATGCGCACAGCGAAGACTCTGATCAGACTGGCGGATGCCGAGACTGATCTGTGTCTACGCTGGGTGTACAACCACATTGTTGGTTTTCTCGTGTCGCGGCTCAAATGTCTTCTTCAAAATTCATCTCGTGCTACGCCTAACAGCAAAACAACTCCAAGGCATTTTTACATTTTCTATTTTATATCTCTGCTCTGCATAACATAGTACTAGTAATTTAAACGAATTAGTAGGTGCGATATAAATTACCAGAGCAACTTAGTTTCATATCAATGAAGAAAGTAGGTATCAATGAAAACGATTGTATTAATGTCAAATTCTATTAATGCTCCTGATGCCAAATATTCAAACGGTTATCTCTTGATGCCAATAACATAGCATAGCAACCTTTTAAGTCGTTTTATAAATACGGCCCCTGCATCAACTTATGATTTCTGTCTTTGTTCTCTATCTTACCATAAAGCAACAGAAGACAACTCCATGAGCAGAATTTTACCATTACAAAAAAACATTATTACTAGAAGTACCTACTGTTAGTTTCAGACATAGAATTTTTCATAATTTTGTACATCTATATAGCATTAGGTGCAGGGTTTTTCATCATAACAAGAAACTTTTATCATTTTTTTATCATTTTTAAAAGTTTCTGAGAAAAATCCTTCAGTCTGATTTTATATTTTTTGTGATTTAACGTATGAAATGGGCAAAATCTGATCACCACAGGAAGCTTTTAGTACTCGAAACATTGCTGTAAGAGTCAGGGAAATACTTTTCAAATCTAATTTTTTTATGACTTTTCATGATTTTGTACATGTATATAGCGCCAAGGCAGGGATAAATAAACCAAGGGCAGAGTTCTGATTGTAACAGAAAGCTTATGTTACTTCTGCCAAGTGTCGCCAAGGCAGTCCAAATAGTACAGCCCTTTCATGATTGTTGGCAAGTGAAATAATTATGGGAAATTAACGAAACTTGACCTCTAACAATATAATTATATTCTATACAAGACCGTTAACAAATACGTTTTAAGTGGGAACAAAGTGCGGACGTACGGACATATATACATACATACAACAGACGGACAGACGGACGGAATGACAGAAATGGTCAGCATGAAAACATATCATTCCGCAAATTACACGTGGTGAGCTTTACAAAGACTGCATTCACCAGGAAACTATTAGACATCTAACGAGTTCATAAGCTAATACTTACAGTGCATGCTATGACCAGGTTGTGCATGTGTTTTATCTGCTATCGCACAGTTTCGATATGCTTTTTGCAATGATTTCTAATGACGATCTCTAACACTCTTTTTCTCATAATTTGTGATACCTTAAACGTCATGCCTAATTGCACCGTATCTCTTCTTACAGGTGCTCGACGAATGATGAGTAAATAACCTTTGGTAATTATTGCAGTAGCCAGTCAAACTTCTATAGTTGATGACTGAATCTGTTTTTTCGACGTAAATGTAAGATTGATCTGCACTGGGCCTTGTAGGTGGTAATGCTGTTTTAACAATTATATACTTCCTAATTTACAGAATATATGCTAAGTATCCGCTCATCAAGAAATTAACTACATAGAAAATAGTTTATCAGAGGCAACAAACAAAAATCACAGATTGGTTCGGTTTTGATATAGCACATCGCACACAGTCATAAGGCAATGAAAATGAATAATAATTGAGCCGCGACACGAATAAACCAACAATGTGGTTGTGCGCCCAGCGCAGACTCAGATCAGCCTGGGCATCCGCCCAGTCTGATCAGAATCTTCGCTGTCCGCATGGAGGTAACTTAGACCCTTAGCTACCCTTTAAGCACTTAGCGAAGAGGCTGAGTGGACAGTGGACTGGGCGGATGCCCAGGCTAATCTGAATCTGCGCTGGGCGCACAACCACTTTGTTGGTTTTCTCGAGCCGCGGCTCATATAAGCTTGTAAACAGCTACTGACACTGAATATTCGAAAGAAAATAAAATCTAATCAAGACTATTTGATCATAGTTGGACACTACTCAACTAGCAGTACCTGAAGAAAGTCACCAAAACTGTCGCAGACAGCTGTTCTGGACACATGCCAATGGGGTCAATTTCCGAACGCCAAATTGCAGCAAGACAGCGCGTCAATAATGTCTGTTGGATAACAAAATATCAAACTGAATCCGCGCCTCGCAAAAAGCTGCCTTCAGGCATGCATAAGCCCTTTAGACCTTCCTCAGTTTCCGTAACTCAGTAGTATGGATTTGCTATAATGAAAATTGTTGCATTAAGAGCAGATTCGGATCAAACTCCACGACAGTGCAGGCGGACAGCAGCAAACCTCTGTAGTCCAGTTTCTCGTGTCAAGGCTTCAGTATGAAAATACATTATGGAAAGGGCAAACGCCGTATATTCAATAAATGTTTTGCGTTATCGCTGCATAATAGCAAACGTAATTTGATTCTTTCAAATAAGAAAATGGTGCCTTATGAATAATCAGGACTCATAAAAATCACGCACTTTCCAAACCATAATTCAGCATCTGGACCAAGTAGTTGAAAACTGAATTTGCAGTAATGGTGTCTTACGGTACATTTCTCAATTTACTAAAGAAAATGTATCTGTTTCAAAAGTCACTAAATTCTGCTATCGCAATCCTCTTTTCTTTTATTGGATCGCAATTCTGTCGGCAAATACTTCAATCCAAAGGTACCTTCACCTCTACATCACTTACCTTAAACATGTATCTCATAAATGAAGCTGAAGAAGTTTCAGAAGTAACACTCACCTGAAATGATAAAAGCGAAAATTTAGTCGCGACTTGGGACAGGGGGCTTTCAGTTTATTCTCAGATCAGCCAATGCATCTGCAAAGCCCGGGTGTGAGTTTTCACTTTTCGCATAAACAAACCTATGAGCCTATTTCACTGGGCGTTTCGTGCTTTAGGATAATTAGCGTGAAGCACCTTTTCTATAAAAAAAAAAGTGCCTGGCGCTAAGAATTGTGAAGTACTGGGTGCTTCGTGCTTCACAATTCTTAGCGTGAATCATTTTTACAATGAAACACGAAACGCCCAATCGAATATGCATCATGGTTCATAGAAGCAGATTGGCATTCGCATTCAAACAGCCTGATGAGTCGTTTCCGGACGAGTCTGCGTTGTTCTTAAACCCTATCATAAGCCTGTTCATACGAGTATGAATGTGTACGAGTATGAATCTGTGGGTTTCAAATAACAAATTAGCATAGTAACAGCCACAAAATGGAGACATACGCGTTTATTATATAATCTAAAATGGACTGATTTCCATTGGTGCAGAACGTGATAAATGCCTCTTGACAGACTTGATATCTACTGGCTTGGGGTTTTTCCCATGCGGCATTACTTTCTAAAAGTAGATTTCCTGGAATTTTTGCGTACTAAAGTCCGCAATATTTGGTGCTGTCATTTAATCGTTCTAGGGATCCGAGAACCAGAGACGTTTTACGCCAAACTTTCATGACGTAAAACTGTTATGCAAACATTACTGACGTCATTTAAATTAGCAGAGAGGCGGCAAGGCAACGTCCATGTGCAAACTGATGTATAATTATGGCTAATTCTATAACTTAGATAGGGAATACGAAAGTTTGTTGGGTTACATAATAAAACAATTGTTGACTACTGAGGCTTTGGCGTCGGTCAATATTGGTATTCTCTGGTAGACATCACATCATGTCCAATGCCTCAATAGTCAATAATTGTATAATGTCGCACAGCATCATCAGAAATTGTAGTATTTACCGAATTTCAGATACGCTTACGTATTTTTACTGAGATTTACTGAATTGTATCAAAGAATATTACGACAAATATGTTTGGTTCAATCTGCGTTAGCTTGTTAAAGAAATATTTGGCTATTCATAAAAGAACAGAAGTTTCTGGTACATTTCGGAGAGGCTCATTTTAATAACTTCAACAGCTTAATTGCTTAGTCCGTTGTAACCCTTCTGTTGGTCTAAATTATTTAGTTCAATAAAGATAGCTGAGTTGCCACCTATTTGGGAAAGAGCTGCTGACTCGGCTTATCACTTGTAATTTATTGTTTGTTGGGATGTCTTTGTCAATCTTTCCCTTTGATGTTGGAGATAGGGTTTGGGATCTGGTTCAGTCAGTTCCTGAAGTGTAGTTACTCTTTAAATTTACTATATCTCTTGTTATTTTAGTCAGTCTTTAGTTGGAATGTATCATAAACCTTAACGCTATGAACCAATTTGCGTTTTGTTTTGCTTTCTGGGTGTGTTACGGTATAATCACGGCAAAATATTGTTACCACTCTTGGAATTAGTGCTTTATTTCAAAAGAAAATTGCCGGGCCGGGTAGCGCAATCGGTAGGGCACCTGACTCGTAAGTCAGAGGTCCTGGGTTCGAATCCCGGTCTGGCCACATACTTTCGTTTCTCCTTCCGCTAATTCAAGAAGGGCAGTTGTCAGTTACTGGCGAAAGTATGTGCACTTAGTATGTGCACTTAGTACTGGTTAACCGCTTAGGAGGTCTAAACCTGCCCAGGAATAGTGTGGTTAGGTTAACTGACCGTCCCGACATGACCTTAGTTGTTTACCGCATCAAATCAACCAACCAAATCAAAAGAAAATTGATTGTTTTTATCTGACAGAATAAGTGCCTGAACATTGCTTAACTTTTTATTTCATATTTTTTATTTTCACAAATTATAGACTTATGAGACTGTTATAAATACAATATTAATGAAACAAGAGGGCCATGGTGGCCCTGAATCGCTCACCTGAGCATTAATCAGTTCACTGGCTCTGGTGAAGATTTATAAGAGTTTTTACCATACTAACATTTGACCTAGTTTTTGACCCGACATGACCCAGTTTCAAACTTGGCCTGGAATTTGTAAGAATAAACATTCTGACACAGTTTCATTGAGATTGGATCAAAACTGTGCCCTCTGGAGCGTATACAAGGTCGTTCTTATATTTGACCTAGTGACCGAGTTTTTGACCCGACACGACCCAGTTTCAAACTTTACCTAGATTTTATTAAGATAAACATTCTGACAGAGTTTCATGAAGATTGGATCAAAACTGTGCCCTCTAGGGTGTACACAAAGTTATTCTAAGATTTGACCTTGAGCTGACGTGACTCAGTTTCATAGGGGGCTTAGATATATGGACAATAAACATTTTGACATAGTTTCATGAAGACTGGATCAAAACTATGCCTTCTAGTGCTTACACAACGTTTTTCTAAGATTTGACCTAGTGACCTAGTTTTTTACCCGACATGACCTACTTTCAAACTTGGCCGAGAGTTTATGAAGATAAACATTCTGACAAAGTTTCATAAAGATTAGATCAAAACTGTGTCCTCTGGAGCTTACACAAGGTTTTTCTATGATTTGACCTAGTGACCTAGTTTTCGACCCGACATGACCCAGTTTCAAAGTTGTCCTACATATTATGAGGATAAACATTCTGACAAAGTTTCATGAACTTTGAATCAAAACTGTGCCTTCTAGAACGCACACAAGGTTTTTATAAGATTTGACCTAGTGACCTAGTTTATGACTCGACATGACACAGTTTCAAACTTGGCCTAGAGTTTATGGAGATAAACATTCTGACAATGTTTCATAAAGATTGGATCAAAACTGTGTCCTCTAGAGCGTACACAAGGTTTTTCTATGATTTGACCTAGTGACCTAGTTTTTGACCCAACATGACCCAGTTTCAATCTTGTTCTAGATATTATGAGGATAAACATTCTGACAAAGTTTCATGAACTTTGGATGAAAACTGTGCCTTCTAGAGCGTACACAAGGTTTTTCAAAGATTTGACCTAGTGACCATGTTTTTGACCCGACATGACCCAGTTTCAAACTTATCCTACATATTATGAGGATAAACATTCTGACAAGTTTCATGAATATTTGGATCAAAACTGTGCCTTCTTGAGCGTACACAAGGTTTTTCTAAGATTTGACCTAGTGACCTAGTTTTTGATCCGACATGACCCAGTTTCCAACTTGGCCTAGAGTTTATGGAGATAAACATTCTGACAAAGTTTCATAAAGATTGGATCAAAACTGTGTCCTCTAGAGCGTACACAAGGTTTTTCTATGATTTGACCTAGTGACCTAGTTTTAGACCCGATTTGACCCAGTTTCGAACTTGTTCTAGATACTATGAGGATAAACATTCTGACAAAGTTTCATGAACTTTGATGAAAACTGTGCCCTCTAGAGCGTACACAAGGTTTTTCTAATATTTGACCTAGTGACCTAGTTTTTTACCCGACATGACCCAGTTTCGAACTTGGCCTAGATTTTATAAAGACTAACATTCTGACAAAGTTTCATAAAGATTGGATCGAAACTGTGCCCGCTAGAGTGTACACAAGCAAAAGTTGACGGACGTCCGGACGGACGTACGACGGACGACGGACATCAGGGTATCCCAAAAGCTCACCCTGAGCACTTCGTGCTCAGGTGAGCTAAAAATCTAGATTCTTATAAGCTGTGGCGTATTTTAAAACTATTATATATATATAATACACTTTAGGTTCCGGTATCAACCCCTTTGTAGCCATTCAAAGCAGCAGTGTATCTAACGGTTCACTTCAAACCATCCTGTGACCAATTTCACATGCAACAGTAGAAAACGCTTCAATGCCTCCTAATTTTTATTCTACATTTTAATACAGCTCACAGACAAGAAGTCCCTTCACAGACCTTTTTGTGAACGTAATCATGCACGGTATAGCAGCCAGAGTTTTTGTTTCTCCTAATACGATATCCAAGAAATTTAATACATGTTTATTTACTAGGAACAAGAATCTGTCGCCGTATGTTTTATTGTTTTGAGCACTAACTGAAATTACAAAATGTAATATTACTAAAACATTCGAGAAGATGATACGAAAATGGAGTTGACCCATTTTTGATTGTGTGATGATCAATCTTGTATGAAGGCATCAGACAGATGTATATATAACAGAAACGCTATAATACCATATAATAAGTAACATATTCACATAAAAAGACACTTCAGGCTCCGAGGTTATAAAACTTTTTTCATGCTCAACTCAGCTGAGCATGAAATTTTACCTGCTGATAAAAAGCAAAATACCGATAAGTTCAGTTGTTTTCCTGCTCAGTTTAGCTGAGTATGAAATTTTCTCTGCTTATGAACATGAAAATGCCAACATTAGTTGGCATTTTCATATTCATCAGCAGAGAAAATTTCATGCTCAGCTGAGTTGAGCACGAAAAAAGTTGTATAACCTCGGGGCCGGGTCAGCTTGTTTATACGGCTAGTTCGGTCAAATATTTAACTGAATAAAAGCACAATGTACAGTTTTGCAATGTCAATAGCAAAGACACAATTCATGCTACGCATCCGCCGATACTACTGTCACCTTTTCCCGTTCGGATACAACGAGTCCAGTCCCTGATGCAAAATAAAGCTCAAAGTACATAGTGATTAGACGCTTACATTACAGTAATGAGCTACGACCTTTCTTTCTACATGCTTCGGCTTATCCAAGCGGTCACACAACGTCGAAATTAGGCCGTTTCGACGTCGCTGCAACACTGACACAAAGTAATTTTAGCCATGTGTGCCATGTGAGAGGTAGGTTTTCTATAGAATTAAACTGTTCAAAGCGTAAGCAATACGGATTTCTGCACTATACGGATGATATTTCAAGGTCATGTTATTCTTCTTATTCTATTATTTTGCAAAGTAGATGAGAAAGTAATGATCAGGAATCGACATTATCTGTTTCAAACATTTTGTCTTATAGACCAAATAGGATTAAAAAGATTAAAAATAAATAATAGAAAACCGACAATGAAATTGATAATAAACCGTATCGGAAGCAACGCTTGGAATGGTCAGTTACAAATTGTTGGGCGTCATAAATCAGTTTTACACGCGCGAAACTCGTCGCAGCTTCTCTTGTGGTTCATAAACACACACGTTATTCGAAACACATGAAACGTCTTTTTTATGCTTTTACCTATTGTACCTAAATTAGGAAGCTATACAGTTGACTGAATCGCTACAAGACTCAGGTAAGCAGCTAAGCTGACGCAACAAACGATAACATCAATAAACCACGACGGAAGAACCGCCTTTGAACGGTCAGTAGGGGATACAACGTATGTATTATTGTTTGCTTACTCTTCAACTTGGTATAGCTGGTGGGCTATGTTCGTTGCACTTCCTTATTCTCTTAATTTATAAATTAGTATATGCCACACATAGAAACCTGATACAATACAAGAACTCCGCGGATTACTATGTCGCACTTGCATTGCGCTTCCACAGTAGCAGAGATCGTGGTGTAAGTAAGGTTTGATGAAATTATGTGTACAAACTTGGGAGATTTGAACTTAGAACTCAGGAAGGCTACGGTCGACATAATTTTTGGAATTCTACAAAGTCAGCAGAGCATGAAAAAAGAGTCAAGGATAAAAATAAGTGCAACATCCCTGGAGACTATTCTAAGAAGATACTTTATAAAAAGTAGGCTTTGCAGTTAGAAACAGAGTTAAATGCCAGGGTCAACATAATTTTGGACGTTAAATTTTACAAAGTAAGCAGAGCATGAAAGTTGAAAGCATTGTAACTCGAATTAAAGAGAAATAGGCTTAAATTCTAAGGTTGATGTAATTTTGGATGTAAAATTTCTCAAAGTCAGCAGAGCATGACATTCACGCAAGGGGCAAAATATATGCAACAGTCACTGAAAGCATTCTAAAAAGAAACTTAACTACAAATTTGATGACTGTAGATATCATAGTTCGAGAGAAATGGAGTTTAACACTAGGGATGACGTAATGTTGGACTTTCGTCGCAGGATCATGTCAGTGTCACTGACGAGGCTTGATTAGCCGAAACTAGCAAGTGTGGCCCATGTTCCTTCTTTCTAATTTGTTCTCTGCTCTTGAAAAGGGCTCTTTTAGATTTTAATTTGACTTCACTGCAGCTGGTTTTGTGCCGTATGGCGGCCGTAAAACGTCTCACCGTACATCATCCATAGTGCAGATTATATTTCATATTTTGTCCTTAGGGATCAGAGGATATATTTTGTGATCAGAGAATATATTCTGAGAAATTAAAAAAAAAATGATCGGTTTAGACTCATATTCTAGATAATCCCTTTATCTTCATTTGGACCTATTTTGATTATTATTAGTCTTTGAAATGACTGCCTTATTTAAATTAAGAAATTGCCCATTTTTCTCTGGCTTTTGTCGCCGGATTATGTCAGGGTCACTGACGAGGCTTGATTAGCTGAAACTTCTAAGTATGGCTCATGTTCCTGTTTTCGATTATGTTCTCTGCTTTTAAGGGTCTCTTTTAGTCTTAATTAAAATTTTCAATGTCAGCAGAGCGTGACATTTACGTCAAAGGTGGAAATAAACAATACAATACAATACAAATCTTTATTCAGCATTAAACATATAACAATGTTTATAGCCTACATCAGCAATATTATGCACAATGAGAACATGAAAAGAAAGCATACATGTAATAATTAACATAGGAGCACTCTAAATAACTTCAATATAAAGTGAAGTCCCAGGAGGCACACGACGTCGAAATGACGTGGTACTGGCGTCTATGCGACGTCATCCCGGCGTCATGTGCCCACTGGGGTGGCATATACAAATTCATAAGAATTGAACAGAATTCCTTAATTTCATAGCAAAGTACAAATACTTTGACAAGTTCAGAAGAACCGGCTTCGACATTTTAGACATTAAGTCGTCAAATTTGTTAATTGTTGGCCACTGGCAGTAATAGTTTTTAAAGTATTATCGCCTTAAATCTCTATAGAACGGACAGACTAACAGAAAGTGATACTCGTTTTCTACCATATCGAGGTTGCAATATTTACATGTTCTTTCATTTCTGGGGATGTTTTCATATCGTCCACGTTCTATTGCTAAGTCGTGGGAGGAAAGTCTAAATTGTGTTAATGCAATTTGATATTTCTTTTCGGGGATGAGGTCTAAGTACTTTTCAAACTTGAATTCATGTTTATATCTTGAGTACATAAGTAATCTGTTGGAATTATTAATATTAGCGTACCAGCTTTGATAATAAGAGTCGAAAATGCGCTGCTTTATTAAGTTAATTGGAATTACTATCTCTGTCTGCTGTAACCAAATATAAGTGAGTCCTAATTCATCTAATAATGATTTTATCTGAAAAGCCCAATTCGATCCATTATATGAAATATTATTATCTGCGTCCTTTTTTAGCATTACATAAATTTGCTTAACTATGGCGTTGTCGTCAAGTTTTAGTAACTTCAACCAGTAATTAATCATTCTTATTTTCCTGATCACGTTGAATGGAACCCGCCCCAGTTCCCCATAAAGGCCCGCTAAATTTGTAGATTTTTTAACATGGAGAATTCATCTACAAAATTTCGGTGTGTATAAGTTCAACATCTTTTGCTTCATATGAGCCCCAAACTTCTGCACTGTAGTTTAAGATAGAACCGACTAGAGTATCAAATAATCTACACTTCTCAGAAATTGGCAATTCAACTTGATTAAAGAGAGAGAAAAGATTATGCAAGGCATATGATGCGTGTTCAGCTATTCTTTTTTGTGTTCGGAACCATTTACCGTTTGTTAAAAAGTGAATACCTAAATATTTAAAAGAAGTAACGACGTCTAACTTTGTATTATTCAAGTAAAAATCAAAACTTGTATGGCGCCCCTTTTCAAATATCATTGCTTTTGTTTTCACAGTATTTATTTTTAACTTCCATGTTGTATAGTATGATTCAATATCATCTAGGATGGATTGCAGCACTTCCGGTGACCTCGCGAACACTACAGCATCGTCAGCATATAATAGCATAAATATTTGCAAACGCAAAAGTCCTTGAGATCACTCTATGAAGAAACTTTACGCTAGATTTGATGACTGTAAGTATCATAGCTTGAGAGGAACGAAGTCAACAGAGCGTGACATATATCTACGCTAGATTCTATGACTGTATAAATCATAGTTTGAGGAAAATGGACTTTAACGCTAGGGTTGCTGTAATGCTGAATATTAAATTTTATAATGTCAACAGAGCATGACATACAGGTCAAAGGTAACAATAAACGCAACAGTCTTTGAGACAATTCTTAGAAGATACTTTATGCCCGGTTAGATAATTGTATGTTACATGCTTTGAGAGAAATGGACGCCAGGGTTGACACAATCGTGGACAGACGAACGGACGAACAGAATGAGATGGACGGACGGACGGAAAACTGAACTAAAGCAGGTGCGACAAAAATGATTTTTGAGCAGTTTCTCTGCCTTTAGATACAAGTAGGTATCGGGCTCAGTTATATTTCCCCAACTCATATCAAGACTATTTACTGGAAATCGCGTTAGTCCTCTCAAACATGAACTATCAGAAGATGAAAACACGAAACGATAGGTTATAAACTAGTTACTCTAATGCAACGATTCCATATAACGGACTTGGTTTAAAAATAAACGTAACTGTACCAAATTTAGTGCGACAGACGCGCGTTTCTGTATTTAACTTATTGAGTGTCGCAGAAACCCAAAAGTTCGAAAGAAGAAAAAATGATGGGCATGTCTCGGCAGCCCTCTACGAGCCACACTTGCTGACGCATTCCACGAGAAACGGTAGCTGCAGACATCAGTTATGAGACGCCTGGCAGAGCAAACACAGGCGTCCCTCACAAACCATCGAAACCCCTGTCTTAAGAAACGAGACAGACAAGGGCATCAGGAAGGAGATGACCGATGCAGCAAGAACCTACAACAAGAGGTCCATGATGAACCTAAATCGCTCACCTGAGTTATGATGAAATAACATAGGAGATCATCTATTTGATGATGATTCAATTGCAGCAATTCTGCACTTTCCAATCTATTATTCTGACAAAGTTTCATGAAGACTGGATCAAAACTGTGCCCTCTAGAGTGTACACAGTGTTTTTCTAAGATTTGACATAGTGAACTTGTTACTGACCCGACATATTCCAGTTTCAAACTTCTTTTCATGGAGATAAACAGTGTGACAAAGTTTCATAAAGATGCAATGGAAAATGAAACCTCTATTGAGTACACAAGTTTTTTTTTCTAAGATCTGACCTAGTTACCTAGTTTTTGATCCATGACCCATTTTAGAACACGGCCTTTATTTCATAAAAATAAACATTCTGACAAACTTTCATGAAGATTGGACCAAATCTTTGCCCTCTAGAGTGTGCACAATGTTTTTCTAAGATCTGATCTAGTGACCTAATTTTTGATCTGACATTATTCAGATTCAAACTTGGCCTTGATTTCATGAAGATAAACATTCTTACAAAGCTTTTTTCATGAAGATTCAATGCAGAATAAAGCCACTGGCACTATTGTGTACACAAGGTTTTTATTACATTTGACCTAATCACCTAGTTTTTGACCCAACAAGACCGAGTTTCAAACTTGGCCTAGATTTCATGAAGATAAACATTCAGACAAAGTTTCATGAACATTGGACTAAACCTGTGCCATCTACAGTGTAGACAAGGTTTTACTAAGATCTGACCTGGTGACCTAGTTTTTTATTCGACATGACCTAGTTTCATACTTGGCCTAGACTTCATGAAGATAATCATTCTGTGAAAGTTTCATGACAATTGGACCAAAACTGTGACCTCTAGTGTTCACAAGGTTTTCCTAAGATTTGACCTTGTGACCTAGTTTTTAACCCGACATAACCTTTTCTCAAACCTGGCCTAGATTTCATCAAGATAAATATTCTGACAAAATTTCATGAAGATTGGATCAACACTGTGCCCCCTAGAATGTTCACAAGGTTTTCCTAACATTTGACCTGGTGACCTAGCTTTTGACCAGGCATGATCTGGTTTCAAACTTTGCCTAGATTTTATGAAAATAATCATTCTGACAAAGTTCCATAAAGATTGGATCAAAACTGTGCCCTCTATGTCATTTAAAGATTTATTTCTATGTTTAGCTCTGATTTATTTCTATTTTAGCTCTGGCAGCCATCTTGTTCAGTGGAGCGGAACCGTTTTAGCAATTTGGTTCAGGGCCATAAGTCGAACATTTCTGTGAAATTATTTTGAAATCCATCCACTGGCTTGAGAGGAGATGTGTTTAAAGGATTTTCTATTTTTAGCTCTGGCGGCCACCTTGTTCAGTGGAGCGGAACTATTTTAGCAATTTTGGTACAGGGCTATCAGATAAACTTTTGTGTGAAATTATTTTGAAATTGGTCTATTGGTCTAGGAGATGTCGTTTGAAGAAACGGACGGACGGACGGACGGACGGACGGACGCCGGACAAATTTCGATCACAAAAGCTCACCTTGAGCACTTCGTGCTCAGGTGAGCTAAAAAGCCAAAACAGTCCGAAAGAATGGATGCCAAGCTCCGCTAAGATTCAAACCAAAAGTCCTTTCCTGGACACATAAATTCATTTTCCTGGGTATATAATATATGGCCTTTATTAATATCTGATTCTATGGTGTTCCTGTTTGACAGGGTAAACAAAAAATACTGAGGGTTTTGCTAAAATCAATCAACATTAACCCCCAAGACAGTCATCACACTAGAAAACATTTATTGATTGCAAGTTTCAATTTTACAGAAAAAACTTTGCAGACTCCTGATTGTGTCAAGTCTGTCTCTAAATCCTCCTGAACTCTACTTTTCATTTCATCAATTTGAATTTTAAACATTTAAATGTCCCTTGGGTTTACGGAAATAACTTAAAACATTAAACAATAGCGTTTTAGATTTAGGACATGTTTACAACGATTTCTTTAAGCAAACCCATAGTCCCAGGATGATAAATCTAAAATTGAGGTATAGTATTTTGTCTCACAGCTTCTTATAAACACATAAGGCGAAGTGTCTTTTTTTTTGTTTGTCTATTGTCTTTTTGCCATTTTTTGCTTTTCTATTAAAAGATAAAAAGTTAAAATATTTCATTCAGGGAACATTCTGGGCCGTATTCATAAGCCACTTAAGTCGTTGCTATGCGGTTGCTAAGGCTAAATATCTATAAAGGAGATTCCCTACAACTATGAAATTTGCTCTGGAGGAACAGTCTTTGTAAGACTGTTCCTCCAGAGCAAATTTCATAGTTGTAGGGAATCTCCTTCAAAGAAATTTAGCCTTAGCAACCGCATAGCAACCACTTAAGTCGTTTTATGAATACGGCCGCTGATGTTTCCGCAGTATTTCATGCCGGTTATTTGAAGGTTCTAACATCCTTGCATGTTCATTTTGTTTCAATTAAGAAATTGTAAATTCATCAGCAGCGTTTTCTTCTTACTAACGGACAAGAGAAATCTTCCATGAGCATTAATATCCAATTAATGGGATATTCACTGGTTCTTGACGGTAGTATTAACTTAGTATAAAGGTTTACGCTAATACAAGGTTTAAACAGCCCTACTGTATGATGGAACCAAACTGACTTCCTATAAGCTCCAGCAGAGGACATAACAAAAACCTAATAGTTTGGCTCGTCGGGATAGTAAGTTTCAGTGTCTGTTGTTGTGTGCGCTTATCTGTTGGCGTCGAAAATCCTTTTTTTTTCTTCGTTCTCTTTCTGTTTTATTTATGTTTTACATGGGTACAAAGGAAATAAATTAGGTAAAAAAAATCTTTCATGTCCTTGATGTGACCATCTACTTAGTACTGCGCTGCCCATATTGCCATCGCTAGTATTATCTTTCTACTAGTGTAGTTGCTTTATGTTACTATTTCCCTTTGGTGTCGTGGGTGAAATGTGAAATTAATTTATCTTCCTGATCTTTGCCCTTACACCACTGCCAATTTCCGACACACTACAGCAAAAACAAACAGTTGCTAAAATCTGCCTTTTTTCATTCCATTCCAGTTAAAACACCTATACATTTCGGATATAATTTCAAATTAAAATGTTTAAGAGTTCCTTCAAGAGCAAAGAACATATTCAAAAGAAGAAACATGTACTTCCAAGTTTTGGCTACTCAGTCTTCATCAGTGACCCTGACAATATCACGCGATGAAAGCCAGAGGAAGGCATACTGTAATTTCTTAATTTTCATATGCAGTCGATTCAAAGACGAAGTAGTGTCGAAAAGGGTCCAAAATATTAAAAGTGGTGGCCTAGAATAAGAGTCTAAAGCAACCCAAATTTTCTGATTTCACAGACTGTATCCTATCCACTGATCTCAAAGGACAAAAATGAAATATAATCTGCACTACGGATGATGTACGGGGAGACATTTAACGGCCGCCACACGGCACAACAGCTGCAGCCAAGTCTAATTATTGTAGATTTTAACTTGGCTGGGAAAATGCTTTGAAATCATACTTCTTTTTAACCATTTTGACAAGCGAAGTTCAAGCAATAATGCCACTTCGTTGCCAGTAGTATAGTTAAAAGCAGCAATTTCATCTCATTCGTAGTTTTTAAAGCTCATACTGAAGACGTAGAATAAAAGGAAAAGATAAATGAGCCGCGACACGAGAAAACCAACAATGTGGTTGTGCGTCCAGCGCAGACTCAGATGAGCCTGAGCATCCACCCAAGTGGCTCTGACTCTTTGCTTGTCGCTCAGAGGGTAGCAAAGGGTCTAAGCTACCTCCATGCGGACAGCAAAGACTCTGATCAGACTGGGCGGATGCCCAGGCTGATCTGAGTCTGCGCTGGGCGCACAACCACATTGTTGGTTTTCTCGTGTCGCGGCTCAAATGTCTTAAAAGACAGTAACTAGAGACTAGAACTTATTTGGGGAGCAACTAACTGTTTAACTGACTATTACTTGCAATAGAAAATGGTATGCATATTAACAAGATAAGTTGTTCAAAAGGGCTTATCCGACAGTGAAGATAGCGACTGCTTTGAGTCCGAACAGCTGCTCTAGGTACAAATTTTGCACTACCTTTCCCTTTCCCATCCCATGCTTTCGTATCAGCTGCAGAAATTTTCACAATTTTGAATACCGTACGTCTGACTATGTAACAGTGGCTCAGATAGCACTATCTCTCACAAAGCTTTGTAATAACTCTAAATTCACCAATCATAGATAAGATAGGATTGGATAGGATGATAGGATAGGATAGGATACGATAGGATACGATAGGATACGATAGGATACGATAAGATAAGATAAGATAAGATAAGATAAGATAAGATAAGATAAGATAAGATAAGATAAGATAGACAGACATACATACATACATACATACATTACATACATACATACATACATACATACATACATACATACATACATACATACATACATACATACATACATACATACATACATATTTCATTGCTCCTGACGGATCTCATTATTACTAATTTTTATTTACAACAGCGTCTATAATAACATCAACACAGAATATATATTGTTAATAAGGATTTACCTGGCACTCATTTATTTCCGTCATTACACTCGGATATTTTCGTTACTTTTAGCGATGATTTAACGGAAAATACTGCTACTTGAATATAATACAGTCATCCATTCGACGATGACGACGTAGCGTAGTGGTGAAGGCTTCTGTCGGCGGATACAGATTCTTAAGGTGGTGATAATCACTGATTTGGGACAAAGACAAAAATCTGCATAAAATACTCAAAATAACACTGATCTTTCCAAAACTTAGCAGATGCCTTCTTCATGTTGTTTCTCATAAATTAGAATCCCAAAATGCAGCATTTGTTAATGTTAAAAAGTGTTTTTATAAGAGAAATTCAAAGGGTAATTTTCTGCGAATAAATCTGAAAAAATAACATCATTATTGAAAATATACTTAGTGCTTAGAGTACCTTGTTGCATAATGGTGAGCGTCCTAGCAATTATTTTTTCAAACTCTTTCACACATTATCATGCTGAGCAGATGAAAAAAGATGCAGTCTGTGCCAAAATTTTTTGTCAAAACACACAGGTGAGACAGGTGATACTATTTTAACAAGGTTGAACAATTTCATCTACACACCACTGATCATGTCAGTAATGTATTATTTATATTGTAGGTGTAAACATAGGTATGCTTGCCTACCCTATATTTAATAAATGCATCCAGTGTACATTTACTTTGTACATGGTTGAACATTTGAGAAAAAGCTACCGTTTTCATCTAGTCTACATAACAATTTGAGAAAGAGTTGGAATAAATAATTGCTATGACGCTCTTCATTATGCAATAATGCACCTTCATCACTATGTAAATTTTCAATAACGATATTATTTTTTCAGATTTATTCGCAGAAAATTACCCTTTGATCTTTCCGTATAAAAACACTTTTTTAAGCAGCATGGACGTCTATTTTGTATTCTAAACTGTAAACAAGAGGTCCATGATGGACCTAAATCGCTCACCTGAGTTATGATGAAATAACATGGAAGATCATCTATTTGATGATGGTTCAATTGCAGCAGTTTTGCACTTTCTAATCTATATTCTGACAAAGTTTCATAAAGATTGGATCAAAACTGTGCCCTCTAGAGTGTACACAATGTTTTTCTAACCTAGACCTGGCAATCTAGTTTTTGATCAGACATTATTCAGATTCAAACTGGCCTACATTTCAAGAAGATAATCATTCTGACAAAGTTTAATGAAGATTCAATGCAAAATAAAGCCACAATTGTGTACATAAGGTTTTTCTATGATTTGACCTAGTGACCTAGTTTTTGACCTGACAAGACCTAGTTTCAAACTTGGCCTAGATTTCATTACGATAATCATTCCGACAAAGCTTCATGAAGTTTGAACCAAAACTGTGCCCTCTAGAGTATCCACAATGTTTTTCTAAGGTTTGACCTAGTAATCTAGTTTTTGATCCAACATGACCCAGTTGCATCCTTGGTCTAGATTTGTTGGGATAAACATTTTGACAAAGTTTCATGAAGATTGGGACAAAACTGTGCCCTCTAGAGCATTCACATGGTTTTTCTAAGATCTGACCTAGTGACCTAGTTTTTGACCTGACATGGCCCAGTTTCAAATCTGATCTAGATTTCATAAAGATAAGCATTCTGACAAAGTTTCATGAAGATTGGATCATAACTGTGCCCTCTAGAGTGTACACAAGGTTTTTCTAAGATTTGACCTAGTGACCTAGTTTTTGACCCAACAGGACTCAGTATCAATCTTGGCCTAGATTGTATAAGGATAAAGATTCTGATAAAGTTTCATGAAGATGGGATTATAACTGTGCCCGCCAGAGTGTACACAAGGTTTTTCTAAGATTTGACCTAGTGACCTAGTTTTTGACCCCACATGACTCAAGTTTCAATCTTGGCCTAGATTGTATAAGGATAAACATTGTGACAAAGTTTCATGAAAATTGGATCATAACTGTGCCCGCCAGAGTGTACACAAAGTTTTTCTAAAAGTTGACCTAGTGACCTAGTTTTTGACCCCACATGACCCAGTTTCAAACTTGGTCTAGATTTTATTTAGATTAACATTCTGACAAAGTTTCATGAAGATTGGATCAAAACTGTGCCCTCTGTGTCATTCTAAGATTTATTTCTATTTTTAGCTCTGGCAGCCATTTTGTTCAGCGGAGTGGAACCGTTTTAGCAATTTTGGTTCAGGGCAATGAGTCAAACATTTGTGAAATTATTTTGAAATCGAGCCATTGGCTTCAGAGAAGATATCTTTTAAAGGTTTTTTCTATTTTAAGATTTCTATTTTAAGCTCTGGCGGCCATTTTGTTCAGCGGAGTGGAACCGTTTTAGCAATTTTGGTTCAGGGCAATGAGTCAAACATTTCTGTGAAATTATTTTGAAATCGAGCTATTGGCTTCAGAGGAGATGTCGTTTAAAGGTTTTTCTATTTTTAGCTCTGGCGGCCATTTTGTTCAGCGGAGCGGAACCATTTTAGCAATTTTGGGTCAGGGCTATAACACAAACATTTGTGTGAAATTATTTTGAAATTGGCTTACTGGTCTAGGAGGAGATGTCGTTTGAAGAAATTGTTGACGGACGGACAGACGGACGGACGGACGGACGACGGACAAATATCGATCACAATAGCTCACCTTGAGCACTTCGTGCTCAGGTGAGCTAAAAACAACAAAAACAAGAAGTCTGCTAACTTTCATGGAGATACGTTACTTTTTTATGGTTTTATGCAGATTTTTACATTTACCATATGGCTGTGCGCCCAGCGCAGACTCAGATCAGCCTGGAGATCCGCCCAGTTTGATCAAAATCTTCGTTAAGTGCTAAAATGGTACCGAAGGGTCAAAGCTACCCCCATGCGGACAGCGAAGACTCTGATCAGACTGGGCGGATGCGCAGGCTGATCTGAGTCTGCGCTGGACGTACAACCACATTGTTAGTTTTGTCGTGTCGCGGCTCCTTATACTCTCCAGGTCAAATTTTGAACACCTATCATATCACTACTGCCGATCGGTCAATACCTCAGAACACTCACCAACATCGCATTTTTCCGTGATGGCAACGGAAATTCACAATGCTTCACAATGACTGATGAAAAATGACGACAGTTGCCAATTTGCCTATATTTACCATAACATATTCAACCTATTATTTTTTAATCTTCTATCTCATTATAATGAAAGACTCAATGGGTGGGGGTCTGGTTTAGTATATTTTTATTTTTTTCATTATCTTTGAAAGAAAACTACCCTTTTTACAAACAGTGAAGACTATTCAAAAAGTACATCAATGAACACCTATAAGTTCATATAGTTCACAAAACCATATTTCTGTCAATTTTTGTAATAAAACACACAACATTGTCTTGGAAACTGACATTAGCGTTATTCGGTGCAATAATTCTGCATACAATATGTGTTTGAGACAAAATATTTGCGTGATGCAATGCTTTAGAAGGTAATAATGAGACTGGAAAACTGGCATTATGTTCTATTATATTAATGTTGTAAATGTTTCTGAGTTACGCACGACATTCATATTATCAAAACATTAAGATTTATTTTCGTGTAATTTGTTTCTTATATATGGTATCTTTTGTTACTGAAAGGAAAAGCTTTTAGCTGATGTAAATGTCTGTTCACAGTTCAATGCAGCGTTTGCGCTATTATCCACATATTTAAGCTCCTCGCCATCAAGCGAACTAAAGATTAAATTAAAACCCTGTAAAAATCAACTAATCTGTTATGTGTTTTGCCTGTCGAGAAATCACCATCATTTTTCCCGAACTTTCGGGTTTAGCATCGTTATAAAACAGAAAAGTGACTCTATCAAACTAAATTTCGTATGGGTACTCTACATTAGAACCACTGGGCCGATATCACTACTGGTGAACAATTTGTTCTCGAGGGTATCATCAATCCAAGTGTTGATGCTTTGGCGTTGATTATGGTACTCCGACATACCAGAATAAGTGGCCAATGTACGAAAATCATTTCAGGAAAAAATGTCTAAAGACATTTTGAATGATGGCCTTTTCAGCTGAGGAGGTGGGGGGGGGGGGGGGGGGGGAATCCTGGCTGACTTTAAGTTCCACACGTCTGAATTATGTTGGGCCTCTTGCAGGTCCTTGCAGCATCAGCCGCCCATGGTTGTCGCCTTTCGTGGGAAACGGGAGCCGAAATAGCTAGTTGAAGGACGCCTGTACTCTTTGCTTCTCTGCTGCAGACGTCATTTGGAAATATAATAAACAAGATCCTGGTCCCGAGGTTATAGAACTGTTTCGTGCTCAACTCAGCTGAGCATGACATTTCTCTGCTGATAAATATGAAAATGCCAACTGATGTTGTTATTTTCATTTTCATAAGCAGAGAAAATTTCATACTCAGCTAAACTGAGCATAAAAACAACTGTACTTATCAGTGATTTCTATTTATTAGCAGGAAAAATTTCATGCTCAGCTGAGTTGAGCATGAAAAAAAGTTTTATAACCTCGAGGCCTGATCATGCTAAGGGCATGGTCGTCAAATCACAAGAAAAGAACAAGAAGGCCATGATATCTCCCTTGTGTCGATATAAGTATCGCTCTGCGATAACCCTGCGACTACAATACATTGGTGAGTAGCTTCCTTAATAATGAATACGTGTCTCTTATTTAGTTTTATAAGAGGGATGATCAAAACGTTTCAGGAAAAGTGCTGTATTCTCTTTACTTTTTTACTTTCTTCATTGCAATTTTACATTATCCGACTTTAATTTATTTATGAATCATATCATCCAAAACAGTTGACTTATGACTTACCAGTTTCATGCACGCGCACCACCGTAACGACCGGTAACTTGAGCCAGCCCAGCTAAGGTTACCTTGCATTTTTATCATTTCTAGTAGCAATTTCAGAACGTTGTTTAGCTATGAATGTATAGAAACGTTAATAAATTCACCTGAACTTAGAACTATATATCTTATCTTGATGTCCATTACAAATTTTATAAGCTGTTTTGATCTATTCTATGAAATTCTAAATGCTAGACATCGTTATAAATTAATGACCTAAATCATGACGATCATGGCCGATACATCATTGCTGTTGGGTTAGTTGAACTTTTGCTGGAACATTATCATGCTGCTGATTTCAGGTTGTGTTGTCGTATTGCTGGAATGATTCAACTGAAAGGCATAAAAAATATATCTGACAAATCGCCATTATCTCTTGTTTCTGAAACTTTATCATAGCACTTCCATTTGATAAGGAAAAGAAAGTTTTCTGCCCTTGAATTACCCCATCCCATACATTTAATAATCAAAGACCACATTGCCGACAATTCGTAGGAAGAATCAAAACAACAAAATTTGTAATGAACATCAAGATGCAATACACATTTTAAGTTAATATAAAGTAATAAAATAATTCAAGTGTATGTAAATAATTTGTGACTAAGCAACGCTCAAATTTACATTTGCTGGACCCGGTCATGTTACCGATCCTTACGTTGACTGCGCGAGCAATAAACTGGTTAGACTTAATTAAATAATTTAGAATGATATAAATTACAATTAAATTCAGGTTGCCTGGAATGAAATATTTTATTGAGGAAAGTAAAATAATAAAGAGAATACAACAGTTCACTCCGGGAACTGTTTGATCATCCCTCGTAGTAATCACCAGAATTTAGAAGTGATAGCCGAACTGAAAAAAAAAATCACATGTAAAAATTACAAGGAACCTCTGTCAATGCAAAGTTTATATATTTTGCAAGTGTTTTTTTTTATTATTATTACTAATATTATTTTTTCTTTAATTCTCTTGTTTTCTTTAGCATGCTGTTGGAACAACCATTTTGTAAGAAACATTAACAATAACAGTAAATTGTTTAATCAGCATGATAATGACATAATACCAATTTTGCAAACCAGATTCACAAAAATGAAGCCCATTCTCTCATTGCAAACATTATTACAGACTTAATAGCCTTTTATGTCCCTTTGGATGCATTCCATCATGCAAAGCATTTGAATAATAGACAACTTGGTTTTAAAATATGGCACTTAAACTGACAAGAGAGCAAAACCAGGAAGCATTATGTAAAGATCACTAGAACTGTAGGACAGATGTATTATACTTCATTTGTAAAATTCGTTCAAATGTACGATATTGTTTTTATGTCCTACTGCACCAGAATATTGCTGTAATAACCATTCAGTTCAACACACAGAATTTAAAACATTTGCAGAAAATTACAGATCCAGAAAAAATTAGCCATCTCATCAGGATCTGACCTGTTTGAAATCGGAATTATTTTAAATACCCAATTGTTACGAAATGGATCCGATCGTCGACTATGTCGTCGAAATTATTTTAATCCTTTCAATCAGTAGGGCTACAGTTTTTAGGGCAACTGTGGTAATAAAACATTTACGGAAATTATGGCTATGTTATGCATGGGTTGTTTGTGAATACCTCTCGTGGACAGCGTATTGCATGATTTTAAGGTGAATACCTGCACGAGTCTCTTGATTGTGGACAGCGTGTTGCATGATTTTAAGGTGAATACCTGCACGCTAAGATTCGTGTCGCATGATTTAAAAGTGAGACGCATAGTATTTATACTCCTATTCTTTCGCTCAAAAATTAAACGTGGCTGTTTAATTCTAAGGTGAATTGATGGATGTTATATTGACGTGTGCCTAGTTTCTGTGTTAAGACCTGAAAGGTAAGATTTTATTATATTTATTTAGACTAGTTTGGCTAAGAATGAAAAATGTGACTTCTGATTGATATGGTATAATTATATGTGTCGACTGATTTGATTTTAATGACAGTGATCAGGCTGCGCATGTGTCGACTGATTTTGTTAATAAGCATGCTGCGCATAATATTTGTATATTAGGATTATCGACTGATTTTGTTGGTAGTGATCATGCTGCGCATAATATTTGTATATTAGGAAGTTTTGTAAACTACGGAAATAGTTTATATCACTGATGTTGGTTTCACTGGTGTGCGTCTATTTGACATCCAGTGACGTCAGTTGCATTCATGTTATTCATGTGACGTCAGTTGCATTCATGTTATTGCGACGTCAGCACTTTTTATATTAGTTTCACTGGTGTGCATCTATTTGACGTCCAGTACCGTCACTTGCATTCATGTTATTCATGTGACGTCAGTTGCATCATGTTATTGCGACGTCAGCACTTTTTATATTAGTTTCACGTATACGTGGCCTATACACGTAGATTGATTTCTAATGGAACTAATTTATATACTCGTGACGTCAATTGACGCCATAGCATGCACCGCATTAAGGTTTTTTTTTCATAAGTTATAATGGTAACATTTGGTCGTCATGCGTTTGATTTGCCTTCACTAGATGACGTCATATGGTAAAACATCATTGGCGTCATGATGTCAGATCAAACGTTATGATCCCAAATGTGTTAGAAACGCTTATTAAGTTATTATATTCTATGACAAATGGTAATACGCTTAGTTTAAAGAAATGAATTAATACATATGCGAGTTAAATTTTTGGTAAATCAATTTAATGTAGATAGGTAATTGTCTAGATTATTCATGTTTTATGTGGGGTATGTCATGGTAATGCCTGTTGACGTCATTATACCTCTTGACAATGTTTGACGTCAGATCCTTCGACGCACATGCGTGGTAGGATCTACGTTTCTTCATTGGCGGAAGTGGTAAGCACAATGTTGGCTTTACATCGTGAGCGGGAGTCGTGTCTAGTGACACGGCTGGCGTGTGCACGTTATGCTCGGCATTCGCCGAGGGCGTTGTATGGTATTTCCAAGACAGGTCCAAGTCTTACGTATTGTTATTATGTAGTTACAATGTATTAAGTGTAAGTTCGTTATTTTTAGGCACATCAAGTC
Organism: Ctena decussata; assembly: GCA_963989385.1. Classification (NCBI taxonomy): domain Eukaryota; kingdom Metazoa; phylum Mollusca; class Bivalvia; order Lucinida; family Lucinidae; genus Ctena; species Ctena decussata. The sequence goes on from OZ022498.1 coordinate 123,516,516, forward strand.
CGGCAGTCAGCTGTTAGGGCTTAGAGCCACGTCTCACCTGGAGATCCTATACCCATCTCCAGGTTAATACCAACCCGGGTAGAGGCAGTTACAACGCCGCTCGTGCATGGTTCCCAAGCAGAGGCGGGAAGCACAAAATGTAGGCGAAGTTAATCTTATTACTGCGGAGGTGAAAGTAGGACAGTGTTCGTCCACTAAAGTGTCTTATTATATATAGATTGGTCCTTGGTACGATCCAGGGAGCGACCAGTATATAAACGTGCGCGTATTGATATAAGTTGGTGTTCCTCATGATATATGGACTGGCCCATGACATGATCCAGGGAACGACAAATTGAAGTCTGAAGTCTACCAACATAAGGCCTTGTTTTTTTTGTATGAGCTCAAACTAACGTTTTGTTCTTTGTATTTTCCTTTAGTTCATAGCGCTGAGCCGAGTACGGTGTTGACGTCAGACGGTAATCTATTTGCGTATTGTACGCAAATCGATTGCAGATTTGAAACAAACACCTTACTTGGGCCAGCGACATGAACTGATATGTGTTGTATATTATTGTAATTGTGACAGCTGTAAATTGTATTGTTGTATATAGAATTTACATTATATATAAACTTCAATAATTCTAACGTTGTTAGAGTTTCCTTGTTAGTGTAATACACTGGTAGATAACCCTTTAACCGGAAGTCATCCTCCGCCGTCCTGGCGACGCATAAGGCTCTACACCCGTGTCGATCGTGTGTAAAACCTTCTGCGTAACATGGTGTCATAAGTAAGGGGATTTGGTTTCCGGTTAATATCTGCCAGTGTAAGACATTGACAATATATATATAGAATCTAGGCACAATTTTGTCAGACATTATTATTATTGACTTTCTGATTGTTCTTTTCTAAGGTGACGTAAGGCTGTGAATTTTAGGGGAGCAATTTTGCCACTATATTCTTTGTTAATGTAACCTACACTCAATTAAGGTCAACTATCCTTATTCCCTGCGTGATGAAGTGCGATAGCCCATGCATTAATTTGTGATAGAATGTAACAGGTTGCATATCTGAGTGGGGAAACTGAGGTATATAGACCTGAGGATTGGCACGGATGATACATATTTAGTTTTAAGGTCCGTTTGAGTACCTTGGCACTGCTGTTGCATGACAATCTGTTAGTTTATTAACTCAAACGTTTGTACGTTGTGTCGTAACCGTTACTGAGGTCCATTTTATGTCCTGATTTAGTAACGTAGGTTACTCGTAACGTAATATAATATCATTACAATTAATTAAACCTTATAGCGGAATCTTAAGTTTGATTTACCGTTGGTATCTTATAAGGTTTTGTAATGTAGGACGTACAGTTGTCGTGTCAGTGTTAATACGTTGCGTTACATACGTTACATTTGTATATCCGATACGCTAGATCAAGTTGGGCGTAATTGTAATGTGGGTTATTTACGTCATCTAATTGTGTCATATGATAGTGAAAAGAGGTTCTCGGTAAAGTCAACGTCAGTTTATGACGTCATTTCCGGTCTGTTATGAACGTAACTTTAATAGCTACGTCTAGATCGCGAGTATACTAATTAATCAACGTTTTAGTTGGATTAGTTTGTTATTATTATTGTTAACGTTTTAGTTAACGTGTGTGACTATAAGTGAACGTCGGTTTCAGTTAAGTTAACGTGAGCATTGCGTTAAGCGTTATGGATCAGTTAGTTAAGACGGGAAAGGAGTTAGGTTATGAGGGGCAGGCTTTGCAGGAATTTGTTAAGCATCAGCAAGAGACTGAGAGGGCAGAAAGGCACGCGGTAAGGGAACTTGATAAAGAAAAGATAGCGCCGGCTGATAAAGACAGGGAAATTGAATTGGCGAGAATCGCGACGGAAGAAGCTAAGATTGCGGCGGATAGGGAAATCGAGATGGCGCGGATTGAAAGTATAGAGCGGCAAGCCGAGAAAGATAGGGAAGCTAGGTTGTCTCAAGTCGAAATCGATAAGGAAGCAAAGTTGTCGAGCGAAGTTGAGTTAGAAAAGTTGAAGTATAGTTTTGAATTGCAGCAACGCGAGTTGAAGCATCAGATATATTTGCAGAAGGTAACGTTTAGAGTTGAATTAGAAAAACAGAAGGCTGAAAAGTTAGCGCATGCGCGTGATCCCGAGTTACCGTATTTTGATGAAAGTAAGGACAAAATGGATAGTTACTTATCAAGGTTTGAGAAATACGCGACGGCAAATAAATGGGATAAAAACGTTTGGGCTGCATATTTACGCACATTACTTAAAGGTCGCGCTTGATGTTTATGATAGATTGTCTGTAGATGATGCAGCAGATTATGACAAGTTGAAAGATGCGTTGTTAAAGAATTTCGATATGACTGAACGCGGTTTTAGGAAGAAATTTCGCTATGATAGGCCTGAAAAGTCCGAAAAGTTTATACAGTTTAGTAGTAGACTTAGGTCGTATCTTAATAAATGGTTGAAAATGGCGAAAGTAGACCAGTCTTACGAAGCTGTTTGCGATTTTTTCGCTACAGATCAGTTTTTAGAATCCTGTAGTAAAGAACTATATGTTCATTTGAAACCGAAAACATTCACGAATCTAGGTGAGATGGCTAGGGAAGCAGATTTATTTGCAGAAGCACGTGGCGGTGTTTACGCTTGTGTTAATAAGGGGCAGCGTGATAGTAAGGGCGTAACTCAGAGTAGATCTGATAATAAGCCGAGTGCGAAGCCAGAGATAAAATGTAGTATTTGTGGTAAGGGACATTTATCATATAAATGTTTTAAGAATCCCGATAGGAAGCAAGCATATAGTGCGGAAGTAGGTGCATGTGCAAGCGGATATAGCGGAAATAAGGGGAGTAGCTACGCACCGAAAGATGAGACACAAAGATCACAGAGTAAGAGCGATACTGTGCAGACGAAGGGTAGAAATTCAGATCGTGGCCGTGGTCGGGGTTATTTATTCCCGCGGACGTGGTCGGGGTGGCGGACATCAAATGAGCTTTTGTAAAACTACAATGAATAGGTCTCATGAAAGAGTAAGGAAGAAAGTGCATTAATCAATGATAACGTGGATAGGGAAGGTGTCTGTTACTTTTTAAGGTCGCGATTACCAACAGCGCAGGGTACGGTTAATGGTAAGACTGTTGTAGTTTTAAGGGACACAGGTTGTACTGGGTGTGTCGTTCGTATAAACTTGGTTTCTAATGATCAGTTACTTGGTAGAGAATCTGATGTAACTTTGATTGATGAATCTACCCAAAGGTATCCCTTAGCAATGGTTGACATAGATTGTCCATTTTCACAGGAAAAACTGAGGCATTGTGCATGGAAGATACATTGTATGACCTGGTTATTGGAAATATTGACGGGTCAAAACTTCCCGATATGTCCCATTTTGCAATGGCGGCAGTGACTAGGTCACAAGCTAAGCAACGTGAAGAGGTCTATAAGACACTTAAAGTTCCTGATCAAATTATTGCTAGTGATAAGGAGGCATTGAGGCAGGCCCAAGTTGTTGACCCGAAATTGAATGGCATAAGGCAAAGAGTGGAATCTGGGAATGTGACTATTAGTCGTGGATTGAACCGGGGTGAAACTAAGTTTATCCGAAAGAAAGATTCATTGTATAGGCAGTTTACTAAGGGAAACAAGGTCACTTTGCAACTTATTATCCCTGAAGGTTTTCAGGAAAAGGTGTTAAGATTGGCGCACGAAACCTTGATGTCAGGTCATTTGGGCATAAAGAAAACTATGGATAGAGTGTTAACTGAGTTCTTTTGGCCTGGAGTTTGTGGTGATGTGGCAAGGTTTTGTAAATCTTGTGACATATGTCAAAGGACTATTCAAAGGTCGTGTCACTAAGGTACCTTTAGGAAAGTTGCCACAGATTGACACACCATTTAAACGAGTCGCTGTTGATATAGTTGGACCGATAGAACCTCGTTCTGACAGGAAATTCCGCTATATTTTAACAATGATAGACTATGCGACGAGATATCCCGAGGCGGTAGCGTTACCCGGCATTGAAACGGAACGCGTAGCCGAAGCGTTAGTTGAGATGTTTAGTAGAGTTGGCATACCTGATGAAATGTTAACAGATTGCGGAAGTCAGTTTACTGCTGAAGTTATGAAAGAAGTAAGCAGGCTGTTATCACTCCAGCAGTTAACCACGACGCCGTATCATCCTATCTGTAACGGTCTTGTAGAGCGTTTTCACGCGACGTTGAAGCAAATGCTACGTAGGATGTGCGCAGAACGTCCAAAAGACTGGGATAAATATCTCCCAGCACTACTGTTTGCAATAAGGGAGGTTCCGCAGGAGTCATTGGGGTTTTCTCCGTTCGAACTGCTATACGGACGTAACGTTAAGGGACCTATGGCAATATTACGTGAATTATGGTCTGAAGAGGTACAGGATGAGCAGGTTCTGTCTACGTACCAGTACGTAATTGAGTTGAGAGAACGGTTAGAGCAGACGTGTAAGTTGATGATAATTTACGGAAAGTACAAGTAAAGCAAAAGGCTTATTATGACAAACGCGCTAGGTCGCGTAAATTTAACGTGGGAGATAAAGTACTGTTATTACTGCCAACTGACAGTAATAAACTGTTATTGCAGTGGAAGGGTCCATATGAAGTAGTAGAGGTGGTGAATAGAATGGACTATAAAATCGACGTCAATGGTGTCGTGAGTACATATCATGCTAATATGCTGAAACAATATGTCGAACGTCGTAGTGTGCCGTCACATTGTTTATTGTCGACTGAGACTACAGAGTCGGTTGATGACGATGGTAGTGATGAATTTTCTCTTGATGATTGTGCTTTTCCGACAGCTCAAGAACCGGAAACTTATAATGACGTCAGTATTTCAGATACGTTAACGTCAGAACAACGTATGGAGGTAGAAGCGTTGATTAAACAGTACCCAGATGTACTATCAAGTTTACCCGGTCGAACTGATCAAATACAGCACGATATCAAACTACTCACGTCAGAACCCATACGGACCAAAGGTTATTCTATCCCGTATAAGACGCGTAACGTCATGGAGACGGAGATACAGGATATGTTAGATTTAGGGGTAATCGAGCCGTCGATTTCGCCGTATTCATCTCCTGTTGTCCTAGTTCCGAAGAAAGACGGGTCAGCTAGATTCTGTATCGACCTCCGGAAGCTTAACAAAGTGACGGAATTCGATGCAGAACCTATGCCAAATATGGAGGAAGTTATCAATAAAATGTCGGGACATAGATTCTTTACAAAGATGGACCTGAGTAAGGGTTATTGGCAAGTCAGTCTTACTGAAAGGTCTAAACCTTTGACAGCATTTGAAACGCCTAAGGGTTTATTCTAGTTTAAAACTATGCCCTTCGGTTTGGTCAATTCGGGAGCCTCGTTTTGTAGGTTAATGAGAATCATATTGTCCAATCTCCCAAATGTTGACAGCTTTGTTGATGACATGTGGATATTTACTACAACATGGAAAGATCATGTGACGTCATTACGTCAAGTGTTAGATCGGCTCAGGTCGGCCAAATTGACGGCAAAACCATCTAAATGCATGATCGGATATGGCAGTATCGAGTGCCTTGGTCACAATATCGTCGGACAGACGGTACGACCGCAAGAGGACAAGATACAGGCTATCAGAGATGCTCCTCGTCCATGTACGAAAAGGCAAATTAAATCTTTTCTGGGATTAGCTGGGTTTTACCGTCGTTTTATCCCAAATTTCTCATCCATAGCTTCTCCTCTGACTGATTTAACTAAACGGGATAGACCTTATTCAATCAAAGATTGGCAAGATCAGCATGAAAGGGCATTTCAAACCCTGAAGAGTAGGCTCACGTCTAGTCCTATTCTTCGCTTACCTGTTTTTCAAGAAGGTAACCCGTTTGTACTCCGAACAGACGCTTCAGACGTTGGTCTTGGAGCTATATTGCTTCAAGAATTCGAAGGTGAAGGTCGTTTGCCGATTGCTTATGCTAGCAAGAAATTGTTACCTCGAGAAAGGAACTACTCTGTAATTGAAAAGGAATGTTTGGGTATAATCTGGGGTGTTGAGAAATTTCGTAAGTACCTGTATGGGGCCTCATGGGGAGGACCGTAACTAATGTTGAAAGAACTTGTGGTCCGACCCAATTGCTTGACATATTAAGAGGCAATAAAATATGTTTAAACTATGGGGCGGTGTTTCTACTTGAAACTGACCACAAACCTTTGTCCTATATGCAGACAGCTAAGGTGCTCAATCCCCAAATCATGCGTTGGGCCATGAAATTACAGCCATACAGATTCAGGATCGTTGCTATCCGCGGCCAAGATAATTTGGGGGCGGACTACCTTAGTAGATAGTTTGGCCACGTTATGCATCGCACCGTTGTGTATATAGTTAGTTTTCCAGTTTTGACATAGCCTTCGATTCGATCGCATTTCGTACTATTTCAGAAAAGAAACATTGTTATGTTTTTTTCTCCCTAAGGGGAAACCTATGTAACGAAATGGATCCGATCGTCGACTATGTCGTCGAAATTATTTTAATCCTTTCAATCAGTAGGGCTACAGTTTTTAGGGCAACTGTGGTAATAAACATTTACGGAAATTGTGGCTATGTTATGCATGGGTTGTTTGTGAATACCTCTCGTGGACAGCGTATTGCATGATTTTAAGGTGAATACCTGCACGAGTCTCTTGATTGTGGACAGCGTGTTGCATGATTTTAAGGTGAATACCTGCACGCTTAGATTCGTGTCGCATGATTTAAAAGTGAGACGCATAGTATTTATACTCCTATTCTTTCACTGAAAAATTAGACGTGGCTGTTTAATTCTAAGGTGAATTGATGGATGTTATATTGACGTGTGCCTAGTTTCTGTGTTAAGACCTGAAGGGTAAGATTTTATTATATTTATTTAGAATAGTTTGGCTAAGAATGAAAAATGTGACTTCTGATTGATATGGTATGATTATATGTGTCGACTGATTTGATTTTGTTGACAGTGATCAGGCTGCGTATGTGTCGACTGATTTTGTTCATAAGCATGCTGCGCATAATATTTGTATATTAGGATTATCGACTGATTTTGTTGGTAGTGATCATGCTGCGCATAATATTTGTATATTAGGAAGTTTTGTAAACTACGGAAATAGTTTATATCACTGATGTTGGTTCGTCCACTGGTGTGCGTCTATATGACATCCAGTGACGTCAGTTGCATTCGTGTTATTCATGTGACGTCAGTTGCATTCATGTTATTGCGACGTCAGCACTTTTTATATTAGTTTCACTGGTGTGCGTCTATTTAACTTCCAGTGACGTCACTTGCATTCATGTTATTCATGTGACGTCAGTTGCATCATGTTGTTGCGACGTCAGCACTTTTTATAGTAGTTTCACGTATACGTGGCCTATAGACGTAGATTGATTTCTAATGGAACTAATTTATATACTCGTGACGTCAATTGACGCCATAGCATGCACCGCATTAAGGGTTTTTTCCATAAGTTATAATGGTAACATTTGGTTGTCATGCGTTTGATTTGCCTTCACTAGATGACGTCATATGGTATAACATCATTGGCGTCATGATGTCAGATCAAACGTTATGATCCCAAATGTGTTAGAAACGCTTATTAAGTTATTATATTCTGTGGCAAATGGTAATACGCTTAGTTTAAAGAAATGAATTAATACATATGCGAGTTAAAATTTTGGTAAATCAATATAATGTAGATAGATAATTGTCTAGGTTATTCATGTTTTATGTGGGGTATGTCATGGTAATGCCTGTTGACGTCATTATACTTCTTGACAATGTTTGACGTCAGATCCTTCGACGCACATGCGTGGTAGGATCTACGTTTCTTCATTGGCGGAAGTGGTAAGCACAATGTTGGCTTTACATCGTGAGCGCGAGTCGTGTCTAGTGACACGGCTGGCGTGTCCACGTTATGCTCGGCATTCGCCGAGGGCGTTGTATGGTATTTCCAAGACAGGCCCAAGTCTTACGTATTGTTATTATGTAGTTACAATGAATTAAGTGTAAGTTCGTTATTTTTAGGCACATCAAGTCCGGCAGTCAGCTGTTAGGGCTTAGAGCCACGTCTCACCTGGAGATCCTATACCCATCTCCAGGTTAATACCAACCCGGGTAGAGGCAGTTACAACGCCGCTCGTGCATGGTTCCCAAGCAGAGGCGGGAAGCACAAAATGTAGGCGAAGTTAATCTTATTACTGCGGAGGTGAAAGTGGGACAGTGTTCGTCCACTAAAGTGTCTTATTATATATAGACTGGTCCTTGGTACGATCCAGGGAGCGACCAGTATATAAACGTGCGCAAGTTGGTGTTCCTCATGATATATGGACTGGCCCATGACATGATCCAGGGAACGACAAATTGAAGTCTACCAACATAAGGCCTTGGTTTTTTTGTAAGAGCTCTAACTAACGTTTTTTTGTTCTTTGTATTTTCCTGTAGTTCATGGCGCTGAGCCGAGTACGGTGTTGACGTCAGACGGTAATCTATTTGCGTATTGTACGCAAATCGATTGCAGATTTGAAACAAACACCTTACTTGGGCCAGCGACATGAACTGATATGTGTTGTATATTATTGTAATTGTGACAGTTGTAAATTGTATTGTTGTATACAGAATTTACATTTTATATAAACTTCAATAATTCTAACGTTGTTAGAGTTTCCTTGTTAGTGTAATACACTGGTAGATAACCCTTTAACCAGAAGTCACCCTCCGCCGTCCTGGCGACGCATAAGGCTCTACACCCGTGTCGACCGTGTGTAAAACCTTCTGCGTGACACCAATTTCGCAAAAGAGTCCATGTATGTTATTCATACATGAAAATGTCAATGTAACACGCTATTCATACATGAAAATGCCAATGTAACACCAGTCAGATATTCCTCAACTCTTTAAGCAACAGTGACGAAATTAGTAGATTTGCAAACAGCGTAGATCCTGATGAGGCAGCTCGTAATGAGCCGCCTCATCTAGATCTACACTGTTTGCCCTCTAGTCTTCGAATTATCAATATGAATGTCTTGGACAAGGTACCTTTTTGAATTTTTGCATACGTAAATTTTGTCGTCTGCTTTTTGGTGCTTAAAGAGTAAAAAAAAACAAGAACAGCAGAACAAAGATGTTGTTATTGAGAGAATAATCCTGAAAATCCATGCAAAATGTCTTCGGGTCGAAAAGTTAAGCTTATCAAAGCTTAAGAAAATTGTATTCATATAAATATATTAAACAAACCATCTCCCAAGAACTGTTTTCTGACGCAAGAAATATGGAACTTATAGTTTCAGCTTTCTTAACAGACAGCATGAGTGCCGCCATTTTCAATACTTAAAGATGAATTGCAAACTTCTAACAATGCAATAACATCTACTCTTGCACAGCAAACAATGCAATTGTAGTAACAAAACAAATTGCATTTATACCAAGACATACAGATGATGACAGATGTTTTTGCACTTGCGAATTATTCACGTATGCATATATCACATATATATCTTATTCATTTCTGAGTTATTCACTTTATGCATATTTTATTTAAGAGCTTATATTGTCATCAATTCACCATAATGGCGGCATACATCGCAATCTGGTTTCATCATTTCAAATGCAAATAACCTTCCAAATTCTACCCAAATAGTTCAAATCAGCTATCAATTTCTCAGACAAAATAGATTTTTAAATTCAAACAGATTATTCATTTTGTTAGTCTCTAATCTTAAACAATTGCTATTCACACTATGTCTTCCTACTGATATAAGACACTGACAGGTTCTTAAAAATCTCTTAAAATAAAGTCGCATTTTGAAAATCTACAGGAAGAATCCGTGACGTAACGGTCGTTGAAGGGGATTAAGATAAAGGTCGGAGCAATATGTATTTCCCGAAATGACCTAGAATTGTCACTTGCAATATGTAACAGTCTCTTGAAATATGTATCATTGCATTTAACGATCTCAAATTAGACCTGATAGTAATTCAATCTCTCTCCGATGTGGTGCATTCTGACACTTCGTTTTAAGATGAAGCATTGGCTTATCTGAGTAATAGTCAGAGAACATAATACATATGGAAAATTCATTTCAACTTGTATGTCCAACAAGAACATTGAGTTACATTGATGATTTTAATAGGCCAATAAAGCTTTTAACTGCAAAACTTCTTACAGGCCTAACTATGCCAAAAATTTGTAAGTTCTATTGAAGCCATTTATAATTGATAAATTCTGAAATTTTAGGTCCTTTGGAAGCAATGACTTCACCGAAAATAGAAGACTCGAAAAATAAGATGCACACCGAACAAAGCAAAAACAGCTTACTCGACGTCCAAATATAATTTTGGCTTGAAAACACTTCTCTAACTACAAATGTTTTTCAGAGAAAAACTGATGTCCCCCCACCAGCCCATTTTCAATCCCCCCTTTTGAATAAAAAATAGCCCATCAGAGGAGATGGCAAATGCCCCGACCGAAGACCCCCATGGGCCTTGGTAAAAAGGGTGCACTTCAAAACACATATTAGTAATATATTGTCATTCTTTTATGCTTCTGATTGACATTAACTGTTACCAGATGCATGATTATCTAACACTCAGACTAAAACAGTATGCTTGACTGCTAAAAAGAGGTAACATCTCAAACAGCCACCATATTAACAAATGTATAGCATACGATACATTCAACTTTCAAAATGTGTGAATAACTTCTAAAGTACAAGCCCTACAAACCTAATTTTGAGCTCTCTAGTAAGTGAATTTGGACAAAGAATCCAAATCTGGAAAAAAAAAATATATTTTTTTTTTTTGGGGGGGGGGGATGTGCGGGAATGTGGAGGGGTCAGAGAGAGAGTTAGGAACACTGATAAGATATCACAGCATGATCATCAATATTCTAAAAGGTACACGGTTATTCAAATTCTGGAGCTGGCCAGGGTTATACAGATATGGAGCAGAGACTCAAACAACAGCTCAAACTACCAAAGAGAAATAACTCACAGCGTATAAAAGCAAGAGTTATCATTCATGTATGAGACAAATTGTCATGACCTGTTCTGCATATCTGTGAAGTATCATGAAAATATTTCAAAAGGTATTCAAGCTATGGAGCGAACACCTAAAATCATCAAAAGGAAATAACTCCAAAAGTAAGAAAGCAAGAGTTGTCATTCTTCTTCGCGACACATCATCATGACCTGTTCTACATATCTGTGAAGTATCATGAAAATATTTCAAAAGGTATTCAAGTTATAGAGCGGACACGAAATCACACCTAAAACCATCAAGGGGAAATAACTCAAAAAGTAAGAAAGCAGGAGTTGTCATTCTTGTTCGCGACACATCGTCATGACCTGTTCTACATATCTGTGAAGTATCACGAAAATATTTCAAAAGGTATTCAAGTTATAGAGCGGAAACGAAATCGCACCTAAAATGATCAAGGGGAAATAACTCAAAAAGTAAGAAAGCAAGAGTTGTCATTCTTGTTCGCGACACACCATCATGACCTGTTCTACATATTTGTGAAGTATCATGAAAATATTCCAAAGGGTATTCTAGTTATAGAGCGGACACGAATCTGCCAAAAAATCACACCTAAAACTATCAAGGGGAAATAACTCAAAAAGTAAGAAAGCAAGAGTTGTCATTCTTGTTCGCGACACATCATCATGACCTGTTCTACATGTCTGTGAAGTATCATGAAAATATTCCAAAGGGTATTCAAGTTACAGAGCGGACACGAATCTGCCAAAAAATCACCAAAGGGGAGATAATTCAAAAAGTACAATAGCATGAGTTACCATTCTTGTACGCAACACATCGTCATGACCTGTTCTACATAACTGTGAAGTATCATGAAAATATTCCAAAGAGTATTCAATATATAGAGCGGACAAGAAAAATGTTTACGGACGGATGGACGGACAGACGGACGGACGGACGGACGGACGGACGCCAGGTTCATCGCTATATCCCCCGAACCTTTCGGTCGGGGGATAAAAACCTGCGCAATAAAAATACTAGGCAAGTTTGGAGAAAATCCATCAACTGGTTCTAAAGATATGCTACATAGATGACTATGTCCTTGCAAATGAGGTCAAGGTCACCAAAATCTATCAGCTCTTAAAGTTGGCCCAATGATGTATCCATACAAGTTTGGTGAAATTCCATCCACTAGTTCAGGAGATATAGTGGGTACAAGAAATTGTCATCTAAGTCTGCCAGTGACCTTGAAAATGAGGTCAAGGTCACCCAAATTTTATCAGCTCTAAAACTTGTCCCAATGATGTATCCATGCAAGTTTAATGAAATTCCATCCATTGGTTCAAGAGATATAGTGGGTACAAGAAATTGTCAGCTAAGCCCTCCAGTGACCTTGCAAATGAGGTCAAGGTCACCAAAATCTAATAAGCTCTCAAACCTGTCCCAATGATGTATCCATGCAAGTTTGGTGAAATTCTATCCATCGGTCCAAGAGATATCATGGGTAAAAGAAACTGTCATCTAAGTCCTCCATTGACCTTAAAATGAGGTCAAGGTCACCAAAATCTAATAGGCTCTCAAACCTGTCCCAATGATGTATCCATGCAAGTTTGGTGAAATTCTATCCATTGTTTCAAGAGACATCATGGGTACAAGAAACTGTCATCTAAGTCCTCCATTGACCTTAAAAATGAGGTCAAGGTCACCAAAATCTAATCAGCTCTTAAGCTTGTCCCAATGATGTTTTTATATCATATTTTATTTCATAACATCACAATACCACATGTATTTACATAACATGAGAACATTCATTGGTTCAGGAGATATTGTGCATACAATAATTTTTCATGCAATTTAACTTCTCCTGTGACCTTGAAAATGAGGTCAAGGTCACCAAAATCTAATCAGCTCTTAAACTTGTCCCAATGATATATCCATGCAAGTTTGGTGAAATTCCATCCATTGGTTCAAGAGATATCGCGCATACAAGAATCTGTCACGCCGACGCCGACGCCGACGCACCGGGATCCGCACTGAAAACAATATGTCCCCCCTAACCTTTGGTGGGGGGACATAATAACTCCTGAAATTTGGTTTTTATGGAGCCTTAGGGTACAACTTGAGAAATATTGCTGATAAAACTAACTTTACGTGACAATTCAAAGGGATAAGAATTCAATATAGAAATAGATATAAACAAGAGAGCCATGATAGACCTGATTCTTCACCTGATCCATATTGTACAAATGAAACGGTAAGTAATATAAGGTACATTGCCGTGGTTGTCCTGTGTATTTACCTACCAAGTTAGGATTAATCATCCTTATAAATATGTAGTAGTTCAAGTCGTTTAAAAAAAACACATTCATACCAAATTTAGAGCGACAGACGCGCGTTTATGTATTTAAATCCTTCAGTGTGGCTAAACCCCAAAAGTTTGAAAGAAAAGATTTGATGACAGGTCTCGGCAGGCAACGATCGAGCATCCCTCTCCGAGCCACACTTACTTTCGTATTCCGCGGAACACATCAGATGCAGACATCAGGTAAGAGACACCTAAAAATTAACTCACAAGCGCAGGCGTCCCCCATCGAGTCACCCCACCCCTGCGTCTCGAGAAAGGCGACAGACAAGGGCATCAAGAAAGAGATGCTCGATGCAGCAAGCACCCGTAAACAGCCAAAACAACTCAAAAGAATGGAAGCCAAACTCCGCTAAGATTCATGTCGCTTTGACAAGTCAGTCTTAGTTTTAGAAATTTTACCAGATATACATCAAACTGAAAAAAGGTTACTCCGAGCAGTGTTCAAAAGTAGCGATCCCAATGCTTGAGAACCAGACTAAACACTGAATCACTGAGAAACTGGATTCATGATGTCCTCGGGGATAACCTGTCCACCTGCAGTGATATCGGCCCATGTGTTTCTAATTCTAGCTCTAAAACCCATCTTGTTCAGCAGAACGGAACATCTTGTTCAGCAGAACGGAACGGTTTGAGCAATTTTGGCAGAAGGTCATGGAAGGAGCATTCCTGTGAAATTATTTCAAAATCTATCTAGTAGTTTTTGGGAAGTCGTCTTAAAAAAATTAGTTGAAGACGGACGCACGCACGCACGATCGCATACATGGACGACGGATAACGGCCGATCAACTTACCTCACCTCACAGGTAAGCTAATCTGTACACTATTGTTGTCATGCAATAATCCACATTCATGCTGGTAACCAAATCATAGATGACAGCTGAGTCTGGCCTCTGACTAAATGACGGCTCCCTCCTAAATCTGTTGCAAAAGGTTGCTTCTCCACTGGCTTCAGACTGTACTGAGTTCTTGACGGCATTTGAGCCGCGACACGACAAAATCAACAAAGTGGTCGTGCGCCAAGCGCAGACTAAAATCAGCCTGGGTATCCGCCCAGTCTAATCAGTCTCCTTAGCTACCCTTTCAGCGCACTGCAAAGACTCAAATCAGATCGGGTTGATGCCCGGGCTGATTTAAGTCTGCACCAGGCCCACAACCACTGTGTTGGTTTTCTCTTGTCGCGGCTCATTTTATTACAGTCTTCCGATTTTAACTACGATGCCTCATTCACGAGTTATGAAGCCTCATTGCAGACCGAAAATCTTTTTGGAGCTGCGTTTAACGGGATAGTAAGGATGGGCGCATAAAACTAGTTTAAGCTCCCAGTAGTTCATACTTTTGGCCGTTCCTTTTGGCCGGAAACTTCTTACCTCGGTTCAAACATCATGGTCAGCCGTATCAATCCTCACTCTTTCTCTTCTTCGTTATGTGATAATACAGTTAATCTCAAAGGCCATATAAAATAAATAAAATAAAGTAAAATGAAAGGCAACGATAAGGAACTTATATAATCAAATCCCAGATATTCCACCTTCAAAACCAAAAGGAAAAATTGACAAAAATTTACGAAAGACACGCACGGTAAACCGAATCAACAGCTCTTTCCCGAACAGGTGGTCATTCAGCTACCCCACATCGATTTTTACCTAATTTCTATTTTAGGTGATAAAACAAAACCAAAAGCAAAGTGCGTAGCTTTACAGGTGACAACACCGCCAGAAGAACACAGACAAGCGGACATAAGAACAAGTAGCATTAATGAACCACAAGTAAATACTAAAAATGAGCCGCGACACGAGAAAACCAACAAAGTGGCTGTACGCCAAGCGAAAACTCAGGTCAGCCTCAGCATTCGCCCAGTCTAATCAGAGTCTTCGCTGTCCGCATGGAGGTAGCTTAGATCCTTGGCTACCCTTTAAGTGCTTAGCGAAGAGTCTGATCAGACTGTGTGGATGCCCAGGCTGATTTGAGTCTGAACTGGGCGCACAACCACTTTGTTTATTTTCTCATGACGCGGCTCAAATAAGGAGGATATTCTGGATACAAGGGACGAATCAGAGGAACGAAAATTAAATTGAGTCTGTTCCTATGCATGATATGGCCGACATGATTCCTGGCTATTCGAACATAGCAAAGGGTATGTTTTTAATGTCAATGCTCTTTAAGATAGAAGCAGAAATCGGTGACTAAAAGGATACTCTAACTTAATTCCACATTGATACATTAACACGAGCAAAGTAAGGACGCTAATTTCTAGGAGCTATTTCATACATAAAACCGACGTGAACATTATCTATTTCCAATATTGAACTAATCAGTAAACGTTCTCCCGCGTTATGTGAGCAATAACAGTAGAAGCCCAGTGAACGATCTGTCAGTCTATTGTGAGTAGTAAGTAGATGAGTGACACCTTTCTTCCGGAGATAGGCATTCAGGAATTATTTAAGTTTTTTTCTTCAGGATTATCTGAATTCATTTACTAAAGGTATATGTTATACCAAGTTACATTTCATATCATTATAGTTGTCATGGGGATTATTTTGTAATTAGTTTTAATAAGATTTACAGAAAATTTTCTGTAAGGAAATTATCAGTTTCAGTTTCACAAACGAAAAAAATGGAGAATTTATGTATGAAAATAACAATTAGTTACAATTATTTGGTCGATAGTTTTCATTTCAGTGATTTTTCATACAAAATACAAAACATACCAAGGGTCGAGAAACATAAAATTAAAACGTCGTATCATGATGTAACATCGGAATTATTACCTAATGTCTCGTATATTTCTAAGCAATTATTAATCATCAACATTAAAAACATGGTATTGTTCACACTTTGCTTATTATTATTATTATTATCATTATTAAAAAAACCTTGTACAATTGCTCGAAGTGTAAAATCTCAGACAAGATGAACCAATGGCTGAAATCACCCTTGTTCCTATATAACTTCGCATGAAATTAAACATTTAATTCTGAACTAGACAAGCTTGTTTCTCTCCGTTCATTCATTTTTTTTTTAAGTCTTTCTGACGCTTACATTAGTAGAACGTAAGAAACATAAGAACGTCATTTCATGGTAGGACGTAAAAAACGTAAGAATGTTATTTCATCTGAAAATCTGACGCGTGTTATTATAACCTGTTAATCAAACACAAGTAAACAACATAATTGCCTATTTCATGCGTTAGAAAGACTGTTCAACTAAGAAGAGATTATGATTAAGTATACCTTTCTCCAGTGATTTATTAGACAGTGTCAGGCGATAATTGCTTGTGCATTCGTCACCGCTTTCTGACAGCTGATGTAATTTTGTAACGTTGTATTGCCACAATTCTTATTATTTTGCTCGATTCGTGTTTCAAAACAGTATAAATGATATATTAAAACCTGCAAAATGTAACCTCTACTTATATCAATGTCGCTCATTCGAACAATGACTTGATTATTACGAATCAGAAACATGCTATTAGAAGAGCTGAAATTTTATGAAACGTTGTCGTTTTGAAGAGCGGGATGATATTAAAGTACGGGCATCGATTCAAAACGAATAAAAAAAAGAAGAAATATGTGCTAACTTACACCAATCGTTTTTACGAAGCTTGCGTTTATACGCGACACCTTCTACATAAACTGCCGGCCGATTTTTTTCATACAATGACAAAAATGACAATATTCAACGGAGAATTTAACTGAAAATTAATGAGCTTTTTGCATGCATATATACATTGTCTTGTTTAACTTTTACTGCACAGATGTTCGATATCCACTTTTTATCTGATTATCAATGGAGCTTTCCCACATTCTGAGCGACAGATGCGCATTTTTATATTAAACTGCTTCAAAGTCGCTAAGCCCCAATAAAACAAAAAGGTGACAGCAATCCAATATAATGGTAAATGTGTCTCGAATTACCTTCCAGGTTGTATAATTATCATTATAATTCATTCTATGTTTGATTAATTCTTTTGAAGAATTCTGAGCAAAGTATTAGAGGCATTTTGTGTCAGATATATGCATATAAATAAATTGAAACACTCTGTGACATGTCAGTAACATGACACTTTGTTAGTAAACAATAGCAAAATCTAATCCTCGCCTGACCACCATGATGATAAAGAAGAGAAAGTGGGAACACTGTCACCCACGTACTAACTTTTGCGCGGAATCGGATTTTAAATTACTAGGAACTTCATAGAGGAATGTCGTGTCTCGCCTGTCTCCGAAATCTAACAGAAACAGAGGTATACGAAAAAACTCGACAAAAGTTATCCTGCCGCCGAAAAGCAAGGCCTCAGCTCGCGTTCCGCTTAACATTGTATGACAAATATGCATTTCCATTATAACATTTAATAACAAGAATTCCGCGCAATTCCGATGTGTGTGACACTGGTTGTCATGATTCGAATATCCTGCGTATGATTGTAAATCATAATTTGATTCAATATGTATATGGAATGAATAAACAAGCACTTCAAAAGCTGTTTTATTTCCGCTGGATTGTTGCGTAAGCTGTTAAAAGAAGCTCATTTTCTCCAGTAAGGGCCGTATACACTATCATTTTTCTTGTCACCCGTATTGCTGCCCAATCTGCCTTCTGTTTTGTTTTGTTTTGTAACTTAAAATAAAAAAAATAAGTAAAAAAAAAAGATGTTGATGCTGCTATTGGGGTAGCTGAATGACCATCTGTTTGGGAAAGACCTACTCATTTACTGCGCGTGTCTTTCGTAAACTTGTATCACTTTCTGTGTGCATGTGCTTCTTTCCCTATTGGTTTTGAGAGCGGAATGTGGGATTAGATTGCATTAATTCCTGATCATTGCCCATCTTTTTACTTTTTATTGTACAATAAAACATGTCATTTAATTGAAAGTGTATAAAGCAAAAAATATCACTTTTCGTATTTTACAACAAACTTGGATGAATAGAAATGCATCATTGATAACTTCTAAAACTTCTATCAAATAGCCAATCAGAAGCAAGAGAAAATGTAGCAGCAGCATAGTAAACAAAAACACATGACTGAAAGATATACGGCCTCTATGTTTCTATTAAATTCCAATTTTCTCACAAAAATATATCCTAGGTATGATAATGACCGCTAATAAAAATTCTTTTATTAGCCAAATTCATGATTTGTGACGATCACTGGAAGAAGCAGACTTTTAGAAAATATATAAATGCGTGGGGAACACCGACCGCGTTTCCCGCCAAAACAGAGGACTGGATACGCTCAGCAATCATAGTTAATCAGTATAAAGTTATATCATGAATAATTGTAAGCCCTTTCTTTACTCGATTTCGGACAGTTATTGGCTGAAAAGAACTATGTCTATTGTTTCGTATTATCGTTGTTTGCGTTTGTTTTTTGTTCACCAATATGGTGAAGCATTCGTCATACAGCTTTTGACTAATAAATGTAAAGATCTGCACAAATGTTAAACATATAGTGAAAATGTCTAGAAAGATTTTTATGATTAACAAATTGTAAAATATCAGGACGGGCGCTGGGAGGGTGAGGCGAGGGGGGGGGGGGGGGGCGGGGGGGGGGCTGAAAGCAGACAAAGAGCATGTCGCCATTATGTATGTCCGACTGATAAATTTTTCTATTTTCTTCTTTTTTATCAGTATCATTTGTTGTAACGAGGAGAAATGGTAGTTATGATAATCTTTGGCAATTATATGAATATTTGGTCTCAGTATTTTGCACCCTTTCTAATGATATAATCATAGAGTCTCGTCATGGCGCAGTGCTCGTGCACACGACTGCATACTTTAAGCCATTTAGTCAGAAAGAAACTGCCATAAGCTAAATTAAGGACATTAATTCTCCAGCAATATATCAGATTCAGAAACTGTATAAACATTATCTATATCCAATACTGAACTTATCAGTATTCGTTCTGCGGCGTTATGTGAGCAATAATGGAAGAACTCAGTGTATTAACTGTCATACTGTTGACGAGTGACACCTCTCTTCCGGAGCTGATGTCGATACAGGAAACATATTCAGTCTCACTGAAGGATTTATTATTTCTCATGACAAAGATATACAAATACTCATAAGCCCTTGTCAATAATATCTTATAGCCTTACTGTAAAGATTCAGTGTATGCTAAAAATGAGTAAGGGTGAATGAGTACACTTTCCGGGGCAGCAACTCGGCAGTTTTAATCTTTGCATCCCTTCTCAAGCGGGGTCAGCTATTAAAGAATTTGCTCTCCCCCCTCCCCCTCTCGAAGCAAATTTGTTCCTTTTAGAGCAGACCTTATGTTAGAGGGGTACCTCCGACAGGAAAGCAAACTGAACGTTACAAATGAGCCGCGACACGACAAAACCAACAATGTGGTTGTGCGCCCAGCGCAGACTCAGATCAGCCTGGGCATCCCCCCAGTCTGATCAGAGCCCTCGCTGTCCGCATGGAGGTAGGTAGCCTAGACTCTTAGCTACCCTTTGAGCAATTAACGAAGAGTCTAATCGGACTAGGCGGATGCCCTGGCTTAACTGAGTCTGCGCTGGGCGCACAACCACATTGTTGGTTTTCTCGTGTCGAGGCTCAAATATTGTCCCCCATGGCAAAAACGGTAGAACATAGGAGGGTCTCGCATGAAGGTGTGCCCACACAATTTCATGACGAAAACTTTGTGTATTTCGAACCATCATAACTGGCATGAAGAATTCTGTCGCCGCTGAGATCTGAAACCATATTGGTTAGCACAGTACGGCCGTGCTCATCTAACCACAGTACTCAAGGTCCTCTTTGGATATAAATCGTTGATATAAATGTAAAGATGAATATGTCTAAGACTCTCATATTATGTTTCTATAAGACGTAATCTAGTAACGATAACGTGTCTTGAAGGCCCTATATTTATAGCGTTTGGCATTTTCATAAAAGCGAGACAAAATAAATTTTGAAACGTGATCAGACTGCTCGTTTAGATACATTCTGGAAAAGCAGACCAACCAAACTTGTGTAGATCGACAATTTAATAAGTACGCATGCTTTAAAATAGTCCGTCTATTTTTGTAAGAACTGATTGTTTTCTGTCTTGCAGAGTAAATCTTACTTGAGCCGCGACACGACAAAACCAACAATGTGGTCGTGCGCCCAGCTCGGACTCAGATCTGCCTGGGCATCTGCCAAGTCTGTTCAGACTCTTTGATAAGCGCTTAAAGGGTAGGTAGGAGTTTAAGCTAACTCCATGCGGACAGTAAAGACACTGATCGGACTGGGCGGATGCCCAGGCTGATCTGAGTCTGCGCTGGGCGCACAACCACTTTGTTGGTTTTGTCGTGTCGCGGCTCACTTCATATACCGTTTGCCATTCTGTCTGCATCTTTTGGATGACTACAGCATTGTAAAACTAACATGCTCCATTTTAGGACAACTAAAGTCATTTTTTCAATTCTATGTGTCCCCTTTTCATAAGTTTCGACCCACGAAGGTCTAAAGGCATTAGCGGTGTCGTTCATTACATTACGAAAATGTTAACTAGAGCCTACTATTGTCAGTTCATGGATATTGTCCATCCATCTAGGGTTGCCAATTGTGTCTCTATAAAATTTCAAATTGCTGTGTCCATCTTTAAGTGGTCTATTAAAACGTCATTTGTAATGAGTACAAAGTTACAGCCCTTTCATGAATTATCTCTTTATATACTGCCGAGGTTTACATCATTTTGACCAAATATTAATAAGAACTTTTTAAAAAAAAATCATATGTAAGGTCATTTATTTTCTGCTGATATAGTAAAATCTCGGTGAACCTCTTGTCTTAACCCATTAATGACTAGTGTCCACTAAACAGGACATAGGCAAACAGTGCAGACCCATTTTGTATGCCGCAAAACGCGGCGTCTTATCATGCTCAACACTATTTGCTCAAAGAACTTAACATGAAATCAAATTGAACAAAATAAACTAAATCAGACCTCATCTGACAAAAGGATTCATCCATTTGATAAGGATAGAACGGTCCACTAGGCATAAATGGGTTAATACTAAGCATATGCTTACTCTGCAAATAGACTTGATATTCAACATACTGCACTGATATTATTAGAGAGACATATTCAGGATGCACTTAAAACATGACATGTCTTCAAACCGTGTGGCTAATCTCATTTATTAGCGCGTAAACCGTTTAACAAGCAGGACCGTTCTACGACCAAATGAAATATATTCTTACAGCACACTGAGAGTTGTACGGAAGAGGCAGCTACTTTCTTTCTGTGAACTTTATTTGGACGACTTTATCTTGTTAACCATTTCGGTCAATATACACTACATGCAAGCAGGAAGCATAGTCAGATTTAACGTCCTACTAAATGGCAGCCTAGCCTCCTTCAAAACTCCCTATTCCCCCCTTTTTTACCTACATTGAAACTTTTTCCGACTTTCGATTCCATTTTACGGAACAAAACGTTCATTTCTCTTTTCCCTGATACACGCTTCTAATCAATGTGTCCTGAGTGTAAGCCCCTCGACCAACAGGACCGGGTACTCTTCTGCGACTATACTTTTTATAATATAATGAATAAATAAGAAAGAATCTTTAATTCTATCGTCTGGAGGTGTAAGAAAAACGAACTTTCGATTGTTTCTATGCGTATTTACCAGACTTTGAAGCGTTTGGGAAGTTGGCAATATGGAAATTGGTTTATTTCAATTTATGGATATTCTGGAACCGTTTATGTCTGTGAATATTTGACGGCAAGAAATAAATGCAATAATCTCCGCTGGACAATCATAAAGGGAATTCCGGATCAATGTATTGAGCTGATAAAATCGTTACTGTGTGAAATTTATGTGAAATACTGTTCAGCCGGCTGTGGTTGTTCCCTGACGGAACACTTTGATGGGCATTGTATATACCGTATACGCGGTAATTTTCGCGGATGCCAATTTTTGCGGCTTAGGGTAAAAAACAAAGATCATTTATTTTTTTTTCGCGATTTTTAATTTTCTCGGCCAGTAACATGGGCGAAAAATAAATTGCTTGTTTTCGCTTGAGCAAATTCGTTAAACAACCTGCGGCCGCAGGTTAATGGAAGAACTGGTTCAAGTGAAAAGTACCAGAATTTACCGAAGTTAACGGAGACAAATTATATGGACACTATGTCTACAGAAAATACTTTGTAAGAAACTGGAAATTATTTCGCGATTTTAATATTCGCGGTTTCTAAGTGACAGCGAAATACCGCGAAAAATGGAGCAC
This sequence comes from Ctena decussata, assembly GCA_963989385.1. Classification (NCBI taxonomy): domain Eukaryota; kingdom Metazoa; phylum Mollusca; class Bivalvia; order Lucinida; family Lucinidae; genus Ctena; species Ctena decussata. The sequence continues at coordinate 123,539,108 of OZ022498.1, forward strand.
CGCCAAAATGATCGAGTATACGGTAAATCAAAACGCTTTAAGGGAAGCCATGGCACAAGTTAAGGCTCTCTTCCCATCTCAAAAATAAGGAGACAAATACATTTTTGCTCTCTCTGTTACTTTCTTTCGCCTCAAAATGCAGAGAACTGAAATTGTGGTGTCGAGGTGTATACTTTCGCGCCTAATAAACCAAACTAGATGTATGCAAATGAAAATGTCAGGAATTTTATGTGTTATCATTTAGTTTCAAAGCTTTTTCTCAAATACCCACTATAACATTTCCAGTGCAGTTCAGGCTAATGTTACGTAATCTGTATGTTACTTTCAACGGCTCTGTCGATAACGTAAATATCTGCAAAAGCTTTTATCAGTTTGTCATGGAATTTAACTGACTAATAATGATTAATTACCACATGAGATAACGTAACACACCATTAAACTTAACTAATCGCTGATATTCATCAAAGTCCGTCGCAACAACTAGAAAAAGACATCTCGATGTTGTTTCTATTCTTTGACGAACAGATATTTGGTTAAGATTTATTGAGAATCAAACAATCTTTTTAAACATTATTCATTATAAAATCGTTTGCACATTTCAAAGTTTTCCCCTTAATCACATACCGTTTTCCTGCTCATCCTCTTTTTAGTTATAACGACAATGAAGCAGAGAAAAGTCATCATTTGGGTCCGAAATTGAACAACTCAGACGTGCCTAAAAAAAACTTAATGTTTTTCGCAATACAACGTGCCAGTAAAACAAGGCTGTTACAGCAACAACTCACTGACTTTTGTAACTATTTTTTAAACCTTTTAGAAACAAGAGAACCATAAGGTCCTTATCGCTCCCCTGAGCCCTGAGACTGTCATGTTATACGAACTTTTTGGACATTCATTTTCGATATGAACTTAGTGCCAAAATGGTGGTTAGCAACTCAACCAGGCCTAGTAGTCTCAGAGGGAAAGGCCCTGACTCCTCAACCCAAATGAGCTTAGGCCAAGGTCAATAAATGATTCTGACCTCTGGAATGCATAAGGGCTGAAGTTCACTTCATTCTATATCACAGAGTACAACAGCAACCAAAAATGCACTTTTGGGGCTTTTCCCATTCAAAAGCCTGAGGGACCAAATTTGACCTTGCTGTAAAAGAGGTCTAGGCCACCCTAGGGTCATCTTTTATATAACGTTTGTAGTATTAGAATCCCAGATGCTACAGTGCCCAGATGCCTAGTTTTCAAAGCAATCCGCTCATTGGTTTTGGAGAAGCAGATTTTTAAGATTTTAGAAGATATGGCCATAGTTGCTATCTTGGTCATGTAACCCGGACTATTTGATTAAAAGATCTTTCTTACTCTCATCCCACACAGACTTCATATGAAATAAAATTGTCATAAGCCTATCAATTTCTGAGAGAAAGGACATCAATTGACCTTTGGCCAAGGTCACTAAATACAATGACCTCTTGAATTCATAGAGGCTGAAGTCGACTGCATTTCCATATCATAGAGTCTAATACATGTAGCTACAGAAAAATGCACTTTTTCAGCTTTTCCCATTCAAAGGCCCAATGGACCAAATTTTGACCTTGTTCTAAAATACGTCAAGGTCAACCCATGATCATCGTCCATATCATCTTTGTATTAGTAGAGTCCGAGATACCTAGTAGCAAGGCTATCGGCCCCGTGGTTCTAGAGAATATGATACTTAAGATATTTAGCATATATGGGCATAACTGCCATCTCACGCCAGGTAAACTATCACAGATGCCTCTGCGGAGGTACCGATAAAAAGTTGTGACAGGCATCCGGAGCTATCTGTGGCGGTCCAAAAATAAACAAATAAGGGTCGGTATTCGTCTTTTTGATAAAATACATTATAACCAGGGAGTTTACTGAAAGTCAAAGAATGCTATTCGACCCTTATACACATGAATTTTTTTCACACAATATATCCGCAGGAACTTTACATATATACGGAAGATATGAGTTTTGAAGTGGCTTTGAGGTCAGTCGAATGTACTCAAAACAAGAACAAATCGGTTGTTTTAGGTCCTAAATGCATTTTCCTTGCATAAGAATCTGTTTATCTGGACACATTGACGTAAAGTAAATCACCTTGCCCAAATATAAATGCCGAAAAACTCCATATAAGGCTGGATCTGTTAAAAAAAAACAACCGGAGATGCCTGTCATCAAATGGAGGTGTCTGTGAGTAATAAAATATAGCGAAACTCTGAAGATTTATTGCGGTTGAAAAATATTGATATTCTTCATCTCTAGACCACTGCCTTGAACGAATCGTTCATTCTACGTCGCAATAATCTATAATAATATGTATATCAAATTTAAAGAGTAACTACACTTCAGGAACTGACTGAATCAGATCCCAAACCTTATCCCCAACATCAAAGGGAAAGATTGACAAAGACATCCCAACAAACAATAAACTACAAGTGATAAGCCGAGTCAGCAGCTCTTTCCCAAATAGATGGCAACTGAGCTATCTTTATTGAACTAAATGATTTAGACCAACAGACGGGTCAAGCATATTTTTGTTAAAACGACAGACAATGATCATGAACTTATACAATCAGATTCTACATCCTGCTCTCAAAACCAAGATGGACGTAAGTATACATTGACAATAGTTCATAAAAGACACGCATGGTAAACCGAATAAAGAACTTTGACAGGTGGTCATTCACCTACCCCAAATTAAAACAACGATAACTTCTGTTTTACCTATTTTATATTTTAAATTACAAAACAAACCAGAAAGCAAAGTGGGCAGCTGTACTGGTGACCTTATTGCTAGAAGACTACAGACAAGCGGACATAAAAACACGTAACATTGATGTTTCACAACAGAAATCCAAAGCATATCATCTCAAAAGAGTTATTGCCCGTTTTGTTTCCATATCTGTTAGTCAAACGTTGACGAGTTGTACGTAGCTGTTGAAAATTTACTGCCTAATCCAATGTATACATACAGCGAGCGTCATACGACACATGCGAGCGACACGCATATGAGGTACCAAAAGGGTCAACACTATAGAAACCTGTACGTGTATGCCTGTTGACGGGTATCGGCATTTTTGACCCACTTGACACACCATACGTGTAGCTGGCATGACATGTGACCTCGACAATTTCTAACGAGTTGGAATGACTCACAGGCAGCACCTCCCGATCACAGTCATCACCACTCACAAAAATGTTGACTCTTATTTAAGCACGCATTTCATAATGTTTCTAACACTGAATTAGGCAGTTAATTTTTAGCAACTATGTGAAAGTCGTCAATGTTTGACTAACAGAAACGGAAACAAAATAGGCAATAACTCTTTGAGGTGGTGATTTAGGAATTTTAACATGGAATTTCTGATGTACACATTATGATAGCTTAATGGGACGTTGAATGAGTGATTCTTTCCGGGCAATGGTTTAGAGAAGATGTCAATATTTCCAGCTGCGATAACTATTCAGATTTTCACTATATTTGCTTACATCACAGGCACCTCCACGCCATTGCAGGCACCTCCAGCTGTTGGTTTAAAAAATCAAGCCTTATTTGTAGTAAATCGACATTTATGTTTGGGCAAGGAGGTAACCTTAACATCAGTGTGCCGAGAAAAACAGATTCGTATGCAAGATCACTGCATTTAAGACCAAAAACGGCCGAATTCTTTATGTTTTGAGTACTGTGGACTGACATCAAAGCCACTTCAAAAGTAACTAGAAAATGTGTTTATGAAACACTATGCCCCCAACCTTATGCTTGCCTCTAAGGGGGTTCATCCCATAATTTATAAGTCAGAAAGGTGTATTAACCGGTTCATCTACATCTTAGTCTGTAACTGTATGCCAAATTAAATTTGTAACAAGGAACAAAGCTTGAGCAGTTCTTTGGATGTTTTGTTCACAAGCTCGCTTATTTTTCATGTACATGCCACACATAAAATTTCAAGTCCCTATCTCTAACGGTTCTTCACCGTATGTACAGGTACTTTTATACCACAGGGTTCAATGCACTAAGTCGAAAAAGGGGCTTAACTCAGTCAAAAATTAACATATTTTTTTCAACAGTTGATCAGGTCATCTACACCTTGGACAATGTCTTCCTGCAAAAAATCATGATCCTAGCATCAGGGGCTCTCAAGATATTTTGTTAACAAGGTTCCATAGGCTTAAATGCACTAAGTTGAAAAAGGGGCATAACTCGGTAAAAAATTCACTTTTTTTTTTCAAAAGTTAATCAGGTCATCTACACCTTGGGCAATGTCTTCCTGCAAAATATCGTGATCCTAGCATCAGGGGTTCTTGATATATTTTGCTAACAAGGTTCCATAGGCTTACAATGCACTAAGTTCAAAAAGGGGCATAACTCGGTCAAAAATTCACGATATTTTTTCAAAAGTTAATCAGTTCATCTACTTTATAGGCAATGTCTTTCTGCAAAATATCATGATCCTAGCATCAGGAGTTCTCGAGATATTTTGCTAACAAGGTTCCATAGGCTTACAATGCACTAAGTTGAAAAAGGGGCATAACTCGGTAAAAAATAAACGATATTTTTTCAAAAGTTAATCAGTTCATCTACTTCATAGGCAATGCCTTCCTGCAAAATATCATGATCCTAGCATCAAAAGTTCTCGAGATATTTTGCTAACAAGGTTCCATAGGCTTACAATGCGCTAAGTTGAAAAAGGGGCATAACTCGGTAAAAAATAAACGATATTTTTTCAAAAGTTATTCAGTTCATCTACTTCATAGGCAATGCCTTCCTGCAAAAAATCATGATCCTAGCTTCAGGGGTTCTTGAAATATTTTGCTAACAAGGTTCCATAGGCTTACAATGCACTAAGTCAAAAAGGGGCATAACTCTAGAAATACATGACCAGTGGAAAAAAGAAAAAATACGTGTCTGCTTATTTTTCATGTAGATGCCACATATAAAATTTCAAGATCCTAGCATTAGGGCTTCTTGAGTTTCCAAGCTGCTTAAAAGTGTTACGGACGGACAGACGGACAGACGGACGGACGGACAGGCCCAAACCAATATGCCCCCTCAACTTCTCCGAAGTTGGGGGCATAAAAAGTATGCAAAGACCAGGAACTGAAACAATCAAAATCCAAATCCAGCCCTCAAATCATAGTTGGAAACAACTAAGATTACAAATAATCAAGATACAGAGAACATATGGCCAACCGAGTGAGCAGCTTGTTCCCAAAAGGTGGCCACTCAGCAACCCAAACCGAACCAAAAATAATAAGAACATACATAAGGTAAAACATCACAGAAACTCTGACATCAAAAACAGGCAACAGAGAACCACAACAGAACTACCGCCTTGGAACGGTCAGTAATGAATTACTGGGGGGGGGGGGGGGGCTTAAATCGATTTTACAGGCCCAACCTCACCCTCAGTTTCTGAAGTGGTACAAAACATTTAGTTGGTTGTTTGGTTCGCATGATAACCCTCTAACTCGTAAAATGAATCATCACGGTAAACACATAAATCAAAAAGTCGTATCTTTGATTAATATGGAAAGTTCTTAGGGATATGATGTGTGACAAAACTTTATGTCTACAAGGGTCGAATAGCACTTTTTGATTTTTAATAAACTCCCTGGTTATTTTATATTTTGTCAAAAAAAGAGGAATACCTACCGTTTGTTGTCATTTTTTTACAGTCACAGGCAGCTCCAGATGCCAGTCACAAATTTTTATAGGTACCTCCGCCGGAGGTACCTGTGATAGTTTACCAGGCGTGCATCTGGATAATGTGACCTTAACCAAATTATATACAAACTTTCCTTTTATATACAAACTTTCCTTCCCACTTTCTTTGTCTAAATGCTGCATATGAAATTATATTGAAAATGGCCGAGCAATTTCAAAACGCTTTGAAAATGTTGAGAGACAACGGATAAGTGACCACTAACCAAGGTCACTAAATTTTCTTGACCTCTAGAATTCATAGGGGCAGATGTCCACTTCATTTCTATATCACAGAGCGCAGACGCACCAGAAAAATGTACTTTTTCAGCTTTTTTCCATTCAAAAGCCTCAGGGACACAAAAATGTATTTTTCAGCTTTTTTTTCCATTCAAAAGCCTAAGGGACTAAATTGGACCTCACCATAAAATAGTTTAAGGTCAAGCCAAGATCATTATTCATAAAAACTTAGTAGAACTGGATTCCAAGATGTTACATACCAAGCTGCATATGAAATTTAATTGAAATTGGGCCAGCAGGTTCAGAGAAGAAGTCCTTCGAAAATATTGACGGATGACGGACGACAGACACCGGCGGCTACCATCCGATAAGCTCCGCCGCAGCCCTTGGTTCAGGGTAGATAATAAGCAATGTGCGCTTCCAAACAATATTTTGTACATATTTTGCAACAACACTGGTTCTTAATGTAATATTATGTTGAACAAATTGCTGTGTGCCTGGTTCGACGTCAAGAATGATAGTGAAGTATAGTCCGTCAACTACAACATACAAACAAAAGTTTGCAAATTTTCACGGCAATGACGAAACTGTCATAAGAATTTCGAATGCCCGAATGATATATATAAAACACATAAAATAATACAAAATGACCACTTTTGCCGTTAAATGTAACGGAAATATTTGTAGCGACGTTATACGAAACACATGAAACATCGACTTTCACAAATATTCTATTCTAAATTACAACACAAAACGTAAATGAAAAAGAAAAGCAACAGAGTTGACCATAATGCTAGAAGACCACAGACAAGCGGAGACAATAACATGTAAGAGTAAAGAACCAAAACAGAATAACTGCCTTGGACCGATCAGTAATTAATAACTGGGGAGGGGGCTGGGGTACGCTTAAACCAGTTTTACTAGATCAAAACCCTCGCTCTTATCGTCTGCAATGATTCGAAGCAATTACTAAGCTGTTCGGTCCGCCTGAAGCGTTCCTAAAATCCATCAATTAATTATAAGGGGAAAAATCAGGAATAAAAACTGAAGATTAGAATAAAAGGTGAGAACTTGATATCACTGAGCCTGATATCCGACACACTGGCCAGCAATTTTAGAGAGAAGCAGGGTTATTAACCATGCCTGGATTAACTCTTTCGGCGCCAAATTTTTCAGACGACAAATTTTCGTCTGCTCAAATCATCAGACGACAGATTTGTAATTGGAAATTTTAACAATCTAAAGACATTTTTCATAAAATCAGGCTTTTTAAGTTCATATTTGAATGGCAAACAGTGTAGATCCTGATCAGACGGCTCTTTTAAGAGCCGGCTGATCTGGATATACGCTGTTTGCAAAGTCGCATTTTTGCGACTTTGGCACCGAAAGAGTTAACAGCTAAGCATGCAGAATGCAGCATTACATTTTCGTGATAGCCAGTAAGTTTGTGACGTATGATATTTTTCTGAGCTTATCAGAAAAATCAGCCCTACTCAGTTTTGTGGAAAGTGCACATACTTTTTCAGACCATTATTAACGATTTGCAATCTAACAGTGGGATTCCAAGTTTATTTGTTAGAGTCTCAGGCTGACTCAGTGGTGATTTCTTGACCATCAGAGCTGCTTACGTGCGTTTAAAGTCTGAATGGCAGTATGACCCTACAACTAACACAATTATTGAGAGAAATTAGACCTAAGCTCAGCGGGCAGACATTGTGATTAACAACACAGACTGTAGACAAAACAGCAAGGACACCAATATATTCTTTGATAAGTTTTGAGCTCTCCTATTACCGCTTGTACATTCGATGTATTCGTCTGACTGATATTCATAATGGCTTTCATACAACTTATTTTGACCGTTTCTGCCTTTATCTATACAAAAGTTCCGCCATAGGCAAATATCGTGTGATAAGGTTGCCATTTACAGTTTCGTACTTTCGGCCCAGGGCAAAAATGCTGATATTTTGGGGTAAGCTTTATCTTGGGCTATAAATTCTTTTTGCCTGCTGATATACAGGAAACTTTTCCCCCTTCTGAGTGAGCATGTGTCAGGAAAGTAAGAACTGAATTTACTTCAAACCTCATAATCCATCAAATGGCTGCGCGGTCTTTATGCAAAACAATGACCACATTAAAATAAGCTCAAAATACCAGTAACCCTGTCACTTTGTCTAGCCGACCGGCTGCGGAGTCACAAAGTGATCGGAATAACTGGGGACTGCAACTATAATGGTCGTTAATGGATTTGCAGTTTTCATTTCAGGTAGTTTGAAAACATGTTTTGGGTTCCTGAACGTTGACCAACTGAAGAGCAATCAGGGGCCGTATTCATAAAGCCACTTAAGTCGTTGCTATGCGGTAGCTAAGGCTAAATATTTATAATGGAGATTCCCTACAACTATGAAATTTGGTCTGGAGGAACAGTCTTGGTAAGACTGTTCCTCCAGAGCAATTTTCATAGTTGTAGGGAATCTCCTTCAAAGAAATTTAGCCTTAGCAACAGCATAGCAACCACTTAAGTTGTTTTGTGAATGCGGCCCCTTGATTCAGTTGCTTGCACTATCCAGTGTTGCGCAGGTGTGAACGCACTAGTTAGTGTCTGATTCTCAAAAATGACTCTTTTTTCCGCCGTCGAAAAAGGGTAAAATTCAAATTCAGTCATAATTATGTCAGATTGCATCAGAGCATATTTTCTTACATTTTCTATGATCAAAAACATGCTTAACTACTAAACTAAACCAAATCCTGCCTGATATGAACAAAAATCTGTGCTTTAGTTGCGTCTGACGGTTTTATTTAAATTGCACTGCAGAAAATATGGCGACGTCTGTGATCACGTCTAATGGATTTAAGCCCCTCAATATTTTTACTGACCGTTCCAAGACGATACTTCTGGAAATGTTTATTATTATTATTGTCACTGTTTTACCTCAAAAGTTTGAATTTTTGTACATAACTTAGAATAGCCTCGCGCTTGTCTTGTTTTGCTTTGTATGCCGACTATAACTGTTGTGTTTTGGTTTCCCATTTGGTGTTAAGAGCAGGTGTGGTTAACGATTTTATCGTTTCTGATCATTGCCTTTTCATATACTTCGTAGTTACTGTCCTTAACTGCACTTCACTTTCTTCCTTTTATAAAATCTCACTCCTGAAAATACGTTTTATTTTCAATCTCTTCATTATAATTAAAACGTTACAAGTTCAGTCCACCGTTTGCGAGACTTTCATCGAAATTAACCATACTTATGATAATCAAAAGCATGAACAAGAATAAGAAACGTCTTAAATGTTTCCAATTCGACAATATATTCACAGAAACGCATAATATGCCAACGAGAAGACTTCCATGCACTCAATCATTCAAAATATAATGAAACAGTTCTCGACAATATAAGAAACAGCGTTGATGAAAATAAAGTACACATGACTTCTCTAGCTTTGTGCCTATACTGAGCACCGAAAGACAGTTTACAAGCTGTTGAAAGGTCACACGATGAGACGTTTTTGATGTCTACAACACGTGAATGCATATCGTATACAAACACGCGCTTTATTGATTCAGTCCTTATTTAATGCTGACCGTTCTAAGGCTGTGGTTCTGATTATGTTCTTTCTTCGTATGACGTCACCAGCAGGCACATGACGTTGAAATGACGTCGTATTGACGTCGATGCGACGTCATCACGTCGCATCGACGTCAATACGACGCCATTGGAACGTCTGGTGCCCGCTGGGTCCTAGCCACTGGCTACAAAATTTAGTGCTACCTAATTTCCTGTTTGGAGCACTGCTCCTATATTTTTTACTAGTATACTCGTCACCTCGATTTTTTACTCGTATACTCGTCACCTCGATGGGAAAGAGAGGGCTGATTACCTTGTCTTTCGTTATGTCACTACGTATACATTGTAGAAGTCTTGTAGAAGTTTGTTTTGCTTCCTCTTTGTAATATTGAAACACAATGAACTGTGACTGTAGCACGTGCTGGCCATCTGCATAAGTATTTTAATGTTAGTGTTCGATTTAGCTGTAACTACCTTAATGCTGGTTTTCCTATCCGATTCAGCTGTAATTACCTTACTAGTATGGAAATCCCCTCAAGGGCGATCACTCCGATGTGAAAGTAAGTATTTGTCTCCCACATAAGGATTCCGAAAGCAAATTATTTCCTGAAAGCGAAGACCCAGTTGGGAAAAGGGTTCATCTTCAAAGAAAGCGCAGTTAATTGATTAAGCTGTATCCCTTGCAAAACTGGTGGCCAAGCGATGACGGTGTATCCTTCAATACATGTACCATGATTTTCTTTGTATAATGACTGACTGTCTCTCTTAGCAGGTGGTAAATTAGACCATTTCGAACACAAAATATTGTCCTAATGATATAACATAAAAACAGTGGCCAAGCATAAGAGGCACATTTAAAGGCCGTCAGTGGAAAACCCAATGCATTTTATTGCACGTTCCTTTTTACATAAAAGTACAGAATCAAATAGGTAAAAAAACTATCTTTTAATATACAAATCATAATCGGCGCCTACAACTGCTGAGAGGCACTTTTGAGCACTGCAGTATATAATAAGCCTTATCCCTTTGGAACAGTGAGCAACGTTATCAGCATGCGCATCCATCCAGTTTGATAAGATTAGTCCTTGTTCATAAATATCTTACTGAGGATCAATATAGTGTTGGTGAAAACATTGTAATTCTGATTACACAACACAGATACACACGCTGATCTGATTATTTGCTCTTTGCCTATGACGCAGGAAAATGTTTCTCGCTTAAAAGAAATTATATTCCTGCAGACAATTATGCAGATCCCAGTCTGCTTTCAATGTGTGTAAAATTGTGTTTCGGCGGAAGAATAAGATCTCGTGACTAAACAATCTTAACTTATATGTACTCATTTCATTAGTGATAATGTATGCAGGTGAATGAATGAATGAATGAATGAATGCTTGCATGAATGAATGTAGTCCTGAATTAATATGTTTTGGGTTCAAATATTATATATGTATCAATTTATTCGATTCTTAAGCCGCGTTCACACAAGCAAATGTTCAACGTCACAGAAACTTTAACAAAGAAAGTATGCCAAACATTTTGGGTTTACACGGAGCAAATTATTTGTTAAAGAAAAGTGAAACAGAATCTTTGTCAAATAAACTTTCGCAATGAAATATTTGCTGCAGGGTTCACACGACCAAATATTATTCGTCAAAGTTACCTGCAGCAATGAAACAAAACCTTTGTCATATTTTCCACGCTTAGAGCAAACGTATTTGTTACATAATCTTCAGCAAAGTTCTCCGTTTACACGGACAAATTTAATTTATCGAAGTAACTTTACCATGTATATTTGTCAAAGAAACATTGTCATATTTTGACATTTGAACGAGCACGATGTTCTGTGGCAAACCGTCTTTGCCCGTGTAAACACAGCTTCAGGGCAATTCATTGCCAATTAACATTTGTAAATACACGGAATAATGAAAAACATTTTCAAATTTTAAGACTATTTTACAAGTTTTGCTTAGGCTTCATCCAAAAAAAGTCGAATAGAAATACTCACAGAACTAGAAAAGGGCGATAACTCAAGATATTCACGGATTTATTTATATATTAATCTATTGTTAATTCTTCTAAAACATACTACAAGACCCCTCATTACAACAGCCTCGGCAAGATCAAAGAATATGTTTTCATGGTAAAGTAAGAAACATTATCTCAGCATTAAAATATTCTAGATTTATCTTTACAAATCAGGATCTGCAAATCTACAGCAGCTACCGAACATACTGGTGTACCGAAGCAAGTAGATACTGTTGTTATGACTCTTTCTTTATCAATATCACTGTATTCTATCTGATTATTTTAAAAGCAGAGTCACAAAAGCGGTGAAGTTAGTCTGATCTTGACAAAACTAGCAGCTGAATCCAGTTACTAGTAACTTACTACCGCTTAACCTGTATCAATCTAAAAGTATCAAATGTTAAAAAAAAACTATATAAATGAAAATACGCTCGTGCAGACTGTCGAACAGATGGGCGTACAGACGGAAAAAATAAACCTATCGATCCCTTGACATATTTCATATGTCAGGGTTATAAAAGAACAAACAATGGCTAGTTGTATGTAGAAGTATACTATATGCAGTCCCGAAAGCAATGTCAAAAATATAACGATTCCAGTCCCTTTAAAACATAGGCAGTTTATTCACATCTGACAAACATTGGCGGAAACACAAGATCATCTTGAAAACATTATGAAGAAGAAATGCAATATCTTTCCCAAGAATTAAACAAGATTTAATGGTGTAGGTGAGCGCTGCATAGAGAAACTCAATGATCTGAGCTGGTATCGGATGAGCCGGAACACGGTAACATTAATCAAAGAAACAAGTTTAGGTTAAATGTAATGAGGATTTGGCAACATCAACTTGGCATTCCTTGTCTACCGGTACCATCAACTATAAGGTTTAATCTTCTAGTGAGAGCACCTGACTTCCGTACAAGATGGTATCAATTGCCATAATCTTAACCAGCCTCAAATTGGATTCTTTGTAGCTGTTTCCTTTCCATGGAGAAGCAAATGCACACATACAATTACACATGAACGGAAACTGATTACCCACGGACGGAACATCACACTCGGCTTTGAGTTTTGAGTCAGAACAGCTTCTTTCAGACATTGACAAAATACAAATGAACATAAATTAAAGCAACTAAATACAGATATGGCAATGAACTAGAGTGGTAATAGAAGGATTACAAGAATTCCGCAAAATGCTATTTCGAATCTGTCGTGTGTTTCCATAGTACAGATTATTGTGAGAAGAAGTTACATGCAATACATGTACACAACTTGGGGATTTATAAACTAGAAATTATTCATTCGATACTTAAAATTACAGACTGAAAGCGGGAAATGGACGTAAAAGCTAGGGTCGATGAAATTCTTGATGCTAGGCTAAAATATTCAGAGAAGCAAAACGTGAAATATGGGTCAGAGGCCAACAGATCGAAATAGTGTGTAAACGTTTCGTCCTAACATATCAACAAGTCCATTGATAAGCATTTAAAGTCATTAAAATGTTGAAAAATTGCTCAAGGACTCATTGTCAAAATCTCTTCTTGGACCACTTTGGGCCAGACACAGCTTTAAACAAGACGGAAGTAAAAGACCCGTCACATAATGTTATTTTCCGTTAATATAAGAAGCTTACTCAAAATTTCTGATATGACAGAATTTAAATGTTTAGTTTACAAACAAGACCATAAAGGCATTTATACGTTGTCACCTTTCAGAAAAAAGTGTGTCAATAAGTCCTGAAAGTATATTGGAGAAAAATCAACCAGGTCATGAACACCTCAACATAAAGTACAGAGTAATATTCGAGAAATAAGACAATTCCCTCGTTTTCAGGAAAGCTTTATCCCTGATTGGCAGATGGTGTCACAAATGAAAACAGACGGATTAGATTACACTATAAAGACAGAATTGTCTTGAATATATACCAATATTTCGATTTCGTAGGACTAGTCTGGCGAACAATGTCAGCACAGTTAGTCCATTGCAAATACCCATGAAATATTTTTTTTTGTTTTGCCTAAAATGATGTGATGAACTAGCAAAAGGGCGAGGGGAGGTATCCAGTAAGACTTGTTTAAGCCCCCGACTCCCACAGTTATCTATCACTGACCATTCATATGCGGTACTTCTCTTGTGGTTCCTCAATGTTGCATGTTGTTATGTCCGCGTGTCTATAGTCTCGAATAGTAGCCCATTATGCTTTCTGTTTTCACTTTATTGTAATTTAAAATTGAAAAGAGGTAAAAATAGATGATGTTGCTGTTTTCAATTAGGGTAGCTGAAACACCACCTGTGTGGGAAAGCTGTTCATTCGGTTTACCTTGCGTGTCATTCGTGAACTTTCAATCTTTGTGTGTACTTTTTCCCTTCTGTTTTTGAGGGCGGGATGGTGGATTCTTGATCATTGCCTATATGAATACTTTACCCATTTATGCCAAGTTGATTATTCTGTTCTTATCAAATTGATGAGTTCATTTGTCAATTAAGAGGTGTCTGATTAAATGATTTTCGGATCATTTAAATTCCATTTTAAGGAATAATACCCAGCGTCGTTGCAGCGTCTAATCTGGGTCTGTACTATTTTCATATGTCCTTTTTATTGGACGCTAGGCGTTCATAGATTTAGCCGAGATGTGAATTTATAACTGTTCATTCAAGGCTTTGTTTCTATGTAGGGCTATCTTTATGTTTTGGTTTATTTTGTCTATCAGTCTTCGATAATAAATTGGTTCTGTTGAGAATAGCTTTTTGGCCACATAACGGGGGAAAATATGGTTAATTAATTTTCAGCAAGTGTTGTGCTACTCTTTTCCCTATCTGAGGTTATGGGTTGAATTGAGAACGTGATTGTATGCGTTTCTGAGTGGTTTAATATTTTTTATCATATGACGTCGCATCTGAGAGTGTAATAAAGTCATGCATTAAAAATTTTCTAATGGCGAAATCTTGACGTTTTAGTGCAAAATTTGCTAATAAAATGCGGTTTTAGTGTCATATGATGAATAGAATCTTGCACTCGTGCTCCTGTATTATTGAATTTATTAAACTCGTTGGGGAAAACCGATAAGATGCTCGGCAAAGCCTCGCATCTTATCTTTTTCCCCAACTCGTTTAATAAATTCAATAATACATGAGCACTTATGTACGATCCTCTATATATAAACCAATAGCCAACCGATATTGTTTACGTTTTCCCGAGTGTGTGTTACTTTGTTTATTGTTAGTGAGGCAACAGTAAAACACACAAAAATCATGATACAAAAACTAAGCTGAAACAAAATTGATGACTTAAAGCAATCCAAAGCAAGAGCAAATGGAAACCACTAGTTGGAGGACGATACGCCCAACCAAAGACATTGATGGTCAGGCGTCAACCTTCCGAAAATTATTTTGTATTAGATTTAGGAGCTGTTCTAATCTGAGGCTCCATTCACCGTCGTGTTAGTGAAGAGGAAAGCAAAGCTGGCAACCGAAATCAGGTTAACCATCATGCAAGCATTTCGTCTATTTCTGTACCACGTCTTTTTAAATGTTCCAAGAAAAAACAACAGGTATACTAGTTTTCTTTCTTAATTTGTAATGTTACTCTATAAAATTCAGGCTCCGATAGATCTTGTTAAAGAAGTGTTTCCACGCCAATGTTCTACTGGGATATCAGTTTGTTGGTATCAAATTCTGAATGTAGGCGATGGAACTTATATTACCTGGCCTGGAGGATATAAAACTTGAGTACATTCTCAAAACTCAAACTAAAGCACACTGATTGGCTACTTCCGAGCACATGCTCGGAAGCAACCAATCAGTGTGCTTTATTGCTGTCTTCCTTTCTTCAATAAGATTCATCTTTCTCAGAATCTTTTAAATAATTGAGCCGCGACACGAGAAAACCAACAAAGTGGTTGTGCGTCCAGTGCAGACTCAGATCAGCCTAGGCGTCCGTACTGCCCGGTCAGACTCTTTGCTAAGCGCTTACAGGGTAGCGAAGGGTATAAGCTACCTCCATGCGGCCAGCGAAGACTCTGATCAGACTGGGCGGATCTGTCTGCGCTGGGCGCACAACCACTTTGTTGGTTTTGTCGTGTTGCGGCTCAATTTAAGATCTCTGTTATTATTTCTATGCGTGTTCGAGGACACTCGTGTCCTCAATACCGCTGAATATAAAGCAATTTGGAAAACTAATAGTCTTGTAGAGATTAAGATTGTTTACAGAAAAATCTACACCAGCCAAGAGGACTTTATATCACTTGAGTGACAGAAAACGTCTGCTTGACCGCGTCTCTTTAATCCCTGCTGAGAAATGCATTAGTAAAAGAAAATGGTAAGGCTGCACGAGAAAACATATACGCTGGTGTATCACATCAACCCAACACAAGGCAGTCTGATCAGAGTTTTCATGATTCGCGATGTTAAGTCTACTGTAACTGAAATTTACTTTACTAGTAGCGAGTGTTGCGGGTATGCCAAAAATGGCTGAACCGAACCGATATGAAGTATGCCTTGAGCACTGTGTAATATTTTCTTGCGCAATGTCATATTAATAATCACAGAATTCTGAGCTGATATTGTGAGCGAGTCATTGAAATTGATGTAGATGTCTTTGCATGCCTTTAATAAGACATAGGAGGTAAAAACAAAGAGTGCATACTTTAATATAAACTTGACATTAAATGAAATGGATGTATAAAATATGCTTTCATGTAAATGATCAAACAACAAGGATATATATTGAAAGACATGTCGTAAAGTTTAATTTAAGAATTATTTGACAAGTTTCTCAGCCCGGCTCTCTATATATCTACATTAAACGTAACTTATAATTTATCAGATACCACTTATCCTTAAATATACCTCTCATGTATCTAAGCAGAGGGATACAATATGCTCAGATCCAATCATGGCGGCTCTTTATTTTAGTCATTCTCGCGGTTCAGACCGAAGGTCTCAATACAGCCCCTAATGTTTGACTGCAAACAAAAATCAGACAGTTGCCGTCTTTGTAAGATAGAGTTGTTTGCTTTAAAGACAATTTTTTCTAGGTCAACCTAAACTTCGCTTAATAATGACCCAGCTACTGCACTAAGATTCAGACTGGCGATTGTTTCTGCGATTAAAATAAAAGTCGGATTAAAGTATATGGGTATACCTTCACGCTTTACATCATTTATTTACATAGGGAGCACTTTTCTGACTTATTGTTTGCTTTTCGAGACCACGAAATCCTTCTAATATGCTTCCAAAGGATCTAACTATTTGGAACTTATTACTGTAAGAGGAAAGAACTTGTTCCTTGGACAGCAAATCCTTTCTTTTAAGCTGTGATCCACATAGAGAATGGAGACAAACGTTGAATGGTAATCAACTCTTAAAGAAAAGAATGCGCTTCTCCAGAAGTTAATAATTGAGCCGCGACACGAGAAAACCAAAAAAGTGGCTGTCAACCCAGCGCAGACTCAGAACAGCCTGGGCATCTGCCCAGTCTGATCAGAATCCTTGCTTTGCGCTTAAAGGGTAGCAAAGGTTCTAAGCTACCTTCATGCGGACAGCGAAGATGCTGATCAGACTGGGCGGATGCCCAGGTTTATCTGAGTCTGCGCTGGGCGCATAACCACATTGTTGGGTTTCTCGTGTCGCGGCTTAATTGTTTCCAGTAAGAGTAGAGTCCGTTTTGTAAGGTCTTCGAACTGAAAGGAATCAAACAGAAAGTCACAAACTTGTTTCTCTGTGTAAAAATGGCAGTACAGCGTTGCGGGGCACCCATTGGCCTTAACTGTTCCTGTTGCAATATATTTCAGCATTTCATGCCAAGCAGAGTCTTAGGTTTGAGGGCTGGATTTGGATTTTGATTGTTTCAGTTCCTGGTCTTTGCATACTTTTTACTTTTAGGACAAAAGCAAATATGGAAATGCTCAGGAACTGACACAATGCAATCCCAGATCCCACCCAAGACACAATGTGGGAAAAGATAACACAAAATTAGACGTCACCAAAGACATCACCAGCGACTGCTAGGTGAACCGCCATTTCCCCTGTCGGTGGTCACCAGGCTAGCCTGAACATCACGAACACGATATAAGTACCAGAAAAAGCAACTAACAGAACATAAAACAACCCAGAAGAACCAAAACAGAAGAGCCGCCTCTGTTTACAATATCAGAGTTTCCACTCTTTTAGAATAGAAATCACTGACTACGTATATGCTGACATTTCTCGAACCGGAAGATTTCAGTGGACTTAATTTAACAAGTTTACGGTCTGTTTTTTTTTTTTTTTTTTTTTTTCGTTACCAATATATATGTTAAACCCTGTTTCCCAGCAAAATGAAATGTAGCTCTGTAATTATGTAACTTAAAGAAAAATAAAAAAAAACAAGAAATGTTACAGTATGTAAAAATGCCCCCGAATGCCCCTTAAACTGGCCTTTGAGCCCTATTTATGACCTTGACCTTGGGCATGGAACCCGAGTCTTGCACATGACATACATTCTCATTACTTTTTCCTTTTTCTGCGACGTTTAAATGCACTTTGTAAGATTCAGAGGATTCATCATTCAACCATTAACCAAACTTGACATTGTGTGTGGGAACGTAAATGTCGCACCTTATATAACTTATAATTATACTTTGCACTTCTTTAAGTTACCATTTTATCATGCTTTACCTTTCCGTGAAATTTGATGAAATTCGCTTCAGCAGTTTTTATTCAGTTCAGAGACATGATATGACCTATGAGCCCTGACTCTGACCCTGACCTTGGGCAACAGAACCGTAATTTGTTTGTGACATATCATCTCATTATTGATAATCTTTTCATGAAGTTTAATGAAGTTTGCTTCAGTAGTTTTTAGGAAATTGAGGATAAATGAGTTGACCTTTGACCGCTGGCTATGACCTTGACCTTGGGTGTGGGAGCTTATGTCTTGTGCATGGCAAATCTTCTCATTACGCTCTATCTTTCTTTGAGGTTAGCTTTGGTTCTTTTCTGAGTTGCCGATACATGATTTGACCTTTAGCCCCAGATTTGACCTCTAGCCCCAGATTGTGACCCTGACCTTGAATTTTGGATCATAAATATTGTGTGTAACTTTCATTATGGTTTACCTGTGAAGTTTGATGAAATTCGCTTCAGCAGGTTTTAAGGTAGTTATCGCTGAGGTGAGATTTGACCTTTGACCCCTGATTGTGACATTGACCTTGACCTTGAACGTGATATCCCTAATCTTAAGCGCAACATACCTTCTCATTTTGCTTCATTCTGTGAAGTTTCATTCAATTTGCTTCAGTAGTTTTAAAGTTATCACTGAGACACTATTTTGAGATACAATTTGACTGCTGACCCAATTGTTGCCTTGACCTTGGGCGGAGGGATGTAAGTCTTGCGCGCGACACACCTTCTCATTATGCTTTATCTTTCTGTGAAGTTTCATCAAATTTGCTTCAGTAATTTTAAAGTTATCGCTGAGACACGATTTCTAACGGACGGACGGGCGGATAGATGGATGGATGGACGGACGGTGCGATTTTAATATGCCACCCGAAGTTCCTTCGGGGGGGGGGGGGGGCATAAAATCATGCACAAACTTTCAATTACTAAAAGATGTTCCTTAAAGTACTGAGCCAGCGAAGCAAACAAACAAAAATAAATTAAAAAAAAACATTAGTATAGATACTTGTCATCCAAAAGTTGATAAATTGTGACATGCACAAAATCTATTAATATTGCGGTAGCATTATTACATGTAACTTACACCATAAATATTTCTGACACCATGGAGACAGTTCAATTTCAGGAAACGGATTAAGTTAAAATGTATATTTCTAAGCTTCTCATTAGTTTGCAACTTGATGTGATCTTTGCGTAAATTCATCATGAGTGTCCATGAAGAATAGGTAGGGAAATCTCAACGTAGTTGTCGGAATTTCAACAAGGGCTCGTCGGGTGTGATCTTCCAATCTTATATGAACTAGCTCATGATGGAATCTTTTGCCCGCACGTTTAAGAAACTTAAAACATCAAATCGGTTTTAGCCTCAAGACGGAGAAAAATCAATGTTAAGGTGGTGATAATCCCTGATTTGGGGCAAAGAAAAAAATCTGCATAAAACACTCAAAATACCACTGATCTTTCCAAAACTTAGCATATGCCTTCTTTATGTTGTTTCTGACAATTCAGACTCCCAAAATGCAGCATTTGTTAATGTTAAAAAGTGTTTTTATAAGGAAAGATCAAAGGGTAAATTTGTGCGCAATTATCTGAAAAAATTATATTGTTATTGAAAATATACTTAGTGCTGAGAGTTCCTTGTTGCATAATGGAGAACAAGCTAGCAATTATTTTTTCAAACTCTTTCACACATTTTCAGGCTGAGCATATGAAAAAAGATGCAGTCTGTGTCCAAATTTTTTTGTCAAAACACACAGGTGAGACAGGTGAGACTATTTTAACAAGGTTGAACAATTTCATCTACACACCAGTGATCATGTAAGCAATGTATTATTTATACTGTAGGTGTTACATAGGTGTGCTTGCCTACCCTATATTTAATAAATGCATCCAGTGTACATTACCTTGTACATGGTTGAACATTTGAGAAAAAGCTACCGTTTTCATCTGGTCTACATTACAATTTGAGAAAGAGTTGGAATAAATAATTGTTAGTACGCTCTTCATTATGCAATAACGCACCTTCAGTACTACGTAAATTTTCAATAACGATGTTAATTTTTTTGATTATTGCGCAGAAAACTACCCTTTGATCTTTCCTTATAAAAACACTTTTAAGCAGCATGTACGTCTATTTTGTATTCTAAACTGTACAGAACAACAAAAATAAGAAGTCTGCTAACTTTCAGGGAGATACCTTACTTTTTTATGGTTTTATGCAGATTTTTACATTTACCATAAATCACCACCTTAACCAGTGATCTAAAACAAATTTTGAGCAGGCCAGTGTGTTTATTAGGACTAAAGATGGGTGTAAACATAGTGTGCACCTTGAAAATAGCAGAAAACACATTACGTTGATTAGCTTGTCTTACAAAAGTACAAAGGATATGCAGCTTAGCCTTTTAAAATTCATTTCAGCCTTAAGTTGTCATCAAATGCTTTTAGTTGTTGTTGTTGATTAATGTACCAATGTAACATTGGCTGTATTCTCTTGGTCCTTCTTAGAATTTTTTGCTATCACCAGGTGCAGTTCGCAAAGTACCCAATTCTCCTATTTCCGTAGTTTCCCCTATTTCCGTAGTTTGCCGGCATCTATGTCAACAGCTGATCACGTGACCTCCCATTGCTAGTACAATATCTATAGCCCAGTTCAAATCACCAGATAATGAAATTTTCTGTTTTCATAGCAATGTTACTCTTTTATTCCACAATAAGATTAACTGAATAGATAACTGGAAATATGTGTTAATAATACTGTAGGGCCTGAGTTCAAAATGATATTTGAAAACAAAAATTTTCACTGAAACACAAATTTTTTACACATGTGAATTAAGCAAATCTGCTTCTTTGAACTGCACTGTAGTTTACAAAATTTTCCCACCTTTTGACCTCATGAGGCGAAACTTCCGTTTGACCTACGGACCTCAGGAGAAAGTCCCTTACATTAGGCAGTGATTTTTAAAGAAAGATTTAACTAACATTTCGTTAATGCTGTGATTTCATTTTTGACATGTAAGTCCTCAATATCCAGACATTTGATTTCACACTATTAAACTGTTACAACGCGCTAGTGAAAATATTATTTCGCTGACTTACAGTTAGTGCTACGGATATAGGAGCGTAGGGCATACTTGAAATCAGGCTTTTGAGCGAGTTTTATGAAGATTTGAAAATAAAATCAGATACAAATATTTTTTTTCAAATGTCGTTAATGGCTGCTAATAAGTCGTCATGTGGAACGAAGAAACTTCCCGAAAGCCATACTAAGTTCACAGTTGATAGGTCCATTGTCCTCTTCGAGGTTACCAGTTTATGTTTTAAGGTTAATAACTGGTATTTTAATGCCATTGCTGGTTAATATTTCTTCAGTTTCATTTTCCAGTATATCCCTATCTAATTTGTACTTTTGGCATTCATAAATGTAATGTTGAATAGTTTCCTTCTCGTTGAAAACCTCACATTTATCTGATTTTGTAGTTTGTATTTTCGATTTAAGAAAATTTAGAACCACCTGATCGGTGATGGTTTGGTTTACGGTTGACAACATTGCTGTATCTCCTGCATTCTGTTTTCCCTGATTTTAGTGCCATCATTATCATAAAGTGACGTTATGAATCTATGATTCGCCGTCAAACCTCGTCCTTGTTGTTTTCATGTCCATTTTCTTAATCTTAACAGCAAAATTAGTCAACAAGAGCTTCGCAAGCGGCGCATAATACGCCCGTTTCAGTGTCATGAACGAGTTACAGAATGAACAAGTTTGTTTATAGAAGGATGGACAGGCATATAAACAGGGGAAACAACTCTGTACTGTTTATAAAAACCGCTAAATTTTGCTGCCGCCAAATATAAGTGTTTTACAGTAATTAATGACTGTAATGTCATTAAAACATCTAACACATCAAATACTATGAGTATACCAAAATCAGCTTCCAGTGTGAAGCAGCTCAGAAGTTGAAAAATGCCAAAGTCAAACAAGGAAGATAATTCATAAACTAAGTAATTTGAATATGTTCTGTCAGGAAAGGTGCCAAACGACGTGATTTGGTTGGGATTTCCAGATGTTTCAAACTCCGTTTGAGAGTATGCTGGCTCTGACATTTATTCTTGACTCGGCGTTTGAATTAAACCATCGTTTGAATCATTTCCTCTAGATGTGGTATATTCTGATGTTACAAAACAGTTTCACTGTCTATCTTATCTATGTTGCTTAGAATTTTATAAGCTTCTATCACGTCAGCTCTCATTCGACGGTAGTCTAAAGATGGTATACTGAGCTTTACCAACCTATCTTTACCCTGGAGACCTGACAACACATTTACAATTCTAGTGGTCCTCCTATGAACGCTTATAGGGAGAGGAATCTTATAAGCGACGGAGAGGAATCCTATAAGCATTTTGCTTTCATTCCAATCCCATTAACTATTTTTTGTGTATATCTTAAGTTGCATGTGAGTGAAATTATGATTAAAATATGTTTAAACTAAACTATGAACATTTTCTAAGATGGCCGAGTCTTTCTGTAACAGGTGTGACCGTAAATGGGTAAATACTGGTGGTGTGGCATTATCAAGTATTTCTTATATGAGCTGGAAGCCTATCTTGTATATGTGTCAGTGGGCGAAATACTGTTTATCAACGCAAATCATGCATTAGTTACTCCCTACTGACTTTGTTCCGTATAGGGTACTTGTAAAAGTAAAAAGTATGCAAAGACCAGGAACTGAAACAATCAAAATCCAAATCCAGCCCTCAAACCATAGTTGGAAACAACTAAGATTACAAATAATCAAGATACAGAGAACATATGGCCAACCGAGTGAGCAGCTTGTTCCCAAAAGGTGGCCACTCAGCAACCCAAACCGAACCAAAAATAATAATAACATACATAAGGTAAAACATCACAGAAACTCTGACACCAAAAACAGGCAACAAAGAACCACAACAGAACTACCGCCTTGGAACGGTCAGTAATGAATTACTGGGGGGCTTAAATCGATTTTACAGGCCCAACCTGTAAGATGGTATGTAAATGTTAACTGCTAACTGCATTTTAGCGCAAAGGAGCAAATTTAGCAAGGAGTGTAGCAAATCAAGTGCATGGTTATTAACATGTGCGTTTTCTGCTGTTTTTCTTTAACAGTTCTTAATGAACTACATGCATTCGTTTTCGCACACATTTACAGACGGACGAAATTTTTAAGACACCACCAAGATTCCCTCAGCAATATCATTTGTTAGATTTAGGTCATTCCTTCGAATGCATCGCGTGACTAATTTCTCACCGAATGCTTATTTATGAAACCTAATTATTGTCAAACGTTATTTCTATGGAAGTTGATTTACACCAGCAATCATAGACAATTATCTTCATAAGAATATGCCATGCTCGCCTGTGATTTACAGAAATTTTCCTTGATTTCCTTCAACTTTTCGATTTCGTATGTTATTAATGATAGTAAGAAATACGTTTTTCTATGAATTCATATTTATTTACAATCAATGCAATAAGACAGCACACTATAGATTGCAAGTTCGTAACGCCGTTCGTGGCGTTAGGCTTGTGAAAGTTAAGTTCGAACTAGCTCATCTAGTGAGGCAGTGTTTGTAATTAAAAATCTTATGCTTCTTGGTGATAGGCTAGCAATAATTATGTAGTCTATGAAGTATTTCATCCCTATCAGCATCTCATCACGTCCCTCATCTCATCACGTCCCTCGATCAAATGTCTGAAATACTGTCTGAAAGCACCAAATCGTTCATCTATCCATACTGCAACCACTGCTTGACAAAATCAAACTACATGTATATATGATCCGCGAGATGACAAATCCAACAAAGTGTCATGTGCGCCCAGCCAAGACTCAGATACGCCTAGGCATCCGCCTAGTCTGATCAGAGTCTTTGTTCTGCATTTACAGGGTAGCCACGGGTCTAATTGTCCCTAAACGGACAGCCAAGACTTTGATCAGACTTGGAGGATGCCCAGCCTGATCTGAGTCATCGCTGAGTGTGCCTTGTCTGTTGCTGTTTTTTTTTTCGGGGTTCAACTGATGGTTTTCCTTTGCTTTGATATTTCAGTAGTGTTGTTTGACGCCCCCCCCCCCCCCCCCCCCCCCCACCCCGGTATCTCCTGGTGTCACAATACGCTGTTCATGTCCAGTCCTCATCTCTGATTCATCATAAGTTCACCATAGCGCTTATTCGTTATTTATTTCTTTCCTCTGATGATTCATTGATGGGTTAGGAAACCTTCATGCGGACCAAACAGCTTACTAAGTGTTTCGAACCACAGCAAAAGCAGAGGGCGAAATTTGGATCTAGTAAAACATGTTTAAGCCTCCCGGAATTCTTTTGCTGACCGTTCCACAGCGGTACTTCTGTTGTCGTTCCGCTGTGTTATATGTTGTGATGCCCGCTCATCTACGGTCACTAGCAGTCTGGTCACCTGAATATCTGCTCATTCTGGTTTCTGTTTTGTTTTGTTTTGTAATTTAAAATTCAAAGTAGGTAAAAAAATGTTGCTGCTGTTTTCAGATAGGATTGCTGAATGACCACCTGTTTGGGTAAGATCTTTTTACTTCACATGCCCATTTGTTGGTTTTGTCGTGGTACGGCTCAAAGATAGTCTCTTCTCATCCTTTTTCTTTCCTTCCCACTTCTATCTACTTAGACAATATCTCGTTCATACCAAAATGTCGATGAGCTCCTGCTCATACATTATTAGGGCAAAATGTGAAGCAATTCGTCGTATTAGGATCAGTAAAAGATACCGGAAGAATTTGTTTTACCCAACCAAGTGACCATGCTAGGACTCTTTCATAAAATGAACTACTGTTGAAGGTTGCACACTAAAATTTTTAGTACAGATCCTCCTTTTGATAAGTTTTCATTTGTGATTTGCTGTCTGCATCAAACCCGATCGGAAATCTGATACACCTTTGATAAGCCAACAGTTTTAATCATCTGATCCATCTAAGGTGCATACTGAACCTACCCTTTTTGAGCATTGATCAATTTTGTCAAAATCACTTTGATATCATTCATTACTAATATTATCATTTGCAGAGGTTCCTCTATTTAATAACAGCCGAATATAACGCCGCCGTCTGCGACACTGCACTGGGTCTATACCGTTTGCAAGGTTCTTTTTGAGGGACGCAATCCACCAATAGTTGAAATTAAAATGAAAAGAAAAAATGATTTTCTTTATGAGAGTAAGCAGAGTAAATATCCTCGGCCAGATACCAGGTTTCCATGATTGGCTCCCTGTATTACAATAAGAAGTTGTTTTCTTTTGAAAGGAAATACGTGAGAAGCGTTTTTTGATCTTCGTGATGGTGGAGGCGGTTGGGGGAGGCGAGGGTAGGGGAAGGGTTAGGCAATATTAGGTTTAGTAATTTGTTGATTTATAATAACTTAATCATGATTATACTAAACTCATAATACTGAAGTTGTAGTTTTTCCAATTCCATCACTGTAGAATATCAAACAAGAATTGCTTATAGTAACCTGTTTTGCCGAAAATGGACAACCCAAATTAGATGAAAATATTGGCTTCTGCAGGATCTAGAAAAATATTATACCGTACAGAACGTTCTGTACGTTTTAATACAGAGATAATGATCTCCTCAACACAGCAATGCTACCCATATTAACGTCTTTCTATCAAAGTTCTCACCGAGTCCAAGTTGGAGTACTTATATCTATTAACTTCATTAATTCTCAAAACGTTATTTCTGTGGAAGTTGATTTACATCAGCCATCACGAACTATAGTCCATCGCAGGCTCTGCCATGCTCGCCTCCCATTTTAATACAGTTTGCTTGTAACCCTCCAGTGTTTCTTATATAACATTTATATCATTTATAAAAAATCAAAGCTTTTCTAAGATAACATCTTTCTTCACTGTCAAAGCAATCAAACCGCATATTCAGTTTTGATTGCCGACTTGCTTAAACCATTACTGTTTCAAGATTTTATATAACAAGTTACAGAATTATTGTCTCTGAAATGATTATGGCAAACCTACTAAAACGGAAATTGTGCATGAACTTAAGCTTGAAATAGCTCATTTACTGTGATAGCTTTTGTTGATTAAGTTTGTATGCCTCTTGACGCTAGCCTTATAAGTTGTATTCAATATTGCCACCAAGACTCGAAAATCGTAATTCTCTTACGCTTTGGTCCACCTTAACCAGCGGTCATAGGCGTAGCTTGACGCAGTTATGATATGCACAATCATGTTTTATACTACTTGAGGGGACATACAGGTTTAGTCCCCGTAGGTAATTCAGATTGTTACGTCCATTGGTAGCTGGTATTGAAGTCTTGACTATTTTATAAATTTTAGCACTTTCTCTCCATTTTCAGAAATATCATTACACACTTTATATTTCTTTATAAGTTTATAACTATTAATTGCGACAAAAATCTGAAAATTGGAGAGAGGGAAATTGCTGTGCACCTAAACATATTCAGATAATTAGCTTGCTAATTTGCAAGGAAGACTGTTTATCTTGTTTACAAGTATAAGTAATAATGAATTGTGAAATGTTGTGTGTTGTGAGTGTGTCACGTTTATATGAATAAAATAAAAAAATAAAAAAATTTAGCAGGTGTGAGCTGAAATTTTATCATTTTGACCAAATTTCAATTCGCACGTGTATATTTAAGCGTAAGCAAGTAAGCCCGCCCACGGCGACTGTTACTACCCTAGCATCTGAACAAGTACAGACTGCTGGAACTAAAATATCCTTGATCTAAAGTCCACGCCACTACTGAATCCAATATTTTGGATCATTGTAGTAAAAAATGAAAATAAATGAATTCGCAAACAGCAAAGATCCAGATGTGGTGGCTGATGATGAGCCGCCTCATCTGAATCTGCACGGTTTACACTTTAGCTTTTGAATTTTAAATATGAAAAATGGACAAACCTCTTTCAAATTTTGTAGACATAAATGTTGTCGTCTCCTTTCTAGCGTTTTAAGGGCTTTTGTGTGAGTCGGTCTAGAATTAACATATCTATGTAAAGTAAATCTGACAGTTAACAGATTCAACGCGGAGTTAAAATGGCAGTTCTTATATTATTGCGGTGGTTTGTGTGTTTGTATTTCATTAGTAAGACAACATTGAGACACATTTTTAATTTCCTATCACGCACATGTTGAGTCTAAAACTCAGAACAGACTTAATGCAATTTAGGACTACCTGAACTTTACTACATCTCATGAATCTCTCTCTAAAATAATTATATTCATAATTGGTCAGTATTTTGTCTAACTCTACAAACCAGATGAGTTCTGTCTTTTCGTGTTTGTCAGTTTGATTTAGGTGATATTCGCCCTGAATCTATCTGAAAGTTTTACCCTTTATGAAAATTTAATATGATGCGGCAAAGGCTGAATATTAATCTACTACTACAAAAGTTGTTTGAGATCAAGTGTAGGCTCTCGTACTTGTCAAAGCTTGGGTTTTTATCTTGCGCCTATGAAAGGGATGTAGAAACAGTTAAGCCTTAAAAACTTACGCCTTCAAAATTTCAAAAATGTTTCTTCCAAACTATATCATATTGAGAATTGAAATACTACAAGGCAAACAGTGCAGATCAAGAGGCTCGTCTCGATCTACGCTCTTTGCCGATTCAATTATTGTCAGCTTTAGCCCTATTGCACTCAGAACTGCCAAAACTCTATTGGCTGTTCTGAGTGCAACAGGGTTAATAAGTACTCAAGCCCAGATCATAGTCTTCCAAAGGCGAGCTTGAATCACCAGTTCAAAAGTACCGACATCGTTATTTAAACCAGATGTTACAATTTCCAAATATAAAATCATGTAATACGATTTACTAAACAAAGGGTAAGAAGCAATGCAAAGTCTCCTGACTTGTTTTTCCAGCAAAGATATTTGCACATTTGAATTATGTATACTAGGAAACCCGAAGTTCTCTAAAACGAATAACCAAGCTGGTACACACCGTGGAAACACTGTTTACTTTACTTTTATTTAACGTCATGACTTTCAATTAATATTTGTTCAACGTTGCTGCAATTTCAGGCGGTAGTTCTTCACATGGTTGCCGCTGGTATTGTCTTTGGTGGTGGCTAATTCTGTTTTGTCTCTTCCCCACATGATGTCTTGGGTTTGATCTGGGATTGAATTGTGTCAGTTCCTGAGAATTTTCCTCCTTACTTGTGCAATGCGTTCTTTGCGGATACGTCACGTTATAAAAACACTAAATCAACGTTGAGTCAACGGGACGTTTAACTGATGATTATTCAATGATGTATTAACGCTGTTAGTCTGATGGAAAATTTATGCTTGAAAGGCTAGCCTGCTAGCAACGTTGTTCAAATAATTCCGATGACCGTTAAGCATTATATGAAAATAGGCACAGCCTATAGACGAGCACATCGCTTTTCACAATATATGGATGGTATGATAAAGCCTCTTTGGCTGTTACCATGTTAACTCTAAAGTTTCGGACAAAAATGCATAGTCGAAGAGTAGACCCTGGTCTGAATACTCACTGTACGATTCTGGATTCAATCTCACAAGTTGTCGTTTGAAATGTATAATAAAATTCTTGCAACTCAACAACTGCGAACTCTGTCTGACAAACGGATAAGAAACTGACCGAGAACAGCTTTCCCCACATAATCTGTCTCCTCGGAAAACTGGATATATTTTTTTTTTTCAGTTTCTTCTCAGCGGCACATTTTATTTCCTTCAAACTTCACCCAACGCTCAGTCTCCTTGCATTTTATGAATCATCATGTAGTGATCTACGCACAAAAGCGATAAACGTTGCCGCCATTTTGATTCTTTTGGAACGGAACGTTTGACGTCATTATGTAACGCAGCGACAAAAATACGTCACTTCCGTTTGGTGTCGCTACGAAAGAATTGAAACATTGAAAATAAGGTACTTTAAAGGCAAAAATATGCTTTACCAATCCTCTACCATAGAGCTCCCGCTCTTTCAAAGCTCCTTCGGAGCTTTGAATTGCAGGTGCTATTCGCCTGCAAGAGAGTGCTTGCTATTAATTGCATACTCTCCTGACCAGACTGAAATCACTACAATGATCGAAAAGAAAATCAAATATAGACGTAAAAAGAAAAAGAAAAAAAATCACATCGTTTTTATAAACTATTTTCCAATTGTGTATGACTTTAACAGCTTCTTATAACGATATTTATCTTGACGGTAATGAATGGCTCTCACACGTCAGTAACAGATGGAAAACTAATTGACACATATCACTTATCAATACGCAACAAAACCTATGAACCATTTGATATTTTTCAACGTCATCTAATGTGAGAAAATCCATTTTTGACTGTTTTGCTTATTCTTATTTTCATCTGACACTTAACAGTAATTACTCTTAATGCCGAAGCAGAGTAATCAGTTGCTGCAATTAGCTTGCAAACTGAGCAAGTTATTTTTACGATCCAAAAAATAACAAAAATGCTGACACAGATGCAAAGTAGAAGAGAACGTTATAATAAGGACCCCACATAATCAACTTTCACATCCTGTCCTTAACAATTGAAGCCAAAGTCAACTCGTTCCCAGAAGATGACTGCGAGGTTATTCGAAATAATATACAAAAATTCAATGACTAATAGAAAGCCGACAAACATTGATAATAATAGTAAACGGAAACAGAAGCACCACCTTGATTCGCCCAGTGATACATTACTTGGGGGTTTAAACCGGCTTTACACGCGCGCAGTTCTCGTCCTATATTCTGATATCAATATTGAAAGTACTAATGACCTTCATTAGATTTTCGTTTAAACATATTATTTCACACTTCCATTTTACCTACACATATACACATAGTACAAGCTTTCGAATTGGAACAGAAACTAAAGGCATATCGGGTCCCTGTCCCTGACATGCCAGTTTATACACCATCTGTTGAATATCTGTGCACTGTACAAGATTTATTTTACCCTGTAAACTAAAGGACCTCTGACGGTTGTAATGTAAATTTGCCTATAAAAATAGGGAAAAAATGGACTTTCTGTATACTTCAAAATTTTTATTGAAATGTGGTGCACTGAACTCCCTGCAGTTGGCACAAAAATAATTTTTCAATTATACCACACATAGACATAGATTTTTGGTGTAAAAAGCAAGTTTTTACCATTGAATGTATGGAAAACAGGAAAAGTTTTATAAAGATGCTTTCCCCCCTCCCCCCCGTGCCTCAGCAAGCCACTTTGCATGCATATGTGTACTATCAATATACGCATTATATATGAGTGGCGAGCTGAGGCACGGGGGGTGGGGGGGGGGGGAAGATAGTCTACAGCTGAAAAACTGAAAAGTGTGTGGGGTAATTAGACCTTCTGTGTCTAAAAATAAGGCTAGCATATTTTTTTATTTACATATAATTGCATACTATGAGCGGCTATAGTGTTTTACTTCATTTTAAGCATATTTAACAAATAAAATTCATTTAATAAGAAAAAGCAAAAAAATATGTATTTAGGATGACTGAAAATTTCACTTACCCCTCTTGTGAGAATCAGTGAGAGTTAGTATGCAGATGTAATAATTGTTCCAAAGCAATATCAAAACCTCTTTATAATGAATAAGTCTACCCTTAAATGCTAAAATTTTTAATTTTGGCTTCCCAGGAAAGCGGCAGTAATTTGTCGAAAAATAGGCAAATTTGCATGGAAACTGTCAGAGGTCCTTTAACACTACATAAAAAGAACAAGGAACATCTTCGTTAATCATTGGAGAACATAATCAATGGAAAACGAACGATTTAATTAAGTTGCTATATACAAATATGAAAAGTCTGAATTGCTCCAATGATCATACACCAAAATTGTTCACTTCTCTTTTTTCCAAAATTTTACTTCGGTGCTGTTTAATTTATTGTGTTCTCCTTTTAACCCTTCTATAATGAAAATAGAAACTAGGTAAAAATAGTTGTTAAATGTTTTTCGTATAATTTGCTAAGTCTGTAGTAACTGTTTTGTTGGTCTAAATTATTTAGTTCAATAAAGATAGCTGAGTTGCCACCTATTTGGGAAAGAGCTGCTGACTCGCCTTATCACTTGTAATTTATTGTTTGTTTGGATGTCTTTGTCAATCTTCCCTTTGATGTTGAGGATAGGGTTTGGGATCTGATTCAGTCAGTTCCTGAAGTGTAGTTACTCTTTAAATTTCCTCTTACCCAGTTGTTCTGCTTTGTTGAAGATGTGCTTTGCAGTTAATATTGAATTGTTAGCAAACTTCTTTTATAAGATGTCGGTAGCCTTCTGCAATTTTGTGCACATTTATCTATAAAAGCAAATATTAAATTATATATTGCACAATACTGTCAACACGTTTAGAAACCTTACAAAAAGAAGCATCCGTTTTGGTACCACCAGAACAGCACTATAATATGGTTAAAAACGGCATAAAAGGGCAATGAAGGCATGTTTTGAAATTAATTCCTTAAAGTGTTTTGTCATTTTTGATTCCACAGACGCATTCAAGCGAAAGTTTAAGACACTCCATTGTAGTTGATCAAATCTAAACTGATTAAAAAGCCGCTTCAAGTTATAGGGTACGTTATGTTACCGCCAATTACGCAAATCTCAAACCAAACGCATTATCACATTTAACCCAAAGCGAGGTATTCAGTCAAGCTAAATACCTCATTCCTGGCTGGAGAGGGTAATAAGCAAATAATTTTTCCACTGGCATTTTCTTATTTTGGCTCAAGCGTTGCACAAAGTCAACTAAACATCAAGGTTTGATGCGTCTCCAACGGTGCAACTGATCAATACGACAATCAAATTGAAAGAAAAATGGTAACACTGAGAGTTGAAAAATCACATTGTACTGTTTGCTTATTCCTAACAACGAGCAAAAGCTGGTATAGAAATAGGTACGCAATGATTCTCTGATACAGAACAGTGCGAAGCAAATGAAAATAAGACCCGTTCGTTTCCAGTATAGCTCGCCTAATAGCGCCTTGGCCATCACAGAATCAGTGTTCCAGTTAGTAAGGGTAGCAGGGATAATTTAGGGATCATTTGCCTTATTTTTCCATAAAGCATATTTTGTGACCCCTCACTGAAACCGTCTCATCGAGACGGTTCTAATGAGTGGTCACAACATATGTCTTCTTTAAAACATAATAAAAATTATCTTTGAGTTATCCTCAATATCGCATTTATCTGCTGCTTTGACAGAACAAAAAGAACTTTGACCAAAACTTTGATCAAAAACGGACGAAGATGCCAACATAAACGCCGACGCCATAGCGAGTGCAACAGCCCTCTCTATAATTTCGTTCAGGCAAGCTATACGCTGCGATTTACAGTAGCAAAGATTCAGGTCAGCAATCCTGAGGATCGGATCATACATAAACACTGAATTAAGTCATCTGAGATTAACTAAGGTGAATTAGTACACATTCGAGGGTTTTAATGCTGCCATTTTCATTTTGCTTCCCTTCTCAATGGGGATCACGTCTTAATGATCGCAGCAATTTTCTTTCCTTTTTTAGAGCCCCCCCCCCCCCCACCCCCCACTTTGGAAAGGTTTCGTAGTCCATGGAAGTAAACAGGACGTCACGGAAGATTAACTCCTCGGTAAGAATGACGATAAAACATGGAAATATGGAAATACCCCGTATACGCGAAAATTTTCGCGTTGTTACAGTTTTCGCGGTATTTCGCGGTCACTTAGAAACTGTGAAAATATAAATCGCGAAATAATTTCTTGTTTCTGACAAAATAACTTCAGTAGACACAGTTTCCATATATTCTGTACCGTTTGCTTCGGTAAATTCTGGTACTTTTCCCTTGATCCAGTTCTTTCATTATCCTGCGGCCGTGCCGCAGGTTAATGAGTGAAGTAGCTCAAGTGAAAAACAAGCAAATTTACTTTTCGCGCATGTTGCTGACCGCGAAAATTAAAAATCGCGAACATTACTGTGTATGTTGTTGACCCTAAACCGCGAAAATTTGAACCCGCGAAAATTACCGGATAAGATATATAAATTTCATGTTATCACGTCACAATCGATACCTTAGACTATACTGGTGATAGTAAGATGGTTACAGATGATATACAACGCCTTTTAAGAGGGCCAGGGGGATTTTCAGAGACTGAAATAGAAAAATGACTCATCAGTGCATATCTGTTCTACTAATTGATAATAAAGGAACTGCTTTTGCTCTATTCCTTAAAATAATTCTAACTTACGTGTGCTGGGGCTTCACATATCACTAATAGGATTAGTATTACATGTCTAAAGGTTAATCTTAAATCAGGTTGTTATTCTTCAAATAATGAACCGTAAATGTTATAATCAATTCCCAAGGGCCCTTATCAAATGATTATGCATATCAGCTTAGCTTATAATATTGTAAAATGCAGGAAATCGATAGTAATTGCCCACCGAAAATGGAAATGCTTCAATAACCTTGTTCGTTTTCACTATTTTAAAATGGATTTTTCAATCGTCAGATTTTGTGAGTTAAGTATTTTACGACTAAACAACCTCAGCCATCTGAGTGTCTCTGTTGTACATTTCAGAGACTTTCTATTAATTCGGATAACAAATATCCATCTTGTGCGATTGAGTGCATTCATTTAGTACTGGGGCGGTTGGGACAGGCAACCCGAGGTGTGTGTGTGTGGGGGGGGGGCGTCGAAATTCTAGTTATATCAAACAAGATGACCATTGGTCCTGTACCTCACCTGAGTCCATTCAGCCTCAGAACTCCAGGGTAAGTTACTCTAAGGCCATCGATCAGTTGGTTCTGGGAAGAAGGTTTTTAAAGGATTTTACCATGTATGAGCATGAAGGCCATGGTTTTTGGTTTCAAAATTGGCCCAGTGGCTTTTGAAGAGATAGTTTCATTTTGTCAAAATGAGACAGTTCTGGATCAAAGTCAAAGAATGACCTTGACCTCTTGTACTCCTAAATCTTCATGTACTCATTGAGATGATTGCAGTTACCAATTTTCAGGCCTAAATCTTCAAAGCTTCCCATGAAATCTTATGTTCTAGCAGTTTCCCTTATTTGATCTTGCACTAAAATGGTCAAGGTCAACCCAAGGTCATAATTTGAACAATCTTGATAGAAATCAAGTACCCAATTATACATACCAAGTTTCAAGGCCATCAGTCAATTGGTTCAGGAGAAAATGATTCTTAAAGGTTTTTACCATATATGAACAACTTTTCGTTCCTAAGACCACAGGAGGCTACATATGGAATTTGGTTACAATTGGCTCAGTGGTTTTTGAGGATATTGTTTGAAACTATCAAAATATGAGAGTTCTGGGTCAAAGAAAGACCTTGACCTCTTGTACCCACAAATCGTCATGTACTCATTAAGATGATTGTATGTACCAATTTATAAGCCCTAATCTTAAAAACTTTCCATGAAATCTTATGTTCAAGCATTTTCCCATATTTAACCTTGCTGTAAAAAAAGGCAAGGTCAACCCAGGGTCATAATTTGAACAATCTTGATAGTACTTGAGTACCCAATGCTACATACCAAGTTTCAAGGCCATTGGGCAATTGGTTCCTGAGAAAAAGATTTTTAAAGGTTTTTACCATATATGGGCGTGACAGCCATATTGGTCACGCGACCTAGATTGTTTGAACAAAATTTAACTCCCTCAACCCCTGGAGGCTCTACATGAAATTTGGTTACAATTGGCCAAGTTATTTTTAGGAGATTGTTTGATACTGTCAAAATATGAGAGATCTGGGTCAAAGATCAAAGAATGACCTTGACCTCTTGTACTCACAAATCTTCATGTACTCATTAAGATGACTGTAAATGCCAATTTGTAGGCCTAAATCTTCAAAACATTCCATGAAATCTTATGTTCTAGCATTTTCCCATATTTGACCTTGCCGTAAAAAAGGTCAAGGTCAACCCAAGGTCATAATTTGAACAATCATGATAGTACTCGAGTACCAAAAGCTACATACCAAGTTTCAAGGCTATCGCTCTATTGGTTCTGGAGAAGAAGATATTAAAGGTTTTTTCCATATATGGGCGTGGCGATCATGTTGGTAATGTGACCTGGACTGTATGAATGAATTTTCATTCCCTCAACTCCTGGCTCTAAACATATATTAGGTTTCAAAAGGCCCAGTGGCTTTTGAGGAGATTGTTTCGAATCGTCAAAATATGAGAGTTCTGCATCAAAGGTCAAAGAATGACCTTGACCTATTGTACTCATTACTCTTCATGACTGTATATACCACTTTTTAGAGCAAAATTTTCAACAGTTTACAAGAAATCTTATGTTCTAGCATTTTGCCATATAAAAGCACAAGGAAGCAAATCTGACCTACCGTAAAATCGGTCAAGGTCAACCCAAGGTCATAATTTGAATAACCTTGGTAGTACTCACGTACCAAATGCTACATACCAAGTTTCAAGGCCATTGGCCTATTGGTTCTGGGGAAGAAGGTTTTTTTAAGGTTTTTACCTGCAACTGCAGATATCCACCGAGAGGACGAAATTATCAAAACGTTCTTTATTTTTGTCATTTCGATCACTTGTCGTAAGTCTATTTAGCACTTTTAGTCATTAAAACCTTTCTAAAAAAGCGCTAAATTATCCTGAAGACTGAAAAAAGGATTTACTGAAAAAGAAAATGTGCCCTCTTTTGACCACGCGATAAGCGCATGCATGTTTCTGTCACAGAACGGCTCAAAAGCAGACGATGATGAATGATCAACTTCCGGTTTTACGACCCTTTCGAAGTATTTCAATCATGTCGAGGCGATGGAAAGGTGATAATGAAATGCTTTGTACTATGGAACCTGTTTTAAGAAATTCCGCTTCCAGCAGTTTGTGCAGTTATACGGTAAATGTTTTCCATTCCTATCCAACAAAATATAAGGTGCAAAATCCTGGCTTCATGTATTAATATAAAACAAGGGGCATTACACTGCCATAGCGTTTATGTTTGGCAAAGGGTTAAAAGAAACATTTCTGTTTTCCTCTTTTATCTATGTTTTATGTAGTGTATGTTTTATCATTGCAGATATCCTCGTCTGCAACAACGCTTCACTAGGCCAGTAAATACAAGGGTGATATAAACAGAGACTGAATATAACGCTGTGAAATATAAAGGGAAGAGCCCACACACAGGAGTTTCATATACACTGTACAATGGTGGTCAGATGAAACATTAAACCAAAACAACGACAGCTCTTGCGAAGGCTGGAAGAACTCTGTTTACAGACAACTGTGGTCAAGAGTAAATGTGCACGCACTTAGCTTAATAAAATAATAAATAAAAACGTTGGTGTCTCGGAAATTAAGAGAGAGTACTGAAAAAGAAAACTCAGACGGCATATATAAACATTCAGTCATATTAAGCAAAAGAAGAAAATACGGAATATAACTTAGAGCGAATTCACTGCGCGCAAACTTCCTCAGTAATTTATACGACAGTTCAACAAATAGTTTTAAAAGGATCGATTGATATTAGCTATTTATTGGCTCGTCACTTAAACAGTTGTAGATTCTCTGTGAGACATGGAACTTTAACAATTAACAAGGAAGAGCGTTTACATGTTAAAATCAACAGACTTCAAAATTGAATATTGCAACATTTCAAAAAGGAATTAGGTTCTACAGACTAATACTACCAGTAACGCGCTTTTAACTGCTGTAGAATAATGCATTTGTTTACCGTGTTTAATTAACAAACTATCTTCTTACCACAAGAAGCTTTGATAATATGTTAAAAGACTCTACGAGGTTGCAAAAATTTATTCCTGTGCGAATGACGCTGTATTAAAGCCTGGTCCCAAGGAGTTATCCAGTTGTAACGAACTGTTATTTTGCGTTAAAGATTCGTATTCTCGGTTGAATAAATTCATGAAGAGGCTGGCAGTGAGTCAATCAAAAGTATGAATTGTGGAAAAATACGGCTTTCTTTGTTGACTAAAACTACTCGTTATTCATTACTTCATAATTTCAAGCATCGTTTTACACAGCAAATAAGTTAGTACCAAACGAATCAAGAAACAGCTGTTGCATTTGATGATTTTAGCCCTTCAGAAGCATATTGCGGTAGGACATTTATATTTACACATATACTATGTCCATGATTGGCAAAGTCTCATGGGAAATAACAAGAGCGTGACATCTGATGGAGAGTAGTTATAGACATGTCGCTTAGTAGTGGTCA
Organism: Ctena decussata; assembly: GCA_963989385.1. Taxonomy (NCBI): domain Eukaryota; kingdom Metazoa; phylum Mollusca; class Bivalvia; order Lucinida; family Lucinidae; genus Ctena; species Ctena decussata. Next base: position 123,576,524 of record OZ022498.1, read on the forward strand.
AAAGTTCTCGCAGTCTTAAATGCATTCGATCGGAATATTTCTCACAGAGAAAAGAAAACTGTATTAATATATCCGGACTACGCGATTTGATGGAAGTGATAAAATAACGGAAGGGCTTTAGATTCCTTGATTTATTCTAGACGATACGATTTTCAATATTGGTACTTGGATTACAATGCAGTGAGTTGGAGATTAATGACAAATAATTCAGCGGGAATTTTCTATTATTGTCCTTTAATATTGGACAAAGGATTATTGCTGCTGATATAATCTATCCTAATTTATGGTCGAGGAACTAACCCTGCAGCGACGTGTCATATAAATTCAGTTTCACTGACGCCAGAATTAGTGGTATCGACAGAAAGATATTTTATATAATATAATGATTGTATTTGAAGCGACTGAGCTATTTCTATATAATGATGTTTGTTTCATATGATATTGCAAAATGTTCTGGCCAATAATAACAGTATGGAAAATAGATACAGGGAATCGTTTGTAAATACCATAACTTTACCAGACGGAAAACTGCCAGTTTTAAAATAGTCTCGAAAGAGCATGTCAAGCCTTCTTTTTGACAGAATCTGTTTTAATGACTAATAGAAAAAAATGAGCGTATAATATATCTATTCCCCTGGAAAGTATTGAGAAAAATATCTCAGAGTATTTCTGCGATGAAAACAATGGCGTCTACATTAAACTACAACGATCAAAACGGAGAACATTATATTACTGAGACTTTGGATTCCTCGTCAAATACAAGCGTCTTGACTTGGAGTGTTTGTGATTCTAACAGCTCCCAATGGCTCTTGACATCACCAGTGTGCTCAACTAAGTACGGATCAATGTTTGCGTTCTTGACAGTGGCTTTATTACTATCATTTATTACATGCATTACGATATTTGGAAACCTTTTAGTACTAGTCGCACTTTATCGCTTCAAGAAGCTTCGTTCTATGTCAAACTGTTTGATAGGAAACTTAGCAGTGAGTGATCTCCTATTAGCACTGTCTGTGCTTCCTATATCAACAACGACTGATCTTGTAGGGCACTGGGTCTTTGGTGAGCTACTCTGCATAATATGGCTCTGTATTGACGTACTGTGCTGCACAGCTTCAATATGGGGACTTTGTACAATTGCGGTAGACAGGTATCAAGCAACATGCTATCCAGTTTGGTATCATGAAAATAAATCGTCAACGCGGGCACTTGTTTACATCATATTTGTTTGGCTATTTTCAATAATTGTGTCCGTAGCTCCTTTTATTGGGTGGAGAGAAATGATTCCAATGTTTTATCAGTATAATGCCGAGATTAATAAACAGGATTGTGTGTTATTCATGTCGGAAAGTTATGTAGTATATTCTGCTATGGGATCTTTTGTTATACCAACTTTCTTAATGGTGTTTCTTTATGTAAGAATTTTCACAGTTTTGAAAAAGAGAATGCGAAGTATGAAACCGAAGAAGAAACGAACTCTTTATCCGACTGAAAGTGATTTTGAAAGTGAGGCTCATGGCCCAGAAGGCAGCAGCGACGAGAAGGCGGATATTGAGTTACGTGCTGCTTCTACACAAACAACACCTAGCACAAATAATAAAATGTGCACTTCTGAGATAGAGGAGCATCATGATAAATCTAAGACAAGTACAATGAATGGGGTTAGCATTCCTAATCATAATAATAGTGATTACAATAAAGATGTTGATACTAATAATAAAAGTACACTAAATCATCGTAAAAATAGTGAATCAACTGTAAGCCATAAGCGAGTAAGCCTTAATACAGAAATAACAGAAATATCGGACTTGTCATTAGGAACAAACGGTCAACCACCGCCAATAAATATTCAAAATAACGATTTATCACCAACAGGGACGAACGTCAAGCAAAAGAACTGTAACCTTAGAGTAAACTTTGATAATAACAAAGACGGTAATTCAAGAAGTCCAAGCTACGTATCTCGTAGAAGTTTTCTTATGAATGAAGACTCTGATGATTTTGAAGGTAAATATTCATCGCAACGTAAAACAAGCAAAGTTATGTTCTTGCCTTGGAATAACCCACTGACAAGAGGTCACAAGCATCAGGTCATTGTGAAACAGAAGTATGAGTTACGAGAACAAAGAGCTACGAAGAGGATGGCAATGATAATGGCCTGTTTTTGCTTTTGCTGGTGGCCATTTTTATTTATGTATGTTATTCGCAGTTTTTGTAAAGCTTGTCCTATAGACACACATTTCCAAGCAGCAATCATCTGGCTTGGTTATGCTAATTCTAGCATCAATCCCATACTCTATACGATATTCAACGAAGATTTCAGAAGGGCGTTTCAAAAGATAGTATTCTGTAAAAAGCAATATTCAAGGCGCCGGAGATAATAAAAGTGTAAAACAGAACTGCTGACCCAGTGTTTTCTCATCTTATATATTACCTACCCTTGCATAGAGTGAGCTATGACCGCTGATTTCAAACGAGGAATTTAGTTGAGAAACATTGTTTACTTGAGAAATCCTAAATCCTGGGTAGTCTGAGTTTCACCTTGCCATTTCGAAAGCAATTCTAGTCTGCAAAAGTATGCACTATATGCCCCTGTAGATATGGGAGCTTTCACAGTTCTATTTCCACAGCAATTATTGGCGGGGGTCAAGCTTTGCGTTGCTATATTAATTTGGAATAAATGTCAAAGCAGCATGCCCTCTTCTCTAAGATGCTGTGACAATGAAGTGAGAAATACCTCACCATTAATCCCAGCAACGCATATAATGAAATCGGGGTTATAAAACTTGAGAATAATCTCAAACTCAAAACAAAGCACACTGATTGGCTTCTTCTCAGCATGTGCTCGGAAGCAGCCAATCAGAGTGCTTTATTTTGAGTTTGAGAATGTACTCAAGTTTTATAACCTCTGGACCAGTGTATGCCACTGCAGACAGGAATTCTATAGCCAAATGCTAACGTGAAATCGGGTATCCAAATGTGTTTTCACAAAGAATTTTATTTATTGTGTAATTACATGACAAAATAATGATGTGCCATTTTCATAAGGACGCGAGTCCTATGATATTTTTTAAATTCATTTGTACCACCATTTGTTGTTTCAAATCATTATTTTTCAAGATCAGCACATGAACTTTTGATATATATCGTATTCATATCACAAATAGAAATAAAGAACATATACATGCAGCGAACCTTGAAGTATTATTTTCCCCAAAACAATTCACATTGCCACGCTGTAAACATTTAATGGCAACCTTGGGCATGTAAGATGAACATCGTGGTCTTTATATTAAAACGTTGTTTCTAGGGCTGTTATGTTTATATGTAAAATAAACATATTTTTTCAGCATTATATTTTCGATTGCAAAAGAAGAAACAAATAGTTCGATGTCCATCATACCATAACTCACTCAATTAGAATGAAAGTTTTACTTTTGCAGATGGAACAGTTCACGAAAAGGTAACTATCAAGAAATGGGCATGGTCCAATAACACTAATCAGCCTTCGTGTTTCGTAACAAAAATTTCACTGGATGAAACAGGGAAATCTCTCGTCTGACTGCGCTGATGCGCATACTGATCTGACCTTTCACTGTTCGCACATGTCACTAGATAACCGTTACCACAAACGCCCGATATGCATCAGTCCCACTGACACTGAATATGAAGAGAAAAAATCATATCAAATTTATTTTCAGAGCAGAACTAATAAGAAAACAAAAATTCCACAGAACGCTATGTCGAGCTTATTCGCGCTTACACAAGACTTGACATCATATTGGACAGAACCTGTATGCAAGATCTAGTGTATATAGGATCCAGGCCCAGAGGTTATAAAACTTGAGTACATTTTCAAACTCAAAATAAAGCACACTGATTGGCTGCTTCCGAGCACATGCTCGGAAGCAGCCAATCAGAGTGCTTTATTTTGTAGTTGATAAAGCACACTGGTTGGCTGCTTCCGAGCACATGCTCGGAAGCAGCCAATCAGTGTGCTTCATTTTGAAGTTGAAATTATTCTCAAATATTATAACCTCGAGCCCAAAGTTTGAGAGTAATGGTGCCCCGGATCATTTCTAGGAAAGGATTATCCTTACTATGACACTGTCTCCAATTTCAATGGGGGTTTCTCTTAAAGGAAACTATCTGCTCTGTCGAGGACCAGGGTCTTTTCTTTCTTTAAGATAAATCCCCATGCAAAAAGGGCTGTTTTGTCTAGGAAAGTACACGGAATATTCCAGAGTTTGTTTCCCTTTATTAACATGGCGGAAACATGGATATCCATTTATCTTAAATGTTGGTTTAAACAATATTTTATTTATCAAATTTTAGTACATGGTATAGAAAATATTGACCAGGATTTGATCGAAAGTCATAGGCTTATGAGAACCATCTCCTATCTTGAATGGTGTTTAACGGGCGCGGAACAGTATACCTGAAAAACGCTGTATTCCATGCAAATCTTGTCTATGGACCAACACTGCAAGTGTCTAAAGTTTCATACTGATGTATAATACAGAAAGATGTCTTCATCATTTCCCTTCTGTTTAATCATTCTACGCCAGTTATTGTTTATTGTATCGATGGAATTTATCTACGAATAAAAAGAATCTATTCACATATTCTCTAAGATATTTCTGTTTCATCTACTTATTTATTTATTATTCTTTATTTATTCATTTATTCCCAGTTAAGAATACCCTTGAGACGGCAGCATTCGTCATGTTTATCTTAAAATGTAAAGTTTAAGCATAATTTAAAAACAATACTCATATCAAGATATGAGAGAGAATTAATTGTATCTTTGCGTGCACAAAATTAAAAGCATTCTTTGTTTTCCAACGAGTAGCAATAAGAGCCGTCCTTGAGAAAAAAGCATGTAATAGCAAAGTAACAGTGAATAGTGATCAAGGTCCTCTGATTTTGATAGTTTCAGGAGGTCTATCAAGTAATCTATCAGGTATTCCAGCAAATATCAAGTTTGATTAATCAAGAATTTTTCTCAACGGCGAAGACCACGATCAGATTGTGGATTACACAGACTGGCGAGTCTTCGGTGGCGCAAATGACTGTCGTTTTGCTAATGACAAGGCGTCATACGCATACTAATACATTGTATTGTATGCCAACTTTACAAACACTTTTGTTTATTTCATTTTAAAGAAGCTGCAGTGAAGTGTATTGGGTGACAAAACAAAATAAGATTATTCACACACGAACAAATTGTGTTATTTTAATGCAAGCAAGACGCATTTTATGTTCAGGAACACATGTTCGTTTCAGTGAAAATAGTAGCGACTATTTACAACCATACTGATTTTTTATAGATTCTGTGGTAAAATTGCAGCTGTTCATCCACATCCTTAACCCGATGAGCACACAAGTTGAAACAATATTGAATAAAACTTGATTCAACGTCATGACGTTTAATCAAAGTTGAATCAAAATTGGCTAAGGTTTAACCAATATTGATTCAACCTTGAATCAATGTTGATTCAACCGTGTCTGCCTACTGGGTAAGATTCTTCTCATTACACACTGTATCACATATATGTCATTGCATCAAATTCTAAAGGTTTTTGTTTCCATACATGTGAATTTCTTTAAAGTCAACTGATTTTGTCAGACAAACTCTCCTAGAATGTCCGCGAGGGCGTATGTCTGTATCGACAAATAGATAAATAGAATCTATTCATGTTTCTTTTTATCAAAATTCATATGCATAATAAGTTTGGCTACAAATATGTTCTTATCGAAAACGCAATAGTCTGGTACTCGACGACTTAAACGTCTTAGGAGAGTGCAAGAATGTGAATTCGCCATGGACATATCAAACAGCAAGAAAAAATTTATCATGCCAGGAAGCTTGTATTACTCAATAAATTTGTGGACAGTTTCCAAAACTCCTTTCAACTCATCATTTTGTACTGAATTTGTCATGATTTGACACAAGCATAATATGACATCGCTCTTTACATAGACTTGCTCCCGTCTTATGTGTTTGGTTTTTTTTCCTTAAACTTAAGGCTCAGCACATCTCAAGCCAATGTAAAGGACAGACTATTATGAAATAGGAACATTTGTGTAAAAAGAAATAATTAAACGACGGGAGTCAGCACACTTTTTACATGTCTGACCTCTTTGGCTGCTACCATGTTAGCTCTCAAGTTCCGGACAAAAATGCGTGGTCAAAGTTTAGACCCTGATCTGACCACTGGCATTCTGCTGGCTTCAATTTCACAAAGCTGCAAAGTATGGATTCAATTTCACAAAGTTTTTTTTCGTTTGAAGTTTGTAATATAATTATTGCAACAAAACAGCTGCAAAATCCGTCTGACAAACTGATGAGATACTGTCAGAGTTTTCCCCCCAGTAATCTCTCCCCTCGGAAAACGGGCTATAATTCTACGGCGCTTTCTACATGTATTTACTTTTAATTTCACCTTATGATTAGCCTCCTTTCATTTTGTTTACTAACCAAGTGATCTACTCACAGAAGTGGTTAACGCTGACACCATCTTGTTTTTCTGAAACGGAACGTTTGACGTCATTAAGTAACGTAGCGACAGAAAGACTGCACGACCTCTATTTCTTATTGTCTTGTTGATTTCTATTCAAACCAGTCTAATATGGATAATAACTTCCGTTTTGGTGTCGTAACGAAAAAAAAAATCCGTTGAAAGTAGTGTTTGTATAGGTGAAAATATGCCTTATCAATCCTCGACCATAGAGCTCCTGCTCTTTTAAATGGCGCTTTGAATTGAAGGCGCTATGCGCCTGCAAGCGATAGCGCCTGCAAGCGAGTGCTCTCTATAAGCCCTGAACAGGGCATTTAATCCCCACTGGGGCCCAAGTTAGATCACCTAAAGAATCTTCCATTATATGGCTCAATTGTTGTATGTTTCGATAAATTCCCTATGAAGTTCGATTTTAAAAAGAATGTTGATGGCTTCATTTACCAGAGCTAAGGCAAAACCCACTAGTTCTATCATCACGCTTTGATCATTTGCGAAAATTTCCAGCAAATATCAAGTTTGTTTTATCAAGAATTTTTCTCATTATTTCAACCATGTTTATAAATCTATAGCATGGGAAGTGTGATGATGACGGGAATCATTCGTTGCAAGTGTCACCAAATCCCTTTTATTTGATTTTGTGCAGCTTTGTTTTTTATGATATTGAATGGATTACTTGCGATTTTACATCCTTTTCAAGAGTTTTTCAGTCATATCTTGACGATGGGTGGGTTATGATAAAAGACTGTTTACCGAGGTTCCGCTTTTTATTAAAATGACTTACAGTCCACCGCCCGGGCAAATAACCCCATAGGACGAAGTTCTGATTGTAACAGTCGCTGTTACTTCGATCGTTTCGTTACAAATAAACTACGAGCCAAAGTCCAAGTTTATGGTATTGACGAGTGTCACTACTCCACCAGAAATTGACAAAGTATGTCCATTAACCTTCTAAACATCCTCTACAACATGCTTACGCAAAAAAAAAAAAAAACCAACGAAATACAATGATAAGGACTCAGGTAATTGACGGAAGTGGAATGTGACGGGCTTATGTACGACAGACGGGTGGAAAAACATATGCATGATCCAGCGGAAAACTATAATACCCTACTACAAATGTGCGGCAAGTTTCCGAAATAACAATGCCTATGCTGAGATTTGATTAAACCAAACACGGGCGTAAAGGAGTAACTAATGAACAGTGAGATACGAACTGACAAGGGGAATTCTCCCGGAAATATGACAGCTTTTGTCTGGCGCCCTAATTGACAAGAAAGATGTAATTTATTAAAGGCAAGATATATCATACGCTGGGTGATCAGCATCAGCTAACAAAACATACAGAATATATTAAGGATGTTTTGTCTCTTGCACAATGTCAAAATAAGGGAAAAAATGCCAAATTAAATGATTAAGCATCTATCTATGGAAACTACGTTGCTCTGATCAATTTGAGTTCTATTTACGTCGTACGATATATCTTAAACATACGTGTCGCTATTCAGTCTGTACTTCTAAACTAGGGATATGTACCGGGTAACATTATAATCAGCCCAGAAATGTGTAACTTATGCAAACTCAAACGCAACCAAAAGCAGCTGCAATACGTCCAAAAATTTAATGACTAAGACAATAACAAAAATGTATGGACTAATTCCAGTGTGTTACAAAGAAGTAGACAGAATGACAGACTCAACTATATTTTTGCCGACGGACTCCAATGATACCAATATGCTAAACAGGCACGTGACAATTTTAAACGTAGGCATGAAATCACCAAGCTTTGGAGGCCTAGTTTCAGAAAATTGGCACGCTATGCAGAAGCATCATGTTTGGTTTTATTCAAAATCTGTCAAATAGCATATCAACTCAATTATGAACAAATAGTTGTTAGCCCAAAAGAAACATAAAGCTGAGCCAACGCTGATCAGCATTGTGTGACCCTTGAGACTGACTTCAAAGCAAGATGAGATCATACTCGATGTCATCAGAAACACCTCGATTCAAGTAAGGTATATCAAAGTGTGACTGAATTACAAAATCAAAAGATAGGCAATGATCAGGAACCGAATTAATCAAATCCCAGATCCCGCCCTCAAACCCAAAAGGGAAAGAAGCATAAACATAAATTGACATAAATATTCACATAAGACACGCACAGCAGACATTCCAGATATCCCAGACATGTTGCCATTTAAAATCAGTAAGCCATAAAAAAAGTCACATAGCTACTATGAAACTAACGCACAGTTATAGTGAAACAATACCAAACGCAAAATAATTAAGCAGTGTCTGAAACCAGTGAACAATGAACAGGAAGTTATTGGCACAATCAGATACTACCCTTTATCTGATTCAAACTCATCAGTTTGCGTCTGAAATAAATACTTATGATCTGATCCTCTGTATTACGTCGAGTGGATGTATCCAGATCACAGGGCCATATGAAAGTCTCGCGTCGGGTGTGAGCCAGAGTTCTGGGCACATACACGAAACGTGAATCAGAGGGTAAGATCAAGTTACTGGGGTAATGGAGTGTTGATCATTACCCTATTTTACTCGTTTTCTTATTTTATCTATTCAGACGTTATGAGGATTGGTTTTGAGGGCGGGATGTGGGATTTGACTGTATGAATTCCTTTGTCATTGCCAATCTTTTTACTTTCCGTGAGAAGGCTGGAAAGTTATGCATATCGCCTTGATGATACGCCATTTACACCAATTCATCTGGATCCTGCACCTAAAACACACATTACCAAGTGACACAACTGAGTCAGGGACTCGCCAAGAGCCTAGTTTTATAGGATGGTGGTACGGATTCAGAAAGTGTCAAAAAGCTTATCATATGGCCAGAAGCCGTGTCGTGTTGCGTAGTCGGTAGCGCGTCTGACTCAAGAGCAAGAGGTTCCGGGTTCGATTCCCGGTCAGGCCACTTTCTTTCGTTTCTTTCGTTTCTCCTTCCGCTGATTCAAGAACAGCAGTTGTCAGTTACCGGTGAAGGTACGTGCATTTAGTACTAATAAACCGCTTATGAGGTTTAAGCTTACACAGGAATAGTTAGGTTGATTCAGTGCCTATGATGTATCTGCGCTAGTTTGGTCGAATTCCGTCCATTGATTCATGACATAAAGTGCACACGAGTCTTTTTCAATGTAGGGACCTTGAAAATAAGGTCAAGATCTTCAAAATCTTATCTTTTCTTTCCTCGAAAATGATTTATCTGTACTAGCTTTGTCAAATTCCACCATTTGAACAAGAAAATGTGTGCACACAAGCTTTTTACTGCCTTAATTTTTTTTACAAAGGGAAATAACTCTAAGAGAATCGGTCTTAGCTCTTACTTTTCCTTATGTACATACACCTTATTAATATCAAGGTGTCTGCATTAATTACATAACATAACATAACATAACATAACATAACATAACATATCTTTTATTAACACTCACATCACATAGGTGATACATGAGGGTATAATACAGTTGTATCTAATCGGCGACAGCGAAAAATAATTCTACCTTTAGATTGAGGTGTAAGACGGGAAGGAGGAAGCACACCACGTCCAGTGAACACGTAATCAACGCTGATTCAGCGTCGTAGCGCTGGACCAGCGTTGATTACGCTTCAGCTTCATGGAGAGAGAGATTGATGAATATCCATCACTGCGTTTTCAAGAAAGTAGGAAAAACCAGTGACACGGATGGACGAACAGGCGAACGTGAAAACATTATACCCCATCGCAAACAAAGTCTGTGGGGGTATAATGAAGTGGTTAGAGCGATGACAAAATGTGACAATACGTACGTACTTTCCGGAACAGCACACTATATCCCCTTCACAAATTCGTGTGCGAGGGGATAACTAACAAGCTTTGGCCTATCTATACTCTGGACGATATTTAAAAACATCCGACAGGTCAACTTAAATCCCTGTAAGGTCTCATAAACTGTGCTAAAGTGTATGCAAGACAAAAAACAGAAACGTCGCAATCAATTACTTTTATGTTACTTTGTTTAACCCCAGCTGGTAAACAGTTCCTTATCAAAGTCGTTGACAAGACATTGTGTTACGTCGATTTAACGTTGAAGCATTGGGATGTGCCAGCTGGGAAAACTGTTAGAAATTTTATAAAAACTAAAATGCGGCGTTTCTGTTTTTGACCAGTATAGTGTCTGAGGAGGACAGTATAATCTGATGACACGTTCAATTTCTCAGCAAATCAGAAATGAAACCTCATATGTCCGATAAATCTTATTTATTAGTGAGAAATTATGCTGTTTCTTTGTATCTATGTTTAGATCCTATTTGTAACAGAGCTAGGATTAATTTCAAATAACAGTATTATATGGAATGACAAGATAAATCTGTCTAAATATCGTAAATCTTTGTCTGGCCTCGAAGCTTACATAAAAAAATAGTTCACATCAGCAGAAACAAATATTTTCCGTTGCTGTCTTATCACGATAAGATTCAGAGGAAAGGCAATTCCACATGATAAATTGATATGCAGATTTACAGGTAAAACCACGCTTTGTATCGCCAAACTTGTAAAAGACAGACTAATTAAAGGATTATCGTTTAATCACTAAAGTCAGCTCGTAATATCTCGAAGTCGAAGCTCTGGTTTCAGGAAGTTTATTTTGAGAATAGTTTGAACTAAAAACGAAAATGTGTAGAAAATAGGAAATGTTGCTTTTCATATAAGAGAGTACTTTGAGACATCAGTGTCTGAGATGACGAGAATCAACTGTATATTAAAACAACTGGTATTTTATGTGGAAAAATGAGTACAGCTAAATCATTGTCGACACAGCACACAGACAACCCTGTCTCATGCATTGTCGGAAGACGTCACTGTCTACAACATGGCAACTGTGTATAAAACCTTATCCTGGATAAAACGGGTCACGACCTTGCGCGCCGACATGCGCACTGTGCTGACGGTGAGGCCATAGAAATTAGATTACTGCCATTTTTCATACACATTGATCCTACCCTCCCCCCCCCCCCCCCACCCAGCCTTCCTACCATTCACCACCCACCCATACCCACACCCTAAACATACACACAGGTAAGTTATTACGGACAGTTACAAAATGCTAAATGAAGTACTCAGGAAGTACCACCACCATAAACATAGCCTACCAGTGGTACCAAACACTACAACACAAACAATATGAACGTATAGCAAGACAACCTGCTCTCCCTTTCCCAGCCAAGCACCACAAAGCTAAAACGACTATAGAAAAGACGAGACACACTGGAAATGACCAACAATAATCGCTAAGCATCGCGAAAAGATAGAACAGTATCAGAACAATCCCATTCGAACAGTCAGCAGTAAAAAGGACTACTGGGACTCTATCAATTTGACAAAGCGGTACTTCCGTTATGGTTAACTGGTGTCGTTGTTTCTTGTTCCGCTTATCTTTAGTCTTTGAACATCTGGTTTATTCGTTTGTTTGCTTTCTGTCATGTCATTCTAATGCCAGTTTTACGTATGTATAGATAACAGAAACTAAGGAATTATTTATGTTTTGTATACCTTATACGTGGGTTTATCAGTAAATAATGGAACCACCTTTGTAGATTAGTTTATTTTATACAGGAAAAAGGATCCTTCATGTAATACCAAAAAGTGTCTTTTTAGCTTTCGAATCCATGTTTGAAAATGAAATTATAACGTGTTACCATAGCAACATATGACGTCAAGTTCATGCCGGGTACTGCGTGTGCTTTTTTTTTTTTTGACGTCATTTTGGTAAGGTGTTTGTATAATGCTTATTATGTACGATATGTAATGATAAACTGACAGTTTTGGAACGCCTTCTGTTTAAGTTAGGTTATGGATTTAGAAACACACACATAACGATTGTTAATAAAACTGACCTGAAAGCTGGCATGAATCAAAGCTACAGCACGGGTTGAAATAATTTTTTAGCGAGTTTGACATTTTATTCCGTAACTTTCAGTATTATGCTAAATTAATTTGATCGGTTGTCAAGTACAGGATAATATTGGTTCTTTCTGCTATACAATTTTACCAAGACTCTGCTTATTAAAGTGCAATGACGTCACAATTCTTGTCCCTCCGGCTTAAAGTCGGCGAAGAAAGTCACATGTTGCTCGATAAAAAGTCTTTCTCGGTCTGTATTTCTGCCATAGGAGAGCAAGTCATGAATAAGTATGTATTTTTTTAGTATCTGAGACTTGTATCAAGCAATCACACCATCACAAACTTTTATCCATTCTTTGTTACTTATAAGAGGCAAATATACATGTAAATATTCAAAAAATTAGAAACAAAACCCTTATAAATTTAAGGCATCGTTGTCATAGCAACGATATTCTAAAATAGTAATTTGGAACTTAATTATATGTCATGTGCTTGCCTCTTAGGTATTATATATCTGGAATACTGTTCTGACACATAGCTAATGAGATAAATGGTAGTTTTCATTATTCATTGATCACCCCTCGTATTTTTGTTTGGTTTAGGCTAGCTTTATGCCCACCTACCTAGTAAAGAGCTGTTGATTTAGCTATCCGCTCGTGTTGTATTTCTAGTTGTGCTATTGCTTTGTGTTACTATTTCTATTTGAGCCACGACACGAGAAAACCAAGAAAGAGGTTGTGCGCCCAGCGCAGACTCGGATCGGCCTCAGTGAGATTTCGGCTGCCAAAGCCTCATCACGGCCCTCTACAGGCGGAACAAATTTTGGCTAGCACCTTTGTAGTTGATATCTTAATTTGAAACACTGGAATATTTTCTGACTAATCTTTCTAAAAATTATGTTGTGTCCCTATTATACCAACCATGCTGTTCTAATGAAGGGCACACTTTATGTAACAGTTAAAGTAATGAACAGGGGCCGTATTTATAAAACGGTTTAAGTGGTAGTTATGCTGTTGCTAAGGCTGAATTTCTATGAAGGAGATTCCCTATAGCTATGAAATTTGCTCCGAAGGAACAGTCTTTTTCAGACTGTACCTCCAGAGCAAATTTCATAGCTACAGCAAATTTCATAGCTACAGCAAATTTCATAGCTATAGGGAATCTCCTTCATAGAAATTCAGCCTTAGCAACAGCATAGCAACGACTTAAGTTGTTTTATAAATACGACCCCAGTTCTTGAAGGGCGCACAGAAGTTTGATGTGAATTATATAGGGGAGAGACGCTATGCCACGAACAAGTGGAGGAAACTGTGTTTATTTTACCATTATATCTTCTGTTAAAACGTTTGAAGCTTTAAGTTTAAACATGCATTCATATGCAATAAATATGTAAATTTGTAATATGCTATTATATCAGAACAGATGCAGACATGCAGACATCGTCTCGTTTTATTACCCTAGTCTTAGAGAAATATATTACATAAATGTTAAGGGCACTGCCGTAATACTTTAAAATAGGGCAAAAATTAAATCTAAGTCTTACACTTGCAGATGGTGTAATGAGATTTGAATGCAAAGCTAGGCAGGCAATTCTAACCTAAGAAAATTCCTCCTAAGTAAGACTCAAATGTTATCGATATTTGCGTGGGATCTTATATAAGCTTATACCTTTTCACTGAATGGCCAATATGAATAATATCAAACTGTATGAAAAGAAAAGTTGATATATAATTTCTTAGTACCGAGAGAATGTCAAAATGCATTTGTAACAATATTTATGTTTCGCTTTTGTTAACCCTTAAAGCGCCAAAAATTAATATAGTTAAATTTGCAAACAGTGTAGATCCAGATGAGGTGGCTCATAATGAGCCACCTCACCTGGATCTACACTGTTTGCCCTCTAGTCATAAATTCTCAATATGACATAATTTGGACGAAACATTTTTTTTAAATTCTGCAGACGTAAATTTTGTCGTCTGCTTTTCAGCGCATTAAGGGTTAACTTTAGCTGTATGCGCTTAATGCCCTCGTTTGACTCAGAGAACATATCGAAATGCATTGTCATGATTTTCACTGAAGATATTAACTTATGTATCCATTTCTGTCACCGATATGTAAATGTAAATCTTATTAGTCTAGCAAGTGTCGGCATCTAACTTTCTATCAGTAGTACAATTTACCTTTCCTTGCAATGGTCAAATTTTATGCTGAGACTTTAATGCACTTGTATTTTTGAATGTAGGTTAAGAAATAGCACCCAGATAAGATGCCATAATATAACCTAAAAAGGTAAAGGCACAGCAATATTCGTAACTCACCTTCCCAGTGTATAAATCATTATATAAGCCGCGATAGGACAAAACCAACAAAATGGCAGTTGCGCCTAGCGTAGACTCAGATCAGCCTGGGCAGAGATCAGCCTGGGAATCTGACCAGTCTGATCAGAGGTTTCACTGTGCGCTTAAAGAGTAGCTAACGATCGAAGCTAGCTACAAGCGGACGGCGAAGACTCTGACCAGACCGGGCGGACGCCCAGGCTAATCGGAGTCTTCGCATAGCGTACATGCCATTTTTTTGGTTTTGTCGTGTCGAGGCTCAATAAGAAATGAAACTATCAGAAAAAGACAGGTAGTCAAATAGTATGAGCCGTCAGTTCTGGATTTTCACTCGCCGCATCTGACAAAATCGGTAACCGATACCCATTAGACCTAAAGTAATATGGCATGGGCCTCAATGGTGACACAAGCCGCTCCGACTTACACAGGATTAACACACCAGACGACTTGACGATTAGTTTCGACTCCCATAGGATTCAGTGACTTATTCTGACACATCAGACGACAACATTTGTTTCTTTTTCTTTTGATATGGATTTTGTCAATTTGTGAGTATCTGTGCTTCTTGAAGGCGGGATGTGATGTGGGATTTGACTGTCTTATTGTATTATTTCCTGATCATTTTACTTTTTTTTATAAAATAAAATAAAAGCAACAACAACAACAA
Organism: Ctena decussata; assembly: GCA_963989385.1. Classification (NCBI taxonomy): domain Eukaryota; kingdom Metazoa; phylum Mollusca; class Bivalvia; order Lucinida; family Lucinidae; genus Ctena; species Ctena decussata. The sequence goes on from OZ022498.1 coordinate 123,591,944, forward strand.
AAAATATCATACCTGTATCTAAGTATACTTTTAACGTCAAGAGGCTAATGCAACATACTATAGAAATGAAGACAGCCGACTGAGATTAAACTGTCTTTCCATGAGAAGCAACGTGGTGCCTACCCTGCTGCCTACCTCTGGTACCAATATTTGCAAAATTTTTGTTATAAATGTAACGCTCAAATGGCTCAGTTAGTTACGTACATACCATGAACTATACTTTCCTGAAGTACGGTCGCAGAACAGTACTCATCTCAGCAGAAGTGAAGATATGATGATTCAGAAAACACAGGCCACTTGTTCAGAAGCATAAAACATACCAAAGTAACCGGGCCCCAAGGTTATAAAACACTTGTCATGCTCAACTCAGCTGAGCATGAAATTTCATCTGCTGATAAACAGCAAATTACTGATAAGCACAGTTGTTTTCAGAATATGAAATTTTCTTTGCTGATGAATATGAAAATGCCAAGTTGAATGCCAACTAATTTATGGTTATGAAAATGCCAACATTAGTTGGCATTTTCATATTCATCAGCAGAGAAAATTTCATTTCATGCTCAGCTGAGTTGAGCAAGAAAAACAGCTTATAGCCTCGGGAACTGTTTTCCTCAGTATCCAAATGGATATGTACTCTTACATCCATTTGGAAAGTTTGATGAAGAACAGAAAAACTGTCAAAGACATCTTGTGCATTTCGGTATGTACGCACTAAAACAGTCATTAAATGCGACTCTAAACGAAACACCCACGAATTCTCTTTTAATTGTTCTTAAATTGTTCTTTTATTCTTAACATGCGCCATGGGGAAAAGAAGCCTTAATCAAACTCAGCGCAGAATGGTAAATACACATACGCGTCGACAGCAAATGAGAAGAAGAGACTAACGAGCGGCAGCGATCTAGTAAAATTGTATGCGCAAGTTTATCAATCAAGTAGTCTCATCTTCGAGACATCACTCAACCGATCTACCGAGGATGCCACATCTGATCTGACTTTTCTATGTTTGCACATGCCATAAAGTATTTTCACTCCAGATAGGTCTCAGAAAGTGTTCGAAGTTGAATCGAAATAAAGAGTTTTGTGCCCATAAAACAAACTAATTTGCATGGCTCACGAAAGTATGTAAAACAATGCCAATTGACAATGCTGCTAGAGAAAGTTTCTATCTAAAGACTGTTTTATATACTAATCACTTTAAGGTAACGTACTGTGTAAAAGTGTGAGGCTGCATGCATAAATGCAAATAAAACTATTAAAGCCCCCGGTAGTTTACGCTACAGTCCGTTCCAAAGCAGAAACCTCCTATGTTGTAATTTTAACAATGTGGTCACCTGTTTATGTCTCTACTTTACTTTCCGTATCACTTTGTGACTGAAAATAGACAATACGTAGAAATGATGTTTTGTATGCTTCACGCATTTAAAACGCTTTTTGCTGTCTGTTGCTGGACTAAGTGTGTTTGTTACCAAAAGAATATTGTTAAGGTATGGCGTTTGCTGTTGTCTCCTTCTTTCGAGTGTCTTTTAATCTATGCCTCTGCATTCTCTGTTCCATTCCGCCAAGGTCTGTTCCAATCAATTATTTTAGTTTTACTGAACTGTTTATAGCTTTTTCGCACACTTTATAAATGACTGTTTTCCTGCAAATGTCATAAATTTATGATTAATTCGCATTTCCATTAAAACCACATGCAAAACTACACTGGGACGACTCAATGTCTCAGATAAGGCTTTCAGATTAAGACAAAGTTCTATTCTGGTACGTCTACAAAATTCAATTATACTTCTTTATAGTTTCAACCATACTTTCAAAGTTCACTAGGCACTGAAACTGGCAGATGTCTTTATTGCTTTGTAATGTTTCGATTTTAAACGTCCGCGATCTGCTTCGTGGTTTACCCAATCACGGTAAGCAACTTTACTGATCTCATTTAATTCCATGAATTAGGGGATAACTGTCTCGAAAATTGTCATTTGGGGAGGTAAATCATCGGTTTTATGGTCGGAAATTTCGTTTTACGGCGACGCGCCAGCGGAGCCGTAAAACGCAATTTGCGACCATAAAACCGATGATTTACCTCCCCGAATGACAATTTTCAAAATAGTTATCCCCATTCTAATGCACTTTTCTACATTTGTTCTAGTTTGCACCCGTTTCAAGCGCTGTCAGCAACGTTAAACCAAACGTCAGCCAATGAGAAGCGACGTTACTTAATGACGTCGGGTTTGCGACAGTATATCGCAGAATATACTGTCGCAAATTTTTGACGTTATCCAATCAGACGTCGCGTTATATTCGTAAGTGCATTAGAATGCGGGTTATGCTTCAGACTTAATGATGACTCCGGCCTAGAAAAGTTCAATATAGTTGCTTAGGGCCTGATGATTTCTTTGGTCGGGTCACCTAAGTTCAGCCGTTTGCCTTCTTTCGCTCGTTGTTGACCTTGCTATCGAGTTCTCATCAGGTCTGATGGGTTAGAAGTCCTAAACACGGACCGAATAACGTGCATGAACCACTACAGAATCTATGGCGAGGGTTACGCGCATGTTAAACATGTTTAAGCCCCATTTATTACTGGCCATTCAAAAGCGATGCTCCTGTTGTGGTTTATTGTTCGACAGCTTTCTATTACTGTTTGACCGTTTTCTCATTATCAAAAATAACCTTGTGGTCATCTGTTGGACAGAGCTTACCTCTGCTTTTTGCTTATTTTTTTTTTTTTTTTTTTTTTTGCTTTGTATGTCATCTATATTGTTTACTTTTCCCATTTGGTGTTTAGGGCAAGATGTGGATTGCGATTGTATCGGTCCCTGATCATTGCCCTCTCATCTACTTTTCATTTCCATTTAATAACTCGGCTGAGCATGAAATTTAAAATGCTCATAGATATAAAAATACCACGAAATTCAGCATACTCAGATAAGCCAAGAAGGCTATTTTTCTGCTCATTAATGTTAAAATGCCAACAATTGTTGGCATTTTAACATTCATGAGCAGAAAAAAATCATGCTCAGCTGTGTTGAGCATGAAATTTTTTTCTATAACCTCGGGCCCTGATCGTCAAACTTATGTGGTTTAAGTATGGTCTTGTCGGAGCACCAATGAAAAGTCTATGTTTCACATCGTTCGATCTGCATGGTTTTCTAGATTTAACAGAAAAAGATTTTGAATCGGGGGTAACACAATTTATTGGAAATGTTCAACGGGAATTTAAAGTCATAATTACCTTATAAATAAAATTTACAAAAACGAAACAGTTATTATTAAAGTTCCTAAAAAGCAAAAAAGCTGCTATAGGCAACTTGCCAATTAACACAGGTACCTCGGCCAATTATGCGAATTTGAAATTATTGCCAAAAAAAAAAAAAGCTGTTGACATAGTTTAACGCTGCCTTACGATTACTTTGCGTATTTGAATATTTAAAAACATGTAACTTTTTGCAGCGTTACAATAATTTAAAGCGCTAATCAGAGGGGTCAGTTGGTTGCCTGTATATTTTATAATTTCGCAGCCTTTTTTATAAGGGAGACAATTAGTATAAAACAGTATTTGTCTTACTGCTAGGCGAATCTCTTCTCTAAATACCAGGTGACTAATAAGGGAAAAAGTCGGCTCTCTCTCTATGCTAGTCTTTCTGGGGAGAAATTGTTCTCTGAACATAAATTCTTCCCGTTAAGAGTAGTGCCTATGAAAACAGGCAAGTATTTCTATTTCAGTGTGGCATCCCTCGAAGACGTATTAATACATCTTATGTGAATAAGTACTGTTTCAGGGGAAGCAACCCTGTCAATTCAAGTGTTGTCTCCCTTCTCAAAGGCGGTCAACTCTAAAAGGAAAGAATTTGCTCCTACAGTAACAAATTCTTTCCTTTATAAATTGATCTCATTTTGAAAAGATCTACATTGGCCAAAAGAGCAAACAGGAAGCAACAAAGACTACCCCACAACCCCCGCCCTCTTCCTTTGAAAAAAAAACCCGGAAACCATAGAGGTGTACCTATACATCTCAAGGTACCTTCTCAGAGGCTATGGTTTAATTCCTTCAGGAATCGGAACTGAATGTCGTATGAGGATCAGAAAGCAGCAGACAACAGAAGATTAAACGATATAATCCCTTACGGCTTATCGGGGAAAAATATCGATTATTAATCTTCAATCGCCAGTTAATAATTACTGTGAATGTTGAACATAACTGAGCTAAGACTTAACCGCGAGCAGACATAAATGTTTTACTTAATAATTCAATAGGAGAAATCTAAATGTCGATTCATTTGTACAGTTGAAAGCAAATACATGTAGATGCCACTGTATTGTGTGCTTACAAAATTGACTAGGTTTGGCTGTCATACAAAGAAACAGCATACAAGAAACAACGAGTACCAGGTTGGGAAGATATGTTCGTCCTAGTATTTCCTGTGAGCACACAACGTTGAAACAACAAAGTATTAATGCCGATGCTACAACATAATGTTCCATCGACGTCGGCACTATAGTGAATCGGTACTGATAAGATGGCACTACAGTGAATCGGTATTGATAAGCTGGCACTATAGTGAATCGGTATTAATAAGATGGCACTATAGTGAATCGGTGTTGACAAATTTGTGTCTTCGTTGGAAATATAATAAGAATAACTAAATGTAGAGTCTACCGTGCGTGCCCTGTTTTGTTGAGGGCCAGATATGCGATCCAATTGTATCAGTCCCTAATCATTGCTTGTTTTTTTCTTCTCTATTTGGCCAACAAGAACACCGCAAGCGGGGCTATGCAATGCCCGTTCCACCATTTCACTATAAGAAAAGTTATTAAAGGGTATAAGCCCGGCAACATCTCCTGCTTCCAAATCAGTCAACAAATTTCTATCGACCGATGGGCCAATTTTGGCGCCTCAAAATCGGACTCAATTCCCTAACTTAGCAGAACCCACATAGTATGCACAAAATACTCTAGTTGGCTGTGAAAAAGAAAACTGCAAAGACAGAGTTGGTGAATAAGTTAAACTATTTCAAGACAAAACCAAATAAGCCTAACACATTTCAGTTTTAAAGTGTAGCAGGAGTTGCACCCGTAGGATAATCACTTCGCATTGTAAACACACACGCGCGCGCACACATAAACAGAGTAAATACTATATACCATAGACATACGTCGTGTGCCCAAGTTTGTCTAATGCATCAATGACATCTTTTGTAAAATTGCTTACAACTCAGGTGAATATCCTTTTAGTATTTTAAAGACAGACAGATTAAAACTCCTTTCACAGTCAAATACCGTGAAATTCAGGGCTTACTACGGTCAATGTCATGTTTGAGATAACTGTCATCTTATCAACAGAGTAGATGAGTCTGGAATTCAAACAAACAGATTAGTTGTTATCGGGATGTAGATGGCGAGATAGGTGAAGGTGAAAAGGTTATAAAGATGGCAGGCATCAATAATTGATTCTAATGGCAAGTCTGTTCACATTCAGAACATGTGAGTGATGAAGAAATATCATGACGGAAAACATACGTTTGATCCTTTCCCTTTATCCAGTTCTATCTTTGATTTTATCTAGAAAAGCATTCATGAATACACCATGTGTTTTAACACACCAATATGCAGCAAAGTATCATTAGCTTATATAACTAAATGAACAAGACATATAAAAGAACATTTTTTCACATATTGCCCAAAAGACTATTATACTCTGCTATGTACTTCTTATTGCTGTTCTTGTTTATTCTTATTATTATTATAATTATTATTATTATAATTATTTTCCGTGTTGCTTTTGCATTTGTATTTATTTTCTAATTTTGGATTAATTATGAGCTAATTAATTCAAATCTGTATGGAACACTCTTATTTTGTTGGAAATTCGAACCTTTAAATACCTGATAATGCTCGTAAGTAATATATACATGATATGAAACAAAAGTCTGGTTTTGTTTTACAGTGGGCGGGAATTATTTGCAACACTTTCTTTGTTTGAACTCTTGTTATGCCAATGATGTATCAAAGAATTATACAATACCAACAAGTGAATTTCGTTAACTCTGGTGTAACAATGGCATTAAACGTAGAGCAAGTGCGATTCAGTTACACATGTTAAATATGCATTAAATAAGTATCTGGCATTTTGTAACTAACTGCTGAGATGAAAACATTTTTATTCATTAAGATGTAAGCTGAACAGCTTCGCATGCAGCACAAACTACACGTATCATGATATCGGGCATTTAACCCATTCACGTCTGGGGACCCAAACATGTAAAAAGAATATTGGTAAACAGTGTAGCCCCTGATTAGGCGCCACAAATGTGGCGTCTGATCAGTGTCGACACTGTTTGCCTTTAATATTTTTAACCCATTTATGTCTGAAACACTCTTCTGTTCTAATACATTGGATGAGTCCATTTGTCAATAAAGGGGCGATGATTAAGTTTATTTTTATCATTTTTTTTACTTAAAGACAGAGCCTGACCAGGCACCGCGTATTGTGGTGTCTGATATGGGTCTGCACTGTTTTGCAAACGTCCCTTTTATGAGACACTAGGCGTAAATGAGTTGAGATACTAATAAGTTAATAAAACTGTATTAAACCTGACAACACTTATATTGGAAGAAGAATCCATACGTCGCCATGAGTTAATTTCCTAGTGAAAAGATGCAAACTAAAAAGCTTCGAAAGCTGCGCATAATACACTTGCCACCACATAGGAAATTTTAATGACGTCCTAAGCAGAACGAATCATTTAAGAAAAAAGCAAAGTAAACAAAAAGAAACTATTTTCTGACATCTTAACTCTAATTCGTAGAAAAAAAATGTATTCGCGAAACGTTTCCAGCTGGCTTGTCCATATGGAGTAGTATATGGATAAGCTATCTCATCATGTTGTTTCGTTCAATCTAATTAATTCAGCATGATAGCCACCGAAATACGAACAACTGAAAGTCAATAGAAAACAACCAACCAAACACAATAAATCAATTCTCAAATGCTATGATTAATTATACTCTGTCTGGTTTTGTTAATGACAAGCTAAACATGGCAGGCAAAGTTCTACATATATAAAGAAATACATATTAAGGTGGATGGCTTTACAGCCATAGTTTAGAGGCATGACGCTTTTAGATGATTAGCTCTTGCTTTTCAAAAAGACACAACCCTTCTTGAAAGTGGGGACACTCTTAATGGAAAATCGTTTCTTAATAGAAGGCAAATACTTTGATTTAAGAACAGCAACATCTGCCAAAGAAGCCAAATATCAGAGATGGCCAATTTTGCGGTGTTGCAATTTCAAGCAGAATAAATATAAAAGATAAAGATAAAGACGCTTCATTTAACGTCGCATATTACAAACAGACAACATGAGCTCTGTAGAGCTTTTATTGCGACAAACAATGTATCCAGTAACAAATTTTACCTAACTGTTGACTTAACTTAAGGACCGTAATTAATGTTGTAAGAGCTTGTTGTCCGTCCCACCCAATAGCTGAATAGATTATTTGGCTTTTTAGCTCACCTGAGTCGAAGGCTCACAGGTGAGCTTTTTTCGGCTCCTTTAGTTTAGCCCTGGTCCGTCGTCCATCCGTCCGTAGTCCACCATTTTCAAAGATCTTCTTCTCTGAAACTGCTGGGCCAATCAAAGCCAAATTTCATATGGAGCTTCAGTAGGATGGGGGGACGAAAGTTCGTTCCCGGGGTCTGAGTCGCTTGACCAAGATGGCCGCCACGCTTATATATGGTAAAAACCCTTCAAAAGTCTTCTTCTCCAGAACCGAAAGTCCCGTGACCTTGAAACTTAGTATGTAGCATCAGGCATTCGAGCCCATCATAGTCTGTACAAATGATGACCGTAGGTTGACCTTGACCTAATTTACGACACAGTCAACTTTGGTACGTTATGCTTTTATATGGGAAAATGCTTAAACAGTGGATTTCTCAGAAGCTATTTAAGTCTAAGGTATAATATTTGGTATATATGATTAACTAAAGGACCGGATGAAGCCATTATGTCGCTTAAGGTCAAGGTTATTCTTTGACCTTTGTTCAAGGTCACTGAGATTCTATCGCCTATCAACATTTTCAAACATCTTCTCCTCTGAAGCCACTGGGATGATTTGAAGCCGTATTATATTAATATGGAGATTCACTTGAGCAAAGGAATCAAAGTTTGTTCAGATGGTCTTGATCGCATGACCAAGATAGCCGCCACGCCCATACATGGTAAAAACCCTTCAAAAATCTTCTCCAGAACCAAAGGCTCAATGACCTTGTGGCTTGGTATGTATCATTGGGGACTCGGGTCCATCATACGAGGGGCAATCCAGAATTAGCGGTACTGGTTTTATAGCTTCTGAGTAAGTCGATATATATCAACCAAATTACAAAAACATGAAATATAATTTATTACCCACCAACCCTGCAAATATGATTCAAATCGGACATGAAACAAAAAGTTGACATTAAATCTAACTTTACATATAACACAATGCCGGGGCAGGTATTGATCGTCACAACGTCAAAATATTGACGTTACTTCTCCACGTAGTCACCATGAGTTGCAACGCATTTCCCGTGGCGGTCAATCCACTGATTAAACATGTCCGTGTACCATTCCTCGTCGAATGTGGAAACAACCCGTCAAGGTCACTGAGATTTTAAAATTAAAATATGCACTCCTTATAAGCCACTGGTTTAATATTTGTAACAAATGAGCGAAATAACAAATTGTATCTGTAGACAGAAGGTGTCAGGTGAGCTACAAGACCATTGGTCTTCTGGTTTGCCGTTATAAACACTTCTACAGCCTTGCAGCAGAAGCCGGCTTTTATCGACTGTCCAATTAAGATTAAAAATCACAGTATGCTGTTCCCTGGTTTCGTCACAAGATATTGTCAGGGTCACTGACGTGGCTTTATTAGCAGAAACTACGTAGTCTGGCCCATGTTACTACTTCTGTATGTATTCTCTGCTCTTGAAGGAACTTTTTTAGCTTTAATTTTACCCACTTGGCACGCAACACTGAAACCACATTGAATCAGCCTTGATTCAACGTCATGACGTTGAATCAACGCTGATTCAAAGTTGTTACAAGGCTGTGTGCCTGCTGGGTAGTCTCGTAAGCCATCGGTGATAAAACTTTCATTTTGATTCGGGTCAGGTCTGTCTGGAAGATCTGAGCCGCGACACAAGAGAAAACCAACAAAGTGGTTGTGCGTCCAGCGCAAACTCAGATCAGCCTGGTCATCCGGCCAGTCTGATCAGAGCCTTCGCTGTCCGCATGGAGGAAGCTTAGACCATTAGCTACCCTTAAAGCGCTTAGTGAATAATCTGGTGAGACTGGACGGACGCTCAGGCTGATCTGAGTCTGCGCTGGGCGCACAACCACTTTGTTGGTTTTTTTTGTGTCTCGGGCTCATGTTACACTGGCGCATTGCAAGAAGTAAATTCACCGTCCTTGTCGGATCCAATCAAAACAGACAGAAGCTAGGAAACTGGAAGAATTAATCGAATAGACACTATCATTTACGGAAAATATAATCAGACAAATCTTAGGTAATCTAATCTTTTAATAGCAGATGGCAGCGTGCTTTATACCGGCAATCGGTTTAATAGTGACACTTTTCTCAACTCTAGACAGTCTAATGGACAGAGCTAAAATGGTAAAGCTGAAAATGAGTGACAGAAATCATCATTACTTCGAATTTTCTTCCACATGCATCCACAGAGCGCATCAATTATATTAAACTAAACGTGGTTATACTTATGACCCTTACACAGAGGCACATTTACATTAGACCTTTTAATTCAAAAGAACAACGAAACATCAGAACACCAAAAAAAAAACAAAAAAAAACACCAGACTCAGCAGAAATTAGAAGAACTCTTAACAGCACAAAGGCAAAAACAGAATTGTTGAATTTACTTACAACGTAGTTCAGATGAGCAGCACATACTGGACCTATACGCTATAGACCACTCTTCCTCATCTGTATCTACACTGTTTGCACTCTAATCTTTGAAATCTCAGTTTGCTTTAGCTTGTCGAAACATTTTTTTAACTTTTGTCGTCTGTTTTTTTGTGTTTTTTTTTTTTGCTTTAAGGCTGATATTAGGCCAAACCTTTCAGTCTTGTGGTATATTCTATACAAAATGAAGCACGCCTTGCAAATGAAACCTAATCTGGCTATCTGATTAATTGACCATTATGCCAAAAGGATTAACTGGTTACCTTGGCTAAGCATGTTCTGTGCGTGTTTTACCGTTTACTTTGTTCTTAACTGCTTCAATCGGGTCCAATGACCCGCAAATACGGTGCAGGTACAAAGTTAACAATCGTCGGAAACCTTTACTCACACAGCTGATACAAATATAGTATAACGCCCAGTTTAGCGACTCAATAAATACATCTTACTCCAATATCTGGTAATAAACTGCCAATAGCTTGTCCATTCCCGACAACATGTAGAGTTATGAACATGCGAATTTGTACAGAAGAGTTTATCAAGAAGATATGTACAAATGAAATTGACAATAGTGAAGTAACACCTTTCAAGCACAATGACTAAACATCAAAAAGGGGAAGCAAAACAGCAGAGAATCTGCCTTAAATATCGATTGTCCGGTAAGACTAATTATGAGTATGGGCTGCAGCATATCGAATGAGGCTTTAACAATGCGATGAAAGGATTTGGAGGGCATTGAGCGGTTACATTTGCATAACAACGACACTTCTTTGAAGGAAATTTGATTAACTTGCAATATGAATAGAACTACTCTATAGAATCCCAATCACTTCTGTGATCCTCAAAGGATTTGCGGCAATAATTTACTAGTAAAACATCACACGGAGATAAGCACAATATAAACGAAAGGGCTATTATTTGTAAGATGTTTTTTCTACTTAGCTTTACTGCCATATTATCATCAATCAGTAAGTACTGGAGTTGAGCAGTTTAAATACTCATTCACAGTTTGCATACGTTACAGTAACACTGAATCAACGTCATAACGTTGAATCAACGTTGATTCAATGCTGTTTCAGCGTGATGCACCTGCCTGCTGGGATTGGTGATCAGACAATATAACAGTTCAAAACGGATTGTGCTTTAGAATACTGAGTTTTTACACTAGTATCAATTTAAGACATTAAATATCATTGGAACTCACTTTAGCGGACGAATTACTGTTTCATCTATACAGTATAAAATAATGCATTATAGTTTATCTGATTTTATAATATGATTTCAAGGGGTTGCCAGTTACCCCCACAGGTAAATAAACAAAAACAAAATCAAATCGACGAATTTATTTGCGCCGCTTTTTTAAAACAAAGGCTGCATTAGATTAAAAGACAAAAGTCTGAAGTGAGCATTATATCCAAATCACACGCAGATCATACTCAGATCATAACCAAAACAACTGCAAAATATTACACGAAGGTAGAATAATGCTCTATGAGGAGTTGCCCAAATGGTACACACTGTCAACGCACTTACTGTCAATGAATTTAAATAGTACTGAAGCTCGAAAAATTACTAAGTTCAAAACGTGGAAAAATAATTTTATTGTCTCTAACATCTGAAAATCCTCAAACTACGACAAAACACCTGCAGAATTTCAATAAGACTATCATAGAATTCTGTGAGTTGTGCACATATGGTACGCACTGCCTGCATTTTTGTAGCAATGAAGCCCGAAAATGCCCAAGTTCAAAACATAAAGATGTGAAGAAACAAGAGGGCCATGAGGCCCTGAATCGCTCACCTGATATTGTCAAAATGAGAGAGTTCTGGGTCAAAAGTCAAAGAATGGCCTTGACCTATTGTACTCATAAATCTTTATGTACTCATTAAGATGAATGTATATACGAATTATTAAGGCCGAAGTCTTCAAAACTTACCACGAAATCTTATGTTCTAGCGGTTTTTCCATATTTGACCTTGCCGTAAAATTGTCAAGGTCAACCCAAGGTCATTATTTACAACAATGTTGATAGTACTGGAGTACCAATGCTATACACCAAGTTTCAAGGCCATCAGTCAATTGGTTCCGGAGTAGAAGATTTTTAAATGCTTTTACCATATATGGGTGTGGCGGCCATGTTGGTCATGTGACCTGGACCGTTTGAACAAATTTTCATTCTCTCAACCCCTGGCGGCTCTATATGAAATTTGGTTACAATTGGCCAAGTAGCATTTGAGAAGATTATTTGAAATTGTCAAAATGACAGTTCTGGGTCAAAGGTCAAAGAACGACCTTGACCTCTTGTACTCACAATCATGTACTCATTTGGATGACTGTTAAACCAACTTTTAGGTCTTAATCTTCAAAACTTTCCATGAAATCTTATGTTCTAGCATTTTCCCATATTTGAGCTTGCTGTAAAAAAGGTCAAGGTCAACCAAAGGTCATAATTTGAAATATCTTGATAGTACTCCAGTACCCAATGCTACATACCAAGTTTCAAGGCCATCGATTAATTGGTTCTGGAGTAGAAGATTTTAAAAGGTTTTATCATATATGGGCGTGGCGGCCATGTTGGTCATGTGACCTGGACCGGTTGAACAAATTTTCATTCTCTCAATCCCTGGAGGCTCTCTATGAAATTTGGTCACAATTGGCACAGTGGCGTTTGAGGAGGTTGTTTGACATTGTCAAAATATGACAGTTCTGGGTCAAAAGTCAAGTACTGACCATGACCTCTTGTACTCATAAAATCTTCATTTACTCATTAAGATGAATGTTTATCCCAATTTTTAGGCCTATATCTTCAAAACTTTTCATGAAATCTTATGTTCTAGTATTTTCCAATATCTTATCTTGCCGTAAAACGGTAAGGCTAACCCAATGTCATAATTTTCAACAATCTTGATAGTACTGGAGTTCCCAGTGCTACATACCAAGTTTCAAGGCATTTGGTCAATTGGTTCTGGAGTAGAAGATTAAAGGTTTTAATCATTTATGGGAGTGGCAGCCATGTTGGTCATGTGACCAGGACGGTTTGAATAAATTTTCATTCTCTCAACCCATGGAGGCTCTATATGAAATTTGGTTACAATTGGCCAAGAGGTTTTTGAGGAGATAGTTTGAAATTTTCAAAATATGACAGTTTTGGGCCAAAGGTCAAAAAATGACCTTGACCATTTGTACTCATAATTCTTCATGTACTCATTAAGATGACTTAATATACCAATTTTTAGGCCTTAATCTTCAAAACTTTCCATGGAATCTTATGTTTTAGCATTTTCCCATATTTGACCTAGCCGTAAAAAAGGTCAAGGTCAACCCAAGGTCATAACTTGAACAATCTTGATAGTACTCGAGTACCCAATGCTACATGCCAAATTTCATGGCCATCAGTCAATTGGTTCTGGAGAACAAGATTTTTACAGGTGTTTAACATATATGGGCGTGGCTGCCATGTTGGTCATGTGACCTGGACCGTTCGAATAAGTTTTCATTCTCTCAACCCCTGGAGGCTGTAAATGAAATTTGGTTTCAATTAGCCCATTGGCTTTTGAGCAGATTGTTTGAAATTGTCAAAATATGAGAGACCAAGGTCAAAGGTCAAGTATTGACCTTGACCTCTTGTACTCATAAATCTTCATGTACTGATTAAGATGAAGGTATATATTAATTTTCAACCCAAAATCTTCAACAGTTTCCATGGAATCTCAAGTTCTAGCATTTTCCTATACCAAGGTCATAATTTGAACAATCGTGGTAGTAATCGCGTACCCGATGCTACATAAGAAGTTTCAAAGCCATCGGCCTATAGGTTCTGGAGTAGAAGATTTTTAGAAGTTTTTACCATATATGGGCATGGTGGCCATGTTGGACATGTGACTAGGATCGTTTGAACAACTTTTCGTTCCTAAGGTCCCAGGAGGCTACATATGAAATTTGGTTACAATCGGCCCAGCGGTTTCAGAGAAGAAGTCATTTGAAATTGTTGACGGACGGGCGGACGACGACGGACGACGGAGCCTGCCTATACTATAAGCTCCCCCGGAGCCTCTGGCTCAGGTGAGCTAAAAAACTTAATATGAGGAATCTATCAAATACATGCGATCTTAAGACCAAGAAAGTTTCAAACGATTGGTTAAAAACCATATGAAGAATTGCGCACTCAATGTCCCCAAGACTATGCACTTTGATAGTCTGTTTTCCGTTATTCTCCTAAATAGATAAAATAAAAAGAAATTGTTCTCTCTTTTTTTCTGTAAATACCAAATATATTTCATCCCATGTGTTGAATTAGGTAGTCACCTAAAAAAGTAAATATCCTCTATATCTACAATCATGAGGCCTGGTAGATACATGTCCGGGTCATGGAATAATTTCTTTTCGAGATTATTCGTATGCCAACGACATCGCGCGTTTCTCATGTTTGTCATCACTTGAAACAGTGGGCGTAAGACCACGGAATGAATACTTTGCTGTTGTTTAGCATCTCAGACGCATATTCCAAAATGTCTAACAAATCTACTGGTTATAGATGCAGGGGAGGGACATAATTTTCTAAAAAGAGAAATAAAACAAGAGGCCCAAATGGGCCTGATATCGCTCACCTGGCTTTTGTGCAACGGGACCAGTCTGATACAAAGTTGGTCCAATTCCAGAGATTTTCTCAGTTTCACATTTTGCTACTTTAAGTAACAGAGGCCAACTTGTCTGGTCTTTATATATTTACTTTTGAAACATCTCAATGCAAGAATCATTTTGCCACAAATTTCAACAAATTCCATTCAGGGGTTACTGAGATATTGTCAGTTTCATGTTTTGTGCTATTTTTAGTAACGGCAGATGGCGACCATCTTAGAATGCCAAAATGCAAAAAATTAAAAAAGCTTTCAAGCAAGGACCATTTTGACAAAAAATTGGTCCAGTTCCATTGTAATTTTCTAAAAATTTTCATATTTTGCTATTTTAAGTAACAGAGGCCAACTTGATAGGTCAATATTTGTTAATTTTTGAAACACTTCAAAGCAAAAATCATTTTGCCACAAATTTCGTCTCAATCGCGTCAGCGTGTTGTCATTTTCATGTTTTGTGCTATTTTTAGTAACGGCAAATGGCGGCCATCTTGGAATGACAAACTGCAGAAAATCGAAAAAGCTTAATGAGAGGACCATTCTGACAGAAAATTAGTCCAATTTCACTGAGATTTTCTTATTTTCACATTTTTCTATTTTTAGTAACAAAGGCCATTAAAACTTGTCTATATTTAGTTACTTTTGAACCATCTCAATGCAAAAATCATTTAGACACAAATTTCGTCAAAATCTGTTCAGCGGTTGCTGAGATATTGTCATTTTCATGTTTTATGCTATTTTTAGTAACGGCAGATGGTGGCCATCTTGGAATGACAAATTGCAATTAATCGAAATGGCTTCATGTAAGGAACATTCCGACACAAAATTGGTCCAATTCCATTCAAGGGTTCTTGACTAATTGTCATTTTATGTTTGTGCTATTTTTAGTAACAGCAGATGTCGGCCATCTTGGAAAGCTAAATTGCAATTAATCGAAACGGCTTCATGCAAGGAACATTCTGACACAAAATTTGTCGAATTCCATACAAGCGTTCTTGAGTAATTTTCATTTTTATGTTTATGCTATTTTTAGTAACGGCAGACGTCGGCCATCTTGGAAAGCCAAGATGCAATTTATCGAAACGCCTTCATGCAAGGAACATTCTGACACAAAATTGGTCGAATTCCATTCAAGGGTTCTTGAGTATTTTTCATTTTTATGTTTGTGCTATTTTTAGTAACGGCCCCCATGGTAGCCATCTTGGATAGTCAACTGGCACAAAATTGAAACAATTCCTTTCAAGGACCATTTCTGACCAAATCTGACCACAATTGATTGAGTTTTCTTGAGATACTGACATTTGAGCAAAATCGGTCTTGTAAACGCTAAGTAGGTCACTGTGACCTAATTCCGCTATAGATTTTTTTCATTTTTATAATTTTTAATCCCAAGGTCCCATTAATGTTCCACGCAAACTTTCAACCAAATATACCAAACGGTTCTGGATGAGAAGTTGATTTTGTTGTTTTTGCTATTTTAGTAACGGTGGCCATCTTGGATTCTTGACCTGACCCAATTTTACAATTTTGAAACCCTGCAGTCTGGTCATGCTCCATGAGAAATTTGAGACCCATGGGTGCAGTGGTTTTAGAGAAGAAGTTGTTTGAAGTCGTTTAAAATAAGTCGTTTTTTGACATTGGCAAGTGAGCAAAATTACACTTGTAAACAGAAAGTAGGTCACTGTGACAAAACTCCGCTACAGATTTTTTTTCATTTTTACAATTTTGAATACCAGCGTTTCACTGATGTTCCATACCAAAACTCAGACAAATATACCCAGTGGTTCTGGAGAAGAAGTTTATTTTGTTGTTCTTGCTATTTTTAGTAATGGCGGCCATCTTGGATTTTCAACCTGACCCAATTTTACAATTCTGAAACCCTGGAGTCAGGTCATGCTCCATGTGAAATTAGAGAACCATGGGACCAGTAGTTTTACAGAAGAAGATGTTTGAATATTTGTTTTTAGGTGTTGACGGACAAATTTCGGGACGACGCACGACGCACGACGCACGCATTGGTATGACAATAGCTCACTATGGCCCTTCGGGCCAGGTGAGCTGATAAAACTGTAGCATTCATTTAGGTCATATCTTGTTAAAGCTGCTGACTTTGCCTTCTTAATCAATTTTCCAACAACATGGTTTCAGAACACCAGAACATTACCAGCAGCTCACTCTTCCTTTTTTGTTACATTGTTATTTTTCTTTAATTGTGGTTTTATTTTGTTATGTATTCGGAACTGATTCTGTAGATGATGGTGAGTCTGTAGCTTCACCAAGCCAGCTTTATTTCACCACTAACCGTTCCAGGGCAGTTCTTCTGTTTTTGCTCAAGTTTTGTTAATCTGCTCTAGCGAATTTGCTGTTCTGATTGATAGTAACATGTTTTATTTTTCATTGTTTATTGTGTCTGGTGATAAATACGTTTCCTGAGTCCTTTCATGATATCACTAATTTGCACCGGTTAAAAACTAGAGATAATTCACACAGAGGGTAATATAATTTAAGTAAATGTTAAAGTTTGTCCCTCCTTCTTTCAGCAGGATCTTGAAAACACAATGTCAGATTGATTAATTGATGTGTTGTTTAATGCCCACGGTAAACAACTATGGTCATGTCGGGACGTTCAGTTAACCTAACCACACTATTCCTGGGCAGGCTTAGACCTCCTAAGCGGTTAACCAGTACTAAGTGCACATCCTTCCGCCAGTAACTGACAACTGCCCTTCTTGAATCAGCGGAAGGAGAAACGAAAGTATGTGGCCAGACCGGGTTTCGAACCCAGGATCTCTGACTTACGAGTCAGGTGCCCTACCGATTGCGCTACGCGGCCCGGCAACACAATGTCAGGTGGGAGTATCAAGGTAGCCGATCTTTTCAAATACCCTCACGGTCAAACTACTGATGCTGATATTATCACAACCTGAATGCCTTGCAAACGGTGTTTCATTTTGAAAACAGTGTACATTTGGAATTGTACTTAAACGGGGGTTGATGGGGTGCAATACAATCTATTTCTGGCATTAGTTTGTATGTTAATCTTTGGCTGGGGTATGGATTAACTGAGAATGCTGTTAAAGACAGCCGCAATTCCGCCAAAAAAGTAAACATTCTGTTTATCAAGCAAATCGATTAAAATTATTGATAAAACGCATTTCTAACGAACAAAAAGTCCCTAAACTATTCCTCCGCTCTGCATGTTTATTTATAATGCGATTAAAACGAATTAAATCACAAAAGGAAATGGAAAAGAAATCATTTAATTTCAGCATTGATAAAGCTGATTAGAACGGTAAGACGTGTACATTTTGCTGCGAATGTCAAATGTACTATAGGTCGGTCGCGCTATAGTGGCAATGTTTTGTTTACATTTTTAATGTCAACAGTACCTGTACTATCATTACGGTGCAGTTCATGTAACTTCTTGATCTATGGTCATAATGGCACATTACGGTTAAATGGCAGTTCTAATTTATCTAAATGACACTTTTTGAAAGCTTAAAGACAGGAACTGTCTCTAGTTTAAGAATATCATTGATAACAAAATTGATAGTAACAAAATTATTCAAATTTATTCTTTCATTCCCGTGAGTTGGATAAGCTGAACTCTGCTATATAGCCGATCAGTCACCAAATCAAAATAAACACAAAACAATAACATTGCCAACTTATCGCGTCCGGAATATATATACTCATCGCAGTCATTAGCGACTATTCTCTCGGAACGTGGCAACAACCACACCATCTTTCATGAAGCCATTAAAGATATAATTATCGTTCAATATGGTTTCAGTTGACCTTTGAATGAACTTAATGAATAATTTAGCAACATCCAATCACCGACTATTTCTGAACGTAATACTTCGGCTGATTAAAGTATCAATACGTCTATTAATGTATATTCAGTGCTTGCGCACATCTTGCAGCTTCTTATATATGTAAAGACGCTACTAGTTTCTGTATTAAAAGTATTTTTCTACTTAGCAAGGATGCGTTTTAACACCGTTAGTACACAAAGTTCTGAGTTTTCCTCAGTTATAAACCTAAGTATTTACATGCCCACTTCAGTATACAGGACAACATCTATTTCAGTATAGTCTGTTTGCTCCAAAATGCATTTTAGAATTTGCACGAGCTACCAAGGTTCTCAATATTTAACTTATACGTATCCACAAAATGTTGTTGTTTTTTGTTTTTTCGAAAACGCGAGGCTTTGTCTAAAAGGTTTCTGTGCAAAAAATGGTTCTTAAAAAAATTCATTTTCACGCCTTAGCTACATACTCTTTCAGTGAGCAAATCTGGCTCTGAGAACTCCTGATAAATTTGACTAAAGCCAAAAACAAGACTCAAATAATGTCTGAGTGAAAGAACAAATAGTAAATTCTGGGTATCATGATTTCCAATAGGCTGACCGACAAAAAGGTCGACAAGCCAACAAATCACGGATAAAACAAAGGACACCGAGACCTCCGCATTTAAATAATGCCGTTCTGATCAGCGGCAATGTTTATTTTTTTAAAAACCAACGTCCATATTAGCATAAACTATGGTGGCATATGAGTGCAACCCAGATAATGAGATAATAAGACGTCAATTTAAACTTTTAAGGCGACTTATGACGGGTTGCTGTCATACTATGTCAACTTCCAGTAAAGTAACTCTCTACTCAACCTACATGATAATGTGTTGAAGTGCCATCGTTATATCAACTTAATAACATGACGTATCTCGACTAAAAATCTCGACATCTCGATGGCACTTCAAAGCACTACGAGTCGCGATGAGTTAGACAAAGCCACAAGTCATGCCATAAATGATTATCAGTCTTGAAACTTATCTCGACTTTTACTTTACTCAACAGTCGCGATATTTTATTTTCAGAAAGCCCGTATACCCATTACGAGGGAGGTGGATCCCCTTTCGGTGCTCTCCCCCTTGAGCTCCTTCGGCGCTCGCCGCCAAAAACCCTCGATCGATCCTCGCCTTGAAAAGGGGTATTTTTCTGTCGGGACTTTGTACAGAACGTAGATACATGAGAAATGTGTGTCTGGAAAGGGATATAAAAATACATTTTTTTCTTTTGTCTGTCTCCTCCTATCCCGGTTCTCGCCCAGTTTTCCCGACCCCTGCTTCCGCTCCACTTCTCCCATCCCAACCCTGTCTCCCCTGTCCCCCGCCCCTTTATCCACCCTTCCAGGAAAGCACCGGCTAGGCGGCTACCGATCAAAACCACAGTATTACGTTGAAACTATATATCTCTAACAAGAGCTGTCGCCTGACAGCATAGCTCGCCTGAATAGGTGCTTGCCCATCGCACAGTCGCTATGGTGGTGTGGACTGCTATGCATAAAACTTCAGGCAAGCATGTCCATAATGACAACATATTTATAAACAAAAGCTATCTTAGAAATAAGTCTTGAAATAAAATTAAAATAAAAAAAAATCCACATGAAATTTCCAAGTCCATGAGCTTCAGGTCAAAGAACTAAGGGTTAGGGGGTGGGGTGGGGGTGTGTGGGGGGGGGGGGGGGGGGGTAGGGCTAGGATGTATCATAATTGAACCATTATCTAACATCAGTCCAAGTATTAGTAGTATCAACTGAGTCCATCTGAGTCCATCGTGGCACTGTGAAATTATGTCTTCATGTCTTCATAAATATAAAACTTTAAACAAAATCTTTAAGTCAAAATTCAAAGTCGATGACCTTGACTTCAAGGTCATCCAGTGGGGTAAGTATTTTGTAAATACTCAGAATAGTGTCCAACATCAGTTCAAGTATAAACTAAATCTCTGCCAAGCACTATGAATCAGTATGCAATTAGAAACTTTAATAAAGACCAAATTTCCCAAGTCCTTGACCTTGACATCAAGGTCACTGGGCGGGGTTGGGGTAGTACTCTGTAAAACTTTGGACTAATATCTAACTACAGTGCAAATATAAAGAGACTTCATCCATGGATTCAGGAGATATGTGTCTTTAAAAACTTTAACCAACACATCCTATCAATAAAAAGACAATTTTCTAAGTCCATGACCTTGACATCAATGTCACTGAGGGAGTTGGGGGTAGTACCTTGGAAAACTTTGGACCAATATCTAACTACAGTGCAAGTATCAAAGGAATCCATCCATGGGTTAAGGAGATATTGGGCTTTATAAAACTTTAACCAAAACATCCAGTTAAGGTGGTGATAATCACTGATTTGGGACAAAGACAAAAATCAGCATAAAATACTCAAAGTAACACTGATCTTTCCAAAACTTAGCAGATGCCTTCTTTATGTTGTTTCTCATAATCTAGAATCCCAAAATGCAGCATTTGTTAATGTTAAAAAGTGTTTTTATAAGAGAAGATCAAAGGGTAATTTTCTGCGAATAAATCTAAAAAAAATAATATCATTTATGAAAATATACTTAGTGCTTAGAGTACCTAGTTGCATAATGGAGAGCGTCCTAGCAATTATTTTTTCCATCTCTTTCACACATTATCAGGCTGAGCAGTTGAAAAAAGATGCAGTCTGTGTCCAAATTTTTTTGTCAAAACACACAGGTGAGACAGGAGATACTATTTTAACAAGATTGAACAATTTCATCTACACACCACTGATCATGTCAGTAATGTATTATTTATATTGTAGGTGTTAACATAGGTATGCTTGCCTACCCTATATTTAATAAATGCGTCCAGTGTACATTGACTTTGTACATGGCTGAACATTGAGAAAAAGCTACCGCTTTCATCTGGCCTACATTAAAATTTGAGAAAGAGTTGGAATAAATAATTGCTAGGACGCTCTTCATTATGCAATAGTGCACCTTCAGCACTACGTAAATTTTCAATAACGATATTATTTTTTCAGATTTATTCGCAGAAAATTACCCTTTGAACTTTCCTTATAAAAACACTTTTTTAAGCAGCATGTACGTCTATTTTGTATTCTAAACTGTAAAGAACTACGAAAATAAGAAGTCTGCTAGCTTTCAGGGGGATACGTTCCTTTTTTATGGTTTTATGCAGATTTTTACATTTACCATAAATCACCACCTTAAAAAAACTCCCAATTTTCTAAGTCCATGACCTTGACATCAAGGTCACTGAGTGGGGTGGGGGTGCCTGTTAAACTTTGGACCAATATCTAACTACAGTGCAAGTATCAAAGAAATCCATCCATGGGTTAAGGAGATATAGGTCTTTAAAAAACTTAAACCAAAACATCCAACCGGACGCCGACGCGGACGCGGACGAGGACGCTGACGCTGACGCGGACGCCGACGCCAGGGTGACAACAATAGCTCTTCCTGAACTTTCGTTCAGGCGAGCTAAAAATAGATATAGATATACTCGTTTGCTCTGAAATGCCATTCAAATTGTCGTGATAATCTTTCTAAAAATAGATTATCATGACTAACTGAATGGCATTTCAGAGCAAACGAGTTTATATGAGCCTTAAAGATAGGTTTTATCTCGCTCGCACTTTAAAGCAATAGTATGCAAACATAATAAGCATTACAGCTCAGGTGAGATACACAACCAATGTCAATATAAACTACACTATGATGCAGAAACCATACCTGGGGATGTATTCATAAAACACCTTAAGTGGTTGCTATGCTGTTGCTAAGGCTAAATTTCTTTGAAGGAGATTCCCTACAACTATGAAATTTGCTCTGGAGGTACAGTCTTTGTAAGACTGTTCCTCCAGAGCAATTTCATAGCTGTAGGGAATCTCCTTCGTAGAAATTCAGCCCTAGCAACAGCATAGCAACCACTTAAGTGGTTTTATAAATATGGCCCCAGAACCGTAACTTATTTGCGCATGGTTAAGACTCAAACCGGTCTTAAAACTTCTGCAGGCTAGCTACATCTTTCTTATTGTGTCTGTAGATTCCGAAGGTGGACGAACAGCTAAGGCTCTGATCAGACTGCATGGATGCGCATGCTGATCCGCGCAGTCTGATCTGAGCCTTTACTGTTCGAATATCATTGCGTGTCGCGGCTTATGTTAAACTTCTCGTACGGTTTAAATGGAAAATGTAATAATATCGCAGCTTATGTTAACCTTGTCCTATGGTTTAAATGGAAATTATAATAACATCGCGGCTTATGTTAACCTTGTAGTATGGTTTAAATGGAAAATGTAGTAACTATCATGAGTGTTAAGTAACTTTTATATGGGCAAAACGCCACACCATATACTGTCTGGCTGGTTGACTGGGAAATCAACAGCAATCTTCCTATCGAAAATACAATATATCTTCTATAAGACGCTTTTCACAATATTTCAACCTAAATGAGACAAGAATAATAAGAATACTGCAAATTTCTCTGAATTTGGTGAAAACATTTCATTACTAAAGGGTTTGTTCAACTCTCAGACTTACGAAACGTGTGGTATTTTAAACAAAATATGAGTTATTGAGAAGAATCTGTGTTTCAGACATGGACGAAAAACAATACTCAACTAACAGTTTAACTTCAACTTCCAATTCGTCAATTACGTAAATGACATTTCGAGCAGACAAACTATAACGTCGTTGTTGTTATTAATATTGTCGGCCATAAAATGCTGTCATATTCCTGGAGCTTTTTTACAGAGCCAACAACTGGGGCCGTATTCATAAAGCGACTTAAGTCGTTGCCATGCTGTTGCTAGGGCCAAATTTCTATGAAGGAGATTCCCTACAACTATGAAATTTGCTCTGGAGGAACAGTCTTACAAAGAGTGTTCCTCCAGAGCAAATTTCATAGTTGTAGGGAATCTCCTTCATAGAAATTCAGCCTTAGCAACAGCATAGCAACCACTTAAGTGGCTTTATGAATACGGCCCCTGGGGTCCAACGTTAAGGGATTGAAGACAACTCTGCTACTTTGGAGTGTCTTAGTACCACGGGCCGTATTCATAAAGCCACTTAAGTGGTGCTAAGGCTAAATGTCTATAAAGGAGATTCCCTACAACTATGAAATTTGCTCTGGAGGAACAGTCTTTGTAAGACTGTTCCTCCAGAGCAAATTTTATAGTTGTAGGGAATCTCTTTCAAAGAAATTTAGCCTTAGCAACAGCATAGCAACCACTTAAGTCGTTTTATGAATACGGCCCCAGGTAGACTAGGATGTCTTATTGTCACTGATGTTATCACGAACCACCGCTGGAACAGGATGTGAAGTAAAAAGATAGGCCATGACCAGGACCATCAATTCCCACATCCCGCTCTCAAAACTAAAAGGGAAAGGACACACACAAAAATTGATAAACGTTCACGAAACACACGTACACCGATGGAACAGCTTCTTCAGGTGGACAGGTGGTTAATCAGCAATACCTGTTTTACCTACTTTCTAGTTTTAAATTACATAACAAAATAAACCAAAGCAGAAAGAGACCGGGCAGCTATTCAGGTGACCATACTGCTCAAGACCATAGACACGCGGATATAACATGTTACACTGAGTAACTACAACTGAAGTACCGCTTTACAGGGAACCGTCTTGGTACGGTCAGTAATAGATTACTGGGGGCTTTACTGGATCCAAACCTTCACTTTCTGTTTCTGCAGGAATCGATACATTTAGTTAGTTGTCTGGTCCACATGAAGGTTTCCTAACCCATCAATGAATCATCACATAAAACACGTAAATATGATGAATCAGAGATGAGGAATTGACAGAAACAACGTACTGTGACACCAGGAGATCCCCGGGGTGTCAAACAATACCACTGAAATACCGGAGCAAAAGAAAACCATCAGTTGAACCGCATATAACCAAGCAACAGACAAGAGAAGGTCCGGCGAACTTAAAAAGCTTTTTGTGGGGCCCATCACTGAGTCGGATGCAAGTCCAACCGGCGTGCAATTAAAGAGGGAAGCGAAGTTATTGACTAACTTAACATACAGACTGCAACATTACATTTACGTATGACAATTTTTCCAAACTGATCAGAAAATGCTGATTCCGGTAGGCCCAGTTGCAGAAGTGTTTTTTATGCAACACTGAATTTGGAAACCAATTCATTGTTTCGGCGATAAAATTTTTAAAAAGCTTTTCGAAGAATATGACATCGATAGCACTGCTGGAGAAGCTTAACAATTAAAATTCTATTACGGGCATTGAAGTCAGTCAAATAAACAGACAGTCTAGCAAACCGAATAAGCTGAGAAATGTAAAAACCTATTAGAGGCAGAACGAGGATCGTCATCATCAAACAAGAGTTGTCAGAAAACAACAAAGCGCGCCTCATGGGTGTCTGATTCTCACAGTTACTAAGACCTACAAATATATCAGGCCATCTGCAGTGTCAGACTGAACCATTATCCCAGGCATATGATGAAAACATAGTAAATACAACTCAAAATATGAAGCAAAATCACTGAATGATGAAATGTACGTCAGAGTAGCCTCAAATTCAATGAGGTCATTCGAAGTGTCAAACTAACTCATTTTGCCAAGTATGATGTTAATCTATTAAACAGTGTTGAAGAAACAAGGCAAAATCACCGAACCATGAAATACAGGTCACAGTGATCTACAAATAGTATGAGGTCATTTGCCATGTCAGACTGATCCACTATGTCAGGTATCATTATTTGGAACTTTTTTAAATTAATTATTCTTTGAGTCGACTGCCCAATTAAAATTAAGAAATTACAGTATGCTTTTTTCTCGTTTCGTCACCAGATATTGTCAGGGTCACTGACGAGGCTTTATTAGCCGAAACTACGTAGTCTAGCCCATATTCCTACTTCTTTAGTTATTCTCTGCTCTTGAAGGAACTTTTTTAGATTTTAATTGTACCTCACTGCAGCTGGTGTTGTGCCGTGTGGGGGCCGTAAAACGTCTCCCCGTACATCATCCATAGTGCAGATTATATTTTATTTACATCCTTTGAGATCAGAGGATAGATTCTGAGAAATCTAAAATTTGAGATCGATTTAGACTATATTCTAGATCGTCGTCTTTTATATTATTTGGAACTTTTTGAAATTAATTATTCTTTGAATCGACTGCCCAATTAAAATTAAGAAATTATAGTATGCTTTTTTTCTGGTTTCGTCACCAGATATTGTTAGGGTCACTGACGAGGCTTTATTAGCCGAAACTACGTAGTCTGGCGCATATTCCTACTTCTGTAAGTATTCTCTGCTCTTGAAGGAACTTTTTTAGATTCTAATCATGTCAATCCATCAAACAGTGGTAGGAATATAAGGCAAAATCACTGGACCATGAACAAAGGTCAAGGGAACAGGAGTCAGCATGGAAGCTTTGCAGCAGCTGCAATTATAGGGATATGCTATTTGACCAAGTATCAAGTCTCTTTTATCAAAGGTATCATCAAAACTAAATCGTTTGCCTTGAAAACAGTGCCAAACAGCAAAGTCAGTCAACCGTAACGACAGGGGTAATACCAATTTGGTTACCTGTGCTTTCGACCGAGTCTGTACTATACAAAGTGGCTTTCGACCGAGAATACGGTCGTAAGCATTACCAATAACGGTAAATGGTAGTATTGTTAATAGCTTTCGACCGAGCTAATACTGCTGTCGATTATCTCGGTCGACAGCCACTTTTGCATGAATGGTAATTGACTGACTCGGTCGAAAGCACAGGTAGCCAAATTGGTATTACCCCCGTGGTAACTAATAGGTCTAGGACACACAATTGTGTGATGCAGCTGCTCCAGTCATATGAATGTATATATGTACCAAATATGATGATTGTAGCTGCTATAGTTTGTAGGATATAGAGTCGAACATCGAGTTAAACGCAATTGTTAACATTGGTTAACCTGATCACGGACCAGACAAGGACGCTGACGCGGACGCTAACGCATACTCGGACTACGACGCCGGTGGTATAGCATATGCTCTCCTTTGCTTCGCAAAGGCGCGCTAAAAAGGCAAATTTTCTATGTCAGAAGCAAAGTCATCGCGTTCATCATACATGTTGGAGGAAACAAATCCGTTTGAAGAAGATAAATGTAAATCCAAAATTGGAGCTTCGGTATCGGATGCATAAGCTTTGTTTAACTTGGTGTAACTCCAACTGTAATAATATACTCCTCGCCAAAAGTTTAGCATAATGTCAAAGCAAAACTAAGAAGATTATTAGAGGTTATAACAATTGAATTCTTAATTTCTGTGGAAGTAAATGTATTCTATCATCAACACCAATGATTCATCATCGTGAAATTACCAATTTTTGTTGGGATTTGAGTAACAACTTCACAGGGCAAGCGCGGGCGTACATGTCCAAAAAAACATTTTGGGAAGAAAAAAAAATATTCTTGCACTGCGTTGTGAGTGACTTTTCTTTTACACTAATTCAACGTTTAGTAATGCTAAGTGTTTTTGGCGAATACGAAATTACTGCTTTTATAACCATTTAAACGAGGCATAATTTTCTCTCGAAAAACCTGAATTCCGGGGGCATTCATTTTTGTGCTCTCTTTGTGCAGTGCTTGCTCAAATCAAATTAAAATTGGTGTTTTTGCAATTCTTAAGCATTGGTGTTGATGAAAGAATACATTTATCTTAATACTGAAAATTGGAACTAAAGTATTATGATTTCTAATGACCTTCGTATATTTATCTTACAAATATGCTAAACTTTTGGCGAGGAGTATATATCAGTTTATTCATTTCAGTAAACTCTTTGTTGCCGCATCCTCTTTCCACGATTTCTCCACCACAAAGTTGATGGCATCATCCACCATTCTGTTTCACTGAGTTTTTGATGGCTATTGTTCTAAAAGCACTAACAACGCTAACAGGGGGAGCGGATCACTATATTCATTGCTTAATTGTTTCTTTGTTTTGAAATATGAAAACAGTGATGGTCTCTGGCATTCAGAAAAAATACGAAATTGTTTCCAAAAATATAATAGCAGAAGCGAGTCCCAACAAACTCGTAACATGTTTGATGTGTTTCTCGGAAAGAAATACGACATCATTCAATCAAATGCTTTTACTGAAAAGCATTTACTCGTACAGCATTTTACTACCTACCTTTAACAAGCTGCAATTGCATTGCAATAACTGAATGTTGACTGCGCTTTATCTAGAAAGCCAGTCATGTCTATGTTGTGATAAGAGGGGGAAATTGCTTCTTTAATTGTTGCTTTTGCTAGATTTAATGTTAATGAAAAATAACAATATCAGATCAGAAGGTCCAGACTAATATAAAATGTCTAGAAAATTACTTAAGGCGAGTGTTTTGTTACAAATCGAGCTGCTCTCGAGACAGGAGAAACTTAAATAGACACTCTGAAAATAGATAGATAAATTAAATCAGATATATTTGTCTTAATTCTTCTTGTCGCCTTTGTTTGTGTTTGCTGATGCCTACTAAACCATGGTGTCACATTTTTTTTTTGTTAGAAGATTTTGGTTCTTATAAAACATGTGAAAGAACGATTATTATATATGAGCCGAAATAGGAAATATGATTTTGTTACAATAAATATCATCATTAAAACTAGATCGAAACATTTTCGTGGAGACATATTCATAACCTTGAGTTTTATTTTATAGATGTACTACCGTTTAAGATACCCACTTTCTTATTGTTTTCTATTTTGTTCGTATTTTAGCTTTCTTATTGTTTTCTATTTTGTTCGTATTTTAGTTATCTTATTTATTTGCTTTTTACAACATTACTTATTTTATGTTTTCATATATATTGCCATGCTGTTGCACAAACATAATCTGACGGATGTTTATCTTAAGAATAAATAAGTTCTGACAATATAGTTTTACAGCATTTGCATTACTGACGCTGCAAACTTGTAACATACATATCACAGTATCCGAACGCACTGTACCATCTCTTCCGGTTTTCATAGCGTTCGGATACTGTAAATTTGTGTTACATAATTCACAACATTCGATAATGAATATGAATATATAAAAGCTAATTCTACTGGTATCAGATCAACCATTTTTGAAATGGATTTAACCAAAGCTAATAGTATAGTAATTCAAAACTTCACAGCGTACGAGGTTTAGACTCGGACTGACAATGTTAGAATGATTATTTCCGAGGTTCATTTACATGTACTATAATTACAGTTTGAAATCAATTTCGATGACCTTTGACTGAACCCTTTGTATCTCTAAATAACTAATATTTGTATAGAATGTAAACAAACTCTGTCAATTGATGATGACATTTATGACAACTTGCAATGATACAGGAAAATAATCATGTTAGATATACAATTTATTGTTTTCCGTGTGTTATATCTGTCTCTGGCTTTGTCGAGAAACGTCTTGCGTGATATTAAAAGCAAACAAATGAGCAGTATGAAAGTTCATTGGTTCTTAGCAATCCATAAGCTCTGGCCACGATGCAGGCTCCACTGTGCCTTGTACAAATACTTTTTTCATCTTGTCCTTGAGAAAATAAATTCTGATGGAAGATCCTCCGAAAGCGAGGAGCACGTCTGAGAAACAAAAATAGCAGACATGGTTTAATAGAGTAATTTTATGTTGCAACATGACCCACGCCCGCATGCACGGGCTTAAACAGAACTATATTTTCAAATTGTTTCAGAATGAGCCAGTAATCCCAAAGGACTAGAAAATATATAATCCGCACTCTATTTAAGTACGGAGAGACGTTTAACGGCCGCCATACAAACGGCACTTTACACTAGCTGCAGTTTAGATAAGTACGAGGGCTGTTCAGAAAGTTCTAATTCTAGCCGCATTACTTTGTTTAGCGACATGCTTGGGATAAATGCTATGTGTGTATTGAAAGCCCTACATTTCACCTTTACAGTGATATATAACATTATACAAAGATATATGCTATTATTGGGTTACAACGCATATTATTAGGACTCAGTAATACCACTGGACTAATTTAATATGTGAATTTATTTTCAGTGTGTCATTCAAGTCAAAAATCATCGTAAATAGAAAATAAATTTTTGTCAGCCTTTTGTTATGCGTTGCTTTCAATATCCATTTAAAAGTTAGGCAGGTAGCAAACGTTATCGATTTAGTCCTTTCAAAGTCATGCGCAGTTCTATGATGTTATTGCAAACGACGTCAACGTCATTTTCGAAAGATCGAAGCGGCTTCGTTTTTCGAGGCGCAGCCTCGTATAACTTCCCTGTTGTTCCACATTTCACGAGATTTCATTGGTTAAATAACGCGTATGTCAAAATTTAGTCAATAATATCAAAGGTCAATGAATATTTAATCTTCGGGATTTTTTTCGTCGTATTGCACTGCGTGAATACTAGCACTCTGTCAGATATTGATTCACACAAACAAACAGTGCATCATGTTGGATAGGTCATTGTCGCTACCCAGTATCAAAATTACGGTTGTGGGTGCCTACCGACATGGCTGACTTGAGTCATATTCATGAACGTTATTGTCAACTCTTTACCTAGAGACATATTACAAAACACACGTCCATTTAATCTGCGCCGATTATCTGTTTTTAAAGATTTTTCTTGTTTATATTGATTCTAATTTTTCGGCGGTTTCAAATTGGCCAATGCAAAGGTTCTTCCTGACAAGATTTTGAATGCTTAGACCCTTTATTTCGTTATAAAATCATTATAACTTTAGTGGAAACGGAGACTTTGCTACTACATAAAATGAGGATGATCTCAATTGACGGAACAGTATGGAACCTAGATTATATATAATTTCCGCGATAACTCCAGATCACAGTTGCATCGGAACTGTGTTAAGCAGCAATGATGAAAAAAAAAATCAAAGACTGCTCATATATGAACTATGACTTTCTTAAGTGAAAATCTGCAGTGGCTGTAGAGTATACCTTTTTCAACAAGAGGGCCATGAGGCCCTGAATCGCTCACCTGAACAATTGGCAAGGTGGCTTATACTTATCATGTCTGAAATTGTCAAAATATGAGTTTTGGGTCAAAAGTCAAAGAATGACCATGACCACTTGTACTCATAAATCTTCATGTACTCATTAGACAACCATATATACCATTTTTAGGCCAAAATCTCCAAAACTTTCCATGAAATCTTATGTTCTAGCATTTTCCCATATTTGACCATGCCGCAAAAAAGGTCAAGGTAAACCCAACGTCACCATTTGAACAGTCTTGGTGGTACTCTAGTACTCCATGCTATTTACCAAGTTTCAGGGCCATAGGTGTATTGGTTCTGGGGAAGAAAAATATTAAAGATTTATCCCGTAAGCGGTAATGGCGGCCAAGTTGGTCATGTGACCTGGACCGTTTGAACAAATTTTCATTCAATCAACCCCTAGAGGCTCTATATGAAATGTGTTCACAACTGGCCCTTTGGCTTTTGAGGAAATGGTTGAAAATGTCAAAATATGAGCAATCTGGATCAAAGGTAAAAAAATGACCTTGACCTCTAAGTCTTGTACTCATAATTCTTCATGAACTCATTAAGACAACTGTATGTACCAATTTTTTAGGTCAAAATCTTTAAAACTTTCCATGAAATCTTATGTTCTACCATTTTCCCATATTTGACCTTGCTGCAAAAGGTCAAGGTCAACACAAGGTCATAATTTGAACAATCTTGATAGTACTCAAGTACCCAATGCTACTTACAAAGTCTCAAGGCAATCGTTCAATTGGTTCTGGAGAAGAAGATTTTTAAAGGTTTTTACCATATATGGGCATGGCGGCCATGTTGGTCATGTGCCCAGGACCATTAGAAAATATTTTCATTCCATCAACCCCTCGAGGCTCTATATGAAATTTGGTTTCAATTGGCACAGTGGTTTTAGAGCAGATTGTTTGAAATTGTCAAAATTTGAGATTTCTGGGTCAAAGGTCAAAGAATGACCTTGACCTCTTGTACTCAAAAATCTTCATGTACTCATTAAGATGATTCTATGTACCAATTTTTAGCCCAAAATCTTCAAAACTTTCCATGAAATCTCATGTTCTAGCATTTTCCCATATTTGACCTTGCAGTAAAATGGTCAAGGTCAACCCAAGGTCATAATTTGAACAATCTTGGTAGTACTCGAGTACCCAATGCTACATATCAAGTTTCAAGGCCATGGTTCAATTGGTTCTGGAGAAGAAGATTTTTAAAGGTTTTTACCATATATGGGCGTGGCCACCATGTTGGTCATGTGACCTGGACAGTATGAATAAATTTTTGTTCCCTCAACCCCTGGAGGCTCTATATGAAATTTGGTTTCAATTGGCTCAGTGGCTGTTGAGGAGATTGTTCGAAATTGTCAAAATATGAGAGTTCTGGGTCAAAGGTCAAAGAATGACCTTGACCTCTTAAAGTCATAAATCTTCACGTACTCATTAAGATGATTGTAGATACTGGTTTTTAGCCCAAAATCTGAAACAGTTTCCAAGATATCTTATGTTCTAGCATTTTGCCATATAAAAGCATAAGGAAGCAAATTTGACCTTGCCGTAAAAAAGGTCAAGGTCAACCCAAGGTCATAATTTGAACAATCTTGGTAGTACTCGCGTACCCGATGCTACATACCAAGTTTCAAGGCCATCGGCCTATTGGTTCTGGAAAAGAAGATTTTTAAAGGTTTTTACCATATATGGGCGTGGCGGCCATGTTGGTCATGTGACCAGGACCGTTTGAACAACTTTTCGTTCCTAAGGTCCCAGGAGGCTCTATATGAAATTTGGTTACAATTGGCCCAGCGGTTTCAGAGGAGAAGTCGTTTGAAATTGTGGACGGACGGACGACGGACGGACGACGGACGACGGACGGACGACGGACGACGGACGCCGGAGCCTTACCATCCTATAAGCTCCCCCGGAGCCGCTGGCTCAGGTGAGCTAAAAATGTTAAAAAGTGTGTCCTTTAGAAAATATATACCGCGTTTGTAGAGTTGTCCGGACATATCATACCTTTATATATTTTCGGTATCAGAAATCCTGTATTTATGATGGTTACCAAAATAAGACGTCACGAACAGAACTTTCTGAACATCCCTCGTAAATTCCGTAGAGAGAGCCTCTGGAAGCAATGAACGTATCAGAGAAACAAATGAGCCGTGACACAAGAAAATCAACAAAATGGTTGTGTGCCCAGCACACACACAGATCAGCCTGGACATCAACCCAGTTTCATCAGACTCTTAGCCGAGCGCTTAAAGGGTAGCTAAGGGTCTAAGCTACCTCCATGCGGTCAGCGAAGACTTTGATCAGACTGATCAGGCTGATCTGAGTCTGCGCTGGGCGCATAACAACTTTGTTGGTTTTCTCGTGTCACAAACTCGATTAAACTGAGTCTGATATCCGACCCCATCGTTAAGTTGGGTTTGTTTCTGGTATAAAAAGTCAGGGTCACTGAAGAGGCTTGCGTAGCTGAAACTTCGAAGTACGGCCCATGTACCTTCTTTTAAATGTGTTTTCTGTTCTTGAAGGAACTTTTAAAGATTTTGAAGATTTTAATTTCCCGACCTAAAATATCAATTTCATTGTAGTTTTTTTAACTTCTTCATTTCATGTAATTAGCGGGCTGGGTTTTTGTGATTGTGTCCTTTCCTAGGTATTTGTATTTTTAGCGACGACTTTTACTGCAATATGGTCAAGTACCCGTTCATGTTTATATTCAAGTTCATTGTAAACAAGATTTACATTTTATTTAGGCATAAAACAGACAAACCAATATCATTCATTTATCATTGAATGTTATTTATAGATCAGATTCTGTCTGGCAGGTTGACTGGGTAATGGAAATTTGACAGCAGTTATCCTATCGCAAACACAATATATCTTCCCTGAGACGAGTTTCACAAAATTCCAGTATAAATGAGACAGTTACAACAAGATTTGCAATACTAATTCCTCTACCATTATGCTGGTTTGGTCATATCTTAGTGCATTCATAATGACCTTTGGTAACATATCATCTTAGCAGTTGCAGGAGTGTCATAGCAATTGCAGACTGAATATATGGTGAAGCTAACATATTTGAATCCAGGAATACTATGTCTGGAATCTATCGCTAATCCAGCAGTAAATGAAATAACAGTCGAAAAAAATATACAAATAAGCAACTTGAGAAAGAATTCACAGAAACCATATTTACATACGGCTACAGAAGTATAGATTTGGATAAATTCTTTTAAAACAATACACACTTAATCTTCACCATTTATGCCCCATGAAAGGACATCGTAAAACAGTGCAGACCCGGATCAGGAGCTTCGCTCTTTTCATAAGACAAGAGGGCCATGAGGCCCTGAATCGCTCACCTGAACAATTGGCAAAGTGGCTTTTTCTTATGTTTAGAAATTGTCAAAATATGAGTCTTGGGTGAAAAGTCAAATAATGACCATGACCTATTGTACTCATAAATCTTCATGTACTCATTAAGGCAACCATATATACCATTTTTAGGCAAAACTTTCCATGAAATCTTATGTTCTAGCATTTTCCCATATTTGACCATGCCGCAAAAAAAAGTTAAGGAAAAACCGAGGTCATCAATTGAACAGTCTTGGTAGTACTCTAGTACTCCATGCTACTTACCAAGTTTCAAGGCCATTGGTGTATTGGTTCTGGAGAAGAAAAAATATTTAAGGTTTATACCATAAATGGGTATGGTGGCCATGTTGGTCATGTGACCTGGACCGTTTGAACAAATTTTCGTTCAATCAACCCCTGGAGGCTCTATATGAAATGTGATTACAATTGGCCCTTTGTCTTTTGAGAAAATGTTTGAAAATGTCAAAATATGAGAGATCTGGGTCAAAGGTCAAAGAATGACCTTGACCTCTTGTACTCATAATTCTTCATGACCTCATTAAGACGACTGTATATACCAATTTTTAGGCCAAAAACTTCCCATGAAATCTTATGTTCTAGCATTTTCCCATATTTGACCTTGCTGTAAAAAAGGTCAAGGTCAACCAAGGTCATAATTTGAACAATCTTGATAGTACTGGAGTACCCAGTGCTACATACCATGTTTCAAGGCCACTGATCAATTGGTTCTGGAGAAAAAGATTTTGAAAGGTTTTTACCATATATGGTCATGGTGGCCATGTTGGTCATGTAACCCAGACCATTTGAAGAAATTTTCATTTCCTCGACCCCTGAAGGCTCTATCTAATATTTGGTTACAGTTGCCGCATTGGCTCTTAAGGAGAAGTTTGAAATTGTCAAACTATTCTGAGAATTCAGGGTCAAAGGTCAAAGAACGACCTTGACCTCTTGTAGTCATGAATCTTGATGTACACATGAAGATGACTGTATTTACCAATTTTTAGGCCTAAATCTTCAAAACTTCCCATGAAATCTTATGTTCTAGCATTTTCCCAACTTTGACCTTGCTGTAAAATGGTCAAGGTCACCCCAAGGTCATCATTTTGAACACTCTCAATAGTACTGGCGTACCCAATGCTACATACCAAGTTTCAAGGCCATCGGTCGATTGGTTCTGGAGAAGAAGATTTTTTTAAGTTTTTACCATATATGGGCATGGCGGCCATGTTGGTCATGTGACCTGAACCGTTTGAACAAATTTTCATTCCCTCATCCCCTGGAGGCTCTATATGAAATTTGGTTACAATAGGCCGAGTGGTTTTTGAGAAGATTGTTTGAAATTGTCAAAATATGAGAGCTCAGGGTCAAAGGTCAAAGAATGACCTTGACCTCTTGTACTCACAAATCTTCATTAAAGATGACTGCATATACCAACTTTTAGACCTTAATCTTCAAAACTTTCCCTGATATCTTAAGTTCTAGCATTTTCCCATATTTGACCTTGCCGTAAAAAGGTCAAGGTCAACCCAAGGTCATAATTTGAACAATCTTGATAGTACTCGAGTACCCAATGCTACATACCGAGTTTCAAGGCCATCGGTCAATTGGTTCTGGAGAAGAAGATTTTTCAAGGTTTTTACCATATATGGGCATTGGCGGCCATGTTGGTCATGTGACCTGAACCGTTTGAACAAATTTTCATTCCCTCATCCCCTGGAGGCTCTATATGAAATTTGGTTTCAATTGGCCCAGTGGCTGTTGAGAAGATTGTTTGAAATTGTCAAAATATGAGAGTTCTGGGTCAAAGGTCAAAGAATGACCTTGACCTCTTGTACTCATAAATCTTCATGTACTCATTTAGATGACTGTAGATATCGATTTTTAGCCCAAAATCTTCTACAGTTTTCAAGATATCTTATGTTCTAGCATTTTCCCATATAAAAGCACAAGGAAGCAAATTTGACCTTGCCGTAAAAAAGGTCAAGGTCAACCCAAGGTCATAATTTGAACAATCTTAGTAGTACTCATGTACCCGATGCTACATACCAAGTTTCAAGGCCATCGGCCTACTGGTTCTGGAGAAGAAGATTTTTTTAGGTTTTTACCATATATGGGCGTGGCGGCCATGTTGGTCATGTGACCAGGATGGTTTGAACAACTTTTCGTTCCCCCTTCCTCTGGAGGCCATATATGAAATTTGGTTACAATTGGCCCAGCGGTTTCAGAGGAGAAGTCGTTTGAAATTGTGGACGGACGGACGACGACGGACGACGGACGACGGACGACGACGGACGACGGAGCCTTACCATCCTATAAGCTCCCCCGGAGCCGCTGGCTCAGGTGAGCTAAAAAGTGGGTACTTCTCTTAAAAAGAAAAATAATAATAACAAGAAATGTTACAGTGTGTAACAAATGCCCCCCAAATGCCCCCGAAGGCCCCTTAAACTGACCTTTGAGTCCTGGTTGCGACCCTGACCTTGAGTCTGGAACCTGAGTCTTGCACATGACACACATTCTCATTTGTTTTACTTTTCTGTGATGTTTAAATGCACTTTGGAAGTTTAAGAGGATTCATGGGGACTTAATTCAACCACTGATCAAACTGTGTTGTGTCCTTGACATTGGGTACTGGAACCTAAATGTCACACCTAACATAACTTATCATAATACTTAACTTTTCTTTAAGTTACCATTTTATCATGCTTTACCTTTCAGTGAAATTCGATGAAATTGGCATCAGCAGTTTTGAGCCATTTCAGAGACATGATTTAACCTCCGAGCCCTGACTGTGACCCTGACCTTGGGCAACAAAAAATAATTTGTTTGTGAATCATCTCATTATTTTTTACCTTTTCATGAAAATTAATGAAGTTTGATTCAGTAGTTTTTAAGTAATTGAGGACAAATGAGCTGTCCTTTGGCCTCTGGCTATGACCTTGTCCTTGGATGTTGAAACATATGTCTTGTGAATGGCAAATCTTCTCAGTAAGCTTTATCTTTCTGTAATGTTTGCTTTGGTACTTTTCTGAGTAATTGCCAAGACATGATTTGACATCTGACCCCATATTGTGACCTTGACCTTGGATTCTTATTATGGTTTACCTTTCTGTGAAGTTTAATGAAAGTCGCTTCAGCAGGTTTCAAGTTATCGCAGAGGCAAGATTTGACCTTTGACCCCTTAGTGTGACCTTGACCTTGAATGTGGTAACCTAAATCTTATGTGTGACACACCTTCTCATTATGCTTCATCTTTCTGTGAAGTTTCATTCAATTAGCTTTATTAATTTATAAGTTATCGCTGAGACACTATTTTGAGACACAATTTGACCTCTGACCCAACTGTGGCCTTGACCTTGGGTGTAGGGACCTAAGTCTTGTGCACGACACACCTTCTTATTATGCTTTATTTATCTGTGAAGTTTCATTAAATTTGCTTCAGCAGTTTTAAAGTTATGGCTGAGACACAATTTTGAGACACAATTTGACCTCTGACCCAATTGTGGTCTTGACCTTGGGCGCAGTGACCTAAGTCTTGTGCGCGACACACCTTCACATTATGCTTTATCTATCTGTGAAGTTTCATCAAATTTGCTTCCGTCGTTTTAAAGTCATAGCTGAGACACGATTTTTAACGGGCGGGCGGATGGTGCGATTTTAACATGCCACCCGAAGTTCCTTCGGGGACATAATAATAATCAATAATGTGCAATATACTGAAGGATTGCATTTTTAATACCTGATTCTACGTCAGCATCCTCTGGAGAAAAGTAAAAAAGATAGGCAATGATCAGGAATTACTACAATCAAAACCCACATTCTGCTCTCAAAACCAATAGGGAAAGAAGCACAGAAAGCCTATGACATTCTGGAAGTTGCCAAATATGTTAATACTGTTAATACAATGATCAGAGATTCAACCAATAGTTGTTCTGATACGTCTAGCGATATAAACACTTTACGTAGCAACACAATTCAAGTATAAGACACTAAAAATAACATATTTCTAATCTAATCACTGATTTTGGTTAGATTTATGCCGTATCAATGGCGTGAAAGGGTAAAACAGGGTTTTTTAACCTTTTACTTTTGCTACATTTAATACTTTAAAAACACAACAATATAAGATCAGAAGGTCCAGACTAATCTTAACTGTCTATTTAAAGTACTTGAATTGAGTGCCTTGTTTCAAAAAGCTCCCGAAATAAAAGCTCTTGAACTGGACTTATCTCATTATTGATACATAAATAAATTCATCAATCTGCTCCAGCTGATTGGATAGAGATATGGTATGGGGAGCTGGAAACTGGTAGCTTGGTTTACCTCCTCTCATGCGCCTGCGAGTCATAAGACAATGCAGGTTATGCAGAGCACAACTATGAAAACTGGCAACTCTTGACATATTAGAGGTGTCGTTTGGTATAGGTTTCCGGTTGGACTACAATCTTTACAATGTTCCATATGCAACGTTTATAAAGGTAACGTGACCTAACTTCAAAGTGAAACCTTTACATTTAGCTGACCACGTAACAAACCGGGAACACTAGTGTCATCCATCCATTATACCATCTCGTACGTTTTCGTTTCCTGTCAAAATCGCATTTAAGGTATTTAACTTTTATCGATAACGTTAAAACATGACATAAAGTGAAAAAAAAATAGCTTTTTGTTGTTCACAATTCTGTGACCTCACTTTTTTATTCGTTTTTTTTTTTTTTTTTTTTGTAAAGATACTTTTCAATCGTCGAAATGATAAATCTTGCCCTAACATTATCTTCCTGTGTGATGTTCGATTATTTTCTTTCAGATGTGAGACACCTTTGCCCTTTAGACTATGAAGAAAAGTCATAATCATTGCGAAAAAGAGCAAACATCAGATCATGTACAAGTCAAGAGCCCTTGCGCACCAGCGGTTTTTCTTACTTCCTTTTATGTTCACTATTATTTTGTGTCAATTTGACTTTGGGCAGCCTTGATATTACTTAAAAGTAATATATACTAAACGACAGATAGTCTCCTATAATGATACAAAATACTAAAGAAGGTATTCAGGCAGCGCCTCAATCACAAAAGTTAACCTAGAATTAATACACTTACCACAGACGTGCCATTTACGTATGTTATAACTATGACTGGATGGTATTTGCGATCTCCGAGTTCCACATTACTACTTCACAGCTATGTGTAAGCAGTAATGGCAATATGTCATTTAAGAGAATGAGCAATTCTATTTCCCTACAATTGTAGAATCTCCTTGCCTTAATTTGTCAAGTTTCAATCCATATCTCTTTTTCAACGAAGAAGGAAACGAAGAGCATGTCAACCTAGCCTAACAGAATATGTAAAGAAATGCTGTGTAAAAGGATGATGTTTCACCGACTGAATTCTAAGCTACCTGCAGTTATAGTATATATTTGTTTTCATTTATCACGTCTGAAGTTTTAAAAATAATAATTGCTTTATGGAAAGGCATCTTAAAGTTCCCACACCACTTATAGGTATGATAATCCTATCAAACTAATGCCGAGAGACCACTTGCTCCTTTCTAAGTCAAATCATCGCGCTATATAAACAACAGAAATATTCGTACCCAAAAAAGTTGTTAAATAGCAATAAGATAATTTTACTATACATTCATTCTGTTGTCGTTATCTTAAACTCTTTCTAAAATGCAATGATACAGGCATGCAGATTATCATCACTCCTCAAAACATTTTGTTTCCCACTCAGTTACCCAACCTTCAAAATATTTTCGTTTCCCATGAAGTAATAGAAGCAAGACCGATGGGAAGGATGATAGCTAATATATAGATCCGCGACACGACAATACCAACAAAGTGGTTGTGCGCCCTTCTCAGACTCAGATCAGCCTGGGAATCACCCGCATGGAGGTAGCTTAGACCCTTAGCTACCGTTTGAGTGCTTAGCGAAGAGTCTGATCAGACTGGGCGTATGCCCAGGCTGATCAGACTCTTCGCTGGGCGCACGATCACTTTGTTGGTTTTCTCGTGTCGCGGCTCATTTATTTATTTTTTAAATTACATATTTATTTCGGTGGCTGAGAATATGCCTTTATTCCATACAAAAAAAGAACTGGCAGTATCTGTTATTTGTACCTACCTACTAAGAAATTTGAAGTATGGGAATATCTGACAAAAATGTTCTGAAATATCGTTCAGGACAAGTTCCCTTTTGGTAAATAAAATGCTATAGATGGCAAATTTAAATTTTGATCTTACCAAACATATGCTACGTGTACGTGTCTACAGTACCTCAATACACAGTTCCGAGACACACCCAGAATGCCACTCAAAATCACGTGATAGCGTATACCTAGCCAATGCAACGACAACTTAGCACGTGACATAGTCTCACAAACAAATCGCACGTGGTCAATATTGTACATAAGTCCGTGATTTTACCTTACAGTTAATGGAGGGATGTATACCTGTTTAAAGAAAACAAACTGACACCAATTTCAATGAACGTACCCTGCTTTGCAAGAACAGAACGCACCGGAAATGCATGATGCGCCTACTTCCATGTGTAGGTCGTGAGGAGGCTGATTCTTCGCCATAGACCGCCAACATTTAGCAGACACTTGCATTTGTCGTTTGTTTTTCCGCCATCTTTGTGTAAAGCTTGAGAGACGTAGTAACAGTAACTAAGTAGGCGGAGTTTAGCGGCTATTCTTGGAACTGTGTATTTCTAGGTACCAAGTCATTTCCAAAATACATAAAATCGTTGTTTCAGTTTTAGTTATTTGCAGACGTAACTAATGATCTTCAGACAAACCTTGAAACCCATCAATAAAAATATAATTAAACCTAATTTCATCACTTGTCATTGCAACAGACAATATCAATATTTCAATTAACCCCGTTGAATCCTTGTCTTCTCATATCTGATTAACGATTCAACCGCAATAGAACAAACGTGATTTTCAACCCTTAATAAAATTTTGGAACATCAAGTGCCTTGTACTTTACTTTTCAGTCTCTTTTTGGGGAACTATCGGAATTATCACTGTTTTCAACAGAACAAGATATACGTTTGTACATATTGTAGTCGTCGATTAATTAGGCTGAAACTTTATCCCTGATGTCTAGTGGAGAAGATTATGAGCACGTGGTTCTGATTTCTTTCAGTTTATCTTAGCTAACAAAGCTGATATTACGGCATTAACTGATCATCTGATCGGGCTGAGAATAAGCAGTCTTTCCCTTGGTAGTTTATGCTACTGGCCGTTCCAAGGCGGCAATTCCGGTGTTGCTCTTAATTCTATGTAGCTTTGGGATTTATACCACGGGGTGCTTTATGTCTAAAGTCTTCTCTTGCGCTTTGTCCTCGTTTCTGTTTTTTTTAGAAT
Organism: Ctena decussata; assembly: GCA_963989385.1. Lineage (NCBI taxonomy): Eukaryota > Metazoa > Mollusca > Bivalvia > Lucinida > Lucinidae > Ctena > Ctena decussata. The sequence continues at coordinate 123,633,120 of OZ022498.1, forward strand.
TGTAATTACCTTGCTTGGGGAAGAGATAGCTGGTCTTTCTGCTACTCGTGCGCGTATGCGTTTGTCCCTTTTCTCTTCCTCTTATGTCGAGGGTTGGCTACAGTTTGTGAGTGTGGTCCTTTCTATTATTTTTTTTTCTCATTCCTTTTTTGTCATTGAAGTTTCTCTTATCTTCGTATTCTTTCGTTGTCTCAGTAGGGATGTACTTTGTTGTTGTGGTCTTGTCGAATGATCCCCGTATATCATCGTATTATCTGTTTCTTTGGGATCATTTTACACATTCTAAGTCAGTTTGAAAATAGAGTTACTACTACTGTTACAGTAGTAAACTAAATTAACACTGATGGTGTCCTTCCGTCAAGTGGCCCATAAGGCTGTATGGCCTGTCAAAGTTTTCTTACAATCTGTGAGGACATGGTATAGAATTTGCTGATGTTGAAAATACTTCTGGCATAGGAAACTTAGTTTGTTTATCTGTTCTGTCGTGCCTCTTCCGGCGCAGAGACCAGCATGTTCCTCGATGCTATCTGCAGCTTGGGTTTTAAGCCTGTTCAAGATAACTTCCAACACACGGCTCGGCTCACATATCGGGCTGATGACTCTGGTTAAGACAGCGCTATAATGAGCGACCAAGTCTATGGGGTATATGTCATTCTATGGGCTATAGGTCACCCAGATCTTGACCAGATCAAAATTATAAAACCAATCCCAATCTTCCCGCCAGCATGGACGATTTATGCTGGTAAAGTTGTGTGATATATAGACCGATGAGCGGTGCAAACTTCCCATCTACTGCTGCTTGAAATGTCCGGGTCCCTTAACTTCTCCAGATCAAACCAGATATATTCAGAGTCACTGATGAGGCTTTATTAGCCGAAACAACGTAGTCTGGCCCATCTTCCTTCTTCTGAATGTATTCTCTGCTCTTGAAGGAACTCTTTCAGATTTGATTTCAGTGTTGTTTTGGTTGGCTTCTCGCCTTCATCAGACGAACTCGAAAGAAGGTCATCACAAAGTTATGATCACTTCCCATGTCTGCGTCAGGAAAATTCTATGTCTCAGAGCTAATAACTGATCGGTATGACTTCCTCATTAAAACGCAAGCAATTTGGTTGTGTTTAACTTGGCTCTGCCAGGTCCATCTTCTGCATGGTTTGTGGGGTCTTACGCTATTTGTCAGTACTAGGTTATTGAAGGTCGCAAAACATTAGAGTTTGATACCACTCTCACTGAGTTCGGCACTGCAATATAGTGCAACAAGACCTGTCACAGGGACAGGATAGCTCGCCTGACAGCGCCTTGCCCATCATGTAAAAAACTTTAACGTAAAACTTTAACATTTTGCTAACGCCGACGCCAACGCCGCCGCTGACGCCGACGCCGGGGGTAGTGCAATAGCTCTTCCTGAACTTCGTTCAGGCGAGCTAAAAAAAGTCTGCTCATTCTGCCTGTGCAGCCTTTCAACATAGAATTCAAATGTCCTTGTACAAACAGAACGTCTTTCTTAGCAGGAAGATACTTTGCAAGTAACAAAAAAACGAACAAAGCAGACTCGGTTTGAGTGTGTGTTGCAACACTGCCCACGCCCTTCTAGCACTGGCTTCACAGCGAAACTCTGTTTTCAAACTGATTCAGAATGAGCCAAATGATTCCAAAGGATCAGAAAAAATATAAATGCACTGTGATGATTTACGGAGACTGTTTACGGCCTCCACACGGCACAATCCAGCTACAGTGTATCAAAAAATATCTGAAGAAAAGTCTACTGAAAGCAAACAAGAAAATAAATAAAGCACACATCAAAGAAATAAAGCAGCTTCGGTTTAATTAAGCCTCTTTATGTGTCGCTACTAATATTGCAGTTCTGGTTACGCGCTCTAGCAGGGCTTCAAAGCGGAATTTTGTTTTCAAACTGACTCGGAATGAGCCTGGTGTTCCAAAAGGATCAGAAAATATTCAATATGCACTCTGATGAGGTTGTCGCAACGTTAAGTAGTGTGAATCAGAATCAGAATCAGAATTGTTTACTGGTGATACGTCCAAAGACAATCATTCACCAGGACCTGTGAATCAGGGAAGCTAGTCCCTAGCCCTTATAAGAGAAGTAAACTTAGTAACTGAATCCTCTGCACACTCAGCAGCAGAAATAAGTGAGTCTTCCAGGGAATTCCAATCTCTAATAGTCTGGGGGAAGAAACTGGACTTGTAAATGTCAGTCCCAGCCAATGGGGTTTGAAATGTCAGGGAATGATGATTCCTGGTATGCCTATTTGGGGGAACAAGGTCATTTATGGGTATACTGGCTGCACCCCTCAGACCTTTGTAAAGCATTATAAGTCTACTATCTTTCCTTCTCTTTTTTAGGGATTCCCACTTAAGTTTCTCCAGAATGCCAGTCATACTCCCAGTTTCATATGTGTAATTTCCCGTTACAAATCTAGCTGCCCTTTTCTGCACCTTCTCAAGTTCATCTTGAAGAAGTATACTTTGAGGGTCCCAAACTGAACTGCCATACTCCAGGACTGGACGCACCAGTCCCTTGTATGCTGACTCCTTAACATCTTGTGGACATGCTGCCAAGTTACGTCTGAGGAAGCCGAGGGTCCTATTAGCCTTTGTGCAAATATTACTGACATGTGTGTTCCATTTCAAATCATTGGCAATGGTTATGCCGAAATACTTGATAGTTTCTACATTACTGAGGACCGTTCCCTCTAAGGTATAGGAAGCATTGATCTTCTTGATCCGTTTCCTTGTAATTTGCATTATATTGCATTTAACAGGTTGAAATCTCATGCCCCAACTCCTTGCCCAACAACCTAAATGATCTATATCCTCCTGAAGTTTCACAGTGTCTTCAATATCTCTGATTTCACGATAGCAAACACAGTCGTCAGCAAAAAGTCTTAATTCCGAGTCAATATTTTCTGTTATATCGTTAATGTATAACGAGAACAACAATGGTCCAAGCACAGTGCCCTGGGGGACACCTGACAAAACCGGGGCCCAATCCGACTTAACTCCATTTACCACCACACGCTGCTGCCTGTAACAGAGAAAAGAATCTATCCATTTCAGAGTCTTCCCACCAATACCATAGCCGTATAGCTTACATTTAAGTAATTCATGAGGGGGAGTGTCAAAAGCTTTCTCGAAGTCCAAGATAAAAGTGTCAACCTGACCGCCCTTATCCAAGATTTTAGCCCAGTCATTTATGACCGTGATCAATTGAGTTTCACAGCTATGTTTCTTACGGAAAGCATGTTGTCTGTCTGACAAAAGTTTATGTTCATCCAAATGTGCCATAATATTAGAGCAGACAATGTGTTCGAGTAACTTGCATGGTACACAAGTTAGAGAAACCGGTCGGTAATTGCAAGCCAAACACCTATCTCCTTTTTTGAAGAGTGGGCATATATTTGCAAGAGACCATTCCTTGCGGATTTCACCCGAGTCAATAGATTGTTGGAAGAGATGAGCGAACATTGGGCCTAATTCAGATGCTAGTTCTTTTAAGACTCTGGGATGCAATTCATCAGGTCCTAAAGCTTTCGATGGGTTCAAGCCCTTAAGAAGTTTCGTTACACCTTCTGCCGAAACATGAATGTCCTCCATGAAAGGAGCCGAGCGATTAGGAAGGGGGACTTGGGTGTGCTCACTTTTGTTAAACACATCCGAAAACTGACCGTTAAATTCATTAGCCTGTTCCAACTCTGACTCGGCAACACCACCACCATTTCTCTTCTTTAGGGGTGGGATACCTTGAGTATCTTTCTTTTGACTATTAATGTACCTGTAGAAGTCTCTGGGATTAGCCTTTATGTCACCAACCAAGTTATTGACATACAAATCATGTTGCTCTTTCACATCAGCTTTAATTTCCCTTCTCAAAGATTCAAATTTTGACCTAAGTTTGCTACTGCCAGTCTTTTTGGCCTTTGCATGTGTCTTATTTCTTCTACGAATCTTCCTTCTTATCTCAGGGGTTATCCAAGGAACAGAAGAGGTTGACCTACTGGTTTTTGAGGGGATACGCTTTTCAGCAGACTCCTGAATAAAGGAGGTTATCAAGTCAAAATTTTCCTGAACTGAGCGATTGTCCGAGTAACCATTGAAGTATCTATGTTTTGCGAAGTCTGACGCTTCTTTCCTCATTGATTCAAAATCTCCCTTTTGGTACAAAAACACTTTCCTCCGAGGTTTCTTTTTTGGGGGGACATAAATTTTCAATGTTCCTGATATCACATCATGATCACTAAGTTTGTCCGGGGAATGTAGTTCTTGAAACTGACCAGGAAGCGAAGTGAGAATTAAATCCAATGTGTTTTTCTCCCGAGTCGGGAAATTCACCAGTTGTTCTAAACCATGGTCATTCATGACGTCAATCAACATTTGTCCCTCTGACTGACTTAACACTGATCCTGACTTATTAAGTCGGTCTGGCCAAGCAATATCTTTGAAGTTGAAATCCCCTAGTACGTGAACTGAGGGGAGCTTATTTCCCTTTTGCTTTGTCCTAATATGATCTAGCTGGTTACGAAACAATTGAAATTCCTCACTTGAGCCACCAGGCTGACGATACCAACTTGCTACATATTGGGAAGTTTTGTTTGCCAAAATTTTAACCCAAACTGATTCTGAGTCGTTTTCTATTTCTGACAAGGGCATGTGCGGAATGTCCTTATGAATGAGAAGCATCACTCCACCACCATGAAGGTTTCTGTCCTTCCTGAATACATTATAGGGGAATGTTTCAGGGAACAATTCCGAAGTTGCATCTGAACTGTCAATTTTTGTTTCTTGAATAGCCACAACCTGAGGTTGGTGGACATCAAGGAAAGCTAATAAATCCAATTTCTTACCCCTAATACTGTTTATGTTCAAACTAACAAGTTTCAAACCGCCAAGAGTCTTGCCATTTAAATTTGACTCATTTGAACTGCTTGATGAAAGCCTAACATTCTTATATATTATTTGGACCCTTTTTGATACTAATCAGTCTTTGAATCGACTGTCCAATTAAGATTTAGAAATTACAGTATGCTTTTCTCTGGTTTCGTCACCAGATATTGCCAGGGTCACTGAAGAGCCTTTATTAGCCGAAACTACGTAGTCTGGCCCATGCTCCTTCTCCTGAATGTATTCTCTGCTCTTGAAGGAACACTTTCAGATTTTAATTTTACCTCACTGCAGCTGGTGTTGTGCCGTGTGGAGGCCGTAAAAAGTCTCCCCGTACATCATCCATAGTGCAGATTATATTTCATTTTCGTCCTTTGAGATCAGAGGATATATCCTGAGAAATCTGAAATTTTAGATGGGTCTATACTCATATTCTTAGCCATCGTTTTATATATTATTTGGACCCTTTTTGATACTAATCAGTCTTTGAATCGACTGTCCAATTAAGATTTAGAAATTACAGTATGCTCTTCTCTGGTTTCGTCACCAGATATTGCCAGGGTCACTGAAGAGGCTTTATTAGCCGAAACTACGTAGTCTGGCCCATGCTCCTTCTCCTGAATGTATTCTCTGCTCTTGAAGGAACACTTTCAGATTTTAATTTATCCTTTGACAGTGGATTAAATCGATTCTCAGTCACTAGATTCAACTGATCATCGAAAAAGGAGTCCCGAGAAGTTGAAAAATTCACATTTTGGACAAATCCATGTGCACCCAGAAGTCAATACATTTTCATAATCAGTGTCCGAAATAAAAGAGCATTCATTGTGAAGCCACAGTTCACAACCATCGCTTCCGGTGTTCCGTTGGACCTGGACGGATGCCTCTCAAAAAGACCTTAAAAGAGAAGGTTTTTTTCATACTTTTCCCTTGTGATCAAACCAACATCCTGTAGTTGTTGGTTTTTGTTATTTTGTGTATTTTGCTTTCATTTTCTGTAAAACTTTGTTGACACTTGTTCCCGCCATTCACTACATCCAGTGGGTGGGATAAAGTTCAGAATCCTTTGTTTAACAAAAATTAGGGCAGAGTATCGGACTAGCTCTTTGTAACTGTCAGTGCTCTGTTGCCTCGCAAGTTCAGAATCAGGATTGTTGCTGGTCTTTTTTTGAAATTAGTATCTAATACTTGGAAGGGGTAGAGTTTTTTCACACCGACTGTACTGCAGAGTGGAACTTGATGTTTAGTAATTGAGCTGCCACTTGTGAAGCACTGCCGTCCAGTTCGGTGTTTGATATTCTCATTTTGCAAACTCTCCTCTTGCCAAGTAGGATCAACCAACGGTAGGAAATGTCTAAATTGCATGTTAGAAGGCCCCCATTCATGTTTCCAGTGGTGGTAATTATTGGTTTTATTCTATGGAAATGGTCAATTCAAGGCTCAGACTCTCCGGACCCAAACTTGGAATGCAGGATTGGCAGCATTGTGTCTGCGGACAGATCTACGCAGTGTTTCACTATCATAAGGAAACTTGGAAATTGTAGAACTTCAGAGAGGTTAAGATGCTTTTCCTCATCCAAAGGCACTAACCTAGCTCTTTTGATTATCCTGGCTGGGGACATCGAAATAAACCCAGGTCCCAGGTCTAAGTGTGGTTTGTGCAAAAATATGTGCAAATTATCGGACAAAATGATTGAATGCACTGATTGCGAAAAACGCTTTCATGCAAAATGTTCAAATCTGGGAGATGATGAGCTGTTAGCGATTGAGACTGGCAGTAGTGATTGGTATTGCACAAGCTGCAAGGCGGATTGCGGCCTGTGCAGTCGTGCGGTTCTCAATGTGAAAGGGCAGTGATCAGCCAAAATGATGTCATGAAATATAAATAAATTACAAAAGTTTGCCATGATCGTTTTCATCAAAGTCCCCCTGAAACTGATAAAACTTTTCTGATTATCTTCATTTATACTTTTATTAGCTTTTGAACTCTTCAAGCGCCAAACAGCAGACGACAAAATTTACGTCTGCAAAAATTTCAAAATATGTTTCAGCCAAGCTATATCATATTGAAAATTCAAAAACTAGAGGACAAACAGTGTAGATCTAGATGAGGTGGATCATTATGTGCCACCTCATCAGGATCTGCACTGTTTGCAAATTCTGCCATTTTCATCACTGGCGCTTTAAGAGTTAAAATATTACCGCCACACAAGATCCGATTATCGAGGCTCATGATATTGCAATATTTCCAGAAAAGTGTTGTGCAGACGACACTCAAGGAAGCGACATCAAAACAGAGAAGTCATCCGTTTGTCATAATCCCTTCCTCAGATATGCAACGGGTTTTTAATCTGTCACAGCTACACTAATTTTCATTCGAAGATATTATTACTTCCACAGACACAGGGTTCCATGATCACACGAAGTCATAGTCTTCAGACTTTCTAATTTCGTCTGTGTTTGAAAGGCTACTAGAAGATCAATGGCATGTTAATAATTTTATTTATAGCGAAACTCAATTATTATTATCACGCCTGGTAAACTCTCAAAGGCACCTACGCTGATGGTACTTAACATCGGTTGTGCCTGTCATCTGGAAGTGCCTGTTCTGGTAAAAACTGCCAATACAAAGTAGGTATCTTTTATGAGACAGTGTTTGATAACTTAAAAGTTTATTTAAAATCAAACATTGCTATTCGTCTAGTTAAATACAAAGTTTTATCATATGTCGCAAATAATTCCATTAACTTGAAAGATATAAGTTTTCAAGTGGCTTCAGTCACAAAATGTTTACAAAACAGACTATTTTCGTTTTGCTGGTTTAAACAGTATCTTTTTGCAAGGAACTATATAAATATACAGAATAAGTAGTCGGGCTTTGGCCGGAAGCTCTAACTTGTAGAGACCACCTCCTCGTTCGTTGTTAGGTCGTAAATGCAACAATCCGTTCATCTCGACACAATGACATAAAAAAGTAAATTGGAAAATTCTCAGGAACTGACACAATTCAATCCCAGATCCCACCAAAGACACCATGTGGGAAAAAGACAACATAAAATCAGTCACCACTGAGGACATCATCAGCGGGAACCATGTGAACAGCCATTTCCCACTTCCTGATGTTGTTTCCCTGAACATCACAAACAATAAATCAATAACATGCATAGCAACAAACAACACATAAAACAAGCAAGTGACGGCCAGTGAAGCAAAGGAGCTCCGCCAAAAATAAGTTTTGACAGCCTCCAAATAACAACCGATGTTAAAGACATAATTCCTGTTTACTGGGTGTCATAATTCTATTATGCAACACTCCAGTGACACTGCTATTTCATCCAAGGAAATACTCCATCTCACATAAGTAACTAGAAAATGTGTTTGTAAAGCACTATGCCCCCCACTATATGCCTGACCCAAACAAGGTCAGTTAAAATATATACATATATATATATAGGTCTGCTATTTTTTTAAAGTTTTTATTCACGTATGTATTATCAAGGCTCCAGCAGCTATGGTTCTTGAGTAAAAGATCACCCCTACAATGTTTTGAACAATGGGCATAACTCTGTCAATAATAAAAGCAGCATAACCTAACCTCATCAGAATGATAAACACATCAAATTCTATAGGTACACCATAGATGAGGTTTCTATGTCAAATGGTTCAAAAATTGGAAAAATGTCGAAAAATGTCAAAGTTAACAAAGGGGAATAATTCAGCCAAATATTTACGAAATCAGCCCAAAAGTAAATCAGGTGATCTACACCTTAGCCCCTAGGAGTATGCCAAATATGTATATCCTAGCTCCAATGGTTCACCCAGGATTTTGGAAACACTTTCATTTAATTTTTCGACAAAAAGGGGCATAACTATGTAAATACAAGCTGACGGAAACGAAAAAATACGGTCTGATATTTTTTATGGTCTATTCACCTATAAATTATCAAGGCTCCAGCAGCTATGGTTCTTGAGAAATAGACCATCCCTACAATGTTTTGTACAAATAAGAAAAGGGGCATAACTCTGTCAATAATGTATACAACATAACATAACCATCATCAAATTGACCGACACATCAAATACTATGTGTATACTAAAAATCAGGTCTCTAGGTCAATCGGTTCAAAATGTGGAAAAATGCCAAAGTTAACAAATGGGTATAATTCAGTCTAATATTTACGAAATCAGCCTGAAAGTTAAACGGGTGATCTACACCTTAGCCCCTAGCTGCACGCCAAATATGAGTATCCTAGCTCCAATGGTTCTCCCAGAATTTTGGGAACAAACTTTCATTTAATTTTTCGAAAAAGGGACATAACTACGTAAGTAAAAGGCTGACAGAAAAGAAAAAATACTGGTCTGCTAATTTTATATGGTCTATTCACCTATGAATTATCAAGGCTCCAGCAGCTATATTTCTTGAGAATTAGACCAACCCTTCAATGTTTTGTACAAATAAGAAAAGGGACATGGCTCTTGTCAATAAAGCATACAACGTAACGTTACCATCATCAAAATGATCGACACATCAAATACTATCTGTATACAAAAATCAGGTCTCTAGGTCAAACGGTTCAAAAGTTGGAAAAATGCCAAAGTTATCAAAGGGGCATAATTCAGTCAAATATTTATGAAATCAGCCCAAACATTGATCAGGTGATCTACACCTTAGCCCCTAGCTGTATGCCAAATTATCCTAGCCCAAATGGTTCTCCAAGGATTTTGGAAACAAACTTCCTTTTAATTTTTTGAAAAAGGGGCATAACTCTGTAAGTAAAAGGCCGACAGAAAAGAAACAAAATACTGGTCTGCTAATTTTTAAGGTCTATTCACCTATGAATTTTCAAGGCTACAGCAGCTACTGTTCTTGAAATATAGACCATCCCTGCAATGTTTTGTACAAATAAGAAAAGAGGCATACCTCTGTCAATAATGAATACAACATAACATAGTCATCATTAAAATGATCTACACATCAAATACTATCTTTATACCAAAAATCAGGTCTCTAGGTCAAACGATTTAAAACTTGGAAAAATGCCAAAGTTATCAAAGGGGCATAATGCAGTCACATATTTACGAAATCAGCCCAAAAGTTAATCAGGTGATCTACACCTTAGCCTCTAGCTGTATACCAAATATGAGTACCCTAACTCCAGCGGCTCTCCCATTTTGGGAACAAACTTCCATTTAATTTTTTCAAAAAAGGGGCATAACTCTGTAAGTACAAGGCCGACGGACAAGAAAAACAATACAGGTCTGCTAATTTTAAATGGTCTACCCACCCATAAAATATCAAGGGCCTATAAGTCACGGTTCTTGAATAATATAACAGCCCTAAAATGTTACAGATGGACGGACGAGCGGTCAGGCCAAAACCAATATGCCCCCTCAACTTCTTCGAAGTTGGGGGCATAATGACATAACAGGGTCATAAAACCATTATAGCACTCTTTGGCTTACTTTACGTATCCCTTTAAGTACCGCCGGGCCGCGTAGCGCAGTCGGTAGGGCACCTGGCTTATAAGTCAGAGGTTCTGGGTTCGATACACGGTCCCGCCAAATACTTTCGAAACTGATTCAAAAGGGGCAGTTGTCAGTTATTAGCGATATGTGTACTTAGTACTGGTTAACCGATTAGGAGGTCTAAGCCTGCCCAGGAATAGTGTGACTAGGTTAACTGACCGGCCCGACATGACCATAGCTGTTTACCGTGGACGTAAAGCAACAAATCAATAAAATAGCCATCAGAGGAGATGGCAAATCCCCCGACCGAAGACCCCCATGGGCCTTGGTAAAAAGGGTGCATATCAAAACACATATTAGTAATATATTGTCGTTCTTTTATGCTTCTGATTGACATTAACTGTTAACAGATGCATGATTATCTAACACTCAGACTAAAACAGTATGCTTGACTGCTAAAAAGGGGTAATATCTCAAACAGCCACCATATACACAAATGTATAGCATACGATACATTCAACTTTCAAAATGTGTGAATAACTTCTAAAGTACAAGCCCTACAAACCTAATTTTGAGCTCTCTAGTAAGTGAATTTGGACAAAGTATCCAAATCTGGAAAAAAAAATTTGGGTGGGGGGGGGGGCGGGAATGTGGGAAACACTGATAAGATATCACAGCATGATAATCAATATTCTAAAAGGTACACAGTTATTCAAATTCTGGAGCTGGCCAGGCTTATACAGATATGGAGTAGAGACTCAAACAGCAGCTCAAACTACCAAAGGGAAATAACTCACAAAGTGTAAATGCAAGAGTGATCATTCATATATGAGACAAATTGTCATGACCTGTTCTGCATATCTGTGAAGTGTCATGAAAATATTTCAAAAGGTATTCAAGGTATGGAGCGGACACCTAAAATCATCAAAGGGAAATAACTCCAAAAGTAAGAAAGCAAGAGTTGCCATTCTTGTTCGCGACACATCATCATGACCTGTTCTACATATCTGTGAAATATCATGAAAATATTCCAAAGGTATTCAAGTTATAGAGCGGACACGAAATCACACCTAAAACCATCAAGGGGGAATAACTCAAAAAGTAAGAAAGCAGGAGTTGTCATTCTTGTTCGCAACACATCGTCATGACCTGTTCAACATATCTGTGAAGTATCATGAAAATATTCCAAAAGGTATTCAAGTTATAGAGCGGACACGAAATCATTCCTAAAATGATCAAGGGGAAATAACTAAAAAAGTAAGAAAGCAAGAGCTGTCATTCTTGTTCGCGACACACCGTCATGACCTGTTCTACATATCTGTGAAGTATCATGAAAATATTCCAAAGGGTATTCAAGTTACAGAGCGGACACGAATCTGCCAAAAAAAATCATCAAAGGGGAGCTAATTCAAAAAGTACAATAGCAAGAGTTACCATTCTTGTACGCGACACATCGTCATGACCTGTTCTACATAACTATTAAGTATCATGAAAATATTCCAAAGGGTAAGATATAGAGCGGACAAGAAAATGTTTATGGACGGATGGACGGACGGACGGACGGACAGACGCCAGGCTCATCGCTATATCCCCCGAACCTTTCGGTCGGGGGATAATAAAACAAGAGGACAATTGGTCCTGTAGCTCACCTGGGTCCATTCAGGCTCAGTAGTCTGGGGTAAGTTACTTTAAGGCCATCGGTCAATTGGTTTTGGTGAAAAAGATTTTTAAAGGTTTTAACCATATATGGGCATGGAGGACATGTTGGTCATGTGACCTGGACGTTTGAAAAAATTTCATTCCCTTAACCCCCTGGAGGCTCTATATGAAATTTGGTTTCAAAATTGGTCCAGAGGCTTTTGAGGAGATGGTTTGATATTGTCAAAATGACAGAGTTCTGGGTCAAAGAATGACCTTGACCTCTTGTACTCATGAATCTTCATGTACTCATAAAGATGACTGTAGATACCAATTTTTAGGCATAAATCTTCAAAACTTTCCATAAAATCTTATGTTCTAGCATTTTCCCACATTTGACCTTGCAGTAAAATAGTCAAGGTCAACCCAAGGTCATTATTTTGAACAATCTTGATAGTACTGGAATTCCCAATGCTACATACCAAGCTTCAAGGCCATCGGTCAATTGGTTCTGGAGAAGAAGATTTTTAAAGGTTTTTACCATATATGGTCCAGGCAGCCATGTTGGTCATGTGACCTGGACTGTTTGAACAAATTTTCATTCCCTCAATCCCTGGAGGCTCTATATGAAATTTCGTTACAATTGGCCCAGTTTTTTGGGGGGATTGTTTGATATTGTCAAAATATGAGAGTTCTGGGTCAAAGGTCAAAGAATGGCCTTGACCTCTTGTACTCAGAAATCTTCATGTACTCATTAAGATGACTGTATATACCAATTCTTAGGCATATCTCTTCAAAACTTGCCATGAAATCTTATGTTCTAGCATTTCCCCATATTTGACCTTGCCGTAAAAAAGATCAAGGTCAACCCATGGTCATAATTTGAACAATCTTGACAGTACTCAGGTACCCAAAGCTATATACCAAGTTTGAAGGCCATCGGTCAATTGGTTCTTGAGAAGAAGATTTTTAAAGGTTTTTACCATATATGGGCGTGGCAGCCATGTTGGTAATGTGACCTGGACCATATGAATAAGTTTTTGTTCCCTCAACTCCTGGAGGCTCTATATGAAATTTAGTTTCAATTGGCCCAGGGGCTTTTGAGAAGATTGTTTGGAATTGTCAAAATATGAGAGTTCTAGGTCAAACGTCAAAGAATGACCTTGACCTCTTGTACTCATAAATCTTCATGTACTCATTAAGATGACTGTACATACCAATTTTAGCCCAAAATCTTCAACAGTTCCCAAGTTATCTTATGTTCTAGCATTTTGCCATATAAAAGCACAAGGAAGCAAATTTGACCTTACCGTAAAAAAGGTCAAGGTCAACTCAAGGTCATAATTTGAACAATCTTGGTAGTACTCCCGTACCCAATGCTACATACCAAGCAAGTTTCCAGGCCATCGGCCTACTGGTTCTGGAGAAGAAGATTTTTTTTAGGTTTTTACCATATATGGGCATGGCGGCCATGTTGGTCATGTGACCAGGACCGTTTGAACACCTTTTTGTTCCTAAGGTCCCAGGAGGGTCTATATGAAATTTGGTTACAATCGGCCCAGTGGTTTCAGAGGAGAATTCGTTTGAAATTGTGGACGGACGGACGGACGGACGGACGACGGACGGACGGACGACGGACGACGGCGGACGACGGAGCCTGACCATACTATAAGCTCCCCCGGAGCCTCTGGCTCAGGTGAGCTAAAAAAACCCTTTAAGTACCACAAGCGGAGGTGCGTTCGACAGTTTACCATGTGTCATAATTCTAATAGTTATGATGGTTCACAAATCTATAAACCTTGATTAAAATAAATGAAAATAAAAAGATATAATAATAACTGTCCATACGAATGATTCAGCAAGCATGCTAAACATTTGCACGATGAACTTGACTTGTATTTGAATCAGTCACTCAGAGCAGTCAGTGAAAATCTCTTTCTCGTAGTTTCCGTATCAAATGTGCGAAAATATAGATGAAGATACCCAAGAAAGACCATCCTTACAAAGATTTGCCGTATTTCTTCGGTTATTAGACGGGAGTTTTCAAGATGGATTTAAGATAAATCTAGTTTTTTTTAATTGTTTTGGCAGGAAAAGCCACATCTAATATTTAGTAGAATTAGATAAATCACCTCAGCACGATCGAACTGCAGTACGAATAATAAGGGACAAAACTAAGTGATTTTTACTTGCTCCTGATGCAGCTTTAAACCAGACAGCAATGTCTGTTAAACACTATACCTCCTACAACATGCTTTCCAAAAATACTGTTCTTCATACTATCAATTTATGACACTATAAACAAAACTAATAAAACGGTATAAAATAGAATAGAATAAATAAATGACCCTTGTGTAAGACTTTGCGTGAACAACATCGGCCCTAATAATTTGACTGCCAACGTGCAGGAAAACCTAGAAGACCGGATAACCTATCTGAAAGTGCTCTCCGCTGAACTCATTTTATACCGCCGTAACAGTGTACTGACTGAGTAGGGTCATGCATAATATCAGCATATATAGCTTGTCTACCAGTGATAAGAGGATGAATTTATAACAACCATGCTGATTTCTTGCTTCACTCCCACCTTAATTCACACTATATTTTAAGCAGATCAGAAATAGCAGACGTTTCATTATAACATTCTTATATCCTGACATTATCCTAAATATTGACATGCTTTGCTCAGTTGTAGTTAGCCTTATTATCAAGTGATAGGTCAAAAATTGTTTGCGGGATTGAAAAAGGAAGGACCGTATCAGACTGATTGTTACTTTAGAGGGATTTCAGACCATGTACATATTGTTATGGTCATAAAATGTTGAGAAAACACCTATGTTCTTTTTCTTCTCTGCGTTAAATCACTGATCATAAGAAAGGCAGGCTGACACACCCCCGTCAATTAATGACATTATATTTTACAGGGGATTTGGCACAGTCAGTCGCCCATAAGTCTCAAGCCTGTCGATGTTAGCTGTGTTAGAGACTTGTAAAACAGCTGTGCTGAATAACAATTGTTTGTAAGACACATTTACAAGATTAATGATCGTATTTCTTCCACTAGTTATTTATGCTTCCTATTCTTTACAGATTTATTTCGTGTTGTCCAAATATAAATAAAAATCATATGTGAGTCATTTAAGAGCAACGAAAACGTTCATAAAAAAAGGTGTGTCAGATTACTTAGTTTTGGCTAATAAATTTAAAGAGTAACTACACTTCAGGAACTGACTGAATCAGATCCCAAACCCTTTCCCCAATATCAAAGTCTCATCAGTAACCTGGTAATAGCCTATGAAGTTTGAGACCATGACAACAATCAATCACAGCGCAACGCCTTAAAGAGAACAAAAGACGTTTTGCACCATTTTTCTAAATATGGAATAAGAGGGTCTGCGCTGTCCTCAAGTGACATAAACGTAATATAAAATTTATCGACGATATAGAACTTTCACCTACCTCTTTGTACTTTATTTTATACACTAATTTGTTTTTGATAGGAAGAACTAATGAAAGATAACAATGCTACCTTTCTAATTATGGGAGTTTAACTTCTACACCTGAAAGAAGATACACTTAAAATCGGTGCATAAGTTGGTACTAAAATATAGTCTCTGCGCCAAGATGCAAAACATTAAATTACGTCTTATCATCAATATATGCGTGCTTAAATGATATAAAATGCTTCAGATATGTTCGTAACATATGGAAGACTTCTTTGTCTAATGAGCTTTAACACATCATCTTTTAAAATGACGGCAACATTTCAAACTTGTTTGTATCGTTCCTTGGTTGATTTAACAGAGAGAAACAGGAACATCAGCGCACGCAACTTTATTGATAGTTTATGTTATCGTGAAATTTTCGCTTCTGTTATAAAACGTTTATGTGACAGTAAACATGAAATCAACAGGAAAAAATTATAAATTCATCCTGTTATCAACAACAGACTTGACAATATGCAGACAACTCATTGGTACACTACTAAAGTAAGATTTGTTGCATTGCTTAGCAGCAATTACCAAGTGTCTTCTAACTGATGAGAGAGTCAAGTATTTGTCTGAGTAATCAAAAAGTCTGGTTTCTCTGTTTCCAAATACTATGCAGACAAAGAGCAAGCGTTGCGAAACATCGATGATATACCAGCCAGTCCAGCCGCAAGATGCATGCATAATATTATCATCTGCGGCAATCAAAGTAAAAAGATGGACAATCCCACATCCCGCTCTCAAAACCAAGAGGTAAGAGGCATACACACTAAAACTGACAAAAGTTCACAAAAGAGAGGTAAGATAAACTGAATGATCATTGGTGGTCATTCAGTTACCCTATATGAAAGCAGCAGAACATGTATTTTTGCCTATTTTCTATTTCAATTAACTAACCAGACAGCTAGAGGCTACATGCCTTACATTTATGTTACTAAGGACGTATGTACAGGGGCGGATGACCACGTGGTTTTCACGTCAAAAGAAATACTTGCAATTCCAGTGCAACAATTGCTTCATGGTTAGGAGTTTTTTCCTTCAAGATAACTTCTTTGTCGCCAAATGCAGTCTTATAGAATAATGCGTAGAGAATGTGTGCTGGTAAGTACTTTTAACTGGTGTTCTTGTTTTAACTGAGAAGTAAAAGATATGCAATGATCAGGAATTAATACAATCAAATCCCACATCCCGCTCTCAAAACCAATAGGGAAAGAAGCACACACACACGGAAAAATTGACACAAGTTCACGAAAGACACACACGGTAAACCGAATGAGCAGCTCTTTCCCAAACAGGTGGTCATTCAGCTACCCTAATCAAAAACAGCATCAGCAGCTATTTTTGTCTATTTTATTTTTAACTTACAAAACAAAACAAAACAAAAGACAGATTGGGTAGCAAAACAGGTGTTCAAATCGCCAAAGAACATAGACAAGCGGACATAACACAATGTAACATCAAGGAATCACAACAGAAGTACCACCTTGGAACGGTCAGCAAAAGATTACTGGGGGCTTAAACATGTTTTACTGGATCCAAACCTCGCCCTTAGCTTCTGTAATGGTTCAATCAAACCACAACAATTGCAGTTCAACAATTGAGAGTTTACTTGTTTTCACGTTTAAACCTTCCCCAGTTTTGGAGCAACAACATCATTCACATGCCACAGCCTACTTTCGGTTTCGGATGTTTGGGGACGATTAAATACAACAAGACCTGTCACAGGGCCAGGATAGCTCGCCTGACAGCGCCTTTCCCATCACATAAAAAACGTTAACGTAAAACTTTAACATTTTGCTAACGCCGACGCCGCCGCCAACGCCAACGCTGACGCCGACGCCGGGGGTAGTGCAAAAGCTCTTCCTGGACTTCGTTCAGGCGAGCTAAAAACTATAAAACTCACGATAAAATTGTGATTATTGGGTAAAAGTATGCATGACTACACATTCACTGCGCTGCATTTTGAAAGAATGCATACAGAAACAATGAAATTGATAACTAAAACGTGAAGAATTACCGGGGTTTCTTGGTTCAGAATGACGTAATAAAATGACGCAAGAAAGCACGTGCTCATCCACCCTGTATGTACATCACTGAGACTTTTGAAAATAGGGTAGCTGTCAACAGTGTCCGCTCAAGCGTAAAGCATTTCAGTAACGCATCTAAATTGCAGATATATCAGACAATAATTCCTGTAAACATAGAAACATAGGAATGAATTACATTGCTTATGAAATGAGCTATGAAATATATGCTATTCAAGTGTCACGTTTATCATAAAGAGCCTTCTAATGCCAGCAAAACGCAAAGTACTTAAATCAAATAACATATATAATACATTCGGAAGGAAATTACGAAACGCAAAGCCATAAGCCCTCTCATCTCCAACGAGAAGATCACACTGCTAGAAAGAGTAATAAGGCACCAAAGAACCGTATATCAAACTTGGGTTTCAATCCATTTTACAAGAACTTAATCTCAAAACTGAAGATGACTGACAGTCATCCACGCCCCCGAGATGCGTTTACAAGTTCGTTGAGTTTTATTTGTAAACAAAATGTTGCAATTGAGAATAATATCGGTATATGAAGACAGCAGCGCTTAAGAAGCTAGCTAACTTAATGAATATGTGTCGAATACTATAAAAGTATAAGATATAAACATTACCTCTAGGAAAAGCAATATCATGATATAACCCAACACGAGTCTGATATAAGACAAATCTGTCAATCTTGTTTTAAGAAATTACAAAATCTATATCAAATTAATAAGAATTATAAGCCTTAGGTGAAAGATTAGGTGTAGAAAAGTATTCTGCAGACAGAACTGATATACCGTAATTTCCCTAATATTGAGGGACATTTATGCCAACAGTGTTTTCCTTCCTTCTTAATAGGGGCTCAGTGTTTTCCTACCTTCTTAATAGGGGCTAACTGTTAAACGAAAGAATTTGTTCTCAAAGAACAGTCTTTTTCTTTCAAGAGTAGTTCACATTTTAGAAGGGTTATGTCGTCCAGAGAAGCAACATACTAGAATAAAAAAATCGTCTCCCTTTGAAAAAGAAGGAAAAAAACATAACAGTGTACCATTTCCACTAAACAAATCATCCAAATATCTAAACTATTTAATTTTACTAAACAGGCAAATAGAAAGCACTGTGGTTGGACTGGCGAACAGTGCAAAGAGGGATCAGACTATTCACTCAAAAGTAGACATTTGATAAGAATTACTCCTACGCTTCTTTGTCTATATATTCAGTGTCATCTACGGTCAAGACAAATCTTCTGTGCTAAAAATTTATTATGGTTTTGCTGTTCTTTGTTTGCTTCATCAACCAGATAGCATCAATCTTCACCCATACGTTCAGATATTCAAATTCAAGCAAACCAATCGCCATCCAAAAAACAAGATTAAGACCAGAGATCACTTTATGAGCATTTATCCTTGTTTTGGTACTGTTAAAGGTAATCAGCGCTGTACATGTGATGTGATTTGAGAATAATTCCATAAAAAAACATGAAGTCACGACCAAGTCACCCCAGGCCAGCGACACCGCCTTATGAAACCAAACGCCATGTGAATTTAATCACAAATTTTAACATATACACATATGGACTGAAAGACAAAAACTTTATAATCAGCACTCGACATAATTCGTATTTAGGAAGTATAATTATTGGGTTTAAACAATATTTCTTTAACTATAAATTACATATATATACTGCAATGCAATGTAAGAGGTAGCAGGAGTATAATAATTTGAAATCAAAGAATAAAACATAATTTGAAATCAAAGAATAAAACAGAAGATAGAGGCCAACTACTGAGATTCTGAAACAACATCAAAAGCCTGAAGCTAGCCATACCCAATAATTACTTCCTTAGAAAATGCCAACGGTCTTAATCTCATAAAGCTACTTAAAGTCCATTCCAATACTATAATCACTTCCTTGGGAATAAGATCATGATTCTGCAAATATATTGTTTCAGCTTTTCTTTAATGTTATATGAGAGTAATAAATATTGAAAAGAAATAGCAAACAACAGAAGGTCTTTCATATAAGAAGTTAAGAACCTTGGGTCTGTCTTTCAATTATCATCAATATAAATACATGTCGACTGCACCAACTTTCAAATACATATCCTATAGTGAGATACATTGATTAATATATATCTTCACAACTCCATTTTTGGTGTAAGACATTTCACCCAATTTTACAGTCATTAGTAGTATTTGAGGGCATATGCTATATGCAAACTGTGCGATCTGGTAAGAGTATAGATTTGCGTCACACAGACACAGTACGTCTGCAGAATCAATAAGTGCATTCACAAGGCGGTCAAACAGTAAACGTAGTTAAAAAGCCAAACTAAGGCTAGAGTACCGGCAGTCATACCATTATAATTCTTAGTCTAAATGTGTTTCTTTCTCCTCATAATAGTCCAGATTTAGTGTGAAAGACGCCCGTTTCTGTATCTAATTTCTTCAGTGTCGCTACACCCCAAAAGCTTTAAAATAAAGAAATGATGGGTAGGTCTCGGCAGGCAATGAGCATCCCTCACCAAGCTAGACTTCAACAATCATAATTATGTACTAATTTCCAATGCAGTGGGAAGATATGATACCATTTTATACATTACTCGTCTGAATAAACTTGGAAACTCCTACTTCAAAAGACTCCTGCGATTGGCAAGGTGTACTGACCTTGCTTGCCAAAAGCTAACAGAAGCAATCACAGCATATGCAATTCAGTACAGAATGCACTTGTAAAAAAGTTTTGTGAAGGAAGATACTGCACCGCAAAAACACACACCTAAGGTATCTCATGAATAAAGAAATAGCAAAATACTAAGACCTGTCGGTACACTTCCGTCACTTTTCGACTTTTATCTGCTAAGTCCGCCGGCTTTTTATTGTAAGCAGCGAGGACTCAAAAGCGGAATAGCAGTCTGGGCTGAGAAATTGCATAACGGGCTATGAACTCTTTATTTCCCTGGCAGACAAAAACTCATTTCATGCACTTTTGATTCAAAGGTACCCTATAATAAATTTCATGGAGATAAACATGCCCAATCATTTAAGTCACTGACTTATTTTAGCAGTAATAGTTACTACAGTGTTTTGGAGAAACGTGCAATTTACCAAGTATGGAATTCTAGGAGCTTTGTAAGTCCGCTTGTAGGTACATGTATTAATGCTTTGTGAAAGTCATGGCTGGCTACAAGGCATATGGTCCCTCTTTTCTACTGAGGGAAACACTGTTTATGGCATTCTTGTATATTCCCAACACGACGAGACTGTAATTTACAATATCTGTTTTGTGTCACAGGCACAAACAGATGCAGTTCTGCGATTAAAAATTACTTATATCCGCAAGTTATTGATTCTCCTCATTTCAAGACACTGTTCCATTACACTGGAAAAAAAATTACAGAAATCTGTTTCAATAGATGTACCAATCATTTGTAACCGAACTGCACTGACAAGATATGTCATGCTAAACTGTTCTGCCTATTGCTGAGGTCACCTGCTCATAAAGGTATCAATTAAAACAATCTCTCAATTTGAAATGTCTTTTCACTCCCACGTAACCTTTATATTTTTGTGCATCTATTCTCATCAATATCATGAATAGAATAAAATTCACCTGAAATAGCCCATATCATATTTATTTTCCTATAAGACTGAAATTTCTCCTTCCAAAATTGCCCAAAGTCGGTAAATCAGTCTTAGGTAATTCAGCTATGAGATGAGGTTTTCTCTTCTAAACAATGAGTGGAGTCGGGAAATTTCGGACAGCGGGTAAATTCGGATGGTGACATTGTTTCCTTAATATGTCAGTTGTTTTGGACTTTAAACAAAATTAACTGGGCAAACAGTGGAAATCCTGATGAGACGGCTCATTATGAACCTCATTATGAAATTAGGTATGTTTTTTTAGAGAGAAAACTCCCGTCTCATAACAGAATAAACATGGCAATTGCATGATGTGATAATCTTTATTTTTTTCTTTCTATCACATTAAACAAAGATCAGACGCACCAAGGTTGACATATACTTGCCAATTACGAACATGATTTCTAACACATGATTAGACAAAGTCAGTGTTCTGTATAGTTTGAAGAAATCTATTTCGTCTGAGAGAAATTTATAAAACAGTTTCACAGAAAATTACTGCATATAAATGCATCATGAAACGTAAACAAGACTGATTAACTTCTTTCTTTCGACTTATCTTAACTATTTTGCCATAGAAACTTTGACAATGTTCTGTTTCTAAAAAGGAAAATGCATTTTTACATGTAACCCGGGTCCTCACTGTTTTGTAAAGAATATCTCAGTACCAACAGTCTAAGAGTTGATGTAAAATCTCAAATCATACAAAATACAGAAATTAATATCTGCCCGTTTCCTATTCTAACCTAACAAGCACATATTTACACTGTAAGGCTTTCATGTATAATAGATGTGAATTTTGTTCAAGAAGATTTACATCGATGTGCCTATAACGGCAAAATATATAGTCAAGACAAAACAAAGGTGGACAACAGACTACACAGCCTAGTCATTTAATAACAACATGAGTAGTATTCAACAAAACTGGTACACGAATCAGTAATAAGTCATCTTGTCAAACAATTTTCAAGACTGTAATGATTATCATCTAGAGTTGCGTACAGCCTTATCGTGTTTTGATGCCACACGGGTAAAAAGATAACATATGACTTTTCCATTGACAAGACGATCCATGTGAAAAATACAACATGATAAACCAAAGACTACCAAAGAAACCAGCAACAGATATGGGCTAACCATAACAGAATTACAGGATTTCACACAAAGAATATATCAGCTGTGGAAACCACATTCCGAGTACTCCCTTATAAAATAGATTTCCACAGAAGGCGGAGTCTCACCTGTCGGACCACTGTCAGAAAACATGGCTAAACCAGAAGACTTGACAAAAGATTGTGTTGCTGATGCCAATAACGTCGACAACGACACTGTAAAAAAATATCTGCATCTCGCTACTGTTTGTTGCATGCAAGACACAATAAAAGTTCAATATAAGTATATACAAAGCTGTCAGACATATATGATATGAATTATTCATGCAAATATATCTTTGGATGCTACAAATAATCAAATCTATTTTACTATCCCACGAATCATCTGTTTTGTGTATCTTAACTATCTTGGCAGTGCTACACTAAAGGACCTGAACCAAGAGACAAGTACCTTTTAAACTAAACTAAATAAAGACACATTCATATAATAATAAGCATATCTGAAATCTGATAATGATAACACAGCAAAGGCACAATCTTCAGTTTCTTTCTCTGATATATTATGTAATCTATATCTAATTAGGTGGTTTGTCTTTACCCTGCAGAATTTCAAAGACTTTTTCGTCCATCTGGATCTACGCTGTTTGCAATTTGAACTATTTTCTTTTCTGCGCTTTAAGGGTTAACCAAAAACAAACAAGAATGTCAATATGGCTCGGACAAATAGATCTGTCAATTTGTGTGTTTACGTCAATCATATTTTTGTCATGATTCAATCTCAGACCAATGATATACTGCATAATTATTGCGTGCCATGTTTCACCAAGACAGGATATTTGTCTAGCAAACATGAGCAATCTATATACCCATATATCACCATCTTGGCTACACAAATAAAGAAAACGCACTAAGAACATTACCAAAAATAATTATAATCCTTATGAAAGTGTACAGATGTGAGATGAAAGACATAAGTATACACATGCAATCATGTTTCTTTAAGTGAAAGTGATTAATGTAACAAAATCATAAATTGTTGATACATTGACAAAATATCCAAAAGCATCATAAAAAGACACCAACTCCTTTACAGAATGTCAGTGGTAAGCTTATCATAACTGGTACTAAAACCTAAGTAACAGTATTGATAGTGCATTTTAAATCTTATTGAAAGAATTTTTGCATAAATCCAGCTTCCTGGGGCCAGCTGTTCAAAACTAATGACACTGTCAGTTAACAACATGTTAAATGTATTGTATGCAAAAACACTGCCATTTTTCCAAAAAAAATGTGAGCTTATGTAATGCAAAACTCCTCTCATTATTTCTGCAAAAAATATTAGCACATTTGATTTTATGTGTTATAGAACACATAACAAATCACCGACTAACAACTTTGTTAAGTTAACTATGCTTTGAACAACCGGGCCCTGGCTAAAGATATAAATAGTCTAGAAGACAATTTTGAGATATCAAATTTTCTGTTCTTGTGTGCTTAAGCAACAACCTATGATTTATTTACTAATGAGAAAAAGTATATCCCTTTATCTGAAGCTCACATACAATACATGGCAAAAGTACCTATATATGTATATGATATTGGTACAACAAATAAACAATTTCTGTTTAAAATTACAACAGCTGCAACATATCCCATTCAACACCTTGCAAGAATATGCCTGTCTCAAATCACTTCATAATTTCACTGTTAGTATCATTGTTTCTTTGGCTTCTGTTTTAATGACCAATAACACAAACATGAAAATGCTCAGAAACTGATAAGATTCCCCACAACACCAACTGAGACAGGAATAGGAACTTCGTAAGAAGGGCAAAAGCTTTGATGAAAATCTAAACATATTTCATTTTTTAGAACAGGAGGCCTCAACAGTTAAAGTCAGGTTGGCAGGTTTCAATTCCACTGAATCAGAAATAACTTCAGTAGAACATCAACCATTTACATTGATCAAATTGTGCTAACATAATAAAAGAACAGTAAGCACAATATTTCATGTGTATGAAATATGATATTATGCCCAGAGGAGAAAACTCTCTCCTTTATTCGAAGATCCCATTTAGAAGAGGTTACGATATCCAGGGAAGCAAACAAGAAGTTATGGAAGATGTTTCCTTTAACCCTTTAATGCCTAGCACCCCAAAAATGGGATATAGGCAAACAGTTCAGACCTAGATCAGATGCCCCAAACATGGCATCTGATCAGGGTCTACACTTTTTGCTTATGAAAAATGGGTACTTTTCCTCTAAATAAAACAAAAAATAAAAAATAAACAAACCCTGACATCCCTAAATTGACAAATGGACTTGTCCAATATATACAGATAGAAGAGTCCACTAGGCATTAATGGGTTAATAACAAAGGCAGAGAATCCATGCACCTTAACATCAAGGCCTAGAACCTAGAAATCAGGGGCCGTATTTATAAAACGACTTAAGTCATTGCTATGCTGTTGCTAAGGCTAAATTTCTATGAAGGGGATTCTCTACACCTATGAAATTTGCTCTGGAGGAACAGTCTTTTTCAGACTGTTCCTCCTGAGCAAATTTCATAGTTGTAGGAAATCTCCTTCATAGAAATTCAGCCTTAGCAACAGCATAGCAACAACTTAAGTCATTTCATAAATACGGCCCCAGACCTCGCAGACGGGCAAGTGACAATGTGGTAAATAAGGTGTCGAATCTACAAGAATCAATACACAAGAGAGCGTCTCTTAAGCATAATTTGAATCTGAACATACAATAAATGGACATCAAAGAGGGCATATTTCAATTTCTCTTGTCACAGACGGCTGTATGAGATGGCATTATCTAAGAATGGTTCAGTCTAATTAAGACCCTTATCCTTTTGGAACATATGTCTGGAGTTAAGAATCCAGATAAGAAATCTTTGACAATTGATCGGTGTTGCATGAACAAAGACATTAAGCCATGTGCATAAAATAAGTACTTGAACAAGGCTGCCCATTTACACAAAGTGGTAAGTGTCTTTACTTCTCACTTCAGATTCCCCCAAAAAACACATACTGTACATGCAAACTGGAAAACTTTTGATCAGACTGCACCAATGCACAGATTGATCATGGTCTTCCCTATCTGCACATGCCATAAGGTCCCTTTGCCAGTGATATCAGTCAATTCAACAGCTAGACCAAATTAAATTCATTGAAATCCACAGCTGGATAATCACATCAACAGAGCAATTGGATGCCTATATCAGAATCAACCTTCCACAATATAAATGGAAAATGTATAGTGCCAAACTGCCAGAAATGATGTAATCTCTGAAAACATCTCTGGTAGCCTGTGTTGTCATGGCATCTGATATATGGTTTTGCTTCCTATTACCACAGCATTTTCTAAATATTGCATTTACCTTAAATACAGAATATGTGAATGACTAAAATATGAGTAAATTCCTGAAACACAGGTTCTAGCTGCAAAAGTGATCAGTATGTTACATGAAAAAGACATCCTTTCTATTTTTGGGTTCTGAGAAAAAGTGTGTAAAATAGATAAAAATAGATGTTGATGCTGTTTTTGATTAGGGTATCTGAATGAACACCTGTTTGGAAAAGAGCTGCTCATCGGTTTAACGTGCGTATCTTTCGTGAACTTGTCTCAGTTTTTTCAGTGTGCGTGTGTGTGCTTCTTTCCCTATTGGTTTTGACAGCGGGATGTGGGATTTGATTATATTATCTCCTGATCATTGCCTATCTTTTTATTTCGCATGGGTTTAACGCAAATTTGCCATCAAACCTGTGTGACACACACCTCATGAAATCTCAAGCTTCTGAACTAGTTCTTTGTTACATAATAAGAAATGGATTTTTTCATTACACAAAAAGATATTTGAAGTCACTCAGCCAGAACATGGATTTCAGGAATTTGCTCATGTTTTAGTAGTAATTAACATACTCCATATTTTAAGATAAGTCCCTATCTAGAAAACCCTTGTTTATTATAAATTCCATTTGCTTTTGAAAATACAACTTTCATATAATAAATGGAAGTGCTGATAATCCTTTATGTCAATGCATAACAAAGAATCAAACAGCTAATGCTGCAGTATATTTTATGTGCCTCATAGAAGCTGCTTATAAAATTGCTCATAATTATGTTTAAAAAGCAAATGATTATAGCAAATGTGTACACCCTCCATGATTTTCTGCTATTTTTATAAAAGAGACAAATTTGTGACTTAATGTATGCTTTCCTGAACTACAAGTACACCCCAATAGAGATCAACACATAGAGGAACAAATTTGCTCCTATACAAGTTGATCCCAATAAGAAGAAAGGCAACACTGAAAATGACAGCGTTGCTTCCCCTTACAGTGTACTCATTTATCTTAAATACCTGACATGGTTGTACAAAAGATCATGGTAATCTTGCATGAAATATGCATTTTGTAATCCACATCAAACTATTAGTGTTTTTCAGGCATGAGAAGATACCAATGCTAAGATCATTTTATATGGGATGCATAATCAGCTTATCGTGATGGATAAAATTTCTAGTAGAAAACTGCGGTCCATAATACTTCCTTTTCCATCTTTCCTGATCCATTAATAATAAATATCTTACAAATTTAAAATCCATTTCAATTAAGCCTTGGGTAAAGATATTGTCATGTTCAACAACAGCTAGGTCATGTCACTTATGCTCCCACTATTGATAACTGTCAAATAAAAGGGGAAACAGTGGAGATACAGATCAGATGCCATAGATCATGACATCTGATCAAAGCCTACACAGTTTACATTAAATATAGGAATTAATCAAGACATCCCATAACTGTGGGCTAGGCAGTGAAGGGAGACAACATTTCACATATCCTCTTCTTACTTCTATTGAAGAGTTACTTAGTATGGGAGCAATGCCCAGAAGAAAAGTACCTGATGACGTGTCAACAAAAAAGACTGAGATTGGCCTCTACAATTGCACAGTTTGGCAAGGTCTCCCCATCTGCTTTATAGATATGAAGATCTGAAGACAGCTAAATGATTTCTCAAGTCCATATATCTGAACAGGCTGATGCAAGTCTAGACATATGACGTATCCTACAACATCTTGTCACATAATCTGGATTTCGTTGTTTTATTCAGTATATTTGCTTGATATATAAAGACATGAAAAAGGACCTAATGCATTTGCAAACAGAAAACACTCATGTTAGCTGTTCAGCCGGTCTGTCTGTGCAAATAAATCAATTTTTAATGGTCAACTTTTAGATCCCCACTATGAACATGCAGACTTTCCTATTTGGACTATCAATTAGGTACCGTTTCATGTGAAGCCAACAATTCATATTCTTTTGAAAGCCAAACTGATATAGCAAACTGCTTCTTTCTACTCATAGCTCAAATTAAATGACTTAAAATAACTAACTATAGGAAGGACTGATCATCATTTGATCTGCACTATATTTCTAGGCACATTTTGGTGTATACCGCAGCATAGTTGAGTTTCAGCAATCCTACTTAGCCTCAACTTAACCCAGTCACAAAATGTGTTTGTACAGAGAAATAAGAAAAATCATTCCACAGTTTTCGTAAGACAATATCCCCATATCTCCAGCTCCATCTCATATCATGACTATGCATGGAATTTGATAGCATACATCCAACCGCGACAGCAAGATGCATCCAACCTTGTATAGGAGAGGATACCTATAAGTTCTTAGAACTTGTTTTCTGATCCTAACATTATATGTATGTGTGAATATGATTTGTACAAAAGATGAAATTAAATATTGTTTAAACCAACCTTGTATCATTTCCTGAAGACATAGTCATATCACATTCTGACTGGCAACAGTTTCATAAAATAACATCTGATAGGATAAAAATGTATGTCACCATTTATAGATTGGATGATAGAGAAATGGTGGTCAATGTGTCCAAAAACTTGTTGGAACGATTTGGACATAAGATAAGGTTTTCCCACATCAAACAAACCCCATAAATCTGGATCAATCTGAAAAGATGTATCTAGAGCTTTGGGTTGTTTTGAGGGGAATCTACCCCATTATACAGAAGAATTAAACATGACAGATTTAGATATATGGGGTCATTCTGTAGGGGGGAACTTTCCATATTATAGCTGAAACAATATGGCAGGGTAAATACAGTACACAAGATAATAAAAATGACGGAAGTTCGCTATCATCTTGCTAAACACATCCAGACCCTGTTACAGTGTAATAGGCTAGAATCCCCACACTTTTTGCGCAATAGTCATGATGTCATGACAGAAGTGAGTCATTTTAAGGTCCGTTAAGCTTATGCTCATATATTGTATTCTCTGAAAGGACGTTTCTCCTGTTGAATGATCAGTGAGCTAAATAGGG
Source organism: Ctena decussata (assembly GCA_963989385.1). Lineage (NCBI taxonomy): Eukaryota > Metazoa > Mollusca > Bivalvia > Lucinida > Lucinidae > Ctena > Ctena decussata. Next base: position 123,661,768 of record OZ022498.1, read on the forward strand.
ACTGATGTGTCCCTTTAAGTCCGAGAGTTTCAGATGCGCTCCGTCATTCTACAAATACTTTTCGTTACCTTGTATTCTCTGAAAGGACAATTGTCCCGTTGATTGATCATTGAGCTAGTAGGGACTGATGTGTCCTATTGCCTCGGAGTGTCTCGGATGAGCTCAGTCAATCTACAAGTGAATTACCGTATCTCAACAATATAACCACCTATCGGGTGTCTCGGTGAACGTCCAAATGACTGCCCTCTTATATTGAACAAAGAAGCAGACCGCTTCCTCTTCGTGAAATTGAGTTGTTCTGGTCCTGGAGCCGGTTTCTTGGGAGCCGGATGCGGGCTCCCTAGACCCGGCACAACCGGCTCCAGAGCCGGTTTGCTAAAATGGCTCTCACAGCCACTTCTGGGAGCCGCCGGCTTTCGGAGCCGGAAACGGCTCTGGGAGCCGGCTTGAGAGCCGTTTTTCACGACTATATAAGGTGTGATTTTAACCAGTCAAATCATAACTTGGATTCGCACTTGATGAGTCCATTTTAGACAGGATTCCCCTGAAGAGTCCGCATAATGGACAAAACCTAGGTCGGGTACACGCGTTCCTTCACAATACAACGCCGGAGACATGGGAAAGCAGTTCAGTCCTGGCTATACAGTCATTTTTCTACCTAAATACAGTACACAATCTCCTGAAACACAGACTGATCTGATATAAAGCTCCTACCTTTATCCAGCTTGGGTGGTGGCCTATACTTCACTCCAGTCTGACTCCAGTACACAGGAATTGATCCTCTTACTTGAACAAATGATACCCGATGATGTCCAAATTCAATCATCTGCAAGTATTGACATGTGCGTTAAGTAAACATGCTACCCTGTCAGCACAACAGCACAAACTTGTCAGAGTTTTCATTTGTCACCTTTTTAAATTCCTCAGGATTAATAGACTATTCATGGGAATGACTGATCAGACTACACAAATGTCCGGCTGGTCTGAGACTTGGCTAGGTGCACATACCCTCAATTGGGGTGTGTAACCTTTTATTAGAACTGTCTCTTTCAGGTTGTTCTACTGAAGCTTGAGCAGGGACTTATGCATACCCGTAGCGAGGGCCGTTAGTGCCTAATGTAACAAAATGATACGAACATAACACAAAACTTTAATGCAGACGTCATAGGATGTACAAAATGCTGAACTGACCACATATCCCTGAACATACTCTTATGCAAGCAGTATAATAAAAAGCCACAACAGATTATGATTTTATGGAGAAAAATATGTAATTATCTTTTCTAATAACAGCTCTTTGCTAAGGCATTTTCACTGAACTGCGGTATCATATGTTTTATGAAGAAATAAAACATATTTATTTGGTTATAAGGCATGGGTTCCTCCTCTAGAAAACCCCAAATATCTAAATCAGTCTTGAGTAGTTCTGCTAAAAAAACAGGGTTTTCCTATCGATCTAAAAAATCTAAATGTCTCATAATCTAGACCTTTGGGGTGTTTTTGAAGGGAAAATCCTCTCTTATAACCAAATAGATACAGTATCTTGGAATTAACACAAAAACCCAGTCAAAGCAGCAAATTCTATGAATTTATAGATCCATCAGGCCCCGAGGTTATAAAACTTTTTTCATGCTCAACTCAGCTGAGCATGAAATTTTACCTGCTAATGAATAGCAAATTACTAATAAGTACAGATGTTTTCTGGCTCAGTTTAGCTGAGTATGAAATTTCTCTGCTTAAGAATATGAAAATGCCAACATTATTTGGCATTTTCATATTCATCACCAGAGAAAATTTCATGCTTAGCTGAGTTGAGCATGAAAAAAGTTTTATAACCTTGAGGCCTGGTAGCTTTCACAAATGCAACTCCAGAATCAAGAATGATGGTTCACCTGTGGATGCTTTCAAAGCACTTGCCTGTATCTAAAAGAGTACTGATATTTTGTCAACAATTTTCTATGCCCAAAAAGTCATTGTCAGCCACAAATTAGAAAACCAGTCAGGTAGCTAAATAGGTCTTAGAAAGTGGTATACAGTCAACCCTCTTTACAACGGCACTCATTACAACAGCAAAATTCTTTATAACATCATTTTGATTTGCATTGAATGGCAAAATTGTTCTAAATATGCATTCTTTACGACAGCAAATTCAGTTTAACGTCAAAATTTTTGGGAACAAATGCTGTTGTTGTAAAAAGGGTCCACTGTATATTTCTATCATCATTAGAGACACATGTACTCTGATGAGACATCTCATCACAAAAGGAACTTGTGAGTTTAAGCATTGCCCCATTGTTGGTAATTCTGAATGGGATATTGCCAAAGCAAGCCTGAACCTCCTATCACATTTGTTTGATTAAAAGTTTCCTAACAAGGCCTATCGGAATCTGAATTTAATAATGACTTAGTATATAAATTACGCAAAATCGTAGGGAAAACAGAATTTCCTGATCAATTTAAGAAAATTATCATACTATTTAAACGCATTGGCTATAACATAGATGGCCCACCGGGGTTCAACTGGTGGTCTTCTTTTGCTCCAGTGGTGTTGCTGACGCCCCAGGGATCTCCAGGTGTCTCAACACGCTTTGGCTGTCGAGTCCTCATCCTTGCTTCATCATGGTCTTTTCTTGATCTTAATTGTTGACTGTGATGACTCTCTGAAGAGTTAGGGGACCTCCATACGAACCGAACTACCAACTAATTGTGTGCACCGTGGCTGAGGGTGAGAGTGAAGGTTTGGGCCCAGTAAAACCGGTTTAAACCCCCCAGTAGTTATTACTGACCGTCCCAAGGCGGTACTTTCGTCCCAAGGCGGTACTTTCGTTGCGGTTGCATTTGTTTTATGTTCGGTGCTGTTTAATTTATTGTGTTCTCAATTTAACTCTTCTATAATAAAAATAGAAAATAGGTAAAAATAATTGTTAAATGTTTTTCGTATAATTTGCTTAGTCTGTTGTAACCATTCTGTTGGTCTAAATTATTTAGTTGAATAAAGATAGCTGAGTTGCCACCTATTTGGGAAAGAGCTGCTGACTCGGCTTATCACTTGTAATTTATTGTTTGTTGGGATGTCTTTGTCAATCTTTCCCTTTGATGTTGGGGATAGGGTTTGGGATCTGATTCAGTCATTTCCTGAAGTGTAGTTACTCTTAAAAATTTTATCCTCCACAACAACAAAAAAATTGAATCCGTCTTAAAAGAATGATTTTGCTGTTGAGTTGTTTGAAAGGGGAAAGCCCATCTTATACAGAATTATGTAAGACTGATTAGATATTTGGGGTCATTCTGGAGAAGGAAAAACGTGTCTTAACCCTTAATGTGCCAAAAAGCAGACGACAAAATTTACGTCTGCAGAATTTCTAAAAATGTTTCGTCTAAGTGATATCATATTGAGAATTCGAACACTAGAGGGCAAACAGTGTAGATTCAGATGAGGCGGCTCATTATGAGCCACCTCATCTGGATCTACACTGTTCGCCAATTCAACAATTTTAATTTTTGGCGCTTTAAGGGTTCATAATCATTTCATTATCAATCAATTCAAATTCAATCTCAACAATATCTGCCCTTGCAGATCCAAATTGAGAAAACAATGGTGGCATGAACTTTCAGTATGTAAAACTGAACTTTCAATATAGGGATCAAACATGGTTTTTTATGCATTAACGTTTGCCAGGTCCCGAGGGAGATGTTGGAAACCGAGGCCGAAGGCCGATGTTTTCAACATCTCCTGAGGGACCTGGCAAATGTTAATGCATGGGAAAGAAATGTTTGATCACTGTTATTGCATAAATTCAACGAATTATTCGCTAAAATTTGAGAAAAAAAGTTGGTACTATATTTTGTCACCGTTTGACAGCCAACGTGCTGGTACATCTTTTTACTAATATTTGTCTTCCAGGCCCAAGAGCAGTCAGCTATTCAAAATGGCCGCCATCATCCTATTCAACCTCAATATTTGGGAAATTGTCCAAGATGGTCGTTGTAGTTGATGCAAAATAGATTGCAAATTAATCAACAAAAAACAGATACCTTGAGCAATAATTTCCATGCAGAACAAGCCTGATCCATTCATATACCATCCTGCAGTTCTTGATTGCTGAAGCTTGAGATGCATGTTTTCTTTAACACTTATTTACTCTCCTTTTGGCATCGTAAGAATGTTAACAACATCGCTTTAAACCTGAGTCACGACGATGACATCAGATTACAAAAGCATGATGACGTCATACAGGGGCATACTTAGGTAGCGCACCGCCAATTTTTGTAATTCGACCAAAACCGGAGAGACAAAGTTGCATGGCGGATTTTTTTAGTGGCCCGGCACAGGCATAATGAAAGTTCTGCCATCGTGCATCAACAGCGTGTGCCAAACCCTTGTTGAAACACGGCTTTTCGCCGGTTGATGCACGGCTGTTAATACCTCTCGGCACTGCTTTTTATGCAATAATATATAAAACTGAAGTTTCCTTAAACAAACAGTTTTTGTCAGCTGTTTTATAACTTCATGGAAAAATCAGAGAGAACTTTTGACTTACCTGTTCTGTTTCCACATAATTAGCACATGCCCCTGTCTCATCCAGACCCCTTCTTTTTGACCTAGTGCCTACAGTAGACAAATATAAATGGTTCATTGCATACCTCCAAGATTCACTGTATCATGCAAAATACATTTCTCTGTGAACCATTTACCCTTGCATTTGTTTTCTACTATGAACTGTTTACACAACAAATACAGATAGGGATCAAATATGTGTCCAGCAAATGCTGGAGCATTTACATAGAAATTTAGAAGAAATAAAAGTTTCTATCTTTACATGATGATTTTGCAATTTTACCTCCTTTTTAACTGTATTTCAGTGATATAAGGACAACGGGTGAGTGATAATGAAAGGCTATGTGCAATGGAACCCTTTTTAGGATTGAATAGATTCCCACCTCTAGCAGAGCTCAAACCCAGGACTGCTAGATCAGCAGGCCAGCACTTAGCCTACTGAGCTACTGGGCCTCCTCTATCTTTACATTTATTCCTTTAGTAATGTTTCTATAGCTGAATTTTAAAAGTATCTTGTGTGAAACAAATTCCCAAAAAGAGGTTAAAAATTCTATAGAAAATCTATGGCTCATTTCATTTAGATACAACTCATTCAAACTTGTATACAGTAACATTTTGAAACTCTAAAATCTAAGCTAGTCTTTCGTATTTCTCTTATACGATAGGTTTTCCCCTTCAAAACAACCCAAAAATTCTAAATCTGTGTTATTAGAGGAATCAAGATTTTTGGGGTTGGGCAAACCCAGTTTTATAAGCAAAGAATTTGTGTATATTTTCTCAAACATACCTGCTCTATATCGACTGCGGCGGGAAACCAGTATCATGTTATAGGACAAAGGATCTTTTGTCATTCTGTGGGTGGGGTAAACTGGACTACTGCCAGATGAGCTTGTTGAGAAGTCCAGTTCACATTTTTGTATGTCAATACTCCCTTGAATAATAGGCTGTATCCATATAGAGGCCAGCTCAGCCTGTGAAACAATGTATTATATCATAAAAATTCTAAATATTGGGACAGATAGGTTTGAGCAAACAATGCAGAACCTGAGCAGTCTGTTCATGAGCATGATCAAGGCCACACTGTTTATCATTCCATCAGCAAGTTTTCAACATATAACTACAGGGTGTCTCAAAAAAAACGTGGACCTTTTTTTTATAATTGCTGTAACTCCTTTATTGTTCAAGGAAACTTTTCAAAACTTTCTATGGTAGTAGCAGTTTGATACTCCTTTGAATTAATGGTATTTGCTACTAGGATGCGCTGCTTAGAGGAAGTGACATCATAATGTTTCAAGCCTAAATTAATGACTTCATTTCCAGTTTTTCTGCACTACTGAAACTGCATATTGGCCACTAGCAAAATAAACTAGATTTAAGAGTGTTCCAAGGCTTACATATTACAGAAAGAGGATTTTAATCTATCTCAGAGAACAGATATTCTGAATATTCAAAGGACTTGCTAATGAACTGGTCGGTTCATAGTGAACATCGGGTACTTTGAAGGCCAACATGCAGCTATCTTAAATTCATTTTAAAAATGCACAAAACTGTCATAGTAGATCTACGGAAGTCGTTCAGTAATAAGGAAAATTAGTAGGAAACTTCAGGGAACAAAAATGCTATTTAGTAATGGATGGGAATTTCCTTGTCTGAAATATAACCCTAATTGGCTTGAGTATTAGGACACCTAAAACCATTAATTTTCCATTTGTCCCAAATTCAAAATTAATGGTGATTAGGTGTCCAAACCATCAATTTTCCATTTGTCCAAAATGGAAAATTAATGGTATTAGGTGGATGGATATTTCAGCACAGTAAATTGAAAAATTGAGCTGTCATACACTGCCTACTTGGAGTCAATCTGTTTCCTCATGTGAAAGGTGACCACTCACTTCACTGGGCCAATCCCTCTAGAGGCTCTAGTGTACTCTTTAATTCATCTTAACCCTTTTTTGACCAGTGAACTTGTCCATTCTTATCATTCAGATAATCCCATTACTAGTTTTAGGGGTTTCTGGTGAATATTTTCACTTTTATTGTACTTTGCATAGAAATTCCTGTAAGCAAACAATGTAGACCCTGATCAGACGCCGCGTTTTGCGGCGTCTGAACTGGGTCTGCACTGTTTGCATAATGTCCCCAAAATGGGTATCCGGTCTAAAAAGGGTTAATACATGCTGTGAAGCAGATTTTTCTGCTTCATTGCATTAGCTGTTGTTACCTTTTTCATACAAAATTCACAGACTGTGTGACATCATTAATGCAAATTTCATCCAATTTAATTTCCCTTCAGAGTAATATAGGCTTAATTAATGTAAATCTTAACAAATATGTAAATTCTAGAACTCATTAACTTCCCATTTCTATTTTTAAAGTTGTCTTACCTTCAATGTCAACAATGTGACCTAGTAACTGTTTTTCAGAAAATATGCTTCAATGTGAAAAGTATTTATTTTACTTGAAACAATCACTAGAATTTGGTATCTGCCTTAGTACACAAAAGTTTTCTCAGATCTGTTTAACTATAGAACTCTACAAATTGGGGCAGACAGGTCTGAGCAAACAGTGCAGACTAGGATTAGACAGCTCTTTAAAGAACAGTCTGATCAGGGTCTACACTATTTCCAATTTCATCTCCATCATTTTGACACATAACTGCACTGTTATACCAAGTTGTTCCATTTTTAAGACAATTACCTTATTTCTAGGAGTCCATTTTTTTAGAATTTTTATGGGTAATTTTTTATTAAACTGAGATGAGTTTTTCTGTTGTTAGAACTCAGAGCACTGTTCTACTACCTGTTGTTCAATCAGTTCTTTCAGCATATGTTTATTCCAGAAGAATCTTTTATCTGCTCTCTTCCAGACAGGCTGATCATGGTCATATGACTTGGAGTACTGGTGTTGTATAGAGCTGGTCAGGTCGTAGGATGTACTGTAGTAGAAGGCATCTGACTCATTGTACATTTTGATAAGTTCCTATAAAATAAAAATTTATAATATGATGTCACTATTGTTCAGTGGATAATGTTGTGTCATAAAAATCATATGACCACACGTGTAATAACATTTTGATGCTTACATGTATCATCACTGATAATGACCATGTCAACAATGCATTTTCTTATTGATATAATTTTCATTTTGAAGGCAATAAAATCCCACTTTAAGGGGTCATATGATAAACTGAATCTTACACATGTGTTCTTTTCATATGAAATTTATGAAACTTGCATAAGGTTTGTTTCATAAATTTCATTTGAAATAAACGCTTATGTAAAATCCTTTATATAGAGTACAGTCTTATTATAACACTCTATGTTGGGTGTAATAATATTATCATGTCTTGGTGCCCACTCAGATGAAACTGCATATAGAAAAAATATATGACAAATGAGCATGGTTTACATTCTTTTGATAATCCTGTATTTTTTATGGATTCCAAACATTTGCATAATAAAGGGATGACTGCACTACAGTTCCCAAGATCAGTATTTCTTAAGAAGATGTACCCATAACAACTCAGGAATGCCTGTGCAAGCAGTGAACACCCAGATCAGACTGCTCCTCAGGTACAGTCTGCCCAGGTTTTGTACTGTTTGCTGTGCTGCTGACAGTTTTATATAAGACCCGTGACACCAAAAAACCAACAAAGTGGTTGTGCTCCCAGCGCAGACTCAGATCAGCCTGGCTGTCTGCCCAGTCTGATCAGACTCTTTGCTAGGTGCTCAAAGGGTAGCTTAGGGTCTAAACTACATCCATGTGGACAGCAAAGACTCTGATCAGACTGGGCGGATGCCCAGGCTGATCTGAGTCTGTGCTTGGGCAGAACCACCTAGTTGGTTTTCTCATGTCGCGGCTCAATTAACACATCTCATACAGCAAACATACATCCAAATACACCATACAGGTGCATGGTTATACTGCCACGTATTTTTATAAAGTGAAACAACTGTGATTCTCTGCTTGCTTCCCTGGGTGACACAACTCTTCTAAAATGAAGTGTTCTCTTCAAGAAAAACTGTCTGCTCCTAATGGAGCAAATTCTTTCAGAAGCTGATCCCCACTGACAAGGGAGGCAAAAATGACAAATTACTTCCCTTGAAAGCCTACCCATTCACCTTTAAGATTTAACTTCAGCAGTATGTGCATTACAAGGGAAAATATCAAGATATCAATAATGATTTCTGTATGCTTGGATTACTTTTCTTGAACAGTGCAGTATCAATAGCTATAACTGCTATAATTATCCGAAATATCAGAATACTGTGTCATGTATGGATATACTACCATGTATTAGATGGAGAAAGCTTTCGTGACTTCCTATTTGCTTCCTTGGACAAAAAAAGCCCTTCCAAATTAGAGTAACCTCTGAAAGAAAAGAATTAACTCATATGGGAGCAAATTCTTTCTGACAAGGAAGGCAAAAATGAAACTGAAACTAGCACATCTGTATCCCATGACAGTTTACCAATTAACCTTAACAAATGACCAGAAGTATACTGAAGACTAAAAAAATGGTCCTGGTTGTTCAAAGCATTGTTAGCTTAATTAGGTCGTTAGCCAAAGATTCAGTAAGTCCATTAGTATACATAAAATCAAGAGTGCTAATATTTTTTGCTAAAAATATGTGATGTGTACAAAAACAATCTGAGCCAGATCTACATTATTTGCTGAAGCACTTCTGTTGCAATACTTAGGTTCAATATGGTAGATCATTTGACAACTGAAAGTGACAGTGACTAACCATGTAATTCTCTTTATTCAAAGTCTTCCAAAGGGAAGTAATATACAACATTTAAATAACTGTACTATTTTAAAAATATTTCAGCATAAGGCCTTCCTCAGTTAAACAAAATGCACTTGGAAAGTACATCTTGCATGACACCATTACATAACTTTCAAAATAGAGTAGTGCCATCAAGCAAACTGTAGTTTTCAAGAGTAATTTGTTTATCTGCAGAAACAGTTTAAGAGAATAAACTTACTAAAATTATCAATTGATTTCATTTTTAAAACCTACCTCAAGAATTCTTCTTTCAAACTTTTCTTTGTCTTTAACATCTTTCTGTTAAAACAAAATTTTCCAAAATTAATAAAAGTCATCAGTATGATAACAGGAGTTGTCAGAAGACAACTGTGCATACTGCATACAAACTAAAGTTTCATGGAAAGCTGAAGCATGCTGTAGAAAATGAAAGGTTAAATAGAGGATCTTACATGAGTGCTCATGTATTACTGAATTTATTAAACGAGTTGGGAAAAAGATAAGATGTGAGGCTCTGCCGAGCATCTTATCTTTTACTCCAACAAGTTTAATAAATTCAATAATACATGCGCACGAATGCAAGATTCTATTTATCATATGACACTAAAATCGCATTTTTATTAGCAAATTTTGCACTAAAACGTCACAATTTCGCCATTAGAAAACGCGACGTTCTTATGGACGTCAACGCATAATGTTACAACGTAATTTGTATATTTAATCCACTAGTTTATTATCGTTTTTAATGCATGGCTTTATTACACTCTCAGATGCAACGTCATATGATAAATTTTGTTATAGCAGTATAGAAAAGGGAAGAACACTGACTGTAAAATACATGACCAATCATCTTGTCAAACCTCAATGCACAGTGTTTTTGCGGTGTATGCAAACGTCAGCATATGCTCCTTGGAACCTTTAGCGGTATGGTGTGTTAAGCTATGTTATTGAACTGCACTAGTAACATTGTCAGGAACAATCTTATCTTTATATATGTCTCTTTTTTCTCTGAATACATAAGTCCAAATTAACTAAATATTAAGCCCAGATGAGCAGGCAAGAACTTCTTTAAATGAAACAAACCTTCTTTGGTTTAACATTTTCGGCAGCAGATTTGAGAGTATTCCAGGTTTTCTGGAGTGACTTCCCCTGCCCATCAGCAGCCTGGGTAATTCTGTCAGTTTTTCTGATCCCAAAATGATGCTTTCGACATAACTGAAAAAATAACATATGGTGAAGTCCCTGAAAATGGATGATTTTGCAGTTTAAAATAAATTTCAACAGTATTTCAGTCATATCAGGATGACGTGAGGGTGACTATGAAAGTCTCTGTAATGAAGCAACATTTAGGATTCATAGTTTGGAAATTTAGAATCTCACCTCTGCAAAACTCTAATCATGACCCAAAACTCAATCTGTGACCTAAAACTCAAACTGTGACCCAAAACTCAAACTGTACCCAAAACTCAAACCATGACCCAAGACTCAAACCATAACCCAAGATCAGAAGCACTAACTGCTCAGCCACGTGGACATTTCATGAGAGCCCTTAATACTAGGATGGAAATGAATAAGCAGTAACATACAGCACATGAAACAATATGCACAAACTACGCAATGGAAATAATCTAAACCCATAGAGCCCCAGGATCCAGGGGGTGGGCTCTGGGGCTTGAGCCCCACCACCAAGGCCTGGTTAGATTAAAATATACATTGTGACATCTCATTAGACTCGCCTCGGAGAGGTAATTCTAATGAGATATAACAACATATATTTCAAGGCAAAAAAGACAGCAAAAGTTCTCATCAAATTGATCCCAAAAATAATGTCATATATTTTCAAGCCCCATTCTCACCAGCCCCCTCCCCAGCATATCGGCACCTCCTCATCCCATGAGTTATCCAGAGCCCCACCAGTATGTGGTGGTCTGGATCCGGGCCTGCCATATACGGCTGCTCCAAAAGGAGCACTGTAATTTGAGTTGTCAGTGTCTACCATACAGTACTTACATCAAGTTCTAGTTCCGCTGGTTCAGTGTCAGACAGTGACAACACTGTAATCTTGTCTACTTTGTACACGTCATGTTTGCCAGCAATTTTCCCTACCAATGTTCGCTGTCTGATCAACAACAGTTTCCACTCAGCTTCTGTTAAAGTGAATGAATATTATACATGTTAATTTTAAACCATTAATGTATTACATTTTCCCTATTATTTGTGCATGCTGGGGGTAACTGGGTTATGGGTGCATCCTATTATGGTCAATTTCAGCCTAATTGTATTTGCTTCACACAGCTAGTTCTGATACAAGTTTTTCCCTGTCACTATAAACTGAAACCATGGTATATATTACATACTTTTTGTATGCAGTGATGGGCTGTTTTAATACAGTGAGTCTATCTTTTCTGAGGACAAATATTGTAAGTATCTATCATGGGTGTGAGGTGTGGATAGAAAAATCTGTCATGAGGGTCACTGTTCGGCATCACTCAGCAAGCCTCGTGATGCCGAACAGTGATCCAGAGTGACAGATTTTTCTATCCACACCTCACACCCATGATAGATACTTTTTCTTGCACACCACGTTTTGTTTTAACTTCAGAACTTGTTAAAATGCGTAATTCTAGTGCTTGAGAGGTTTCAATTTTGAAAGAAGGCGCCGCTTTCAACGACCGCCATTCAGCTCAATATGTCTAGCTTGCTAGATCCTTACATCAACGACTGGCATGCATAAACTGATGTCATTTTGCCGTCTTCATGATGTCATCATCTAAAACGCCAACGTCACTTGATGACGCAGATACGTGACCTCCAATACAACCAATGCATTGAATGCTCATGATTTTCATTCGGTCCAGGGTAAGAACACCAGGGTAAGATAAGATTTTGTATCCCAGGTGCAAAGAATGGCATTTTCTATCCGGTGTGCAAGAAATAACATTATTGTTTTGTTACAAAAAGCCAAACTGTTTCACTTCAAGTTACCACTTAAGGTGAATGGGTATACAGTAGAACTTCAATGGTTCGAACAGGCCTGGGACCATAAAAAATAGTTCTAGCCAAGGGTAGTTCTAGCCATCAAGAGTTAGTTTCTGCATAAAGTGACCTCTAGGGACCAAGGAAAGAATTCTAGCCAAGCACAAGCCATCAGGGTTCGAGCCATTGAAGTTCTCCTGTACTTTCAGGCAAAGCAACTCTGCAATATTCATTTTGCACCTCTTCTAAACGAGGGTTGTCTACTGAAGGAAAGAATTTGCTCCTCTGGTCTAGTGCAATTTTTTCCATTAAGAGTAGATCCTATTTTGGAAGGGTTTTGTCATCCAGGGAAGCATACAGGAAACTTGTCAGGAAAGTTGTTCTCATTCATAAAATTGGTAGATATACATGGAAGTGTTCCCATTATTCATATACCCATATGCCTTAAGATTAAAGTCTTGTTGTTGTTTTTTTTGTTGTTGTTTGTTTGCTTTAGTCATGTGCTTCAAGGGCTGTACTACATAAGCCTGGCATCTGTGATTGCAGACTGATCTGTCTTTCCTCCACTGGTGTAGACTACTCTGAGTCTTATTTTCTTTATGCAAGTAGAGTAGACTACATTTTGTATGTTATCTAACCCTGCAGACTGGCTTACTGAAAAGTGTTGTTTGCAGCTTAGTGTACTGGGATCCTGCGGCTGGCTACATGTTCTCAGGAGCCAAGTATTGACAGTTCAAGGTGTCCTTTTAGGGATGATTTGAATGCAAAATTGCAAATAAGTTGGATAAGTATTTACCTACTGTTAAGCATATCAACTGATAAACTGTAACTACCGGCTGTATAAGGTGTAATAACTGATATGAATAGCAAAAATTTTGAAAAAATCCATCAAAAGGTGCAATCTGCTAATGATCAGCGTAAGAATAATATTTTGCTGAACACAATCACATTTCACTTGAATATATGTCTGTTACCCAGCCTGATCTAAAAATGGGTTCTAAGTAATGGAAGAACAAGAACTTCAGTGTTATTAGCACTGAAGTTCTTGTTCTTCCATTACTACTTTATAGCTATAGTTTAAAGTGGGAAGACATAACAATGAAATACACTTAGCCACATGATGTGGATTCTCCTATAGCCAGTCTGTAGGGAGTGGCTACTAACACTTCACAGCATCTTCACTGTCTGCATTCTGTCTCATGGGGTAGCTCCTGTCACGCTCCCCACTTTGTGAGCATAGACAATGTGTTAAGAGGGGCACTTGATGTCTTGTGCCTATCCTTCCTCCGCTGACAATAACCAACTCTATTATTTGGCATCACATAAAAAGGGACCTTAACCTAAGTGGTACATCAGCCAGTTTGTGTGCCCAAACTGAGTAGTCTTTTATCATGTTTGGTTGTCTGAAGATGCCATTTGAAGGGAAAGACTCTGATTAGACTGCTGGAATGTGCAGGCTGTTCTGAGTCTTTATTAATTGTACATGTATTAATGTATCTCTCTCCAAATACTGTAAAGTTAGAATAATTATAAATGAAATGTTTGAGGTTAAATATTAGCCTAAAAACTAATAAAAAATAAATAAAAAAAAATATGTTAAGTCTGGATAGTATGTGCAAACTAATCTGTGTCTAAGCTATTTGCCTATGCTATTAATCATCTTATCTTCTTTTGCGGCTCTTATCGAGAACTGCATTATCCCCTGTATTTGAGTAACAATGCACAAAATCGTTCTAAGCAGTAATCTGTTACAAAACGAAGAATCCTCTGAATTTTGATAAATCAATTTTTCTTGATCATTTGCCGTCAAATGTTTTTCAGTATATCATATATCTCCGTCAATGATGGATATTCTTATTGTTACGGCTATTGATTGGCTCCTAGGAAGCAAACTAAATAATAAATACAAAACAAGTTTTCTTCCTCAATTTTTATCGTACCATAATAACTGTTTGGAAACGGGACAACATAGCCAATGCCTGAGTAATTTCTGTAAAAAGATCTTTAAATCTTGAATTTCTGGACAAATCAACTTGTCCTAAAAGGAGACTTTCAGATACAAAATGTTAACATAAATGTCAAACAGTGCAGACCGAGATCAGACAACTCGAAGAGCAGCCTGATCCCAGTCCAGTCAACACTGTTTGCATAGGATGTCTGTTTTAAGGTTTAGGGTTTTAATGGTAAATGCATTTTTCCTGGAGACTGTCTGAACAACAGCCAAGTGTCTAATGTGGTCTTCATTTAAAACTGGAGAATTTTCAGCCTCTTAGGTATACTGGTGTTCAACTTCTTCACAAGCCACATATCTGATCTAGGGTTGGGTTAATAGCTTTGATGCATTGCGATATATCATATTTCTCTGATAATACTGAATCATGATATTTTGGTAAATATCGATACTTCATAATACTCGAATGCTGTACTTGGACATACAAAGAGGCTTAATCTCTTTTATGGAACTTCTGAACTGCTGAGTAGATTTTCTGCAGCTAACTTGTAAAGAGTTCTTTGTTTCCAGTGATGAACACCTTAACATTGATAATTTGATATTTTAAATAAAAACATAGCAATAGTGTTTCTGCCTTCAACTGATATGTTAAAAACCAACGGAGGCAAAGTATTGTGATATCGTATTATACCGGAAACCTGCTATGCAATTTTTTAATGACACCCTGCTCTAATCTGTGTCTAACAGTATGAACAAAATGTCAGGTTCAGCTGATTACCAAAATTTCACACCAGACATTTACATTTTGAGGCAGTCAAATGATATGAACAAAGACAGTTGTCTGCTAATATATGGTTATTACTGTTAGTGTCTTTCTCCTTTGAGATATTTTAAAAATAAAACAAGAGGATTTTTTTTCAGTAAACATGATAACTTTGTAAGCCTTTAACTAAAACTATCAGCTATCATCTCAGACTCTCCAATAATTACTATATCCTTGCCCACTTATTAAGAACAACAACAATTACTTCTGACCTCTAGTGGCTACTGAAACTCAGCATTTTTTTTGCTATCAAAGATATTTTTGCTATTATTCTGACATAATTATGCATATACTGCATTTATCCTTAACCCATCAATGCCTAGTGTCCCATAAATGGTACATAGGCAAACAATGCAGACCCAGATCAGATGCCACAAAAGAGAGCATCTTATCAGGTTCATAAGGCATGTATCCTTAAAATGAAACAAGAGCTTCGCAAGCGGCGCATAATACACCCGTTTCAGTGTCATGAACTAGTTACAGAATGAACAAGTTTGTTTATAGAAGGATGGACAGGCAGACAAATAGGGGAAACAACTCTGTAATTAATGACTGCAATGTCATTAAAACATCTAACACATCAAATACTATTAGTATACCAAAATCAGCTTTCAGGGTGAAGCAGCTCAGAAGTTGAGAAATGCCAAAGTCAAACAAGGAAGATAATTCATAAACTAAGTAAACTAGAGTACCATTCTTGGTCATAATATATTCCCTTGACAAAACACATATCACTATAAAGGTTTGTTAAAATATTTCCAATGGATAACGAATTAGAGAGTAAAACCGAAACTGATGCAAGGGCAAAATTCATGAAGTAACTAGAAATGTTTTTCAGAGAAAAACTGATGTCCCCCCACCAGCCCATTTCCCATTACCTCTAATGAATAAGAAGCCTGTACAAATAAAATATTTATGCAAGTTTGGAGAAAATCCTACATGGAAAACTATGTCCTTGACAAATGGGTGAAGGTCACCAACTTCTAAACATGTTCTAAACCTGTCACAATGACTGGTTTAAGATATAACTCATTTTTAAGAGAGAGAAAAAAAAAAGGATTTGTAGTTAGCTTTCGACCTTGAAATTAGGGTCCAAGTCATCAAAACAAAGTAAACTCTTGAGATTGTCCCAAAGGTATATCTATAAAAGCAAAGTGGACACCAAGCCAAAGGCTAGTGAGATATTAGTGAAATTTGCACTTATCTAAGTCCTCTTGTGACCTTGAAAATGAGATCAAGGTCACCAAACTCTGATCAGCTCTTAAGCTAGTTCAAGTGATGTATCTATGCAAGTTTGGTGAAATTCCATCCGCTGGTTCAGGAGATATTGTAGGAACAAGAAATTGTAATCTAAGTCTTCCAGTGACCTTGAAAATAAGGTCAAGGTCACCAAACACTGATCAGCTCTTAAGCTTGTCCCTATGATGTATCTGTGCAAGTTTGGTGAAATTCCATCCACTGGTTCAGGAGATATCGTGCATACAAGAAATTGTCATCTAAGTCCTCCAGTGACCTTGAAAATAAGGTCAAGGTCACCAAAATCTAATCAGCTCTTAAACTTGTCCCAATGATGTATCCATGCAAGTTTGGTGAAATTCCATCCACTGATTCAGGAGATATCATGCATACAAGAAATTGTAATGTAAGTCCTCCAATGACCTTGAAAATGAGGTCAAGGTCACCAAAATCTAATCAGCTCTTAAACTTGTCCCTATGATGTATCCATGCAAGTTTGATAACATTCCATCCATTGGTTCAGGAGATATCGTGCATACAAGAAATTGTCATCTAAGTCCTCCAGTGACCTTGAAAATGAGGTCAAGGTCACCAAAATCTAATCAGCCCGTAATCTTGTCCCAATGATATATACATGCAAGTCTGGTGAAATTCCACCCATTGGTTCAAGAGATATCGTACATACAAGAATCTGTTACGCCGACGCCGACGCACCGGGATCCGCACTGAAAACAATATGTCCCCCCTCACCTTTGGTGGGGGGACATAAATATGCCAGAGTTGTGGTTCATGCTCATGACAAATTGCCCCATTACTATACACATTCCTACAAAGTTTCATAAAAATATTTCAAAGGATTAGGGAGCTATGGAGTGAATGAGGGGAATGGGGCTAGCCTAAAAAAACTAATCAAAGGGAGGTTCCTCCAAATAAAGTAAGGGGCAACAACCATTCTTATATGTGACACACCATCATGTGATCATGCACATTGCAATAAAGTTTCATCAAGATATTCCAAAATGGTTACTAAGTTATTGAATGCACAAGATTAGTATACACAAAAATAGCCTAAACAAGAGGGCCAAAAGGCCCTGAATCGCTCACCTGAGCAAAACGGTTAAAGGTCAAACTAGGGTCACCATTTGAACAAACCTGATAGTTTGCAACCATTTCCAAATGGGTCTGAAGAAGAAGATTTTTGAATATTTTTCTATGTATTGCTATAGTTCAAACCCTGGACACCTGGGGTCAGGCCATTTTGGACCCTGGGACCATCATTTGAATAATCTTGGTAAAGGACCACTAGGCAATGCTACATACTAAATTTCAAGCATCTGAGCCAAGTGGTTCTGAAGAAGAAGATTTTTGAATATTTTTCTATGTCTTTCTATGGTTCAAACCCAGGACCCTCTGGGGCAGGGCCATTTTTGACCCTGGCACCATCATTTGAACAACTTGGTAAAGGACCACTCGGCAATGCATCATACCAGATTTCAAGCATCTGCACTAAGGGGTTCTAGAGAAGAAGATTTTTAAGTATATTTTAATTTTGAACCCAAGACTCCCCGCCCCAGGGCCAATTTGGATCCCAGGGCCAACATTTACACAAACTTTGTAGGAGTCCACCAGGCAATGCATCATACCAAAGTTCAAGCATCTGAGCCCAGTGGTTCTGAAGAAGAAGATTTTTGAATATTTTCCTATGTATTTCTATGGTTCAAACTCAGGACTCCCTGCCGCTGGGCCATTTTGAACCCTGAGGCCATCATTTGAACAAACTTGATAAAGGACTACAAGGCAATGCTACATACCAAATTTCAAGCATCTGAGCCAAGTGGTTCTGAGAAGAAAATGTTTGAATATTTTTCTATATATTTCTATAGTTTAAACCTAGAACCTCCTGGGGCGGGCCCATTTTAGACCCTGGGGCCATCATTTGAACAAACTTGGTAAAAGACTACTAGGCAATGCCAAATTCCAAATTTTAAGCATCTGAGCCAAGTGGTTCCAAAGAAGACGATTTTTAAATATTTTTCTATGTATTTCTATGTTTCAAACCTAGGACTCCCTGCCGCAAGGCCGTTTTTAACCCCGGAGCCACCATTTGAACAAACTTGGTTAAGGACCACTAGGCAAGGCATCATACCAAATTTCATGCATCTAAGCCTTGCGGCTCTGAAGAAGAAGATTTTTCAACACCAAAACAAAGAAAGGGAGAGCAACCATTGTTACACGCAACACATTGACAGACCCTCATACACATTGCTATGAGGTTTCATCAAAATAATTCTAATGGTTTTCTAGTTATAGAGTGCACAAGACTAGTAGGGTAAAAAATAATCAAAGGGGCATAACCTGGAAACTAAGAAAGGGAGAGCAATCATTAGTGTACCCGACATTTTACCCCATCCTAATATATATGCCTACAGAATTTCATGAAGGTATCTCAAACCGTTATTGAGATATGGTGTACACAAGAATGTTGACAGATGGACAGATGAACAGATGGACAGTGCCATGCCATAATATGTCCTTTTTTTCAAAACGGGTGTATGATAAAAATGATACAAAAATAACTAAACCAGATGCCCCTTAATTGACAGATGGACACATCCCCTTGATAAGAACAGTTTCTTCTATCATTTTAAAGTGTCTGCATATCCAACTCGTAAGTGCTCCCTATGGTTTCTTCCATCATTTTGAAGTGTCTGTATGGCCTACTGATAAGTGCACCAAATGGTTTCTTCGATCATTCTGAAGTGTCTGCATAACTGACTGGTAAGTGCTCCAAATGATTTATTCCATCATTCTGAAGCGCCTGCATGGCCAACTGGTAAGTGCTCCCAATGGTTTCTTCGATCATTTTGAAGTGTCTGTATGGCCTACTGATAAGTGCACCCAATGGTTTCTTCGATCATATTGAAGTGTCTGCATAACTGACTGGTAGGTGCTCCAAATGGTTTATTCCATCATTCTGAAGTGCCTGCATGGCCAACTGGTAAGTGCTCCAAATGGTTTCTTCAATCAGTTTGAAGTGTCTGTATGGCCAACTGATAAGTGCTTCCGATGGTTTCTTTGATCATTTTGAAGTGTCTGATTGGCCAACTGGTAAGGGCTTCCAATGGTTTCTTCGATCATTTTGAAGTGTCTGCATGGCCAACTGGTAAGTGCTCCCAATGGTTTCTTTGATCATTTTGAAGTGCCTGCATGGCCAACTGATAAGTGCTGCCAATGGTTTCTTCGATCATTTTGAAGTGCCTGCATGGCCAACTGATAAGTGCTCCCAATGGTTTCTTCGATCATTCTGAAGTGCCTGCA
The DNA here is from genome assembly GCA_963989385.1 of Ctena decussata. NCBI lineage: Eukaryota > Metazoa > Mollusca > Bivalvia > Lucinida > Lucinidae > Ctena > Ctena decussata. Next base: position 123,681,398 of record OZ022498.1, read on the forward strand.
TGGCCAACTGATAAGTGCACCCAATGGTTTCTTCGATCATTTTGAAGTGTCTGCATTGCCAACTGGTAAGGGCTCCCAATGGTTTCTTCGATCATTTTGCGTCTCTTACCTTAAGTCTGCAGCTAATGTGTCCCGCGGAATGCGACAGTATGTGTGGCTCGGAGAGGGATGCTCATTGCCTGCCGAGACATGCCATCATATCTTTTCTATCAAACTTTTGGGGATTAGCGACACTGAAGAAGTTAAATACAGAAATGCGCATCTGTCGCACTAAATTAGGTATGAATACGTTTATATTTGAAGTGTCTGCATAACTGAAATGGCTTATTCCATCATTCTGAAGTGTCTGCATGGCCAACTGGTAAGTGCTCCCAATGTTTTTTTCTATCATTTTGAAGTGTCTGCATGGCCAACTGGTAAGGGCTCCCAATGGTTTCTTTGATCATTCTGAAGTGTCTGTATGGCCAACTGGTAAGTGTTCCCAATGGTTTCTTGGATCATTTTGAAGTGTCTGCATGGCCAACTGGTAAGTGCTCCCAATGGTTTCTTCGATCATTTTGAAGTGTCTGCATGGCAGACTGGTAAGTGATCCCAATGGTTTCTTCGATCATTTTGAAGTGTCTGCATGGCCAACTGGTAAGTGCTCCCAATGGTTTCTTCGATCATTTTGAAGTGTCTGCATGGCAGACTGGTAAGTGCTCCCAATGGTTTTTTCGATCATTTTGAAGTGTCTGCATGGCAGACTGGTAAGTGCTCCCAATGGTTTCTTCGATCATTTTGAAGTGTCTGCATGGCAGACTGGTAAGTGATCCCAATGGTTTCTTCGATCATTTTGAAGTGTCTGCATGGCTGACTGGTAAGTGGTCATGGGGTCACAAGTACGCATCCCACTGAAAAGGAGATGCTGTAAGAACCTAAACAGCACTAAGAACACTATATAATCATCCTCCCATCATCCTCTTATGACTGAAATACTGTTGAAAAGGATGTAAATTTGCAACTCATCCATCTCTGAATGTAGAAAATTCATGGTACATGTCTACTGCCAGATGTTTATTAACAACCATGGCCCAGCAGTGCAGACCCTGATCATACTGCACCTGACCAAACATTTAGGGCCATAATGATATTTTATATTTGTCAGTTCAGACATTAATAATGCACATTTCTCTTTGTAGTATTGAACATCATGCCAACATTTCGCAGAACAACTAATTTGATGCTAGGCATGTGTGAACTGCCAAGTCTGTTCTTTTTTACTGAAAATGGTATGAAGGAGCAATACCATATCTACCATGAAAACTGAAGAAGCAGTCTGATCCAGGGTCTGCATTGTTTGCCAACACTGTAACATGATATTCCCTGATGCCCTAACATGTTCACCCAGATTCATCATTTAAAGTATAGAAATGTGTGGCAAAACGCAAAAATGGTGCTCTGACATATATGTGTTTCACAGCCTTTCAAGAATATTTCACTTTAATCAAGCTTATCATTAAGCAAAGGTGAGCATCATGTATTCCCTTTTATAAAGATGCATAAATATTTTATTGTAGAAACAAATAATTAAGCACTGATTGTGGTTTTGGACACATGTTTCCCTGAGTTTATTTGGACACTAATTCTGCTGATTTTCATATTCACACCGTAAAAGGCATCTATAGCTGCATGACACTTGCAAAATACAGTAGAACTTCATTGGTTCAAACAGGCTTGGGACCATGGAAATAAAGTTCCAGTCGAGGGTAGCTCTAGCCATCCAGGAGCCCCGGTAGCTCAGTGGGTTAAGCGCTGGCCTACTGATCTAGCGGTCGCGGGTTCAAGCCCCGCTGGAGGCGGAGTTCTTTCCATCGTAAACGGGGTTCCATTGCACACAGCCTTTCATTATCACAAGCCCATTGTCCTGATACGACTGAAATACTGTTGAAAAGGACGTAAAATCCATCCATCCGTCTAGCCATCCAGGGTTAGTTTCTGTATAAACTGACCTCTGGGGACCCAGGAAAGAGTTCTAGCCAGGCAGGGTTAACGAGCCATCAGGGCTAGAGTCATTGAAGTCCTACTGTAGAAATACTCTTCAGTTTTACAACAGAAAAGGGGTACTGACAAGAACAGACAACTTTGTAACTGAAGTTAAGAGGGGTCTTATCTAATATCTAATATTACAATGTTTTAAAAGCTTTGTAAATTATCTAGCTTGTTAAAGAATTAATGTTACTGTTAAATATAGTCCAGTTGTTCAAAGCATCACTTATATAATACCTTAAAGAAATTGTCAGTCAAGGACTGTACACGTAAAATCAAGTGTGCTAAATTTGCTGAATATATGTATTAATGAGCTTTTCAAAAGCTCTTCACATTTTCACAGCACAAAAATGGCAATGAATACGTTCCAAATTGTAATGTCTTGTTAATGAGTTACCACATTGTAAGTGTTGAGCATCCAGGCCCAGATTTCTAGCATAGCAAGTTCCCTGAGGATTTATAATCATAATCTGCCAAAATACTCTGTTACACAATAGCCTGAACAAGGAGGTGTAGATGTAGACTCAGATCAGTAGACACCTAAATTCAGCATGTTCAACCTTTAAGACAATTACTTTAATTGGTTTAGGGGTCCCAAAATTTAGAGCACATGCAATTAAGCAAAACTGTTAGAATGGCCTTTCTAAAATCTGCTGTAAAGCTTTACTTACTTCTGCGAGTTTCTGTGCAAAAAAAGAGACAAATTTTCCTAAAGCGAAATAAATTAGTGGTATGTCAGGAATATTTCAACTTTTTCAATAAATAGCACCTCTAACCAAATTCATTTGGATAACTTATGTAGACTTGTTGCTGTTTATTTAATACCAATGTCTATTATCTGAATAGGAGAAAAGCTTGGTCATCAAAGAACATAACATAACTTTATGTTCACCATGACTAGACTTAAATTAGCTCTTGCAATTAACAGTTCGAAGCTAGAAAAATGGCCGAGTTCAAATAGGGGCAATTCTCTGTTCAAAAATACAAAATTTTGACATTTAATGTGACATGAAAGACATCAAGTCCTCATGGCAATGTAAACCTGTATATTTTTTAATAAGTGAAATCATGGCTGTAGACGCTAGTAGTTTTGGACACAAGGATTAATTAAGTCACTGGCAGCATGGACCATAACTCTGTCAACATAGCCAAACACACACCTCTTCTTATCATAAAAAGACAGCCTATGAAAATTTCTTATCAATCCAATAAAAGATATATAGGACTGTTGCCCATGAGCATAGCGTGTTGGATGGATGGAAGGGTGTACGGACACATGCACACACACACAAACATACACAAAATTGGATGAGTGTCACTTCTATAGTCCCAATCTGCCAACAACTTGACAACAAAATAAAACATCTATGTACTTGTATTGCTTGTTATAATCAATTCTCTGGTGACTCAAATAATTTAATATGATCTACTTCCGTTTTTTAACTTCTACAATTTCCAATTTTTTACAATTGGCTGTTATGCAATTTCAAGGTTCACTAAGAATTACGGCAATCTTCTCTAAGATAATTATTAGTTCTTAAACAACATAATCAATACATTTCACTGTACCATAACTACCCTAAATATTGGGCACTCCAAAACTTGCTGGATTGGCATAAAACACAAACAAGTGAGTTTACTATTGAGGGTGGTGTCCAAAATTGATGGCAAATTGCAAACAGTGTATATCATATTCAGACTGCTCCTATTAGGAACAGTCTGAACTGGGTCTACACTGTTTGTTTCAGGCATTTTTGTCCCAATATGAAAATAATTATGGTGATTACCATATACAGAAACCCCTGAATGAGGCCAAATGTTTTGTGAAAAAAAAGTACAAATGGTATTGTCATCACTAAAGACCATGATTATCAGTCTGATCAGGACCTAAGCAGTTCACTTGTATCCTCTATATGGAAATTAGGAACAATTAATACATCGGCAATCAGAATCTTATCAGGCTGATTGGATACTTGCACAGGTTGATCCAGACATCCACCATCAGCATAATATGCTAACTTTTTCTGTTTTCCCAGAATGTTGCAAGGCTTTAAACACCCTGTGTCCTGAGATAAGAACCTCTGGGAATATGCAAATAGCTATAACCTTGATAAGCCTGCACGGCAATACAGATCACCATAGTCTTGGCTTTTCACTAAAGGCACAGGCTGGTCCTCAGAACTATTGAGACTGATCAGATTGTATAAATGTGCAGGCTGATCTGAGTTACCAGTGTTTTGCTCAATACCTAGCTGATGCAGCTTTTCTTGTTCTGTGACTAAAAGTCTATAAGAGGATTCCTAAGATATCTACTGAGACCAAATTACTTGCTTTGATTAGAAAATATGCAAGACAATGCAAAAACAAGCTATTTTGGGAAAACAAAGCAGACAAAATAAAAAGTTATCACATGGGTAACATATTTTTTAAACCCTCCCTGGAATCATATTGTCTCTATCCATTCTGTCTGCAGTAACAACATGAGATTAATAATAGATGAGTTTCGGAAAGAGTTACGACTTTTTCATTGTTTTATATTAACCTCATAGAGAAACTTCCTAAAAATATCAAATGACCTTAAAATTTGAACACCACATTATCTAACTCTGACAACAATTCAAGCACTACCAAACTCTTACATATTACTAAAATCTTCCTGAAATCACATAAAATAACAGAGTCTATTTCTAGTTTTAGGGGTTTCTGGTTGATGCTTTTAATTGTCATTGCATTTAGCATAGAAATTCCTATAAAGTAAATGGAGTAAACCATGATCAGATGTATGTCCCCGAAATGGTTTCCAGTCATGAAAGGGTTGAATAAAGGAAAAATTTCCGATCATCCCCATTATGCCAATGATGTTGGTTATGGATCCCTGCATTGTCTAAACCTTAAGGTAGAACAGTCTACTATAAATTAATGAATCAATGAAAGATCATGTTTTTCTGTTTTGGCCTTTCGAAATTCTGACCATACAAATACCATATTAATACTTATAAACGCCACTGCTCTAATAAATGCCCCCTACCTCTTTTCTAAAAATAATGTTTTGTTGCATGCATTTCTGTTTGCTTTGCTGAATAAGGTAGCTCTTTGAAATGGGGTCTACTCTTAAAGAATAGAATTTGCTCCAAGAGGAGCAAACTCTTTCCTTGAAGAGTTGATCCCACTAAAAATGGAGGCAATTATAGTAGAATTACTTCCTTTGAAGTGACCCATCACCTTTATATTGTTTATTAGAGGTATTTTAAAAGTGACTAATTTACTCATGTTAGGCTCTGAATCCCCTTCGCAAAATTCAACACTCCCGGGGCATTTAATAGGTTTTGTACAGTATATAAGGTGAGTCCAGCATCTAAATAGGATGATCCCACGTACCTCTAACAGCTGACCCCATGGAGAAGGAAATCCAAAGGAAGGACAGTATGAAAATGGTAGAGTTGCTTCCCCTGAAAGTGTACCCATTCAGCTTAATATTGCTTACCAGGGTGTATTTTGATCTTCCCTATCACACCATAGACTAGTCCAATACAGACTGGGTTCCAAGCTGAACACAGTTCATTGCCTGAAAAAAAATTTAAGAAAACTATAAATGCTTTTAAAGAAAACAACTTGTCCTATAATTACTCCCACAAATGCAGTCCCTGCAGTTTCATTTTCCTTCTTACTACATGTAACTTATTGGTTCCTCCTGCAAGTTTTGACAAATTCTGTCAACAGGTTCATGAGGTAGAAAGATAACTTACTTTTTGGCCAAATTAATCATTGCAGATCTTGCTGTGTGACCTTATAACTTTGGGGTGAAGTTCAATCAGCAAAATGCTTTTAGCCCATCTACTGGTTCCCATGATATACAGTATAAGCGGTAATTTTCATAGGTTCAAATTTTTGCAGTACTGGATCAGAGCTCCAGTTAAGAAGGGGTAACAGGGATAATTCAGAAATAATTTTTCTTATTTCTCAATGACAACATATATTGTGACCCCTCATTAGAACCGTCTCGCCGAGACGGTTCTAATGAGGGGTCACAATGTATTTTTTATGGAAAAATGAGAAAAATTATCCCTAAATTACCGCTGTTACCCCTTCTTATCTGGAGCTCTGCTGGATCCAAAATTTAAGTGTTAATGTACCCAACTTTAGTTTTCGCGGACTGCAGTGTGCATGAAAATTAAATATCACCCATTTGAAAAATGTCAAAGCATTAATTGGAAAGCAACTGAGAAATAATACAGTAAACTGTTGTGCTGTACTAAAACCATGAATATACAGAAAAATTACATCCACTGCTTGAAAAGAGGCATGCAGGAATCAAACACCGAGCCCGTACAAATTTACAAATTGCAGTGTAAATGGTATCCAAGCAAGTTTGGTGTAAATCTACTCATTTCTATAGTTGGGGGGTGGGGGGGGGGGGGAATAATATCCAAATCTCCCCAGCTCCCTTGAGTTATTTCCCAGTCCTCCCACAAATTATTTTGCTACTGCTCCCCAAATCCCTAAAAGTAAGATGTAAAATTTTGCAAAGTCTGCAATGTCAGCAGAGAGTGAAATATAGGTCAATGGTAGAAATAAGTGCAACAGTTCTAAAGATCATTCTACAAAGAAACTTCATGCCAGTTTTGGTGACTGTAGGAATTATATTAAAAGAGAAGCAGACTTTATGCTAGTGTTGACCTAATTTTGGGTGTAAAATTTTGCAAAATCTGCAGAGCATGAAATATAGGTCAAGAGTAGAAATAAGTGCAACAGTCCTTGAGATTATTCTAAAAAAGAAACTTTATGCCAGGTATCATAGTTTGAAAGAAATGGACTTAAACGCTAAGGCTGACACAAATGTGGACAGACAGACAAACAGAAAGATTGACTGACTAGCAAATGGAAACCAGACTCCTGTATGGTTAATTGTAATTGTTGAGATGTCATTGTCATTTCCTAACTTTATAAAAGTCCTATTTTGTTTATTGATTTGATGCTTCACGTCCACGGTAAACAACTATGGTCATGTCGGGATGGTCAGTTAACCTAACCACACTATTCCTGGGCAGGCTTATGTAGACCTCCTAAGCAGTTAACCAGTACTAAGTGCACATCCTTTTGCCAGTAACTGACAACTGCCTTTCTTGAATCAGCGGAAGGAGAAACAAAAGTATGTGGCCAGACCGGGTTTCGAACCCAGGACCTCTGACTTATGAGTCAGGTGCCCTACCATTTGCGCTACGCAGTCCAACAAAAGTCCTATTTTGATTACCTTGATAAAGGTAAGGTAAAGGTTTCCCATAGCCTAGTAGCCATAGGGGCAGTGGGGGTTAGAGGCCCACTGTGTCTTGGGCACAGTAAATGAAAGGCGGAGCCCATCCCTCTCCTTTCACTGCCTTATCCTTCCTGATTCGAAGCAGGTACTCATTTACTGCTGAGTTGACAGAGAGAGTTTTCCAGTCGTTGCATGGCGAAATCAGGGTGCGATCTCACGACCTTGCGGCGACTTTCTGCACCATAACCGAGCATCTCTAACCACTCGACCACAGCGCCTTGCAAAAGCAGGTGCTATAAAAATGATACTCGGCAGGGAGTTAACAAAATCAGTCTCTCTACAGCACACACTGTCTGCAGTTGTTTTGGGGACAAAGTTTTAGTCAGTTTTAGCTCCCCTGAGCCAAAGACTCAGGGGAGCCCAAGACTCAGGGAAAGCTTGAAACTCTGGAACTTTTCTCATTCATAATTGGATGAGAAAGGCCCCCAGCAAATATACCTGTTACTCATGGATTCATTCCTTCTCATAGATTCTTGTTTTTGTTTTATTGTTTGACATCCACGGTAAACAGCTATGGTCATGTCGGGACGGTCAGCTAACCTAACCACACTATTCCTGGGCAGGCTTAGACCTCCTAAGAGGTAAAAAAAAAACAGTACTAAGTGCACATACTTTAGCCAGTAACAAACAACATTTACTGCCCTTCTTGAATGAGCCAAAGGAGAAACGAAAGTATGTGGCTGGATTCTCATAGATTCGTTTCTATGGTTTGCCGAATACTGCAAATTGATCAACTCATTTGATGAAGAAGTTGAAATACAACATTTTATGTGTCAAAAAAGCATGCCATAAAACTGCTAGTTTTACTTTCAAATAGTGTGGACTAGTCTTCATATATTCAAATATTGACAGACTAGTAAAATCGTTTTGAAAATTTTGCTGTTGATTCTAGAGCAAAAAATCAGTGAGAACTTTTTTTCAATTTTTGGAGCACAGGGGCACAATGTGGAGCGCAGTGATGCAGTTGGTAATGCGCCTGACTCACAATCGAAAGGTCCCTAGTTTAAATCCCACCAGGTATCTTGCGTTGAGACCTTGAGCAAGTCTGACATATATTCACAGTATGTATATATATAGTATACTATAAATTTTGGCTACAAAGGGTAGTCTGAGTCAGTTTCATATTGTATGGTCAAAAAAATTCGCTACAGTTTAATAACTTGATATGCTGTCAGAGGGTTATGGGTAGTTACTGATTTCGAATGCAAAATCAATTTACCAGTTTCCAAATTTCTCATAAAAGCAGGAAAATTACAAAAATACCCCCTTCCCAAAAATTTTTATAGCTATTGTTTCTTTCTTTTTATTTTTTTTGCTAAAAAACACACAAAAAAACAAGGTAAACAAAAATTGCCAGCTGCCATTAAATTGGTAAATTGCTAACAAAAGAAACAGTTTGCTTCACTTAGATGTCTTAGGGGTGATATACACAGGCATTGGTTTTTCACACAAGTCTTATTGACTTTTACCAACAAAAACAATGTGCTAGTTGCCATGTAAATGTATTCAACTTTCATTCCTTTTTGCAACACTGAAAATCATACATTTATTGAAATACATGTATCACCTCCCGCTTGGTTTTCGACTACACTCAGTTTCCAACCTTACTGTTCTATCAAAATATTGCATTTTTTTTTTTTTTTTTTTTTGATACAACCGTTCCATCAAGGTCATGTGAATAACTGCTCAATCGTCAAAAACCTGGTGGTGTCGCTGAGCAGCCTTGATATGTCAGGTTATCAGATAAGATTTGGATTATCAAAATTATATGCGTGGCTCAGTAAAACATCTCTGTACAACTGATGTATGAAAGATACATGTATATGCTTATTAAAGAAGTGTTAGTGAACAAAATTGTTTTGTTTACATCTACATCTACCGATTAAGTGCATGACCCATACTGGCATAGTCACACTGTGAACAACCATAAAACATTCATGCCGGGAGGTTCTTATGTACAATTAAAATCAGTTAAAAACATGTTGTTCAAAATCATGGTCTTAAGATACCTGCAGCGACAAAAAGCTTAAAGTTATCCAAATATGACTTTGGCAGGCAGACCATTCCAGAGATGGACTGATGATGGAAAGAAGGATCCCTTGTAGGCGTTGTTGGAACAAAATCAGGGATCTCCCCAGACCATTAAGGCATGTCGCTTGCAACATGCCTTCCTCTTCAAATTACCTTTGCAACATGCCTTAATTTCCAATGAAAATTTATTAAAGTGCTATTATTTTCATTTCTTTGCCAGTAAAGATGTTTTAAATGCATTAAGGATCATCAATAAATCATATATAATGTAATTTAGGCTAATTTTGACAAAACATTGCTATATTAAGCATTCTAAAAATTGATAAATATTGGCAGGAATCGTGGCTGGTGTCCTCTTGTTGCTACACCTGTCAGGTACTGGCCTGTAGGGATTTCAACAAGGCTATTGACGATCCTGTACATCATTGTGACTTTCTTCTGGTCTTGCCTTGATTGAAGGTCCTCCCAACCAAGTTCTTGCAACACTGAAGCGACGCTGGTTCAGCGGTAGTCCCTGCAGCAAAACGCCTCTGTGCAGACTCCAATTTGGCTATGTTGGATTTTGTAACAGGGTCCCATTCTGTTGAAGCATACTCAAGCTGTGCAATACCAGCATAAATTGATAAATCTGATCAGGCTCGTAGGAAATTCAGGAAGCTCAACAGATCATGTTTGCAAGCAGTCAAGGAGAAACGTAAGAAATGGTTAAAATACAAATATTGTAAGTCTGACAACAATTATAATAATTATAAGGCTGCTAGAAATAAAGTAACATATGAGTTAAGACATGCACAATACAATTATGAAAAAGATCTAGCTTCCAAAATAAAATCTGACAATAAGATTTTCTGGAATTATGTACGTTCAAAATCAAAAGTCAAATCAACAGTGTCTAAGCTTCAAATGACAAATGGTTCCTTGAGTTCAAGTGATCAAGAGACAGCTACAACCCTAAACAGCTATTTTACCAGTGTGTTTGAGCCTAAAATAGATAAACAATTGCCAGATTTTCCAGCTCGACCATACAACTCAACCCTGAATGACGTAGACATAACTGAAGATCATGTAGAAAAGGCTATAAATGTTTTGAAATCAAGTAAAAGTCAAGGCCCGGACAATTTCCATCCTAAATTCCTTAAAGAGACCATACACCAGATTAAAACTCCATTGAAGATCATATTTACGAAATCTTTAAATGAAGGTATACTCCCTGAAATTTGGAAAACTGCAAACGTTAGTGCAATCTTCAAGAAAGGAGAAAAACGAAAACCGGAAAATTATCGTCCAATCAGTCTGACATCTGTCCCAGGGAAAGTAATGGAAAGGATTATCAGAGATGCTATAGTAACACATATGACAGTCAACAAATTGTTTTCTAGTGTTCAACACGGTTTCATAAAGGGAAGATCTTGCACTACTCAGCTCCTGGAATTTATGGAAGATATCAGTGAGGCATTGGATAATGGGGAAGAAGTCGATGTGATTTACCTTGACTTTTGCAAGGCCTTTGATAAAGTGCCCCACTTTCATCTTCTGAAAAAAATTCTTGGGTATGGTATTCAAGGGAAAGTATATGAGTGGGTTAAAGATTTTCTGTCAAACAGGGTTCAAAGGGTGGTTGTTAATGGTTCTGAATCAAATTGGTCGGAGGTAACAAGTGGAATTCCTCAAGGCAGTGTGTTAGGGCCCATTCTGTTTCTAGTTTACATTAATGACTTACCTGATGTAGTGGAGGTGCTTATGAAACTTTTTGCCGACGACGCTAAACTATACCATAAAGTAACGAACCATAAAGAAAATGAACTACAGCAAAGTCTTGATAGTGCAGTCAAATGGGCTAAGGATTGGGAAATGTTCTACAATACTGATAAATGTCATCAGCTTCATATTGGAAAACATGAAACAGATTTTGAATATACCATGCAAGTAGGAACACATCCAACTCAGCTAGAAAGGGTAGAGAAAGAGAAAGATTTAGGAGTAATAGTCGACAGCAAATTAACTTTCAGAGACCATATCAATGCAAAAATAAATTTGGCAAACAGAAATCTAGGGATAATTTTTAGAACCTTTACATATCTTAGTCAGGAAGTATTTTTAGATCTATACAAATCCCTAGTTAGACCTCATCTAGAGTATTGTACGCCAGTTTGGTCACCCTACTATAAAAAGGATAGAATTATCTTGGAAAACGTGCAGAGAAGAGCTACAAAGCTGGTCAGTTCCTGTAAAAATTTGTCTTACTCAGAGCGTTTAAGAAAATTAGGATTGCCAACACTAGAGTACAGAAGAGAAAGAGCTGACTTAATACAAGTATTCAAAATTTTAAATGGTATTGACTGTATTGATAGGGAAAAGTTTTTTAAAACAGCGCAGTACACAGCAACCAGAGGCCATTCATCTAAGTTATACAAAGAAAGATCAAGACTCAATGTTCGTGCAAATAGTTTCTCCAACAGAGTAATAAATTCCTGGAATAGTTTGTCACAAACTGTAGTAGAAGCACCCTCCCTTAACGCGTTTAAAAGTCGCTTGAACAAACACTGGAGAAATCACCCAGAGAAGTTTGAAGCTGCGTGCTATAAAGCAGGTCCTTCTAATGGACAGTACTATCGAAAAGCGCCTCAAGAAGTCAGAGAGACTTATCTTGGTGTCGACGACTGGTAAAAGACTGGTAAAAGATAGATGGTCGAAAACCTGGAGCGGCAGCTCTGCATAATATATGTTCTCATTTCTATTTTATCTTTATGTAAATCCCAACTAAACTGAATACTTTGATAATCGCTGATTTGAGTGTCATTAGCTTTTGATATAAATTTATAACCAAGCAAAATATAATTAGCCTACCAACCTACCCATTTTTTTCAGTTAGGGCCGGGTCAGGAGAAACAGAATTATTTTCAAACTTGGCCTAATGGGCAGGAATTAACGGGAAGACAGAATATTGTGAGTTTTAGAATCTGTCGGTCTCTTAATCCAGGCTTACTTCTAGGCCTAAATCTATTCATATCTACTGACAGACAAACTTACTTAACTGCACTTTGGATAGAAAGTTAGCATGTTAGAAACTGTCTGAATGTTGACACCCAAATTGTTTGTTTGTTTACCTGATCTGGCTTCAAACTTCCCATGCTTTCTACTGCACCATAAACTGTACTCTCCGCTGTGAATAATATAATGGTCATTCGTTTGGAACACTTCCATTAAACCTGTTATCTTTAACGATCAACAAAGAAATATCTTGTGCGGTCGTTTCATGCGGTGGGTTGTATGTGTTGATTTTGACAGTTCTCGGGAAAATAATGAGTTGTCGATCTTGTGTATCTAGCCGCACAGTTGTCGTGTTAAAATAAACCAGCAAAAACGAGGGTACAGGGGATACAGTGAGTGAGTTAACTCGGGTTGAACGTCCAGCCAACAACTAGGTCATACGGAGACGGGACCTCGGTTTAGTCTTATCCGAAGACCGGAGAAGCGGGAGTTCGATACAGGGGATACAGCCAATTGACTTCGTATCTTTGGAGGACCTGTTTCAGTGATTGACGAGTATCTTATCTGTTATCTGTTATCTGTTATCTTCAATCTTTACATCCTTCATAGGACAACCGTAGAGTTCTACGTAGGTGTTTTTTTATTACATCTCGTATATACCTCCACCACAACTTGCCAACTAACTAAGATTTTTACAGTATGTACAGTATCTTCTTCTTCTTCTTCTTCCGGGTAAAGGACCGGGATCAATTTGAACGTACTTGGTCCTGCGGGACTGCGTATGGCGGCTAAACAGCAGTAGTCCCAAAACATGGTTAAAAAACAAGGTAAAACTATATACACTGTTGTCTCATCGTCACAGGCATGGATTTAGGCGTGGACCGGTCGTCTAATAAGACTGGTCCGGAACTCATCCAAGGTGCTGGCTTCTGTGATGTTTCGTGGGAGTTCATTCGGTAACGGGTCGTTTCTGCCCAATTCCCTTTCGGCCCCGGGTCGTTTCGACCTTATTCCCGTTCGGCCTGGGTCGTTTCGGCCCGATTTTAGCGAGTCGTTTCGGCCAGACTTTTTCCCCATAGTTGTAATAGACAAAAAATGTGTTTGCAGACGTAATTTTTAAATTTATATAGTCCGGTATATAATTTTCTGTATCCCAGTCATATCTATCTACTTTCTATCTATCTATCTAGCCTGCATACATATATATATATCATATCATATATCTATCTATCTGAATGGCCTGGATATGTATGTATGTATGTATGTATGTATGTATGTATGTATGTATGTATGTATGTATGTATGTATGTATGTATGTATGTTTGTATGTATGTATGTATGTATGTATGTATGTATGTATGTATGTGGGCTGCATATCTATCTATCTATCTATCTATCTATCTATCTATCTATCTATCTATCTATCTATCTATCTATCTATCCGATGACAGGCGAGACACACTATTGTTACATCGTTACATCATTTGTTTTCCATTTAATCTCAAATTTTCCTTTGATGCCTAATTATCTTTATCGGTTGCCAATAATTAACGTTTGTACTGTCACTGGTTCTTTAATTATCTGTTTTCAAAATGTTTTAACTACCCTGTTTGCTTATTAATTCAGAGGTGTGAAAATTATTTCATTGTAAATAAGTTCTTGAAAGGCGGGATTTTACAGAGAAAAGAGTTCTTTAATTGCCAAAGACGAGAAGAGATCGGATCGTCCAGTGAAACTGACGGATAATCACATTTTGTATTGTTACTTATGCTTAGTAAAAATGCTGAAGTAATTAATTAGAAAACAAGCAGGTATGAAGGTGTAATCAGCCTATTATCTTACAGATTTTCAAGAAATAAATGATAAAGGCCGAAACGACTCTCAAATAAAATCGGACCGAAACGACCCACCTTTGAAACTGGGCCGAAACGACCCACCCCGATTGGGCCGAAATGACTCACCCTGGAAATCGGGCCGAAACGACCCAGGCCGAACGGGAAAAGGGCCGAAACGACCCGGATTCATTCATTCCAATCCATGATGGTACGAGGAAAGAATGAGTTGAGATGGATATCACAGTTGATTCTCTCTTGGAAAAGCCCTCTCTGGCATCTGGTTCTGCTATCACTCGGTCTTAAGTAGCAGGAGCTTTCAATGTCAACCAATCCATGCTGGATCTTGTAAAGAAGACTCAGTCTAGCAGTGTATCTCCTGTCTTGGAGACTCTCCCAGCCAAGGTCCTCCACCATAGCTGTAACACATCCAGGTGTGCGAGTAATGTAATCATTGCACACATATCTGGCGGCTCGGCGTTGGACTTGCTCTAGAGTCTTTATGTGACACTGGCGATAAGGATCCCATACTGTGGATGCGTAGTCTAGCACTGGCCTCACCATGGTGGTATAGGTTGCTGCTTTGACCTCCTTGGTACACTGTTTGAAGTTGCGGCGCAGGAATCCTAGGGATCTTTTGGCTTTATAGGCAACATCAGCAATATGACTTGACCAAGTTAAGTCGCTGGTGACCTTCACCCCAAGGTATTTGCTGGAATCAAACACCTCTAGTTCGTCCATATTTTGCCGAAACTTATCTTATCTTATCTTATCTTATCTTTAATCCACAACCGTCTCACATGGTGTGTTAGCATGAGAAGTTAAAAGAAAGCAAAGATAGTGCAGAATAAAAGAAATATAGTGAGGTCTGTCTGATCTATTGCCACATCATCCCGCACAACAGGCACTTTGTCTCAATATTTAGGACCATGACGGTAACTGCACATAAAGGGGTGCCTTTTAAGTTTTACTGCTACCTAAACTGGACATCTTCCGGCCAATCTATTAGCGTATTTCTTCTTATAAGGCAATGTGAAAGGCATTACAGTCACAAAATGTCATGATTGAGAAAAAATTTTGACCAAAAATGAAATAAATGAACAATTTTTCAGCTTTAACTACAGTCGTTTGGCCGGTTTTGACGCACTTTTAATCGATTGTGTGATACACTATTTATTTTCAGTTATTCTCTGATTTCTCTGTACCAGAAAAAGTCTAAAAGCCTCTTCTCTAAGGCATGTTGTTTTCGTGCGGAAATTATTTAAGAGTCCCAGAGAAATGTTACGATAACCTGACGTGGTCGTTTAGCCTATTCCGGCGGACTTTTTCAGTTTTGGGGGACCAGAATAATATTTGCCATACCCGTGAAAGTAACACCTCGGGCACTGAAGCGGTAAACTGTTTGGTTATTACTAACCCTGTGTAAGATAATTTTATGCAAAAAAGTAGCTTTTGATATCAGATTATTCGAAATACCAAATTATAGATAGCTCTATACAGAAAAATTGATTCAGTTATTCAGTGGTCCGAAAACGTGACACTTAACGTTGTTGCCATGAATTCAGTAACTAAAGGATACCATCATTTCCAAATAATACCATCAAATTGTCTTTTACTTTAAAATCATCTCGAATACACAAATCATCATGACGAGAATGACATTGGGTACTTTGGAAATAAAATTCCGTGAAAGCAAAATATTTATTCACCGAAATAGGCTAAATAGACTAATGAGTCATAAAGTAAAATAAACAAAGCATACAATTTTATTTGTATTCGGCACTTATCAGCAGAGAGTTCTTATAGAATGAGGAATCGACATATTTATATTTTCACCACATATCTGTTTACACAGATATTATTCAGACCGTTTTTCACAATTGGTCTGAAAACGCGTCCAAATTGTCTCGCTAAATATGCAATATTTCCCAGTTTTAAACCCAGTTTTCGGTACCTTTAATACAGAAACGAACCCATTACTATATGTGGCTTCGACCAGTAAGTGTTGACAAATATGTCCAGAAACATATTTTGCCGAAACGTTGTTTGCCACTGGAGATAAAATCGAAATACTTCCAAACAGGCGAGTGCTTCCGAATAGGTCAAATAACTGTACTTCAGAAAGAAATTTTGCAGAAGAAGAAAATTCAAGAGTGAATAGGATATTATTGAAATATAAGAAATACTTGAAACGCACATTTTATGTAAATCAGTAAAGTAACTATAGAAAGAAACAAAAACATTTACTTCCATGTGGTTACTAGAAGGCGAGGGGATGCTTGTCTCTTCATAGTCATCTATATCGCCGTCATATTACGTTCATGTTGAATCAGAGTGGATTACTATGGCCTGAACTTCTGGTTGGGGCAGTTTTTCTTTGCCATTTGAAACAAAATCCAACAAATTTGGACACATATCCAGAGCACTGTCAAATTCATCAGGTGTCGCTTTGGTTCTATCTGACAAAAATCATAGTCACCATAGAGTTCCAAATAAAACCTGCAGTCTAATGACAAGTAGAGTACGTTTGTCGCTGGTCTGTAGTTTGGATTTAATACCACTGAAGACATTTTTGAAACTGTCTTTAAACACCGCTGTGTCCTTCCTCTCATTAACTACAGGTGGGAGAGACTGGACAACAAGATCTCATGTATCTCTACTTTTGAAAGAAGTATTTCACACTCTCTAATCGAATCCTAAATGATAGGAATTATTTTTGAAACTGCGTAAAATGGTTTCGACTCGTGAAACTAAAATCGAGATGAAGTGTGGGACTTACCAGTTTTTAAGTAGAATCTCTGCCAACACTATCACGTTTTTCTTTTTTCTTTTAATTTGATAAAAAAATAAATTTGGGGGTGTGAGACATAGCAGAAACACATCAGGAGGACGTGAAGATTGGATGCAGAGTTAAAGGCACACCTAATGAGTAGTCTTTCCTTTCTTATGTCAAAAAAATGACATAAATACAAATTTTATGGTAATAATCATTGAAAAGGGTATTGTGAACTTAAAAGGGTCACCAAGTGACTGTAATATTTGAAGGAGTGTCGTAACATGCAGTATTTTTATCAAAAAGAATTATAGAGGTCCGTTGCTAAAGGTCAAGACTTTATCAATCGGCTTTTATTTGATGTATTATCAGATTTCATTCTCTAGAAATTCTATTAAAACAATTTAACTAATATTTGAAAATTTGGCGACATACAGTGCAATATTCAAATACTATATAGGCATAAGGTCTAAAACAACAACAACATAAAAAGATGAAATAAAATAAAATAATAATAAGAAAAACACTAAAGACTGATAGAGAACCAGAATAGTTTCTGAATAATTAGTTCCTTTGGAAGCAAAGAATGCACCAAAGAAAATAGCAGACTCGGTTTAACTGTTCATGACCATTAATGAAATGTAATGAAATATGCAACACCGACAAGGCCCCTGGCACCGGCTTAAGCAGAGGTCTATTTTCAAAATGACTCCAAATAAACGCACTGAAACCAATGGACCAGAAAATATAGTCTGCACTATGATTATGTGCGGGAAGTCGTTTTACGGCTGCCACACGGCACAACACCAGCTGCAGTTAAAATAAATAAGCTCTGAATAATTAGATTCTTTGGAAGCAAGAAATACACCAAAAGAAGTTTATGTAGAGTTTACCGGAGTCCAAGACTCAAAACATGAGCTTTACATAAATTTCAATGTTAAAAAAAAAATGATTGGCCAGGGGAAGATTCGAAATTACGATCTCTGGATAAAGAATGTAGTGCTCTAAACCAACTGAGCTACCGGTTTGTTGTATAAAAACTGGAATCTATATAGTTTTTTAAGAATTTCGGTTCTCTTAATATATTTTTCAGAGGGGTTTATTCCACTGCAAGTTGTAAGGTCTGAGACTTCCGCAGCTAGTTTTATCTCTGGGATTGGTGGTACCTTGGTTTATTAGGGCCCCGCCAGACCAATTCTGTTGAGGCCTTATAATAATCACCTTGTATGTCCATCTGTCTGTGTGTCTGTCCGTTCATCTGTCTGTCCATCTGTCCGCCCGTCCCCGTTAGGATTTCCGCTCCATAACTCTGAAACGATTTGAGATATTTTAACTAGATTTTGTACAAATATAAAACACCATCAGACGATGTGCAAAGAATAAGAACCGTAACGCCACCTACATTTATACAGAATTATGCCCCTTTACGATTTTTAGTCAGGATTTCGTGTCCGCTCCATAACTCTGAAACGGTTTGATATATTTTAACAAAACTTCATAAACATATAAAGCATCATTAAACAATGTGCAGAGAACGTAAACCGTAACTCCACCTACATTTTATCCAGAATTATGTCCCTTTGTATTTTTTAGTCAGGATTTCGTGTCCGCTCCATAACTCCGACACCGTTCGAGATATTTTCTCAAAATTTCATACATGTACAAATATAAAGCCGATGAGCAGAAACAAGAACCATAACTCCACTTTCATTTTTTTACAGAATTGTGCCTTTTTTTTTAAATTTTAGTATAAAAATCGTGTCCACTCCATAACTTTAAAACCCTCAAAGATATTTTTATGAAAATTTGTACAAATATAAAGCATCATCAGACGATGTGCAGAGAATAAGAACCATAAGGCCATTTACATATTTTACAGAATTATGCTTCTTTGTTATTTTCAGTATAGAAATCATGTCCGCTCTATAGCTTTAAAAGCGTCAAAGATATTTTCATGACATTTTGTACAAATATAAAGCATTATCAGACAATGTGCAGAGAATAAGAAGCATAACGCTATTTACATTTTTTACAGAATTATGCCTCTTTGTAATTTTCAGTATATAAATCGTAGCTAATCTATATCTTTAAAACTGTCAAAGATATTTTCAGGAAACTTTGTACAAATTAGATGATGAGCAGAAAATAAGAATCATAACTCCACCTAAAGTTTTTATAGAATTATGTCTCTTTGTAATTGTCTTTATAGAAATAGTGTCTGCTCTATAACTTTAAAAGCGCTGAAGATGTTTTTTACAAAACTTAGTACAAATAAAAAGTACCATCATATGATGTGCAGAGAACAAAATAGTAGTTGCATCTTAATTTTAAACAGAATTATGTCCCCTTGTAATTTTAGGCTTGGAGATCTTGTCTGCTCTATAATTTTAAAGGCTTTGAAGACATTTTCACAAAACTTTGTACAAATATAAAACATCAGAAGATCTGAAGGTGTGCAGAGTGCAAGAATGGTAGCTCCTCCTGCTTCATAGAGCCGTTGCTCTTGTTTTAATCAGTCATCAATTTGTATTTTGTTCTTTTCAAAGGACTCTACCAGAGGCTTAATTCCGAACAACATATTAAATATGAAGGAACAACATGATAATAGAAAGCTCTTATTTTTTTTTTTTTTTTGACAAATGATTTAAATGTCGTCGACTGTCCCATAAGTTAAGGCGAGGCCCTATTGGTTACCATGTTTCTAAATATTTTTTGATAATAATTGAATCGTGTCATGAGAAAACCTGCTTTACAATCGTTTATAATTGGTGAAATCTCAGATCTAAGGACCGAGCTGACATCTTCTAATGTTTACCTGGTTTCTGTCAAGGACTTCAAACACCTCTGAGTATTACATGGAGTGCAAGGAGTCATACATCATTTGATCAGATTGTGTTGGTCATTCTACAGTACGATTTATCCTTGTTTGATATCTATATCCGTCCCTCTTGAAACAATCACTAATTTTCTGTATTTTTATCTGCTCTTGAAGAGACTTCAATCACACTTGATAACTATGTCTCTCTATAATTGTAAATAGGGTGATGCCAAGACAGTCATTTACACACCCCCCCCCTCAACCTCCACCCAACTTGCACAAAAAGATCCTAAGAGGAACTCCCGAAGGAGGTGTGCCTTCTTTAGCAGAATCTATACCAAGACAAGACAAGATATGGCGATAGTAAATCCAGAAATCAGTTAACAGACAGATAGGAAATAAAAAAAGTGTGCAATCTTCATTTTCAAATTATCAATGGATAATCAGAGCACTCCATATACCGTAGTGATCCTGGGTGTAGCACCCAGTTGGATTTCCAATCCTACTTGCGTGCTCATTTCTACGCCGATCACTAAATTTTGTATTGTTTTCTACAGATACATTACATGAAAATGATTTTTATTTTGTTGTCATTTAATTTTATATACCTATTTCCCGAGCGCTCCCGCTGGTGAGCTATAGAGGCTGGATTTCGACATAGGAAGAAACAAAGCACGGGCATTGTGTCAACAGTGACCTAGATTTACTAGCCTTCTAAATTAAAGAGCGCGGCGTTGTAATGGACGTCAGTTGCGAAATAAATCGACCCTTATAAATCCACTGACATCTCATTCATTTTGAATTTCTTTCCCTTTTAACAAATTCAGTTTAGTTGTGAAAGCAGTTTTCAATAAAAAGAAGAATGTACGGACAAGATGAAGGTTAGGTCATGCTAGATTTTCATGAAATTCAATAAATGGGTCGAAGTAAAATGTAAATAAAAAGAAGTAATAAAAAAGCTCACATAATTTTAAACTACATGCTCGTCAGATAAACTATTTCCATGCCCATTTAACCAGACGTATTACACGTCTGACCTGACAAATTAGACTCCATTCTTTTTGTGTTGATATTTTATTATTTATGATACTGCGAACCAGTGCCCGACAGTCATTGGGGACTAGCAGGCATATCTGTTATCTATCTACTTTCCATCTTTCATAGGACAGCCACTCAGTTGTGCGTAATAAGTTACTTACCAGATATAACTTCTATGTACATTAATAGCTTTAGATGACAAATGCTCTGCCGTGACCTTGGGATTACTTTAAAGGATCTGTATCTAGCACCCAAAAGATTATGCACCAGTCTCCTATTATGAAACTCCAGACTAGATAGCTTTTCAGTATCAAATTGAGTGTATCTTGATTTTAAGAGAACAGTGCAGTCTACAGTGATTTTTTTACAAATCTCCTTCTTTGAGTCCCAGGACTCACAAAACCTAAAATCTTTGCATCCCAAGCTCAAGGGTTTGCATCTTTACTGGGATGCAAAAGCAATATTTTCTCTGCATCCCAAACTTAAAGGGCTTCAAAGGACAAGCCCTATTTATATAAAAAATAACCAACGTCAAGCTCCTGTGGTCACAGGAATAAAATAAATCACCTGTTGTCTCATTGTCAGACAGTGTATTGGATTTGGAGACATCCGTTGTCATTTCGGATTCGGAAGTTTGATCGGTCGCATCATGATCTGCAACATCTGGCCTTGCGTGTTTGTCTTGCCCAAGAAGACCAAATAAAGTTTGCTGCTTTGAATCAAGTTTGATCTTTTTCTTGTTTTTCGGAGGCATGATTACTTATTGACCCGGTGTATTGATAAAAGTTTGCACTTAGGTAAAAGACATCACCGTGGTCGATAATACTATGTTCCTCCGGTACTGGACAACTACTATTGATTATTGGATATTACAGGTAGACTTCGGTATTTAGCGGGAGTAGGAAAGACTATGGTACTGTTTTTTACCAGTAATATAACAATCTGCTAATGCACCGTTGCTATATTCTTAAAACGAAAGTAGCTTTGTGAATGAAGCCAAAATCGGAAGTTGGACTACCGATCGGCTATTTTTATGCGTCCCGGAACGCAGCCAAGGAAATATTTTGCGTCCTCTGGGAAAATTATGCGTCTCAGACGCAGGGGTAAAAAAATCACTGAGTCTAATATAATCATTGTAAATAGGCCCCATGGCCGCAGTGACTCCTTCGTAAATCAATCCTACAGTAACTGCATTGGTGGTGTGCGGTTTTAATTTTGATAATTATTTTGCTGATTTCATGAATCTTCTTGACTTCTCAAGAAAGTCCTCAAAAATCTCACTGATGATAAGTTGTTGTTCGTGGAATGAGCTTTTTGCTTTATTGTCAGGAATAAATCCACTGATCACATATTTAATCCTGTTTGTTACATAGGTTTCACTTTCAGTTGTTCTCTTAGATCCATGAGTTCTGTGCAATCCTCCACAGAATGCTCACAAGTCTCACTTCTCCACATTTACAATTCGGTGTCTGTTGCTCATATCTTATGTCTGAATTCATTCAGGCAATACCCAGTTCTCAGTTTTGACCATACTCTGGGGAATTTAGGTGAAAAGGTTATATTTCCCTTAATACCCACTGTTTTCCTGTATGAATATAAATACCTGCCTGCACTTGTTAAGTCCCACCTTCGTTGCCACTTTTTAGCTCGCCTGAATGAAGTTCAGGAAGAGCTATTGCACTACCGTCGGCGTTGGTGGCGGCGGCGGCATTAGCAAAATGTTAAAGTTTTACGTTAAAGTTTTTTATGTGATGGGCAAGGCGCTGTCAGGCGAGCTATCCTGGCCTTGTGACAGGTCTTGTTTATGCATGAACTCTCTGCAGCTGTTTTGATGTCTACTGCTGTAACTACTCTGTCATTCTCTGGCATATTCTCTGCCTCCTCTGCAGCAGCCTTTGCTAACCTGTAATTGCTAATCTGTAGTTGTTCACTCTCTTGTAGCGAATAGAATGTAGATTGATTTCAGGGCTTTATCCAGGTATTTTGGGAATGTGGCCTTTTTCTTAAAATTGGGAAAAAAATTGGCCATTTGGGAATGAAAATTCTGGGGGTAAGTTGTAAAATTTGGGAATACTGCATGATTTTAAAGAAATCTCATTTGGGAATGGGGCCCATACATATTCAGCCCTTGTGAACATGTAGAAAATCCCCTGGATTTAATTTTTCCAGTTCATAACTTGGAAAACATCTGCAACTTAAAACCTTGTTATTGTCCCTTCTATTCGAATGGTAGAGCATGTATGATGCACTGATAAATTACTTGACCATGATTTCATCGAGTGTTACAGCATGGGCGTAGACAAGGGTGCAGCAGGTTTGGCATTTGCCACAGCAATAATTTTGGTAGGTGCAGCATGCCACACCAATAATTTTGAAGAAAATGCATGTGCACTTTAAAGATGGTCTCAGTTGAAGACAAAAATAGGGCTGGAAAATGCACCAAAGTGCACCATTTTTTTCAAAAAAAATTCCGGAGGCACATGCTTCCAGACCCCAATAGCGAGAGTTTGCACCTTTGGCGCTCGCATTTGTTTAAAATACAATTCAATTAAAGACAAAAATAGGGCCTGAAAATGCATTAAAATGCACAAAATCGCTTTAAAATCAAAATCAGACTTTTTTTTTCTTTAAAATTTTTGCTTGTACCTGCAATTGCCAGCCCCAGGGGTACCCCTGACAAAATACATGTGGGCATGCGGTCCCCATATAGTGACCTTCAAGGGAAGGTCACATAACAATGTGTATGAGATGGGCAAGCACCAGTTAAGTGAGCTATACTGTCATGCAACAGCTCTTGTTAGATTTGATATGATGTTTCTATTTATGACACAGAAATGTTTGATGCTGAGGACGACAGTGATGACATCACCACTGATCTCTGGCAGGAGGCCTGTTGGATTGTCATCAGCTCCTACTTCGACGAGAAAGGTCTTGTCCGTCAGCAGCTTGACTCGTTTGACGAGTTCATTCAGATGTCGGTACAGAGGATAGTGGAAGACACACCACAGATTGAACTGATCGCTGAAGCTCAGCATAAAGCTGGAGTTGTGGAAACACCCGTGAGTATATCATGCAGAGCTCTAGATAAGCAGGAGTATTTGATGATAATTAGGGATAATTTTTCTTATTTCTCAACGAAACCATATGTTGTGACCCCTCATCTGAACCCTCCCGGTTCAGATGAGGGGTCACAACATGTGTTTTTATGCAATATTAACAAAATTATCCCTAATTATCATCAAATACTACCTCATATATAAAGCTCTGGTATATTGTCCATTTGAAATGCATTAATTTATGCATTGCACTGTCTGGTTGTGGGTGAAATAAAAGCTTACGTAAGCTCTGGGTAGACCTAGAATAGACTGCTCCTACACTGTTTGATTGACATTCAGCTAACATTTTCGTGTGTTACCAGTGGACTTGTAAAGATTTAAAGATGGAAATGCCTTTGACAGAACCCAGCTGAGTATGGTTAAGATGTAAATGTAACCTGAGCACTGTTCATCAAAAGTTAATATTGTTCAGAGGTTTTTCATTGAGCTGGATTCTTGTCTTGCGTGTAAAATCATACACATACATGTTTGAAGATACAATGATTGGTTCAGGTGTGCCCATCTTGATTTTGCCATTACTATACTGTAACAGTTGAGTGTAACTAACAGAAAAAAATATCTTCCAGCTTAGAAATTCTGTCAGTCTCTTAAAAGTGACGATAAAATTGTATATTTCAGCCAAGATATTTGCTGAAGTTTGAACAGATCTACTTGTCAAAACCGACCCATTGGGAAAAAGATGGTGCCCCAAGCCCCATGATGCCTAATGAGGCACGTCTGAGAAATCTCACGTAAGTTCTGGATCCAATTTCTAGACAGCAGATGCCTATCAAAGATGCCATGTTTCCATTCCAACTATCTCAGTTGATATATTTTTCTCTCTTGCTTCCAAAGGAAACTGTGGTCTTAAACTATTTTTTTTAATTAATGCACATAGGAATGTTTAAAACATTAACAAATTTTAATTCTGTTATATCTAAATGTTTCATAGGAAGTGTGATATTAGCCAAAGAAGTTGCACATTTTAACATATGAGCAGCGACAAGACAAAACCAACAAAGTGGCATGTGTACCTAGCAAAGACTCAGATCAGCCTGGGCATCCCCCCAGGCTGATCAGAGTCTTTGCTATGCACTTAAAGGGTAGCCAAGGGTCTAAGCTACCTCCATGCTAACAGTGAATACTCTGATAAGGTTGGAAGGATGCCCAGGCTGATCTGATTCTTCACAGGTACATGCGACTTTGTTGGTTTTGTTATGTTGTGGCTCATATCTGTTTTGTGACAATACACAGACAGGTGAGCAGTCTGAGGTGAGGCACTGTATTCCACAGATTGATGCATATATAAACCAACTTCTAACATACCACTTGTTTATTATACCCCCGACATACGAAGTATGTCAGGGGGTATATAGCTTTTGTCATTCCGTCCGTTCGTTCGTCCGTCAGTTCGTCAACTTTACGTCAAAGTTTTGCGTTAAACCTTTTTTGATTGCTCATATCTTTGTAACTACTCATCAGATTCTTTTCATATTTGGTTTATGATATCTCTATAGCATTGCCTTTGGTGTGTATTATTTTAGCCCCTGGGTCAGGCCCCAGGGTGGGGCCAAGGGTCAGTAATTAGGACTTAGGCATTTTCATTATGTCAAAGTTTTGCGTTAAACCTTTTTGATTGCTCATATCTCTGTAAGTGCATTGAAGATTTCTTCCGTATTTGGTTCATTAAATCTCTATAGCCTTACTTCCGATCTGGACTACCTATATTGCAGGGTCAGGCTCATGGGTGGGGCCAGGGGTCAATAACTAGGACTTTGCCATTTGTTGAATAGTTATGGGTTATAGTTCTAATGTACTTGAATGGAGCCTAATGATACATGGCTAGGTTTATTCCATACACATATGGATGCTGCTGCTGACATAGGCCAAGGTCAAAGACTTTGAATATTGTACATGTATAACATTGGTATTGTAGCTTTGTGGTAAAGTATGCTTTCATTAGGCGATGGCACTGGTCGGGGGTATACGTGAGCCCCAGCTCACTTGCTCTAGTTGGCGCATGATTTTGATTACCTTATAGAAACAGTTTACAAAATGTAATGGCTGATAATAACCTTATAAAGGTATGACTATCATCAGAAAAAATGCATTAGAAATTTAGTTCCAATTTATAACAACAATTAGCATTTATTTGAATTTAAAAATTAGTTGGTAAGGAATTGGTTCTAGTGTAGTTGTTCAATTTTTTTGCAGGTATTCAGCCCCACTGTATGTTGACATCACAAAAACTGTTCTTAAACCAGATGAAGATCCAGTTGAAACACAACACACAAAAACTTTCATAGGCAAAATACCCATTATGCTGCGCTCGACATATTGCCTTCTGAGCGGTCTCCTTGATCGTGACTTGACAGAGTTAAATGAATGTCCCCTTGATCCCGGAGGTTATTTCATCATCAACGGCTCAGAGAAGGTGCTCATTGCACAGGAGAAAATGGCTACTAACACAGGTAAAATAGACCAGGGTTCGAGGTTATAAAACTTGAGAATAATCTCAAACTCAAAATAAAGCACACTGATTGGCTGGTTCCGAGCATGTGCTCGGAAGCAGCCAATCAGTGTGCTTTATTTTGAGTTTGAGAATGTACTCAAGTTTCATAACCTCTGGGCCAGCAGTTGACACAGATATTCTACAGTTTAATGTTTACATGCTCAGTCTTGTCTGGAGATACTTGTGTGCATCAGAGTTTGGAAAAGATGTGCAGTCAGACAGATCTCCAGATAAGAGGGTGTATTGTGGATAATTCAAAGATAATTTTTCTCATTTCTCAAGGAAAACGTGTTGTGATTGCTCATTAGAACTGTCACAGCAAAACAATTCTAATGAGCTATCACAAAATACGTGTTATGGAGAAATATGGAAAATTGTCCCTGTTACCCCTTCTTACCTGGAGCACTGATAAGATAGGTAGTGACATCCATCATAAAGAGTTTGATGTACAAGCGTGACAATTTGAAGTGTTTTGATGTGAATTTGAACATACGGGAGAACAAATGGCAATGAGTTTTAATGTTTACTTGTCTCAGAGGGGGTCAGCTCATGTTTTGAAAAGCATTCAATCCTCTAATAGCAAATTCTTGCCTTCAAAGATGGGTCCCTCTTTGGTAGTCATCTAAAATCATCTGCATGTGTAGCCAAGTCACTTTGATGTTTGATGATATTTCAGAACAAAAATAGAGTTTTGAGAGCATTATATAGAGTCCATAGAGTTTTGGCCATTCTGAGAGCAATAGGGTTAATGACTGTCTGTTTGATTTCAGTATATGTGTTTCAACAGAAAGACTCAAAGTATGCATTTAAGACTGAGATCCGATCTTGTTTAGAACATTCCTCCAGACCCACTAGCACACTCTGGGTGAACATGATGGCCAGAGGAGGACAGGTATGTATTGAATAGGTTGTTGAGATGTTTTTGCTTTTATTTCCCATACTCATTTGTAACGCAGTAAGTTGGTTAATCTAGATAATCACAAAGAAAAAAACAATAAAAGTTAAACTCCGTATCTGTATCAGTGTTCTCCCCAGAGCATAAAGGCATGTTGCTTGCAACATGCCTTCCTCTTCTGAAATTCCTTGGGAGAACACTGTGTACATGTATGTTGGAGGGGGCAGATGGGGTATACATTAAAAATTAGATTACCTGTAATTCTAGTACCTTCTTAAAAAAATAGTGAAAAATTTCATTCAAGACAGAAGAAGTGGGGGATCAAACCTGGGAGCCCTAGATTGGTAGTATTGCACCTTGCATCCACTACACTATGGCGGTTTGTCTTAATAGAAATAAGAAGTACATATTATTTGGAATTTATTGTGCTGCAGAGTTGCAATATTCACAGTTATTGTTACCACGTGCAGACAATGAATATATGGTGCTTCGTGTAACTTCCAGTGCTGGGGCGTCCTGCTGATTTGAATAATCAGGGCTCTCGATCACCGAAATTTGGGGCCGAAATTCGGCCCCATTCCCAATGCCAAAAAGTATGTTTTTTTCCCAATTCCAGAAGAAAAATTCCCAATCTGACTAAGCCTGTTTGGTCCAAGAATACTGCTGTTGCATCAATGCAAAATGTATTAAAAACCACCTAAAACTAAAAATGTTAACATAATTTGTAAATACCTCTCAAAATCGGGAAGCGATTACATTGTCAATCAAGATCGTCATGTTTTGTTACTGGAAAGTGGTACCGGGTTTTATCATGTACTGTTAGAGTTCACATGTATTGTTAGAGTTACTTCCCTTCCATTAGAGGGCGAAAAGCCTAGCGATTTTCGCTGCAATATGTTAATATTTTCTTTGCTTCAATGGCCAATATTGTTGTGGTGAACAATATTTTGACTTATTCTTTAATTTAAAGCCTTCCAATGCTAAAATTTGATCGGAGTTTTCACCTATGGTGGATGATTCTGCTGTTTTTGCGTTTCGTACCTGAATCCATTTTCACAGACATTTTCGGCCATATCCATTATCCAAAATCATAAACATGATTACCGGGACATCCAAGAGTTAGTATAGTGATAGTTACATACCATGGGTGTTTTGTACTTGCAGGACTGAAAGTTTTGTCATGTTCTGCATTGTGACAGTCCACTTTCTCTCAACTTCACATTATGCTTAAGTTCACAGATGCTTCAAACCTAGAGTGTTATACTGTTGTTATATTGAAACAATTTTTTTTCTAGGTCCCAGTCTTGTCTCCAATTTGAGAGTGGCAAGATAGGGAAGTTGCCAGTTCAAAGGAAAGAAAGAAAAACTCAACACACACAAATAGTTTTGTTATTATCTAATATCCCAACTATTTTGATAAAGTTTATTATGATTCACTATCTGCTAGATCTATGTCTGCTTATTGACTGGATTCCTCTGAAAATATAACAATACCATATGTAAGTTGTATTGGTCTGACAATGAAAACTTCAAACATAAAACAATGAAAATTTTCCCAATTTTAGACGAAACAACGCTATTTTTCCCAATTCTAAAGGCCCCGGCCCCATTCCCAAAAAGGGGTGTGAGAGCCCTGATAATAGTAGGGCAAGGGCCTTCTGTGCTTGCAGCAGGTGCGGGTGGGGGTTGTTTGGACATTTTTTCTCTCGTCTATCATTTCTCTCTTCTTTCTCCCTCTCTCTGGGAGACGGCCTGATATAGACTGAAATACTGTCTCAAAGAGTCAAAGGGTCGTTAAACCCAAAACAATTAATCAGTGAGCCGCGACACAAGAAAACCAACAAAGCGTTTGTGCAGCCAGCGCAGACTCAGATCAGCCTGGGCATCCGCCCAGCCTGATTACAATCTTGGCCATTCACATGGAGTTAGCTTAGATCCTTAGCTGCACAGCGAAGACTCTGACTAGACCAGATGGATGCCTAGGCTGATCTGAGTCTGCGCTGGGCGCACAACCACTTTGTTGGTTTTCTCATGTCGTGGGTCATATCATGTATAGATGGTGAACATGGCAGATTTGGCACCATTTTCCATTCTACCAGAGACAAGGGTATGACTTTTCCACTGTCAACTTGGTGGTATTAGCTTTTGTTTATTAACTCTGTTATGTGACAACATGCTGACAGGCAAAATAGTAAAGTCAGCTTGTTTAGAATTTAGGATATAAATGATAATTGTTAAAGAAGTTGAAATAATTATTATGGTATTTTTATGCCCCCGTGACGATAGTCAGGGGGCATTAAGATTTGCCCCTGTCTGTCTGTCCGTCCATCTGTCTGTTCATCACGCTTTATGGTATAGAGTTTGTGTAATCAACTCCTCCCACAGTTTTCAATGGATCTGTTTCAAACTTTGCATACATGTTGGGGACATATTGAAGATGTGCATGTGGATTTTTGTTGGACCTAGAATTAATTTTGACAGAATTAAGGCCTTATGAACTTAGTCATTTTAGGCAAATTTTTGCATTGTAGGGTATAGAGTTTGTGTAATCAACTCCTCCCACAGTTTTCAATGGATCTGTTTCAAACTTTGCATACATGTTGGGGACATATTGAAGATGTGCATGTGGATTTTTGTTGGACCTAGAATTAATTTTGACAGAATTACGGCCTTTTGAACTTAGTCATTTTAGGCAAATTTTTGCATTGTAGGGTATAGAGTTTGTGTAATAAACTCCTCCCACAGTTTTCAACGGATCTTTTCAAACCTTGCATACATGTTATGGACATATTGGAGATGTGTATGTGGATTTTTGTTGGACCTAAAATTAATTTTGACAGAATTACGGCCTTTTGAACTTAGTCATTTTAGGCAAATTTTTGCATTGTAGGGTATAGAGTTTGTGTAATCAACTCCTCTCACAGTTTTCAATGGATCTTTTTCAAACTTTGCATACTTGCTGTGAATGTATTGAAGATGTGCATGTGGGTTTTTGATGGCACTAGCATTAATTTGGACAGAATTATGGCCTTTTGAACTTAGTCATTCTAGGGAAATTTTGCATTGTAGGGTATGGGTTTTGTGTTATCAACTTGCTCCACAGTTTTCAATGGATCTTTTTCAAACCTTGTCTACAAATGGTTGACATATTTGAAGATATGATGAGGCATATTGATAGGTCTAGAATTAATTTTGACAGAATCACAGCCTTTTTAACTTAGTCATTTTGGGCAGTTTTTTTCATGGCAGGTTATGTTTTCAATGGATTCTTTGTAGGTGCTTTATGGATATATACATATCATGTGACAGGCGCTGCACGGGGGCATCATTAGTGTCTTACAGACACAATTTTCTAGTTTTTCTTTTACCAGGGAGCCAAGAAAAGTGCTATTGGACAGAGAATCATTGGAATCCTACCATATATTAAACAGGAAATTCCCATTATTGTTGTTTTCCGAGCTCTTGGTTTTGTCTCAGACAGAGATATCCTAGAACACATCATCTATGACTTTGATGACCCTGAGATGATGGAAATGGTGGGTACTCATTGGTGGTAAAAGCTCTTGATAAATGAGCCGTGACGCGAGAAAACCAACAAAGTGGGATGTGGGCCCAGCGGAGACTCAGATCAGCGTGGGCATCTGCCCAGTCTGATCAGAGTCTTCCCTGTGGGCTTAGAGGGTAGCAAAGGGTCTGAGCTACCTTCATGCGGAAAAGGAAGAGTCTGATCAGACTAGGAAGCTGCCTAGGCAGATCTGAGTCTTCACTACACACAGCCACATTGTTGGGTTTCTCGTGTCTGTGCTCGAATCTTTTCTTTCATTATCCGATGTAAAATCTCATTCTGGGGCCTGTTGTTCAAAGCTAACAACGTCTTTTAGTTAACGAGATGTTAAACTTTCTAACTAATTATGCTAAAAATGATACCATTTTTGCCATCAGATTCTTTTAAGGAAAAAATATTACCAGGTTTGATTTTGGTTGGACTGTAAAACTTAACGAATCCTGGGCTATCAACTTTTTTAGGCTTACAGTGCTTTGAACAACAAGGCCGTGATTGCCCTTGCAGAGTAGCAAGGTCCATATAACGGTGGATTTGAGGATTTTGTTCTTACTGCAGTCAAGCATATGTTGTAACCTTATACAAGGTCCTAATGAAGGGTTTGGGGAGAAGGTGTCGTACTGAATGTGTGACTCTTCTATGGCATATGGATATACATTCAGGGGGACCAACTCTGCCAGGTTTATTTTTGCCTGTCTTATTGAATCATCTCTTAAAGGAAAGACTGCTTCATACAGGGAAGCAAATAGGAAGTCACAGAAGTTTCCTTTCTTTAAAATGGTGGAAAAATATGGAGGTGTACCCACGCAGCTTAAACTAGGAGAATCCTATACATTTTCATAGTATGAGCAGAGTGATAGCAGTTTGAGATAGCAAGGCAAGGAATCTTTACAAATTGGCAGAGCAAATAATGATAAAAAAAATAGTTTGTTGCTTCTGGTTGGTCATTTAAAATATGTTTACATAGCCATTCAAGTTACAGATATTAGGATATGATTCTTCTACATTCTGTACAAACAATATTATTTGGTCCCTGATAATTGTCACAGAGAGCAAGGGGACAAAAAAAAGCATTTTTATGGACAAGTGAGTACAGTGGACCCTCTTTACAACAACAGCATTTGTTCCCAAACATTATGACGTTAAACTGAATTTGCTGTTATAAAGAATACATATTTTGAACAATAAAGCCATTTTGTGCAAATCAAAATGACGTAAAGAAATTTGCTGTTGTAATGGGTGCCGTTATAAAGAGGGTTGACTGTAAAAGTATCTATAAATTACCATATCTGTGTATTTATTCTTGTAGGTAAAGCCATCTTTGGATGAAGCGTTTGTGATTCAAGAACAGAATGTGGCTCTCAACTTTATTGGTGCTCGTGGAGCAAGGCCAGGTGTAACCAAGGAGAAACGTATCAAATACGCAAGAGAAATCCTACAGAAAGAAATGTTGCCACATGCTGGAGTCAGTGATTTCTGTGAAACAAAGAAAGCTTACTTCTTAGGGTGAGATATTAACAAATGGAACTGCATTTACTGTAATGACCTAAATATTTGGACAGAAAGGTCTGAGCAAATATTGTAGACCCAGATCAAACTGCTCGTTCAGGAGCAGTTTGATCAGGGTCTACAACGTGTGCAATTCACTTAGCATCGTTTGGATGCATAAGGATAAACATGTGAAAAATCCACTTTCTAAGAATTTTCGAACAATATTTGTCAGACTTTTGGGTGTCCGATATTTTAGGGTCATTACGGTAACGGTCCTTTTAATATGTTGTTCAGTAATTGAAAGAAACAAGCAAGTTATGTGTAACTAAGCCTTCATTACATCTGATGATTTATTCTTTGACATATGTTGAAATGAATTACTGTAAAGCAGTTTAATAGCATTATAGGAATCACAAATTCTTTTTTATACGCCCGTTTTGAAAAAAACGGACGTATTATGGCATGGCGCTGTCCGTCCGTCCGTCCGTCTGTCCGTCCGTCAACAGTCTTGTGCGCACCATATCTCAGAAACCGTTTGAGATATCTTCATGAAATTTTGTAGGCATATAAATTAGGATGGGGCAAAGTGTCGCGTATAGTAATGGTTGCTCCCCCTTTCTTAGTTTCAAAGTTATGCCCCTTTGATTATTTTTTATCCTACTAGTCTTGTGCGCGCCATAACTAGATAACCATTTGGGATATCTTGATGAAACTTCATAGCAATGTGTATGAGGGTGTGATGATGTGTCGCGTATAACAATGGTTGCTCTCCCCTTCTTCGTTTTGGAGTTGCATCCCTTTGATTAGATTTTTAGGGTATTTTTGTGTATACTAATCTTGTGCATTCAATAACTAAGTAACCGTTTGGTATATCTTGATGAAACTTACTAGCAATGTGCATGATCACAAGACCACAAGACGGTGTGTCACATATAAGAATGGTTGTTCCCCCTTACTTAATTTTGAAGTAACCTCCCTTTGATTAGTTTTTTAGGCTAACCCATTCCCCCATAACTCCTTAACCCTTTGAAATATTTCAATGAAACTTTGTAGGAATGTGTATAATAATGGGGTAATGTATCATGCGCATGAACCACAACTCTGGCTTACTTCCTGAATTATCTGCCCTTGCATCAATTTCCGTTTTACTCTGTATCTCCTTAACCGTTGGAAATATTTTAACAAAACTTTATGGTGATGTGTATATTGTCAAGGGAAAGTATTGCGACTAAGAGTTTATGAATTATCTCCCTTGTTTGACTTTGGCGTTTCACAACTTCTGAGTGCTTCACCCTGGAACCTGATTTTTGGTGTACTAATAGTATTTGATGTGTTGTTTTGATAACATTGCAGTCATTAATTACAGAGTTGTTTCCCCTGTTTTGTCTGCCTGCCCATCCTTCTATAAACAATCTTGTTCATTCTGTAATTCCTTCATGACACTGAAACGGGCGTATTATGCGCCGCTTGCGAAGCCCTTGTTTATGAATATATGTTTATATTTTCATGAATATTTGTTTACATATATATGGTTTTCCGTCTGGTTGACCAACCAAAATAAAGCCCATTTTATGAGCATTATGTTGTGTAAAATATGATATCAATGATAGCAAGACTAAGTCAGTGTTGTCCCTAGAGGGCTTTGTGGCAATTTACCTGACGAAAAATGGTTTTGTATTCTTACTGACCTGAAAATTAACTTTGCATGTATCTCAAATTCAATTTACAGGACATTCAAGTCAGAAATTCGTGATCAGTCCTCAGCATTCTCATCC
Organism: Ctena decussata; assembly: GCA_963989385.1. Lineage (NCBI taxonomy): Eukaryota > Metazoa > Mollusca > Bivalvia > Lucinida > Lucinidae > Ctena > Ctena decussata. The sequence goes on from OZ022498.1 coordinate 123,715,550, forward strand.
CTGTAAACTTGGCACTCAGGTAACCAACTAAAAAATCACACAGTTGGCTTACATTTCATGTTCTGAAGTCTCTTAAATACATACATAGTGGTCCTTTGGCCAGATGGATCAGTGTGTTAGGCCACATGCACATAGTACAAAATATTTAGAACTGTGTAAGAACATTTTAGTCTTGTTGAGTTTGCTTATTAAATTTGTTTGTTACATAGGTATATGGTACATAGACTGTTGTTGGCTGCCTTGGGGAGACGGGAACAAGATGACAGAGATCACTATGGTAACAAGAGACTGGATCTTGCTGGCCCTCTCCTGGCTTTCTTGTTTAGAGGGTAAGTTCTTTGTGTGGCATTGTAAATACTGAAATAAGCATATTCATCAAGAGGAACGTCTGTGTTCAGAATTACTTGCTGTTACCCTAATACTGCTAATAGGTAACATCCCTGTAAAATAACATTGAAAAAAATTGCATAGTCCACATGTGCAGCTCTAAGGAGAAGCTTTATGAGAAAAAAATTGATGTCAAGCTGAGAGTTCCAGTATTCACTGTGGTCACCATAATCATAATATCTTTTAAAGTAAACTTGGGGAGTTGAATAAATACATGTAATATAATCATGATTTTATTGCAATAAAATTTTAAGTCATTACTACTCGCTAGAGATAATAGCTAATTTGGCAATAATTCTTAGGATAATTTTGCCTTGCCTGTGACCAACAGAAGCAAAATATAGGCTTTGTTTTTTTTTGGTGTCATCGGCATTGGTGGCTGGGTAAGCTTTGGTCAAGTTTTCAGTTTAGGCTTTGTTTTGTGATAATGCGCAGACTGGAGACACCCAGTCGTTGTCTAATTTTTCCTGAAACTTGTTATAGTGTCGTTTAGAGCTGCCTTTTTGAGTGGTTTTTCGGGACCGGACCACCACATATTCATGGTGAAAGAACAGAAATGAGCCACGACACTACAAAACCAACAAAGTGACGTGCGCTCAGGCTCAGATCAGCCTGTGTAATCAGTCTTTATTTTCGGTATTGCAGTAGCTTAGGTCCTTGGCTACCTTTTAAGCACACAGGGAAGACTCTGATCAGACTGGGGGGATGCCCAGGCTAATCTGAGTCTTTGCTGGGCGCACATGCCACTTTGTTGGTTTTGTCATGTCGCAGCTCAAATTTACTCATCAAAACACATCTTTGCAACATTCATTCAATATCACTTTGTCTTGGTATTCTACAGGTTGTTCAGAAATCTTATGAAGGAAGTTAGAATGTATGCCCAGAAGTTTATTGACAAAGGCAAGGACTTCAACCTGGAGTTGGCCATTAAGACACGTATTATAACTGATGGACTCAAGTATTCTTTAGCTACAGGAAACTGGGGTGATCAGAAAAAAGCTCATCAGGCCAGAGCAGGTGTATCACAGGTTTGTGTAGTTCATTTGTTATAAAGGTGTGTTTATTCAGCTTTAAAGGAAGTCACTCTTGCCTCCTCCTTTGCAGATGGCTACTCTAAAAGAAAAAAATAGTGAAGATGTTTTCTTTAATGAGCCATAAACTGTATAACTTATGCAGCTGAAAGTATGGCGATGAGTGTCCCCAAATGATATTAATGTTTTCAGAGCTCCAGATAAAGGCTGTAAATGGTAATAGGTTACTGTATAGGGTGTAATTATCTGATACCTCAATTAGGTAAAATAAAGGTTTCCCATAGCCTTGTAGCCATAGGGGAAGTGGGTGTTAGAGGCACACTGTATCCTGGACATGACACACCAAAGGGGGAGCCCATCCCTCTCCACTGCCTTTTTCCCTAATGCGAAACAGGTACCCATTTACTGCTTGGTTAACATGTCGTTTTCCAGTCGCCAGATAGCCAAACCCGGGTTTGAACTCAGAAGCTTCCGATGATCTTCTGCATCATAACGGAGTCGATCTAACCTCTGGACCACAGTGCCTCTCTATACCTCAGTTAGCATCATTTTAATGAGATAATTCTGATGAGAAGCCACAAAAGCTTGAAGAAACAAGAATTACCACAGTACATGTCGGTTAAAACCTGAAATCAAGTTAAGAGGGAGCATTTCTTGAGGATTAGAGATTTCTGTTGCGACCTCTCATTAAAAGCGCCTGGCTGAGGCATTGCTAAAGAAGTGTGTCAGCATATACTTTTATAGAGACATAAGAAAATTTTCCAAGAATCATCATAAAAACTATCCTCTTGTTTCAGGTGTTGAACAGATTAACTTTTGCTTCTACTCTGTCTCATTTACGACGTCTCAACTCGCCTATTGGTAGAGATGGTAAACTGGCTAGGCCTAGACAACTTCACAATACCCAGTGGGGTATGATCTGTCCTGCAGAAACACCTGAGGTATGTACCCTGCAAACAGTATACCCTATTTCTTCTAATGAATGCCCAATGGCTTAGTCTCGGTCAGTATAGAATTGATTATGTATGAATCTATGCAAAGTGAACATTTATGTCTGTGATTGTACCTGACATTGTTAGATTGTGATCTTTTGTCCCTACAAACAAACATAATTCGCACAGTATGTTATGTAAGAGCAATTGAAACAGCAGAACAATAACTTAATATAGGAATAGTTAATTAGCTAGATTCTTGAATAGATTATCATGACTCCTTGAATAGAGCAATCTGTTTTGCTGAAACAGGGTGTTGGTTTTCACTGAATCACCGCAAAAGGTGATGTAACCCTGGCTCATTGGGCTTGGATTCAGGATCCTCTTCTGGATCATCCTACATGAAGTCATGAAATGAAAGTTTATGATCCTTTTAGCACTCATGTTAAAGGTCAGCCAGTGCTCCAGATAAGAAGGGATAACAGGGATAATTCAGAGATAATTTTTCTTATTTCTGAAAGAAAACATAACATTGTGACTCCTCATTAGAACCGTCTCGGTGAGATGGTTCTAATGAGGGATCACAATGTATGTTTTTATGGAAAATAAGGAAAATTATCCCTAAATTATCCCATTTAACTCTTCTTATCTGGAGCACCATTAGCTGGTTACAACCTTTTCCAGAGCAGTTGATAGTAGTGATCAATGAGTGTCTCAGAAGCATGATATGATGATTGTAAAACAATGCTTGCAGGGTGGTGCTGTTGGTTTGGTGAAGAACTTGGCCTTGATGGCATATATTTCTGTTGGATCACAGCCATCACCAATTCTGGAATTCTTGGAGGAGTGGAGCATGGAAAATCTGGAAGAGATAGCTCCATCATCCATACAAGAGTAAGTTTTTTGTAACTCATTAAGTTGTCAGTTTATTGTATTGGGTCTTATTCTCCATATTTGCATGACATGATAAAAATTGCCATGGCAAGATCATATCTCATGCTTTAGCAAGGAATGATACAGAGTCTAAATGTTAGAATTTGCTTGAGTGGTGTATGTTCACATATATCAATTTGTAGATTTGCTCATGGGAATCCTCGACTGCATGGATATTTACTGTATTTTACCTTTAAAGTTGCAGATATTGCCTTAGCTTCCATATCAGTGCTCCTTCACAACACTTTGATAAAACATTCCCTGGAAGGTCAAATGACAATAGTCTTGCACATATTTGAAGGGGGAGAGGGTCCAAAACAGAACAAGGTTTTTGAATACAGTCAAATCTGCCTAAAGGGGTTCAAGAGATGCAGATGTCATTTTGATTTTGCATCCTTTTACAATTGAGGTCAGCTCTCAATGTCAGCAGATTCTTTCCTTCAAGAGTAAACCTCATTCTGGAAGGGCTTTGTCAACCAGAGAAGCAAACAGGAACTCATTAAGTTCCTCTGTGTTAAAATGGCGGAAAAACATGGAGGTGTACCGATACTTTAAGACAGGTTCAACTGTATTATGGTCAATACATTAATTTTCTGGACTAAAGTGTTTTGTTTATTGTTTATTTTAGTGCGACTAAGATATTTGTGAATGGTTGTTGGGTTGGTATACACAGAGATGCTGAACAGCTGATGACAACATTGAGAAAACTGAGACGAGAAATGGACATCATTGTATCGGAGGTACATTTCATGTCCTGCTAGAATTCAGGAGAAAATTGCTCCTACACCAACAGTTTTGGCATACAACCTCAAATAGACAACATTTCCACATTTGTGCAACATGATGACATAGCATTGGTGTTGATATGATGTTATTTCAATGTTTTATACCTGTGGATATGTACCAAGCTGAAGACCAGGGGATTTATGGGTGAAAATTTATCAAGAATCCTCATTCTGAGAAAGTGCCTTAGATCTTTTCATAAAGTTTTTGTCTCATCTGCGACTAGCAGAAACAAGACTTAATTATACTTTTCCTCTCAGGGCAGCAGCATAAAACTTTCTCAAGTTTCCTGGTTTAACTCTGTTTTGTGACAGTGCACTGATGGGCAAGACAGCGTCTTCTGCACAATTCCCACTTTGATATTGGCCATTTATGATGACATCATTTGCATTTCAGTGAACTGTTTGTATAAACTCGATAAAGGTTGATTGGAGGATGTGCCAGATCAAGTTAAGGGCAAATTTCTTTACTCATTCATAAGAAGTTGAGGGTGTTCTGAATGTCAAGTATTATGACCTATATATGGAGACAGAAAGAGAGCTCTGAACTGTCACAGCACACACGATCATAATGGTGCTGACAAAAAATTTAGTAAGAATAATAAAGCATGTGATATTTCAGGAATTGCATATATTGTTTTCTCTGCAGGTGTCTATGATCCGAGATATTCGAGACAGAGAGATTCGTATTTACACAGATGCTGGTAGGATCTGTAGGCCACTGTTGATTGTTGAGAATCAGAAGTTACTACTGAAACAGAGTCATATTAAACAGTTGAAACAGAGAGAATATAACAACTACAGGTAATATAATAACCTATTGGAAAACCACATCATAACTGATTAGCATCATGTGAAAAAAAGGACATCACATAAAAACAAGTGAGAAGAGAAACAACTCAGTTCAGTCTGTGCATCTTTGTACTGATCAGAGTCTTCTCTATTCATATATACAATCTAGGTCTCTTGAGGATTTAAAGAGTGAAAACGGAAGAACATGATCAGTCTCAGCTAGTGTGCAGACTACCTTAACAAAGCAATGTTTTTAGCCCCGGCAAGTCATTTAAGTTCTGAATGTTAGATCTCAAGAATGGGAAGATTAAGAGAAAGTATCTGAAGATTATCATTTAGTATGACCATACTGATATCATTTAGTATGACCATACTGATATCATTTAGTATGACCATACTGATATACTTTTTATTTCCACTTCAGCTGGCAAGATCTTGTAGCGTGTGGTGTTGTAGAGTATATAGATCCCCTGGAGGAAGAGTCTATCATGCTGGCCATGACCCCGGAAGATCTTCATGAGAAAGACATCTCCTACTGTTCAACATTCACCCATTGTGAAATACACCCTGCCATGATATTGGGTGTCTGTGCTTCAATTATTCCATTCCCTGATCACAATCAGGTATGATATAAATGATTAATAAAGAGTTTATGAAATGAAGGCCATTTTCTTAGATGTACATGTTTGCAATACCAATGAAAAATATTATTTTAGTTGCTAAAATATAATAAGATTGGTGGTTGTATTTGAAAGACTTACAGAGAAAATGTTGAATTAAGTTGAACTACACTGCTCAAAATATTTAAAGGAGCAGCAGCTATTTTCCCATTGACATTACTACAATATATACCTAGTTCAACTGCCCATAAATCTGACCGCCGGTGAGCGAGAATTCCTATCCTTTTGCAGCATTTTGAAAAAGGATTAAAGTTTAAGACAACAAGAATTTTACTACAAATGATGTCCTGCTCATTTCCATGGAACAAATTTTGCAATTTTCGAAATTTCTGAAATTGAGACATTTTGCTGGAAGTCTATAAACTCTCTTGTGCTTCATTTCAGAGTGATCCTTTCAAACGGGCCACCTTATAAGACATCTAGTTTCAAAGACAAAATGAACGTTTTGATTTTGGTTGAAATTTTCAGACTTTTCACCTGTTCTGAAAATTAACAAATTTTTACCAAAATTCCAATTTTACAAAAATCTCTCCATGGACATGGGCAGGACAAATATTGAATCAAATCTTGTGCTATCAGTAACATCGACCCTCTTTGAAAATTGGCAAAATAAATAGAATTTCCGGGTCTTTGTTGATGGAAAGTAAATGATCTCAAAGTGAAGATGCATTGCACTGCCATCTATGTAAAAATATTAGGTGCTCCTTTAAATAATTGGCAAAATAAATAGAATTTCCGGGTCTTTGTTGATGGAAAGTAAATGATCTCAAAGTGAAGATGCATTGCACTGCCATCTATGTAAAAATATTAGGTGCTCCTTTAAATAATTTGAGCAGTGTATGTCGTTCCATTAGCTGAAGGTGATTGCATGAAATAATGTTTCATTCTTTGACTTTCTTGGAAAGAAGGATATGAATGCAGCTATGGTTGTTAGACACATTCACTCTCTCTTTTTTTCGAAGACACAATTCAGAAAAATTCAGTTTTTAAGAATCTGTGTACACTTAATGTTATGTTAAGTTAACAGTAATTTCTATTTCAAATAAGGTATATATTCAAATCACTTGTATTTTTACAGTCTCCCCGTAATACCTACCAATCTGCTATGGGTAAACAAGCCATGGGTGTGTACATAACAAACTTTCATGTAAGAATGGACACCCTGGCCCACGGACTCCTGTATCCTCAGAAACCTCTAGTCACTACAAGATCTATGGAATATCTTCGTTTTAGAGAATTACCTGCTGGTAGGTAACTTGAAAGTATAACAAAGTGTTGTTTGGCTTCTAAGAGACTGCAGGAAATGGATTTTACTTTTCCTGCAATGGCGGCATTAACTTGAATCAAGTTTTGTTTTTTTTTGCTCTGTTCTGACACAGTGCACTGACAGGCACGATGCTGCCTTCTGCAAAATTCTTGCTAAGTTGAAAAACACATGATGTTGAGGCACTTGTTTTGTGAAGACATAGAGCTTCAGCAGAGATGGGGGTAAGAAGGAGTATTTGGTGATCTCCATAAACATACTTTTGATCCCTCATTAGAACTGTCCTAATAAGACTTTCCTACGAAGGGTCACTACATACATTTTTGAGAGGAAATGAGAAGAAGTATCCCAGAATTTCGATTAGAAACCCTTTTTATTAGCTCACCTGAGCCGAAGGCTCACAGGTGAGCTTATAGTATAGGCAGGCATCCGTCGTCCATCGTACGTCGTCCGTCCGTCCGTCCGTCAACATTTTCAAACGACATATCCTCTATAACTACAAGGCCCATTGTAACCAAATTTCATATATAGCATCTATAGGCAGGGGGAACCAATAATACTGTTTTTTATCCAAATCGCTTCAGAAGTTTGGTTGCTATGGCAACTTAAAGTTTCCATTGACTTGTATGGGAAAAATTGAAAATTTGCATTTATTGCTATGTCACTGCGGATATTTTGACAAAACTTTTGAAGAAATGTTCCTTGAGTAGTCCTCTATGAACCACATGAAATTTATGCCAGTTGCACAATTTGGCTGGTTGCCATGGCAACCGAATGATTTAAAATAGAAAAAATATTCAAAAATCATCATCTCAGAAACTATGCAACCAATAAAGCCCAAACTTCACAGAAAGGATCTTAGTACTGGCTTCTATTAAAGTACTGTTTTTCTTGGCAATTGCTCTAGCAGTTTGGTTGCTATGGGAACTTGAAGTTGCCATTGACTTATAATGGCAAAATAGAAAATTTGCATTTATTGCTATGTCGGTGCAGATATTTTGACAAAACTTATACAGAAATGTTCCTTGAGTAGTCCTCTATCAACCATATGAAATTTATGTCAATTGCACAATTTGGCTAATTGCCATGGCAACCGAATGATTTGAAATAGAAAAAATATTCAAAAATCATCTCCTCAGAAACTATGCAACCAATAAAGCCCAAACTTCACAGAAAGGATCTTAGTACTGGCTTCTATTAAAGTACTGTTTTTCTTGGCAATTGCTCCAGCAGTTTGGTTGCTATGGGAACTTAAAGTTGCCATTGACTTTTAAGGGCAAAATAGAAAATTTGCATTTATTGCTATGTCGGTGCAGATATTTTGACAAAACATGTTCCTTGAGTAGTCCTCAAGCAGCCTTATTAAATTTATGCAAATTGCATAATTTGGCTGGTTGCCATGGCAACGGAAAAATTGAAAAACTTAAAAAATCGTCTCAAAAACTATGCGACCGATACAGCTTAAACTTTACAGAAGGGATCTTATTACTAGCCTCTATAAAAAGACTGTATCTCATGGCAGTTGCTCCAGTAGTTTTGTTTCTGTCGGAACTTTAAGTTGCCATTGACTTATAATAGGAAAGTTGAAAATTTTCATTCATAGCTATATCGTTGCAGATATTTGGACAAAACTTTTACAGAATTGTTCCTTGAGTAGTCCTCTAGCAACCGCATGAAATTTATGCAAATGGCACTATTTGGCTGGTTGCCATGGTAACAAAATGGTTAAAAACAGAAAACATACTCAAATATCATCTACTCAGAAACTAATTGGACGATAAACCTGAAACTTTACTGAAAGGATCATAGTAATAGCCTCTATTGAATTATTATTTTTTATTATTGTTAACCTTGTGGTTTGTTGGCAACTTAGTTTCCATAGACTTATAATGGCAGTCTTCGGGAAACCTTCTGAAGAGTTGCAGGACAGCTGTCAGACAGTCAAAAAAAATTTGCAGGACAGAACAGAAATCTGCAGGACAGAAAAAAAAAATTCACATTCGAGCCAACAAAAAAAAAAGTCATAAAAATGGGAACCATTTTTTAATTACTTAAATACTGGGTTCATTTTAACTTTAATTCCCATTTAATCATTCATTCTCTACTTCATTTTAATTCAATTCCCATTCTTGAAAGCATCTGCTATATCTTGTATTCATCTACGCATAGGTTGGGGATAAACTCGAATGCTTTTTCTAAAGCTAAACTTGTTACAGGAAAAAAATGTTTTGATTATTTCCCTTGGTTAGGCCTTGTACCATTCACAAAGTTCGGCCATATTAAATTCGCTACCAGAAGCACCAAATATACAGTTACAGTAAGCAGAAAATAACCTGGCGCAGCAGTCATTAAACAAATAATATGGATAAATAGTTTAAAGTTCATTTCATTTTACCCGAGTCATCGAAAGTTAAAAAAAAAAAAAAAAAAATGAAGATGAGATTGTTACACATTCCGAGACCGAAACCAACCGTTGCGAGCACTCTTTGGGCCGAAAACTATAACGCTCGAAATGATTGGTTGTATATAAATAGTAAGGCATATATTGACCAATCAGATGTCGTCTTGCATAAGCGCTTTTGTAAATATGAAATGGCGAAACTTTCGTTTTTGTTTCGGCCAAAAGAGGACTTTTCCGACGATAAATTTGATTTTACCGAGTTGAAAAATGTCAACTTTTATCAGTGTCGGACAGTGCGACCGTCGCCCTGGCAAAAATCGCCGGACATTTTCTGAATTTGCCGGTATTGTCCGACAGACCGACGGTTTTCGTGAAGACTGTAATGGGAAAAATGTAATTTAGCATGTATTTCTGTGTTACAGTAGGTGTTTTGACAAAAGTTTTACAGAAATGTTCTCGAGAAGCAGATTTCAAAATTCTGTCATATTGTACAATTTGCCTTAGAGTTACTTACCCCTGAGTGCTGAGGTTGAATGGACTCAGGTGAGCAACAGGACCAATGGTCCTCTGGTCTGGAGACCTGGTACCTGTCAAGGAGAGTAATTAGAATATGCAGATTCAACATAGTAAAGTAGTCATAACAAAACATGCGTTTGCAGGGGTTTAAATGCTGATAAAAAATTACAAGAATCAATTTACAATGAACCTTTATTCAGTTTTGTAGTTTGGAGAATATCTTGCCATAATGGATGACTTAGCAGCTTGTGAAATTTACGACTAGAAATAAATACTTTGACAGGTTGTTAGCATACTGTTAGATGCACTGCTCCTATGACCTAAGTGTCGAGAGGCATCAACATACTTTTTGTAATACACTATGGCTTACATGTGTTTTGCTCTACTACTTCAGGTATCAACACTATTGTAGCTATTGCATCATACACCGGATACAATCAAGAAGACTCTGTCATCTTGAATAATTCAGCTGTAGAGAGAGGATTCTTCAGGTATACTCAGATTATTCATGGACTTTGAGGAATCTGCAGGGATGCACAGCCTTGTCTGAATCTTGCAGTTCCTCTTAGCCCTGTTGACTAAGGACTCTTCATGCTGGCCCATAGATGTGCAGTTCAGACTTTTGGCAGCCACTTCTGGGAAAGTGTAAGGCTGCTGTGTTTATGATAGTAGTCCAGAGGCAGAGTAGTTAAAACAGAGAGTAGATCATAATATTCCATGTGTTTAATGTGGTGTCACTGTACAATTCCATGAGCATTCTTACGGTAATAACCATAAATACTGGGACATTTTAACGAGAAAGTGGTTTTATCCTTATATTTAACAGGTTCAGTCCACCATATGCATATGGGCCCAGTTGTACAAATCCAATGAAATAGTTGACAAGATAATGTATTTATGCCAAAACACTATCAACTTCTACTGAAAAAATGGGAGGAGTTTTGCTGCTTGCTTTTCAAGCCAAATCATTGGTACACTTGCTTTTACGTGCACTCAGAAAAAACCCTTAAAAGTATGCTTGACCAGCGATTTTCTTTTGTAACCATGCTTTTGAAAAACTGAGTCCCAATACACAGTTCTGAGAGCAGCCGCTAAGTTTGCCTACTTAGTTACTGTTACTACGTCTCACAAGCTTTACACAAAGATGGTGGAAAAACAAATGACAATGCAAGGGTCTGCTCAATGTTGGCAATCTATGGGGAAGAATCAGCCTCCTCAAGACCTACACATAGAAGTTGGCGCATCGTGCATTTCCGGTGTGTTTTGTTTTTGTAAAGCAGGGTATATTAAAAGTGGTGGTAGTTTGTTTTCGTTATTGAGGTATACATCCTTCCATTAACTGTAAGGTAAAATCACGGTCTCGTGTAAAATACTGACCATGTGTAATTTGTTTGTGAGACTTTGTCACTTGCAAAGTTGTCGTTGCATTGGCCAAGTATATGCTATCACGTGATTTTAAATGACATTCTGGGTGTGGCTCGGAACTGTGTACTATTATGTGTCACAATTGCTAGTAGAATAATATCACAGAAGAAGCAATCTGATTGTTGTCTACATTGTTGGCTCAGGCACTTTTGCCTCAATATTTAGAGTTATTTCTATTTGTGTATTATGTTTGCCTTTTTGATTTCAGATCATTTTTCTTCCGATCTTACAAAGATCAAGAATCAAAGAAGGGACTTGATCAAGAAGAAATCTTTGAGAAACCTACCAGACAGTCTGTACAAGGTAAGCATTTGGACAGTGGCAGGAAAAAAGTGGGCTTACCTTCAGACAACCTCAGTACATTGAGAGGGAGTATTTGTTGAGAACTAGGGATGATTTCTGTTAACTATATTGTGACCCTTTATCTGAACTGCCTTGACAAGGCTGTTCAGATATTTTGTCCTAACATGTTTAAAGGAAAACAAATTTTTTCCTCAGTTATCTTCAGGTAAGATTATATAAAATTTCCTCTAGGGAAATAAATCTTTGTAGTAGATTGGTTACCTTCCCAATGATATTTGGATATTGGTTATTAATGTATGTTTGGAGGGGCGGGGGGCAATGGTGCTGGTTATAACTTCCAGTGCCGGGGCGTCCTGCTTATTTGGATAAAAGGAGGGCAAGGGCCTACTGTGCTTGCAGTAGGTGTGGGCGGGGTTGTTTGGAAATTTATATTCTCATCTATCATTTGTCTTTTCTTTCTCCCTCTCTCTGGGAGACAGCCGGATATAGACTGAAATACTGTTTTAAAGGGCCTTTTAACCCAAGACACTAACCAACCAACCAACCAAATATTAATGTTTGGCCTTGTACCGGCTTTTAGAACTACTTTCTCAAGCTTTATCTTTCCACTGCAGTTGCAGCTATAGCAATGAGGCATGAGTTGCCTTTTACGATCTTGAGAAAACAACAGACTCTGAATTAAAAAATGTCGATCCCATAGTAAACTTCGGGTGTATTTCTGGCGTGTAGAATTGAATGACTTTATGAATTTGCCCATTATTGTGGGATTGCATAGCCGTTAACGTGCTCCACAATGTCTTTCTTTGAGCCTTGGATCATCAGGATCAGTAGCTGTATGATCAGTAATTGTAAAGACATGAGCAGATTCCACAGACCAGTAAGTTATACTTACTATGACAAATTTTGACCCTTTCAAAAAACATAATGGGGGTCAAAACAATTCAGTTTTCATGTATTCTTTTGCGCTGGTGTGTGCATGTTCTTGGAAGGACCCTTGAATTCATTAAAAAAAAGATGGAAATTTTCTTTCACTGTGAGACAAAAGAATGTAAAATACAGTTTATTGAAGCATCCTATTTCAAATATGGGATTTATAAACCTCGGTAGGTTCAAAGATCCGATAAAGAAACTCCTCGTTCGGACTCGTTTCTTTATCAGGTCTTTAAACCTCCCTAGGTTCATAAATCACATATTTTGAATGAGACACTTAATAAACTCTATATAGAGCTCTGAATTGCTGTAAATATGGTATGTTTTACCCATGTATCATGCTTCAGTCCTTTTTTTTGTGTATCACATTTTCTTTCACAAGAAGAAAACTTCACTTTTATTGTTGTTTTTTCTCAAAAACACATAGTTGGTCCCTTGATGGGCATTAATATTGAGGCCATATTTTACTGAGTGATTCTGTGTCAAACCACAACAAACATTTAATGACACTGAACAGAAATTGTTTTTGACGGATATATATAGACAAAACTTGTTTGTCAGAATCTGATTCTCCTATTAAGAGTAGGCAGACTGATAAAACAGATGCATATGTTTGATGGGGCTTTAGTTGTATAAATAATTTTTGGGACAGTTTTACTTCCTCTTGTATACCTTGTATGGTTCTCTGTGTCTCAGTACAGGTGGTTCCAGTAAGGGCCCACAGCCCACCTGAGCCAAGGATTATGATTTCGTAGAACAGAACAGAAGTTACATGCAGAATTTTCATTAAACTATCAACCTTTAATCTAGATTTTTTTAAATATGGGCCATTAATGTGGAGGTTTTGTATCTTTACTCAGGTATGCGTCCAGCTATCTATGACAAGCTTGATGAGGATGGTATCATTGCTCCAGGGGTGAGGGTGTCAGGTGATGACGTACTTATTGGAAAGACCTTGACCTTACCAGCAAATGATGATGAGGTTTGTTAATCTTAGTTTTGAACAACTAGGCTCTGAGCTCCAGATTAGGAACACACTTTGTTATAAACTGGGATAATTTTGTTTAAATGCATATAGCTCCAATTTTAAGTAACCATGCTTGAGAAGGTCTGTTCATGTGGAGCCTGAGTGTATGTTTTCCTGGAGAACAGGTAGAAATTTCTTCCACTCCAAGAAAGGATATCCACAAGTTTCCCCTGTATGGCAGTTCTTTTATTTTCCACACGTATTATCTCACCCAGGACTGGCAAAAAATCACTGATATCACAGATAGTCATTGCATTGGTTGTAATGTCTGTGTTCAAAATATTTACACTTGCTAATGCCATCCCTTAGGTAAACTTGATAGAGTAACTAGCTTCATATACAGATGAACAACAATTGATCATGTGACGTTGTCTTCAAGCAACGCCTATGGTAAATGAACATCTTGATTGGTCCACATAACATTCAATTTGACACCATGTTATGGCTATTAATGTAATGGCCAAACATGCTTTTACTAACTTTTCTCCTACCCAAATTTTGCATGTTCTACTAAATTACCATGAACACGGTACAGAAAGGGTCTAAATAAAAGAGTGTAAATATAAGAATGAAAATTTGATTTGTCAGCGTTCATCATGTGAAGAAGCTAGTGGTCGTCGCTAAAATTCTATGAGAAGCACTTCATGCTTCATGGAATTTTAGCTCTGCCCACTGGCTTCATCATGTGATGAAGGCTGAAAAATCCAATGTTAAGATCCAACGATTTTCAGTAATTTCCCTTAATATCTGAAGCTCAATTTGTATGTATTATAGGGTAAGGGATCAAACATGGTCTTTCATACATTAAAGCTTGGATGGTCCCGAGGGAGATGTTGAAATCCGAGGCCAAAGGCCAAGATTTTCAACATCTGCTGAGGGACCATTGCAAATGTTTTTGCTTTTGAAAAAATGTTTGATCACTATTATTTCATAAATTCAACTGCAATGCTACAAAAATAACGAAAATGTTTGGGCACTATTTTTCGGCCTCATTGCCAGTTTCTTGCTGATTCGGACAAGCTCTGTGCATGTCGATAAAATCCTCATTTCAGGCCATGGTCAGCTATTGTGAATTTGTCCAAAATGTGCACTTAATAAAATATTATCTAATATAATAGTTATTCTGTAATAGTTATTCTGTAATGTAGGAAAGAAGGAAATTATAGACATCGAAGCGAATACATGCATGCTGTAAACTTTTGTAATTATTTACAGTTGGAGGGAACAGCAAGAAGGTTTACCAAGAGAGATGCCAGTGTGTTTATGAGGAGAAGTGAAACTGGAATTATTGACCAGGTAAATTTTGCATTGTTTAGGGTTGACTGATTCCCTGAGAATAAGCATCCATTTCAAGTATCTGTGTATTGGGAAGGAACTGACAAACAAAGCAAACTGTGTAGATTGTTTGTTGTTTGACAAGAAAGGTTTGTCATTTGGCCAGAAACATGGCATAAGACAGTATAAAACCAGAGCTCCTCACAAGGGTTTGTTTTGGTGTTAACTGAACATGATTTCCACATGATAAATATGTTGAGACTACTCTGCCGAGGTGGTTGCATTGAGAGATCATGTAATATATTTTTATGATAATTTCTATTATTTCCAAAATATCATTAGTACCCTTTTCTCATGAGCATTGATTTGATGCTACATATAATCTACACAGGCTGATCTGAGTCTTGGTTAGTGCTGAAGTGCTAAAGACCCTTTATTCATGTCAGAGCTCATACAACATTGTTCTTGGCAAAATAAGTCTGAAGTTCCTGTTATTTCAGGTAATGGTCACAATCAACCAGGAGGGTTACAAGTTCTGTAAGATCAGAGTCAGAACAGTGAAGACCCCACAGATAGGAGACAAATTTGCTAGTCGACACGGACAGAAAGGAACATGTGGTATTCTATACAGACAGGAGGTGAGACTTAATTGGTGCGCATCAGAAAAACAAAGAAACATGTTTTTTCAAATGTATGTTTGTTATGGAATGTTTATCCTTTGCCAGCCTTTTTAATTTCAGCCAGGAATCAACAGACTTCGCAATTTACTTTCGAGATTAAATGTTAATTGCAAACTTTGTTGATTCTTGGCAGAAGAAGGCCAGCCTCAGTGCACTAGATCAAAGAATGAATATTGGATAAAAATTATAAAGTTTCATGGATCTGTTCTATATGCTTAACCTAGAATAATTGCAAAAAAAAAAAAAAGCCAAACTAAAACTGGGAACCAAATAAGAAAATATTTGATCATTACTCCAGGAAGTTGCTGTCAGAAGTGTGTCAAATGATGGGCCTCAATTTGTTTTTGTAGAAGATGTACAAGTTTTTGCTGGCACCATTAGATTCTGTTAAACTCTGTTTCTGTATGTATACTGAATAACTGGCGAATTTTTGAAATAATGACTAAGCACTTGTCATTGGGATATAACCATTCAGAAGTCAGTTGGCCAAATATATTCAAGATTCTTGAATTATCCAGCAGATTTTAAATTATTAGCAAAAATCAAACTGCCACAGATAATTAGCAATTTACAGTAATCCTCTTATTGGGAACTGGGATATATATTTCAGGATATGCCATTCACTTGCGAAGGGATAACCCCTGACATCATTATCAACCCCCATGCTATTCCCAGTAGAATGACAATTGGCCATTTAATCGAGTGTCTGCAGGGGAAGGTGGCGGCTAACAAAGGGGAAATAGGGGATGCTACACCATTTAATGATGCTGTCAACGTACAAAAGATCTCAAACCTGCTACATCAGTATGGTTATCAACAGAGAGGAAATGAAGTAAGTTGCCCAGGAGGTGAAGTAAGTTGTAGAGTGGATGAAGATTAATACTGTGAGTGAAGTTAGTATTATAGAAAATGAGTAAGTCTTTGAGTGGATGAAGTAAGTTGCTGAATGGGTGAAATAATTATTGTTGAAGTAAGTTGTACAGTCAGTGAAGTGCATTGTACATTGGGTGAAGAAAATAGTACAATAGGCAAAGGAAGTTGTATGGTAGATGGAGCAAGGTATACAGTGGAAGAATTAAGGAAAGTAAGTTGTAAGTTATTTAGTGGGTGAAGTAAATTATATAGGACAGTGAGTGAACCAGGTTGTACAGTGTGCAAAGTAAGCTGTGAAGCAGCTTGTATTGGGTGAACTAGGGTGTACAGTGATTGGGATAAGTTATAGAATGGATGAGGATTAGTACTAGTGAAGTGTGGAGCTCTAGAGAATGAGAGTAATTAAGGTAGCTGAAGCTTTGGTTTCATCTCAAGGAAGGATATAGGCAAGCCATTTTGCTGACTTGAAGACATGTTTATTTTAATTTGCTAGGTTTTATACAATGGCTTCACTGGTAGAAAGTTGAATGCGCAGGTATTCTTGGGACCCACCTACTACCAGCGTTTAAAACATATGGTAGATGACAAGATCCACTCTAGAGCTCGTGGACCATTACAGATCCTGAACAGACAGCCCATGGAAGGAAGAGCCAGGTTTGATCATTCTTCTGGTTACTTCAACTCCTTTAATTGACTCTGACATTTGCAGAAAAATCCATTATTTAAAATGAGGTATTGGACAATAGAAAAACATAGTAAGATGCTTATTCAGATGAGAGGCTCTTTATGTTTGCAAATATTCTAATATGAATTTACAGTACCTTTACTCTGTGGACGCCATTATTTGTTTCCAGATGACGTTGCATAGTTGTGTGATGTTTATAACTAGGTAGACAAAAGTACATTAAATTGGAAATGTGTCTCCAGCCAGGATTCCAGAATCTTCATGAAAGGATACACTTTTAGGCATTTTCATTTTTTGCTTCCCTTGTGAATGGAGTCAACAAAAGAATTTAATTTATTAGGAGCAAATTCTTTCCTTAAGATTTCAGATTATTTTTTTTACTGAGAACCATGTTTGTACTTGCTTTCAGGGATGGTGGTTTACGATTTGGAGAAATGGAACGTGATTGTCAGATTGCCCATGGTGCTGCCCAGTTCTTGAGAGAAAGGCTGTTTGAGGCCTCTGATCCCTACAGAGTACATGTGTGTAACTTCTGTGGTCTCATAGCCATAGCCAACCTCAGAAATCAGACATTCGAATGCAGAGGTTGCAAAAACAAAACACAGGTAATTGTTTGCAAGATTAGTCATTGGTTTCCTTGTTGCGCACCCACAACTTTCGGCTGTTCCAACAAGTGTTCAACACCCTTCAGTGAAACTGCAGTTTTTGCATTACTGAGGATGGAAAATATTTTACAAAAGTATCCAAAAAATTCAGATTTTTTGTATTCTGTTAATTGTGTTGTAAGAATCATGAAGGTATAAAAATATCTAATGGCAGTTTCATCTATTTTGAGAAAATAAAACTCTTTTTTGGATTTTGGAGCAAACAGACTATAAATCTTTGTGTTTCATTTCAGATTTCCCAGATACGCATCCCGTATGCATGTAAGCTGTTGTTCCAGGAACTGATGTCAATGAGCATAGCTCCCAGGATGATGATCTCTTGAACAGACAGTTGACAGTTCATGACAGTTGGTCATTTGAAGAGGAGTGTATCAGCACCAAAGCTGCTTATGTACAATCTTGACAGTATTGTATAGTTTGTGAACAGCCAAAGTTGTTCTTGACATTTGGTCATTACAAGCAAAATTGTACAGTCTGTCATAAGGAAAGTAGCAGTTTGTGAATAATTGGATTCATAGCAACTGTTTAAATACAGACACTCTTAAAATGCTGTAGCATAAACTGCTACTGCTACTGCTACAGGTGCAACAAGAGATTATTCTGTGAAACAAATCTCATTTGATTTGACCAAAATGTGTGGTTCATGTGAGAGCTATAAGAATTTTTCCAGGTAGTAAAATTTCATGGGAGTGAAAATTTCGGATAATCTGTCTAAATTTAGTCCTAAAATGATCCATGTGCCACGCAGAAGGCTTTTCAAATATTATGTAAAAGTGCATGGGTGCTTCATGTCATGCTGAAATGTTTTAATCGTCAGCCTTTTGAAACATTTACGTGTTTAGCCTTCATTTTAGAAGGGGGACAACTGCAGCAGACTAGTATTGCTCCCATTACTCCCTTCATATCCAAGGGGCTGCTCTTGAGTTGTTTAAGAATATGCTTGGAGAAGATTTTTAAAGGCAAATTCTTCTAAGGGACTAAAGGAGAGTCTTTAAAGGAGGGAACTTGCTCTTTAGTGAGAGCAATGTAGTGAGAGCAAATTCTGTCTTAAGGGTAGCCTTCCACCTACACAAGGAGGCAAATATTTCAGTCACAGTGATCTCTGTTCAGGGATTTTCCTACCTTTCTGAACTTGGGGCCAGGGACCTTATAGAAATTGGGAAAATTTGAATGGATGATAAAAACAAGATCTCTGTTTTAAAGTCAGTTAAAATCATAACAAAGTAAAGCTTTAGCAACAAAGTAAAGCTTTAGCATGTTAAAATATTTTGAGTTGCGTTTATTAGAACTATTCATGATTAATTGCTACGTGAATGTAAACCACTGTAACATCGCAATTTTTTGTCATGAAATTTTCACCAACATGTAGAACCAAATGAGACATTGGGAAAGATTCTCTGCGTTTTGGGAAATTTTAACTCTAAATTGGAAAAATAGGGGCCAATTTTTGGCCCCAAATTTGGCCTAGGAAAATCTATGCTGTTAGACTTGCATCTGCAAGCTTCAATAAATGTGATGGTTTAAATAGGTGTGTATGTGTATGTGTGAGACAATTTTTGATGCAGAGGAGAGCCTGTAATTATGAGAGCCTGTCATTATTAAACCATTTCTTTACGATGCATTAAAAGTCAGGCACTATTTGCATTATTGTTACAATATTTTTTTAAGTTGCAAATTAATCATTTGTAATTGAAAACAATCAGTGACTAGATTCTGCAGATATCTGTAGAAATCAGTATCTTTGATGTTTCTGCTCAACATTATGCATAGTCCTGTGTCCTTGACTTAGAATTTTTGCACTTCTCTATAACCTATTTTAACAAGGCAAAATTAATTCTTGAATACTGTCAGAAGGATACCAAATTCTATACTGTTTTTCCTGATATAAGATTTTGTCTTCAGTTGATTTTGATGCATCTCTAGATAAGAATGGCACTAAATTTAAATGTGGAAAGTGCTCAACTAACAATAGTTAGTTATTTAAATGTAAGTTTACTCTGACGTCAAGGTTTGAATTTTGAAAAATTTATTCAGTGTTCCAGATCAGTAGGGGTAGCAGGGATAATTTAGGGATAATTTGCCATATCTTCTTTCCTTGTTGTGACCCCTCATTAGAACCACTCATCGAGTTGTTTTCGTTGAGAAATAAGACAATTTTTTTTTTAATTATCCTCAATACCCCCTCTCATCTGGAGCTCTGGTTTATTTTTGTGTAAAATGAGTATTTAGGTGATATGGAAACACTTTCAAGGGAGATCAATTTTACATGGCAGTATTTGCCTCCTCTCACGGGAGCTGCTCAAAGGAAACAAGAGTGAATTGGTCTTTAGAGAGCAGATTTCAAGAGTAGCTCTCCTTGGATAAGAGATTCAGCTACATGGGAAGCAAATCCTCTGGTTCCATGTAAAATTTAACTGAATTATTAGACTGTATCCATACACCTTGACTACAAAAAAGAGATTGAAAGGTTTCGTATTTGGTGTGCCAGGAAGAAAGAGATAAACCCAAGCTGGAAAATGCAAATGAAAAATATATTGATGGAGAATGGCAGAAAATTCAGAACATTTGGAGCTCTGTACCAATATAAAACCAGAGGACCAATGGTCCTGTAGCTCACCTAGCACCTTCTGTCAACAGACACAATTTGTCATTTCCCTCATTTGTTACAAATTTGAAACCAGTAGCTTAAAAGGTGCGCATATTTTAATTTTAAAATCTCAGTGACCTTGAGCAAAGTTCAAAAAATGACCTTGACCTTTGATGATCTTGTCTTCATGTATTCATTTAGTTAACCATATTTTCCAGTTATTATAGCTAGGCTTAAAAAAATCCATAACATCAACTGTTTAAGCATTTTCCCACATAAAAGCGTAACATACCAAAGTTGACCTTGCCATAAATTAGGTCAAGGTCAATGCGCCATCATGATTTGAACAAACTATAATGGGCCCGATCCTCAATGCTACATACCATGCCATGAGGTCATTGTGCCTTTGGTTGTGAAGAAGTAGATTTTCGAAGGAGTTTTATAGGCCGTTTGCTGTCTATAAAACAGGTCTTTTTGCAGATTTTCTCTTTTATTATTGGTGATATAATTGATTTGTTTCCTCCACTGGTATTGTCAAACTAATACATAACTGGAAACTGACTTTCAGAATTTTATCTTGTCAATTTTTTGCTTTTGTCTATTCAATCTTGTACAAAAATTTACAAAATTTTCAGCTTAAGTACAGGGGAGTACAATAAGTTAATGTAATAGCTATAAGCAATGCCCATATATGCATCACAAACAAGAAATGTTTCTATAGATAAATTAATCCTTTTCGTCACCAATCAATTCTCTTTGCAACCAATAAATAAGTGAACTTCATTTTTACTCAGATGAAAAGATTAACAGGTATACAGGTGCCTCTGAGTAACTCTGTACAATTAACTAACAATTGACATAGGTAAATATTGAGCATTCTAAGGCTGTTTACAAAAATAAACTTACTCCCATGTAAAATACAGTTAAAATATCTTCTAAAAATGGGCAGTTTTCAAAAGAAACTTTTTACTTTCAAAATATAATATTGAGGAAAATTATAGATTTGTTATGTATAAGATAGACATTAAAAATGCGCTTTACCTCACAGTGATAGCTGTGGTAGTTTTAGAGATATTTAGCAAAATGACCTGTTTTATAGACAGCAAATGGCCTATACCATATGTTACGCAGAAGGTTTTACACTCGGTCGACACGGGTGTAGAGCCTTATGCGTCGCCAGGACGGCGGAGGGTGACTTCCGGTTAAAGGGTTATCTACTAGTGTAATACACTAACAGGGAAACTCTAACAACGTTAGAATTTTTGAAGTTTATATATAATGTAAATTCTATATACAACAATACAATTTACAACTGTCACAATTACAATAATATACAACACATATCAGTTCATGTCGCTGGCCCAAGTAAGGTGTTTGTTTCAAATATGTAATCGATTTGCGTACAATACGCAAATAGATTACCGTCTGACGTCAACACCGTACTCGGCTCAGCGCCATGAACTAAAGGAAAACACAAAGAACAAAAGACGTCAGTTTGAGCTCATACAAAAAAACAAGGCCTTATGTTGGTAGACTTCAATTCGTCGTTCCCTGGATCATGTCATGGGCCAGTCCATATATCATGAGGAACACCAACTCATATAAACACGTGCACGATTATATACTGGTCGCTCCCTGGATTGTACCAGGGACCAGTCTATATATATTAAAACACCTTAGTGGACGAACACTGTCCCACACTTGATGTGACCTTCAGATCTTATCACAGAATCTGGCAAAACTGTGCTAACCACTTCCGCCTACATTTTGTGCTTCCCGCCTCTGCTTGGGAACCTTGCACAAACGGCGTTGTAACTGCCTCTACCCGGGTTGGTATTAACCTGGAGACGTATATCGCATCTCCAGGTGAGACGTGGCTCTAAGCCCTAACAGCTGACTGCCGGACTTGATGTGCCCTTCTAGGTCTTAACACAGAATCTGGGCACACAACAATATAACATCCATCAAGAATTAAACAGCCACGTCTAACTTT
Organism: Ctena decussata; assembly: GCA_963989385.1. Classification (NCBI taxonomy): domain Eukaryota; kingdom Metazoa; phylum Mollusca; class Bivalvia; order Lucinida; family Lucinidae; genus Ctena; species Ctena decussata. The sequence goes on from OZ022498.1 coordinate 123,737,711, forward strand.
TCATTAAAAGATAGGCGTATAAATACTATGCGTCTCACATTAAAATCATGCAACATGCTTTCCACAATCAAAAGACTCGTGCAGGTATTCACCTTAAAATCATGCAATATGCTGTCCACGAGAGGTATTCACAAACAACCCATGCATAACGTAGTCACAATTTCCGTAAACGTTTTATTACCACAGTTACCCTAAAAACTGTAGCCTTACTGATTGAAAGGATTAAAATAATCTCGACGACATAGTGGACGATTAGATCCATTTCGTAACATAGGTTTCCCCTTAGGGAGAAAAAAACATAACAATGTTTCTTTTCTGAAATAGTACGAAATGCGATCGAATCGTAGGCTATGTCAAAACTGGAAAACTAACTATATACACAACAACGGTGCGATGCATAACGTGGCCAAACTATCTACTAAGGTAGTCCGCCCCCAAATTATCTTGGCCGCGGATAGCAACGATCCTGAATCTGTACGGCTGTAATTTCATGGCCCAACGCATGATTCGGGGATTGAGCACCTTAGCTGTCTGCATATAAGACAAAGGTTTGTGGTCAGTTTCAAGTAGGAACTCCGCCCCATACAGGTACTTACGAAATTTCTCAACACCCCAGATAATACCCAAACATTCCTTCTCAATTACAGAGTAGTTCTTTTCCCGAGGTAACAATTTCTTGCTAGCATAAGCAATCGGCAAACGACCTTCACCTTCGAATTCCTGAAGCAAAATAGCTCCAAGACCAACGTCTGAAGCATCTGTTCGGAGTACAAACGGGTTACCTTCTTGAAAAACAGGTAAGCGAAGAATAGGACTAGACGTGAGCCTACTCTTCAGGGTTTGAAATGCCCTTTCATGCTGATCTTGCCAATCTTTGATAGAATTAGGTCTATCCCGTTTAGTTAAATCAGTCAGAGGAGAAGCTATGGATGAGAAATTTGGGATGAAACGACGGTAAAACCCAGCTAATCCCAGAAAAGATTTAATTTGTCTTTTCGTACATGGACGAGGAGCATCTCTGATAGCCTGTATCTTGTCCTCTTGCGGTCGTACCGTCTGTCCGACGATATTGTGACCAAGGCACTCGATACTGCCATATCCGATCATGCATTTAGATGGTTTTGCCGTCAATTTGGCCGACCTGAGCCGATCTAACACTTGACGTAATGACGTCACATGATCCTTCCATGTTTCAGTGAATATCCACATGTCATCAACAAAGCTGTCAACATTTGGGAGATTGGACAATATGATTCTCATTAACCTACAAAATGAGGCTCCCGAATTGACCAAACCGAAGGGCATAGTTTTAAACTGGAATAAACCCTTAGGCGTTTCAAATGCCGTCAAAGGTTTAGACCTTTCAGTAAGACTGACTTGCCAATAACCCTTACTCAGGTCCATCTTTGTAAAGAATTTATGTCCCGACATTTTATTGATAACCTCCTCCATATTTGGCATAGGTTCTGCATCGAATTCCGTCACTTTGTTAAGCTTCCGGAAGTCGATACAGAATCTAACTGACCCGTCTTTCTTCGGAACCAGGACGACAGGAGATGAATACGGTGAAATCGACGGCTCGATTACCCCTAAATCCAACATATCCTGTATCTCCGTCTCCATGACGTTACGCGTCTTATACGGGATAGAATAACCCTTCGTCCGTATGGGTTCTGACGTGAGTAGTTTGATATCGTGCTGTATTTGATCAGTTCGACCGGGTAAACTTGATAGTACATCCGGGTACTGTTTAATCAACGCTTCAACCTCCATACGTTGTTCTGACGTTAACGTATCTGAAATACTGACGTCGTTATAAGTTTCCGGCTCTTTAGCTGTCGGAAAAGCACAATCATCAAGAGAAAATTCATCACTACCATCGTCATCAACCGACTCTGTAGTCTCAGTAGACAATAAACAATGTGACGGCACAGTACGACGTTCGACATACTGTTTCAGCATATTAGCATGATATGTACTCACGACACCATTGACGTCGATTTTATAGTCCATTCTATTCACCACCTCTACTACTTCATATGGACCCTTCCACTGCAATAACAGTTTATTACTGTCAGTTGGCAGTAATAACAGTACTTTATCTCCCACGTTAAATTTACGCGACCTAGCGCGTTTGTCATAATAAGCCTTTTGCTTTACTTGTACTTTCCGTAAATTATCATGTGCTAACTTACACGTCTGCTCTAACCGTTCTCTCAACTCAATTACGTACTGGTACGTAGACAGAACCTGCTCATCCTGTACCTCTTCAGACCATAATTCACGTAATATTGCCATAGGGCCCTTAACGTTACGTCCGTATAACAATTCGAACGGAGAAAACCCTAATGACTCCTGCGGAACCTCCCTTATTGCAAACAGTAGTGCTGGGAGATATTTATCCCAGTCCTTTGGACGTTCTGCGCACATCCTACGTAGCATTTGCTTCAACGTCGCGTGAAAACGCTCTACGAGACCGTTGCAGATAGGATGATACGGCGTCGTGGTTAACTGCTGGAGTGATAACAGCCTGCTTACTTCTTTCATAACTTCAGCAGTAAACTGACTTCCGCAATCTGTTAACATTTCATCAGGTATGCCAACTCTACTAAACATCTCAACTAACGCTTCTGCTACGCGTTCCGTTTCAATGCCGGGTAACGCTACCGCCTCGGGATATCTCGTCGCATAATCTATCATTGTTAAAATATAGCGGGATTTCCTGTCAGAACGAGGTTCTATCGGTCCAACTATATCAACAGCGACTCGTTTAAATGGTGTGTCAATCTGTGGCAACTTTCCTAAAGGAACCTTAGTGACACGACCTTTTTGAATAGTCCTTTGACATATGTCACAAGATTTACAAAACCTTGCCACATCACCACAAATTCCAGGCCAAAAGAACTCAGTTAACACTCTATCCATAGTTTTCTTTATGCCCAAATGACCTGACATCAAGGTTTCGTGCGCCAATCTTAACACCTTTTCACGAAAACCTTCAGGGATAATAAGTTGCAAAGTGACCTTGTTTCCCTTAGTAAACTGCCTATACAATAAATCTTTCTTTCGAATAAACTTAGTTTCACCCCGGTTCAATCCACGACTAATAGTCACATTCCCAGATTCCACTCTTTGCCTTATGCCATTCAATTTAGGGTCAACAACTTGGGCCTGCTTCAATGCCTCCTTATCACTAGCAATAATTTGATCAGGAACTTTAAGTTTCCTATAGACCTCTTCACCTTGCTTAGCTTGTGACCTAGTCACTGCCGCCATTGCAAAATGGGACATATCGGGAAGTTTTGACCCGTCAATATTTCCAATAACCAGGTCATACAATGTATCTTCCATGCACAATGCCTCAGTTTTTCCTGTGAAAAATGGACAATCTATGTCAACCATTGCTAAGGGATACCTTTGGGTAGATTCATCAATCAAAGTTACATCAGATTCTCTACCAAGTAATTGATCATTAGAAACCAAGTTTCTACGAACGACACACCCAGTACAACCTGTGTCCCTTAAAACTACAACAGTCTTACCATTAACCGTACCCTGCGCTGTTGGTAATCGCGACCTTAAAAAGTAACAGACACCTTCCCTATCCACGTTATCATTGATTAATGGACTTTCTTCCTTACTCTTATAGAGACCTTCAATTTCATGAGACCTATTCATTGTAGTTTTACAAAAGCTCATTTGATGTCCGCCACCCCGACCACGTCCGCGGGAATAACCCCGACCACGGCCACGATCTGAATTACTACCCTTCGTCTGTACAGTATCGCTCTTACTCTGTGATCTTTGTGTCTCATCTTTCGGTGCATAACTGCTCCCCTTACTTCCGCTATACCCGCTTGCACTTGCACCTACCTCCGCACTATATGCTTGCTTCCTATCGGGATTCTTAAAACATTTATATGTTAAATGTCCCTTACCACAAATACTACATTTTATCTCTGGCTTCGCACTCGGCTTATTATCAGATCTACTCTGAGTTACGCCCTTACTATCACGCTGCCCCTTATTAACACAAGCGTAGACACCGCCACGTGCTTCTGCAAATAAATCTGCTTCCCTAGCCATCTCACCTAGATTCGTGAATGTTTTCGGTTTCAAATGAACATACAGTTCTTTACTACAAGATTCTAAAAACTGATCTCTAGCGAAAAAATCGCAAACAGATTCATAAGACTGGTCTACCTTCGCCATTTTCAACCATTTATTAAGATACGACCTAAGTCTACTACTAAACTGAATAAACGTTTCGGACTTTTCAGGCCTATCATAGCGAAATTTCTTCCTAAATCCGCGTTCAGTCATATCAAAATTCTTTAACAACGCATCTTTCAACTTGTCATAATCCGCTGCATCATCTACAGACAATCTATCATAGACATCAAGCGCGCGACCTTTAAGTAATGCGCTTAAATATGCAGCCCAAACGTTTTTATCCCATTTATTCGCCGTCGCGTATTTCTCAAACCTTGATAAGTAACTATCCATTTTGTCCTTACTTTCATCAAAATACGGTAACTTGGGATCTCGCGCATGCGCTAACTTTTCAGCCTTCTGTTTTTCTAATTCAACTCTAAACGTTACCTTCTGCAAATCTATCTGATTCTTCAACTCGCGTTGCTGCAATTCAAAACTATACTTCAACTTTTCTAACTCAACCTCGCTCGACAACTTCGCTTCCTTATCGCTTTCGATTTGAGACAACTTAGCTTCCCTATCTTTCTCGGCTTGCCGCTCTATACTTTCAATCCGCGCCATCTCGATTTCCCTATCCGCCGCAATCTTAGCTAGTTCTACTTCCCTATCCTTTTCGGCTTGCACAATCCTCTCTTTCTCCGCCGCGACCCTAGCTAATTCAATTTCCCTGTCTTTATCGGCCTGCGCGATCCTAGCTAACTCAATTTCCCTGTCTTTATCGGCCTGCGCAATCTTTTCTTTATCAAGTGCCCTTACCGCGTGCCTTTCTGCCCTCTCAGTCTCTTGCTGTTGCTTTACAAATTCCTGCAATGCCTGCCCCTCATAACCTAACTCTTTTCCCGTCTTAACTAACTGATCCATGACGCTTAACGTAATTTTCACGTTAACTTAACTGAAACCGATGTTCACTTATAGTCACACACGTTAACTAAAACGTTAACAATAATAATAACGAACTAATCCAACTAAAACGTTGATTAATTAGTATACTCGCGATCTGGACGTAGCCATTAAAGTTACGTTCATAACAGACCGGAAATGACGTCATAAACTGACGTTGACTTTGCCGAGAATTACTTTTCACTTTCAAATGACACAATTAGATGACGTAAATAACCCACATTACAATTACGCCCAACTTGATCTAGCGTATCGGATATACAAACGTAACGTATGTAACGCAACGTATTTACACTGACATGACAACTGTACGTCCTACATTACAAAACCTTATAAGATACCAACGGTAAATCCAACTTAAGATTCCGCTATTAGGTTTAATTCATTGTAACGATATTATATAACGTTACGAGTGACCTACGTTACTAAATCAGGACATAAAATGGACCTCAGTAACGGTTACGACACTACGTACAAACGTTTGAATTAATGAACTAACAGATTGTCATGCAACAGCAGTGCCAAGGTACTCAAACGGACCTTAAAACTAAATATGTATTATCCGTGCCAAGACAATTCAGGTCTATATACCTCAGTTTCCCCACTCAGATATGCAACCTGTTACATTTTATCACAAAATAATGCATGGGCTATCGCACTTCATCACGCAGGGAATAAGGATAGTTGACCTTAATTGAGTGTAGGTTACATTTACAAAGAATTTAGTGGCAAAATTGCTCCCCTAAAATTCACAGCCTTACGTCACCTTAGAAAAGAACAATCAGAAAGTCAATAATAATAAAAAAAATGACTGACAAAATTGTGCCTAGATTCTGTATATATTGTCAATGTCTTACACTGGCAGATATTAACCAGAAGTCAAATCCCGTTACTTCATGACACCATGTTACGCAGAAGGTTTTACACTCGGTCGACACGGGTGTAGAGCCTTATGCGTCGCCAGGACGGCGGAGGGTGACTTCCGGTTAAAGGGTTATCTACTAGTGTAATACACTAACAGGGAAACTCTAACAACGTTAGAATTTTTGAAGTTTATATATAATGTAAATTCTATATACAACAATACAATTTACAACTGTCACAATTACAATAATATACAACACATATCAGTTCATGTCGCTGGCCCAAGTAAGGTGTTTGTTTCAAATATGTAATCGATTTGCGTACAATACGCAAATAGATTACCGTCTGACGTCAACACCGTACTCGGCTCAGCGCCATGAACTAAAGGAAAACACAAAGAACAAAAGACGTCAGTTTGAGCTCATACAAAAAAACAAGGCCTTATGTTGGTAGACTTCAATTCGTCGTTCCCTGGATCATGTCATGGGCCAGTCCATATATCATGAGGAACACCAACTCATATAAACACGTGCACGATTATATACTGGTCGCTCCCTGGATTGTACCAGGGACCAGTCTATATATATTAAAACACCTTAGTGGACGAACACTGTCCCACACTTGATGTGACCTTCAGATCTTATCACAGAATCTGGCAAAACTGTGCTAACCACTTCCGCCTACATTTTGTGCTTCCCGCCTCTGCTTGGGAACCTTGCACAAACGGCGTTGTAACTGCCTCTACCCGGGTTGGTATTAACCTGGAGACGTATATCGCATCTCCAGGTGAGACGTGGCTCTAAGCCCTAACAGCTGACTGCCGGACTTGATGTGCCCTTCTAGGTCTTAACACAGAATCTGGGCACACAACAATATAACATCCATCAAGAATTAAACAGCCACGTCTAACTTTTCATTAAAAGATAGGCGTATAAATACTATGCGTCTCACATTAAAATCATGCAACATGCTTTCCACAATCAAAAGACTCGTGCAGGTATTCACCTTAAAATCATGCAATATGCTGTCCACGAGAGGTATTCACAAACAACCCATGCATAACGTAGTCACAATTTCCGTAAACGTTTTATTACCACAGTTACCCTAAAAACTGTAGCCTTACTGATTGAAAGGATTAAAATAATCTCGACGACATAGTGGACGATTAGATCCATTTCGTAACACCATATATGGGCATATCGTAGACTTGAATGGTTTCTGAGAAATCCACTGCTTAAGCATTTTACAATGCATCAAAATCGACCTTGCCAAAAATTAGGTCACAGTCAATGCACAGTCCTGATTTGTATAAATTATGATTGAAAATCTTGATGACAGACGGGCTGACAGAATGACCTTGACCTTAATAGTGACATAATATCGTCAGCTGTTCGTTTAGTTGACCATATATGCCAAATATTGTACCTTAGACTTAAATAATTTCTGAGAAATCCACTGTTTAGGCGTTTTCCCATGTAAAAGCCTAAGGTACCGAAGTGGACCAAGTCATAAATTAGGTCAAGGTCACCCCACGGTCATCATTTGTACAAACTATGACCATATATACCAAATATTGTACCTTAGACTTTGATAGTTAATGAGAAATCCACTGTTTAGACATTTTCCCATACAAAAGCCTAACGTACCAAAGTGGACCTTGTCATAAATTAGGTCAAGGTCACCGCACTGTCATCATTTGTATATACTATAATGGCCCCAAATGCCCTATGCTACATACCAAATTTCAAGGTCATAGGCCTTTTGGTTCTGGAGAAGAAGATTTTTGAAGGGTTTTTACCATATATGGGCATGGCGGCCAACATGGTCATGTGACCGGGATACCCAGAACAAACTTTCGTTCCCCTAACTTAGGTAGGCTCCTTATGAAATTTGACTTCAATCCGCCCAGTGGTTTCAGAGAAGAAGATGTTTGAAAATCTTGACTACGGACGGGCTGATAGAATGACCTTGACCTTTAGTGACATAATATCTTCAGCTGTTCATTTAGTTGACCATATATACCAAATATTGTACCTTAGACTTAAATAATTTCTGAGAAATCCACTGTTTAGGCGTTTTCCCATTTAAAAGCTTAAGGTACAGAAGTTGACTGTGTCATAAATTAGGTCAAGGTCACCGCACGGTCATCATTTGTATAAACTATGATGAGCCCGAATGCCCAATTCTACATACCAAGTTTCAAGGTCATAGGCCTTTTGGTCCTGGAGAAAAAGATTTTTGAAGGGTTTTTACCATATATGGGCATGTCTGCCATCTTGGTCACGTGACCCGGATACTCCCAACAAGCTTTTGTTTTCCAAACCTAGGTAGGCTCCATATGAAATTTGACTTCACTCGGTCCAGTAGTTTCAGAGAAGAAGATGTTCGAAAATCTTGACAACGGATGGGCTGACAGAATGACCTTGACCTTTAGTGACATGATATCGTCAGCTGTTCATTTAGTTGACCATATATGCCAAATATTGTACCTTAGACTTAAAGGTAGGTTCCTGTACTTCGGAATGCATCAAAATTTTGATGATCTTTCATCCAAGTTGTAGGAAAGCACTTATAAAAAAGGGAATGAATAAGTTTCACTAAAAAGTGTAAATCAAAAAATATTAAAAAGTTGTTTTGCAAGGGATTTCCTAACTCTGCTTCGCACACCAGTTAGCGCTATTTTTAGTTCGCGCCAAAAATAGATAACGCAGCTGACGTCATGCTGCATTGCAATTTGGGAAAGTTTAACCCCATCAGCCATGCAAGGACCTATAGGAGAGCTCACGGCAAGAGAAAATTGACCTTTGGAGAATGGCATCAGAAATCGCGCACTTATAGACATAATACACATAGTTATTTTTAGAACTGGAATTCCAACAAAAGAAAATAAACCAAAAGGGAAAATGACTATTTTCTTCAACATCTGACGATTTTCTCAGTAGCAACAAATTCAGAAAAATAAGAGAAATCAATACAACTCAGAAAAAGACGATATTTTTTTGTGAACGTAATTGTTATCGCTAGTCCAGGAACCTACCTTTAAATAGTTTCTGAGAAATCCACTGTTTATGCGTTTTCCCATGTTAAAGCCTAAGGTACCGAAGTGGACCAAGTCATAAATTAGGTCAAGGTCACCGCACGGTCATCATTTGTATAAACTATGATGGGCTTGCATGCCCGATGCTACATACCAAATTTCAAGGTCATAGGTCTTTTGGTTCTCAAAAAGAAGATTTTTGAAGGGTTTTTACCATATATGGGCGTGGCGGCCATCTTGGTCATGTGACCAAGACCCGGGGTATAAACTTTCGTTCCGCCATCCCACTAAGACTCCATATGAAATTTGGCTTCAATCGGCCAAGTGGTATCAGAGAAGAAGATGTTTGAAAATCTTGATGACGAATGCACCGACGGAATGACCTTGACCTTTAGTGACATAATATCTTCATTTCTCATTTGCTCATTTAGTTGACCATGTATACCAAGTATTGTACCTTAGACTTAAATAGTTTCTGAGAAATCCACTGTTTAAGCATTTTCCCATATAAAAGCCTAACATACCAAAGTTGACCGTGTCATAAATTAGGTCAAGGTCAACGCAAGGTCATCATTTGTACAAACTATGATTGGCCCGCATGCCCGATGCTACATACCAAGTTTCAAGGTCATAGGCCTTTTGGTTCTGGAGAAGAAGATTTTTGAAGGGTTTTTACCATATATGGGTGTGGCGGCCATCTTGGTCATGTGACCCAGATACCCGGAACAAACTTTCGTTCCCCCGACCTAGGTAGGCTCCATATGAAATATGGCTTCAATCGGCCCAGTGGTTTCAGAGGAGAAGATGTTTGAAAATGTTGACGACGGACGGATGACGGACGGACGGACGACGGATGCCTGGCTATACTATAAGCTCACCTATGAGCCTAAAGGCTCAGGTGAGCTAAAAACAATGAGTTGCAAAACATGTGTTTAGCAAGATACAAGAAATTTTCAAGGCAAGCATTTGTTACTAGTAATTTTGGAATGGCTTGTGATACCACAACATAATATGTATATAGATTTACAGCTTTTTATTGCATAAAAATCGTGTTCAAGGATGAAGGACAGTTGAAAGAAAACTAGTGAGAAACTGTGTATTAGCTGTACAAGCCAAGCCATCAGAAATTGAGCCTTAAGTTATCTGTTAAAACAGTTACGACTTGGATAGTGTGTTCAAACTAAGAGAATGCTTTTCACTATGGAGGTCTAGATATGGGGAGCAACTGGAGATTCTCTTATGTCTTGATATAAACATGCATTGTGCCTCACTCAATAGAGCTGCTTTACCAAGGCAGTTTTAATGAGGATAACGTTTTTATGGAGATTTAACAGAAACCATCATCAGAATTATCTTATCTGGACCTGTCACTATATAAATTCTGTTGAATTCTTAGACTACTAACAAACTGAGATGGTCAGAAAGCATTGAGGGCAGACTGGTCTGTGGTTTAGCTGTTTTACATAACCAGAGGCACAGTTAATTGTGGCTGGCTAATATGCATGTATTTATTGTCAAATGAATGAGAATGCCATAGTTTAGTTACATACTGTTTCATTTTCATGCTGAAAATGTCTAAATATCGAAAATAATTTAAAAATAATATAAAAAATAAATAAATAAAAAAAATCAAAAAAATCAGGAGTCAGTGTTTATTTTTGCAACATAACTTAATAGCTAAATGTCACTTGAGAATGAGGATTGTACATGTTTCTTCACATGAAGTGGGTCTTCCCCTGGCTGCTGGTGAATAGTGTTAAATTCAATCAGTTAACTCTTTCTACAGATATAATTAATTTAATAACAGCAATGTGGTTAACTAGCACTGGAACAACCAGTAGATAGCTGGCAACATCATGACATCATTTCTATGACATTAATGATGTCATAGTTAAACAGTAATTGTAACACAAATCATGCAGTGTCAGTGAGTAATGTCCCTTGGATTTGCACTGATAATTAATATTAACAAGTAGGCCCTTACTGTAAAACACTTATATTTGGCGGCAGCAAAATTTGGCGGTTTTATAATATGGACCTTTTGGCGGTTTTTTATTTTGGCGGATTTGTGATTTCTCAAGAACAAAATATTCCTTCTGACGTCGTATTTGGCTCTTGAGTTGAGCTCTGTATTGTCATGTTGATTAAAATAATAACAATTATTATCATAATCATGTTACATTTTGCGTAGTTAATTGTTTAAAGTAAACAAATGCAAATTAAGATTTAAACAGATTTTGTGTTCTTTCTGATTTAATTAACTTAATTGAAACACTAATTAGTATGGTGAGAACATTTTCATACTCTGTTTCCTCCCACTTGTTGTTTGCGAGGCATTTTCCTTAGAGCTAATTAATATATGTGATGTATATTAGCTTTGATATTTTGGTAAAGGAAATTGGATTATATGCTCAATAATATTTTTTCATCTTTCAGTAACATGAGTTTATATTGGCGGCATTTTAATTTGGCGATTTTCTTTTTTTCCGCCAATATCGCCAAAATAAAGTGACCGCCAAATATAAGTGTTTTACAGTATTTGCCCGGCAAAGTCAAATAGTTGAAGCAGCTCGCCACTCTCATGTATGTTGGATCAAGACAAGCTCAGGTCACAAATTTCTGGTTGGTTTTTTCACACCATTGTCATCATGCATATAGGAACATGAACAGTACCACATATGGCTGTAGTGTCTCTAGAAATATGTGTATAGTGGATAAACAATAAGCATCATTACAACATACCTGGTTGCTTCTTTGATACCAAGATGCAAGTAGGAGCACAAAGATACTACCACGAGGTGATTTATCTGTTTGGCCTACTGTCACTACAGTACAACAAGCTAGCTTCTGTCCCATCAGTGCTAACAGTGGCTCTGATGTCACACTGGCATCACTACAGTTGCATAGAGTGCACAGATTTACTATGACACTGAGATAGAGAAACCACAGGGCATTCAGTTATTGTCCCCCGCCTTTTCGAAGAAAAGCAAGCGGACATGGTAATTGGCTTTCCGTGGTTCTGTGCTTCTGCCCCCCCTTGAGAGTGGGTACCTTGTGTGCGTAACTCCTACAGTTTTTCATGAATCATTCTGACACTTTGCAGGCTTCTTCATGGTCTGTAAATGTGCATGCCTTAGGGGTTATTGTCAAATAATTTTTCACCACTTTTTTTGCTTTGCGAACTTAGTCATTTTCCAGCATCAGAAGACCTTTGGAGTACATATCTTGTGTGCGCAACTTCTACAGTTTTTCATGAATCATTCTGAAACTTTGCAGGCTTCTTTCTCATGGCATGTAGATGTGCATGTGCCCTAGAGGTTATAGTCAAATAATTTTTTACCACTTTTTATCCCCCGACCGAAAGGTTCGGGGGGATATAGCGATGAGCCTGGCATCCGTCCGTCAGCCGTCCGTCCGTCCGTAAACATTTTCTTGTCCGCTCTATATCCTGAATACCCTTTGGAATATTTTCATGATACTTCACAGATATGTAGAACAGGACATGATGGTGTGTCATGAACAAGAATGACAACTCTTGCTTTCTTTTTGAGTTATTTCCCCTTGATAGTTTTAGGTGTGATTTTTTGGCAGATTCGTATCCGCTCTATAACTTGAATACCCTTTGGAATATTCTCATGATACTTCACAGATATGTTGAACAGGACATGATGGTGTGTCGCGAACAAGAATGACAACTCTTGCTTTCTTACTTTTTGAGTTATTTCCCCTTGATCATTTTAGGTATGATTTCGTGTCCTCTCTATAATTTGAATACCTTTTGGAATATTTTCATGATACTTCACAGATATGTAGAACAGGTCATGAAGATGTGTCGGGAACAAGAATGACAACTCCTGCTTTCTTACTTTTTGAGTTATTTCCCCTTGATTGTTTTAGGTGTGATTTCGTGTCCGCTCTATAACTTGAATACCTTTTGGAATATTTTCATGATACTTCACAGATATGTAGAACAGGTCATGACGATGTGTCGCGAACAAGAATGACAACTCTTGCTTTCTTACTTTTGGAGTTATTTCCCCTTGACGATTTTAGGTGTTTGCTCCGTAGCTTGAATACCTTTTAAAACATTTTCATGATACTTCACAGATATGCAGAACAGGTCATGACAATTTGTCTCATACATGAATGATAACTCTTGCTTTTATACTTTGTGAGTTATTTCCCTTCGGTAGTTTGAGCTGCTGTTTGAGTCTCTGCTTCATATCTGTATAACCCTGGCCAGCTCCAGAATTTGAATAACCGTGTACCTTTTAGAATATTGATGATCATGCTGTGATATCAGTGTTCCTAAATCCCTCCACATTCCCGTGCCCCACATTACCTCTTTTTAGCAGTCAAGCATACTGTTTTAGTCTGAGTGTTAGATAATCATGCATCTGTTAACAGTTAATGTCAATCAGAAGCATAAAAGAACGACAATATATTACTAATATGTGTTTTGAAGTGCACCCTTTTTACCAAGGCCAATGGGGTCTTTGGTCGGGGGATTTGCCATCTCTTCTGAAGGCTATTTTTATTATACCCCCGAAGGCACTTCGCGTGGCATATTAAAAGCGCCCTGTCCATCCGTCTGTTACAAATGATGTCTCAGTGATAACTTAAGAACTTCTGAAGCAAATTTGATGAAACTTCACAGAAAGATAAAGCATAATGAGAAGGTGTGTCGCGCACAAGACTTAGGTCCCTACGCCCAAGGTCAAGGTCACAACTGGCTCAGAGGTCAAACTGTGACTCAGAATTGTGTCTCAGCGATAACTTATGAACTACTAAAGCAGATTTAATGAAACTTCACAGATAGATAAAGTATAACGAGAAGGTGTGTCACACACAAGAATTAGGTTCAGAGATCCAAGGTCAAGGCCACAGTCAGAGGTCAAATCCTGTCTCTGCAATTTCTTAAAGCCTATTGATTGAAGGGAATTTCATCTAACTTCTAAGAAAGGTAAACCATAATGAGAAGGTATGTCACACAATATTAAAGTTCCAAAATTCAAGGTCAAGGTCACAATCTGGGGTCTTGGCAATTACTCAAGAAAGTACCAAAGCAAATTTCATTTAACTTAGCAGAGAGGTAAAGGGTAATGAGAAGATATGCCAGGGTAAAACAAGTTTGGATCAAACTTCAAAGGTCAGCTCCTCTATGACACAGGCGAAACCACAGAAGCGAATCTTTATTGATAAGTTATGTCAGGTACAAGGTTATATTCCTACACCCAATGTCAGGGACGACAGCACAGATTGAGTTGTGGTTTATGGCCAGGTATACTCTCAAACTTCTGAATTGCATTTGAATGTCACAGAAAAGTAAAGCGAATTGAGAACCTATGTGGTGTGCAAAATTCGGGTTGCATGCCTGTATGGTTAAGGTCACATCCATGGGTAAAGGCTAGCTCAAGGGGCCTTCGGGAGCATTTGTTACATACTGTAACATTTCTTGTTTCGCTTTGCGAACTTGGTCATTTTTCAGCATCAGAAGACCTTTAGAGTACATACCTTGTGTGCCCAACTCCTCCTACAGTTTTTCATGACTCTTTCTGAAACTTTGCAGGCTTCTTTCTCATGGTCTGTAGATGTGCATGTACCTTATGTCAAATAATTTTTTACCATTTGTTTTGCTTTGCGAACTTAGTCATTTTCCATCATCAGAAGACCTTTGTGTGCGCAACTCCTAGTTTTATGCCAGTTCTTTTGAAACTTTACAGATGTTTTGGGCATGGTTTGAAGATATGCATGTGACTTTTGTATAGTCTAGAGATTAACTTTTATAACATTTTTAGCTCACCTGAGCCAGCGGCTCCGGGGGAGCTTATAGGATGGTAAGGCTCCGTTGTCCGCCGTCCGTCCACAATTTCAAACAACTTCTCCTCTGAAGCCGCTGGGCCGATTGTAACCAAATTTCATATAGAGCTTCATTGGACCTTAGGAACGAAAAGTTGTTCATCTGTCCTGGTCACAATACCAACATGGCCACCATGCCCATACATGGTAAAAACCTAAAAAAATCTTCCTTCTCCAGACCCAATAGGCGATGGCCTTGAGACTTAGTATGTAGAATTGGGTACGGCAGTACTACCAATATTGTTCAAATTATGACCTAGGGTTGACCTTGACCTTTTTTACGGTAAGGTCAAATTTGCTTCCATACGCTTTTATATGGCAATATGCTACAACATAAGATATCTTGGAAACTGTTGAAGATTTTGGGCTAAAAATTGATATCTGCAGTCATCTTAATGAGTACATGAAGATTTATGAGTACAAGAGGTCAAGGTCATTCTTTGACCTTGGACCCAGAACTCTCATATTTTGCCAAGTTCTAACAACCTCCTCAAAAGCCACAGGGCCAATTGAAATGAAATTTCATATAAGACCTTCATGGGTTGAGGAAATAAAAATTTATTCATACGGTCCAGGTCACATGACCAACACGGCCACCATGCCCATATATGGTAAAAACATTTAAAAATCTTCTCCTCCAGAACCAGTTGACCGATGGCCTTGAAACTCGATAAGTAGCATTGGGTACTCAAGTACTATCACGATTGTTCAAATTATGACCCTGGGTTGACCTTGACCCTTTTTACGGCAAGGTCAAATATGGGACAAGAGGACCATTGGTCCTGTAGCTCACCTGAGTCCATTCAGCCTCATTACTCTAGGGTAAGTTACTCTAAGGCAAATTGAACACATAGGTGGTATCATACCTGTGACCCTCAGGTGGAAAATGAAAAAGACAAGCATCATCTAACCTGGCCCAAATTCGAACTGGTCCGATATTTTATGGCTGTCCTAAATACCTGCAAGTTTGAAAAGTTGCAGTCAAAACTAAAGGTGCTATGGCCCGGACAACATTTTCCCCATTATAAGTCTATGGGACCTTTTTGTTGCCATGGTAACCACAATTTTAAACCAATCTGTTCCAAAACTATATGAAATCAATCCCCCATCCCGACAATGCTACATAGAAAATTTGATCAAGATCGGCCAGCTACTTTAGCAAATATTAATGCTTAAAAGTGTGGACATATGACGGACGATGGACCAAACCTAATTACTATAAGCTCACCTTGTGAGTCTTCGGCTCAGGTGGGCTAAAAATAGCAACTGTTACCTTGACCTTAGAATGCTGAAATGCAAACTTGTTCAAGATATTGTCAAACTTAACATTTGTGTGAAGTTAAATCAAAATCTGACCATAAATGAAGGTTCAAGACAAAGTTTTTCTAAAAATAGCCACTGTGACCTTGACCTTGATCCCAGAACGCTTAAACGCAAACTTGTCTAAGATATTGCCATACTTATCACTTGTGTGAAGTTAAATCGAAATTGGTCTATAAAAGAAAGTGCAAAACCGATGACAAAGTTTTTTGTCTCGCCTGCGAAGCAGAGGCGAGACATATGTATTGCTTTTCCGGTGTCGTCGTCGTCGGCGGCGTCGTCGGCGTAAACTTTTGTCGAGTTTTTGCGTTTAGGTCATTTTCTCAGAAACTATAAGGGCTAGAGCCATGAAACTTGGTACATGCACACATCTGGAAGAGTAGATCTCAAAGCCATCATCAATATTGAGTCTTGACCTACATTTTACGGTTGACTGACTTCGCAATTTTTTGTCAAGTTTTTGCGTTTAGGTCATTTTCTCAGAAACTATAAGGGCTAGAGCCATGAAACTTAGTACATGCATATATCTGGAAGAGTAGATCTCAAAGCCATCATCAATATTGAGTCTTGACCTACATTTTACGGTTGACTGACTTCGCAATTTTTTGTCGAGTTTTTGCGTTTAGGTCATTTTCTCAGAAACTATAAGGGCTAGAGCCATGAAACTTGGTACATGCTTACATCTGGAAGAGTAGATCTCGAAGCCATCATCAAAATTGAGTCTTGACATACATTTTACGGTTGACTGAATTCACAATTTTTTGTCGAGTTTTCGCATTTAGGTCATTTTCTCAGAAATTATAAGGGCTAGAGCCATGAAACTTAGTACATGCATACATCTGGAAGAGTAGATCTCAAAGCCATCATCAATATTGAGTCTTGACCTACATTTTACGGTTGACTGACTTCGCAATTTTTTGTCGAGTTTTCGCGTTTAGATCATTTTCTGAGAAACTATAAGGGCTAGAGCCATGAAACTTGGTTCATGCATACATCTGGATGAGTTAATCTCAAAGTCATCATCAATATTGAGTCTTAACCACATTTTACGGTTGACTGACTTTGCAATTTTTTGTCAAGTTTTAGGGTTTAGGTCTGTTTTTCAGAAACAATAAGGGCCAGAGCCATGAAACTTTGGTCATGCATTCATCTGGAAGAGAAGAGCTAAAAGTCATCATTGATATTGAGACTTTACAACATTTTACGGTTGACTGACTTTGCAATTTTTTGTCAAGTTTTCGCATTTAGGTCTGTTTTTCAGAAACCATAAGGGCTAGAGCCAAGTTACTTGGTTCATGCATACATCTTTGCTGATTTAGCTCTGTTTTGTGACAAAGCGCCAGCAGGCGAGACACCGCATTCCGCGGAATTCTTGTCTATAAATAGCCACTGTGACCTTGACTTTGACCTTAGAACGCTGAAACATCAGCTTGTTCAAGATATTGTCATACTAAACATTTGTGTGAAGTTTTAATCAAAATCGGTCCATAAATGAAGGCTCTAGAGCGATGACAAAGTTTTTCTTAAAATAGCCACTGTGACCTTGACCTTGACCAAAGAATGCTGAAACGCGAATTTATCCAAGATATTGTCAAACTAATCACTTGTGTGATATCCAATTGAATTCAGTCCACAACTTGAAGGCGCTACAGCGATGACAAAGTTTTTCTAAAAATAGCCACTGTGTCCTTCACCTTGACCCAATAACGCTGAAACACGCTCTCGTCCAAGATATTGTCATACTTTTCACTTGTGTGAAGTACAATCGAAATTATTCCATAAATGAAGGCACTAGAATGATGACCGGACAACATTTTCACAATTATAAATCAGGGAAAATATTTTATCGCACAAGGGCAAGTAACTCTGAAAAAAATGATCCATCCTGGCCTAAATACAAACTGGTCCGAGATGTTTTGACAGTCCTTGATACCGGCAAGTTACAAGAAGTTGCAATCAAAAATGAAGAAGCTAGGGCCCGGACAACATTTTCCCCATTATAAGTCTATGGGAAAATAATTTATCGCTCAAGGGCAAGTAACTCCGAAAAGAATGATCCAACCTGGCCCAAATTCGAACTGGTCCGAGATGTTTTGGCTGTCCTGGATACCTGCAAGTTACAATCAAAAATAAAGAAGCTAGGGCCCGGACAACATTTTCCCCATTATAAGTCTATGGGACCTTTTTGTTGCCATGGTATAAATTGTTCAACCTGGCTTAAATTCAAGCTGGTGCGAGAAGTTTTGACTGTCCTGGATGTCTTCAAGTTTGAAGAAGTTGCGATCAAAAATGAGGAAGCTAGGGCCCAGACAACATTTTCCCCATTATAAGTCTATGGGACCTTTTTGTTGCCATGGTAACCACAGTTTTAAACCAATCTGTCCCAAAACTATACTCAATCAATCCCCTCCCCAACCATGCTACACATAAAATTTGATCAAGATTGGCCAGCTACTTTAACAGATATTAATGCTTAAAAGTGTGGACGGACGACGAAGGATTGACCAACCCTATACTATAAGCTCACCTTGTGAGCCTTATCAGGTGAGCTAAAAATGCTAGAACATAAGATTTCGTGGAAAGTTTTGAAAATTTTGGCCTAAAAATTGGTATATACAGTAATCTAAATGAGTACATGAAGATTTGTGAGTACAAGAGGTCAAGGTCATTCTTTGACCTTCGACCCATAACTCTCATATTTTGACAATTTCAAACAATCTCCTCAAAAACCACTGTGTCAGTTGTGACCAAATTTCATATAGAGCCTCCAGGGGTTGAGAGAATGAAAAAATTTTCTAACTGTCCTGGTCACATGACCAACATTGCCGCCGTGTCCATATATGGTAAAAACCTTTAAAAATCTTCTTCTCCAGAGTCAATTGACAGACGGCCTTGAGACTTGGTATGTAACATTGGATACTCGAGTACTATCAAGATTGTTCAAATTATGACCTTAGGTTGACCTTGACCTTTTTATGCCCCCAATTTCGGAGAAATTGTGGGGGCATATTGGTTTGGGCCTGTCCGTCTGTCTTCTATCTATAACTCAAGAACCGTAAGAGCTAGGAGCTTGAAACTTTATACACATGATCAGTATGAAAAATAAGCGAACATGTGTTTTTTCTTTTTTCCGCGGGTCACATATTTCAAGAGTTATGCCCCTTTTTCGACTTAGCCTGTGGAACCTTGTGAACAAAATATCTCAAGAACCCCTGATGCTAGGATCATGAGGTTTTGCAGGATGAGAATGCCCAAGGTGTAGATGACCTGATTAACTTTTGAAACAAATTCGTGAATTTTTGACCGAGTTATGCCCCTTTTTCGACTTAGTGCATTGTAAGCCTATGGAACCTTGTGAACAAAATACCTCAAGAACCCCTGAAGCTAGGAGCATGATTTTTTGCAGGAAGATACTGCCTGTGGTGTAGATGACCTGATTAACTTTTGAAAAAAATTCGTGAATTTTTTATCAAGCTATTCCCCTTTTTCGACTTAGTGCATTGAAGCCTATGGTACAAAGGTACCCTTACATATATTCAAGAACAATAAGAGCTAGGAACTTGAAACTTTATACACATGATCAGTATGGAAAATAAGCAGACCCGTATTTTTTTATTTTTCCGCCGGTCATGTATTTCCAGAGTTATGCCCCTTTTTCGACTTAGCCTGTGGAAACTTGTGAACAAAATATCTCAAGAACCCCTGATGCTAGGATCATGAGGTTTTGCAGGATGAGGATGCACAAGGTGTAGATGACCTGATTAACTTTTGAAACAAATTCGTGAATTTTTGACAGAGTTATGCCCCTTTTTCGACTTAGTACATTGTAAGCCTATGGAACCTTGTGAACAAAATATCTCAAGAACCCCTGATGTTAGGAGCATGATTTTTGGCAGGAAGATACTGCCTGTGGTGTAGATGACCTGATTAACTTTTGAAAAGAAATCATGAATTTTTGATTGAGTTATGCCCCTTTTTCGACTTAGTGCATTGTAAGCCTATGGAAGCTTGTGAACAAAATATCTCAAGAACACCTGACGCTAGGAGCATGATTTTATGCAGGAAGATACTGCCTGTGGTTTAGATGACCTGATTAACTTTTGAAAATAATTTGTAAATTTTGGATTGAGTTATGCTCCTTTTTCAACTTAGTTCATTATTTGCCTATGGAAGCTTGTGAACAAAATATCTGGAGAACCCCTGATGCTAGGATCATGATTTTTGCAGGTTGATATTGCCCAAGGTGTAGATGACCTGATTAACTTTCGAAAACAATTCGTAAATTTTTGACTGAGTTAAGCCCCTTTTTCAACTTAGTGCATTGTAAGCCTATGGTACAAAGGTACAAGCATTATTGGATGAACCTTCTCTAGAGACAAGCATATGGTTGGGGGCATAGTGTTTCATAAACACATTTTCTAGTTTAGGGCAAGGTCAAATATGGGAAAATGCTAGAACATAAGATTTCATGGAAAGTTACGAAGATTTTGGCCTAAAAATTGGTATATACAGTTGTCTTAAAGGTAGGTTCCTGTTCTTTGGAATGCATCATAATTTTGATGATCGTTCATCCAAGTTGTTGGAAAGCACTTATAAAAGGGAATGAATAAGTTTCACTAAAAAGTGTAAATCAAAAAAATATTAGAAAAGTTGTTTTGCAAGGGATTTCCTAACTCTGCTTCGCACACCAGTTAGCGCTATTTTTAGTTCGCACCAAAAATAGATAATGTGGCTGACGTCATGCTGCATTGCATTTTGGGATAGTTTTAACCCATCCGCCATGCCAGGACCTCTAGGAGAGCTAACGGCAAGGGGAAATTGACCTTTGGAGAATGGCATCAGAAATTGCCCATTTATAGACATAATAAACATAGTTATTTTTTTAACTGGAATTCCAACGAAATAAAATAAACCAAGAGGGAAAACGACTATTTTCTTCAACATCTGACGAGTTTCTCAGTAGCAACAAATTCAGAAAAATATGAGAATTCAATAATGCTCAGAAAAAGACGAAATTATTTTGTCGACATAATTGTTGTAGCTAGTCCAGGAACCTACCTTTAATGAGGTCATGAAGAATTATGAGTAGAAGAGGTCAGGGTCATTTGATTCAGATCTCTCATATTTTGACATTTTCAAACCAAAGGGCCAATTGTAAACACATTTCATATAGAGCCTCCAGGGGTTGATTGAATGAAAATTTGTTCAAACCGTCGAGGTCACATGACCAACATGGCCACCATTACCATTTATTGTATAAATCTTTAATATTTTTCTTCTCCAGAATCAATACACCTATGGCCTTGAAACTCGGTAAGTAGCATGGAGTACTAGAGTACTAGCATTGGGTACTCGAGGACTATCAAGATTGTTCAAATTATGACCTTGGGTTTACCTTGACCTTTTTTGCGGCATGGTCAAATATGGGAAAATGCTAGAACATATGATTTCATGGAAAGTTTTGAAGATTTTGGACTAAAAATGGAAAAAAATGGTGTATATAGTTGTCTTAATGAGTACATGAAGATTTATGAGAACAAGTGGTCAAGGTCATTCTTTGACTTTTGACCCAAGACTCATATTTTGACAATTTCAATATACAGTATTCAAGGTATGGAGCGGACAAATAATGTTACCTTTTGAACTTTGACCTCTAAATGTGACCTTGACTTTTGTCCGTCATTATTGAAATAAGAACTCTGCATGTTGCCTTGATAAGGTGAACATTGACTCGTTAAAAAAAAATCTTTCAAAGGGTTAAGGTGATATGGAGCGGACATGAATTTGATACAAAATTAAACTAGAACTGTCAGAAAATCTGACTATACCCCCGCTGTAGCGCTGCCAATGTATATGGCCTGTATGGAGAAAACAAAACATGAAAGAAAACAAATCTAACATGTATGAGTAGTTTATGCTGAACAGTTGCTGAGAACTCTGCTTTGAAAAGTGTCATAAGTCATTTTCAAGTCATTTACCAAATATGATCCTGCACAGTGGCTGAGAAATCTTTCACAAAAAATAACAGTACCAAATGCATGGAGGGAAAGAAAAGTAAACAAATATAGGAAAGAACAAAATTGAGAAGGCCAGTTCTCTATCCCATGATACAACTTGTCATTGTCAACCTGTATACCAAATATCAACTTTCTATCTTATACTGTTGCGGAGATCTCTTTCACAAAAAAGTTTGGAGAGAAAGAAAAAGGGACAAATACAGGAAGAAACAAAGAGGAGGCTGATTCTAAACCCATGCTACAACTTGTTGTTATCAACCTGTATACCATATCTAAACTTTCTATCTGATAATCATTGTCAACTCATATAACAAATATAAGCCTTCCACCTTGAACAGTTCCTGAAAATTCTTTTACGAAAAATTACAGTACTGAATGCAAGGAGAGAAAGAAAAGTGAACAAATACAGGAAAGAACAAATAAGAAAAGGCCAGCTCTCTTTCCCACAATACAACTTGTAGTTGGTGAACTGTATACCAAATATGAACTTTCCATCTTATACTGTTGCGGAGATATCTTTGACGAAAAAGTGTGGAGAGAAAGAAAAGTGAACAAATACAAGGAAGAACAAGCAGGAGAAGGCTTGTTCTCAATCCCACGATACAACAAGTCATTGTCAACTCATATAACAAATATAAACCTTCCACCTTGAACAGTTGCTGAGAAATCCTTTATGAAAAATTACATACCTGAATGCATGGAGAGAGAGAAAAATGAACAAATACAAGGAAGAACAAAAATGAGAAGGCCAGTTCTCTATCCCACGATATAACTTGTCATTGTTAACCTGTATACCAAGTATCAACTTTCTATCTTATACAGTTGCGGAGATATCTTTGACGAAAATTTGTGGAGAGAAAGAAAAGTGAACAAATACAGGGAAGAACAAGCAGGAGAGGGCCCGTTCTCAATCCCACGATACAACTTGTCGTTGTCATCCTGTATACCAAATATGAAGTTTCTATCTTATACGGTTCTTGAGATATCTTTGACGAAAAAGTGTTACGGAAGGACGGACGGAACTACGGACAGATGTAAACCAGTATACCCCCCACTTTTTCAAAGCGGGGGTATACATACGAAAAATACAAAGGGGCGTAGTTTTGTTAAAAGTGAAAGTAGGGTTATGGTTCTTTTTCTTCGTGAAGAAATCTTAAACCTTTTTGAGAAATGGAGCGGACACAAAGCTTATACGAAATGACTATAACATACATGTATATAACGGAAAATACGAAGGGACAGAATTCCGTCAAAACTGAGAAAAGGGTTATGGTTCTTTTTCTCTGCACATTGTCTGATGGTGCTTTAAATCTATACAAGCTTTCGTGAAGAAATCTTAAACGGTTTTCAAGATATGGAGCAGACACGGAAGCTAATATGAAATTTGCAAAGGGACATAAGTCCGTCAAAACTGAAAGTAGAGTTATGGTTCTTTTTCTCTGCACATTGTCCGATAATGCTTTGAGAAATGGAGTGGACACAAAGCTTATATGAAATGAATATAATATAAATAAGAAAAATACAAAGGGACATAATTCCGTCAAAACTGAGAATAGGGTTATGGTTCTTTCTCTCTGCACATTGTCTGATGGTACTTTATATTTATACAAGCTTTTATGAAGAAATCTTAAAAGGTTTTCGAGATATGGAGCTGACACGAAATGTTTTCTCTCTGTGTCCTTGACTTTTGTCGGACATCACTGAAATAAGAGTTCTGCACATCTTCTTGTTAAGGCAAACATTGGACCCAGTTTAATCTTTCAAGGGGTAAGAAGATATGGAGTGGACACGAAAAGTTAACAGATGGACTGATGGAGGCCACGACAAAGTACGACCTGTCTTCGATGGGCATATAATAATTATCTAAGAAAAATAATCATTGGTCTCCGATGCGGACAAGGAAATCCCAACCCTCGGGCACAAGAGGTGTGTGGGAAACTCAGCAAGGCTCATTTCGGACACACCCCACATACAAACTTCCTTGGGTAATTTAGATCCGCCATTTTGTTGCGCAATCAGCTCGTGTTGCCTCCCTTGACATTTTGCGGGTAGTGTATGCGCATTGCATCCTAAAAATCTTAGACATTATCTACATGTGCGCATTAGCCAAATACCTTTCGCGTACATAATATATTACATTGTAAAGAAAGAAAAGATACATTTTCGGTAAACGTTTACCTTAAAATGCAACTTTATATCTGTCTGCTTCATTATCCACAAAACAACATCTACTTGGTTTAATGAAAAAATAAGACTTTTCCGAATTTTCCCTGGTTCACAAATATTTTTCCCTATTTCTCCGATGAATATACAATATAAAAATATATTGTTGCTATGGTAAACATACTAGTTTTAATGGTAAACATTAGCTCTGAAGTCACAGCAGGGGCTAAATTGCCACGCTTCGTCTGTGATGTTTAAATTTCAACCAGTCAGCTTTGTGATAAAAGATATTTAAATTGTCTTATATATTCTGACGTGAGAGAAGCATGCCATAAATAAATAAATGGTATTTAGCTGCTTTATCTGTCCTAGTTTTGATATTCACGAATCTATATACAGGCCAACTTCGATATCTCGAATTCCAAGGGAATGGAGAACCCACTTCGAGTTTTCCGAAGTTCGAGATAGGCAAATTGTGACGTCACCAAAATTTTTGTTCTATACATGTACAATATCTTAACTTTCGTAGAGTCAGTATTTCTACAAAACGTGTGCAGCACGAACGTAGTAAAACTGTTTCTACTGAAAACGGGATTGTTACTAATTGCCCGCATCAAACAGCGCCGCTCAATACTGTTCAATCAATTAAATTTCAAAGGCGCCTAACTGACCGAACTTTCCAATTGAACGCACCTGACCTGTGACGTATACGCGGTTCAAGGTCAATTAACTTACACACAAAAACAGCTGATCAACAAAACAATGTCTGAATCGTTTCACGCAATCATTGGATAATTATTGGATAATTTGGGATAATTGATTGAACTGCGATCAATTAAAGACAATTATTCGGTAAATCGTTCTTTTTCATTGTTATTGTTCGATGTTTGTACCAATTTGCTTAAAGACAAAAATATGCCGGTTTTTTATTTCCGCAAAACGTTTACACAAAATGGCCGTCATCTTCTTTCCGTCGTTTCGGCGATACATTTTGACTTCGACACAAACAGTGGTAAAATACATGGAAAGTGTCGGAGGGGAATCAAAAATCACTTCGATACAGCAGTGTTTTCGTTATAAGCGAGTTCGACACAACGGAGGTCGAAATGCAATATTATATAGAGGGGAATGTTCGGGAATGGGAGATCACTTCGACACTAGCAGGGTTTTCGAGATAAGCAAGTTTGACACAACGAAGTTGGCCTGTAAAAGGACAAATGCACAAATGCCCGTAGGGCACTAGTTATCGATATGACGATTTAAACTTTCTGGATGTCGAATCCAATCATGGATTTACCATCTCAAAGTTTGTTGATCATGCTGATAACATTTAAGTTAACGGCGGCAAGTTTTGTCATTTAAATCACTGTATCCTTTGGTTTACAGAAAACGTTTACATACATATAAATAACAATATGGAGTAATAAGGATCTGACAGTAAGCATGACGCTTATGTCATTTTACTGTACCTTTTCGTTGTTCATACCCCATTAAACTATGGTAACAAAGGGGAAACTGGATTAATGTCATATCTGACTAGGAAATGGGTTTGCTTATCCGAGGCCAATTAACAAACACTCAAATTGCACAGAGGTTGACATTAAAGTCAATACTCTCGGCCGAAATCGTTTTGAGCGAATGTAGCCTATATACGCTTCCTTAGCAACTCACGTGGCGAGATCGCTTACTGCGCATAATCGGCAACTGGTTACCATCCTAATTCGGTTGGTTTCTGACATATTGACTATTTACCAAGGGTAATAGGGAAAGTTTGTATGTGCACCCCTTATACCCTCAGGTTTGAATTTCCGCATCAGAGACCAATGATAGCGTCTATTTGTCCAGTGGGTGAGAATATTTTGTTATCCCCTACAGCCTGAATGTGAAATCTCTTCTTCCAGCAGTTTAATCCCAGAACTTGTACGACATTGCTGGTGGGTGACAAAACATCTTTCCATTCTAAACCTTAGGCCTGGTTGACTTACAACATGTATCCATAAGAGCCAAGTGGTGAAAACCACAAAAATAAGATGTGTCAATATGGATCAGAAAAATGACAACTCTTTTAACATTTAACTTTTATTTCCTCCCAAAATTTTCAGCTCTCATTCATGACTCACTTCACAGGAGGATTTCACAAGACATTAAAACACAGTGGTAGCCGATCATCAATACCATATTTACAACAATAATGAGTGTACATGATTATATTACAAAGTGAAGTGGTTCAGTAAAATTGTAAATATCCTATTATTCCACAGTATCATTTGAGAGCACACTTACATTGAAACTTAAATTACAAGTTTACATATAATATCTATTGAAGCAGTCCCATTTTCTACACTTGCACCCAAACGCACACTTCTCACACACTTGACCCCATTCTGCATACAACTGATAACGACTACCACTATTTACCCTCCATACTGACATTCTGTAATAGGCTCTTCAACTGTTGACTTCCAAACAGTCTGTTCTATGAAGAACTGTTTAATAAAACAACTGGCAACCAGTGCACACCCTGATCAGACTGTCTCTAAGAGCAAACAGTGTAAGAATGTAAAAGCAGTCTGAGACAAGGATGAACAATTTTTAGACTGAAAACCTGTTTTAGGGTCATATGCAAACAGTGCAGACCCAGTTCAAATGCAGCTTTCTGTGACATCTGATCAGGGTCTACACTGCTTATAGGAATTTCTATGCAAAATACAATATAAATGAAAACATCCAAAAGAAACCCCTAAAACCAGAAATGGGCTCATCTAAATGAAAAGGATGGACAAGTGCACTAGTGAAAATTTTTTAGCTATCCCCATATTCTGAATAAAAACAGTACAAAAGGTTCCAAATGCCATTTGAATCTTAAATTCAATAGTTTTTAAAACAATGCAGCCTACAGGTTCATACTTCTGTAACAAACCTTGGCTGACTTTACAATATTATAATATTATTGGAAACAAAAAGTATATCCAGGTCCTACCAACTGACTAACAGATTTCTGACTCTACGATAGTTTCCTGGATTAGCTGAAGCTAACGAAAGAGGCTTAAAGCAGACAAAATGTCAGAGAAAGCAACTCAGCCATTTCATTTCACCTCATTTCTTGATCAGGGTCTATATTTTAAGGATGGAATTTGCTCCATATTCTTTGCTTTAAGAGTTAACCCCTCTGAATGGTGACTGTCTTAGAAAAGTCAATGAAAAATGCTGTGTGTCCTTTAGCACTTTAAGTATTAAAGAACATGCTCTTTTCAAACCACAGTTTATTTCTAAAGTGAATTCAGTTATTTTGTGCTTCTTCTCGAGGGTTCAGAGGCTGTGGGTGGTGGGGGTACTCCTTTTCTGTCTAAGTCTTCAATATAAGATTGAAGGATTTTCTTCCTTTCCTCTGCTACACAGTCCAAGATTAGGTATCTTTTGTCATTCTGAAAAATTTTAACAGATTTTAAAGACATCATAAAACCCGTCTAGTATCAGTTTTCTAAAGTAACCAGACTGCATACAAAGTAGTCATATTTTCATATGTTTTCTTCAGAAATGAGAAACCAAGCATCGAGACAAATGCCTGACAACTATATCGTCACCAAAGATAAAGAAAGCATTTGGTAATTTTTCCTCATTTCTCAATTCCAGAGTCAGAAATGCTTTGTCTAGGCAACTGAAATGAGATGCCATTTTTTTTCTCACAAATAACAACAAGAGCTCCGCAAGCGGAGCAATAAACGCCCGTTTCTGAATGTTTGCATCGTTTCATCCTTGTCTACACTGCTATCAAGTTTATCAAGACATTCCAAACATTAAGGTTCTCAAAAGAAATATTCCATATGGTTGCCTACTTATCGCTTGCATACGAATAGCCTTAGAAAATATTCAAAGGGAGATTACTCCAAAAATAAGTAAGGGGAGGCAATCGTTCTTATATGTGACATATCGTGTCAACCTAATATACATCACTATCAAGTTTCATAACAAGAGTCCAAAGGGTTAGTTAGATATGAGGTGTACAAATATAGTCTGACAAAATAAACAAAGGAAGGTAACTCAAAAACTATGTAATGGGGACTAACCATTCTTGTATGATCCATGTTGTCTTAACCTCATATACATTGGTATTAAGTTTCATCATGATATTGCAAAGAGTAACCAAGTTATGGAATGCTTAAGAATTGCCATACAAACTGCCATTCATGTAGTCGAGATTTTTTCAAAGGGCTGTAACCCTGCTAAAAATCATCGGAGCGTAACCTCCAAACAATATGCGCTACTCCATGTTGTAGTCTCACTATTTACAAAGTTTCAGCTTAATTGGTTGAAAACTATAGGAGGAGATATCCGGAAACGAACACCCCGAAAATTCTAAATAAAGGGCTGTAACTCCGCTAAAAATAATTGGAGCGTAACCTTGGAATGATATGCACTGGTCCACCTCAGTCTTACTATATACCAAGTTTCAGCTCGATCGGATGTAAACTGTAGGAGGAGTTATCCCGAAACGAAAAGGTTTACGCCGGACGGGCGCCAGCACCATAACAATATACGTCCCGTTTTTCAAACTGGCGTATAGTTTTCGCCAGCACCATAACAATATACGTCCCGTTTTTCAAACTGGCGTATAAAACTATATCTTCATATAATAAATTGCTTGATGTCACACAACTGGTCCCCCTTTGTAAAAATGGAGGGAAAACATAAAGGTGCGCCCCTACACCTTAACAGTTCACATTCCAAGTCAGAGATATTCTGAAAACCACTTGACTGAAGAAGCAGGCCTGGTGATAAGCAGAACAGGTCAATTGACTAATGGTTTCCGCTTGGGTACAAAGTCTAAGTACAGGGACAGGTATGTCTGATCAAACAGTGCAGACCTAGATCAGACAGCTCAAATAGGAGCAGAATGCTCAGAATCTACACTATTTGCTATTAAATCGGCATCTTTTGGAAGCATTACCACATTGTAAAACCAAACAGTTTTATATTTCCAGGACAATTACAGTAATTATTTTTTGATTTCCCAATTTTAATAGTAATTTATTGTAAAAAAAAATGTTTCCTACCTGTAGTATTTTCTCTATATCATTCCAATGAGACTCGGACTCTTCCATCATCTTTCTGGATCTGAAATAAATGGGCAAGTTAGTTATTACAATGGTGAAATAGAGCTCTATACATGTACAGTCGAACCTGTCTTAAGGGGTCACTGTATTAATGGGTCACCTGTCTTTAGCAGCCACTTTTGGGGGGTCCCTTAGACCAAAATACAGTGCAAATGAACCTGTATTAAGGGGTCACCTGTCTTAAGCAGCCAATTTCTGTGGTTCCCATGGGGTGACTCCTTAAGACAGGTTTGACTTATAGGGGAGTATTTGATGAGAATTAAGGGATGATTTTTCTCATTTCTAGTCGAAACCATATGTTGTGACCCCCATCTGAACCGCCTCATCGAGACGGTTCAGATGAGGGATCACAACATATGTTTTTATGCAGATTTAACAAACATTATCCCTGATTATTACCAAATATTCCCTTTTATCGAGAGCTATGAGATACACTTTTTTTGTCTTTATTTTTGACTCATAGAACATTTCCAATTTCTGGATGCCATGAAAAGTCACAACCCAAGGTGATTTTTTGTCAGACCTGATCATAACCGGAGATCCAGATTAGGTGGGTCCTGGGGCAGTCTGATCATAGTCTACACTATTTGCCCATCTGTGTGCAGTCTAAGCCAGCCTACAGTCCTACACAGCAGATACTGATAGTTTCAATGGACTAAATTGAAGATGTTACAGAAATTAGTCACATAATTTTTCCTATATATGCATTTACTATCCTGAAGTCTATGAACACTTAGTTTCCCTATATGTTTAATTTCTGTGCTCATTCACACATTACATCCACCCATCTATAAAAATATTACAAAACCATACAAAACTGCAAAAACATATCAAGTTTGGATAATCTAATCTTTTCCCTTGATTTGATCAAAATAAATTGATATATGAGCCACGACGCAACAAACCAACAAAGTGGCATGTGCACCACACGACCCCCTCCCCCCTGTCTGATCAGTTCCCCTTGGTACTTAAGGTAGCTAAGGATCTAAGCTTGACAGTGAAGACTCTGATCAGACTGGGTGGATGCCCAGGCTGATCTGAGTCTCCCTGGCACACATGCCACTTTGTTGGCTTTGTCATGTCACGGCTCATACATTCACTTTATAACTCATGTGTTCCATAGTAGAACTTACCTGTAGGTTATAACTTTTGTCTCTTTTAAGAGTTCTCTAAAATCAGCTTTGGCCTGGACATACTTCTCTCGTAAATAATCATCAAACTCTTTTTCACGTCTCTGAAATACATGTACAATTAAAAAGGACAGTTTTAACATAACACTGATACAAAATGCAAATAAAGTTGGACATTACAACAGACAATGAAACATTTCTTGACATGGAGAGATTCTGTGTTTGTACTCTCAGCAGTCATGAAGACAGTTATACTTTGAGAAATCCTGTCTTTATATGTGGCAAATTAAAGAATGTAAGCCACAAGGAAATAAATCCTTTCTTTCAGGTAGACCCCATTTTGTAAGGCTATGGCATCCGTGGAAGCATACAGGAGCACAAAAACGTGGAGGCAAACCCATACTTCTGAAGATATAGAGGATCTTAATTGAATGCTCATGTATTATTGAATTTATATAACGAGTTGGGGAAAAAGATAAGATGTGAGGCAATGTCGAGCATCTTATCAGTTTTCCCCAACGAGTTTAATAAATTCAATAATACAGGAACACCAATGCAAGATTCTATTTATCATATGACACTAAAATTGCACTGAATTAGCAAATTTTGCACTAAAACATCACGATTTCGCCATTAGAAAATGTGGCATTCTTATGGACGTCAAGGCATAACATTAAGACGTAATATGCATATTCAATCCACTAGTTGATTTTTTTAATGCATGGCTTTATTACATTCTCAGATGCGACATCATATGAAAAACATGTATATCCATATGGTCGAACCAGCATACTATATGTAAAACCTGTTCAGAGCCTGCCGAGTTTGCTGACAACAACAGACTTTCTAGTGGTCAAAAAGCAAACTGCATATACCTCACCTGGAAAGTGAATGTATGCAGACTGTCCTGGCATGCATTTTTATACCACCTGTGCCAGATCCTACACGGCTTGTATTTTCGACAGAGAATACAAATCAACAGAATAGTCTTTATTGTTGGTCTTTTAAATCAAAACAAATACTACCAGCGAAGATCATTACAATAAAAGTATTCTTAAAGGAATTCTACAGACATACATTATTATTTAAACATTTTCTAAACATTCCTAACAATTGTCTCTCATGGAATTACCATCAAATAATATCTTTATCTGAAGCCACTGGTAAATGATGCCTTACCCTGTCACTGGATGAATACTTGGAATATCTGGGATCATCTTTGATCAACTTCTTTACTTCTTTCCATGATGAAGATAGAGAGATCTAAAAAAAAATATGTATCAAAATATTAGAACAACTACATGTACTTTGAAAATTACGAAAAAGAATATTAGTTTCTTGTATGCCAGTTGAAACTAACTGTGTTTGCTTACTCTCATGATGAATCATGTCTTTCACTTTTAGATGTGCACAAGTTATACTAACTCAGAAGCAATGTCAACATAACTGAAACAGGATGCTGAGGTAAAGTGGTTAAGAACACTGATTCTTAAACATATGGTTTCCTATTCCTGTAGGCTTGAGCCTTGACTGGGGCACAAGTGAGAAAAGACATAACTGAAGTACTGTATATTGTTGAATTCACTTTACAGACAGCCCATGATGAGAAGGGGAATAAGTTTTGCCAAAGAGTATGCCCATATAAGCTTAAAGCAGAACAAGAACTCTTAATGTGATGTTTTCCTGTCAGCACTCTGTCACAAAGCAGAGCTAAACCTAAAGGGACAAAGCAGAGCTTAACCTGAAGTCATAAAGCAGAGCTTAACCTTAACCTAAAGCTGACAATGCTGGAAAAGCAATACCTATGGCTCCCTTTTGCTGGTCCCAGGCTGGGACCAGCAAAAGGGAGACATAGGAATTGCTGTCATGTTAAATGATCCCTTCAAAATCTGTCCAATCACATTGACTAGTATTAAAATACCTCTGTGGTTTCATCCAGTAGTTTATGAAACATCTCCCGGTTTTTCTTGGTCAGGTTCTCTAGGTGAACTTCAAACAGTTTTTCCTTTTCTTCTCTCTCAAGAAGACTTGCAAGCTCCCATCTATGATCCTTGCGTAACTGTTTCCTTGTGTCCCGCCATGAAGCTTCACTGTTTCTAACCTGTAATACATTGAGAAGTAATTAGAAAATTATTCAGTATGAAATTAATAAGCCCCTGGCTTCCGTTCAGATCCTTTTGCTATTGTATACTATTTATAACTTGTACATAACTTGTATAACAAGACCTGTCGCCTGACAGCATAGCTCGCCTGAATAGGTGCTTGCCCATCACACAGTCACTATGGTGGTGTGCACTGCTATGCATAAAACTTCAGGCAAGCATGTCCATAATGACAACACATTTATAAACAAAATCTATCTCAGAAATAAGTCTTGAAATGAAATTAAAATTTAAAAAAATCCACACGAAATTTCAAAGCCCATGAGCTTGAGGTCAAAGAACTAAGGGGGTAGGGGGTGGGGGGGCTAGGATGTATCAAACCTTGAACCATTATCTAACATCAGTCCAAGTATAAGTATCAACTGAGTCCATCGTGGCACTGTGAAATTATGTCTTCATAAATATAAACCTTTAACCAAAATTCAAAGTCAATGACCTTGACTTCAAGTATATAGTGTTTTGTAAAAACTCATAAAAGTGTCTAACATCAGTTCAAGTGTAAACTAAATCTCTGCCAAGCATTATGAATCAGTATGCAATTAGAAAACTTCAATAAAGTCCCTGACCTTGACATCAAGGTCACTGAGTGGGGTTGGGGTAGTACTCTGTAAAACTTTGGACTAATATCTAACTACAGTACAAATATACTATGCACAATAAATATAGCAATTTTTTTTGTAGGTGTACGATCCACCATATAAGGATTTTATTGTCACTTTACTGCATAAAGATATAAAGGCCGATCTTTCGAGATGGACTGGCAGGTAAAATAATCAAGATTGCTCAATTGTAGCATTTGAACTATCGTGACGTCAGTTTTTATGACCATTGTATCTGAACGACATTTATGATCATGTACAAAAGCCACAATCATATTGACGCGGCTGGTTTGCTGTTAAAATGAAGGAAAACGCTCTAAAACATTTGAATATGCTACGAGTATGAGGTTTACAAAGTTCGAAAATTTGACGTTTTCTCTTGTTTTTACGTTATCGTCTTAAAAACTTGTTCCTTATCGGTATTTCTTGAACTCTTTTGAGTGTATGATTGTTTGGTAGCTACCAATATGATAATGTAAACAATTCAGAAAGAAAATTCTTCCCGGTTACTGAGCATAAGTCAAAAGTCTTAGACTAACGTCATCATTTTCTCACAGTTAAGTTATATTTCAATGAAGAAACTTCACAATTAAATTAATCATGGTGTGACCTTTAATTGTAGCCTATTGTTTTTCTCTGCTTTTGTTTCTGCTTTGAAGTGAAGCACCCTTGAATCATTGTACACTGGACCGAATTAACACCTTTTAACGTCATTGGCGCATGCTAAGACTCGTCAGTTGTTAACCATATCTTTTACACAATCAATAGCTTTGACAATAAAACTGAGCATGAAAATGTTGAGAAATACCGTCCAAAAAATCACATGCTTACCATTTTTATGTTGCTTTGCAATGGGTGCGAATTTCGGCTAATGACCCCTTCCGCGCTTATCGCTTTTCCCCAATATCGTTTTTAAAGATGGCTTCTGTAATCCCATGGTATCTTAAGCTCCAAATACGGTTCCTTTCAATTCAATTTAATTTCGCTCAATGTTGCACTTCAGTAATGAGAACAAGAGGGCCATGAGGCCCTGAATCGCTCACCTGAACAATTGGCAACGTGGCTTATACTTATCATGTCTGAAATTGTCAAAATATGAGTTTTGGGTCAAAAGTCAAAGAATGACCATGACCACTTGTACTCATAAATCTTCATGTACTCATTAGACAACCATATATACCATTTTTAGGCCAAAATCTCCAAAACTTTCCATGAAATCTTATGTTCTAGCATTTTCCCATATTTGACCATGCCGCAAAAAAGGTCAAGGTAAACCCAAGGTCACCATTTGAACAGTCTTGGTGGTACTCTAGTACTCCATGCTATTTACCAAGTTTCAGGGCCATAGGTGTATTGGTTCTGGGGAAGAAAAATATTAAAGATTTATCCCGTAAGCGGTAATGGCGGCCAAGTTGGTCATGTGACCTGGACCGTTTGAACAAATTTTCATTCAATCAACCCCTGGAGGCTCTATATGAAATGTGTTCACAACTGGCCCTTTGGCTTTTGAGGAAATGGTTGAAAATGTCAAAATATGAGCAATCTGGATCAAAGGTAAAAAAATGACCTTGACCTTTAAGTCTTGTACTCATAATTCTTCATGAACTCATTAAGACAACTGTATATACCAATTTTTTAGGTCAAAATTTTCAAAACTTTCCATGAAATCTTATGTTCTACAATTTTCCCATATTTGACCTTGCTGCAAAAGGTCAAGGTCAACACAAGGTCATAATTTGAACAATCTTGATAGCACTCAAGTACCCAATGCTACTTACAAAGTCTCAAGGCCATCGGTCAATTGGTTCTGGAGAAGAAGATTTTTAAAGGTATTGACCATATATGGGCATGGCGGCCATGTTGGTCATGTGTCCAGGACCGTTAGAAAATATTTTCATTCCATCAACCCCTCGAGGCTCTATATGAAATTTGGTTTCAATTGGCACAGTGGTTTTAGAGCAGATTGTTTGAAATTATCAAAATTTGAGATTTCTGGGTCAAAGTTCAAAGAATGACCTTGACCTCTTGTACTCAAAAATCTTCATGTACTCATTAAGATGATTCTATGTACCAATTTTTAAGCCAAAATCTTCAAAACTTTCCATGAAATCTCATGTTCTAGCATTTTTCCATATTTGACCTTGCCGTAAAAAAGGTCAAGGTCAACCCAGGGTCATAATTTGAACAATCTTGATAGTACTTGAGTACCCAATGCTACATACCGAGTTTCAAGGCCATCGGTCTACTGGTTCTGGAGAAGAAGATTTTTAAAGGTTTTTACCATATATGGGCGTGGTGGCCATGTTGGTCATGTGACCTGGACCGTATGCGCAAATTTTCATTCCCTCAACCCCTGGAGGATCTATATGAAATTTGGTTTCAATTGGCACAGTGGTTTTAGAGCAGATTGTTTGAAATTATCAAAATTTGAGATTTCTGGGTCAAAGTTCAAAGAATGACCTTGACCTCTTGTACTAAAAAATCTTCATGTACTCATTAAGATGATTCTATGTACCAATTTTTAGGCCAAAATCTTCAAAACTTTCCATGAAATCTCATGTTCTAGCATTTTCCCATATTTGACCTTGCCGTAAAAAAGGTCAAGGTCAACCCAGGTCATAATTTGAACAATCTTGATAGTACTTGAGTACCCAATGCTACATACTGAGTTTCAAGGCCATCGGTCTACTGGTTCTGGAGAAGAAGATTTTTAAAGGTTTTTACCATATATGGGCGTGGTGGCCATGTTGGTCATGTGACCTGGACCGTATGCGCAAATTTTCATTCCCTCAACCCCAGGAGGATCTATATGAAATTTGGTTACAATTGGCCTTGTGGTTTTTGAGGAGATTGTTTGATATTGTCAAAATATGAGAGTTCTGGGTCAAAGGTCAAAGAATGACCTTGACCTCTTGTACTCATAAATCTTCATGTAGTCATTAAGATGACTGCATGTACCAATTTCTAGGCCAAAATCTTCAACAGTTTCCAAGATATCTTATGTTGCAGCATTTTGCCATATAAAAGCATGAGTAAGCAAATTTGACCTTACCGTAAAAAAGGTCAAGGTCAACCCAAGGTCATAATTTGAACAATCTTGGTAGTACTCATGTACCCGATGCTACATACCAAGTTTCAAGACCATCGACCTATTGGTTCTGGAGAAGAAGATTTTTTCAGGTTTTTACCATATATGGGCATGGCGGCCATGTTGGTCATGTGACCAGGACCGTTTGAACAACTTTTCGTTCCTAAGGTCCCAGGAGGCTACATATGAAATTTGGTTGCAATTGGCCAAGTGGTTTTAGAGGAGAAGTTGTTTGAAAGTGTGGACGGACGACGGACGACGTACGACGGACGCCGGAGCCTTACCATCCTATAAGCTCCCCCGGAGCCGCTGGCTCAGGTGAGCTAAAAACCACATGCACATCTTCATATCGTAAGATTACAATCTGTAAAATTTCAAATCAATCTGATGAAAGATGTAGGAGGAGTTGCGGGGACAAGATTTCGGAAGGTCTGAGTCAGCAAGGGCTGTAACTCCATCAAAAATGGCCGAAACAAAAAGCGAAAACCACATGCACATCTTCATATCATAAGAATACAATCTGTAAAATTTCAAATCAATCCGATGAAAGACGTTGGAGGAGTTGCGGAGACAAGATTTCGGACGGACGGACGGAAGCACACACGGACGGACGAGGGTCATTTCTATAGTCCCCCTCCGCCTACGAGGGTCATTTCTATAGTCCCCTCCGCCTACGTCGGGTGACAAAAACACTTTAACCAAAACATCCAATCCGGACACCGACGCTGACGCGGACGCCAGGGTGGCAACAATAGCTCTTCCTGAACTTTCCTTCAGGCGAGCTAAAAATGAAATAAAATATGTTTACACTAAATTATTCAATACTTTTCCAACTCAAACATAAAACTTACGATCTAAACCTACTCCACTTATGTTAAAAAAATTTGAAGTTTGGAAATCTTTATCTTGACACTAATTCCTTTTCATTGGTTTAAACAGCTGTATATATAGTCAAATATTGATATATAGAACAGTGATATCTCAAGGTTTTCATTTAAAGCAGAGAATACATTTTCTATTTTATTTACATTTCAACTCATATTATCTAAAACTACTGATATCTCAAAGGAAATTTTCTGGGACCAGAAAATTTACCTAGATATATCAGTAGTTTCGGATGAATTTCGAGTTTGAGATATCGAGAGTTGGCTGTATATGATATCAGACATACTATTTTCTAACACAGTTTCGGGGACTGTAAGTTTCAACCATTTCAGTTCCGTAAAACATAGCATCAATTCAATTGTAAAATAGTATAAAATGGCTGTATACACAAGCATATGTAACAAATATGGACTTGTTATAATCTCTATACATTTGGTTGTTTTCTAATAAACCCTGTTATTTCATACAATAGTCAAGGTGATGAGTAATATGGCAATGCAATAATATCATTTTATGTTCATTTAGGCTATTTTCTATACAACCTGCAGAAATTTGAGAAAATGCCTGGGCAAATGTTGCAAGGATCTAAACGTAACCTGAGAAGAACTACTGTTGACCCCCGACAAGTATTCCAAGAGAACAACATGTAGGTAATAGCAGCAGCTGCTGCCTAGCATTCCTGGACCCTTTTCAGGGCACAAGAGTGATAACAATATGTACTTTCAGAACTTTTGTACATGCAAGCTAGGACTGGCCATCACCTTCAGTTGGACTAAGAGGACACAATGGAAAAATATTAGGGTAAATGGGTAAACTTTCAGAGGAAGCAACTCTAACCTTTTCATTTTTGCCTCCTTTCTCTTATAAAGTCAACTCTTAAAGGAAAGAGGATTTGCTCCTCTACGAGCAAATTCCTTCCTTTAAGAGTTGACCCCATTTTGGAAGGGCTCTGTCAGCCAAGGAGGCAAACACGAAGTCACAAAAGTAGCCTCCCTTTGCAAAAATGGCAGGAAACTTGGAGGTGCATCCATACACCTTAAGCTGCCTACTTACCAGATCAGCAAGAAGAGCATTAAACAGCTGGATAGCTTCATCCTTCTTGTGTTGTTCTCGTTCTTTGTCTCGTTCTCTCAGAGAAGTGGAGAGTGACTGTTTTACTTCCTCCTCACGTTTACGCATACTCTCCTGCACTCTTTCCTGTTTCTCACGATTACGTCTTTCCTCATCATCAGAATCCTGACAATGAATTACAAAACATTTAAGAATAGTAACAACATTATACACTAAGTTAAGACTGACCAAATAGGATATGTGTTCTGGACGTTTTGTTCTAATATTATACCAGCACTTGAGCTTAATATAACTAAGTAACACAAACATACGAATATGAGCTTGATATAACTATGCAATACAAACACTCAAATATG
This sequence comes from Ctena decussata, assembly GCA_963989385.1. Taxonomy (NCBI): domain Eukaryota; kingdom Metazoa; phylum Mollusca; class Bivalvia; order Lucinida; family Lucinidae; genus Ctena; species Ctena decussata. The sequence goes on from OZ022498.1 coordinate 123,776,491, forward strand.
AGCTTGATATAATTGTTTAAATCGAACACTCAAATATAATCTTGACAAAACTATATAATACAAACATCTGAATATGACAACAGCACTGGCTTAACAAAGAATCGTCAAAACTCAAATTACATTTTTAATACGATTGTCAGCTCCCATTTATTCTAGCTTAATTGCTATTGCGAAACTTGACATAACTCGAAGAATCTGAGGCAAATGTCTCACTTTTAAAACAGAAAATCTACTACACAACATGCATCATCTAAAATTTTAATGCATTCAACTGTTACATTAATAACCACGTTTGTCACTATTACACTATGGTTTGCCAAATAAAGATTTCTTAAAGGTGAATCATTTCATGGGATGCAATTCTGCCATTTTCATTTTTGGCTCTCTTCTAAATGGGTCAACTCTTAAAGGGAAGAATTTGCTCCTTCAGGAGCAAATTCTTTCCTTTGAGAGTAGACCCCATTTCGGAAGGACTTCTCCATTCAGGGAAGCAAGAGGAAGTCAATGAAATTTTTCCCCTTAGCAAAACTGGTAGTAAAACATGGAGGTGTTCCTATACACCTTAATCTTTCCCCACAATGAGGTCAGTAACTGAAAAATAAACAGGATAAATAAAAGTGGTTGAAGTACCCAAATCATAATTCCAAACTCATAAGTCATTTTACCATTGACAATTCCAGAATAGCCTAGATACAAAGATATGGACCCCAAAATAGAGGTGTGATCAGGTGCTCTACAAAGATATGGATCCCAAAATAGAGGTGTGATCAGGTGCTTGCGAGTAGTAAGCATCATCTGCCTATTATAATACACCCCCAATATCTATGTATCAGTGGAAAAAGTCAGTGCAACTGGGACACCTGTATTTGAAAGCTTAACTAAGTTTCGGCTGAGGCCATCAAATCAGAAATTAGTTTAGAAACAGCCACATTGTAGGGATCAACGAGGTCATGGTGTCTCCCACAAAACTTTTTAACTGTCAACACAAGCTTTACTTTATGATAACCCTGTGTCAACAGTTTAAATCTGAAACACTTACATCTTCCAGATTTCTGACATAATCCTTGAACCAGTCTTCCCTCCTGGAGCTGCTGTCAACAGCTTTGTAACGTGGGTCTGAGTCGATTTTACGTTTAATGTCACTCCAGCGGGAATGGCGGTCAATGTCAGATGTGTCCTTTAGTAGCTGGAGAAAGTCGGACTTCAACTGCAAAAGGAAACACACATGGTAACAAGCTGTTTTCATTTGATAACCACCAACATATAATATATGCCAAGAAATAACAGGGTTTGAGGCTAACATTACTTTTCCATTCTAAAGGCTATTCCAAATTCAAAGACTGAAGTAGCCATCATTGACATTATTAGTTCAGTATAGGTGTCCCAAAAATGCTTTCAATTTCTAAATCATTAATTTAACAAGCCTGCGACACAACAGCCACCCCTGTTATTTCTAAAGCTACCACTGAAGAATCTATCTTCCCAACAATACTTTCTGCTACAACGAAAATAATATTTAATGTGAGCTGAAATAAAAAGGTTTATTAAGATACATGCAATTTCAAGCAGAAAGTAATGAAGTTATGAAAAAGCTACAAATACAATGAGTCTTTATAAAAGATTTAACAAACCACTACTATTACCACATTTTCTTTTGGGAAAACAAATTGTCATAAAAGTTCTAACTGGAAACGTTCACCCATACACTTAGAAAGCTTTTTTACATACTGAAGATAAATTCTTCATTGGTAAATTTTTACTATTGGTCAAAAAATCAAAATCTATGATGCACCTACAAATAATAAACTTTTGATAGTAATGATTTTAATATGATCACTCATCAATGCCTGTTTCCTTTCTTATTTCCTTATGGATTTCAAAGTTTTATATGACTGTATTCATGCTAATGTGTTAGGTCTAGTTATATATTACTTTGTAAATAAATTATCGGCAATCTGCCATTTTTCGGTTTTGCTACAAACAAGAGTTCTTATTGTGTATTGTTTGCAAAAACTACTAGAAACAATGACAAAATCAAGGAAAATAAATTATCTGCACTCCATCAAATGTATACTGCTCAAAATTTGCCTAACATCTAACTTTCCGATTAGTTTTAAACAAATTACAATTTTCGAAACTGTGAATATGTATATGATAAAGGTATCAGTTACTGGCAAAAGTATGTGCGCTTAGTACTGGTTAACCGCTTAGGAGGTCAAAGCTTGCCCAGGAATAGTGTGGTTAGGTTAACTGACCATCCCGAAATGACCATAGCTGTTTACCGTGGACGTTAAGCAACAAATCAAGCAATCAATCAATATGATAAAGGAAAGCAGAATTCAATGGAATATGTAACTGTTCAAAAACTGCAAATTTTTAAAGAATTTGATCTGATATATTTTTATACTTAGCAAATTTTGAGTAGTATATATAATGCAATATGATGATCTTAGAAATCAAAGCACTTATAAGTACAAATCTGTCAAAAACTCTTACAATGATATATATACAGCTCTGGATAAAGAGATTTTGATGACAGTTCTGGAATAATTTCTCTTCATTTTCCTTTAAAGAAAGGTCTCCACATACCCTCTCCTCCTCTCACTGAGAGGGCACAAAATATGTTCTACAGCAAGAAAATCCTAGAGGCAGCTTAACCCTACTGCACTCAGAACGGCCAAAACTCTATGGAGTTTTGGCCGTTCTGAGTGCAATAGGGTTAAAATCTCTCCTTATCCAGAGATCTGCATAATATTCTAAACTCATACACACAGAGAATATCAATCTAAAATGTACAATAAAGTTACTTCGCTCAACCTTAAAAGGGATCTCAATGAATTCCTGTGAACTGAAATTATTTTAATGGGCTATAAACTCCAACTCTGTCATCCCTCCATCAGTATTTTTTTCAAATCCCTGATCTTGTAGTGTTATGCATTTCAAGGTGCATTTTAAGTGCTATGCACTTTAAGGGGAACCAACTCTGTCATTCTGATTTTTGCCTCCTATCTCAAGTAAACTCTTAAAAACAAAGAATTTGCTCCTCTTTGGGCAAATCTTTTCTTTAAGGGTAGACCCCATTTTGAAAGGGCTATGTCATTTAGGGAAGCAAACAGGAAGATATAAAAGCTGTTCCCCTATGTAAAAATGGCTGAAAACTATGGAGGTATAGCCATACACCTTAAGCGGACATCAACATTCTATAATACACATGATTGTCTGTCTTCTTAAACCTGGTCCCTATGGATGCATTTTACCATGTTCTATTTCTGCTACTAGCAGGTAAACTAATTTTCAATTAATAAGTTACCTTCCAGCTCTCTTTCATAATAGTGGCTATTGCCTTAAATGGCTGACATTCGTCATACCAATTCAAAACAGAGCTCATTTTCCAAACATTTTGCATTAAAGTGTATGTCAAATATTTATTTAAAACAAGTAACAGTCAAGTCAAACACTCCAGACAAGCCAGTTCAGTTCAATTCTCCTAACGACGTTCCTCAAGTGGCTCAGCGGTACGTAACCATAGTTGCACGCACTTGGCGCTGTGTGTCCGTCCAACCAGACAAGCCAGAATTATGCCTTAACTTAAATAAGGATTTCTTCCATCCTTAACTTTTTATATATTTCAAAGTCCGCAAGGTAACCCTGTCCAGTCCATATGTACCAGAAATCAACAAATATTTGTGTTGCGATATCAAAATGCCCGGTAATATAATTATTCAGCTGCAACTGAACTGGCTTATCTAGAGCCTTAGGCACATACATGTATGTTTTTCTCAACATTCATCAAACAATTATGTCAGATATTATGCTCAACTTCATATCACGGACACTATTCAATCAGAGCACATCGCTGATGCTCCATATAACAGCACAGAACAAAGTTGTCCTGAATCTCATACATCATTTGAAATCATTTCAGGGAGAACTTTGCACAACATTCACTGTTCGGAAACTAATACCTATGCCGCTCAGTCATACATACATAATATTTAATACAGCTGTTGACTAAATGAGCCAGTCATGAGAAAACCTGTCTAAGTGAACAATGTATGTCCAGATCAGCCTATATGCTTGCTCAGTCTGGTCAAGTATATGCAGTCTGTTTATTTTTTAATCCTAAAAGGACATAGTTTTCTAGATTAACTACTCATGCCTGATTAAAATAAGCATGTGCACTAGTTAAACTTGACATGACTGTGCTGTTTGCATGAAACTTATGAAGTATTCTCATGACCTAGGTCAAATAGCAATCTGGAACAGTTAAATGGATACACCCTGAACGAGACTGTTTTGACTGGGCAGTATTGGCCTCCCTTCTCATAGACACTACTCTAGGAATAAATCTGCCCACAGCTAGGAGCAGCTTCTTCCATAATGAGTGGCCCCTATCAGTGCTTCCAATATAATGAGGGGTAAATGGAATAATTTAGGGATAATTTTCCATATTTCTCCATCAAAATTTGATCCCACTTTAGAAACGCCTGAGATGGTTCTAATGAGGGGGTTACAGTGTGCTTTTGTTGAGAAATAAGAAACATTATCTCAGAATTATCCTCAAGACCACACCTTATCTGGAGCTCTGCCCTATCAGATGCGATTCAAGCACCAAGGAAACAAATCCTTTCCTGCAAGAGCGGCTTATGTTAGAGAAATTCCCCTTAAAGGTGTATCCATACACTTATTTCCTGAAACTGAAAGTAGAATGATTATCAGTGATGAACCCAGCCCTTATACATGCACCTATAAATGTGTTAAAAAGTTTAGATGCATGTCAACACATATGGGAAGCAAAGATTAACTAAGCCTACGAAGAAGAGAGCTTACTCAATATGCTGATTTATTTACTTACTGAATTCTGACACAATTAAAATTGGACAAACTCTCATCCAATTTGACAAAATATGAATGACACTCTGTCTTAAAATCTTGTTAACCTGTTTGGCATAAGCACTCTAGATGAAAATTCTTTTTTGTTTTTCATAATTGCAACTTCTCTAGATATACTCACCGAAAACTTAACCAGATCCATATGAAATATAGCCCAAAGCCATCAAAGAGTGATCAAATTTTACATTAAACATGCCCAGTGTCTTTAAAGAATATGCCTACTGCAATGACTCAGACCTGCATGTGTGTTTGGGCATTTCTTCAGATGCATAACCAACAAATTATCTCAGACTCTCAAAGACCAGCCATACATTTCACCCCGAAACTATACTCCGTATCTTCGTCTTTTAATACAAGTAATTAATCTTTTGACAATACAAGAAATACCTTTCTTTACAATGGCAAAACCATTTGCCCATATGACAATTCCAGAACTACGTGACCTTTTACTAACATGACCTTTATCAATTATCTTTAAATCAAAATTTTTAACAAAATGATTCTACATGTGTGTTTTCTCTTTCATTAAATCATTTTTTATGGATTCTTCATTCTGCATGGGTCTTTTTGCTTTCTATATTCATATCCACTGCAGTCTGAAAATTCCAGTCCAAACAGCAAGACCTCTGGCCGATTCCTGTATATATGCAATGACAGAGATAAGCTTGTGCATTTATGCAATATGGTCAGAGTCATTCTACTGCACCATCCGATGACACCATTGTATGAACTTTTGGTCTGCCAGTGAAAAACAAATGCTCAGACTGAGTTATCAGTTTATAATTGCATGCTAAAGTTAAGGATCTTCTAGGACTACTATGGTATGTATACCTAAAATTTTGGCCGGAAATAGCCTTTTGGTGCTGATGTGCCACTGATGTGCCATAAAACCCATACCACTTGCTCATATCTAAATTTAATTTTCCAGTTCAATCTAACAATCTGTAATTCTAGTCTCAACAGTTATCCAAAGAAATTACTGGAGAAGTGTTTCAATAAGAGTCTCAACCTATCAAAATACTTACAAGTTGTCAAGATGATACAGTATCATACTGAAATAGAGGATCTATCCCTTTATGTGCTTAATTCTCTCTTGGTCTCTCAATAGGCAGTTTCAAATATTCATAAAAATTTAAATTTAATAACAATAAAACAAAAAAGAATTTTCATCATATGAAGTCATTTACTTGTATATGCACACACACAATGTAATCATTCAGTACTTGGAAATTAACATCTCTTAAAACAATTCAGCCATTGCACATTTTTCTCACTATCAAAAATGTTGTGAATTTTCACGCCTAGTGTTTATTTCTCACATACCACAGACAAAGTATTGCATTACATCTTCAGTATTGAAGTAGTGGTTATGAAACCTGGGTAAAAGATGACAAGAATTCTGTGGAATGCTGTGTCTTGCCATTCTGGGCATTGTCACAAACGAGAAACTTGACAAAGTTTACGTCACTGAAGCTGACAGAATAGTAATACCTATTTCTTGCTTCTGCTAGTCACAGACAAGATAACAAAATGGTTAAATGCAATGATTTCAATGTATGTCATGTAGTAGCAACCATGTCAAATCGATTTCATGGAAATTAGCTTCTGTATTTGAATTCCTTATGCATCCTTATCTCATTAATCTCACCGACGTTAGTGCACAAAAGCTACTGTCAGCTACTGAAACCATTCAAACAGACTGGTCTGTGTAAATTTCATTTTGAAATCACAGTCACTGCAATGAATTGTTATTGTTATCTGATTCAAGAAGTGTGTGAACACTGCTGAAAGAACACTGAAGGTGAAGTCACAAGATATCTCAGAAATATAGATTTATCATAAATGAACAAAACATACAACTCGTGATTCTATGCCATGTATGAATCAAACTGAGTTTTTGCATAAAGTCTGTGTCAATGGAAATTTCAGCTGTCAAACTTATGACAGCCTTCTCAACCAAAGACAAAATTCATGAAAGTTTCATCTGTTTACCATAGTTTCTGTGTGCTTAATATTTACCTGATAGAGAAAGTACTTGTATGTCAACACATAATGAATTAAATATTACAAGGAAACAACTATCTCAAATATCAACACAGAAAAGAGGCATATCTAAGACAATTCTGAGATGATTTCTGTAAATTTTTGATCAAGAAACATGCTCTGGCCCCTCGATAAGACTGAATCAAGGCACAATTCCTACTGAAGGGCATGTTTTTGCGGAAAACATTGAAAATCCTCCCAGAATTATAGCTCAATATTCCTCTTATCTGGAACTATGGCTATACAAGTAAATGCCTTCTATCTTCGAGTTACTTATGCCAAAAATCACAATGTCAAACTAGGAAGTGTTTCTATAAAATACAAGCCATGATTATAAGGAATTTTCAAACTGTGTAGTACCATTTATTAATACCGGCTAATGCCCTTGCTGGCAAGTTTAGTAGCTTTTCACACCAGAAAGGTGGCTTTCCGCTTATTCCAGTCTTTGCGACTGACTTGTCCAACTGCTGGATTTCAACCTCGGCAACTAATAGACCTGGGGGCTATCCTCTTTTCAAAAGTGATAAAGCAGTAATTAATACAAGATCACTCTATTCATTATATTGAAACTGTTGCAAAGACATTAATATGCAAAAATAATGATATCAAAACAGAAATAAAATCTGCAATTATGCTGTAGCAAATAGAAAGAATTAAACTGTGTTGCAAATTACAAATCTAATCTTGAAATCTTTAAATTATCTCTGCTTAAAGGATACCTATATGTATGTTCTTATTATAATGCAAGTTAAAAACAGATTGAACTTCAGTCTCAATATAACTGATAATGTATGAAAGATTTATACATGAGACAGAATGTTACTTTAATTTTGCATCAAACAACTTCAGAAAAAGTTCATACAGTATGTATTGAAATAACAGTGCATTATGATTTATACTCCTCAAACTTTAGAGAATAAATTGTAATCTGCCTTACATAACATTTTATCAGAAATCAAACTGGAAAACATTGAGCAATTTAGATAAACCAATTACACATATATATTTGAGTTCTTTACATAAATGACTGCTTTATCAACCCTAACACATAAACAATGGATAAAATACATGGTGTATCAAAGGAGTTTGCTAACATATATAATTAGCAACAGATGTCCACAATTATCATTGTACCAGGTATGGCCGCTTGAAATTTTTTTTTCGCAATAATGTACTGACATTCCAGCATAGACACTACCTATTCTTTTAATTCAGCCACAGCATGACAAAACCAACAAAGTGGCATGTGCACCATGTGGAGACTCAGATCAGCCTAGGCATCTACCCAGATCAGCCTAGGCATCCGCCCAATCTGCCCACTCTGAACAGTCTTGGCTGAGTGCTTCAATAGTAGCTTATAATCTAAGCTACCTCCAGGCCAACATCAAAGACTCTGATCATATTGGGCAGATGCCCAGGCTGATCTGAAACTTCGCCTCGGGCACATGCCACTTTGTTGATTTTGTCGTGTTGAGGCTCATATTATTTACTTACAGCACAAATATGCTTCGATCTATGTATGTATGTTTTTTTTCTTCCCTTTAAATACATTCAAAACTAAACTATTCAAAAAAAATATTTATATACTGTAAATGCATCTTTGCTGAAATGTCCCTGAAAGGCAAGTTTTTGAAAGGTAAGTTTTTATCAAAAGACAGATACAATTAATTTGAATGTATAAAAGACCAATTTCAATGAATGTATGCCATTTTTAAACCATGAAAATATGTTTGTAAATGACAGACACTGTGATGCACTCAAATTCACAGCCCCAAATAACTAGAGTATTTGACGATTAATTGGAGATAATTTTGTGCCAGTTTGCCTCCCATCAGAGCGGTTCTACTAGGGAACTATAAGTTCTGTAGGAGAAATTGGAAAAAAAAGTTAACCTAAAATTATCATCATCTACTCATTATTTGGAAGTCTGTGACTCAACGCTTTTCTGCTTTATTTGTCAAGAATAACAAGCAAATTTAAATGACTAATGCAGCCAATAACTTTGTTATACTCGATTTATGTTTCTAAGTTTGTTGGTCTCCTAAGATTTTATATTCATTTCTTTGAAATTTATATTAAAAGAAGTAGTTTACATGAAAATCCTCAAACTCTATTTTTCACTGGCCTACTTTGCCTTTGATGAACAGAACAAATTGATTCAAGTTAATGGTGCTGTCTCTCTCCTTAATGTAACTAACACAGTGTAGTTTAACTCATTAACTTTCTAACATTTTTGTACATATTCACAAGCCCAAAGTAAAAGCTGTTCTGGGTCTACAATGCATGTACATTTGTTCAACAAGCTCACAAGTACAAAATACTGTTTTTTAAGCATGCGATGAGAAAATTGGGTGAATTTGTTTCAACAGAGCATTTTAAAGAAAATGAGATCTCTCACTGATGACCAAGGTCAGCATGTATTGCAGACACTTTAATACAATGGGTGCCAATCATGAAGAAAAAATATTTTTTTCAAGATCTATCAGTTTAAAATGACTTACCTGTCTGTTTTGCATACACATTAACGGAGGGAGGAGAGAGAAAGAGGTGTGGGGGTGTGGGGAAAGCATTGATCTTGCTGGTCAATCTAAGTAGCTCTAGCCTTTGGCTGATTGTACATGCACAAGTGCTAAAAGAGCATCCATCAAAGGTACCAACAACCAAAACGGGAGTATGAGTAGGAGATCCAAAACTGAAGACCGTTTTGACAAAACTCTAGTACTAAAGTTTTTTAAACATAAATGATCCTACTGAAATGGGCTTTACCAAGTGTTTATGAAATGTAAAGTTTTGCACCTGACAGTGTTTTGTCAAGTGTCTAAAGATTCACAATTATGGCATCCAATTATGTTCTATTTTGCAAATTAGAATTTTCACAAACTCCTTGACTGGCAATCCATGAATTCAGGAACTATCTAAATGACAGATTCACAGTTAAATTGTTAAAATTTAGCAAAATCCGCAATTCTATCAGGAGTTACAAATCGTAGATGGAAAATGTAAATGCTATCAATCCACAAAACTGCAGAACTAGAGCAATACATGAAATGCAGAACTAATTACCTCGGTATTATGTGTAATAGACCTTAATGTAAAGAAAAATATGCCTGGCCTGGTTTTCAGTGCACAACAATGTGTTGAGATCTCATTTCCCTTGAAAAGCTCCTATGCAAAATTTAATAGCATATACAGCTGAAATGAAGAGATTAAAAGCTAAAATAAAGAAGCATTATAAACAGCTAAGTGTATTTTTTAAAGTATACTCTTCACTAGAGACAAGCAGAACCTATTTGCAAATGCCTTTCAGACTAATTGTTTCAGACTTGATGTTGAAGACAAACTGTCAAAGAGACAATCTGGATTCTTGCCACCATGCTACCATCTGTTTATTTTGACTGACTCAGAGCTCCAAAACTTGGGGGATACTTCAGGGATAATTTTTCTTATTTCTTATTGTAAACACAGACTGTGACCCCTCATTATAACAGTCTCAGTGAAAAGGTTAGTTCTGAGTCACAATGTATATTTTTATGGAGATATATGGAAAATTATCCTAAATTATCTGTTACCTCTTCCTATCTGGAGTACTGCTAATTTCAATAATTTCTTAACAAAGCACAATTGGTTTCCTTTGTTTCTACACTTATTCAAAAGTGACAGACCCTGATATTAAGCAAGACATCTAGACAGTCTCTTTCAGCTACCAATGTCATGTACCATTTATGCAGAGCTCTACACAAGATAATATTTCAGAGTTTATACATGCTGTGGGATGCCATTAGATATGCCTCACTAAGGTGTCTCTAATAAGATCCACAGCATATGCTTTAGATCCTACAGTATGTAGTATTTTGTAAGACAGGACAATATACCAACGACTACATCCGAAGTATTCACTTATGTGGGGCTCTTTTATTGCATATGTGAACAGAGGAGAACCAGCTTTTTTACTGACCACTGCTCCTAAGTATGCATGAAGATGCAGCTCCAGCTTAAAACAAGGTTGGACAGTGACTGCACAAATTTTCCTGTTCTCCATAAAAACATGTTGTGGCCTCATTAGAATTTCCTCAGTGAGGTAACTCTAATGAGGAGCCATTACATGTTTGAAGGAAAGAAAATGAAATATGAAATTATCATGAAAACCTCATTTTCCACTTAAATGGAGCTGTGAGACCTTTTCAAGACCTTGTAGGAAGATGGACAGATGGCTTGCCATTTTAAGTCCTTTTCAACAGCATTTCAGTCATGTCAGGACCATGGGAGAATGAAAATGGAAGGCTGTGTCCAATGGAACCCAGTTTACAATTGGAAAGACTTCCCCCTCCAAGAACTGATCTCGGGACCACCAGGTCAGCAGGCCAGCGCTTAAGCCACTGAGCTTCCGGGGGGGTCTCCTTGTAGAACCAAGCATCCTGCCTACACTGAAACATGGACACGCCACTCAAACAAAGCTGGCTTTCCAATGGTCACATACACACAAACGGGTTATAATTCCCATTATGGCTCATTAACAAGAACCAACAAACCTTTGATATCCTCTTCCTACATACCTTTTCTTTCTGGTGAGATTTCTCCTCTTTTTCTTTCCGACGCACATCAGAAACAAAGTCACTGAAGAGAGCCTCCCGTTCACGCATTTTCTCAATGGACTTAAACCGCTCATCTTTACCATACTTGCTTGCAAAGTCACTGAAAGATGACCTACAAACAAACCAAACTAATAGTGACTAACCACAGTTGGAAGACAAACTTTCAAGGGCCAGGGACCATATTTATAAAACCACTTAAGTTGTTGCTATGCTGTTGCTAAGGCGGAATTTCTATGAAGGAGATTTCCGACAACTATAAAATTTGCTCTGGAGGAACAGTCTTTTTAGACTGTTTCCGACAACTATAAAATTTGCTCCGGAGGAACAGTCTTTTTAGACTGCTCCTCCAGGGCAAATTTTGTAGTTGTAGGGAATCTCGTTCATAAAAATCAAGCCCTAGCAACAGCATAGCAACCACTTAAGTCATTTGATAAATACGGCCCCAGTGCTTCAAAACTAGCAGTGCCATAAGTTAACAAGATGTTCCATTTTCAAATGAACGATTGCATGTAGAAACTGTCGTTTTGCTGGAAAAAAAGCTGACTTTTGCACTACAAATGCACCTCATTTTCAGCAAAAAATAGCTCCCCTGATTTATGACTTTCCTAAGCTAAAGATGCTTTGAATAGCTAAGCCATGTTCTGTTTATCATCATATACAAAAGTTACTGATCATGTATTTCTCTTCTATTCTTGCTTGCCTGATTGAAGTAAAAGATGGGTTAGTTTTGCCACCCTGGCATTAGGATCTACATTTGGCTTCTGATTTGTCTTTCAATGATGGGCAATCTAAAGTTAGGCATTATATTTTCAGAACTACCACAACTGATACAAAACCACATGTACACACAAATTCTATATACATAAAAAATATTTCGCTTTTTTTTTTAAGATGGTAAAATTTTTTCAGCTTTTTGCAGGTTTCACACTTAATTGTATTGTCCCATGTATAAACTATATAAAATGGTAAAGGATGTGACTTTAAGTGTCTCTCTTATTTGGAAGTCCTCTGTTATTCACAAAACTTGACAAAAATTTATGCCACAGATACTGTCAATTTTGGAAAAGCAACAAATGAGCAGCGACACGACAAAACCAACAAAGTGGTTGTGCGCCCAGTGCAGAATCAGATCAGCCTGGGCATCCACCCAGTCTGATCAGCATCTTTGTTATATGCTTAAAGGGTAGCTAAGGGTCTAAGCTACCACCATGTGGACAGCAACTCTGATCAGACTGGGCAGATGCCCAGGCTCATCTGAGTCTGTGCTGGACACACAACTACTTTGTTGGTTTTCTTGTGTCGCAGCTCAAATGTCTTGCTTCTGCTAGTTGCAGGCACGACAATAAAGCTAACATACTTTCCATGCAACTTGGCTTCTTCCAGCAGTCCACGAAATGCGTCTTTCTTCTCTCTCAGCCGACGGTGTTTCTCCCTTCGCTCTTCTTCAGCTCTCTCCTTCACGTACTGCTCAAACACCTGCTTCCTCTCTCTGGACGTCAGCAACAGGTAGCGTGGATCAAACACAATCTTGTGTAGCTCCTTCTCCCAGGTAGAAAATGCCGACACCTACAAACAGTTATAAATGACCAAATGTTAGCAATGTATAAACGTTTAATAGGGATTTTTACTTTGACAAAATAATGTCCAAATTTCATTACCAGCAAAAGTATGTTTGTTTTTTTAATATGAAACCATTAACAAATCCATAAACTTATGTACTCTTCAATAGGTACAAGATTGCAAAACAGGGAACGTTTGTCTCTGTAAACATAAACACAATTACAGTACTGAAAAGACTATGGTGAATATTCTGAAAATCTGGACATCAAGATGTGACAAAAATGCCAAGGAAACCAGTGTAGATCTAGCTCACGATCAGAGTCTACACTGTTTGCAATGTTATCCAGTTTTTAAATATTTCAGCCACGACACAATAAAACCAACAAAGTGGTGTGTGCCCCAGCAAAGACTCAGATTGGCCTGGGCATCTGCCCAGTCTGATCAGACTCTTTGCTGTGCGCTTAAAGGGTAGTTAAGGGTCTAAGCTAGCTTCATGTCAACAGCAAAGGCTCTGATCACACTGGGCAGATGCTGATAAACCATGATTAAGAAGTAGTAAGCATCATTTTCTTTTTGAGATGTAAGGCAAAAAGAAAATGACAGAGTTGCTTCTCTTGACCCATTTATCTTAAAGGGAGTATCTCTGAAATGTTTCCTCAAGTATACTCACATCCTTCTCAGCTAACATGTCTCTGAACTGCTTCATCCTGATCTCCAGTGGAACAACAGCCCGCTGCCTTGCCGCCTGAACCTCCGCCTCAATAGCTGCCTCTTTGCTGTTGTCAATAGTCTTTGTATCCTCCTTGCTCTCTTTACTTTCCACCCTAAAAGGATCAGTTTAGCAATGAATGAGCCATGTGACCAGAACATTTGCCATACAGCATGAACAAACAGGCACAACCCTGGTAAGCTTGCAAAACAAGCTAACAGATCTGATTTTACCCTGTTTGATTAAATTAAAACTTAATCTGAAACTGATTCAGGCCATATTTGACACTGATAAGGAAGTATGAATATTTGTTTCCATAAATACTAGTTTTTGTAGATATGCATGTAAAACTCTTTGGTACTTTCAGTAAATACTTTCCTTACCAGTGGCTCTGGTTAGCATTATATGACGTGTCTGAAAGATCAATATAATGGGGTGCTGATGACTATGTAGGTAAACTTTTCTCATTCTTCTATATTAAAACACTGTTGATACTAATCAGAACTGGTTGTGCCATTCAGTCCCTGATACTGTTTTTATCAGGGAGCTACAACTTACATTTTGACACAAGTGAAACACGACCTGTATCAGAATTACCACCAAATACTTCCCTTATGGAGAACTCTGACCTGAATAAGTGCAAGCCCAAGCTGGGGTGTGTCTTTGCTATTTCTATGTATGCTATAAAAACTTTTTTCAATGCCCTGGTCTACCTGTGGCACTGTCATATCGCAAGTGCCTTCGGGATGGGAGGGTGTCCTTTCGTATGACAAATTTTTGTTCAGTCTTCAAAACATCATTTGTGACCCTAAATAGATGAACTGTTCCAATGCAGCAGTTCTAATAAGGAGGCATACTGTATGTTTTTACTGAAAAATGAAAAACAAACAATATCCAGTAACTGTCATATGCTATCTTAACACTTTTTGACCAGTGGACTTTTCTAGTCCATTGGAGTCCATTTCTAGTTTTAGGTGTTTCCCATGAACTCATGAATGTTTTTATTTTCCCTGTTTCCTACCTACAAATTTCTGCTAGCAAACAGTGTAGACCCTGATAAAACGCTGCATTCTACAGTATCTGAACTGGGTTTGCACTGTCTGCATATGTCACAAAAATAGATTTCCAGTGTGAAAAGGGTTAACACTTAAAAGAGTTCAAAATGCAAACAGCGTAGATGCTTATAAGGCAGCTCATAATGCCTCATCTGGATCATGGACGGACGCTCGGCGCCCCGTTACTGCGGCTATGGATTTGTTCCGCTGAGGTGCGGGGGCAACGTGGATATGAGAATTGAAATACTACTACTACTCATCTGGATCAACAATGTTTGCTGTTTGGTCTTTGAATTCAAACTATGATATATTCTGGACGAAACATTTTTTGTAAGTTTTGCAGATGTAAATTTTGTTGTCTGTTTTTAAGTGCCGTATGGTTTAACAAGAGCTCTGAATTAAAATAGTAACTAGATAATGTTAATCCACTTACTTTTTCTTTTTAGCTTGTGGCTCATCATCATCAGACTCTTTTTTAGTTTCTGCACAGAAAACAAAATATAAGTCATGCATTTAACAATACACATCAAAACTGTACAGAGCTCTAGATAAGAGGGAGTATTTGGTGATAATTAGGGACAATTTCTGTTAATTCTGCATAAAAACATATGTTGTGACCCCTCATCTGAACCGTCTCATCGAGACGGTTCGAGAGGGTTCAGATGAGGGGCCACAACATATGGTTTCGATGAGAAATAAAAAAAATTATCCTTCATTATCATCAAATACTCCCTCTTATCTAGAGCTCTGTAAAACACAGTCTTTACCACCCACTATGTTAACAAGGCCTGTCCAAGTACAGGAAAGCTTGCCTGACAGCACCTTGCCCATCACATAGAAAAACTTTGTTGTAAAACTTTCAAAGTGTGACGCCCACACCCACGCCAATGCAGACGTTTGGGTAACAACAACAGCTCCCTGTATTTTCTTATAGGTGAGCTAACAACATAAAACCACAAAACAAACTTTATTTAACTTTTTGGGACTAACCACTTTATTTGCTCAAAGTTCGAGACTGGCCATAATTTGCATCAGAAGTAAGCTTATATCATTTTTACTGCTCATAAAAATGTGATTCAAAGAGATGTTGGCATGGAAAATTAAGAAATGAGGAGATTTCAAAGCCTCTCCTAAACAAGAGGGCCATGGTGGCCCTGAATCGCTCACCTGAGCATTAATCGGTTCACTGGCTCTGGTGAAGATTTATAAGAGTTTTTAGCATACATGGGAATGGCGGCCAGAATGGTAGCATCATTATCTTACTGTGGTGAAACTAATGTATTCCAAGGAGTTTGTGGCTGGCATCATTGCAATGTTAGTTCTGATTCTTGCAGCATAACTTAATTTAGATTTGACCTAGTGACCTAGCTTTTGACCCGACATGACACAGTTTCAAACTTGACCTAGATTTTATGGAGATAAACATTCTGACAATTGACCTAGATTTTATGGAGATAAACATTCTGACAAAGTTTCATGAAGATTGGATCAAAACTGCGCCCTCTGGAGCGTATACAAGGTTTTCCTTACATTTGACCTGGTGACCTAGTTTTTGACCCGACATGACCCAGTTTCAAACCTGACCTAGATTTCATAAAGATAAACATTCTGACAGAGTTTCATGAAGATTGGATCAAAACTGTGCCCTCTAGGGTGTACACAAAGTTTTTCTAAGATTTGACCTAGTGACCTAGTTTTTGACCCGACGTGACTCAGTTTCATAGGGGGCTTAGATATATGGACAATAAACATTTTGAAATAGATTCATGAAGACCGGATCAAAACTATGCCTTCTAGTGCGTACTCAAGGTTTTTCTAAGATTTGACCTAGTGACCTAGTTGTTGACCCGACATGACCTACTTTCAAACTTGGCCTAGAGTTTATGGAAATAAACATTCTGACAAAGTTTCATAAAGATTGGATCAAAATTGTGTCCTCTAGAGCGTACACAAGTTTTTCTATGATTTGACCTAATGACCAAGTTTTTGACCTGATTTGACCCAGTTTCTAATTTGTCCTACATATAATAAGGATAAACATTCTGACAAAGTTTCATGAACTTTGGTTGAAAACTGTGCCTTCTAGAGCGTACACAAGGTTTTTCTAAGATTTGACCTAGTGACCTAGTTTTTGACCCGACATGACCCAGTTTCAAACTTGGCCTAGAGTTTATGGCGATAAACATTCTGACAATGTTTCATAAAGATTGGATCAAAACTGTGTCCTCTGGAGCATACACAAGGTTTTTCTATGATTTGACCTAGTGACCGAATTTTTGACCCGACATGACTCAGTTTTGAATTTATCCTAGATAGTATAAGAATAAACATTCTGACAAAGTTTCATGAACTTTGGATCAAAACTGTGCCTTCTAGAGTGTACACAAGGTTTTCTAAAATTTGACCTAGTGACTTAGTTTTTGATCCGACATGACCCAGTTCTGAACTTGGCCTAGAATTTATAGAGATAACATTCTGACAAAGTTTCATAAAGATTGGATCAAAACTGTGTCCTCTAGAGCGTACACAAGGTTTTTCTATGATTTAACCTAGTGACCTAGTTTTTGACCCGACGTGACCCAGTTTCCAACTTTTCCTAAGTATTATGAGGATAAACATTCTGACAAAGTTTCATGAATTTTGAATGAAAACTGTGCCTTCTAGAGCGTACACAAGGTTTTTCTATGATTTAACCTAGTGACCTAGTTTTTGACCCGACGTGACCCAGTTTCAAATTTATCCTAGGTATTATGAGGATAAACATTCTGACAAAGTTTCATGAATTTTGAATGAAAACTGTGCCTTCTAGAGCGTACACAAGGTTTTTCTATGATTTAACCTAGTGACCTAGTTTTTGACCCGACATGACCCAGTTTCGAACTTAGCCTAGATTTTATGGAGATAAACATTCTGACAAAGTTTCAGAAAGATTGGATCAAAACTGTGCCTGCTAGAGTGTACACAAGCAAAAGTTGACAGACGTCCTGACGGACGGACGGACACACGTACGACGGATGACGGACATCACGGTATCCCAAAAGCTCACCCTGAGCACTTCGTGCTCAGGTGAGCTAAAAAGGTTCTTTGGTGATGTAAGATAATCATCTACACTCTTGTGCCCCTCTCTGGCTACAAATAATACAGAGTCAGGGGATGATTTAGATACTTTTCTATTTATGTCTACAAAAAAACATATCATTCATGCCTTGTAGATGCATTTTAATCACAACCTATGTTTACAATGAGAACTGAAGAAAGTTATGTCCAAATTATGGCCCTGTACCTTCAACTGTTTCTTCTATTGTATCAATTCACTGTCTGCATGGAGCTAGCTTAGACCCTTAGCTACCTTTTAAGTGCACAGTGAAGACACTGATCAGACTGGATGGCTACCCAGGCTGATCTGAGTCTTTGCAGGTTTGTTGATTTTGTCATGCTGCAGCTCATTAATGCTAATAAGAAGCTTTGTTTTTTTTGTTGCATCAGCACCATAATCCTAAAAGACGATCCTAAATTCTGAAAGATCTTCTGGAAGCAAGGAATGCACCAGAGCAAAGACAATAACAGACTAGGTTTAAGTTAGCCTGTTCATGGGCAGTAATATAATGCTGCAACATGGCCCATGCCCAAGAGAAACAGAAAAAAATTATGGTTAAACAGTAAAACTGCAGAGAGTAAGCCAACAGAATATGACTGCTTACCTTTGTTTGCATCAGGAGGGCCCTGAATCATCTTATCCACATCTGCTCTCCCCATCAACTCCTCAGGTTTCTCCCACAGGGAGGTACGACTACTAGGGTTGTAGAAGAACACTCTGCCATCTCCAGTCCACACAACACACCTATAAGACACATCAGAGCTCTAAATATGGTGGGGTTTAGAGGGTAATCCTGAGATCCTTATTTGAACCTTCCCAGCCAGATGGTTGTAATGAGGGGTGCTAACTTAAAATTTAAATTGAGAAATGTGGAAAATACGTAAATGTTGAAAATTATCCCTGTCACTGCGAGCTTTCATTTCTAAGATGAACCTAAATATCTAAATCAGTCTTATGAAATTCTGCTATACAAGATCAGATTTTCCCTTAACAGTTGCAAACATCCAGATCTGTCTTATAAGATAGATTTAGATTTTTTGATCTTTTTTGGACAAGAAAAAAACTGTCTTATAACTGAAGAAATGCCATAAACCATACAATATTGAGGTATGAGCCTGGAACATACCAAGGTGTTCCTGAGACTGGAGTACTAGACACTGGCCGTGACTTCTCTGCCTTTTTCTCTTCTTCTGTCTTTTCATTACTCTTTTCTTTTTCTTCTTCTTGCTACAAGATAGGAATGAAGGTTACTGTAATGAGTCTAACTATTAGGAAACAGGTGCTTCATTAAACAGGATAGACACATGTGACAAAGTATATTCATTCACATAAATCAGAATTCTCATCAAATATTTGTGTTATCTTTAGCTCTGGGCCCAGTTGTTCAAAGCATTGTTAGCCAAATGAGCTCGTTAAGAGGTAAACTCGTTGAACATTTTTTTGACTTTATATAACAAAAAACACTGATATTTTTTGTTGAAAAAAATGTGAGAAGCAATGCAAAAGCTTCTCACATTTTTTCGACCAAAAATGTTGGCGTATTTGAGATATAGACGCTCGAAATTTTAACGAAATGTTAAATAACAATGTCGTTAAATCTGAACAACCAGGCCCTGGAATTTGGACTCAAGATTATTTACCTTGACCTTTACTTTCGGTTCCTCTTCTTCTTCTTCGTCTTCCATTGGTGATGCCTCTCTTGATCTTTCTCCGTTAACTTTGTTAGTGGTGGCAGCCTGGGGCTCAGGTTCTGCTGGCTTCTGCAGGGCTGCTAGTTTCGCTGCAAGTATTGGATTGATAAGCCATCATTTTGGATGACAAAAAATTTTTTTTTTTTTTCAAAAGTAAACATACAATGTTCCCTTATCAGTTCAGCTGCCTTGAAGGAGCCACTCTGATGAGTCAATGCAACAACTTATTTGTTTTGTGCAGAAATATAGCATGTAAAACAAACATTCTTAGAAGACCCCACAAGGAAGCAAACACTAAACAACACTCGTACTATGATGCTAAAGGGCATATTACACACAATTTGATGCTAAGGGACGTAAGCACCAGGCCATACATGGTATATGTAAGCTGGAAAAGCTCTGTTTAGACTGCAGTTGCACAGAAAGTTGGCCTCAGCCGGGTGATCTGAATATGCTGTGAGCACATTTTGCCTGCTGATGCAAATGTTTAAGTACACATGTACCTACCATCCCAGTCTACAAGCACCTGAGGTTTGTCCCAGGTTGATTCCATAGTCTTGGAGTTGTAGTAATAGGAACAACCATCAACATTCTTATGTTCTGACCACTCGGCTACCTCTGGTGGTTTCTGGGGCATCTATTATGAAAAGGACAAAGATGATTTTAAAAGTACAAAGGTACATTGAATTCTGTAATGTGCCTAAATTTTGTGACACCTGAATTAATTAATTTTCCATTTGAGATAAATGGAATATTAATTATTTTAGGTGTCACAGTCACAAAACCTAAGCATATTACAGGTATAAATAAGCATATTACAAGTATAATCTTCCCACTAGAAGGGAAAATGCTGACTGTGCAAACAGTGTAAATCCAGACCAGTCTGCTCCAGAACAGTTTTCTCCAGAAGGAGCATTTCTGATCAGGGTCTACACAGTTTATCATTCTGCCAATACAACAATATATAATAGTTTTCTATAACAGTGTCCAAATTCAAATGCACAAATTAAAAGGGTAATAATAATTGAGCCGCGGCACAAGAAAACCAATAAAGTGGCATGTGCCCACAGCGAAGACTCAAATCAGCCTGGGCATCCACCCAGTCTGATCACTGTCTTTGCTATGTGCTGAAAGGGTAGCTAAGTGTGTGAGCTAGCTCCAAGCTGACAGCAAAGACTATGATCAGACCGGGCGGATGCCCAGGCTGATCTGAGTCTTCGCTGGGTGCACATGCCACTTTGTTGGTTTTCTCGTGTCATGGTCCAATTCATTCATTCGAACTGAAAGACTTAAATTTTAATGGTATATCATAAACTCTACAGTCACTGCAGTAAACAGTTTGAAAGTCTACATGTATATATAAACAAGAGGGCCATGGTGGCCCTGAATCGCTCACCTGAGCATTAATCAATTCACTGGCTCTATTGAAGATTTATAAGAGTTTTTATCATACTAACATTTGACCTAGTTTTTGACCCGACATGACCCAGTTTCAAACTTGGCCTGGATATTGTAAGAATAAACATTCTGACACAGTTTCATTGAGATTGGATCAAAACTGTGCCCTCTGGAACGTATACAAGGTCGTTCTTATATTTGACCTAGTGACCAAGTTTTTGACCAGACACGACCCAGTTTCAAACTTTACCTAGATTTCATTAAGATAAACATTCTGACAGAGTTTCATGAAGATTGGATCAAAACTGTGCCCTCTAGGGTGTACACAAAGTTTTTCTAAGATTTGACCGTGAGCCGACGTGACTCAGTTTTATAGGGGGCTTAGATATATGGACAATAAACATTTTGACATAGTTTCATGAAGATTGGATCAAAACTATGCCTTCTTGTGCTTACACAACGTTTTTCTAAGATTTGACCTAGTGACCTAGTGTTTTACCCGACATGACCTACTTTCAAACTTGGCAGAGAGTTTATGAAGATAAACATTCTGACAAAGTTTCATAAAGATTAGATCAAAACTGTGTCCTCTAGAGCGTACACAAGGTTTTTCTAAGATTTGACCCAGTGACCTAGTTTTTGACCCGACATGACCCAGTTTCAAACTTGTCCTACATATTATGAGGATAAACATTCTGACAAAGTTTCATGAACTTTGAATGAAAACTGTGCCTTCTAGAGCGCACACAAGGTTTTTCTACGATTTGACCTAGTGACCTAGTTTATGACTCGACATGACCCAGTTTCGAACTTGGCCTAGAGTTTATGGAGATAAACATTCTGACAATGTTTCTTAAAGATTGTATCAAAACTGTGTCCTCTAGAGCGTACACAAGGTTTTTCTATGATTTGACCTAGTGACCTAGTTATTGACCCGACGTGACCCAGTTTCGAACTTGTTCTAGATATTATGAGGATAAACATTCTGACAAAGTGTCATGAACTTTGAATCAAAACTGTGCCTTCTAGAGCGTACACAAGGTTTTTCTAAGATTTGACTTAGTGACTAAGTTTTTGACCCGACATGACCCAGTTTCAAACTTATCCTACATATTATGAGGATAAACATTCTGACAAAGTTTCATGAACTTTGGATCAAAACTGTGCCTTCTAGAGCGTACACAAGGCTTTTCTAAGATTTGACCTAGTGACCTAGTTTTTGACCCAACAAGACCCAGTTTCAAACTTGGCCTAGAGTTTATAGAGATAAACATTCTGACAATGTTTCATAAAGATTGGATCAAAACTGTGTCCTCTAGAGCATACACAAGGTTTTTTCTATGATTTGACCGAGTGACCTAGTTTTTGACCCGACATGACCCAGTTTCAAACGTATTCTAGATATTATAAGGATAAACTTTCTGATTAAGTTTCATGAACTTTGGATCAAAACCGTGCCTTCTAGAGCGTACACAAGGTTTTTCTAAGATTTGACCTAGTGACCTAGTTTTTGACCCGACATGACCCAGTTTCGAACCTGGCCTAGAGTTTATGGAGATAAACATTCTGACAGTTTCATAAAGATTGGATCAAAACTGTGTCCTTTAGAGCGTACACAAGGTTTTTCTATGATTTGACCTAGTGGCCTAGTTTTGGACCCGACGTGACCCAGTTTCGAAATTGTCCTCGATACTATCGGGATAAACATTCTGACAAAGTTTCATGAACTTTGGATGAAATATGTGCCCTCTAGAGCGTACACAAGGTTTTTCTAAGATTTGACCTAGTGACCTAGTTTTTGACCCGACATGACCCACTTTCAAACTTGGCCTAGATTTTATGGAGATAAACATTCTGACAAAGTTTCATAAAGATTGGATCAAAACTGTGTCCTCTAGAGCATAAACAAGGTTTTTCTATGATTTGACCTAGTGACCTAGTTTTAGACCCGATGTGACCCAGTTTCGAACTTGTCCTAGATACTATGAGGATAAACATTCTGACAAAGTTTCATGAACTTTGGATGAAAACTGTGCCCTCTAGAGCGTACACAAGGTTTTTCTAAGATTTGACCTAGTGACCTAGTTTTTGACCCGACATGACCCACTTTCGAACTTGGCTTAGATTTTATGGAGATAAACAGTCTGACAAAGTTTCATAAAGATTGGATCAAAACTGTGTCCTCTAGAGTGTACACAAGGTTTTTCTATGATTTGACCTAGTGACCTAGTTTTCAACCCGACATGACCCAGTTTCGAACTTGTCCTAGATACTATGAAAATAAACATTCTGACAAAGTTTCATGAACTTTGGATGAAAACTGTGCCCTCTAGAGCGTACACAAGGTTTTTCTAAGATTTGACCTAGTGACCTAGTTTTTGACCCGACATGACCCAGTTTCGAACTTGGCCTAGATTTTATAAAGACTAACATTCTGACAAAGTTTCATAAAGATTGGATCGAAACTGTGCCCGCTAGAGTGTACACAAGTAAAAGTTGACGGACGGATGGACGGACGTCCGTCCGGACACACGTACGACGGACGACGGACATCACGGTATCCCAAAAGCTCACCCTGAGCACTTCGTGCTCAGGTGAGCTAAAAAAAAACTAGAAAATGTGTTTATGAAACACTATGCCCCCAACCATATGCTTGTCTCTAGAGAAGGTTCATCCAATAATGCTTGTACCTTTGTACCATAGGCTTACAATGCACTAAGTCGAAAAAGGGGCTTAACTCAGTCAAAAATTTACGAATTGTTTTTGAAAGTTAATCAGGTCATCTACACCTTGGGCAATATCAACCTGCAAAAATCATGTTCCTAGCATCAGGGGTTCTCCAGATATTTTGTTCACAAGCTTCCATAGGCAAATAATGCACTAAGTTGAAAAAGGGGCATAACTCAATCCAAAATTTACAAATTATTTTCAAAAGTTAATCAGGTCATCTACACCACAGGCAGTATCTTCCTGCATAAAATCATGCTCCTAGCATCAGGTGTTCTTGATATAATTTGTTCACAAGGTTCCATAGGCTTACAATGCACTAAGTCGAAAAAGGGGAATAACTCAATCAAAAATTCACGATTTTTTTTCAAAAGTTAATCAGGTCATCTACACCACAGGCAGTATCTTCCTGCAAAAAATCATGCTCCTAGCTTCAGGGGTTCTTGAGATATTTTGTTCACAAGGTTCCATAGGCTTACAATGCACTAAGTCGAAAAAGGGGCATAACTCGGTCAAAAATTCACGAATTTGTTTCAAAAGTTATTCAGGTCATCTACACCTTGGGCATTCTCATCTTGCAAAGCCTCATGATCCTAGCATCAGGGGTTCTTGAGATATTTTGTTCACAAGGTTCCACAGGCTAAGTCGAAAAAGGGGCATTACTCTGGAAATACATTGCCGGCGGAAAAATAAAAAAATACGGGTCTGCTTATTTTCCATACTGATCATGTGTATAAAGTTTCAAGTTCCTAGCTCTTATTGTTCTTGACTATATGTAAAGGTACCTTTGTACCATAGGCCTCAATGCACTAAGTCGAAAAAGGGGAATAACTCATTCAAAAATTCACGAATTTTTTTCAAAAGTTAATCAGGTCATCTACACCACAGGCAGTATCTTCCTGCAAATAATCATGCTCCTAGCTTCAGGGGTTCTTGAGATATTTTGTTCACAAGGTTCCATAGGCTTACAATGCACTAAGTCGAAAAAGGGGCATAACTCGGTCAAAAATTCACGAATTTGTTTCAAAAGTTAATCAGGTCATCTACACCTTGGGCATTCTCATCTTGCAAAGCCTCATGATCCTAGCATCAGGGGTTCTTGAGATATTTTGTTCACAAGGTTCCACAGGCTAAGTCGAAAAAGGGGCATAACTCTGGAAATACATTGCCGGCGGAAAAATAAAAAAATACGGGTCTGCTTATTTTCCATACTGATCATGTGTATAAAGTTTCAAGTTCCTAGCTCTTATTGTTCTTGACTATATGTAAGGGTACCTTTGTACCATAGGCCTCAATGCACTAAGTCGAAAAAGGGGAATAACTCATTCAAAAATTCACGAATTTTTTTCAAAAGTTAATCAGGTCATCTAAACCACAGGCAGTATCTTCCTGCAAAAAATCATGCTCCTAGCTTCAGGGATTCTTGAGATATTTTGTTCACAAGGTTCCATAGGCTTACAATGCACTAAGTCGAAAAAGGGGCATAACTCGGTCAAAAATTCACGAATTTGTTTCAAAAGTTAATCAGGTCATCTACACCTTGGGCATTCTCATCTTGCAAAGCCTCATGATCCTAGCATCAGGGGTTCTTGAGATATTTTGTTCACAAGGTTCCACAGGCTAAGTCGAAAAAGGGGCATAACTCTGGAAATACATTGCCGGCGGAAAAATAAAAAAATACGGGTCTGCTTATTTTCCATACTGATCATGTGTATAAAGTTTCAAGTTCCTAGCTCTTATTGTTCTTGACTATATGTAAGGGTACCTTTGTACCATAGGCCTCAATGCACTAAGTCGAAAAAGGGGAATAACTCGATCAAAAATTCACGAATTTTTTTCAAAAGTTAATCAGGTCATCTAAACCACAGGCAGTATCTTCCTGCAAAAAATCATGCTCCTAGCTTCAGGGGTTCTTGAGATATTTTGTTCACAAGGTTCCATAGGCTTACAATGCACTAAGTCGAAAAAGGGGCATAACTCGGTCAAAAATTCACGAATTTGTTTCAAAAGTTAATCAGGTCATCTACACCTTGGGCATTCTCATCCTGCAAAACCTCATGATCCTAGCATCAGGGGTTCTTGAGATATTTTGTTCACAAGGTTCCGCAAGCTAAGTCGAAAAAGGGGCATAACTCTTGAAATATGTGACCCGCGGAAAAAAGAAAAAACACGTGTTCGCTTATTTTTCATACTGATCATGTGTGTAAAGTTTCAAGCTCCTAGCTCTTACGGTTCTTGATATGACAGACGGACAGACGGACAGACAGACAGACGGACAGACGGACAGGCCCAAACCAATATGCCCCCACAATTTCTCCGAAATTGGGGGCATAATAACCTTCATACAGTTTTCCGAGATACTGCATTTAATACTTTGCCATGTGTGCCTATAAATATAGTAATTACAGATTTTAATAAAATTGATTAAGTAGAATAACTGCCGGAGCAATGACCAACATAGTCCAACATGTGTCTACAGTGCCCATCCCCCTGCCCAACATTCCCCCACTACTGAGATAATCATCGTTTTATCAATGCTTCAGTAATTTCTTACCTGAGATGAAGGTAACTTATGAGCAACAACTGACTGGTCAGCTGCAGGCTGTGCCTGGACTGGGGCTGCCTGGGGCTGTGCTGGGGAAGCTGTAGGAACCGCCTCCTGTCCTATTACGGGTTGGGCTAACTGGGGATTAACACCAGGAGGGACCATACCAGGGTTAAAGCCACCTGGCATTCCTGAAAAAGTTTTGAAGAGTTAATATAAATAAATTACTGCTAAAATACAAATGAGCCGTACCGCGACAAAATCAACAAAGCGGCATGTGCACCCAGCAAAGACTCAGATAAGCCTAGGCAGCTGCCCAGTCTAATCAGAGTCTTTGCTATGCACTTAAAGGGTAGCTACGAATCTAAGCTATCTCTTTGCTGACAAAGAAGATTCTGATCAGTCTGGGCAGTCGCCCAGTCCGATCAGCCTTCCCTTGGTGAACATGCAACTTTGTTGTTTTTTCGTGTCCGGCTCAAACATTTTTACAGCATAAAAGAAAAGAACAGAAATTTATTACGACTTTAGCATAAATATAGCTCATCTTCTGTTGGAGCAAATGGTGCTAAAATAGATGATAAAAGACTCTTGAGTTAGTGCACTGTGCCAATAGCATTATAAGACTTCCCAGGATAGACCAAACACAAAACAGTCTCATTATAACAGTTTAATAAGACTCACTGCAATATTACCGTAATGACCCTTAATATTCAGACAGACAGGTCCAAGCAAACATTGTAGACCCAGATCAAACTGCTCCATAAGGAGCCGTTTGATCAGTGTCTACCATGTTTCCCATTCACTATGCATCATTTGGATTCATTAACGTGTGTAAAATCCACTTTCTAAGAATTCTTTAACAATAATCATCTGACTTTCTGGTGTCCACATTTTTAGGGTCATTACGGTATCTAAGATATAATGCTACCATGTCATGGCTCCTATTCAGACTTAAAACTGTAAAGGAATACAAGGCAACTTAGAGGATAACTTTACTCAAAACTGACATTAATTGCACTTCATTTTACATTTTCAATATAATGTGGAGCAGAGCCTCAGAGAAGAGGGAGTATTTGATGATAATTACTGATAATTTTTCTTATTTCTGATTGAAACTTTATGTTGTGATCCCCCATCTAAACCGTCTCGTCGAGATGGTTCAGATGAGGGGTCACAACATACAGTAGAACTTCAATGGCTCGAACCCTGATGGCTTGTTCACCCGGATGGCTCATTCACCCTGCCTGGCTAGAGCTCTTTTCTTGGTCCCTAGAGGTCACTTTATATGGTAACTAACCCTGGATGACTAGAACTACCCTTGGCTGGAACTAATTTTCATGGTCCCAAGCCTGTTTGAGCCAATGAAGTTCTACTTTATGTTTTTATGGAAAATTAACAAAAATTATCCCTAATCATCACCAAATACTCCTGCTTATCTAGAGCTCTGGTGGAGCTTGAGAAGTAGCCCCATATGGGAAGTTTTTGACTGATTTGTTGCTTTACGTCCAATCCATGGTAAACAGCTATGGTCATGTCGCGACGGTCAGTTAACTTAACCACATTATTCCTGGGCAGGCTTAGACCTCCTAAGCGGTTAACCAGTACTAAGTGCACATAATTTTGCCAGTAAATGACAACTGCCCTTCTTGAATCAGCGGAAGGAGAAATGAAAGTATGTGGCCAGACCGGGTATCGAACCCAGGACCTCTGACTTATAAGTCAGGTGTCCTACCAACTGGGCTAGGCGGCCCGGCCCATATGGGAAAAGAGACAAATACTTCCACATCAGTGATCTGCCTTGAGGGAGTATCTTTACATCTTAAAACAAAATCTGTACCTGGAAAAGCGCCAGGCATCCCTATAAATGGAGGCTGTCCCTGTGGTGTCCCCTGGGCTGGTGGCACCCCTCCTGGTGTAGGTCCAGCTGCAGCTTCTTGGTTCGGCTGGTTTGTTGCTTGAGCTGTTGATGAATTATACAAAAAGTTCCATATGTGTGAAGTAAATTTTGAGGAAACTTTTCTCACATTTCACTAAAATCATGTGACTTCATCAGGAATACCTTGTTGAAGTGAATCTGAATGGGTCATAACTTGTATTTTCTTAGAAAATTATAAGAAATTATCCATTAAATATTCACAAATCTATATTTTATAGAATTCTACTCACTGATTCAAGAGAAGCAGTGCAACCAGGGTCTTTTAGGCAACATCTTTAAGAAGCACAAGCAGACTTGTCCAAAAAATCGGAGCAGGTTTACTGTGTCGCGGATGGATGGAAGGACAGACAATGTGAACACAGTATACTCCCTCAAACACTTCTTGTTTATTGTTTAATGTGTATGGGTACTCCTACATTAAAGAAAGGACACTTTTGTGGCTCAATAGTTACTTTTCTGGACTATAAAGCCCTTCTAAAATGAGTTTTACTCTTAAAGGTAAGAATTTGCTTCTAGATGAGTAAACAACAGCCAACCTAATGAGAGCTTTACTGATAATTTGGGGCTATTTATTTTATATAAGTTTTGCTAGTTTACCTTGTGCTTGAGCTCCCTGAGCCGCTGTAGTGGTGGTTCCGCTAGCAGCGGGTGTGGTTTGGGGACCACCGGCAGCCTGTGCAGCCATCTGTTCTACCTCAGCTTGTGTGATTATCTTAACATTCTCAGGTTTTGTCCATGCCGACTCTCGTGTTTTGGCATTGTAAAAGTAGACCTAATAAAACATGGAAATTAGGATTACCAAACAGATGTAAACACAGCTCTAACACTGATGAGGTATTGATGATAAAATTTTTTAAAAAAAGAGCCCTGCATAATGAAATTTATATTACAGTTCAGTCAGTAATGACGTGACATACATGGACATAACCAAGAACACATATTTAGGAAGCTGAAAGTATGACATGATCAGCCATTCACATATAGATAGCTTTGATGACTGATGATAATTGACAAATACTTTATTGGGAGAGCTAAGTAATCACCGTTATTCTTCAAAAGATGCAGATGGAATGGCAAACTGTGTAGACCCTAATCAGACTGCTCCTTAAGGAGCAGTATGATTTGGGTATCCACTGTTAACTCAACCCTATTTGTCCCAATACCTAAAATCAGCTTGGTATTTACCAAGCTGAAAGTATCACCATCAATACTGATAAGGGTGGTTTCAATAATAACTAAAGAATGTCAGATGCGTCTAAGTTCTCTATGACAACTTAGTTGTGATCCCTGATAAGAACCATTTCAACTAGTGTTTGCACCAATACTTAACCCTATTGCACTCAGAATGGTCAAAACTCCTTGGAATTTTAGCCACTCTGTGTGCAAAAGGGTTATAGAAACTAACTCAGATTATCACCAAACACTCCCTCTTATCCGTAGTCTTGATTATAAGAGTTACCTTTCCCTCTGCCGTTTTTGTCTCCACCCACAACTCCTGTGGGCCATCAGTTGGAGCAGGGCTAGGTGCTCCCTGCACAGGGGGTGGCATAAATCCTGGGGGAGGTAAACTGAAGTTGGGTGGTGGTATAGTCGGCATCATACCAGGTGGCCTCTGAAATATGCACAATAACAATATGAACTGATGACTTGGTGGTTTTAGGTCATTTCAGGATGATGAAAAAGTATTTCAACTGACTTAATATTACAGTTGTATCTACTTAATTATTTAATAGTTTATCTAGTCAGTGAAATTTTGAACTTTGTTTTAGGGGAAAAAAATAGCCTGTTTTGCAGCTGGACATTTCTCTCTGTGGGCTCGGAGTCATGGAGATTTGGCACTAACTACTGTTTGGTAGTCATAAAATCTGGCACTAGTCTTCTTGTCTTGGTCAACAACGGCATAGGATCTTTTAGCTTATGGTGAATAGTAGTTTGGTAATGATTTGTGATGGTTCAGCTTCACGACTGATTATGACACATTATTATCTGACTGCTATAAATGTATTCAAGAGCTGAAGTCATACATGTACCAATAACACCTCCATGTACTTCAACTTGACTAATTGTCCAACCTTTGTGTAAAACAGATAACCAAGCCTGACAACTTATTGTTTCTATCTTTGCCCCAAGCAGTACTCTGCTCCCTTAAATAAACATTGATTTAAAACTTGTTTCAACAATTTAGACATTGTCTTGCAAATTGGGTGTCACAGGTGACTGGCCAGGTGCAACGGTGATTGATTGATTGATTGCTTAACGTCCACGGTAAACAACTATGGTCATGTCGGGTCGGACAGTTAACCTAACCACACTATTCCTGGGCAGGCTTAGACCTCCTAAGCCGCTAACCAGTACTAAGTGCACATACTTTCGCCAGTAACTGACAACTGCCCTTGTGCAAAGGTGAATTTACCTGTGATTTCTTACCTGTATTTTTATGCTATTGAGTTTAAGGACAAATAATATACCTGAATCAAGATACTGTTCATAATTTTGAAATTGTCAAGATTTTTGTCTTGAATCCACGTTTTGACTGTTTCAAAATGCTTTGTTAAACATTGTATTCTTTATGATGATAAACTTCATATTTAATATAACAAGACCTGTCACAGGGACAGGATAGCTCGCCTGACAGCGCCTTGCCCATCACATAAAAAAACTTTAACGTAAAACTTTAACATTTTGCTAACGCCGACGCCAACGCCGACGGTAGTGCAATAGCTCTTCCTGAACTTTGTTCAGGCGAGCTAAAAATCAACTAAAACATCTTTAAGTCATTTAGTTTGAATATATATTAAGTTTCAGGTGTCAGAAATTTTAGGGCCATTACGGTATTCTTAAAGTATTAAAAGGATACAATTTGCTCCAAAACTAAAACAAGAGGGCCATGAGGCCCTGAATCGCTCACCTGAACAATTGGCAAGGTGGCTTTTACTTGTCATCTCTGAAATTGTCAAAATATGAGTTTTGGGTCAAAAGTCAAAGAATGACCATGACCACTTGTACTCATAAAATTTTCATGTACTCATTAAGACAACCATATATACCATTTTTAGACCAAAATCTTCAAAACTTTCCATGAAATCTTATGTTCTAGCATTTTCCCATATTTGACAATGCCACAAAAAAGGTCAAGGTAAACCCAAGGTCACCATTTGAACAGTCTTGGTGGTACTCTAGTACTCAATGCTATTTACCAAGTTTCAAGGCCATAGGTGTATTGGTTCTGGAGAAGAAAAATATTAAAGATTTATACCATAAGTGGTAATGGCGGCCAAGTTGGTCATGTGACCTGGACCGTTTGAACAAATTTTCATTCAATCAACCCCTGGAGGCTCTATATGAAATGTGTTCACAATTGGCCCTTTGGCTTTTGAGGAAATGGTTGAAAATGTCAAAATATGAGCGACTGGATCAAAGGTAAAAAGAATGACCTTGACCTCTTGTACTCATAATTCTTCATGAACTCATTAAGACAACTGTATATACCAATTTTTTAGGCCAAAATCTTCAAAACTTTCCGTGAAATCTTATGTTCTACCATTTTCCCATATCTGACCTTGCTGTAAAAAGGTCAAGGTCAACACAAGGTCATAATTTGAACAATCTTGATAGTACTCAAGTACCCAATGCTACATACAAAGTCTCAAGGCCATCCGTCAATTGGTTCTGGAGAAGAAGATTTTTAAAGGTATTTACCATATATGGGCGTGGCGGCCATGTTGGTCATGTGTCCAGGACAGTTAGAAAAATTTTTTCATTCCCTCAACCCCTTAAGGCTCTATATGAAATTTGGTTCCAATTGGCCCAGTGGTTTTAGAGCAGATTGTTTGAAATTGTCAAAATCTGAGACTTCTGGGTCAAAGGTCAAAGAATGACCTTGACCTCTTGTACTCATAAATCTTCATGTACTCATTAAGATAATTGTATATACCAATTTTTAGGCCAAAATCTTCAAAACTTACCATGAAGAATGATGTTCTAGCATTTCCCATATCTGACCTTGCCGTACAAAAGGTCAAGGTCAACCCAGGGTCATAATTTGAACAATCTTGATAGTACTTGAGTACCCAATGCTACATACCGAGTTTCAAGGCCATCGGTCTACTGGTTTTGGATAAGAAGATTTTTAAAGTTTTTTACCATATATGGGCATGGTGGCCATGTTGGTCATGTGACCTGGACAGTATGAACAAATTTCCATTTCCTCAACCCCTGGAGGATCTATATGAAATTTGGTTACAATTGGCCTAGTTGTTTTTGAGGAGATAGTTTGATATTGTCAAAATATGAGAGTTCTGGGTCAAAGGTCAAAGAATGACCTTGACCTCTTGTACTCATAAATCTTCATGTAGTCATTAAGATGACTGTATGTAACAATTTTTAGGCCAAAATCTTCAACAGTTTCCAAGATATCTTAAGTTGCAGCATTTTGCCATATAAAAGCATAAGGAAGCAAATTTGATCTTACCGTAAAAAAGGTCAAGGTCAACCCAAGGTCATAATTTGAACAATCTTGGTAGTACTCGTGTACCCAATGCTAAATACCAAGTTTCAAGGCCATCGACCTATTGGTTCTGGAGAAGAAGATTTTTTCAGGTTTTTACCATATATGGGCATGGCGGCCATGTTGGTCATGTGACCAAGACCGTTTGAACAACTTTTCGTTCCTAAGGTCCCAGGAGGCTCTAAAAGAAATTTGGTTACAATCGGCCCAGCGGTTTCAGAGGAGAAGTTGTTCTAAAGTGTGGACGGACGACGGACAACGGAGCCTTACCATCCTATAAGCTCCCCCGGAGCCGCTGGCTCAGGTGAGCTAAAAATCACAGAATTTCTTTCCCTGAAAGAGTACCTGAAGCCTTCATGTTTTGCCAGTACTTTCTGCAGGATTCATTATACGTTGTGTGCAAACAGAACAGGCTCTGATCAACCTGAACAACTCCAAGCCTGTGCTCTCTGCATATGTAAGAAGACAAAGAGCTTATGCCAAAAACATCTTTTTGTATATCAATGCTCATTTATTTCAAGGCTAATTATCTACACAATTAACCTTTACATGCCAGAACAGTAGATAAAAGTTTATTGACTTGTTTAAAAATTTTTGGATAAGTACAAATATTACATTTTCAAACATATTACCCTGCCTCTTTTGCAGTGCAAAAGCTCCTAACATTTTTTCAGCAAAAAATGTCAGTATATTTGATTGATTTTATGCGTGCTACATGACATAACAAATTTTTGTCTAATGACTTTGTTCAGCTGAAGATGCTTTAAACAACCATGTCTTGGTAAGTGGTAAAGGTGTTCAATATTTATGGCCATTACAACAATATATAAAACAAAATACCTACCATTGGAGGAGGTCCCATGCCAGGTGGTGGAATTGGTGGCCCCATGCCTGGGGGAGGTCCTCCTGGGCCGGGTGGACCATGCATTCCACCTGGGGGTCCTCCTGGACCAGGTGGGCCATGCATTCCTGGACCTGTAAGATACAATTTCAGAACCCTTGAATACAGATGTATACAGGGTGGGGAGTGGATACTAATTCTGAGATATTTGCTGTGTTTCATGTTTGTTTTGTCCCCTCATTCAGGGATTACTTTAGAGGGGGCCTTGTGTGCTAAAAAGCACATTCTTTTTCAAAAAGACCCCTTATTTGGTTAAGAAGGGGCCATTTTACGATGTAAAAGTATAGGGAGACTAATAAAATATTGTTCATAAAACTAATTTTTGGCAAAATTGGCCCTTTCTATTTATCAGCAAGGGTAATTCCTGCTAATTAGAACAGCCTCCCTTGGCGTCTGTCTACCAGAAATCTAAAGGGACACTATGTAAACACATCAGAACTCTCTTTTAGATGGGTTCAAGCATTTAAATGATAATCTACTGTTCAAAATTATCTATTATCATACTTTTGATTGAAAGTGCAATTCATTCGGCTATAGAACAAGATCTTCTCCTTTCTAGAATGACCCCAAAACATCTAAATCACTTTCATGACATTCTGCTGTAAGGTGGGTCTTCCCTTCCAAAACAATCCCAAAAATCCACATCAATCTGGTTAGATGTATCTAGATTTTCTGGACTGTTTTGGAAGGGACATAAGCTATGTCTTATAACCGAAGAAATATGGTAACATTAAGACTGATCACTAAAAAAATGTCTCATACCTGTTAAATCTCCCCTATAACATTGTATAAATCGTGAGTCTCCCAATTTTTCACCTTTTTGCCAAGCTCCTGATTGTATAAATATAATTCTCCCGCTTTTCAGATCACCTTCTTTAAGACAACCTTCATATTTCTTATTCCAAATTAAAAATCAAAGCTGAATTTATCATTTGTTGATTCACACAGAGTTATTTCCATATTTGCCGTAATTTTGGAAGAGTAAACTCCCATCTTATAACCAAAGAAATAATTGAGCCGCGACACGAGAAAACCAACAATGTGGTTGTGTGCCCAGCGCAGACTCACATCAGCCTGGACATTCGCCCAGTCTGATCAGACTCTTTGCTAAGCGCTTAAAGGGTAGCTAAGGGTCTAAGCTACCTCCATGCGGACAGTGAAGACTCTGATCAGACTGGGCGGATGCCCAGGCTGATCTGAGTCTGCGATGGGCGCACAACCACATTGTTGGTTTTCTCATGTCGCGGCTCATATGGTAGCTCTGTAGAAAGCATGACAACTGACAATCCTCCAGCAAGCTTGACAAATCCGGAAAACAGAAAGTCATTGCATATAATTGTGGGATGCTTTTTCGTATTATTTTGAGCCTCAATGGTCCCTCATCTGAAATGCTTCAGAGGCACTTCAGAATAGGGACCATAACATATAAACATCTCATAAAGTTTGTACCTAAATATCACTGGATTTCATAAAAATTTTACCTTAAATAGAATTATGACTGGATCTCATAAAATTTATATCAAATTATGACTAACACTTCCTTATATTCAGGGCTCTGTAAAACATTCATACTGACCTGGGGGTCCATGGCTCGGTGGTCCTCCTGGAGGTCCATGTCCTGGTGGACCATGACCACCTGGTGGCCCATGTCCACCTGGTGGACCCATGCCATGAGGTGGTCCATAATTTGGATCAAATGGGGGTCTTCCAAATGGAGGGCCTCGTTGGGGCGGTCCTCTCATTCCTGGTGGAGGAGGTCCCCTCATTCCAGGTGGTCCTCTCATACCTGGAGGGCCAGGTGGTCCTCTAAATCTTGGTGGTGGCCCCGGTGGGCCTCTGTTGTGAAATGGTGGGGGCCTAAAAGTAACAAAACCAAGCATGATAAGATTGTTTCAAATATGGAAGGGCTCTTGCCAGTGGTTCTTGAGATACGAACATTTAAACAAACTTTGTTATAAAACTTTAAAGTGAGTGTGACCTAAGCCCCACCCCAGGATCTGACCCTGGGATATAGTGTTATGTAAGGAAAGATTACTCTGATTATGTTCCAAATATGGAAGGGTTCTTGCCAGCGGTTCCTGAGATATGAATGTTTAAAAGACTTTGTCGTAAAACTTTAAAGCGTGACCTAGTTTTTGACCCCTAAGCCCCACCCCATCATTAAAATGATAAAGAAAAAGATTATACTGTCGGAGAAGGCTGGCTAGGATGAGAAATTATAAGTGTTTCATGACTGATTGTATCAATATGTCTACCAAATGGAGAAATGAGCTGTGAATTGACTCCATTTAGATTGTACCCAATTAATTAATTTTTTAGGAGTGAAAATACTCAGTTACTGAAAATAAAATTAGATGTCCGATTTAAGTTTATTTTGATGCGTAAAATACCCAATTACCCGAAATATTATCTGTTGCTCTGATAAATGACTGGATTTAGCCACACCCTTTAGAACACGTCACACTTCATCACAAAAATACAGCGTGCCACCGTGTCTGTTTCAGTTGCCTCTCATAATCACCTCAAATTTTATGTCACATCAGTTATTTTATCAGGCAAGTTTTACGGTGGGCACACAGCAGATCCATTGGCCCATTAAATACCACCGCTGGATACTAAAATTTAATATTTTTCATCCGAATCCTCACTTTGAGCATTTGAAAAACTACCTCAGCTATACTGTAATTCTTTTGTCAATTTTGATGGTCATATTTCTGGGTCAAGCAGCAAAACATTCGGCATGGAAAATGGTTCACAGATAAGTTATCGGCGGAACACTACCAAAGTTTCCAAACAACAATAATGGGGTTACTAGAATTACCGAAATACACCTTATTACCGGAATATACCGGAATACACAAAAATTAAATTTTTTTCATAAAAATTAACTTAAATATTGGTAGAATAGATAAGTAAGAACTATTTCCAGCTCAGATATATTGCTATTTTTGCATCTGTAGTGAGAATAAATGGACCAGGGTAAGGGCCTTGAATAGGTATCACTGTGCAGATTGCAAGCTGGTTAGGGTCTTTGTATGGGTCATTCACTTGCCGGTTTTCACATGCAGCTGTTACTAAAAGACATATTTTGGATAATAATACATTTATTCTGGTAATATTATAGTGTATTTCGGTAAATAATGACTTGTATTTTGGTATATTCCGGTGTATTTTGGTATCGTAGGTGGACCTGTTTCAGTGACTGACCAGTTTCAGTGACCTTTTAAATTTTGTCAATATTTTTCAAGTAATTCTTTTTATATACACTAAGTTCTATTG
Source organism: Ctena decussata (assembly GCA_963989385.1). Lineage (NCBI taxonomy): Eukaryota > Metazoa > Mollusca > Bivalvia > Lucinida > Lucinidae > Ctena > Ctena decussata. The sequence goes on from OZ022498.1 coordinate 123,813,424, forward strand.
CCTTTGTGTAGGTTTGATAATAGCATCATTCTACCTAGAAGAACTTCACAGTATACTGGTTTTCATGACAACCCCATTTTTCATACATTTTTCTTATTACTTTTTCTACACTGTAAAATTCCAATCAAATTTATTATCAGAGGAATATTTCTGATTTATTTTCTATTTGGATATGTTAATTAGCATGTTATATTTCTATTTATAGAACTGAAGATATAAATGACATACATTAAACATTGATTTTATGGTATTGAAATAATTGCTGTCCTTAGAACAGCACAGCTGCTTTTTCAACCAGTCTGCAAATTTTCTTTATAAATATTGTTGAAATTAAGTGACCAGGGACTAAATACTACAGTCGAACCTCGGTAATTCGAATTGACAGGGACCACGATATTTTATTTAAATTATCCGTAGTTTGAATTTTCGAATTCGGGGACTTCCGTTCATTTCCGCACATTTCCGGAAATCAACATTTCGGTGGCAGAAAGAGAGATAATATCGGTCAGATTCGATATTGAATTTCTTTATACTTAAAGAACCTCGTAAATTTAAAAATAAATGAAGAAAACAAAATAAGAATGTGCATTATTTTTATTTACACATACACAACCTGGATTAATAATAAACATACCAAAAACATTGGAAAATCCATGAACTCCAATGGATGCACAATATGTGCAGCTCAAGAAATTCACAGGCCGGAGTATGCAGCTGGCGAAGACCAAAGCCCGTCGACACGGAAACAGGCTTGTGGTGTTCCCCAGCTTGTTTTTGTCTCGGCCTACAATCACTGTACTTTCACTTTCAGTTTGAGAGTTTCTGGGAGTTAGGCTACCTTCAACTTTCTGAGAAAAGCTCAACCAGTTCATTGTACCGCTTCATGCGAAAGGCTGTTGAACGACATATAAACTGGGAACAGCCAAAACACAAACTAGTCTGCGAAATCTGCATTTGTTTGGTTCCGTGTGCTAGCAACAAAGACTCTGACCAGAAATGCGCAGGTGCGCATGCTGGTCTGAGCCTTTGTTATTCGCTTCCGTATGTCATAAACAGCCGTTTTTGTTCCGGTTTTTATACAGATCGGAAGGACTTGGAATATTAATCAGACTGATTGTCGGCTAGTCGGTGCTGACTTTGAAAATGCAAAAACAAAGACACCTGTCAAATCAGGTGATTAAAGACACCTTTTACTCATCCGATAATATGACCTAATCACGTAACAGTTAATTGGTAGACCAAACAGACGCGCCAGATACCTGATCAACCAACTGTAAAATTACCGGAGGGTCCAATTATTGATCCATCAATGACAATAACCGTAATCTGCCGGCGTGAATTTAGGGCAAACATTTTTAGTTCGAATAATTGAGGTGTATTTATAATGAATTTCCGTCATCGGGACCGAATTTTTCCGATTTTTCGACTAATCGAATTTCAAATTTGCGGAAGTTTTTTTGCACAGAATAAAGGGGCTGACGAAAGGGACCTTGTTTCCAATTCGAAAAAATCCGGTATTTTCGAAAAATCCGCGTTCGAACTACCGAGATTCGACTGTAGTTGAAAATATCTTTACTATTGTTTTGAACATAAAATACTATAAAAACATTTGGATGAAATGTATTTGCATGTAAGTATTGGTTTGTTTTGTAACCAGACCCCCTTATTTTGACAGGGTATTTCTTAATTTCATTGATGTCATCCTTTTCTTGATAAGCATGTGCAGCCATTGCCTTCAGTATGTTTTTAAATTCAGTTTATGAGTTTCAATCTTGAGCAACAGCATTCAGCTTCATATTGCAACTTGTATAGAAAATGAGTGGGGGTCACTGAAACTGGTCCGACTTTATTACTGTAAGCTAAATATAGGAATAGAAAATAAAGGCCTCCGAAATTCAGTGTTTCAACTTTTCCATCTTTATCTGGATAACATTCAAACGTTAGAATGCCTCACTAAAATAACGCATTAAAGAAATCCTGTATTTTTGTTTAACATTGCCGCTGTCTGTATAATACTGTTAGGGTCACTGAAACTGGTCATTCGAGGATATATTCCGGAAATTAAGTGAATTCCGGTATTTCTAGTAACCGACAATAACGGCCTTTTCACTCAGAAAAACTAGGGAAAAGGCAAAGTTGGTGGATATTTGTTGATATTGCTGTGTTGCGAGTATACCAAAATTCTTTTTTGAGGCATCGATAACATACGAGCCCAGGATAAGGAAAACTGCAAAATTGCAAACGGACTTGTTTACAAAGGCAAAAAATTAGATTTATACCCAATTCTCCTATTTCTGTAGTTTCTCCTATTTCCATAGTTCGCGGGCGTCTATGTCAACAGCTGATCACGTGACCTCCAATTGCTAGTACAATATCTATAGCCCAGTTCAGATAACCAGATATTAAAATTTTCTGTTTTCATTGCAATGTTACTCTTTTATTCTACAATAAAATTCACTGAATAGATAACTGGAAATATTTGTTAATAAAACTGTAGGGCCCCGAGTTCTAAATGATATTTGAACACTAAAATTTTCAATGAAACAAAATTTTTTTACACATGTGAATTAAGCAAATCTACTTCTTTGAACTGCACTGTAGTTTATAAAATTTTCCAACCTTTTGACCTCATGAGCCAAAACTTCCGTTTGACCTACGAACCTACGGAAACAGAGGGCCTACAGGAAGTCAAGGAGAACAAACACCAAGAGGGATAGAGACAGATACAAGAGGCTCCAACAAGAGGTCCAGTGGGAGATCAGACAAGCCAACAGACAGTATATGCAAGATATAGTCAGTGAGAGCTATACAGACAAGCCAAAGCGATTTTGGTCCTACATCAAGAGCAAGGGCCAGGAGTCTATGGGTGTAGCCCCACTCAAAAGCAAAGAAGGCTTCCTCCAGAGTGACAACCAGTGCAAGGCTGACATTTTGAATGAGCAGTTCACCTCAGTATTCACAAAGGAGGACAACATAGATGCACCTGACAAAGGTCCCAGTCCTTACCCGTCAATGCCTAACATCCTTATCAACCAGAAGGGAGTCCAGAAGCTCCTAAATGATCTGAAGCCTAATAAAGCAACAGGCCCCGACCAGATCCCATCCAGACTCCTCAAGATGGGGGCAGAGGAAATAGCACCAGCAATGACAAAGCTCTTCCAATACTCCATAGACTCTGGTGAAGTACCTCAGGAATGGCGAGATGCCAATGTAGGTCCAATCTTTAAGAAGGGAGACAGACACCAGCCATCAAACTATCGACCAGTATCACTTACATCTGTAGTGTGTAAAACCCTGGAACACATAATACACAGTAACATCATGTCCCATTTTGACAGATGGAATGTACTCTGTGACAGTCAACATGGTTTCAGGAAACGCCGATCTTGCGAGACCCAACTGATAGAGACTATCGATGACATAGCTAGACACCTCTCAGACGGCAGCCAGGTCGATGTTGTCCTTTTGGATTTTGAGAAGGCCTTTGATAATGTTTCTCACTCCAGGCTGCTCTATAAACTCGACTACTACGGAGTCAGAGGAAAAGTCAACAGCTGGATCAGAGCTTTTCTCAACAATAGGAAGCAGCAAGTCGTCTTGGAAGGTGCCAAGTCCAGTCAAGAAGATGTATTGTCAGGTGTTCCACAAGGCACAGTTCTTGGCCCTCTACTTTTCCTGACATATATCAACGACATGCCAGAATATACAGACTCTAACGTTCGTCTCTTCGCTGATGATAGCCTACTATACAGGGTGATCCATATGAAGGAAGACAGCAAAATCTTACAGTTGGACCTTCAAGCTCTCGAACAATGGGAGAAAGATTGGCTCATGAGCTTCAATGCCACAAAGTGCAGCGTGATCTGTATATCGCCCAAGCATAAGAATGCCAATGAGTCCACCTACATGCTTCATGGTCAAACCCTTGCAGTTGAAGAGGCCAGCAGTTACCTAGGAGTTACACTGTCCAACACCCTCTCCTGGGAGAAACATGTGGAGAAAGTGGCAGCTAAAGGTAACAGGACCCTAGGATATGTCAAGCGCAACCTTAGAGACTGCAAGGCAGCCAGCTACACTACCCTTGTACGACCAGTCCTCGAATATGCCTCATCGGTGTGGGATCCGACCACACAATCCAATATACAGGCCTTGGAACATGTCCAGAAGAGGGCGGCCAGATTCGTCATGAATGACTACACAACAAGGACACCTGGCTGTGTGACTAAGATGCAAGGCGATCTGGGATGGGACACCTTACAGAAAAGGCGCTTGGACAATAGACTCTGCATGATGTACAGGATTGATCATCACCTTGTGGATGTGGAGAAGGAGAAATACCTACAGAGTGGAGATAGTAGAACCCGTGGAGGTCACAAGTTCTACCAAAAGAGAACCACCAGCGAGGCCTACAGGAACTCCTTCTTCCCCAGAACAGTCATCGACTGGAACAAGTTACCCTCCACAGTGACAGCGGCGGAATCCCTGGAAGCGTTCCACGCGAGTCTGCCTGGCAGACCCGCCCGCCAGTAGTCCTGACCAACCAAGACCTTCTGTAAATAGTTTTAATGATGTTTTTAAATGTACATAGTCACTTGGGGAGACTGCTGTGTCAGTTCACATGTTGCAGTTTCGCAGAGTCTATGTAGTGAAACTGCTCCACGACCGGAGGTATGACAGACACGACAACCGTGCAGATAGCGAGACAAGAAATATGGCGGTAAACAAGAAAGCATGACAAAGATACTACAGATATTAAAGAGAATATATTACCGCCCCAGCCTATGCTGTCAAGCTACTATGTGGTGCCCAGAACCACCATTGTGGTATAGGTAAAATTACTACATTGGCGCTGCGACAAACCAACGGAAAGGGAAGTTTTTCGTCGGGAATCGACGAGTGTCACCAGTTTTCGCGACTCTGCAATTTTGATGCAAGGGGATAGAGACCTGCCATTTCACGTATTGAGGTAGTCTACGGGAATCGGCCAGTGATATTCAGGTGTATTAATTTGCAGAATACCGAAAACTTTGTATTTATGTAAAATATTTTTGAGAAAAAAAAGGTTCAATAGCAAAACAGCCTGTGTTCTACTCAAAATTGAATGCAATCTTTTGGTATTTTCTAAATTTATACTAGCAGGCTTTAACAATTCAGAGGCTTTAAAAACTTCTTTCAAACACCTGGCCATCAACTTTCCATACTGTTTTTGTCAAAAAAAAAAAGAAGAACAGAAACAGAAATAAATAGAAGTCAAATAAGACAATAAGCCTTTCAAAAATTGTCTTCTGAGCGCAATCTAACCACTTCTCATAAGCAGGACCCGCAAATCCATAATGTTGTCATACACTAATCAACCCGTAGCTAACGCAGGTTCAAGGAGTGTATCAGGACACTTCCCCGCCAACATTTCTTTTCAACAAACAGGGGGAGAAAGCCTGGGGTTCTCAACAACGTACTCCATGGGAATGTTTGAGAAAGAAGACAATGAAATCAGGGGGCAACCCACAACAGGGTATGCCCCGCCACAGGGACATGTGACATCCCGTATGCTCCATCCTGAAGAAATACAGCTACCAGCTTATGGAGGCTTCAGCCAAGGCAGTTCCAGCTTCCATGAGTCATACCAAGATGTTGGCAGTGACAAAACTTGGGGCCAGCTACGACAGGGATGGACTGTGCCCGCAGACCACAGTGTGTGGTATCCAGATGTCATGGTGGAGCGAGGATTAAGCCAGTCTCAGCAGTTGACCACCAGGTTAGAGACTGATTATGGAGTTTCACAGGGACAACCGCAAGCAGGTGTTGCTCCGCCTTATTTCCAAGTTCCACAGGGACAGCCGCAAGGAGGCCTTGCCCCAAGTGTATTTCAGCAGGGACAGTCTCAGATAGGGTCTGCCCCAAGCCTATTTCAACAGGGACATCCCGATGGAAGGTTTGCCCCGCATACTTTCCAGCAGACACAAACATCTACTCTGCCGTTTAAACCTGAGTGGTTGCCAAAATCTCTCTACTTTAATCAGTCAGAAACTTGGACAGATTTTTACAGGAAATTTGACAACTATGCCAAAGACAAGCATTGGTCTTCGCATGAGTGCAAGTCACACTTGACGTATGTGCTGAGCGGAAAAGCTGCAGAATTCTGGGGCATCCTAAACAAACAGGCACCAGATCTTCCTTATTATGATTTGATAATCAGGATGGAGAGATTTATGGAAGCTGAAGAACGCTTAGGACGTGTCTGTAAAAATCAGTGCATTTATGATCAACAGAGTTTGGCTGATATGTCTAGCTTAATGGAATGCGGAAACACCTACAGTACTTGTGAAGTCCCATGGTATCAGTGTAATGAAGATTCAGTACTGTCTACTCCAATACAAGGATCACAGAATTACTTGCCACTCAGGGAGCCCCGCCATCAAAAACAAGAAAGATATGTAACTTACAGGGGCCCCAAAAACACAGTTCATTTGCCTGCTAATGAATCTTTTAGTAGCTCTTCAGTCATTAAAAGCCCAGAACAGGACAATGGAAATATCCTGCAAGGTGAAGCTGGTCTGGGAGAGAAGATGGCTCACCATGAAAACATTTGCACATCATCCGTTCATAAACAGAAAAGATATGTCACATTTAGGGGTGACCCACAGAATGCTCAAAAGACAACAGTGGATGAAGCCACACACACTTCTGATGCTGGTAAGAAATGTATAGAAATGGCAGAAGCAAAACTTGAGGAGTCATTCATCCGTGTTGAGGCTCAGTTGGGTAATTTAAATGAAATAATTTCAAAATCAAAGGACCTGAAATATAAAACAGCATCCTCATCAGAAGGAAAGGCAGATTCCTCTATTGGACATTTGAATCATGGTTCACAGGGACTTTCCAAAAAGGTCTGCCCCAACAAGAAACAGATCACTTCGAAGAAGCTGAAGTTTGAAGGATTTGAAAGAGAAGCTTCAGAATCTCAAGTCCTAGGTGTGACTCCCCTTCAAGAATACTTGAATCAACAACAGTTTATCAGGGATTGTACTGAAAGTGAAACAAGCCACAGGCCTGAAGAAGAGCAAGTAGAAGAAATGGTAACAGCTCTAGACAATTTGAAAAGCTACGAAGAGTTTGTGGATAACATATACATGGAGACATATGTCGTGTCAACTCCAAAGGTGGAGACATTAAGTACCAGTCAAGAATATGAAAACTGGATCAATGAGAAGTTTGAAGAGACTTTCAACACCTTGTCTCTGTACAGCATAGAGGATGCAGTCACTTCAAATGAAGTACTTCGAATGGAACTTGCGGACATGCAACAGGAAGCTGCCATAGCAGAAAACAAGTGTAATAGAGTAAACTTTGACAGGGCCCAAAGGGAGCCAAACAACATCTCTGACTCCAACCTTGGTGCTAGTTTTCCTAGTCCTAGTGGAGGCATAGGTCTTATCCAGCCCAAAAAGGAGAAGGGCCTAGGTACTCAAAACTGTGCTGTTACTGAGCTCTATTCGATCAAGATAGAAGAAGGGGGAGAAGCCAATGAGACTTTGAAAGACTATGAAGCGTGGATAGATAGAATCTACGAAAGAAAATCAGGGTATAGCTTATGTCCACTGTCAAGAAAATCAGGGTAATAGAGATGTCATCTGTCGAGAAAATCAGGGTAAAGTAGATGTCAGCTGTCGAGAAAGTCAGGGTAAAGCAGACATACATCCTCAAGAACCTCAGGGTACAGCAGCTATCTACCCGCAAGAAAATCAGGGTAAATCAGATTTTACCCATGCACAAGAAAATCAGGGTAAATCTGATAATACCCGCGCTTTAGAAAATCAGGGTAAGTCAAATTGTAATACCCGCTTGTATGATACTATTGCACATTTATTTTCAGCCGAGAGGGAACACTATGGAGTGCCCATTCCAGAAAAAGCTGTTGACACAGATGCTTGTCACAGTCTTATAGATACTATTAATCATTGTAGATCCTTAACAGGGACCATAGTCCCGCAAATGAGTGCCTCACTTCAAGGGCAGACAGATCCCAACAACACAGAAATAGCCCGCAATCAAGCTTCAGGGCTATCACACACTGGCAGTTTCCCGGAGTTGTTGACAGAATTGAAGGAGATGTCAATACAAGTTAATGTGCACAAACCTTTCCTGACATGTCTCCAGCTACAGGTGTTATGTAGATTAGTGTGTAAGACAGTGGGTCTCCAGGATTGCATTGAAAAGTCGCAGTTAAAGAATGTAACACAATGGCCATGGGACCCAGGAGGCAGCTCAGAAGAAGAAACTCTACATGTATTTAAGGAGATGTCTGATGAAAGTGATTGTCAGATCAGGGCACCTTTCAGCCCGGAACAACAAGAAGCGCTGAAACCGCATTTAACACAGGTTTCAGTAGACAAAGTAGCCCATCCACTTGCAGACCTGATCCTGGAGCAAGGAAAACAAACACCTAAGTCGCATGACAAGTATTTCCATTTGCACAAAATAGCCATGCTTGCAGTCGAAGAAGTGAAAATGGTTCGTTCCATGGATACTTTCCCTTTTCAACAACAGCCATCAGTGGAAGCAGCTGAGGGGATCTTGTTTACCTGCGACCCAGTAACCAGAATTACCTTCACATCAGTGTTTAGCAAATGGCAGGTGGAGCCCACCCACTTTAAGTCAGGGAGTGCTCCGACAGATAAACCATCATTACCAGGACTCAGCTGGACCCAAACGCATCTGCTAAGGATACCAGTGGAGGAGCTGATAGCTGTAACCCTAGACGATGGGTGGCAGCTATAAAAGTAATTCAAGAAGAATATACAGGGGAACAGATGTCAGATGTGCCCCGCAGTATAACACTCCATGGTTAAAGCCCATAACACTCCATGGTTAAAGCCCCGCTCATATGCCAGGGGTGCAAGAAAGACTTTCAGGGACGAACTGTATCAGTTACTCTTTAGGTAAGTAAAAGCCCCGCTTAAAGGCCAGGGGCTTGGGAAGAACTCTCAGGGACACGATGTGCCCCGAACTGTATCAGTTACTCTTTGGGTAAGTATAAGCCCCGCTTAAAGGCCAGGGGCTTGGGAAGAACTTTCAGGGACACCTGTGTGCCCCGTATTGCTGATGCTGGCCAGACTGGAAACCAGCAAAAAACCAGCAAAAAGAAATAAGAAGGGGAGGAGTGTGGTGAGAATGTTGATCCACCATGCCAGTGGGGTGTTGTCAGAACGGATCGGAAGGTCCCGCGAAGCATACTGTCTGTACATTCAACCCGAGGGCCAAGAATGCTAAATATGGACCGTGAAGAGGGGGCCTTTAAAAACAAAACAGGGAAGAATGTAGTGAAACTGCTCCACGACCGGAGGTATGACAGACACGACAACCGTGCAGATAGCGAGACAAGAAATATGGCGGTAAACAAGAAAGCATGACAAAGATACTACAGATATTAAAGAGAATATATTACCGCCCCAGCCTATGCTGTCAAGCTACTATGTGGTGCCCAGAACCACCATTGTGGTATAGGTAAAATTACTACATCTACAACATTCCATTTTGGATCCCGACTCTATATATGGAAGAAGAAGAAGAACCTCAGGAGAAAGTCCCTTACAGTGATCTTAAAGAAAGATTTAACTTAAATTTCTTTAATGCTGTGACTTCATTTTTGACATGTAAGTCCTCAATATCCAGACATTTTATTTCACACTATTAAACTATTACAATGTGCTGGTGAAAACAGTATTTCACTGACTTCCATTTAGTGCTACGGAAATAGGAGCATAGGGCATATTATTTCAGTCAATGATAAGCGGCTCAAAATCAGAATTCAGCATAACAGGCCAATGCAAAACGAAGTCTAAGCCAACGCTACACTCATTTCACCCGTACTTTACTTGTGCTGCGTGTTTGGGTGGGTGGAGTACCTGGGACCTCTCATTGGCGGACCAAATCCTCTTGGACCGGGTCCCCCCGGACCTCTTGGTCCTGGTCCGTGAAATCTGGGTGGGCCATCATAGTCGTTATAGCCTGGGCCATCATTATATCCGCCTCCAAAATCATCTCGACGGTCAGGAGGCCCTGGATTCGGTTCATCAAAGTCTTTTCTGTCGTGTCTGTCTTCGTCATCCATCTTTTTTAATAACGCATGGGCCTCGAAATCAAGAGGTCACGTGACAATGCGTTGCCGGTCCTACTAAACACTGCTAAACATTGTCATTGCTACGTCACTGAAAGGAACACCACACGATATATTGTCAAGGCTTTCTTTCTTTCTTTCTATCTTTACTGCTCTCGGTCAAAAATATGACCATGATGGCAGGTTTGTGGTGTGGCACATCAGTTATCACAAAAAAAAAAATGAATTTGTGACAAAGCCACCAGCAGATTAAAACTATTTACAAGAAGTCCTCAGGGGCAGGCATTCCATACCTAACCCCTGCTCTACCCTAGGATATTATGCGACAGGTACAAGATACACTTATACTGCCTTGCGTACAGGTGTACGTTACACTTGTACATATACATCTAGGTACCCAATGTAAATAGCCACCATGAATCTCGGAGCACATCTGTGGGGCGTGGCCGGTGTCGCACATTTCAGTACCGATCATGAACAGACTCAAGTCTGCTATTTTCATTTCTTTGGTGTTTTCATTGCTTTCAAAGGATGTAACTAATCAGAAGTTATTTATCTTCACTGCAACTGATCTTATGCCATGTGGCGGCCGCAAAAAGTCTCCCCGTACATCACCATACTGTATATTTTTTTCTGGTCCTTTGGAAACATTGAGTTCACATAGAGTCATGATGAAAATAGCGACCTAGGGGCGTGGGCGGTGTTGCACATTTCAGCAGAATCAGAATCAGAATTATTTACTGGTGATACGTCCAAGGACAATCATGCACCAGGACCTGTGATCAGGGAAGCTCGTCCGTAGCCCTAACAAGAGACGTAAACTAAGTAACTGAATCCTCTGCACACTCAGCAGCAGAATAAGAAAATCTCCCGGGGAATTCCCACCTCTGAAAGCCTGGGGGAGGGGGGGGGGACAGGATTTGTAAATGTCAGTCCCAGCCAATGGGGTTTGAAATGCCAGGGAATGATGATTCCTGGTACGCCTACTTGGGGGAACAAGGTCATTTATGGGTATACTGGCTGCATCCTTCACTGTACATGAACTGACTCAATTAAACCGAGTCTGCTAGTTTCATTTATTTGGTGTATTCATTGCTTCGAAAGGATCTAACTAACCAGAACTTATTAATCTTTACTGCAACTGGTGTTGTGCCGTGTGGCGGCAGCAAAACGTCTTCACGTACATCATCATAGTGCAGATTGTTTTCTGGTCCTTCGTGATTACTGAGTTCAAATGTCATGTTGAAAATAGAGGTCTGCTTAAGCTGGTGCTAGGGGCAGTGGACGGTGTTGCACATTTCAGTACTGTTCATGAACAGACTCAATTAAGACGAGTCTGCTATTTTCATTTCGTTGATGTTTTCATTGCTTTCAAAGGAGCAGAATAAGCAACTTAATTATCTTCACTGCAACTGGTGTCGTGCCATCCCAGCAGGCACATGACGTCAAACTGACGTCGTATTGACGTCGATGCGACGTCATCTCGTCACATCGACGTCAATATGACGTCATTTCAACGTCGTGTGCCCGCTGGGATGTGGTGGCAGCAAAACGTCTCCCCGTACACCATCATAGTGCATATTTTTTTCTGGTCCATCGGGATAATTTTGTTGAAAATAGAGTTCTGCTTAAACCGTTGCTTGGGGCCGCGGCCGGTGTTGCACATTTCAGTACTGGCGATGAACAGACTCAATTAAACAGAGTCTACTTTTTAGTATCCATTGCTTCCAAAGGAGCTAACTACAGTGGACCCTCTTTACAACGACGGCATTTGTTCCTCAAAATTTTGACATTAAACTGAATTTGCTGTTGTAAGGAATGCATATTTAGAACAATTTAGCCATTCCGTGAAAATCTAAATGACGTTATAAAGAATTTGCTGTTGTAATGAGTGCCGTTGTAAAGAGGGTTGACTGTAATCAGAACTTATTGATTAGATTCGAAGAAACTCAAATTAAGATTCGGGGACGAAACTAAAACGGAGGGAATGTATGTAGCAGTGATATATATAAGATACACTTGTACTGTCTTGCGGTTCAAGCGGCTTTTATAGCGACAAGGTAGAATGCTGGACTGTCACGGAGGCGGCCCGGGTTCAAGACCCGGCCGGAGCTATTAGGGTTTTTATGAGTCAGTTAAAATATGACAATGATAATGAATTTTAATGCGCGAAGACTGCCACAATGGATGGTCAAGGCAAACAAATAAGCATAATCATGATGCTATATTTGATATGAAGCAATGTTCTATTCTGTTTACTCGACACTAAAGAAATCTTTCCGTTTTGTTCTGTTCTGTTCAATATTTTCTCCCTTTTTCATGAGTACAGTCATTTATCTCTTAAAAATTGTTCATAAAAATTAATCCGCCGTACACTACACTAGAATCCAACACCAGTTTCACAGTCTGCATATAAATACACAACGTCAGACAATCTTTAAAATCTTAAAAATAGAGAGACAGAGAAAGAGAGAGAGAGAGAGAGAGAGAGAGAGAGAGAGAGAGAGGGCTGAATATAGACCTAGCATTAACTCATGCATTGCTAGATTTTCCATCAAGATATCCAGACGACCATATTAAGTGATTTGATCATATTAAAGTGGGGAGAAGGGAAGGGAAACATAAGGCAGCTGGAGAGTCTCATTGTCTATGCCAAAGAGCGTAGCCAATTCTAATGTTTAGTTTTCCCTGGACACATTTTTTTTCTGACAAAAATATATACCTGAAGAGAAGCGTTATAGCAAAACAATTCAGCTGTCCGTATACAACTTTCCCAAACGTTGACAAAGCGTTTGCTAATCTCTAACTTCCAATTTAAAATATTCTGGCGTCAGAAATCGTGCTTCACACAGGACTCTATCTGCAAATATCATCGGAAACTATCTGTGCTTCAGAAGCATGGGCCTACATTTGTCTAGTGATCCGAAAATGCCATTATGGTATCAATACGAGGCAGATTTCTATTAAGATATCATTCATAATTGATTGATTCCTCTTCTTGCACACATTTTAAAACTTTTCAGAGGGTTATGGTCACCTCAAAGCCGAAGAAATGAATCAACGTTCAATACGCGCGTATATATATGTTATAAGTCATGCTGAAAGTCATCTTGAACAGGCTTAAACCACAAGCCGAAGAGATAATCGCTGAGGAACAGGCTGGGTTCCGAGCGGGAAGCAGCACCTCAGCCTTAGAATCCTGTGTGAAAAGTATCTCCAACATCAGCAGAATCTGTGCCGTGTCTTCATTGATTTCAAAAAAGCCTTTGACAGGGTATGGCATGCAGCCTTATGGCCCACCATGCAGAGGTGCAATGTCGGTGCAGGTCTAGTTCGCACCATTGAGCAGCTGTACGATAAGGCTACACGTGCAGTCCTGATCAGTAGCAGCACAGGAGAATGGTTCAGAACAATAGTTGGAGTAAGACAAGGATGTCTTCTGTCACCCACCCACTTCAACATTTTTCTGTCTGATACTCTGGAAGAATGTGGCGTTGGTGTGTGTGTGTGGGGGGGGGGGGGGGGGGGGGGGGGGCTTGCCATGTGCGGCAGAGACATTGCCAATCTGCGGTTTGCCGATGACGGGCGGCAGAGACATTGCCAATCTGCGGTTTGCCGATGACGGGCGGCAGAGACATTGCCAATCTGCGGTTTGCCGATGACATAGACGCTCTAGCTGTTGAAGAGCAGGAACTAGAGGCTCTAGTTGAAATTCTCGACCAAACCTGCACAAGGTGTAAGATGGAGATCAGTGCTGAGAGGACCAAATTGATGACGAACAGCGCAGATGGCACCCAGAGGGAGATCAAGGTAAAAGGGCAGAAGCTGGGTACTGTAAGCAGCTTCAAATGCCTTGAGTCAGTTGTCTCAGATGATGGCTCAAAACAGGAGGTTCTCTCAAGGATTGCACATGCCACTTCAGCTCTTACCAAGCTGAAACCAATTTGGAGATAGCGGCATGTCTCTTGAGTCAAGGGTGAGACTTATGCGCTCCCTTGTCATTTCCATATTTCTGTATGTCTGTGAATCGTGGGCCTTGACAGCAGAGTTAGAGAAAAGAACGCAGGCCTTTGAAATGAGATGCTACCCAAGGTTACTGATCATTTCGTACAAGGACCATATAACGAATGAGGAGGTTCGCAGGAAGACCAAAGCAGCCATTGGAGAATATGATGGGCTCCTGACGCTGGTCGGGAGGCGGGGGCTGGGGTGGTACCTCTCAAGGTCTCCTGGTTTAGCAAAGATAATTCTTCAGGGCACAGTGAAAGGGGAAGAGGGAGGGGTGGACGGAAGAGGAGGTGGGAAGACAATATCAAAGAGTGGACAGGAATGGATTTTGCCAGCTGGGCTGGGGCAGCTGAAGACGGGACAAGGTGGAAAGGGATGGTTTCGAAGTCATCTGTGGTGCACCAACGACCAAGTAAGGTTATGGGATAAAATAGAATTAATAGAATAGTTATAAGTACAAACGGTGGTGGACACCTAAAGTTGTGGTTTATTATGAACAACATCTATAGGTTGGTGTAACTATATGCATGATGTTAGGTCAAAGAAACCCATAAATGGAGAGAGCACTGTCAACTTCTTTTAAATCTTTTGAGTGAACCGTTGTGGGTGACATGGCCTTATTTTGGCAATCTACTGTGGACACGAATTGAGGATGCGCCGAAGGACTTTTTTTTCAAATTCGGAACTTAGCCTTCGCCGTTTTGGCTGATGCAACCACAAGTTTGATCTTTTACGACGTTTTTGGTTGAAAAAAAAGAAAAAGAAAAAGAAAACAAGCATCACAAGTAAGGTCCGTTGCTCACAAGTATAGTCCGTTGCCTTGAGGACAACATCTGTCCGTTGGCATAAAATTACATTATTTCGGAGACACAAATAGAATCCGGAACATTGAAAATAATGGGGGGTGTCCTTCAAACATTGATATTAACGTAAAGATTTTATTAATGCACCTAACGACATGTGTAAATTATCAAGAAAATAATTATCTTCGTAAATTAAGGACAAAGTTCATTACCTGCAAATAAAAAAAACTGAGTTTTCCCTTGTTTCCATGGGCCATGTACGCTCCTGCACTATCACGCTGCATTTGATTTCACTGATGACGAACACTGAACATCGCTAGCTGAATAATATCGACGGAAATTTTAGGAAAAATAAGGTATGTGTTCCGTGGAAACCATGAAACCCATTACTTACACGTTTTGTCCCTTTTTCTTCGACTGAATCGCCGAAGCGTCCATGGCAAGTAACAAATAGAGTCCGTAGCACTCACAGATAGAGTCAAGTAACGCAGATTTTCACAGATAGCGTCCGATATGGTTATGCACCGTGAGAAAGCTTAATGCCGACAGCGAAGACTCTGATCAGACTAGTCAGATTCCCAAGCTGATTTTAGTCTTTGCTGGGCGCACATGTCACGATGTTGGTTCTGTCGTGTTGCGGCTCACTTGTTGTGTACTCAGCAGTGCCATCCCAAAGGAAAAATGGTCCGGTGGACGCATCAGTTATCAGTTTTATCATTTCTCTGTTCTGCTAGAAAACCTCTACCTTCTTAATGCAGTCCTATGCGGTTTATAGTCTCGCTTTAAAATTCCAAACGCCTGTAACTCTTTTATTTGTGAATAAAATATTAAGCATGGTTGGATTTCCTTAGATCAAGACAAACATTTCAATATCAATTTTTTAGTTATTTTCTTTACATATTTAAGCGTTGTGTGGTGGGGTATCGGTAAGTTGAAAATGCCGACGTCGTCACAGTAATGTAATTAACCCATTGATGCCTAGAGTCCCATAAAAGGGTCATAGTCAAACATTGCAGACCCAGATCAGACGCCGCAAAATGCGGCGTCTGGTCAGGGTCTACACTATTTGCATAAAACAAATAGATAATTTTACTTAGAACCAAACAAAACCAGACACGCCTTAATTGACAAATGGACTCATCCATTTGATAAGAAAAGAACACTCCACTGGGCATAAATGGGCTAAACAATAAGTCTGGAGAGAATCGTAGCTTCGACCCTTAGCTACTCCTAAGCGTACAACGTAGACCGTGATCAGAGTGGGCGGATGCTCAGGCTGATCTGAGTTTTCGCTGTGCTTACATGTCACTTTGTTTGTTTTGTCGTGTCGCGGCTCAAATGATGTTTTTTTTTTTTCATAGCCAATGCTACATGACAAGTGTAGCGTTGTGCACTCCATATTCTGACTTAAACGATTTACATGAGTATACATTTATTGTATACAGAAAGTGGGGTCGGCGGGGTGGCAGGGGTGGACGTGGTAAAGCCCACCAAACCAGAAACAAAACCTTATTAGAAAATCAGACTTAAAGGAAACCGTATCATTTCATAGCCCCCTCACCCCTCGAACGCCAATCCAGAAAACATCCTGACCTCCATACCAGAGGAGGGCATGGGCGTAGCTAGGGGCAATTACACAGTACGCACAATCATGTTTTATACTCATAAAGGACAATAATAGGGAGTTAAGCCGCTTAGATATTTCAAATTTTGGTGTCTGTTGGCAGTTAGTATTTATTTATTTATTTATTTATTTATTTTATTTACACAATATTTTAAGAGGGTGACACATTTAACTAAAAATAGCCATTCTACCAAGTGGCCCTCTTCAAACATGATACATACATATAGAATAAAACACAAACATATTTACAGAATAAAACAGCGCAAATATTCTCAAACCCATATATACATAAACATCAGACATACATTCGAAAAATGCACAAACATGTTCTTTCACATGTTCAGCTCCAAAATTATGGAAAGCTTTACCATATACCATTAAATCAGCTCCGTCCCTAAGTTCTTTTAAAAAGTGTATTAAAGAGTATTTTAACTAGTATCTAAGTCGTATCTGTTCTTAATGTCAAGACCGTCCCAATTTTAACCTCTGTCTGAGCAAAAATAATTTTAACTATTTAACATAAACATGATTTCTGATAACAGTGACTTAATTTTTTAGCACTGCTGGATGTTAGAGTTTTATGCACCCTAAATCATGTCAAATATTAGTTTATTATTAAGTGCGACTGTAAGTGTACATTTTAATCTCCACTGCAAATGGTATTGATCTGCATTTAGAAATCCTTATTCAAATGCCAATGCTCTTAGTTTCTTAATGCAGTCATATCATTTGCTTGATCTCTTATTAAATTTATGCCCAATTAACAACATTTCAGCATGAAAATACGCAAGTGTTTTGAAATTTTGTCAATTTGACAAAATTTCAATACGCACCTGCGTATTTGCGTATAGGTAGCTACGCCCTTGGAGGGTGTACTCAGTGTTATATGCTTGAACGACTGGTATAAAGTCGGAGAGAGAGAGAGAGAGAGAGAGAGTGGGGGTTATTTCTAACAAAACTTAATTACAACTTAATGTTGCTGTTGTTTTCAGCTGGAATAGCTGAATGTCTGGGAAAGATCGGTCCATTCGGTTTACGTGAACTGTTGTCAATTTTTGTGTATACTTCTCTCCCTTTTGACTTTGAGGGCGGGATCTGGGTTCTGATTGTATTAGCTCCTGATCACTGACAGTCTTTCACTTTGTCTGCCAAAAGGTTCATGCAAGAACCTATGAACAAAAGACATCTATTAGATGTGACTTTCTCAAAATTATAATGAATGATCGAGGTGTCAATGCCTTTCTGTTGCGATTGAAATTTTCTAAACGGGAATGTCTGCTCCTAGCTGGACTTGGCTCTCATGCTTCATCATGGTCCCTTTGTTATTATCACTAATGCCCTAATGATAGAACCGGAACTGAATTCTGCTATCGGAAAATGCTTTTCTCGGACATTCATTGCCAGTCCCGTTGCTTCGTCCGCCATCTTGTCTCGCGATTTTGTGTTCCTGGTGGGGCTGAAAGTCAATTTAAACATGCTTACTCAATCATTTGACTCAAACATCTATATGCAGACACCAAAATTAAGTTTCTAGCCCGTATACTTAAGAAAATATGGAACTTTTATGCTTTGACGGCCATCTTGTCCGCCATTTTGTATACCAGACAAATCTGAAATTAATTTAAACAAGCTTAATCAATCATTCGACCTCAAAAACCTATACGTAGCCACCAAAAGTATGTTTCTAGCCCATATACTTTCAAGAAGATATTGAGGATTTTATCCATTGGAGGTCATCTTCGACGCCATCTTGAATATTTCAATTTCTCGAAGGTTGCCATTCAGTGTACGGACATGTTAGAGAACACATAAATGCAAAAACATTTTGTGTGGACATTTTTTTAGATAGCACCCAAAATCTTCATTGACTTAATTGGAAAATTTATGTATAATTAACTACTGACCTTGGTCAAGGTAGTTTGGCCACATCTCAAGATCGTCTGGAATAGCAAAGACGATTCTACAGGCCGCACAGTAATAGAAAATGAAGGGGTAGGGAAACAATATGAAGGAATGGACAGGGATGGAGTTTGCTGGCAGAATTTGGGCAGCTGAAGACAGGGCTGGGTCGAAATGAATTGCTGTAAAGTCATCTGAGGTGCCCCAACGACCTTGCAAGGTTATGGAATAGACTATACTAGATTAGATAGGCTCCAGGAGGATCCAGCTTTAAAAAATGTTCGTGTGTTCCTTGAGATGTATTTGAAAGGTAAATGATATTGCAACATTTTACCCATTATTAACATGTAGCCAACATTTAAACATAAGCTGCCAAACTGGAAAATATGTTAAATGTTATTGTATGTTCCAACTTGGCAGCAAACGCATATGACTCTGAGATGACAATTGCCAGTAATGCAGGAAAGTCAGAACTCAGAAGAATATGAGCCGCGACACGCTAAAACCAACAATGTGGTTGTGCGCCTAGCGCAGACTCAGATCAGCCTGGGCATCCGCCCAGACTGATCAGAGTCTTCGCTGTCCGCATGGAGGTAGCTTAGACCTTAGCTACCCTTTGAGCACTAAATGAAGAGTCTGGTCGAATTGGGAGGATGCCCAGGATGATCTGAGTCTGCGCTGGGCGCACAACCACATTGTTGGTTTTGTCGTGTCGCGGCTCATATATATATAGTCACTTGAGGAAGACGTACATGTAGTAGAGTGTAACAGATATACAAATTGGAAGCAACGCACATAGAGACACGCACGCGGGCACGGGGGATGAAACTCGGCATTATGTTATTTGCCGAAAGCCATCGAAAAGAAAGATTTTCTTTTCGATGGCTTCTGGCAAATAATTTGGTCTAATATGACAATGGTAGAACCCATGCTCGCCTGACATTCCAACACCAAGCTTCCAATATCTAACATTGCTATCGAAAAGCATACTTTTGGCACGGGGTAGTGCCATAACGTCTAATTTCAAAACGTCTACTCCCATAACGTCTACTCTCAAAACGTCTACTCCCATTTGGTCTACTGTGCCAAAACGTCTACTCCCATTTGGTCTACTCGGCCAAAACCTCTATTCTTACTGGTCCACACATAAAGTAACTATGCATTTTCATACTTGTATTTGGGATAATTGCCAGTGGAGTCAACATTTCATCAAGAGGTGTATAGGGTATTTAAAGGGTGGGGTTTTGACTTAGAATATACATATGGATACATCCAGCAGGCAGATTTTGTGAACCTACAATGTGCATCTAATATCTTTTTGTAATAGAAAATGTATTGTAAATTGTTGAGAGCATTGAAATTTGTTTCAAGTCTGATGAAAATGTAACTTGCTGAAATCCTTGTTGACTTGGGGTTCGCAATAAAGCATTGAGTTAGCGATTTACCAATTCATATTCCTAATTCATCTCTTTCTGGTTGTACTTCAAATGATCCATTTAGAGATATTTCTGGTTTGGATGTAAATATTATATGTTTTTGTACCATAAATATAGCCTGGGTTAATCATTATGTATAACTGCAGGGTAGACCAAACCAAACTAGACATTTTATCCCAGTAGACCAAATGGGAGTAGACGTTTTGGCACAGTAGACCAAATGGGAGTAGACGTTTTGGGAGTAGACGTTATGGGAGTAGACGTTTTGGGAGTAGACGTTATGGCCCTAATTCTTTTGGCACACCTTTTGCTTTCAAATAAAAGAACTGGTGAAGTCATCACATAAATCCGGTTTGGTCACTTTCAGAAGTTTTGTGATACCCACCAGTTTGTTTTATTGGTTGGTTGGTTGTTTTGGGTTTAACGGTCCTTTGAGACAGTATTTCAGTGTATATCGGGGCGTCTCCCAAAAAGAGGGAGAAAGAAGAGAGAAATGATAGACAAAAGACAAAAAGTCCAAACAACCACCACCCGCACCTACTTCAAGCGCAGTAGGCCCGTGCCCTACTATTATCCAAATCAGTAGGACGCCCCGGCACTGGAAGTTATGCCCAGCACCATCGCACCACCCAACCAACCTCAGTTTGTTTTACAAAGCTGAAATTTTATACTACGCAAGAGTCGAATAGCAGTAACCATTTGCAGAGTCTTGTTTTACTTTGGGAGGGTGGCTTGCGATTTTACAGCCTTTCAACAGTAGTATATGTATTTCAGTCATAAAAGGAATCCCGTATAATTGCGGATGAAAAGTTATCCACCTGCAGCGGTATTCCAAACCGGACAGCTGTTAGCATATTGGAGTTCTCTTAAGGAGGTATTCGCCATCCTCTAAGCGCCAAAGAGCAGACAACAAAAATACGTCTGCATATTTTCAGGAAAATGTTTTATCCAAACTACATCATATTGAGAATTCAAAAACCAGAGGGCAAACTGCATAGATCCAGATAAGGAGGCTCATAACGAGCCACCTCATCAGTATATACGCTGTTTTAAAATTCAGCCATATATCGTCACATGGCAGATTTTGACTAACCAAGTGAAAGTAATTATTGATTGGATCTGACAAACTGATTGGATCTCACAATTTTGGTTCAATAAACTTGACACCTCTAGCAGATTAAGTTTTTGTTTCAAAACAAAATAGCAGTGAAAATACCACAGATCATTTCTCTCATACAATAAAAATAAACCACTCACACAAAAGAAAAAATAGTGGATCGCCAAATAACTTTGTCTTTAACTTGTTTATGTCAGTTTGTTTTTAAAAGGTGTCAGTTAATGGGTTGTTCCTTAATAACAAACAAATGAACCGTGACACGAGAAAACAAACAATGTGGTTGTGCGCCCAGCGCAGACACAGATCAGCCTGGGCATCCGCCCAGTCTGATCAGAGTCTTCGCTGTCCGCATGAAGATAGCTTAAACCCTTAGGTACCCTTTAAGCGCATAGCGAAGAGTCTGATCAGCCTGGGTGGATGACCAGGCTGATCTGAGTCTGCGCTGGACGCACAACCACATTGTTGGTTTTGTCGTGTCGCGGCTCATATCATTTACGAGTCATTACTGTCTCTGTCAAATTACCAAAAGCAGAAAACAGAAAATAGAACGCCTTTCATTGTTTTCTCTCATTGGTCAAACAGATTGCGAGAAAAGTTGAAAATGGAATCAACCAGGCTGGAAAAGCCACTTTCTTCAGGACTGCCGTAGGATTCATACATTATACTCTTTCTGTATCATTCAAATGACTAAAACTAGAAAGCTTAAAATCCTTTATTCTGTTCTTTCATTGGTCAACTAGATTTTGGATACTAGTCGAGGCTGGTACCACTGGGACTGGAAAAAGTACTTTCTTCAAGATCGCCGTAGGATCAAGTTTAAACTATGGTTAACCACGCTCTGACAGAGAGGAATTTCAAGGCAGCTAAATCTGTAAAAAAGAATCAGAGTCTTTGTATATAAAGAGGCTAGAATATTTCGAAAGGTAATTATTTTCTCTTATATATTATAGAAGAACTCATATCATAGAAGTTGACTGTTAAGATGTTGAGAGACATTGTTCACGTTTTTTCTTTAGGTAAACATTTCAGAGCTGATGGATTTTTAGATAAGCTTCTTTCTGTCAAAATTACATATATTACCAACTGAAACATATGCATAGTTCCAGCCAATCAGTATGAATGTTTGTGCATATAAGTACAGCGAGTGAGTGGGTTGTAGTTTAACGTCCCAGCACAGGGGCTTCAACCATATTGTTTTGGGCATAGCAAATGAAGATTATGATACATATGGACTATGTTGTAAACAATGTTTATCCTTTTACCCATATCCATGTGTTCAGTTCAGTTCAGATCAATTCTCTTATCGACGTTACCCAAGTGGCTCAACAGTACGTAACCATAGTTGCACACACTTGGCGCCGTGTGTCCGTCCAACATATCCATGTGATACTGGGTTGGAGTTTATAAAACTTGAGAATAATCTCAAACTCAAAATAAAGCACACCGTTGAAGCACACTGATTGGCTGCCCCCGAGCATGTGATCGGAAGCAGCCAATCAGTGTGCTTTATTTTGAGTTTGAGAATGTACTCAAGTTTTATAACCTCGGGGCTAGTTCCTATGCCCCTGTCAAAAATGTTTCATTAATGTCGAGAGGATACCTCCGAATTTGTTGAACTGTTACCCAAACTGAGACGTTTGGTGTAGCAACTCTGCCTCAGAGGCACCAGGCAGCCCGTCTATTTCGCGGGGCCTGATAGACGGGGTCACTTTATAGATAATCATACTTATTTCTTGCTAGCTCAGTTGTATAACACAAGCAGAGATGTCTGATTTATTTTACTATTAATTTTGCAGCATGTCTGTCTGTCTTGATTCCGCTTACCATTACGGCTTTTCCCGCCAGCGATGAGCTAATACATAGACGTGTTACCCACAATATATGTGAAGATCGTGTGCATACGGGACTTCCCAGAACACCAAACCATGTGAACAGTGGTCAAAGTGTTGGGACAATCACTGAATTACTGAACAAGACACTGCGTGAGCGAATTCGACTAACTGATGTAAGTACAATTAATTGACTTAGAACTGTCTTGAGATTTTGCTTGAGATAAGTACATTATAAAGTTCTAACTGGCCTAAGACTTTAGGTATTTGGCTATATTTCTATTGTATAGAAGCTGTTCTTTTCAAGGGAGACGTCATTAGCTGCCCAGCGGGCACATTACGTCCCACTGACGGTGATATGACGTCACGTACCCATTGGATGTATAGTCTCTGCAGTCCCCCTCTATAGCAAAAAGTCTTAAATGAATTTGCTCTTCATAAAGAGCATTTGAGCCGCGACACGACAAAACCAACAATGTGGTTGTGCGCCCAACGCAGACTCAGATCAGCCTGGGCATCCGCCCAGTCTGAGCAGAGTCTTCGCTGTCCGCATGGAGGTAGCTTGGACCCTTAGCTATCCTTTGAACAATTAACGAAGAGTCTGGTGAAACTGGGCGGCTGCCCAGGGTGATCTGAGTCTGCGCTGGGTGCACGACCACATTGTTGGTTTTCTCGTGTCGCGGCTCATTTTCATTCCTATGACAGTGCTCCAGATAAGAAGGGATAGCAGGGATAGTCGTAATTGTCCTAAATGGTACAGTTTTCTTTTTACAAAGCAGTCATGCGTTCAAAAGATTCTAGGAGCAGTCTGATCTGGGGCCGTATTCATAAAACAACTTAAGTCGTTGCTATGCTGTTGCTAAGGCTAAATATCTATAAAGGAGATTCCATACAACTATGAAATTTGTTCTGGAGGAACAGTCTTTGTAAGACTGTTCCTCCAGAGCAAATTTCATATTTGTAGGGAATCTCCTTCAAAGAAATTTAGCCTTAGCAATAGCATAGCAACCACTTAAGTCGTTTTATGAATACGGCCCCTGGGCTTGTATTGTTTTGTTTAGGCCTATTTGTGCAAATAATTAGAGGTTTTACGGTATAATCTCGGTTTAAAGAAAAGGGCCTATCGAAAACAACTTTATGGTATCAGGTGACAAGAGTAGTCTAGTCTTGATATAAAGTGAACATTTTGGGGTTCGCGCATTGGCATGGGACTCAAATTCTTAACCAAGTAGTTTATACTTTTTTCTTTTTTTTTTTGAAAAAAAATAACAATTTTAGGATGTGGAATAATGACAACGTTCAAGAACAGTCATATTATATATTTTGTAGATGAAAAACAGAATGAAAAACAGAGCTTTATCCTGTGTCAAGATGAGGGAAAGATTGGATTCAACAAGTATAGATGAATTTATAGTGTTTGAACCAAACCATGATCAGAATCAGGTATTTTAGAACCACGATGTTCCCGCGACACTCTATGTTCTACTGACTATAAATGGAGATACTCAGGAAAGACCTGTGCTTTGTAGTTGTTGTTTAACCTTAGTATCTCTTCTTTTAAGAAACAGACCGGCTCTAGCAATAATAATGCACTATTTGGAGGTCATTTATAAAGCAGATAATAGCACGAGCGTATTATGGTTCTATTTCGATTTTAACACTCAAAAGCGCATTTTTCTTCGAATTTTCCCAAACTTTTGCTACTAGTGGCGTCGACAACTGGGCTCATGAGCTCAGAAGCAGTGTTTTGTTGCTGAATAAAAAACTCAGAAAAGAGGTTCCATTGCCTCGTCAGGCGCATTGTGTTAGAATTTCAGTTAAAAGGACAAATGGTTCATTATAACCTATTCCTATGTTTAAATTGGTATTGGGATGGTATTCTGACTTGCCCTTGATATGCATATTAGCTATTGGACATTTAAAATTGTATCCAGTTAACGAAAACTCCTCATGTAAACATGCAGTTGCATTTTTAAATTTTGCCGAATTGCCAACCAGCAACAGCATACTTACGTTCCTCCTAGACTGCAGATAACTTGTATGAAAAACGCTATGTTTTTGCTATACATGCACGAACTTTTTTTTGAAAATGAAAAGCAAGTATGCTGATGGAGTTCGCAAATACGTTCTTATTTGATTATAAGATGAAACAAAGGAAACTATAGACATGAAAGTTTCCACAGAAATCAGAAATTGACTGATAGTGATTATGATGATAAATTAATTGTTTTGAATAAATAAAAAAAATCGATTGTCATTTTCATTTTCAGCACAACTCAGTTACATCAACATACATCAAGATTTCCCAGTTAGTCAGCTTATTCCACGTCCTGCGGAGCAAAGCGATGGAAGAATGCTGCCTCGACACGGTGACTGTACACAAACGTGTCCGTGATTCTTGGTTCTTTTTGCACAAAGACATGGGGACAAATGTCAGCGGACCTGATTGTCATACTGCAGTCAGTGTGACACCACTCCTACTCGAGCCAACCTGTGAAGTATTGAACAAATTTATTTATGTTGCTCTTGGTCATTCTATAACGATACTGGATGAAGCTGCCGAAGTATTAAGGAATATACCAGCCAGTGTAACAGACTAACAATAATGAGCATTTGGCCTTATGCCCAGGCCCCTAGGTTATAAAATTTTTTCATGCTCAGCTCAGCTGAGTATGAAATTTTCTCTGCTGATAAGTATGAAAATGCCAACTAATGTTGGCATTTTCATATTCATCAGTAAAGAAAATTTCATACTCAGCTAAATGACCAAGAACACAACTGTACTTATCAGTAATTTGCTATTTATTAGAAGGTAAAATTTCATGCTCAGCTGAGTTGAGCATGGAAAAAGTTTTATGACATTGGGATCAGTTTTGTTTGGCTGATTTTGTTGTTACAGTTTTAATCCATTTATGCCTATTAATTATCCTGTAAAAGGGGCATTGGCAATCAGTGCAGACCCAGATCAGACGCCACAAAACACGACGTCTAACCAGGGTCTACACTTTTTGCATAAGCCAAATGGACATTTTGCCTTAAAGTTAAATAAAACGCTAAACCCTTAATTGATAAATGGAGTCAACAAATTTAGAAGGATTGAAGAGTCCGCCAGGCATAAATGGGTTAATAAATTTCTTATGATAAGCTTCACCACTGCGAGACATTATAGCCGTATAAATCGTCATCATAATTGTTAATTTTTCCTCAAAATGCTTTCTAGTTCATGCACATTCCAAGGCATTAGTACTAAAGAACTTATATGACATAGATACTGAAGACTAGCGATTAATCCGTTATAGCTCACGAAAAAATGTGTAGACGGTGCAGGGTGTTCACTATTTCCAGTGTACATTTTGTGCCTTTTTTGCAAACGGCCGCGTGTTGTACTATAGTGCTCTTGTGTGCTTATAAGTGTTTCACTTACATGAAATCATCTGACAATATAATTTGCATTTGACTTTACCTCATGCAGCCTTGAGTAGGGTTATTTTGTTTTTGTATTTTTTGTATTTATAGATTAGTCTAAAGTCAGTTTTGTTGAATTATTAAGATAATAAATGGCTGAATTTGTATATACATGTATATAAGGATGTACTAACGTCAGAGGTGGATCTTTTACCGAAACTACTATGATCAATTTGAAAGTAGCGTCTTTAGAAAATATGAAAATGGTCAAGATTTATGAGTTTCGGAACAAATTTTATGCTCTTGTCGCCCAAACAAAGATGCCCATTGTACTAATTACCAAGGGTTAAATATATGAAAATAACGAGTCTTTTATTAAGAACGTCCCATTGGAATACCAAAACAAGATAAATGCAACTTTAGGCTTTTACAATTCATTATGAAACAAACATGAAATCAAATGAGATAGACATCCTCTTCAAGAAAGATATTCAAGAGTTTTCCCCCGTGGCTCGCCGGAATAGACCTGGTTGCAAATAAACCAAATCGTTACACAGTCTAAAAAAAAAACATTTCTGAAAATTAACTTTTCTTATATACTTCTTTTGGATAACAGAACTTGATATGGCAGCTAAAACTGAAAAAGAAAATCGACGGCCGTTGTATTTTTTCCTTTAGTTTATAAACTGCCGAGTTTCTTCCGGGCACAATTTTTTCATCATAAAATCTCTGGTTCTAAGTTCTTTTATTGTTATCTAATACAGAAAGTTGACACAACGACCCCAGAAGATAAGGAAGTATTATTATTCGTGAAGCCGATGTGAAAGCAAGATCACCATTTCTCATAAGATCGCTTTCGATCCCATTTTTAATGTATCCCCTTTCAGTCCCTAAATAACACTTGGTTTCTACACTGTCATGACTGTAAGGCAGTTACTTTCATTGTTTTGTTACATGCAGCCAAAATAATAACATACATACATATTGCGTTGAATTCCTGACTTTAGTACATCTGCATTGTAATTTTCTTTATTTATGCCGCTCCACGAGAAAAAACGTTTTACGACATTGTGCAGAACATGAACAACATCAGCATGCGTATCTACGTATTCTGATCATAGTAGACATTTTTCAGACTCCATAAACTTGTAACCTTCAAGGCGCCAAAAAGAAAATACATATAGTTGAATTTGCTAACAGCGTAGATCCAGATGTGGCCGCCCCATCGGATCTACACTATTTGCGCTCTAGTCTTTGAATTTTCAATATGATGTAGATCTAGCTTGGACATTTTTTTATGAAATTCTGCAGTTTCATATCTGTTTTGCGCTGTGTTCTTTTCTGTATTTTTCGTTTTGTAATATGACTTGTATATTAAAGTCAGTTTTGAACCTATTGTTGTCATGTAATAAGGACCTATGACAGTATCAATGGAAATTTACCTACTTTTCAACAAATATTGCAGCTTCCTCGGGCAGCAAAAGTTAAAATATATGACAATTTTGTGCATTATAAAGAAGTTTTTAACAGTAATTTTGAAAAATATCATGCCTCCAGACTACTTTAAACCGATTTAATTAAGAAGGGTAGAACAAGAGTCCGATGTTTGGTTATTGTAACATACTGCAAATTTGTCTGATAAATATGAGGCCCTCCCAGGGGTTTTGGGGAGCTGGGGAGAAAGGCCATTTATTTTCAGGGAGCTGGGGAGCACTTGCAATTATTTTCAGGGAGCTGGGGAGCAAGCTCTAAATTTTGGGGAGCTGGGGAGCACTGTCTGTCAGAATGTGATTTTCTTAATTGCTTTGGCTTTTTTTTTGGGGGGGGGGGGGGGGGCAGACCCCAGACCGCCCTTCATGCATATACATTATTAACATCTATTACTAGCACATTCATCTGTTCTAGGAACACAAATCTTTTGATTGGCATACACACCAGACACTTGACAAGAACTTGAATAAAAACAGGACCTCAAATCCATTCTAAACATATTCTCCGTTATGAAAATTGGTATGCAGGAAAGGCATGTACAACTTATGTTGTGCCTAATTAGAAAGACAAGGACCCTTTCAATATTGTCTGCTTGCAGAATATTTTCCTGTATCAATTAATAGGTCGTTGCATGCAGATCCTATACAGCAGCAACATAAAGTTGCCCTTTTCTCACACAGTTTGTACTTCCCTCCACTAAGAATAAGCTACGTACTACTATGTAAGACTGTTTTAGAATCAGGATTTGTGTTTGTAAATCAGTATTTGCAATCAGGTCTGCGCTGTCATAGGCGTAAAAAACACCACTGAAAGTCAGTAGGGGCTTCAAATTCTTAAAGCAAGCAAAGTTGTGGACCAAGTTGCACAAGCAAAGTTCTATACCAAGTTGCGCAAGCAAAGGAAGCAAAGTTCTGGACCAAGTTGCACTAGTAAAAGTATGTTTGCAGAGGCTAATGCTATTCTACTTGACTCTTCTGTGAAGCTTTTGCTTTTCCAGCTTCATGGCAGCTGAAGTTTTCATCATTATGCGTTGCTCTGGCAACCAAGCCAAACAAGCAGTTGATACAGAAAGCCAAAAAAGGGGACAACTGAAGAAATATTTATTTATCATATCTGCAATACAAAGGCTGTAAGGGCAAAAAACAACAACACAAGTTTATCGTTCCCGTTAAAGTCAATGACAATTCAAACTGCTATGGCAACCGAAGTACCATTATAGCAATTGACATGAAACAGAACTTATTGCTCCACCAACCCACAGATGTTACATTTCGATTACAAAGGGCCAACATGTTATTGGGAAATATTTAAAATGAATGGACGGCTGACAGACAACTGTGGCCCAGTAACGCTAACAACTGGCTTGTATTTGTCCCCAAAACAGTTGCAGATTAACTGTGCTGCGAAGAGACCGTTTTGTAAATTTCCTATTAAAAGGGCAATATAGGCATTTAAAAGGTGTAAACTTGCTTTCGTTTCTGATGAGTGTGTGATTTCTGTCTGCCTCAGAGAGACCTTTCATTGTATAAATAAAACGCAAATGTTGTGGTTTGATTAGGAAAACATCCGAAATTTAAAATACAGCTAAACAGTAAAGTCATGATCAGAAATTTCAAATCATACAGATAAACAGCAAAGTCATGTTGTCAAGTTTGCTTCAGCCCGCATGCATGTGAAAAACGTGAAAAATCGAAATATGTAAAACGTTTCGAATAGTAATTTTACTATTCCACGTCAGTTAAATTTGTCTAGTCTAGCCTAGTCTATCCCATAACCTTGCGAAATCAATGGGGCATCACAGATGACTTAACAGCAACCCCTTTCCACATATTCCTGTTTTCAGCTGCCCTAGTTGAGTTATCCGCTAACCGTGAGAAAAAGCTAAATCCTGTAGAATTTGCATGAGCAGTAAAAGACATTGAAATATGGACATTCAGAAAGAGTATACTT
This sequence comes from Ctena decussata, assembly GCA_963989385.1. Lineage (NCBI taxonomy): Eukaryota > Metazoa > Mollusca > Bivalvia > Lucinida > Lucinidae > Ctena > Ctena decussata. The sequence continues at coordinate 123,843,103 of OZ022498.1, forward strand.
TCTTTGGCCTCTGAGTAAGTTACTTTTCTTAAAATCTGACAGAAAATTAATGCAGTGTAACTCTGATCAACAGATGAAAAGTGTCGAAAATTTTTGGGAGCATGCTTGCATATTTTTGGGGAGCTGGGGAGAAGCTGTATTACTTTTAGCGATTTGGGGAGCAGGGGCAAAATAATTATAGGAAGCACGGGGAAATATTTTTAGGGAGCTGGGGAGATTTGGGCATTTTTCCAGGGAGCTGGGGCGCACTGACCCCCTGGTAGTGCCTGAAATATGTTTGGTTTAAACGTATTTATTTCACTTTTCACAACAAAAATAGTACAATATACAAGTTTATAGGATTCGAACGAAAGCATGTTGCTTATTTAGTTCTTCTCCTAACGCATGTAAAGCTACATATATGATGACAAAAAAGAGTTTGTAAATTATAACGAATATATACGAAAACATGCAAACACACACGCGCACCAAGTGGAAAAACCTGTAAAACCAAAATACATAAGTGAGCAGCATCGTATAAAAGTGCACCTCATGGTATGTGCGAACAAGAAATAACCAAAATCAGCCTGCCCATCAACATAGTCCCACCCGAGTCTTCCATGTTAGATAAAACCCTATAAATTCCAGGGAGTACATGAAGGCTCTGATACGGCCTCACATGGATTTACCGGCTTACACTCATGGGATGCTGCTCAAGTGTGTCTGAAAACATAAGAATACAAGTGAAATAAGATGTTAAGTAACATAGCACAAAGGAGACTTTGATCATACTCGGCGGATGACCAGGCTGATCTGAGTCTTGGGCGCATATGCCAATTTGTTGCTTTTGTTGTGTCGCGGCTCATCTATGGACTGATTTCAATTCAACTTCACACAAGTATTGAGTGTAATATTACATAGAACAGCCTCTTGTTCTTTTAATAGCCATTTCTCATATCACTTTCGTATTAAAAGAACCCATGGCTTTATTACTTTCGGCAGTTATCTTTTTTAAAGATACTTCTTGTTTCAGTTTTCAGAGGATTGAATGTTTTGAACCATTGTTTTGGCCAGGCGGAAAAAATCCTCACACACACATTAATCATGCCATATCGGTTAGTGATGAAGGTGCATAAAATAATGAACCGTCATCTGCATGCGAAAAGTCTGATTATATTTCCTCTTTATGTTTTGTCTTCTTTGTAGGTCAGCTTTTTCGATTCTCTTTATATCATTCTTTAGTAACAGTCGTCATGATATCATATTCAAGAGAGAGCTTCTATTTTCTGCCACATGTAACAATTGCTGTTATCTGAGCTTTTGTAATAAAAGTCTTTTGTGTTGTTGTTGTTTGCTGAGTATAAGCATGCAGTTTTGCCATTCTGTTTTGTCAATTTTCTTTGTCTTTTTAAGTTCCAACAGCCTTAGCACTTTTATCCACATGCAATATGACGATTTTAACTGACAGTGTTATTTTTTTGAATGAGTGTAAACTGGGGCTGAGTGCACAAAGGAAGCGTAAACTACGCCATCGTAGGCTACGAACGTCGGCACAACTAAGTCCACCATACGACTGTGCACGGAGCGGACGTACGTCAGGCGTAGTTGCGACTGTTGTACGTCTAGCGTAGTGGTCTCAAATAAAATTAGCACTTGTGTTTCATGAATAAGTTTCTCACATGATTAGAGTTGCGTCAGGCATAAATGTTGGTTAAGGTCTCTGTGAACAGCCAAGAACGAAACCAGGCTGTGACTCCATGAAATGGGGTAGTTCCTTCACTTTATACCTGCAGAATCCTCAGAGTCCATGCATAGTATTTTCAGGTTGCACGGACGCGCAGGCTAGTCTGAGCCTTTGCTGTTCGCATATGCCATTGGCACCTTCTTTGCATGTTACGGCTCATTCATAATGTACACGATACATTTTACTCTTTTGTTGCTGTAAATGTTCATTGCAACACTTTGTAATGCACGTAAATCAGAAAAAATCTTTGAAGATAATTAAAAACTGAATGTTGCCTATGTATAAGGACAATTATGAGATCTTTAACACTAGGGTTTTAAATGTTTCTACTTTAAAAACGAAAAAAAAATATATAAACAAAAATAGATATTAAAAAAAAAATGAAGTTCGAGGTGTGGGCTCAGCTCATCAACTGTTCAAGCGACCTTTGGCGGTTCATATAGCTCGATGTCACTATAGTTTTCCAAAGAATAGATTCTGTCTCTGCCTCTACTTATCCTATCCCTTTTAAAAGCTTTCTTTATTTGTATATCATCCATCCAGTGTAACATTCCGACCATATCTATATGCAGCACTAACGATATAACTTTAAATGAATACGATGCGCCAATGTTACGTCTACTGTCTAGCAGACGTAAGTTTTGAAGCGATTTTACAACTTAGTTTGCGACACGTCTCGGTTGTGCACACCGATTAAAATTCTGCGACATTTTTACGACAGACGTACGTCGGGCGTACGCTTACGTCTGCTTTGTGTACTCGGCCCTAGATCCTTCAGTCACCTATATGTATAACTTTTACGCATGCAACTGGTCGTGAATAAAGTATTGACTGAGTAAGCAGCAAGTACACAGTCACTGCTCACTACCTTCATCGCTAGCAGTTACAATGTCAGTCGTTACTGCTTATCGCTATGCATCACTTGCAGTTGTTGCTCCTCCGTGACAAACACGGCCGGCAGTCACTGCTCACTGCTGGCAGCGACAGACATTGTTGCTATTAGCAGTGAGCAATGACTGCTGGTAGCTCAGGGGATTGAATCACATTGAATCATATTATTTTTTTGTTGGTAAAAAATAAAGACTTATATACATGTACATGTACCTTATATTATATTTCTGTTTCAACCTAAATTTGGTTCAAGCGGTGAGCTGTGACTGTTCACAGACATGGCAATATCGCTCTCAAATCTATTTTGGATTAAATTGCAACGCATTACTAAGCAACCTGGCAGAGTGAATGGTAAAGGACAATTCTGCAGCCTGATCGGGCATATCCAACAAACTTCAACTACAGCCTGGATAGAGTTTTATTGACCAGACCGTGTATATACACAAGCTGATCTGGGCAAAAACTAGATCAAGTAAGGCGTTAAAATATCAATGAAGATACCCAAGGTTCGAGTTTATAAAACTTGAGAATAATCTCAAACTCAAAATAAAGCATACTGATTGGCTGCTTTCGAGCACAATCTCAAACTCAAAATAAAGCACACTGATTGGCTGCTTCCGAGCACATGCTTGGAAGCAGTCAATCAGTGTGCGTTATTTTGAGTTTGAGATTATTCTCAAGTTTTATAACCTCGAACCCTGGTATCACATGGATTAGGGTAAAAGACTAAAGATTGTTCATAACATAGTCCATGTGTATCATAATCTTCATTTGCTATACCCAAAACAATATGGTTGAAGCCCCTGTGCTGGGATGTTAAACTACAACCCACTCACTCGCTGTATTTATATGTACAAACAGACTGGCTGGACTACACATTTGTTGATGGCCGAATGATAGTGGTTAAAAGCGTACTTTAATTGCTCCACTTTTAGTTGGTAATACATGTAATTTTGACAGAAAGGAGCTTAACTAAAAATCCATCAACTCTGAAGTGTTTACCTAAAGAAAAAAACGCGAACAATATCTCTCAACATCTTAACAGTCAAATCTTCTGTGATATGATTTATTCTATAATATTAGTGTGCTTTATTTTGAGTTTGAGAATGTACTCAAGTTTTATAACCTCTGGGCCAGGAAAACTGCAACCACAAGGCACACCTCACCCAAAACAAGACACAGAAAGAAGAAATGTGTGAAATAGCAAAACCAAACTGAACAGAACCTTGGCGACAACAGACCCTCAGACTGACAGAAAGGATGGATGGGTGGCTTGCGATTTTATGCCCTTTTCTACAGTATATCAGCCTATCAGAACGATGGGAGGGTGATAACGAATGCCGTTTACAATTGAAAAGATTGCTGCTTCCAGCGGCTATCGATCCCGGGACCGCTAGATCAGCAGACCAGCGTTACTGAGGTACCGAAGGACCTCCAACAGAAATTAACTACCGCTTTTGAAATAGCAGTAGTAATACAAGGTGTATAATTACAGATTCAATAGGAGCAACATCATGTTCTTTAATGTGCCCCTTCTTAATAGAAAGGTTTGTGGGGAAAGTCAACAAGTGTTTCCTCTTCGTAAAAACTGCGGGAAACATGAAGGTGTAGCGATATGCCTTATCGTTTCAAGGCAATGAATTTTTCGGTCTGAACAAAGTTTTCCTCAAAAAAATAAAAAAGAAGACTTTTCCGCAATATTCGTCACCCAGCAGTACAAGGCTGTAACGCCCACAGCAACAAAATCTGTATTAGCGGACATTCGTTTCTATTGCCAAGCCCGTAATTACCGAAATGATACTCATTATTGGGCTAGAAGCAAACAGTGCAAACCATGATCGCAGACCATGATCCGACTGACCCTAAGGAGCAGTCGGATCATGGTCGGCGCTGTTTATCAACATTGTTTTAAAGCATTTCACGATAGATGACCTTATTCAAAATCATCATCGCCGACATAGTTAGAGAGTACCCAAATGTTTATGGTGTTTGAGGTAATTATTACAATTCATTTGTGAAACTTGATATTGTTAATAGAAATGCACTGTCATAAATGATTGCAATCTTCCTAATTCTATTAGCGTGATTAACATGACGAATATTTTAATTAGTAAATGACTTGATATGATAAATATAACTCATGCATACTCTCTTTGAGAAACACGAGTTTCTCCCGTTGTTCTGAACTAACCGAACCGAACCCCTATTGATAATGCATGGCTGGTTGGACGTTCGCATGAGAATTAAACGGGAGACATCTTAAATTTCAAACATGACGAGAATTCGGCAGAATGGTAGGTCATATCTGTCTTGCACAAACACTAGAGGACATTTAAGTGTCAAAAATGGGCCGACAAAATCCCAATCTGCCCATGTCGGTGCCATAATAAGAAACTTTGAACGAGGCTGAATGATTTTATGTATTGTTACCTAAGCCATTGCTAGGTGGATCTTCTGAGTCAATCTCAGCTGTATTTCAGTAATCTGAGGACAATGGGAGGGTGATAATGAAAGGCTGTGTGCGATGGAACCCCATTTACGGTGGGAAGTTTTCCGTCTCCAGCCGTAATCGAACTTAGACTGCTGAGTTACCGAGGCTCCTAAAGCGATATGGACTCAAACACTAAAACGGTAAACGGTGGGAATCCTTGAAGAATTGTGTAATGGGTGATAGTTGTTAGTACGAGGGCTGATCAAGAAATATGATGGTGTTTTGCTGCACAAGCTTTTTATCAAAAGTAAACTTATTAGAACTGCAATAAATGCAGATTTATCTTTCTTTATCCTTGTTATGATATATTTAGCTTGTCACTTTAACTTCGGAAATAGTCTATATGGATGCAAATATATAACCAAACAGCGGCTAATCGTAATTAAACGATGATTTTAAATATGCTTAAAAAACAAGAAGAAAAGTGTCCTCTTGTAGCTGTTTTGTTTGTGCTTTGCTATGCTATGAGAGAGGCTTCATGTTGTCTCTTTTTGATAATATACAAGCTGAAACTATTGAAACATTTAATTCTATTTAAAGATACCTGTAAGGCTCTTTGAATAATGACAATTTTAAAATATTTTGATGGTAAATCAAATATATCATGATGAAATAAAGGCAGATTCACCCCATGTTTTTGGATTTACATTTACTTATATCAAACGATGAATATGCTTCTTCTAAATTTACGCAAAACGCAATGATAGTGTTTTCGACAACGTTAATTTCTCATTTTAGACAGTGACATAACCCGATCTACATCGTATCGGTTTTACTGGAGTGCCAAGTGCAATTGTTGAAGCCTTTGACGCTCATAATTAATATTTGACGGCCGAACTTCTTCAACAAGGCTGTCCGGATCATACACTTGGAAAAGCTTTTTTCCAGATATTGTGGATGCATTTCCACTAGGTTTTTTGATTAAGTGTCGGATTGAAATTATTACTGCCACAAAATCTTTTCAAAGCCTTAATTTTATGATTTGGTGTATAACTGTAAGATAATTGTTGGTAAAAATGGCTTTTCTTATCTGTTTTGCAGGATGGCCAGTCGTTATGGAGGAACTGGATACGCCATGCATGTTATTCCACATTCTGCATGTTTTGTTGTTAACACAATCCTGGATGACAATTTTGCTGGCCTCTTTAATTTCGAGCTGGTGGGTCAGGCCTCAGATTTTATGACCTTTTCGACTTTAAAATGATAAAATATTATTGGTCAACACTATTCTTTTTTTCTGTCTTTGGTCTGGGTTTTTTTCGGAGCTAAAGTGGTGGTTTTGTTTGCTCTTTGCTCTAAAGTTCCAGTGTCTCTTCATAATATGTTTTATCGTAGTGATATTTTTTGATGTTTTATGTTTACATTGATGACTCACGGATAAGCTAGAGGCCCACCACACAGACAGAACCAAAGTCAACAACACAGATAGAACCAAAGGGTACATGAAACACGTTTTCAGTCTACTAAGGTCGCAAAGTAAAAAAATAAGGTAAAAATTATCTAAGCATAACCCTTACGTCACATACACACATGTACATCAACAGTCTATGAAAAAGCATGGAAAGTTTCAGAACGATTCATGAAAAACTGTAAGAGCAGTTGCGTACACACTGTACAGTCTAAAAAGGTCTTCTCATGCTGAAAAATGACTAAGTTTGCTAAGCGACAAAAGTAAAACAAAATAGCTAAGCATTACTCCAAGGTTACATGCATATTTACAGACCATGAAAAAGAAGCTTGCAAAGTTTCAGAATGATTAATATACAACTGTAGGAGGAGTTGCGCACACAATGTACTTGCCGTCAAGGGACAGATTCACGGAACTACGGAAAGCCGAAAACTAGGCCTCCTCGCTTTTCTCCGAAATGCCTGGGACAAAATAGGAAGCAGAGTGGACAGCTTCCTGGTGAGTAATTTGCCTTTGGACGTATCACCAGTAAACAATTCTGATTCTTATGTACATGTAGACAGCGTGATTCCCACCAGAAATGTACGCTTTGGGAGAGGATTGCGAATAAATATTTAGGCTTTAAACATATTCCCACATACGTGTACATGTATACGATACTTCCAAATCCGTCTGGAAGTGTAGACCAGTAGAGTGCTATCAATCACTACTCTTTAAGTGAGATGCGACAGTTGTAAAGATGCTCTATGGTATATGCGAACAGCGTATATATTCATACCAGCAGGGGTATTTTCAACTACATATCAGAGTATTTGATTTTAGTCCACAGAAGCCTGAGATCCGAAACCTTTTGGCAAGCACGTACTGCGCACAAGCAGTCTGATTTCAGTCTCTGCTATTAGATCATGCCGGAATGCACCTGTTCTCGTGTAGAGGGTCACATGTATTTGGTCGAAACATTATTATTGAAAGAATGCTATTTCACAAGTCTCCAAACAAGATAAAATTACAGGAGAGGATAATAGGAAAACCAGATTAGGGACGTCGTTTCTATTATAGACAAGTCCCCAGGGTAAGGATTTATTGCTGCTGCCGATATCATGACAGATTTCAACATGTAATTTACTGCTTGTTATCAGATATATGAGTATGTACAATGAACAGAATACACAAGATTCAGAAATGACAAAATCTGCTTTTTCCTCATGAAAATTAAAAACTTAGGCAACGATCAAGCACTACTACAATCAAATCCCATATATCCAGCCCCCAGAACCAAAAGGAGAAGAAAGTATATACTGACAGCAGTTTAGGAAAGGCACGCATGACTAATCGAATGAACAACTCTTTCCCCGATGGGTGGTAATTCAGCTACTCAAACTAGAAACACCTCTCACACAGCAGGCCCAGAGTGATATATAAATGGCAGACATGCTATATCACATGCTCGGAAGCAGCCAACCAGTGTGCTTTATTTTGAGTTTGAGAATGTACTCAAGTTTTATAACCTCGGGGCCAGGTTAACGGTACTGCCGACATGGACAAATCGAAGAAGTAACGGTTACAGTAAGGAACCAAAACAGAAATACCGTCTTGGAACGGTCAGTAAAACAATACTGGGGCTTAAACAAAATTAATGGTATACCAATCATCCTCACCCTCGGCTTTTCAATGATTTGAATTATTTGGGTGGCTGTTCGGTACACGGGACGATTTCATAACTCATCAGTAAATCATCGCGAGAAACAACACCAAGAATAAATAAATACATAAGTAAATAAATAAATAACCACGGATAAAACAATTATGAATGAAAGATGAAGACTTGACAGAAACAACGTACTGCGACACTGGAGATCCTTGGGGTGTCAAACAACACCACTGAAATACAGTAGTTAAAGAAAACCAACGGCCGAACACCGAATGGCCAAGCATTAGGCAAGAAAATCTCCGGTCCGAGCTAACTAAAACAATAACTTTATGTCGGGGTCATAGTAGGAAGGGCTGCGTACACAAGGTATATACCCAAAAGGTCTTCTGATGCTAAACAATGAGTAAGTTCGCAAAGCGACAAAAGAAATAAAAATTATCCAAGCATAACCCTAAGTCACATGCATATTTACAGACCATGAAGAAGAAAATTTGCATTTTGTGGAACAATTTTCCATTTCGAAAACATGTTTCCCTTACTTTTTGCCAGTTTTCTGACTCAATGGATGCACATCAGACCACATGGCTGTAACGCGTTTCAGAATGATTTGTGTTTAGACATTTTTATCACTGGTAGGAATATGATGACTTTAAGAGAGATAGAGAGAGGTAGAGCAGGGAGACATGACAGATAAAGGAAAAAAATACCAAACATCCCTTCTCCGCACCTACTACAAGTACAGAAGGCTCTTGTCCCACTTTTCGAAGGCCGCTCCAGTACCGAAAGTTTTAAGACCTATTCGCTCGATCCTACCACTCCAAGTTTGAAAGAAATCATTAAACCAAAATACCGCCATGTGACTGCAGACTAAATTACAGTAAATTAGTTGTACTGATAGAAAACGGTTTACATGGGTACAGAATGGAATGTCATGCAAAAGAGTAAGAAATAACAATGCGATGTTATCTGAGAAAAAAAAAAAAAAAAAAAAAAAAAAACTATTCAGTCATAACCGTGAAACATTAATAGCATACCGACTTTGATAAATCTGCGTTCCTGGACATATAAACTTATATCTCTACATGAAGCTATATCCATGTCCTAATTTAGATATGTATATTTGGTATGTCAAGGAAGGTTGTTAGACAAACATTAGCTGAATAGCAAGCAATCTGTTTCTTAGCCCAACACTTAGATTACATGTGATAATATACATTTTTGAGCGCAATCAATTGGATACTGTAACCTTATCAGATGTCTCATTAGAATAATGGAAAAACCTGATTGTTAAAAAGGAAGGAGCTCTCATATCAATTATTAAAGATTGCTGCAACATATTTTTGCACTGATGATTACGACTAACTCTGATTTTTTTGAATAGTGGACTTGTGGGTGGTAATTGTTGTGGTTGGGTTGAACAACTTAGTTTCTGATGAACCAAGACAGAACCAAGGGCGAGGTATGGCCGACCACAAACGGGTTAAGTCCCCCCTCCCCCCGCCCCCACAACCCACCCCAGTAGTTTCATTACTGGTCGTCCTTAGGCGGCACATCTGTTTTGGTTCTTCTTGGTTGTTTTATGTGTTATTTGTTGCTATATCTGTCATTGATATATTGTTTGTGATGTTAAGGCTAACCCGGTGTCCACCTTCATGAGAAATGAATGTTCATATGGCTGCCGCTGATGATGTCTTTGGTGGTGACTAATTTTGTGGTGTCTTTTTTTCCCACATGGTGTCTTGGGTGTGATCTGGGATTGAATTGTATCAGTTCCTGACAATTTTTCTACTTACTTTTAATCAACCTTATCATTTGTGGGTTTCTGGTTGATGTTTTCATTTTTATTGTATTTTGCATAGAAGTTTCTGTAAGCAAACAGTGTGGACCCTGATTAGACGCCGCGTTTTGCGGCGTCTGAACTTGGTTCACACTTGTTTTCATATGTCCCCCAAACGGGTTTCAAGTCTTGAAAGGGCTAAATAGCGTGAATGTACAGTTACTCAAATCGTTAACTCATATTATCCCTTTTCATTGTCGTCCTGAGCTACGGTCACTCAAATCGTTAACTCATATTATCCCTTTTCATTGTCGTTCTGAGCTACAGTTACTCAAATCGTTAACTCATATTATCCCTTTTCATTGTCGTTCTGAGCTACAGTTACTCAAATCGTTAACTCATATTATACCTTTTCATTGTCGTTCTGAGCTACAGTTACTCAAATCGTTAACTCATATTATTTCTTTTCATTGTCATTCTGAGCTACGGTTACTCAAATCGTTAACTCATATTATCCCTTTTCATTGTCGTTATGAGCTACGGTTACTCAAATCGTTAACTCATATTATCCCTTTTCATTGTCGTTCTGAGCTACAGTTACTCAAATCGTTAACTCATATTATCCCTTTTCATTGTCGTTCTGAGCTACAGTTACTCAAATCGTTAACTAATATTATCCCTTTTCATTGTCGTTCTGAGCTACATTTACTAAAATCGTTAACCCATATTATCCCTTTTCATTGTCGTTCTGAGCTCTATTTACTAAAATCGTTAACCCATATTCTCCCTTTCCATTGTCGTTCTGAGCTCTATTTACTAAAATCGTTAACCCATATTCTCTCTTTCCATTGTCGTTCTGGGCTACATTTACTCAAACCGTTAAATTCATATTATCCCTTTTCATTGTCGCACTGAGCTTGTACCTCGCTGTTTCTTTTACTGGGAACTGCACTGTTACACCGCTCATATATACGCAAACGTTAAGGGGAAGCAGTCTCAGAGCAAATTCTTTCATTTAAGAGTAGACCTTATTTTTGAAGGGCTACAATTTATATATATCTTTTGCTTTCCCTTTTTGGTTTTGAGAACAGGATGTGAGATCTGACTGGATCTGATCTTGATCACCGCTCATCTGTTTACTTCATCATCTGGGGAAGCAAATAAGAACTCGTAAAAGTTATCCCGCTTTCTATAAACGGAGGCATTAAATGAAACTGTACCCATACATATTCATGTTTTCCTCAGCAACGATTTCCTTTGCATGCGGCTGCAGTCTGTTCATGGTAATCTTAATGCGGTAAAGCATCTAAAAGATGCAATAGCAAATAGAGAAGGCCTGAGCAAAGTAAAGCGAAGCATGCTAAAAGTCAAGAGGACTTGTCTTGGAGGTTTTGTTTTCAAGTTTTAAAGTGAGCAACATGACTATAAACCGTTGCAAACCGAATGAGCTGAGATATAGAAACCCTGTAAGGTGTAGAGCGAGGAACAGAGTTGCTTATTGTTGCCCTTGTGTCTACGAGTCGAACAGACTGTATTTTCTGGTAAACCTGAAATGATCAGTTTTTTCTCTCATAAAAGCAGCAATTTGTGTCAAGCTGACTGTTAGCATTGTCATTGTCACTTATTGTAAATGATGCGCCTTGCTCAGAAATGTATAATTATAGTCTTATGTAAGAAACCAAGCCATACATTGTTAAAGCCTAATAGTGCTGGGGCCTTATTTATAAAACGACTTAAGTGGTTGCTATGTTGTTGCTAAGGCTGAATTTTTATTAAGGAGATTCCCTACAACTATGAAATTTGCTCTGGAGGAACAGTCTTTTATGAAATTTGCTCTACAGGAACAGTCTTTGTCAGACTGTTCCTCCAGAGCAAATTTCATAGTTGTAAGGAATCTCCTTCATAGAAATTTCGCCTTAGCAACAGCATAGCAACGACTTAAGTCGTTTTATAAATACGGCCCCTGGACTATAGAGGTTTGACTTCTGTGGGATATAAACTCTTTGTTTGGGTGCATGTCGTGCCCTATGCAGCAGAGACCCAGTTGAATTAGGAATTATATTTTTCCTTTCAGAGCTGACCCCAATTGAGATGAGAAACAAATGTAAGAATGCCAGACTTTGTTTTCCCTAAAGTGCACCTGTTCACATTAAAGTTAAACCCTGTTTGTCTCTTAATCGTATGTACAAGCACGATTGTAACTCACTTATTTGCAGGTTAACATTCTATCCGACAATCAATATTAATAATAATGCGCAGTGCCACGAGAATTTGTCTCATCGCCGGTTCCAACAGCGAATCTGCAAACATCTCAGTAGTCTCGAAAGTCTCAAGTCTTAAATATATATGCTTGAGAGATAAACTGTTCCGCACTGGGTGACTGATATTTCCTAACGGAACGCGCAAACCCACGTCTTCCCTGGTCGCATTATCGATGGAACACTTTCTCACTTGACGCATCCTCTAATCATTATTGTTGAAGAGGTTTCCTCGTAGTCTTTAATTTAAAGTTTCAGTCTACTAATTCATCATTAAGAATCTTTTAACATTGTTGGTGGAATTACTGACTTGGCGTTTGCACACTCTCTTTAACCTTTTTTCAAAAGCAGTTGTGTACAATGTCTAGCTTCCTAATGTAAAAGTCTGGTTTATAAGAATGACAAAGGGCAATGCAGTTATGTAGACTTCTGATTTTCTTGTGAATAAGCTCTGAAGTGTTTGGTGAACTTTCATTTCGAGTTACATGTTTGTTTAACAACAATTTCACTCCCTCCTATTAGTTGGTTGGTTGTTTTGGGTTTAAGACCCTTTGATAGAGTATTTCAGTCTACATCGGGCCGTCTCCCAGAGAGAAGGAGAATGAAAAGAGAAATGATAGACGTGAGAATAAATTCCAAACAACGCTAATCCGCACGTACTGCAAGGACAGTCGGAATAGCAAGTACTGTGTTGAAGATCCATACGCGGAAATTGAACAAGAATTGAAAGCGATGTCTGTAAAATATAACGATGTTTTGTTACTTGGAGACTTTAATTCAAGGACAGGTCGATCTCTAGATTATATCCAAGTCGACAATTTTCTTTCTCATGAAAATGACACTGACTATCTATTTGAAGAATATAATGAAGACTTGCTATTTTTTGAGAAATCTAAAGTCAAGGAAACACGCTTGAGTTTGGATAGTGTCATAAATAACTATGGGTACAAGCTACTAGAATTTTGTAAATGCAACAGTTTGTTCATATTAAATGGTAGAACACCTGACGACGAAGGTCAGGTCAGCTCATCTATGACTTGTAAGGATAAAAGTGTTATCGATTATTTTATCTGTTCTTCAACATTATTTCAGTTTGTTCAGTCTTTGCAGGTTCTCGATTTCTGTAACATGTTATCTGATTCTCATAATCCCGTTTATTTATCTGTGAAATTCCGTGGCTTGAATTCTGAAATTTCCAATGAATATCCTGTACCAAAAATTATTTCTTGGAAAACCGACCCCAAAAGCGATGGTATATTCTGTAATAACCTTCACAGAAACGATATTTTAGAAATTGATGAGTGTTTATATAGAATGCAAAATAGCACGGAAATTAGTCAGAATAATGTTGATAGTGTTGTTGAAAAACTAAACAATGTATTTTTACACAGTTCTGAAAAAAGTTTTGGACACAGTATTTTTAAAGGAAGAAATAACAGTGTTAAAAATCGAATTCCTTTCTCATGGTTTGGAAAAGAATGTGCTGAGGCTAGGCGATTGTTTCACAGAGCCAAGCGAAAATATAACATTGTTAGAAATAATTTCAATAAATGCACTTTACAAAATAGATGTAAAGACTATAAGAAAACTCTTAATTTTTATCATAGAAAATACATTGATGAAAAAATCGTAAAATTACGAAATTTAAGAACAAAATCTCCCAAGGATTATTGGAAAATTATAAATAACTCATCGGATAAAAATATAATGGGTTGTTCAACTGAAACATTTTTTAATTATTTTAATGATAAGTTTAATTTAAACGAAGAAGAATACACTGACGCATATAATGATATTGCAGATCATCCTGTTTCTGAACAAGTATTCAATAATGATATAAATGGTCCGATAACTAAAATAGAAATTGAAAAAGCTATAAAATATTTAAAAAATAACAAGAGTAGCGGGATTGATGATATTGTAAATGAACAAATAAAAGCCTCTAAAAATGTCATGATGCCTATATATGTCAAACTTTTCAATATTATATTTGACAGCGGGATATTTCCAACGATTTGGTCCACTGGCATAATCCGGCCTATTCATAAGAAGAAAGGATCTTTTGAAAAACCAGAAAATTATAGACCTATAAGCCTGTTAAGTTGCTTAGGAAAACTTTTTACTTTAATTATTAATAATAGATTGAATGAGTATGCTGAAAGTTGTGATCTTATATTTGATTGTCAAGCAGGTTTTAGAAAAGGGTTTTCAACCAGTGATAATATTTTTACTATATATTGTCTCATAAATAATTTGCTTAAAACCAAACGAAAACTGTTTTGTGCGTTTATCGATTTGAAAGCTGCATTTGATACGGTATGGAGGGCTGGGCTATGGAGAAAATTAATCGAGTCCAACATAAATGGTAAATGCTTTAATTTGATAAAAAATATGTATAGTAACATTAAGTCTTGCGTATGTGTGAATGGTTGTTTTTCCGATTATTTTATTTCATCATTAGGTGTCAGACAAGGAGAAAATCTATCCCCCTTTTTATTTGCAATATACCTCAATGACCTCGACAGTTTTTTAAGACAGAATAATGTAACCGGTGTTACCTGTAGTAGCTCTGAATTTGACGAAAATATTTTTATATTTGTCAAACTTTTGATGTTACTTTATGCAGACGATACTGTATTAATATGTGAATCAGAAGCCGATCTCCGTTGTGCATTAGAAGCCTTTGATATGTATTGCAAAACATGGAAATTGACAGTAAATACTAGTAAATCTAAGGTTGTAATATTTTCAAAAGGTAGACCAAAATCAAACTATTGCTTTTATTTAAATAATGTACAATTAGAAATCGTTAATGAATATAAATATTTGGGAATATTTGTTTCTAGAAGTGGCTCTTTTTTCTCCACAAAAAAACATGTTGCGGAACAAGCTAAACGAGCATCTTATAGTTTGTTAAACAAAATAAAAACAATGTCATTACCCGTAGATATACAAATAGATTTGTTTGAAAAAATGGTAAAGCCGATTTTATTATATGGAAGCGAAATATGGGGTCTGGGGAATCTGGAGGTTATTGAACAAGTACAATTAAAGTTTTATAAGCAAATTTTCGGATTAAAATTATCTACGCCAAACTACATGATATATGGAGAACTAGGCATTTTTCCTATTAAAATAGACATTTATACTAGAATGATAAAGTTCTGGAGTAAACTAGTAATAAATAACAATCAAAAATTATCTTCACGTATGTATTCTATCTTGTACAGTTTGCATGAGAATAATGATTGCAAGTCTGATTGGATCCAATGTATCCGAAGTATACTTATTAGCTGTGGACTTCCACAAATTTGGACATCACAAAATGTTGAAAATCCAAAATGGCTGACATGTCATGTTAAGCAAAAATTAAAAGATCTTTTTATAAATGACTGGTTTTTACAATGTGAAAAATCCTCTAATTATCGAATTTATAAACATTTGTTTACAGGCGAAAGTTATTTAAGTAAATTATCCTTTAACGAAATAAAACTGATGTTATCTTTTAGAACTAGAAATCATAAATTACCTGTTGAATTAGGAAGATGGAAGAAAATAGATTTTGATAGGCGACTATGTACACTTTGTAAAACAGACGTAGGTGATGAATTTCATTATATTTTGAATTGTAAGTATTTTCGGTCTTTCAGAAAGCAATACATTAAACCCTATTACTACAAGCATCCTAACACTTTAAAATATTCTCAACTCATGAATAGCAAAAATAAGGTAGAGTTAAAAAAACTTACGAAATTTATCAAGATTATTACTAACCTGTTTGTGTCTTGACTTCCCACTATACCATTATTTGCATTAAATAGGCTAATATCTGTTAAGTATTCTGAATCTCAAGTTTGTAATAGATGCTATTACTGTGTAGAGCACGTATATGGTTATATTGGTTACTATTAGTAGTATATGGTTTGTCATGTTAGTCAAAACTGTTTAGAGCATATGTACAAATTGAAATAGTATAGTATTCTTGCATGCTAGTGTACTAATTGTAAATATGTTGTTCCTCATGATGTTATACCATGTTATAACCTGAGAGAAATAAAGAATATATAAGCATGTCCTACAATTGTCTAAATTTGCCCCGGCACTGAAAGATACCTAGCACCATCGCCCGACCCGACCACCCCCTCATATCTTTGAATGAATGGTGGAAGTATCATTAAACTCCCAAAAGTGGTCAACTCGGAATTTCGTTTGTGAGAACTCAACCAGTTTATTTTTTACAAAGATGATTATTTGTTTTTATAACTTTACATACAAATGATTAGAACAGCATTGTAGTTTGGCTTTTTTTGCAGAACCTTGAATTTCTGATTCCCATATGGGAATAGAATTTGGAGTTTACCTGGTGTGAGCTACTGCTACTGTTGACAGTCCCAGTTAAAATATATTTTCGAGAACATTTCAGTTATTTGTCTGTAAAACTTCTGTCAGTCTATGACAAAATCGGGTAACGTATTAGTGCATTACTGGAGAACCTATTGAGGTACGTTAGTGTAATAGGAGGCAAATTTACATTTGCTGATATCACAAGCATCCTTCATGAAGTACCTGTTGAGATACATCAGTATTATATGAAAATCTATAAATTTGCTGATGTCACAGCCATCCTGTCTGAAGTACCCATTGAGGTAAAAGTATTACATCAAACATCAGAGGGCCTGAAAATTCAGTGACAATCTAATTATGAATGTTTGCATGGCATGCATCGTCAAGAACTAACTATTAGCGGATACCATCGTAAGTTTCCATATTGTTGGGGCATCTTGGCCAGTTACTAAACTTATAAAAAATGAACTTTCCAGCAATGTGTCAAACTTTTCTGGCGGAAGAGCAATACATGTCGATCCTGACCAGACTGCCAGTGGAACAGTCTACCCTTTCAAGCGACAAATACATGTAGCAGATGGCAAAATTAACGTCTGCAAAATTTCAAAGAAATAATTTGTCACGATACATCATATTGAAAGTTCAAAGAAAAGAGGGGCAAACAGTGCAGATGAGGCGGTTCATCATGAGCCACTTTATCTAGACTACGATGTTTGTAAATTCATTTTTTTGGTGCTTAAAGTGTTTATCTGAGTCTATATTATTTGATCAAGTAGTTCTGTGCCAATATTTATGGTTATTATGGCATCTATCCTATGTTTGTCAGAATGACAAGAAGCCAACGCCAGCGCATTGACATCATTGATCGGTATCACTCCGCGAGGACCATCACAGCTCTTACACATCCGCTACAGGTTAATTCGCGACACTCTGCGACAGTACCGAGCCTACATACTGAAAGACAGGGGTTGGATGGGGAACAAAATATAAAAGAACAAAACTTGTGAACTTGAAAATTGCTGTGATTTCTCGCGTTCAAGAGCTCATAAAGTTATATTGGGATTATAAAATAAAAAAGGTCTTAAACTCCTGATACATATTAGAGGGTTTGTCTTACTGTAAATAACATAGAATCCTTTCAAACCTAATTCAAATATATAAAAAGAAATCTAGGCTCACATTTTTACATGCAACGAAATAAAAAGTTTGAAAATACGAAGTTCTGTTTGTAGGGGTTATTACCAGTGGAATAATAACTATTTAGTGTAAAACTATAAATTTGATTTCGTCTTTCTTTTGAAGAGGTTTGTAAGAGACGAGAAAATGGACTCACAAAAATGCTGCCATATTTTAACTTTCACTGCTGTTTTGACATTGTGTATAGGCTTAACAAACAGTTGTTTTGTCCGGAATTGTCCCCCGGGAGGAAAAAGAAGCATGGATCTAGTATCAAGAGGGGTTAGACCAGTAAGTAGCAACGCTGTTTAATGAATGTGTTTGGTACATATGCTATTTTACTTGCTTTCCATTTGTTTGATATGTTTATACACTTTGCTTACGTACTTGCTGTCCAACTATCTCGTATATTTATGCATCTTTCAATAAACTTTCCTAAGATACATGTTTTCCGATTGTTTTCGCATATACCATTAATGAATGCATTTATCAATATATACTCAGAGGCAAAAGAAATTTTAAACCTTTTTGGATGCCTGAGTTTTGCTCATTTCTCCTACTAAGATCTGCAATTCTGCTTGATTTATATTTACACAAGGTACATCAATGGGGTTAGTAAATTCATGATTCAAACGCGTGACTGGGTATTGAACAAACATGTCGATTTTGCACGTTTTTTTTTCACATGCAGCAAGCTGAGTGATATAATTTTGCTGTCAATCTGTTTTTTTAATTTTGGTTGTTACTCCAAACCGACCACTACGTTTGCGTTTAATTTGCAGACAGACCTCATATACGCAGAGGCAAAAGTCCTCTGACACGAAATAAAATATACATGTAATTGCTCATAAGTCGTGACTCGAGTGAACTATAACAAGACAATCACGAAGCGCTTTGACCGGTTACCCTATTGCCATTAAAACCATTGTTGCCATGTAAATGACATGCAAACGCTGTGGTTTGTTTGGAGAAAACAACCAACAAAATAAATAAATAAATAAATAAATAAATACTTATTAAACAACAGAACCGTGTTTTCCAATATGATATACATGAATCGACATGTACTTATAGCGTCGTTTGTCAATCATTTCATTCTTACTGCACCATTTCCTTGTACGTGAGAAAAATTACTTTATACAGAATTTCAGACCTGAACAGTGAAAAAAAAGAAGATACGGTCATTTAAGGTGGTGATAATCACTGATTTGGGACAAAGACAAAAATCTGCATAAAATACTCAAATAACACTGATCTTTCCAAAACTTAGCAGATGCCTTCTTTATGTTGTTTCTCATAATTTAGAATCCCAAAATGCAGCGTTTGTTAATGTTAAAAAAAGCTTTTATAAGAGAAGATCAAAGGGTAATTTTCTGCGAATAAATCTGAAAAAATAATATCATCATTGAAAATACACTTAGTGCTTAGAGTACCTTGTTGCATAATGGAGAGCGTCCTAGCAATTATTTTTTTAAACTCTTTCACACATTATCAGGCTGAGCAGATGATAAAAGATGCAGTCAGTGTCCATTTATTTTGTCAAAACACACAGGTGAGACAGGTGATACTATTTTAACAAGGTTGAACAATTTCATCTACACACCACTGATCATGTCAGTAATGTATTATTTATATTGTAGGTGTTAACATAGGTATGCTTGCCTACCCTATATTTATTAAATGCGTCCAGTGTACATTTACTTTGTACATGGTTGAACATTTGAGAAAAAGCTACCGTTTTCATCTGGTCTACATTACAATTTGAGAAAGAGTTGGAATAAATAATTACTAGGACGCTCTTCATTGTGCAATAATGCACCTTCAGCACTACGTAAATTTTCAATAACGATATTATTTTTTCAGATTTATTCGCAGAAAATTACCCTTTAATCTTTCCTTATAAGAACACTTTTTTAAGCAGCATGTACGTCTATTTTGTATTCTAAACTGTAAAGAACAACAAAAATAAGAAGTCTGCTAACTTTCAGGGAGATACGTTACTTTTTATGGTTTTATGCAGATGTTTACATTTACCATAAATCACCACCTTAAAAACGTTTACTTTCTTTTTCTTCTGCGTATGTAATTACGTCCGCCATAGAGAGCCTTGTCATCATACAAATAAAACGGAAACCTTATGGTTAATTTGGAAAAAAACAAACGAAATTAACAGATGAACGGCAAAATCGAAGGACGTGGTTTGCTACACGTAGAAAACGTGCAAAATCAACATGTCACCGCAAATTTCCTTCGAAACCTGGTGGAGAATGTTTCAAATAAACGTTATATTTTTATCAGTTTAGAATTAGAAGGTTTTTACACAATGCAGTCATTTTCCATCTTAAAAATTTACGGCACTATTCCGTACGATTTACGGTAAAGAGCTGGGAAGCCAATTGCCATGTCTTTTGCCGTAAAAGCTGCGGGATATTTTTACAGTGAGTAGTATGTGCAATTTATGAATCAGATAGGAGGGTTTTTATTATTTTAGTCAGAAAAAAGGTCTATAGGTCTTCTACGAATTTTAAAAGCTGTTGACCATGTTGACACTTTCTAGTTTAGTGGTGGTAAGGTTTATTCACTGAATAAGGGATGTCACACCTGTATGATTTAGCATACTATGCATGTGCAATCAGTGCACTGTTCAAAATCTCTTACCTGTCTAGCTGTGCATAAATACATGCTCAGAAGCCATCCTATGTGACTCCTTAAAATGAAAGCATGGAAAAGGCCGAATTCTGAACTCCATGTGCTAATACTCTGTTATTGAAATATTTGAACTGGTTTCTTAACTAAAACTAGATATTTTGTGGAAACTGGACCTGAAACCAGCTATTCAGAAGACATTGAATAAAGGGCATATAAGCAATACTGAAGGTCTTGAGAAACATTTATCAAACTATAAGGACCTGTTGACTGGCTTTCACCATGGCAGTTTGGGCTTTCCAGAACCGATGCTTATTAATATATCTCTTTACACAGACATAAATGGATTCTGATATCTTTCCCTCTTCATCTTATTCATTTTTCTGTTTACCATGTACATGCATATACTTGGATTTTCACTCAAAGTGATATATAAACACAGGCGTGAATGTGGTCTTACAAGCAAATAAAGTTCCAAAATGATCTGTAAAACTTGTACCACCTCACTAAATATTGGGACAGGAATGTCTGGGCAAACACTGTAGACCAAGGCAAGACTGTTCATGGTCTGAAAATTTAAAGAGTAACTACACTTCAGAACTGACTGAATCAGATCCCAAACCCTATCCCCAACATCAAAGGGAAAGATTGACAAAGACATCCCAACAAACAATACATTACAAGTGATAAGTAGTATTTCCCATTCTGCCAAAACCTTTGTGCCAAATTGATGACAGTCAAATCAATGAAGGTAAAATCAACTTAATTTAGGTTTGCAATGGCACCTGCTGCAGAGATGGTTTCTGTCAATATTAAAGCTGGCACGATAAGGTATTAAATGAGTAAGCAGTCAGCTGTAGCTGAATAGATTTAAATTGTACTAAAATGGGCAGTCAGCCTTAGCAAAAAGTGGACTTGTCGGTTACGCATCAGACCTGTTCTTAAAAGTATAAGACCTATACCAAAACAACTACCGTTTGGCCATGTGGTATGCTCGATGTATTACTTTTTTTGTATCCTATTCACATCAGCTATCTTAAAAAGAAACAGAAATGGTATACCTACAATACCAGCAATAATAAATACAAATGGGATTCAAAATGAAAGTCACCATTTGTTTTCCAAGACACAACACGATACAGAACTCGTATGACTGTGCTGAAAGCAGTCGAGACAATGTGTTTAGTTGACACGAGTCTACCTGGAAACTTATGGAATTATTGGTATTTGAAATACGACTATATTCGAAAATTTACGGGGTATACCCACCCATATTTACCTCTAATTACTGCCTTTGACCATGTCGACAAGAGCACGGAGCGACCTTTTGTACTTAACAAATGCAATGTTCAATAACGTCGATCTTACGCGACTAAAGCAGACATTTAATGATAGATGTAAAAAGGTTCTACGCGCAGTAGATGATACACAGGTTTGTGTTCAAGATATTAAAGCACAATATTGTCTCTTAGATCTTTTTGTTTCTTTCTGATATAAAAATATTTCAAACACACCTCAAAACAGATTTATTATCATTTCCCTAATAATTGAAGACAATATTTACAGTTGGTCGAATGCACTTATCCAGTAAGTGACGCGCGACAGAATACCGTAAAAATCTAAATATTGGGTCATGTATAGATATGAGCACACAGAGCGGACCCAGAACAGGCTTTCTGGAGAAGTCTGATTTGGATATACACTGAACAAACTGGTCAAATTTTCCACTGAATTAACGCCATGTACAAATATTCTTTTATTATATACCTATCAATGATACATCCTTTGAACTGTCTGTATTCTGGCCATCTGATACAGAGAGCCGTATCAAACTGACGTTTTCTGAATCCGTATCACTATCCTTTAAAACGAGGCTATTTCTGAGTTCCAGCTTCAGGCGCGTCATTTGTTGACGTGCATCGCAGAAACGAGAACCAGAGAAACCGGACTAGTGACGTAACGTCAACAAACACGTCAAATGGCGCTCCACAACAGCTCAGTCGGTAGCATTTGTCTCACGACTAGCTACATACCTCTGCCGAGCAGGTTCGAATCCGGGTCGATGCATTATCGCTGGCAAGTATAAATAGTTGACTGTTCCGTAAGGTATATAATAAACAAATTATTATAATAGTAACTTGATCTGGCATACTGTATCACGTCTCGTGGATGAGCTCATACCATCGGATCACCCTCGACGCAAGCGTCTCGGGTGATCCGATGGTATGACCTCATCCACTCGACGTGATACAGTACGCCAGATCAAGTTACTATTATAATAATGTGTATGTATCGCTCACGCTGTTTCAAAATGATTTACGACTTTTTGAGGAGCCCCGGTAGCTCAGTAGGTGAAGTGCTGGCCTCTGATCTAGCGGTCCAGGGTTCGAGCCCCGCTGAAGGTGGGAATCTTTTCAATCGTAAACGGTGTTCTATTACGCACATCCTTTCATCATCACCCACCCGATGTCCTGATATGGCTTAAATTCTGTGTCTGTTTTCACTCAAAGAAAAGCATGTATGGCGTGGTCATAATTAGAGCATGTTAAAGACAGCACACCACAGTGTTTTTCTTGGTGAATGAAAAACACATAAAGGTTTCTCTCACGAAGTTTCATAATTTTTTTTTTAGTTTGATGAGATTGTAAAATTTTAAAATTATCCGTTTCTTTTATATCAAATGATTCTTGTATTTTGCATATGTTTAGTTTGCTGACGTTATGCCTGTATACAATAAAACCGTATTAATGCATTTTTTTTTAATTTGTGTACAAAGAACAAACAGGTCTGGACGTTCATATTTATAATAGAACTGATTCTAGGCATGATTTCATCTATGTAAAGTAAAATATTTTGAAACCGCCTCGCAAAATATTCATATGCTTACGGAAATTAGTTGCTTGTCTTGCAAAATATTTACTTTTCTTATCTTTATTAGCTCAGGAAATATCCGCGGATGTCTCCCCCATTCGGTTTAATTCTAAACTTTCCAATGCTATCTGCAATCTTGCCACATCTGAGTACAGCTCTGTCTCCTTGCAAAACGGATAGTTAGTCCAAAGATAAGACACTGGGCCTGTATTCAAGGGGGTTGCCATTTCGATCTGTTGCACAGCTCTGCCATTCGGATGAGCCAAATTTCAAATTAAAACTTCTTAAGGTACAACCAAATACATTATTTTCCATCTATGTACTTTTGAGAGCACAAATAACTGAGTAGACAGATGTTAAAAGCGAAACTAGTCGAATGAAACAATAGCAGAAAACAGCAGAACCAATGGCAAAAAGTCATGAAATATTTTTTCATGAGGTATCGCTGCAAGTTTTCTCTTGTTTCGCCATTGTAAATAAACGTGATTGACAGCCTTTAAGCAATTAAAACGTCCTTGAGTTACTCATAAATAAGTGTTGAAAACGTATTTGGGTCATTTAAGTAGGCAGCCGAAATGAATTACTTTCGATATCATAAATTAAACATTGTAAAAATACTAAGTACAGGTATTTAACATACTTGAAGAATACAATGTAAGGCAAAGGATCCATTCATTGTCTCGCTTTTGATTATGCATAGTGTATTTCATTGCTAAAAGAGGAATAAGAAATGAACTAGTAAGACAAAATAAATAAATAAATAAATAAATAAATAAATAAATAACACATCAACGGACTGGTTATCATCAGTCGTAAAGGCGTGATGACTGAACCCTTTCATAATGATTTGTGCTTCGACGATTTTGTTACAGGTAGGACTATGGAGACTCTAGCCCTGCCAAAAGTCTGACGAGATTTACTTTTTTCTATACATTACAGTTTCCATAATCATGCCAGTGTAAAAAATCGCATACACACATTCAACTGGCAAAGGAGGGGAATTATGAAAGGCGATACCTCCTGATAAAATATTTCATGATTTTTTACCTTGATAGAGCAATGGGACCTTGAAGGTCCAGATGAAAAGGTATTGCCGGTATTTCTTAAGTTTCTGTCCTACTTTAGCAAAATAACCATGCGTTTCAGGCCGCCATTTCAATTTGAAATTTAAAATATTCGGATGCATTTTTATGGCTGATGTTGGAGTATCATGTCTAAAACAGGACTTACTAGAGTATCTGTCTTGGAACATACACAAATTAAACATGAATAGTGCGCGGTTTGAAATCAGGCCAATAAGTCTTCAACAAACTGAGTATGGTATGACCAGACTGCGCTAGTACAAAAGATATTGCATTTTAGTTAATCCAGGTGTTCTTTTTTCGCTGTTTCAAAATTTAAGGCTGTGTAGATTCTTAATGCAAACATTTAAGATGGTTAGACTGCGCGCATGGATGATAAATGCGCCAGACAAATACCGCGTGGAAATATGAAATTCAGCCATCTGCAAATGCATTGCTGGAATCAAACAGTGAGTGAGCGAGTGAATTTGGGTTAAACGTCCCACCAACAACGAGGTCATATGGAGACGGGACCTCGGTTTAAAGTCTCATCCGAAAGAATGGAGAAGGGGGGGATCGATCTTGCGACTTCTGGATTGGTAGTCCGGTAAATCGCAATCTGAGGAAATACATACTAATCTATAGAAATACATATGAGGAAATACATACTAATCTATAGAAAAAGCAGTGAACAAATTTTAAAGTGCACACACAGCTTAACAGGGACTAGAATTTACTTAAAATTTCTGAAATGAACCTACTAAGCTGTCTCAGCAGTTTGATATTTTGACTTAGATGTATGTAAAGCATAGAAGCAGAAAATGTTAGCTTTGAGCATTCGAAATTTTCGGTTTGGCCACTTTAAGGAGTTTTGTCATAACTGCATCAGTACTTTTGCACATGTATGTTTTTATAAGAATACAAGAATTTGAACTTGCAGCACTACTGTGTAGACGTATTTATATATTTATATAAAAGATATTTGTTTGCCATGTATGTCACAATTTGTATAATGGTATATGTAACCTATATGCTCCTGGGCCTGAAGAAAGTCATATGCTAATAAATTTACCTATCTGTATATGTTTTTCATGCCTACGATCCGAATAATTTTGTCATGATTTGATTCCGATTTTGCAGAAGCCTGATATGTAATTTTCAGATGAGAATGGAATAAAGTTTTTTTCGTGCTTAAGCTGATTAAAGTCTTCAGTATTGGCACATGCGGCTATAGGTATCTTTTCTTGTGATGCCTTACATTTTAATCATTAACTATGACTTATATAAAATAAATGTAACTTAGTAACTTGGTAGATATTAATTTTCAAAAGCTCATAGTATAGTTGATACAGAATAATGAAAAAGATCAACTTGTTGAAAAATATCACAGCTGTCAGAAACATTTACCATTTAAAAGTATCATATACTGAATTTAATACATTTATATTAATATCTAGTAAATCTTAGTTCATGTTTAAAATGATTCACAATGTGAACATGACTCCTTGAAAACTTTAATGTATAAGTTTATAAAGGTTTGCAACCAAAATGTTCTGAATAATATTCATCAATTTTTATGAGACGTGTTGTATTAGGCTAAATTTGATATAGTCAAACAAAAACGATTCTGAAAGCTTGCAATATCATATAGAATCTACATGAACAGGTGGGCAATAGGGGCCATAAAGATCCCGCAGCCCTTCTCTTTAAGGTGGTGATTTATGGTAAATATAAAAATCTGCATAAACCATAAAAAAGTAAGGTATCTCCCTGAAAGTTAGCAGACTTCTTATTTTTGTTGTTTTTTACAGTTTAGAATACAAAATAGACGTACATGCTGCTTAAAAAAGTGTTTTTATAAGGAAAGATCAAAGGGTAATTTTCTGCGAATAAATCTGAAAAAATAATAACGTTATTGAAAATTTACATAGTGCTGAAGGTGCATTATTGCATAATGAAGAGCGTCCTAGCAATTATTTATTCCAACTCTTTCTCAAATTGTAATGTAGACCAGATGAAAACGGTAGCTTTTTCTCAAATGTTCAACCATGTACAAAGTAAATGTACACTGGACGCATTTATTAAATATAGGGTAGGCAAGCATACCTATGTTAACACCTACTATATAAATAATACATTACTGACATGATCAGTGGTGTGTAGATGAAATTGTTCAACCTTGTTAAAATAGTCTCACCTGTCTCACCTGTGTGTTTTGACAAAAAATTTGGACACAGACTGCATCTTTTTTCATCTGCTCAGCCTGATAATGTGTGAAAGAGTTTGAAAAAATAATTGCTAGGACGCTCGCCATTATGCAACAAGGTACTCTAAGCATTAAGTATATTTTCAATAATGATATTATTTTTTTCAGATTTATTCGCAGAAAATTACCCTTTGATCTTCTCTTATAAAAACACTTTTTAATATTAACAAATGTTGCATTTTGGGATTCTAAATTATGAGAAACAACATAAAGAAGGCATCTACTAAGTTTTGGAAAGATCAGTGTTATTTTGAGTATTTTATGCAGATTTTTGTCTCTGTCCCAAAATCAGTGATTATCACCACCTTAACTGGTTTCTGCAGATTAGCTTTCATTATATTGTACCCATAATATTCATAATATCACAAATGGCAACAAGTAGGGGAAAACGTTTTTGTCTCGACTCTAACTAGCAGAAGCGAGACAAACGTTGGATGATCAAAACGTTCCTGGAAAAGCGCTTTATCGTCTTGACTATTTCAAATTCGTCAGTGAAATTTCTTGGTGGCCGACTTTAGTGAATATTAAATTATTTAACTACATTGCATACAACTGTTTAGACATAGTTTTGCATACGACTGTTTAGACATAGTTTTCACTGTAAAAAATGGAAACATTCCATCATCAAAACCTAATCACCTATTTTTTTCCAGTGAAAACATCTTTTTGATTTTCCTTATTCCTTCTTGGCCAGTAAAATCCTTCCACAAAGGGATCAACTCTTAAAGGAAAAGATTTGCTTCTATATAAGGAGATACGTAAAAAGGCGGAACTGCTCCACTACCCCTCCGCCCCCTGAAATTGTATTTCATACAACTGGTTTAAGTGCGATTTCTTCGACAGCAAAGACATAGCTCACACAGTATCATTCGAATCTTCCTCAGTTACTAAATGATGGAGGAGCTGCACAAATGCCGCCAAGTTGTAGCGCAGGCACCGTCTTGCTTCACGCACGCGTTTTAATGGTTTGCCGTTTATGGTTTACTTTGAAATCTGAGATCTGTTGGATTTAATAGGGGCTACCTGCAACCAAAAAAAAAAAAAAAAAAAAAAAGGACTGAGACATAAGTGGCTTGTTCAGTCCGAAGATCAGCCAGGGTACTTTATCTAATCGAAATTTTAAATATGGCCAGTCTATGCAGAAGTGTTGCAGTGTGGCCTATGGTCACACATTTGCTGACTTTTGGCCAATTTATGAAATCTATTTGCAGACTAAAATAGAAACTTGTGAATTTTTCAGAGAAAAGAAATTCAAAATTAAATTTGAAAAATCTGATTATGTGTATTGTGCGAAAATTTAATCAATTTATTCAAGCGTTTTGTCACATACTGATAATTGAAAAAGAACTATATTCTAGGGCGTGTTTATCATGTTATATTACTTTTATCTCGTCGAAACAGGAAAGCCAAAGTAGTGGATACTGAGGGCAATTCTGGTTTCTACCAACGAGCGCCCATGCCCTTGCAGTAATTAAAATTGTAGATAAAATATGATCTTCAGTCTTTTTCATGGCAAGCGACTTTAAGTGATCAAATGTATACATCGATAATATCTAATGGCGCTTGCTTGAGTTTACGCCAAGGCTTCAAAAATAACTAAACTCTATTAAATTTGAAACAAAAAAATAAGTCATGGTGATCAACAAATTATTGATGTGTAAGTGTGTAAAGATAAGTACTAATTTGCATTTGCTCTTATTTCCAATTATCCATTTCACAATGTCTTTCCGCTATATATTTAAATAGCATTTGGATTATCGCATCGTATTGTATACTTTGCACACCATTAAATTCAGAGGGATCAACTGACTGACACAGGGACACTATTGTTGCCTTCTTTGTGACACTATCTACTGAACATGTAAAACGGAGATTAGAACATTCCACCCTTGCTTTCTATGAAACCTACCTTTCTTCCGCCAGTGCTATCCCGACGTATGCAGTACGTGAGAGGACTGTTTATCAAATTTTACGCGAACATTTTTCGCTAAACCTATTAGATTGCTCATGTTGATAAAGTGACACAGACCGGGGGCATGTGAGCCCCTGCTAACTTGGTCTGTTTCTCTTTGCATTCACTTCTTAAACTGCCAGAATGAACACACAGATGGCCATAAAAGAACGTAAAGGGACACAGCATATGAAAGGCAGAGCTCATCCCTCTCCTTTCACTGCCTAATTCTTCCTTGATTCGAAATGGTAACCATATACTGCTGGGTTGACAATGAGCTTCCGGGCTGCCATTTGGCTTAACCCGAATTCGAACCCTCGACCTTCTGCACCAGAATCGAAGGTCTCGAACCACTCAACCACGGTGCCCCCCTAAGGTCATCATAGTGACGCTCGTTTAATTTGGTCGTGCCTTTCACGGTTCAACTAGTGGTGCCATTGGCTGTCTCCTCAGATTGCTGAGTGCTCGTAGCATAATGGGGATTTCATGTGATAAATTAGAAGGCGCATTAGCAGACCGAACATCCATTTGTTATTTCAAGCATTATGGTCGCCTGTATCATGTCTTCAAAGATTTCATACAAAACTTTGACATGTAATGGCACACAGCTTAAATGGGCCACCATGCGAAGGTACAATATCAAGACAAATCTTTTTGGCACCATGGAGCTCCTCCACGACAGGGCTATAAGTTTCGATGAATGACAACACGGGGCAGTTGATCAGAACAGGTCAAGTTAGGCAAGGATGCCGTCAAAGACACTCTCTCTTCAACATTTTGCTCGAAAAGGTTATGTCTGATGGTCTGAAAGGCTAGGATATGCGACAGAACTATTGACAATCCAGCGTTGCCAATGACATTGACCCTCTTGCTAGGGAGGAGCAGGAACTAGAAACCCTAGATGAAAGTCTTCAAAAAACCTGCATAAGGTGATGTTGTCGCATCAACTTCTATATGACGTCATGTACCTGCTGGATTTATTTTAAATTTCAAAATACCCAAATAATGACAGTTTTTAGTTTAATTTCATTTATTAGACCAAAGAAACAAATATTTACGTTATTTTGGGTCGTTATTCTATACGGGTCACTTTACTTCGTTACACCGGATGCTGATTGCTCAAATTAAAGCTTCAAAGACACTTACTTCTCAATGCGTGGTTAAACGTTCATACTGTCTCCATAAAGTAAGAGATGTAACTTTAACCTTTTCACCTACGAAAGGAATGTTACATGGTGGGGAATTTGTAACAACTATTTAAATAAGGAATGCTGGGGCATAAGTTTATACACATCTACGTAGACACACACACACGCACGCATGCACATAGGTATGCATGCACGCTCGTCCCCTTATGGTAAATGGCGAGGTATTGCCGAGCTACATTTACAGATGAAGCTATGCCATAAAGAAGGGGTATCAAAAAGGTGGCTTTTCTGCATCCTACCAAAATTTTCTTCTTTTTTAACTGATGGTATACTCCAGTGTGTCTTTTTTATTGAACCATATGTAACTTTGGTCGGAAAGCCTTAATTACTGAGCTATGGGTCGACAGAAGTGGGTGGCGTAATTCAACATGCGTTTAGCCTGTCTTGTAAAAATATTCTCATTTGATAGAGGAGTATAACAGACAGACAACATTTGATAAAACATTTAACAGAACATCTAAGCTTTATTTCCTTATCATTTTATTTGGTTTAATTTTAACATATGATGTCAAAAAGACTTCAGTTGACATCCAGCATTTTTTTTTATATTTTTGTTCTCTATTTTTAATATTTCTTGCCGTCATTGCTTAATAAATTGACAAGTAACCATCAAACGCATGTCTAGGAAGCACCTTGACCAAGACGTTCGGATGATATGACCAGAATATCATCATGACCTAATTTTCATGGTTGACTGAACACATATACTTGCTTGCAAAATGGTTTTCATTCAACTTTATAACCTAATAATATAAAATTGTGGCCAAATTAATATCTTAATTGCTAAATCCCCCCTCCCACCACCACATAATTATGACGAGGGGAGACGTATTGGTTTCAGTGCGGATCCCGTCGGCGTCTGTGTCGTCGTCGGCGCGACAGTTTTTACCCACTAATCGATTTGATGATGAACAATAACTCTGTTCTGTTTTTTAAACAAGTAAGAACAGAGTTGTTGCGTATACGTCCATCTTAAGATATTTTACTAAAGTTTCGTAATTCTAGGTCATAAAATTGAATGAAAACCATCTTCTAAGCAAGTTTATGTGTTCAGTCAACCACGAAAACTAGGTCATGTAAAATTCTGGTCTAATCATCCAATCGTCTTGGTCAAGGTGCCTCCTTGACATGAGTTTGATGATTACTGGTCAGTTTACTTAGCTATGATGTCAAGAAATATTGAAAATAGAGAACAAAAATATCAAAAAATGCTAAATGTCAAATAAAGTCTTTTTTTTGACAACATATATTCAAAGTGAACCAAATAAAATGATATGGAAATACATTTTAAATGTACTGTTAATCATTTTATCAAACGCTGTCTGTCTGTTGTACTTTTCTACCAAAAGCGAATATTTTTACAAGACAGGCTAAAACCATATTGAATTACCCCACCTACTTCTGTCGACCCATAGCTTAGTAACTAGGGCTTTCCGACCAACATATGGTTCAATAAACTAGACACACTGGAGTATACCATCAATTAAAAAAAGAAAACTTTGGTAGGATGCAGAAAAGCCACCTTATTGATACCCCTCCTTTAAGATAAATGAGTTTACTCTGAGGGAACCTGTTCTGCCATTTTCATTTTTGCCTCCTTTCTCAACTAGGGTCAACAAGTAAAGAAAAGATTTTGCTTATGAAGGAGAGCATTCTTTCCTTTAAGATTAGACTCCCATTTCAAAAGGCTTTGTTGTTTTGGGAAGTAAACAGGAAGTCACGGAATTTATCTCCCTTTGAATAAACAAAATAGTGGAAACCTAAAAGATTACTTCTACATCTTATATAGAGTTAAGTCCCTAAGTTTCAAAACGCAATATTGAAACTTTGTATGTCTGATAAAATGTGACTTATAAGCTTTAGAATTTTATACAGATTCAAAGTTAATGTATAAATTCAGCATTATTTATTTTCTAAGACATAATTTCTTTTCCTGAAGGCTTTTCCCGATGTATGTTTTAATCATGTTTCGTCTGGTAGTAGATATAACTAAATACTTAGAGGAGTTCTGATATTTTAAAGTATAAACTCTTGGATTTTATCATTTTCTGTTTTGATATCAGTCACTCGAACATTTCTACCCTGTAAATTTCTTGTTTAACGTCCTTGCAATCATTGCTACTTATTCTGTTCTATTCAGTTACCTTGCAAGGTCGCTGGGGCACCACAGATGACTTCGAAACATCATTGTTTCCACTCTTTAAATCAAAATTCTGACTGATATCATATAAATCTAAAGTTTGTGTTATTTTTATAGTTTGCAAAGAGCATTGCCACTTTCCTTAGAATATCCATCTTTCAATGCAGAAATTGTGAATTTTTGAAGGGAAAATTTTGTGACGTTGAACTGACGCTGAAACATCGTATTTCAACGTTGTACGTTGTATGCCTGTTGAAATACTGTTTTATCAAGTTACCTTATATTAAACTTAACTGCGCCACAGTAAACCTAAAAAATCAAAATTGTTCGAAGCTCCCGTATTCCTTGAACTTACACTATTTGCAAGGGTTGTCGAAACATGTATGTCAGATAAAGGTAGAATGGTGCACCATCAGGGGAGGCAGCGTTGCCACTGCCATGTTGCCTCCCTTTGCAATTGGAACTCCTTTTAAAAGAAGGGGTTTGCTACATTTGGGAGTATTTTTGTCCCCCGCTTCCCCCCCCCCCACCCCACTAAAGTAGTAGGTACCTTGTGTGCGCAACTCCTCCTACAGTTTTATGCCGATTCTTTCGAAACTTTACAGCTGTTTTTGTCATGGTCTGAAAATATGCGTGCGGTTTGGATATAATCCTGAGATTTTTTTGTCACTTTTTCTACAAGTTGAACTTAGTCATTTGTTAGGCGTTTTTACTATCATAGTGACTAGATAGTGGGTACCTTGTGTGCGCAACTTCTCCAACAGTTTTATGCCGATGCCTTTAAAACTTCACAGGTGTTTTTGTCATGGTCTGAAAATATGCATGTGGTTTGGATATAATCCTCACATTATTTGTTATTACTTTTTCTAAAAGTTGAACTTAGTCATTTTAGGCATTTTACTATCATAGTGACTAGATAGTGGGTACCTTGTGTGCGCATCTCCTCCTACAGTTTTATGCCGATTCCTTAAACTTCACAGGTATTTTGGTCATGGTCTGGAAATATGCATGTGGTTTGGATGTAATCCTCACATTATTTTTTATTACTTTTTTGCAAATTGAACTTAGTAAAAATGTATGAAAAATGGCTATCAAAGTGAATAGATAGTGGGTACCTTGTGTGTGCAACTCCTCCTACAGTTTTATGCCGATTCCTTTGAAACTTCACAGGTGTTTTGATCATGGTCTGAAGATATGCATGTGGTTTGGATATAATCCTCACATTATTTTCTTATTACTTTTTTTCACGTATTTACAGTGGAGACCTAGTTTCCAAGGCGGGGGACATAAATTCGTCGAATTTGCTTGTTTATTCAGAAATGAATACCTTGTTGAAATATTGCAGAGTCTGATCTGTTGGCTAACCATTTTATGAAACAGAACCTCTTAGCACACATTTACAGATGAAAAAGCATATTAAAGACCTGCATTTTAAGGCCGGTTAGCCTCTGTCTTTTTTAACCAGGCAACACATGCCTTAAGTAGATCAAGCTTGGGTTTGTAAAAGTTTACAACTAACGTTTGAAACAGTGATTTAAAGACACCACTTCACTTCCTTTTTTGTATCATGATATCAAAAATTATCACTGAAACATTTATATTTATTCATTTATTTATTTATTTTTAAATATTATTTATCTATTTATTTATTAAGGTCACTGGCCAGATTTGAATAAATTTAAACACAATAAGACCTACCATTTTTTTATCATAAAAATATTGAAATATTTGGGCCGACTTACCTCCGATAATGGAACTTGAATCCGTAGTGTATAGAACAAGAGTAGTCTTTATTTTATCGTTGTAGCTGATACAAGTACGTTATATACGAATCAACCAAATGAGAGTTTATAATAATTTATGTAGACATGTTAATAAGACTGGACGACTTTATGAAATATTTCGACATTTCATTTAATTCAGCAGGACAACACCATTGAAAAACTGTTGAGCCAACGTTGTTTCAACATCATGTGCCCGCTTGGAACTTCATTTCCGGCAATGTTGGGTACCGGCTCAGCCGGTATGAAATATTGAAAACAATGGTATTCACGCTATGATTCTAAACCTCTAGTCCTCTAGTGAAATTTTAAATCTAGTCGGGCGAAGAAAAATAGTAAAAGAAAAAGACTTCTTGTGACATAAAATAAGATAGAAACTACTGAAAGCGCAGCTAACGTACGTGGCCCTAAAGTCGTCAGGGTCCTAAGGTCGTCATCATTCTTTTATCTTCATTCTTTCCCATGTGTATCACAGAAATGTTTAGAAGCGGGCGAAATTCAGAAGATAAATATCTTAACTTTATTATGCAGTTGACATTTAAAGCTGGTTTTCAATGCTTTTCCAACTAACGAAGAAGAAACAAGGTAACCCACTATTACTTAAAATTCCAAGTCTGTCGACGGAGCAAGCTGGTTTTGATATCGGTCTGGCGAATCAAGATTGTCGCGCTAGATTCAAGTTTCGGATGCATTTTTGCATTCCCCCAAACGCATTATACATGAAACCATCAAGATTTTCTTACCTTTGGCGATCAAAGAGGAAATTAAAAGAAACAGACATCAAAGAACAGTGATGACGACTTTAGGTCATACCTGACGACTCTAGGGCACATACTACTAGGCAACAAAAAATTCATTTCTCCACTTCTTATATGCTCTTCTTTCACTCCAGTTTGACAAGCATATATTGTGATTATTACCGTATAAATTACCATATTTTGTGGATTTGTCTGCATATAAGCAAATGAAACAAAAATGACCTAAATTTAAAGGCAGAGAATGTTAGCAAAATTGTCTATAAAACAGGCCCAGCTTCAGTTGTGCCGGATTTGGTGTGAAAAAGCAAATAAGCCGTTAGTAAATGTTCCAGAAATACAGCTTTTACCCGTTTACTGTCACTTTTTAACCTCATATAGAAATATAAAAACACATTTTCTCTTTGTGCAACTCAAGTATTTTGATAATGAAAATAGAAAAATAAAATAGAATAAAAGAATCTTCGATGCTATGAGACCCCAGATAATCCCATTGGTCAGTCACATCCCAATATTTTCATATTCCATTTCTGCCGACAATGTCAAATGATTAAGAACTTTTGACAAGTAGGTGACCCAAACAAAAGAAAGCGTGTGCAGTCTTATCAGGATCTTCAATGATAATATTTTGACATCTTAAAAATATACCTAATACCACCATTGCTACAGGAAAACAATCTTACCAGAACCCAGACAAGACTTTGTGTTTGCATAGGCCATTCTGGTTTTTAAAGCAACATTTTTTATAAGATTCTTTCTGTTTGATGTTCATTTAACGGCAAAATTAACAAATATTTGTTAATTTGTTTCCAAACATGAACTTTTTCTTTAAAAACGTAAAGCAAGGACAATACGACCCCATGACGACACTAGGGCCGCACTGATGACGACTCATAGTCCCATAGGTCCTAAGGTCGTCAGGGGTGACCCTTCCTCTGTAAACAGCCTGTTTTTCGGTGTTTTCTGCATTAAATTGACCAGTTTCTTTATTGAACATCCCTTCTGAATGGCTTATCTTGCCGGTACCATAACGCAACTATAAATAGCTGTCACTATATGCATGAGGTATTTGTTTAAATGCACCGAGGTGACGACCTTAGGGCCACGTACGTTACAAAGAAACCATTTCGATAAACTTGTTGGCTCCACAAAGCCGACTTATCCAATACTTGCCGCTTGTTCAAACGGAGACAGAGCTAAGCTAATTTGTCAACTACTCTAACTTTATTTGAGCGTACATAATTATCCAATAATCTTTGATTCATTAAATCTACAGTTGCTTTGTTGGCATGTAAAATGCTACATTTAGGTGCTTCAGTATCTTTGAGTTGTGTTTGCCGTACACTTTAGGGCCTACTTGATTTGTTTATTCTTGTTTGAGAAGTCAATACGTGGGGATGTCGCGATGGTCATTTCTATTATTGGTCAACACTCACTTGATTTCGACTCTCCCTACTGAATTTTGTGTAATGACGCCTTACTAATGACGTGAGCACGATACATTATAATCAAATGTACATGATTTGACAATTATGTTTTTTTTCTCCTCTAAATTTGTTTCGGTTAGGTTTTTATAGTTTTTAAGATACATTGAGGCGGTTCTTAAATTATACAGACCATTTCTGGAAGCATTGTGGGCCCGATGAATATAAATTAGGACAACAATACAAAAATAGCATAAAATCCACACCTGCTGTTTTTGTTCTTGTGGGTGTTCATTGCCCCAACAGGTATTTATTATTTACATTCTTGGAGCCCTCTAGTAAACCATTGGAATATAATGTAGTTTACATTCCAATAATAACACTGAGCCACGCTACGTCACATGACTTTAAATGATGCAACAATAAACAAAGCTCTCTACAATCTGGTTGGACATCGTCGACGTCATGACGTCATTGCTTCTGTTACGCTGTTAGCAGAAAAAATGCGTGTAAATGTTTTACTGCTTCAATTTTAGCGCTTTTATGAAATTTTTCATAAAGATTTTGATTGAAACGAACGTAAATATAAACAATGAACTTAATTTTTCTTATGTTTATCGAAGTGTAAACTACATTGGGTCACTAGCAAAGTTTACATGGGGGTTCTTTCACTTTGCACGCGACCAAATGTAGTTTACAGTTCGATAAATCCAGAAAAATGAAATTCATTCTTTAAATCTATTTTCAATGCAGCTGATCCAACGTGCGCTGAAGCGGTCTTAAGACGTCTTGTTTTAGTTCACCTGATTCTCATAACGATGTCCCCCCCAGGAGTTTATAGAATGCAACTGCTAGTATCTACTCTATCCGTAACTTCTCCAGTTATTTGCATATCCTTATCATTTACACCGGGCTTGTAGGGAAGGGGTGGGGAGGGTCTCACTGTTGGCTGTGTAGCTTGGGTCATTTCCATAGATGGCTGATGAGAAAAGTGAAGGCTCTGATCAGACTGCAATTAAGTGCAGTATGATTAAAGTCATTCTTTGTCACCAATGCCACATTATTTTAAGTCACATGATATGGGACAAATATGTTGCACAACGGTAACCGACAAAACTAATGATTGACCATCGTAAACATCCTAAGTATTGAGACAGACAGTCTGACTCCTGTCGAAGAAGCAAGCTGATTAGGACCTACCCCTGTTTGCCATTCAATCTGCATCCTGCACCGTAAAACTAAACAGTCTCATTTTAGGACACCTACAGTAAGCATTTTAGGTGTACCTTTTTTTAGCTTTTTTTACGTTAGACATTTTACAACCTTTTCCAAAATATCAGCTCTACTTACTGACCGTCCCAAGGCGGTGCGCATGTTTTGTTTCATCTTTGATATAACTTTCGTTTGTTTTATTCTCTGATTGTCTCAACAATATGTTGCATTTCCTGAGGTAATACGGGAAAGTTGTTCCTTTATATGTTGTGCCGTCAGGTATTATTTCTATTACATACCCAGTTGGTGCCGTGGTTTGGATGTTATTTTGTAAATCATGCCTTTACTCGGATAACTGATGAAGCTGATGGTTCTATTGTTCTGGCAGAGGTGTAGGTTGTCCTTTTTAGGGAGTGTATTAATCAGGGACTAAGTCCATGAGGTTGGCCATTCTCCGGGTCTCAAAATTTTGTTACAGATCTTTGTCAAAACATCTATCATGGTCCTCCCGCCTGCCTGAACAAGCTCTGCTGGTATATTATCAACTCCTTCTTCACAGCCATCCTTTCACCACAGAGGTCAAGAACATCTCTGGTGACCCACGGCTATTCGTGCGACGTTCCTTTCTAAGTTTCTCACTGGCTGTGTTAGTCACTCCTGTATTGTAGGTAGTAATCATGCTATCTATGTCTATGTCATCATCCATTAGACTGATGAGTGATGCAAATGTCCCTCCTGTTGTTGCTTGGAACGTGCCTGTCACATCTAAGTTTCTATAATTCTCAAGGTCAAATCTCAGTCTTGACTGGGTTGGCTTTCTCGCTTTCTTCAGACGAACAGCGCCAGGTCATGGACATTTCCTATGTCTGCTCAAAGAAAGCTCCTTGTGCTATGGCTGTTAACTATTGTTTAGAACCGCTTCCTCACCTCCATTCAATCTGGTTGTGATGTCATTTCCATCTTCTGAATGGTTTTTAGGGATCGTGGGTATTTGTCAGTACTAGATTGTAAAAGATTGCAAATTCTAGGAGTCTGAAGCCTCCCTTATCTCGTCATTGTAGTAGGGTTTCAATACATCTCCCCAGTCGGTCTGTGCATCACTTCCAACTTTAAATTTACAACCCTCTAGCACAACTAGAATTTTCTCCTCAGGGTTTTGGTCAATAATTTCCTAGAGTTGCTTGTAGATGGTGTCAGCCTCATTGTTATCATGTCCGTGGGTTGGTGCATAGACCTGTATGATGGTTACATTGAAATGAGCTGCTGTTTAGCGAACTGAGATTAGTCTATTCTATTTTTTTCTATTCTATCCCATAACCTTACAAGGTCATTGGGTCACCACAGATGACTTCGAAACAATCCTTTTCCACCTTGTCCTATTTTCAACTGCCCTAGTTGAGCTGACAAAGTCCATCCCTGTCCAGTCTTTAATATTGTCTTCCAACCTCTTTTTCTGCCCACCTCTTCTTCTTTTGCCTCTCACTGTGCCCCGTAGAATCGTCTTTGATAAGCCAGAATACCTTGAGACGTGGCCAAACCACCTTAGTTTCCGTTTCTTGACCAGGGTCAGGAGTTCATCATATTCTTCAATGGCTGTTTGGATCTTTCTGCAAACCTCCTCGTTGGTTATGTGGTCCTTGTACGAAATGTTCAGTAACCTTCGGTAGCATCTCATCTCAAAGGCCTGCTTTTTTTCTCTAACTCTGCTGCTAAGAACCACGATTCACAAGCATACAGAAATATGGAAATGACCAGGGAGCGAGCGCATAAGCATTGCGACTGATCCAAGAGATATGTTGTTATCTCTCCAAATAGGTTTCAGCTTGTGCAATCCTTGAGAGAATCCTGTTTTGAGCCATCATCTGAGACGACAACTGCTCCAATGTATTGGAAGCTTGTTACGGAACCCAACTTCTGACCTTTTACATTGACCTCCCTCTGAATGCTATCTGCGCTGTTTGTCATCAGTTTTGTCTTCTCAGCATTGATCTCCAGCTTATACATTGTGCAGCGGTGACTGATGCAGCCAGTGGGATACTTATGAAGGAACGTCACAGGAAATAGTCTGAGATTAGTCTTCTGATCGGCAACCCAAGACCGCACTCACCATATCTTAATGAACTAGACAACCAACTCCATATTCGTGTCTATCCTCTTCTCCACTGAAGTAAACCTTGTGTCTGTCATCTGTTGACATCTCACAAATGTTCTCTAGTCCAGCGCATTTCAAAGAGCCTCAGTATGTTCCAGTGGTACCTACCCATTTCCTTAGTTAGCTCTTCAAGTTTCCCAGCTGGCCTCAGAGTCCTCGCATTTCAGGTTCCTATTGAAATGTTCTCGCGCCCCTTAATTTTCTTGATCTTTGTCACACAAGTCGCATACTTGTCACCTATGTCCCGGTTCCATTGTTAACCCGGGCGTCTACCGATCCAGTATTAAGGTATTATTGGGTCTGTCTTCCACGATGAACTCCTAGGTGGACTTCCGACCAAGTCTAAGGGTTCTAGTTTCAATTAGAGACGATGAGTTACCTTCCCAGGCTGATGAGCCCCATCTGCCCACATGCAACAAGTAGTACTGGACTAGTTGTTTTACTGTCCTAAACAGGAATTACCTGTTTGCTCAGCATAAGTCTTGTGGTGCAAGGCATTCCTTGCCCTCACTGCAGTATGTCTTTTTTTAAGTTTATTGTGTATGAAAAATATACTCAAGTAATTATCATATCGAGCAAACTAGGTCTAGGTATGAAGTCTAGGAAGACTTCCAACCGGTGAAGCTGTGTTTACAGGTTTTGTTTAGTAGGTTTTGGTTTGGAACCTAGCAAGAAACTCCTAGCTAACTTAGCTCTAGTTTATCACGTAGCCGATCATTTTGTTTCCATACCATTCTAATAGTGTATGCTCAGTCAAGAATTACTTTATACTTCCCGTGAATTTGTCATTATTGTTAATTAATAGGCTTGATAGAATACTTTGATAGAATACAAGTTAGAAGAATGGGCTAGTCTGAAGTTATCTGACATGCATTCCCTAGAGCACTGTGCGAAGTAATCGGCTGACAGCGACAATATGCTACATTACATGTTATTTTGGTTTATGATAGCACGAAACTATCAGATTTCAAATTTTATAGTTGTTAGAAATATTGTGCCATTATTTGTAATGAAATAAACATTTTATTTGGAAACCAGACATGGGAGAAAAGCGAGTTATATAAATTTTCCGTAGCACATTTCGACTATTGTTTCAGTGATATACAAAAATGCATTTTCAACGTCTAACTACTTATATGACAGCTTGACCCCGAGAAGATATGCCAAAGTGAATACCTAAGACCAGCCTATGCTTCTCCAATTACCGTTCGAAAAACTAATTCAAGATCATGGATGAATGAATTGATTGTGGTTTTTATAGCCCTTTTAACCATATTTCATTGAGAATTAAAGTAAGGATGAGTATTGGTTATGAAAGATGCGATCAAAAAGTGCCTATGTTGGTGTATTCCTTGCTTCTAAAAGAACTAACATTTACATTTCAGAATTTATGAAACGTTAAGTGCAATGAAATAAGCCTCGACACGACAAAACCAACAAAGTGGCATGTGCGCCCAGTGAAGACTAAGATCAGCCTGGGCATCCGCCTAATCTGATCAGAGTCTTCGCTGTGCAATTAAAAGGTAGCTAAGGTTCTAAGCTGGCTCCGCGGACGGTTAAGAGTCTGACCAGACTGGGCGGATGCCCAGGCTGATCAGAGTTTTTGCTGGGCGCGCATGCCACTTTGTTGGTTTTGTCGTGTCGCAGCTCAAATAAATTCTGAAAAACATCCTTCGGAAAAAAGAAACGCATCTCAGAAACCTGATTATTGTTGAAAAGAATTCCAGTGGGATTCGAACCTGAACCGTTTGCGCAGCAAGCCAGCGGCTTAACTCACTGAGATAGCCGGGCAGCGTAGCGCAGTCGGTAGGGCGCCTGACTTATAAGCCAGAGGTCCTTGGTTCGATACCCGGTCCGGACACTTCCTTTCATGACCCCTTCCGCTGATTCAAGAAGGGCAGTTGTCAGTTACTGGTGAAAGTAAGTGCACTTAGCACTGGTTAACCGCTAAGGAGGTGCAAGTCTGACCAGGAATAGTGTGGTTAGGTTAACTGACCGTCCCAACATGACCATAGCTGTTTACCGTGGACGTTAAACGATAACACAACAAACAACTCACTGAGATACCGGGTCAAACAGCTGGTACGAGGAGTGGAGAGTCCGATCAGACTGCAAGGAAGATCAAGAATTCCATTTTGTCAGCAATATTAGATCATTGCTGAATAATAATAAAATCTTCAGAGTTAGAATAATTACATGTACTTTTTAATCGGTTATTGTGCAGAAAGTCACCGGATAGTCTTGAGTTCGCGGCTCACCGTCGCCATCCGATGACTGGAAAACTCTCTCTGTCGACCCAGCAGTAAATGGGTACCTTTTTCGAATTAGGGAAGGCTAGGGCAGGGAAAGGAGAGGGATGGGCTCCGCCTTTCATCAGCTGTGCCCAAGATACAGTGGCTTTCTAACCCCCACTGCCCATTCGGCTATTAGGCTATGGGAAACCTTTACCTTTTTTACTTTTTAATCAATGTTTATTGACATTTCAATGTTGTTTAATTGCTGTGTGGCCACTGGGTAATGTAAGTGTATGTTACTCGAACGACACGCTCAGTGTAATTGACACAAGGTTGAAAGGAATTGGTGCAAATTAATATATGTGGTTCGCCAACAATCTCACGAGGTTACGTGATGGATAAGAATAGTATCCCATAGTCTAACTTAAGATTAATACCCCCCCCCTCGGACACACACACAACCTTCTCGCCCCCAGATTATATAATGAAATAAATATATAGATAGGTTAATAAAATACAACAACAAAAATAAAACAATAAAAACTAGAAATGTTTTTCAGAGGAAAACTGATGTCCCCCCCCCCCCCCCCCTACCAGCCCATTTCCCATCCCCTCTAATGGATAAAAAGCCTGTACAAATAAAATATCTATGCAAGTTTGGAGAAAATCCACCGACTGGTTCTAAAGATATCCTATATATAAGATTATGTTCTTGGCAAAAAGGATCAGAGTCACCAACTGCTAAACATGTCTTAAACCTGTCAAAACACTATATTCGTGCAAGCCTGATGAATATCCGTCAATTGGTTCAAGGTATAATTTATTATAAGAGAGAAAAAATAAGCATTTGTAAGTTAGCTTTTGACCTTGAAAATGGGGTCAAGGTCATTAAAACACAGTAGACTCATGGGGTTATCCCAAAGGTGTAACTGTGAAAGTAAAGTGGAAATCAAGCCAAAGGCTAATGAGACATATCAATTTTAGTGAAATTTAACCTATCTAACTCCTCCTGTTATCTTGAAAATGAGGTCAAGGTCACCAAAATCTTATCTGCTCTTAAGCTAGTCCCAGTAATGCATCCATGCAAGTTTGGTAAAATTCCATCTGCTGGTTCAAGAGGTATCATGGGTACAAGAAACTGTCATCCAAGTTCACCAGTGGCCTTTAAAATAAGGTCAAGGTCAGCTAATCTAAAAAGCTCGAAAACTTGACCCAATGATGTATCCATGAAAGTTTGGTGTAACTCTTCCATTAGTTTTGGGGACATCATGGGTATAAGAAACTGTCATCTAAAACCTCCAGTGACCTTAAAAATGAGGTCAAGGTCACCAAAATCTAATCAGCTATTTTAAAAATGTGTCCCAATGATGTATCCATGCACGTTTGGTGAAATTCCATGCATTAGTTTACGAGATATCATGGGTTTAAGATATTGTCATCTAAGCCCTCCAATGACCTTGAAAATAAGGTCAATATCACCAAAATGTAATCGGCTCATAAACTTGTTCAAATGATGTATCCATGAAAGTTTGGCCAAGTTTCATTCATTGGTTCAGGAGATATTGTGGGTACAAGAAATTGGCATCTTAGTCCTCCAGTGACCTTGAAAATAAGGTCAAGGTCACCAAAATCTAAACAGCTCATGAACTTGTCCTTCTCAAGTATCCAGGAAAGTTTGGTGAAATTCCATCCATTGGTTCAGGAGATATAGTAGGTACAAGAAATTGTCATCTAAGTCCGCCAGTGACCTTGAAAATGCTGTCAATGTTACCAAAATCTAATCAGCTCTTGAACCTGGCCAAATGATGTATCCATGCAAGTTTGGTGAAATTCCTTCCATTGGTTCAGGAGATATTGATGGTACAAGAAACTGTCATCTAAGTACGCCAGTGACCTTGAAAATAAGGTCAATGTCACCAAAATATAATCAGCTTTTAAGTTTGTCCTAATGATGTATCCATGCAAGTTTGAGGAAATTCCATTCTTTGATTCAAGAGATATTGCGCATACAAGAAATTGGGATCTAAGTCCTCAAGTGACCTTGAAAATGAGGCCAAGGTCACCAAAATCTAATCAGCTCTTACGTTTGTCCAAATGATATATCCATGCAATTTTGGTGAAATTCCATCCATTGGTTCAAGAGATATCGCGCATACAAGAAACTGTCACGCCGACGCCGACGCACCGGGATCCGCACTGAAAATAATATGTCCCCCCTCACCTTTGGTGGGTGGACATAATTTGCAAATGGTTTTAATTGTTTAATGTTTCAGCAAATTTTCACCCCAGTCATATTCAATGAGTATTCAATAAAACCATTACTATTGGTAAAAAGGTTAAAGTTTCCCATAGGAGCAGTCGGTTTGAGAGCTCCAGTGCATCTTGTACACAGCCTATGAAAGGTAGAGCCCATCCCTCTAATGCATTGTCTTATCCTCCCCTAATTCGAAACAGCTACCCATTTACCGCTGGGTTGACAGAGACAGTTATCCAGTCGCTGGAGGGCCAAGCCCGGGTTTGACCTTATGACCTTCCGACGACATTCTGCACCATAACCGAGTCGCTCTAATGCCGGTGTATCCTACATATGCTTCCAGTTTTCCGCCATTACCATTAAGAAACCTCACCAACAACTTTGATTATAACAG
This sequence comes from Ctena decussata, assembly GCA_963989385.1. Lineage (NCBI taxonomy): Eukaryota > Metazoa > Mollusca > Bivalvia > Lucinida > Lucinidae > Ctena > Ctena decussata. Next base: position 123,887,171 of record OZ022498.1, read on the forward strand.
CGAGCACTCGCTTGCAGGCGCGTAACGGGAGCTCTATGGTAGAGGATAGGTAAAACAAATTTTTACCTGTAAAATAGTTTGCTTTCAATTTCTTTCGTAACGACACCAAATTAGACTAGTTTGAATAGAAATCAAGAAAACAATAAGAAACAGAGGTCGTAAGTCTTTCTGTGGCTACGTTACGTAATGACGCCAAACGTTCCGTTTCATAAAAACAAGAAAAAATTGATAAAAATCTTAAACAGTTCCTTCAAGAGCAAAGAATACATACAGAAGTAGGAACATGGGCCAGACTACGTAGTTTCGGCTATTAAAGCCTCGTCAGTGACCCTGACAATATCTGAAGCCTGTTTCCAGCGGGGAAAGATTGCTAGGGAAAGCTGTTCTCTGACAGTTTCACATCAGTTTGTCAAACGGAGCTCGCAGCTGTTGAGCTGCAATAACATTGGTACAAATTTCATACGACAAAAAGCGTTGTAAAATTGAATCCAGAATCGTACAATGAGTACTCAGAGCAGGGTCTGAACTTCGACCACGCATTTTTTTTCGAAACTTAAGAGTTAACATGGTAGCAGCCATAGAGAGGTTTTATCATACCACCAACACGTTGTAAAGAGCGATGTGCTCGCCTATAGGCAGTGAATTTTTTCATATAAGATGCGTTCACATGTATTTTGTAAGTTTTTTATGCCAGAAAATCATGTTACACCATCTAACGTCATGGAAATGAAAACTGACGTCATCAAAAAATCAAAAATTTGTCGGAATGGGGCTAAATAACGTCACGCTAGTCCACCCAGTGATTTATCACGCAATATATCTCTAGATTTTACTATTGGCTATACAACTGTATAGGCGACCAGCGTTAGAATGTTGAACAGACCAAGAATCGTTGGTGTAGCTTTACATTGGATTTTTCATTATAGATTATTCAAACTTGAACTTCTTGTTCATTTCTAAACCAGCAAGCTGATCTCAGGCACCTGACGAAAGGATGTTTAGCCTTTGCCGGCTTTTTCTTCAGTCAGAATTAATTTTTTTTAGGTTTACAGCCGTTTCCTAATGGTATTGTACAATATCATTAGGAAACGGCTGTAGAGGTGCATTTTTTTTTTTTTGGCTTTAATTCTGACTGAAAGAAAGAAAAAATGACGAGCGAAGGCTAAAACAATCCTTTCATCAGGTGCCTGTGTAGCTGATTAGATGAATGATACATCAAAAAGGCTTGTTAGTTTTTGTTTCATTTCATTTTGTAAACTCTATGTAGGTTGGCAAGCCTTGCCATTCCTACGCATTATGGGACCTCGTATGATGACTAAAAACAAGGTATTCATTTTGAAACTCAATTTGTAAAAAGCGTGGCATGGTATGACAGAAATTAATATGGTTTAATAAAACATGGCAAACTTACTAAAAGTTATTGAATTAGGTTTAAACACTGCAGTATGAAAATGATCGATTCGATGTATCGTTAAGTCCCAGCGGTACCAGCGGATACTAATATTATTTGACATTACATGTCGCGTCAATTTCCGCTTCTAATTTATTTCCTCTGTAACTGGTCAATTAGACGATCGCTTTACATTTTTAATAAGAAAAATGAAACATGATTTATAAATCAGTAATCAGAAAAATATCATCCATAAATCACCTGGAGCCGATATTAATAATGCTGTTTCATTACCTTGAACAAACTTCTAAAAATCTACTTAATACATTGGCTTGAGTTAAAATGTATTAGAACGTTACGCGTAGGAATCAGGAGGTTGAATCATCATACAAGTTAAATTATGTAACCCCAGCCCCTACCCTTTATTACATGTATATAATCTTGTCCGTTTGTAGTCTGTACTACATTTCCATATTGGCAACCTTTATATATTTTCATTTCACTAAACTTCAGTATTAGATGAAAATCAAGTACAAAACAATATTGCAGGTGTCACAGCATTTGTTCAGTGCACCATGAATATATCAATAACATTTTTATTGTCCGTTCTGACTGTTGTAGATTCACTCTAATTGCACATCATAGTGTTTTATCTTCAATCAAGTCCTAGTCAGACACAATTTGTGTCGCGGACTGATACATCTAATTGATATTAACAAAGTAGTTCTTAGAGATTCCCTAGAAGTAGCTTTTCATGTTAAAGAAAGACGTGGAGGTAGTGTAACCAAGTTTACAGAAATAAAAAGAAGTGGAAATACGTGACTGGTTTGCACGTGCTCTAAATATTCAGACAAATATGCCTGAACAGATCCAGATATGATTGCTACTTATGAAAATTCTGCTCAGGATACACAGGGGCATAACTAGGGGCAATTTCATAATACGCACAGCCATGTTTTATTCTCTACTTCTTGAAGGGAAAGCTAGTATTTCAGCCACTTTGGTAATTGGTATTGAAATCTTGTCTAATTTATAAATATTCAGCATGCAAATACACAGGTGCGTTTTGAAATTTTGTCAATTTTGACAAAATTTCAATACGCACTTGCGTATTTGCCGTATAGGTAGCTACGCCCTTGGATACATACTGGTTGTTCTTCTGTCAGTAATTTTGACAAATTCAAGACAGAATTACAATAATGCTATAAAGTGCTATAAAGTGTAGTGCCCCAATGTTTGATAGGATAGTTCTAAATAAATAATGGATACAAACCATACTTTCAAAAACATTCTTATAATAAACACATTTCGTCTGTAAACTTAATCGACCCTCCCCACTCCCATCAACCAAACCGTCTAAGACGATGGTTGTTGTCTTTTCGTATGGCATTGGTACAAATTGCTAAAATGTTTGTAAAGTTTTGTCCTGTTTGGTGCTGTTGGTATGCTTGTTAAAAGTCTTATCTAGTGTTATGGCCAACTTAGATATTTTATTTCTTGCACACCAGATAAGGATATCCGCGTGCTTCCCCTGTACCTACAAATCTTATCTCTACCATGTTATCTCACCCAGGACCGGATAAAAATCACGAGCATTCAATGCATTGGTTGTAATGGAGGTCACGTATCTGCGTCGTCAAGTGAAGTTAGCCTTTTAGATGATTACGTCACGAAAACGGCCAAATGACGTCAGTTAATGCATGCCAGACGTTGACGTAAAGAACCGAATGGCAGTCGTTGAAAGCGGCGCCTTCTTTCAAATTCAAATAGAAACCTCTGAGGCACTAACATTACGCATTTTAACAAGTTCTAAAGATAATACAAAACGTGGTGTGCAAGAAAAAGTATCTATCATGGGTGTGAGGTGCGGATAGAAAAATCCGTCACTCGGGATCACTGTTCGGCATCACTCGGCAAGCCTCGTGATGCCGAACAGTGACCCTTGTGATGGATTCTTCTATCCACACCTCATACCCATGAAAGATACTTATAATATATACTACATGTCAAGTAAGAAAGTTTGATAAAGCCTCGGACCAGTGTTGTAACCGTCAGTACATAAACCGTTAAAAGGTAAAGGCAGGGCTAAGTGCAAAGGGATTTTTGTAAAGTCATCTGTGGTGCTCAAACGACTTTGCAAGGTTATAGGATGGAATAGACCTTCATATAACCGGCGAAAAGCAGGAGGAAAATATTTTTGAAAACTGTGAAATCTATGCAATATTGCAATATATACAATTCATAAATTTCATCGACGGCATTCATCTAGCTTGAAATAGATTGAAAATACCTCTCCAACAAGCCCTATTGGAACCAAGGTTTAGGAAAACCCAAAATAATCATTATTCGATGTAGAAACAAATGCTACAATACTGACGCTATACGACAAACTGCATGCATGCTGGTTAACCCTATCTCGGTTGAAAACTTTGTTTCCATTTTCAGCTGATTGACGGTGAGTCAGACCTCAGACTAAATGTTGATACCCTCAAAGCTCTGTAACGGAAGGTTGTGGCCTGACCATCAGTGTCTTTGGTTGGCTTATCGCGGTGCAACTAGGGGTTTCATTTTGCGCTTGCGTTTGATTTTCACAGCTTTGTTTCATTATACTTGTATGATGATTTTGTATTGTTTCTTACGACGTCTCACAGTTGGAACGCAGACTCATCACATTTAAGTAAATCATTTTCTGAGCGGTCGTCTACGCACAAAAAGTAATCCCTAACCAAATAGCGGCGAAAATTCAGTAAAAATTGCACCTAATAATGCCACTTGTTATTGTTACCACGATTGATTCTACTAGAAACACGCATCAGGGAAATCTTTTCGCTATTATTGTGAGCTTGAAATCATTGCAAGACCCCAGTGAACTTCCAAAAAAACTGAAAATAATGAACACATCTGATGCACTCAGTTCGTGTAAACCGATTCCCCCGAAACCCTACAATCGGCGGCTTTCAATGGGTCAGGTTTTATATGCACTAATTTGACCTATTTTATGACCCCATTTGGCGAAGTAGGGCCAGGCTCTTGTAGAATCTATCATAACTGCAAGGGAAATATTAAAGCTAACTTTATCTTAAAAAGCAATTTGAAACAAAAGTAAAGAGTGTTTAACAGAATATGCATTTTTTCGTTATAAAAATGTATTAAACATTTCTTCAGGTGGCCATCTTGAACTCCATCTTGAATAACTCTTTTAGGGGTTTCTTATTCTGAAAACTCTACTGACAGCACTAATCATTGTAGGTTGCATCAAGAATTTTTGCTCTCATTTGACCTTTTGACCTATATTTTTCCCTCGTTATGCATAATTTAGATCTGATGTTGATACAGTTTTATTAATAGTGGCTTAACAACTTTGTTTCATCACTATTTTAACTTCTTGAACACACTTTCATATTTACTAACAACTGTTATGAACCAGCGGTTGATACTTTTAGAAATGGTGGCCATCTTGGACGCCATCTTGGAATACCGCATTAGTTCTAAACATTTCAAATGCCTGTCGGCAGTTTCATAAACTTCAGACACTGGCGATTATTTTGATGTATACCAACCTTTGCTACACTTCGGGACCAGGTACCACTTCAGAAAACTCTTGAAAGTTGCTCTTCAGGAGGTATCTACCTGCTTGATTTTGAAGCTGGATCAGAAGAAAGTGTGAGGTTGCACGTATAAAACTGGTTAAAGCACCCAGCAATTTACGCTTCGGTCTATTCCAAGGGCGAAACGTCTGATGCAATACGCTAGCATTGTGATTAGCTGTATTGCTGTCTGATTTCCTTCTTTTGTGTTTGTAGTTTGAAATGGAAAACAGGTGAAACATATGATCTATGTATTTTACATATTTCTTATACAGATATCTATTGTCATACTGATGTGCATTTTGGGCGTGTCAGCTATGGAAATGTACTGTTCTCTTCATTAGTGTCAGGGGAGATACCATCAGTTACCTTGTTGAAAAGACGGGAATGGTTTCACCTGAAAATGTACCTATTCATCTTAAGTCTGTGTCCATGAGCAATAAAGCATTGTGCAAAATACTGTCACTCTTTAGCACCGACCCACGCAGAACTGTACAGTGTCTAGCAAGTTTGTCATGGAACAAGAGTAGTGAAGGAAGTTGAAAGTAAACTCGATACATAGCGGTATAAGGCTAATAAACATAATAAACGTAATAAACACAATAAACTATTTATGGCCAAACATGCAATTCTGAATCAGTCTGCAAATACAATAAATGACACATGACGTATTTGCAGCCGTTGATCAAAACGTTTCCTGTTTCCTGTTTGATCAAAGAAATGCCAGCGGAAGAAAAAGGCATAACCTTATTATAAGTGAATTGCCAGTTTATTCGATTGATTTGCATATAGATTTGAGTATTTATGTGCACCTCCGGCTAAGAAAATAAATAAACTTTACTCTTCCTAGAATCAATAAGCTTTGTTAAGATTAGAAAGTTGTCGCGAGAACGGGAGTTACCATAAGTATATATGGCATCGGAACATAAACGTTAAAGCAAATATGTACACTCAGATCTGTCTGCTAGTAGAAAGCAGTCCGATCAGGGTTTGTCTTGTTTGCCATTCAGCTAGAAATAATTAAATCAACTAATTTGTAAATTTTACTAATTTCTGAAAATTCGAGGCTAAAGAAAAGAAAGGGTTTAAGTTACCCAGTCTTGTTAATATTAGTGTCAACACGGTATGGAAGGTCTCTGTGTTTTCAAAGGACTCCAAATAATCCGTTTACACTATCAGTCTGGAGAAATGTGAGCCGAATTTTAAACAGTGAGGCGTCATGACGTATTCAGTTTAAAAGAATTAACATATGTTCATTTAACAATTGGCTGCTGTGAGTTCTGAGCTATCGTCACAACAAACCAAACCGTCACGACAATGGAATGAGGGTGAGGTGCAACAAGTGTTTAGTAGTTAAGATTGTGATTTGTGGTTGATACAAATTTCTAAATAAAGCCAAAAAAAATCGTGTCTCCCTGAAAATTTGCAGGCTTCTTATTTTTCTTTATTCTCCACAATTTATAATACAAATATGAGCGACATGCAAAAATGTTTTATATGCTAAGATCAAGGGTAACTTTCTGCGCAAAAACCAAAAAACTTAACATAAATGTTGAAAATGTACTTAGGTCTAGAGGTACTTTAACACATTAAGAAGGGCGTCCCAGCAATTATTTGTGCCAACTTGTTCTCAAATTGTATGGTAGACCAGATGAAAACAGTAGCCTATTCTTAAATGTGTTTGACCATGTATAAGGTGCATGTACACTGGATGCATTCATTAAATACAGGATAGGCTGGTCTACCTATATCACACATACAGTATACATACTACATTACTTAGACCAAGAGAGGTGTGTAAGTGAAATAGCTAAACTTGAAAAAGTAGACTGACCGTCATTCCCGTCTGTTTTTTGTTTCGACAAAAAATCGGACACAGGCTACTTCTTATTTTTTTAATCCACTCAGCCTGATTATGTGTAAATGAGTTGGAGAAAAGTTGTAGGGACGCCCTTCTTATTGTTTTAAAGTACTGTCAGACCAAAGTACGTTTTAAATAACAATGGTTCTTTTTTAGATTTTTTGTGCAGAAAATTGCCTTTTGATCTTTTCTGAAATAAATATTCCTTTTAACATCCACAAATCCTAAATTTTGGGATGTTAAATTGTAAGAAACAACAGAAGAAGGCATCTACTACGTTTTGTGAAGATCTGTTATATTTTCAACATTTTATGCAGATGTTCGTACTCACTGCAAATCAGTGATGATCACTAAAGTTGATTTGGCTATTTCAAATCATCTTGGACTCACAAAGTTATAAAATATTTTTATTTAGGTAACAAACATTCTTTTGGAGACAAACATAAAAATGCAGTTACGCTTAGCGTCCTCATTTTAGCACACGCCATATCATTATATATATGGCGGCATCGTAAACAAGTGGTTAGAGCGACCCAAATATGGTGCTGAAGATCGCAGGTTCGAATTCCAGTTGGGGCAGCCGGCAACTAGAAAACTCTCTTTGTCAGTTCAGCAGCAAATGGGTACCACTTTATCGAATCAGGGAAGGATAAGCCAGCGACAGGAGAATAATATATACACTGCCCAAAAACAGCTGGTCTCCAACCCCAACAGCCCCTACGGTCACTAGGACATGCGAAACCTTTATCTTGTTTAAACATATTTATTTCGCGTTTTCACTTGACATGTGATTATATATATAGGATATTGTGACAAAAAAAATCTAAAAAAATAAAAAATAAAAATAAAATAAAAACTAAAAACAACAAAAAACAGTTGGTCTCTAACCCCCCTCCCCACTACCTACTGCCACTTGGATATGGGAAACCTTTATCTTGGTTTAAAGATATTTATTTCACTTTTTTAGTTGACAAACGTATATCCGTACAAGCTTTGGGATTAGAACGGAAGCTGTATGCTGAATATATAGTTTTTCTGCCAACCCTTTACCTTTTATATTATTTATGAAACAAAAAAAAATATAATAATGATAATAAATAACACGTCAGAATGTCACCCAAATCGAAAACAAAGAAGGAATCACAAACATTCAATTCAAAATTAACTTAATCTTGATAAGGCACAGAAACGTCAGTAATTTTTAAAGTTGTGTACCAATATGTTTATTTTTATTATTGACACTAGCTAGAAAACCTGTTACCCTTCACACAAGAAAGTGGATACGAAATTACACACTGCTCTTTCCAGATCTGTGTCTTTGCAGAAGATGATACTCCTCGCATTATTAGACATTTATATGTTAGCTGTACTCTGAGGAATGATAATGACTGGTAATTGTCAGGGTACGTTTTGTGTATCTTCGTGTTTGCAATCCTTAACGTATATACGTTTTCATTTCCAGCCAACAAATCTCCATACTTTATATATTTTATACGATTTGAGCCGTCGACATGCAGTTTAATCTGTAGTTAGTGCAAATGTAAAGTCATTTAGGTCATTTTTCAGCAAGTGTGCATTTAACTTAGTTTCGTAATTATACACCATTCACATGTTAATAGCGATTCACAAGGCGGATTTTGCAAATGAATATCTTTTCCAATATTTTAGCATGATCTCGTGATAATGCAATACAATTTAGTCAAGCAACTTAGAAGACAGCATGTAAACCTTCCTCTGCTGTCTGTCATCTGGTTTTATGATAAAGGTCAACTTGTTTTCAAACACTTAAGAAGTATAAAGACAAACAAAAACTACAGATAGAAAGCACATTTTATCCAACCAAAATATATACTAAACGGTAAACAGAACAGTTTACAAAAAGTACACACTATATGACAAAAAATCTATTACAAAACAGATACGATAACCAACACAATAGAACACCACATTTAACACAGCAGATATAATAAGCGACAAGTCAGTAAACCACGTTTTAGATTACAGACACAATATACGACAACGACAAAACAGTTAACCACAGTTTAGATAACATTCACACTATACCATAAAAAGGTAAACAACATTTTAAACAACAGACACACTCTATCACAAAAGAATAAACAACATTTTATGTAACAACCAGACTTAACAACAAAAACAGTTAACAACACTTTAGACAACTGACATGCTCTACCACAAAGTGGTTAACAACACTTCAGATAACATACAAACTCTACCACAAAATAGTATACAACGTTTAAGATAACAGCTACACTAAACCACAAAACAGTTAACCACATTTAAGATTACACAAAAAAGTAAACCATATTTAAGGTAACAGACATACTCAAAAACAAAGCAGTAAACCACATTTTCAAAAACAAACACTATACGACAAAAAGGCAAACCCATTTAAGATAACAGACACGATAAACATCAAAACCGTCAACCAAATTTTAGATAACAGACACACTCTACGGCTAAACAGTTAACCACATTTAAGATAACGAACACTCTATACGACAAAAAACTAAGCCATATTTTAGAAAACAGACACACTCTACGAGATAGCACATTTTAGATAACAGACACACTATACGACAAACAGTCCACCACATTTTAGATATCAGACACACTATACGACAAACAGTCCACCACATTTTAGATAAGAGACGCACTATACGACAAACAGTCCACCACATTGTAGATAACAGACACACTCTACGACAGAACAGTCCACCGCATTTTTGATAACAGACACACTCTACGACAAACAGTGAACCACATTTTTGATAACAGAACACTCTACGGCAAACAGTAAACCACATTTTAGGTAACAGACACACACTCTTCGACAAAACAGTCCACCACAGTTTAGACAACAGACGCACTATACAACAAAACAGTAAACTTTATTTAAGGTAACAGACGCACTAAACGATCAATCTATCCACCATATTGTAGATAACAGACACACTATACAACAAAAGAGTCGTCCACCACATTTTAGATTTCAGACACTCAAGACGACAAAACAGTCCACCACACTTTAGATAACAGACGCACTAAACGACTAAATAGTTCACCACATTTTAGATAACAGACACACTTTACGACTAAACTGTCCACCACATTTTAGATTAGATTAACAGTCCATCACAGTTTAGATAGCAGACACACTATATGACAAATCCGTCCACCACATGATAGATATTAGACAAACTACACAACAAAACAGAACAACGTATTTAGCATAACAGACTATAAATAGGATTATTACACAAGACCCGTCATAGAGATGTGACAAGTAAGAAAACTCGGGGCATAAAGTAAATTGTACACTTTTAGGGTAAGCGACTTTCTAGTTTTATTCTGCATCTATTCTCAGAGAAAATAATATTCCACTTTTGGGCCCCGATTTCATGTCACACTTAGCACACGGAAAACATTCGGAACACCAAAATTTTACATTGCGTCTTACGGTAAAATAGACCATGGACTTGTTAATCTGAGTTTTAACTATGACGTGAAATCGGGCGTAAGAGTAGGCCAAATTTTGAAAAGACTTCTTCGACATTGAAGCAAATAGGAAATGAAATTTTAAAGAGTTCCTTCAAGAGCAGAAAATACATTCAGAAGAAGGAACATGGGCCAGATTACGTAGTTTCGGCTAATAAGGCCTCATCAGTGACCCTGACAATATCTGGTGACGAAACCAGAGAAAAGCACAGAAATTTTCTTAATGTCAATTGGGCAGTCGATTCAAAGACTGACTAGTATCAAAAAGGTCCAAAAATACAAACGACGATGATCTAGAATAAGAGTCTCAACCAAAGTAAAATTTCCGATTTCTAAGAATTTATCCTCTGATCTCAAAGTACGAAAATAAAATCAAATCTGCACCATGGATGATGTATGGGGAGACGTTTTACGGCCAGCACAAGGCACAATACCAGCTGCAGTGAAGTAAAATTATTATCTTAAAGAGTTCTTTCAAGAGCAAAGAATACATTCAGAAGAAGGAACATGGGCCAGACTAGTCATAAAAATTGAATTTCTCTGAAATAATGGCCGACACTCATGGACGTATACCATACAACTTAAATACATATAGTTGACTCTCGTTATTTAAACCCTGATATCTCAAAGTACTATCTTATATCAAAACTTCTAGTGCCGACATATTTTCTATTTTACTCTACATTTCAACTCCTGTTTTCTCAAACTACTGTTATCTCAAATTAATTTCTGGGACAAGAAAAGAAAATTTACTTTATATTATATTTGAAAAAAAGAGACGTTACAGTAATTCAAATATTAATTCGAATAAGTAATACAAGACACTAAAATATAGAGCTAGGTCTCAAAAACTTCTAACAGAACTTATATGTCAAAACCTGATTTTTTGTCTTGTTTATAACATACCTTGTACGAGGGGTGATCATTAAATAATGGAAACTAGCATTTATTTCATTAGCTATGCGTCCAAACAGTATTTCAAATATATAATACCTAAGAAGCAAGCATATGACATATAATTATGTCTTAAAAAGCTGTTTAGGAATATTGTTGCGTTGGCAACCATGCCTTAAATTTATAAGGGTTTAGTCTCTAAATTTCTGCATATTTTCATATATATTTGCTGCTTATTAGTAAAAAGGAATGGATAAAAGTTTGTGATGGTGTGATGGCTTGATGCAAGTCTCAGATACTAAAGGAAATATATAGTTTTTCATGACTTGCTGTCAAACCTGGCAGAAATACAGACCGTGAAACATATTTGATCGAGCAATATTTGACATTTTTCGCTGAATTTCAACCGGAAGGACTAGATTTGTGACGTCATTGAACTTTAACAAGCGGGTTCTTGAGAGAATTGTATAGTAGAAAGAACTTAAATTATCCTGTACTTGATAACCGATTTATTAACTTAAGCATAAAACTGGCAATTACGAAATAAAATGTCAAACTCACTAAAAATAAATTATTTTAACCCCTGCTATAGCTTTAATTCATGCCAGATTTCAGAACGTTTTCATTAACAATCATTATATGTGTGTTTCTAATGCCAACCCCTAACTTAAACGAAAGGTGTTCCTAAGTTTTCAAATTCTCTGTACATGTCGCACATAATAAGCACAACACAAGCAATTCCTTACCAAAATGACGTCGAAAAATTGACATGCGATACCCGGCATGAACGTGACGTCATATATTGCTATGGTAACACGTTATATTTTTCAATTTCAAACACGGATTGGAAAGCTCAAAAGACACTCTTTGGTGTTACATGAAGGGTTTTTATTTATATATTTAATCCACTAATCTACAAGGGTGTTTCCATTATTTAATGATCAACCCACGTAAGTTCGTTGGGTTTGCAGCATCTCATCTCCGCATGGCACTGTGTTTAGTTGCTCTACTTGTGCTGGCAAAATCCATCCCTGTCTTTTGTATAATCTATCCAACTCATCGTCTGTCAGCCTTTTCTTTTTTATCCTTTCACTATGCCTTGCAGGGTCTTTCTTGTGGAGCCAGAAGACCTTGAGATTTGGTCAAAATCAAATTACACATAGAAAAAGACTTTTATTTATTCTACTTAAATTTGTAGAAATCCTTTATACGTATTCGAGCTTGTTACAAACTGACCAAACATGCACATATATGTCAGGAAAACTGCACTTATTTTTAAGGTGACATGCTGTTTCCTATCTGTCAAACAAGAAGCTGATGAGATCGAGTATGTCAATGTCAAACTTCGTCCTAGTGGTATGCAAATTTCATAAAAAGAACCTTGGAAGTCTGTATGCATTTGACATTACGCTGTCTCTCTTTTTTAGACTTGCTGGAGTTAGAGAGTCTGCGATGTTTTTACAACACCTTCAAATAGTTTAAAGTTTTTCTTGTGGCAGAAAAGAAACACACGTCTCATTCATAATATATTTTAAACCTATGAATAGCTATTGGCTGTTGGACATGAAATTTGGACAATCAAGATGAGCTAATATATTCAATAATATTTTTTGTTTTCTCTCACTGAAATTCCTGCATTCGATGCATACAATGTAGGCCCTGTTCAGAGGCGGCGTTTGATCTGGGTCTAAATTGTGTGCAAACCCCCTCTTTAAAGGCTCTAAGCGTAACAGTATTAATGTGAATGCTTTTTGCATTGTCTATTTTCAGTGCCTGTCATGTGGTCCAAATAATCAAGGCCAGTGTGTTGGGCCGAACATTTGTTGTGGCATCTTCGGTTGTTACATTGGAACTGTTGAATCTCAAATTTGTGAGAAAGAAAATGACAGCACGCAACCGTGTCGGATAAGTGGGGAACCCTGTGGGTCACGTGGTCAGGGAAACTGTGTAGCAGATAGATTATGTTGTGATTCTCGTAAGTACTCAAAGCAATTTAGCGGCCGTACAATTTAAGATAAGGCTGTAACAATTTCGAAGCGGAGCCGCGACCTTCCTCTGACGTCCTGCGTCTTTCTTTTCTGCAGTTGCATTCATAATTTAAGAGCAGATACGTTTTTAGCTCACCTGAGCCGAAGGCTTCTGGGGAGCTTATGGGATAGGCAGGCTTCGTTGTCCGTCGCCGTTCACACTTCCAAACATCTTCTCTGAAACCGCTGGACAAATTGTAACCAAATTTCATATGTAGCCTCAAGGAGTCGGGGAAACGAAAAGTTGTTCAAACGGTCCTGGTCACATAACCAACATGGCCGCCACGCCCATATATGGTAAAAACCTTAAAAGAGCAAGTACTACCAAGATTCTTTAAATTATGACATTGGGTTGACCTTGACCTTTGTACGGTAAGGCCAAATGTGCTTTCTGGTGCTTTTATACGGGAAAATGCTAGAACATATGATATCTTCGAAACTGTTGAAGATTTTGGGCTAAAAATTGGTACATGTATAAACAGTTATCTAAATGAGTACATGAAGATTTATGAGAACATAGGTCAAGGTCATTGGCTAACCTTTGACCCAGTCGCTCATATTTCGGCAATTTCAACCATTGCATCTAAAGCCATTGGCCAATAGTAACCGAATTTCATACAGAGCCTTCAGGGGTTGATGGAAGGAAAATTTGATAAAACGGTCCAGGTCACATGACCAACATGGCTGCTACGCCCATATATGGTAAAAACCTTTAAATATCTTCTTTTCCAATAGACGGATGGCCTTGAAAGTTTGTATGTGAAGCATCAGGTACTTGAGTGCTACTGTCCTTGAGTTGATCTTGACCTTTCTAACGGCAAGGTCAGATAAGGAAAAATGCTAGAACGTAAGATTTAATGGTAAATTTTGAAAAGTATGGCCTAAAAATTGGTATATACAGTCATCTTAATGAGTACATGGATATTTTTAAGGACAATAGGTCAAGGTCATTCTTTGCCCTTTGACCCAGGGCTCTCATATTTTGACAATTTCAAACATCTCCTCAAAAGCCACTTTGCAAATGGTAACCAAATTTCATAAAGAGTATCCAGGGATAGAGGGAAGAAATTTTTTTCGAACGGTCCAGGTCACATAACCAACATGGCTGCCATGCCCATATATGGTAAAAACATTTAAAAATCTTCTTCTCCAGAGCAAGAACTTGACTGATGGCCTTGAAACTTGGTATGTAGCATCAAGTACTTAAGTAATACCAAAATTGCCAAAACGATGACTTTGGGTTGACCTTGACCGTTTTTGACGGCAAGGTCAAATATGAAAAATGCTAGAGCAAAATACTTCAGGGAAAGTTTTGACGATTTTTGCCCCAAAATGGTGTATACAGTCGTCTAAATGAGTGTAGATGACATAAGAAGAAGATTTATGAGTACATAGGTCAAGGTCATTTTTTGACTTTTGACCCACAGCTTACTCATTTGGATATATCAAACATCTCCTCAAAGCCACTGTGCCAATTGTAAGCAGATTTCCTATAGAGACTCCAGGGGTTGAGGGAACAAAATTTATTCAACTGGTCCAGGTCACATGACCATTTATGGTAAAAACCTTAAAAAATCTTCTAAACCAGAACCACTTGAGTGATGGCCTTAAAACTCGGTATGTAGCATTGGGTACTCGAGTAATACCAAGATTATTTAAATGATGACCTTGGGTTGACCGTGACCTACTTTATGGCACGGTCAAATATGAGAAATTCTAGAATACAAGATTTCATGGAAAGTCTGTAAGATTTTTGCCCAAGATTGTCCAAATGATGACCGTGGGTTAATCTTGACATTTTTTATTGCAAGGTGAAATTTGCTTTCTGGTGCTTTTATTTGGAAAAATGCATAAATATAAGAGTTCATTGAACTTGTAGAAAAATTTGGTGGAGAAGATAATAAATGCAGTCAAACAAATGAGCACATGGACGTTTGTTTAGCAAAAGAAGTCAAGGTTACTCTTTGTCTTTTAACGAATGTCTCTCATATTTTGAGAGTTTCAAACTATCAGGTGTGTTCAGATGATAAACCTAGTTTGACCTTTGAACATTTTATTCAGGTGAGCGATTCAGGGACTCACTCGCGCACAGCTGCCATAACAGCTCGGCTTGTGTGGACTGGCGTCTTGTCTTTGTGAAGCATAATCCCACTGTAGGTGTTTGTAGGCAGTCAACAGTATATTCCTACAAGGTACCAGTAGCTAAGCCATTTGGTGTACATCAGGCTTGGCAAAGGTAGAAAAAACTATGAGGCACAAAACATTTTGATACTAGCTCGTATCTGCTTTTTTCGCCTCCCTTCTCGACAGCGGTCAACTCTGAAACAAAAGAATTTGCTCCGTTAGAGCAGATTCTTTTCTTTGAGAGTAAGTCCTGTCTTTAAAGGGCTTATTTGTTGAGAAAAGCAAATATGAAGTCAAAAGAGTTGCTTGACTTTGTATTAATTGTGCCTAGACGCAGTTTGTAGGTTCGAAATATTTATTTTGAAAAAAAGACTTCCAAACTTTTATAACCTATTATTTTAGATTTCACGGTTCGTTTCATAACTATTTTTACTTCATAGCAAATATTGAGCACAAAATAATTGAGCCGCGTCACGTGACTTCCAACAATGCGGCTATTTTTTTCATGTAAGATTCAGATCAGAGTGATCTCAGTTATACAGGACAATCAGAGACTTCACTTTGGCTCTATGGTTTGGGTAACTCCCATAGATTTTCGATGTGGCAAGAGAAGGCTCTGCTCATACTGAATATATATGCAGTCTGATTAGAACCTTTGCTTGTCACCAATGCCACATTGTTGGAAGTCATATGAAGTGGTTCATATGTGCTTTGCATACATATGATTCGAATAGCATCGTTATTTTATGTTTTGATATTAGCTAATTCTGTGTTCATTATTTTTCAGTTGCCTGTTCATACAACTCAAAGTGCCGAACGATCGAATCATCTCAGAAACTTATTTCTGTATTGAATCAAATACTTCGAGATCAGGACCTAGAGGCATAGTCACTTGACAAGCCTACGGACGTAGCTTATTATAGATGGTGGAAAGTTAATATACAAATCATCATTTGTGGCGGTGAAATGGAGCGCCATTTTTCCTTTGTTGACTTATTTGTATGACTGAAAAACCTGTAAATGGAAATTGTCAAAATTAGTCTGGATGCGATCCATATCAGCCCTTTTTATGAGTAGTCTTTTACACGACTCAGTGTCATTCTTGGCCCATTTGTTCGAAGCCAACGACGTAGTTAGTCCCGATGTTTCAAAGCATCGTTAGCTTAAACGAAGTCGGTAGTCATGGTTAAGTGTTCTTGTACACATACAATCAAGTGTACTAATATTTTTGATAAAAATGAGAGGAGCTTTTGTACTGCAAAAGCTCCGAACATTTTTGGAAGAAAAACCGTATTTTTGCATATAATATCCTGCCTTTTTGCCCCCAAAAATGTAAGGAGCTTTGAACAACTGGGACCTGATGATCGGATTGGCATGGAGCGTAGAGACGATTGCTCTTCATAGGGACTGTCTAGGATTGTATCATAACGAGTATGGAATGGACCTGTTTACTTTTAAATTTAAAGGTTGTGGAAGTGACTCTTAAATAGATTGAACAGCAAGAGTTTCTAAATACATGTATTTTGTAAGTCTTCAAAACATTACTGTAGCTATTCTAACTTTTGGGCAAATGGATTTTGGTACCCGGCGATGTATGAAATGGCACACAGTACCGATCTTGATGTGACTGCTCCTTTGGCGTTGTCTGACCAGGGTGTTATATGTTTGCTTAGGTAGCTTTGTCCTACATATATGGTAATTATGACGCTATGAAAATATTGTCATTTCAACTGCCTACCAATCGCCTGTGAGATGGAATGTGAAACTATGTATCTCATGTACTGTCCTGACTCTTCAACGATTCTTATCCCTAGTCAAAGTAGGAATTTCAGAGAGGGACCAACTCTTAAAGGAGAAAAATTATTCTTGATAAGGTGTATGTACACGCTCCATCTTTTTCTACCATTCTTTGCGAAGGGAACAAAACTTCTGTGACTTCCGTTTTGGTTTGATGGATGATTCCCGTTCCAATAAAAGAATCAAATTTCTAAGTAAAGAATTTTCTTTTTACGGAAAAAAACTGATTCCGTTTGGAAAGGGAGGCAAAAATGAAAATGGCAGAGTTGCTTCCCAAGTGTATTTATAGGTGTATGGATTAACATCCAAGGATAATCAATCTTTCTCGGAGTATTCAACTGTCTTCTCGTCAAACAACTTGCTCTCAGAGAGTGTTGAAAAGGGATCCGCTTACTAGAGAAAAAAAACAAGTTTGTCGAAGTTTATTTCTTGTAAAAAATGGCGGAAAATCGTAAACTTGTATCTGTTATTACTTGGATGGTTAGTTGCAGACTCTTTCGAAATTTAAGGGGTCAGTATGAGTTTATAGGGGATGAGGCGAAGCCGAACCAGTCACCTAAGTGTGTTATTCCACCGAAAAAAAGATTTCAGAAATAATAAGTTGCGTACCAGTTTTCCTTTCATTCTACGTAGAAAAATCTATTCCCCTAATTTAATAGTTTAACACCTACGTTTAATAATTTCAGGAAGTAGTTCTAAAATGACTGACAACCTGTGGGCGGCCACCTTTAATTTGAAGAATATGCACTGACCCGCCATGGTTTTTATAGGTTCTTCATGAGATCGTTTTTGTGTAGTCGTGGCATAGAAAATTCTTCAAAGAATTGCAATAAACACCTTAAGTGCTAAATTAATGTTCACAAAACATTAATCGCATTGACTTCAATATGTTGCTGTAAATTAATAAAATTATTTCTACACAATGGGGTTTGATAAAACTAAATGAATGGAAAGCTTAAGGGCCTCTGACAGACGTAATGAAAATTTGCATGTTAACCTTAAAGTAATCACGAAAACTCGCTTTAACTTTATTGCTCTTTACTTCTCTTTACTCTTCAAAATTATTTTCAGTAAGTTTTCTAATTTTGTAGCATACTGGGCCCGGTTGTTCCAAACTAACAACATCGTTAGTTAACGAGATGTTAAAATTTCAAAAGTAAATATCTCAAACACGCCATTATTTTTTGTTGAAAAAATGTGAGAAGCTTTTGCTGCAAAAGCTTCTCACATTTTTTCAACAAAACAAAATCTCAGTGTTTTCGGTAATAAAGTGGTAAAACACATAACGAATTCACCTCTTAACGAGCTGGTTAGCTAACGATGCTTTGAACAACTCGGCCCTGGTTTGCAGTTAAATGTAGAGAAAGCGGTTTCTAATGGTGCGTCATAAGAAAACTTGATGCAGTGTGAGTGGATTTCTAGCCGTTAAGGGTAGGAAGAAGGTGGCAGAAGATAGTCTACCGCTGGAGAAGCGAAAACATGGGTCGGGTAGTTGGATGGTCTCTATCAGAAATTGCATTATTTTGTGAAAATCCTACATACTAAAAGCAAATACGGTGTTCAATTAAATTTAGGACAGATGTTAAATGATTCTCACCTCATTTCTCAATCTCACAATAAACACGTTTGAGACATTCAAGATTAATTCATTTACCCCTCCTGACAAGATCACCATATAAACCTCTTTTGCAATGCACCTTACATCTTACATCTAAAAAACACATAATTTGCTTCCAATTTTTTGGCTTTTAGATTTGTTCATATTTTACATAGACAGATTCTGTTTCTTCAAAATATAATTGCATATGTACTGTAAAGTTCCATATACAAAAACAGATTATTTTGACTATAAAAATATAAATCAAAAGTTTCATTTCAGTTGATAACAATTAATAATAATAATGATAATAATAATAATAATAATAATAATCCCATGTAAAAAAGTGGTCAGATGGTTGTTTATGTCGATATTGTCAGATTTCCTTTCTGATGCACTAAATAATTTCTAGGTTATGAATGGCGTCTAGTTTTATAAAATGGTAGAGTTTAGCAGACACACTATTTCAAATCAGTGCCGTATCAACTTCATTATAAAACCATGACGTTGCATCGACGTTTATATGACGTTAAGTAAATGTGAGGGTACCCTTTTATGCTTTTTCCGCCATTTTATCAAAACGACAACTATTGTGACTTTTCATTCACTTCCTTTTGTGACGAAACTCCCAAAAACAAAACTGGTGTTGTACCGTGTGGCAGCCGTAAAACGTCTCCCCGTACATCATCCATAGTGCAGACTATATGTTATTTTTGTCCTTTGAGATCAGAGGATATTTCTGAGAAATCGGAAATTTTTGATTGGTTTAGAATCTTATTCTAGATCACCGCTGTTTAAAGATTTACACCCACAATATTTCTATTAAATTTTAAATTTCTCACAAAACATTATATTCTGGGCATGATAATGATTGCTATTAAAAGTACATTTATCTGCCAAATTTATGATTTGTGATGGTCACTGAAAATAGGAGAATTTAAGGAAATACACAAAAAGAGCGGCAATAGCGGGTCACCATTCCCGCCAAAACTGAAGACTTGATACGCCCAGCAATCATAGTTAATCAGGTTAAAGTTATATCATGAATAATTTTAAACCCTTTCTTTACTCAACTTTAGACAGTTATTGGCTGAAAACAACTCACGTGCACAAATTAGAGGTTAATGCTATTGTTAAGTTATTTACTCCACCAATCATAAAATTCAAAACATGCTTGCAGAAACGCCTGTGGGAGTCAATCAATTTATGACGACAAAATATTCGTGAATATTCAAGAACGGTACGCATTGATATATCGTCTCTGCCTCCGTAACAAAGGTGTTTTAGCTGAAGATTTTTTAACACATCTTAATTATGTTGCATACAACTAACCAGCTTCATAATTTTGTGATTATTTCGTAATGAAATACGAGGGAGTATACCTTTAATCATAGGACCCTTCTTGATACTTATCAGTCTAAGAAATCGACTGCCTTATAAAATTTAGAAACTACAGTACGCTTTTCTCTGGCCTTCGTAACCATATGTTGTCAGTGTCATTGATGAGGCTTGAGTAGCCAAACCTTTGAAGTATGGCACATGTTTCTTTTCTCGAATGTGTTCTCTGCTCTTGTAGGAACTCTTTATGATTTTAATTTTACTCTATGAAGGCAAGAATTTTCTTTTCCTTTAAGCGTTGGTCCTATTGATTGAGAAGGGAGGCAAAGATGGACATAGCAAGGTTTCGTCTCCAGAAAGTACAGCTATTGACCTTAACACGTGTGTCTACTTGGTTTCCATCTCAATTGTTCCTTTTGTAAAAATGGCTACTTTACATATGATGGTCCATCAGCGGTTCCCCAAAGCAGCATATAAAAGAATGCTAAAGAATATGTTTGGCTCTTGTTTTTCTTATTTATCCTTATAAAATGGAGTCTTATTTGAACTCTATGGTAATACTGTTTTAATCACTGCGGAATACTAATCATCGTGGACTAAATAAAAGTGGGAAAGAGGTTTAGAATTATCATCATAACCCCCCGCCCCCGCCTCCGCTGCTCCCCAACTTCCATTTATCTCGAGCTCTGGGTGGTTCCATGTAAATGTTTACAGACGTTGAATCAACCCTCATTTCGAAATATTCAGTTACCATTTTACCTGTCTCTCCAGACCCTAAAATGCAAAATGTATGCATTAAAGATGACTACAACATAAAATAATTCGCAATCAGAATGTTGTTTGAAAAAGCTTCAGAACTATCCTGACTGTCCTGACGAGTCGATAAGTTGATTGTCTACAAGGAAAGAATATCTACGTTGCCCCCCAAGAAGTGGTCACACGAAATCATGAGAAATTATGATCACGGTCTCCAATGTGGTCCAGTTATATTAATTTTTTCATAAAAATTTGTCCATAAAAGAAAATTGTCAAATTTATTATTTCTGTTGCCACTCAATAACAGACTGATTCAGTACTGCCTTGTGAAGCTAGCACAGTAATTCCTGAAAAGAGATTGTGAAGTCAAGTCACTGGCGAGCAGGAGCTGTAAATACTGGTCCACAAAACCTGACTGCTACATGAACTAAATTTTAGAGTATTGGAAAAATGTTTCAAAGAGTTTCCAAGTTATTGAACCAACATGAAACTCCAACGTGCAGACATGGAAGTGTATAGAACCCCACCGAGGGGAAATAACTAAGAAGACATAAAAAATCTGGGACCGTATTCATAAAGCCACTTAAGTGGTTGCTATGCGGTTGCTAAGGCTAAATATCTATAAAGGAGATTCCCTACAACTGTGAAATTGATCTGGAGGAACAGTCTTAAAAAGACTGTTCCTCCAGAGCAAATTTCATAGTTGTAGGGAATCTCCTTTATAGATATTTAGCCTTAGCAACCGCATAGCAACCACTTAAGTCGTTTTATGAATACGGCCCCAGAACTGTCATTCTTAAACGTGATACATCATCAAGACCAATCTTCTACATAAATAAGTAATATCGCGGATCTATTCAAATTAAAGTTATATAGAGAGGACGTGGAATTGTTATTTAAGCCATCAAGGGGAAATAACTCGTAAAGTATGAATGCAAAACCTGCCATAACTAAAGCATAGTATCATGAAACTATTCCAAACCGTACAAAAAGAAAAAGGAAATACAAAATAGTATCTCTGTCCAGCACGAGAAAACAACTCACTAAATATGAAAGGAGAATTACAACACAGCGTCGAGATCTAGTCTACATAACTATAGACTATCACCAAATATTCATAAGGCCATTTTTTTAAAAGATAAGTACAGGACACCAAATCGCAGCTAAAATAACATAAGGGAAATAAAACGTATGAGGGCAAGAGTTGTCATCCTTGTACGCATGAAATAAACATGACCTGTTGTACATAACTGTAAAGTACAGTCCAACCTGTCTTAAGCAAACATCCAACGTGCCAAAACTGCCTGCATAAGACATGTGCTTGCTTGTATTAAGCTTGTATTAAGAAGAGCTTACACTGAAAATGCTACTTTGAGATCTTGGCCTTTTAATACCGGTTGTTGCTTAATAGATGTGGCCTTTAATACCGGTTGTTGCTTAATAGATGTGGCCTTTTAATACCGGTTGTTGCTTAATAGATGTGGCCTTTAATACCGGTTGTTGCTTAATAGATGTGGCCTTTAATACCGGTTGTTGCTTAATAGATGTGGCCTTTAAGACCGGTTGTTGGTTGGTTGGTTGATTTGATGCTTAACGTCCACGGTAAACAACTAAGGTCATGTCGGGACGGTCAGTTAACCTAACCACACTATTCCTGGGCAGGCTTAGACCTCCTAAGCGGTTAACCAGTACTAAGTGCACATACTTTCGCCAGTAACTGACAACTGCCCTTCTTGAATCAGCGGAAGGAGAAACGAAAGTATGTGGCCAGACCGGGATTCGAACCCAGGACCTCTGACTTACGAGTCAGGTGCCCTACCGATTGCGCTACCCGGCTCGGCTAAGACCGGTTGTTGCTTAATAGATGTGGCCTTTAAGACCGGTTGTTGCTTAATAGATGTGGCCTTTAAGACCGGTTTGACTGTGTCATGAAATTTTCCAAGGGGTTTCAAGTCACGAAGCTGACGCGAACTACCCCACGCCCACCCCCCCCCCCCCCGCAAAAAAAGTGAAATAACTCAAAAGAATGAAAAAAAAGAGTTATATTTCATGTAGGTGACACAATGTCATGACCTGTTCTACATAATTGTGAAGTATCATGAAAATATTCCAAAGAATTCAAGGGTAATGGTCCGAAATTTACAAAACGACTGCAAATAAAACAGCAAAGAGAAGATTATTTTGAATGTACGAACAAAAGAGTTGTCATTTTTGTACTTGACAAACACTGACATGACGTATTACATATATTCAAATACTCTTCTGGGTGCCTGGGTTCTGGCTCTACACTCTGCCTTCTGTTTTGTTTTGTTTTGTAACTAAAATAAAAAATAAGTAAACATAGATGTTGATGCTGATATTGGGGTAGCTGAAAGACCATCTGTTTGTGAAAGAGCTGCTCATTCGGTTTACTGTGCGTGTCTTTCGTAAACTTGTGTTACTTTCTGTGTGTATGTGCTTCTTTCCCTATTGGTTTTGAGAGCGGAATGTGGGTTTTGATTGTATTAGTTCCTGATCATTGCCTATCTTTTTACTTCGTATACTGTCCACTGTAGGCCGGAAGAATCGATTGTTTATAATGCAATAAACTATACATCGAATGACCGTCAAATCACTTTATAGTTCTAATGAAGAATAGCAGAATTTATCAACCCAATGACTTACTCTCTTTACCCATTTTTCTAACAAACATTTTTATGATGACATATTTTCTTAACGCAGGCTTCTTTTTTTTTCTTCTTCTGGTATTATATTATGAATAAAATGGTGTAAACGAGGAGTACTGTTGAGCTTAAGGGCTCAAAAGTTCGTTTATTCCAGCACAATGAGCAATTGAAATTGGCAAGTTACAGGCACTGTACTAAAGTGGGCTGCCTTCAAATGAGCCGTGACACGAGAAAACCAACGAAGTGGTTGTGCGCGCAGCGCAGACTCGGATCAGCCTGGGCATCCGCCAGTCTGATCAGACTCTTCGCTAACGGAGCTTCAAGAGTAGCTAAGGGTCTAAGCTACCTCGATGCGGACAGCGAAGATTTGATCAGACTGGGTGGATGCCCAGGCTGATCTGCGCTGGGCGCACAACTACTTTGTTGGTTTTCTCGTATCGCGGCTCAAATATATCTGTATTCGAAGAAAGCATACCATCAGAGCTACTTCGTAGCTGTCTTCGACTGCAACGGTTTATATCTTGCGTGACGAAAAGTAGTTGTATTTTGAGCATGACATGTTTGCCTCCAAATGTAGCAACCCGGGGTCGTGGGAATACTAGATTACAGAAAACAAGAAATATCTTTAAAAAAGATAATCGGCTTAGATTAAATAGAAGTGTGCACTGTAATACGTTTGAGTCAGGTACATGTAAGATGTCGAATGTTCTGATCGGATTTTACGGATGCGCATGTTTATATGAATATTTGTTGTTGGTGTAGGCGTTTCGATTTCGGAAATGCTGTTGAATTTTGATTGGGGTCTGTCTGTGTTGCACATAACAATGGGAATTGGTTGGCTGACCGCCCCACATATAACCTTAAAAATGTTGCAGTTCCAACACAACACCAACAACTAAGCCATCAGCAATTACTTAATTTCGTCATCGATTTCTGCGTCAAGTTAATTTGTTGGTTTTATATTTTACATGAGCGACATAATAGGCGAAATGTTCTTTGGGAAAAAAGCGAAATATCTAGATTCATTACGACACGGTTTATAGGCCAACAGTCAAATGAAAGTGAAAGTAGAAAGAGAAAGCGAAAGTAAACTACTTACACCAAAATCCCGTGTGTATTTATATTGGCCAATGAAATACATAAAAAGTAGATCAATACTAAGGTTATACGGCTAAGCCAAAAAAATCAACAGGTATGCTGAATCTTATGTTTGAGTCGTTCCTCCATCTGTTGGTTTTAGATGTCTGTCTCTGAGACTGGAATCTTAACCAGTACGAGGAGGAGGGCGTGAGGGGGGGGCATTTCTGACTTTCGATGGACAGAAGCATCAATAGTTCGCTTTCAGACGATGAACAATGTCAATACGTGATGCTCTCATTTTTTCAAATTATACTCTGAATCCGATGTCGTTACATTGGTCGTTTCTTAATTTGTAAATGGAATCAAGCGGAAGCCTTTTATGACATATCCAGGACGCTGACACTGAAGTTAGGTTTTGCAAGGAAGAATAATGCAGAAAGAGAGTAAGCTTGATTTGAAACTGTCATTTATTTTAAATGACGGAAAGTGATGCTTGAATATGAAACCAACATATTTACATGTACATGAACAAACATGGTATGATTCAACAGAGTTGGCATATAAATAGACTCTAACTGTGCCCATTTATTTGTCGACTTATTTCTTACAGATATAAGGCGAGGCCGCAGTTAATATAAGGGTTCTTTAAACCAGGTTCAAATGCCATTCACAGACATTCAACTTCATCTGCAGGTACATAGATGATGTTATATCACTAAATAATTCAAAGATTTCGGAATGTATTTACTTGGTCTATCCATGTGAACTTGAGTCAAGAACTAACAGAGTCCAGTTCATTTGCCTTATACTTAGATACCTATCTTTATATTGACAATTTAATGCTTGTGCTAGGCTTAAGAGGGACGATTTCAATTTCAAATATGGTTTTATATATATTTAGAGATAATTTTGTGCGCTAGATGTATATTTAAAAAAAATATGAACCGAAATAACATTTACAAATACATGTATAAGTGGGCTAGACTCTATCTCATGTAATCAGTTGATAATGATTTGTTACTTCTTCTAATTGACACCTCTTTCTCTTATAAGCCCCTTCACCTTTTACTATGAAAGAAGAAAAAAAGTACCTTTAAAATTGACTTTAAACCACAAAAACTCGGCATGGAATGTCCAATTTTGTTTTCAAAATACCCCTTTAAGGGTATTTATTTTCAGAAATATGGTTTATTCATGCGTTTTGTTTATTTGTGATGAAAATTCTACATGCTGTCACACTTTTCGTCAATGCAAATCAGCCTGTGCGAACAGAGCCGTCGCTGCTCGCGTGTTGATGCACCAGACTCCATCGAGCGCCGCGACACGACAAACCAACAAAGTTGTTGTGCGCCCAGCGTAGACTCGGCTTAGCCTGTGGATCCGCCCAGTCTGATCAGAGTCTTCGCTGCTCGCATAGAGGTAGCTATGACCCTTAGCTACCTCCATGCGGGTGGCAAAGACTCTGATCCTCCCAGTCTGATCTGAGTCTTAGCTACCTCCATGCGGCCAGTGAAGACTGGTCAGACTGGGCGGATGCACAGGCTGATCTGAGTCTGCGCTGGGCGCACAACCACTTTGTTGGTTTTTTTTCGTGTCGCGGCTAAATTTTATTGTTGATGGTGCACTACCCTATGCTATCAGAATCACTGTTTGAGTGCCTTTTTTTTAGTAATGCTTTTGAGGATTTAACCAAATAGATAGTACATAAATGCTATATGCCTTGCCCATTAACTGATTGATTCCTCTACCTTACAGTGGTCCATTTTCAATATGAGGGTATATTTTTTCTGTTTTTAATGCAACGGTATAGGAACAGATCAGACGTAGTGTGTGGTCTGCTTGTCAAGACCCCTTTTATTCGACGCCAAGTATTCATACCACATACATTTGTAACTAAAAGCAAGTTTGATATAATTCTAACATCCAAAACATGATACTGTAATGAAAGTATTTATATAAATAAGATTATATAGGTGCCTGCAAAAACATGTATCGATGGGTAGGAAACGTTAAATGTCACTACGAGCCCGCTGAACGGATGTCTTTTCATTGGCAATGATGAGCTAGCTTGCTTCAATGTTGAAGTATCGTTCACATCGGCAAAATGCACAAAACAACAGAGAATTCCAATTTAGGCGTCTATACTTTAACATATACGGTTACACGAACAGGATTTTCTGCATTTTTAGCAGAGAAAAACTCCTTTAGTGACCTCTTGTTTATTTCCATGCCCTTTTATAGTCAACCCTTAGTGGATAAATGTGCTCTGGCTGAGTAATTTCTTTCGTTTACCAGTTAAAGGAAATGGAGAAGGAAGGCAAAAATGAGCCGCGACAGGACAAGACCAACAAAGAAGCATATGCGCCCAACAGAGCCTCAGATCAGCCGGGGCATCCGCCCAGTCTGATCAGTCTTCGCTGTCCGCATGGAATTAACTTAGACCCTTATCTACCTTTTAAGCGCACAGCAGTCTTATCAGATTGCGCGGATGCCCAGGCTGGTCTGAGACTTCGCTGGGTGCACATGCCACTTTGTTGGTTTTGTCATGTCGCAGCTCATTAATGACAATGGCAGAGTTTCTTCCTATGAACGTGTACCAATTCACCTTTAAACTTTCAGCTATGTTAACTCTTTAAGCCCCAGTGACGTATTTAACAAAATTTGCCAACAGCGTAGATCCTGATGAGGCGGCTCATTATGAGCCGCCTCTTCAAGATCTACACTGTTTGCGGTCTAGTCTTTAAATTCTCAATATAAAATGTCTTGGACTAGGCATTTTTTTTTAATTTTTGCAGACGTAAATTTTGTCGTCTGTTTTTTGTGCTGAAAGGGTTAAGACCTGAGAATCCAGAAAATAAACAAGTAGTTCCAAGTTGTTCCAAGTTTCCAGGCAATGGATTTATTGATGTACAAATTCGCCTTGACTACTAAATTTGCATCAGAATGTGTTGAGTCAGAATTATTGTAAAATGTAAAACAAAAATCACCGAAGCATGCACAAAATATACCAGGTCACAGAAATTTTCAGAGACAAAAAAATACAGCCATTATAAAAATGTTAACTCTATGGCATGTATAAACAGCGAAGACTCAGATAAGCTACAACATCATTTTCACCAGAACATTTTCTTTAATTATCATTTTGTTATTATAACACGCGCAAACACTCGTATACGGATGTGCAACCACACAGTCAGACCAGTTTTCGTTTTTGACTTTGTCAATTATTTTGACTGTACATGTATAATGAGACTGCGGGGATGCACATGAAGGCCTGAATCTTCGCTTGTTGTGTCTGAAAGTACTTTTTCTCGAACACTCATAAACGATAAAATGAGCAAAATCTTGGTATACCATAATATTCTAAAACATAACTGAGCCGCGACACGACAAAACCAACAAAGTGACATATGCACCATGCAAAGACTCAGACATCCTGGCCAGCCACCCAGTCTGATCAGAGTCTTCGCTGTGCGCTTAAACGGTAGCTTAGTCTGAGCTAGTTCCATGCGGACAGAGGAAACTCTGATCAGACTGGGCGGGTGCCCAGGCTGATCTGAGTTTTCGCTGCGCGCACACGCAACTGTGTTGGTTTTGTCGTAGCGCTGCTCGATCTTAACTGTAGCTATGCTAAAATTTTTTCATGCAGTAATGCCTCTAAAAGATGAGGCTTTAATTCGAAACAGTGTAGACCCTGATCAGACTACAGTCTGATCTTGATCTCCACTCGGTTCAGACCTTTTTGTCCCGATATTTAGATTTTGGTAAGAGCAGAGAATGGTATACACAAAAAAGCGGGTGGATATGCGTAACACACAAGGAACTGATCACACTGTCAAATTTGAAAGTTATTATCCTTTTTGTATTCCTAATACCGGACCTGGTTGCCGTACTGGTTGCCGAACTGGTTCCCATAAGGTGGTGGCTGTGCAGCAAACGTGTTGGTGGAAGACACCGTGGCGACATCTGGAAACCAAGAACGAAACATGAGTTTATGTGTATATGTGTATTTTTGGTTGGATGCAGGTTGGGAGGTGGTGGAGAGTTATAATCTATGGACCTTACAAACTATTTGACTGATAACATGACATTAAAAGACTTGAAAATAATATTTTGTTTGGAAAATCTGAAGTGTTCTGGTAAGAATTCCAGTTTGTAATTTCATTGAAAAATTGACTGAGCAAGGCAAACGCCGCACACCCTTGCAGACATGGATGATGTTAAGGCTCTCTACCAAGGCAACTATGAGTTCATATTGATGTCAAAATTAAGACACTGAGACGCTATTCTGCAAAAGCTCTAAAACCAGTTAGTAATTCCACAGTTGGTGTGCTACAGAGCTATAATGTCATTGGTATCTTTTAGGGCCAACAGCGTTTGCCATGCTCCGCTCGAATTATGTGAGATGCTTCCTGATACAGTGGAAAAATGTGAGTCTCTCAAACCTATAATTTTGATTCTCTGTTGGATACCAAGTTAACCAATCATGGTCAAGGGAATCAGAGGTGCCGTTGAAACCATCATTCTGCCATAAGTCTTTCGTACTTTTTTAAGCTTAACTTAGCACATGAGAAAGCATCCACCCAATGCAAATACCATTATCTTCTGTGCAACGGCATAGACTAATCTGTTCCTATGTTTGACATAATGTGTTTTCTAGATTTATCAACACTCAAAGACCCGGTCAGCTTATATTAATTGATGATTTCTGAAAGATTCTGCCATGGGTATATTATTCAGATAGACACAAAAATCTTCACACGAGATAGCTGTACTGATGTTCGATTTGCATGTCTACGTGCTTTCGAACGTTGTAAAATACCACGCGAAAG
This sequence comes from Ctena decussata, assembly GCA_963989385.1. Lineage (NCBI taxonomy): Eukaryota > Metazoa > Mollusca > Bivalvia > Lucinida > Lucinidae > Ctena > Ctena decussata. Next base: position 123,916,639 of record OZ022498.1, read on the forward strand.
AATACTTTATGAAAAAGGTATCGTAAAAACTAATTTGACTTTTGTTTTTTCTATTTTTCAAAAATAAATTAGCCCGCCTTAGCAAAGCTTCACATGCTTACAGGCTCGTTTAGCTATGCGTACTTCATTTTTTTAAATTTATTTTTATTATCAAATAGACCTAATTTGAATACGCATGACTAATGTGCGCCATGCTTTGTCATGTTGCAGTAAACTTACGGTTTTGATTCACGACTGTCATAGTCCCTGCCGGCCGACCCCAGTAGCTCCCATATATACGACGACGACGACAAAGCAGAATAACCACAAGCCAAAATACCGTGAAGACTATACAGCCAATGGTTATCCCTGCTATTCCTCCTGTTGACCTGTAAAAAGTGGCACGTTTTCTTTTTCATTAACGGTGGCAGAAGATTCGAATCTTTCACGTACAGAATTACATTTACAACTGGGTCATAATTAAAGCCTCTACAGACGACTTTTCACCCGATAGAATTCATCTCACGAAAAAAAAAATAAAAGAAAAAAAACAAAACATAAATAAATCATTGGCTGCATCGGTTTTGCATGCAAGGTCATTCTTCATAATACATGTACACAGGGTATAAATCAGTCCGCCAATTTTCGCTTCCTGCAGAGACTGTCCGTCACATTTGGCTTCCGCCGAGACTGTCCGCTAACTATTGCTTCCTGCTGAGACTTCTGTACATGATAAATGGCTTCCTGCAGAGACTGTCTGTGTGATTCTGCTTCCTGCCGAGGCTCTCGGCAGGAAGCAGAATCACGCGGACAGTCTGTGCAGGAAGCCATTTATCGAGGACGGTAGTCCCTGCAGGAAGCAAGAGAACGCGGACAGTCTCGGTGGAAGCCAAATATGATGGACAGTCTCTGCAAGAAGCGAAAATTGGCGGGCTGGTTTATACCCTGTGATGTGATGAACATCAGAAGAAAGCCCAAAGTTTCAGATAGCTGAACTACAACCTTATACATCGTCTACTTGATTTACCAAGGAAAAGCTCCAACTGACAGATTACAGTTTTTTGTTTCTGCGTCTTTCAACGTAACTACCATAGCCACTGTTTTCTAGGCTTGTTTTCGGGACTTCTCAAACCATTCATGCAAAGGACAAAGACAAACAGTGCAGGCCCAAATCAGACGCCACGACGTCACGTGTGATCAGGGTTATACTGTTTGCACAAAAACAGATGTGAGCCGCGAAACGAGAAAACCAACAATGCTGCTGTGCGCCGAGCGCAGATTCAGATCAGCCTTGGCATCCGCCAAGTCTGATCAGAGTCTTCGCTGTCCGCATGGAGGTAGCTTAGATCCTTAGCTACCTTTTAAGCGCAAGGCAAAGACTCTGATCAGACTGGGTGGATGCCCAGGGTGATCCGAGGCTCCGCTGGGCGCACAACCACTTTGTTGGTTTTGTCGTGTCGCGGCTCAATTATGTCAATCAAAAGATAAAAGCTGAGACCAAAAAGAAAAAAAAAAAAAAAAAAAAAAGAATAAACCAGACATCCCTATAATGATGAATTGATTCATTCCATTTATAATAACAGAATATAAGAATCTATCAGGATAGACAAATCTGTCCCATGGGTCACTGTTTAGCATCTCGAGGCTTGCCGAGTGATGCCAAACAGTGACCAGAGGAACAGATTTTTCTTGCACACCGGATAAGGATGTCCGCGTGCTTCCCCTGTACCTACAAATCTTATCTCACCCATGTTATCTCACCCAGGACCGGATAAAAATCACGACCATTCAATGCATTGGTTGTAATGGAGGTCACGTATCTGCGTCGTCAAGTGACGTTGGCGTTTTAGGTGATTACGTCACGAAAACGGCAAAATGACGTCAGTTTATGCATGCCAGACGTTGACAGAAAGAACAGACTGGCGATCGCTGAAAGCGGTGCCTTCTTTTAAAATCAAATAGAAACCACTTAGGCACTAAAATTACGCATTTTAAGAAGTTTTAAAGATAATACAAAACACATGGTGTGCGAGAAATAGAATCTGTCATTGGTCTCCGATGCGGACAGGGAAATCCCAACCCGAGGGCATACGGGGTGTGTCGGAAACGAGGCTTGCTAGAACAAACTCTGTCTCGTAGGTAAGAAAAAAAGTATCTATCATGGGTGTGAGGTGCGGATAGAAAAATCACAGGGACTCGGGTCATACGGTTTGTCTCTTTGGGTCACTGATATACGTATCAGGATATACCGGGTGGTTATTTAGAGCAAAGGGAGGAAAGTCGCTTCGACACCGGTTGCTACCCCACGCCGGTTTGTCTGCGCATTTCAGATGATTTACAAACACTTCCTACGAAACACATACCTCGATCGATCCGACATACATTTATCTTTTTGCAGCTGTTATTCTCCGATGCAAATATTGCGTCAAATCGTTTATTCTCCGATCCATTTCGTCCACCAAACCATCGAAATCTGCAGTTCCAAAATGCCCGCACTCAAGCTCCGCCTCCAAGCTCATTTACATTCCGGAAGCGATTCCGATTGGATAACGCCGTAATTGTACTTTTGTCCTCTTGTTTCTCTAAGTGTGAAAGGGTGTGGTGCACTAATTATTAGTGTCAATGGCAAGGTGTAACTGCACCGCATCACGACAAAACCAAGTGGCATGTGCGCCCAGCAAAGACTCAGATCAGCTTGGGCATCCGCCCATTCTGATCAGAGTCGTCGCTGTCCGCATGGAACATTCTACTATCTACTCTTTCATTGCTTACACCGTCAGTTTCACTTGTTGAAACATTATTATTATTGTTATTATTATTATTATTTTAAATAGCCCAATCATCTTTTAAAGGGTTTTATTTGATTGTATGTATCCCGAAAGTGTCCTTAATTGGAGAAATAAACATACTATTCTATTCTATTCAGTACCACCATCCCCTCCGCTGTTCTGTTCTGTTCTAGTCTACTCTAGTTTTGCTTACATACTGTGTAATAGAAACGCTATGATACGATTACATATCAATTTATCTGTCAAACTATCTTCTACACACACACTAATTTATATATCGGCACACACGCCCTAATTTCCATGTAATCAAAAGGCATGTAGCAGATTTCAATCAGTTGCTGAAACAAAATTCAAACAGAAAGAACAACGGTGACATCAATATTATCCAATCGGAATCACATCCGGAATGTAAATGAGCTTGGAGGCGGAGCTTGAGTGCGGGCATTTTGGAACTGCAGATTTCGATGGTTTGGTGGACGAAATGGATCGGAAAATAAACGATTTGACGCAATATTTGCATCGGAGAATAACAGCTGCAAAAAGATAAATGTATATCGGATCGATCGAGGTATGTGTTTCATAGGAAGTGTTTGTAAATCATCTGAAATGCGCGGACAAACCGGCGTGGGGTAGCAACCGGTGTCGAAGCGACTTTCCTCCCTTTGCTCTAAATAACCACCCGGTACATCCTGATACGTATTTCAGTGGCTCAAAGAGACAAACCGTATGACCCGAGTCCCTGTGAGAAAAATCCGTCACTCGGGATCACTGTTCGGCATCACTCGGCAAGCCTCGTGATGCCGAACAATGACCCTCGTGACGGATTTTTCTATCCACACCTCATACCCATGAAAGATACTTATATTCTCCCACCTTTGCCTGTATAAGATAGGTTCTCAGCTCATATAAGAAATTTCTTTCTTACCTACGAGACAGAGTTTGTTCTATTTTTAGCGGTGCTGGAAAATTCTGTCTTGCCCATGGGCTGGGACAGCTCACACGAGCTTGAATTCTGCGTACCATTACGCGCTCCTTGACGGTGCACCCGGCTTGGCGATTCCATATTTTATGCATTATTCTTTCATAGGAATGAATTCCCACATCGATAAAATCCAACCCAAGAGAGGTCATTCATTCTGTATAATCCCATTATAGCCTGTTTCAAGGTCTTAAAGTCGGAAAAAGATCCAATATAATCAATGTTTCACCGTGACAAAGACTGTCGAGGAGGCCGCCATTTTGAAGACGTTACCAACTGACGTTTGAAATGACGTTGTCGTTACGTCACAATTAACGTCATACACGCGCTTTCTGTAGTCGTCTCAATACAAATTGTGTTCTTTAATATAAATTTCAATTAGAAAATCTAATAATTTCAATCAGAAAATCTAAAAATGCGGATTTGTCAAGGACCTATTTTCTACTTGTCACTACTTGTTCACTACAGCAGCCATGAGGGTGACACGGTTGTACTACTTACACTTGAACACGTTCGCATGAAATATGCCTATCAGTTCCCCGTTTAAGTAAATATTATCGTAGGTAAGAAAAATAATCAATCATTGGTCTCCGATGGGGACAGGGAAATCCCAACCCTCGGGCACACGGGGTGTGTCGGAAACTCGGCAAGCCTCGTTTCCGACACACCCCGTATGCCCTCGGGTTGGGATTTCCTTGTCCGCATCGGAGACCAATGATAGATTCTATTTATCTTATACCTGGCAACGTCTTTCTTATATTAGCAACCATACTTTTTCATTTTTTGACTAATATTTTAATTTTAAAAGAACAAAATGGACACGCAAGCATGTCGAATGACGTTTGATAGCAGATCATGGTTTTGTGACGTCACTCAATTTTAATGACGTCACTAAAACCGGTTAAAAACGTCGCTAGCAAACTTGACGCGCGTGACGTGAGAGGCTAAGTTGCATTTTGTTTTCGCCCTCTGGAAGATGAAATAGTCCACACATCGTGTTTTCCGTCTAATTTTGACCCCATTTTAGGACCCGATAAACACACTGAGCTGCTCGAAATTTACTTCAGATCATTGGTTAAAAAGTTAGAATTTTCCTGTTCTGAAGCCTAATCCGACTTGAGGTTTAAAATCCGCTAACAATCCATTAAGAGCCAGTCCATGTAGGATAGGTAAATCTCACCCTCGGGGTTGAAATTCCGACCCCTCGGGTGAGATTTCCCTATCCTACATGGACACTCATGATGGATTGTTATAGTCTATCCGTAGAGTAAGGGGACATAGCTTCGCACAGGGCATGGCTTTGCACTCCTCCGAGACTTCTTAGTATGTGTCAGTCATCAGTTGTCTTAACATCATTTTGATTTGTAAATATTACAAGGTTAATGAAGTAAGATTTGTTACATCATTTACGCGTGCAGTGCATCACGTGCATTTTGGCGCCAAAATGTTAAGTGACATTCAGATCAAAGTCGACAAAGTTGAACATTTTTATAACAGAAATTATCATGATAGCGCTTTGTCGAATTTCGGCTCCTGAAATGTTAATGAAATTATGCTTTGCTTGCTTAAGTATACAAAGTGGTTGGTTGGTTGATTTGATGCTTAACGTCCACGGTAAACAACTAAGGTCATGTCGGGACGGTCAGTTAACCTAACCACACTATTCCTGGGCAGGCTTAGACCTACTAAGCGGTTAACCAGTACTAAGTGCACATACTTTCGCCAGTAACTGACAACTGCTCTTCTTACAAAGTGGACAATCATCATAAACTACGCCGGTTATACATGTATGAACATAAAAGATTTTCCATGCCACGGGGTGTGAATTTTGTCCCCCACTTTTATAAGAAAAGTCCGCTTATTATTTTAGCTGTCATCCTATCTAGTCGTTGGTCCACTGTAAGATAACACAGTCGAGATGTGATGAATTCAACAAGAACTTATCAGCTGCTTTTAACTGGTGTTTAAAAATCAAATGAAATGCTAAATATTGCTGATTTTCGTATTTTCATAAATGAAAGAAGCATTGGCATTACACTTTTACCTCGCAAACTATAAACAATAATTGTGTATTGGAAGTTGTTTTATAATTTTCATTTACTGGGCCGAAGATGTATGGCAGAATATTTAAAATCTTCTAGAAAGCTTCTACCCTCTTCCAAAAGGGGTGTGCGAAGCCATGTCCTCATTTACCCAATATATTACATAGAATGGCATTACATATTACTGCACGTGCGACAGATGACGTCAGAGCCTGAGACCAAATATTTTCATGCGTAATGTCCTGAAAGGGTCAAGGTATGTTATAATATGAATGAAGAGGCGTTATGTTAGAAGCTTTGTCAGCGAATGCTGCCGAAGTCATTAAGTGCGAAGCCATGTCCCCTCACTCTACCTCACACTCATGGTAGATTCTTTTTCTTGCATACCTTTAAGTGCTGCGGCTTTAATTACATCAAAGATTCCTCTAGACACTGCGTTGCGACGTCCGCCATTATGACAACTGTTGTGATTTCTGACGTTGTTATGACGTCAGCTAGCTACGAAGATACGTGGCGTCCAATACAGCCAATGCAAACCGAAGTCACGCGAAAACTTTCTTTTTTTATTCAACCCACGGGTCAGATAACCAGGATAAGATAAAAATTTCTATCCCTAGCAAAAGACCCGATATCCTTATCTGGGGTGCAAGCTGAGTTCATACGGCATAAATTTGTGGTTTAAAGGCAGTCTTACCAATAGTAGCTACAGCAGTACTGGTAACCATAGTCGCCACAACAGTCGTACGAACAGTATAGGGTGAGAGTATCATCATAACATACGTCTCCGAGTACAACCCCTGTTCAAAATAAGATATTTTCTGAGACAGAATAGATAAATACACATTCATTGATAGATACAGTCAACTCACGATATCTCGAAATCGACTTCAGTCCAAACTAGGCTACCGGTTATCTCAAAGTAAATTTTCTGGTATCAGAAAATTTACTTTGAGATATCAGTAGTTTGAGATAACAGTAGTTGAAATGTAAACTAAAATAGGAAATACATTCTTTGATATAAGAAGATATTTTGAGATATCAGTGTTCAAGATATTTTGAATAATGAAAGAAACAAACAATGAGACACCTACAGTACTGACACAGATATAAATTATAGTTTCGAGGCAGCAGAGATATGGACAGTAGTTTTATTCATTTTTATGCATACTTGAAATCTATCAAAACTTTGATCAGTTTGCAACAGATTCAGAGTACAATAATTTTGTTTGAAGAAAACTTTTTAAGAAATGCAACATTAATATATTTTAGTCTCAAACATAAAACCAAAACTGTAAGAATTTGCTCCTCTAGAAAAAAATGTTTTCCTTCAAGAATAGACAAAACTGTTTTGCCTCCAGGACGCAAACAGGATGTCACACAAGTTTTTCCCCTGAAAAATGGCGAAAAGCACTTAGATGTACCCATAAACCTTAAGACCAGGAAGTTGTCTGATGAGGGTTTGCTCTAGTTGCAAAAGTAATAATGGCTGTTGGTACGGTTATATATAAGTCGCTGCCCTTACGTATAGTATGGCCGGCAATTATTATTGAGAAATATACCAGATTTCAGCCAGTTTTTACTATATTCACATCAAATAAATGTGTTCTGTAGGTATGGTCGCCACTGATCCACAGTAAGACGGCTTTGATATCTGTCAGTCATCTTAATGACGTGGATTATCTCCTTTTAAATTAATCAAATGTAAATTTCGAGAAAAGTCGCAAAATAAGATGAAATTTAAAATGTTTACTAGACAATGCTAAAGAAGGAACATATTTAAAATTAATTTTTCAGATACGAAAACAATATTGCTTTACATTCAGAAATGCTGTGTGATTTCGCCTTTATTATATAAGAAAATATATTTAGATCTGAACAACAGCTAGTTTTTTTCGGTGTTCGCCGAGTTCTCGAAGAAAAATAGTATATTTCCGGCAGAGTCGGCTACTAGATGTAGTCGCTGAATCGAAAGTAATATTGAAATTAAGCATAAATATACAAATGCAAGCACTAATGATTTATATGTAGAATGATACCAGAAAATAACACCACCCTTGTTGAATATTCATTTCACAACGCCCCGAATATCAAAGAGCCCCAAACTTAACGAGATTTTACAGTTAATCCGCCAAATGCAAATTTTAACTGCATAAAAGTTTGGTTACCAACAACAAGACGCAAATATTTTATAATACCAAACTACAGCGATCAACATGTATTGTTTTAGCATTATTAATCTAAACCATAATGTGTCAGTATGAAGCAGTGTTGTCTGGTTTAAAACTTATCCTTCTGAAAAACTCTTGAAAATTTGTCTTTTTTTGCAATTTTATACCCATTTATCCAACAAATGGACATAAATTACTTCAAATACGTACTATCAAAACGACATATTATAGTCAGAATAACATCCCACCAGGCAAATGATTTACCGAAATATATATAAATCTTATTAAAAATGCAATTCTCAGAATTTTCCGGGTAATACTTTACTACTTTATATTGTTATGCCATGAAATGATTATGATAATATGTATTTATATGTACAGTATACTTAAAAAACATCATTGTTTCAACTAATTTGAAACAAGCAGAAAAAGAAGTAGAAGAAAGAAGAAAAAAAAAAGGAAAGAAAGTAAGACAAGAAACTCAGGAGTGAAGAAAAAGATAAAAATTAGCAGAAGAAGAATTGAAAGGAAACCACAGCAGCGCATTTATTTCATTCAAACAACTTATTACGTCGTTTTGTTCATCTAAATTTTGGGTTCACATTGGTTCAGTAATATCTCATTAGATGTGTGAAAAGAAATAGAAAAATTAATCCCTTCCGGCGTTCTGTTTACATATGACAAATTTACTGCGATGGAAAAACTCAGGTGTTTACACCGGAAGTTAAGGCCAAGAGTATCTTAGTTAAAATACATAGAAATACACTAGAAGGTTAGACGAGGACCAAGAAAACAAGGCATTCCCAGGATATACAATCCCCTTGCACTGGACATGGTCCATGAACGGGAGCGCTAGACTTATGACAAATTTTTCCCACAAAATTTAACAATGTCCTTAACCTTGATCCTAGCATCCTGAAACACAAAATTATCCAAAGGATATCGATCTATAAATAATTCTGATAGAGCGATGACGATTTTTTTTTATGAAAAACAGCAACTGTGTCCTTGACCTTGGACCTACTATGCTGAAACATAAACTTAGTCAAGATATTATAACTTAATATTTGTGTGGCGTTATGTCAAAATTGGTAATAGGGCGATAATAAAGGTTTTTTTCTTAAAAAAAATAGCATCTGTGACATTGACCTTTGAGGTACAACGCTAAAACGCAAAATCATCCAAGATATTGTCACACTTAACAGTTGTGTGAAGTAATATCAAAATCGGCCCATACACGAAGGCGTTAGAGCGCTGACAAAGCGTTTTCTTAAAATAGTACTTGTGATCTTGACCTTAGACCTACAAAACTCGTCTAAGATATTGTCCTATTCAACATTAAATTGAAGTTATATTAAAATCGGGCAATGAAAAAGGCGCTAGAGCGATGACAAAGATTTTCCAAAAAAGTAGCAACGGTGACCTTGACCCAACGATCCCGAAATGGGAACTTGTTCGAAGCTTTGTTGTACCCAATATTTGTGTGAAGTTATATCAAAATCCGTTAATAAATGCAGACTCTAGAACGATGACAAGAGGTAAATATACATACATAGTATGTACGTATATGCGTACAGGACAAACCCTACATCCCCACCACAGCTTCGTTGTGCAAGGGGATAATAGTAAGCAACACGTCTGTAAACTGTCCTGCTATGTATCATAATCTGATATGTGATATACCACAGGGCTTAATAGTTCTCATATCATTCCAATTTTATTATTGTCATTACTACTTTTCAAATGAGCTATTTATAAAGAGAGAGAGAGAGAGAGAGAGGGTGCACACTTTTGATCGACAATTCTATTAAAATAATAATGATCGTCAGTCCTATTTAAAATAGGTCATAGTGATTCTCCGCCAAGACACACGTATGCTGAAATCATGCAAGCATTTCCTCAAGAAACATAGTTTTGACTTACCAAAGACAGAAAGCAACACAACGGCCGTTACAAGGACTTTATTTTCCATTGCCGAGCTTTTGAGTAATTATCAAATTTAGAAAAAAACTTCAGTTTATATTGCAAATAATTTGCTCCGTAATATTGATACACTGATATGCTAAAGTTACGTTGTAGTTTTTGATAACTTATCAAAGGGGATGAGGACCAATATAATCTCATCCAGGATAAAGATGATTTTTATCATGTGCGATCATTGAACACGCAGGTCAACCTGCGAATCAGCACAGGCTGATCAGAATTTACCTGGCACAATATTACCTAGGACTCCAAATTGTGGCGGGAAAGAAGGAAAACTATGATAAGACGGCAAGAATGCTAGTCCTCACTTGTTGTTAGTCCCGTTTTCTCCTGACATGTCTATATTGAATACAGATGTACATGTACTATCGGATAGATAATACGCACCTAAAATATTATTAATGATAATTATTTGATTGCAAAACACAATATGTATCCCCACTTGTAACGCATGTGCGAACAGTCATATGTTACAAAGGGAGCAATTTTCGTGACTTCCTCTGTGCAACAAAGCCTTTCCGAATAGGGTCTACTTTTGCTAAATTCCTTCCTTTTATAGGAAATAATTCGCTCGTAGGGTAGAAAATTCTTTCCTTCAAGAGTTGACCGACATTTGAAAGGAAGGCAAAAATAAAATGGCGGAGTTGCTTCCCATGAAAGTATAACCTTTCAAAGGGACACTGCCACATACGTGAACGGTAATAGCACATACTTGCGGATCATGTGATTGATGCGAGTCTCTCTTGTCCACATATGCGCTCAAGATTTCTTATGCGTGTTGCGACTCAATATCGTATAGCCCAAACCCTATGAGGTAACATCAGCAATTTACACTTCCTCATCATGGTTGGTTATTCCAGCGATATGTTAAAAACAAGAAAAGATAATCGGCGCAGATTCAATGGAAGTGTGTTTTGTTATATGTCTCTGGTTCAAGATTTGACGATAACTTTCATGAATAAGTATGCTGTGTCGGTAGGCACCCACAACCGTAATTTTGACACTGGGTAGCGACAATGGCCTATCTCAAAATTGACCTGACCAATTTGCAATTCCAAAATGGACCGCGGTCAATCTTGAAATGGACCTGATTTCAAAATAGTTATCAACTGTTGTTTGTTTGTTTGTGTGCATTAAACCGAAAGTAGAGACCGAAAGTGAAAGTAGATCTAGGACGAAAACAAGAAAGTTTTGAATATCTGCGTCTTTTTTCGAAATCATTTCTATTGTAAAATTACAAACAAGAGAAACATTTTGAATTAATATAAGAGAGAGTACTAGTATTCACGCAGTGGAGTACGATGGGAAAAGCGAAGATTAAATATGCATTGACCTTTGATATTATTGGCTAAATTTTGACATACGCGTCATTTGACCAATGGAATCTTGTGAAATGTGGAACAATATCGAAATTATACGAGGCTTCGCCTCGAAAGACTCTAAACAGTGTTTAGGGTAGTTATTTTCTACATATCGCTGGATACAAATAACCAACCATGCACCGTTGCTCAGGCATTTCTGTCACCTTTTTCTTTTATCTAGCAAAATTTTAAAATAATTGATAACAAACTGTGTTGATTCAGTTTCGTTTCCTTAACAAAAATAGCAAAGGTTGTGACGCTGGCATGCTGACAATGCTGTTTTAGGACCAAGAAGAGTAGCCATAAACTAATGTACTTAACGACTTAAGTGCTAAACAAATTCCAAATTTATTCTAAATTCCAAATTTATTCACAAATCTCAGGTTTACAACATGTAAACAACAAGAGAAGCTTTTTTAACAATTTACACAAATGCAGATGGTGGTAAACCAATAATAGAAATACATATGTATTGAAACATCATAGACGTTAGTATGTAGTTGGGAGATCGACCCAGAGATATTTATAATGCACATATAGACACATGCGTACACACATGCGCTCATGCGCATGCGTGTAAACATACATAAAATGCACAAATGCTTGCACACACATGTGTATGGGCAATCGGGTGTACGTATGCACACTGCTTAAATGCACACACACACACACACAAGCTCGCCCGTACGCAAATACAGCTAAACAGCAACACGCTTACAAAGGCAAGCAGTGACCCAAAATGGGAAAAGATGTTCAAACAACTAGGTGTGTATACTCGTATTTAGCCTATAAATTTCCGAATTGGTCACAACATTTGAATTTGCACATCTAGACAGACATTAAGATGACCATCAAATTTCTAGAAAGAAAAGGAAACCTGCATCGTGAAGTGTTGGGTGTAGTCCCACAAGAGCACGTGAAGCCAATTGAGATAATCGGCTCTGATAGTATTGTCGGCACTCAGTATATTAGGGCAGACAGGAAAGATTAAAAGTATTGTTGTTATCTTTTCTCCAAAACTGGCATATGCTGCACCAGTATGGCAGTCAAGGCAGACATAATGCAACGGAGGGGCATTGCGATGTATCCAGGAGTACCAATTACAACCAGATTAAAAGCCTTAAAGGTAGAAGACGGAGTGTTGCCATTGGAGATCAGGAGAGAAGAGTTGGCAGTTAAGGTGTTAGGGAACATCTGCATAAAACAAGCCACACAGCCAGTAAAACAGACACAAAAACATTCGGACGTAGCACAGAAAAACCGTTTGAGCGATACACCTCACCGTTTGGCAAAATGGAAGATATGTGTGCGTACTCGAATATTACTAGCAGCAGCATTGAATCAAGCCGCACCTTGAAAACGCTTTGCAACATCATAAAAACGTCCATAATACTGGTATCATCTTTGTTATTTCAAGAATATAACAAGCTAAAGAAGAAGACGGCATAATCTGATACAGAAGGAGCTCGACAAAAGTGAGGTTGACCCCCAAACGCCATCACAATGCCCAGAATGCCAGTACAGGAATGCAAACTGTTTATGTCTAAGAGACAGTGCTCTTTTGGACCATCATGTTAATACGAAAGAGCGCTCGACAAAAGTTAAAGAGGTATGTAAAGTAAGCCAAAAAAGGTACTAATTCATACTGATTCCTTGACACTGTCTAATTGATATGCCAGAGTGACCAGAGACATATCGTGAGGTGATTATGACAGCTCAGTAGATAGTTATTTAGAGGTCCCCAAGAGATATTTTGCTCATGAGGGAATAACCAACAGATATTGATTTTTTTAATTTTGGTTTATATATCTTTATATCTTGTTTTTTTCTTCCCCTTTTTTATGGTAAAAATACAGCTAGACAGAAAAACTTTTTCATCACGGTCTACAAACTTTTTCTTTTTAATATCAGTCTATTTAGATAGATAGATAGATAGATAGATAGATAGATAGATACAATGTAGATAGATATTTTCGTAATTACATTATTATTCAACGGATAAATCAAGTGTACTTGATCAGAGTATTTGACCTGTTCAATTTAAAATGGTAATTGTTCATAATAGCTATGAGTGTTGTATTTTCTTGGCACCTTTATTAAGAACATTGCCAAAATTCAAATTTACGAAAGAAAGGAAGGAAAAAAGACGGTTGAATAAATGAAGAAGAAATGATACAGAAAAACTGAAAAAAGAAATGCAAACATGTACTTTTTAATTACCCCAAAAAGCAAATGTGTTTTCGTTTCTTCTCAATGATAATAGTGTAAGAGATCCTTGGGATAAAGGAAATAGATATAATTCATAATTTACTCTATAACTATTTGTTTTTATTTCAGTGCTGCAATGAAAAATATTTAAAAATTATTTTTTTTACTTATTTATAATGAGCTGCTCTAAGGATTCGCATATCTTTCTTCAACTGACAGTATAATATGATCATGTACAGAACAATAAATCGAAAAGGTACATGTACTTTTATTTTAAAACTGTGTATATATTGAAGGCAGAAGTATATTACTATTTGATTAGACATCATATTACAAAATATTTTACAACCAAATTGTTTTACAAGCACTCACATATCTAAAGGATTATGCCCATCTTATCAAAGACAACTTTATTCTGTTTATTGACGATATGGTTTCATAGCACCGATAAGAACGGCAGGGTGTTACAGAATTTTGTTTCCGTGGACTAAAATATTTATTGTTAACTCCTGACTCATCATAATCGACCACACTTTTCTCGTTGAAAATTTGCATTGCTGATTGATTCTACTCCTATCAAAAACTTTTGTAGTGAGGCCTAAAAATAAACGCAAACACAGAATTTAAAAATGGCTAAGTGCATACGGCAGTCAGTTTAGAATTATTGCCAGAAAAGAAATATACTTTATTTCATTCCAGTTTCTTTCCCATTTACTGTATTTCTGTAGACAAAAGCTCAGTCAAATAAAAAAGAAACTGACTGGCCTTCTCTTTACAGAAATACGTTTCGATTTGAAGAAAATGTTTGAGTATAAGACATTTTATATAAGCATCGTGATCTAAGAAATTGGTGCTGCACATTCATATCATCGTCACTGAGCCATTCACTATACTCTGCCTGAGATAAGTCAAAACTAACTTCCTTGCGGCCTCTACCTGTTTCATGAGCCATTCTCAGTTTACTAGGTTAAGTCGTGGTCGCTCTTTTATCAGTGATAAGCTTAATGACAAAAAATACCCAGTTTTATGTCTTAAACTTCTTCACTGAAAATCCATTGAAAACTGAACAAAAATTTTGTCCAGAGGTTAAACAATCAAGGGCGGTAACTCTGACAGAAAGAGGCCCATCATGACACTGATAAATATGATTCATGTCAGAATTTGAGCCATACGCTTCTTGCACAGACATCCTCATTTTGATGAAGCATATAATTATGGGGCCAACAAGGGGTGAAATAATTCGTTACAGAAGTGAGAAGAGCGTCGTTAGTTTTAACCCATTTATGCCTGGTGGACTCTTCTGTCCTTATAAATTGAATGAGTCCATTTGTCAATTGAGGGATGTGTGGTTTAGGCAGTTTTTATAATTCTTATTTTAATCCAAGCAGAAGTACTCATTTGTCTTATGCAAAAAGTGTAGACCCGATCTAACGCCGCATTTTGTGGCGTTTGATCTGTGTCTGCATTAATTGCCAGTGTCCTTTTTATGGGACAGTAGGCAAATATTGCAATAGATATATCGATAATGGAAAACTAACTATGTACGACTGACAATGGAAACTAATTTAGATTATAGTCCCTTGTACTGTGTTGTAATTACTTTCTAATACAAATATGAGGATGGCAAAGTATCAACATGCGAAGTTGCATAGTCTGGTGCTTATTTTCAAGTTAGTTACCCTTGTATAAATCTCTGTGTCCTGGAAGTTGCATATTTTAGGTGACCTTGATTTCATGACAGATGTAAAATAACATATTTAGCCAGATAAAGCAGAAGGCGTGATCTTTCTAAATCATTCATTCAGTAGGCACAGCAGACGGTTTCAAAAGGTGCCACTAATTATCATGTCTGTATAATTAGATACTCGTATATACACATTATTATAATGGAAACTTGATCTGGCGTATTGATTCATGTCGGGGTGGGGGTGGGGGGGGGGTCGGGGGTGGGGGGGGATGAGCTCATACCATCGGATCACCCTCGACGCTCATACCATCGGATCATCGGAGACGCTTGCGTCATCGGATCACCCTAGATGCTCATACCATCGGATCATCCGAGACGCTTGCGTCGAGGGTGAGCCGATGGTATGAGCTTATCCACTATTATAATAATTTGTTTATTATATACTCAAATACTATATCTATTATATAGATTTCACTCGGCAGCAGTAATGGATCGACCCAGATTCGAAATGAAGCTAGTCGGGAGACAAACGCTACCGACTGAGCTATCGAGGCGCGCCTCTTGACGTGTTTGTTGACGTTACGTCACTAGACCCGCTTCCCTGGTTCTCGTTTCTACGATGCACGTAAAAAATGACGCGCCTGAAACTGCAACTCAGACATAGCCTCGTTTTAAAGGATAGTGATACGGATTCATTTGATACGACTTTATGGTCAGAAAACAGGCAGTCCAAGGGACGTATCATTGATAGGTATATAATAAATTGGCTGTGTCAAATAAATTGATCCCTGACTTACCGATTTTACCTTTAATATTATGCATTAGAGAAGAAGTAGCAAAAGCCTAACATTTCTATATGTTATTGCAACTCGTTATACCTATTCTTCTTATGTATTCTTACCTTTGACTTAATTTAGACGAGGAAAAAAAAAAAAAGAAAGAAAAGAGTTCTAAACGAATCAATACAATTTACATTTTTGTGCTGCATGAAAAATGCTACTCGTTAACAAATTTTCTTTGAAAAAAAGGACGAGTTACAGTTTGTTATTTCTATGTGCACACTGAAAAGGTTGATTTTCGGAGATAAACAGGAGATTATTCAGAATTGTAAGGTATATGTCTCTAGTTTAATCTTTGCGATTTCGTTTACTCATATTTGAATCCTTGTTATCAGGGTTTTTTTTCAGTTGAATACGTGTACTGTCTGTAATATTTTTAAGATTGATTCTACGGGAATTCAAACTACCAACCTAGCTGAAGATGATGTCATGGTCATTTAATCGTAACTAGTGCTCTAACTCTTCGTAATGCATTATTTAGGCCACTTTGGGCACTATTTCATATCAATACAGGTGCTAAAGTGTAGACAATGGTCAAAACTTGACTTAAAATTGACATTATTAGTCTTACTGTGACTTTGAAACAAAGGTCAAGGCCATTGAAATTTAATCAACAGTTTGCACTCTTCCAACGTTTGATAAAAAGTCATCCATTGGCTCTAGAGATATGGTAGAATATATTGAATTCAAAGTACCAAAATTAATGAAAATTGACACTGTCTATAAAAGAAATTCTTCAGACGTAATATTTTACCTTGAAAGGTAGAAATTCAGAAAAGATGTCACCAAAGACATTATTTTAGCTTATAAAGGTAGGTATATATGAATGTCATTAAATTTGAAGGAGAAATATAGCTTATAATAGGCAGGTTAAGATTTTTAACTTGTACGTGTACGTGTACGTCTAGCGATGATTTGTGTGCATACGTCATCAAAAATGCATACTCTCTACCAGTTAGAAGTAAATTCTAGATGTTAACTACTTCTAGGAGGCCGTTTACACGTAGCTTAATAAACGTGTACTTTGAATTCATTTTTCGGATTGAATTCGTAAATGTACATATTTTATGGTATCAAAGTTGAGAGCATATATCTGAGAAATGATTTAAAGCGTTCACTTGAAAATCAGTGAAGCGTAAATATGATACACCAACGTTTACAGTGAGGGTGGTACATCCGAGGCATAGGCAGTATTTGTTGTTGATATCTCCGCAGTTGTAAAGATGCATGGATGAATGATTTCGGGTTATACGACCCTTTCAACAGCATTTTAGTCATGTAGGGCATACTAGGAAACATATGAGATATGGACGACGCTGAAATAAACAAGATGCAGAAAAGAAGCGTGACCTTAACTGGAATCGAACCCGAGACCTCGTGATCATGAGTCTAGAGCATTAACCCCCCCCCCCCCCCCACCGGGGGCCAGCAGTTAAAAAATTATGTGGTAACATGTCAGCATCATAAATAGTACTGAGTCGGGAAGTGTGTGTTTTTCGATTCTCGTAACGACGTCCGCTCCTCCCCCCTCCCTCCCGCCACGCACCTAGCGAAACTATGGCCGCAGTAACGGGGCGCGGTGTGTCCGTCCATTTGAGTCGGGAAGGCTGGTCGGGATGATTTATTTCCCAATTAAAATGGGGAAATCAGACTGTATGATGGGTGGGTATTAAGACACAGGGGATTCTGTTGGTCGTTGTAATCAATGAAAGCTTTCGAAAAACAAATCGAGGAGGATGGAAAAGAAGGTAGTGCACGCAGGTACTGAACTGACAATAGAAAGGGCTTTCCTTAACTGTAAAAAGTACAATATAGTACCATAACTTTCTAAGATGGAAACTGACTGCACTGTGTAAAAAACTGTTAAATTCCGCGTTTGGTTGTATATTGATTATAAAGAAATTAAATGCGGATTTAAAGCAAGGTTTTACACAATGCAGTCGCGTTCCATATCAAAAACTTTATGTAATATTCCACACTTTTTGTGGTGAAAGGCCTGCATGGCAGCCAGATACCAGGTCTGTTCCCGTAAAACCTATGGGTCTTTGTATCAGCGCAATTATCAGAAAAAATGTGGTGTGTATAAAATGGTCGCTGGGTGTGATATTGGTGACGGGTTTTCTTTTTTATACTCCAAAATAATAAGAACGTTAAGTTTCGACAAAAAAAAACAACAAAAAAACACGAACGAAACAACTGGTACAGAGGAGATAATGTTAACCCACAAACGTACACACGAACGAAAAGTCATGCAGATAGCTTTTTTCTATAACTACTTCGACCATCCAAAATAATTCGCCGCATTTATTTTGGTTACACGTACACGTAAAAGTTACATTTATCTTAACCTTTAATAACTATAATTAGAACTTGTACGTGTACGTGTAGCTACCAGTAGCCGTACGCGTACAAGTTCTGAATCTTAACCTCCCTAATATGACTCCCCTGGCTCATGCTGATTTACCCCACCCACTTTAATAACCCATCGTTCTAAAAGTAGCGCTTACGAAGCTCAACCACTATTGATTCAGTATAGCGGACATTATAGGCTTATCATCAGCTGAAAATAAAACATTTTGCCCTTGGGCAGAATAAGGGCCTTATAGCCCCCCCCCCCCCCTCCCTATGCCCTTTCTATAGCTTTCCTTTTAAGGAGTTATGGAGTCAGAGACTAGCTTAAAGGCATGTATATATGCACAACTAGCCAGGTAAGATGTACTGAACAGTACACTGATTGCACATGCATAGTATACTAAATCATACAGGTGTGACATCCCTTATTCAGTAAATAAACCTTACCACCGCTGAACTGGAAAATGTAAACAGTTTTTAAAAGGCCTAGGGTCGATAAGCATCAATTTCGGCCTCAAAATTTCATAAAAAATAAAATTTCAATAATGGCCTTAAAATTCTTTCATACGAATATGTTACGGTACGTTATTTTCAAATCAAATGTCTATTTCTAATATCTGTTCATGACGTTGTCATGGTAACGCTCCAAAAATGCTACATTTTCGCTTTTTTTGCACTTTTTAGCCAATTTTAATGTGTTCAGACAAAAATTCTAATGCCTCCACATTCGACAAACAACTTCATACTTTAGCATACGATTTTGTTACCGAAAAGGAACTTTGACAAAAAATTTCTTGTTGTTTGTTGCATGTGGAGGTGTTTTTAAAAATAAGATATGTTCTCCAGCCTCGTGCGGCTTGCAACCGGGATAATACATCTAAGGCTGGCAAAAGCTGTTTTGAGCTTGACATAACTCAGAGAGTTCGATGAAGTGAGACAATATGTAATTATATTTATGTGCGTCACTCCTTTAATAAAGTGCGTTTCCATTGTAACAGTAATTGTGCCGTTGTCATGGTCGTTCCATATGTGTTTTTGCAATCAGTTTAATCTAAAAGATTCAAAAATGGCCTTTTTTGAGTGTTTGATTTTTTTTCTTGTTGTTCGAGAACTGAGGACTGAAATATCAAATAGCAAAGGGTATTCCTCTTGCACTTATGTTGTTGTCATGGAAACCAAGGACAAATCCTCGTTTCTTGGTCAGCAAAAATCCTTGAAACACCTTTGAGTATGGCTGCTTTTCAAGGTTTTATGTTGTTTCTTCTTGCTCCTGAATTGAAACAAATAAAACGGATCCACTTTAATTCTTTTATGCTGTTGCCATGGTAACCAAGAGAAATTTATCGCTTTTTGACCAATATTGCCAGTTATAAACATTTCAATGTATATTTCTGTCTTCTTGTTCGAGACTTGATGGTTAATATCATCATCGGTCTTCTTTTGCATACTTTTTCTCACTGGTAAAAGTATTATTCCGTCGGGGTTCCGCCATGATTTAATGAATCGACTATTTACATAAAAGTATACATATTTCACTTAAAAGCCTGAATGAGCAGAGAGAGGTTTATGCTGCTTAATTGTCAACATGAACCATTTTTGTACATCTCGTTTATGATGTAAACAGTCTGTCTTTCTGTCTTAACCATGCATGTATTCTGTACACGTTGAGAGAGAGAGAGAGAGAGAGAGAGAGAGAGAGAGAGAGAGAGGAGGATTGATGAATGACTTGTTTGCATTTACGCCCTTTTCTACTGTATTTCAATCACAGTCATACCAGGACTATAGGAGCGTGATAATGAAAGGCAGTGGTGTGCGATGGATTCCCGTGTACAGTTGAAAAGATTGCCGCTTCCAACCTCCATCGGGAGTCGAACCCGGGACAGGTAGATCAGCAAGCCAGCGCTTAACCCAATGAACTATCGGCCAGAGACGGAGAGAGAGAAAAAGAGATGAACACATTTTCGCTGAAACTGCAGCAACTTCAGTACTAACCGTTTCAAATGATTATTCTGTACCCAAACTTAATTCTTCCGCAAATATCGTAAGAAAACCTCTTTTTCGAGAGCCAAGTATTATTAAGGCGCGGATAATCACTGATCCGTGGTGAGAATCTTCCAGCGATACCTAAAATATTTCATGTATTTATACCACTGATAGGGCAATAAGACTCTAAGCCAATACCTGTAGAATGTCCCAAACCGAACGTTTCGTGGCATCCTAGCGTATCCAACCACCACCAACTGAAGTTTAACGCATGTCATCTTCAGAACTGGTTGTCATTGCAACGCTTATGTTGTATTATGATGGCACTATCAATATTATTCTCATCTTTAATCACGATGTTTTTAAATGATTTTGCTAACCCCTACCGCGCCTGACGTTAAAGTGTAAGTTCGCTACTATTCTTTTCTGTTACTTCCAGCTTTCATTACCCTTTCGTCATTATGGTTGGTTGGCTGTTTTGGTTTAACGGCCCTTTGAAACAGTATTTCAGTCTATGCCGTCTCCCAAAGAGAGGGAGAAAGATAAGACAAATAATAGACGAGCGAAAAATGTCAAAACACCCCATCCGCACCTACTGCAAGCACAGTAGGTGCCATATCATTATCCAAATGAGTAGGACGCCCCGGCACTGGAAGTTATACGCAGCACCATCGCACCACCCAACCACCCCCTTTGTCATTATTGATGAAGTTTTTATACAAAATGGAAACTATTGCCTAATAGAAAGTGTTAAAAAATTACCTGAATATTATCTTTTGGAAAACTCATATACGGTATAAATACAATGCACAGGACGAGGATACCGCGCCTTATTTCGCTTTTTTTTTTTTATATATATATTGGTATTCGATGGAGAACCAGAACAAAATCGTTTCATTTTTATTTTTTATTTTTTTTTTGTTGAAGACAGGTTTGTCTGACGTCTGGCACGTGGGAAAATAACCTATCATTATTTGAAAATATTATTCTTTAGCTTAAAATTCATGAATAATCTATGTAACGTTTTTTTTTTTTTTTTTTTTTTTTTGTTCAGTATATATTAGCCAATATACAGATGTTGCAAAGAAAAGTACCATGCTTTTCGTCGTTTATGATGATATATTTTCACAGGCTTTACACCACTCGTGGTGGATCGTTTTATGACCAGTTTTGCAGTTTATATTTGACTTCTACGTGCGCTAGCCTTATATACCGAGGGCAGCTGATGAATGTCGTATTCGTTTTCTTTAAGGATGCAAAATATAGAATGAATAGTTGGTGTTTCATTTAAAAAGTAAAAGTAAAAGCAAATAAAAATGATTCAAAAGAGTCATTTGGACAATAGATTTAATAGATTGTCACCGTCGCGAACTACAGTCGAACTTCATTGGCTCGAACTCGGTAGTCTCGAACACTATGTTTCGGTCGAACTGACTTTCCAGTCCCGGCAAAATCCCTATTCATTTTAACTAAACATGCCACACTTGGCTCGAACAACGATGGCTCGAACGCCAAGACTGGTCCCTAGAAACCACTTTCTATGTAAATAAACCCCGATGACTCGCACCTATGTCCTTGTAAAAAGTTTCCTGGTTTAATGACCGGACTAAATGTTGATCCTACCGATTACAAGTATTGGTCATCAGGTTTGCTATGTCCATGCTTATCTTGATCATTTTATATTGTAAATAAAATTATAAACATATGTTCTGTGTTGTTTTGTTTCATCTACCTGAAAGTGCAAAGGCTCAAAGAGTGACCGATCAAAATACAGAAAGTTGTCGTAGTTATAATAGAAAAATCATAGTACATAAAGTTGGACCATGTTGAGGTGGTCTTCAATGGCTCGAATTACCGATCGTTCGAACTTTTTTCGGTCACGGGTCCCGTCGAGTTCGAGCCATTGAAGTTCGACTGTAATATGAACCAGCTAGTGTTATTTTTTCTCTGTGATATGGGCGGTTGCGAGACAGATTTGGTCATAGAAGTTCGATCCGAGATTCGGGCGAAGCTAAGCTTCTACGTGAAGATCCTTACGCATTGTCTTTGTCCTTTGACGTCGATGACGTCAGAAATCAACCTTATTCACGTACATGACGTCACAGAGACTTTTATTCACAAACAATGTATAAAAAGGACAAAAGTTTGAAATATTAATAAGGATTTGTTGGTGTCAGCTGAACCGTGACGGTATAATATTTGCAATTATTTTTATTTTTTCCAAATCTAAACAAACATAAAGGTAAAAGAATAGAAAAGGGAAAAAAACTAAACCAACTTTTCAGATCGTTGCTTAGGATTTTCACGTGTTACTAAGGAGCGATAATATCCGTTCGCCACTTTATAATGTCGATTTACCAAAATCCAGTGATATGAAACTGAAATCACTTCAAGCAAATCAAAAGAGGGTTTCATGTAATCACAACGGTAGACAACCGTATAAAAACGAAGGAAATAGCCTATGCTCTTGTAAAACTCGTTGCCATGGCAACGTGCCTTAGATAACAAAACAATGCCCGTAATAGTAATCCCAAATGACTATACAATAATTTTACAGCGTAAAACTAGTTTTGGACATGGGGCCAAAAACACCCCTTATCGACCCCAGGCCTTTGTAGAAGACCTATACAAATCCCCTACCATAGAGCTCCCGCTCTTTCAAAGCTCCTGCGCACCTGCAAAGCGAGTGCTCGCTATTAATAATTACTTTTATGTGGTAGGCAGCATCGATAGAACTTCCAGTCTCAACAGTGAACATTTATCTTTATCAATTATACACGCTACCTTGTCCACACCAGTCGTGTTCTGGCCTGTTTTAGGCCTTTCAAAGGCCCCGGCATCCATCACAGATACTCGTCTCGTCCATTCATAAACCTTTTATTTGGACCTTGATAAGCACCGCTCCATACACCATTCTCATCTTTCTTACTTTCCCAGTAAGGGCACAAGATTTAAGATTACCGCGTTATTCAGATAAACTTAAATCCGCTATCCGCTAAGAATGAGATTTTGACGTCATTAAATACTAAGGTAACGGCTATGTCGTCAAGTTTTGTTGTAACAATATAATTTCAATAATTTCAATAATTTTGTTGCATATTTTCAACAGATATGTATAATAAACTAAGCTAATAAGGCAAGTGTACACCTTTTCGACAGCCTCTGTTACCACAGAAACCAAAAATCTATTAAGACACAATAAAAAGTTCAAAGAAATTATCGCACTTGTCAGAAATATGCTATTCTTCATTTTTGTAAAGCTTGGGATCGATTAGCTCAAAGCCCCATTGCTCTATGGTGGTAAAATTCATAAAATGTTTTATCGTGAGGTATCGTGCAAGCTTCTCACTATAGTTTCGGCATTTCAAATAGCCAACTTCAAACAAATAAAACAGCAATGGATTTCACATAAAACGGATTGAAAAATTGATTTGGGTTATTTAAGCAACAAACATTTCAACAACTTAGATGACCTACTTTCGATATCACAAAGCGGACTAAATGGTAAAAACACAATGTACAGGCATGGGACCCCATGCACTGTTATGCTTTCTCTCGATACCAGGGACCTCTGGCTCTTGTGTCAGACACGCTATAAGTAGAGGGAAACTTTTTAACGGTAACAGGTCTCATCCCAAAATCCCTAAATCTTTAGGTCGCCGTTGAGAAATGAAACAAATACAAAAGTGGGAGAAAAAGGGGCTGCTTCTTTTGCTATACGTAGTATATTTACCATGTAGTATGTTTAGATGAAAGCTTTAATGTCGAATTAAGTCGTAATGATTGGGAATTGCTAAAATAATTTTTCAACAATTGAAAACGCCGATCACGGTCATTTACAATAACGAGAGCAATGAAACGCTCCTAGGTGGACTGCCTGCCAAGTAAGATAGGTACTGTGCACTTTGGAGGCTTTGATATAAAAGGTTTGACTATTCTATTGTATTCTATCTCATAACCTTACTAGGTCGTTGGGGCACCACAAATGGCTTCGAAACATTCCCTTTCCACCTGGTCCTGTATTCAGCTGCCCTAGCTGAGCTGGCAAAATCCATCCCTGTCCACTCTTTTAAAATGTCTTCCCACCTCTTCTGTCTACCTCTTCGTCTTTTGTGGTAACAATTGGGAATTGCTAAAATAACTGTCCAACAATTAAAAGCGCAGATCACGGTCATTTACAATAACGAGAGTAATGAAACGCTCCTAGGTGGACTGCCTGCCAAGGCTAAGAGCTTCACCTACCCCTTCTAGTTTTAATTAGAGACTAGTAACTCTAATGCTACGTTCCCACTGACGTGAGAGCCGTTACGAGCGCCACGATTGGCCATTCGTAGCTTATCGTAGAACTTCTATGAAATTTCAGGTTTGGATACGAGGTGATGCGAGTCGATACGTTATGGTACGAGTTGTTGCGCTTGGATGCGATATGGTCACGACTGGCAGTCAATTTGAGGTGACACGACCTGTCACGATCTGGTCTCCGGTTAGATACGATCACATACGTTCTGACAGGATTGTCCCGATGGAGTTCACGATTGGTTCTCGAACTGATACGATCATCACGATCGGGGTCCCCTATTTGGGACGACCTGGTGCGTGCAGATACGTTCCGAGACGTTCATTGCGAACCAATGCACTGTGCTGCAATAGGATACGATTGTGGCTGCGATGTGTTTCACGATCAGGATCGATTTGAGCTACGATTGGACCCCGACGGGTAAATATACAGCCCGACTGACCATGTACTTCATTGTTTCTTGACCTTATATCATTGAATGAATACTACAACCCACAACCTTTGATGATGGTAGGAGTTGAGGATGATGACAACAGGACATGCACCTTATTACTGTATACAAAAATTATCGCAAGAGAGGAAGAAGATGAGCAGTAGCAAGATCAGCCACAACCCCTATCACAAAGGGCCAGGAAAGCTGCAGTCATGCAGTTGTGGATTCGACCATGGCTCTGCTCGCGTTTACTCGCATCTTCTTGTATCAACTCGTATCTGCTCGTGAGTCATTCGTATCAGGTCGTGAGCAATGGGACACAGCAGAGCGTCAAAGATCGTGACAGCTCGTGTGAGATCGCAGCTAATCTTAACAGAGCGTGGCGTTTGTCTTGTTCAAGATTGGTCCCGATCACCACGATTTAGATACACGATTAAATGCGATCTCTCGCGCTTTGTTACAGTCCAATACGATCTTATGCCATTATCCCGACTGAGAATCAATCGTGTTGATCGTAGAAAATTTTTTGACCGTCAAATATTTTTCTACGATCAACACGATTTCCACGACTGACCTCAAGATCTGATAATATCTGACAGGATCTGATAGGATCACCACGATTAGTCCGCGATTAAGACCACGATTTCAATCGTTTTTAAAAACGTAGTAAAACTAATCCCTCAATACGTGACAGTGAGGCTGTGGCTTAACTAAATATAACGCATCATTTTAAAAGGTCATTATACACCCTGTATACGATGTATGTCGAGGAATACATAGTTTTGTCTTTCTGTCCGGCCGACCGACTGTTTCTTTTTTGTCCCAGGTATTAAATTTTGCGTTTACGTTTTATGTTAACTTTATATTCTTTGGATTTTATTTTCAGATTGCAAATTCATTTGTGACTAAAATTACTTATATGCTGAAAGAGAATAGTTGACATTATCCGGATGCTGTTGCTTATATTCTTTTGCATATTTATCCAATATTCTTCAGTGAAAACTTCTGATATCTGACTAGGCTTATTTGATGTTGGTAGAGATAAGTTGAAATCATTTGGAAGCTACTGTTGACTAAACATCTACGTCACAGACTTGTGTAACTTTTGCATTAAAGTTTTGTGTTAAGTTTGCATTAGTATGCCCATATTTCCAAAATTCTTGATGTATTTGGTTTTCTTATAGTTTCATACAGGTTTTTAATGATCTGGATACTGATAATGAATAAATGTCAAGGTCGAGTAACTCTCTAAGATGTATACAGTATTCATTTGCAGGTGAAACCAAGAGGAAGGGTAAAATTCTAAGGCATATGCAGTATTTATTTGCAAATGGCACCATAAGGAAAAGTAAATTATAAGGCAGGTACAGTAATTATTTTGCAGATGGCACCAATAGTTAGAGTACAATCTAAGACATATTCAGTATTTATTTGCAAAAAGCACCGTGAGGAAGGGTAAAATCGAAGACGTATGCAGTATTTATTTCCAAGAGGCACCATGAGGAAGAGTAAAAGGTTTGATTTGTGATTGTTGCAGCTTAGCTCCTGGGTATCTGCATTAGTGTTTTCTGTAAACTGAACCTCATGCGTCACCTTTATTTCTGCTACAATTACAATGGCCGGCAATGGCGACAGCAGCAGAGAAGAAATTGATACTGGCACTCAGATTACCTGAAGATGGATATGTCATACCTCGGGTTAACGGCGACGCCTGTAAATTATAACAAGTATCAATAGACGTCAGTCTGACATGATATGATAGCATCCATGTCAAATAACATCAAGTTTGGAAGATAGATTGGCGTCTCGTGAAAGGGGACCTTAAGCCATGCGCCTAAAGAGTAAATACGCAAATCAGTCTGTACATTAACTCCAACTGGCTAGAGTTTTTGTGTTTCGCATTTAAGATCCCTCCCGGATCAAATATTGTAAATACGAAAAAGGGAAGACACTGATCAGACTGCGCGGATGTGCAGGCTGATCTGAGTCTTTCCTGTTCGCGTATGTCTGAGAGTACGTTTTCACGCGACACTCATTTATGTAAATGGTATCATGGATAAAAGCATCATTTTTATTATATTAACACATTTTCTAATTAAACTGATATTTATTACTCTTTTAATCTTTGACGTTATTAAAGCGACAAGCGGATAAGATTTCACTGTTGCTGTCACACCTGTTTTTTCTTTTCTGTGCAAAATTCGCAAATCCTACTTTTACAGTTGTAACGGGATGCCTTCAGACCTGTTGCATGTAGGCAGATAGGGCTCATCAACCTGGGAAGGTGTCCTGTCTTAAATACGTACAAAAACGTATCAAGAATAATGTAGAGGCCATCTAAGCCTCAGTCTCACTGTCACGTAATGAGGACAAGGTTTTCTACGTATTTTAAACGTACCAAAACGGGAATATGCGTATTAAAATACTTAATGTATGCGTAGTACATTGTAAAACATATTGAAACGTAGTCTAAACGTACTAGAATGTAGATAAAACGTTTTAAATACGTAGCCCTCCGTGAAGGTCCTCTGCGTACTACTACGCATTATATACGCTTTCCCACAGCTTAATACGTTTTGTGACGTTTTATTCTGCGTTTTATTATTATTTGGTATGTTTTGCGACACCTACTCAAACGTCACTTTGACTAGGTAGTTATATCGGACACTACCTAGTAGTCCCTAGTAAAACGTACGGAACCGTATTAGGTAGGGAAACTGTTTTCGCCCCTTCTGAAAGCGTGGCACTAAGCCCTTTGATAACCGGGTAATACGAAGTAAATCGTAGTTAAACGTGCTAATAAGGAACAAGAAACGTTGAAGCACCTAATTACTTACAAAACAGGGTACATATTACGCCAAATGTAGGGCGGGAAACGTAGTACAACCTAACCCTCAAAACGTGTCCGTGAGACTGGGCCCTTATATTTACATTCTCGGTGCATTTATAGAAAAACCCTATGGTAAACCATTAGAACGTATTGTAGTTTATACTTCAATAACTACATCGGTTTACGCGACGTTACATGAGGTAAAGTGACGTCAAAATAGACCATGGTTCTCTTCAATCTGATTGGACGTAGGCGACGTTATGACGTCGTTGACGCTGTTCCGCTTTTAGTAGAAAAACAGTGTATAAATGTTTTTCTGCTTCAACTGTAGCCCCTAATGCTAGTTTGTGGGCAATTAATGGATTGAAAATAATGTAAGTGAAGTTAGCAGTACAGCAGTACAGCAGTATGAAGTTAGCAGTAACAGTACAGCAGTATGAAGTTAGCAGTAACAGTACAGCAGTACAGCAGTATGAAGTTAGCAGTACAACAGTACAGCAGTACAACAGTACAGCAGTATAGCAGTTCAACAGTGCAGCAGTACAACAGTACAACAGTATAGCAGTACAACAGTGCAGCAGTGCAGCAGTACAACAGTATAGCAGTACAACAGTACAGCAGTATAGCAGTACAACAGTACAGCAGTACAGCAGTATAGCAGTACAACAGTGCAGCAGTACAGCAGTATAGCATTACAGCAGTACAACAGTACAGCAATACAGCAGTAAAACAGTACAGCAGTATAGCAGTACAACAGTACCGCAGTGTAATAGTACAGCAGTATAGCAGTACAACAGTACAGCAGTATTGTAGACACAAGTGATTGTAGACTTTGTAGTTAGTACAGCAGTAACTGGTGTTGCTGTCATGATAGGAGTATAGTAGATCAGTAGCGTAGCACTACAGCGATGTAGCAGGCTAGCAGCACAGGAGTAATGTGTCAAAGGATGAACGTAGTACAGCAGACACGCAGAGCAGTAACGCGCTAACGTAAGATAAGGAAGCGAACTGCGCTCCTGCTCAGATATCCCTCTGAAGCTATGTTTATTTATGTGAAGAATTAACGAAATAACCAAATACCTTGGGTTGAGTTGGCAAAAAAATATGTCCTGGGAACACATCATGGGACATATTTTTTGACAAGCAAAAACGTAAAGAAAGGAAATATTACATTCGCCGAAATTTGCGCATTAAACTAGTCATGAAGAGGTGAAAATTGCTACATTTAAACGTTTCCCTATTCCAGCTACGTTGGAATATTGTGCTACTGTCAGGAGCCCTTAGCAGGAGGAACAGACACAAAAGCTGAATCAGAATTGTTTACTGGTCTAAGGACATTCAATTCACCAGGAAATGGAAATGGTATAAAGGAGAGCGATATTAAAGATATACAACAAACCATGCAGTAGTGTGTCTGTATGAGGCGCCGTTTTATTATTAAATCCCTATTTTGTGATATCACAAATTCTATTTTTGTGATATCACAAATTCAATTTTGTGATATCACAAAATATTTTGTGGTATCACAAAACAGAATTTGTGATATCACAAAATTAAATTTGTGATGTCACAAAATTGAATTTGTGATATCAAAAATCATCACTATTTTTTGATATCACGAACTAGATTTTATGATATCACATATTCGATTTTATGATATCACAAAATCGATTTTGTGATATCACAAAATCAGAGGGATTTTATGATATCACAAAATCAATTTTGTGATATCAAAAAATCGATTTTGTGATATCAGACAGTGCCAGTTTAAAAACGTGTTTATTCTTATTCTTATTATTATTATTAATTATTTATCATTATTACTATTATAAGCGAGGTCTACGTTGGATCATTTACTGTAAGTTTAAGACGAATCAATCCCTTTAAATTCCAAGTGTACACTTTTTCTCGTGATTTTGTACATGTACATATAGTCTCAGTGCAGGAGCAGACAGCACAGGCAGACAAATTTTTAAAAACTTCTGACTTCGACTTTGTAAGTTTTAAAAAAACACGTCCAGTTCTGATGCTGTATCGTTGATGTTGTGTATATATTTAGTGGCTAACTGTACTCAAAATTGTCGTTAGGGGAGTTAAATCGTCGGTTTCATGGTCGGACATTTTGCGATCACAAAACCGAGGATTTACCCCGGAAATGACAATTTTCTGTAAAGTTAATTCCATTCTGTTGCATTCTACCATATTTCGCCTTTCAAAGTCTACTTCTTTACATCCACAGCGAGCAATTTCAAAAGGGTACGAGGGGTGATCATTAGATAATGGAAACTAGCATTTATTTCATTAGCTATGGATCATTACAGTACTAAAGATAAATAATACCTAAGAATCAAGCTTGTGACATATGATTAAGTTCTACAGTCCTGTTTAGGAATTTCTTTGCCGTGGCAACGACGCCTTAAACTTATAAGAGTTTATTTTCTAAATTTTGCATATTTCCATGTATATTTGCTTCTGATAAGTAACAAAGAGTGCAAATTAGTTCATGGTTGTGTAATGGTTTGATGTAAGCCTCAGATACTAACAGAAAAGTATAGTAATTTATGACTTGCTCTCAAATCTGGCAAAATACAATTGATCGAGTAAATTTCAACGTTTTTCGCTTATTTTAAGACAGAGGGCCCAGATTTGTGACGTCATTGCACTTTAACGAGCAGAGTCTTGGGAGAATGGTATAGCAGAAAGAACCAAAATTATCCTGTACTTGATAACGGATCAATAAACTTTAGCATAATACTGAAAATAACAAAATAAAATGTGAAACTGCAGATTTCTGAACATTTCAAATAACAATTTCTAAAGCCAAAACCTAACGTAAAAGGAAGGTGCTCCTAATTTTTATAATTTCTCTTTACATATCGTACATAATAAGCGTAATACAAGCATCTAATTACCAACATGACGTCGAAAAAAATCACACGCGTTACCTGACATGAACGTGACGTCATATATTGCTATGGTAACACGTTAAAATTCAATTTCAAACATGGATTCGAAAGCTCAAAAGACAGTCTTTGGTGGTATGAAGTATACTTATTTCTGTATATAAGGATACTTATTTCTGTATATAATCAACCAATCTACGAAGGTGTTTCCATTATTTAATGATCGCCCCACGGAAAACCATTTGTGAGCCAATGAAAAACTTTTCTAAATGACATTGGGAATGGAGGTCAAAGTTATGTCCATATCGTCACAGTGAACGTTCCGACCCCAACTGCCAGGAACTTTCCTTGGGAAAACTACTTTGCAGTACGCAGAAGACAAAAATGGGGTAAAGTAAACAGAGCAAAGTAAACAATACACAGTTTACACAATACACAGTAGTCTTAAACAGTACACAGTTAAGGGTTTTAAAGGAAACAGGCAAACAGTATACAGCCAGTATGTGTGCATGCAATAATGCATTTATAAATAGGCAGTGCAAGGAAACAGTACATAGAAGAAGTTGCATATATACATCCCTGCAAATGATAAATCACTGAAGTGATTAGGACACCGAAATTTTATCGCCGCTATCGGGATAATGAGTATAACCCTCTAGCACCCTACGTATCATACATGATACAT
Source organism: Ctena decussata (assembly GCA_963989385.1). NCBI lineage: Eukaryota > Metazoa > Mollusca > Bivalvia > Lucinida > Lucinidae > Ctena > Ctena decussata. The sequence continues at coordinate 123,948,157 of OZ022498.1, forward strand.
TGTGTGAAATGGTGCCGATGGCTGGGTAACCTGTTCATATAAATTTCTATCTTGTAAAACTATTCTGATATTGCATTATGAGATTTTAAAGCCTTTGCAATCATGTAGCAGGCCTAGCATGCTCATACTATAAAACACGAAAGAATGCAACCCTTAGCCTCAAAGTCAAAGTCGGCCATGTATCACATGAGACATGGCGTATCTGGGATTTCCATTTTATATTTTCAGCTTTGGAAACTATGCAAACTGTAATGGTGTTCGGGCACAAACTGGTATCATCAAGTTTTATGTGTGATATTGATGCTCAAACTGCCGAATGTATCTTGCATGTATATGATACATCACCTTTTCGATGACCTTGACTTTGGAAAAATATAAAATCACCAGATTTTTTATCGGTTGCCTCATTCCTTGCAAAATATGTCAAAAGCAAAGTTTTATATAACACAATATAAGTGACAATATAAATGGCGCCTATTTCATATTAATATATATTTGAGTACTCAGTTTTTCATCACCAGAAACTTTTTTTACGTTTGACTAGAAACCCATGACATAATTTGAGGGCTACTCTTAAGCTGAATTATATGTTGCGGTATTAAAATTAAATGGTTAATGTGAAAAGCAAAATGTTCAATTTGCTGATTTTTCTATAAATGTATTTTCTGCTAAAATATATGTTATAGGTAATCGTCTAATTGATTAACAATCAACACATAACAACTCAAATAATACGACTTCTAATTTACGATCAGTTTGTAACAGGAATTAAAACCTAATTTAGGCCTATTTAAAAACAGTATGTCTTATTCTGGTGCACTTATCTGGAACAGTATCCCTATAGATATTAAAAATGCGACAACTATACATTCATTTGTAAATAAATGCACGGCTTGGTTGAAAAATTAGCTTAATTGGGTTTACTTCCCCACCGCCATACCTTATATGATATTTAAATACTGAAGACATTTTCATTTTCTTAATAGAAGTATCATTATATCATTTACATGCATATTGAACATGTCTTTGAGAGAGAGAGAGAGAGAGAGAGAGAGAGAGAGAGTTTTTCTTTTGTTAGTATCTGTAGATGTATTGTAATTTTATTTTGGTCTCAAATTGTACTTTGTATATTGTATGTTTATGTGTCTTATCAGAGGGCCTCAAGGAAGATTGGTTCGCCAATTGAGTTACCCTCTTTAAATAAAGACCTTACTTACTTACTTGCTTACATGTTTTAAGGTGTAAGAGTAAACTCCAAATTTCTGTCGCCATTTATAAGAAGGGGAATGACTTTTGTGACTTCCTGTTTGCTTCCCGACGTAACCCTTCCAAATGGTCTACTCTAAAGGGACAGAATTGGCTCCTCTCAAGAGTTTGTACAATTGGAGAAGGGAGACAAAATGAAATTGGCGGAATTGATAAATTTTAAAGATACGCCCACTGACCTTAATTTGGTATTCATTTTTCTTGAAAAAAAGAGAAAGAAACTAACTCTACCTACCTACCCGCCTACCTACATCAGTTAACACTGAGACGCATACACCTGCATTATTCTATGTCCATCCTATCTTCATGCTTTTTACAATATAACCTGCACTAAGCCTTATTCCTCCAGTACAGACATACAATTGGCTGCTTTCCTTACATGTGCTACATATTGCACTTAGAAGTTCTGGTATCAAACCTTATAAATGTGCTTCCGTATACGTCTTTGGTATCCAACCCTATATATATGCTTCCCTACACGTATTTCTACTACCATGCTTGTTACTTTTCGAAAGCCTGTACTTGTATTTCTAAATGAAGCTGTGCGTGTTACTTCAACAACTGGTGGCGCACTACTATTGACGTCACAGTGTTTTGGTACGGTGTAAAATAGTTCCTAAGAAACACGAAAGAGCCTGATTTGAGTGTATGGCATGTGAGACTTATAAGACATATGAATGTTCTGCCTGTTTCAGGTAGAACTTGAGCTCAGAGACTACAATCTATGATGTTTTAACCTAATAAAAGTGGACCTATTTTGTGTGCCAGAAAGAGGCAACAACCTAGGGGGTTTCCAAAGACTGACAGTCTTGAAATTGGACGAAATGACCCCTGACTCAAATGTTACATGTCATGCAATATTATATAATTTGTAAGAGCCTAAAAAGCATCAGCGATTTTTTACGAGAACAGGGCAAACGATACCTAAATTCCGGGACCTGAGTCCAAGGGCCTGCGTCCAGGATCTTTTAAGAAGCATGTGAGAGAGGAATAGTGAGTGTTCCCGACCCCAAATTCGGGGCTCCGCCTCTGGAATTTTCGACGTTGTTGGAGGTAACCGAGGGTGCGGCCACGTACACGCGCCCGAGCTGTACACTGCCTACTAGGTGCACCCCCGTGGCAATGGGTTTGGAGGGGTCAATATGGCGGTCAAAGTTTTGGCCATAGGGCTATTGTGCGCGTGGGGTACCTACTTCGGGGCTCCGCCTCTGGAATTTTCGACGTTGTTCGAGGTAACCGAGCCTTGCACAACACGCGCACATAAGAGCTCTACATGGCCCACCAGGTGCACCCCGGTGGCAATCGGTTTGGAGGGGTGAAAACGTGGGTCAAAGTTAGGTCCATATCGTCATAGTGAGTGTTCCCGACCCCAAATTCGGGGCTCCGCCTCTGGAATTTTCGACGTTGTTGGAGGTAACCGAGGGTGTGGCCACGTACACGCGCCCGAGCTGTACACTGCCTACTAGGTGCACCCCCGTGGCAATGGGTTTGGAGGGGTCAAAATGGCGGTCAAAGTTTTGGCCATAGGGCTATTGTGCGCGTGGGGTACCTACTTCGGGGCTCCGCCTCTGGAATTTTCGACGTTGTTCGAGGTAACCGAGCCTTGCACAACACGCGCACATAAGAGCTCTACATGGCCCACCAGGTGCACCCCGGTGGCAATCGGTTTGGAGGGGTGAAAACGTGGGTCAAAGTTAGGTCCATATCGTCATAGTGAGTGTTCCCGACCCCAAATTCGGGGCTCCGCCTCTGGAATTTTCGACGTTGTTGGAGGTAACCGAGGGTGCGGCCACGTACACGCGCCCGAGCTGTACACTGCCTACTAGGTGCACCCCCGTGGCAATGGGTTTGGAGGGGTCAAAATGGCGGTCAAAGTTTTGGCCATAGGGCTATTGTGCGCGTGGGGTACCTACTTCGGGGCTCCGCCTCTGGAATTTTCGACGTTGTTCGAGGTAACCGAGCCTTGCACAACACGCGCACATAAGAGCTCTACATGGCCCACCAGGTGCACCCCGGTGGCAATCGGTTTGGAGGGGTGAAAACGTGGGTCAAAGTTAGGTCCATATCGTCATAGTGAGTGTTCCCGACCCCAAATTCGGGGCTCCGCCTCTGGAATTTTCGACGTTGTTGGAGGTAACCGAGGGTGTGGCCACGTACACGCGCCCGAGCTGTACACTGCCTACTAGGTGCACCCCCGTGGCAATGGGTTTGGAGGGGTCAAAATGGCGGTCAAAGTTTTGGCCATAGGGCTATTGTGCGCGTGGGGTACCTACTTCGGGGCTCCGCCTCTGGAATTTTCGACGTTGTTCGAGGTAACCGAGCCTTGCACAACACGCGCACATAAGAGCTCTACATGGCCCACCAGGTGCACCCCGGTGGCAATCGGTTTGGAGGGGTGAAAACGTGGGTCAAAGTTAGGTCCATATCGTCATAGTGAGTGTTCCCGACCCCAAATTCGGGGCTCCGCCTCTGGAATTTTCGACGTTGTTGGAGGTAACCGAGGGTGCGGCCACGTACACGCGCCCGAGCTGTACACTGCCTACTAGGTGCACCCCCGTGGCAATGGGTTTGGAGGGGTCAAAATGGCGGTCAAAGTTTTGGCCATAGGGCTATTGTGCGCGTGGGGTACCTACTTCGGGGCTCCGCCTCTGGAATTTTCGACGTTGTTCGAGGTAACCGAGCCTTGCACAACACGCGCACATAAGAGCTCTACATGGCCCACCAGGTGCACCCCGGTGGCAATCGGTTTGGAGGGGTGAAAACGTGGGTCAAAGTTAGGTCCATATCGTCATAGTGAGTGTTCCCGACCCCAAATTCGGGGCTCCGCCTCTGGAATTTTCGACGTTGTTGGAGGTAACCGAGGGTGTGGCCACGTACACGCGCCCGAGCTGTACACTGCCTACTAGGTGCACCCCCGTGGCAATGGGTTTGGAGGGGTCAAAATGGCGGTCAAAGTTTTGGCCATAGGGCTATTGTGCGCGTGGGGTACCTACTTCGGGGCTCCGCCTCTGGAATTTTCGACGTTGTTCGAGGTAACCGAGCCTTGCACAACACGCGCACATAAGAGCTCTACATGGCCCACCAGGTGCACCCCGGTGGCAATCGGTTTGGAGGGGTGAAAACGTGGGTCAAAGTTAGGTCCATATCGTCATAGTGAGTGTTCCCGACCCCAAATTCGGGGCTCCGCCTCTGGAATTTTCGACGTTGTTGGAGGTAACCGAGGGTGCGGCCACGTACACGCGCCCGAGCTGTACACTGCCTACTAGGTGCACCCCCGTGGCAATGGGTTTGGAGGGGTCAAAATGGCGGTCAAAGTTTTGGCCATAGGGCTATTGTGCGCGTGATGTATCTACTTCGGGGCTCCGCCTCTGGAATTTTCGACGTTGTTCGAGGTAACCGAGCCTTGCACAACACGCGCACATAAGAGCTCTACATGGCCCACCAGGTGCACCCCGGTGGCAATCGGTTTGGAGGGGTGAAAACGTGGGTCAAAGTTAGGTCCATATCGTCATAGTGAGTGTTCCCGACCCCAAATTCGGGGCTCCGCCTCTGGAATTTTCGACGTTGTTGGAGGTAACCGAGGGTGTGGCCACGTACACGCGCCCGAGCTGTACACTGCCTACTAGGTGCACCCCCGTGGCAATGGGTTTGGAGGGGTCAAAATGGCGGTCAAAGTTTTGGCCATAGGGCTATTGTGCGCGTGGGGTACCTACTTCGGGGCTCCGCCTCTGGAATTTTCGACGTTGTTCGAGGTAACCGAGCCTTGCACAACACGCGCACATAAGAGCTCTACATGGCCCACCAGGTGCACCCCGGTGGCAATCGGTTTGGAGGGGTGAAAACGTGGGTCAAAGTTAGGTCCATATCGTCATAGTGAGTGTTCCCGACCCCAAATTCGGGGCTCCGCCTCTGGAATTTTCGACGTTGTTGGAGGTAACCGAGGGTGCGGCCACGTACACGCGCCCGAGCTGTACACTGCCTACTAGGTGCACCCCCGTGGCAATGGGTTTGGAGGGGTCAAAATGGCGGTCAAAGTTTTGGCCATAGGGCTATTGTGCGCGTGGGGTACCTACTTCGGGGCTCCGCCTCTGGAATTTTCGACGTTGTTCGAGGTAACCGAGCCTTGCACAACACGCGCACATAAGAGCTCTACATGGCCCACCAGGTGCACCCCGGTGGCAATCGGTTTGGAGGGGTGAAAACGTGGGTCAAAGTTAGGTCCATATCGTCATAGTGAGTGTTCCCGACCCCAAATTCGGGGCTCCGCCTCTGGAATTTTCGACGTTGTTGGAGGTAACCGAGGGTGTGGCCACGTACACGCGCCCGAGCTGTACACTGCCTACTAGGTGCACCCCCGTGGCAATGGGTTTGGAGGGGTCAAAATGGCGGTCAAAGTTTTGGCCATAGGGCTATTGTGCGCGTGGGGTACCTACTTCGGGGCTCCGCCTCTGGAATTTTCGACGTTGTTCGAGGTAACCGAGCCTTGCACAACACGCGCACATAAGAGCTCTACATGGCCCACCAGGTGCACCCCGGTGGCAATCGGTTTGGAGGGGTGAAAACGTGGGTCAAAGTTAGGTCCATATCGTCATAGTGAGTGTTCCCGACCCCAAATTCGGGGCTCCGCCTCTGGAATTTTCGACGTTGTTGGAGGTAACCGAGGGTGCGGCCACGTACACGCGCCCGAGCTGTACACTGCCTACTAGGTGCACCCCCGTGGCAATGGGTTTGGAGGGGTCAAAATGGCGGTCAAAGTTTTGGCCATAGGGCTATTGTGCGCGTGGGGTACCTACTTCGGGGCTCCGCCTCTGGAATTTTCGACGTTGTTCGAGGTAACCGAGCCTTGCACAACACGCGCACATAAGAGCTCTACATGGCCCACCAGGTGCACCCCGGTGGCAATCGGTTTGGAGGGGTGAAAACGTGGGTCAAAGTTAGGTCCATATCGTCATAGTGAGTGTTCCCGACCCCAAATTCGGGGCTCCGCCTCTGGAATTTTCGACGTTGTTGGAGGTAACCGAGGGTGTGGCCACGTACACGCGCCCGAGCTGTACACTGCCTACTAGGTGCACCCCCGTGGCAATGGGTTTGGAGGGGTCAAAATGGCGGTCAAAGTTTTGGCCATAGGGCTATTGTGCGCGTGGGGTACCTACTTCGGGGCTCCGCCTCTGGAATTTTCGACGTTGTTCGAGGTAACCGAGCCTTGCACAACACGCGCACATAAGAGCTCTACATGGCCCACCAGGTGCACCCCGGTGGCAATCGGTTTGGAGGGGTGAAAACGTGGGTCAAAGTTAGGTCCATATCGTCATAGTGAGTGTTCCCGACCCCAAATTCGGGGCTCCGCCTCTGGAATTTTCGACGTTGTTGGAGGTAACCGAGGGTGCGGCCACGTACACGCGCCCGAGCTGTACACTGCCTACTAGGTGCACCCCCGTGGCAATGGGTTTGGAGGGGTCAAAATGGCGGTCAAAGTTTTGGCCATAGGGCTATTGTGCGCGTGATGTATCTACTTCGGGGCTCCGCCTCTGGAATTTTCGACGTTGTTCGAGGTAACCGAGCCTTGCACAACACGCGCACATAAGAGCTCTACATGGCCCACCAGGTGCACCCCGGTGGCAATCGGTTTGGAGGGGTGAAAACGTGGGTCAAAGTTAGGTCCATATCGTCATAGTGAGTGTTCCCGACCCCAAATTCGGGGCTCCGCCTCTGGAATTTTCGACGTTGTTGGAGGTAACCGAGGGTGTGGCCACGTACACGCGCCCGAGCTGTACACTGCCTACTAGGTGCACCCCCGTGGCAATGGGTTTGGAGGGGTCAAAATGGCGGTCAAAGTTTTGGCCATAGGGCTATTGTGCGCGTGGGGTACCTACTTCGGGGCTCCGCCTCTGGAATTTTCGACGTTGTTCGAGGTAACCGAGCCTTGCACAACACGCGCACATAAGAGCTCTACATGGCCCACCAGGTGCACCCCGGTGGCAATCGGTTTGGAGGGGTGAAAACGTGGGTCAAAGTTAGGTCCATATCGTCATAGTGAGTGTTCCCGACCCCAAATTCGGGGCTCCGCCTCTGGAATTTTCGACGTTGTTGGAGGTAACCGAGGGTGCGGCCACGTACACGCGCCCGAGCTGTACACTGCCTACTAGGTGCACCCCCGTGGCAATGGGTTTGGAGGGGTCAAAATGGCGGTCAAAGTTTTGGCCATAGGGCTATTGTGCGCGTGGGGTACCTACTTCGGGGCTCCGCCTCTGGAATTTTCGACGTTGTTCGAGGTAACCGAGCCTTGCACAACACGCGCACATAAGAGCTCTACATGGCCCACCAGGTGCACCCCGGTGGCAATCGGTTTGGAGGGGTGAAAACGTGGGTCAAAGTTAGGTCCATATCGTCATAGTGAGTGTTCCCGACCCCAAATTCGGGGCTCCGCCTCTGGAATTTTCGACGTTGTTGGAGGTAACCGAGGGTGTGGCCACGTACACGCGCCCGAGCTGTACACTGCCTACTAGGTGCACCCCCGTGGCAATGGGTTTGGAGGGGTCAAAATGGCGGTCAAAGTTTTGGCCATAGGGCTATTGTGCGCGTGGGGTACCTACTTCGGGGCTCCGCCTCTGGAATTTTCGACGTTGTTCGAGGTAACCGAGCCTTGCACAACACGCGCACATAAGAGCTCTACATGGCCCACCAGGTGCACCCCGGTGGCAATCGGTTTGGAGGGGTGAAAACGTGGGTCAAAGTTAGGTCCATATCGTCATAGTGAGTGTTCCCGACCCCAAATTCGGGGCTCCGCCTCTGGAATTTTCGACGTTGTTGGAGGTAACCGAGGGTGCGGCCACGTACACGCGCCCGAGCTGTACACTGCCTACTAGGTGCACCCCCGTGGCAATGGGTTTGGAGGGGTCAAAATGGCGGTCAAAGTTTTGGCCATAGGGCTATTGTGCGCGTGGGGTACCTACTTCGGGGCTCCGCCTCTGGAATTTTCGACGTTGTTCGAGGTAACCGAGCCTTGCACAACACGCGCACATAAGAGCTCTACATGGCCCACCAGGTGCACCCCGGTGGCAATCGGTTTGGAGGGGTGAAAACGTGGGTCAAAGTTAGGTCCATATCGTCATAGTGAGTGTTCCCGACCCCAAATTCGGGGCTCCGCCTCTGGAATTTTCGACGTTGTTGGAGGTAACCGAGGGTGTGGCCACGTACACGCGCCCGAGCTGTACACTGCCTACTAGGTGCACCCCCGTGGCAATGGGTTTGGAGGGGTCAAAATGGCGGTCAAAGTTTTGGCCATAGGGCTATTGTGCGCGTGGGGTACCTACTTCGGGGCTCCGCCTCTGGAATTTTCGACGTTGTTCGAGGTAACCGAGCCTTGCACAACACGCGCACATAAGAGCTCTACATGGCCCACCAGGTGCACCCCGGTGGCAATCGGTTTGGAGGGGTGAAAACGTGGGTCAAAGTTAGGTCCATATCGTCATAGTGAGTGTTCCCGACCCCAAATTCGGGGCTCCGCCTCTGGAATTTTCGACGTTGTTGGAGGTAACCGAGGGTGCGGCCACGTACACGCGCCCGAGCTGTACACTGCCTACTAGGTGCACCCCCGTGGCAATGGGTTTGGAGGGGTCAAAATGGCGGTCAAAGTTTTGGCCATAGGGCTATTGTGCGCGTGGGGTACCTACTTCGGGGCTCCGCCTCTGGAATTTTCGACGTTGTTCGAGGTAACCGAGCCTTGCACAACACGCGCACATAAGAGCTCTACATGGCCCACCAGGTGCACCCCGGTGGCAATCGGTTTGGAGGGGTGAAAACGTGGGTCAAAGTTAGGTCCATATCGTCATAGTGAGTGTTCCCGACCCCAAATTCGGGGCTCCGCCTCTGGAATTTTCGACGTTGTTGGAGGTAACCGAGGGTGTGGCCACGTACACGCGCCCGAGCTGTACACTGCCTACTAGGTGCACCCCCGTGGCAATGGGTTTGGAGGGGTCAAAATGGCGGTCAAAGTTTTGGCCATAGGGCTATTGTGCGCGTGGGGTACCTACTTCGGGGCTCCGCCTCTGGAATTTTCGACGTTGTTCGAGGTAACCGAGCCTTGCACAACACGCGCACATAAGAGCTCTACATGGCCCACCAGGTGCACCCCGGTGGCAATCGGTTTGGAGGGGTGAAAACGTGGGTCAAAGTTAGGTCCATATCGTCATAGTGAGTGTTCCCGACCCCAAATTCGGGGCTCCGCCTCTGGAATTTTCGACGTTGTTGGAGGTAACCGAGGGTGCGGCCACGTACACGCGCCCGAGCTGTACACTGCCTACTAGGTGCACCCCCGTGGCAATGGGTTTGGAGGGGTCAAAATGGCGGTCAAAGTTTTGGCCATAGGGCTATTGTGCGCGTGGGGTACCTACTTCGGGGCTCCGCCTCTGGAATTTTCGACGTTGTTCGAGGTAACCGAGCCTTGCACAACACGCGCACATAAGAGCTCTACATGGCCCACCAGGTGCACCCCGGTGGCAATCGGTTTGGAGGGGTGAAAACGTGGGTCAAAGTTAGGTCCATATCGTCATAGTGAGTGTTCCCGACCCCAAATTCGGGGCTCCGCCTCTGGAATTTTCGACGTTGTTGGAGGTAACCGAGGGTGTGGCCACGTACACGCGCCCGAGCTGTACACTGCCTACTAGGTGCACCCCCGTGGCAATGGGTTTGGAGGGGTCAAAATGGCGGTCAAAGTTTTGGCCATAGGGCTATTGTGCGCGTGGGGTACCTACTTCGGGGCTCCGCCTCTGGAATTTTCGACGTTGTTCGAGGTAACCGAGCCTTGCACAACACGCGCACATAAGAGCTCTACATGGCCCACCAGGTGCACCCCGGTGGCAATCGGTTTGGAGGGGTGAAAACGTGGGTCAAAGTTAGGTCCATATCGTCATAGTGAGTGTTCCCGACCCCAAATTCGGGGCTCCGCCTCTGGAATTTTCGACGTTGTTGGAGGTAACCGAGGGTGCGGCCACGTACACGCGCCCGAGCTGTACACTGCCTACTAGGTGCACCCCCGTGGCAATGGGTTTGGAGGGGTCAAAATGGCGGTCAAAGTTTTGGCCATAGGGCTATTGTGCGCGTGGGGTACCTACTTCGGGGCTCCGCCTCTGGAATTTTCGACGTTGTTCGAGGTAACCGAGCCTTGCACAACACGCGCACATAAGAGCTCTACATGGCCCACCAGGTGCACCCCGGTGGCAATCGGTTTGGAGGGGTGAAAACGTGGGTCAAAGTTAGGTCCATATCGTCATAGTGAGTGTTCCCGACCCCAAATTCGGGGCTCCGCCTCTGGAATTTTCGACGTTGTTGGAGGTAACCGAGGGTGTGGCCACGTACACGCGCCCGAGCTGTACACTGCCTACTAGGTGCACCCCCGTGGCAATGGGTTTGGAGGGGTCAAAATGGCGGTCAAAGTTTTGGCCATAGGGCTATTGTGCGCGTGGGGTACCTACTTCGGGGCTCCGCCTCTGGAATTTTCGACGTTGTTCGAGGTAACCGAGCCTTGCACAACACGCGCACATAAGAGCTCTACATGGCCCACCAGGTGCACCCCGGTGGCAATCGGTTTGGAGGGGTGAAAACGTGGGTCAAAGTTAGGTCCATATCGTCATAGTGAGTGTTCCCGACCCCAAATTCGGGGCTCCGCCTCTGGAATTTTCGACGTTGTTGGAGGTAACCGAGGGTGCGGCCACGTACACGCGCCCGAGCTGTACACTGCCTACTAGGTGCACCCCCGTGGCAATGGGTTTGGAGGGGTCAAAATGGCGGTCAAAGTTTTGGCCATAGGGCTATTGTGCGCGTGATGTATCTACTTCGGGGCTCCGCCTCTGGAATTTTCGACGTTGTTCGAGGTAACCGAGCCTTGCACAACACGCGCACATAAGAGCTCTACATGGCCCACCAGGTGCACCCCGGTGGCAATCGGTTTGGAGGGGTGAAAACGTGGGTCAAAGTTAGGTCCATATCGTCATAGTGAGTGTTCCCGACCCCAAATTCGGGGCTCCGCCTCTGGAATTTTCGACGTTGTTGGAGGTAACCGAGGGTGTGGCCACGTACACGCGCCCGAGCTGTACACTGCCTACTAGGTGCACCCCCGTGGCAATGGGTTTGGAGGGGTCAAAATGGCGGTCAAAGTTTTGGCCATAGGGCTATTGTGCGCGTGGGGTACCTACTTCGGGGCTCCGCCTCTGGAATTTTCGACGTTGTTCGAGGTAACCGAGCCTTGCACAACACGCGCACATAAGAGCTCTACATGGCCCACCAGGTGCACCCCGGTGGCAATCGGTTTGGAGGGGTGAAAACGTGGGTCAAAGTTAGGTCCATATCGTCATAGTGAGTGTTCCCGACCCCAAATTCGGGGCTCCGCCTCTGGAATTTTCGACGTTGTTGGAGGTAACCGAGGGTGCGGCCACGTACACGCGCCCGAGCTGTACACTGCCTACTAGGTGCACCCCCGTGGCAATGGGTTTGGAGGGGTCAAAATGGCGGTCAAAGTTTTGGCCATAGGGCTATTGTGCGCGTGGGGTACCTACTTCGGGGCTCCGCCTCTGGAATTTTCGACGTTGTTCGAGGTAACCGAGCCTTGCACAACACGCGCACATAAGAGCTCTACATGGCCCACCAGGTGCACCCCGGTGGCAATCGGTTTGGAGGGGTGAAAACGTGGGTCAAAGTTAGGTCCATATCGTCATAGTGAGTGTTCCCGACCCCAAATTCGGGGCTCCGCCTCTGGAATTTTCGACGTTGTTGGAGGTAACCGAGGGTGTGGCCACGTACACGCGCCCGAGCTGTACACTGCCTACTAGGTGCACCCCCGTGGCAATGGGTTTGGAGGGGTCAAAATGGCGGTCAAAGTTTTGGCCATAGGGCTATTGTGCGCGTGGGGTACCTACTTCGGGGCTCCGCCTCTGGAATTTTCGACGTTGTTCGAGGTAACCGAGCCTTGCACAACACGCGCACATAAGAGCTCTACATGGCCCACCAGGTGCACCCCGGTGGCAATCGGTTTGGAGGGGTGAAAACGTGGGTCAAAGTTAGGTCCATATCGTCATAGTGAGTGTTCCCGACCCCAAATTCGGGGCTCCGCCTCTGGAATTTTCGACGTTGTTGGAGGTAACCGAGGGTGCGGCCACGTACACGCGCCCGAGCTGTACACTGCCTACTAGGTGCACCCCCGTGGCAATGGGTTTGGAGGGGTCAAAATGGCGGTCAAAGTTTTGGCCATAGGGCTATTGTGCGCGTGGGGTACCTACTTCGGGGCTCCGCCTCTGGAATTTTCGACGTTGTTCGAGGTAACCGAGCCTTGCACAACACGCGCACATAAGAGCTCTACATGGCCCACCAGGTGCACCCCGGTGGCAATCGGTTTGGAGGGGTGAAAACGTGGGTCAAAGTTAGGTCCATATCGTCATAGTGAGTGTTCCCGACCCCAAATTCGGGGCTCCGCCTCTGGAATTTTCGACGTTGTTGGAGGTAACCGAGGGTGTGGCCACGTACACGCGCCCGAGCTGTACACTGCCTACTAGGTGCACCCCCGTGGCAATGGGTTTGGAGGGGTCAAAATGGCGGTCAAAGTTTTGGCCATAGGGCTATTGTGCGCGTGGGGTACCTACTTCGGGGCTCCGCCTCTGGAATTTTCGACGTTGTTCGAGGTAACCGAGCCTTGCACAACACGCGCACATAAGAGCTCTACATGGCCCACCAGGTGCACCCCGGTGGCAATCGGTTTGGAGGGGTGAAAACGTGGGTCAAAGTTAGGTCCATATCGTCATAGTGAGTGTTCCCGACCCCAAATTCGGGGCTCCGCCTCTGGAATTTTCGACGTTGTTGGAGGTAACCGAGGGTGCGGCCACGTACACGCGCCCGAGCTGTACACTGCCTACTAGGTGCACCCCCGTGGCAATGGGTTTGGAGGGGTCAAAATGGCGGTCAAAGTTTTGGCCATAGGGCTATTGTGCGCGTGGGGTACCTACTTCGGGGCTCCGCCTCTGGAATTTTCGACGTTGTTCGAGGTAACCGAGCCTTGCACAACACGCGCACATAAGAGCTCTACATGGCCCACCAGGTGCACCCCGGTGGCAATCGGTTTGGAGGGGTGAAAACGTGGGTCAAAGTTAGGTCCATATCGTCATAGTGAGTGTTCCCGACCCCAAATTCGGGGCTCCGCCTCTGGAATTTTCGACGTTGTTGGAGGTAACCGAGGGTGCGGCCACGTACACGCGCCCGAGCTGTACACTGCCTACTAGGTGCACCCCCGTGGCAATGGGTTTGGAGGGGTCAAAATGGCGGTCAAAGTTTTGGCCATAGGGCTATTGTGCGCGTGGGGTACCTACTTCGGGGCTCCGCCTCTGGAATTTTCGACGTTGTTCGAGGTAACCGAGCCTTGCACAACACGCGCACATAAGAGCTCTACATGGCCCACCAGGTGCACCCCGGTGGCAATCGGTTTAGAGGGGTGAAAACGTGGGTCAAAGTTAGGTCCATATCGTCATAGTGAGTGTTCCCGACCCCAAATTCGGGGCTCCGCCTCTGGAATTTTCGACGTTGTTGGAGGTAACCGAGGGTGTGGCCACGTACACGCGCCCGAGCTGTACACTGCCTACTAGGTGCACCCCCGTGGCAATGGGTTTGGAGGGGTCAAAATGGCGGTCAAAGTTTTGGCCATAGGGCTATTGTGCGCGTGGGGTACCTACTTCGGGGCTCCGCCTCTGGAATTTTCGACGTTGTTCGAGGTAACCGAGCCTTGCACAACATGCTATTGTGTGCGTGGGGTACCTACTTTGGGGTACTTACTGCTGTACTGTTATACTGTTGTACTGCAATACTGCTGCTATACTGCTGTACTGTTGTACTGGTAACTTCATACTGCTTTACTGCTGTACTGTTACTGCTAACTTCATACTACTGTACTGCTGTACTGTTACTGCTAACTTCATACTGCTGTACTGCTATACTGCTAACTTCACAGACGTTTGAAAATAATGTAAATATTAGCAATGAACTTAATTTATCAGGTGTTTATCGAAGTGTAATCTACTTTGGTTTGCTAGCAAAGTTTACATGGGCCCCTTCAGGGTTCACTTACATTGCACGCGACCCAGTGTAGTTTATATTTCGATATTCAGGGGCTCATGTAAACTTTGCACGCGACCCTATGTAGTTTATACTTCGATAAACACCAGAAAAATGACAATTGCTTTTATTACCGCATTAATCCTTTTGCATTTTACGAGAGGTGGTGTTTTTCGAGCCTAAAGTGAAGTAACTCAGCCACCGCTAAAATACTTGTAATAAACAGGAATAACGTAAACGGATATACTATCAGATGAAGTTATTCTACTATTTTCCATTTTTTGCTCCCCCCCCCCCCTTCCCAATTTGAAAATGCGTCAATTAGAAAAGCAAATAGGAATTCATATTGTTTCCCTTGTTTGACGTAAAACACAGAAGTGAGCAAGTCAGTATAACATTATTTATGTAGGGGGCGTTTATTATAGAGCAGGGGCGTTAATTAGGATTAATGCAGTATGTCTATGCTTATTGTGAAGTGTGAAACGTGCAAGCAGGTATTTGAAACTAGTTTAATTGCTAGTATAACCATGAGCTATGGGTGGCCTGTTTATATCACGTTTCTTTTCGGTAATGCGGAAGTTCAAAAACCGAGGCCGACACCAAATAAGCCTCACTGAGGGAAATTAGTCTTAAGCTGTATGGTTTTGATCAGAGTGCTTGCGGTTTACAGCTACATTCATTTGAGCCGTGACACGACAAAACCAACAAAGTGACATGTGCGCCCAGCGAAGACTCGGGTAGGCCTGGGCATCAACCGAATCTAATTAGTCTGCGCGGTCAGCATAGAGGTAGCTTAGGCTCTTGACCATCCTTTAAGCGCAAAGCGAAGACTCTGATCAGACTGGGCGGATGCCCAGGCTGATCTGAGTATTCGCGTGGCGTACATGCCATTTTGTTCGTTTGGTCGTTTCGCGTCTCATTTGCTTTTGGAAAAACTAATGCTTGAATACAAGTTTAAAGAGTAACTACACTTCAGGAACTGATTGAATCAGATCCCAAACCCTATCCCCAAAATCAAAGGGAAAGATTGACAAAGACATCTCAACAAACAATAAATTACAAGTGATAAGCCGAGTCAGCAGTTCTTTCCCAAATAGGTGGCAACTCAGCTATCTTTATTGAACTAAATAATTTAGACCAACAGAAGGGTTACAACAGACTAAGCAAATTATACGAAAAACATTTAACAACTATACTCAGTACATTTAAAAACGCAACACTTAGTTTTTCGTAAATATCTTTTTGAATTTTTAGACAAATATTTGAAACGCCAGAGATATTTAGATTTACATGTTTTCTGTCATTTTGCTACATTTCTTGGCATTTTATTGTGTATTTCATTAAGTTAACGTTCATCGTGGAGCGTCACCCCTAAAATTAAACTTCACAAGATCAAATCGTAACGCATGGGCATTTCTGCGTCACATTCACCGATGTTCTATTCATCAAATGCTGTGGAATTTTGTTCCATTTCTGAACTAAACCTCTCCTTTACCAAAGCCTTTGCAATATTTGAAAATGATTCAGTTTACCCGCAAACGCCATGTTTCTGTTCATCTGAGACTTGTCGTTTTGGTTACCAATCAAATGGCAAAGTTGGTCATTCTGGCATACTGGTGTCATTTTGGTGTGACAAAGAGAAAGTGGCGTAAGTTATGTGTAAGAATGTTTACAATCTTTCTCTTTAAAACGTTTAACGCCGATATTGCAGTTGTATACCGTCCGTAAAAAGAAATGCATCACATATTTTGGGCAAAGAGCATAAAAGTTTAAAACTCCCAAAACTTTTTAGTTCTCCAAATTTCTTTCCGCTTACCAAAGAGAAACATTCGCACGAGTCCCAAATGTCTGCTGGACAGCATCAGCGTGTCGAAAGCACGTGTGTTGTAATAAATGACAATCAATGATCTGCCTTGTCTATGGACATCATTTGACTGAACCGGCTTTTATCGGTCTTTAAGGGTACTGGTAAGTAGTAAGGACACCTATTGTCTAAAACAAGGTGGCCATATGGCATCTTAACCATCCCAATAGCTCTAAGTTTGGGACTTTATGAACTGGCAATAAGGAGACGATTTTTTAAAGAGTTAATCGTGACAAAAAGTTTTGTTTGTTGCAATTTGTTTGTCCTTTGTTGTTTTTCTTTAATGCCGATCTACGGACTATCCAGTAACGTTGACCAAATGTTTATTAAGTGTTTACATGATACGCGCACGAGCAAATCTTGATTTTCATACCTGAGTGATTATCCACTGCACTACGAGTACATGTGAGAATATTTTATGCCAAAACATAAAGATACAGTTGCCTGACTTACATTTACATGCTATGTTTGGTCAAAATATTATCCATTACGCAAAAACGTAAAACCAAAAATGTTGCGTTTTTAAATGTACTAAGTATATTTTTACCTATTTTCTATTTTTATTATAGAAGGATTAAAATAAGAACACAATAAATTAAACAACAAATGCAACCGCAACGAAATTACCGCCTTGGGACGGTCAGAAATAACTACTGGGGGGTTTAAACCAGTTTTACTGGGTCCAAACCTTCACACTCACCCTCCGTCGCGGTGCACACAATAAGTTGGTAGTTCGGTTCGTATGGAGGCCCCCTACAAGTCGCTACGTCTCTGTTGCAAGACGCTTTCATTCTATACTGCTACTCCCTGTCTCAAGGGCTATAAGTGGATGCACCTTGTACAATTCGGGTGTACAGGCGACTGCAACACTAATCGCGTATCTTTAATCTGGGTGACTCTCCCGTTCTAGGGGTTCTCCAGTTATCGTCCCGATCCAGCCATATAAATAGAGGATCTTACATGAGTGCTCATGTTTTATTGAATTTATTAAACGAGTTGGGGAAAAAGATACGATGCGAGGCTCTGCCGAGCATCTTATCGTTTTCACCAACGAGTTTAATAAAGATTGTATTTATCATATGACCCTAAAATGGCATTTTATTAGCAAATTCTGCACTAAAACGTCACGATTACGCCATTAGAAAACGCGACGTTTTATGGACGTCAACGCATAACGTTACGGCGTAATTTGCATATTTAATCCACTAGCGGATTATTGTTTTTAATGCATGGCTTTATTGCACTCTCAGATGCGACGTCATATGATAAATGATGTTAAAGAAACTTATTCGATATTGCCGCTGCTTGGAGCTTAACATCAAAGGAAAATGCGCTGATAACTCAGACTACACGCCAGCTTGGCAATTTTTCCATGCCGTGCGTGCATGTAAAAATACCCCAAAGCACGAAGGACTGGGACCCACTTAATGCATTCGCCAAACAAGCTATGTCATTGTGACATATTGCTGAATCATATGTAGATCAATGTTAATGGTTATACACTTATACACTAAATAGTAGGGTAACAATGAAGAACCTGTTAATCCATTCATGCCTAGAGCGTCCTATAAAATAGACAGGACCCAGATCAGACGCAACAGAACGCGCCATCTGATCAGGGTATACACTATTTGCACACAAATCACAGCAATTCCTATACAAAAAAAAAATAAATTCACCAAACAAACCTTAAATAATGAATGGACTCATTCAATTTGTAAGGGTAGAAAAGTCCAGCAGGAAAGGAGCCTGAAATGAGTATGCTCTTTTGCTTATCCGCTAGCAATCATAAGCATACTGACACGTGGACGGATACATGTAAAATTTGACTTGTTTCAATTAAAAAATAATGATGTGTGTCAATATTTACGGTCAATATTTACGTAGATTTTGATACTAAGATTTTTTTCCGTGGTGAAATCAATTAACCAAGCATGTGGCAGGCTTTTTGTTTATACTGTGTTAGTACTTATTGTACAGTCTATCACTTTCCACGGAATTTATTTCCAAATCGTGGAACAAACTATGTGTATTTGATATGTGTATTTATCAGTTTTAACAGCTGTTTTCTGGGGAAAGTGAAGTACTGTGTATATTGTTCTTCCTTGAGCGAACCGTATTTTCGCGAATTTGAGTTAAAACACTAAATTTCGTGATTCTATTATTTTGGATTGACGAAGGTCGTACGCTATTTGCTTTATTTTCATTTCCAAGAAGCTTCACATTGGCAATATTTTCCGGTCTGCAGAAAAATGCAACAATCTACCCTGTACGTTTTGGGAAACCCGTAATTTCGTTCAGTTCGGCCGTGCAATAGATTGATAGGTTGCAGATTCGTACAGGTTGTAGATTCGTACACTTGGAGTTTTTGGGCCTCTACTGAATGCATCATGTCAATTAAAAAGAAAATAATTACATGACTGTTTAAACAATCTATATCGTGTCAATCAATTTCAGTGCATGCTCGCACGTGCCTTATAGATTTCAGTCGCTACAGACGATTTTTCCCGACCGTCTTCACTGCAGCCTCTCCGATACAGCAGTTTTATTTCATGATCGAGGAGCAGAATGGCCAAGTCCACAGCTTATTTTAATAACAGATATTGAGAAAATCATTCTACTTTAAGGTACATACATTAACTTTATAGAAAAATGTCACGACTATTTTAAAATTTCCATTTTCTGAGCAGAAGAAGTTGCGCTTACAAGACATCCACTATGAAAGGTATTGTGTAAAACCATGACTCAGTTAAACATGCAAAAAAGTGGCAAAAATTTATTTGGGAATTATATGTAAAAATATGCACATCTACAGACCATGACATAAACATCTGTTAAGTTTGAAAATGTTTGGCCAAAATAATAGGAGGAGTTGCGCTTACAAGACACCCACTGTGAATTGTTGACGAACGGACGGACAAACAGACGAAGGGACGAACTGACGAACGGAAGGAAACTTGCACGCCTATATCCCGCCGCTAACGCAGGTGCGACAAAAAGAAGAACCAAGTGATATGAGCCACATCAAGTGACTTCCAACAAAGTGGCGAAATCGCCATTTGACATTCACACCATTCTTATCTTTAATACCGGGTCTTTAGATGCTTCACTGTTGGCTGTATATTTTTGACATTTCTATAGATGGCTGCTGTGACAAATAAAGGCTTTGATCAGACTGCACTCAAGTGCAGACTGATTAGAGTCGTTGCTTGCAATCAATGCCACGTTGTTTGAAATCACATGATGTGGCTCATATGTGTACAATGTTTGTATAATTAGTCCTCTACCAATATTAGGAGCCATTGCGGTATGTAATAGTTATACCACGGTTTGTCCGCCTGTACGAGGAGATAATCCACGAGCTTTAGCGAGTGGATTATCTCCCGTACAGACGGACTAACTGTGGTATAACTATTTTATACCACCCTTACCAGTGTAGACCTTGCTCATTGCGAAATATTTCGTGTTAAAGTTGGCACTTTCTGATAAGGGTGGTATAAGATGAAAAATAAGAAAAAAAATGACCTGTATTGTACTCATTGAAACTGGTTGGGTATGCGCTTAAGCATAACTTATAGCGACACTTCTGATTATTATCTTTAAGTAACTTCGGTCTAGATGTTTGAATAACCATTGTGATTTTGCATATTAATAATAACTGATCTGCGTCACGAGCAAAGGGGCCATGTGCGATCAGCGACTTGCGCATCTACAAGTCTTCGCTTCTTTTTAGAGTTTTCAGGGTTCATATATTACTTATGCAATAAGGGAGGACTGCAATGAGACTTTGCCGCAATTAAAGCAACTCCTTAAGATTCTGATTTATGGATTCGTTGGCGGATACGCAGCGTATCTGCCTTTCATCCATGCCTTTAGATACTTTTGTCGTGACACCTCAACTGAATTATTTATTGCTTTTTTTAAGGAAAAAAATCATGATTAAGTTCGATTTTGAATTAAACAAAAGCTTATAAGTCTATTTTAAGCGTTATATGATTATGATGTTAGTTCTGGCCTCTTTTCATGATATTGAGAGAACAAAAGGACAAAATAGCACGACGTGATATATACGCATTTACTTCGATTTTATACATCATCTGACTTCTAACGATGTGTCAGTTTTGTTAAGTGTTACCGGTATTCAGATCATCCTTATCGTTTGCATCGGGTCTATAGAGGCCCCATTTATATTTGAGCCGCGACACGACAAAACCAACAATGTGGTTGTGCGCCCAGCCCAGACTCAGATCAGCCTGGGCATTCGCCCAGTCTGATCAGACTCTTCGTTAAGCGCTTAAAGGCTAGCTAAGGGTCTAAGCTACCTTCATGCGGACAGCGAAGACTCTGATCAGACTGGGCGGATGCCCAGGCTGATCTGAGGCTGCGCTGGGCGCACAACCACATTGTTGGTTTTGTCGTGTCGCGGCTAATTTGTATGGTTTGGGCAAATTCCATATACGGCCGATGTGACAACTGAAGTCTCTAAACAAACTGCACTCAAGTGCAGTCTGATTAGAGCCTTTGCTTGTTACTTAAAAACATAAGATGGTACTCTTTTGGAACAACGAATATGCGAACCGCCCAGGCTCTAACACAATGCATATATCTTCTACCATAACATGCATACTATATACATTTACAGATACCGTATTTAGAGCCAGTATAGATATAAATAAAAGGAACTGCGCAAATCGCGATCAGACTGTCTTTTGCATGTTTTGTCCATGACAGGAACAATGTGCATGTCACACTGGCCATGTGGTCCTGTATCGCTCCACTGAGAACCCAGCTGAACAGATACAAGTAAAAACAGAAGTTGCTTCCAACAGTATGATAAGGGATTATCTTAGGAACATGAATTTATGTAAAAGATCTATTGTTACTTCTTCACTGCTAAAGCAGTTATTGCCAATTTTCAAATTTTCAATAGAAAATCAATGACATCTTTAAATTGCCATAACAGCTAATTTGATATACCATTCAGCATTAAAAGAAGGCTTTCTGTAGAGGCTTATGCCAAGAGCATTTCAACAAAATCTCAACTTTATCAGCATTTTATTTATTGCGGTGTTTTCTTTTTCTTTTCTTTTTTTTAGATGTAAGCTAAAATTAAAACTGCATAATAACAGACTTGAAAATATGCCGATACAAGAGAATGTGTATATTTTTCACCACATCACTGCTTGTTGTATATGGAGAAATGTGTATTCTTCGTTCGCAGATTGACTCGTTTGACTGAGAAAATTGGATTAAAACGAAGCACCTACCTTGAGTGCGTAAACTGGTCCGCCATCTTTGGTGGTATGTTCCATTTCCTAAGAAGGACGTTCCGGATCTCGATCCGGTGAATTTGAAGTGCACAGAAAGAGAGTAAAATAAGAACGTACGTCATTTGCAAGATTCAGGTTCCATAGTCACAGTCTTAATCAGGGGTCTTAATCAGGGGTTAATCAGGGGTCAGAGGTCAGTTTATGGAGCCTTCGGGGCATATGCTGCATTAGCAATTTTAAAGGCCCTATTGCTCTGTCAGCGGTAAAATACGTGTAACATTTGATCGTGGGGTATTGCTGCAAGATATCCATAACAGTTTTATCATTGTAGCCAACTTTAAAAAAGTAAAGCACCCTGAGATTAAAAAACTACGTGTTGACAAAAAAAAAAAAAAAAAAAAAATGGGTTTAAATATGTCATTAAATACTAAAAGATAAATTTTACAGGCAGTGACCCTGTTCATTGTCCCACTTTAGGTTTTACTGCATTGCTGGGCGAGGAACCAGACAAAATTTGAGTGCATTTTTTTTCATTTTAAGCTCGCCTGAACGAAGTTCATGAAGAACTTTTGTTGCCACCCTGGCGTTGGTGTACGCAACCGTGTCAGCGGCGTCCAGATTGTGTCTTTTGCTTAAAGTTTTTTAAAGACCCATATTTCCGGCTGTACTAAATACCCCAGGTAGCACAAGGTAGCGCAAGGTACATGTACCGGTAGGTAGGCACAAGGTACCGCAGAGTACCACAAGGTAGGCATAGGGTACCGTAAGGTAGCATAAGAAAGGCACAAGGTGATACATAATAGTCTTCCAGTTCAGTACTTTTTTTTGTTTTAGAGTTCTACTTGTTTTCTCGGCTTTTGTACGCTTGCCTTGCCTTGGGGTTTGGAAAGGCTTGTGTACTTTTCACACTCATGACAGTAGAACTTCAAATCTCGACCACACCAAGTCTTCCTAAGACTTTTAGCGTCTCATTCAAATTCAATCAGCGTGGATCTATAGATGACGGACTACTTCATTGTTAGGCGACAGTCTGAACAAAATTATGCAATGAATAGCCCTTGATTCATCATTATCACCTTCAGCAATTGCCTCCCTTGCATGCATGAGTATTCTCATTTAGCTAGAAGCGTAGTTTAGAATTTTCTCAGAATTTGGTAATGTTGTTTCACGAACCCATTGTGTAAATTTAACACCGATTTTCAGATCAGTTTCGACATAACGACTGTTATCACCACGTGCAACTGCAGTACGATGGAGGTCGGTTTCAAATGACGCAAACTTGACTGAATTGCAGTGACGTTACGGCCTTTGCAACGCTACTAATTTATGGCGCTGTCCTTAAGATGGAATAGGACAAAACCAACATTTTCAGTTTTCGCGTAAACAGAACAACAATCAAGAAGTCCAGCATTATCTAAACTTACGAAATGAGTTTCTTTAAGTGTGAAACAAAAACTTCCCTTTCTATGACGTCATGCAAATGTGAGGGATTGACGTTATTATGCAAAATAAATAGCGCTTGATTATATATAATTTTTGCATTTGTTTTGCTCTCCGCAAAGAAATTGTCAAAAAATCATACCAACGTGCAAGAAATCAAGAGTCCTTTCCGCATTTTGAGTTTATATAGGCAAATATGACTTTTCATTAGCTACTGAATATTGCTTAATTTCATATAAAAGCATAGACCGAGAAAAAACGTCTCCGAAATATGTGACAGTGTCTGGCTTTTTGAGCCTTATGGAGGGGAATTCGGAAATTTTGTTTTCAACATTTTCATATTCATTAGTAATTCCAGAAGAGATTTCAAGAAGCACAAAGCAATAGCGCTAATGTTTACTGCAAAAGCAAACGAAATTCACACCACCCCGATTTTTTGTTTTCGTTTCACTGATTGGATACAATTTACATACTAGCTGGATAAACGTTTATAATTCTGGTTTGTGATATCGCTTTTCAAAGATCTGTAATGTGAACATTCTTAAAAGAGTGTAGATGAAGAAAATTAAAGATGCCGATAGAAATGTTTAATCACTTTTTTCAGGTGACAATTTGAAATATATTAGTCATTGCGCGGCAATCCAATTACCTTTACGTGCGAATTTTGTGACGTCACTTTCATTTCACGTTACGTGACGTCAACGTCGCACCTCCACAAGGCTCAAAATCGCAGACACTGTCACATATATATCTAAAATTTTGATATGTTTTAATGAAATATGTTTATATGTATTTTTTTTTAATAATTTAAAGTGTTCACTGTGTAATTTTTGACAAAGTAGATTTGTTTAACTATACTCGCTTTCTCATGGTGTCGTATCTTTCAACTGAAAAGTGAGATTATTCCTAAGAATGTGTTCCAGTAAGTAAGCTTTTAGTTTCTTGTAAAACATTTATGATCTCTTCTAGATAATATAACTGCACGAAAACAAAACAAACAAACAAATAAAAAAAAAAAAAAAAAAGAAAGAAAGAAAAAGAATTGATATCTAATTCCATCTTCAAGAGAGGACTGTTTCATCATGCCAGGGGTTCATTTTTCCATTGTCTTTAATTTGCGTAACGTGAAGTTTCGTTTACTGAATTCTTACGAACCTCGTATTACTTCTCAAAAGCAAAACCGGGAAAATGAGCCCCTGACCTGTTTAAAATCTTTAGTTTAGACAATTGAATGAGATATTTCTTTGTTTGTTTGTTTTCTTTTATCGTTTTCATAGATTCTCTAGAATAACTCGATTTTGTATTATCGGAATTAAAAAAATACGCCAGAAATCGCTCTTAGCGCCCAATTCAGTTTGACGCTGAAAACATCGACGTTATCTGACCAGGGGCCGTATTCATAAAGCCACTTAAGTCGTTGCTATGCGGTTGCTAAGGCTAAATATCTATAAAGAAGACTCCCTACAACTATGAAATTTGGTCTGGAAGAACAATCTTTGTAAGACTGTTCCTCCAAGGCAAATTTCATAGTTGTAGGGAATCTCATTCAAAGAAATTTAGCCTTAGCAACAGCATAGCAACCACTTAAGTCGTTTTATGAATACGGCCCCAGGGGGTATAGTTTAAGAAATCTGCTTTGGAAATATTTACACGGTAAACACTTAATATTATTTAATACATAATCCAACTTCATATTTCATTAAAAGATGAGTGGATGACTTGCGACTTTACGTCCTTTTCAACAGTACTTCAATCATATGACGACGATGGGATGGTGATAATGAAAGGCTGTGTGCAACTGGACACCGTTTAAGTTTGAAAAGATCATCGCCTCAAGCGGGAGTCGAACCTAGGCACATTTCATTATAACATATCAAAATTTGAGATATAATGTTCAGAGACGTTTTTTTTTCTTCTTCTCTATTTGAATTTTACGCGAAAAAAGGGCAAATCTCAACAGCTAATCGAAATTGAAGTTTGCATCAATTTACTCATAATGCGTAGGGATTGAGCAGAAAGTGTAGAAAGCTTTATGGACCTTTTGATGGCACGTACTTTAGTATGGAATTATTTTGAATACATCAACGGACTGCAGAGCAATATCGATTAACGCGGATATCAGAGAGCTATAAATTTTGCGGGTAAAAAGCGTCACACCATCTTCTATTCACGACGTCATTGAAATAGAAATTGTTTGTTACATGCTCAAAAGAAAGGCGTCTAGTGAGTCACAAATGACTGAAGTTTTTGATGATATACTGTTTGACTACTGAGAAAACTGACAGTTTTGGTTTTGTCCTATTCCAGCTTAAGTGCATCCCACCTTAGGTGAATCTATCGTATTGCGTGTTGTAGTAATTATAACTGAGCCGCGACATGAGAAAACCAACAAAGTGGTTGTGCGCACAGCGCAGACCCAGATCAGCCTGGGCATCCGCCCATTCTGATCAGAGGCTTCGCTGTTCGCATGAAGGTAGCTGAGACCCTTAGCTACCCTTTAAGCGATTAGCGAAGAGTCTGATCAGACTGGCCGGATGCCCAGGCTGACCTGCGCTGAGCGCACAATCACTTTCTTTGTTTTCTCGTGTCGCGGCTCATATGACAGTACCAAAGGATGGCAGTATGAAATCTAGCCATTCCGTTATGTAAAAGTTCTATGACAATCTGAAGCGAGAGCTTGAAATTTCATGAC
The DNA here is from genome assembly GCA_963989385.1 of Ctena decussata. Taxonomy (NCBI): domain Eukaryota; kingdom Metazoa; phylum Mollusca; class Bivalvia; order Lucinida; family Lucinidae; genus Ctena; species Ctena decussata. The sequence goes on from OZ022498.1 coordinate 123,973,781, forward strand.
GTGATAATCACTTCTACCTCAAAGCAGATAAATTGCACACGTTAAGTGAACCTGTCGTATCGTGTGTGGTAGAAATTATATGACAGTGCCAAAGCATGAGGGTATGAAATCCAGCCATTTAAGTTTGCAAGGTATAATTTGTATTAGTGTCATGATTTTTCTAGTGGTCAGATTTGAAATCTGAAGAAATGGCCTTTTCATCATCAAATATTCAAGTCTAAAAGAAAAGAATTCTGTTTTGGCTTTTTGCGGGTTCTTGCTGCATGGAGCATCTCTTTCCTGATGCCCTTGTCTGTCGTTTTTCTCGAGACACAGGGGCTGAGGTGGTTCGATGGGGGGACGCCTGCGCTCGCGAGTTAATACGTAGGCGTCTTACCTGATGTCTGCAGCTCATGTGTCCTGCGGAATGCGACAATAAGTGTGGCTCGGAGAGGGATGCTTGTTGCCTGCCGAGACCTGCCCATCATCTCTTTACTTTCAAACTTTTGGGGTTTAGCGACACTGAAGAAGTTAAATACAGACGCGCACGTGTGTTGCACTAAAATTGGTATGGATACGTTTATATTACATCGTTGTATACCAGAGTAAGACTTTCCTTTTACAGCGCCAACTTACTTCTCTTTTAGCTCCTTCTCACAAATAATAAAATTTCTGACGTGAATAAAGTGAATGAGCACATTTAAAGGGGAAGGTCTGTCATGTTAAGTTTTGCTCCTTTTCTTAGTGGGGTCAAGTATAGAAGAAACGAATTTTTTAATCTAGAAGCATTTCCTTTCCTTGAAAATTTGACTCCCTTTAGAAGGGCTACGTCGTTTAGGGAGCAAAAAAGGAACCCTCACATGTTGTTCCCCTTTACAAAAGTGGTGGGAAATCATGGTGGTGTGTCAATACACCTTAATTCACAGACTGGCCCGGAGGTTATAAAATTTGGGTACATTCTAAAACTCAAAATAAAGCACACTGATTGGCTGCTTCCGAGCATCTGCTCGGAAGCAGCCAATCAGTGTGCTTTATTCGGAAGAAGCCAATCAGTGTGCTTTATTTTGAGTTTGAGATTATTCACAAGTTTTATAACCTCGAACCCAGAATACTCTATTGCATCTTGAGTTATGCCTTCCCATTTTGCATAAACATAAACATAAATTCTGGAGAATAGAAAAAAGCGAAAATTCTGACCAGTTTGCAATGTCATGCAGGCCGGTACGTATTTTAGTGTCTTCTCTACACAGCCTCTAACAATTGCCCCTACGGCCACAATGCCATGGGGAACCGTTATCTCTGTTAGCATAGTCTACAAACATAGCTGAAGGTCCCTTTTCACCCAACACCTTGAAACAATTACTGATTAAAAACAGTCTTTCTCTTCAGTTTCATCAGTGATATATATACTGGTTTCATATATTACTCAAAAGCGTTTCATCATCGTGATTTTTGGTGAAAATGATATAAGGGTGCCATAATTTCACCATGTGCAGCGAAGAATAATTTGATATTAGCACATATAAAACAAATATCGAGGAAAGTGTAGCTGTCCACCGTGGTTGGGTGAAAAAACTAGGCAAACAGTCTTTTGCATAACTTGCGTGTGATATCATAATCAGTAGGTTAAAACTAGGCATGCATTCAGAGACAAGAAATTAATTAATGGACTTTGCCATGTATATCTGCCGCCTTTTCAACTGAATAGAGCAAAAGTAAGCAAATCTGTGAAATTAGTTTCAGATTCCAAATAGGGGGGTGGCCGGATGCGTGTAACTTCAAGTGCTGGATTGTCCTATAGATCCTTGAATAGTAATAGGGCAAGGGCCTACTGGGCTTGCAGTAGGTGCGAGTGGGGGTTGTTGGTATATTTTTTCTCTTCCTATCTCTGGGAGACGGTCCGATATAGACTGAAATACTGTCTCGAAGGGCCGTTAAACCCAAAACAACCAAGTAAAAGACTACAAATATTGAATAGCCATCATTCGGTGCATATTCACGACCTTTCTCCAAGGATATCCACATGAGCTAAGTGTATCAGGAATGAGCCGATGTATATGACCTTACCTACACATCTTCGAGTATGTCTTTGAGTGGCCTGAAAATAACATTTACCCAAGTAATTATGCATGCCCAACGTGCCCACTGACAAACTACCTACTGATAAGTTCCGTAGAGAAACTGGTGGATCGTGCCTCAGACTGAATGCGGCTCCTGCCTAAAACCTCATACTAAGTTTGTTCCAGAGAGTTGGTTGGGGTTTGATGATATGTCTTTGGCCGGGCCGATCGGGGTTCATCTGCTGGACTTCTTTTGCTCTAGTGTTTTAATATTGTTCTTGCTGTTGAGTGCTCATTTAGTTTCATCTCTGTATTTAAACCTAATTTATAATTGAGCCACGACACGCGAAACTCAACAAAGTGGTAGTGCGCCCTGCGCAGACTCGGATCTGCCTGGGCATCCGCCCAGTCAGATTAGACTCTTTGCTAAGCGCTCAAAGAGGAGCAAAGGGTCTATGCTACCGCCATGCGGACAGCGAAAACTCTGAACAGGCTGAGCGGATAGCACCGTGACCATCTGATGAAAAAGAGGCGGTCCTGAGGTTATAAAACTTTTTTCCCTGCTCAACTCAGTTGAGCATGAAATTTTACCTGCTAATAAATAGCAAATTGCTGATAAGTACAGTTGTTTTCTTGTTCAGTTTAGCTGAGTATGTAATTTTCTCTGCTTATGAATATGAAAATGCCAACATTAGTTGGCATTTTCATATTTATCGACAGAGAAAATTTTATGCTCGGCTGAGTTGAGCACGATGAAAGTTTTATAACCTCGGGGAATGACCTATTGGCGTTTAGCTTGTCTTGTTTTGCTTTGTGTGTTGTCCTTATTTTTTGTTCCCATTTGTTGTTTAGGACAGGTTGAAATAAGCGATTGGTTTGGTTCCTGATTCGTCCCTTGAGATAGTATTTCAGTTTCTGTTTCTCGACCAGGGTCAGGAGTTCGTCATATTCTCAAATAGCTGCTTGGATCTATCTGCAAACCTCCTCATTGGGTATACGGTCGTTGTACTAAATGTTCAGTAACCCTATAATTTCCTATCGAGTCGTCCTCCAGAGAAGAACTGAACAGCTCCATCCCATCAAAAGGTCACTACTCTACCTGAAGCCAATATCAGTAAGACGTCCATCAAGGCGTTTTCGCCCCATCCTACCACCCCTATACCTTTTTGAAGATCTAAATAGTTCAGGGATTCACCCTTTATTGGAAAACATGAATATGAGCCTGACTGGCAAAACGCGTCTCTAAACTTTATTCGTGACAATCATCATCGAAAAAGGCTCTTCGAATAAGTGGAAGATGGAGACCTGCTGGCTATCAAAACTATATCAAAAAGGAGAATTGGACGCCCTTCTGGACGATTAATTGATTAGCTTTTTGACAACAGGTTCAACTTGGTTATAACGTTTAAACATTTTCCCTATAATTTCCTCTATTCTTCTTCAAATGAGCCGCGACACGAGAAAACCAACAATGTGGACTTGCGCCCAGTACAGACTCAGATCAGCTTGGGCATCCGCCCAGTCTGATCAGACTCTTTGCTAAGCGCTTAAAGGGTAGCCAAGGGACTAAGCTACCTTCATGCGGACAGCGAAGACTCTGATCAGACTGGGCAGATGCCCAGGCTGATCTGAGTCTGCGCTGGACGCACGACCACATTGTTGGTTTTCTCGTGTCGCGGCTCAAATATCACGCTTGTCCCATTTACTTTCTTTCCGAGATCGCTTCGTTTCCATACACCAGGTTAATCTTTGTTGCGATTATAAATGACCACATTGCGATTTACGGATTGACGCCATTTTGTGAATCTTGGACCTTGACAGCAGAGTTAGAGAAAAGAACGCAGGCCTTTGAGATGAGATGCTACCGAAGGTTACTGAACATTTAGTACAAGGACCGTATAACCAATGACGAGGTTCGCAGAAAGATACAAGCAGGTATCTGAGAATATGACGAACTCCTGACCCTGGTCGAGACACAAAAACTTACGGTAGTTTGACCATGTCTCAGGGTCTTCTAGTAAAGCAAAGGCGATTCTACAAGGCACAGTGAATGGAAAAAGAGAAGAGGTAGACAGAAGAAGAGGTTGGAAGACAATAGTGAAGAGCAGACAGGAATGGACTTTGCCAGCTCAACTAGGGCAGCTGAAAACAGGACAAGGTGGAAAGGGGTCGTTTCGAAGTCATCTGTGGTGCCCCCAACGACCTTGTAAGGTTATGGGATAGAATAGGAAGCCATCTTGTTTTACCCAAGGGAAAGTTTGTCCTCATTAAATAACGTAGCGACAGTAACTGTAGCTCGGCGACGCTGAATTACTCCAACCTCACATTAAAACAACCGTACAGCGTCCTTGCTTTTAAAGCATAATAGTACAATAATCAATGAGCCGCGACACGAGAAAACCAACCAAGTGGTTGTGCACACAGCGCAGACGATCTGATCTGAGATGCGCTGGGCGCACACTTACTTTGTTGGTTTTCTCGTGCCGCGGCTCATTATGATATTCCAGAAGTGGGCGAACGTGGCGAAAACTGAAGCAACTGTTCATTTTGACCTTTCGCTGATATTACATTGTATTGTTTCTGCGTGATGGTCTCAACAGCGTTTCTTATTCGCGTGAACGACGGGTTGTACATATTTCTTAGCAAGAGCATAGAGTCATTTTAGACTCAAGTACATATAGTTCAACTGATGACTGATTGTTGTCTAAAAATTATCATTGTCCATATCGTAAGGATCGAACAAATGATGATGGTGGAATTCTTAGTTATATATTAAATACATGTTTACATAAACGGAGAGCTGATCTTGAAATATATTGGGACGTATGCATCGTAGTTCAAATTAAAAATGTCCGACAGAATTCTTGAATATGGAGACTACTTCTGAAATATCTAAAACTAAACTCCCTAGCATGTAGCTGTGGGTATGAAACTGAAGATGCTAATCATTACTTTTTTAATTTTAATAAATAGATTTATATTGACAAACGAATCGTCATGTTTAGAAAAATACATTTTTTCACCCGTTTAGTGTAGAAACCTTCTTTTGCGGAAAATCGGGCCTTTCTCATAATGATGATTTTCTTCTCTTTCAGGCTCTCCAGCAGTACAAATAAAACAGGGACAGATTTGCACCCTGATTTCTTTTGTCCTGTGGTAGGTTGGAGTCAACCCTGCGATATCTGGTGGTCCTCCTAGAGTGGACTAGCTCTGACTTGGATGCCTTCTTCTGCGATGTCGTCCAATTTCTTTCTACTGGTCTCCCTTTATCTTCTTATTTTTTCTATTTTCTTCTTATTTCTTACTTATCTGGGTTTCATTCTTTTATTTACATGCCCAGTGGGCGAGCGACGTTGAATCAACATTGGAAAAACGTTAAATCAGTGTCTGGACGTAAAATCAGCGTTGAGTCAATCATGAGTCTTGTTGTGTATCCACTGGGTTTCTATTTTAAATCTTCTTTGCAGTATTATATTTCACTTGTACCTTTTTGACCATTTTCCTTCATTATTTGCATTTTTTTCCTATACTTAATCTGATTTTTTGTTTGTATTCGTATCGCCTTTGAGCATCTTCTATTTGTAATGTAGGAGAAGAGCCGTAACTTGTACAACTTGTGTCCCAACCCCATTGCATAACAATATGGCGATCAAATATGCTCAAAGTAATTAAACTAACGACAAGGAGGGTATCTGATTTTGATCTATCCTCTACGTATACAAAATCAGTTACTTAAGACATAATTTGTCTTTACCACTGAATTATCACTGATTAACACATATTGTTAGAGGGCAGATCACGAAATATTCACGACGGCGAAGTCGGAGTGAATGCCCGACATCACGTATGTTAATCCGCGATAATTTACCGGTGAGGAAAAGTAACTTCTATTGTCATATTAAACAGAATGAAAATATTCCGATGTTTTTCAAAGGACTATTTTGAGGTAGACTCGACAGAGATAAGTGTTTACATCCGACGACATCCCGACGCCAAACTTGCATGCTGCGACGTTAGCAACGTGAGTTATCACAAAGGACCTGGTATGATAAGGGCCGTTTTTGGCAATTTATATATATGTCTGTAGTTTATCTGAATAAAATACTGTTAAACCAAGTTTACAAGTCCTAAGACGCTAACCAAAAAATTCAAACAGATCCAAATGAAATGTAGGCATATACTTAATTATTCCTTGTGTTCTAACTAAGAAAACGAATACCCACAACACATGTTTATTTTGTCTATGAGCGGAGGTATGGGCGTTTTTATATTGAGAAAATGGGAAAATGTTCGAAAAAAGTTAAAATTAAATATAGAGCCCAGTCTCCAGCACAACTGATATTTTCATGACATGTAAATATATATTTTTCAGCATACAAAATATAAAATGCGCAGGAGGCTGGGCTAATATACTTTGGACGCCACAAAGACTACCAAATTCGCCATTTTTGTCAGAATCCGCTGAGGGTATGAGTATATTAAAGATAAAAAAGACAAATATTTCATGCAAGAACTGGTTAATTTTGTGTTTACTGTTTCATTTAGATTTGAACTTTCCTATGAATACATTTTTATTATCGAAATAGGACTTTTGAAAAATGACTTTTCTGGGGCCCAAATATGGGCGTTATCATACCTGGTCCTTTTTTCACATGATGCTGTGTCCTCATCTGGAAAACTCTAAATGTCATGTTCGAAAACTAATTAGCGTATTGCAAGAAAGTTCTAAAGTTACAGGTATCTACTTGATACAGATACCAACGCCACATGACGTTTCAAGCTGTGTATTATATTTCACACTGGAACCGAAATGTAACATAACGACAAAAGACGTAGGATCCCGCGCACGATGTTCGAACGATTGACACTTCCAGGTGGGGTCATTTACAAAATAATCTTAAATTCTAAGCAGAAAATATTCATGTTATACATCAAATGAAAGCTAAGAGCTCTGCAGAACATAACTGCTGTTTAAGATTTTTTTCCCTTCAAATACACCATTTTAAGAAGGGACGAGGCAAAGCTATAAGAGCATTAGCCCCAAATCGCATGTTCAGCGTTATAGTCTTCGCCCAACTCGTTATAAACAAATACAAATGAACACTATACAGAACTACCCCTTGTCAGCTGTTTTATTGCCATGTTTTGTCATTACCTGTTTGAGATGGGTGTTTTCTTTGATGAAACAGCAGTGTCACTGTTCTGTTTCATAACAGAATTATGTCACATAATAAACAAGAATTTTTCGTCTTTTTGCCAAGGGGTGAATTCACGAATCGTACAATTTGGCCCTGTAAATTCCCATTTTTGCAATACGTGAAATTTGTTTCGTTTTGTACGTTTTTATATTCTACAATAGTTTGTCTCCACAACTACCCATGAAACATTTACCAGAATTGCCTTGGGTGTGATAGAGCTCTATCCAATCGGACCCCCTAACGCCTGAAATTTGTCATTTTTTCATATTTGCTAATGTAAAATGCAGTTAAAAAATATGAAGGCCCTCATGCGACACCTTAATATTTGGCAGGATGACTCTTAAATGAATGAAGAATATCTCGTAAAAATTTGAAGGTGTCGAAGTTGGGACTTCATGGTTTAATAAAAACAAAATGTAAATGTGCCTCTTCATTCTTTTCTACTAACGCTGCCGATGTTCGTTTGGTTTTGGGGTGAATATAATCAGACAGGAACTGATTCCATCAAGACAATATAAAAAGTAATCAGCAGAAAAGAAATTGATAAGATATTTCATTCCAAAAGCCGATGAAATCGCTGTTTTCAGTAGAGAGAAACCCACTGCTTCCGAAAATTACGCGACAATGACAAATAAATGTGAAAGACGCGCCAAGTTGTAACGTCACGGCTTCTTACGTCACAATGTAGCGTTGGGTGACGTCATTGGCAGAGAGTACCGTGCCGTGAGAGACAGCTGATTATTCATTGTTAATTGGTCGTATAAATCATATTAACGTCCCGGGGCCGTTGCAATTTCCCGCGGGGGGGGGGGGGGGGAGGGGCGAAATTGTAATTAACGAGCAAACTACCTCTAATAAAAAGAAGTTTGGTTAAAGGTATTCTCTAAATTGTTGGATCCCTTCTCATAGGGGTGGGGTTCAACTATTAAAGGAAAGAATTTGCTCTTCTAGGAGCAATTCTTTCCTTCAAGAGTGGACCCCATATCAAAGTTCTACCTAATCTAGAGAAGCAAACAAGGTTTTCATGCAAGAAAATATAACATTATTGAAGGGGGCGTTTATTAGAACAGGGGTGTTTATTAGGATTTATACGGTATTCTAGCTTTGCTCCGCCTAAACTAAACTCAGCGAATTCGACGAGAAACATTGATCTACGGGGAAAACGACTTCCACTTCCAAATCCTCCGGACGAGCGGGAAGATGGGAGCACATACCAGACAGCTTGGCACGCATGTCTGAAATAAGCTAGAAGGATTTGCGGGTCTGTTTTACTGACCCAAATATAGCATTTGTTCAGAAGTATGAGTAGGGTGTAAGGGGGGTCCACTGAATAGTAAAAGAAGCAATGTTGCGGGTGAGAAAGCAATTAAATTTGCAACGCGAAAAGTGATAAAAATCTCCAACCATTATTCCACTAACCATAATATGCATATTCACTGTGCACGAAAATAGATAGATGAATGGACGACTTGTGATTTTACATCCTTTTCAACAGTATTTCTGTTGTATCAAGACGATGGGATTATGATAATGAAAGACTATGTACAATGGAACCCCGTTTACGGTAAGAAAGATTGTCGCCTCAAACGGGCTTCGAACCCGGTCCGCTAGATCAGTAGGCCAGAGCTTAACCCACTGAGCTACCGGGGCTCCTTTTCGCATGTAAAAGAAGTATGTGAAGTGAGTTCCAGATTGATAAATGCAAATCGGAAATCGGTAAAAGAAATGTCGTAAATAAGGCACCTGCTAGGTTGGTCTTCTGATGCCCGTTTGCAAAAGCAATAAAAGTAAAAAGTTGTAACCATAAAGCCCAACTCACATGGGAATTTGCAGACCAGAAACCTACATAATTTCAGACTGATTCATGACAAGCTGCAGGAGGTGTATTTAAGTACCGTCTGTCAAAAAGGGGGGGGGGGGGGTGGATTGGGGGGGGGGAGATATGGAACTACGGAAAGGTGAATCCTGTGTCCACTCGCTGTTCTTTGTAAAAACAGAGGACAAAAAAGGGAAAGTGATCAATAAAATAAACAGCAATTTATACAAGTAATGAGCTGAAAAGAAGTTTTTTTTTTTTGTATACACGCATAAACAGTGACAATCCGCCTCCCCGCCCCTTACATACCTCTCGCCCCGAAAAACAGCTCCCACCCCGAACAAGTAGCCCAGTAGGTTAAGCGCCTGGCCTGATGATTTAGTGATGACAGATTTGAGGTCCGCTGGATGTGGAAATCTTTACAACCGTAAACGGGGTTGTATTGCACACAGTCTTTCATTATCACCCTCCCATCGTCCTGATATGACTGAAATACGGTTAAAAAGGATTTAAAATCGCAATCATCTATCCTTCCATACCCCCTCCGCCTCCCCGCTCCCCAGATCCATCATATGCGCATCCTGGCACCGAGTCTGTCCTTGTCTCTCGTATTCAAAGAAGAGACTTTGAGTTCGATATGATTTATTTATTTATTTACATGTAGATGACACACACTTCAAATGAAAAAAGTGCATTTCACATTTTACTATAAAAGAATATTTAAGCAATTATTTTAGTGGGGAAAAAATAAAATGCTCTTAAATCTATTATCCCTCGTTGAATTGCTAGTGATAAATTTTTGTGGGGTGGTTACTGTGCATCAGGTCAGAATTTAGTCTCGCATGAAATGGATGGATAACTTTGGATTTTATGTCCGTCTCAACAGTATTTAAGTCATATCAGCATGTATGGAGAATGATATTGATAGATTGTGTGTAGTGGAACCCCAAGGGTTTCCGCTTCCTGAAATATTTCAGTGTACATTGTATACATAGAGCAGTCATCTAGGGAGATGGAGAAAGAAAAGACATGCTAGAGGAGAATAAAATGTCCGAAAAATCCGCACCCGCACCTACTTCATGCACAGTAGGCCCTTGCTCCACTGTTTACCAAATAATCGGACTCCTTTACACTGAAAACTACTCGGCACCATCGTCCGTCCACAAGCACTTAGGTATGTGCCGAATTTTGACGGATAACGACATAGGAAAGAATATCATCTCTGTTTATTATTATTATTATTTCTTCTCAGAACATCAGAACTGCAAAACTAATCTGATGAAAACATAAACAAATTGTCACGAATGACAAACAGCAGTTTTGCTCGGAATTAGTTTGCGCTTCGCATTTCGTCCGCAAAATAAAACGTACGTACATGTAACAAAATTTTGTTTTGCGGACAAAATTCTAAACAAAAACTTACACCGGACTCAGAAATAAAAGTGCCTTATCAAATATGATAGTACACCAAAAATTGAAATCCACAGACTTTCCAAGCTCTTCAACTGTCAGTATAACATGTAATACCTTCAAGCAGGACAAACGCAGGTGGCAGGAGGGGGGAGGGTGGTGGTGGTGGTGGTGGTGGTGGTGGTGTATGTTTGTTGGGGGGGGGATTGAGGTTAATTATAAAGATTAACATATCCATATGAGCTCCCACAGAAAAGAAATTGCAACATCTAATCGACCTCGTTAAAGGGTGGCAACACAGAGCAAACGGAAAAACGCTACACAGCAAACTTATAAGTTGAATAACGTCGTTAACGTCATAAAATCATTAAGTACGTCGGGTGGGGTAGGTTATTTTAATGACGTCACAATTGCGTAAATAACACGTGAGACTTAAAAAATCCATTTTCAATCACAGAAAAGATATAAATATGATATAGTAAAATTTCATCTATTTCTGAGACAGGGCCGATTTTGTCTCTTCGTGAACCTTGTCCTTTATCAAATTTTAGATTCACATGTTTTAATTAGAGACGTTTATGTAAAATGCACACTGTTTGTTCATTTTAGAAATATACAACTTTCTGTGTTGCGCTTCATATCTCATAAATCAAGAATATCATTTTTATATCTCATAAAATGTCCACAGAACGCGATTTTCGGCTCTTATGACGTACAGTCATTACATGCCTTTTGAAAAAATCAGGATGACGTATCCAGCCGTTGAACTATATTTCATTTAAGAAACCATCGAAATATAAATCATAATATATAAGCGACATTAAAGAGATAGTTGTTTCTTGTCGAACATAGTAATGTAATTTGCAAATCTCTGTAATGACAATTGTTCCAAAATGCATTACGAGTGAATTGACGCAAATATGACTCCATTTGCTGTTGAAATTTGCCTTTTTTCATATCAAATGTAAAATGGAAAAACGTCTTCGAAAATTATATCTCAGTTTTTTATATGTTTGAATGAAAAGTGATGTAAGAATATTGATAAAATAATATGAAGATTTTACGTGTTACTGTTTCTGAAAGTACATTTTTAAACTATACCCCGGTTCAGAAAACTTCATTTCTTTCAGCGTCAAATTGAGTGGGAAGCTAAGAACGGTTTCAGATATATCTTTTATTTCCGATAAAACAGTGACAAATTATTCTAGGGAATCTATCAAAATAAGAGAGAGAGACAGAGAGACAGAAAGAGAGAAAGAGAGTAAATATCTCATTCCGTCTCCTAGACATAACAGTTCTAACATGTCAGTGGCTCATTTTCCCAGTTTCGCCTCTTCGGAAGTACTCGACGTCGCGGAATAAGGGTTCGATAAATGAGACGTTACGTTTCGCAAAAGAAAAAATAGGGTATAAATGAACCCCTTGCGTGTTTTAACCGTTCTCCCTGGAAGACGGAATAGGATATTTATTCAGTCTTTCGTTTCTCGTGCATTTATATTCTTTAGAACAGATAATACATGTTTTACTAGAATCTAAAGACATACCAGAAAACGTTTTTAAGAATCACCTCCTTTTGGCGTTGAAAGAAACGTCGGAAAAGGGAGTATAGTTACACAAATCTACTTTGTAAAACAATTTACTAGGTGAAGATTTAACCCTTCTCCTACTAATCGCGACTAAAGTTTTTTTTTTTTTTTTTTTTTTTGAGGGGGGGGGGGAGGGGGGGAGGGGGGGGTAGGTCACTTTGTCAGCCTGTCAGGCACGCTAGACACTAAGTATACCCCAACAGTGATGGTTGTCCTACGTAGGAGGGATTCTGCTTTCTATCACTGCAAGTTTTTACTTGTATTGTAGATGACCAAACACCGAAAATACGTCAAAACTTACGAATTTCTCGATATCGGTTTTTCCAGGCACTTCCTCCCTTGTTTGATCACGAGTTACTTCAAACAAGACTTGATCCATCTAAACTTTTACTATCGCTAAATATTCAGCAATAATCCCGGTCCCCAGGGAAGCAATCGCTTTGTTCCTACGAAGCATACATTTGGGGCTAATATCTTGAACTTTTCATTTTTTATTTTTTGGTAAAGCGGTTCCTGATTGTTTCCCGCTAATCTGCTTTGCACAAGCTGACCCTGACATAAAAAGACATAAAAAGATATTGAGAAAAAAAATCACCAAATATCACCAGTGGTGTTGTGATAGCTATCAGAAACCTGAAATGAATGCGCCACGGGCAAGCATTTATTTAGGCTCCGCTCGGTCAGCCTTCACAATGGCAGTATGGTAAGATGGGAAAATGACTATAATAATATGAGCCGCGATACGAGAAAACCAACAAAGTGGTTGTCCGCCCAGCGCAGACTCAGATCAGCCTGGGCATCTACCCAGTCTGTTCAGACTCTTCCCTAAGGGCTTGAAGGGTAGCCAAGGGACTAAGCTACCTTCATGCGGACAGCGAAGACTCTGATCAGACTGGGCGGATGCCCAGGCTGATCTGAGTCTGCGCTGGGCACACAACCACATTGTTGGTTTTCTCATGTCGCGGCTCATATATCCATAAAGTAAATAAACTGAAATTTAATAAATTGCTTCACTAAGTCTAAAGCGAGACCGTTGTGCAAAAATGCATGCAGTTTGTCGCATAACATCAGTATTTTAAAATCCTTATATTTTTTATGAATAATAATCTTTCGAAAAATCTATTTTACGAGTAATCTTTCTGCGCCTGTAAACATTTTCTCCATCAAATTCAGGTTCCGATAGGAAGCGTTTTCATACCAACGTTATGCCCAGATATTACAGCCAACTCTTGTATCTCCAAGTCGAAGGTCATCTTAAACTTCTGGTCCCAGAAAATTTACTTATACTAGTAGTTTAAGATAATAGGAGTTGAAATGTAGAGAAAAAATGAAAATGCGTTCTTTGATATAAGAGAGTACTTTGAGATATGAGCCGCGACACGAGAAAACCAACAATGTGGTTGTGCGCCCAGCGCAGACTCAGATCAGCCTGTGCATTCACCCAGTCTGATCAGACTCTTTGCTAAGCGCTTAAAGGGTAGCTGAGGGACTAAGCTACCTTCATGCGGAAAGCGAAGACTCTGATCAGACTGGGCGGATGCCCAGGCTGATCTGAGTCTGCGCTGGGCGCACAACCACATTGTTGGTTTTGTCGTGTCGCGGCTCATATAATTCTAAATGTCAGCAAGAAAATTTAGGTAAAGGCTTTACAGAATTTGTGATTTCTATAGCTGTGTTTTAGAAGCTTAGAAAGGGTCTCTGATACTTGTAATGTGAATTTGCCCATAAAACTAGTCAAAAATAAGCCTATGACAAACCCAAGAATTTATCCTGAAATTCGTCGCTCTCAACTTCCCACAACAGGTTTTAACTTTAAATTCAGAGACATCAGTAGTTGGTGGAAAAGCCAGATTTTATAATTAAATGTAATGGTAATAGAAAAAAAGACTTTTAAAGATACTGCCCCGCCACGTCCGTGCCTCAGCAAGCCACTTTGCATGTATACTTTTGATATCACAATACACATTATTTGTGAGTGGGATGCTGAAGCAAGGCTTTGGCTAAACATCTGAAAAGTGGGTGAGGGAATTATACCCTTAATGTCTAAAAAGCAAGCTAAAGTCCTTATTATTTTAAATATGGCATAGTATCAGCAACTGCAGTGTCAGTATCATTTAAAGAATATATATCATGCAAAATTTCAGTGTATAACAAAAAAAAAATGACTTATTTTCGAGACCAAAAAATGTCACCTGCTCCTTCTATTGATATCGATTAAGCTAATTTTTCAAAATCACCTTTAAAACTTCTTGAATGCATAAGTCTATATTTCACAGTATCCGAACGCACTGTACCATCTCTTCCGGTTTTCATAGCGTTGAATCGACATTACAAAATTCGCTTATAACCAGTAGCCGAAAATCATTATGTTTTGAGTTTTTATCCGGAATCTACTGCGTCATTTATAGTTATTCAGCTTCGAAAATGTATAGAGGTAAGTTTAATATAATTTTCTCTTCGGTCTTTTACTTTATTGCCCTGTACAATGAAAAACTCCTTGCAGTCGCAGATTTTTTTCCCGAACAGCTTAATTTAACACGAGATTGTGTCGTGCAAAACTTAGCTATCATTCTCTTTATCAAAACTAACAAACTGTAGATTGATAACGCCTTCCGTTTATTCTAGAGATTTTTTATAAAACATGTAAGAAAATGCTCAAAATGGTTTAAGAATCATGCCGAGGGCGATTTGAATACTGTACCAATTACTACCCACCCATACACGACATTGTATAGGGTAATAAAGTAAAAGACCGAAGAGCAAATTATATTAAACTTACCTCTTTACATTTTCGAAGCTGAATAGCTATAAATGACGCAGCAGATTCCGGATAAAATCTCAAAACATAATGATTTCCGACTACTGGTTATAAGCGAACGTTTGTACTCTCGATTCAACGCTATGAAAACCGGAAGAGATTGTACATGTAGTTCGGATACTGTGCATTTTAATGTTAAGTATTTCAACTTTTGGTCCCCGAGAAACCGGCGATATTTGTTGAAAAATATGCAATTTACATTGATACTGTAAG
Source organism: Ctena decussata (assembly GCA_963989385.1). NCBI lineage: Eukaryota > Metazoa > Mollusca > Bivalvia > Lucinida > Lucinidae > Ctena > Ctena decussata. The sequence continues at coordinate 123,988,861 of OZ022498.1, forward strand.
AGATCCTATAGGTGGGGTGGGAGTAATGGACAAAACACATGCTTTTCTTTATACTTCCTAATGGTGTATATTTTCAGCCCCCTTTTCAAGAATTGTTATAAAAAGGGTGTATGTGTGTATATGGGGGGGGGGGGGGGGGGGCTTACCGATATAGTTTTCAAAATATCTTACCTCGAAAGCGTCGATTTTACCTCATTTCTCTCGCAACGTTATAATGGTGTCCTATGGAAAACTCACTCATTTGCACGCGTCCCTCTGATACATGTAAGAACCTTCATTCTGAGAAAACGAAAAAAATTTTTCTTCAAAACCTAACACAGTATGGTTCGATTATAGAAATTTACATTAAAGCCAAAACATAGTAGGTCACCGGCTAAGCTTTCATACCACAGAAAATTAAGTGACTGACAAGGCGATCACTTTATGGTTTTTTTCTGAAAGTATCCTAGCTTATTTCTGGTCCCTGTCAAAAGCTACTTAAAACTTCAGGGGGCGTATTCATAAAACGACTTAAGTGGTTACTATGCTATTGCTATGGCTTAATTTCTTTGAAGGAGATTCCCTACAACTATGAAATGTGCTCTGGAGGAACAGTCTGAAAAAGACTGTTCCTCCAGTGCAAATTTCATATTTGTAGGAAATCTCCTTCATAGAAATTAAGCCTTAGCAACAGCATAGCAACGACTTAAGTGCTTTTATAAATACAGCCCCAGTTTTTCACATTGGTCTAGCAAGTTCCGACTTTTTGATCGGCTGGTTGTTTGTTTTGGGTTTAACGCCATTTGAGATAGTATTTCAGCTTATATCGAGCCGTCCTCTAGAGAAGACGAGAACAACGCCATCTCGCACCTACTGCAAGTACAGAGGTCCATACCTTACTTGAAGATGTCCGTCTATGCGGTTTTGCCCACCCTACCAACCCGAACAACTTTTTGAAGAATCTAAATGGTTAAGGGATTCACCCAAAACTGGAAAACATGAGCCTGACTGTTAAAATGTGTCTCCAAACATCACTCGTGACAATCATCATCGAATAAATGCAGGATGGAGACCTGCTGGCTGTCAAAACTTTTATTAAAGTCGAGAATTGGACACCCTACAAGGCGATCTAAACCATTTGTGCCGCGACGTGACAAAACCAACAATGTGGTCGTGCGTCCAGCGCAGACTCAGATCAGCCAGGGCATCCGCCCAGTCTGATCAGAGTCTTCGCTTTCCGCATGAAGGTAGCTTAGTCCCTCAGCTACCCTTTAAGCGCTTAGCAAAGAGTCTGATCAGACTGGGTGAATGCCCAGGCTGATCTGAGTCTGCGCTGGGCGGACGACCACATTGTTGGTTTTCTCGCGTCGCGGCTCATTTGAACATTTCCCCTATAATTTCCTCTATTCTCTTCGAATATCACGGTTGTCCCTTCCATTTTCTTTCCGATATCTTTCGTTTCCGTATATCAAATTAATCTTGCATGCGGTTATAAAATGACCACATTGCGATTTGCTGAATGACGCCATCTTGTTTTACATAAAATAACGTTTGACGTCATTACGTAACGTAGCGACTATAACTGCCGCTCGGCGGTGGTGAATTACCCCACCGCACCCCGATTATGGATATGATTAGATGCTTTTGCAAACGTTTAACTTGAAAAATATCAGTGTATACCATATGATGTTGCACGCGGAACACCCGTGCAGCGTCCTTGTTTATAAACCACAATATCATATGATATTCGAGAAATGGGCGAAGGTGGCAAAAACTGAAACAGCTGTCACTTTCACGTTTTGCTTATATTGCATTGCGTTGGTCTCAATCATGTGAATAACAGGGAGGTATCTGATTTCAATCTAGCCTCTACCTATACAAAGATCAGTTAATTAATTAAGAAATGTTTTTCCTTAACGCTAAATTATCGTTGATTAACAATGTTGTTGAAGGGCAGATCACGAAATATTAATTCTTGACGGCGAAGTCGGAGTGGATTAATATTTGTATATGCCCGACGTCACATGTGTTAATATGTGATAATTTACCGATAGGAAAATGTAATTCGATTCTAACATTATACAGAATGAATATGTAGGATATTTCGACGTTTAACACCGGACTATTTTGAGGTGGATGTCGACAGAGATAAGTGTTTACATCTGACGTCATGAAGGCGCGAAACTTGCAAGCTGCGACGTTAGCAACGCGATTTATCACACATTTTCACACGATGCCATTTGCTAAACGCTCATGGGAAAACCGTTAACGTCATGCTAGAATACTAATTAGCGTGCAGCAAGAAACGTTACATGTATGCACTAGATATATACATGTAGACACCAACACCGCGTAACATTTCCAGCTTTGCATTATATTCCACACTGGAACTGGAACTGAAATGTTACATAACGACAAATACTCGTACAAGTGACACTTCCGCGGGGTGGGGGGTGGGGGGGGGGGGGGGCGTCATTTGCAAAAAAATCTTTGATTATAAGCCGAAAATATTCGTGTCATACATCAAATGAAAGCTAAGACTCTGCAAAATTTAACTGTGTAAGGTTTATTTTCTTTAACGTCCGCAAGTTTCTACGCCGATTGGAGTGACGTGTAAATTTTGTTGGATATCCATTTGCGGCGAACATAGGAAATAAGGGTGCTAAATGGAAAATGTAAAAATGACCGCACTTTTTTTTCCTGTTTGAATTTAATACGTATATATCAACGAAATTCTGAATAAATGTATTGTTCAAAATTAACACGGACAATGATCAGTTTTATGAAAGGTAGAGAAATATTTAGGCAAAAACTTTGATCAACGCTGCACAAAAGTCACGATTTACTATATATTCTATACCTTTTGAGGGTAGTCAACTTAAACTAAAAATGACGGTATTTCTTATACGATCTTTTCAAAAAAAAATTCCAGGCTGTTCGAAATTAAATGCGGTTTTCAAAATTAAACTGGAAAAAATGCTTGTTAATAAAAAGAAAAAGAAAATTAGAAGAACAGGATGACTATCCCGTATCTATTAGTGTATTGCATTACCTGTCCGATTCCTGAACATCGAATATCGATTTTCAAAGGAAAGCGCGAAAATTTATCCATGATACACCGTTTTTTAGTAGGGACAACAAAAGTTTTACGATTTTTAACCCAAAATCGATGTTCAGCGTTACATTCGACGGCCACCAATACAAATAGACATGGACACGGAAAGAAAAGGTTGATGTGCAAAAAAATTAAAATTTATCTTTAAATGCACAATGACTACTCTTTAGGATGCGATATATTTATTTAATACTGCCAGTCAAAAAAAAAAAAAAAAAAAACACAAAAAAAAAACTGAATACCCCGGTTTCATTTTCGCCGATATTTTCAATAATTGTCCCTTGACGTAAAAACGGCCTTCCAATTTATGAACTGCTTTAAGCAAATTTATTTGTCAGATTTTTAATTCATATGTTTGAGTTTTTCAAAAAATGCACACTGTTTGTAGATGACCCCTGTTCCGGGACGTCTTCGGTCGGGCCCAACTGATAGGTTTCTTCTGCTGCAGAATTTCAGTGTTGCTATTTCTGTGAGTCCTCATGTCTGTTGTTTATCTTAGTTTTAATTTTTATTTCTATGTTCCTGATATATTACATTTATGAATTAGGAATCGTCCACGCAAACCGAACAACTAAGTGTCCCCAGTACTTTTATTGCTGGCTGTCCCAAGGCGGGACTTCTGTTTGGTTCTTCTAGGTTGTTCCATGTGTTGTTTGTCGCTCTTACTGTTTTGATATATGAGCCGCGACACGAGAAAAGCAACAATGTGGTTGTGCACCCAGCGCAGACTCAGATCAGCCTGGGCATCCGCCTAGTCTGAGCAGAGTATTCCCTAAGTGCTTAAATGGTAGCTAAGGGTCTAAGCTACCTTCATGCGGACAGCGAAGACTCTGATCAGACTGGGCGGATGCCCAGGCTGATCTGAGTCTGCGCTGGGCGCACAACCACATTGTTGGTTTTCTCGCGTCGCGGCTCATATGGTTTGTTATGTTAAGGCTAGCCCCTGACATGAAAAACTTGAAAATGGATAAAAATAGATATTTAATGTTTTACGTATTATATGTTCTTATTGTCAGGGTTGGTGCTTTTTGTAAAATTGTTGTGTGGGGTGGTTGTTTTTGTTGGGTTGAACAACTAAGTATCTGATGAACCATAGCAGAACAACGGGCGAGGGTTGGTCGACCACAAACCGTTTAAGTATGTCATTGTGCCGAATTGCACCCTTATGTAGATAGGTCGTAGACAATGTACATAGACTTCACAAAAGATGGCATTTTCCATTTTCATTTGTAAGCAATGTAAGCAGTGTACCCGCGTTTTCTGAAATGCACAATAAAAAAAATATATATATATGTTCGGCGCAAAGTGGGAATCGGTACAATTCCGGAATTGTTCTGCGCAAAGTAGGAATTCTCACTTTGTGTTACAAATCCGGAATTGTACCGGTACAATTCTAGAATTGCGCAAGGGATTTGATGGTCTTTCCAACAGGTAAGTGTCTCTGCGCAAAGTGGGAATCTTCGGGACAAAGTGAGAATCGAATATTCATTTGATACAAGTAACAGGAAATTGACTTTGAAATTATAAGGAATCTGAACTTTACTATATCTATTACCCCTCCGCGTGTTTAAAACACCGTAATGGTACGATTTCAGCGCATTCGCAATGCGTACATCACATAGGTGCGGCCATTTTCCTAAAACAAAGCAGTCCCGTAAACAGTCTTGAAAGTTAATATTAATAACAGAGGCTCATATATTCTAGTCTGTAAGAACTACAATATTACAAAAAATGACCATATCAAACAAATAAATGCAAACATATTTTTTAAAACTCTCTAAGGTCTAACTATTCTCACTTTGTCCCGATTCTTACTTTGCGCAGAGACAATTCCGGAATTGTCCTGCGCAAGGTAAGAATTCCCACTTCGCGCAACAAAGTGAGAATTCCTACTTTGCGCTGGACAATTCCGGAATTGTACCGATTCCTACTTTGCGCAGAACATATATATTATCAAAAAGTAAAAACAAAAACATAAAATATGGCGTGTGCCAATTTATACCCTTATGTAGATAGGCTGTATAAGATGTATATAGCTTTTTCAATACAAGTCATGCCCTCTTCTATTTCCCTTTGTACCCAGTGTACGCAGTGTAACCATACATTTTGAGCCGTAGCATAAGAATTTAACAATTCAATCCCAGATCCCACCCAAGACACCATGTGGGGAAAAGACAACACAAAATTAGTCACAACCAAAAACATCATCAGCCATGTGAACAGCTATTTCCCATGTAGGTGGTCAACGGGCTAGCCTTAACATCACACACAATATATCAATATAGGGATCAAACATGGTTTTTCATGCATTAGCGTTTGCCAGGTCCCGAGGGAGATGTTGGAAACCGAGGCCGAAGGCCGAGGTTTTCAACATCTCCCTCGGGACCTGGCAAATGTTAATGCATTGAAAAAAAATGTTTGATCGCTGTTATTGCATAATTCAACGAATTATTCGTTAAAATTTGAGAAAAAACTTGGCACTCTATTTTGTCACCGTTTAACAGCCAACGCGCTGGTGCATCTGTTTACTAATATTCGTCTTCCGGGCCCGAGAGCATTCATTCTATTCAAAATGGCTGCCATCATCCTATTCAACCTCATTTCGGAAAAGTATCCAAGATGGTCATTGTAGTTGATGCAAAATAGATGGTAAATTAATCAACAAACAGCAGATACCTTGAGCAATAATTTCCAAGACTGATCCATTCATATACCATCCTACAGTTCGTGATTACTGAAAGCTGTAGGATGCATGTTTTCTTTAACACTTATTTACTCTCCATTTGGTATCGTAAGAATGAAGACAACATGACTTTGAAATCCGTGTCGGTACTTTCTGACGTAATAAGAGTACAAAGCATGATGACGTCATAAGAAAACATAGGTAGCACGCGACCAATTATTGTAAATTAACCGAAAAGGGACAGGCAAGAGTGCATGGCGGTTTTTAGTGGCCCGGCACAAGCATAACGAAAGTTCTGTCATCGTGTTTCAACAGCGCGAGAAAACCATTGTTGAAACACGGCTTTTCGCCTGTTGATGCACGGCTGTTAATACCTCTCGGCACTGCTTTTTATGCAATAATAACAGACAACACATAAAACAATCATGAAAAACCAAAACAGAAGTGCCGCCTTGGGACGCCAGTAATGAAATTATTGGGGGCTTGACCGGTTTGCGGTCGCGACCAGCCCTCACCCTTTGTTCTGCCTGGGTTCATCAGACACTTATTTGTTCAGTTTGCGTGGAAGCTCATAAGTGTAATATCTTAGAAATATAGACATCAAAATTAAAACTGAGATAAAACAAACATGAAGATTCACAGAAATGCACAAAATGTAGCAACACTAGAATTCCGGCCAGAAGAAACCTACCAGGTAAACCACGATGGGCCCGACCCAAGACGTCCCAGTACGGGTGTCAGGTGCCAACGTCTGTGTTACTATTTAGTTAGGTTTACGTTGGCGCCTGCATAAAGTCTTAGGCCAGACCAATCGTCGTGAAATCGAAGAGATAAGCAAAACTGTTAATCTTGATCGGGTTAACCACCCAGCACGCAGTTTGTCGCAAAGCATCTGCATTGTAAATGTAAGTGGTCAACGTACCTAAATCAAAAGTCCGAACTCTTAGGTCATTTCAGCATAGACAATTCCGGAATATTTTAGATACACAGACATGGACCCCAAAACAGAGGTGTGATCATGTGCCTGCGGGTAGTAAGCTTCCCCTTCCTATTATAATACACCCGCCATATCATTGTATCTGTGGAAAAAGTCGGTGAAAATGAAAGTCCGGTATTTGAAAGCTTATCTAAGCTTCGGCTGAGGCCATCAGATCGGAAATTAGTTTAGAAACGGCCACATTGTAGGGATCAACGAGGTCATGGTTTCTCCCATAAAACTTTTTAACTGTGGCCACTTTATGATAACCCTGCTTCAACAGTTTATGAGTGAGTAGCTTCCCTCTTTCAACAAAGTCTTCACATTTGAAACAGGCCCCAGCATAGCGGACTAGCTAAGAAACATAAACTCCGTATGTAGGTGCCGAAGGGGTATTAATACTCAAGAACGAAAATTTAACTATGGGAAAATGAAGTCGTCCCTCTTGTCATAACGCCAATCTTTTAATTTGAATAATAATCTACTTACAATGATAAGAAAATCATTTTTACCAATTATTTTTTTTTTGAATCGCCATAAAATTCAAGTTCCGAAAGGCCTTGCAGAAGACGTGTTTTCAATCCGACAATGTATTTAGACACTAAGTCGAAATGCCGTCGATAATATTTTGAAAACACTTTATGAAGTGTTGCCATTCTTTTGCGCCAAACTCGTGCAGTTAATGTTCTATATTCATAAGGAACATTATTAAGTTTTGCTCAACGGCCTAATTTCGCTTCGAATCTTTGCAAAAAAAAAAACCCACAATTTACTTTATTTTTTTCCAATATTTTACAATTATTACATCTAAATATTTTTGGTATTTAAAAATTGCAAAAGTAATGTAACATCTTGCTCTTGCAGAGTTTTCTAACCGTTCTTTTCAGTTTCGAGTGAAAAATATCCATTACCCATCGTTTGAAAATGATTTTAAAAAGCTCCTATATTACCCACACCCTGCAATTTCCCACACTTCCAAATGAGATCGGTACAATTTAGGTCTTCAAACATGATTTGAAGTTTTCCCTGGAAAATATAATGTATCCTCGTCCTGCTGATAAAACCTATCATTTGATATTGGGAAAACGTGATTGCATCAACTTAAGTTTGCGGCTTGTTTATGTAGTATCATAAACTCTTTAACCATTTTTGATTTTGCGACTATTAATGTACAAGACTTTTCTTTCGTAAAATGTGACGTGTCGGACGCAAAACTCTCTGATATTCTGGCCTAGCTTCTGTAAGACAAACATGAGTCTAGATTCCACTTTATATAAGGCTAATACGGTATATCTGATGTTAAAGTGTTGATGGGGGATCGGTTATGATCCTGATTGCAAGCTCTTTATTATAGGTGTGTTTTAATACACATTCCATTACTCATAGAACAACAGAAACTTGTAATAAACAAACAGTTGTTATCAATAGCATCAGGTGAGTACCGTTTTACCGTAAACTTTCAGAATGTTAGGACACCTAAAATAATTACCGTAATTGGCCAAAAACTGAAGTTTGTTTTAACAACTCAATAATGCTCCACAACAATGCAGGTGAAATGGCAAACAGTGGTCACCCTGACCAGACTGCTCCAAAGGGAGCAATCTGATCAGGGTCTGCACTGTTTGCTAACACCTGTATTTGTCCCAATACTTAGAATTCACGGTACCCTAGATAGCCACCAACCACAGCCACTTCTATATGGACATCTCAATCCGGACCATATTATGCATTATTCTGTCAAAGTATGCTACAGGAAAATTTTGATAAACTTTTAATAACACTGCTACTACTCAAACTTATCAATGGTAAAGAGTATGGTATAGAGAAACATTTATCGCTGCGGGCATCACTTGACCTCCACGGAGGTCCGCTGTTTGCAGTGTATCACTTGAATTTAGACTTCGGTCAAAACTTATCAATGGTAAAGAATATGGTCTAGAGAAACTATGGGTCAGTGGTGCCATCTCTGAAAATGTGCCATCATATTTAGGATGGATACGGTAATCCGGACTCTTTTCCTGTGTGTATATAGTTGATTAGTAATCATCGGGAAATTTCAAGGCTGAGCTGAAAGAAAACATTTGCGGTTCATCTCCATCTTGAAAATATGAAAAATAAAAAAGCGACTTCATATGGAAATGAGAACATTGTACTTTGATATCCGTATATTTCCGTATCTTCTCAAAGTAGCGACCTTAGTACGAGAACCATCGTAGTTCCAAACTAGTCCAAACTTCTCGGAAGAAACATTAGATTCGAAATATTGGATTTAAATAGACATTGACTCCTATATAAAGGTGTGATCAGGAGGCATCGCCTGCCTTTTATAATACACCCGCTATGTCTATGTATGTTATAGGCAGTGAAATTAAAAGTCCGGGAACTATGATCATGATGTCTACCGTGGAAGTTTTTAGTGTTGATACAACTTTTGCCCCGCAATGACCCTGTGTCAACAAATTATTGGCAAGTTGCTTCCCAAAAGATATCTAAAAAATTAATATAATATAGCATGTATAGAAAGTACTGCATTATAGTAAAAGATACATTGTTTCGGTATTTTAGCCGCGACACGACAAAACCAATAATTTGGTTGTGCGCCAATCGCAGACTCAGATCAGCCTGGGCATCCGCCCAGTCTGATCAGAGTCTTCACTGTCCACATGGAGGTAGCTTAGACCCTTAGCTACCTTTTAAGCGCTTAGCGGAGAGACTGATTGTACTGGGCGGATGCCTAGGCTGATCTGAGTCTGCTCTGGGCGCACAACCACTTTGTTGGTTTTCTCGTGTCGCGGTTCATTTATTTTATAATAGAGATTCTGTTTAAGACCTTGGACACTTGATGAATGTGAAATTCTGTTCGGAGCTATTACCCATTCGGTTCTGCACTACTGTAAATAAATTTAAATTCTTCTTCTAAAATTTATACCTTATTCTTGAAGAAGCCGCTAACAACGCTGCTAATAAATTTACAAATACTGAATTAAGTGCTACAGATGCAGCTTTCGGAATAAAACTTCTTCCGAGTGTCTCGGTAAAAGCCATCCCTTTTCAAGCCTGACGTAATTTACGAGAAAGAGCAACCGTAGAACGTAGAATATAAGTCAAAGAAGCCTTCAGATTAACTCTTGAGGGCAGGTGTCCCCCTTCCTCACCCACAAAGCCATCTGAAGAAAGACGACAACCAAAAGCACTAGGAAGGAGATAACTATACAAAATAATCCAAAATAATGGTTAACGTCACACCGCAATGACAAGGCCGTCTTAGTTTCAGAAAGCTTAGAATAAGTTACTCGAAATCAGTAGTGTAGAGTCGGGTAACTTCGGACAGCGGGTAAAAAATCGGACAGTGACATTGTTTCCTATATTATGTCAGTTGTTTGGAATTGAAACAGAAATAATTGGGCAAACAGTGAAAATCCTGATGATACGGCTCATTATCTGGATTTTCACTGTTTGCACCGGTCTGTCCGAATTTACCCGCTGTCCGAAGTATCCCGACTCTATCCTACTATCTGATGTCTACAGCTGCCATGTCTCGCAGAATGCTTCAGTACATGTGGCTCGGGAAGGGGGATGCCCGTTGCAAGCCGAAACCTGTCTATCACATTTTTCTTTTAACTTTATGAGGTAAAGCGACAAGGAAAATGTTAAATAAAGAGAATTAAAATGTAATAGAGAAAATATACGAACGTCTATCGCATTAAATTTGGTGCAGGTACTATAATGGCCGATATTCTTGCTGGTAGACATTTTCCCCCAAGGATATCATCCACTAAGTAGTCAGTGGATCAGTGCCGATTCTGGCTCTTTAGCACTGGAGTCAGTACTTAAATGCTGGTTTGAAGCAACCTTTTAAACCTGCATTTGCTACAATTTCTAAACTATTCTAAACCTAAGACTGACTTGTCATGGCGACATGAATCTAAGCGGAGTTTGACTTCCATTCTTTTGGAGTATTTTGGTTTGTTGCTGGTTCTCGCTCAATAGGACGTCTTCCCGATGGATGTTCTTGTTTGTCACCTTTCTCGGGACGCAGGGTTTGAGGAGGTTGGATGGGGACGTCTGCGCTCGCGAATTAATACTCTGATATCAGCAGCTGCAGAATGCGTCAGTATGAGTGGCTCGGAGGTCGTGGGTGTTCCGTTGCCAGCCGAGACCTGTCCATCATCTTTGATGATACCCTCGCGGAAAATTATTCATCATAGGTCATATGAGCCCTGTGGTTTTAACCCACCCGTTTTGGAGATATATGGAAACAGTGCAAACCCACATCTGACCCCGCAGGTCAGGGTCTGTATTTTTGTTTACAGGAATTTCTATGCCAAATACAATAAAAATGAAAACATTCTCGAGAAACCCCCATATCTAGAAATGGACTCATTGTTACGCAGAAGGTTTTACACACGGGTGTAACGGGTGTAGAGCCGTATGCGTCGCCAGGACGGCGGAGGGTGACTTCCGGCTAATGGTGTTAGCGACCAGTGTACTACATTAACAAGGAAACTCTAACAATGTTAGAATTTTTGAAATTTATATATATGATAATGTACGTTCTATATACAAACAATACAAATTACAACTGTCACAACCACAATCAGTTCATGTCACACATATCAGTTCATGTCGCTGGCCCAAGTAAGGTGTTTATTCCTAATCTGTAATCGATCTGCGTATGTTACGCAAATCGATTACCGTCTGACGTCAACACCGTACTTGGCTCAGCGCCATGAACTAAAAGAAAAATACAAAGAACAAAGACGTTAACTGAGCTCACATAAAAAATAAGGCATTTATACCGTTGCCGGCTATCTTAAACTGGTCACTCCCTGGATTATACCAGGGACCAATCTATATATTTCCATATCGCACACTTATAAACTGGTCACTCCCTGGATTATTCCAGGGACCAGTCTATATATTATGGGAAACACCTACTTATTCCATATCGCGCACTTATGGACAATTTTAGCGAGTGAACTTGACTCGCTAATACACTAGAGGACGAACACTACTGGTTCACACCATCCCACTTTCTATTCAGCAGCCAATCACCTCGACGACAGCGGCTGACTTCGCCTAATTTTCGCGCATCCCGCCTTGGCTAGGAATCCTGCGCAAGTGGCGTTGTAATTGTGCTTCTACCCGGGTTGGTATTAACCTATTAATATGTTTGCAGTTTTTGAAAATTGAAAACACCGGTAAAATCTATTTTTACTTATTTTCAGTTTTAAATTATTAGACAACACGTAAGGCAAAGTGGTGACGTATACAGCTGTACAGTTGACCACACCGCCAGAAGACCAAGGACAAGCATATATAAGAACACGTAACATTAAGGATCTTCAAAAGAAGTACCGCCTTGGAACGGTCAGTGATACATTACTGTGGGGGTGTTGTGATTTTGTGGGGGCGAGGTTAGAGGGGGGTGGGGGGGGGGGGGGGGCTTGAACTACTATTACTAGTTAAAACCGATTTTAGCCACTCAGTGTGGGTTCTTGATCAACGTTCCAAAGCGGTGCCTCTGTTGAGGTTTTCTATTATTTGCTTGGATCGCTGACGTATTTTTTTTAATTTAATTATTTGACTTTTGTACACTATTTACGATAGTCTCGTGACCACCTGCTGGGAAGAGGTGACATTTTGGCTTTCCGCATGTCTTCTTTTCCTATATGTGCTCTATTTATTGTTTCCTTCCCCATTTGGTGTTTTTGGGCAGGATGTGGAATTCGATTGAATCGGATCATTGGCTTCTCATCACCGTTGATCGGCTCAGTCTGACCATAATCAGTAATGAAATTTGCAGTCATAAGGAAACCTGCAAGTATGTTTAAAGATAAAGTATCTTGATATAGTACGATATTGGACCAAATCGGACCATCGGCACTATAGTCGTTGGCCCTTACTTCAACTAGAAAAGAGATTGCAGAAACTGTCATACCATTAGACTTGAATCTCGTTCGTGGTATTTTATCAGCTCGGCTGAATACAAAGTGCACATGGGTGATATGATGATGCTAGGGTTTAGAGAGGTGTTGCACCAAAGAAGCTAAAGAAATTGCCGTCCAAAATTCAAGATAATATAAACGTATTCATACCTAATTTAGTGCGACAGACGCGCGTTTCTGTATTTAACTTCTTCAGTGTCGCTAAACCCCAAAAGTTTGATAGAAAAGAAATGATGGCAGGTCTCGGCAGGCAACGAGCATCCCTCTCCGAGCCCCAATTATTGTCGCATTCCGCGGGACACATCAGCCGCAGACATCAGGTAAGAGACGCCTACGTATTAATCCGCGGGCGCAGGTGTCCCCCACCGAGCCACCTCAACCCTTGCGTCTCGAGAAAGGCGACAGACAAGGGCATCAGGAAAGAGATGTCCGATGCAGCAAGCGGTTTTCCCGAACTATGGTAACATTATTCAACGAGATCGTTTCTAGGGCAACAGATCCAGTTCAAATGATAATTAGCAGAAAACATACTGAGCGCCTTATTAGTCAAAGATGCGTAAGGCTGCGAGTAACTCTCACTACAAAAAATCTGGATAAAACCGTAAAATATTTAAAGTATCTCCTCGAAAGATAGCATACTTGTTTTATTCTCTACAGTTTAGATTACAAAAAACGAGTGGTATATTAGTTGAAAAGAGTGTTTTATATGGGAAGATCAGAGGCTGATTTGCAGCGCAAAATTCTGAAAAATAAACGTCGTTATTGAAAATGGATTTAGGCCTGTAGGTACATCATTACATTAAGAGTAACGATCTAGCAATAACATGGTTAAACTCGATCTCAAATTGTAAGGTAGAGAGGCGAAATGTGTAGCTCACTCTCAAATGATGACCATGTATAAGGTGCATGTATACTGGATAAATACATTAAATGTAGAATAGGCAGGTAAACCTATATCACACGTAAAATTAGCCGCGAAATGACAAAACCAAAAAAGTGTCATGTGCGCACAGCGAAGACACAGATCAGCCTTAAAGGGTAGCTAATGGTCTATGCTAGCTCTGCGGATAGCGAAGACTCTGATCAGACTTCGCGGATGCCCAGATGAATCAGATTCTTCGCTGTCCGCACATGCCACTTTGTTGGTGTTGTCGTGTCGCGGCTCAAATATAAAATCATATTCCATTAGTGTGACCGAGATAGGGATGTAAGTAAAATTATTCATTCTTGAAAAATTTGACTAGATTTTTGCGCTGCAAATTACCCTTTGATCTTTTGTCCTATAAACACGGTTTTAACATCAACAAATCAAGCATTTTCGGGACTCTTAATTGTGGAAAACAACATAAAGAAGGCATCTGCTATGTTTTAGGAAGGCAAATTATATTTTTTAGCGGTTTATACTATATTTTTATCACAAAACGGTGATTTCAACGCCTTTTTAAACCGTACTTCTGGCATAGTGAAACCATTTAAACTATGATGATGAATTAAGTTACTATGTTTACAACACTGTATCATTGAAAGAAAGATTTATGAAGATCTTCTTCTGGGTGATTGCTGTACAGAACTGCATTGCTCCCCACTCCCGCCCGCACCCCCACCCCACCCCGCAACTCACATGATTGAAAATATATAGACATTTCCCAGACTTGTTTTTTAATAGTTATGGATCTACCCTGTTTCTTTGAAGTTAGTTTATTCGCCATTTGATATGCTCTCTAGCTATTGTTTTTGTTAAGGCAAGCTTCGCTCTCGTCATGCTGAACACTTACCATGCTATATAACTGGTTTAAAATTTTCTATTTAATGCAAAAAGTGGAGGCTCTGATCAGATGCCAGATCTGGGTACACTATCTTTGCAAAGGTCCTATTAATGGGAGGGTAGGAATAGGATCAACATTTGCTCTTACACTGACTCATCAGGGAATTGAGGTTAAGTCGCAAGTCACTCTTTAAGATTTTATGATTGAGCCCGAACTATAATCTCGTCAGATGTCAATATCCTCATTTAGCAATATTCACATCCATTTATTTTGATCCTTAGCCACAAAAAAAGAAGAAGAAAATATGGTTAGTTAAATATTAATAGTTCAGTTTCCCTATTCAGACTTAAGCAGGGCAACACCCATTTCAATATTAGTTTGCTCAACGAAGGATATAGAAACTGTTATTGATTTAAAAGGGCAAACATATGTCAAGCAGATCAATGACCATTAAATAGCAGGTTGTCTAACCAAGGTCATAAATATAAAACCTTTAAAACACAGTGGACGAATAACTGTACGTGCTGTACTACTCAGAATAGCCCCAGAAATGAATGCTTCTACCTAACAAACATATAATTTTTCCTTAAACACCTAAGACATTATTTTGCAGTGTAAATCCTAACCCAAGCTTTATAATACTAAACTAGAAAGTAATCAAAAGGACAAGTCTGTTTGTGCAGTACTTCCTCCGCTTTAAAATCTGCCCGCTTAAATTCATTATATCCTTCATATTCCTGCAGTTTACTAAAACGATAGATTATGATCAGGAACTAATACAATCAGATCCCATATCCCGCCTTCAAAACCAAAAGGGAAAGAATTATAAACATAAATTGACAACAGTTAACGAAATGTACTCACGATGAGCCGAATGAACATCTCTTTCTCAGGCGGTAATTGAGCTACCCCGATTGAAAACGTTACTCACGTAAAAGACACAGAACCAAAGACAAGCGGACATTAGATCACGTAACATAATAACTTTAAAAAGCATTTTCAAAATTCTATCGCCAAAAAAAAAAAAAATTGGTTTCTTAATTCAAGGTCGGATTAAAAAGCCTTTTGCAACAGGGCCTTTCGGAACCAGAATTTAAGTTGATTTAGTCTAAAACCTAAAAAAGAAAAATGTAAAAATTCTGCTTTTTCTGATCAGCTTAGAAGAATTATCCTTCGTTACAAACGTATTAGATATAACATAAATGTTAAGTTGCAGTCTGCATGTTAAGTGGTTAAGCCAGCCAAAGAAAATAACTTTGCTTCCTTCTTTGATTGCAAGCCGGTTGATCGGGCATCAGACTCAATGACAAGCCCGACATAAAGCTATTGAGTTTAATTGGTTTGGGCCGGAGTTAGCCTTGTCTGTGGCTTGGTTATTCGGGGTCTGACTGATGGTTATTTTATGCTACGACATTTCAGTGGTGTTGTTTGACATTCCAGGGATCTCCTGGTGTCGCAATACATTGTTTTTATCTCATCTCTGATTCGTCAAGGGTCTTTTTTATCCTTGATTTGTTTGTTTACGGTGATGAGTCATTGATGGATTTGAAAACCTTCATGCGGAGCAAACTTTCAACTAAATGTTTCGAAACACCGCAGAAGCAGAGATCGAGAGTTTTGGTCCAGTTAAACTAGTAGAACTAGTTTAAGCCCCTCCCTCATCCCATGTCCCCAGTAATCGTTAGATGACCGTTCGAATGTGGTACTTCTGTTGTGGTTCGTCATTGTTGAATGGTTTTATATCTGCTTGTCTATTGTCTCTGGCAGTCTGGTCACCTGGATGACTGCCTATTCTCCCTTTTGTTTTGTTTTGATTATTTTGTAGTTTCAAATAAAAAAATAGGTAAAAATGGATGTTGCTACTGATTTAATTTTGGGTAGCTGAATGGCCACCTGTTTGAAAAAGAGCTGCTTTTTCGGTTAACCGTGCGTGTCTTTCTTGAACTTTAATCAAATTTTTGTGTGTGTATCTTTCTTTCCCTTTTTGGTTTTGAGAGCGGGATGTTGGCAATAAATTCAAAAAATTGTAAGTAGGGCTATTTTTCCAAATAAAAATTATCATACATTACAGACGTTTTGGCTATAACATAACTATAATGCTACAGTTTGCATGCTTCGTTGTTAACCCAGCCATGGTTAATAACTTTGCTTTCCTCTGTCACTGCACGTCGATGGGTCGAGCATGTAACAAACAGAGGTTATCGCGGGTTATATGTCTACACTGTCATGGTCTGTATGCCATTTGTACAAGAAATAAACTTCAGCAGGGTAATATTTGCTTTCTTGGCAGGAAGTCCTTGCTCCAAGATGGAGTATTATTTAAAGGTTGCCAGACAGAGCAACCTATTTTCGTCAAAAGTAGCACTTCTAAGAAGAGTGAACTATGGAAACCTTCATGCGGACCAAACAGCTAACTTAATGTTTCAAACCACTGCAGAAGCAGAGGGCGAGGTTTGGGCACAGTAAAACATGTTTAAGCTCCCCAGTAATCTTTTGCTGACCGTTCCAATGCGGTACTTCTGTTGCGGTTCCTTGATGTTATATTGTGCTGTGTCCGCTTGTCTATGGTGTCTGGCGGTTTGGTCACCCGTATTACTGCCCAATATGCCTTCTGTTTTGTTTTGTAACTTAAATAAAAAAAAGAGTAAAATAGATGTTGATGCTGTTATTGGGGTAGCTGAATTACCATCTGTTTGTGAAAGAGCTGCTCATTCGGTTTACTGTGCGTGTCTTTCGTAAACTTGTGTCACTTTCTGTGTGTATGAGCTTCTTTCCCTATTGGTTTTGAGAGCAGAATGTGGGATTTGATTGTATTAATTCCTGATCATTGCCAATCTTTTTACTTTGGCTTCAGGTCATGGTAAAATACTTTAGCGGTCTCTTCATCCATTTAAATTTTGAGCTATCACCTTTTTAATGATACCAATTGGTCGGCTTTTGGAAACTGTATCACAATTGAAAGTGTTTGTGAATGTATTGTTATAGGAAGGTGATGCTTACTACTTGCGAGCAACTGATACCATTTCCTTTTGGTGTCCGTGTCTGTGTATTTTAAACATTTTGGATTTGTCACCGTTTTAATGATTTGTAAGTTCGGACTAATGGGTTTGGTACCGTTGCTACTTTATCAACCTTATATCAATGTATGATTCAAGCAACATTTTAGAGGCAATTTGTTCTTATTCCGATGGATACAAATGCTTTATTTTTATTTTGCTTCGAAAAAGAGATTTCATGGCGGATGTTTCTATTGATAAATAAGCTGTAATTACTGAAGCAACTTACTCAAGATCTTTTGAAGGACGGTCTTTTGAACATAAACAGTCCTTACTTTGGAGGCAAGAAGAATCGAATTTATCCGCCATAACTGTACTTAAACAATGGTAATACCTCCTATAACGAAGCCCCATTTTGAGGTATACATTATCTATTTCAAACAGATATGTTTCAACTGAAATTTATGATAAACGCAATGACTTTAATTATGACATTGGAACTTTTCTTTCCCTGGGATGGTGATGTTCCCCTTTCTACCGCCGGTTGTTTGCATTTCTCACCTTATTCAGTTTGCTAGAGTGTCTAGTCATGTGATTGACTTAAATTCTCATTCTAAAACTTCTGCAATAAGGCTATCGGTATCATAAACTTCGAAACTTTAATGCCGCGCCGGCATTATGAATTGGTTTCCAAAGTCCATGTCGGATTAAAAAAAATGCAGCAGGGCCTATCGGAACCAGACAATTCCTAAACATGTAATTGGGGCTAATTTTTCTGATCAGTTCAGAAAAAATACTATACGTTACAAAAGTATTGCCTTTAACATGAACGTTATGCAACAGTCTGCATACTTAGTTGCAAATTCATTTATGGTTAATAACTTGGCTTCCCCCCTTAATCGCAGGCCATTGGGTTGGGCATTAGATTGAATAAAGACCCGACATATGGATATTTATTTCCTTTGGTTAGGGCCGGAGCTTTTCTTGTTTGCTGCTCGGAAATTCGGGGTTCCATTGTTGGCTTTGTCCTGTATTTCGGTGGTGTTGTTTGACACACCATGGATCTCCAGGTGCCGAACTACATTCCTTTTATCGAGTCCTCATCTATGTTTCATCAAAAGTTTTATCCGTAATTTGATGTATCCCGTGATGATTCATAAATCAGTTGGGAAACATTCAAGTGAATCGAACAGCTATCTATAACAGAAGCTGAGGGTTTCTGGACGTTTCAAGGCGGTACTTCTGTTGTGGTTCCTAACTGTTGTTCTTGTGTCTGTTTGTGGTCTGCTAGGAATGTATCAACCCGCATAGCTGCCCACTTTGCTTCCAGTTACGTTTTGCAATTCAAAATTGAAAATTGAAAACAAAAGACGTTTGATATCATTTGAGAGGATTGATCTTGTTGTCCATGTTGATGCTTTCCTTGGGCCGTTGTTTGTTTTGGATGGACTGAGCCATTACAGAAGTTAAGGGGTTGCATTCTGATTACTCCAGTAAATGTGTTTATCCACCCCCTTCCCCGACTAATTTATTTTTGACCGTTCAAAGTCAGGACTTGTTCTTGTTGTCCATGTCGTCACTTATGATCACCTGTTATGTGTGTGGTCTTTGGGTCTTTTCTTGATCTTAATTGTTGACCGTGATGGCTCTCTGATGAGTTAGGGGGCCTCCATACGAACCGAACTACCAACTAATTTTTGTGCACAGCAGCGGAGGGTGAGGGTGAAGGTTTGGGCCCAGTAAAACCGGTTTAGTTGGTTTTAGTTGGTTGGGACCGGAGCCTTTTTGTCTGTTGCTTGGTCCACCGGGGCTCAACTGGTGACCTTCTTTTGCTTCAGATTTCCAGTGGGGTTGTTTGGCAGGACAGGGATCTCCACCTGTCAGACGGCCCGTTGTATCTGTTGAGTCCTCGTCTTTGCTTCTTCATGGTGTTGAAATTTGATTGATGTGTTTACCGTGATGATTCATTGACGAGTTAGAGGGTTATCATGCGAACCGAACAACCAACTAAATGTTTTGTACCACTTCAGTAACTGAGGGTGAGGTTGGGCCTGTAAAATCGATTTAAGCCCCCCAGTAATTCATTACTGACCGTTCCAAGGCGGTAGTTCTGTTGTGGTTCTCTGTTGCCTGTTTTTGGTGTCAGAGTTTCTGTGATGTTTTACCTTATGTATGTTCTTATTATTTTTGGTTCGGTTTGGGTTGCTGAGTGGCCACCTTTTGGGAACAAGCTGCTCACTCGGTTGACCATATGTTCTCTGTATCTTGATTATTTGTAATCTTAGTTGTTTCCAACTATGGTTTGAGGGCTGGATTTGGATTTTGATTGTTTCAGTTCCTGGTCTTTGCATACTTTTTACTTTTAAACCCCCCAGTAGTTATTACTGACCGTCCCAAGGCGGTACTTTCATTGTGGTTCCATTTATTTTATGTTCGGGGCTGTTTAATTTATTGTGTTCTCATTTTAACCCTTCTATAATAAAACTAGAAAATAGGTAAAAAATAATTGTTAAATGTTTTTCGTATAAGTTGCTTAGTCTGTTGTAACCCTTCTGTTGGTCTAAATTATTTAGTTCAATAAAGATAGCTGAGTTGCCACCTATTTGGGAAAGAGCTGCTGACTCAGCTTATCACTTGTAATTTATTGTTTGTTGGGATGTCTTTGTCAATCTTTCCCTTTGATGTTGGGGATAGGGCTTGGGATCTGATTCAGTCAGTTCCTGAAGTAGTTACTCTTTAGATTAACACCAACTACATGGTAACAAAAAGGTAAAATATACAATATGGTACAGGAATCTGACGGTAAACAAAACGCTTATATGATTATATGAAATTCATCTCCAGTGTGGTGTTCGGTTGTAGTAGTAGTTGAATGACCACCTGTCTGGGGACGAGCCGTTAATTCGGGTAACAGTGCGTGCTTTTCATAAAATGTTGTCAATTTTTGCATATACTTCTTTTCCCTTTTGGATTTGAGGGTGGGATATGGGATCTGATGTTTTAGTTCTTGATCATTGCTTTTCGTTTTACTTTTCAATTAAACCGATTTTGCTATTTTAGTTGTTTCTCTAATGCATTCCTTACTTCCACAGGATCTTTCGTCCGAATACATTTTCAGCATCGTCGTAAGAAAATCTGTTTCGGACCAACGTAACTTCGAATTGCACATGCAGAAGCCAGCTTGTTTACATTTGCAGTCTGGTCATGGTATCGCAGTTCGTTTTTATTAAATTTATAGGACATAGTTATTGGCGGGACGAACAGAGCATGCCATGACCAAATGCTGATGTGTACATTGGTAATTTGAAATGTTTTATCAAGACACGGCCAATATTTAGCAGGAAACCATGCCGTAAATTTAACTGAAAAGCTTCATCTTCATGTTATTCTGCATTTATGTCCTAGGGAGACAACTTTTGTTACCTTATGTTTGCTTTCCCGGGCAACAAAACCCTTAAAAACAAAAAATATGCTCCTAGAATCACAATTATTTTCCTTTAAGAGTTGACCCTTAATGAAAACGGGCAATATGAAGATCATAGAGTTGCCTCTCTTGGAAGGCTAACCTTATACTTTAAAGTATCGCAGGCCGTGGCTGCTGACATGCGAAAGAAACGTAGTTGTTCCATTCTTTCACCGGAAGCGCATGGGAGTAGCTTTTAATGTTATCTGTTTGTTTCGATTACAGTGTTGTTGATAAACAAATCTAAACAAATAAATATTGTACGAAATTGTTCAGAACAAATTGACGTCAGAGTTTGAAAATAAAGAACTTGATTATGATGTCTGGTGTTAAAAGACTGAGATTATATCGGCACTGAAACAGATCAGCTATAGCCGAACTTCCGAAATTACTCTAGTTATTTAGACAAGCAATTTTAGGCAATTAAGGACTAATTAGGGTCGACGCCCTTCGCTATTCAAGCGACGGGTAAAATACCCCCAGACAGGAAAAATGGCAATTTCTAAATTTCGAAGCCGGACAACCTTATCTCTTAATTTGCTAATCTCTGCAACTGCAGAGATTAGCAGATTAGGAGAAAAATGTCCGAGTAATGTGGCAACTACGGTTGTTGTAGGTGCGCGAACCTTTGAATGTACTTAGAACGGAAACGAAAATCTAATTAATCTAGTACATTTAAACAAATATTCAGGTGATTAGACAAAGGATTAAGTCTTTAATCACTAAATGGCAGATGCCTCGCTTATCAATGGTATTCCCGTTCTGCATTATCGTTCCATTGTTATAGGCCATTTGTTCAAAAATGGAGGACAAAACTTGATTAATGTTACTCCCACAGTGTGGGTTGTCTTGAAACTTTAAATACCTCATTCTATTACCCACATAAAACAATATGCAAAGAAATATAGAACTTTCTGATTTTGGGATAAAAATTGTCTGTTCGATAACATGTTTACACTGTTTCATATTGTTGAATTCTTACTCATGATTTTTGTGGTTTTGGAGCCGCCATTATCTTTAAGACTCATAAGATACACATCATGCGTTATGACAACGTGTCCCTGTAATGGTCCTTACAAGTGTTTTAGTTGTTTCACTGCTAATTATGGTTTCTTAGTACGAGAGTCAAACTGTTACCAGTGATTTAAAACTGCAAGGTCTATAACCTTTATTCTTTTATTTTTAGAATTAGTGTTTCTAATTTTCAATTATACTATGATATAGCTAAGATTAGGAAATAAATTTCCCCAGATTCACAGGTATATGCGTCTCTTGTATGATGTCTACTGTGTCTCGTGGAATGCATCAGTAAGTGTGGTTCGGAAGGGATATTCTTTGCCTGCCGAGACCTGCCCCTTATATCTTTTCTTTCTTTTTTTAAAGTTTGATGTTCAGCGACATTGGGGGAGGGAGAGGGGTCGGCGCGGTGGGGTAGGGATGGAGGCGTTTAAGGATTTGCGTCAGTCGCGCTAGCAAAGGTACATTTGTATGTTGTTATACGTGCCAAACACACATGAAAAGGCGGATATTTTTTCATTCCGATGACAATTGGATGGTTGATGAACGTTCTTGGCATAAAATTTCTGCCAAAAAGGAGACAGCAGATTTTTTATGGATGACAAATCATTTCAATTTTTTTCCAGTTTACCAGTGAGAAATGATATATACACATATTTTCTATTAACAAAAACGAAATAACTAATAAGATCTCCTGCCCTGTACATTGTATGTTAATCACATATGAAAACTACGAATGCGGCAGACTGCATGCTCAGTGGTCAACCTACATATTTTTGACATTTTTGCTGCCCCTTTTAATTGCATGCCCTAGGGTAAGGGCCTTAGATATAATGGCAGTTCAGACCTTAAACCTCCTCCCAGTTTGGTGGAGTTTGAGGATCTTCTTTGGGCGCATCAGGGTTCAAGTGTTGGACTTTGTTTCTCCAGCGTTTCAGCGTTTTTTTATTGCAGTGTGTGTTTATCTTGTGTCATGTCAGTATACGTATTTACTCTTGATTTGTATGTTTGCTGTTTTTATCCGCAATCTATCACACGGACCGAATTACTTGACTGTAGGTTTATGAGCCTTAAAAGAATTCAAGCGAGGGCCGAGAAAACATAGAAAAAATAAACCCAAGTAATTTATTACTAACACTTCTAAGGCGGTTCTTCTGTTATGGTTTATTGTTGTTGTCATTTTAGCCGCGACATGACAAAACCAACAAAGTGGCATGTGCGCTCAGCGAAGACTCAGATCAGCCTGGGCATCTGCATGTCAGCTCTGATCAGAGTCTTTGCTGTCGGCATGGAGGTAGCATAGACCCTTACCTATCCTTTCAGCGCACAGCTAAGGCTCTGATGAAATTGGGCGGATGCCAAGGCTGATTTGAGTCTTAGTTGGGCGCACATGCCTTTGTGTTGCGGATCATTTGTTGTCGGCTTTCTATACGTGTTTGACATATTGTACATTATTTGAGCCGCGACATAAGAAAACCAACAATGTGGTTGTGCGCCCAGTGCAAACTCAGATCAGCCTGGGCATCCGCCCAGTCTGATCAGATTCTTCGATGTCCGCATGGAGGTAGCTTAGGCCCCTAGCAACCCTTTAATTGCTGAACGAAGACTCTGATCCCACTGGGTGGATGCCCACGCTGACCAGAGTCTGTGCTGTGCGCACAACCACTTTGTTGGTTTTCTCGTGTCGTAGCTCAATTTTGAGTAGTCTCGTGGCCGTCTGACCTCTTGGCTTTTCGACTGTCTTTTTTTCTATGTGTGCGTATTTATAATACTTGAGCCAGATCACGTGACTTCCAACAATGTGGCAGTTTTTGTCATGTGACATTAAGATCATCCTTATCGTTTACACCCAGGTCTAAAGAGGCCTCACTGTTTTGCTGTATGGGCTGGCCAAGTCCACTGATGGCTGATGTGACAAGTGAATACTCTGATATGATTGCATTTAGTGCAGTTTGATCAGTGCCCTTGCTTGTCACCAATACCACATTGTATGAAATTCCATAATGTGGCTCAAATGTTCGTTTCCATTTAGAGTTAAGTGCAGGATGTTGTAAGCAATCGTGTCGGTTTGAGATCGTTGCCTACACATATACTTTGCAATAACTTTTATCTGTTCTAAGCATACAAGGAAACCAGTCCGCAATCATCCTCGCTGTGCCTTACATAGCCATTCTCAACGGAAGACCAGTGAAACACCGTTATTTTGCGGTGAAATAATAATTTTTGCCCATTATATGACGAATACATCCATTCCATAAGAAATAAAACAGTTGATATTTAATATAATGAACCTGAGAAATAACGCACCACTAAGAGTGTAAATTTCAAACTCTGAAACCTGGGTTCGAGGTTATAAAACTTGAGAATAATCTCAAACTCAAAATAAAGCACACTGATTGGCTGCTTCCGAGCATGTGCTCGGAAGCAGCCAATCAGTGTGCTTTACTTTGAGTTTGAGAATGTACTCAAGTTGTATAACCTCTGGGCCTGTTCTTTGAATCCAAAACAAATATAGAGTTATAAGGTGTATAAATTGATTTTTTCAAAGACAGTAAGTTTCACTGAAGTCAAGCTATGGACTTTCAAAAGCAAAGTTACAGAATGTAGAGACAGGTATGAGCTCCGTTGGTAGCAATACTGCTACAGCATGTCTGTCTTATTCTAACGCTTTCAAGGTAAGCGAAAGTCCCGTGCAAGTCTCCATGGGATCATGCAGCATATACATTTATTTTACAGGAAGTCCGTTTATCATGTACAGTAAGTAAAAAGATAGGTAATGACCAGGAATTAATGCAATCAAATCACACATCCCACCCTCAAACCCAAAAGGGAAAGAAGCAACCAAACGAATAGACAAAAGCTCACGAAAAACACGCAGCATGTAACAATGTAACACTGAGGAACCGCAACAGGCGTAACGGCAATAAATTGCGTGTGTGTGTGTGTGTGTGTGCGCGTGTGTCTTTGAGGTGAGGGGGGAGGTTAGAGGGGAGACGTCTCAAAACACTAAAATACCGGAGCTGAAGAAAAAACCCAGTTGCCACGAGTTGAATCCCGAATAACCAGGAAACGGACAAGACAAGGTTCGGCCAAAACTAACTATACCATCAATAGCTTTATGTCGGGTCATCATTGAGTCTGACGCCCGGCCAACTAGCATGCAATAAACAGGGAAGCAAAGTTACTAACCATGATTGTGTTAATCATCAAACATGCAGACAGCAGCGTTACATTTATGTTATATCCATACATTTGTAACATATAACAATCAGAAAAATTAGCCCTACTTACATTTTCTAAATTATACACTAAATCACCATAAGATTCTGGTTCTAATAAGCCCTGTAGCAAAAGAGTTTTTAAACCGTCCTTGAATTTAGAAACGAATTCATAGTGTCGGCTATAATTTTTTTTAAAAAGCTCATCTAAGTTTATGATATCGATAGCCCTGCTGGAGAAGTTCAGCAGTTAAAATTTTATTACGAGTATCGAAGTCAGTCACATGACTAGACACTCTAGCAAACCGAATAATGTGACAAGTGTAAACCCCATAAGAGGTAGAAAGAGGGAGGTTGCCGTCCAGAAAAGGAAATTTTACTATGTCAAAAAGTCATCGAAAATATAAATTTTGGATAAAACAAATTCGTTTGAAATAGAAGAATGTAAATCCAAAAATGGGGCCTCGGTATCGGATGCATTAGCTTGTTTTTAACTGTATCTCATGTTGGTGAATTCGATTCACCAATCCTTCAAAGTAAGGATTGTCAATGTTTAAAACAGCATCTAGATATGTAGATGTTACCTGTCTAAAGCAAGCGCACAAGGAAATGAAAAAAAAAAAAAAAAAAAAAAAAAACAGCTTGAATTTGCTTCCTTAAAGGGCATTGCATACTGACAACATTGTGTTTGGACAGGCAAGTTTGACCTCTTAAGACAAATTTTGATTGAGGTGGTCTTTAAGACAGGTTTAACTGTAACTTCAGAAACACATTTGGTCGAAGGAATGTTTAGACATTTTCTGTGTAAGTTAATTGAAATGATCATTATATTAATTGACATTATGCAGCACGTGCAGAAACCTGTTTAACCGGTTTTACAAGATCCAATTATCGCATTATGGAATCGGGATCATTACTTATCGTGTACATCCTCAAAATAAATAAACAAATAAATACTGACCCTTAAAAAAATCTTTATACTTTTTTTACATACATATTTTCATTTCGATTATCTACATAAGACATACGTAAATGTAGATATAAGTAAGACATAAGACATACGTAAATGAAAATAAATGTAAATTCAGTCATGCAAAAAATGAAACTGGTAAAAGTGGTTAAACAGAGTTGTTGATTTCATGTGATGATTCATTAATATGTTAGGAAGCCTTTATGCGAACCAAACAGCTAACAAAATGCTTCGAACCACTGCAGAAGCAGGGGGCGAGGGTTTGTCTCCGGTAAGACTAGATTAAGCCCCAAGTAATCTATTACTGACCGTTCTAAGGTGGTCCGTCTGTTGTAGTTCCTCAATGTTACATTGTTACATGCTGTAATATCCGCGTGTCTGTGGTCTCTAGCAATATGTTGACCTAAATAGATGCACATTCTGCTTTCTGGTTTGTTTTCTTCAATAATTTAAAATAGAAAATAGGTATAAACAGATGTTGCTGGTGTTTTCAATACGGGTAGCTAAATAACCATCAGCTTGGGAAAGAGCTGTTCATTCCGTTTGCCATGGTGTCTCTCGTGAACGTTTGTCTTTATCTTTGTATGCTTCTTTCCCTTTTGATTTTAAGGGCGGAATGTGCGATTTGAGTGAATTAATTCCTGATCATTTCTTATCTTTCTACTTTTTGCCCGCGCTGCATTGATTTTTACACGTTCGTGTGAATTAATTTATACAGAGTGCGAAGATAAGTACCATGAAAAATCTAAACACCGATGCGATCAAATGAATCCCGGAAGTTACAGTTAAACCTGCCTTCAAAGCCACCGCTATAATTCAGAAGCCTGTCCTAAGAAGACACACTTGCCACTCTAAAAGTAGTTCCCATTACAAATTTACCTATTTAAAGCAAACACCTGCGTTTTTGTCCTCTCCTTGTGTGTTTGCTAAAGGCAGGGTTGACTGTACAGTAAACACTGACTTCTTTTAGAGGAGAAATGTTTTCTATCTTTAACAGTAGGTCCCTGCTGAGAAGGGGGTCAAAACTGAAAATGGTAGAGTGGCTTTCTCTGAGAGTAAGCCCATTTACCTTGTATGCTGTATGACGTCATAGACAGTTGCACGTGTCATGGAGTAGTGCGACGATAACACTGTAAACATCAGAATTCATCAGAAACGCTAAATGGCTATTGCTATCAATGGGGTATATACCAGTGATCTTTAGTTTGTGATTTTGCTTCTCTAGGAAACCTACGTTTGCGCCCTCTTCACACTAGACCTTTTGGTTCAGTTCGGTGAAACCGAATGTCATTGAAGGATCATTTGATACACCTTAAAGTTTAGTACTTGGCTTTGATTTAGAAACAGTTTACCGATTCCGAAGGTTGAATCATCAGTGGTGCGTTATTTCTGAGGTTCAGTATAGATAAATAAATAGAAAATTTGTATATTCCAAAATGTATAGACACAATTAAAGTGTTGCGTTATATTTAGGCTCAGAATGTAGATGTAAATGGCTGAGACTTGTAGCTTTAACGAAAGGGCATCGATGCTCCTTTTTCAGGGGTCTGGAGTGTATTGAAATATTCAAGGGACAATTTAGAAATAACAAACAAGATATAATATTGATTTCTTTATCACAGATTCTTGACTCCCTCCAACACTTTCAATAAGCATGCTAAAATCGCACAAAGCAAACAAAAAGGCTGCTTCTATGCTTAATGAGATTTTAAATCCGACTAGGTTTTGTTTTTATGCTCAAGACATATATTAACATATACACATAACAAAATACTTGACTGTAAACACAATGTAGACAGAGCTCAAGGTAAGACAAAATGTGAGAGATAAACACCAGGGGGCGTATTTATAAAATTACTTAAGTCGTTGCTATGCTGTTGTTAAGGCTAAAGTTTTATGAAGGAGATTTCCTACGCTATGAAATTTGCTCTGGAGGAACAGTCTTTTTCAGACTGTTCCTTCAGAGCAAATTTCATAGTTGTAGGGAAACTCCTTTACAGAAATTCAGCCTTAGCAACAGCATAGCAACCACTTAAGTCTTTTTATAAATACGGCCCAAGAACCACCGTAAAAAGTCAAATTATTGGGAAAGATAGGTCTTATCAAACAGTGCAGACCCAGATGAGACTGCTTTCGTAAGATCAGAGCTTATACTGCCATTTCATCGGTATTTTCTGGACACATTCTGCATTGCAAAACCAACTTGTTGCGTTTCAGGACAATTACAGTCTTTTTTTTAAGAATCCCAGGTTTTAGAACGTTTACCATTCAAAGGTAAAAAAAAATCAATATTAGCTGAGACGTACAAAAATACGTTCCGAAAAAATAGATCGTTGGAAGCAAAGAATACACTAAAGAAACGAAAATAAAAAAAAAATCCTCATGGACTCATAACTTTAAATTTAAGTTGGCCTAACAGTGGTTCAACAGTGTATGCCTGCTTCGAAGTGGCATCCCATTTCCCGGACCACAAAACACTCATTTTCTCTGCAGTCAAAGCTATTTTCTGCAGTCAAAGCTATTCTAAGTGTTTCTGAAATATATATTATGGGGACATGCAATGCATCCCAACCATTTTCACTCCAAAGAAAAACAACGAAAGGTAAAATAACGCCCCACTTCTTTTGTAAAATGCAAAGCCCCCGGTACGTCTAAAAAGATAAATATGGTATCTTGTAACTACTACATTATCATTGTCTTATCTTAGGCTCTGTTATTTCATGTATATCATTGCACTATCAGCATAAAAACTAAGATTTCACTAGACTGGATGTGAAAAATTATATACAAGACTTGTAACCCGCCACTTTTGCAAGTCGACAAAATGAAATTAAATCCTGCAATGTCTTTAAATGACCAGATCTTCACGATTTTCTATTAATGACTTAAACCTGTAAGTATTTATAAATAATCTTTCGCATTGCGCTAGTACAATGTTCATTTAGAAAAGTGCATGAAGATAACTTAAAAAAATGTAGAGAAAATATTGCCAAAATTTGAAATAATCAGATTTTCAAGCAACAGCTACTGCTTATCCAGGCAATCACATAACAAAATAAATTTTGACAGTTGTTTGATGGAAAATGACGGTTTAGAAGTTTTGTTGTAATAGCACACGTAAGTATATGGCAATGTTTATAGCTTAAATAGTATATTTATTTACAGAAATAGCAAAATTAGCATCAAAATAGTAATGCCACGTTTTGTATGAGTAATCAATCGCATCACGAGAAAATCTTGTCAAGAACATGGCTGAAAACATGGCTAGACCAGTATTAACTCAACGATATGATGTGGATGAAAACAACGTTGAAGTAATGGTGCGTTAACGTCATGACGTTGACTGAGCCAGTGTGTGCTTGCATGGAAGGTACTTTTAAAACATGCACACAGGCAAGACACTATACGGTAACAGAAATTTATATTAACTCCGATGCACAACGCGTGTTAACAAAGTCGATCTGTTTCCACCATGCGGCATCGTCTTTGCTATGACGTTTCAGCGTTGCATACCTACTTACCAGTACGTGTCTCGTCATGCACAAAGGTTAACACTAAAGAATCTAAAGCTACACGTAAAACTGAAGGCTTTAGCTACGCTTTACGGATTTACAGAATCCGTAAAGCGTAGCTAAAACTCTTTTTTACGTGTAGCTTTAGCAAGGACTATACATAGAGTATGCAAACAGGAAAGGGTGATAACAGACGTCTCAGATGCGATATCTTGTCTCAGCCTTAGCTGTTTGTATATTCAATAAACAGCTTAACCTCTTCTAAAGGGCCTACCCGAAGAGAAATTATTTGCTCCCAGATGAGCAAAATCTGTCCTTAAATAATTGACACACACTGAAAAGTGAGGCAAAACTCATAAAACAAAAAAATAAATAATTGAGCCGCGACACGAGAAAACCAACAATGAGGTTGTGCGCCCAATGCAGATTCAGATCAGCCTGGGCATCCACCCAGTTTGGCCAGACTCTTCGCTAAGCGCTTGAAAGGTAGCTAAGGGTCTAAGCTAGCTCCATGCGGACAGCGAAAACTCTGGTCAGACTGGACGGATGCTCAGGCTGATCTAAGTCTGGGCGCACAACCACAGTTTTCTCGTGTCGCGGCTCAGTAATAAATGAAACAAATAAATATCAGAGATGTTTTCGCTAAAAGAGTACCCATTTACCTAAGATTCTGCTGATCAACCAACATTCTATATAACATCAAACTATCAACTAGAATAGTCTATTAGAGAAACACCTTAGTATAGTAATGATAAAGTTACCCAAGTATGACATCCGTCAATTGACCGGTTTGGGGCATATATTAAACCGCATATAACTATGACACCTTTGACAATGACTGATTGCAACTCAGGCTGCTCATGTTTGAGCTCACTATTTTCTATACATGGTTGCAAATGTAGGCAGAAAGCATCGAAGAATCAACATTTCCGTCCTGTAAAATACCCTTTTGATATATATATATATATTCTACAAAAAATCATTTAGAAATAAGAACGGTGATGCTTCTGAATTCCGAATACATAATAGTTAATAGATACCGAATTAAATGGATTTGTATGAAATTATTGCACTCTTATCTCTTCAAGAATAGGACGGATACCTTTCATAGTTTAGGCCCATTATAAACAAAAGTAATCATACTGCACATTTTCAGCCAGACCCCACAGTGTGATCAGGCCCTGAGGTTATAAAACCCTTTTCATGCTAAACTCAGCTGAGTATGAAATTGTACCTGCAAATTACTGATAAGTACGCTCAGTTCAGCGGAGTATGAATTTTTTTCTGCTTATGAATATGAAAATGCAAACATTTATCAACAGAAAAAAGTTTATGCTCGGCTGAGTTGAGCACGGAAAAGTTTATAACCTCTGTCCCAGGGCACGTGGAATTAATCTGTCCAATTATAGACTGACGAAATATTATTTGCTTTGCGCAGGCTGGCAGTCTTGAGCATAAACATAAAAACAGGGTATCTCACGATGTGACAGCTCTACCAATTCATTCAAACAATGAGATGGAAAATAAATAGATGAAATGACAATTTGGTTGTGATGCAAATGACTATCGTGTTTGCATAAAGGTTTAGAAATGCTTTAGTGTAGACCTAGATCAGACTTTTCCCCAGTCACAAGCAGTCTGATCACGATTTGCTCTGTTTGTCAAAATTTTATTAAACCTCTAACAGGAAGGGACAACGGGATTCCGGCATCTTCCATTGCGAATGATAAGTCTAAAAATTTATGCAAACTACGGTATGCGATTGAAATCAGTAGGTACCCATTCAGACATTATTCTCATTCAATGCACAACAGAATGACATTACATATTAAGACACCTGCGAAAACACATTCATGAATAATTCATCAGAAAGAAACCACCCAATGGTAAAACATGCCTTAGGGTATGTGCCAATGGTCAAGCTCTTACTAGCCAGCGCAGCAGTATAGTTCTTGCGCAATGCATAGCCTGCGAAGAGTGACCATGTCGATTAGACGATGGATGCGGAAACTGATCAGAGCTCTTGCCATCTGCCCATACCCACTTACACACTTCCTATTGAGACGTTCGAATTAAATGTTAGGTGACGCACACATAAAGTGGATGGCTATGTCTGCATCAGCTAAGCCAAATATGCCAGACGTTTTTGTTTTTCTTCATCTTAGTTTAACTTTGAATGCGGGAACATTTAATGTATTTTGGGTAGTCGTTGGATAGTGTTTAATGGCAATACTATCTTCATATGTTGTGTCATTTGCTTACTGATATATAGCCATGTCAAACTGAATCTCAACATAAAATTTCACCAGCATAGTTGGTATCTAACAATTTCATTGAAATCACATTCAGAAATCTAAATCAAACACATTCGACTGACACTAGATGCAGCAGTTTGCCTATTCTAATACAGTGAATGGCCTTATCCAACATTTACTACACCTTTATGAGCCTTTATGGACCTTTATGTCCAGCAACACAACTCATTTATCAAATATATGAGACAGACAGTTTAAAATAACATTCAATCTGGCAGGTGTATGGCTTGGCTGTGTCATGTTTCAAAGCTTATAAAATACATAAACTACGGTAATTCAAGAGCTACTCGTGAGACATTTCTAATATTGAACACATTTTAATATATTATGGCGAAATAAGTGAGTATACTCTACCCTGTTGTACGGAAGTACCGACTGGATATTGACGTTCCGTCGACGCAAAAACGATATGTACCTCCGTCAATGATAATATCTAATAGCCGTGTTTTATGTTTTTCCACGGAACAATATATCTTCATGATATGACCGAAATACTATTAAAAGACCGTAAAAAATAAATATAGTTCAGAAATAATTTGAGAACATGGGCCCAATTGGGCTAAATCTGCAACAAACATTAAATGCAACAAGTACATGGTCCCTCGTGTGTTCATTCAGTTCTTTCTTTTAATTTTATATGGACGCCATTTTTAGGGAATATTGTGGCTCCTTCAATAATGTCTAATGGGAATGTGGATTTCTTTCCAGGACATACAGTATATTTCCTTAAAGCTTTCACAATTGTCATTTTCCCTTCCAGCTGGGCTAAGCGCAATCCCACACAAGTTCGCGGACCACTTCCAAATGGCATCCAGGCCATAGGATGTCGGTTAGCTTTATTTGTAGCTGTAAACCTGAAGAAAACAAACACAGGCCTGTTGACAGATCAGTTTATAACAACGGTAATTAATAGAGCCAGTCAGACAAAAATAACAAAGATATGATACGGTTTTAAACAGGAATCTACACGTTTACAAGGTTCTAACAATGCAATAATTGTCTTGTTAGTATATTAGACTGTCAGTTAGGCAACTTCACCACTGCGTTGTTATTAGAACTTTAGTCTTTCAGTTTGCATTATTAGAAACTTAAACTTTCGGTGGGCATGTTAAGGCACTTAGATTTTCAGTTTGATGATCTGATAGAGTCTAAAAGCAATATTTAGCGAAAAACATAAAATAATCTACTCCTATTGCCAGACACATCTAATTGTTTTAAAGAATAATTGACTTGCTAGAGCCTTATTCTCATTACGATATTCTCAGAGCTCTAGATAAGAGGGAGTATTTGGTGATAATAAGGGATAATTTTCCTTAATTCTGCTTAAAACATATGTTGTGACCCCTCATCTGAACCGTCTCGTCGAGACGGTTTAGATCAGGGGTCACAACATATGGTTTAAATTAGAAATAAAGAAAATTATCCCTAATAATCATCAATTACTCCCTTATCTAGAGCTCTGAAATTTCTTACCTCTCTGGATCAAATGTGGTAGGATCTGAGCCCCAGACTTCTTTATCATAGTGTAACTCCCAAACGTTGGCTTGAATAATCATGCCTTCCTGCATTTGGTACCCTAAAACGTTTGTCTTCTCCATACATTGTCTGGCAATTACGCTGTAAACAAAGGATGATATTATTCATCAGTAGTTTATACATAGCAGTCGTACAGTGACTGGGCAGCCGGGTGGGGTATAATTATTGTACATTCTATGGGATTAAGCGATATCATATTGAGGTCTGTAACAATGTAGAATTTATCTAAACAGATGTTTCAAACCTTTTTTTTTAACAAATAAAGCGTGGTTCTGATAATTAAATACTCAATAAATGCTTTAGATAAAAACATGTATTTCATTACATTATTATGTATAATTTTGTCAGACAATATGTCAGTGGATAAACAGGATTAAACCAACTGCTACGTGTAACACAGGACATCGTTCTTGACACGAGACCCATTAAATGCATTTTCACGAAGTGTTTCTTCAAGCCTGTAATGCTCGGAAAAACTTCATTATCTTTTTGAATACCTCAACTAATTATTTAAAAAAAAAAAAATACTGGATAAGCAGCCTGCAGAAGTCTTTATCTCGCCTATTTGCGTATTGTTACAGAAATGGAGCCAAACCAAGACGACAAAAGTATAAGCAGTGCCGCCGACGCCACCGGTAAAGCAAAACGTATGTCTAGCTTCTGCTCATTGCAAACGAGTGATAAATATAAACTGAGATACATACGTGCTGGCAAGAGGATATTTTCGGAGGGTTTCACACCAGACCATATCTAGGTATTCCATTTTCATCACATTATCATATTCTGGTTCGTCATCTGAGTCAACAGGGAAATATTTATCAACCTCTGCTTGTAATTTCCTTTGGACGTCTTGATTCATAGCCATCTCATAGAAGACATAGGCTAGTGTAGTACTGGTGGTCTCATAGCCAGATAACAAGAACAGCAAACACTGGGAACCCAGTTCCTGTAAGCGAAAAAATAATATTGAAAGGCATGCTTTTTTTGGGAAAA
This sequence comes from Ctena decussata, assembly GCA_963989385.1. Taxonomy (NCBI): domain Eukaryota; kingdom Metazoa; phylum Mollusca; class Bivalvia; order Lucinida; family Lucinidae; genus Ctena; species Ctena decussata. The sequence goes on from OZ022498.1 coordinate 124,023,348, forward strand.
AAAAGAAAGGCATGCTTATGTGTTATGATGAGAATCGTTATCTAAATTTTAATATACCGTGATATAAAGGTAGTTAAAATGTATTTCTTGGCGAAATCGATACGTTTTAGTTGTGGAAAATGACCATACGTTACAACAGGATCAGAAATCTGTTGACTGTTTATTCTTGACGGTTGCTCTTACAAGGTTACATACCATTTACTCCTGTTTAGCTGTTTATCATGAACTTTAACTTTTGATATGTTACTGTTAGATGATAGTTTTAGGAATTTTGTATACCATATAACCTTGGTTTTAAATAAAGCATGCTATCGTTATCTACTGTTGTAGCTTACTTAGAATTATACTTTGAGGCTGTTTAGAGATTAAAACGACTGAAAACAAGCAAATTCGACGAATTTATGTCCCCCGCCTTGGAAACTAGGTTTCCACTGTATATACACTTAAGTGTTTGAGCTGGAAAAGCGGCTAAGTTAAAAATGTGATAAAAGTAATAAAAAAAATAATGTGAGGATTATATCCAAACCACATGCATACCTTCAGACCATGATCAAAACACCTGTGAAGTTTCAAAGGAATTGGCATAAAACTGTAGGAGGAGTTGCACACACAAGGTACCAACTATCTATTCACTTTGATAGTAAAAATGTATGAAAAATGGCTAAGTTCAATTTGCGAAAAAAGTAATAAAAAATAATTTCAGGATTATATCCAAACCACATGCATATCTTCAGACAATGATCAAAACACCTGTGAAGTTTCAAAGGAATCGGCATAAAACTGTATGAGGAGTTGCGCACACAAGGTACTCACTGTCTAGTCACTATGATAGTAAAAACGCCTAAAAAATTACTAAGTTCAACTTGTAGAAAAAGTGACCAAAAAAAATCTCAAGATTATATCCAAACCACATGCGTATCTTTAGACCATGACCAAAACACCTGTGAAGTTTCAAAGGCATCGGCATAAAACTGTATGAGGAGTTGCGCACACAAGGTACCTACTATCTAGTCACTATGATAGTAAAAACGCCTAAAAAATTACTAAGTTCAACTTGTGGAAAAAGTGACAAAAAAATAATCTCAGGAATATATCCAAACCACATGCGTATCTTCAGACCATGACCAAAACACCTGTGAAGTTTCACTGGCATCAGCATAAAACTGTTGGAGGAGTTGCGCACACAAGGTACCCACTATCTAGTCACTTTGATAGTAAAAATGCCTAAAAAATTACTAAGTTCAACTTGTGGAAAAAGTGACAAAAAATAATCTCAGGATTATATCCAAACCACATGCGTATCTTCAGACCATGACAAAAACATCTGTAAAGTTTCGAAAGAATCGGCATAAAACTGTAGGAGGAGTTGCGCACACAAAGTACCTACTACATTAGGGGGACGGAAGGACGGAAATAAGGACGGAAGGACGGAAGGACGGATGGACGGAAGGACGGACGGACGGAAGGACGGACGGACGGAAGGACGGAATGCCGAAAACTATGTCCCTCCGCTTTTCTTCGAAAAGGCGGGGGACAATTACAACATAACAATGAGAATTGTTATCTACATTTTACCATCACATTTCAAGCAGTTTATAGACTTTAATATGAACAATACGTTACGTTATGTTGTAATGTAATTTTCAGTTAGTTTTTATCTGATTTGTCAATTTATCAGAGCTTTCTTCAGAACGAAGCGGACACAGACTGACGGTGTAAGTCTTAGCTTCGTTCATTTGACCCTCCAGGGGACGGAAAAATAACAACAACAACAACAACACAAATAATAATCAAATACTGATTAAATGTTTACATCTTATTCTCAGTAGTATATCTTGGTATGTTCTTACCTGTGTCGAAAGAAATTTTTGTTTGGCGACTGTTTCTACAAGGCTCTCACAGTCAGACAGGGCAGCTGTGTCGGTTTTGTTCGGGTCATATTCAGAATTTAAAAATAACTCTAAAAGATCGAAATGCTCTTTCTGAAACAGAGAGAAAAATTAATTTAAAGTCAAGCTCGTTGTGCGGTTAAGATTGAAAGTGTATGCATCAATGTACAAACTGAACAAAACAATCTTATGATTTAATGACTTGTTCTTTATAGCTGAAACTTCGCTTTGAGCTCTTTCTCGTTCTTACTCGGAAATCGTATCAAACAAGAATAATTGCGTCAATTCATCAATATCTACGCATGCGTACATATCAAGATAATTTTCCTCCTCCACCAGAGTATAATTTTAATTTTAGACTCCTTTAAGGAAACATCAGGGTCATGTTTGTGTTTGTCAGATGTACAATTATTTTTTTTTCTATATTTATTCAAAAGTAAGCACCAGATCGGCATTAATAAGGGCCTTTTTGTACTGGGCTTACAAATAATTTGATACAGTTGGTACAAGAAGAAAAAAATTAAACTTCTGTCACTGCATTTCTGAACCGTTTTAATCTGTACCAAGCCGTGGTCAATGCCTTTTTTTAATTTTGCGTCATTTTTTACAACTGCACGGCCTGGGCACGCCTGATCTAGGTAAGGTACGGCGGCGTCTGGTCTGGGTTTTCACCGTTTGCATATGTCCTATATTATCTTATGGGATATTAGTCATTAATTGGTTAATTATTACCAAACACCCTTTTGAGAGGATATGCAAATACAAGTTTTTGCGGTCTTTTAATCCACATACCTCTGTTTTCTGCTTGCGTTCTTGTATAATACATCGTAATTTATCTTCTAACCATATAACAGGATTAAATTGTAGTTTACCCATCCAATAATAAATAGAGATCCACAACCGATGCAATGCAGGGAATATAACTGAAATGAGAGACAAATGAACAATTTAAACGCTGTGTGTTTAAAATATTAGGCAAGCGATGCATATGCTGCTACAACATGCTTTCCATCCCCTTGACATTTAAGAAATCTAACAGAACAGCTTAAAACATCTCAAGTATATTTAGTTTAATGTGTGATTCTTTGGTAAAAGTATTTAAATTTAGTACAGTACTTACGAAAAATGGATAAAAAATCATCTGGTAAACTAGAGGGACCTTATATCTAACTATGACTTTGTGAGAATTAGAAAAAAAACTTCTGATATATTGGAGAGATTTTATTTTACCTGTATAATCGGGCTTGATATTAAATATTCAACTATATAACGTTTGTTCTGATTTATCAATCTAATCAAATGTCTGTACAATGATGGTTGATATATCAACGGCGACACGAGAAAACTAACAGAGTGGCATGTGCGCCTAATGAATACTCAAGTCAGTCTCGGCATCCGCCCAGTTTGACCAGAGTCTTTGCTGGGCGCACAGTCAAATATGTTGGTTTTGTCGTGTCGCTGCTCATATAGATATCACATCAGGTTTAACATGACACAACGTGATGGTATGTTCGGTAACTTAATTTCTTACAGTTCATTTTTCATTGTTTTATGACTAATGATCAATATATATATTGATGTATTGAACGCTTCTCCTAGCTCAAACTGTCTAAGAGATTAATATCTTAAATTCAAAAGCATGAAGATTTCAGCATGAGATGATGTAAAAAGTAAAATGAATCTCGTGGCCGTCGTTTTTATCAAATACATTGCTTAATTTAAGAAATAAGATGTGGTTTGATTAGATGTCCAGTTCTTCATTCCTCGGGTTTATGCTTTGATAATTAGAAAGACGTGAAATTACATAAAATTTATAACACCATCTACTTTGCCAACAAGAATATTTTGTATATAAGAAAATACTTACAACCAAACATAAATAAAATAGGTCTTTTAGTTGTATCATTGATTACGCCTCGACAGTTCCTTAGATATTCGTCTTCCGTATTTCTTATTGAATTAGCACTCAGACCAAAACCACATTTTGCAATTGTGTCGAAAGTGAGTCTTTGTAATAAACTGAAATATAAGAAATTTATTCGTCAATACAACAAAAGAATGGACGTTTAAAATGAAAGTGGTCGAAGCACCTAAATCATAAGTCCGAACTCGTAAGTCATATAAACGTTGACAATTTTGGAATATTGTAGACACGCAGATATGAACCCCAAAACGGAGTGTGATCAAGTGCTCGCGAGAAGTAAGCATCACCTTCCTATTCCCAATATCAAAGTTATGCTTTGTTTTCAGTAAAATTACTTTAGTTAAGTTCAACCACTGTACCCATCAATACTCCGGCGTAAAGTATGCTTTAACTCTTTAAGCCCCGGTGACGCAATTAGCGAAATTTGCAAACAGCGTAGATCCTGATGAGGCGGCTCATAATGAGCCGCCTCATCTAGATCTACACTGTTTGCCCTCTAGTCTTTGAATTTTCAATATAAAAAGTCTTGGACAAGGCATTTTTCTAATTTGTTGCAGACGTAAATTTTGTCGTCTGCTTTTTGGTAGTGAAAGAGTTAAAACAGTGATGTTAATCAGATGAATGCTTTAAACCTACTTCAAGAAACAAACTGGCGTAGGGTCATTAAGTCAGCTTCACGAAAAAAGTTTGAAAGTATGTATATAAGTATCTATCTATCTACTAGTGAATTAACATAACTTACTCATACATGTTGAATTCTTCATCATTGGAATATCGTGTGTCTAATACTTCTATGAATCTGTCTATTTGTTTATTGATGACTGGCGAGAGCTGAAACAAATTGTTTTAATACTGTCATTATAATGCAAACATTGTATACCCAGATCAGAGTCATCAGACCCCTCCTAAACCAGCAGGGTCTAGGTACCGTAAACAAGAAGTGAGCCGCGACGTGACAAAACCAACAATGTGGTCGTGCGTCCAGCGCAGACTCAGATCAGCCTGGGCATCCGCCCAGTCTGATCACAGTCTTCGCTGTCCGCATGAAGGTAGCTAAGTCCCTTAGCTACCCTTTAAGCGCTAAGCAAAGAGTCTGATCAGACTTGGTGGATGTCCAGGCTGATCTGAGTCAGCGCTGGGCGCACAACCACATTGTTGGTTTTGTCGTGTCGCGGCTCAAGTATAGTTTTGGGATAGAGAGAGCATAGCACACGTTGTACCATTGCGTTTGCATCTTTCAGACAAACTGCTGCATTGTAAAACCAATTGTTCCATTTTAAACAAATTTCTAAGATCAAATTTTCAGTGTGCCGATTTTCTAGACTTTACACTGTATTCTGCCAGCAATTCTAGGGTCCAGGTGTCTCAGTTTAGAAGACCCTCCTTTGTACCGCTCGTAACTATGCAAATTTTACAAACATTGCATGAGGATAGATACAATAAAACCGTCTCTACTTGAGGTTGACCATCCCATTTGAGTCACCAATGATAAAATAGTGCTTTATTAAAACATTTAAATTGTTCAAAACAACTGGATCGTTTCAAGAATAAAGGTACTTTATGATGTTAGCAAAAGCTGATCCGAATCGTTTCTGCTGATACATGGTATACCTTTTCTCACTTTCTTATTTGAATACCCTGACAATTATCCTGCGTGTGCCTACTGAGACGTGCTCGGCAGAATCAACGGAAATTTATTTGGGATAACTCAGGCAATAAAACCAATAAATTTTCCTTATCACTTCTTCATTTATCTTATCTTCCAGTGTCGAAGAATCAAAATGGAATAAGGACTGTACAAGAAAACTCACCATTCTCATTTTGCTTGTGCTAAAAGCTGGATTTGCTATACTTCGAAGCCGTCTCCAGCGCTCCCCGCGGGCGAAAAACATATGCACCTCTTCATCTCTGTCTGGGTCTACCTGTACTGGCCATATCTGAAAATTTGAAATATCATTATTCAGCTGCGGCAAGACAAAACTTGTCGGAATGTTATGCGCGAATGCAAATCTATATTAAGAAGGCCAAACTATTTTAAGGACGAATTTTACGTGTTACAGAGTGTTATCCCAGACAGGCTTGTTTATTCGTTCATAATTAATAGGGAAATACTAGCATTTGCTGACTTTTACGAACAGTTAACGGAAACTAGTCGCAAGATTTCGAAATGGTGGTTCTGATAATAGATTTTGCATGGATAAATATCATAACAAACTACCGATCATTTCATTATAGCGATCAACATTATACCTTTTGCGGGCGATGCCTCTGTTCGCATGTGCGAAGACATTTCCCAGGAGGTACACAAATACAAGGTTGGATAAATCTTTAATCAACCTTGTTTCAAACTTGTGTGTCCAGTTGGGTTTTTCCCGCGTCGCGACTGATATCATATGAGGCTCACCCCAGTGATATGTTTTCAAGGTTACGACTCGTGATAAACTAAAAATAGTAGTGGAAATGTTTGGCGAGATAACTGTTTGTGTACAGTGTCCCCGTTGACCCTTTATAAAATGACCAATTTCGTCACCAAATATCACATGAAATATTTCGTCATGTGGAAAGCACATGCCTCATAAAAACAAATAGAGATATCGGAGATATTTCGGATCAGGCCTTCCGATTCAAATTAGTTTTAATACTAAATGGTCATCGTAGAGAAATGTATAAATAAAGATAGATTTTAAAGGTCTCGCATGTTTACTCTGTCTTAAAACGCAAAGTTCGCAAACTGTCATAAGAATCAAGATAATACAGATAAAAGTATCAGCCAAGATATTCGTCAAATCCTGGTCAAATATTATAATTATCTATCGACAGGACGTGAATGAATGTTTTTCCCAAAACCGTACGAAGTCCGAAATGTTCGCTATTCTTCTACTTCTACCCCTGAAACTAATTAATTACTCGCGGTCCAAATTTAAATGCTCTCTTTTTTTACAGAAATTTACAAGAAAAAATCCCTTTAGGCTAAATTCTAAATGTATTTACAGTGAATCCCATGCAGCTTATATTATCTTTTCTCCAATGTAAAACGTAAACTTACTTTTCTTGCATGAAACTTTTTAAACTGTTTGACGAAAACTTCGCTTATTAAATCTTTATTTGCTGTAACAAGTACTGGTGTCGGTCCCTCAAAATACCTGGAAAACGGGAATAACAAAATCATAAACATATTTTGAAGCAAAGGACATGCAATTTTTCTAAGAGAAAACAATGCAATATATTTATTTCTCCTGTATTAGAAATGCACATGCCTATAAAATGAAACAGACATTTCATAATCTAATAAACCAAATGAGGCATTGAGATATGCATACTTTGATCAGATGTACCATGCGACCAAGTAACAAACCAGTATATTAGCAAAAATAATTTCTGCAGGACACTTTTGAACTTTCTGAATTGTATTCATGCTAAAATTTATTTGTGCTATCTTCAGTCAGTGGATTTGTAGTTTTATTGCCTTCTAAGTGTTTTTTCTATTTCTTTCAGTGGGAAGTTCCACTGCTCAATGACAAATTAGTGCCCTTAAGGCATCTGTTTCATTGAATGACCATAGATGGGAAAAGACGATTTTAGCACAGTAATTCATTTATTTCATGAAGTTATGTCTAAGTTTGTTTTATAAATATCTGATCATAACATTTTTAACCCACGTAAACACTATAATCATCGTCTTCATCAGCAATTGAAGCGAGCCACGTCGAGCGTAAAGGATGTTTTAAACCATTTGTAAATATTACATGTAAAACCAGTTTATTAATTCATAAAACATATTTTGAAGGAAGACGGCTAGCTGGAGCTGTCAGTCTCCCCATACAGATTGATCATGGCCCATACATGCAGTGTCCTTCCTTCTACCAGATAGTACAATCTCTTCTATAGTTCGAGACAAAATTATTCAGCCGTGGGAGCTCTTTAATTTAGGCATATTTTAGGATAAAAGATGCCGCTCAACGATCAAAGGTCTCTAAATTGCATTTTTATCACTCTAATCCACCCACTACATTATGCAAACCATAAACGGTCTATACTACTCAAAACATGTTTTGCATCACCTTATTTTTTTCCATAGAGCTAATGCAAAACAGTAATAATTCACCGATGTAAAAGTCATATAAGTAGCAATGAAATACATGGTTATTTTGTATGATTAACAGTCTTATGTTTCAGTATTTCAAATGTGACAAGTTAGTTTTAAAAAGTAAAAGCTTAATTCAAGTTGATTTCCCATATGGGTTGTTTAGAGCCAATACCACTTCTTAGTCAGATTTTTTTTTGCTACCCCGATGGAGGTCAGTTTTCTCCTCGATTTTGTCAGGTGTTTACAGAGACATAAGTGTGTAAGGAACAGAAACCATGAAGCAAAACAGAGGCATGCCTTTCTTGTATACATGTACCTCTTGGAAATAAGCTAATTTAGCATTGTGTCTATGGAAAAATATATGGTAATGCTAAACTTATTTTGAGTAGCAGATGTATATATATATATAACGTACCCATAAGTTTTTCCGAACTGTTGACACCACAGTCGATATTGTCTAAACATCGGCTGCAAAACAAAACATGAAACGTAAGTTTACTTTGAAATACTTTGAGATGTGTGTTTACACCTTCATGCAACTCCATGTTTTTCCGCAAATTTTTAAAAAGAGAACAAACTTCCCGAAGGTCGAGACCTTTCCAAAATAGACTATTCTCTTAAAGGAAATAGTTTGCCCTGAGAAGAGCGAATTCTTTCCTTTAAGAGTTGATCCGTTTTGAAAAGGGGGAAGGGGGGGGGGGGAATGAAACTAACAGAGTTGCTTCTCCTGAAAATGTACTCATCACCTTGACTGGAAAAATACTTTGATTTTTAAAGAATTTGGAATTGACTTAAATTGACTTACAAACCTATGACACTCCGCACTTTATGTCATTTGATTCCGGACTAGAACCTGGCGTAATTAGGTAGTGCGCACACAGGACCGGACCCAGAACTTCAAGACTGATAACATTATAGGGAGGAATAACATGAAACCCTACAATCTTACACTGAAACCTAGCAGAAAAGAATAAAAGTTCAAAGAATATTTGTGATATACGCTGGCGGTACATGATATGTCCCTCATGATAAACGCTTCTTTTTGATTAAGCGACCAGATTTGCAAATAATAAGATGGTCTGCATTTTGCTGTGGTTTTAATCAATTTATGTTTGCCGCCCTTTATAAGATCAAATATATTAATTCATCAGCCGGTGACGTCTATACAGTAAAAGATGAATTTATTCGGAAACAGACAGTATGTGCGTATGATCGAATCAAAATCGGAGACCTATATGTAAAACGTCCAGCTCGTATTGCGTCAACGATCATGTGTATGTGTGTCGAAACGGAAATTAGTATGGCAATATGTCCGAACCACCATTTATTTGCATCATATTTATGTGCGCAATGTTTTCATAGTGTACCCCGTGGCCTTGTATGATGTTAAGGTCGATTTGCTGTCGTCATTATTTTCACTCTTTGCCAATTTATAATGGTAACACCGTTGTAAACAAACCACTGATATTTACGAAAGATTTTTTTTATAGGAAATGATATTTTGAATAAGCAGTGCAATAGAGTCGTAGTGTGCAATTTATCAATGGTCACCGAGCCGACTTCAGTTTTCGTACATAAGCCACAGTATGCTTTTGAGGTTTCCAAGTTGGGTCTTCTTTTATTAATTATAATTATTCACGCAAAATAATGCACGCGTATTATTTGCAATTATAATGAGGCATTGAAAACTGGTAAGTGGGTTAGTAGGGTAAACATACTTCCGTTGTGAATATGACGTGTGTCTGTCATGACGAAATCGTGGACTACTATTGAAAAATAGTTTAAGAAACTATGAACTCTTTTTTTGCTGACTCAAAGGACCAACGCGGACAATGACTTTATTATTTTAATGCATGACACGTTGTTTCTTATTTGGACTTAGGTCCGGAAGTTAATACCCCTATTATTGACAATACACTAAATCAGTGGTCAGTAAAAGGGATTTATAACAAGTGCCTAGGCAATCGCACAGTTTGGAAAAATAAATGAATAAAAAAAACGTTTCAAGCCTTGTGTAACTATAATAAAATCTAGATCAGTGCATAACCGGATTCGGCTCTTTTGACTGATCAAACGTCGTTAAAGATATTGAAACTCACTGATATTTAAACCTTTACTGCAGCCATTGAACCATAAACCGTAGCCGTAGTGTTTTGACCAGCGCAGAATGATACAGACCCATTATATTTTGAACAGACAGCTGCCTTGAAATTTATTGGGACCATAAATGTCAAAACAGCCGGAGATTTTGATATTCAATCAAAAAACTGTATTTGAGCTGCGACACGAGAAAACCAACAATGTGGTTGTGCGCCCAGCGCAGACTCAGATCAGCCTGGGCATCCACCCAGTCTGATCAGAGTCTTCGCTGTCCGCATGGAGGTAGCTTAGACCCTAAGCTACCCTTCAAGCCCTTAGCGAAGAGGCTGCTCAGCCTAGGCAGATGTCAAGGCTGATCTGAGTCTGCGCTGGGCGCACAACCACTTTGTTGGTTTTCTCGTGTCATGGCTCAGTTAGTAGAAACATTTGCGTGAATGAAAGAGGTAAAATGAGACAACGAATAATTGTGGTTACCATCTCATCCCTTGAAACGCAGGCGATTTTTGACTTATCAGATAGAGGTCTGAATAATATGAGCCGCGACGCGAGAAAACTAACAAAGCGGTTGTGCGCTCAGCGCAGACTCAGATCAGCCTGGGCATCCGTATAAATGGCTGTAAGCGTTCTGTGACTCAATACAAAAATTGCTTGTACGAAAACGTTACCATATTGCACATGCTAATTGTGCAAGTCCAAATATAGCATGCTGTTAAGGTTTGCGAAGTTTCAATATTCTCTGACTGATTATGCATGTACACGGCTAAAGGCGTACCGCGTACACGCAAACACGCGGACGCAAGTCGAAAATTTGCCAAATTGAGAAAACTTTGATACGTATCAGCGTATTTGTATGCTGCAGGTCTCGGCATTAAAGAAGATTTAAATTCCGCCTTGCAGTAAACAGGACAAATTTGAAATATATTTGGGGCTAATTGCCTACAGTTGCTCTCAGTGACTTGGGCCATGACCGTACGTATCATGAAGCTGCCTAACGCTATGCCCCGGACAGTGCGGTCAGGGACAGTGCGGTCAGGGTATGCGTAGTTTGTGCGATCTTCTGTTGACGTGATCAAATATTTCGTCTTAAAAAATCACGACCGCAGTTAAGAAGGCACTTAACATATTTCACGAAATATCGAGAACAGTTTTCCTTTATAACCGGATAACCTATTGCACGCAATGACGTAAGCATTATCAAATTTTGGACGACTTCAAGGCTAACACCACACCCTGTAAAGGCAATAAAGTCAAATTGGCACGTCACATGAACAGGAACAGGTGTATAAAAGCAGATCAAAGGTATGCAAGGTCAGTTCTCACAATAATCAGTATTGTTGCCATGTAGGATTGTCTTTCCGTATTTGTCTTATTACCATGGGGTTATAATTATTATTTTACCCGACTATCTAGAACGGATGTACTCAAATCTCAATCAAGAGCGCTGTAGAAAAACAAATTATCCAAACTATCGTCTCATAAGAAATTGTCCCTATTCGCGAGCGTTTCAATGGACCCCTTTCAGGAAAGGGTCTTCTTGTAACGGAAAGGGAGAACTACTGTTCGCCTACATTGCAGCAGGAGCCTGTGGGCACACAGTGTTTGTTGAATCTACATTTAAACAACCTTGATTCAACATCTTGACGTTGAACCAAGGTTGATTCAATGTCGATTCAACTTTACGTGCCTGTTAAGAGGCAGAACAGAAAACGATAGAGATGTAGAGATTCACCTCTCCCCCACTGCCCCCACCCACCCGCGAAAGTGTAATTCATCTTCGATATACCTACCGTTTTCCAGAATGTTAACAAGTTTCCAAATAAGAAGTTTGGTGTAGGCCCCGGTATGTTCATTTGCTGGAAAACTGCCATCTTTTTCCGTCTTTGACTGAAACATAAAACGTTTTTGTTATTGTAGAGACACGGAAGGCAATGGAAGTGAACATGCTGACGACGAAAACTGTTGTCGACTGAAACAGCATAAGAGTTACTCTCGCCCTGATGAAGTGGAATGGTCTTACATGTTATAAATGCAAATAGTTGGTTTGATGCGACGTTTCTACTAGCAGATGAACCGACAGATTTCACGTTGAATTTTAAGGTTGACAGAAATAATGTACTTCACACAATGGTTGTGGTTTTATAACGACGTAAACTAGGCTGCTTATTATATTTAAAAGGGACTTACATGTAGCAATGTGCGGAAAGGACCTTATACTCTTTCAAAAGAAAGGGTCGTTTTCCCCCAGAAATATAGTGGAAAAGCATTTACCGTAACCCCTTGAACATATTAAATATATTATAATCTACTGTTGGTATTGTAGTGAAGGCTGTGAATACTTCTTTTATGTCCTTTTGATATTTTGGAGCTCGAAACAATACCATCTTCTTCATTTTATCTCTTTATTGAAATGTATTTTGGTTATCTATTGCCAATAAGAAGGGTAATTTTTCAGTGTCGGACGGTGACATTGCAAAATGCGCAAGGCAAATTGTGCCGAATCAAAAGAAAAGCTTGCCTACACCAGACTATGCACAGGTCAGCTTTGTCTAGCATCCGCATTCATATTGTATTATCGTTGTATTTGTTGAGGCTAGTTTTTGTGTGCGCACTCGAAGTATCGGAAGGCAGATTTTCTCAACGGATGATTTACACAGGTTGATTAAGTATATTTAGTTCAGTCGTCAGCAGTTTCTAGTAGGAAGATAGTAAGGAGATAGTATTTAGTTTTATGAATGAAAATACTTAAGATCACGTACAATTAATTTGCCCATGACTAATATACTATTTATAGGAAATGAGTAAAACCAATTCTGCGGTTACAAAGTATTTACACGCATGCATTAAACCTATGTATATGAACATGAATTGTAAAGGACTCGTCTTTATTCATACTGGACAAACACATTTCTCCGTTCAAAAGTTTCTTTATATATTATATGATATATACATATCTTTATATTAATAAAACAATGGACATTGCAACACCTAACTGTACTGACTGATTCTTCTATAGGCGCTTTATTTTTTCTGATATTGGGGGAAACATATGATCCATTGAATGGCTAAAAAGCTAAAACGATCTATCGACTTCCCGTTTATTGGTCATTTTTTTCTTATTTCTGAGGGGCATTAATAAAGTGAAATGTTTAGAAACTTACAATAAAAAGTGTTTGTGCCGGCGAGAGGTAGTGATAGCACACTATATCAGTGTCCTTGAAAACATAGTACTGCGTGTTTTTATTTTCATCTTTTTTTGATGTTCAAAATTGATGCCAACTTGTGGATGTAAACATATGAGAGCCGCGACATGAGAATAATTACCTTATAGCATAGAAGAACATCAAAGACTTAGGTCAACCTTTACATAATGGTCATGGGTGACTATTTCTTAAATATTTGCTGCCCATTTTAAAGAATCATGATGCTGCTTATAACAGGAGAACCTTATCTCGAACTGCACGGATGTCAACGGCCTCTTATCTCTCAGGGCGACTGAGCTCATGAATAACTAGCATTCCTTGCATATTCAACAATACAATATGCAGGTTTGGAAATAATTCTTACTGTTGTGGCTGCCAAAATGACATCAGGTTGATATCTGGTCATTTGTGTTGCTGTTTGTCCTAGTAAAGGACAATGATTTAACAAAAATGATATACTTTAAACAGATCAACTAGACACATAGTACATGTATCCGCTGCACATGAAGACAGCAAATTAAAAAAAATAGTCTGAATCTCTTCATATAATTAATGTATGTATATGTTTTTTTTGTTGTTCTATTTTCAAATGCATCCGTATTCTAAAATTGCAAAAGACCAAAGTACATTCCTATAGCAGGAAGAGAGACACAATCCCAAGAATTCAAAAATTTTGAGGTCATAAAACATTTAATCTTTAAAGCGAGATAAAGAAGTAAATTATTTCAACTTCCTTGTTTCAAGTGTCTTTGATCAGTGACATGCTGAATGAAGTATGAAATGTACAAAGATATTATTAATCGCCTTCCTCGTTCAAAATAAGTCCACGTGGTAATATACATGTCTTTATATTATATACATGTGCTTCATTGTATAATGTGTGGAGCAGTAAATTAACCTGTATTTTAGTGACAAAAATATTATTATTAATAGATATACCTAATGCACAAAAATTTCAGTTTAAAATATGATACTAGATTTCCCTCACGCGTATAAAAATGATGTATGATTTAATTACTGACAGAGTGAAAAGACGTGCAATTAACACAAGATAAATGATGAAATTCATAAAGCTTTAAAAACAAACAAAAAGTCACTCAATCGCTGTAATTTAACCCATTTATACCTAGTGTCACACTGAAGGGGCGTTGGCAAGCACTGCAAACCCAGACCAGACTCATCAAAACGCGGCGTCTGACCAGGGTCTACACCATTTATCCATAAAATGAAATGAAAATGATAAAATAATATGAACCAAACTAAAATGATGGATGGAAGTCCAATTTATAAGGACGGAGGAGTCCACTGAGCATAAATGGATTCATTAAACAAAAAAAAAAAAAAAAAAAAAAAAAAAAAGAAAGGAAAAAGAAAGAAAGAAAGAAAAGAAAAATTAATCTTACCAGTAAAATATAACAAATAATATCCCAAGTATTATCAGCAATAACAGACCAACCACCATGTCGCAGCACCTTAGTAATTATTGTTCAGTCTTGTCAGCACTAGAAAACAAAATGATAATAATTATTTTACTTTAAAAGCTTTAACTTATATAGCAAAAACATAATGAACCGTTCAAGCGACCAATCACATAGCTGGATATAGAAAGCCTCGCGATCAATATCATTCATCTTATACATAATCAGCGATAAGTTTTCATTCACGCGCTCAAGTACCGGCTGAACAGAGAGTCTGTTGTACTACATTGTACCATCTTCGCATGGATAAAGTTAAAAAACCTGGGACATTTTAAATAATTACCGTCTTTATGATAAAAATTTTTAGTTTGGTTTAACAAAGCAGTAATGCATACAAAAATGCATCTTAAATTACAGTGTAGACCTTGATCAAACTGCTTCAAGAAGCAGTCTGATCAGGGTTACACAGTTTGCTCAGACCTATCTGTCACATTACTTTGATTTTTTACGGTAATAGAAAATCTCAATAAATAAATTTACTCACGCTATCTACAGTTTATTTCATCATTCAAACAGTTTATATAGAGATTCCCCTCATCTATACCTGTGCTGTTGAAATCAATCTGCAGTAAACTGCTTTTAAAAATAAGAAGAGAGACAATATCATCAAGGAAGCTACCGGTAGAAGGGGAGTATGGAGAGCTGACGTACTCCAAGTAGTAAGGATTACAGGGTATTTCTTACATGCTAGTCAGTAACTTCTTATGACGTTACATGAGCCATGTTAGACGACAACGTTCTTCATGGCGTGTATGAATATCCGGCACGGCTAATATCAACTTGTTCATGTACGCAATGTTTTACACCACTGCTCAGGAAACTATAACGTGAGCTGCGAAGGCACTAAGCAGTTTCCTAGTTTGCACCAACTTCAACTAACTGCGAAGACACCCAGCAGTCTACGCATTAACTGTTATTTGACTTGACTTGCAAATACTTCAACAGAGTGGTAGGACAAATCAGACATGTTTGAATAAATCACAGTGTTCGATAAATCCCGATTATACCCATTATGCACATCTTAACAGTACGCCTGAGATTTATTAAAGGCACACAGCGTTGAAACAACATTGATTCAAAGTTGTGTGTTTGCGGAGTTAACATTGCTAACTGTTCTTTTAAGAAATAAATCAGCTCTAGCTGTGAATTGTTGAGTAATAAGGCCAGTGGTAAAGCAGATCATATCACGAGCGCGGAGCGCTCGTCCGCGCTAGTGAAATATTTAATTCAATCTCACCGACAAACAGTGAATTATTACTCAACAATGAAATGCTAAGGCTGATTTGTTTCGATTCTAACATTCAAAAACACTGAAAAAGAATTCTTTTATGTCAAATTCTCCCGACCTTCCTGCTTGCGCGTTCATGCTCCCGCCAATTATCACAGACAACTGTACGTTTTTATAGCGATGTTAGAAAGAAAAAGAGACGTTACACCGTCTAACTTCTCGAGGTCAGCCATTTCCAATGACATCTGCAATTAGACTCAGTAAATCGCTCCGGAACAGTGAATTGTTGCAGAATAAAACACAGAAACTTTTCATTGCTTTTGTTAGCGCACTGTGTTTAGAATTTTCTTCATCTTATTAGCTCTTGTTATGATATTATATTAAGTGATATTGGTATTACTTTTTGCAGCATCATTATTACAATTATCATTTAAGTATTTGTATTATTATAGAGATACATGTATATATTGCATTATGTTTACCTGACTGGTCAGATTATTATGACTGGCATTTTAAACCTGATGAGTTAGTCTATTGAATCAATTCTCATAGAATTTAGTTTTGCGCGTGTACCAGGAAAAGGTGTACGAACACAGCAAAAAATATAAAACAAAAATTGTTGTCTAACATACAAAATTGACAGATTTAATTTTTATAAAATATTAAACGTTCTAACACACAGTTTTTGATAGAAACAAACTCTAATTTAAATCCTTACCTGTCTGTTTGTATTCCAGTATGATCCTACAGAAACTTCACATGGTCTTATAGCCTTTCAAACGAGTATTATTTAAGTGCCAGCAAATAATCAAAGCGCCCAACAAAAGTATCTAAAAGTTATCTTAGTAGTCCACCCAATCACGGTTGAAAACTTTACTACCCTCTTTAATTGCACACCAGCTGGTTGGGCCTACGACTAAATGCCGGTTCCAACCTACATCTTTTACCAAACTGGTTCTTGGAGTTGGTTGATCTGGTCCATTGGGGTTTTACAGTTGGCCTCGTTTGCTCCAGCGTTTCAGGGTTCGTCTTTGCGCTGAACTTTTTCCATCTCAGTAACTAATCCTGATTTGTATGTTTGCTGTTGTGATATATTGATGGATTTAAAGGATGAGACAGCATGGACAACTCGTCTGAGGTAAGAATACCTCGAATGGTTTAAGTAGGGATACCGTATAGCAGATAATTTTCGCGGTGTTCCATTTTTTGCGGCATTTCGCGGTCATTTAGAAACCGCAAATATTAAAATCGCGAAATGAATTCCTGTTTCTTACAAAGTATCTTCTGTAGACACAGTGTTCATATATTTTGTTTCTGTTTGCTTCGGTAATTGCTGGTACTTTTCAATTTGAACCAGTTCTTTCATCAACCTGCGGCAGCCTTGCCACAGGTTAATGAACGAACTGGCTGAAGTGGAAAAAGAAGTAGTTTTGCCTTTCGCGCATGTTGCTTACCGCGAAAATAAAAAAAAATCGCAAAAATTAATGTTTTGACCCTTAACCGCGAAAATTTGAATCCGCGAAAATTACCGCGTATACGGTATTCCAGTTCTACGGGTAACAAGAGTATCCCAGGGGGCGCACAACATTAAAATCAAGATTGATTTAACGTTGATTCAACGTCATGACAACATCAAGTGGAACGCAATAGCATCTGCGAACAGTGAGGACTGAACTTATCAGTTTATACATCTGGCATGCTCCCTCATATATTCTTCCAGAATACATGATAAACCACAAGTTACAGAATCCGCCTACAACAACAAAGTTCAAATATTTGGCATATGTTGCAAAAAAAACCTAAAATAGTACGACAGAACTACTAACGTGACATTTGAGTACTGGCGACGACTATGCCAGGCCTTGTACACACAGCTTAAGGCTCTTCATGATATTGTCTATAATTTGAATATAGTTCATGACTAGAACACAAAAGCAGGTCAGGGTCCACACTGTTTGTTTTTATGCAACCACTTATTGGCCATTGTAGTTTATGACAGCTGTTACAACTGAATGTTTACATTCTCGATGCATTTATTGAAAAGCCCTATGGTAAATCATCAGAACATAATGTAGTTTATAGCGAGCACTCGCTTGCAGGCGCGTAGCGCATGCAATTCAAAGCTCCGAAGGGGCTTTGCGAGAGCTCTATGGTAGAGGATTGGTAGAGCATATTACATTACTTTCAACGTTATTACTTTCGTAGCGACACCAAAGGGAAGTTATATATTTCTGTGGCTACGTTACGTTATGGCGTCAGACGTCCCGTTCCAAAATATCAAGATGGCGTCAACGTTTACCGCTTCTATGCATAGATCACCACATGGTTATTCACAAAATGCAAGGAAGCTGAGCATTAGATGAAGTTTGAAGGAAAAAGAAAGCGCCACAGAGAAGAAACTAAGAAAAAAAAAACATATAGATCTAGCCAGGTTTCTGAGGGTAAAGAGTTCTGGTGAAGAAAGCTGTTCTCGGTCAGTTTCTCATCCGATTGTCAGATGGAGTTTGCAGTTGTTAAGTTGCTATAATTTTATTACAGACTTCAAACGACAAATTGTGAGATTGAATCCAGAATCATACAATGAGTAGTCAGATCAGGGTCTACACTTCGACTATGCACTTTTGTCCGAAACTTTAGAGTTAAAATGGTAGCAGCCAAAAAGGCTTTATTATACCACCCATACACTGTTAAGAGCGATGTGCTCGCCTAAAGGCGGTGCCTCTTGTCATATTACTTCAATATCTACATCGGATCACGCGACGTGACGTTAAGTGACGTCAAAATAAACCATGGTTCTCCAGTCTGATTCGAAGTAAGCGACTTTATGACGTCGTTGTTACGTCGTTTACGCTTTTTCGCTTTTAGTAGAAAAACTGCGTGTAATTGTTTTTCTACTTTAATTGTAGCAGCTAACGCAAATTGCTGGTCAAACAATAGACAGAAAAGAATGTTAATATAAGCAATGAAATTAATTTTTCTGGTGTTTATCGAAGTTTAAACTACACTGGGTTGCTAGCAAAGCTTACATGAACCCCTTCGGGTTTCACTTACTTTGCACGCGACCCAATGTAGTTTATACTTCGATAAACATCAGAAAATGAAATTCATTCCTTAATTAAATGGTGCCGTTAATTAGCGTAATTATGGTTTCACGTATTCCTTTCTTCCGTCTACTTAAGAAATAGATTAGCTCTAGCGGTGAATTCTTGAGTTATAATTCACTGTTTGGAGGTCAGTTGTAAAGTAGATCATATCACGAGCGCGGAGCGCGAGTGATATATCTACTTACAACTGACCGACAAACAGAGAATTATTACTCAACAATTCAATGCTAGAGCTGAACTATTTGGATTCTAACACTCAAAAACGCCGAAAAACTATTCTTTTCATTCAAACTCTCCCAACCTTTCTTGCCAGCGCGTTCATGCTCCCGCCAATATTCTTAACTGTATCTAAGACAAATGTTCGTTTATGTGGCGATTTTAGAGAGAAAAAGAGACGTTACACCGTCTAACGTCTCAAGACGTCACAAAATTACGTCAGAAATTTCAGTGACGTCAGCAATTAGACTCACGCGCTCCGAAACAGTGAATTGTTGCAGAATAAAGCACGGTATCTTCCCATTGCTTCTATAAGCGCACTGTGTTAGAATTTGGCACAATTATACAAATACGATGACAGTGTCAAAGAAAGCAGAGATATCTTCCATCCTCAATAAGAAAAGAGAAACAACCATATTGGGTGTGAGACGAGGTAAAAATAGTAGGAAGATAAAGCTGGTCCGGAGGTAATTAAACTTTTTGCATGCTCAACTCAGCTGAGCATGGAATTTTTACCTGTTAATAAAAGCCAATTGCTGATAAGTACACTTGTTTTCTTGCTCAGTTTTGCTGAGTATGAAATTTTCTCTGCCTGTGAATATGAAAATGCCATCATTAGTTGGCATTTTCATATTCATCAGCAGAGAAAATTTCATGCTCAGCTGAGTTGAGCATTAAAAAGTTTTATAACCTCGGGGCCTGGTTAGTTTCATTTTATTCATTTATTTATTCTTTTCGAAAATTTGCGCTATTGTTGTTCTTATTCTTATACCGCAATGAAACGAGACAGCCTAGCCCGAGGTTATTAAAAAAATCATGCCCAACTCAGCTGGGACAAATGTTAACCAGTATACCCCCACTATTTCAAGGGGAGGTATAAATATCTATTTATTATTTCTAAATATTCTATTTATTTATATGTATCATTCATGAGTAGCTAGTAATCACTATTTCAAATTATGACAGTTTACATTTGTACCAGCTGCATGCGTGTCTGGAAGTCAATAATATATTTAGGGGATAACTGTCTTAAAATTGTCATTTGGGGAGGCTAATCTTCGGATTTTTTTTGTCACAAAATTTTTATTTCGGGTACACGTTAACAGAACGGTGAAACGCAACTTGCGACAATAAAATCGACGATTTACCTCCCCAAATGACAAGTTTTAATACAGCTATCTCCATTGTAAAGCGCATTTTCGCCCTTCAAATTGTATTATTTTGCACCCAAAATAAGCGTTTCCAGCAACGTAAAATCAGATGTCAGCCTATAAGGCAATGAGACATAATGGCGTCATTTTTTTCGCAGGATATACTGTATATCGCAGGATATGCTGTCTCGAATTTATGATGTTATCCAATCGCACGTCGCGATATATTCATAAGTACATTAGAATTAATGATTTTGTCGATACCATAGTATAATTATCTCCTTTAACCTCATGTCAAATATGTGTGCAGCTATGGATACGTTCCGCTGAGCCACCTGAGGAACATGTATGAGGATAGAACTAACAACAGGTCAAACATGTCAAAACCACTGCTCTTGGGTCTGGCGACCAGAATACGCTTTGAAAACACAAGGTGACTAAACCACAACTTATAAGGCATGATAAAAGCAATAGCTTCTTAAAAACTCCATTTTAGGACCGACTTGTTTTTCATACAAGTCAGCCTTGAACGTCGAAACCCAATGACACACTCCCGTTCAATGTTGAATTCTGCCTTTCAGTTTTGACATTCAAGCTCACAGACATGAAAACAAACAACTGTCATTTCTTATAACCTAATTTCGGAACATAGTGTACATAAAATATTTCAACAAATTAGAGATTTATTTGAGCTTAAGATTTACCTCAAAGCAATGATGAAGTGTTTTATTCCTTCAGAAAGTGTTTTCGTTAAATAGTATGGATTCACCTACAACATAGAATTAAATTATTTGAGAATGACGTATACGTTTGAGAAAATCTCACTTTTCCATTGTATGAATATCAGGTAGCATCTCACTTATAATTCGAGGGGAGCATGCCATGCTCCTCTGGAATTATGTGAGATGACGCCATAGATCTGTAACCATAGCAACTATGGCATTACCAACTGTTATGCTTAGTGCCTTGACAGAATGACGTCTTGATGACGTCAGTTAGACATCAATTTGAACTCTTAGTACTATTGTAACAGCTATATGCTCCACCAATTGTTCAGTAACATTACAAACTGAAATTCTTTTGACAGAAATTTCAGATTTTCTCAAACAAATACTTTTTCTCAATTCATTTAATTCTGTGTTCTCCATGTTTTTTTTCTGCCATTTTCACAGAGGAAAACAACTTTTGTGACTTCATTTCTGAACTTCGTAGCCCTTCTTAATCGGGATCTGCTCTTTGAAGAAAGAATGTGCTACTTGAGTAGCATATTCCCCTTACGTGGACAGAAGCAAATATAAAAATGGCTTAGTTGCTTCATCTGAAGACCCATTTGCCGTTATGACAACATTTCATGCGTTTGTTGAATAATTCATTACGTCAGGTTATCTGTTATTTTCTTTCATCACATACTTAACAGTTTCCGGAAGACATATATGCAAGCGCTTTCTTTTAGTCTTACTCTACCGACCTATAATTCCCACCATCTTCATGTATTCTTAGACAGTCCGAAGATACCAAGAACCTAATCATTATGGGTCCCAGAAGTTCAGTGATTCAGCTGGCCCGTTGAGCTGCCGGTCCAAGTTCGAAGTCGGACATCTTTCCAACCATAAATGGAGATCCTTCGGTCACACTTTCATCGATCCTCTCATCATCCTAATGTTACTGAAATATTGTTGAAATGGATGTAGAATTGCAAGTCATCCGTCCGTCTATAGCCTACCGATGCCTTGATGAGTTTTTTTATGACCATTTGGTATCTAAATTATGAAACCCAAGTTGTTATAATGTGCCTCCCAACTTTTCACTATGGGTAGACAGGCCAGAACTTTCCTTAGTAGATATGAAAATTCATTGCACGGATAGCAAGTGATTCACATGAATATCACATTTAATCGGATTTGTCATATTACATGAAGAGATGAAATGAACCATGCCATGTGACGTCCAACAATGTGGCAATTTTGTCGTGTGATATTCAGGTCATCCTTCTCATTTACATAAGGTAATCAGAGACCTTACTGTTGCCTCTTTAGCTTGGATCACTTCCATAAATGCCAGATGTGACAAGCGAATGCTCTGATCAGACTGCGCTTGATGTGCAGTCTGATCTGAGCCTTTGCTTGTCACCAGTTCCACATTGTTGGAAATCACATGATGTGGCTCATCAATGTTGTCTATCCACTGCACAGCGCAGTGAACGCTTGGAGTAAACAGGCGCCTGATTGGTGGTTTCCAATACGTAAACTCCCGTGTTTTGACTTCGAGTAAATTAATTTTAACTTAGGCGTACACGAGTAATTTAACGTTAAGGTGGAACGGGACAACACCAAATTTTCAGTTTTCTAGTCAAAGAATATATCTTTAAATACTTCAGTCATTTGTGACTCACTAAATGACTCTTTTGAGCAGGGAACAAACAATTCTTACTTCAATGGCGTCTTGAAAATTTGTTGTTTTGACGTTTTTTTACGCAAAATCAATAGCTCGCAGAGATCCGCATTAGGCTAATCGAGATTGCTCTGCAGTCCATTGACATATATAGAAATAAATTCCATACCATAGTACGTGCCGTCAAGAGGTCCAGAAAGAAATGCTATATTTTCTGCTCAATCTCTACGCGTTACAAGTGAATTGATGCAAACATTAATTATCATTAGCTGTTGAAATTTTAATAATTGCACGTAAAAAATGAAATAGAGAAAAAAACGTCTCCCAAATATATCCCAAATTTTGATATGTTTTACTGGAATGTGAAGTTGAAATCTCGTTTCGATGAAATAATATTAAGATTTCAACTTGGAAATATTCCTTAAAGTAGATTTTTAAACTATACCCCCTGTTCGGATAAAGTCAGTTTTTAGCGTCAATCTAAATGTGGCGCAAAGAGCGGTTTCCGACATATCTTTTAATTCCAATAAAACAATGTCGAATTTTTCTACAAGATCTATGAAAATGAAAACCGAAAATATCGAAGAAATATCTCAATCCGTTTTCTAGACAGAAAAGTTCAACCAGGTCAGGGGTTCATTTTCCCCGTTTTGCTTTTTCGGAAGAAATTAACGTCGCGATATACGACGTTCGTAAGAGCTCAACAAACGAGACGTCATGTTATGCGAAATAAATATCATGGCAAAAATGAACGCCTGGAATGTTAGAACCTCCCTCCCTGGAAGACGGAATAAGATATTAGTTCAGTTTTTTTCGTTTCTCAGGCAGTTTTACTCTCTAGAAGAGATCATAAATGTTTTACTAGGAACTTAAAATTTACTGGAAAGCATTCTTAGGAATAATCTCCGTTTGGCGTTAAAGGAAATGACATCTTCGGAACAGGGGGTATAGTTAAACAAATCTACTTTGTGGAAAATTAAAACAATCAAAATTTCAATTAAATTTTTCAGATACGTTTTGTTTTTCTGTCTAACTTTTTATGTGGAATTATGCAATATTCAGTTACTAATGAAAAGTCATTTGCATAAAGCAACATAAAATGTGGAATATTTGGAAGAAGTGATAACTAATCTTTGAATGCCTTCTGACGGCTCTCACTTTGATATGAATTTTATTATAATATCATTACAGAGTGCAAAACACATGCAAAGATTATATATATATTCCAGTGTAAAAACGTATATCCCTCATATTTTCATGACGTCATAGAAAAAGAAGTATTAATTTAAAATCATGTCGTTATTTAGAAAATGCTGAATTCATGATCATTGTTCTTTTTGCACGAAAACTGAAAATTTTGGTGTTCTCCTATTCCACCTTAAGGACACCCTCTACATACCTTTATTCTTGGAGCTTTCGACAACGCGATTTATTTAAAGTCTCCATAGTCCTATCAGTGGTAAAAACGTCTAAACTCAAATCATTGTAAAAGGCGGTTCAACCTTCACGCTTGGTAATAAAATGTGGGTTGATGTGCATTGATTGAGTCAAATAACTGGCAAAAAGTAAAGAAAACAAGTTTTTGAAAAATAACAAATCTCTACACAAATTAAAATTTCCTGTTCTGGTTTCCCGTCTAGCAATGCTATATAATCATAGGCGGAATAGTGATTGGGAATCCACGCCTGTACATGGTATTTTTACCATTTTATTCAACTTAATGAAATCGAAAGTAGGTCATTTTAGTTGCCAACTAAAATGACCCAAATAAGTTTTCAAACCCTTTTTATGTGAAACTCAAGGATGTTTTATTTGTTTAAAGCTGGCTAATCACGGTCATTAACACAGACGAAACTGTATTGAGAAGCTTGAAGCGATACCTCATGAAAAAAGTTTTCACGCTGATAGAGCAATGGGGCCTTTAAATGTACAATATCCAGAGACAATACCCAAAGCAATTACGTTAATTTTAGTTCCAGCTTTGCATTCTTCCTCGCATGCGCTACTGCTGCTGATTATTTTAGCGCCATATTAGGACAATTAACCAATGAAACACTTCCTTTACATAATGAACATTATACTTTGAAACTATCAAGATGGACTTAAAACTTTTAACCACACACACTTAAGAGTTCACATGTATAAAATATATATTAACTCGTATAGGTCTATGTAGGTAGTTAGATAAACATTGGTATTACTTCTTGTTAAAATGTTGTTATATCCAAGTTTATATCAATTACTTCTAGTTTTTATGTATGTACACTTTAGTCACAGAATTTTTGTATAGCACTTTAATATTCATGTCATCAAATATATGTATCTGTATTGCTACACCAACTGGAGAGGACAAATATAGGCAGTGCCTACGTCCAATCCATTGGCTCATGTATGTACTTTTATATATGTGCTGCCATGAAATTGTGAATAAATAACATGTATAAAATGGAATCGTAAACCTAGGATTTGACAAAGGAGTGTGTGTTGTCGGGGCTTAACCACATAAGCAGGTTTTTTAGTCATTACAAGCTCCTGAAACAATGACTATGATACGTATACTGGCTAGTGGTAATTAATTTCATTTCAATATAAAGCCCTACAAGACAGACCGACGAAACCCACGTACGATCAACTATTGACTGACGGGGATGGGGGCTCGCTGTGCCTTAATGGTTACGTGCAAAAGGACCCCTCCCAGCTGACGGCCTGCGACGCTGGGGAACTGAAACACACACACACACAATTCAAAGTCCTCATTAGTAGTAAGAATGTGGGGTATTAGCCAAGAAAAAAAGCTACCCATTGCCTTATTTCAGAAATATACTGTTGTTTTATAGTAATTCGCCTCACTTCCACACCACATATCATTCAACAGCCTTAGTATTTTTTTTTTTTTGGAATTTTAAAGTTCCGGACTGTTATAAAATATCTTTATAATCTGAACTTTTATTAATTTGTTCACATTACCCACATACATTCAAATACATTTTATGGTCATAAACTAGGCGTACGAAAAGGATTCAAAAATAAATTATAATGACTTGAAACCTGTCTCTCAGAATATTTGTATTTATACCCATGATTAACAGAAATTGCACATACCAGTAGCCGCCTACAAATACATTAGACAAATATAGAAGCAATAAAAAGGGTAATAACAAATTTAATATTAAGAGAAAAACAGCTAGGAATGAAAACCTGAAAGGTGAAGAGAGACATAGAGGATCTTACATGAGTGCTCATGTATTATTGAATTTATTAAACGAGTTGGGGAAATAGATAAGATGCGAGGCTCTGCCGAGCATCTTATCGTTTTCACCAACGAGTTTAAAAATTCAATAATACAGGAGCACGAATGCAAGATTCTATTTATCATATGACACTAAAATCGCATTTTATTAGCAAATTTTGCACTAAAACGTCACGATTTCGCCATTAGAAAACGCAAAGTTTTATGAACGTCTACGCATAACGTTACGACGTAATTTGCATATTTAATCCACTAGTGGATTATCGTTTTTAATGCATGGCTTTATTACACTCTCAGATGCGACGTCATATGATAAATTTTGTTTGATAGCTGTGGTAGCTTCCAAGGAGAAAGGAAGAGAATTTAATTATTATATACAAAAACACGTAAACTATAGATTTGCTTTGGACAACAATAGATACATTTGTGAGGTTACAGGTTATGAAGTCAACATGTTAAGATGAGTGCTAAGATTTGACAGTAATATTATTTACTGCTGAAATCACTTAGATTTGAGTATAAAATTTTGGACAGATTTAAAAATCATAACATTATCTCAATTAGAGCCGGTCATATCTCCATACAACATTGAGTTCTATTATCAGCAAAGGTAAACATATAGCATATGAAACAGCAGTCGGCATATGAGCCGCGACACGAGAAAACCAACAATGTGGTTGTGCGCCCAGCGCAGACTCAGATCACCCTGGCATCCGCCAAGTCAGACCAGAGTCATTGCTTTGCGCTTGGATGGTAGCTAAAGGTCGAAGCTAGCTCCTTGCGGACAGCGAAGACTCTGATCAGACTGGGCGGATGCCCAGGCTGATCTGAGTCTGCGCTGGGCGCACAACCACATTGTTGGTTTTGTCGTGTCGCGGCTCATATAATATCTTTAGCCCTTTGGATCTGAAGTCATATTCATATGAATAAAGAACCTGAAGGTATAAATAACATTGAATTTAAACTATCTTTTAGAAAATGCATACATGCGTTTATAGCGGAACAGTAACAGGAATCGGTGTGTCTATAATTGCAATTATTTGCTAAAATGGTTTACGAGAAATAAAAGATTTTTATTCTAAACAAATAATGAAGTTAACTGTTAAATGCTAGGGATGATTTTGTAATATCAAATATGTTGAATCCGTGCCATGAGAAAAATGGATAAAAGAGCTTATGCGATCAGATAATTCTCAGTCTGACCAGTGTTAAAGAGTCTACCAGTCATGAGGTATCCATAAATAATCGGAATGTATATAAAATCTGCACGACAAAAATTCATGAAGGATTTGGTTCTGACGTCTCGAGATCAGATGGGACTGTTATTTACTCGTGCGTAGAAGTAGTTAAATACTCTTCCGTAATGCCATACTAATATATCAATGCTTTAAAAGTAAAAAGTATGCAAAGACCAGGAACTGAAACAATCAAAATCCAAATCCAGCCCTCAAACCATAGTTGGAAACAACTAAGATTACAAATAATCAAGATACAGAGAACATATGGCCAACCGAGTGAGCAGCTTGTTCCCAAAAGGTGGCCACTCAGCAACCCAAACCGAACCAAAAATAATAATAACATACATAAGGTAAAACATCACAGAAACTCTGACACCAAAAACAGGCAACAAAGAACCACAACAGAACTACCGCCTTGGAACGGTCAGTTTTTAAGTTTTACTTCTAAGAAACTATAACAGCTCAATACTTTCCGCTTAAGTTGATCCGGAAGAGATTAAGTCGTATTATATATAATTATCATATGACATCGCCTTTATTCAGTTTAAAAAATCGTAAGTTTCCACAGGGCTTAAATGACCACTAATGTAAGAGCCTCTTTTTATTTGTTATGGAATAAATTTATTATCCTAATGGCTACCACCGTCCAATTCCTTAAATTATTTGCTACCTATCCTTACTCCGACTGTCATTCACTACAGCAAGACTTGTCTTTAACCACCCATTTTATAGCCCCATATCATGACGCTACCACCACCAAAGCGGTTCCTCTGACAGATGCAGGCATCAGCAGATCGCACTCATCTCCCACGGTAGGCTCTTATATACGGCAATTTGCATGACTAAAATTAAACTTCGAAAAATATCAGTCCGCGCCTGTGAATCGTAAATGATGTCGACACCAGTTCATTTGAGTAGCTGCATGGGCTCTTGTCAAAATTTATACATAGTAAGGTCTGTAAGCACGTAACGGCCTATGTCTAAACCCCAAATGTTTGAAAGAATACAGATGATGTGCAGGTCATGGCAGGCAACGAGGATCTCTCCGAGCCACACTTACTGTCGCATTCCGTGGGACACATTGGCTGCAGACATCAGGTAAGAGACGCCTACGTATGGACCCGCGAGCGCAGGCGTCCCCCCCCCCCCCCCCACAATCGATCTACCTGAACCCCTGTGTCTCGAGTAAAAAGCCACAGATAAGGGCATTATGAAAGAGATGTCCGATGCAGCAAGAACCCACAAATAGCCAAAAACAACCCAAAAGAATGGAAGCCAACCTCAGCTAAGATTTTGTCGCTATGACAAGTTTGTCTTAGTTTTGGAATAATTCAGAACCATCAAATGGAATGAGGTTACTTTAAATCAGTATTTAAGTAGTGACCCTAATGCTAGAGAATCAGAATCAACACTGAAACACTGACTAACTGGGTTGATGATAAACTAATAAACATTTCTACCCAAAATAAATTGCTGAAGTTACAGACCATATAACTTTAGCCTTTTAGGAACTGTCTCTGCAGATAATCCCTATCCCCTTGCTAGGACGGTGGCTTGTAGGAAGCGATATCATGCCCTTAATGCGGAAACAGCGTTATCTCTTCTACAAACGTATGTTCTTCCTGTATTGCTCTATGGACTAGAAGTAATTGTACCAACTGGTAAAGCATTAACCACTTTAGAGACCCAATACAAAAAGTTATTGAAACAAATTCTCTCTATACCTAACACAACTGCTGATCCAGCTGTGTATATTCTTTCTGGATTACTACCTGCTGAAGCAATAATACATAAAAAGATGTTAAGCTTATATGGAAATATCTCAAGACTTTCGGACTCTGCGGTGGAATACCGTTTGGCGAAAAGACAGTTAGAAATAAAACTATTTGATAGTCATAGTTGGTTTATAGTCGTGAAAAAGATTCTCATAATGTATGATCTACCAAGTGCAGAAGAAATTCTTGAAAATCCCATGAAAAAAAATGCCTGGAAAAAACTTTATAATAGTGCTATTGATGAGTACTGGTCTGAAAGAATTGTGTCACAGTCATCATTGTACTCTTCATTGAGATATCTTACAAAGACGTATGTAGTCGGAAAGTGTCATCCCGCTATAAAGCCATTCTCATTAAGTGAAAGGGACCTATTTAGAATCCCAGTGAAAAGTAAAATACTGACCGGGACTTATATCCTCCAAAGTAATAGAGTGAAATTTAACCAAAATGAAGTCAATCCTGTTTGCCAGTTATGTCATGAAGATGATGAAACTCTTGAACATTTTCTAATTACCTGTGAAAGTTTAGAATCTGACAGAAAGCCTATACTTAGGGACTTTTTAGAGGTGCTTAGTGATCTACTTGTCGAATATCCTGGTATTGGAGATGTTGGTTTACTCCAATTATTGATAGACAGTAATGTAATAGTACAAATGTACGACTTGTCTGTGTACAAAGAAATCAGAACCTCCATAGAATTGCTCCACTATCACAGTAGACGTCTAATATACGCGCTACATACAGCCAGATACTGTAAACTGGAGTTAGAATCAAAACGTATCAAGAAAAGGACTAGGGTGCAGCAGCCTAAGCAAATTGGAGCCCCATGTTTATAGAATACAATCCTGAGACATTAGTTTTATACCTTGTGGTGATGGGCATCAGATGGTGTACAGTGTAAATAAACATTCTGTGGCTTTTAAATTCCAAAGTTGTGACTTTTACTCAAGAAGATTCTTATTACCAAAGTTGTAATATTTAACTATCAAAGTTGTGACTTTTACTCAAGAAGATTTCCTTTCTACTGGCTATGTGCCAGGTGTGCCTATAAAGGCAGAATTTATATACAAGACAAGACAAGACAAGATGGCGCAGGTGCGATAACGTTATTGCTACGAGGGCAGTTCCTTGCATTGTCAATTTGCCTGAAAATCTCTGCTAACTGCGCTAACCGACTGGCCAGCGTTCAGCAAACCGATGGCCTGATTACGCTGGGTTTTTTTAACACTTGCGTGCTGCTGAAGAAAAATGTTTTGGAATTATCGTATATACGTCTGAGATTGCTTATACAGTAAATTAAGTGTCGAGTTATACATGTGGCGATTTTGCAATTGAAAAATGGTATATAATCGGTGAATATATTTGATTTTATACGGTTCATTTTATACAGATGAGCCCCAGTAGCTCTAAAGGTCAAGCGCTAGCCTGCTGATCTAGAAGTCCCGAGGTCGAGTCCCGGTGGCGGAAATCTTTACAATCGTAAACGGGGTTCTATTGCACATAGCCTTGCATTATCACTCTCCCATCGTCCTGATATGACTAAAATACTGTTGAAAAGGACGTATAATCGCAATTCATCCATCCATCTATACAGTAGACACAGAAACTATAAACGATTTGGTATGCATTCTGACTTTAGGAAGATGAAAATTCGCAAAATGTTGTACTAAAAATTTGGACATTTTTATCTTGGCTGAGTATAGTTCGTGCGCACAAACTCAAAATCCCTTCCCATAATGTATCAAAATAAGTGTCCAGCGGTGAATGGGCCACCTGATCTATCAGGGAAAAGTCACAATAGCATATAAAATCATCAGAACACTATGATGAAGCAAACGATCTGGGACTCTTGTTTCGTGACTATATCGTCTAAGCGCTGTTTATTTTAGTATTAAGCATTGCACTGCTATAATTTTCTATTGATGTGGCGTGTTTAATGTAGGAATGGATTTGTCGTGTATGGGTGTTTATAACGCCAGCAAATCACCCACTTACTTGCTTTGTGTTAAGTAAAAAGATAGGCAATGATTTGGAATTTATACAATCAAATTCCATATCCCGCTCTCAAAACCAATAGGGAAAAGAAGCACACACACATGAAAAAATTGGCACAAGCTCACGAAAGACACGCATGGTAAACCGAATGAGCAACTCTTTCCCAAACAGGTGCTCACTCAGCTACCCTGATCAAAAACAGCATCAACATCTATTTTTATCTATTTTATCTTTAACTTACAAAACAAGACAAATTCGTGACTTATTCGCCGGCTTTAATCCATCGATACGATCCACTAAGTATTAAATTCATTTCTTTTAATTGCTACTTTGGCAGCTATATCTCAACACTTTAGAGCATATTTAGTACCTTAAAACTTAGAACAAAGTGGATAGTTCCATGTTTCCGGGTCAGAGTATTTATCGTGATATAAAATACGTGTTCAATTCGCTCTTGGCCAGTAAGATTGCTCTATTAAACATAAGAACCTAGAGATAGAAGTATTGGGCTGTAACAGCCTCGAACCTGTACATTATATGCCAAAAGTAAAATATTCTAAGTTCGCTAATTCTCCTGAATCGTATATCGCTGATGGATCAGCGATATATGAATCAGGAGAATTAGCTAACCTACTCAGAATGAATGGTCTGAGTTCTCACAGTTCGCATAAACTGGACGACATCTGAGCACCTCGGCTTATTGGATTTAATCATTTAAACAGTCAAACAGTGTATGCCCTGCTCAGACGCCTCATTTTGTGATGTCTGATATGGATGCACACCGTTGATCACTGTCGGCGCTAGGAAGTCGGTACAGTCCTATGACTCGTGTATCCTTTCATTACTCTGACCGCAGCTGGCCAGCTTTCACATGAAAGGTGTTTGAAAATTTTATTCGTTCTTTTTGGTTGCAAGCGTAGACTTTATAATTTCATTTACTAAGTACAGGATAGACGGACCCCGTCGCCGTCTCGATATTCTTATGATGATATTATAATGATAATATATGCAAAATCGCTGTTTATATGTTGGTATGTATACGTTTATATTATAATGATTCATTTTGAATGCTTGCAGCACTGGAAATACTATAGCCGCTTCCGACAGATAATCAAAACCGTATCATAATTTTACAAAATATCTTTACCCAATTTCGCGCCAGACATACATTCACCAAATTATCTATGCGTGAAAGTGTAAGAAAATTAGACTGAAAGAATGGCAAACCACAAACCTCAAAGCCAGAAAGCCAGTCGGAGTATTGTATATATAAATATTAATCCTATATTATTAAGCGATAGAAATTCTTAACATTATGATATTCATTATTATATCTACAGCATGAAGGTGTTACAAATTTATAACACTAGAGTGGAAAACCACAAACCACAGACAGACAGACAGTCCGATGCCGAAGAGATAAGGAAACGGGAATGGATAACTGTGGCTCACTCAG
Source organism: Ctena decussata (assembly GCA_963989385.1). Lineage (NCBI taxonomy): Eukaryota > Metazoa > Mollusca > Bivalvia > Lucinida > Lucinidae > Ctena > Ctena decussata. Next base: position 124,055,830 of record OZ022498.1, read on the forward strand.
TCTAGTTGTAGGCGTCTGTTGATAGGAAATTTTGATATACACTGGGTGCATTTCAGAAATATATACTTCCGCGATTTCCTAAGCATTGGGGCGGATAAAAAAAAACAACAAAAAAAAAACAGCAAACACGACGGACCCTGATCAAACTGCTTCGTTAAAAGAGTTAATAGATCAGGATGTATCGTGTTTCCATTTAATAAAACATCCCATGATAAGTTCATGCTTTTTAGGTGAGGAATAAGGTATAAAATATATACAGTTATTGTGGTACATAAATGATATTTTCATGGGAGAGCCAGTCTGTACACGCGTGAAATACATGTGCGCAGCCTGCAAAGAAAGATGTTTCACGGCACGCGCGCAATCCAAGACCTAGATCAGTCTGCCATGTCAGTGGCATTGTGCTGCCCGGGTACTTTCTGTGCAGATCGATGCCCTAAGGTAGAAATAATCTGTTCAGATTGCGTAGCTGCACTGAATGATACAATTATGTTCACTTTGCGCACGCAGTAAAGTACTGTTTCTTGCCTTACGTTTCAATACATTTTTATCTTTTTTTCTTTTTCTTCTTGGCGAATATTTTAAAGCATGCCGCTTTTAAAGCTTAACCGGAAATCATCGTTGTTCTGCACGGGGAAATTTTCAATGATCCCTAAATTTTGGAATAGATCTACTCGAGGAAATGTAAGCGGCATATTGTATACTTATTCCAGAGTAGGTACTTAATGTCATTTTGTCAGGAATTATTTTGGCACCTCTCTAGGAAAATTACATTTAATTAGTTAAGTTATCTTAATGTCATTTGCGGATACAGTAGTATACTGTACCTAAGTATAACGTAACTTAATACTCCGCCCTGAAGGTTTGATTTTTTACCTACATTTGAAAGTACACCCAGAAGATATTCGCCGGGCCGCGTAGCGCAATCGGTAGGGCACCCGACTCATAAGTCACAGGTCCTGGGTTCGAAACCCGGTCTGGCCACATACTTTCGTTTCTCCTTCCGCTGATTCAAGAGGGGCAGCTGTCAGTTACTGGCGAAAGTATGTGCACTTAGTACTGGTTAACCGCTTAGGAGGTCTAATTTAAAGAGTAACTACACTTCAGGAACTGACTGAATCAGATCCCAAACCCTATCCCCAACATCAAAGGGAAAGATTGACAAAGACATCCCAACAAACAATAAATTACAAGTGATAAGCCGAGTCAGCAGCTCTTTCCCAAATAGATGGCAACTCAGCTATCTTTATTGAACTAAATAATTTAGACCAACAGACGGGTTACAACGGACTAAGCAAATTATATGAAAAACATTTAACAATTATTTTTACCTATTTTCTATTTTTATGATAGAAGGATTAAACTGAGAACACAATAAATTAAACAACACCGAACATAAAATAAATGCAACCGCAACAAAAGTACCGCCTTGGGACGGTCAGTAATAACTACTAAGCCTGCCCAGGAATAGTGTGGTTAGGTTAACTGACCGTCCCGACATGACCTTAGCTGTTTACCGTTGACGTTCAGCATCAAATCAACCAGAAGATACTCGAGTCACGTATGTCACGGTTCATTTATTTCGTATGATAGGCTTGTGTAAAACAGATCATCAACAACAAAGAGTAGTTCAAAATACCTGTAGGCATATTAACAAAGTTCGCATGCACGTAGCTAACCTAGAATCCAAACGGTATTATCAAAATTTAATGTGGGCGCATTTTGCTCACGTGGCAATTTTACCTACTTCAAACATACGCATAACCTCGAAATTACATAATTATAATAATGTCAATGCTCATTTAATATGTAAAAGATAAATTTCATTAGTATTTAAGATTTCTAGGACAAGGGGTTTCCCTGTAAAAGATGTAGGAATTAAGTGACCCAAATCTGGTGATGATGACTTTTTGAGATCATCTAAAGAAGGCCAGAAAGCAAGTTCAGCCATGATTGAGGTATGATCTTGAAAGCAACTGGACTCTAATGTGTCATGCACAATACAAGCAGCGGTAGGTGTAAAATCTGCACCACTCATTGGTCTGACGCGGATGAAGACGTGCACATATATACGAATAAGAATTAGAATAAGAATAAGAATATTTATTTCGGAATACCAACATACTACAGAATGTGTTCTCCGACCATACAATGATTACCATCGACATTGCGTCAGTGATTGATACAGCCGTACCACCACGGATGCCCTTTGACCTTTGCTATGAAAGAAATAATTAAAGAAAAGAAGTATTACAAAGAACACAGGGAAGCTAGCAACAGTATTCAGAAGGCCCTGTAGAAAGAATAAAAAGACTGGATTTGGTGTTCAGTATGAGGAGATAAAATCTTGCTTGCCTAAAAGCAACATCAAGAAAACAGTTTGCCTAAAAGCAACATCAAGAAAACAACTGTTGAAGGATCTTACTCCAGAGAAAAAGAGTATAACCACAACTTTTCAAGACAAGTCCAAGAAATGTCTTACAGAAGAACAAGATGGACAGAATATTTGCACTGTACAGTCATGAGAAATACAAGAACAATGCAGATATGTACTGCAATCAGTGCTCACAAGGTCTACAACCAATCTCTTATTTGGAAGGTAAGATTGAAGCAGCAGGAATTAAAGAAAGAGTTTCATATAAGATTCAGACATTTCCAACAATTGACCACTATACGGCTGAATTTGTGAATTTAAATTGATTTGAGGGGGAACTACACATGCATTACTGAAGCCATTCTAATGAAACCTTATAGTGATACATGATTATTTTTAGGTTCATGAAATTCTGATCACTTAGTCATGGCTCATTTTGTTGGTTTAGAATCAATTCAAGGGCAATAATTCATGCATTGACGAAATTCGACATACATCACCTCACTAGAGCGATATATGTTGATTTAAAGTTTCAATGAATCCCGTTCAATGGTTATTAAGTTACAGCTCCGGACGAACGGACGGAAGGACGGACATGGATATGACTATATCCCTCTGCTTTTGGCTCGAAACGATCCATGGTAAGAAGCAGACTTCGGACAAGCATTCGGAATCGGGGACACCTAGCATAATATCTAGACATTCAAAAGTATGAAAAACGCACATTTTATAGCTCTCTGACCTACACCTGGGGCCGTATAAGTGGTTGCTATGCTGTTGCTAAGGCTAAATTTCTTTGAAGGAGATTTCCTACAACTATGAAATTTGCTCTGGAGGAACAGTCTTACAAAGACTGTTCCTCCTGACCAAATTTCATAGTTGTAGGGAATCTCCTTTATAGATATTTAGCCTTAGCAACCGCATAGCAACGACTTAAGTGGCTTTATGAATACGGCCCCTGGACTTTCCTGGTAGTTTGTTTGGCCTTAAAATAAAAGTGAAATATATCGGGGACATCGATTGGCATTATAGAACTTTACACAAGATATAAAGATGGTGTGTCTAATAGCCTGACTACTCTTAGCTTTCCAATTTACTGACTAAACTGTATAGGAATATCGAATTGTTTAGCCGGACATTATCTAGAGTCGAGCGTCTTTTGAACTGAATCATCTGAACAAATGCATAAAGTTGCGGAACATTGATCACTTTATTTTTTCCCAAAACGTTAGCTTTTCAACAATTTTATTTGTACTTCAAACCTTTTAGTGCACCAAGCTTAAGCTTTATACATTTATTTATTTTCTATTTATTTATCAACATTTGTTTTGGTTTCGATAGAGTAAATATATGTATATCAGTTGTTTATGAGATCTTACGTTTAGTTTTTGATACCGTCCATAACGACTTCTTCATCGACCTCAGTGGAAACGTTTGCTTAGAAAAAAATAATCAAGCTTTGACGAGCTTCAATTCATGCTGAGGCAACAGAAATTCAATCTAAGTTGCGTTACTTTAGCTTTCCAGTCACTCTTATTGTTATATGATTGCCCAAAGAACACTCCAAAAATTGAATTTCGAGCAAATCTGAAAAATACGCGATAGCATCTTGGAATAAATGTAGAATAACTTTCCCATGTGTGTATGCATCTGTACCAAGTAGTACGCCTTACCTTTTGTTTGATAAGTTTTCGCTAGTCGCTGTATGTACAAAATATATCGTTAATTGATACATTAGAAGCTCTGCCCAGACGCATGCATGCGAATGTTGATATGAGCCATCGTAATGTTTATTTGTCAAAAGAAACCTTATTCTTGTGGCGCGTCTAAGTTATTGTTCCTTCATCATAAAACGTTTGATTCACAGAACGTTTGAATCAAATGTACAACATGAAAATATCAGGCAGCCAAACGATGATACAGGATGTAAAGATTACGTGTTGGAAACCAAACTGAAATGTTATTCTCTTTGATAATCATATTAGTATAGTATTTTATATAGAACACGTGCTTAAATGATTTATGGGTCACATACGAGGGATGGTAAAAAATACGTGGACTTTTGCTGTAGAAATTTTATTATTGACAGTAAGCTCATTAAATTTGCAGAAGAAATAGATTCATCTTTCCTCTATCCAGTGATAAATTTGATTTACCCGTCTAAATTCGTGATATTGTCTTTAGGGTCGTCATAGTAACCCAATGTCTGTTCTGCTGAGCACGGTAAAAATTGCCTTACTATTTCGAATTGTTTGTTTTATCTTTGGCTATGTCTTATATTTGCAGTAGAGTAAAAATGTTTGATATTTGGTATGCTATCTTGTTATGGTTTCCGCTTTTTACTGTGAGAAAATTATTGCCGTAAACTATTGTTATGCTTGCATAAGCAGCGTAAAATATGGTCTGTAGGTCATACAAGGGTGACAAAATGACGTCATCCATTATACCGTGTATTTAATGCAAGTTCCAGGTTTTGTATATAATTGTAAGAAAAATGGGGGCAAAATCAAAGAAATGTTTTAAGTGATCAACTTTAATATTATTTGATCCTAGTATGTTAGTTTTGTCCGATGCTGGCATTGATTTGAGGGTTGTAGACCTGCATTTAGACACACACCGCATAAGTCAGGTACGTGGAAAAGATACTGAAAGCAAAAGTTTGGTCTGGATTTATAAACCAATAAAGATGAGAAGAGTATGCTATCAAATTCTTTAAAACAATCATATTGCGTGCAGATTAGTCTAAAATTGGTCAAAATCATGAAAAATCTGAAAAACGGGTGTTAGCTTTGGAAAACAGAGAAACAAAAGAACCCCCAAAATGTTCAAAAATGTGCAAAACGTCAAACGTCATTAATTCGGTGCTCCGCTATTGCTGTACCTACCTAATATAAAATGGAAGAAAATACTTATTTTTCATTGAAATTTCTTAAAAAACCCACATTACGTAGCTAAAGGATCGAACTTTTCTGCAGTATGACAACAAGAGCTCCGCAAGCGGGGCAATATACGCCCGTTTCTGAATGTTTTGTTTTTTTGCACCGTTTCGTCCTTGTCTACATTGCTATCAAGTTTATCAAGACATTTCAAACCTTAAGGTTCTAAAAAGAAAAGCCTTCAAAAGGTAATCAAAGGGATGTGACTTAAAAACAAAAAAGTAAGGAAGGGGAAGCAATTATTCTTTTATTAGACATACTGTCTCAACCTAATACACATTGCTATTAAGTTTCGTCAAGATATTCCACACGGTTACCTAGTAATGACTTGCCCAAGAATAGCCGCAGAAATTAATCAAAGGGATGTAACTCCATAAATAAGGAAGGGGGAGCAATTATTCTTATATAAGACACACAGCCTCAACCTAATACACATTGCTATAAATTTTCATCAAGATATTCCATACGGTTGCCTACTTATCGCTTGCATAAGAATAGCCTAAGAAAATATTCAAAGGGAGATTACTCCACAAATAAGTAAGGGGAGGCAATCGTTCTTATATGTGACATATTGTGTCAACCTAAGATACATCACTATCAAGTTTCATCACAATAGTCCAAAGGGTTAGTTAGATATGAGGTGTACATATATAGTCTGACAAAATAATCAAAGGGAGGTAACTCAAAATCTAAGTCAAGGGGAGTAACCATTCTTGTATGAGGCACGTTGTTTTAACCTCATAAACATTGGTATAAAGTTTCATCAATATATTCCAAAGAGTAACCAAGTTATGGAATGCTAAAGAATTGCCATACAAACTGCCATAGTCCAGTTTTTTCAAAGGGCTGTAACTCTGTTAAAAATCATCGGAGCAAAATTTCCGTATAATATGCGCTACTCCACATCGTTGTCTTACTATTTACAATGTTTCAGCTTAATTGGATGAAAACTGTAGGAGGAGTTATCCGGAAACGAACACCCCATAAATTCTAAGTAAAGGGCTGTAACTCCGCTAAAAATCATTGGAGAGTAACCTCGAAACGATATGCGCTGGTCCACCTCATAGTCTTACTATATACCAAGTGCATATTGGAGTTAATTGAGGCTCATGGTATTTGGGAAGACGCGAATGAACAAAACGCTTAGAAAATCGTCAACCTATATTTTTCTACATAAGGGTTATCTGGCGATATTCGATAGTAGTTCATTGAAATGCCCCTCATTGCTGCGCATGCGCAGGAATGAGTTTTGCATTGCGCAGAAAAGCCGATAATATAGGAATCTCGAAAAAAAAAGTACAGTAACTTGTACTCAGGCTTTACATGCCAGGTTTAAATTCTTCAAACTTTCAGATTACCTCCTTTTGAATTTAAAATATAGCGATTTTCAGGGCATCATTATTGCTGTACCAGTCCGTAATTTTTCAAAGTTTCATCATTAACAGTTTGTTATATCATTGTTTTCATAGCATAATGACATAATTGAAAAAAATCATTAGGCGCTCGCTTACTGCTGATTTCGAATGCCTATGGAAATCCCACTGAAAGTGGCATTTAAGACAGTCTTTGAAGGAATCGCAGTACCCTGAGTTGTGGTTCAAATTCTCGCATCTGAATGAGTAAAATTTCAATTTTTATTGAATGCAGTCTTGCCGAAGGCCTTCTCTAGTCTATAGAACACAGAATCGCGGAAATCGTTATTCAGAAACCAACTTTAAATGGTTTTGAGCTCGAGCAATTTTCATGATGTTACTCTGCGAAAATGAAAATTTACCCATGCAGGTTCAAATCACCCTTGTAGCACGTGTAGTTAAAAAACCGAATACTTACATTCAATAGGCAACTGGATACTCTTCTAAAATTAGTTAAAACTAAATGTTGATAACTTCCGCTTTTGCCATGGCAACATAAGGAATTTCATATATTGGAACCTTTTTGACACAGTATATTTTGCCTATACATATGTAACTTAAACAAAAGGGCCTTGAGGCCCTGAATCGCTTACCTCAGTATTTGACCTTCCGGTCAAGAAGGTCAAGGTCAACCCAATGTCATCATTTGAACAACCTTGTTATTACTTAAGTACCCGATTGGTCGTGGAGAAGAAGATTTTTAAAGGTGTTTACCATATATGGGCATGATTGCTATGTTAGTTATGTGACCTGGACCAGTTTGATAAAATATTTGTTCCCTCTGCCCCTGGAGGCTCTATATGAGACCTGGTTAAGACTAGCACAGTGGCTTTTGAGATGTTTGAAATTGTCGAAATACGAGGGGTATGGGTCAATGGTCTAAGAATGACCTTGATCTTTTGTACTCACAAACCTGCATATACTTATTAAGATGACTGTATATACACGTTTTAGGCAAAAATCTTGGTAGTACTCCGATGCTTTATTCCAAGTTTCAAAGCCATTGGTCAAGTGGTCCTGGAGAATAAACTGATTGAACGTTTTACCATATATGGGCATGTCGGTCACGACCCTGGACCGGCTGCACAAAATTTCGTTCCTTCAGCCCATGGAAGCTCCGTATGAAATTTGGTTACAATTTGCCAAGTGGCTTTTGGAGATATGTTTGAATTGTCAAAATAATAGAGTCCTGGGTAAAAGGTCAAAGAATGACCTTGACCTCTTTTACTCGCAAATCTTCATGTACTTATGTAGACGAAGGTACAACCAAATTTGAGGCCAAAATCTTCAAAACTTTCCATGAAAATATTATGTTCTAGCATTTCCTATACGTGACCCAGCCGTAAAATAGGTCAAAGTCAACCCAAGGTCATAATTTATACAATCCTTGTAGAACTCGAGTGCCCAAATGCTAAATATCAAGTTTCAAGGCCATCGATCATTTTGCTCCGGAGAAGAAGATTTTGAAGTTTTTACCATATATGAGCATTGCGGCCATGCTGGTCATGGGGCATGGACCGTTTGAATAAATTTTTATTCCGTATGCCCCTGCAGGCTCTATGTGAAAATTAGTTACAATTTGCTTAGGGGCTTTTGAGATCATGTTTGAAATTTGCAAAAAAGGAAGACATGGGTTAAAGGTCAAAGTATGACCTTGACCTCTTGTATTCACAAGTAAAAAGCATGCAAAGACCAGGAACTGAAACAATCAAAATCCAAATCCAGCCCTCAAACCATAGTTGGAAACAACTAAGATTACAAATAATCAAGATACAGAGAACATATGGCCAACCGAGTGAGCAGCTTGTTCCCAAAAGGTGGCCACTCAGCAACCCAAACCGAACCAAAAATAATAATAACATACATAAGGTAAAACATCACAGAAACTCTGACACCAAAAACAGGCAACAAAGAACCACAACAGAACTACCGCCTTGGAACGGTCAGTAATGAATTACTGGGGGGCTTAAATCGATTTTACAGGCCCAACCTCACCCTCAGTTTCTGAAGTGGTACAAAACATTTAGTTGGTTGTTCGGTTCGCATGATAACCCTCTAACTCGTCAATGAATCATCACGGTAACACATAAATCAAATTTCAACACCATGAAGAAGCAAAGACGAGGACTCAACAGATACAACGGGCCGTCTGACAGGTGGAGATCCCTGTCCTACAAACCTGCATATACATAAAAAGATGACTGTTTATACCACTTTTAATGCCAAAGTCTTCTACAGTTTCCAAGACATCTTATGTTCTAGCATTTTCTCATATAAAAGCATCAGAAAGCAAATTTAACATTGCCACAAAAAGGTCAATGTCAACCCAAGGTCGTAATTTGAACAATCTTGGTAGTACTTGTGTACCCGATGCTACATACCACGCTTCAAGGCCATTGAGGAAAAGATTTTTAAATGGTTTTACCATATATGGGCCTGACGGCCATGTTGATCATGTGACCAGGACCGTTTTAATAGATTTTAGTTCCCCCGCCCCTAGAGGATCTACATGAAATTTGGTAACGATCAGCCAAGCGGTTTCAGAGGAGAAATCGTTTGGAATCGTAGCCGCCGGCTCAGGTGAGCTCTAAGTAAAGGTATGTGTTATGATACAAAAACTACAGTTCAGTGTATGGCTTTTTATTCAATAGCCCGATTTCCAAAAAATCTAACACTTCTCTTAATGATTTATCAACAAAATTATTGGAACATGGCCGACATGCTATGCTTTCAATTCTTAGTTCCCTACCCATTCCAGTCTGGATATAGAGGCTAATAGGTTTTACGATAGAAATCACCAAATGTACGAAGCGGCACTTCTAACTAGATGTTATACTCAACACGCTCTCCGTCCACTAATTGATTCTGAAATCAATCATAAAAGAAATTTCATTAAAATCCCTTTCATTAACAAAGGTATTGACTTTATAGATTTACCTAGTATATTTCAGGATAAATCTGTTACATCTTCCATACCTGATTATTTCCAAAATTCTGAACCACCTATTATTTGTTATAAGTATAACAAACCGATTAGAAGTATCATATTTAATTTCAATAAACTTGTGTCTGATCTTGACATCGATGCTAATACTCCTGATTCATGAGATTGTAAAGATTCCAAATTTATTTACCCATCAGCAGGTCATGTTGTGACTGGAAATTTGAAGATCATCCCGGATTCTAGAATTCGTAACATTGTTTCTAAGGGTCCTAAGTATAGATTCCCTTCCCATATCGATTTCAACAGATGTAGGGAAGAAATTGCATCTGCATTAAATGATTTTGGTAATCGTTGGTGTAAACGAGAGGGTGTTGAAAGTAACGCTTTAAAGAAATGGAAACTAAGTATCTTTAATATTGTGGATAAACGTATAAAATTTTATTCACACAATACTAATCTTTTACCTCCTAAGCCTAAATCTTCCTTTAGATATTTGAAGCAGGGTATCCAGGATTTTCATAGGAAGTATGTTTTGGTTCCTGTTGACAAGGCCGCAAACAACATTGTTGTTGTTTGTCGGATGCACTATATTAACACTTTGAAGCAGGAACTTAACGGCACCACGGCTTACGAAGAGACTTTTACAGATGAGAAGACTGTCGTTAATAGCCACTCAAATAATTTGCCTTTAAAGTTTGCTGTTAACGTTAAGGAACGCCAAGACAAACTTCCTACGATGTATTGGTTACCTAAGCTTCATAAAAAACCATATAAAGCTAGATTCATTGCCAACTCTAGCTCTTGTACTACTACAGAATTATCTAAATTATTAACTTCTTGCCTCACTGCTGTAAAATCTCGTGTCATTTGGTACTATGAGACAGTGTATGAGAGGTCAGGGAAAAATATGTTTTGGTCTATAAAAAATTCTGGTGAGGTACTTAGTAAACTGAAGTCTAGAGGGTTCCGTGCGACTAGTTTGTCCACTTATGATTTTTCTACTCTTTATACCACATTACCCCATAATTTAATAAAGGAAAAACTTGTTGATTTGATTGAGAGGGCCTTCAAAAAGTTCTCCAAAAATGAAGATACCCTTTATATTGCCTGTAACGATAAGAAAGCGTTTTTCACTTCTACTGACCGTAAGATATATAGAGGATATAGTCTTTGGTCATGTCAGAATGTATGTGACGCCTTATCATATCTCTTAGATAATATTTACATCAGATTTGGTAATAAGTTATACAGACAAATTGTTGGTATTCCGATGGGTACAAATTGTGCTCCTCTTGTGGCCGATTTGTTTTTATTTTGTTATGAAAGAGATTTCATGACTTCTCTTTCTGTTGATAATCAAGCTGATATCATTGAGGCATTTAACTCAACCTCTAGATATTTAGACGATCTTCTGAATATTGATAATCCTTATTTTGAAAGCATGGTTAACCAAATTTACCCACCTGAACTTAAATTGAATAAAGCTAATACTTCAGATAACGAGGCCCCCTTTTTGGATTTACATCTATCTATTTCTAACGGTTTTGTATCTTCTAAAATTTATGATAAACGTGATGACTTTGACTTTGATATAGTTAATTTTCCATTTTTGGATGGTGACGTTCCACGTCGTCCCTCTTATGGAGTGTATATTTCTCAACTTATAAGATTTGCTAGAGTGTGTAGTCATGTAGATGACTTTAATGCTCGTAATAAATGTTTAACTGCTAAACTTCTTCAACAGGGCTATCGGTATCATAAGCTTAGAAAGGCTTTTTCTAAATTCTATCGCAGACACCATGAATTGGTTTCAAAATTTGATGTCGGATTAAAATTTCTTTTACACCAAGGCCTATCGGAACCAGAATTTTATGGTGACTTAGTATACAAATTCAAAAAGATTAAGGGTAGGACTGATTTTTCTGATCAATTCCGAAAAATAATAATACGTCACAAACGTATTGGCTATAATTTAAATGTTATGCGACAGTCTGCATGCTTAGTGATTAACCCAATCACGGTTGATAGCTTTGCTGCACTCTTTAATTGCACACCGGGGGATCGGTCGTCAGACTCTATGATGGCCCCGACCTAAAGCTATATATTTTAGTTGGTTGGGACCGGAGCCTTTTTGTCTGTTGCTTGGTCCACCGGGGCTCAACTGGTGACCTTCTTTTGCTTCAGATTTCCAGTGGGGTTGTTTGGCAGGACAGGGATCTCCACCTGTCAGACGGCCCGTTGTATCTGTTGAGTCCTCGTCTTTGCTTCTTCATGGTGTTGAAATTTGATTTATGTGTTTACCGTGATGATTCATTGACGAGTTAGAGGGTTATCATGCGAACCGAACAACCAACTAAATGTTTTGTACCACTTCAGAAACTGAGGGTGAGGTTGGGCCTGTAAAATCGATTTAAGCCCCCCAGTAATTCATTACTGACCGTTCCAAGGCGGTAGTTCTGTTGTGGTTCTTTGTTGCCTGTTTTTGGTGTCAGAGTTTCTGTGATGTTTTACCTTATGTATGTTATTATTATTTTTGGTTCGGTTTGGGTTGCTGAGTGGCCACCTTTTGGGAACAAGCTGCTCACTCGGTTGGCCATATGTTCTCTGTATCTTGATTATTTGTAATCTTAGTTGTTTCCAACTATGGTTTGAGGGCTGGATTTGGATTTTGATTGTTTCAGTTCCTGGTCTTTGCATACTTTTTACTTTGACTCTAATGCAATAATAATACAATATAAAGAATAATTAACCCAGTTACGTGTCGGTACTAAACAGTAATTACCAAATATTAATTATCGGTGTCTTGTATAGTTTTAAACTGAGTGTCCTGTTTGTAGTTATTCTAGCTTAAAGTCACCAGGACTAATTCATATATACAAACTTAATTGTTTCTTTTTGTGTTTTAGGAAAATAAGAAAAGAGGTAAAGGTTTCTTAAAGCCCAGGAGCTGTAAGGGCAGTGAGAGTTAGATGTTCACTGTATCTTGGACACAACATATGAAAGCGGAGCCCGCCCTCTCTTTTCACTGCCTTATTCGTTTCTGATTCGAAACAGGTGCCAATTTACTGCTGAGTTGCCAGAGATAGTTTACCAGTCAGCCCGGGTTTGAACACACGACCTTCCGGCGACCTGCTACACCATAGCCTTAACACTTCACCACGTTGCCCCTCAAGACAAAAATAGGTCATTAAAGAGTCACTGGTGAGGCTTTATTAGCAGAAACTAGGTAACCTGATTCATCTTTTTTTCTGATAAGTATTACATTGCTCCTTATTTGTTTTGTTTTTATCTAGCACCATGGTCGCTTGACTTTCCACCCTTGTACAATTCTTTCTTGCTTTCTTCTTTCATTGTCTGTTTATTTAATATCATTGTATGGCTGTACGGACATGTGCGGTAGAAAATGATGGGGATTTATGCAAAAACTTAACTTACCCTCTCGCCCAGCAGCTTTTGTCTACTGGCCTTTCAATAAATCGCCTACTCGACAGTGTGCTTGATTTGTTCTCTTTTCTGCGTCTGGCCCACAAGTTATAAAACTTTAGTACATTCTCAAACTCAAAATAAAGCACACTGATTGGCTGCTTCCAAGCATGTACATTCTCAACCTCAAAATAAAGCACACTGATTGGCTGCCTCCGAGAACATGCTCGGAAGCAGCCAATCAGTGTGCTTTATTTTGAGTTTGAGATTATTCTCAAGATTTATAGCCTCGAACCCTGGTGTCTTGGGTGGTTTGTGTTTAATGGTTGTGGACCTTCCTAGGTGTCTTCTTGTAAATCCATGACATATTCTGAAAACATCGTGTACTGGGAAGCCTGACATATAGGCTAATTTGATCTGTCTTTCTGTACTTACAAATTGACGTATTTTAGCAATACAATGCCAGATGTTATTCAGTACCTTTCTTAAATCTTCTTGACTGGTTTAGAACGATACAGGTGCGTATGAAGTATTTTGAACATTGAATTGTAATACACTACCCAAATAAAGGATGCATTTCTAAAACTTTTTCTTCAAAATATGATATTTTCATTACGCCATTACGCTATATCTCAGTAATAGAAAAAATAAAAAGATAGGCAATGATCAGGAATTAATACAATCACATCCAAAAATTCCGCTCTCAACACCAAGTCATTGGCTTTTAAAATACTTAAATTTGACCAACCGAAATATTGATACAAAATTTCTTCTAAGCAGCATAAAATGCGTTTCGTCTTTTCATGTTTCAGGCAACCTTCAGACTAAATAATCAAATGCTTCAGCTTATGCTGCCATGCACTAATTATTTGTATCGCATATACTTTGAAACAAGAATTTATCTTGAGGTGGAAAGTTTTGAAGAACGCTTTGTTTCGTTAATTTGGTATAGTTACGTTCATATTAGAGTTAAGAAATTATTCGTGAAGTTTTGAAAACCGAATTTGTACGAACAATTTTGCATTAAGCCATTTAAAACATAAGCTTTAAACAGATTAACAATCATTTTCATAAATTTCTTCTTGTTTCTCAACCAAACTTTCTTGCCATCACGTTCAACTGGCCTTGATATTTATTTTACAGGGAATCAAAACAAAACCCTTAACCTTTTCTGACTATGCGAACATTCGGCAAACCCGACTCATGCCAGGTTTTTAGCCCGAGGGATGGTAGGCGTTGGGCTACTCGAAGATATGATCGAGGAATACCCGTGTATTGCTCGAAGTTTTCCAAGTAGTTATGGCTAATGTGAACTTAATTGACAGCAAGTATCTGTGTCAGCGCATTCATGACATACCTTTATTACTTTATTGTAATTTGTAAGAAATTCAAGCTCGTGCGGAGATTCACGAATCAGGCGTTTAACTGCATGTTAATTTTCAACCTATAATGAGGTACTTGTTAACATGCACATACATCCTCTTTAAGGCAGCACTGATTAATGTGTAAGCCTATCCTCCTACAATTGAAGGATGATGCAATCTTAAGTATGTTAATTTGTATATAAAAGACTCCGGAAATACCCAAACGTTTTGCAGCATAAAGTTATTCTGAACCTATTCTTTTATTTTTAGAAACAAACAGGTGAGAAATGAAAGCCAGTTAATATAAATCATGACCTATAAATCAGAAGTGTAAACAAATAGTTCATTTAGAACACTGCTGATTCTTTTTCAGAGCCGACGTGCTGATGCAATAAATCTTTGTTACACGAGTTCGATCATACACAAACATTGTTGGCGAAATACTTAAAAAGGAACTGTCAGAAGACAATAAAGCGCGACTTACGGAAGCTTGACTTTAGCAAGCGCAAGTTTAATATGGACAATACCGGCCGAGTGAAATGAGACCAGCTGCAGTGTCGGAATAAACAGTTCTCATAGAAATAATTCAAATCGTCAAAAATATTGCCAGAGATAAGACAATATCAACGAAATATGAAATATAGGTCGCAGTGAGCTCAAAATGACATGAGGCCAACCACTGTATCAGAATGTACCATAACACCAAGTAGACTACAAGTCAATAAAATAGTGTTAGAAATATTTGGTTAAATCACTGGACCATCAAACATAGGTCACACTGATCTACAATAAGTATGAGGCCACTCATAGTGTCAGGCCAATGCATTAACCCAAGTATGATGCAAATCCATAAAATAGTGTTAAGATATTGACTGAAACAATGGACCGTGAAATATACGACACAGTAATATAAAATAAGAATAGGGTCACTCACAGTGTTAGCCCAATCCACGAACCAAAGTATAATGCAAATCCATGAATAAATGTTAGAAATATAAACCAAAATCACTGGACGTCACTGTGACCTACTGTTGGTTTGAAGTCAACCACCCGGTCATACTAAGGTATTGTTCAAAGCAATCATGTTTGTCAAATAGTCTTCAGGTTATGAGGTAAAATTACTGCATCATGAAATATAGGTTACTGTGACCTACTGTTTTTTTTTGTTTTGTTTTTTAATGGGTTCCTCCTCCCCTACACCCATTCCATTTTTTTTTTCGTTTTTTTATGTGTGTATTTTTTCCCTCTCCTTCTTCTCTTTTTTAAATAACGTATTTACATCCTTTCAAAATTACACATTCTGTACATCATGACATCAAACAGATTAGCACCTGAAAACATAGACGGAAAATATAAATAAGTAAGATGTGAATAAAAAATACTAAATAATTAGGTATATTATCATGTAAGTGCTTTATCATATAGTCCTGGTGACTCCACTACGACTGTGACCTACTGTTAGTTTTCGATCAAACCTCGGCTCGTACTGATTCATTATCCCAAGCAATCATGTTTGTATATGAAGTATTCTCAAGATATAAGGCAAAATCAATGGACAATGAAGTATAGGTCTCTGTGTCATACTGTTTATTTAAAGTCTAACACTGGGTCATACTGAGTTATTCTTTCAAGCAATTATGTTCGTACATCAGATGTTCTTCAAGATATAAAGCAAAATCACTGGACAACGAAATATAGGCAAGTGTGACCTACAAGTAGTTTGAGGTCAAACATAGTGTCATACTGAGTCATTTGCCCAAGCATGAAATAGTCTTTTGCTGACCATTCCAAGGCGGTAGTTCTGTTGTGGTCCGTCATATTATATTGTGCTAAGTCTATGTTCTTTGTCGGTTTGGTACCTGTTGCTACCCAATCTGCATTTTGTTTTGTTTTGTTTTGTAAGTTTAAAATAAAATAGATAAAAATTGATGTTGATGCTGTTTTTGATTAGGGTAGCTGAATGACAGCCTGTTTGGAAAAGAGCTGCTCATTCGGTTTACCGTGCGTGTCTTTCGTGAACTTGTGTCAATTTTTCCGTGTGTGTATGCTTCTTTCCCTATTCGTTTTGAGAGCGGGATGTGGGAATTGATTGTATTAATTCCTGATCGTTGCTTATCTTTTTACTTCACGATATAATCAAACACAGTACCATGAAATGTAGGTCTCTGTGACTAGACCTACTGTTAGTTTCATTTCAAACATCGGATCATACTGAGTCACTATCCTACTGAATCATGTTTGTACATCAAATAGTCTTCAAGATTTAAGCCAAAATTTACTGGACCATAAAATGTTGGTCACTGTGACCTACTGTAAGATTGAGTTTAAAGAGTGGGTCATACTTGTCATTTACCGAAGCAATCATGTTCGTACATCAAATAGTCGTCAGAATATTAGGTAAAAATCACTTGACCATTAAAATAGGTCAATGTGACCTATTGTATGTTTGAGGTCAAACATTGGGTCATTCTAAGTCATTATCCTAAGAATCGTGTTCGTACATCAAACAGTTTTCAAAATATAATTCAGAATCACTGGACCATGGAATAAAGGTCACTTTAGATATAGGTCACTTTGACCTACTCGGACGTATCTTTGGAGCATGATTGAGGACGCTAGTCCATGTGGTTACTTAGAAACTGAGCGAAACACAACAGATGAATATTTTTTCTATGTTAAATCAACCGTGAAATTAAGGCCATGGCCCAATACGCACTGCTGCTTTCAGTAGATTCTATGGAGCAAGATTAAAGACTCTAGCACTAGCGGTTACTTAGAAACTGAGTTAAACAAAACTGGTGATTTTTTGTATGTTCAATCAACTTTTTAATATAGGTCATGGTCCGATATGCTTTCAGTTGACTTTTCCAAGATGATTCATGGAGCAATATTTGATGACTCTAGGCCTTTTGGTTACTTAGAAACTAAGCTAAACGCAATAGGTGAATACTTTTTCTATGTTCAATCAAACGTGAAATATAGGTCATGTCCAAATATGCCCTGGTGCTTTCAGTGGATCTTCCCCAGACGTATCAATGGAGCAAGTTTGAAGACTTTACCCTTGCGGTTACTTAGAAACTGAGCTTAACGCACAGACGAATATATTATCTGTTTTTAGTCAACCGTGAAACATAGATTATGTCCCGATATGCATTCCCAGATGTATCTTTGAGGCAAGATTGAAGACTCTATCCCTTGTGATTCCTGAGAAACTGAGCTAAACGCAACAGGTGAATATTTTTATTTCTATGTTCAATCAACTGTGAAATTTAGCCCATTTCCCGTATGCATCGCTGCTTTCAGTAGATCTTTCCCAGACGTATCAATGGAGCAAGCTTGAAAACTCAAGCCCTTGTAGTTACTTAGGACCTTAGCTAAACGCAACAGGTGCATATTTTTACAAACGCACGTACACGCGCATCCGGACGTGCATATGATGATTGTTATTCAAAGTTATGAAAAGTAAAATAAACATATGTGAGCCTGATGCAAGGATCCATACGCTTTAGACCGGTCATTGTTTATTTTTTTCTGATCTTTTCTCGTTATCCATTTAACAAGACTGTGCATGCTCTACTTTAGCAATGATAAGGTAAATATTTTGGTTCTTCACTTATAATTTTCTTCATGTCTATATCAATACTTTTATTCAGGTAGATGAATAACCACCTGTCTGAAAAAAATTGTTTATTTGGCTTACCGTGCACGTCTTTCGTGAACTGCTGTCAATTAATGTATTTATGAGCTGCGACATGACAAAACCAATAATGTGGTTGTGCACCCAGTGCAAACTCAGATCAGCCTGGGCATCTGCCCAGTCTGATCAGACACTTCGCTTAGCGCTTAAAATGTAGTTAAGAGCCTAAGCTACCTTCATGCGGACAGCGAAGACTCTGATCAGAATGGGCGGATGCCCATGCTGATCTGAGTCTGCGCTTGGCGCACAACCACATTGTTGGTTTTGTCGTGTCGCGGCTCGTATATTATGATTTTGTCTTTTCCCTGGCCGTTGCCTGCTTATAAACTTTGAGGTCTGGCATCCAATTTGATTGTATAAGATCCTGATCATTGTGTTCCTTTTTAATTTGTATATTACTTTGTACAGGTAAAGAGGCATATATATTCAGAAATGGGTGTGTCATTACTCCCATAGCTAATGTTTGGGGTTGATATTGCCAGTTCACATTAAACACATAGTATGTGATTCATAAAAAGAAGACCTTTTCATCCTTTACGATTGCTGTCTAGACTACTGACACCATTTCCGTTAAAATATATTATCTTTTTCTGGATATTACTTTTGCTTTTCTACGTTGTGTTTCTACTTTTTTTTTCAATTTGTTTCTGCCCAGAAAACCACCGGGTTTTGTTGAAATCACATATCCCCATTATTTTCTTATCCAAAAATGTTTTGCAATTGAAGGATTAAAATAACGTTGTCACATTAACATAGGTGCGCGATCTCTAGTGTCATTCTCCATGGGTCAATATCTCTCCAGTCTTAAGGTCTCGGGGAGTTCTGACAGGGCGTATGGGAGAAAGCAATGTAGCCTGACGTCAGCTGCGTTGTCCGTTTTTGGACCGAAATAAAACTAACGCTGACCTATGTACAATGTATAGTTTGAGAATCCCTCGCATAACGAACAATCTTACTATATAGGTTTAAAGGAAATACAATCTTGTTGTTAAAAGTGCATTTCGTGTAGAATATATTAGCAAAATAAAAATATATTCGAAATTCCAGAAAAAAAACACCAAACTTTCGGCCCAGTTTTATTTTCCTGCTCGCCTTTTTTGAGAAAAAGAACTATGAAGAAGTTTGGACAAGTGAAGTTTATTTTTATTTTATTTGTACATTATTTCGTGAGTTTTGCCGAATCAGCTAGTCTAACAAGTGGTCCTGAATTACAGACAAATCAAATACATACACACATACAAATGTTTTTAACCTTTTAACTGATATCATAAGAGTAGAATGTCACCATAACCATTGTAAATTGTATCTGTGGAAAAGAAAAAAATACTGCTGCAAAGAACCCCCCCCCCCAAAAAAAAAAAAAAAAAAAAAAATTCTGAGGATTGGACATCTCCGTACTTAACAAAAGGACCGGAACGACCAACTAACATCCCGAAAACTGTGTCGTCAGACTTGTTGAATACATTAAGACAAGACGCCCGCCAGACTGTAAGTGAAATTGCATTACAGAACAACAAAGGGGTCGCGACAGCGCAAGAAACATTGATTGGAAACTTAAATATGACACATGTTTCTGCACGCTGGGTACAACGGCTGTCAGAATAGGAGAGTTTCAGTATCACGGGGTTTTCTCAAGAGATGGCGAGCAAGAGGAATTTCTAAGGCCTGATCATCACGACAGACAAGACTTAGCTTTACTTCTACGACTGGACCCAGAAACCAAACAACAATCGAGTATGTGGACCATTAAAGAATCAACACCTCCAAAGAACGAACACATAGTCACATCCAACTTGACTAAGCATTTGGCTAATTCCAACATACTGTATGAGCTGCAACATGGGTTCAGGGAGAAAAGGTCCTGCGAGAGTCAGTTAGTAAAGCTAGTTGATGAAATTGCTAAAAATATGCAGATGGGGAAGCAAACTGATCTGAAACTTTTAGATTTCAGTAAGGCTTTTGACAAAGTTGCACACGAGAAACTAATTTCCAAATTGCACTTCTACGGAATTCGGGGCAAAACTTTAAATTGCGTTAAAGACTTCTTAGATTCTCGTTCTCAAACCGTTGTTTTAAACGGAGTTAAATCAGACAAAATAGCAGCGGCATCTTGTGTCCCGCAGGGCTCAGTCCTTGGACCCATTGTCTTTCTAGCCTATATAAATGACCTACCTGTACAGGTCAAGTCCAGAGTTACGCTTTTTGCAGACGATACGGCCATATACCTAGCCATTAGCTCAGAAGGTGAGTCGATTACGCTGCAAAATGACCTTCACCAACTAGAAATATGGGAAAAACGATGGGACATGAAGCTTCAACCCCTCTAAATGCCAGGTCCTACATATCACAAGAGCTAAATGTCCCATCCAGACCAAATACCGACTCCATGAAACTGTCCTTGACTCAGTACCTGCCGCAAAATATCTTTTGGTTACAATCTCAGATGACCTTTCTTGGAGCCCCCACATAGATTCTATCTCCAAGAAAGCAAACCAAACACTAGGGTTTTTAAAAAGAAATATCAAGGTCCATAATAAGGACCTAAAATCCACAGCATATACAACACTTGTTCGACCACAGTTGGAGTATGCTTCAACAGTGTGGTCTCCTCATACAGCATCAAACATAACAAAACTTGAAGCAGTACAGCGCAGGGCAGCCCGCTGGGCCACCCGAGATTACCAGCGCACCCTTTTGTGTAACGCAAATGATAAAAGACCTAAAATGGCGCACTCTAGAACAGCGGCGTATTGACAGCCGACTTATTCTCATGTACAATATCACATATGATCACATATGATCTTGTACATGATCACATATGATCTTGTCGCTATACCTGCAGCAGACTACCTAATTTTAAACACTAGGCAGTCAAGATACAATCACCAACTAGCTTACAGGCTAATTCCTACTCTCAAAGATTATTACAAGTACACATACTTTACCCGCACAATAGTCCATTGGAACGCCCTACCTTCATATATCCCTGTTTTACCAATTGTGGCACAATTCAGTCATGCTGTGTGCCAAGTAGCCCATGTCTCACCGTAAATATCAGATGTGCTTTTATCTTTTATCTATACTAATCTCTCTATTCACCTCTTTTACCTCTACCTAACCCCCTTTTGCACTTGTATACCAAACCCCGTCTGATGTCCTACTCGGAGGTTAAGACGTAATGGAAGAAAGAAAGAAAGAAACGTCAGAGTTTAAAAATCAGCCGGCAAACACATGTACATCGTGTCCATTGACCGGAAGGGGATCATCTTGACACACTTTGTTCCTGACGGCCAGACAGTGAACTCATCTTACTTCGCAAAGGTTTGTTTTAAATGTTTAGTTTTAAACGCTTGATTTATTTAACAAAATGTCTTTACGTGATTTCACGTAGAGAATCTGTTATTCTATTGTCTTTTTCATGTGCTAAGGCGGGATCCTATGCGGGGCGTTCGGATGAAGTGACCTAAACTCGCTGAGCAGATAGAGAATGCTATATTTCACCAGGAAAACGCGCCTGCCCATACAGCGGCTATGACACGGTTAGAGATCGGGCTTCTTGGGTTCGACCAGATCAGACACCTGCCCCACAGTTCAGATTTAACCCCGATGGACTGTGCAGTATTATCCCAAGTCAAGGCCAAGTGATGTGGTATCAAGTTTAAGCTATTCCAAGAGCTGAATCATGCCACCCTGAAAAATATGTATGATAAATGGACTTAGCGTCATATGAAGTGCATGCGGTATGGTGGTTTATATTTCGAGAAGGAGTGACTGTGTTCCGAAAACTGTTAAGGTTCGCTATTGCTGTTGTGACACCACGTTGACGGTGTCAATATACTCCGGTTCAGACCAGGTACCATACATGTGGCACGAGTCCACGATGCAATAAGATGATATTTTGCAGGTTGAGAGAAATGGGATACATAGTTTGTTCATATGAAACTTAGTGACGTTTGTGTTTTTTTTTTTTCTGTTCTATTCCTATTTGCAGTGCTTCAATGATCCGAACAAGCCTCGTATTTATGTATCATTTTTGTGTCATACATTCATAAAATATTTCAAATTTCTTGGAAAAGGTAAAGCTTGGCGAGCGGAATTTCCATTTAACTATTTTAACATACGAGGGGCGTTCGGAAAGTTTTGCAAATGACGTAATTTCTCGGGAACCACCATACAGACAGAACTTCTGATTGCAAAAACACATAAAGCTATAATATGCGAAGAGAAGTCTGCAAACAAGGTGCATTTTTTAAAAAAGGACGCATTTTTAACTTCTTTGAAGGAGGTATACCCTAAAGACACTGCAGAATTATACTTTAGTAGGCCATAATTTAAATATCAGCACTCTTTGATATTTTTTTATCTTTGTTAGTTAAAGACAATGCCCAGACAATGTTGTTCTGTAAATATCGCGGAAATTAGTTTAAATCTAGCTTCCGTACAGGGCCGGGAATATGGATTATCCGTACTTTATGCAGTAGCAATTTCCCCTTTTCTACTAAAATTTGATGATTTTGTAATGAAAACAAGTGTATCAGCATTCAAAATATTGTCGGCAAGAGCATTTACATGGGTCAACGAAAACCTGTCAAAAAATTCAAATTAATGCCAGAAATGAAGCCTCTGCAAGCTTTCAAAAATGACGTTAACGTAAAATTCAATAACGTCATAAGAACTGCGCATTGCTTTGCAAGGAATAAATCGATAACAGTTGCCACCCTTCTAACTTTTGTATGGATATTATAGACAACGATGGACAAGCAAATGACAAAGATTAATTTGGTATTTACAAAGATATTTGACTTGAATGCCTAACACTGAAAAGATTCTACATATAAAATTAGCCCAGTGGTATGACTGGGACCTATTAAAATTCGTTGTAACTCAAAAAGGAAAAGTGTCTTTGTATAGTGTTTGGTATCATTGTAAAGACAAAATGCAGTGCTTTCAGTACATGCATAGCAGTTGTACCCAGCATGCTCCTAAACAAAGTCATGAGGCCATTTGCAAAACTTTTTCGAACGCCCCTCGTATTGTCATTCAGTTAAATCATTTTGTGTACTACAATGGATACTCACACAAAATTGTCAGTAATTACGTCAAAGCATTCAGTTATTGTCACGATATTTTAAATTACGTGGATCATAATGGATTATATTTTCTTTGCTTACATTCCAAGCACTCAAGCTTAATTGTCTGTTTCCTGTACCTTTCACTTATTCAATTGAACTGCAATAGTATACGCGAGAGACTTCGCGTCAAAAGGCATTTGAAGGATAACAAAGTCCAAAGGAAAACCGCGAAAACTTTTACGTCGCTTTCGAAGGCAACGCGGCGTCGTGTGTATTGCAACGAATGATTTTGTATGACAAAAAAAGGTAAATATATATCAATGGCTAAAACGGTCCGACCAAAAAGGAGCTGAAGAAACATATACGGAAAAGAAAGCTCCAAGTATTTTGCGGAAAAGGATGTACGAGATTTTCAGAAATTATCTGCCACACAAGTACAATGAGAGGATGTGAGAAATGCATGTTTTTTTTCTTTTGTCAATACTTTATGCAAGTAATGAAATTAAAACAAACACAATTGTATCGTCCTCTTTACGATTCATAAAGTCTCAAAACTTATGCGAAGTTTTACTGTAAGGATTTTCGCGCACAAGGTATCTATTGTGTGTGTCTCTTTTCGTTTTCATTTTTCGAGAAGGAGGGCAACAGTCAAGGAAATACAGCAATAAAGCATAAGTTCAACATGTTCAAACACAAGAACAAAAAATATACTAGAACGCGTTTTATACTGTTTTTGATTAGTAACATCAAATAGCAAGCGGTACATATAGGAAATACGGAGTGGCTAGTGACAAACGTCTGTCACTAGCCAGTGTACGTATAATTTGTTAGTGACAGATGCCGTATTGTTACCTGATCTCAAGGCAAACAAATATGTCATGCCAAAAAGTATATTTAGGAGTTGTCAAAAATCTAATGTGGAAGTAGTCCTATACTTTTTATGTCAAAGTCAAAAGATGGTGAGAAATCTGGCGATACTTTATTTTCTCTCGAGAATTTTAAATATGACATCTGTTACCCAAGGACGCTGAGTCAACTTTGACTTCAGGTTTTCAAAATAAACTGTAATCTTGCCGTTTTGCGATATGTTCTTGAATCCAAGATATATGTTGTTATCTCTCCAAATTGGCTTCAGCTTTGTAAGAGCTGAAGTGGCTTGTGCAATTCTTGAGAGAATCTCCTATTTAAAGCCATCATCTGAGACAATTACTCCAAGGTATATGAAGTTGGTCACAGTACCAAGCATCTGTCCTTTTACCTTGATCTCCCTCTGGATGTCATTGA
Organism: Ctena decussata; assembly: GCA_963989385.1. Classification (NCBI taxonomy): domain Eukaryota; kingdom Metazoa; phylum Mollusca; class Bivalvia; order Lucinida; family Lucinidae; genus Ctena; species Ctena decussata. The sequence continues at coordinate 124,080,336 of OZ022498.1, forward strand.
CGCTATTTGTCATCAGTCTGGTCTTCTCAGCATTAACCTCCATCTTAGACCGTGGACAGGTTTTGTCGAGACTGTCACCTAGGGCTTCTAGTTATTGCTCGTCCTCAACAGAGCATCTGTATCATCAGCAAACCGCAGATTGGTAATATTTCTGCCGCCTATGCTAGCCTTCCTGCCATGTTCTTCCAGAGCATCAGACATGATCCGTTCGAGAAAATGTTGAAGATGGTGGGTGACAGAAGACATCCTTGTCTTACTCCAACTGTGTTCCGAACAATTATTCCATGATGTCATTCATTAGGACTGCACTTGTAGCCTTGTCGTAGAGTTGCTCAATGGTACGAACTAGATTTGCACTGATATTGTACTTCCGCATAGTGGCCATTAAGGCTGCAAGCTAGACCCTGTTAAAGGCTTTTTGAAATCAATGAAGACATGGTACAGATTTTGCTGATGTTGGAGATACTTTTCACGGGATTCTAAGGTTGAAGATCTGTTCTGTGGTGCTCCTTCCAGCTCCAAACCCAGCCTGTTCAGCGATTTTCTCTTCAGCTTAAGGTTTTAGCCTGATCAAGATGACTTTCAGCATGACTTTGCTTGAATGACTGATGAGGCTGATGGTTCTGTAGATCTGGCAAAGCTATAGGTTGCCCTTTTTAGGGAGTGAAATATTCAGCGACTGAGTCAATTATGGTCTCCCCGCTAGCTTGAACAAGTTCTGCTGGTAAATTGTCAACTCCGTCAGACTTCACCTTCTTCAGTGCTGCTACTGCAATCTCAACTTCCTCGCGAAGGATCAATTGTAGATCTTCTTCTGGGGGTGGATTTCAGTCAGAACCGCATTGTCACCATCACTTTTATAGTTGTATAGTTCTGAGCAATATTCTGGCCATCTCTTGTTCTTCTGTAAGACATTTCCCAGACCTGTCCTGAATAACTTTTTACCTACCCTGTTTCTCTGAAATTATGTTCTTCACCAGCTGGTATGCTCTCTTGCTATTGTTTCTATTCAGGCAAGTTTCGATCTCCTAGCACTGACTAGCTATCCAGTCCTCCTTAGCTTTCATCACTGACTTATAAATCCTCTTATTAGCTTTCCTGTTTCCTCGTGCTCCTTCTGCTTCATAGCGCTTCTTCTTCAAATATCTCCTTTCATCACAGAGGTCGATAACATCACATGTTACCCAGGGCTTTTTCCTGCGACGTTGTTTCCCATGTATCTCACTGGCTACATCAGTCACTTCTGTACTGTAGGTGGTAGTCATGGTATCTATGTCCATGTCATCATCCCTCAGACCAATGACTGGTGCGAACTTCCAACTTATTGTTGCGTGAAAAGTGCATGCCACGTCTGGGTACCTTAACTTCTCAAGATCAAATTTCAGTCTTGGCTTGGTTGGGTTTCTCGCCTTTTCTAGACGAGCTCGGAGGACCATCAGCACCAAGTCATGGTCACTTGCTATGTCTGCTCCAGGACAGCTCCTTGTCCTGTGGATGTTAACTCCTGATCGGAAGTGCTTCCTCACCAAAATGTAATCCATCTGATTGTGGTGTTTCCCATCTGGGCTGTGCCACGTCCATCTTATGGATGGTTTGTGAGGGCCAAGGGTATTTGTCAGTACAAGACTGTTAAAGGTTGCAAACGCTAGAAGTCTGAGATCGCTCTCATTTGTCTCGGCATTGCAGTAGGGTCCACAAACGTCTCCCCCAATCTGTCTATGCATCTTTTCCAGCTATATTGGGCAAGGGCCGACTGCGCTTGCAGTAGATGCGGGCTGGGGGTTGTTTGAATATATTTTTCTCTCGTCTCTTATTTCTCTTTTCTTTCTCCATCTCTCTGGAAGACGGCTCGATGCAGACTGAAATAGTCTCAAAGGGCCGTTAAACCCAACAGAATCAACTATCATCGAATATTAGCTAGTGACAGACGATTGGCACTAGCGAATACAACGAATATTGGCTAGTGACAGGCGTCTGTCACTAGATTTTTCCTAAGAAATAAGCTAAATCTGTACGATTTGTATTTATTTTGAAACTTTACGACGGCAGCAATACTCTTACCTCTCCCTGATTGCCCTAGAATTTCCAACCAGGAAATACTGATCAGCCTGTGCATTCCCGAAAACCGGTCGCGGTCATTTTGGTTGCACAAGAAACGACACAAACATGCTCTATGGAGAAACCTTTACGGATCTTTCTAAAACAATAGATGTCGGGCAATGGCCCAGTCCAATATACGTATATACGCTAGCTGATCAGGATATATTAGTCTACATGGGGGTAATACCAATTTAGCCTATGCTGTCAACCGAGACGGTACTATCGACCAGCAATTCGGTCGTAAGCATTACCAATAACAGTACCTGATACTGTTGTAAGTGGCTGCCGACCGAACTGATACTGCCGTCAATTGTCTCGGTCGACAGCCACTTTTTTCATGTATTGTAATTGACTGTCTCGGGCGACAGCACCGGTTTGGAAATTGGTATTACCCCGTGGTCTGTGCTGTAGAAATTGAAAAGACGTTTCACTTTTCTATGAGAAATAACATTTAGTTGCCCGTCCTTTGAATTTACTCTCCTTAATGTGTCGTTTGCTTACGTGAACTTTTTTAGGCAAACAATAAACTAAAAGATAAATTGATATAGGCTATGGGTTTCAAGAAAAAAGGGCATTGCTGAATATATTGCTGTAAACTAGCAACGAAATATAAGAGCGTTGTCTAAATGGCCGTTGATGGCGTAAAAATGACGTCAATGCAAATAATATCTGACTTCGACGCGCTGTTATGAAAACCGTGCAACATAAAAAAGTGGTTTTCCTTCGATAACTTGAATCGGATATTTAGCCAGCGACCTATATTTCTTATTTGCTTTTTTTTACACGGGGCATATCAATCCTTGAATATATCAAAAAGCATATCAAAATTTCAATTGAGGAACCTTTCTATTTTAAAGGAATTCCACGTATTTTTGCACTCATGGAAAATGGCGGGAAATTATAAACTGAAAATAATGCATACAATAAGGGATGCGACGATGGCAATTTTTATGTTCTACGATGGCAATTTTGATGTTCTATGAAAGCGACAAACAAGTGGAGACAAATAGTCTTTATTTTATAAAGCTCGGACATCTGTTTTTTCGAATACGTCTTTGTAACAGACAGAGCTGTATTTCAGACAGACACATAGATGGCGCTGCATTATCTCAAAAACTAGTATGGTGACCCCATTTTTTATTTCATTTTTTTATTCAGTATTTAACATTCTACTACTATATGAAGTTTCAAGAAAATATCAATTGCAGTTTTTAGGGTGATTTCCCTTTAAGAGGGACCTTTGACCCGCCAATGACGACGAGTAGAAGCTTGGCGTTACAGAAGAAAAAGAACGGTTTACGTTCCTTGCTTATTCAAAAAAAGTGTGCATACTTTATAAGACTTGGTTTTGAAATCAGACGATTTGAATCTGGCGAAACTTGTCAAAGGCCTCAAGTAGTCTATTACTGACCATTCCAAGGCTGTGTTGTAACGGCGTCTGGCTATTGGCTGTTATTTGCTTGGTGCTTCCATGATATACGAAACATATTGTTTTCATACCGTAAACACGATCCTGGATTTGTAACGAACCATGGTCGAACGAAACATGTGTCAACTTTGCTTCGCATTTTCCTTTCATATACAGTCTGACAGCAAGATTTCACTGCTAGATTATAAAATTCAAATGCTAAATAAACTAAGCATACCCTTTTTAGCTCCCGTTATATATTTTATAGCTGTATTTTGCATCTATTCCTGTTCAGTAGTTCCATTTCTGAGCTGTCATTCGCGCTTGTTATAGTTTCTATACGTAATTGCACCATAAGATCCGAGTATCCCGCATAAGTAGCTATGCGCGTGAACTGGTTTCCGCTTTAGCAGTCAGGTACATAACCTTTAAAAGTTAATAAAAATATAACTTGAAGCAGTTAAAATTATCCTATTTACCACTAATTTCAAAATGAGGCTGTAGAAAATAACTTATATAGGTTATGTCTGAAATTATTTAGGCCAAGATCAGATTTGCAATCTCCAAATAAATAACTGTTGTAAGTTAAAAAGTAGCTAATTTCCTGATCTTCAAGGGCCTTGCGTACCAATTTTTAGATGATGCATACAGAATTTTATTGCTTAATCATAAAGTTATGTAAGAGACCATTCAGGGAAAATTACCCAACTGTCCATAAAAATTGCTGTAACTCCAGAATATGAAGGTGAAAAAAGACACTTTAACTTAAACAGGTTACTTTTGCTATAGTCACAAAAAATTATAACTGCTTCAAGTTATATATTTTTTAACTTTTAAAGGTTATGTACCTGACTGTTTAGTATACTTTTCAATAAGGAGCGCATGGACATTTGGAAACCCGTGGACGCTAACGAGGTCTCATAGTTTTCTTGTTTACAGCTCCCCGCCCATCTAGGTTTTCCATAAGAACTCTCATTTTTTGGCACAAACCTTTTTACTCTTCTCTCTTAGGCCAAGTCGGCACAGGTTTAGACTGTTTAGACAGGTTTAGACTCGATTTAGACTTTTATTCTAGATCATTGTCTTTTATATTATTCGGTTCCTTTTGAAACGAATCAGTCTTTGAATCGACTGCCCCATTAAGATTTAGAAATAACTGTATGCTTTTTTCTGGTTTCGTCACCAGATATTGTCAGGGTCACTGACGAGGCTTTATTAGCCGAAACTACGTAGTCTGTCCCATGTTCCTACTTCTGTATGTATTCTCTGTTCTTGAAGGAACTTTTTAAGATTTTAATTGTACCTCACTGCAGCTGGTGTTGTGCCGTGTGGCGGCCGTAAAACGTCTCCCCGTACATCATCCATAGTGCAGATTATATTTTATTTATATCCTTTGGGAACAGAGGATAGATTCTGAGAAATCTAAAATTTGAGATCGATTTAGACTTTTATTCTAGATCATTGTCTTTTATATTATTCGGTTCCTTTTGAAACGAATCAGTCTTTGAATCGACTGCCCCATTAAGATTTAGAAATAACTGTATGCTTTTTTCTGGTTTCGTCACCAGATATTGTCAGGGTCACTGACGAGGCTTTATTAGCCGAAACTACGTAGTCTGGCCCATGTTCCTACTTCTGTATGTATTCTCTGTTCTTGAAGGAACTTTTTAAGATTTTAATTAAAATATAAAAATAATATTCAGGTGCAGAGTTACATTATTTGTCATTTCTTTACATTGTTTATTCTTTTAAACGCGTCTTTGTTTATATTGTATTCTAATGGCGAATTAGGGTCACCGACGTTGATGAGTTGCGCCTATATAGGTGAAGTCTAGATAAACTAACAGTCTGGCTTTATCTCTAATGTAGGCTTGCTGAATGTGCTTGTTTTAGCCGTATTTGTTATTGGAGATTCTGAATAACGTCTTAATGCACCCGTCTGTGCTGGTATAGGTCAAGTTTTGTATTTTCCACCTATATAGGTGAAACGCCTACATAGGTGCAACACTTGTAATTAAGGTATAGTACGTAAATTTAATGTATTGCATCTTTAATAGTTATAACTATATCGCACGGAATAAGGTATACTTACTACTATTGCATGTTAATTTTATCAAGAGATGCTACTACACGCCCATTTAGGTGTATTGCGCCTATGTAGGTGAACTCCACCTGGTAAAGTGAAAACATTAAATGATAATAGTCTAGTTTGTTGAAGCATTGTCAGCTTGCTTGCTACGATAGCCCCACATTGAACATTTCGTACTCTGTTAGTTGACTGAACAGTGCTGATTTTATGTTTTACACCTACGTAGGTGAAATGTCCAATGTCAGTGAATTAAGGGTATGAAATAACTCTGAATTATTATTGATCAAATCTGTTCATCATCTCAAGTATATTTTAATTGCATATTTTAGCCGGCTAAATGTCTATATTTAAGGCTTGATATTTAACATGATTTGCATAGAGCAAGAATACTGTGAGATCAGAGTGTTTGTAAAACTGCAACTGCAAGTTATCGTATATCTGCTAGATATTTGTATCTGCACGCTTGCTTATATATATTCCGTTTTGTTTTGTTTTATTTTGTAATTTTCATAGATGAACATAGGTAAACATAGATGTTGCTGCTGTTTTCATTAATGATAGCTGAAAGACCACCTGTTCAAGAAGGAGCAGTCCATTCGGTTTACCGTGCGTGCTTTTCGTGTACAGTCGTCATTTTATGTGTGTAATTCTGTCCTTTTTGGTTTTGAGGGCGGGATGTGGGATTTGATTGTATCAATTCCAGATCATTGTCTATCTTTTTAGTTTCTTAGGTTGACTTTGGAGTAACGGAAAGCACAGTAGGCTATTACCCTATTTGAAACACTTATTCGTAGGAGGCCTTCCGACAAACCACACCTATTGAGAATGGAAATATATTGTGTACTTCCCTGATTGAGATATAAAATGTTTTTTTAACTAATTAACGTCGCTTAATCTGTTACAGTTTTCGAAACAAAAAAAATGAAAGAAAAAGCCAGCAAAAAACTTATTAAATTACTCAAAACTCTAGCAATTCCACACCTGGTAAACTGTTACCGACACTTCCAACGCAGGTACTTTCAACCGATTTTGACAGGCGTCCAAAAAGGTATGTGACTGGCAAAAAAGCTACAAAAAAAGTAGGTATCCGTCTTTGTTGATGACATATATGATAACAAGGAATGTTTTTGAATATCAAAGAGTGCTATTTCACTCTAAAAGCCACGTTTTGGTCTGATAGTGAAAGTCCTGGCATAATCTGATTGCTATAGCTCACATCAAAGGCTTATCTTATCAAGCTGATTATGAGGGGATTGAGTCAGTGATATACCCCTAAAAAGGAGGCCTGTTATGGGGAAACTGCTATTTATGCACCGACTCTTAAAAGAAATAAAGATAAATTAATAATTCATCCCTCTTCCTTAAATAATTTATCCCAATCAAAACTCGTGTATTCAGAATAATTATTTTCTAATGTGAAGCTAGTGCATATGCGCGTTTTTATAATTTGATTTATTTGTCAGTGTATCATTTGTTACAGTAAATGCAAACTAAACCATGTTTTTTTCTAAGCTAAATATTTTTCAAGTTCCTGGCATTATCAACAGTAAAATGCCTTTCGAATGACATATGCACAAAATAATGTAATGTGTAAATTGTCAGCATCATGCTTCCCTGTTATCAATATTTATTATTTGAAGATATCTTTCCACCTTGAATCATTTATTAGCATCTGTTCTCTATCATTAATATTATTATAATTATTATTCGTCTTACGCATAGCTTTGTGAGAATGTGTCATGTGTCGTTTACAGTTATAGAGGCTTAAAGGATACGTCTACAATTGCCACGATGTGTATATTGTATGTAGTTATATTGTTTGTGAGGAAATGGACTCTATAAGCTTAGAACTTTCGTCCAAATCCTCTATGTTCATGGTATATAATATCACCACATGTACATCTTTCAACAAATAAATACTGTTTAAACCAAATTGTAAACAAACAAAAAGATATTTAAAATAATTTATTTTCAATTTCTATAAAACATTTCGTAAATAGGTATAAATATAAACATGTATGTCTAAAATGTAAAACTGCGAAAACAAAGACAAATCAGTTAGACGAATGCTCATCAGTTTGAATTGAGCTGTCACATCTGTGTAGTCTGATAAAGGCATTTATTTTAGCTATGCAAGCTGACTGGAATACTCATGGCTGATATAACTTTTATGTGAACTCTCAATATTCAAATCATTTGTCTCATCTATGTAGACTGAATATGGACTTCATTTTTGCTTTTTGTTTTCGAGGAATCAAGACTATTTATGCGAATAGGGAAGTCTCTGATTAAACGCGTATGGCTTGAGGGTCGAAATAACCGATGTCCCTCAACTGATAACTTTATACATGCACTGGTATTTTATGGATGAAATATTTTGTCCATTATTAGTGTACGTATGAAAAGTTATACAAGCACCGACAAGCAAAAGTAAATAAAGTTGTTGTTTTCTCATATACATACCGTCGTAAGTGTCGTTTAGTGCTTGCTATATCTGTTGGCTTTGAGAAGACACGATTGGAATGTACTGCTAATGATTCATGCTGTGCTATCTTGTTTAACTGCCAGCGCTGGAATGTAAATACACGCATACTCTTTTTGAACAAACGATCTGCAGGTGCAGGTGATAGTTTACCAGACGTGGATTCAGTAATTTAAAAAAAAAAATCAAAATATACTACGTCCGATTTCACTCAGACCAGCTGTGCATCTGCACAAGCTAATCAGTCTTTTCTACAGATTTGCGTGGACGTATTTCTTGCTTATGAAATTGGGGAAATAGACATGACTGTGCGGACCAGTAAATTATAGTACAGCTTTCTGAACACTGTTTGCTTTAGGCTTTCCGTCCGTCTGAGTCACTGTTAAAAACGTTTCTGATAGAGTTGAAAAACAAAAGCAGACCTGATTCCCGAGCCTGCTGCAAGCCCATTCTTTGCCATTCTTTGAGCAAATGTTAATTTATTTGTCTTATGCTTATGTCTGCTGGATAAAGGTTGTTCATTTTCCCCAGTCGAAGCCGTATCTAAATACCAGTGAATAACATTTGATGAAACGTTACTTACGGAAAAACAAATCAGTTTACGAGAACAACTCATGCATTAATAATGCATGCGTTGTTGCTCTTGAACTGATTTGAAATACATGAAATTGAGCCATGAAGTTTTGTGGGAAAAGCACTTGAATTGATTAAAACTGCGCAAACAACTGTCCGTATTAAGAAACGCTTGCACATTATACTGTTCATATTGAGAAACCCCATACTTTCGTTTATCCTTATGCTGATTCAAGAAGGGCAGTTGTCAGTTACTGGCAAAGGTACGTGCACTTAGTACTGGTTAACCGCTTAGGAGGTCTAAGCCTGCCCAGGAATAGTGTAGTTAGGTTAACTGACCGTCCTGACGTGATCATAGCTGTTTACCGTGGACGTTTAGCATCAAATCTATCAACTGAGAAACCCCAGCACATTATACTATTCAAATTAAGTAATGCATAAAAGGTACGCTTACATGTTAAACTATTTAAGATATACCACACATGCATAATACATTGCTCTAAATAACATGTACACACTATACATATTTCATTTGGAAATGGCTCTGACAGATATCATGCTGCAATGTTTTTGCAACGTAAATAACTATACGGTTTCAAATCATACAAGTCATACTGCTGAAGTGGGTAGTGCATAGGAGTTTGAGTAACAAGTTTCTTTTTTTAATATTACACTGTAAAATGGATCAGACAGGAAGGAGTCTGCTTGATGGCAATTCCGGTGACGTGAAGCGTACCCAATGACTACGTGATGTAGTCCAGTCTTCGTAAGTGTCCTAAATTTTAGATCATCAAAACTGGCCAAACGCTCGTTCTTCACGTGATAAGATTCACCTTGAAGTCCAGGTAATTTAATTCGAATTTTATATTGAAGCTTTTGGTTAGTTAATCGCCATGATGGATTCAGTAGATTCATGTATTTGGGTTGTTATTAAAACTGGCCTAAAAGTTGATAGAGTATCATTCCGACCCCTTTGAATGACCTTGAGGTCATTGTCAATGGCTTAGAAATTTGGTGTTCGGTCAAGGTTTTCTGTATGCATACTGTTTCATAAGGTTTGATTGTATTTATATAAAACTTGAACTGATGTAATATGCTGGTTTTAATTTAATAAAATATTACCAACACCACCAGGTGACTTTAAAGTCATGGTCATCGGCTTAGAAATTTATCGTTTTAAAGCGCTAGTTTGGTTAAAGTTTTATAAGAAAATAATTTCAAAGTGCCAAAATGAGCTCAATTTATACAAATATTTAGACTGCTATTAGATAACGATCCAGGGTTTAGAACAAGTTAGCCTGAGATTTTTCCTACTTGCCTTTTCAAAGCAACGGCACAGTCATGCCGTTTCCTATGCGATGCGCTAGCACCAACGCGAGCTATGCTGTCAGGCGACAGTTCTTGTAACACTATATGAGAACTACAACATGTCGACTTAATGTCATGCGAGGGACTCTTATGCGGGAAATATAAAACCAGAGAATTTGTTTGTTACCTTCGGAAGTTATAAACATGAATCCTCAGCTAATAAGTTAGTTATATGTTCCACTTACAGACGATACCCAGCGTGATGATCTGTATTGAATGACTTGAAAATGATTGGTTTGAGAAAACTTCAAAGTTTTGCTGAACGAATTTCAGTTTGTAATGTCGACGAAAAATTTGAGGAGCATGGCAAAAACTGTATACTACCCTCCCCATCCCCCCTCCACCCAGAACCAATGATGTCATATATCTGCTACCATAGCAACTAAGAGTACATATTGATGTCATTGAGATGTCATTCTGCCAAGATACTATGCACAATAGTAATGCCATACTTGCTATGGTAACAGATCTATGGAGACATCTCACTTATAATTCGAGATAAGCATGACATTCAGTATATACCATGCTCCTCTCAAATTATATGTGAGATGCTACCTGCAATTCATGCAATGGAAAAATCTGATTTTTTCAAACCTATAATCTATTCTCAATTCATTTCTGTTTATTGTGATTTGCGTGTTTCCTTTCTTCTGTAATTGTCTTGTGTAGGTCATTCTTTGTGATGGTGGATTTTCCTGGTAAACTTCACTGATATTCATAATGTTAGCAGTGTGACCACCTACCGAGGAAAAGAGCTGTTCATTTTGGTATCTACTTCTGTTGGCTTACTACGTATGCTGTTAATTTATGCAACTTTTTCCCGTTCAGCTAAGGTTTATGATAGAGTGAAATCATAAGGTGCGAGACAGTTGCTGCTGGACTTCCAATTATTTCATATATGAGACGCGACACGACAAAACCAACAGAGTGGCATGTGTTTTCGACGAAGACTCAGATCAACCTGGGCATCCGCCCAGTCTGATCAGAATTTTCGCTGTCCGCACTGAGCTTGCTTAGACCCTTTGCTACCCTTAAAGCATACAGCAAACATTCTGATCACTCTGTAGCTCTGGAGAGCATTGTAAAAAGCGATGTACCCGCTTATAGGCATTGTCTATTTTCAAATTACCATAAACGGCATATCTTTGCGTATGGGTGTTTTTTAAACACAATTTCTAGTTGGTGACTGCTTCAGGATATGAATAACTGCTTGAGCTAGGGTCTTGATATTCCATAACTGTTTTGGCATAAAGCAAGGATGATCCGATTATTTTGAAGCCACTTACATAATCTTTTGACCGAATTATGCCCCTTTTTTGACGTCGGCATTTTTGTCAGAAAAAACGTTGTGAACAAAATATCTGAAGAACCGCTTGAGCTGGGGTTTTGATATTTAGCATACTATTAAGACATAAGGCAAGGATGATCCGATTATCTTTCGAGCCATTTCCATAATTTTTTGACTGAATTATGCCACTTTTCGGACTTAAACATTTTCGTCTAAATCAACATTGTGAACAAAATATTTGTAGAACAACTTGAGTAAGCATACTGTTTTGATGTAGAGCAAGGATGACCTAATTTACTTCTGAGCAAATTCCAGAAATTTTTGACTGAATTATGCCCCTTTTCTGACTTAGACTTCGGACTTTTTTTACTTTGTGAACAAAATATCTTAAGAACCACTTGAGCTAGATTCATGATATTGGGCATACAGTTTGATGCCTAAGCTCTAGGTGACCTATTAAACTTTTGAGATAATTCCGTTCATAATTTAGGTGAATTATGCCTGTTATTAGAAACAGAAATTTTGTGAAGTTTGTTTTATTGTATAGACATTACCTTCATCGACCTAGCCTTTTTAGGGTCAGACATAAATTTGGGGGCACTGGTTAAATTAAATCAGCAGCAGGTCTACACCAAAACAATTAAATTTCCTCTGGAACGCTTTCAGTTTCAATCTGTATTTTCGCGCAAGTAGTTTGTCAACTTTTCCACTCCTTCCACTCTAATACCTTATAATTTAAGCAAAGAAAAATAGTTTTGGGCTGCTAGACTACATAAATATAGAGATACATGATTAAGGCAAAACACTGCATGGTACACATTTAACTGTATCGGGGAACTTCCATCACTTTCAGCAAAAGCTTTATAATTCTAAATGTAAATAGCAGTTGTGACTTCTTTTTTGAAAGGCAAGATTGTGCCAACTGAAGTGTTAAACAAACTGACGATACCCTTATGCAGGCAATTAGAAAAGTTCCTTCAGGTATATTTGGAAACGAAGGCATTCTATCTCGTATATAAATTTATTGCTAATAATCTTCTTGTCGGGTCAGTACTTCAACATACAGAACAGAATGTTGCGATGACTTGTTCTGACCTTTAAGTACACAGATTACGAAAAATAAAGCACCCTCAGCTCTGTGGCTCTGAACAGGTGCACCCGTCAATCTTCTCAGAAACCTGTCGCAAGGGATACTAAAACGGATTTGAGCCATTCCAAACCTATAGCTGAGTTTTAGAGCATCACCTGAAGCAAACTGATTAGCACTCTAACCCTTTTTTCAGATACTGACTGAAATCTATTATGCCGCGACACGAGAAAAAAAAAGTGGCATGTGCGCCCAGTCTAATCAGAGTCTTCACAGTGCGCTAAAAGGGTAGATAAGGGTCCAATCTAGCTCCATGCGGACAGCAAAAACTCAGATCAAATTGGGCCGGTTACCTTTCCCATCTCGAATCATTGACTACAATCTTTTGTTCGACATTTTGTTCCCCAAACCAACGCAGCAAACCATTCGGTTTCATCGGAGAAATCCGCTGAAAGTGAGGAAGAATGATGAAGCCTCCATGCCATGTATGCTCTCTCGAGTTTTTGCTAGGGTAGCTAACATCAATGTTCTGTTGATCAGATCTTACATTTATTAGACATGGATATTCAATGATTCTTTTTTCATCCCTGCCGTACTAACAAATGAAAAACCTTGAACGTTATTTATAATCGAGGAGATGACATCATAGGGGGAGTGGCTCTTTAGTTTGGATTGAACTAATTAGTTTTTATTGTAGATCTTAATCTGATCTCGGTTAGAGAATGAATTGCTTCTGCAAAAGTTATATCACTCTTATGGAAGAGTTATTTGTTAAAGGTTAATGCTTAAACGGCCTATCATTTTTATATAAAACATGAAGTGGTTCCTATGACGGATAATTATTTCATCTTTATACGGAGCCAAGAATAAAACCTTTTTGTGAGAAAATATATTGCATGCGTATACGAACTCCACCCTCATAGCCTAGCCTGCGAACATATGTAAGAATGGTGCGAGCACCTTCCAAATGTTCAAGATCCAGTTTGTGATGATGGCATAAAATGCTGCACATATACGCAGTTCGTACATGGATTGAATGCGCAGTTTGTACATAGATTGAGTAAGTCTCTTTACATTGCAGCGGCAGAGATATTTCAACATCAAGACGTTCTCAGTGTCCATAAAGTCATCACAGGTATGAATATCTGACTTGAGGAATGGTTGGTCATAATAATTGTGTGGTTTTGTTCTAAATGTCAATTATATTCTTACAAATAAACACTCTCCAATAGGACTAGACACTATCATGAGCCCAGGATCCAATGATTAAAAGCTTTATTTGTGCGTTTCAGTGATGTACACAATGTATTATCCTTCAGTTCTAATGTGTCATATGTCTGGTTGTGAACATCAACAAATTATGCGGTGACATCACGGGCTAATGTCCAAGGCAGGGTTGGTAAATGTACTCCGAGCACCGTTCTTATCACCTCCATCAGTATTGAAATACTGCCAGGGGCGTAGCTAAGAGCAATTTAATGATACGCACATTCAGGTTTTATACTCCTTGGCAGGGAGTGTAGTATTTCAGCCCCTTATGTATGTCATATAATTTGGCAGTGGATATTGGAATCTTGTAAAATTTATAAATTTCAGCTTGCAAATTATGCAGGTGCGTTTTACAATTTTAATTTGACAAAATTTCAATGCGCACATGTGTATCTGCGTGTAGGCAGCTACGCCCTTGACTGCAACTGAGAGGAGGGATTTGAAGGCGGGGCGGTATGAAGAAGAACCAAAAGTTCTTCTGGATTATCTCTAAAACTTGGGATTTAAGCCTGTTCAAGACGATTTTAAGCATGATCTTGCCCGGATGGCAGATCTGTCTGATGATTCTGCAGCTCTGGCAGACCCTGCACGTGTATGAGGTAGTCTAGACTAGATAGTGACTTTACATAAAGAGGAAACTATGTATCATCATCTCATCGTCAAGGGACATGTAATATACCTTTATATCGATGTTGGTGCAGCATCGATAGCAAGATTTCATTCCGCGATAAATTAACCATTTGGGATAAAAGTATATTTTAGCTGTATAAGCAGACGGGTGGGGTGGCTCAACATGGTGGCGTCAAATAAGCAAATAAACCAAGGCCCATTGATTTCGACCCTTCTGACTAAAGCATTGACCAAATATCTAGTACTGGACCGAAGAACAATATTCGACTCTCCTCTGGTTGAAAGTTCAATCATGTATGATAGGTCAGTCAGGTTAAATGTAGCTCCATGCTATATTACATCCTGCACACTGTATTATATATGTCATCGACCTTTACAATTAAATAATTAGTCACGAATCAATCTGATTAAACGGTATCGTGCTCAGCTATATTGTAGTAACTAAGCAGTTTTGAGATTTGAAGATTTAGAATTCCCCTTTTATAGATCAGTATAGTAACATGAGTATTTCAAACAAGTGTCAGGTCTTTCTAGTCATTATTAAAGTTTCCGATAAGAACTGACTGTAGGACATTCTTATCTTTTTACAAAGGAAATGAATAGTTAGTCAGAAGACAAGAGCAGATTATCAATTAAATCTACGTCATTTTATTTCCGGTGTTTATTTTAAAGAGTATTGAGTCATTTTTTATTATCAGCGCTGCAAGTATCCTATTTGTCACTCTTGACATTTCCGATGATCCAAAAATAAATTTACGAGTAATCACCCATGGTTATTCATTATTATTTATGGTAGTATTTATTATTTATTTATTTCCTGATGCCATTGTCTGTAGCCTTTCTCGAGACGCAGGGGTTGAGATGGCTCGATGGGGGTCGCCTGCGCTCGTGAGTTAATACATAGGCGTCTCTTTCCTGATGTCTGCAGCTAATGTGTCCCGCGGAATACGACAGTAAGTGTGGCTGGAAGAGGGTTGCTCGTATTTTGCCGAGACCTGCCCATCATCTCCTTTCTTTCAAACTGTTGTGTTTGAACTGAAGAAGTGAAAATTCAGGAACACGCGTTTGTCGCACTAAATTTAGTATGGATGTGTTTATATGTTTTACTTATTTTAATATTACTATTATTTTATTTTTTTCTCATATTACATCTCATTTTCATTTAAAATGATTTAGTTCTCTATCAAAGCAGGGATAAAGTTAGGTCTGTTTTTCTTATAGTTTGTTTCTTTTAAGGCACCGTCGACAAAAATAACATGCGCTTTTTTCGATTATGTTGCATTACACCATTAATTTACCTTATTTCCTTAATTTTCCTGGTCATTTTATTACAAAACTGTACATACAAAGTTTTCCAAACCCATCTTGCTTTAAAGTGTCATCCTAGCCTATCAATTTGAGACGAAATTATCCACTGCCTTCCCAACCGCCTTCAGCTACCCAAATCAACCCCATCTCCCTCTGGTGAATATTTCTCAATTAAACATGCCGTTTTGTAACTACCATTTGTTGGTCTTTTTTTATACTTCAAGAAGTCTAACATGCATGACTGACAGATGAGGTCATATGTCTTACAATGTAAACATAATGCTCTCCCTGAAAAAGGCGGGGAAAATCCACATGAATATTTAGTGGACTGTACCCTAAACCATACTAATTTTTTGCAACATTCCATAAACTGAACAGTTTGAATGTTAGTTTGATACTTTTTTATTGTGATCTCCAAGTTTCAAATGAATCCGAAAAGAACCGTTCCATTTATGACAAGTTCACTATGTCGGTCGAGGTTTCTGTAGCGAATTGACTGAAACTGATGATTTTGAGGATTAATGAAAATCAATAATGATTCTGTTGCTATTATTTTATATCTATGGAAACATTATCTTTTCATAGGAGCCTTTATACTTCTCTGAATATTAAAAGCAAGAAAATGTGGTTGAGTCTGTTATGCATAAGCATTTATTTGCAATTTTCTATATATGCCCCTAAATTTGATTAAAATTTTTGGTATTTGGAGGATATTTAGGACACAAATGCAGTTAAACTGGTTTAATAGTCCAAATCTGCATACCAAAAGGAGCAGAGAAACAAGGTTGATATGACTTTAAGGTAAATGTTTGGTTGAAATTATATTTTTCCTAAAAATAACTTTTTTTATGCAAAAGTTTCCAAAAAGCGACGCTTTCTGTATTTCACCTCCCCTACACCGGCACCATATTTTTCACATATCGTGTAAATTTTACAGTTCATAAGAATGTAGGCTAATAGTATTTACATTATGTATGTATGTATGTATGTATGTATGTATGTATGTATGTATGTATGTAACCAAAATAACGTAATACAGTTTATGTGTGGAAGACGCGCCTTGATGACAAGGATACAACCAGCTATATATTTAATATCATTACAATGTATGTATGTATGTATGTATGTATGTATGTATGTATGTATGTATGTATGTATGTATGTATGTATGTATGTCCTGGTGAAAAGCACAACATCTATAGATCTTTTTGTGGAAGCCACAAAAAAAGATAAATAATGCAGTATATTTGAAGTTACGAATTAGTAACAAAAAGGTGTGTGGTTTACACTAATATATACTGTCAATAAGCATGTAAACCCCCTATGAGTAATAGCCGACGGGCTTAAATATATGTAATATATACACTATGTGTGAACACACACAATGTATTTTCAAGCGCTTACCGTATGTGTAACGGCTTGTGTGGAGCTAACGTACGCATGAGCCTGTCATACGTACATGTATGCGTGGATTCCTAGAGGTTGGTTAAGAAGATTGGGATAGAGTTTACAAAATCTTATATTATTCTACGAATATGCTTGGAAGCTGTAATAGCATGTAATATGAAATGTAATATGAATGATGTGGTACGAAGAGTTTCTGGAACTGTGACATGCCTCAAATATATGCAAAAACTTCGATGTGTGAGTAAGAGAAATGCGATAAAAAATATTTCATCCAAATTTATCGCGCGAAGCTTCTACTTATAATATATTTTCTAAACACGATATGTTTGAGCCGAGATTGTTTTGGAAATGTGAATATGACCGTCTGCCCTCCGTGGAAGACCGACCCGGCGGCCCTGGAGACCAAGCCATCTAACCGCATAATGTTAAATTAGACTAAAGTGAAATAATTCACAATCGAAACTTATAGCACGAAAATAAAGTAGCATTTCTTAACCCCACTCCCTTGGATTCTACCTGGAGAAAAAGTTATTTTTCTTTTCTGCTGATGATCCTAGGCCAAAAGCATCAAATTATCAATTACAACAACTATATCACTATGGTAAGCTCACACAAGAATGCACTTTTAGTGGTAAAAGGGACACAAATCTCCATATCTACAGCTAGTGAAAACGAAAGTAAGAAATAGAGCCACGGTCAATCTGACTTACTGCGCTTAAGGCTGCCTTTCACCATTAATTTTCCATAGACGACAATGTTAACACCTGGTTATTTTATTACAAAACTGTTCGTACAAAGTTTTCCAAACCCATCTTGCTTTAAAGTGTCATCCTAGCCTATCCCTATCGATTTGAGACGAAAATATCCACTGCCTTCCCAACTCAGTAAGCCACTAAGCTAGGTTGAATATGGCAATTACCAATTCGTACCCTTAATATAGCATATTTTTCTACTAGGGGGTCAGTTACCAAAATCAACCCCATCTCCTTCTGGTAAAATATTTCTCAATTAAACATGCCTTTTTGTAACTTTAATTTGTTGGTCTTTTTATACTGCAAGAAGTCTAACATGCATGACTGACAGATGACGTCATCTCTCGTATAATGTAAACCTAATGCTCTCCCCGAAAAAAAGGCGGGGCAAGTCCTATCGAATATTTAGTGTACTGTATCCATTAGGAGGTATCCATACAGACTGATAACAGTATTCACTTTCTCTTCAAAGTAAAAAAGATAGGCAATGATCAGGAATTAAAACAATCAAATCCCACATCCCGCCCTCAAAACAAAAAGGGAAAGAAACACGCACACAAAAATTCCACAAGTTCACGAAAGACGCGCACGGTTGACCAAATGAACAGTTCTTTCCCAAACAGGTGGTCATTCAGCTAGCCTAACTGAAAACAACAGCAACATCTATTTTTACCTATTTTTTACTTTAAATTAAAAAAACAAGACAGCACAGAAAGCAAAACGGGGGAAGGGATATCTAGTTCTCGAGACCATAGACATGCAAGCATAACAACATGTAAAATTGAGGAACCACAACAGAAGTACCGCCTCGGAATGGTCAGTAAAAGATTACTGGGGATGAGGTGCTTAAACTAGTTTTTCTGGATCCAAACCCACGCCGTCTGCTTCTGCAGTGGTTTGAAACTTTAAGTAAGCTGTTTAGTCCGCATAAAGTATCCTAACCCATCAATGATTCATCACAGGACACAAATTAATCACGGATACGACCTATGATAAATCAGAGATGAGATCTCGACAGAAACAACGTATTGCGACAGCTGGGGATCCCTTGGGTATCAAACATTGAGAAAACACAACAGAAGTACCGCCTTGAAATGGTCAGTAAAAGATTACTGGGGATGGGGTGCTAAAACTAGTTTTACTTGATCCAAACCCACGCCCTCTGCTTCTGCAGTGGTTTGACATCCCTTGGGTGTCAAACAAGATAACTGACATACCCGAGCAAAAGAAAATCACCAGTTGACCCCCAGTGATCAAGCAACTGACAAGACAAGCTCCGGTTCCAACCATTATAATAAATAGTTTATATCGGGTCCATCATCGAATCTGATGCTCGACCAACCGCCGTGCAATTAAAGAGGGAAGCAAAGTTATTTACCATTATTGGTTGAAGCCCTTAACATGCAGAATACAGCATTAAATTTAAGACAAATCCAATACATTTGTAACGTATAATAAATTATATTTTTTTCAGAACTGATCAGAAAAAACAGCATCACTTACTTTTTTCTTTCTTTCGTTCTTGCTTCTTTCTTTCTTTTCTTTTTATCTAAGGCACCATAAAATTCTGGTTCCAATAGGCCCTGATGCAAAAGGGCCTTTAAACCTTGAAAGTTAACTCATCCGGTACCGAAGCCGTCTTTTTAGATGTTTCGCCACTTTTTTTCGCCAAATCAATATTTTCGAAGCCAAGAAAATTATTTTATCGCATTAGGCGAATTGGGCGAGCGGAAGCGCGAACCTTGCTTTCTTTAACTGGAGCTCAGGTTCACCATGGCTTCAAGGTAATAATATTTACATTTGCCACTGACTTCCTTTCAGTAATCCTTTTAGAGCAACTAGATTCAGGCACCGATGAACGACAATTAATCACGTTGTCATCAAGCGACGTCTGACGCCACGTCATGGCGACGGCGGTTTTGACGTTATGGCCGAACACGTCGTTACTAACTTTTCTTCGCCCCATATTTTGCATATTCTAAACTAAATTACCACGAAAACAACACAAAAGAGTCTAAAAATAAGATGTAAATATAAAAAAATTAAAATTGATGTTTCAGCGTTCAGTGTGTGAAGAAGCCAGTGGTTGTCGCTAAAATTCGACAAGAAGCGCTTCACGCTCCATAGAATTTTAGCTCCGCCCACTGGTTTCATGACGCGATGAACGCTGAAAAATACAATGTTAATTCTTAATTGTCAGTATCTAAAAGCTTGTCTAGATGTAGAGCTAAACGCGTCAATAATTTCAGCTTGTTTATCATTAGAGAAATCACGAATTTTTTTTTCATATCAAAATAGCTATAAATCGGCTACAAGAGAAACACAATCACATGTAGTACCCATCGGTATACGAATAACTTGTCTGTATAACTTAGTACCAAATCTAATGTAAATATTATCTAAACATATATGTTAATGCCTCACAAATGTTGTGACACGACAGAGTTATACCTTTTTTGGTCTCCAGAAGTGAAGAAACTGTTTCTTTTGTTACAGGCGAGAAAAGGCGAACCTTCCCTTTGAAAAGTCCGCTCAATTGAATAAACAAGCCTTATATATTGCCTGTAACGATAAGAAAGCGTTTTTCACTTCTACTGACCGTAAAATATATAGAGGATATGAACGTTGGTCATGTCAGAATGTATGTGACGCCATATCATATCTCTTAGATAATATTTACATCAGATTTGGTAATAAGTTATACAGACAAATTGTTGGTATTCCGATGGGTACAAATTGTGCTCCTCTTGTGGCCGATTTGTTTTTATTTTGTTATGAAAGAGATTTCATGACGTCTCTTTCTGTTGATAATTAAGCTGATATCATTGAGGCATTTAACTCAACCTCTAGATATTTAGACGATCTTCTGAATATTGATAATCCTTATTTTGAAAGCATGGTCAACCAAACTTACCCACCTGAACTTAAATTGAATAAAGCTAATACTTCAGATACCGAGGCTCCCTTTTTGGATTTACATCTATCTATTTCTAACGGTTTTGTATCTTCTAAACTTTATGCTAAACGTGATGACTTTGACTTTGATATAGTTAATTTTCCGTTTTTGGACGGTGACGTTCCACGTCGTCCCTCTTATGGAGTGTATATTTCTCAACTTATAAGATTTGCTAGAGTGTGTAGTCATGTAGAGGACTTTAATGCTCGTAATAAATGTTTAACTGCTAAACTTCTTCAACAGGGCTATCGGTATCATAAGCTTAGAAAGGCTTTTTCTAAATTCTATCGCAGGCACCATGAATTGGTTTCAAAATTTGATGTCGGATTAAAATTTATTTTACACCAAGGCCTATCGGAACCAGAATTTTATGGCGACTTAGTATACAAATTCAAAAAGATTATGGGTAGGACTGATTTTTCTGATCAATACCGAAAAATAATAATACGTCACAAACGTATTGGCTATAATTTAAATGTTATGCGACAGTCTGCATGCTTAGTGATTAACCCAATCACGGTTGGAAACTTTGCTGCACTCTTTAATTGCACAACGGGGGATCGGGCGTCAGACTCTATGATGGCCCCGACCTAAAGCTATATATTTTAGTTGGTTGGAACCGGAGCCTTTTTGTCTGTTGCTTGGTCCACCGGGGCTCAACTGGTGACCTTCTTTTGCTTCAGATTTCCAGTGGGGTTGTTTGGCAGGCCAGGGATCTCCACCTGTCAGACGGCCCGTTGTATCTATTGAGTCCTCGTCTTTGCTTCTTCATGGTGTTGAAATTTGATTTATGTGTTTACCGTGATGATTCATTGACGAGTTAGAGGGTTATCATGCGAACCGAACAACCAACTAAATGTTTTGTACCACTTCAGAAAATGAGGGTGAGGTTGGTCCTGTAAAATCGATTTAAGCCCCCCCAGTAATTCATTACTGACCGTTCCAAGGCGGTAGTTCTGTAGTGGTTCTCTGTTGCCTGTTTTTGGTGTCAGAGTTTTTGTGATGTTTTACCTTATGTATGTTCTTATTATTTTTGGTTCGGTTTGGGTTGCTGAGTGGCCACCTTTCGGGAACAAGCTGGTCACTCGGTTGGCCATATGTTCTCTGTATCTTGATTATTTGTAATCTTAGTAGTTTCCAACTATGGTTTGAGGGCTGGATTTGGATTTTGATTGTTTCAGTTCCTGGTCTTTGCATACTTTTTACTGTTCTTTTATTTTATTATGTGGCAAAGTGGTATAGAGTGTAGAAAAAATCATACGTTGACAAACAAGTTGCACGGAATCCTCTCCATTTCAATTCATTTTGGGCCTCACCAGAATTTCGATAGAACAAAATAAGTTTTTACCTGACCTTTCAGAAACTTTCTCACAGTACTTTTAACATGATTTTCGAAGCAATGAGGCAAGAAGTTAACAATTTAGAAAGCACTCGTAAGCCGTTGAACGAAAGAGCTAACCTCTTGGTATCTGCTTGTCTTGGTTTGCTTTATGCCATCTTATGATTTTCCATTCCATTTGATGTTTAAGGCTAGATGTAGTGTCCTCGACCGCTGGCTCCTCATTAAAATCTCATCACAACTAGTTCCCATCGGAATGCCAACGATTTGTCATTATAATTTACTATCAAATCTAATAAAACTATTATCTTAAAGATATGTTATGGCTTCACACATGTTTTGACACGACCAAAGTTTATATTGGTTTATAGTCACAAAGTCCGTTACCTTTCCCCTCTTGCTCGTAATGGAATTTCGGTGCTTTGTTGATTTGGTAATAATTGGGCCGCAACACGAGAAAACCAACAAACACAGTACAGACTCAGTTCAGAGTCTTCGCTTAAAGGGTAGCGAAGGGTCTAAGCTAGCTCCATGCAGACAGCGAAGATTTGGCGGATGCCCAGGCTGATCTGAGTCTTCGCTGTGCGGGCATGCCACTTTGTTGGTTTTGTCGTGTCGCGGCTCAATATATGCTTTATTAAATTGTACATGTTTTTAATCTTTCAGGTTTTAGCTGACGGCCTACTCGCTGTATGACTGACCGGTACTGTGGGTTGCCCTGAAAGGTTAATATTTTTATTCCACACAATCAGACATAAAACTGTTAAATTTAATTAAACTAGCGCAATTCTCTCCCTCCCTCTTCATATCCTTGATATTGTGTTTAATCAGCTCAGGTTAGTATTTATATAAATTAGAATTAAATCTAGCTGTTAGGAGGGCGTTGCCTCCACGTGCCTTTGGTGTCCGGTAATTTTAAAACTCGATGGACAAGCTGTTAGGAGTAGGTGAGCAGGTGGCGTCCGGTGCTAGCTTTACTTAACGAAGTCTGTTTACTGGTGAGCCGCGACACGACGAAACCAACAAAGTGGCGTGTGCTAACAGCAAAGACTCGGATCAGTCTTGGCATTCGCCCAATCTGAGCAGCATCCTAGCTGTCCGCTTGGAGGTAGCTTAGACCTTTTGCTACCCTTTAAGAGCAAAGCAAAGACTATGAGCAGACTTGGACGATGCCCAGGCTGATCTGAGTCTTTACTGGGTGCACATACCACTATGTCTGCTTTCTCGAGTCGTGGCTTAGTTACTATACTTATTGTATTGATCTTAAACCTTGTACACTGCGTCTGCCTTATCATAACGCGTTGTGCGACACAATAGATAACAGTGCAGGTCCTGATCAAGATCTACACTGTTAAGTAATCAGACATGTATGTCCCAATAATCAGAGTATTCTAATGTGTCCTTGGACTGGGTTAATGACTTATCTCCGTCTCTATTAGATATTACAGGTATCCATTTGTTTCATTAATTATTAAACCCAACAGTTCCATTCGGTACTTTCGCAGCGTGCGGTCGATTTGTTCGGTAAAATGTCGTCCGTCGTCCATCCGTTCAAAAACTCTTGTCTTTGACTTATTTTTTGCCTTTTTTGCTTTTCTTGGCAAAACAGACTTTCCAAATACAGGGTTCGTTCTCAGAGAAATAAAATTAATGCTAAGAAAAGCAAAATGGAAGTCATAGAAATGGTCTCCTTTTACAATAAACAGAGAATTAAATTATTTGAGAATAAATTATAGGTTTGAGAGAATCACACTTTTCTATTGTATGAATTTGAGATAGCCCCTCACTAACAACCCGAGGGGGAGTATGGCATACGCTGTATGTCATGCTCCTCTCGAGTAAGTCAGATGACGCAAGAGATCTGTTACCATAGCAATTATGGAATTACCAATTGTGTGACTAGATTGGCAGAGGTATGCCACTTAGACATGAATTTGAACTCTTAGTTGCTATAGTAACAGATATATGGCGTCATTGTTTCCGGAGCATGGCAAACAGTGTATGCCATGCTCCGCCAATTTTTTGTGACATTACAAACTGAAATTCTTTCAACAGAAACTTCAGATTTTCTCAAAAAGTCATTTAATTCAGTGTTAATAATGGTGGGAAAACCTACAGGTATCCATACACCTTTAAAAAGGGTCAACAGTCCTCCCACTAGGCAAACAACGTTGAATCAACATTGATTCAACGTTACAACATTGAATCAAAACCTTGATTCAACATTCTCCACCTTCCGGGTAACTGCGCTCAGCAGTCCAAGAATAACAAACATTATGCTAGTTCAAGTCTCGTCTTCTTACTTTTCAAGATACAATATAAGAACTTTTAGCCTTTATTTAATTATTTTATATGCATGCCTTTAGATGCTCAACTCTGAAAGAAAGCATAGCAGTGTAAAAGGAAACACCCCGCCCGCACGAAGCAATCTCATAAGTGATAAGACAACACGGGCACATAGCAAAATGAACAAAATTCCGTGGTATATTGACATATGAGCCGCGACATGAGACAACCAACAATGTGGTTGTGCGCCTAGTGCAGAGTCTTCGCTGTCCGCAAGGAGATAACTTAGACCCTTTGCTACCATTTAAGGTTTTAGCGAAGAGTCTGGTCAGACTGGGGGATGCCCAGGCTGATCTGAGTCTGCACTAGGCGCACAACCACTTTGTTGGTTTTCTCGTGTCGCGGCTCAATTCAAAAGATAGGCAATAATCAGGAACTAGTAATATCAAATCCGATACCCCGCCCTCAAAATCAAAATTTTCCGACCATCCCTGGTACATGAGGACGGGGCTTAGCAAATGGAAAATAAACTGGTTAACGTTCAATTATCAAGACAGAGTTTTATATACTCAGGATATGGGTTTGATATTTTATAAACTATTTTCGTTTCTTTACTGTAATCCTTGCTGCCAAAGGACCTTTCTACTCAGAACTTATTAGTCTTCACTGCAGCTGGTGTTGTGTGGCCATAAAACGTCTCCCTGTACATCATCATAGGGCAGATTGTATTTTCTGGTGCATTGGGATCATTGATAGTTTTTGAATAGAGTTCCGCTTTAGCCGGTGCAAGGGAGCGTGGCTGGTGTCGCACATTTAATTACTGGTCATGAACAGACTCAATAAAATCGAGTCTGCTATTTTCGATTTTTTAGTGAATTCCGTCTTTCCACAGGATCTTACTATTCAGAACTTTTAAACGATATGAGTATGCATTATTGACACGGCCTATTCAGTTTTGAATTTCTTCATCGATGTCTCATGCAAGAAAAGCATGAACGGTATGACAGTGTTTGCTTTTTTTTTCTTTGTTAATTAATTACCTAAAAAAATCTACTGGTATCTACGAGGGATTGATTGGTTGAGTTGGGTTTAACGGTCCTTTGAGACAGTATTTCAGTATATATCGGGCCAATCTACGAGGGATGTTCAGAAAAATCTGATCGTGACGCCCATAATTTAGTAACCATCATAAAGACAGAACTTCTGATAGCGAAAATATTAAGCAATGATTTTTCTGGACAACTCAAAAAAAAAACGCGATGTATATTTTCTAAAGGACACATTGAACGTCTTTGAAAGAGGTATAGTCTAAAGCTATTGCAGATATTTACTCTCTTGTTGAGGCACTCCAGTAAGGGGTTTTTAGTGGAACTTTTTTCTTTAAAGATGCTTAAATATCAAAATTTTAGGTTTAACATACCCAAAACCATTTCTCATAGCTAAATACTGACTTGCAGCATACTGCATGACCTCTTTTGTCTATTTTTATCATTTTTTGTTTGGAGGTGGGTTTTCCAATAGTAAAAATATTCCTTCTGGTTTCCAGCCTTTGATGAGGTTCATTTTAATTTTAATAAAGCTGGGAACCACCCATTGTGACATCACAACAGAAATGATGGCATCACTTATCACCTGATCTGTTTTGGAATATAACCATTTCAGCAAAGGGTTGTTTGCAGTGTCAGTTACACTTATGCATCTTTTTGTTTTCCAAAAAGATATTACTTATGAAAATAACTGCAAAAGATATAAGCATAAATTCTCCTGAACTAATTTCATGTTAATTTTATATGAAATGGTAATTTTCAAGAATGTGCTTGAAACATGCCACCCCTACAGCATTAATGGTTATCTTGAGGCCGCCATTATGAAACTGAAAAAAAAAAAATACATTGCAAGAGATTACTTTCCAAGCTTGAGAGCATTCCAATGAATTTCAAAAACTCTACTGGACAAATCTGACTATAAGAAATGGTAGTAAACTAAACCATGTAAGTGGAATTTGCTGTTTCTTTATCCTTTAAGTATGAACTTCGAAAAAACCACTTGCTGGAGTGCCTCAACAAGAGTAGTTTCAAAGGTCATAACTCATATATGAGCAGTCTTTATTTTTTTTACCATTGCCATTTCAACTTTAACACTGTCCCTATGCGATGGTGTCCTGTAAATTCCGCGGAATTTATATTTAATCTAGCTTCCACACTTTTCCGTGAATCTTAATTATCTGCATTTTATATAATAACAAATTTTCCCTTTCTACTGAAGTTATAATGATTTAGAAACTTAAACATATAACTCAGCATTCAAAATTTTGTCACAGAAGAGTCTTTGCACGGCCCAAATCCAAATTGGCGAAAAATATGATTAAAATAAAAGGAAACTACTACAATCTTCAAAAAGGATGTTGACGTCAATTTCAATAACGCCATAAGAACAACGCATTGCTTTGCAAGGAGAAAATCGATAACGTTTGCTATCCTTCTAACTTTCAAATGAATATTGAAGGCAATAAATGACAAACAGCTGACAAAATTTAATTTTGTATTTACAAAAAATTTTTATTTGAATCACACACTGAAAATAAATTCACATAAGAAATTAACCCAGTCAAGAGCAACTTACCTATTCATTTAAAAAATCGATACTTTGTTAGTAAGTAGATATACTGGTGAGGTGAACTGCGGGGTTTCCGCGCCAAAAAAATAATAATTTACAAATGTAGTTAAATTCCCCAAATTGTTTTCAACGTTTTTTACCGTTAAAATATATTTCAAAAGAAAGAACAATTATTGCAAATTTCGAATAATTGCATAAAGTACGTAACTATATATTAAGAAATAATTTCGCGAAATAAATAGAGATGCCCCTGCATTTTAGTGCAATTTACTATATAAGTATGCCATTTGAGGGGTTATGTTTACAACTTAAAAAATCCCCAAATGTAAAATTAACATAAAATTATGAAAATTCAATCAAAACACCGAAGAAGAATTAAATTTTAAGAAACTGTATGCATAAAAAGTCGGTCTTAATTGATGGGTTTTTAATATCGTATGAAACGTGTCTTTCCTATACAATTCAATACATTTCCCGCGAGTATGTTGCTACGTGTTCAGAATCAGAATTGTTTACTGGTGATACGTCCAATGACAATCATTCACCAGGACCTGTGAATCTGGGAAGCTAGTCCCTAGCCCTTATAAGAGAAATGAACTTAGTAACTGAATCCACTGCACACCCAGCCGCAGAAATAAGGGAATCTTCCAGGGAATTCCAATCGCTAATAATCTGGGGGAAGAAACTGGACTTGTAAATGTCAGTCCCAGCCAATGGGGTTAGAAATGCCTGGCAATGATGATTCCTGGTCCGCCTACTTGGGGGAACAATGTCATATATGGGTATACTGGCTGCACCCTTCAGACCTTTGTAAAGCATTATGAATCTACTGCCTGTCCTTCTCTTTTTTTCAGGGATTCCCACTTAAAGACAGGGATGGGACTATATAAGGAGGATTAACTTCCACAGTGTCATTCTGTCTCTTGATCTCATAGTGTCAACACCTCCATTCAGCCAATAAAATCATCACTACCTTTATTTCTGGTCCACTGATTGGTTGACTAAATTTTCACACCTTTACCTATACAGGTAACATTGTTATGTGCTGGGAACCAGACCCACCGACAGAGAAGTCCTGTCTGTAAGTTTCTCCAGAATGCCAGTCATAATCCCAGTTTCATACGTGTAATTTCCCGTTACAAATCTAGCTGCCCTTTTCTGCCCTTCTCAAGGTCATCTTGAAGAAGTAAACTTTGAGGGTCCCAAACTGAACTACCATATTCCAGGACTGGACGCACCAGTCCCTTGTATGCTGACTCTTTAACGTCTTATAAACATGTTGCCAAGTTACGTCTGAGGACGCCAAGGGTCCTATTAGCGTTTGTGCAAATATTGCTGACATGTGTGTACCATTTCAAATCACTGGTAATGGTTATGCCGATATAATTGATAGTTTCTACGTTATTGAGGACTGTTCCCTCTAAGGTATAGGAAGCATTGATCTTCTTGATTCGTTTCCTTGTAATTTGCATTATATTGCATTTGACAGGTTAAAGCGAAAGATGAGATAAGTTGCGATCGTGTATGATTGGCCCTAATAAAAGGCGTTGTAACTCAATAAGAAAATGTATAGTGTTTCTCTTATGGAGTGTAAATTTCTCAACTTATAACATTTGCTAGAGTGTGTAGTCATGTACATGTAGATGACTTTAATGCTCGTAATAAATGTTTAACTGCTAAACTTCTTCAACAGGGCTATCGGTATCATAAGCTTAGAAAGGCTTTTTCTAAATTCTATCGCAGACACCATGAATTGGTTTCAAAATTTGATGTCGGATTAAAATTTCTTTTACACCAAGGCCTATCGGAACCAGAATTTTATGGTGACTTAGTATACAAATTCAAAAAGATTAAGGGTAGGACTGATTTTTCTGATCAATTCCGAAAAATAATAATACGTCACAAACGTATTGGCTATAATTTAAATGTAATGCGACAGTCTGCATGCTTAGTGATTAACCCAATCACGGTTGATAACTTTGCTGCACTCTTTAATTGCACACCGGGGGATCGGTCGTCAGACTCTATGATGGCCCCGACCTAAAGCTATATATTTTAGTTGGTTGGGACCGGAGCCTTTTTGTCTGTTGCTTGGTCCACCGGGGCTCAACTGGTGACCTTCTTTTGCTTCAGATTTCCAGTGGGGTTGTTTGGCAGGACAGGGATCTCCACCTGTCAGACGGCCCGTTGTATCTGTTGAGTCCTCGTCTTTGCTTCTTCATGGTGTTGAAATTTGATTTATGTGTTTAATGTGATGATTCATTGACAAGTTAGAGGGTTATCATGCGAACCGAACAACCAACTAAATGTTTTGTACCACTTCAGAAACTGAGGGTGAGGTTGGGCCTGTAAAATCGATTTAAGCCCCCCAGTAATTCATTACTGACCGTTCCAAGGCGGTAGTTCTGTTGTGGTTCTCTGTTGCCTGTTTTTGGTGTCAGAGTTTCTGTGATATTTTACCTTATGTATGTCCTTATTATTTTTGGTTCGGTTTAGGTTGCTGAGTGGCCACCTTTTGGGAACAAGCTGCTCACTCGGTTGGCCATATGTTCTCTGTATCTCGATTATTTGTAATCTTAGTTGTTTCCAACTATGGTTTAAGGGCTGGATTTGGATTTTAATTGTTTCAGTTCCTGGTCTTTGCATACTCTTTACTTTTGGTAACACGTTAAAGGCTGAATTTAGTGCTTTCAATACATGCATAGCATTTGTCCCCAGCATGCCGCTAAAGAAAGTTCAATTAATTTAACGAATTATATTGGGCCGCATCAGCAATGTCTCTTGATTTCATCTAGTGATACTTTTTAGAATCATAAACGTTTTTTTTTTTTGTATTATCAGTAGAATTCAAATGCACCAAGGGTGTTCTTGTGTCGCTTTTCAAAGAATGCTTTATTTTTTCTGATATTGTTATCATCTTTTATTCTCTAGAAGAACCCGAAGAGCACCTGTAGTGCAACAGTCAGAACTAACTGGACCCCATGTCAATAAGTTCTGACTAGTAGAGATCTTTTGGAGGCAAGAAATACATAACAGAAAAGAAATAGCAGACTCTGTTTAATTGAGTCTGTTCATGACCAGTAATGAAATGTGTGACACCAACCACGCCCCCTAGTACCAGCTTAAGCGGAATCCTATTTTTTTAAAAAAAAAACGTAAATAACTCAAGTCTACAAAACACTTTCACACAAGAGTGATAATGCAAGAAAATACGTCGAAAAGTTTGTCCAGTTTTAACAACATTCTTCATTACGTCAAGGTTGTAACTGCAATATTATGTTCAATCCTGATGCTTTCATAGGGCGTTATAATATTAGGGCATCGTAAAATATGGTGATTATGCATGGTATTGAATAAAATCACACATAAACAGACTGTTTACATCATATTAAAAATAATATGTTTATGTCATCATCATGATAATATGACGCATTAACTGCATACCAATTTGTGCCGGAATAGGAAATAATTGAACTGATACTGAGACAAATAAATATGTCTCGCAGCCTTTCATTTTTTTACACGAACGCCTTGCTGCCAGAAAAATGCCTTACATCTGCTAACAGGATAAACTCAACTCGGTCCGTGCAAGAATGTCTTCTGAGCAGAAACATATTTGTTGTCTTATCAGTCCTGCCATATGTATAGAAGGAACATAGAAGATTCTTATCATCTTCTCCGGGCAAGTATGCTGCTCTGGTCTTTCTCTGTTTGAGGCGATTCCTGTAACACGATTCAAACGTTGTTTTGGTTCATTATTCATTCAGAAAAACATATTTAAGAGCTAACGCCTACCGTTAGGGTAGAGTCGGGTAACTTCGGACAGCAGGTAAATTCGGACAGAGAC
Source organism: Ctena decussata (assembly GCA_963989385.1). Classification (NCBI taxonomy): domain Eukaryota; kingdom Metazoa; phylum Mollusca; class Bivalvia; order Lucinida; family Lucinidae; genus Ctena; species Ctena decussata. The sequence continues at coordinate 124,111,141 of OZ022498.1, forward strand.
ATGATTTCCTTTATATGTCAGTTGTTTGGAATTAAAGCAAAAATAACTGGGCAAACAGTGAAAATCCAGATGAGATGTCTCGTCTGGATTTTCACTGTTTGCCATTTTTTGTGCGAATTTACCAGGTGTCCGAAGTTACCCGACTCTACCCTATCTTTAGTGACGCGGAATCAAGAAATGTTGATTCGTAATCTGCCATGTCACTGTTTATCTCCTACGGGAGATCTTTTAATTAGAAGCATTTTAAATGAGACGGGTTTATCAATTCATCAGCATTCGAGAAGTCATGAAGTGGGACGTATACGTTCTGTCATGACCAAGTATTTTTTGCGAAGTTATATTTTTATGCCAACAAAATACGCTGCTTTTAAATTATATTCAGGTGTAAGGGCACGCCTGCATGTTACAGGAAAACAACTGTTTTGATTTTCTGTTTAAGTCTGAAAAACAACATTGAACGAAACATATAACCGTCCACCCTACATTTTGGCGACTGGTTCCGCTAATAAAACTTGGTGGTCAAAAGTAGTAAGTTGCATACAGAAGTAAGCCCCTTGTCAAAACTCTTCAAGTCATTTCATTTCCATAGGGCGTCTACTTCTTGCATAGGCACAATCCGAACAAAGGTACCTTCGTTTCAAAAAGTAACAAATTTTGCTGCAGTATGAATTATTTCAAATATCGTAGTTCTTGAGGACAAGTTTTATCCGAAAGAGGTAACCAAATACCTTCATTAAAGATTCAAAAGTAATGGATGTTTTGATGCGATCGGACTTGCCGTAAGGTCTACGCAAAAACTCGAAAAACGCACTGTAGCTAAGTTAGATCTTAGAAGTTCAGCTGTAAGCACATATTCTTAGTACAAAGTTCATGCTGCTCTGTAGACGTAATCATCTGTCATACGGCATTGAAATTTTTGGCGATATAGCATCGTTACTGGATATTTTCGGTAACATTTCGAAGAATGTAAATCATTCAGTTTAAAATTTAAATTTTATTCAGAAACCGGAAGTTTGCGAAGTGGGTGACAATTTCCGGTTGCATTATGGACTCACCAGGCTCTATTGGGTATGGCATTGTAGGCCAAGATCTAAAAAGGTATATACACTGAAGTCAACTTGACGTTTTAGACGATTTTTGAAATCTGTTTTCATTTCTCGGAAATGCATTTTTGTAAAATTGCATTTAAACTTAAGAATCTCGACTTCTTCGTGTTTATTGGTTTGTAGACCACACGTTCACATTTGCACTAAAACCTGCATGAAAAATGTGTTTAAACAAAGTTTTCTGTCAACAGTTGCAGTTTTGGATATTTCTTCCTAAAACTGTGCGAAGGCATCACCAATATTTCAAAATATCGCTATACTGAAGTCCATATCTATGCACATGATTTCTGATTTTATGCACATTGATACTATCGCGTTAAGACAAAAAAAAGTAGCAATTTGAAAAATGGACGGTTATAATATTCGTTCAGTGTATAGCTAAAAAGAGGAGGATTCGGCTGGAAGTTAGGTATTTTTATGGCGAATCTTGTTCAAAGAAAATGCATTTGATGAAACCGAAAGATGCTACTCTGTCATCAATGAGCATTTCGCGATACATCTAAAATGGAGACCAATAAGGCCATCGTAGTTATGGCGGATTTTCTCGAAAAGATTAAGAAAAAAACAACAACCTGGAAATGACATCTAAATTCTTTTTTATTTATTTTTGTAATAATAATTTAATCACATTAACGGTGCAAGACAGTTTATCGTTTCGGCAATCTTGCCATTTAAAGTCACGCAAATGAGCCGCGACACAAAAGTGGCATGTGCGCCCAGCGAAGACTCAGATCTAGGCAACTGGCCAGTTTGATCAGAGTCTTCGCTTTGCGCTTAAAGGGTAGCTGAGGGACTAAGCTAGAAGCATGCGGACAGCAAAGATGCTGATCAGACTGGGCGGATGTCCTGGCTGATCTGAGTCTTCGCTGGGCGCACATGCTACTTTGTTGATTTTCTCGTGTCGCGGCTCAAATAGGAAAAAGACTGTATGTTTTCTTCAAGCCATTACCCGTCTGAACCAAGTTTTTGACGTACCGCGTGAAGCCCAAGTCTAAGTTTGCAAAGGTATTCGAGTCTCAGTCAACATTATTTCCTCAGAACTTACATAAAGAATTAGATATAATAATGCAAAGAAAGTTTTTTAAAAGTCCCATTTAAGATATGGTATAGACAATATATCAATAAAATACTTACCAACAAACAACACATAAAACAACCAAGAAGCATCAAAACAAAAGTGCCGCATTGGGACGGCGAGAAATTAAATTACTGGGGGAGAGGGAGGGTCGGGTTTCTGGTAAACCATCCCTTGCCCTCTGGTCTGTTTGGGTTCATCAGACACTCATTTGTTTCGTTTGCATGGAGAATTCCTAGCTCATAAATATCTCAGAAACAAAACAAAACAAATTAAAACTAAGATAAAACAAACCAGAGGTCTCACAGAAATAACAATATTGAAATCCCGGAGTAGAATAAATCTACCAGGTAAATCACGGTGGATCCGACTCAAGACGTCCCGGAACGGGTGTCGCGCTCATGTTTTTATGCCACTATAAATGAAATGTTTTATCTATAAGTTAAAAATGAAACTAATTCGAAAGCTGCCACATTTGACGCCAGCTTCATATCTTCAAAATACTCAAAGATGGCAAAGAAGCATAGCAGAAAAAAGAGCAATGTCAATCTAATTATTCAAAGACAAGGTCCGGGCCTTCAAAAATCCACAAAGAAAAACTTTATACTTCATTTCAGGTCAAACTGGTCCCCAGGTCATAAAACTGCTTTTCACGATTCACACTGCTGAGATTTTTGTTTTGTTTACATTTGTTTTTTTTTACATAGTTTTTATATGAAAACCCAGAACAAGCCATTTTTAATGATGCTGAATATTTAACTTCCAGGATAATCTCAGTTGAGCATGAATACAAATCTTGTGGCCTGAACGCCCCCTAAAATCCCCCCCTCAACACACACACACTCACACACCACCCCCAAACCCCACTCACATAACCCTGGATGTGTGTCACTTTACTTTAGAGTTCCAAAGCATATTACTGGTGACCAGAGATTGCAGAAACAACATCAGTGCCAGTGAATGTCAATATACGGGTTTACCTATCTAATATAGTACCTGTCTGCCTTGTGATATATTTACTTAGTCGTCAAAGAACGACGCAGTGTATTTCGTTCAAGACATTCATACCCGTTTCAAGAAGGCATTTAGCTTAAAAACCACTTTGTTTCAACGACGATGCCGTTATGGCTATGTTTCCTTGCTTCAAAAGTGTTGGTCCATTGGAAGAAAATATTGATGAGAAGCTGTATGAAACTTGATGTTTCTTCTTTAGTTTTGCGACCTTGGGAATATTGACAGGATCATCCATCTATCGGCAAGGTAGGGTTATTAGGTGTACTGTCTCAGTCAAATTAATGCAATATTCATTCATTTTCATTGACTAAATATGGTCTGAGCAAAACAAATATCAATTATTTAAATACGAGTCAACTTCTCTGACAAATATAACTCATCATTTCTCGTAGGATTTATGACAAAAGACAAACGTCATTATTTATCATAGATAAACAGCCTATGATTCTAAAAGCAATCCAAGCATATCTTGATTTCCATTTGCGTCAAAGTAGTGTAAAATCTCCTAATGCAAAAGTTTGCCACTTCTTTGTAAACTGCAAGAGAAAATGCGCCTTATAGTAAAGAGCGAACAACAAAGACTCGGGCTGATCTGTAATTCCGCACAGACTGATGAATTGTCGCTGCTTGGTGAATTGGGTTCTCAACATAAAATTAGCACAAAATGGATAAATGTTTGCTGCTTGTCATTGTAGAAAATCGTCACTTTCACTCGGGGATAACCCGTTACGATTTCTAAGCTTCGTATCGCTGGATGGACCAGGTGATGTCCTGGTTACCGGACCTCTCAGTATCACAAAATTATAGCAAGGGCTCAAGGGTCCATGTGCCATTGGTATAACGGTGTGACACTGGGAGGTCCACTGGTTCTTGGAATAAGATGTACAAATGACACCAGGCCCCGAGGTTATAAAACTTTTTTCATGCTCAACTCAGCTGAGCATGAAATTTAAAATGCCCATTAATATAAAAATACCAAGAAATTCAGCATTTTTCAGGCTCAGATAAGCCAAGAAGGCTATTTTTCTACTCATAAATATTAAAATGCCAACAATTGTTGGCATTTTAAAATTTATGAGCAGAAAAAATTTCATGCTCAGCTGAGTTGAGCATGAAAAAAGTTTTATAACCTCAGGGCCTGGAGTGCTGCGGACAATACTGCTAGACGCAGTTTGAAAGCAAAAATGTCCAGAGATGCAGTCTACATTCCATCTATTTGCTATCTATCTGAAATAAAAAATGGAAAGAAATCAAAAGATTGCAAGAAGCATTTATGCATAGTGAGATGGTGTTCGTACAATAGTTCACAGAAGTAGGGGGGCTTGTAGTATTGTGGTTTATACGGTGGATCGTCAATCCAGGGTAAAAATAAAATAGATATAAATAGATGTTGACGCTGTTTTTTAACACCGTAATTAAGTCTTAAAATAAACATTTTTCTCCGGGTCCTGTTTTAAGCTCCTCTTAATGTGTACTGGCAGTTTCATCCCTGTCTACTCATCACTTCTTTCTCTGGTTAGCCTCTTACTCAGTTTATTGACACTTTAAAGACACATTTTTTTCTTTAACAAAGTGTGGTGGCACACTTCGATCACCCACAATAAACAGTACTTAGGGCCATAACTCACATCAAAGGCTTATATCTTATTTAGGTGATTATGAGGGGATTAAGACAGTGATAAAACTGTATGAAAGGGGCCAATATGGGGAAAATGCTTGTATCCTATTTATGCATCTACTTTGAGAAAAATTAAGTAGATAAGAAAAAAATAAAGTAATAATTCATGATAAATAAAACCTGTATTTTGAATATCAATTATATTTTTCTGATCTGAAATAAAGTAGTGGATGAACCTTTTTTTCTATTTATTTAGTTAATTTAAGAAATAGATCAGCTCTAGCAGTGAATTGTTGAGAAATGATTCACTGTTTGGAGGACAGTTGTAAAGTAGATCATTTCACGAGCGCGGAGCGCGAGTGATATGTCTACTTACAACTGACCGACAAACAGTGAATTATTACTCAACAATTCAATGCTAGAGCTGAACGATTTCAATTCTAACACTCAAAAACGCTGAAAAAGTATTCTTTTCATTCAAACTCTTCCAACCTTCCTGCCAGCGCGTTCATGCTCCCGCCAATACTCTTAACTGTATCTAAGGTAAATGTACGTTTTTATGGCAATTTTAGAAAGAAAAAGAGAAGTTACACCGTCTAACGTCTCAAAACGTCACAAAATTACGTCAGTAATGCCAGTGACGTCAGCAATTAGACACACGCGCTCCGAAACAGTGAATTGTTGCAGAATAAAATACGGAAACTTTCCATTGCTTCTATAAGCGAACTGTGTCAGAATATTTATTAAGGTTAATGCAAACAAAAATATGTTTAATTGTCTTGAAGTTTAACATTTTAAAAGTTTTGGCATTTTAAAACAGTAAAATGCTTTTCTGCGAAAAGCAAAAATGAAGACTAATCAGTCAGTGCAGATGAGCATGCTGTTTCAAATACTCTTTGATGACACTTGTTCAATGTGACCAGATTATTTATTTAAAAAAAAAACAGATGTTACATCTGAGCAGGCTGATCAAGGTCTTCACTTTTGCTGTTTAGCTATGCAAATTGATTTAAATACAAACAGTAAATATTGAAATCACATATGCATCCACTTATCAGGGTCATTTTCGCTGCTTAGCTGTGTGATATGAATATTCACGTCTGACAAAACTTTAATGAGAACAGTTAATACTCAAATCAGTAAGGACAGCTTTGTAGACTGACAAGGGTCTTCATTCCTGTATCTTAAAATTCAAGGAACGACAGACTGTTCATGTGAACAGTAACTATTTAAATGGGCTGTCATATCTGTGTAGACTGATCCGGATTTTCATTTTCTGAGCAGTAGATTATCAAATCAGCCATCCCATATGTGTCTATGTGTCTGGATAATCAGTTTTGCTTTAAATTTCCAGGAATCTCATACTGCTCATGCAAACAGGGAAGACTCTGATAAGTCTCACAAGCTGACCAAAGTCTTCTACATGCACGAATGTTATAATGTACGAGTACATATTTACATGGCCCTATTTATATCATCTCTTCATATAAAAAACATAAATCTTTGAGCAAGTAATGGTATTTTTGATACAGTTTTATGTGGGTCTTCAACAACACAGTCTGATCCATAATAATTTGTTTATAACCATATTTTCTCTGTTTCTTTGACAGCTGATTTCCCTTTTAATATCTGGCCCCTACCTGTACTTTAGTCACACGTCTCCGAGAGGGTCTTATCTCTGAGTAGCATGTTTCATTAAACAGTGATTAGCGTATTATGCTATAACAAATGTGTCTTTAACATGTTAGTCTTTAACATGTTAGAGTGCAAGAAAATTAAGATGGAATCACACCAACATCTTGACCACGGTCAATGTGTTTTGTCATTCTTTCCTTTGACATTTCTATCTCTCTAAACATACTTAGTGTAGTAACACGGCCTTGGTGCAGTGCAGTTGCCTTAGGCAACACCGAATCCTAAACGCTCGATTTATAAGCATCCCCCTACTACCACGGTCCCACCCTCATTAATTTATAAACGACCGCTCCGAGGCGGTACTTCTGCTGTGTTCACTGGTATTCTTGTATTCATTTGTGTGTGGTCTGCTAGCGATATGGACACGCCTATGTATTGGCCTATTTGCTTTCTACTTTGTTTCGTAATACCTGTAATTGTTTAATTTGTTAAGGATAGTCTTTTGGCCATTTATTTGGGAAAGAACTGTCCGTTTGGGGTTTCACTGGTACTGTTTAATTTCGTACCGTCTTGCTGCAGAAGCCCCTTTCCCGTTTCGTGTTCAGGGCATGATATATAATTCGACTGAATCCGTTCCTAATTATCAACCCCCACTCTTCATTCCTACCCACGTTTCACAAGAATATAAATCAAAAATGCACACTGTCATTAACGTCCTTTTCAACAGAATTTAAGTAATAACGAGACGGCGGTTGGATATGTGCAACTAAAGAAAAACAAATGAATATATCAAGACTATTTTCCCCTGGTCACATTCAAAAAGTAATAGGAAGAGCAAATCAACTTAGACCTTTACAATACATCGAACAGAAATAATTAGAATTAATGTAGCCAGCCCCTCCTTCCCGTAGAAGATAGAATAAATTCTGAAAAAAGATCCAGTTTACGCTATGAATAAATTCCCTTATAAATGACTGTAAAAGGTACCTGATTATATGTTCAAACACAGTCGACTCAGATCAGTCTTCACATGCCAGTAGGCTGGTTATCGTCTTCCGTATTGGTCAGAAATATATTAACCGATAAAGTAAAATGATGATACTGATTGGCAGATGTCAAAGATGAGTTTTGGTAATTTGAGCCGCGACATGAGATAACAAAGTGGTTGTGCGCCCAGCGCAGACTCAGATCGGCCTTGGCACCCGCCCAGTCTGATCAGAGTCTTCGCTAAGCGCTTAAAGGGTAGCTAAGGGTCTAAGCTACCTTTATGGGGACAGCGAAGACTCTGATCAGACTGGGCGGACGCCCAGGCTGATCTGAATCTGCGCTGGGCGCACAACAAATGTGTTGGGTTTCTCGTGTCACGGCTCATTTGTAGTATTTGCTGTAAGGCTAAAGGTGAATGGGTACACTATTATATGCGAAGTAACTATTTCATATTTAATCCGGGCCGCGTAGCGCAGTCGGTAGCCCGTCTGTCTCAAGAGCCTGAGGTCGCGGGTTCGATATCCGGTTCGGTCGTAATATTTTCGTTTTTCCTTCCGCTTATTCAAGAAGGACAGTTGTCAGTTACTGGCGAATATATGTGCATTTTGTTCTGGATAATCGTTTAGGATGTCTAAGCCCGCCGAGGAATAGTCTGTTTAGGTTAGCTGACCCCCTCGACGTGACCATAGCTGTTTACAGTGGACGTTAAGTAACAAAACAACAACGACTGTTATTTCGGTATCTGTCAAATCATGGTCCTCCCCAATTAGCAAATTAAATCCTGAAAGTGTAACCGCTTACAAAATATTTTAAGAATCAAACAGGCAGTCACAAAAGCTGTCTATCTGATGGCTGAAACCCAAGCACATAAAGATCCCTTTTCATTTCATTAATATTTCAACTGTTACTAGTAAGATGAGGTATACATTATCTACATGGTAACAGAAGAAATATAAAAAAACAAGAACGTCTCAGAAAAAAAAGCCAGAAACTATTTCTGACTGCTTCGTACAACATTACTCCATCAGTGATCATTTTCCTATTTGCATTACGAGGAAAACAAATGTAAAAGTAAAAAAGTCATTTCACACCTCCACAACTTATAGATGCTTTAAGAGTTTCAATGAAAAACAATTTTTATCTGATTTGTCAAACGAACTTAGCAGTTTTGCGTTGAGCCAGTCTGATATTGAAGATGATATCGATACTTGGTATAGACTTCTTCTTAAACAATTAAATAATCACGCACCTCTGAAAACAAGGCGCGTCAAAACTAGACAACTACCTGAATGGTTTACATATGAAAATGCGCATGCACGTAAGCTTCGAGATTTCAGCAAACGACTACGAAATTGGGTCGACTATAAAAGGTACAGAAATTTGACAAGAACTTTTATTAGAAAGGCAAAACGAAAACACTTCTCGAAAACAGTAACTGATCATAAAGATACTAGATCAATTTGGCAACATATACGCTCAATCAAAGATAATTAAAAAACGCCTCCAAATGTTCTGCCTGACGAGCTTAATATCGAAAATAAAGAGTTTAGAGGGTTATCATGCGAACCGAACTACCAACTAGTTGTTTTGTACCACTTCAGAAACTGAGAGTGAGGTTGGGCCTGTAAAATCGATTTAAACACCAAGTAATTCATTACTGACCGTTCCAAGGCGGTAGTTCTGTTGCGGTAGTTCTGTTGTGGTTCTCTGTTGCCTGTTTTTGGTGTCAGAGTTTCTGTGATGTTTTACCTTATGTATGTTCTTATTATTTTTGGTTCGGTTTGGGTTGCTGAGTGGCCACCTTTTGGGAACAAGCTGCTCACTCGGTTGGCCATATGTTCTCTGTATCTTGATTATTTGTAATCTTAGTTGTTTCCAACTATGGTTTGAGGGCTGGATTTGGATTTTGATTGTTTCAGTTCCTGGTCTTTGCATACTTTTTACTTTTAAAGATTCCCATGAAGTTGCATCCAATTTAAATGAGTACTTTGCAACTCTAAGCAAACGTGTAAACCAAAATGAATCTACGTCATAACACCGGATTATATGAATATAGTTAATTTTGTTTCTAGTTAAGTACCTGAAAACATATTCTTCCATATTCCGCCTACAACATCATCACAGGTATCCGCTTTCATTCAGAAGCTCGATCCTGGAAAGGCAACCAGTCTTGATGGCATTGGGCCAAAAGTTTTAAAAATGGCTTGCAACATAATCTCACCAAGTATTGCTGCACTAATAAATAAAAGTTTAACGAGTAACCGCTTTCCAAATCAGTTAAAACTAGCCAAGGTATTCCCAATATTTAAAAGTGGGTCAAAATCTAAACCCTCAAATTATCGCCCCATTTCAATCCTACCCACAATATCAAAAATATTCGAAAGACATATAAATAAACACCTTCTGGGGTACTTAAACAAATATAACTTAATACAGGAATGCAAATCTGGTTTTCGACACAAACACAGCTGTCAAACAGCTCTTGTCAAATTAATTGATCAGTGGATGTATTGCATCGATCAAGGTGATCTAGTTGGGACTATTTTCATAGACTTTAGAAAAGCCTTCGACATGGTCGACAATTCACTTTTAATAAAGAAACTCTCATTTTATAAATTCGGCAATACGGCCTTAAGTTGGTTCCAGTCTTATCTTAGTACCCGTTTTCAAACGATAAAGAGTGATCTTGGGCCATCGGAGTTCTCTCAGTTATTGTCTGGTGTTCCCCAAGGGTCCATTCTGGGACCAACGTATTCTTTATAAACGATCTCCCTTTTTCAATGAAACATTGTTCAGCAGACTTTTTTGCTGATGATAGCACCTTTCGTGTTTCAGGCAAATCCAAACAAGAAATTGAATCTAAACTTCAGGCTGATTTTAATGAAGCTAACAAATGGAGTATACGTAATAAGATGCCAATAAATTACAATAAAACAACTAGTATGATAATTGGTACTAAACAAAAACTACGGAATATCGACCAATTAAATATTCGCATTGATGATAATACCATTAAAGCTGTAAGCTCACAAAAACTTCTAGGAATAATTATAGATGAAAACCTACTCTGGAATCCTCACATTGATATATTTGATCCACGATATCAACTAGAATTTCTCTCTTGACACAACTATCACATTATGTACCAGAAAATATACAGAAAATTTTCTATCAGGGCTACATTCTGCCATTAACAGATTATGGATCAAATACATGGGGAACAACAAACAACTCTAATATTGACAGACTAAACAAACTTCAAAACCGCGCAGCTCGTATAATCCTTCGGGCCGAATACACTACATCTTCAGCAGATATGTTTAAAAAATTAGGATGGGCCTCTGTATCCAGTCGATTGCAATATAATAAAGCTGGTCTTACTTACAAAGCCTTAAACGATCTTACGCCATCCTATATATCAGACTTGCTTAAACCGTCAGGACTAACATCAAATCGAATTCTAAGATCATGCAATAACGGTTCCATAACTGTACTAAGATCTAGGACTGCCCTTTTGGATGGCTCTTTTTCATGCTCAGCGCCTAAATTATGGAACTCCCTTCGATATTCGGTAAGATCAGTACCCTCGTTAAATGTTTTTAAAAAGTCTGTGAAAGAATATTTCTAGTTTTATCAGTCTCATATTGTTTTCCAGAATAGATGTACGTTTTAGGACACATATTTAGACTATCTTAAAATGTGTATACTTGATGTTTTTATACGCCCTTAACAAGTATGGTGGTTCCAAAGTTAAACTAGTCATGTGTTTTATGTGCTGAATATGCATGTAATTGTTAATTTTTACAAGGATGTGTGGTTTTAAATAGTGCTTGAAGTCGGTTGGGAGATATGTGTATGTTCATGTACAGTTTGTTTTATGTTTATATTGTATATAGTATTTTATGAATGGAGGGCCACATGGTAGAACTTGATGACACGGACGTTGTCAATGACGTTACGTGTACGGGCCAAAGTGATATTACACGTGTCCAGTTCCAGTTCCATGTACTTCAATGAACATCGGAAAAATGAAATTTATCTCTTAATTAAAAATTAAGAAACTGTCAGGAGGTGGACATGTATTCACTTCACAGACTTTCTACAGTGGGGCTTGTTGTAGAAGCTGGCAAATTATGTTCCTTTCCGAGATACTTTAGACTTTTATTTTTTTTTCTTGCTTCCATCCGTATAAAAATGAAACTGTTCCTATTTCATTCATAGTTTTAGTCTTATTCAGTTTAATTTGTCACTCGCTAAAACCGCTGATTGTTTGTTTCGCGTAAAGGTATCATCATTGATAATTTTTGTCACAAATAAGTCAATTCATCCAGAAAGTCTTCCAATGAATTGTAGTCGATTGAATGGGTACCTTAGGACATGTGCAAAGCTATGACTGATCAAACTGCACATCCGTCCAGTCTTAACAAAGGTTCCCTGTCTGGAGAATGTGTAAAATGAAATGTGAGGAGTCTTCTAAGATTGCTTAGAGTCACAGACTGATGGAGCGTATAGTATTCAAATATATGGTACAAGCTCCCCTATCATGCAACGCCACACATTAGTCTGTTATCACAAAGAATGATATAGTGAACTGCCATTCGCGAGGGAGGATTGATCATTTGCAATTATCCTGTTAGCCTATCACGTTCAAAATTTGTCCTCGAGGACAGAAACGATTTGCTAGAATAGAACGATGATATTTTTGTTTATCTCTAAATCCTATCAATCTAAGTGCAGAAGGTTAAATATGTAGTGAACGAATGCTTGAGACATCTTTTGTGTTAGTTTTGACGGACCCTGGTCAGACAGAGACATTTTTAGCACTTTTTTTAACTGAAAACCACAAAATAATGACTGTTAACTTAATATAGATCAGATATATAACATTTTCCAGATAGGAAGTAAAACCTTCCTCCATAAAACAGCATACATGATTTAAATAATTATAGTTAATGATTAAAAATAAATAATGGACATAACAATGCCCCACATGCACATGTAAATTTTAAGTAATTCGTCGAAATTGCGGTTATGATATACTGCTACAAATTCATTCCCATATACATGAATCACACTAGCTGTTATCATAATTTAAGTGTCTCTTTCATTCTTTCGTTAACTGGAATAGGTACGGGAAGGCGTAAAGTCTGAGTGTTTAACCGGTGATAGATTAGGGATGTACGTTGGTAATTATTTTTTACTTCTGCCTAGCTAAAACTTTTAGCTGCCTACTATACTTCTTTACAGTTTGTATGTTTTCTGAGAGTTTAATCGGATGAGAAAACTGAGCCTATAGGTTCTCGTCGCAAAAGTTTTTAGCCGCCATGTTTTCATCTCCTCCGTTTAAATTTGAAAATGGACAAATCCTCAAGCTAAAGCTAAGAATAAATTTCATTTTGCAAAACTATGACAATAATCTCTGCTTGTTAAATTTGATCTACAACTATATTTATTTCAAATACAATTAAGATTTTCTTGTGATTGGTGATAGTGTATCAGCCCAAAATCTTCTTAATCTCGTTTAATAAAACGTTGTAAGCCATGATTTTCGTAAATTCCATACAGTGTGTATGGCTCTTAAGAAAAGTTTAGGCTTCAGATGTTTTGTGAAACGAGCACTAGGTCCTGGATTATTGCCTATCTTTTTACTTTTACTTATTTTTTTTTTCATATTTTATTTTTTTTTATAATTTTCGCAACAGCCAAACCCGGTGTTTTGCTGAAGGCGCGCGACAATTGTTTATGTTTTTAACATCATGTAGACAAATTATCTGGAGAGTTATAAAAAAAATAGAAACAGATATAATAACTAAATTTAACTTTGCAAAAGGACTTTGAAGTATCACAGAAAATATTTGGATACATTTGGATCCTTGCGCAAAGAGAAAATAAAAACGTCTTTTGCTCTCGCCTATCGTGCGGTAAAAACACTCGATATTAAATATTTTAGTTAAAACCTACAGTTAACAACCTTGTTTTTAACCTAAACTCTACCTGTTCTTTACGTTTTTGAGGTTCTTTTATTTTCGAAATTTTGCCTATTTTTCGTTTTTAGGCTGCGCGCACGCGCTCTCTTTTAAATGCACCTTGGATACCAATTTCACATGAGTTAACCTTCGGAAAATCAGTGCTCGGTAAAGCGCAAATGTCCCTTAATGATTTTTTCGTTTCCTATTTTCTATTTTAAATTACGAAACAAAACAAAACAGAAGGCAGAAAATGGGCAGCTGTCCTGGTGAACAAAATGCTAGAGACCACAGACAAGCCGACGTAACACTATAAAGGAACTACAACATACGTATCGCTTTGGACGGTCAGTAAAAGCATACTTGGCAGAAGGGGGTGCTTAAGTTGTTATACTGCATCCGAAAATTTCTGAAGTCGTTTTCATCTTCAAAAGCTAATTTAAAAGATGCTGTGTCCAATTTTAGATTGGTTCAGACTCTTATTCTAGATCTTTGTCTTTTGTATTATTTGGACCCTTTTTGATACTAATAAGTCTTTGAATCGACTAACTAAAATTAAGAAATTGCAGTATGCTATTCTCTGGTTTCGTCACGAGATTTTGGCAGGGTCACTGATGAGGTGTTGTTAGCCGAAACTACGTAGTCTGGCCCATGTTACTTCTTCTGAATGTGTTATCTGCTCTTAAAGCAACTCGTTAAGATTTTAATACCGTTAATGCCCCCGTGACGATAGTGTCTTCAACTTCCCCTCGTCTCCTATAACCCTTCTTTCGCGCGTCAAAAAGAGTTGTGCACATTTTAATATGTTGGTGACATATGTGAAAGTTTCAAAGTGTTTGTTTAAAAACTGATAACAATGTTGAATATACAAACTTGTCATCCTATATAAGCAAGAGCTTGCACAGCTTTTTTAGGCTGTCGGAATTGATTTTTCCTGATAAAAAAGACACATACACTTCTTCAATACAGCTTCCCCTCCGAAGCCACCCGGTCGATTGAAGCCATATTTCATGAGGAGCCTCCCTGGGTCAGCGAAATGAAAGTTTTGTCGAGTGGTGTTGGTTACATGACCAAATGGTCACCATGCCCATATATCAAAAACAAATAATCAAATCTTCCTCTCTCGAACCAAAAGGCCAGTATGCAGCATTGGGAACTTGGGCCCTACAAAGTTTGTTCACCTGATGACCATGCACTGACCTTGACAAACCAATGGCAACGTCAGATTTGATATATTGTGTGGTTTATATTGGAAAAACCTAAACAGTGGAATTCTCAGAAGCTATTTAGGTCTAAGGTTTAATATTTGGAATATGTTGTGATTGCAACTTCATGAAACTTGCGGATAAACTTGCCGATAATAAGGATAGGCATTAAATTTCCCAGGAGTTCAGATAAAGGCCAGATCGGAATAGTTATTTCGGAGTTACTTGCCCTTAAAGACCGACAAATTTTCCTGTAGTCTTAAATTAAAATCTAAAAGAGTTCCTTCAAGAGCAGAGAACACATTCAGACGAAGGTTCGCATCTTCACCTGGAATATATTTGTTACGAAATGGATCTAATCGTCCGCTATGTCGTCGAGATTATTTTAATCCTTTCAATCAGTAAGGCTACAGTCTTTAGGGTAACTGTGGTAATAAAGCATTTACGGAAATTGTGGCTACGTTATGCATGGGTTGTTTGTGAATACCTCTCGTGGACAGCATATTGCATGATTTTAAGGTGAATACCTGCACGAGTCTTTTGATTGTGGAAAGCGCTTTGCATGATTTTAATGTGAGACGCATAGTATTTATACGCCTATCTTTTAATGAAAAGTTAGACGTGGCTGTTTAATTCTTGATGGATGTTATATTGTTGTGTGCCCAGATTCTGTGTTAAGACCTAGAAGGGTAAGATTTTATTATATTTATTTAGAATAGTTTGGCTAAGAATGAAAAATGTGACTTCTGATTGATATGGTATGATTATATGTGTCGACTGATTTGATTTTGTTGGCAGGGATCAGGCTGCGCATGTGTCGACCGATTTTGTTAGTAAGCATGCTGCGCATAATATTTGTATATTAGGAAGTTTTGTAAATTTCGGAAATAGTTTATATTACTGATGTTGGTTGCAATGGTGTGCGTCTATTTGACGTCCAGTGACGTCAGTTGCATTCATGTTATTCATGTGACGTCAGTTGCATTCATGTTATTGCGACGTCAGCACTTTTTATATTAGTTTCACGTATACGTGGCCTATAGAAGTAGATTGATTTGTAATGGAACTAATTTATATACTCGTGACGTCAATTGACGCCATAGCATGCACCGCATTAAGGTTTTTTTTTTATAAGTTATAATGGTAACATTTGGTCATCATGCGTTTGATTTGCCTTCATTAGACGGCGTCATATGATATAACATCATTGATGTCATGATGTCAGATCAAACGTTATGATCCCAAATGTGTTAGAAACGCTTATTCAGTTATTATATTCTATGGCAAATGGTATTACGCTTAGTTTTAAGAGATGAATTAATAAATATGCGAGATAGATTTTGGTCAATCAATTTAATGTAAATAGGTCATTGTTTAGATTATTCATGTTTTATGTGGGGTATGTCATGGTAATGCCTGTTGACGTCAGTATACTTCTTGACAATGTTTGACGTCAGATCCTTCGACGCGCATGCGTGGTAGGATCTACGTTTCTTCATTGGCGGAAGTGGTAAGCACACTTTTAGCTTTACATCGTGAGCGCGAGTCGTGTCTAGTGACACGGCTGGCGTGTGCACGTTATGCTCGGCATTCGCCGAGGGCGTTGTATGGTATTTCCAAGACAGGCCCAAGTCTTACGTATTGTTATTATGTAGTTACAATGTATTAAGTGTAAGTTCGTTATTTTTAGGCACATCAAGTCCGGCAGTCAGCTGTTAGGGCTTAGAGCCACGTCTCACCTGGAGATGCGATATACGTCTCCAGGTTAATACCAACCCGGGTAGAGGCAGTTACAACGCCGTTTGTGCAAGGTTCCCAAGCAGAGGCGGGAAGCACAAAATGTAGGCGGAAGTGGTTAGCTCAGTTTTGCCAGATTCTGTGATAAGATCTGAAGGTCACATCAAGTGTGGGACAGTGTTCGTCCACTAAGGTGTGTTAATATATATAGACTGGTCCCTGGTACGATCCAGGGAGCGACCAGTATATAATCGTGCACGTGTAATTATATGTTGGTGTTCCTCAGGATATATGGACTGGCCCATGACATGATCCAGGGAACGACGAAGTGAAGTCTTCCAACATAAGGCCTTGTTTTTTTGTATGAGCTCAAACTAACGTTTTTTTGTTCTTTGTGTTTTCCTTTAGTTCATGGCGCTGAGCCGAGTACGGTGTTGACGTCAGACGGTAATCTATTTGCGTATTGTACGCAAATCGATTACAGATTTGAAACAAACACCTTACTTGGGCCAGCGACATGAACTAATATGTGTTGTATATTATTGTAATTGTGACAGTTGTAAATTGTATTGTTGTATATAGAATTTACATTATATATAAACTTAAAAAATTCTAACGTTGTTAGAGTTTCCTTGTTAGTGTATTACACTAGTAGATAACCCTTTAACCGGAAGTCACCCTCCGCCGTCCTGGCGACGCATAAGGCTCTACACCCGTGTCGACCGAGTGTAAAACCTTCTGCGTAACATGCGTTATTCATGTGACGTCAGTTGCATTCATGTTATTGCGACGTCAGCACTTTATAAATTAGTTCCATTACAAATCAATCTACTTCTATAGGCCACGTATACGTGAAACTAATATAAAAAGTGCTGACGTCGCAATAACATGAATGCAACTGACGTCACATGAATAACATGAATGCAACTGACGTCACTGGACGTCAAATAGACGCACACCATTGCAACCAACATCAGTAATATAAACTATTTCCGAAATTTACAAAACTTCCTAATATACAAATATTATGCGCAGCATGCTTACTAACAAAATCGGTCGACACATGCGCAGCCTGATCCCTGCCAACAAAATCAAATCAGTCGACACATATAATCATACCATATCAATCAGAAGTCACATTTTTCATTCTTAGCCAAACTATTCTAAATAAATATAATAAAATCTTACCCTTCTAGGTCTTAACACAGAATCTGGGCACACAACAATATAACATCCATCAAGAATTAAACAGCCACGTCTAACTTTTCATTAAAAGATAGGCGTATAAATACTATGCGTCTCACATTAAAATCATGCAAAGCGCTTTCCACAATCAAAAGACTCGTGCAGGTATTCACCTTAAAATCATGCAATATGCTGTCCACGAGAGGTATTCACAAACAACCCATGCATAACGTAGCCACAATTTCCGTAAATGCTTTATTACCACAGTTACCCTAAAGACTGTAGCCTTACTGATTGAAAGGATTAAAATAATCTCGACGACATAGCGGACGATTAGATCCATTTCGTAACATAGGTTTCCCCTTAGGGAGAAAAAAACATAACAATGTTTCTTTTCTGAAATAGTACGAAATGCGATCGAATCGTAGGCTATGTCAAAACTGGAAAACTAGCTATATACACAACAACGGTGCGATGCATAACGTGGCCAAACTATCTACTAAGGTAGTCCGCCCCCAAATTATCTTGGCCGCGGATAGCAACGATCCTGAATCTGTACGGCTGTAATTTCATGGCCCAACGCATGATTCGGGGATTGAGCACCTTAGCTGTCTGCATATAAGACAAAGGTTTGTGGTCAGTTTCAAGTAGGAACTCCGCCCCATACAGGTACTTACGAAATTTCTCAACACCCCAGATAATACCCAAACATTCCTTCTCAATTACAGAGTAGTTCTTTTCCCGAGGTAACAATTTCTTGCTAGCATAAGCAATCGGCAAACGACCTTCACCTTCGAACTCCTGAAGCAAAATAGCTCCAAGACCAACGTCTGAAGCATCTGTTCGAAGTACAAACGGGTTACCTTCTTGAAAAACAGGTAAGCGAAGAATAGGACTAGACGTGAGCCTATTCTTCAGGGTTTGAAATGCCCTTTCATGCTGGTCTTGCCAATCTTTGATAGAATTAGGTCTATCCCGTTTAGTTAAATCAGTCAGAGGAGAAGCTATGGATGAGAAATTTGGGATAAAACGACGGTAAAACCCAGCTAATCCCAGAAAAGATTTAATTTGCCTTTTCGTACATGGACGAGGAGCATCTCTGATAGCCTGTATCTTGTCCTCTTGCGGTCGTACCGTCTGTCCGACGATATTGTGACCAAGGCACTCGATACTGCCATATCCGATCATGCATTTAGATGGTTTTGCCGTCAATTTGGCCGACCTGAGCCGATCTAACACTTGACGTAATGACGTCACATGATCCTTCCATGTTTCAGTGAATATCCACATGTCATCAACAAAGCTGTCAACATTTGGGAGATTGGACAATATGATTCTCATTAACCTACAAAATGAGGCTCCCGAATTGACCAAACCGAAGGGCATAGTTTTAAACTGGAATAAACCCTTAGGCGTTTCAAATGCCGTCAAAGGTTTAGACCTTTCAGTAAGACTGACTTGCCAATAACCCTTACTCAGGTCCATCTTTGTGAAGAATTTATGTCCCGACATTTTATTGATAACCTCCTCCATATTTGGCATAGGTTCTGCATCGAATTCCGTCACTTTGTTAAGCTTCCGGAAGTCGATACAGAATCTAACTGATCCGTCTTTCTTCGGAACTAGGACAACAGGAGATGAATACGGTGAAATCGACGGCTCGATTACCCCTAAATCCAACATATCCTGTATCTCCGTCTCCATGACGTTACGCGTCTTATACGGGATAGAATAACCCTTCGTTCGTATGGGTTCTGACGTGAGAAGTTTGATATCGTGCTGTATTTGATCAGTTCGACCGGGTAAACTTGATAGTACATCCGGGTACTGTTTAATCAACGCTTCAACCTCCATACGTTGTTCTGACGTTAACGTATCTGAAATACTGACGTCATTATAAGTTTCCGGCTCTTTAGCTGTCGGAAAAGCACAATCATCAAGAGAAAATTCATCACTACCATCGTCATCAACCGACTCTGTAGTCTCAGTAGACAATAAACAATGTGACGGCACAGTACGACGTTCGACATACTGTTTCAGCATATTAGCATGATATGTACTCACGACACCATTGACGTCGATTTTATAGTCCATTCTATTCACCACCTCTACTACTTCATATGGACCCTTCCACTGCAATAACAGTTTATTACTGTCAGTTGGCAGTAATAACAGTACTTTATCTCCCACGTTAAATTTACGCGACCTAGCGCGTTTGTCATAATAAGCCTTTTGCTTTACTTGTACTTTCCGTAAATTATCATGTGCTAACTTACACGTCTGCTCTAACCGTTCTCTCAACTCAATAACGTACTGGTACGTAGACAGAACCTGCTCATCCTGTACCTCTTCAGACCATAATTCACGTAATATTGCCATAGGGCCCTTAACGTTACGTCCGTATAACAGTTCGAACGGAGAAAACCCTAATGACTCCTGCGGAACCTCCCTTATTGCAAACAGTAGTGCTGGGAGATATTTATCCCAGTCTTTTGGACGTTCTGCGCACATCCTACGTAGCATTTGCTTCAACGTCGCGTGAAAACGCTCTACGAGACCGTTGCAGATAGGATGATACGGCGTCGTGGTTAACTGCTGGAGTGATAACAGCCTGCTTACTTCTTTCATAACTTCAGCAGTAAACTGACTTCCGCAATCTGTTAACATTTCATCAGGTATGCCAACTCTACTAAACATCTCAACTAACGCTTCGGCTACGCGTTCCGTTTCAATGCCGGGTAACGCTACCGCCTCGGGATATCTCGTCGCATAGTCTATCATTGTTAAAATATAGCGGGATTTCCTGTCAGAACGAGGTTCTATCGGTCCAACTATATCAACAGCGACTCGTTTAAATGGTGTGTCAATCTGTGGCAACTTTCCTAAAGGAACCTTAGTGACACGACCTTTTTGAATAGTCCTTTGACATATGTCACAAGATTTACAAAACCTTGCCACATCACCACAAACTCCAGGCCAAAAGAACTCAGTTAAAACTCTATCCATAGTTTTCTTTATGCCCAAATGACCTGACATCAAGGTTTCGTGCGCCAATCTTAACACCTTTTCACGAAAACCTTCAGGGATAATAAGTTGCAAAGTGACCTTGTTTCCCTTAGTAAACTGCCTATACAATAAATCTTTCTTTCGAATAAACTTAGTTTCACCCCGGTTCAATCCACGACTAATAGTCACATTCCCAGATTCCACTCTTTGCCTTATGCCATTCAATTTAGGGTCAACAACTTGGGCCTGCTTTAATGCCTCCTTATCACTAGCAATAATTTGATCAGGAACTTTAAGTTTCCTATAGACCTCTTCACCTTGCTTAGCTTGTGACCTAGTCACTGCCGCCATTGCAAAATGGGACATATCGGGAAGTTTTGACCCGTCAATATTTCCAATAACCAGGTCATACAATGTATCTTCCATGCACAATGCCTCAGTTTTTCCAGTGAAAAATGGACAATCTATGTCAACCATTGCTAAGGGATACCTTTGGGTAGATTCATCAATCAAAGTTACATCAGATTCTCTACCAAGTAACTGATCATTAGAAACCAAGTTTCTACGAACAACACACCCAGTACAACCTGTGTCCCTTAAAACTACAACTGTCTTACCATTAACCGTACCCTGCGCTGTTGGTAATCGCGACCTTAAAAAGTAACAGACACCTTCCCTATCCATGCTATCATCGATTAATGGACTTTCTTCCTTACTCTTATAGAGACCTTCAATTTCATGAGACCTATTCATTGTAGTTTTACAAAAGCTCATTTGATGTCCGCCACCCCGACCACGTCCGCGGGAATAACCCCGACCATGGCCACGATCTGAATTACTACCCTTCGTCTGTACAGTATCGCTCTTACTCTGTGATCTTTGTGTCTCATCTTTCGGTGCATAACTACTCCCCTTACTTCCGCTATACCCGCTTGCACTTGCACCTACCTCCGCACTATATGCTTGCTTTCTATCGGGATTCTTAAAACATTTATATGTTAAATGTCCCTTACCACAAATACTACATTTTATCTCTGGCTTCGCACTCGGCTTATTATCAGATCTACTCTGAATTACGCCCTTACTATCACGCTGCCCCTTATTAACACAAGCATAGACACCGCCACGTGCTTCTGCAAATAAATCTGCTTCCCTAGCCATCTCACCTAGATTCGTGAATGTTTTCGGTTTCAAATGAACATATAGTTCTTTACTACAGGATTCTAAAAACTGATCCCTAGCGAAAAAATCGCAAACAGCTTCATAAGACTGGTCTACCTTCGCCATTTTCAACCATTTATTAAGATACGACCTAAGCCTACTACTAAACTGAATAAACGTTTCCGACTTTTCAGGCCTATCATAGCGAAATTTCTTCCTAAATCCGCGTTCAGTCATATCAAAATTCTTTAACAACGCATCTTTCAACTTGTCATAATCTGCTGCATCATCTACAGACAATCTATCATAAACATCAAGCGCGCGACCTTTAAGTAATGCGCTTAAATATGCAGCCCAAACGTTTTTATCCCATTTATTCGCCGTCGCGTATTTCTCAAACCTTGATAAGTAACTATCCATTTTGTCCTTACTTTCATCAAAATACGGTAACTTGGGATCTCGCGCATGCGCTAACTTTTCAGACTTCTGTTTTTCTAATTCAACCCTAAACGTTACCTTCTGCAAATCTATCTGATTCTTTAACTCGCGTTGCTGCAATTCAAAACTATACTTCAACTTTTCTAACTCGACCTCGCTCGACAACTTTGCTTCCTTATCGCTTTCGACTTGAGACAACCTAGCTTCCCTATCTTTCTCGGCTTGCCGCTCTATACTTTCAATCCGCGCCATCTCGATTTCCCTATCCGCCGCAATCTTAGCTTCTTCCGTCGCGATCCTAGCCAATTCAATTTCCCTATCTTTTTCGGCTTGCGCGATCCTAGCTAACTCAATTTCCCGGTCTTTATCGGCTTGCGCGATCCTAGCTAACTCAATTTCCCGGTCTTTATCGGCCTGCGCAAGCTTTTCTTTCTCCGCCGCGATCTTCTCTTTATCAAGTTCCCTTACCGCGTGCCTTTCTGCCCTTTCAGTCTCTTGCTGTTGCTTTACAAATTCCTGCAATGCCTGCCCTTCATAACCTAACTCCCTTCCCGTCTTAACTAACTGATCCATGACGCTTAACGTAATGCTCACGTTAACTTATCTGAAACCGATGTTCACTTATAGTCACACACGTTAACTAAAACGTTAACAATAATAATAACGAACTAATCCAACTAAAACGTTGATTAATTAGTATACTCGCGATCTGGACGTAGCCATTAAAGTTACGTTCATAACAGACCGGAAATGACGTCATAAACTGACGTTGACTTTGCCGAGAATTACTTTTCACTATTAGATGACGTAATTAGATGACGTAAATAACCCACATACAATTTCGCCCAACTTGATCTAGCGTATCGGATATACAAACGTAACGTATGTAACGCAACGTATTAACACTGACACGACAACTGTACGTCCTACCTTACATAACCATATTAGATACCAACGGTAAATCAAACTTAAGATTCCGCTATTAGGTTTAATTCATTGTAACGATATTATATAACGTTACGAGTGACCTACGTTACTAAATCAGGACATAAAATGGACCTCAGTAACGGTTACGACACAACGTACAAAACGTTTAGGTTAATAAACTTACAGATTGTCATGCAACAGCAGTGCCAAGGTACTCAAACGGACCTTAAAACTAAATATGTATCATCCGTGCCAAGACAATTCAGGTCTATATACCTCAGTTTCCCCACTCAGATATGCAACCTGTTACATTTTATCACAAATTAATGCATGGGCTATCGCACTTCATCACGCAGGGAATAAGGATAGTTGACCTTAATTGAGTGTAGGTTACATTTACAAAGAATTTAGTGGCAAAATTGCTCCCCTAAAATTCACAGCCTTACGTCACCTTAGAAAAGAACAATCAGAAAGTCAATAATAAAAAAAAATGTCTGACAAAAATTGTGCCTAGATTCTGTATATATTGTCAATGTCTTACACTGGCAGATATTAACCGGAAGTCAAATCCCACTTCTGACACCATGTTACGCAGAAGGTTTTACACTCGGTCGACACGGGTGTAGAGCCTTATGCGTCGCCAGGACGGCGGAGGGTGACTTCCGGTTAAAGGGTTATCTACTAGTGTAATACACTAACAAGGAAACTCTAACAACGTTAGAATTTTTTAAGTTTATATATAATGTAAATTCTATATACAACAATACAATTTACAACTGTCACAATTACAATAATATACAACACATATTAGTTCATGTCGCTGGCCCAAGTAAGGTGTTTGTTTCAAATCTGTAATCGATTTGCGTACAATACGCAAATAGATTACCGTCTGACGTCAACACCGTACTCGGCTCAGCGCCATGAACTAAAGGAAAACACAAAGAACAAAAAAACGTTAGTTTGAGCTCATACAAAAAAACAAGGCCTTATGTTGGAAGACTTCACTTCGTCGTTCCCTGGATCATGTCATGGGCCAGTCCATATATCCTGAGGAACACCAACATATAATTACACGTGCACGATTATATACTGGTCGCTCCCTGGATCGTACCAGGGACCAGTCTATATATATTAACACACCTTAGTGGACGAACACTGTCCCACACTTGATGTGACCTTCAGATCTTATCACAGAATCTGGCAAAACTGAGCTAACCACTTCCGCCTACATTTTGTGCTTCCCGCCTCTGCTTGGGAACCTTGCACAAACGGCGTTGTAACTGCCTCTACCCGGGTTGGTATTAACCTGGAGACGTATATCGCATCTCCAGGTGAGACGTGGCTCTAAGCCCTAACAGCTGACTGCCGGACTTGATGTGCCTAAAAATAACGAACTTACACTTAATACATTGTAACTACATAATAACAATACGTAAGACTTGGGCCTGTCTTGGAAATACCATACAACGCCCTCGGCGAATGCCGAGCATAACGTGCACACGCCAGCCGTGTCACTAGACACGACTCGCGCTCACGATGTAAAGCTAAAAGTGTGCTTACCACTTCCGCCAATGAAGAAACGTAGATCCTACCACGCATGCGCGTCGAAGGATCTGACGTCAAACATTGTCAAGAAGTATACTGACGTCAACAGGCATTACCATGACATACCCCACATAAAACATGAATAATCTAAACAATGACCTATTTACATTAAATTGATTGACCAAAATCTATCTCGCATATTTATTAATTCATCTCTTAAAACTAAGCGTAATACCATTTGCCATAGAATATTATAACTGAATAAGCGTTTCTAACACATTTGGGATCATAACGTTTGATCTGACATCATGACATCAATGATGTTATATCATATGACGCCGTCTAATGAAGGCAAATCAAACGCATGATGACCAAATGTTACCATTATAACTTATAAAAAAAAAACCTTAATGCGGTGCATGCTATGGCGTCAATTGACGTCACGAGTATATAAATTAGTTCCATTACAAATCAATCTACTTCTATAGGCCACGTATACGTGAAACTAATATAAAAAGTGCTGACGTCGCAATAACATGAATGCAACTGACGTCACATGAATAACATGAATGCAACTGACGTCACTGGACGTCAAATAGACGCACACCATTGCAACCAACATCAGTAATATAAACTATTTCCGAAATTTACAAAACTTCCTAATATACAAATATTATGCGCAGCATGCTTACTAACAAAATCGGTCGACACATGCGCAGCCTGATCCCTGCCAACAAAATCAAATCAGTCGACACATATAATCATACCATATCAATCAGAAGTCACATTTTTCATTCTTAGCCAAACTATTCTAAATAAATATAATAAAATCTTACCCTTCTAGGTCTTAACACAGAATCTGGGCACACAACAATATAACATCCATCAAGAATTAAACAGCCACGTCTAACTTTTCATTAAAAGATAGGCGTATAAATACTATGCGTCTCACATTAAAATCATGCAAAGCGCTTTCCACAATCAAAAGACTCGTGCAGGTATTCACCTTAAAATCATGCAATATGCTGTCCACGAGAGGTATTCACAAACAACCCATGCATAACGTAGCCACAATTTCCGTAAATGCTTTATTACCACAGTTACCCTAAAGACTGTAGCCTTACTGATTGAAAGGATTAAAATAATCTCGACGACATAGCGGACGATTAGATCCATTTCGTAACAATATTGAAATTGAGAAAATTTTGTCCCGGGCATAACAACTTTTCTTATTCCCCTTAAACTTAACGATAGCATCTATAGGCACGTATTTTTCATAAATATCTTATAAACCTCGAAATTACGAGGGTTGTTCGGAAAATTCATAGAATTTTGCTATAACTATGTAAAGCTTCATTAGATCGATTTGAAATTTGGTATGAAAGGACGTTAATTCGGTTTTTAAAGAATTTTAAAGTAAGGAATCAACAAATTCATTTTTACGAAGAGGTCGGTTACCGTAGCAACGCAGTAACGTTGATCCGGAGCAGCTCGAAAATCGTTATTTTTTTATTATCAGTCTATCGTAACAATCGCGATTTATCTTAATACCGTTGACGCTAGAAAGGCGCGAAAACGTCAGATTGTAAGCCGACGTCGTGACGTTATTTGTTCCAAATATTACAACGGTAACACTGTTTGAACTTAAAATACAGCGTTTAGTGTACAGAGAGCAAAATTGCGACCTGAATAGAAATGGCGTCGACAAGCGACGTCGAGTTGCGTTGTGTTGTGAAATTTTGTGTTGCACTAGATAAACCCCTACTGAAACTCTCAAAATGATTATATCGACAGGAAAATATGACAAGTGCAGTCCTGCGTTCGTGTATAAGTGGCATTCGCGCTTCATTGGACTGCTTATTGCTTCATCCAGGTTCTGAGGCGGGATCTCGTCAACGCTATCCGAAAGAAGAGACCCCAGATAGATTTGGAGAGCGTAATCCTGCACCAGGACAATGCGCCGGGACATAGGGCCCTCTCCACACAGCTAGAAATAAGCCTGTTGGGATTTGAAGTGTTGCAGCATGCACCGTATAGCCCTGACCTCGCCCCAATGGACATCAAAGTGTCGGAAATTAAGGCGAGCTTGAGAGGAATCCGGTTCGAATCAGCGCAAGAACTGACTAGAGAGACACAGAGGATTGTTGCATCGTTCAGTCAAGAATGGTATTCCGACACATACGCAAAGTGGGTTAGGAGACATCAGAAATGCGTTGCAATCGCTGGGGACTATGTGGAGAAAGTCCGTCGGTCTCTAGACTAACACGAGCGACGCCACGTCAACGCTGACGTGCTCCGGGTACGTTTAATGTATATATTTGTAACACACCTAGACAAATTGTTTTTGAGTATATCATAATGATTTTCACACTATTTGTAGTAGAAATCTTATATTGAATGGAAATGTAACTTTTAACAAGCAACTCCGACTACAATGTAATGTTATCACAAAATTCTACGAACTTTCCGAACAACCCTCGTACAACAGAATATCACATTTCCATGTCACCTAAAAAAAGTAATGTACATAGAACTTACTAAACATTTTCGTTAATAATCGCACAGTTTAAGAACCTGATTTCAGTGAGAATCTGTAATTTCAAATGGCAATGTATTAATTTTCCGCAGGAGAAAAGTTCAATTAAAATACCTGGTTCGTAAACAAAATCCAATCAAATCAAGTTTTTAAGTTAGAAAATCAGCAAGAATACAATCCTTTTTGGCTCTGTAAAGTAAGCAACAGTATAGCGGTATGTATAATACAAAGAGTAAGTCTACCCAGGGGATCTGGTACCTTAAGAGATGTAACATGAAGTGTTTTTCGTAAAGTTGGCACATACGAAAAATAAAAATTTACATGATTCGTTTTACGTATCATTTTATTCTAGCATTTGATAAGTTATGTAAATTTACACATGTGTTAAATGACATGTATTTAAGCATTTCCGTGCAGGCAACATTTTGGTAAAAAGTTGCTACTTAATTCAAATAATTCCTTCTGACTTTTGCTGTTAGAGTTATGGGTTGAGATTCCCCACCCAATTAGTTCTCCTATATCTCTAAAACTGGCAGAGCATCCAAATTCATGTCTTGCAAAGGTAAAGGCAATACACTGATGGTCATTTGTGGAAAGTATGAAGACAATCGGAATGCACCAAGAAAACGGCCTCAGTCATAATGCCCCTTTTTACTCGATTACAGATATTTCTCCAGATTTCGGCAACTTTAGCTTGGATTGGTAATGCTTTGAGTCTATAATACGAAAATAGTGGTATAACGAAAAAGTATTTCTAAAACATAAATGGTGTGATAAACTGAATTGTTGGTAAAGGAACCCTCACTTCAAAAAGCGTTTGACAACTGGTATTTTTAAAATCTATATGAGGTATATTCAATTTTTAGGCCTTTGTCAAATTACTTATTGAATTCGGAAGGAAAATCCTGTGGAAGCAAGGAAAACCTTATTAACGAAAATAGCAGACTCGATTCAATTGTTTCTGTACTTGTGAAGTTATGTGATGCAACACTGCCTAAGCCCCTTAGCCGAGCTCTGTTTTTAAAATGACACTGAATGAACCCAACGATCTCAAATGAAATATATGTATTCTTATATGAAATATATGTATTTTTCTGACTAAATTAAAGCGTAAAAAATGTTTTATATTCGAATTTCGGTATAAACAATATTTCATTCAACTATGACATGTTATACATTCAGAGTACAATTTTCATGAAAAGAGGTTGATCGAATGCTCATAGACCATTTCCCAAATCAAATCTTAATAAAAGACGCTGTATACATATCACATCAATTTTGTATTATTCAGTGGATAACGTCGTGTCATAAACATTGAATGACCACACGTGTATTAACATTTTGGCGCGTACGTTTAACGTCTTTGACAACGACCGTGTCAACCATGCGTATTTTTATTGAAACAAAAAAAAAAAAAAAAAAAAACATTTTGAAGGCGATAAAAGATACGCACTGGACAAAACTAAAACAAGTATCTTTATATGAAAAATGACAAATTAAAGGCATTTTAAGCTAAATGTTTTCGTTAAACATTATGACTTTATAGAGACTGAACATTTGACCAAATCATATCGGCGAAAATTACTTTTAATTTAAAACGTTGCTTCAAGCTGCTTGTGTTACTATTGCAAGCCAAATGTACATGGAGTCTACACACACAGATTTGTAAATAACAAATTTATGAATGACTGATGAGGCCATCAACCTCATCAGTCATTCAAGCAAAGTTATGCTGAAAGTCATCTTGAACAGGCTTAAACCACAAGCCGAAGAGATAATAGCTGAGAAACAGACTGGGTTCCGAGCAGGAAGGAGCACCACCAAACAGATCTTCAACCTTAGAATCCTGTGTGAAAAGTATCTCTAAGATCAGCAGAATCTGTACCATGTCTTCATTGGTTTCAAAAAAGCCTTTGACAGGGTACGGTATGCAGCCTTATGGGCCACCATGCGGAAGTACAATATCAGTGCAAATCTAGTTCGCAGCATTGAGCAGCTATACGACAAGGCTACAAGTGCAGTCCTGATAAATGGCAGCACAGGAGAATGGTTCAGAACAACAGTTGGAGTAAGACAAGGATGTCTTCTGTCACCCACTCTCTTCAACATTTTTCTCGAACGAATCATGTCTGATGCTCTGGAAGAACATGACGGAAAGGTTAGCATAGGTGGCAGAAACATTACCAATCTGTGGTTTGCCGATGACATAGACGCTCTAGCTGAGGAAGAGCAGGAACTAGAAGCTCTAGCTGAAAGTCTCGATCAAACCTGCATAAAGTATAAGATGGGGATCAGTGCTGAGAAGACCAAATTGATGTGGAACAGCGCAGTTGGCATCCAGAGGGAAATAAAGGTAAAAGGACAAAAGCTGGGTACCGTAACAAGCTTCAAATACCTTGGAGCAGTTGTCTCAGATGATGGTTCAAAACAGGAGGTTCTCTCCAGGATTGCACAAGCTACTTCAGCTCTTACCAAGTTGAAACCAATCTGGAGAGATAACAACATATCTCTTGGATCAAAGGTCAAACTTATGCGTTCCCTTGTCATTTCCATATTTCTGTATGCCTTTGAATCGTGGATCTTGATAGCATAGTTAGAGAAAAGAATGCAGGCCTTTGAGGTGCTACCGAATGTTACTGAACATTTCATAGAAGGACCATATAACCAATTAGGAGGTTCGCAGGAAGATCCAGGCAGCCATTGGAGAATATGATGAACTCCTGATGCTGGTCAAGAAACGGAAACTAAGGTGGTTTGGCCACGTCACAAGGTCTTCTGGTTTAGCAAAGACGATTCTACAGGGCGCAGTGAAAGGAAAAAGAAGAAGAGGCAGACAGAAGAAGAAGTGGGAAGACAATATTAAAGAGTGGACAGGGATGAATTTTGCCAGCTCAACTAGGGCAGCTGAAGACAGGGTAAGGTGGAAAGGGATTGTTTCGAAGTCATCTGTGGTGCCCCAACGACCTAGTAAGGTTATGGGATAGAATAGAAGATTTACAGACGAAGACTTCGGCCCCTAACCATCTCGGCCCATAGACACTTCGGCCCCAAACCATCTCGGCCCCAGTCACTTCGGCCCCAGACAACTCGGCCCCAGTCATCTCGGCCCCACGGACACGTCGGCCCCTAGTCATCTCGGACCCTAAGACATTTCGGCCCCAGATGTATTTTCGTATTTTTTTTGAGTATATTTATGTGTAAAATTATCAGAAACGCTTTTTAGAGGAATGTCAGGCTTTGTTTTGCATTATCATTAAATGTATACAGCTATTACTTTTGCAGTATCTTGAAAGAATGCTCACAAATTACCGTGAACCGGCTCTAAAAATTCAATAAATTTCATTGGCGCTGAAATGACGATCCTTTGTAACTAAGAAGCACACCCAAAAGGAATGAACATTATTAATCTGATCATGAGTAAGCAATTCAACCTTCTTCGCAAACCGATGGTACTAAGTCCACTTTGTTCCTTGCTACCCTTGGCCGTCGGCCTATTCGTAAATCGAATTTCCCACTGCAATGGCATTTCATCGGATGGGAACAATTTCCATCACATCAAATCAAATTATCACATTTTTCGCATAACATGCGCTCTCATCGACAGAAAAAATATCAAGTTTTAACCTATGGAATCCCAGAACGGACATTACCTTTCCGATATTTATCAGACAAAAAAAAATTGAGACAATAAAAAAAAAAGAAAGAAATTAAATCAAATTTAGAAAGGGAACAAAACAAGAAAATAAAAAAGGGAATTTAAAATAAACAAAGAGAATGGAAATTAATATAAGAAAATTAAAAAATAAAATAGAACAAGCTATTTAGAAATGAATTTGAAACAAGAAAACAGAAATTAAAACGAGACAGCGCAGTGTCTGCAAAGCAGAAGGTTAAGAGCGGCGGGGGGATTTTTGTCTGTTACGAGAGGTGCGGACCTGAAACCGCCGATCTGCTAAATATGCTTTATGATGATATTTATTAAAGGAAAATTCATGATGTGATAGATAACTAACCTCCGCGATTATGAGTAAAATAGCCGTAGTTATTTAGATTAATTGCGGTTCGTTTTACCACGCAAAAGTTTGCTCTTTCAAATTTACATTTTTGCCAATTTTGGGTCATTTTAACACCGACTGAAATTATCTATCTATCTATCTATCTATCTATCTATCTATCTATCCACCTACCTACCTACCTATCTATCTATCTATCTATCTATCTATCTATATCATTGTACATCCGATCGTGTCTGCCTGAATATCTGTTTTAAAAAATTCAGGTGTATACGCGGTATCGATTAATCAGCGGTCATCCTGTTTTCCTGTTTTCCTGTTTTCTGTATCTGAACCTCCATTGATGGAGAACAGCACATCATGTGCGAATAACAATCTTCTTGGTTAAAGTCTATATACATTTTAAAACTTATAATTATTTAAAAGGTAGAGGGCGATGTTATGTTCACCATCTGTTGTTAGTCGAGCATGCTTCACTGGAACGTATATACATTTTCATAATTCTAATAAGAATTATTTAACTGGTGGGGTTATTGAGAAGACTATATCTGTTGACATATAACATGTGGGTCAATCGTCTGGTATGAAATTCCAATTCTGACACGTCCTGAATCCTAATCTTATTTGTAACAGTTTTCTCCTGATTTATAAGGAATGAGCAGTCTATGATTATCTGAATCTTTGAGTTGCTACTAAGTTGGTCAAACGCTTTACCCGTTAGGTTTTTGTATGATATGCTAATGCATTGTAGAATAGGAAATCTAACATCATTCAAGGCTGAACAGTCCAGGATGTGATGCGCAACAGTCTCATTATTTCTTTGACACAGTGGACACGTAGAGTCAACTTCTGATTTATTAAATTTCTGCCTATCAGTTTGGAGGATATAACTTCCACACATCAATTTCAATTTTGACGGTAAACGAACTACATCACGTGATGAGTGAACGTTAATTTTTAATAATGGGTGTATATGTCCTGGTTTGAAAGTTTTGACGTTAAGATATTCTAACTGCCTATAGTATGGAACCAGCGACAAAATTTCTTTCTGCCAATACTTGTTAACTGCTTCTCCTACAGTTCTTTTCCAAACTGTTTTCTTAATTGGTTGATCCAAATAATTATAAATGTCACAAAGTTCATATTTCAGAAGTGTCTTTTTGACATGTATGAACCAGCTGTTGCTTTTATCACCTTTCATTGTCATTTGACGTTTAGCAAGTTGTTTTTCAACTGAAGAGTCATCTTGAAGAGTAACATTATTAAACAGTGTTAAGACTTTCTTGTCAATCTGCGCCTCCACCGGAAGAAATCCCGAAACTATGTAAACAGCTACATCTGGAGTACTTATAGGGAGTGATAAGATTTGTTTAAGCATTTTCTTCTGGTACACTTCAAGTTTGTTAATATGAGTCTTATTTGGTAGTACTAACTCCAGCCCATATAGAAGGACTGGGGTCACATAAGTTTTTACTAAGTGTAAGTGTCATCGATTACTGATATACACTATCAATGTAGGTGTGATTTAACGAGTATTAATAAACAACGTACATGGACAAGATAAGGCGTCTTTAATTTGAAAAAAAGACCATACGCCATGTGCGGAAATAGTCAATAATGAAATCAGTCTACACAATAGGTCAGACTTATCAGAGTTCTCTTCACACTTTGTTTTAGATTCTTCATAAATCAAAGATTGTTTCTATGAAAATTGCAGGATCGGCCGCGCCGACTGATCTGAGTCTTCGCATACCGTATGGTACATGTTCACGCGAAGCCCATAAGTAACATTATCGCCGCCTTTCATTTTTTCGCGCTCCGTGACAACAGCGAAAACTGATAAAGGGTAAAAATATACTCCCTCGTCATTTTACCATTTTCCAAATAATTTTTGTGACTAAATTTCATTGGTCATTATATTATCATACCTAAACTCTAGTTTAAAGTTCACAAAAAGTTATGGTTTAAGATAATTAAAAGATAAAATATATCTGCAAATTAAGAAAATCATGAGTCAGTAAGAGAAGTCTAGACAGTAGTATTAATTTATAAGCTACATATAATAATGACCATTCTGTTGGTTATGTATGTTAATTTCAATATATATTTACATATTGTAAAACTCAAATATAAATTCTCTTCTTTCCGTATATCCAGCCATGATAATTAAAGACGCCTTATCTTGCTCGTGTGCGTTTGTTTATTGCTCATCGTTAAATATCACACCTGAGGTTATCACTCTCTAGTCGATGTCGCGTGTCACGATTAATCGATACCGCTGCTTACCTGGACGTTAGGCAGGGTGAATGACAAACAGAAGGAATATATAGACAGAGGGACGATCGGGCGAAAAAATGATAGCAAAATTAGATAGATAGATAGATAGATAGATAGATGTCATATAAACTTCAGTAATTGTAACTCGCGTTAACGTTTTAGTTTCGCGTTTTAGTTTTTAAAGTAATATCGCTTTCAAGATATCGATGAGTTCTTGAAATCACGATCATCCAATTGTCACTTTGGAAGTTAATTTGTCGAACAATGGCGAGGTTCTTGAATCCGATTCGCGAATATTAGCAAAACTGAAGGCGTTGCAAATATTAGCAAAAATGAAGGTATTGCGAATATTAAACAATTTACAGTTTATTTAAGGAATGAATTTCATTTTTCTGAGGTTTATCGAAGTGTAAACTACATTGGGTCACGTGCAAAGTGAATGAACCCCGAAGGGGTTCATGTAAACTTTGCTAGTGACCCAATGTAGTTTACACTTCGAAAAACAACAGAAAAAATAAGTTCATTGCTTATATTTACATTCTTTTCAATCAGAATTTTCATAAACAATCTTATTTAAGCTCTTGAATTGAAGCAGTAAAACATGCACACGCAGTTTTTTTTTGCCAACAGCAGAACAGCATGCATGACGTCATGACGTTGCTGACGCCCAATCAGATTGACGAGAGACATTGTTTATTTTGACGTCATTGACGTCGCGTGTCTCAATGTAATTATTGGAATGTAAACTACATTAGGTTCCAATGGTTTACTAGAGGGCTTTTCAGTAAATACACCAATAATGTAAATATACGCATGTAGCATTAATTTTGGTCATATCCTTTCTATCCGTCTGAAAAAATGAAAGCCTTACAGTTTTAGTCCAAAGAGTCGGCATGGCAAAATGTTTGGTATTAAATAAAGGAAAACCATAGTACATGTATTTAACATTAAAAAAACAAAAAATAAATAGATATATAAATAAATAAATTATAGGTAAAAATGAGAACAAGGAAAAATAGATAAAAACCCGGCCAAGTCAAGTTTTTAATCTGTCATTACAGAGAAAGCACATGCTTGTGCTGAAATAAAACGTTTCAAGGCACGGAGAGTTTCTACCTCTTAGTTCATCACAACAAGTAAGATTAGATTTGAAAATCATGTGAAAAAGGGACATTCATTTACCCTGTCAAAATATTGAAGATTGGTTCTACCTGCCTACCAAAAATAATACAACAAATACGAAGCAAAAAAAAAAAAAAAAAAAAAAAAACGAGAAACGTACCTCCACGCATTTGTGATTATTCGTTCTATGGTTTTCAAAGGAAACACAAAAGATCCGCACGAACGTATCTACGACAGTTCCCGCAAGACTGAGGGTGGATGCGGTCGGACGATAGTGCTTGGTAACTTTCAGTGCCATGCGGTCCTGCTAATCTGGATAATAGTAGGACAAGGACCTGCTGTGCTTGCAGTATGTGCGGATCGGTGTTGTGTGGCTATTTACTCCCGGCTATCATATATCTCCCTTCTTTCTTCCTCTCTCTGGGAGACGGCTCGATATAGACTGAAATAATGCCGTTAAACACAAAACAACCAACCAAACAAAACTCGCAAGACTGAGCGGGTAGTAAGATCATAATTTTGCAGGATTCTATGGCACTCTCGAGGAAAATTACTGTGAAAAAGATATAAATATTTCAATGGGCAAAAATTGTGGAAAATATAGAAATTATTTAAATTTGTCCAACTGGGGCCGAAGTGACTAGGGATATGGGGCCGAGATGACTAGGGGCCGAATTGACTAGGGGCCGAAGTGTCCAGGAATTTATTTCTAGGTGGGGCCGAGATGGTTTGGGGCCGAGATGACTAGGGGCCGAGGTGTCTAGGGGCCGAGGTGGTTTAGGGCCGAAGTGTCCTGTTACCGAATAGAATAGAATAGAATACAAACTTATGTTTGAACGTCTAACCTCGGTTTGAAATTCACTTACATAAGTTTATAACATCCTAACCGAGGTGTGACTGCAAACAATGTAATACAGAGTGCAGAAAACTAACAGACCTACTGCTTAACCTATAAGTTACATGAAAGTTGAAAACATAATTTGTGCATAGACTTGAATTGCATATATCGGTTCCCTTTATTATCTTGTTGCACAAAACAACGAAAAGGTTGGGGGGGGGGGGGGGGGGGCGGGTCCATCCAATTACCCTAGTCTGAGAAAAGGTAAAACTGGTAACAGTCATGATCCAAAATGGCCAAAGAACACAGCCGCTTATGTTTTTCCTCAGTGATTCAAAAATTATGATTTTATCAGTGTGTAGAAATTCTCCGGTAGCATTTACCGGCAAAAACCCAGCAGTGGCGAAAAGGGTGAGACCTGGGCCGTGAAAATTGAAACTTTCTTCTAGATATTTTCCGGCCCAGAGCTGGGCTAGTGTAAGTATATGCATTTTGTTATATACCATTAAGATTCATGGATTAGCACACCTACACAAATACATAGCCTACACATTGGTAACGTATAGCTGCAAGTGTAAATCCTAAATTATGAATAATTTTAGTAAGAGCAAACATTTCTAAAGCGGTGTAAGTTCCTGCAAAATACCAAATTTGGTTTTGGATGCTTTGATTTTGGTGGTTTAGGGTGTTTTTATGGGCGGTTTGGGGTGGTTTGGGGTAATTCGATGAACCGAAATATGCCATCTGAGGCTTAAGTAGCTGGAACTTCGAAGTGTATTCCTTGTTTTGAATTTCTCTGCTCTTGAAGGAACTCTTAAAGATTTTAATTAGTTATAGATGCATGTCTTACAGGCTCATAACCAGTACAAGGTATTACATAAATTGCAGTGTCTAGCTCATAAAAATCTGTTTGTTTCCTTGAAATAACATCAAGTCTATTCAAAGAGATATTAAAATAAATCTAATTAATTCAAAACAGCTGTCATCTTTAAAACCGATTGTCTACATATTTTCACGATAAAGCATCATCTTGGTATCATTCTATGACTAACAAGGTATTCGCCGACATCAGTTGCTTATTTCACGAACTTAAAAATATGATTCAAAAGCAAATAATTAAATTCATGCTAAGAAAATAAAAGGATATATTCTATCATACAAATGGTTCAGCATGTATAACAGAACAACATATAACGACTGTTAGTTTCATCAAGCTTCTGCAACAGAAACTGTTTCCGACTATCTAGTCTTTTTTTTGTGTGTGTAGCAGATATTATCACCACCTAATAGAGTTTTAACCTTGAAAAGCAGAAACTATTCCGTAAAAACAGTTTTTAGCTTCTGTAGTAGAAATTATTTCAACTAAACAGTTATAATTATCTATTACATCAGAAAGTGGTCTGTGTAAGTATAAGTAGGGTTTTCAGCAAGAAAAGCAGAAAAAACATATTCCAACTTACCAGTCCTATTTATTTAGCATGTCTACATCGTAGAGACAACAAAGCTGACAAAGATTGGTTTAGATCTGATGCAAAGTCATGAGGTTGCAATTTGTTTGCATCATGATGGGAAATTCTTTAGATATTATACATTTATTGACTATGGAGGCATTGGATATGATGTGATATTCACCAGAAAATATCCAATATTGACCGAGGCGACAGCCTCGGTCAATATTGGTATTTTCTGGTGAATATCGCATCATAGTCAACGAATCCATAGTCCATTGTTGCCAATTTAAATAACCTCAGTAACCTTTGCATAAAGTTTCACGTCATGAAAATTTGGAGTAAAATGTTACTGGTTCTTGGATCCACAGAACGATTAAATAACAGCGCCAAATAGTGCGGACAAAAGTCTAAAAAATACAGATAATCTGAGTAATTATGAATGGGACACACCTGGCCGAAAACATCATGTATGTCAAGAGGTATTCGCGCTCTGCACCAATGGAAATCAGTTTTTAGAGTATATAATACTAGTTAAAGCTAGGCTAAACGGCGGCTAATTTAAGTTACAAGCTGAACTGATAATTCTTCGTTCCGAACGCATTAAGCAAGAAATATCTTTGAAAACAAAAGATAATCAGCTTAGATTAAATAGAAGTGTGTATTGTAATATGTATGAGTCAGGTAAAATAGTCCCAAGTTGGCAATACAATATGACAACTGGTCAGATATAGTATTTCATTGGCTGTAATTGGTCAGCAATTCATATGCCGTATGAGTCCTTTCGGGTTTTCTCCAGCCGATAATACACTGTTCACCATTACGTCACCTGGCCATGTGATTTGCTAGTCCCTAATACTAGCTATTAGGGGAGAGAACCAGTCTATGTGTCAGGTACATGCTAGACTGTTTCTCTCCTGTAATCGCTAGTATTGATGGGACAACTTGGGACCAGTTAAGGTACATGTAAGATATCGAATGTGCTGATCGGGTTGTATTGATTCCATGTTGCTATGTATATTTGTTGTTGGTGTTGGGGTTTCGATTTCGGAAATACTGTTGAATTTTGATTGGGGTCTGCCCCTGTGTTGCACATAAAAGTGAGGGTTGGTTGGCTGACCGCCCCACAGTGTCGCAGGTCCAGCACAACATCAACAACTAAGCCAGCAACAATTACTTATTTTCGTCTCCGATTTCTATCTCAAGTTATTTGACAAGTTTGTTTATATTTTACATGAGCGAGTCGACATTAGAGGCGAAATGTTCTTGGGCAAAAAGCGATTTCGACCGAAATATCTAGATTCATCCCTACACGGTTTATAGGCCAACGGTCAAATGAAACTGAAAGTAGAAAGAAAAAGTGAAAGTATGCTACTAACATCAAAATCCCGGGTGTATTTATATTGGCCAATGAAATACTTAAAATATAGGTCAATAGTAAAGTTATATGGCTAAAGCCGAATAATCATATTTGGACAGACTAGTGTTGATGACAGAAAATGTAACAGTAAACACCAGGGCCAAGAGGCCCTGAATCGCTCACCTCAGTTAAAAGGTCAAGGGTCAAACTAGGATCATCATTTGAACAAATTTAATAGTTTGAAATTTTCATAGTATGAGAAACATTGGTCAAAGGCCAAACACTGACGTTGACCAATTGTACCTACATATCTTCATGTACTCATTAAGATTACTGTTGACCAATTCTAAGGCTGTAATCTTCTATAATTTCCACAAATTCTTATGTTCTAGCATTCTCCATATAAAAGCACCAGAAAGCAAATTTAGCGTTGCCGCGAAAATGTCACAGTCAACCCAAGGTCATCATTTGAACAATATTGGTAAAACTTGGGTTTTCAATGCTATAAACCAAGTTTCAATATGATTTTTAAAGGTTTTCAACATATATATGGGGTGGTGGCAAGTTGGACATCTAAACCAGGACCGCTTGAACAAATTTTCGTTCTCGCAAGCTGTGGAGGTTCTATCTGAAATTTGTCAAATTGCTATTGGAGACATGTTTGAAATTGTCGAAATCTGAGAGATATGGTCAAAGGGTCCACCAACGGTCACAAATAGAGCAATCTTGGCAGAACTTGATTTGATAACCCGATGCTACATAACAAGTTTGAAGGTCACTTCGTATGGGAAAGTACGATTTTAATGGTTTTTACCATATAAGGGCGTGGCAACCATGTTGGTCATGTGACTTTGACTGTTTGAACAATTATTCGTTCCAACTTCCTTTGTATGCTCTATATGAAATTTAGTAACAACTGGCACAGTGGCTTTAGAGATGTTTGAAATTTTCAAAAGTCAAGGACTGACCATGAAAAGTCAAAGAACGAGCTTGACCTTATGTACTTTCAAATTTTTATGTAATCATCAAAATTTCGACTCATTCCAATATTTAGGGCAACATGTTCTATAATTTCCTGGAAGTCTTATGTTCTAGCACTTTTCCATATAAAAGCGCCAGAAAGCCAATTTGAAATTGCCGTAAACATGAAAGGTCAACTCAAGGTTATCATTTGAACAAACATGGCAGTACTTAGGTACCCAATGCTACGTACCAAGTTTTAAGGAAATCGGTCAATAGCTTCCAGAGAAAATCCCTTTTTTACCATATATGGGCATGGCGACCATGTTGGTCATGTGACTTGGACCGTTTTAACAAATTTTAGTCCCTCAATCCCTGAAGGCTCTATATAAAATTTGGTTACAATTTGTCCAGTGGCTTTTGAGATATTTGAAATTGTCGAAATATGAGAGACATGGATGAAGGTCCAATAATGACCTTGACCTCTTTTTCCCATAAATTTCCATGTACACATCATCAAGATTATTGTATGTACCAATTTATCAAGAAGATTTTTAGATCTTTTTACCATATATGGGCATGGCGGCCATATTGGTCATGTGACCCAGACAATTGAACAATACATCTTTCCCATAAGCCCCGGAGAATATGAAAGTTGATTCCAATCAGCCTAGTGGTTTCAGAGGAGAAGTCGCTTGAAAGTTGGTAAACGGACAGACGACGATGACGCACTACAGAGCTTGCCAATCATATAAACTTGTTAACCTGAAAAAGACTCCCAATAGCCTATAATCCATTAGGGTAGTGGGAGTTATAGCCCACTTAGTGTTTGGCACCGCATATGAAAGATGGAGCCAATAATTCTCCTTTCATTGCATTGTCCTTCCTTGGTTCGAAAAAGATACCCATTTACTGCAGGTTTGACAGAGAGAGTTTTCCAATGGCCGGCTGGCCCAATCCGGATTAGAATCCACGACCTTCTGCCAAGTCGCTCTAATCACTTGACCACGGCGCCTCTCAGACTTAAAAGAGGAACTATAGTTAGCGATCTTAAGGTAATGGTTCCCCATAGAATGATAGCCGTAGGGATAAGAGGCCCACTGTGTTGGGCACAGCATATGAAAGGCGTAGTCCATGCCTCCCCTTTTGCTTCTTTATCCTTCCCTGATTTAAAGCAGGTACCAATTTGCTACTGGGTTGGCGGAAAAAGTGTTCAAGTTGTCGGTAGCAAAACCTAGGCGCAAGCAAACGACCTTCCGGCAATTTTCTGCACCATAACCGAGCGTCTCTAACCATTCGACCACAGTGCCTCTCTAAAAGTCTGGACGCAGTTTAAAAAGGAACGATGCTAT
Source organism: Ctena decussata (assembly GCA_963989385.1). Classification (NCBI taxonomy): domain Eukaryota; kingdom Metazoa; phylum Mollusca; class Bivalvia; order Lucinida; family Lucinidae; genus Ctena; species Ctena decussata. Next base: position 124,151,652 of record OZ022498.1, read on the forward strand.
TCATTAAACGTAAGGCCAAATAAACAGACAGTATTAAAATTTTAAGAGTAACTACACTTCAGGAACTGACTGAATCAGATCCCAAACCCTATCCCCAACATCAAAGTGAAAGATTGACAAAGACATCCCAACAAACAATAAATTACAAGCGATAAGCCGATTAAGCAGCTCTTTCCCAAATAGGTGGCAACTCAGCTATCTTTATTGAACTAAATAATTTAGACCAACAGATGGGTTACAACAGGCTAAGCAAATTATACGAAAAACATTTAACAATTATTTTTACCTATTTTCTATTTTTATTATAGAAGGGTGTCCTGTGTCCTTAAGCCTGATGAAACTAAAAGAAACAATTTTCAAAAAATGGCTGAAAAGCTCAATAAGACCAACCAAAAAGTTCATTATGTAAAAATAGAAGGAGAATTATAAGGACAGCTATACCCCGGGGGTCGTAGTATGCGTAAGCGTTAGAGTCAGCGACCTTGTCGGCGTCCGTGATCAGGTGAACCAATGTTTACAACTTCGTTTAACTCACAAACTAGTCATCATACTCGGCACATATACAGTGTGTCCATGACCTAAATCTTACGGTTGACTGACTTTAGTGTTTGGCACTATTCTCAAGTAAAAAGAAATACTTTTTATGATACCTTTGAGACAAGAGAGTTTATACTTGGTCAGCTAGCATATTGCAATAAAGGCCACAGCTGCACATTATCCATGCGGACTTCCGTGTCCTTGACCTTTATTCGTGGTCCATTGATTTTTGCCTTATATGTTTATGTTTATTGGATTAACATCATATTGGGCATTGTGGATCAGTCTGACACATTGAATGACCTCATAGGTGACTGTGATCTACTTTTGAGCACTATTTAGTAAATATCCATCAAGCTTGGGAGAGTGGTTCAATCTGACACTGCAAATGACCTCATGCTATTTGAATGCCAATATGACTTATTTTCATGGCTCAGTGATTTTGCCTTTTATCTCCAGCACTGTTTAATGCGTTAGCATCATACTTGACACAGCCAGTAAGTCTGACACTGTAAAAGACCTCACAGTATCCATACGTCAATCTGACCTACGCTTAATGGTGTAGTAATTTTGCTTTATATTTTGATCTCTTTAAAGTAAATTTTTATCATACCTGGGATAATGGCTGACCCTGGAAATGATCTCATATGTTTGTGGGATGTTTTAACCATAAGAGTTAAACACACATTAGGGGCTCTTTGTTGTCTTCTGATAACTCTTATTTATTATAATTTCCAGCATATCAAAAACCAACCCTGTTTTGCAGTCTCATGCTTTGTCCAAAAACAAGCTCATCGCCCGACTTTAGAAACAAGTCAGTCACTACATATTGCAATTTTGAGGTACGAGTTCCATTGACTATTGCAAAGGTCAGACACATGTCAGTGTTTTGTTTGATATGATTAAATTCATAACGTTGCGATTGATAAAGTTGCAGGTATTTTAAGCAGGAGACAAATAACTCGGGCTGATATTTTCTAAGTCATGAATACTTAGTGAGTGTAACTGTTATGCCGCCACAGACACACGGTGCCTGATGCACTACATGAACACCATTGTACTTGCTTATTCACATAGGTGTGCGGTGGGTTTCTCGAAAATTATTCAAGCCCAAATAGATGTTTGGTGTGTGTTTGTCTGAGCTACGTTTGTTTATAAACGCCCGCTGCATTGTTTGTTCAATGCAAATTATTTGTGATGCGACTTGAATGATTTATTTTTACGTGAAAATTTTGTGAAATCACTCCCGAGTCCCTGAGGCAAAGCAGAAAATGAGTTGTTTTGATGATCAAATATGAAATATTAAAGCTTCTCTCTGAGCACAAACACCCAAGGACGCTTTGGCTAGTGACCTTGAAGCGTGTCAATGTACGAAAATGTACTGATTCAACCGCTCTTTAGGACTGGAATCAAATTCTTCCCGCAAGAAAAAAATCACATTCATTGCGTGTAAGCTCATTCGTTTATGCGAAGTGAACCGTTTTATCTCTCGGTGCAAACAGTCATGCTTTAAAGTAAGAAATACGAGGGGATATCAAAATGTTTGAGCCTCACACAGGGGCAGCAAGATAATTGGATTTATACTGCTTTTTTTCAGTATAGACCCCTTCCAACACCACACACTCGTTCCATCTAGTTTGCCAGTCATTGATACAATAAAACGCATCATCTTCGTCTAGTAATCAGCCCTTAACAGCAATCATTTGAAAACTTCCGGCCTCGAAGGTGTTTTTCAGTCTGAGGAAGAGGTGGAGGTAGCTGGCGGCTAGATCTGAAGAAACGGGCTGGAGATGGAAGAGTCCCTAGCCACATTTGTACACAGTTTCCATCACAATTCGGCTGGCGCGTTTTCCCGGTTAAGCAGAAATCCCACTGGAGGTATATCTCTCCCGAATGGTGTTGTGACGTCATGAAATTAGTAGCTAAGACATTGAGGTATGTTAGGTGTGGTAGAGACACTGATGTACGTTTGGTGTGGTAGAAACATTGATGTACGTTAGTTGTGGAAGATTGTACTAGCCAGACTTTCTAATTTTTTTATATCCCCTTGTATTTGCTGAGCTAACAAAATCTTTCCTCCGAATGACTTATAGTTTATAGGAAGTATGCCGAAGTGTGACTTTAAATATGCTCGTGAACGTACAGCAAGTGTACAAAGTCTGCAAAGTATCCATTGAAGATCAATCGAGGAGCTGATCACGCAAACTCAGTTCCCAGAAAATAAGAAGAGTTGCTCCAAATGACTCGTTAAAAAATGCGTAACCCTGTCGCAATTAATTTTATCTCAACCAATAGATGCATACATGCATGTTTTCCATTTGTGAAAAGCAATAATGCAAAGTCCGAACATCGTCGATGGAAAACCGTTGAAAGAGTTGATTACCTAAGCCCCATACCCTGAAATAAAAAAGGAGTCCTTAAATGACTAAGTTTAATAGACAGTATTCCTGTAAAAATCCATTAACTTCGACTTTAACCCGCATGCTTCTATGCTGTATGTCCTCAACATTGTTCAGTGTGCCCTCAACAAACATTTTAATTCCGCGGACTACAGCCACAAAGGCATAAAACCACAAAGTGTAAATCTGATTAGACTTGGAAGATTTTTTTTGAAGGCGATGCTTGAAGTGGTCAAATCGATCATCGGATTTCACAAACTGAAGTTTACAGCTACTGGATGTTTATACATGTTTCTATAAATTGAATTTCTACTTTTCCATCAGTAATCATCTCAAAGTAGGTATGTCACTTTATCCGTTCTGAACAGCTGTGTATTCTGAGTATCTTCTTCAGTCTAAAAGATTGCCAGAAGAGGCAGGTAATCTTCTTCATGCTTTCATTTACCGATTCCGTTTACATCTAATTAACGTTTTTTTAATTGTGCGCCCGATCATCGGAATGCCGTGAGACGTAAAACTGACTGTTCTCAGGACGCTTCGAAACTGGTCGTGTCATGAGTCCATTAGTGTTTGTCATGTCTGCGCATTCAAATGTTTAGGTTGTCTGTCGGTCTTATAAAATGTACGTAACGCTACAAGTTATATGTATGTAAATTATTCACATACATCACATAAAACTTTGTTAACTGAATCAATGTTTTTTTCGATATATTAGGCGAAGGAAAATTGGTGAACGCTTTGCCTTTTAATGGAACATAGGACATACTATTTGCCTATGTAAAAAAAAATAAAGAATGTAGGGTTCGTATGAAAACCATCACTCGTCATTCATGTAGTCTAGGACAATACTTATATATTTATGTCAGACTTGACTGTAAATTAGACAAATTGTAGGTATACTAATGGGTACTAGTTGTGCTCTTCTTGAAGCTGATCTGTTTTTGTTTTGCACTGTAATGAGAGAGACTTCATGCTGTCTCTTTCAGAGGATACCAAATCTGAAGTTAGTTAAGTTTTCAATTCTACTTCTCGGTACCTGTGTGACCTAACGAATATTGACAAAACCTTTTTGATAGCATGGTCAATCACATTTCTGATTTTGATTAGGATATTGTTAATTTTCCATCTTTAGATGGTGATGTTCCTCGTTCTACATACTATGGTGTTTATATTTCTCAACGTATTCGATTTGCTCGAGTGTCCGGTCATGTTGGTAACTTAAAGGGCTACTGTACTGCTTTTTAACATGCATTGAACTCACTGGAAATAACTGGTAATGTTTTGTCTAAAAGAATGTCGAAAACTGCAAGGAAAAATTCCAAATGGTTAAAAAGTTATAAGCAATTTAAATTTTAATTAGCTAAAAAATATGCAAGGACTCTTATGACGTCATTTGAGTCATTCATATAATTTAAATTTTAGAAAAATTATATTTTGAAAAACTTTTTTACACCTTATTCTCCTAAAATAGATTTAGTGAGACAAGTTACATCATCTCATGAAAAAAGTTTGACTATTTTGCATCAGAATATGGTAATAATAACTGGAATCAAAATCACATTATGCAAGTAAAGCTGTAGAAAAGAAAAAGTGGCTGGGGCTTAAAATCTAATTTGCATAAACTTTAATTGTCAATTATTACAGTTTGGGTAGGAATTTATCAATGGGGTTTTCAGCAATCAGTTTCTCTCATAAATATCTGTTAATTGAGAATATTTCAGGAAATAGTCAAGAAACTGTGTAGTAGCCATTTAAATGTTCGTAATAAACTTTTGACAATAAAACTTCCCAAAAAAGGTTATTGATATCATGAACTTCGTAAAGCGTTTTAAAGAGTTTATCGAAGGCATTTCGACTAAGTGTCTAGATAAAATGTCGGGTTGAAAACCTGAATGTTATGGCAACTTGGTATTTAAATTCAGTAAAACGTAATTGGTAAAAATTTATCATTACGAAACATACTTTGATAAAGACATTTTGTCCGTATGAGCAAAATTTTAGTGACCAGAGATGTTCATTGATAATAGCTATACATTCTGTTCTGTTCTGCAGCATATAACAACACTGCCTTTATAAATGGATAGTTCCATATCGTAAATCCTGTGATAACCTTGATAGAATAATACACAGCTCTCCCGAGAAAATGCTTAAATGAGCAATCTACTAGTATCATAAAAACAGATTAATTATTAACGTTCCGGCCGGCGAACTTTTTACACCAAAGTGTGCTACCTAGGACATGTGTACTAAATCTGAAAATACCTTGATTATCGTAAAGATTAGTGATGGTGGGGCTGAGCAAGAGAAATTTGGACAAACCATACATATCCTTATTATGGGTCGCAATGTTAACCGTTCCGCCAAATGTTTTTTTTGTTTGTTTATTTATTCATTTATTTATTTGTACTTAAAGCCGGATAGAACATTGAGAAATATTACTTTGTCACCGACACAAAATTTGAATAAATGTTAAAATGACTTTCTTTTAGCGGTTTGACATGTGCTAGACATAAATCATGGAAACCATTGACATGTGCGTTATTGTGTTGCCGATTGAGCCGCTCCAACAAAACAGATGCCTAAAGATTATGAGGCTCTAACAAGTTGCCATATGATGAGAAATACCGATATTTATGCCATCTCTAAAACGCAGAACTAATTTCTCGGATACAACCTATTTTGGGCCGTAACTTAAAGTAAGTAGGAAAATTCTCAAGAACCGACAAAATTAAATCCCAGATCCCACCCCAGACGCCAAGGGGGAAAGACAACACAAAATAAACCACCATCGAAGACATCAGCTTTAACAGTCCGGTAAATAGCCATTATCTATGTAGTTGGTTACCGGGCTAGTCTTCACATCACAAATATGTACCGATAACAGATGGGGATGGTCGGTTGGTGCGACGGTGCTGTGTGAAATCCTAGTGCCGGGGCCTCCTTCCGATTCGGGACATTGTAAGGCAATGTCCTACTGTGCTTCCTGTAGGTTCGGATGGGGGTTGTTTGGACATTTTTCCTCTGGTTTATTATTTCTCTTCTTTCTCTCCCTCTCTGGGAGATGGCTTGATATAGACTGAAATTCTGTCTCAAAAGGCAGTTAAACTCAACACAATCAATCAAAAACAATAACAGACATAGCTCCGAATAACGCATAAAAAAGCAAGAAGAACCAAACCAGAAGTGCCGCCTTCGGGCGGCTATCATTGAAATATCTGGAAGTTCTGTTGTCAACAAACACGTGCCTTTGGTTCTGCTTTGGTTCATTAGGCACTTACTTGTTCGGTTTATGTGGCAGATTCCTGTCTCGTAAGAGTAATATATCAGAAACATAGAAATCAAATTAAAACTTAGAGAAAACAAACATGAGGCCTTACCAAAATAGAAACACCGAAATTCCGGAGCAGAAGAAACCTACCAGTTGAATTACGGTGGGCCCGACCAAAGACGTCCCGAATAAGGTGTCAGGCGCCAACCGTCTGTGTAACAATTATTTCAGGTTTAGGCTGGTGCCTTCAGAAAATCAGACGCCGACCTACCGTCGTGTAATCGAAGAGGTATGGACAGCTGGTTACCTTGATTGGGTTTACAACCAAGCATTTTGTCGTAAAACATTAATATAATAACCATTTCTATATCGAATTATTAGCTTTTAAAATGAAAAGAAACTAGAAATTGTGTTTGTGAAAAACTATGCCCCCAACTATATGCTTGCCACTAGAGGTATCAAATTTTAGAATGTCTAAGTCTGAAAAGGCATTACCTAATCTTTAATAAAAAGAAACATTTAACACATCAAGAACTATTATTATACAAAAAACAGCTTCCTAGATCAAGCAATTCAGACATTGGAAAAATGCCAAATTCAAACAAGGGCTATAATCCATCAAAATTTTACAGAATTACCCCAAAACTTAAACAGGTAATCTACTCTTCATATCTGATCATTATACCAAATATCAAGGCAAATACTCAAATACTTTTTGAGGTATCTTGCTAATGAGATATCCATCTAATATATTTGAAGGGGCATAACTCCAAAATGGGGCATAACAGTAAACTTGGTAAATAAAACAAATATGTGTCAGTTATTTTTCCATGAGGAATCCATAAATAAAATTTCTAAACCCTATGCCCAGTGGTTCTAGATCCCAGTAGCTGCATAAGTATTGAACATCAGGGTAAACAACTCCATAATTAATGAATGCAAAGTTACCTAACCTGTACTACAGATTAAACTTGTAAAGGACTACTACTATACCAAAAATCAGCTTCCTAGTTCAAGCGGTTCAAAAGTTGGAAAAATGCCAAATTCAAACAAGGGCCATGACTCCATCAATATTTTACGGAATTCTCCAAAAAGTTAATCAGGTAATCTACTCCTCATACCCAATCAGTATGCCAAATATAAAGGCCATAGCTCAAATCCTTTTTGAGATATCTTGCAAACAAGAAAGTCATCTCCTTTTTCTTACAGGAGCGTAACTCCAAAAAGGGGCGTAACTGGGAAAAGAGAAAAAATGAAGAATTTGTGTATGCAATTTCAGTCCCCCAAAACCAAGTGGTTCTTGAACTCAATAGCTGCATAAGTATTGAATATCAGGGAAAATAACTCCGTTATTAATGAATGCAGAGTTACCTAACCTGTACTAAAGTATTTATCATATCAAGAACTACTATCATACCAAAAATTAGCTTCCTAGCTTTTGCAGTTCAAAAGTTGGAAAATGCCAAATTCAAACAAGGGTAGAACTCCATCAATATTTTACGGAATTTTCCCAAAAGTTAATCAGGTAATTTGCTTCTAAAACCAAATCAGTATATTAAATATCAAGGCCATAGCTCGAATTCTTTTTGAGATATCTTGCTAACAAGATTGTCATCTCATTTTTCTAAAAGGGGCATAATTCCAAAATGGGGCATAACTGGGAAAAGAAAAAAATACATATCAGCTAATTTTCCATCAAAAATCCATATATAAAATTTCAAGATCCTAGCTTGCAGGGTTCCAAAGTTACAGCAATAATGAGGAGTGTGACACACACACACACACACACACACACACACACACACACACACGGACGGACAAGCCAAAAGCAATATGCCCCACCAACTTTTTCAAAGTTGGGGGCATAAACACTTTTTGAGATATCTTGCTAACAAGACATCCCTCTCATGTTTTTGAAGCGGCATAACTCCAAAATGAGGCATAACTTGGGAAAAAAGACAATAAATGTCAGTTATTTTTCCATGAGGAATTCATATAAAATGTCTAAACCCTATACCCAATGGTTCTGGAACACAGTAGCTGCATAAGTATTGAACATCAGGGGAAGTAACTCCATTATTGATGAATGCAGCATTACCTAAAGTATTTAACTCACCAAGGACTACTACTATGCCAAAAATCAGCTTCCTAGCTTAAGCAACCCAAAAGTTGGAACAATGCCAAATTCAAACAAGGGCCAGAACTCCATCAAAACTTTCATGAAATTCTCCCTAAAGTTAATCAGGTAATCTACTCCTCATACCCAATCATTGTATCATATATCAAGGCCATAGCTCAAATACTTTTTGAGATATCTTGCTAACAAGAGTCATCTCATTTTTCTAAAAGGGGCATAACTCCAAAATGGGGCATAATTCGGAAAAGGAAAAAATATGGGTCAGCTATTTTTCCATTAGGTATCCATAAATAATTTTTTTAGAAACTATGCCCAGTGTTTCTGGATCTCAGAAGCTGCATAAGTACTGAACATCAGGGGAAGTAACTCCTATTTTGATGGATGCAGAGTTACCTAACCTGTACGAAAGTATTTAACTTAACAAGAACTACTATCATAGCAAAATCAGCTTACTAGCTTAAGCGGTTCAAAATTTGGAAAAATGCCAAATTCAAACAAGGGCCATAACTCCATCAAAGTTTTACGGAATTCTCCAAAAAGATAATCAGGTAATTTATTTCTCATACTCAGTCAGTGTACCAAATATCAAGGCCATAGCTTAAATACTTTTTGAGATATCTTGCTAACAAGATAGTCATCTCATTTTTTTTAAAGGGGCATAACTCCAAAATGGGGCATAATTTGGAAAAGAAAAAAAAATATGTGTCAGCTATTTTTCCATGAGGAATCCATATATGAAATTTCAAGACTCTAGCTGCAGGGTTACAAAGTTACAGCAAGCATGAAAAAGTGTGACGCACGGACGGACGGACGAACGGACAAGCCAAAAGCAATATGCCCCACCAACTTTTTCAAAGTTGGGGGCATAATAAACATGTTTGCCAATCGCGTTTTCTGAATTCAGGTCCAGGTAGGCCTTGCGGAAGACGTGGTTTTAATCCGACATCATATTGACACAGTCGCAATGCCTTCGATAAAATTTTAAAACGCTTTACGAAGGTCATGATATCAATAACCTTGTTTTGGAAGTTATGCTGTCAATACTTTATTACGAATATCAAAGACATCATCGTGACTGGACACTCGAGCAAAACGAACAAAATTTCAAAATGAAAATTATCTCGTTTATCGTAAATCTAAGTCGTAATAATCCATCTGATATAGATAAGCCTTTTTTGAGCGTTAACAACTCATAAAATAGTGCAGGCCGCTGTGTAAGTCCCGTGTGCATTTTTTGGTAAAAGTGTCAAACATGTATTTTCTTGTAGAAAAATATATCCTGTTTAAGAAAAAAGATGTTTCCAATTTTTTCTTGCTGTTTTAACGTCATAGTGACGTCACAAAGTGATGTGCCCATTTTTGGCTTATTTAACGCTTGAAAATTGAGTTATAGGAATACCAGCTGGAATAAACATGTATTGTTTTATCAATTGTGTTAATATTACTGACGATGTTGATTTTGGAACATAAACTCTCATTCAGATTTTTAAAGAGGTTACATTAACGTCAAAGTGACGTCAGTATGAGAATGCAATCTGCAATGGTTCCTGTATATTCTTTGCGCTGATATTATAATCTGAGGCTGCTTTTTCGATCTCTGGTTTGCCATTGAACCCGCTGCCCCACAAACCAGGTATCAACAGACTGTACAATGAAATCAAGAAAACCATATGGGCTTCCATGGCTCTGTAGAGATGTTTACCTTCAATAAAAATTATTATTTGTCTGACCGTTGTAGGTGAATACATTCCCACTGCGACCCAGAGCTGATCGATACCGCTACATTCTATATACCTTCCTATGGCTTTTAACGCGGAAAAACTGTATGCAGTTCACCAATCCGTAAAACAAACTTTCCAGTCACTTCTTTTTTTCGACCTAAGCTTTCGGTCTTTCTCATGTAACTGTAAATATAACGTGACTCAGTTAGCTTTCCCTCTCCGACTACCGTTACACTTATATTCTGTGCTGTCTTTATAACAGTGTATAATCCTGGTCAAGATGTCGGTGAGTGAACAACGGCTACATTTGTTTTTGTTCCTGTTGTAGTAATTTATGAGTTATAAGCATTCGATGTTGGCATGCACTCCGAAAATCCACCTTCGTGTGTTTCAACTACATGTACTATGTCAAGGTCCTCACTTCCGATATTAACGCCACTTGGCCACTTGATTTATCTAATCCTGTCTCTGGTTCGGAAGGAGGCCCTACGTCTGGAACAGCGATGTTAGCACCAACACCGGGATTATCACCATGCTAAGTCCCATATAAGGTATACTTCACTGATACCATGACGACGTTGCAGTGTACATGTATATTGCCGTATTGGTTCAAACTTCAGTTTAGTTGTCTGTCAGGGTAACAATACGAAGGGAATTGGGTCTGTCAGGGACTGCTCCTTTCCGGTTCCTTCTACTTCTAAGGATGAGACCATCTTATTCTCCTTCTCTATTTCTATTTGATACATAACGAGTGCCGTACCATGTAGCATATCCTTACCGGTAGGCGTGTCTTCAAGGAAGTCTACGTTGTCTATTGCAAAAAAACACTGACTTGTTTTTGACAACAAATGGTGTTATGTATAGTCTGTTACACTAACCTTTTTGACACAGATAGGGAGGGCTGTGCTTTTAGTGGGTAGCTTCTTCATATGAACATTGAAGACTGGCCAGACTGGGCGGATGTCGAGGCTGATTTAATTTTTCGACGGATGTAAAGCCAAAATCGTTGCAGCTCATTTTAGTGTATGACCTTTCCGCCATAAAAGAACACAGATCCTTTTCTGCAACCAGTTTCAGATTTTTGGATTCAGTTTTATGCAATAAATCTGTCTATATAGTACGGCCAAATCATGAGATAACCTGATTTATACAATCTATACGACGAGCAAAGATATCAATCAGCCTGCACATCCGCACAGTCTCACCAATATTTTCGTTGTTCGCTCTTTCGAAGAAGTCTGAATGGGTGGCCCAACAGAGCGGTTTTGCAGCTTTTCTGACCAGGTTCATGCAACGTCAATGTACATGTACTCATGTTATAATATGATTTAGTTTTGCTGAATTATTTATACCATTTTATGAGACAATAATATAGCCAGAAACATACGTTTATGCTGTAATTTGATTTAAAATGCATGGCGCACGCAGATTTACTTTTTTGTACGCATATGTTTTTTTTTCGCATACCGACGTCAAACTGACGTCAGTTTGACGTTAAATTGAGGTCCACTTGAATCAAAATTTCATTTTTGTCCTGCTTTAGGCATTTTCAACCACTTCAAGACAATAAACATCACAAAAATGCGATTATTTTAGGTGTAGATAAAAACATCAGATATGTGCTCTTTGGTTCATCAGAAAACACGGTGCGTCACTTTGTGACGTCACTGTGACGTTAATACTGCAAGAAAAAATTGGAAACATCTGTTTCCTTAAATGGCATATATTTCTCAACCTGAAAATCGATAGGAAACACTTTTACCAAAAAATGCACACGGGACCCCAAATTTCGACACAGCGGCCTACACTAAAACTTATGTCTATGTTTAAGAAAAACAAAAAAGACATTTTAGTATAACTAGAGGTGGCAGTTTGCATGGCTTACTAAATACCCCCCGCATTTTGCACTTCATTTGCTTTTGTCATCCAGCTTTTTCATATACACAGCATTCAAGTTACATGTTAAAAAAAACACACGGATACAGCTCATCCCGAAAGAACTGACAATATTCATGTATACTCTTTTATTATGCTGGCTCCATGGACCAAATATGAAAGAAATCAGAGCAAGAAATGACCAAAAAAAATCATAAATTTAGAGCAAAACAAAAATTGAAAAGGGGCATAGCTCAGGAAAATTCGATACACATCTATAGACCAGTATGCGTTCACACACTTATTTAAAAAGCATTAGAGAAACAGTTTATGAGAAGAAGCAGCAACAAACTCTTTTTTTCAAAAACCACAAAGAGGCATAACTTAGCCGAAAAAAAAATCTTCTGGAAAAAGCTAAATATAATTTTATCATCTGTTGTCTTCTGTATCTATGCACCAAAAAGGAATAAAATCAAAGCAACATGACAAACAAACCCTGTATAAAAAGACCATAAGATATATATAAAAAAGGGCATAACTCAGGAAAAAATGGGTTGGCAATCAAAATTGTAACCTTAATGCACATCTTCATATCAATATGTTGTTTTCTCGTACTCAAGTTTAAGAAAATCTGTGAAACAGTTTTGAAGGGGTAGCGATAACAAACATTTACTACAAAAATTACAATGGGGAATAACTCAGCAGGCAAACAATTCTGGGAAAAACTGGAAAATATGTGTCAACTATATTAATATGATGCCTCTATGAATCAAATTTGAATAAAATCAAAGCAAAAACGACTTAACCATCCCCCCCCCCTTAAAAAAAATAGGGCCAAAAACATCAATCATAAGAGGGGTCAGATTTCAAAATGGAAAGCTAATGCCCATTATACCAATATGTATTCACATACTTCATTTCAAGACAAGCGGTCTAGGAGGAATTTCCATAAAAAACTATTATCCCGAAAAATATAAAGGGACATAACTAAGCAGGCAAACACTTCCGGGAAAAACAGGTTAAAACATGTCAACTATTTTTTTCATCCAAATTTCAATAAAATCAAAGCAATAATGACTAAAAATCTCCTAGGGTAAAAATTATCAAATCGGGCATAACTCAGGCAAGAGGGGTCAGATTTCAAAACGGAAATCTTAATGCACATGTTAATACCAATATGTATTCACATACTTAATTTCAAGAAAATCAGTTAAGTCGTGTAGGAGGAGTTGCGCTAACAACCTTTTTTTTACGAAAAATATAAAGGGGCATGACTCAGCATTAAAACCCATCCGCGAAAAACTGAAAAAAAGTATCAACTCGTTTCACATGCTGCATCCCTGGACAAAAATTTGAAACAAATCGGAGCAAAGTTAATGTGTTGCGGACGGACGGACAGACGGACGGAAGAACAACGTGAAAACAGTATAGCCCCACCCCCAAACAGTAAAAAACGTCTCCCCGAACATCAGTATGGTTCAACTAAACCGAGTCTGCTTGTTTCATATATTTGATGTATGCCATGCTTCAAACAATCTAACTATTTATACCCTCCGCAAACTATAACCTGAACCATACTGATGTTCGGGGAGACGTTTTTACTGCAGCTACACGACACAACACAAGCTGCAGCGAAGATTAAAGAGTTCTGAATGTTTAGATTCTTTAAAAGCAAAACTTACATAAATAAATAGATGAAAATAGCTAACTAGGTTGCCTCTCTTCCATTTTAAACTACAAAGTGGGCAGATATACACACAATGCCTGAAATTCAACATACGAGGTACCTATCAGATGTTTACATATTAGTGCGGACTGTAGCAAAAACTACTGGAGTTTGAAACTAGTTTTATGCACGCAACCTCAAATTCCCTTCTGATGGAACACCAAAAGCGAAATGGATGACAAAGAAATGAACAATAACCAATATACCGTGTATAAGGTAATTTTCGCGGTGTTCCATTTTTCGCGGTATTTCGCGGTCACTTAGAAACCGCGAAATAATTTCCTGTTTCCTACAAAGTATCCTCTGCAGAAACAGTATGCATATATTTTAGTTCCGTTTGCTTCGGTAATTGCTGGTACTTTTCACTTGAGCCAGTTCTTCCATTAACCTGCGGCAGCCCTGCCGCAGGTTAATGAACGAACTGGCTCACGTGAAAAAGAAGTAGTTTTGCTTTTCACGCACGCTGCTAACCGCCAAAATTAAAAATCGCGATATTAATGTTTATGTTTTTGACCCTTTACCGCGAAAATTTGAACCCGCGAAAATTACCGCGTATACAGTAATCTTTTTCTATATCCTGACCTAAATACGTATTAAGAAAGGGAAACAATAAAGAAGACACACAAAACAAAAAGGAAAACAAGTGAAAGTCCAAAACGTCAACTCTTTCTCAGCAGATGGCACGAATGCTATCCTACATAATAAGCAGAAAGTCGGTGAGTAATAGAAAGTCGACAAATCATGACAATAATAACCATGAATACTTCAATGCATCGTCAAGATTTCCGGAGTTCAAGTTTTGCAAGAATACTGTTAATACAAAGAAAATCTGTTTGTCCAAATAACAATGTAAGAGCGATTCTCTTTTTCAACATTTATACAGCCACTATGGTGCGACCTAGAATTACGAGGGTTGGTGCCATCAAGGTTTCGTGTACACAAAACCAAGTCAAGCCTTACTTTCTTTTCTTTAAAAGCTTACCTTATTGAAAATAGGAAGTTTAATCAGCGTCCGACTGACATGAATGAAACATGAACCACTGGTGTGTAGGGTATTACCGGGATCATATTCTTTTTGTGTGAATGAGGATCGGTGGCGGATGGAGGCGGTGCTTCGTTATTTTCGTTTTCGCGAATCGTCATTTAACTTCTCGTAGAGTGGTCATAATGTTATGACCGGGTCACTTTTCTTTACAAAAACAATAATAGACGGTGTCGTAATTCTATGGGGTTGACAACACTTCGCGAGGAGTAGTTTTACAAAGCGTGTGGTATCATAACATTATGACCAAGAAATCATGAAATTATAACCGGGGTTTACTTTTTGAAACACTAATGACTGGACGTCGTTATCCTTTTGGGGTCACTTTACTTCGTTACAACTGAACAGGTGATACCGCAAGGGTTACCGAATTTGTCTTGTACAAGAAGTTACTCGTTCAACAACCATCTTATAGCGGTCAACTACAATTTGTAAATACATTATGAAAAACTAGAAACACTACATAACGTTTTTGTCTGAGAACGGCAGAATATAACCACATTACTACATATAAATGCCAGATAATATAATGGCAAGTTTATTCAAGATAATAGAAAAAGAACTTAACGTAATGAGACATACACAGGCATGGTATTCCAACAAAGTAAGAAGATGATCAGGAATAAGTACAATCTGATCGCATGTCAGGCAACCAAAACCAAAAGAAAAAGTAGCGTTATTACTGACCGTCCTAAGGCGGAACTTTCGTTTCGGTTGCATTTGTTTTATGTTCGGTGCTGTTTAATTTATTTTGTTCTCATTTTAACCCTTCTATAATAAAAATAGAAAATAGGTAAAAATAGTTGTTAAATGGTTTTCGTATAATTCGCTTGATCTGTTGTAACCCTTCTGTTGGTCAAAATTATTTAGGTCAATAAAGATAGCTGAGTTGCCACCTATTTGGGAAAGAGCTGCTGACTCGGCTTATCACTTGTAATTTATTGTTTGTTGGGATGTCTTTGTCAATCTTTCCCTTTGATGTTGGGGATAGGGTTTGGAATCTGATTCAGTCAGTTCCTGAAGTGTAGTAACTCTTTAGATTTACAGAAACTGACCAAAGTTCACGAAAGGCATGCACGGTAAACCGAATAAACAGCTCTTTTCAAAACAGGTGGTCATTAAAAAAAAGCAGTAACATCTATTTATACATATTATTTATAGTTTTAAATTACAAAACGAAACAGATAGCAAAGTTGACAGCTATGAAGGTGACCATATTGATAGAAGACGCAGACAATCGGACATAAGATCATGAAAATAAAATGAGCCGCGACACGAGAAAAACCAACAAAGTAGTTATGCGCCCAGCCCAGACTCAGATCAGCCTGGGCATGCGCCCATTCTGATCAGAGTCTTTTCTAGGCGCTTAAAGGGTAGCTAAGGTTCTAAGCTACCCCCATGCGGACAGCGAAGACTCTGAACATTGTGGGCGAATGCCCAGGCTGATCTGAGTCTGCGCTGGGCGCACAACCACTTTGTTGGTTTTCTCGTGTCGCGGCTCAAATGTAAGGAGCCACAAACAAAGTACCGTCTTAAAACGGTCAGTAATCGATGACTGAAGAAGGGGGGAGGGGGTGCTAAAACTAGTCTTACTTAATCCAGACCACCGGTGTCTACTTCTGCAGTGGTTTAACACATGTATGTAGTTAGCTGTTTCGTCTGCATGAAACTACCAAATCAATCAATGGATCATCACAGAAAACAAATAAACCACGGTTACGACCAATGATGAATAAGAGATGAGGACTCAAAAACAACAACGTAAAGCCACAACTTTTAAAAGATCCCTGAGGTGTCAAACTACATCACTAAAATACTGGAGCAAAAGAAAACTACAAGCTGAACCCCCAATGGCCAAGCGATAGACAGGAAAAACTCCGGCCGCAATAAACTAAAGAAATAGCTTCATCTCAGTACCATTATTGAGGCTGATGCCAGACACACCGGTGTCCAATTAAAACGTTCTGGTAAAAGGCTTATGTTATCAAAAATACACGATTTGGTAGCCAAAAAAATAGTTTTTGGTATTTAAACGTAGTTCCTTTTATTAAAAGTGGTAAAAATTAAATAAAGCATCATAAAATTGCCACTTTACATATTGACAACAAAAAAGCTATGCAATGATTAGAAATCAATACAATCAAACCCCACATTCCGCCCTCAAAAGCAAAGTTGTAAGAAACACACAAATTGTAAAAAGTTCACGAAAAGGTTCATCGAATGAAATGCTCTTTCCCAATTCGGATACCCTTTTAAAAACAGCAGCGACATCTACTTTTTGCATATTTTCTATTTTTAGTTAAAAACAGAAAGCAAAATGGGCAGCTATTCAGGTGACCATATTGCTAGAGATAATAGGCAAGCTGACATAACAACATGAAACATTGAATAACCACTCAGAAGTATTAAGTTTGAACGGTCAGAACTTTATAAAGCTGGTGCAGGGGGGAAGGGGGGAGCGTATAAACAAGTTAAACTAGATCCAAAAGTAAGGATTAAAATTCTCAAGAACTGACACAATAATTCCAGATCCAGCCCAGTGGGAAAGAGATAACACATCATTAGTCGCCACCAAAGACAACACCAGCGGAAGCAATATGAACAGCCATTTTCCCATGTAGGTTGTCAACGGTGGTGAACATCAAAAACAGTATATTAATAAAACACAATGCAACAAACAACACATGAAACAACCAAGAAGAACCAAAAACAGAAGTGCCGCTTTGGGGCTTTACCGGTTTGTGATAGACCAACCGTCACCCTTGGTTCTGCTTCGGTTCATCATACACTTAGTTGTTCAACCACTCATACAAAATACCAACGAAAGCATCATTTTTGACAATAAGAACAATTAATATGTAAAACATTATACAACTATTTTTACCTATGCACTTATGTTTTATGATTAGCTTTAATATCACACACACTAAAGCCAGAACAGACAAAGCAATAAACAACACACAAAAAAACCAAGAAGACCCAAAACAGAAGTGCCGCCTTGAGACGGGGAAATGCCACAGTAAAAGAAACTCACCAGCGGAGTCACGAATTACCAAACAACTGAACTATTAGGCAAGCTCCGGCCCAAAATAATTGAAATAAATTGTTTTATCTCGGAAGCATCCTGAATCTGATGCCCGACCAACCGACTAGCATTGAAAGAGGGAAGCAAAGCTATTTACCATGATTGGGATAACCTCTTAACAAGCAGACTGCAGCATTACATTTTTCTATATCCAGTTCGTTTGTAATGTATGACAATTTTTCTGAACTGATCACACTCAAATACCGAAAAAAGATGTGAAACACGATAATAAGGAAAAGTAAAAAGATAAGCAATAATCAGGAATCTATAAATTCACGAAACACACGCACGGTTAACCGAATGATTAGCTCTTTTCAAAACAGGTGTTCATTCAGCTACCCTAATTGGAAACAACAGCAACATCTGATTTTTTACCTATTTACCATTTTTAAATTACAAAATAATACAAAAAAGAAATCAGAATGGGTTGGAAATCCTTAATGTGATGGTAAATTCATAACGCAATAACACATGAACATTACATAGTGTTACTCACATAACGAGCCATAAACTATGGATAACGTAGTAGAACGTAAATACGCCTGCCTTAGTATACGGAATTTGGGCACCATCAGACAACCATGACGTTCCATCGGACAAAGTGAATGATAAAAGAAGCAGTAGACAGAAGATATCGGAAAACATTATTAAGACTGGACAGGGCGGAACAAAGGGAACAAAGTCAGCACAACTTGGGGAGCTGAAAACACGGCCAGGTAGAAAGAGATTATTGCAAAGTCATCTGTTGAAGCCTTAACAACCTGGCTAGATTATGGAATTAAAATGTAAAAGAATAGAATATGTATCCATGCTTCACTTATGAATCAGAGTTTGTTTTTTAATCAAAACTTGTTTTTCTTTTTTTCTTTTTTTTTGGAGATAATTCACTCGAACGTAAATCACTACCTCCAGATGCAGTTCACAAGGGTGCACTCGGGTAACTTCAGACAGCTGGTAAATTCGGACATACCATTGCAACAGTGAAAATCCAGATGAGACGGCTCTGATGTTCTCTGTTTGCCAAGTTATTTTTGTTTTAATTCCAAACAAATGACATATAATGGAAACAATGTCACTGTCCAAATTAAATTTACGTGATGTCCAAAGTTACCCGACTTGACTCTATAAGATACCCAGGTAAACTGATCTTAATTTGTTTTTTCTTTTTATGAGCAATTCGTTATGTATTACCAAGATAGTTTGATTCACCAATGGAGACAGAGATACACCAAAACAAGGAAAGTGTCAGGGAGGGCTCACTCATTTTTAAAATAACAAGGAATAAATCGTCTGTGCTTCAGGTCTTACAGCACCCACTGCTAATTGGAAAATTATTTCTTTCATGACATTCAAATAATTACGTTTTCAAATTATTATTTTATACGGCGCCTGAAGAGTTTTGCTGACAACTGCTATTAGAGACTCTTAAAACGTGACGGGCTTGTAGGAATTTCTAATTAAGTGTTGCTGACAAATATGTCTTTTCCTCCTACACCTTGTGGTTAGACACGAGTTTGGAAAAACGTAACACAATGCATCTGCCTACATAAGAAAGCCCAAATTGCTTCTTTGACTATAACGTAATTATCACATAATTACGTCCTTCTTCTAAAACGAAAATGAACATCGACGTTCCTAATGAGAATGGGCGTATGCGCAGCCTATTGAGG
Source organism: Ctena decussata (assembly GCA_963989385.1). Classification (NCBI taxonomy): domain Eukaryota; kingdom Metazoa; phylum Mollusca; class Bivalvia; order Lucinida; family Lucinidae; genus Ctena; species Ctena decussata. Next base: position 124,171,112 of record OZ022498.1, read on the forward strand.
CCTCTTGCTGCTCTAAAAAAAAACTAACATGTCGTTTTTCCTAGCAGTTCTATACGATGATCTAAAATAACCCTATCCAGCTCTTAATCTTCGTATCAAACCTGGATTATCCTGACCTTTTCCAAAATAATCATATTAACCGGTTTTGATTCTAACATTAATGCTCTTAAAGTTTATTCTTTGTACGTATTAACAAACACGTGTAGTTCGGTAAATGGGATCGTTCCGAGGATTTTGTTTCCGAGAATATCGAGCAAGTAGATTTAAATATAGAACTGGCGGTCTTATCATGTACGGCATACTTACAAACCAAGGTTGCCGTCAAGGACAATGATTGAAACGGCGACAACTTCGCACTTAAATAATCTATCTAACCAAATAAGGATTTGATTCCCTATAGCAGTTTTTTTTTCAAATTATTAACTTCGTATTAAAAGAAATGTGAATAAATTGTTCTTATTAGAGTTCAAGGAAAAGAAGACATTGCAAAGAAAGCTTAACAAGAGTTTCCAGAATGGTTTGTTCTCGTCATACTTAAAATCGCCTTTTACTTTGAGGCCAGATAAAAGTTAAACAGTCTCGGCCAGGTAAAGTTAGACAGCCTCTTAGAGCGCATTTCACATGATCAAAGTTTAAGTATCTTGCTGAATGAAGTGGCAATAACCTCAAGAACCAAATATCACAGTTCAAAGATTAATGTGCTGTATGTAAGTTTATAAGTGAGCAAGGGAGGGCAATAATACTTTTTATATCATTTAAATAAAAAATCCTAGGACCTGAAAAATCTCGAAATCCGCATTTTACCATAACATGAAATAAGAAGACTAAGAAGACTACAAACAGCGAGTAACAAACCCACGTGCAAGACAATACATGTGGAAAGTTACGGTAACAGCTTTTGGCTAGATTGATGGTCACCAAAAGAAAATGATAGGCAATGATCAGAAATAAATTAAGTCAGCGGTCATATCCCATTCTCAAAACCTAGGGTGACAGATATTGAAGAAATACACGCATAATAAACCGCATGAATCGCTGTTATTCAGCTACCTCGAATAAAAACGACACTCACACCACAAGTGAACGAAAGTAAAGACATGGAAATCCAAACCAAGTAAGAGTAGAATGTATTTTACTTATTTCTTTATTTTAGATTATAAACCAAAACAGATACATGTATTTCAAACTCCAAAACAAAACAAAAAAACTAAGTGGGCAGCTGTACAGTTGCTTTATGTAAGGAAATTTTAGAGACATTTCTTGTTTTAATCATTTTAAAAGTCAGATTAGTACATGGAGTTGGGGGAACTGCAGATATTCTTCTTGTGCAGATGTTTAATGTAGGTTGCTCTTTTGTGATTTATTATACTCCCCGCAAACTATGTTTGAGGGGGGGGGGGGGGTATACTGTTTTCACGTTGTCCTTCCGTCCGTCCGTCATTCCGTCCGTCCGCAACATTTGCTCAGATTTGTTTCAAATTTTGTCTATGGATGTGGCATATGAAAAGAGTTGACACATATTTTTCCGATTTCCGTAGATGAGTTTCAGTGCTGAGTTATGCCCCTTTATATTCTTTGTAAAAAAAGTTTGTTATCGCAACTCCTCCTAGACCGCTTGACCGATTTTCATGAAATTAAGTATGTATGTGGTATGAAGATGTGCATTAAAGTTTCCTTTTTAAAATCTGGCCCCTTTTCCTTGAGTTATGCCCCTTTTTGACATTTTTTGCCCTAATTTTTGGGTTTATTTCAGTCTTTTTTGCTTTATTTTTATTCAGATTTGGTACATAGATGCACCATAAGAAAATAGTTGACATGTGCTTTCCAGTTTTTCCCGGAAGCATTTGCTTGCTGAGTTATGCCCCTATATATTTTTTTGTAAAACAAAAATTGTTATCGCAACTCCTCCTGGACCGCTTGACCGATTTTCTTGAAATTTAGTATGTGAATACATATTGGTATGAAAATGTGCATTAAGGTTTCTTTTTTGAACTCTGACCCTTCTTGCCTGAGTTATGCCTCTTTTTGACATTTTTTGCCCTAATTTTGGGGTTTATTTTAGTCATTTTTGCTTTAATTTTATTCAAATTTGGTTCATAGATGCAACATAAGAAAATACTTGACACATGTTTTCCAGTATTCTCGGAAACATTTGCCGGCTGACTTCTGCCCCTTTTATTTTTTTTGTACAAAAAGTTTGTTATTCCAACTCCTCCTTGACTACTTGACTGTTTTCTTGAAATTAAGTATGTGAACACATATTGGTATGAAGTTGTGCATTAAGGTTTCCTTTTTTAAATCTGACCCCTCTTGTCTGAGTTATGCCCCTTTTTGACATTTTTTGCCTTAATTTTGGGCATTATTTCAGTCATTTTTGTTCTGATTTTATTCAAATTGGGTTCATAGATTCAGCATAAGAAAATAGTTGACATATGTTTTCCAGTTTTTCCTGGAAGCATTTGCCTGCTGGTTTATTCCCCTTTGAAATTTTTAGTATAAAAGTTTGTTATTGCTACTCCTCCAAAGCTGTTTGACAGATTTTCTTGAAATTAAGTATATGAACAAATATTGATATGAAGATGTGCATAAAGGTTATAATTTTAATGACCGACCCTTTTTGCATGAGTAGTGCCCCTTTTTGATATTTGATGCTCTTTTTACATAAGATTTTTGGTCATGTTGCTTCGATTTTATTCCTATTTGGTGCATTGATTCAGGAGAAGACAAAGATGACAAATATTTTTCAGCGTTTTCAAGTAGAGTTGTCTGGCTTAGTTATGCCCCTTTATGGTTATTGAAAAGAGAGTTGCTGCTTCTTCTCCTAAACTGTCTCTGATTTTTTTTAAATTAAGTGTGTGAACACATATTGGTCTATAGATGTCTGTTGAGTTATAGGTTTGAAACTTCAGCATTTTTTCTGAGTTATGTCCCTTTTCAGTTGTTGTTTTTCTCTGATTTTGTAGTCATTTATTTTTTGGGGGTCATTCTTTCTCTGATTTCTTTCAGATTTGATCCATGGAGCTAGCATAAGAAAAGAGTAGACATAAATATTTTCAGTTTTGCTTGCTAGAACTTTAAGGATGAGCTGTATAATGTGTTTTTTTAACATGTATCTTAAATGCTGTGTATTTGTAAAAGTTGGATGACAAAGCGAGCTAAGTGCTAAATGCGGGGGGTATTTAGTAAGCCATGCTTACTGCCATCTCTAGTTGACTTTAAGTATAGTTGCATGCATTTATATTATCAGTGTTTTTATGATGTCTTAAGTTATTTAAGTGAATGTTTGTATGTTTATCTTTTATTATGTTTTATTGTGTCTTGCACATGTGACTTATTGATTATAAAATTGTATGCATGTTTATTACTATATGTGATTTTGTGTGCTATTTCATATCTTATGTTTTAGCTGTTGACATTTTAGTTTCAGTTTGCTACTGTTGTGCTTTATGCTTATGATTTTGCTTGAGTTTAGGGGCCTTAGGATCATGCAGTTTTTAGTATAGATTTATTTGGTTAGATAAGGGCATACGTGATGGTAGGCAGTGGGACTGATGCAGGCACTCATGCTCTTTCTCCTCTATTTCAAAGTAAACTGTTACTGAAGTGTATACATCTGCAGATCTTAATTCCTTTAAAATTCTTAATTCCTTACTAATATATATTTTTCTTTCCAGTTTTGATAATGTTTCTTGCAACAGACATTTTTAATATATCTTAGATAATAGTGTGCTATTCAATATATTGCCTATTTCTTAATGTTTCTTTAGTATGTGTTACACATAATTATATTTGTCATATTTGTGAGTCGGTAAACAGCTATACATAGCTACAGTTTTCACTGTTATAACATGTCCGACAAAAATAAAATTAGTATTTGTATTTATGTATTTGTATTTGTATCAATAATAATTAGATATAACATTCTCTTTGTATTATAATCATTTATTTATTTATTTTTTGTTTTATTTTTCTAAATTGTTTATTAACTTATATTATTATTCTTTTTTTTGATAATAAACAAATACATGTAATAAACAAAAATTGAGATTTACCCCAACAGGAGCTCCACATTGTAATTTTGGGGATCCAACGAGTCAATATAAACGTATCCACACCGAATTTAGAGAACCAGAATCACAACGGAAACACTGACCAACTGGGTTGATGATTTTCTCGGGGACAAATTGTCTATCAGCAGTGATATCGGCCCAGTGGCTCTGACATAAACGTCTACATATCAAATTTAGTGCAACAGACGCGCGTTTCTGTATTTAACTTCTTCAGTGTCGCTTAACCCCATATGTTTGAAAGAAAAGACATGATGCGCAGGTCTCGGCAGGCAACAGGCATCCCTCTCCGAGCCACACTAACTGTCGTATTCCGCGGGACACACTAGCTGCAGACATCAGGTAAGAGATGCCTTCGTATCAACTTGGTAGTACTTGTGTACTTGATGCTACATACCAAATTTCAAGGTCATTCGCCGGCTGGTTATGGAGAAGAAGATTAATATCTTAAAGGTTTTTATCATATATGGGCGGTTGCGACCATGTTGGCCTTGTGACCAGAACCGTTAGAACAAATTTGTGTTCAGCCGCCCCCTAGAGGCTGTACATGAAGTTTGGTTACAACTGGCCCAGTGGCTTTTGAGGAGATGTGTGAAATCGTCAAAATATGGGAGACCAGGTTCAAAAGTCAAAGAATGACCTTGACCTCTTGTACGCATAAATTTTCATGTACTCATTAAGATGACTGTTTATACCATTTTTTAGGATAAAATCTTCAATAGTTTTAAGAAATGCTATGTTCTAGGCTAAGCGTATTCCCGTATAAAGCTACAGAAAGCAAAATTGACCTTTCCGTAAAAAAGGTCAAGGTCAACCAAAGGTCATCATTTGTACAATCTTGATAGTACTTACGTATCCAATGCTACCTACCAAGTTTCATGGCCTGGGGTGTGTGTTGGGGGGGGGGGGGGGGGGGGGGGGCAGTGGTTTCAATGAGCGTGGCGACCATTTAGGTCATGTTACCAGGACCGTTTGAACAAGTTTTCGTTCCCCGACCCGTAGAGGCTCTACATAAAATTTGGTTACTATCGGCCCAGCAGTTACAGAGGAGAAGTTGTTTTTAAAAAGTGGACGGTTGGAAGGACGGGTGGACGGACGACGGACGACGGAGCCTTACCATCCTATAAGCTCCCCAGGAGCCGCCGGCTCAGGTGTGCTAAAAATTAGTAGAATTGAGTGGGAACTTTTATCATGACCATAGTTTCATTTTGTATAAGTGCTGATGCTTCTAGCTTGCATAGTTCTAGAGAAAAATTGGACAGGTCAATATTGTGAAAAAACCACATAGAATATAAAAGAAACACATAACATGGGAATGCTCATTGTCTCACGAGACAGAATTAGTCACGGCCATATGCTGTATCAAGGTATCCAACCTGCATGTTTCCTACAATCTCTGGGGAATATTTGACTTTGGTTTGTTTTCAGAGTTAGAGAAATGGAACAAATGAACAAAAAGAAGAAAGTATCAATCGTTGTTTTCAGGATACACCTGATCATGGTCATCTACATGAGAAAGTGTCTAAACTGGTAATTGTCTTGAGAACGTTTTTGACAAAAATAGCTATGGTGTGTGGGGAAAAAGGGGGGGGGGAAGAAAACATTTGTAAGGAAAAACTAGTCAAGAAGATTATTTAATTACTGGTAATCATGTCTGGATACAATTCTAAATGTCAGGCCTCTAGCTTACATACTTGTCGAGAAATCTGTTGAATTTGAATACTTATCTTTATTGAGAGAAAGAAACAAATGATCGAACAGATAAAAAATGGAAGCATAGACAGAGAACCAGCTTCCTAGCTTTTTATGCCAGTCACTATTGAGCTGTATACATAGTATGGGCACATAGAATTTTCTATCGTTTACAGTTTATGCAAAATCTATAACCAAAACAAAACCTGTAAAAAAAGGGTTGAGGGGAAACAAAGACCAAATACAAGCTAAAATAGCTGTTAAGGGCAAATGCCTATAATAAGCTTTACCCCCCAAGTAACTAGTATATGTGCAATTTGGTTACACTTGCATTTCTTGTGTCCAGTCTGCTAGGTGCCTGCAGCTTACAATATCTGCCAGTCAGGGGAATCCTTCTTATAGTCGAGGATTCTTTTCCCTCATCTTACGGTGAGCACGGCTAACCTGGTGTGCAGGATTGTAAGTTCTTACAACATACTCTGCCAGTCAGGACTCAGATCTCTGCAAGGATCTTCCACTCCTCTTACGGAAATGGAGCGCGTGAACTTGCGAGCGGAGGGTGAGGGTGAAGGTTTGGGCCCAGTAAAACCGGTTTAAACCCCCCAGTAGTTATTACTGACCGTCCCAAGGCGGTACTTTTGTTGCGGTTGCATTTGTTTTATGTTCGGTGCTGTTTAATTTATTGTGTTCTCAGTTTAATCATTCTATCATAAAAATAGAAAATAGGTAAAAATAATTGTTAAAACTGTCACTTATAGAATCCGACTTGCGACTCGCCTTACGGCTAGCACGTTTCTCACGGTGTGTCAGTGTACGATGTGCTATGCTAGCAGTGCAAATTTCTGAAACTGCAGATTGGCTGAGGATCAGAAATACTAGCTCTAAGTAACTCTGTAGGACCGGTTGATGGGTACGGAGTAGTACGGAGCTAGTATAAGGTTCACACATGGCTGGTTCTTTTATTGCGAAAGGAAGTATAAATTACGTATTAAAAATAAAGAAATCTAACTATTTCATTTGTTTCTCATGCAAGTGCAAACTTATCCCAACTTTTCATATTCCTAGATAACTTCAAATAAAGCATGTGCTTGTCATGCTTAGCTGTATGCCATACTCGAAGAACTTATCGTGTTTACTTGTTTCCACGAATAACAAAAAAGTGTGTCGAAAGGTGGATAATGGAAGAACGGAAAGGCGTAAACCATTATAACCTGTTTTCAAAGCAGAAGTGTAATACAAAGGAGATGAGAAGGCAATAGCGTCAAGTCAGGTAAATTCGGACATGGACATTGTTTTCATTATAATTCAGTTGTTTGGCATTAAAGCAAAAACAACAGGGCAAACAGTGAAAATCCTGAATTTTCACTGTTTGCAATGGTATGTCCGAATTAACCCGCTGTCGGAAGTTACTTGACTTGATCCTAATCAAAAACAACACAACCCATTCAAATTTAAAGAGTAACTACACTCCAGGAACTGACTGAATCAGACCCCAATCCCTATCCCCAACATCAAAGGGAAAGATTGACAAAGAAATCCCAACAAACAATAAATTACAAGTGATAAGCTCGAGATCTTTCCCAAATAGGTGGCAACTCAGCTATCCCTATTGAACTAAATAATTTAGACCAACTTAAGGGTTACAACAGACTAAGCAAATTATACGAAAAACATTTAACAACTACTTTTACCTATTTTCTATTTTTATTATAGAAGGGTTAAAATGAGAACACAATAAATTAAACAGCACAGTACATAAAACAAATGCAACCGCAACGAAAGTACAGCCTTGGGACGGTCAGTAATAACGACTGGGGGGGGGGGAGGGGTTAAACCGGTTTTAGTGGGCCCAAACCTTCACCCTTACCTCCGCCGCGGTGCACACAATCAGTTGGTAGTTCGGTTCGTATGGAGGTCCCCTTACTCATCAGAGAGTCATCACGGTCAACAATTAAAATCAAGAAAAGACCGTTGTAAAGCAAGGATGAGGACTCGACAGCCAAAACGTGTTGAGACACCTGGAGATCCCTGGGGCGTCAGCAACACCACTGGAGCAAAAGAAGACCACCAGTTGAACCCCGGTGGTAAATGATAAGGCAATGGTCAGAAACCAACACAATTATTTGCCACATCCTGCCCAAAACTACAAATGTTTAAGGGAAACACAAAGACGACACAAAAGCAAAACACGACAGGATAAAATCCTAGAAGTCAGTTCTTTTCCAGAATGGCAAAGACTTGTACAAAGCGATGCTGACAGTAATAGTACACCGAAACAGAAGCGCCGCATTTGACCGAACAAGAAAAGACAAGATTTATTTTGAGTCGGCAAGTAGAACAACATGAACAGTATCTAGGCTGGGGTTTTGAAACAAGTATAACCTCTTTAAATTAATTACTGGTCAATAAATAAAGTACTGGAGGACTTGATTTTTACCCAGCCCTAGATTCTTCAGTGGTTTAAAGCAAACCGATTAGGCCAAAATGTCAAACAACTATTTTGCCTACTTGCTATAATATCGCAACAGCAACAATTGGCAGAAACCCTGTTAAAAACAGATGTTCTATCAAAGAAAATTATAATTCACTGAAAATAAGATTTCATAGTGGTTGCGTTCTAGGGTGTGTTTGTCACTGGAAATTGTGTTTGTTTGTTGAACGGAATAAACTGTTGTATACATACATGCACGATTTTAGAAGTCATAACAAAGTGTTGCGTCACAAATAACAGGATAACCTTGAAATGAAAACCAGAACAGGTATTTATTTGAATACCAGGATCATGTGCTGTGCAATACTATTCAGCGTAGTGGCCCTAGAACGAGTCGTATTTCGACATCGACAGGGAGTGCTGAATCGACGGACCTACGTCAACCGAGGACAGACACGGTGTCGGGGTTGCTATCGGGTATACGGTCCGCTTAACTCCTGGGCCAGCATCGTTTTGAGAATTGAAATACAACAACAATTGCAGTATAAGGTCTCACGAAGACTAAATGTTTACGCTTAAAATAAACGGAAAAATAAAGATCCTCTGGAAGAAAGGAACTCATTAATGAAACGAAAAAATGCAGATGCGATTTGAGTCTAATCATGTGGAACACTGTAATATTGCAACATTGCCCACGCCCCTTCCGGGGGCTTCAGCGGAACTGAATTCTAAAACTGATCCCAAAGGATCAGCAAATACACAATCTGAAATATGATAAATCTAAAACAGACAATATAGCGCGAATAACGGGAACTTGATTTTAACAAGCGCAAGTTTAATATAGAAAATGCCGTCCAAGTGAAATGAGATCAACTGCAGTGTCAGAATAAAAAGTTCTCCTTAGAATAATTTAAACCTCTTAAATATTGTCAGAGATATGACAATATCAATGAACTTTGATAAATACGTAACAGTGACATAGAAGTGGCATGAGGTCAGTCACTGTATCTGAATGCACCATTACACCAAGTATAATACAAGCCAATAGAAATAGTGTAAGAGATGTTTTCTTAAATTTACTGGACGATGAAGTAAAGGTCACACTGACCTAAAGTTAGCATGAGCTCACTCAAAGTGTCAGCAAAAATCATTAACCCAAGTATGATGCAAAACCATAAAAAAGTGTCAGAGATATTGACTATATCAATGGATCATGAAATACAGGTCAAACTGACCAACAATAAGTCACTAACAGTGTCAGCCCAAACCGTGAACCCAAGTATAATGCCTAAGTATAATGTCAATCCATGAAATAGTGCTTAAAATGTGGACTAAAATCCCTGGACAATGTAATATAGGTCACACTGACCTATAATTAGTATGAGGTCACTCACAGTGTAAGCCCAAACCATTAACCCTAGTAAAATGAAAAGTAAAAAGATAGGCAATGATCAGGAATTAATACAATCAAATCCCGTATTCCGCTCTCAAAACCAATAGGGTAAGAAGCACTTACACACAAGAATTGACACAAGTTTACGAAAGACACGCACAGTAAACCGAATGAGCAGCTCTTTCCCAAACAGATGGTCATTCAATTACCCCAATAACCTCAACATCTACTTAAACTTATTTTTATTTTAATTACAAAACAAAACAAAACAAAGCAGAAGGCAGCAATACAGGTGACCAAACCGCCAGAGACCATAGACAAGCGGACACAGCACAATATAACACCAAAGAACCGCAACAGAAGCACCGCCTTGGAACGGCAAATCCATGTAAAAGTGTACGAAATATGATGGAATTCAATACAGTAATTTAAGTGGGACCCAACAGGGTTTCAGTAGTAGCAAACACTCTACAGATAGATATCTAGACGAGCTTTTAATTATTGACAATCCTTACTATAATGGCATGGTAAATCGAATTTATTCATATGTGCTGCAGTTAAACAAAGCTAATGTATCCGATACCAAAGCCCCTATTTTGGATTTACATTATCTATTTCAAACGGATTTGTTTCATCCAAAATTTATGGTAATCGTAATGACTTTGATTTTGACAGTAGAATTTTGGTGGTGGTAAATTTTCCTTTTTTTAGAGGGTAATGTTCCCCGTTCTATCTCTTACGGGGTGTATATTTCTCAATTTATTTGGTTTACTACAGTATCTAGTTATGTGACTTACTTCAATGCCAGCAATGAAATTTTAACTGCTTAACTTCTTCAACAGGGCCATCGGTATCATAAACTTCGAACAGCTTTTTTTTTTCCAAAATTGAAAAATGCTGCATCTGCATATTTGGTGGTTAACCCGATCATGCTTAATAAATTGGCCTTCTTCTTTAACTGCCCGCCAATTGTTCGGGCATCAAACTCAATGATAGACCCGATATTTAACTATTTATTGTCCCCCGCCTTTTCGAAGAAAAGCGGAGGGACATAGTTTTCGGCATTCCGTCCTTCCGTCCGTCCGTCCTTCCGCCCTTCCGTCTTTCCGTCCCCTAAAGTAGTAGGTACCTTGTGTGCGCAACTCCTCCTACAGTTTTATGCCGATTCTTTCGAAACTTTACAGATGTTTTTGTCATGGTCTGAAGGTACGCATATGGTTTGGATATAATCCTGAAATTATTTTTTGTTACTTTTTCCACAAGTTGAACTTAGTAATTTTTAGGCGTTTTTACTATCAAAGTGACTAGATAGTGGGTACCTTGTGTGCGCAACTCCTCCTACAGTTTTATGCCGACGCCTTTGAAACTTCACAGGTGTTTTGGTCATGGTCTGAAAATATGCATGTGGTTTGGATATAATCCTCATATTATTTTTTGTTACTTTTTCTACAAGTTAAACTTAGTCATTTTTTAGGCGTTTTTACTATCATAGTGACTGGATAGTGGGTACCTTGTGTGCGCAACTCCTCCTACAGTTTTATGCCAATTCTTTTGAAACTTCACAGGTATTTTGATCATGGTCTGAAAATATGCATGTGGTTTGGATATAATCCTCACATCATTTTTTATTACTTTTTTGGCAAATTGAACTTAGCCATTTTTCATAAATTTTTACTATCAAAGTGAATAGATAGTTGGTACCTTGTGTGTTCAACTCCTCCTACAGTTTTATGCCCATTCCTTTGAAACTTCACAGGTGTTTTGATCATGGCCTGAAGATATGCATGTGGTTTGGATATAGTCCTCACATTTTTTTATTATTTTTTCAATTTTTTTTACTTAGCCACTTTTCCAGCTCAAACACTATCGGTATATACAGTGGAGACCTAGTTTCCAAGGCGGGGGAATTTGCTTGTTTTATTTGGTTGGGACCGGAGCTTGTCTCGTCTGTTGCTTGGTCATACGGGGTTCATCTGTTAATACTGAGCGTTCCGAGGCACTACTTCTGTTGTTGTTCCTCAAGGTTACATGTAGCAATATGGTCACCTGAATAGCGGTCAATTCTGTTTTGTTTTGTTTTGTTTTGTAATTCAAAATATAAGATAGGTAAAAATAGGTGTTATTTCTGTTTCAATTAGGATAGCTGAATGAACAGCTGTTTTAGAATGAGGTGTTCATTCGGTTTACCATGTGTGTCTTTCGTGAACTTTTGTCAGTTGTTTGTGTGCTTCTTTCTCTTTTGGCTTTGAGGGCGGGATGTTGGATTTGATTGTTTTAATTCCTGATCATTGCATATCTTGCAATATCAAAATGAACAGTCCATCAGTTTGCATGGAGAATTATACATTCGTGTATTCCATATTTTTCGTGTATATTGCTGACAATTGAAAGCAATCATTGAATGTAGTGCAGGTAGATTTTCCAGCATTACTATGATCTTACATGTGTGTTCGTGAAATAATTCGATCCTGAAAAAAAGAAATTCCTGTATTTTTTTACATAGAAAGGGTCTTACATATCTAAATATTAAGGATGCTTCTGTTGTTATCTCTTCAACCTAATAATGTGTGAAAAAGTTGCAAAAAACATTATTAGTGGGAAATTTTTATCTTTGCATGTAGACTGGAGTACTGCAGATCAAAACGCATTTGCTAGTCCAGTTAATGTCGTTTGGGCACCACAAATGACTTTACAATAATTCCTTTAAGTGTACTTGCAAACTCTATCCCTGTCCACTCTTTAATATTTCTTCTCGTCTCTTATTCTGCCTACTTCCTCTTGTTTTCCTTACTATCGTCACAGGTGTCATTGATGATCAAGTGAGGGAGTAAACCAAACCAAAAATTGTGTTTTATTCCATGTTTTACATTGCAGCCAGTACTGTAAGAAAAAGTTAAAAATCTAGAATGAGATTAAGTGCATAGGAATGGATGAAAGTATTTACATTCAACTGGGCACAATTCGCTCCCGAAGCCTGGGATGGAACACCTAGAGTAAGGTACTTTCTTCGCCAGCCAAATTCGTCCCTATTAAACTGCCATTCCAATTCTATAGAAAGAAATTGTTTAGATTATCCCTGTTAGTCTATTCCATTCCTCTCCATTCCCTTACATGTTTTAAATGATGCAGTACTACACTCTCTTACTTGTAACGTTTTGAAACAATGAACAAAATGTTCCACAGCGCGCAGTTTTTGCAACTTTTGAAGTTACACTTTTTATTAACAAACACTTACACGTGCCACGTACATAGTTTGCACGCAGTCCTATAACACACACTGACATTTACACCTCACAATTTTGGGTGTATTACACTTATTTCTGAGGAATGAGACAGTACTGAATTTGGCCACATTATTATTGAAAATACACGCAAAATATTCCTCTGAAAGTGTGTCTGTTGAAGTTAAATAGAGGCACAAAGTTTATTCCAGCGTGTCTCATGGAGTACAATAAAATGCCCTGAAGTCTTTCTTAAACCTATGTGACCTTCAAAGATACGCAAAACAGTATTTTAACAAAAGCATTTCTTCGCAGAAATATTTTTGTCTCGGCTTTCGTCTGGAATGCGTTTTTCAAATATTTTTGTCTCGGCTTTCGTCTGGAATGCGTTTTTCAATTAAGTCAAAGGTGTGCTGACGGAAGAATTTGTATCACCTCTGACTAAATTTAAAGTGGGCTGTGAGGTGCGGTGTTTTCAGTTATTGGCGATTCTTAAGACGTATGGCATTCTGAAAGCCAAGTTTATAAATATACAATATTATGTTAGTGTCTATTGATATCAAGTTTATCAGGCGAGACCCGAAAAAAGCATAGAAATAACGAGGCTTGCCGAGCCAATCCGACGTGTTTCTGGGCAAGCCTAATAAACTTGATGACAAAAGACACTTACATGTTTTTTTTATTTATCATGCATCATTTAAGAAATAATTTTCCTTACCCGTGAATTATCGCTGTTTAACACATGCTATTGAAGGAAAGATCACGAAATATTAATTCACGACGGCCACAGGCCGGATTGAATTAATATTCGTATCTGCTCGACAACATATGTTTTAATCTGCGGTAATGAACCGGGAAGGAAAAACTATTTCGATTCCAAAATTACATACATTCAAACTGCATGGATATTGTGACGTTTTCAATGTACTCTTTTGAGGCGGACGTCGCCAAAAATTAAAAAATGTTTACGTCTGACGTCATCAAGGCGCAAAATGTGCATACCGAGCGTTAGCAACGTGATTTATCACATATTTTCATACAACGCCGTTTCCTATACGTTCAATGAGGAACACATTAGAGACGTTCTCAGTTAAGCTGGGCCATTAGCTATTAATTTTGTCCTTCGTATTGCCTTTCTTTAAATTGCAAAATAACGGTCCTGTTTACTCTCTGACAAGTTGCCCTCTGTTTAAAGAAGTAGATAAAAGTACCAAGACATGCATGCGTTTTGTTAGACATTTTTAACACTGGTTCGAATTATGATACCCTGGTTTAAAATGCGGCGTTTTTAAATGTCGCAATATTGCCGTCGAATAGATATGAACGCCGCACGGCTAAAAAAGATAAATCGCTGCTGAAAATCGAGTTCCATGATTAAATTCAGGTGATTTCTGACATATTTCCCCGCTTAAACAATATCTAAAGGGTAGTTTTTGCTATGACATGAAACTGGGAACTAATGTCGCAAATTTTATGTAACCTACGTCACAGCTGTAAATTCGTGATACATGTATTAACTAAAATGGCCCGACGTCATAAAACTTACAAGATCACACGAAGAAATATGTGTTCCTCAATATGTTATATTATTTGTGCAAATTTGCTCCCTTTCGTATATTTTACTCGACTTCAAAGTACATTACCCCAGCATTTTTTCTGTAAGAATGTAACCTTACGTCACGGGCTTTTCTTAAAACTGAGCAAAACAATCGCTCTGAAACTCATGTGCAAAATCCTGCCTAGTGACAGCTACAAGATGGTGTGCTTAGATTTCATGCACTGAAACATTAAATGGTATAAAAACGTTAAAATGTGTGCACTGTAACCTATGTCACACGTAACCTACGTCACAACGTCACTAAGACTACGTTTTGAAAGCGTTGACGTCATCTGATTTTGCAGCGCTTCATAGAAAACCCCTTTCTTCCAAAAAAGCAAAGAAAAACATTTTAAATTGAAACCAGCCAAAATAATCAAATATCAGTAGATTAGTAAATGTGCAATGCTACGCATGTCAAAGAAATCGTATGCGACATCGTCTTTCAACGTATCTAAATAATGTCATAAAATACGCCAATTCTAATTGTTAGGGTATGTCTCTAAACATGGTTGGTATTCCATAATCTAAAACTATTATCTGAAAATATTTTACAGCTTTGAAGCGGATATAATGAACATTATGGTCGTGATTTTTTCTTGAATTCTGGCATGGTTGTATATAAGGCCATTTATGTCCGCGAATGGCCCAGCTTAACTGAGAACGTCTCATTAACGTCATGTTAGTATAGAAGATTTTAAGTGTAAAAAAGACTCAAACAAATTAAAAGCAAACGCAGTTTTGTTCGAACTTGCTGACATATCGAATGCGTTTTGACGTAAGTCGGTGACGTCATTCAACGAATCGAACGTTGGTATTGCGGCCAACGCCAGTATGTAGCCAATCGTCTTCAGAGATTGCTTCTAAAGCAATCGCCTGTTGACATTCGCGCAAGCTCATCTCATGACATGATATCACATTATGTTATCATACCGATGTTATCAGGTCGAATTTTGAAGCACATGCGTGATAAGTATAAAACAACAGGCGATCGGACTTTTACCTTTTACCGATATTCGAAGATATTGATATGCACACGGATGATGGATGAATAGATGACAAATCCTAACAAGATCATCATTGACGATGCCGCCATGGAGGATCGTTAATTTGTTTATTAATATATCAAAAACTAATGTTTTCACTCATTGCAATTTCACACCACTTTGGTGTCTTTCATTTCATTTGCGTTTCTTTGGTGTATTCCTTGCTTCCAAAGGATCTACCTATTAACTTATGGAATATCTTCCAGTATTATTCTTAGATGTAGTCTCTATACAACCAACTAATTAAAAGCTTTATTCATTGTAAATATTAATATCATTTCAGCAGAGTGTAAAAAGCGCGCAAAACATATTTTTTAATTTCATAGACATAATTTTAAAATGTCGCACATACCTGCAAAACATATTGCGTGTATCGCTTTTCAAAAGCCTATTTCTGGATGAAGGATATCACCATAAAACTTCGAATAAGTTTTACAGAAGTAGTACTGTCATTCCCGCTATGAAATAAAAATAACATAATTATTATTTACTGTCTAAAAATGTTTTCTTGATTCAGACTAGAAGGATTTCAAAAGTTTTGTTGTTCGTTCACTTTGATAAGTCCGGGCACTTAACATATCAGTCGTCGTCTAAGCATATGGTCACAAGCACAACTTGCTTAAACTCTAAAAGCCATTGCACTCACCCACTTAATGCAAGCAAGACCGGGCTTATCGGGCCGTCCGTATTCACTGATACTACAAGACTAATAGAAACGACGTTGATTTATTGTTGTTGTTTCTTTCTTCCTAGTCTTGAGTTTTGTGAAATCCATGGTATGTATCTATATACTGCTGTAACTATAAGAATGAATTTTATTTTTGTGGATTTTATCGATGTGTACATGCCGGCGAATCACTAATAAATTGAATAAAAAGGGCTCTATTATCGTAAGTTTTGTTTATTCACCAGCGTTTGCACCTCCATAAAATCCACAAAAATAAAATTCATTTCTTATAATTCAAACTCGACCATCTTTTTCTCAAATTTTTCAGGTATAGTGGGTATTTTAGAAATCGCCGTCAAGAAAATAGGTCCAAGTAGTTCCAAAGTTTGGCTCATGGGGTTAAGTATAAACGCCGTTTTCTGTTCGCTCTTCACCAATCAAATTGCGCGTTATTAGTATAATTACGTTGAGTATGAAATACAAATGCACATCACGTGCAAAACATTTTCACGCGACCGAACATTTGAAACTAGATATATGCTTCTGGTGCACGTATCCGCATGTTTTGTGCGTGCGCAAGTGTACAATAGTAACGTTTTGGGGTGAATTGAGTTGTAGCCACTCTACAATGATAGCCAAGGACAATTAAACATAAATTTGATTTTTTTAGTTTTTTACACTTCTTAAACGGACCACCAGGCCTAGTGAATAAGAACGCAATAGGTCTTTTATTGCTGTAGGTTCGAGCCTCGTCCGGCGTACATGAGAGCAAGCCAAGTTCTGTAAGGCCATTTTGGTATTTACCCAGGAGGTCCAGTCCTCGCCCACATTCTCTCCATCATTGAAATATGACTATAAAAGTAAGCCAAAACATAAGCACCACCTAGTAACGGTCAGTAATGAATTAATGCGGGTGCGGGGAGGTTGCAGAGAAGTTTTAACCGATTTTACATGTGCACAACCCGCTATCTGGATTATGTAGTTCGTAAACATGCAAGTCATTTCAGGACTTTCAACCCTTTAATAAATCAAAACAGCAAATATAATGAAGCCCCGCCACGACAACTCAACAAAGTGGCATGTGCACCCAGCAAACACTTAGATCAGCATGGCATCCGCCCAGTCTGATCAGAGTCTTCGTTGTGCGCTTAAGGGGCGGTTAATGATCTAAGCTACATACATGCCAACAGTGAATATTCTGATCACACTGGGCAGATACGCAGGCTGATCTACGTGTTAGCTCGGCGCCCATGCCACTTTGTTGGTTTTGTCGTGTCGCGGTTCATACGGGGATGAAACAAAATGGGCACTCAACAGCAAAATCGACACCTAAATACTTACGCAAAATAATCTCAGCAGTTGAACTCTGATGGGTCCGACCAAAATTAGATTTGTCAACTCAAACTTTACCTCGAACCAACTTATGTTAGTAGAAAGTTTAGCCTTGGCATTCGCCCAGTCTGATCAGAGTCTTTTCTGTCCGGATAGAGGTAGCTTAGACCCTAAGATAGCCTTTGATCGCACAACTAAGTCTCTGAACAGACTGATAGGATACCCAGGCTGATCTGAGTCTTCGCTAGGCGCAGATGCCACTTTGCTGGTTTTGTCGTGTCGCAGCTCATTAGTTTTTTTACTAACTTTGTGACCACCTGCTTCAGAAATTGCTGTTTATATTGCTGCTCGCTCGTGTTGCCTTACTGATTGTGTTTTTGTTCGTGTGACTATTTCCCGGTTGGTGGCGTGGGTTGTATGTAAAATCTATCATTATTATTTTATCTATAAATAAAACTCATTCCATTGGTTTAGAGGCTGATCACGTGCGGTAGACATGACTTCATGTCGCATAGTTTGTTACGTAACCAGTTGGAACGCAAACCCTCGAAAAGCGGTGATTGTATTTACAACGATGGATCCTTCCACATAAAAAATAGGCCCTAAAAATGGCGAACATGGTTCTTCACGAAATTTCCCATTATTCTCAAATGTATATAGAGGCATGGATTGTATTAAAATGATTAAACACATAAAAATGTTTTGCTAACTAGTATTAAGCAGGCTTTCTCAACAAAATTCAGGGCCAAAATTGCTCGAAATGCTAAAATATTCATCGTCAAAGTACAATACTCCATCTTGATTCTACCGAAAACTTGCATCAACATAAAACATAATTTACAGAAAGCTGAGACTTTCTCCAATGCGCACACCCATGCCATCGAAAACTTTATTATTTCTTCTTTTTGCATGTGAAATTTCAAGCAATATCGTTTTGGAACATTTTTAAATTGCAAAATAAAAGATGGCATCTGTAGTTTTAACGCTCAGGAAACGGTCTTGCACGTGATATGAGCACCAGCAATACTTGCCGGACAGCCACAATTTAGACAGAAAATTGAGGTCGACACCTTGTCAAACATTAGCTCAGATTGCTAAATACTTGAAGAGGAGAAAAATTACGGAGTTTAGTTAAAATAGATTACAAACTGGTAGAACGTACCTTACCTAACTCCTGAACTGATTGGCATTGTACAAATCTGACGTTCTTCACTCAAATTTGTGGAAATAATATCCTTTTCTAAAACATGTATTATTTATCTTTCAAACAGTCATCTGTTTTCTGTCAAATAAGTTATTAGGTCACTTTTGTGACGTAATAAAAGAAAATGACGTATATTGCCTTGAGCTAGATTGCCAGTCCGCATGCCATGTATACGGAATTATAAGTCGAACATGAAATGCATCAGTACGAAGTAAAAAGTTTCTTTCCTGTCGTTTTGTTTGTTTAGTTTTCGAAAAATTTACGATCTGATTTTATAATTTGCTCAACAATTACAGAGAACATATAAGCCGCGACACGAGAAAATCAACAAAGTGGTTGTGCGCCCAGCGCAGACTCAGATCAGCCTCGGCATCCGCCTATTCTGCGCAGTCTTCCCTAAGCGCTTTAAGGGTAGCTAAGAGTCTAAGCTACCTTCATGCGGACAGCGAAGACTCTGATCAGACTGGGCGGATGCCCAGGATTATCTTAGTCTGCGCTGGGCGCACACCCACATTGTTGGTTTCCTCGCGTCGCGGCTCAAGTTACTTAGAAAGAAACGAGCCAGGTGGGGATGGAAGGAGGCGGTTGGTGACGAGGATGGGGGTGGGTGGGGGCCAAGGAAGTGGGCGAATTCGTCTTGACTGATGCCTGGAGTGATTTATAGGTCCCAAACATGACTTGAGCAGTCGTTGCTGTGACAGCGTACGCTCTCTCTCTCTCTCTGCCCGATTTGGCTTCATTGTTGTTACACATACTTCTCTCTCTGCCCGATTTGGCTTCATTGTTGTTACACACACTGAGATTTATTACAATCATTTGAATCTTACCAACAGTTGAGCCGCAACAGGGAAAGAGGAATCTTGTCGGATATGATAACAGCAAAATCTGCTTAGTCTAACAAGACCGCTTTAAGATACAAAGCTGTATACATGTATATATAAGCGAATAGCAAAACCCTGACTGGCTTGCAAGCAAACACTTTCCGTTCTGAATTAAGATACGAAGTGTGTTCGATTATGAGCCTGAAAATGTGTCGGGGTGTGCGGATGTGGGAGGTGTGGGGAAAATTTTCCCGGCGTGCTACGTGCCATCCGACGTTTGGCACGTGGCACAAAAACAGCCATTTATTCCGTGGAAGCAAAGTACTGTACTTGAACTTAAACTGTATACGAATCGCTCCACTTTGGCAAATTCCACATCCCGAATAAGCGTAAAGACCATTGACAGTATACTTAAACAATCTGCTTGAAAGTTGAAAATAGCGGGCGTGTGAGGAACTGTTGAAATACGCATGAACCTTGTATACTTATTCAAGCAACCCATCATTGCCTTCATTTAGCAAAATCATCGTGCATGAACAAAAAAGCTACCAGCCAAGATCCATAATAGAATGCACACATGCAAGCTGTTCATCTTAACTTTTATAACAATTTTAGTGCAGGCTATCTTAGTCTTGGCTGGTAGCTTTTTTGTTCATGCACATTTTGCTAACTGAAGGCAATGATGGGTTGCTTGAATAAGTATACACGGTTCATGCGAATTTTTGGATTCTAAATTGTGAAAAACAACAATTCTATTAAACGCCCCAAGTGCCAAGCATTTTATGAAACGGGTGAACTGTCGGACCTAAGTCACTAGCGAAATACCTCTAATAAACAGAATGGATATACATTCAGAGGAAGTAACTACTATTATTATAGTTTGCCTCCCTTCTTAGTAGGTTTGGGGCCATCTCTCAAAGGATACAGTTTGCATCCCAAACCCCTTTCAGATAAATTGCATAGCATCTTGTTCCACAACCACACACCCCTCCAACCCCCCCCCCCCCCCCCCCACACACACACACATTTTTTCTTCCCCCGCCCCTCGCGTTCAAAAAAAAAATTACATCTACTCTAGAAAAATACTGAATCGCGTACCTGACAGGGTGTGAATTTCAGTTTGGGGCGTGTTATTTTTTCAAACATACCACCAGCAGAGTGCACCCCACCCCTTCTAACTGTCCCACCCAGTAACTGAAATGCAGTCGATAATTTAAGTTTTGAACTCAAGCGCGTGATTTGCTTATTTAATTAATTTAAGTGTCATTTTTTTAGGTATTTAGGTTAACCATGAGCGGTAGCATGAGCTGTACCTAAATAAACATTCAATGCTGATTAAGTCCGTCTTCTAAGGTACTAAACAAACTCCTTATTGATTCAAATTTACGTCAGAAATTTGTCAATACTTAGTCGTGTTTACAAATTGCAAGGGTCTGTATTGAGGTGAGAGTTGAAATTATTCCTTCTCAATAAAAGAAAAAAATATATTTGCTTGTCTGTTTTATTCTGTCTTGGTCGGAAACTAATTTATGTTACGTTGTAAAGTTTCTTCGGACAGGCAGAGTTGCGATATTGTTGTTTTTGCAATGAGCACAGAGCGCGATGTCACATAAAACTGGCATGATTTCGACGCCATTTTGTTTTTACAAACTGAGTAGCTGTATGTTATTTTGCAATTTTAAAATGTTCCAAAACCAAATTTTCTGAAATTTCACATAATAGTAGAGTATATATCAGTGTTTTACATGGCATAGGTCTGCGTTTTGGAGAAAGTCGAATAAGCTGCAAATCGCGAATTTTTGTTCACATGTTTGACGCTGACGTAAAGGGCACTGTTTCGTCAATAATTACACAGGCGGAAAATGATGTCTTGGAATTATTTTAACAGAAATATTCAACAATGGAAGTCAGAAAAGTTCTGTTAAAATTTCAAGCGGTGAGGCGATTTGATTAATCTGTATGGTGGCGTGAAAGTACAATGGGGTTCGTCGATAGCAATTTTGATGGCGACATTTTCGAACAAAAAATCGTTGCTATGTGTTTGATTATATCCCTACTCCTTGGAGCTGCGTTCCAACTGAACGTCGTAAAGTCGCATGGTTGGTGGCGTAACGTCGTAATTGCGAAAAGTTTGTGAAGTAACGTCAACTAAAATTTGACGTCAATTTAACTACAATGGCAGCCCGTTTAACTGAACTTATACTTATTATATCATAAAACAATTGTTTCGGTGAACCTGAAGTGTTATTGAATAGTAAATTCATATTGACATCCGCTTCGCATCGGTCAATATGAAGTTTACTGTTCAATAACACAACAAAAGTCAATAATTTATAAATGTCAGCTCCTGATCATTTTGATTTTAAATTACTTTATATCTGATATTTTGATATCATTTGTGAGGGTTCTTCTTCACAGGAGTGGCGTAAAGACTACAGTTTTGCGTATATTGCATGTGCGGTTTGGGGGAGGGGGAGTTGGGGCGGCGAGGACATGGGGGATAGGAATGATAGGTTCGCATCATTGACTAAAATATTGTTTAACTTTATATATTTTGATGGCGTGGGCCTAAGCTTCTACATTCTTACGCAAACCCTCGCAGGCAGTTGAACAAAGTGACGTGGGTCCTTCGTTTTCTCAAATACATTTAGGGCGGGGGCGGTTCCATAACTATTGAATACATAGTCAGAATGAATTGACAATGATTAAAAGGATGGCTAGCCATTCAATAATATACCTATCAGTTTTCAATTTCTTTAATCATAAATGATATTTTCCTCTGATGCTTATGCGTTTTATCAATGGCAGAAGACTGACTGTATCTATTTCAGAAAAAGCAATTTAGTAACAGGATCCCATGGTTAGGGTTTATTCCAAATACAGAAGGCCGTACTAATCAGACTGATCAGTGACGAGCTGAATACCAATTTTGCGAGGAGATTAAAACATACTTAAGCAATGCAACACAGATGGTTTTATGATATTTATTTCAGAAATAACATGGAAATATGATGTAAACAAGCTGATTAGAAATAATCAAAACTCTTGAGTAGCGAGATTAATAACTGACAATGCCTCACCTCTAAATTTAGTACCAGTAATTTTCAACATAATATCTTTATGACGTCACTTTGGAAGCGAAAACGGAAAAATGTCATATCAAATTGATATGACCCGAGAATGGATAGAAAGAATTTCTACCACAGTAATGAAAACGAACGTCTAAACAACTATTCAGCGGGTACAATCCTTTCTAAACTGTTTTGAATATCACTACTACATAATGTTAAGTTGTTTTCACACCCTAAAGCAGAAGGGAAAAAATATAAAAGGTTGTTAATCCTTAAAAATGTAACTTCAAGCTATAAGATAAAAATAGCATTGCTGTACTGACTTATTATTCACCATAAACAAAATAATAGGATTTGGCCACCAGGCAACTAAAATACTTCCTGCACGCATCATCATTTTCCATTGACGGAAATAGTTACAGTTAATGAACTCAAAGTGAGCTTTTTTGCTATTTTAAACCTTAAAAGAGGTAGTAACAAACGATGTATACCCAGTTGGAACACCACACCAACTGTGGTGTCTGACCAGGACCTACACTGTTTCAACTGAAAACCAAATACAATAAGGTGAAAAGGATCCCAAAGAGGAGGATTCGCAAAAAAGATCCAAGCACCCATTGGAGAATAAGATGGACTCCTGGCCCTGGTCAAGAAACGGAAATTAAGGTGGTTTGGCCACGTTTCAAGATCTTCTGGTTTAGCAAAGACGATCCTACAGGGCACAGTGAAAGGAAAAAGAAGAAGAGGTAGACAGAAGAAGAGGTGGGAAGACATATTAAAGAGTGGACAGGAATGTACTTTGCCAGCTCAACTAGAGCAGCTGAAAACAGGACAAGGTGAAACGGGATCGTTTTGAAGTCATTTGTAGTGCCCAATCGACCTTGTAGGTTGTGGAATAGAATAGAATAGAATAGAATAGAACAGAATAGATAGGTTCCCATTCAGAAGAAGCAACATGGACATTTCCATATTTGCCTTCCTTCTCCATAGGGTCAAGTGGATGACTTGCGATTTTATGTTTTCAACAGTAAGTCTCCCTGCACCTTCATTTAATGCTCTAATTAGAGCCTTTCCGCAATGTTTAGTCTGAATTGAAGCGTTTTTGTTCCAGTGCAGACTTCAATAATTATACCCCCGCTTTGAAAAGTGGGGGTATACTGGTTTACATCTGTCCGTCCGTCTGTCCGTCCGTCCTTCCGTCCGTCCCCTTTTAATCAAAATGTTTCGTCAAAGATTTCAGCTATATTGCAAACTAGCCTTGTTTGTATTTGTCCAATTTTCTTTCTTTCCATACTTTGAATGATGTAATTTATTAACCACAGCTATATTGCAAACTAGCCTTGTTTGTATTTGTCCAATTTTCTTTCTTTCCATACTTTGAATGATGTAATTTTTCGTCAAAGATTTCTCCACAACTGTGTAAGCTAGAATAGTCATATTTGGTATACATGTTGATGACAATGTGTCGTATTGTGCGATTGCATACCAGCCTTCTCCTATTTATCCTTCTTTGTATTTGTTCGATTTTCTTTCTTAACATCTGTCCCCTTTTTCGTCAAGGGTTTCCACATCTGTGCAGGCTAGAATAGTCATATTTTGTATACACGTAGATGACAAAGTATTTTATTGTGAGATTGCAAATCAGTCTTCTCCTGCTTATTCTTCCCTGTATTTGTCCAATTTTCCTTCTTTTCATACTTTGAATATTGAGTTTTTTCGTCAACGATTTCTGCACAACCGTGCAAGCTGGAATAGTTATATTTGGTACACAGGTTAATGACAATGTGTTGTATTGTGGGATTGCAAGCCAGCTTTCCATTGCTTATTCTTCCTTGTATTTGTTGCTTTTTCTTTCACTCCAATTTTTAGGTCAAAGATATCTCCACAACCATGTATAATAGTAAGTTTATATTCGGTAAACAGATTGACAATGACAAGTTGTATTGTGAGATAGCAAACTGGTTTCCTCCAGTTTGTTCTTCCATGTATTTGTTCATTTTTCTTTCTCTTCATGCAATCAGTACTAGTTATTTTGTAAAAGATTTCTCAGCAACTGTTGAAAGTAGAACTTTCATATTTGATGAATATATTGACTATGACTTGACTTATTGTGGGGTTGAGAATTAGTTTTTTGCTTGTTTTTCCCTGTATCTTTTCCTTTTCTTTCTTTCTAACTTTTTTGTCAAAGATATCACCAAAACCCTGTATGACAGAAAGTTCATATTTGAAGTGCAGATTGACAAGGTTAACTTGTGTTAGGTGATAGAGAATCAGCTTTCTCCAGTTTGTTCTTTCCTACATTTGTTCCGTTTTCGTTCATTCCATGTATTCTCTCCATGCATTGAGTACTGTTTTTTTTACATAAAATATTTCTCAGCAACTGTTCAAGGTAGAATCTTCATATTGAGTATATGAGTTGACAATGACTTGTTTTTTCTGTCCCTCTGAAATTTCTAATTCCAAAATAGAATATTTGATAATGGATATATATATATTGACAGTAAGTTGTTTCTCTCTATGCTCCACATGATGAAAGTAACACCATTTTACTAAAGCTGTTGAGCGGGGGTATAGTCGGATTCTCCCACAGTTCTGTTTTACTCAGTCTGATCACTATTGGCGCTGCCAAAATTTTAAAAGCGTCTGCAAACCACAGAGATATTTCATTATTCGCTGCTGTCAAAAAAGATAACCCCTAGGAGAAACAAAGGAACGGATCCATAACTCCCACCATCTGGCCCGAGTCTGTCCTTGTCCTCTATGAATTACCGCAGAACCGCACCACCAGGTAAAACAATTCACCGAAAGAACAGAATATGAGCCGCGGCATGAGAAAACGAACAAAGTGGTTGTGCGCCCAAAGCAGATTCAGATCAGCCTGTGCATCCGCCTAGTTTGATCAGACTCTTCGTTAAGTGCTTAATGGGTAGCTAAGGGTCTAAGCTACCTCCATGCGGACAGCAAAGGCTCTGATCAGACTGGGCGGATGTCCAGGCTGATCTGAGTCTGCGCTGGGCGCACAACCACATTGTTGGTTTTCTCGTGTCGCGGCTCATATTTGACGACTTGCAGCTCAGCGACCTTATCAACAGTATTTAAACCATGAAAGGGTGGTAATGAAAGCTGTGTGCAGCTGAAAAACTGCAGGATTCGCCTGATAGCTAGCTTACAAGTATCAGAATCAGACGGTGTACTGCTGATACAGCCAAAGACAATCATTCACCAGGCCAGCCATTTAGCCCTCTGAGCTAGTGGGACTCCACATACCGCAAAGTAAGTTTTCGGAAGAAATACAGGATAAAACTGGTTATCATTCGATCGATAAACTGAGTTTAATTGGAGTCTGGCTCTTGTTTTATGTGTTTTTGTTATTATTATTATTTTATTTTATGTTTTATTTTTATTTTATCTTATTTTATTTTTGTAATGAATCATTTAGTCTGAGCCATTGTGTCTTAATTTTTCCATTTTATAGGTAAACAGCAGTATAACCATACTAATTAAGTGTTTTTTCGGCATTTAGTGCGTAAGCCTAGGTTGCGGTGACTGCATGCTCATGTTCTCATGTTTTCTACACTGGTTTCAAATTACCCAGTAAAAGCAGTAAGACTAAGCCTTTTACTACATTTAGCGTAACGCATTCGGTCCTGGCAGACTACGAAAGACTGTACCGACTTACGATAGAAGAGTGACTGTAAACTGTCTAACTTGGTTAAATGCTAACAAGAGATTCTCAGCAACACAGGAGCAAATTCCTCACTCCTGGAGCAGACTACATCCCGGAAGGGCCCAGTTCTGCAGGGAAGCTAACAGAAATCCACAAAAGCTCCCTCCCTTGCAGAAAATGGCGAAAAGACCTATCCCTGCACCCATACACCCTAGTATATTTTAATCATTTCTCACAACATAGTCGACATTACACTTCTCTTTTTGAATTTGTACATGCCAATGGTTTGAAATTTTACAATCAAAAGAAAAAAAAACATAGGTAGTGAGATTGAAACCGTTGAGTCTTATTTCGACATCGTCTATAAAAATTCATGGCTAAAATGATGTTAGTTTTTTTCACAAATCTCCGAGTACGTGTGAGGTTAACCCTGCTAAAATCATTAAAGTGTACCATTTACCCTTAATTTTTAGCTTCAATGAAATTCTGTTGAACAAAAATATTGCTGCACCTCCTGTTTACAAACTACAGCTGTATAGCTCGAATTAAGAAATGTTACATACATTTAGAAAAACTGGTATCCAAATTTACGCTCCGGGCGAAGTTACCATTCGTAAATGTCCAAGACCGTTCCAATTTACAAAATGTAGGATATTGGCAAGGCTCACTCATATGTGACACAATGCACAAATCCAAAATTACCTTTCGGTTTACGAACAATAGTCAAACATTTTAAAGCGTATGTCCAAAATATAGACAATCTTTAACTGTGTGTTAAAATAAAAGTTTGAATCATTGTAGTGAGGGCGGGAGTGTGTGTGTGTGTGTGTGGGGGGGGGGGGGGGGGGGGGGGGGGGGCTTAGTGATGTATCATATATTACATAAGTAGACGACTGTATATATTACTTATAACTCAAGAAGTCCGATATTGCCAAAATTCTTAACTTTTATCGCGTTTTCACTGATTAACACATTTTCAAGAAGAGAACTGGCGTCACAAGACAGTACAAAGTTTCACAAGCCTATAGAAATTAAATGGGTTTGATATAGATCTAGAAAACAGTCAAGAAGATAGTTGCATCAGTTGTCGTTTCCTAAAACACATCTTACAAAATATGATAAATTTTCATCACATAGTTTCAGATACTTACTATGTTCTCCTGCCTCGTTGACACTAATTTCTTGCATCTGTCAATAGGTAAGGTCTGACACCACCTAAGACCAAATTCCGAAGATCAGTTCATTACATTTTATCAAGATTGTTAACCTTGCAGAGCGTTTTGACATTTTATATAATTTTTTTTTTTGTAACAGCTTCCTTGTATTTTGACTCATGAAATGGAAACTTTTGTTAATTACAAGTTTTGGCTAAATAATAAGGTAGCTGGCTAAGGCTAATAATTAGGTCACGTACCAGGATGCTTACAAGTCAAGGACTATTATCAGTTAGTTTTAGGGGAGAGACACCATTACCTCGATCGTCCTTACAATTTGGCAGGTTCTTATACTTATTTCCGACCTGATGGCCACGGCCGAAAAATAGTATGGCTTACAGTTATCGGACTTTCTTTTTCACTGACTTTTCCATCAGATCTATAGACATGGCGGGTGTATTATAATAGGCTGGTGATGCTTACTGGTGATGCACCGCGGCGGAGGGTGAGGGTGAAGGTTTGGTTCCAGTAAAACCGGTTTAGCCACCCCCCCCCCCCCCCACAGTAGTTATTACTGACCGTCCCAAGGCGGGCGGTATTTTCGTTGCGGTTACATTTGTTTTATGTTCGGTGCTGTTTAATTTATTGTGTTCTCATTAATAAAAATAGAAAATAGGTAAAAAATAGTTGTTAAATGTTTTTCGTATAACTTGCTTAGTCTGTTGTAACCCTTCTGTTGTTCTAAATTATTTAGTTCAGTAAAGATAGCTGAGTTGCCACCTATTTGGGAAAGAGCTGCTGACTCGGCTTATCACTTGTGATTTATTGTTTGTTGGGATGTCTTTGTCAGTCTTTCCCTTTGATGTTGGGAAAAGGGTTTGGGATCTGATTCAGTCAGTTCCTGAAGTGTAATTACTCTTTAAAGGTAGGTTCCTGTACTTTGGAATGCATCATAATTTTGACGATATTTCATCCAAGTTGTTGGAAAGCACTTATAAAAGCGAATGAATAAGTTTCACTAAAAGGGGTAAAACAAAAAAAAATATTAGAAAAGTTGTTTTGCAAGGGATTTCCTGACTCTGCTTTGCACTCCAGTTAGGGCTATTTTTAGTTCGCGCCAAAAATAGATAACGCAGCTGACGTCATGCTGCATTGCATTTTGGGATAGTTTTAACCCATCTGCCATGCCAGGACCTCACGACAAGGGAAAATTGACATTTGGAGAATGGCATCAGAAATCGCGCACTTATAGACATGATAAACATAGTTATTTTTAGAACTGGAATTGCAACGAAAGAAAATAAACCAAAAGGGAAAACGACTATTTTCTTCAACATCTGACGAGTTTCTCAGTGGCAACAAATTCAGAAAAATAAGAGAATTCAATACTGCTCAGAAAAAGACGAAATTATTTTGTGGACATAATTGTTATCGCTTGTCCAGGAACCTACCTTTAAATTTACTATTGATAGCACTTCCTATTTGGGGGACCATGTCTGCGTAAATATCTAAATATTACGGATTTGTCGGTGTTTATGTGGATTATATGAGCTCGGACTTACAATTTTGGAACTTTTGGAACTTTGACCGCTCTGCTAAGTACTATGGCTAAAATCGATTTTTTCTACCCTTTTAAGTCTGCACGGAAACAAAAAGAATTATCACACGTCAGTATGGTCATTTTGCTCCCAAATGCAAACGGCATTCCCAATATTTTCTCAAAATTGGTGAGAGGTGGAAGATTTTCAAATGGCTCATTCTTAATTCTTATCCTAGACATAACAAAATCAAAATTTTGTAGAAATGTGAGGCTTTGCATAAAAAAGTTTGTATACAGAAACTGGAACTAAATATCTGATTTTCGGCTCTTTATTACAAAACTTGGCTGTTGGAATTCCAGTGTGTAGTCTTACGTATTATGGCATGTGACCAATGAATGCTATCCTTAGATTAAAATTTGCATAATTAATTTAAATTTTATTTTGAATCACCTTTTTTCTACTTTTTGTTTCACTCAAACATTTTCAAATTTCTAGACATACACTTTTTACTCGCAAAACTATATAAAAGTTCAATGTTTTTTTACAACATAGTACCACCTGACCAGTGACACCATGCGTTTCGCGTGCGGACAGGTGAATACATTTTACTAAGTCATTCATATACGCCCACAACAGTAGTAAACAACGAGTTTACGCTTTTGCCTATCAACAATATTTTGGCTGTTCTAACAAGCATACGACGCCCTTCAGTGAAACTGATCAGTTTCTGCATTACTGTTAATGGAAAATATTTTCCAAAAGCATCCAAAAATTTGGATTTTTCGTATTCTGTTATGTATAGTCATACGAATCATAAGGACATTAGAACCATTAATGAAACTTTCATCGTTTTCGAAGAAATAAGCAAAACCCCGTTTGCAATGGGGACTAAACGGACTATACCTCGATTACGGCAGTATCAGGTTATAACACGTATAACAGGTCTAAGAATAGACAAATAGAATATGTACGCATACGTATTGTATTGTAAAAGTTGGAAAACTTATTTTACCGAATCTTCTGATTCTGACTGGTTGAATTTGACAGTAGTTGACAGTAGAGTATGACCCCGCCATGACAGTCACATTGAAAAACCAGGTACGTCTCCAATAAATGAGCCGCAACACGACAAAACCAACAATGTGGTTGTACGCCCAGTGCAGACTCAAATCAGCCTCGGCATCTGCCCAGTCTGATCAGACTCTTCACTAAGCGTCTAAAGTTTAGCTAAGGGTCTGAGCTTCCTCCATGCGGACAGCGAAGACTCTGATCAGACTGGGCGGATGCCCAGGCTGATCTGAGTCTGCGCTGGGCGCACAACCACTCTGTTGGTTTTCTCATGTCGCGGCTCAAATACACTCTGACACAGAAATATCTGCCATATGAGCCGCAACATGACAAAACCAACAAAGTGGCATGTGCGCACAGCAAAGACTCAGATCAGCTACGGGACCTCGTTATGCCGACTGGGCACCAATGATAGATTCTACTTGTTCTAGACTACGTCTGCATACTCAAGAATAGAACGTAAAAGTAAAGTACATTTTTGTAGCGATTTTCTATCGAGAATGAATTTATAGCTTCTGAAAATATTTATGCGAGACCATATCTTTTCTGTAACATATTCAATATGCATGTGCCAATCACAGCGTTGAGAAAATAATAAGCCAAGGTGTTTATGAGATATCTGACACTTCTGGTATAATTTAAAAGTGCACGAGTCCCAGATTCTATATACCAAGTTTCAATGTCATCGGCAAATTGGTTCTCGAACGACATTTTGACAATTGCATTTTATGAATTTCTATGGAAAACATATTGGTCATTGATCTCTACCATCCCACATGATCAACAAAGTTCTTGATTATTTTTCATAATTATGGCAATTTTAACAAACATTAGTGGTTGTCAAATATGATTTTGAAGTTGACGATGTTAAAAGGGAACAGCCAAACCCGAAACAAAACAAAACAAAAACAAAACAGGAACTACTTGCGGCAAACTTCGTGATTTATGGCACGACTGTCATTCAATAAGATTGTTTGTTTGTTCAGCTGTGCTTGTGTAATGAGGGCACAGTCCATGGGGTACAAACCGTAATAGGCATATTACCTCAGTATTTGTTGTGTTTTGCGTGTACCGGTTTTATAAGGTGGACATCAAGGCCGACGTTCAGCAACTGCATTTACCGACGGCCACCATGATACCATTTTTCCAGCTCAATGCACACTGGCTGCGGAATTTCAGGCCCCGAGGTTATAAATCGTTTTTCATGCTCAACTCAGTTGAGCATGAAATTTTACCTGCTAGTAAATAGCAAATTACTGAAAAGTACAGTTGTTTTCTTGCTCAGTTTGGCGGAGTATGAAATTTTCTCTGCTTATGAATATGAAAATGCCAACATTAGTTGGCATTTCCATATTATCAGCAGAGAAAATGTTATGCTCAGCTGAGTTGAGCACGAAAAAAGTTTTATAAACTCTGGGCCTGAACTATTTGATTGAAGAAATTCATCAGACATGTGCCGCCATGGGAGTCGAAGCCACGACAACCTTTGTGAAATGCGAACACTCAGCCCACAAGGGCAGACGCTTCGCTTTTCCATAAAATTGTTTAACGATGACACAGTTCCTGGTTACGAAACCATATCAAGCACGTCACATGAGTATGTGTTGTGTTTTGCGTGCACAGGTACAGTTTAACCGGTCTGATAAAGGCGGACGCCACAACTGCCGGTCATTGACAGTGCAATTACCGACCACCACCATGATGCCACTTTTCCGTACTCAGATAACAATGGGTGCGCATTTTCTAGTCTGTGGGGTTGGAAAAATCGATCGGATATTTGGCGCCTGCGGGAGTCGAACCAGCGACACCGTTCGTGAATATCGAACAGCCTATTGACAATGCCAGGCGCTTCGCTTTTACCAAAAATTGTTGCTATTTCAATT
Organism: Ctena decussata; assembly: GCA_963989385.1. Classification (NCBI taxonomy): domain Eukaryota; kingdom Metazoa; phylum Mollusca; class Bivalvia; order Lucinida; family Lucinidae; genus Ctena; species Ctena decussata. Next base: position 124,202,967 of record OZ022498.1, read on the forward strand.
CTCGTGACAATGGTCTCCAGAAGGCTCAGCGAAACGAATACAACACGGAATTACAATTTTTGAGAAAAAATATAGGTTTAAGAAGAAAATCACACTTTTCCATTGTATGAAATTCAGGTAGCATCTCACCTATAATTCTAGAGGAGCATGGCATACATTGTATGCCATGCTTCTCTCGAGTTATAAGTGAGATGACGTCATAGATCTGTTATCATTGCAACTATGGAATTACCAACTGTTAGCAGAATGACTCACGAAGACGTCATTGAGACATCAATATGAACTTTTAGGCCTGGAAATTTCAGTGGATCAGTAGACAATAATTACCTAACATGATAATTTGATTGTCTTACTGGACGTGTTGATACTATGTTACCAACAGACATAATGACACTGTTGTTTTTCCAGTTCTCGTAACGATGGTCTCCAAGAGGCTCAGCAGAACGAAATGCATGGCTGCACCTACCATCTCTGTCTTTGAATGATATTCGATCACGGCTGACTTTGATGACATTCAAAATACAGCTCAACATTTCGTTAATACTTTTTCACTAGACGCGGAGCATTTGTGACCACTCCCCCATCACATATGGAGTACGGTGGGGATATTGTGACTAAGATGGGGTGTGGAGGGGATGCCGCGGTTCGAATTTAATGGATATATACCCAGTGGAATTTGCTGTTATATATAAAGGGGCTATAACCATCAACATATCTTCACTTGGTGGGGCTTATAACAGGGCACTGCAAAATGAAAGTTATAAGCCCCGCTATTCACAGAAGGTGTGGGGAGGGGCGTCCTTTTTAGCTCACTTGAGCCAGAGGCTCCGGGAAAGCTTATAGGATAGACAGGCTCCGTTGTCCGTCGTCGTCGTCCGTCCGTCCACAAGTTCAAATGACATCTCCTCTGAAACCACTGGGCCGATTGCAACCAAATGTCATATTTAGCCTCCTAGGATCTTAAGAAACGAAAAATGACAAACATGGCCACCATGCCCATATATGGCAAAAACATAAAAAAAAATCTTCTTCTCCAGAACCAATAGGCCGATTGCCTTGAAACTTTTCGTACATGAGTACATGAAGATTCATGAGTACAAGAGTTGAAGGTCATTCTTTGACCTTAGACACAGAACTCTCGTATTTTGACAATTTCAAACTATATCCTAAAAATCCAGTGGGCTCATTGAAACCAAATTCCATATAGAGCCTCCAGGGGTTGAGGGAACTAAAATTTGTTCCAACGGTCCAGGTCACATGACCAACATGGCCGCCACGCCCATAAATAGTAAAAACCTTTAAAAAGACTTCCTTCTCCGGAACCAATTGACCAATGGCCTTGAAACTTTGTATGTAGCATTGGGTACTCAAGTACTATCAAGATTGTTCAAATAATGACCTTTGGTTGACCTTGACCTTGACCATTTGACAGCCAGGTCAAATATGGAAAAATGCTAGATCATAAGATATCTTGGAAGCTGATGAAGATTTTGGGCTAAAAATTGGTATATACAGTCATCTTAATGAGTACATGAAGTTTTGTGAGTACAATAGGTCAAGGCCATTCTTTTACCTTTGACCCAGATTTGCAATATTTTGAAAATTTCAAACAACCTCCTCAAAAACCAACGGGCTAATTATAACCAAATTTCATATAGAGCCTCCAGGGGTTGAGGGAATGAAAATTTGTTTCAACGGTCCAGGTCACATGACCAACATGGCCGCCATGCCCATATATGGAAAAGACCTTTAAAAATCTTCCTCACCAGAACCAATATACCGACGGCCTTGAAACTTGGTATGTAGCATTTGTTATTCCAGCACTATCGGGATTGTTCAAATGATGACCTTGGAGTGACCTTGACCATTTGACGCCAAGGTAAAATATGGGAAAATGCTAGAATATAAGATTTCATGGAAAGTTTTGAAGATTTAGGCCTAAAAGAAAGGTAAATACAGTCATCTTAATGAGTTCATGAAGATTCATGATTACAAGATGTCAAGGTCGTTCTTTGACTTTTGACCCTGAATTTTTATAGTTAGACAATTTCAATCTTCTTCTTAAAAGCCACTGAGCAAAATGTACCAAAATATCATATAGAGCTTTCAGGTTTTGAGGGAACGAAAATGTTTTCAAACGGTTCAGGTCACATGATCAACATGACCGCCATGCCCATATATGGTGAAAACTTAAAAAAAAATCTTCTTCAGAACCAATTGATTGATGGCCTTGAAACTTGGTATGAAGGATTGAGTACTCAAGTACTTTCAAGATTGTTCATATTATGACCTTGGGTTGACCTTGACCTTTTTACAGCAAGGTCAAATATGGTAAAATGCTAGAACATAAGATTCCAGGGAGTTTTGAAGATTTTCGCCTGAAAATTGGTATATACCGTCGTGTTAATGAGATCATGAACAATTGTGAGTACAAGAGATCAAGGTCATTGTTTGACCTTTTATCCAGATCTTTCATATTTTGACAGTTTCAAACATTTTCTCAAAAGACAAAGAGCCAATTGTAAACACATTTCATATACAGCCTCCAGGGGTTGATTGAACAAAAAATGTTCAAACGGTCCAGGTCACATGACCAACATGGCTGCTATACCCATTTATGGTATAAACCTTTAATATTTTTTCTCCAGAACCAATACACCTATGGCCTTGAAACTTGGTAAGTAGCATTGAGTACAAGAGTACTATCAAGACTGTTTAAATGATGACCTTGGGTTTACATTGACCTTTTTTGCGACCTGGTCAAATATGGGAAAATGCTAGAACGTAAGATTTCCTGGAAAGTGTTGAAGATTTTGGCCTAAAAATGGTATATATGGTTGTCTTAATGAGTACATGAACATCTATGAGTACAAGAGGTCATGTCCATTCTTTGTCTTTTGACCCAAGACTCATATTTTGACAATCAGACATAAGAAAAAGCCGCTTTGCCATTTGAGCGATTCAGGGCCTCATGACCCTTTTGTTATTGTTGTAGGCCTTTTCCTGTTGAATGTAGGTAAAACTAATAATGTAATGTGTCAGCAAAATTTTGCCGAAATGTACTCCGGCTCTTAAATTGTGAAAAATTTTCCGTGGAGGTTCCCCCGGTACCCCCAATATGAGAACGCCTCTCATCCGGTAAAGCAGTCACTGCATACAAAACTCTAAACAAACTTACGCCTGCTTATTTCTCAGACTTACTAAAGCCGCCCTCAAAAACAAATAAAAAGGTTCTAAGATCATCTGAAACTGGCTCAATAACAGTTCCGTGGTCAAATACTGCGCTCTATGATGGCTTTAGAGAGGCGCTAAAGTCGAGTGGTTAGAGTGGCTCGGTAATTGTGCAGACAGTCACCGGACGGTCTTGAGTTCGCGGCTCACCGTCGCCATCCGACAACTGGAAAACTTTGTCAACCCAGCAGTAAATGGGTACCTGTTTCGAATCAGGGAAGGATAAAGCAGCAAAAGGAGAAAGATGACCTCCGCCTTTCATCAGCTGTGCCCAAGATACAGTGGGTCTTTAACCCCCACTGCCCCTACGGCTATTAGGCTATGGGAAACCTTTACCTTTTTTATGATGGGTCCTTTTCGTGTTCGGCTTTTACGCTCTGGAATTCCCTCCCAGAGTCAGCCAGATTAGCACCATCTCTAAATTTTTTCAAAAAGTCTGTTAAAGAATTCATCTAAGCCATAATATGTAAGCCATAGATAATTATCTTACCCTATTACAGTATCATAGGCTGGTTTCAAGTATTTTATTTTACTGCTCGAGACAGCTTTATCATACAACACTGTTTCATGCGCCTTTTAAATATTTAGTGCAATATAAACATATCCATACCAAATTAAGTGACTGCGTTTCTGTATTTAACTTCTTCAATGTCGCTAAACCCAAAAAGTTTGAAATAAAAGAGATGATGCGCAGGTCTTGGCAGGCAACGAGCACCCCTCTCCGAGCTACACTTACTGTCGCATTCCGCGGGACACATTAGCTGCAGACATCAGGTAAGAGTCGCCTACGTATTAACCCGCGAGCGCAGAAGTCCCCCATTGAGCAACCTCATCCCCTGCATCCTGCATCTCGGAAAAGGCGACAGAGAAGGGCATCAGTAAAGAGATGTCCGATGCCGCAAGAACTCGCAAAAAGCAAAAACAACTTAAAAGAATGGAAGCCAAACTCCGCTAAGATTTGTGTCGCTATGACAAGTCAGTCTTAGTTTAAAAAAAAATAGAAATTTAACCAGATATACATCAAAAGAAATAAGGTTACATTAATTCAGTATTTAAGTAGTGACCCCAATGCCAGAGAACCAGAATCAACACTGAAACACTGACTATATAATATAGGTTGATGATATCCATGGGAACAAATTATCCACCAGTAGTGAAATCGGCCCACTGGTTCTGATAGAAACATGCCCATACCAAATTTAGTGCAAAAGACGCGCGTTTCTGTATTTAACTTCTTCGGTGTCGCTCAGTCTCGAAAGCTTTAAATAAAAGAGATGATGCGCATGTTTCGGCAGGCACGAGCATCCCTCTCCGAGCCACATTTACTGTCGCATTCCGCGTGACACATTAGCTGCAGACATCAGGTAAGAGAGCCTACGTATTAACCCGCGAGCGCAGGCGTCCCTCATCGAGGCACCTCAACCCCTGCGTCTCGAAAAAGGCGACAGACAAGGGCATCAGTAAAGAGATGTCCGATGCCGCAAGAACTCGCAAAAAGCAAAACCAACTCAATAGAATGGACGTTAAATTCCGCTAAGAATTATGTCGCAATGACAAGTCAGTCTCAGTCTATGAAAATTTGAGAATTTTAACCAGATATACATCAAAAGAAATAAGGTTACCTTAAATCAGTATTTAAGTAGTGACCCCAGTGCCAACACTGAAACACTGATTAACTGAGTTGATAATATCCTCGGGACATATTGTCCACCAGCAGTTTCCATACCAAATAAAGTGCGACAGACGCGCGTTTTTTAACTTCTTCAGTGTCGCTAAACTCAGTTTGAAAGGAAAGAGATGACGCGCAGGTCTCGGCAGGCAACTTGTATCTCTCCGTGAGCAATATAATGCAAATTGTGTAATCGGTTCTTTAATATGAAACATGAAATTTCTTTCACTGACAATAGTTTTAACCGTTTTACGTGTCGATCTCCACCCCAGGAGTGCGAGACGTGCTGTCTGGACATTGCTTTCCGCCACACAGTCTCGCACCCTTTGTTGGGGGATGCACTTCTTTTTAAATTTATGTGATGCACACTCATTTTTCATATTTGCCTAGCCATACATTGCTGTGATTTCCCAAGTACGCATGTACTCTTTTTAATCTTAGCAAACATGTAACGGATATTTTTGTTCTATGATTGAACCATGGTTTTAAATTTTTGTACATATTGTACAGTCGGTAACAGAAATCCCCGGACTGATGTAATCGGATGATCACGTGGGTAGATTGGTTGGCAAAAAGATAGCGATAGACAGTGGTCTACTATGAGATTTTGCTGAAAATTAACCGCTGAAGCGCGTCAAATGTATTTTAGAGGGCTGCGAATAAATACTAACCCATAAAACCAGTGCAAATATTGTCTTAATCGCCTGTCGCGAGAAAAAGAGTTAATTCATTATTCATAAAGGATAAAATATACACAGAGAACCTTCTCTGTTTTGAAATGACTGTCAGTAATTACCGCATTATTTAGTCAAAGCTCATGACATCTAAACAACAGATTCTCTCTCTCTCTCTCTCTCTCTCTCTCTCTCTCTCTCTCTCTCTCTCTCTAATTGTTTGCCCGTGATATTTTATGAAGGGACAAGCACATTAATATCATAATATCATAGATTATAATAATCGAGTCCTATTTGATATGTAAAATGTAAACTAACCGCACCGACAAACACAGTTGGTTTATTATACACTCATGTCACTATCGGACACCGGCGGCGTTCTTTGAAGACACCCCTTATCACCCGCTGAATACCGGAAACAACAAACAACCGGTTTGAATTCAGAAAATGTACACCAGATACAGACACACATAATTTTTATTAGAGTATCCATGATAAAATGTACATCTTAAAGCACTTCATATGGAACCAATTTAAATGAATAATGAGAGACAATGCAACAATATTTCACACTAAACTACCTATATTTGTCAGCGCCATAATGCATATAAAAATATGCATCATAATGCGCAAAATACGAGGCATGGTCTTATTTTAACATCGCCCAGTCAACGTTCAATATAGCATGATTGCCTATCGACTTTTTGCAAAGCAGCATGGAGAATCCCCTTGCAATCCTTATCGATGACGATACCGCGTTATCTCCTATATAATGCATCATAGTACTTTTTGTTTTATACTGTTATGCCGAATAGTTTGTTTGGGGGCCACATAGTAGAATGGCTTTATAGCTAAATGTGACACCCTCTTGAAATATTGTATAAATACTCTCTCCCAATTGCGACTTGCGCCGCTCGTCTCATGCCTTCGGCATTCTATGCCCCTGTTCTGTCAACCTCTGGATCCAGCCCTGTACACACACACACACACACACACACACACACACACACACATATATATATACATACATACATACATACATACATACACACAAGGACCTTGTATTTAGATGAGAATGTATCTGAACAAATTAATTTCCTTATAATCCCTAGCACACTGAGCACCTTAGATAATGAACTGTCACAACAGGGCGCTCTAGTTTACCATCAAATGTCAAATGGTGTTCAGGTGTTCTTGATTTTATGGATATATCTTCCTTCTGTTTTGTCCTCATGATAACTAGGCGATCCTTTCAAAGCGAGTAAACTGGGCCATTTTTTCACAAAATAAAACTATTATCATCAGAAATATATACTAAAATAGATAAAAATATGATTTAACAATATTCTTCAGCAAACAAAATAACTGGTTATGTTTTTGTTTTGTTTTTTATTTATTTTCTATTATCACTATATTTGCCACTATGTCTGTATATATAGCCTTTCTGGAGCTTTCAACCTATAAGAGCAAATGAAAAGGCTCTAAATTTTTCCCCTGCGTACGTAACCCATTTACTGATTTCAACAAATTTATTTTTCTTTCTTTTATTCTCGGCGCAGGCGAGTAAAATTTCAGTTTAGTTCCACATTTCACAAGATTTCATCGGTCAAATAACGCGTATGTCAAAATCTAGCCAATGATATCAAAGGTCAATAAATATTTAATCTTCGTTTTTCACATATTTACACTTGCCACTGACTTCCCATAGGTAAACCTTTTAGGACAACTGGCTTCATACACCGATGAACGACGGTTGATCATGTGACGTAGACGTCAAGTGACGTCTAAGGTAAACAAACGTCTTGATTGGTCCAAGTAACGTTCGACTTACACCACGTTATGGCGAAGGCTCTTTAATGTAATAGCCGAATACGTCGTTACTATCTTTTCTTCGACACATATTTTGTACATTCTACACTAAATTACCACGAAAACAGCACGGGAAGGGTCTAAAAATAAAGTGTAAATATAAGAATAAAAAATTGATTTTCAGCGTTCATCGTGTGAAGAAGCCAGTGGTCGAAGCTAAAATTCTACAATAAGCGTTTCGAGCTTCATGAAATTTTAGCTCCGCCCACTGGCATCATTACACGATGAACGCTGAAAAATAAAATTTCAATTCTTAAATGTTTCTCTTGTTTGTAGTTTTACAATAAAAAATGTATCGAAAACAGACGCAGATATTCAAAACTTTTTTTCAGTGTAGATCTACTTTCGATTTCTATTTTCGGTTTAATACACACAAAAAAATATTGCATCGTGTTGATAACTGTTTTGGAATCAGGTCAGTTTGGAATTCCATATTGAGATAGGTCATTCTCGCTACCAAGTGTCAAAATTACGGTTGCGGGTGCTTACTTCCATAGCTCACATAATTCATATTCATGAAAGTTATTGTCGACTCTTCACCTACATGACCTAGAGGCATATTACAAAACACACGTCCATTTAATCTGCGCCAATTATCTTTCTTTTTCAAAGATTTTTCTTGTTAAAACATATTTTTACTAAAACATAAAATTTAATAGGCTTGGAACGGCAACAAATTTTCGAATTTGATCGTCTTCTAACTCAAAATTTCCTGACTTCCCGTTGCTAACAGTGCAAATTCAGCAAACACGCCACAGACTGTTGCAGACGATGGGAGGGTTATAATGAAAGGCTAACGGTCCAACGGGAATAGAAAAAGATAAACAGTATTTAAGCCGCGACACGACAAAATCAACAAAGTGGAATGTGCGCCCAGCGAAGACTCATATAAGCCTGGGCATTCGCCCAGTCTGATCAGAGTCTTTGCGGTCCGCATGGGGCTGGCATATACCTTTAGCTACCCTGTAAGTGCACAGCAAAGACTCTGATCAGATTGGGCGGCTGCCAAGGCTAATCTGAGGCTTCATTTAGTGCATGTGCCACTATGTATTAGGTGAGCAAGTCCAGTAGGGAATGTTCCTCCTTCGAGTCCTGGCTGGTCTCACATGCAGTCGACTATCATGGTGAATGGGTACACTCTCAGGGGAAGCAATACACCATTTTCATCTTTCCTTCGCTTATAAATGGGGATCAACTTTGGAAGAGAAGAATTCTTCCTCTATGAGCATTTTTTCCTTTAGTATAATTTTAATTTTTAAGGGATTTCCTCGCCCAGGAAAGCAAAAGGGAAGTTACAAAAGTTCCTTTCCTTCGTGAAAAGGGCAGCAAAACTTGGAAGTGTACTCATAGGCATTAACAAACATACGAAACAAGGTTGCATACGATTTGCATAGTTGCCTTTTAGTACATGTAAGTAATAAATATCAAAGTAAATATGAGAACTGGATTTTTTACTCTTTTCAGCCATCGCTAAAATAGTTATTTCTTAACTCATCGAAGTTTGTCTGCGTCCAAGCTCTACGTCGCCTTACTAAGCCTGAAAAATAACTATTCCTTTCTCAGATGTTATTTTCCTTTTTTCCCTTTTAAAATAGAACACGGACATCAGTATTACATGGATTTGTTAACGTAATGAACCTACAGAGGAGCAAAATACGTCATTCGGAAATTCACAAATATCCCTCAACCGCTGACTTATGATAACACGCCTGGTAAACTATCAATACCATTTTACTTGGAATTAACCCATTTGTGCCCAGTTGACTCTTCCCTTCTTATAAATCGGATTAGGCCATTCGTCATTTTAGGGTTGACTGTGTTATTTATGTATTATTTTTTTCTTTTTTTATCATCATTTATTGATAGAGCTTGCTGTAAATTTTGCGCAAGCTGTGTAGATCCTGATAAGATGCCGTGTCTTGCAGCGTCATTATCTGGGTCTGCAAAGCTTGCCAATGTCCTTTTTGTGGAATGCTATTCAAATTACGAATATGCGTGTAAAGGAATGTCAGCCTCGTAAACTGAAAGTTGCTAAACCAGAATTTCGGTTTGTCCACTCTCAGAAGTTTTGTGATTACTCAGTCTGTGACACTCTGTTAAATGTCATTTTTGGAATGTTCATGGAAGTATGAACGCAAGGGCCTACGTGCAAAGTAAGTGACGCCCAAAGGGCGGCACGTAAACTTTGCAAGGAACCCATTGCATTCATACTTCTATGAACTTCCGAAAGAATGAAACTGATTTTTAGCTCACCTGAGCCGAAGGCTCACAAGGTGAGCTTATAGTATAGGCTTGGTCCGTCGTCCGTCCACACTTTTAAACATTAATATCTGCTAAAGAAGCTGGCCAATCTTCATCAAATTTCATATGTGTAGCATGGTTGGGGTGGGTGATTGATTGCATATAGTTTTGGGACGGATTGGTTCTAAACTGTGGTTACCATGGCAACAGACTTATAATGGGGAAAATGTTGCCCGGGCCCTAGCTTGTTCATTTTTGATTGCAACTTTTTATAACTTGCAGGTATCTAGGACAGTCGAAACATCTCGAACCAGTTTGAATTTGGGCCAGGTTGGATCATTATTTTCAGAGTTACTTGCCCTTGAGCGATAAAATATTTTCCCATTGACTCTTAATGGGGAAATGTTGTCCGGGCCCTAGCTTCATCATTTTTGATCGCAAGTTCTTGTTACTTGCAGGTAATCAGGACAGCTAAAACATCTCGGATCAGTTTGAATTTGAGCCAGGTTGGATCATTCTTTTCAGAGTTACTTGCCCTTGAGCGATAAAATATATAATGGGGAAAATGTTGTCCGGGCCCTAGCTTCTTCACTTTTGATCGCAACTTCTTGTATCTTGCAGGTATCCAGGACAGTCAAAACATCTTGGACCAGTTCGAATTTCGGCCAGGTTGGATCATTCTTTTCAGAGTTACTTGCCCTTGAGCGATAAAATATTTTCCCATAGACTTATGACGGGGAAAATGTTGTCCGGGCCCTAGCTTCTTCATTTTTGATCACAACTTATTGTAACTTGCAGGTATTTAGGACAGCTATAACATATTTAACCAGTTCGAATTTGGGCCAGGTTGGATCATTCTTTTCAGAGCTTCTTGCCCTTGAGTGATAAATATTTTCCCATAGAGTTTGTCATCGCTCTAGGGCTTTGATTTGTGGACCGAATTCGATTTAATTTCACACAAGTTATAAGTATGACAATATCTTGGACGAAGTTGCATTTCAGAGTTCTGGGGTTAAGGGCAAGGTCACAGAGGCTATTTTTAGAAAAACTTTGTCACCACTCTAGCACATTCATTTATGGACCGATTTTGATTTAACTTTATACAAATGTTTAGTATGACAATATCTTGAATAAGTTTGCTTTTCAGCATTCTAAGTTCAAGGTCGCAGTGGCTATTTTTTAAAAAAAAATTGTCTCCGCGCTCTTGCATCATCATCATTTGTGGACTGAATTCAATTTAATTTCACACAAGTGATTAGTATTGCAATATCTTGGACAAGTTTGCGTTTCAAGGTCAAGGTCACAGTGGCTATTTTTAGAAAATTTTGTCATCCGTCTAGAGCCTTCATTTATAGACCGATTTTGATTAAAACTTCACACAAATGTTTAGTATGACAATATCTTGAACAAGCTCGGGTTTCAGTGTTCGAGGGTCAATGTCAAGGTCACAGTGGCTATTTTTAGAAAAACTTTGTCATCGATCTAGTGCATTCATTTATGGACCGATTTCGATTTAACTTCACACAAGTGATAAGTACGGCAATATCTTAAGCAGGTTTGCATTTCAGCGTTCTGGGTCAAGGTCAAGGTCACAGTGGCTATTTTTAGACAGACTTTGTCCAAACTTTGTGGTCACTCTAGCGCCTTCATTAACGGACAGATTTTGATTTAACTTCACACAAATGTTTAGTATGACAGTATCTTGAACAAGTTTGTGTTTTAGCGTTCTAAGGTCAAGGTCACAGTTGCTATTTTAGAAAACCTTTGTCATCGCTTTGGCGACTTCATTTATGGACCGATTTTGATTTAACTTCACACAAATGTTTAGTATGACAATATCTGGAACAAGTTCGCTTTTCAGCATTCTAAGGTCAAGGTCGCAGTGGCTATTTTTAGAAAAACTTTGTCATTGCTCTAGTGCTTTCGTTTGTGGACCAATTTTCATTTAACTTCGCACAAATGTTTAGTATGACATTATCTTTGACAAGTTCTCATTTCAGCATTCTAGGGCTAAGGTCAAGGTTACAGGGACTATTTTTACTGTCAGTGCAATTATCTCACCTTCCCGGTAAGCTTATTCTGTGACAAACAGGTAGGCTGAATTTTTCAGTTACACCGTATGTGCTGTCTGCAAAGTTTCCTTTGTCTTTGATCAGCAACGTCTGAAACTAGTTGCGGATTATGGTGAAACAATATCCTCGTATAATATGTACTTGATATTGGTTTGCATAAGAACACGCAGAATTTAGAGTATAAAGATTTAGATGTTTCCGAGGACGGTCTCTAAGATATTTCACTTTGTTGGGGGTCTACCATGTGTTCAAGTTCGGTTAAACGATATGTAAATTTTTAAACGTTTACCAATGTACATGAACCGTTACCGTTTATCCATGTACACATAGAAGCCCTAGGTGTAAGTAGATGCGCTATTCAGATGAAAACGATGCAGGTCAAAAATTAGGTCACTATGTCAAATCTTAGAAAAATCTTGTGTACACTCTAGAGGGCACTGTTTTTATCCAATTCATGAAACTTATTCAGACTGTTTATTTTTATGAAATCTAGGACAGGTTTGTAAGTGGGTCACGTCTGTTCAAAAAGTAGTTTACTAAATCAGATAGGAGAAAAACCTTGAGTACACTCTAGAGGGCACAGTTTTGATCCAATCTTTGTTCAGAATGTTTATTTCTATGAAATTTATGACAAGGTGCTCTAGTGACCTCCTTTATTAAATAGTTTTGTAACCAGTATAACTTCACAGCTGTATTGGATTTATTTGATGTCAAAATCTGCACTCTTCTACAACCACTGGTTAAAGGTATGTAACAAATGAGTGAAGTAACAAAATGTGTCTGTTGACAGTAGGAGCTCAAGTGAGCTACAGGACCATTGGTCCTCTTGTTTTTATTTATGCTATGTTTTCACATTAATTTTGTTACTTATGCGGAAGTGTTGACTAATTTAACGCCAAGGAAAGGACAAAGAACAGTTACTAACCAACTTGTTTGGTTATGACGTTCAACAGCCGTCACTTTGACATGATGTATATCGAACGTTACGTCGGCCAATCAACTACTTGAATTATCCACGACGTCGCTTACGTGAAATGTCGCGTGAACGAGTGTTGTTCATGGATGTATGAACATCGTCAGCCCAGTATAAATTCATCTACGGGAATTGTCGACGAGTGCATATGCGTTGAACAGGACTGTTATGTCTTGGCTAAATATTTACAGAAGTTAGAATTTAAAAGATCGAAGTGGGAATAGAATTGTGCGTTTGCCAGGCGTGTGATAAGCTACCTGCCTACAATAATAATTATATTATGAACAGGCTTTAAACACCTGCGGTTTCAATTCAGTTGATTGTATTGTACGTCATAAGCGAAAAAAAGATGCCATCAAGGCCATGAATATTGGGAACGATCTGTCTGAGAATACAAGTATGTGTAGATCTAGATGAAAATAAAGGCACAGTCTGACCTGAGTCTGAATACTGTTTACTTTCCAGTAGTTTGTTACAGTAGCCAGATTGTAAATCAACTTTTTGGTTTTTTAAGGCCAGGGAGACTACTTGATTGTTGTTTCCCAATCTTTAGTTTTAGGCCAGGAAAGTATGAACATACCTGCTGATGGTTAACTTTTTGATATTTAAATGTCAAATGTGACTGTGTTGTGTCACCTAACCAGGTTAATTATTTCCTCTAAGACCCCATCATCTTCAGAATGATGCACAGGTTCTAAGACCCAGGGTGCACATGACGTCAACATGACGTCGCACTAACGTCAGTAAGACTTCATCACGTCGCATGAACATCATGTGCCTACCGGGGAATATCCCCAAATGTAGAAGAAATTTACCTGCAACGGAAGCAAATGTATTTTGAAAACTTAATATATCTGGTCACAGCGGAGATTAACATCAGCTCTTAGACTTCCACATTGTCCAGCCTCCCAGCAAGCACATGACTTAAAATGACGTCGAACTGACTTTGATGCGACGTAATAACGTCGCATCGAAGTCAGTACGACGTCATTTCGACGTCATATGGCCGCTGGGCTGGTGCTTCAGTTTGAGGATGTAGATGCACGTAGATGCATGATAGTTCGTACATTATGTGCTGGCCAGACAGCGTTGATTCATTGATAGGACTGAGCTTAATATTTAATTGTCATATTTTTTGCTTTTAGTCATTCTGGTTAACATTGACCCTTAAGAAATATTTAAGGTTAATGAGTATATATTCATAAATTTTGAATTTGCATCACTTCGCAATAGGTAAAAGGTAGCTTCCCAAGGCCTTTTGGCCGTAGCGGCAGTGAAGGTTAGAGGCCCATTGCAATATGGGCACAGCATATGAGAGGCGGAGCCCATCTCTCTCATTTTGTTGTCTTTTAACCTTCCTTAATTCGAAAAAGGTACCGATTTTACTGCTACCTTGACCGAGAGAGTTTTCCAGTATCTGCATAGTGCATTGGAGATTATAACCCGCTATATTCTGCCCAAATTTAAATGTGTATTTTATGGTCTTTTACAAGAATAGTTCACTTATATCGAGCTAATTGTTAAGCATAGGTGGGCGAATATCGGAGCTCCAGAGGAAAAACACCTAAGGAAGGCAAGCAGAACGTGGCTTTCTCATTTTTGCGCCGAGCGAGCTGCACAACGGCCTAACGCCTCTAACCACTCGACCACAACACCTCTTTCGCAATAGGGATAAACTCTTAAAGAGAAGAATTTGGTCCTTTTGGAGTAGATCTTTTTGAAAGGCTTTTTGTCGTCTAGGGAAGCGAACAGGAAGTCACAAAAAATATTTTCCTTCGTGAAATTGGCAGAAAACATGTAGGTGTACCTATTCTTCTATTTACGACCTATTCAAGTCAACCATGGTAAATGATTTAAATTTAAAGTTGTAGTCATGTAGAGTCCACAGTTGTATGCATTCGTTTCGAGCCTCAAATTCTCCTAACAGTCCTTCCACCGTATTGTTGATGATCGTATATGCACCCTTTTGTCGCTGCCCTACCATAAGTACAAAATTAATACTACACACTCATCACTTAGTTTGTACGTAACCACAGAACTCTAGATAAGAGGGAGTATTTGATGATAATTAAAGATAATTCTTTCATTTCTCATCGAAACCATATGTTGTGACCCCTCATCTGAACCGTCTCATCTGTAACCAGCGTCTCGTGACCAGTGGACTTGCCAATCCTTATCTATTGAATATGTCGTTGACTAATGTTAGGGGTTTCTGTTGGATATTTTCATTCTTATTGTATTTTACAAAGAAATTTCTTTAACCAAACAGTGAAGACCCTGATCAGACGCCGCGTTCTGTGGCATCTGAACGAGGTATGCACTGTTTGCATATCTTGATATGTCCCCAAAACGGGCTTCAAGTCTAAAAAGGATGAAGCCATACGCGTACAGCAAATACTCAAAACGGACTGCGTGTCTCCATAGAGTGGTTCTCATTCGATACTTTCCACATAACGCCGCTCATGTATATGATACAAATATCATTACTGCTACATTAACAAAAGTATAATTTCTTATACAGCAGCAAAAAATGAGAGTGAAAAGAATAAAATGTGAGAGTAAACATAATATGATCTCCGGCTTTTATACACTACTTAAAATATTTAAAGGAGCAGATGATATTTTCCCATATACATAGTACAACGAATATCCACTTCACAGTCCATAAATTCGACCGCCAGTCGTCAGGAGTTTTCCCATTCTTTTGCAGCATCTTCAAGAAAGATCGAAGTTTTAGATTACAAGGATTTCAGTATCACTGATGCCCTGCTCATTTCCATGGAACAAATTTTGCAATTTTTGTGTCTTTTTCTGAAATTGAGGTATTTTTCTGGAAGTCTAAAACTGAGTTCAAAGTGATCATTTCATACGAGTCATCTTGTAAGACATTTAGCGTTATAGACAAAATGGCCGTTTTGACTTTTGGGTGAATTTTTTATGCTTATCACCAGTTGTAAACAATTGCATGTTTTTATCAAAATTTTGATTTTTACAAAAATCTGTCCATGGAAATGGACACGATAAATACTGGAACAAAACTTGTGCAGTCAAACACCTCGACCCTCTTGAAAACATTTGCAAAGTATTTGGAAATTCCTGATCTCTGTCGATCGAAAGTAAATGACTTTACAAATGGGGATGTTTTGCACTATCGCGTATGGAAATAATATTAGATGCTCCGTTAAATATTTAATAGTGTATTAGTACACACGGAGTTGCATAGTCAGTATCATTGTTAAACAATTCAACCAGATAAAATAAAACCTCATTTAATTCAGAAAAAAGAAAACAGAGCATGGTTACTACTCGTTTCATATGAATTATCAATGTGTAATTTTAAGCTATTTCGGCGTTTTCCACCTGTGAACACTTTAGTGTAGTTAACATGTTTTACATAAAACAGTTGTATCTCTTTAAAGCGCAGAAGACATGCGGGTTGATTGAACACACGTTGTCGATATTTCCTGCTTTTATCTACCGTTTTCCAAGTCTTGACTACAACCCGCTTTAGAAGCACGCTGCATGGAATTTGTGTTGGTACTCCATCCGGTGGTTATTCAAATGAAGTTTTAATATCAATTCTCTGTAAAAATCAGAAAATTGCCATAGGGGTCCGGCACGCTACGTCTCAGATTTTTTTCATTCTTGGTGTATGAATCAGAAATGACCCCCAAACTACAAAAACAGTAGTGAAATTTCTTTGTGTCATCCTGTTGCCATGGTAACCAAGACAATGTGAGTCAAACAAGAGAGTTCAAAAATTAGGAGGAAAAATATGAAAAAATAGCATATTAGAGTGGTCTATCCATCCATAGGTAATACTTAGATCCCTAGTACAGATATTATAACAAATAATACCAACTTAGCTCTGTATACAGAAACAAATAAAACACAAGTATGTCTCACACTTAGGCCACACTTGGGGCTCGAAGGGGGGCACAAATCGGCAAATTCCAAATGTGGAAAAATTGGGATTTTGACGTTCTTCGGAACAAGTTTTGGTTAGTTTCGCAGAAGATGTTCAGAAAGCCACTAGTATATCTATAACCAGTAATATACCGAAGTATATAATATAAAAAAAACTGGATGGAGAAATTAATATTTGAAGGTCAAGGTCAAATTAAGCAAAGCTCCTATTTCTAGACATGAAAAAACTTTGATTTTCTCATTTTTTGTCCCAATTTCTGTAAAGGTTAACTGAATATGATAAGAAAACCACTGCTACATTTGAAAAGAGCAACATGCCATTAAATGAAGCAAAACATAAAAAAGATCAACAAAATCAAATATGAAGGTCAAGGTCACACGCAGCAAAGCTCCGATTTCAAAATGTTGAAAAACTGGGAATTTCTCAATTTGTGTCCCAATTTTTGTAAAGGTTAACTGAATATCATAAAAAAGCCAATACTATATTTTAAAAGAACAATATATCATTTAATGAAGCAAAAAATAAAAAAGACCCAGAAATTCAAATATGAAGGTCAAGGTCAGGCACAACAGAACTCCAATTTCAAAATGTTGAAAAACTGGGAATTTCTCATTTTTTTGCCCAATTTCTGGAAAGGTTATCTGAATATGATAAGAAAACCACTGCTACATTTGAAAAGAGCAACATGTTATTTAATGAAGCAAAACATAAAACAGATCAACAAAATCAAATACGAAGGTCAAGGTCAAGCACAACAAAACTCCAATTTCAAAATATTGAAAAACTGGGAATTTCTCATTTTATGTCCCAATTTTTGTAAAGTTTAACTGAATATGATAAGTATTGCTATATTGAAAAGAGCAATATATCATAGGATGAAGCAAAGCATAAAACATATCGAAAAATTCAAATACAAAGGTCAAGGTCAAAATCAGCGAAACACCTATTTCCAAGCATGGAAGTTTTTGAATTTTCTCATTTTTCGTCCCATTTTTTGTAAAGATTACCTGGATATGATAAGAAAGTCATTGGTATATTTTAAAAGAACAATATATCATTTAAAGAAGCAAAATATAAAACAGATCCAAAAAATCAAATATCAAGGTCAAGGTCAAGAACAAGAAAGGCTCCATTTTCAAAATGTTGAAAAAAGTGGGACTTTCTCCTTTTTTGTCCCATTTTTTGTAAAGGTTAACTGATAATGATAAGACAAGAATTCCGCGGAATGTGGTGTCTCGCCTGCTGGCGCTTTGTCACAAAACAGAGCTAAATCAGCAAAGATGTATGCATGAACCAAGATTCTTGGCTTTAGCCCTTATGGTTTCTGAAAAACAAACCTAAATGCGAAAACTTGACTAAAAATTGTGAAGTCAGTAAACTATAAAATGCAGGTTACGACACAATATTGATGATGGCTTTGAGATTAACTCATCCATATGTACGCATGAACCAATTTTCATGGTCTAGCCCTTATAGTTTCTGATAAAATGACCTAAACACGAAAACTCGACAAAAAATGCAAAGTCAGTCAACCATAAAATGTAGGTCAAGACTCAATATTGAAGATGGCTTTGAGATTAACTCTTCCAGATGTATGCATGTACCAAGTTTCATGGCTCTAGCCCTTATACTTTCTGAGAAAATGACCTAAACAGATAACTCGACAAAAAATTGCAAAGTCAGTCAACCGTAAAATGTAGGTCAAGACTCAACATTGATGATGGCTTTGAGATCTACTCTTCCAGATGTATGCATGACCCAAGTTTCATGGCTCTAGCCCTTATAGTTTCTGAGAAAATGACCTAAACGCAAAAACTCGACAAAAAATTGCAAAGTCAGTCAACCGTATAATCTAGGTCAAGACTCAACATTGATGATGGCTTTCAGCTGTACTCTTCCAGATGTATGCATGTACCAAGTTTCATGGCTCTAGCCCTTATAGTTTCTGAGAAAATGACCTAAACGCAAAAACTCGCCAAAAGTTTACGCCGCCGACGCCGCCACCGCCGCCGCCGACGACACCGGAAAAGCAATACATATGTCTCGCCTCTGCTTCGCAGGCGAGACAAAAACTATATTTGAAAAGTGCAATATATCATTTAATGAGGCAAAACAAAAAAAAAAAAGATCAATAAATGCAAATATGAAGGTCAAGGTCAAGCACAACGCTCTAATTTCAAAATGTTGAAAAAAATGGGAATTTCCTTTTTTTTGTCCCAATTTTTGCAAAAGGTTTACTGCATATAGTAGAAGAAAACCATTGCTTTATCTGAAAAGAGCAACATATTTATTGTGGCAATATATAAAACAGATCAACAAATTCAAAAATAAAGGTCAAGGTCAATCACATCATAGCTACAATTTCAAAATGTCAAAAGAGAGGAATTTTCTCATGATTTATTTATACCAATGTGTGTAATGATTAACTGGATATGATAAAACCATTGCTATATTTGAAATGAGTAATATATAATTTAATGAAGCACAAGATAAATCAGATTGAAAAATTCAAATACAAAGGTCAAAGTCAAGAAAATCACAGCTTCCTGTCAAAATTGAAATAAGTGGAATTTTTTCATACTTTGTACTAAGTTTGTCAATTGATTTTTGGAATATGAGATGAACCATATGCTGTATTTAGAAGTCACATATCAAGTAATGAAATATAAAACAGATGAAGGAGTTTACATATGGAGGCCAAGGTCAAAATCACTTAAGATTTCTTTTAAAAATGTTGAAACACCCGGATATCTTATTTAATGTACAAACTTTGTAAAAGTTTATATGTGCAAAGAGTTACATATCCATTAATGAAATAAAACACAAAGTAGATGCAGATATTTAAATTTGACTGTCAAGGTCAAGATCATCAAAGCTCCAGTAAGAGTCATATATCATTAAATGAAATAAATCATAACACAGATAGAAAAGCTTAAAATGATGGTCAAGGCCAAGCACAGCAAAACTTCGTTTGAAAGTGTGTGAAAAAAAAGCAGGATCTTTTTACACATTGTACCGATCTTTTTTTTTTCATTCTTGGTGTATGAATCAGAAATGACCCCTAAACGACAAAAACAGTAGTAAAATTTTTGTTCGTCATCCTGTTGCCATGGTAACCAAGATAGTTTGAGTAAAGCAAGAGAGTCCAAAATTTAGGAGGATAATAATGAAAATATAGCATATTAATCTGGTCTGTCCATCCATAGTTAATTCCTAGATCTCAGATACAGATATAATAACATATAATACTTAACTCTGTTTATAGAAACAAATATAAATCAAGTATGTCTCACACCTAGGCCGCAATGCGGGCTCAAAGGGGACATAATTTGGCACATTTCAAAATGTGGAAAAACTGGGATTTTGCGGTTCTTTGGAACAAGTTTTCATTAATTTAACAGAAGACGTTCAGAAAGCCACTAATATATTAATAACCAGTAATATACCAAATTATATAATAAAAAAGGAACTGGATGGAGAAATTAATATTTAAAGGTCAAGGTTAAATTAAGCAAAGCTCCTATTTCTAAACATGGAAAAACTTGGAATTTCTCATTTTTTTCCCTAATTTTTGTATAGGTTAACAGAATACGATAAGAAAACCACTGCTATATTTGAAAAGAACAACATGTCATTTAATGAAGTAAAACATAATACAGATCAACAAAATCAAATATGAAGGTCAAGGTCAAGCACAGCAAAGCTCCTATTTCAAAATGTTGAAAAACTGGGAATTTCTCATTTTATGTCCAAATTTTTGTAAAGGTTAACTGAATGTGATAAGAAAGCCATTGCTATACTTGAAAAGAACAATATATCGTAAAATGAAGCATAACATGAAACGGAACAATATATCATTCAATGAAGCAAAAAATAAAAAAGACCCAGAAATTCAAATATGAAGGTCAAGGTCAGGCACAACAGAACTCAAATTTCAAAATGTTGAAAAACTGAGAATTTCTCATTGTATATCCCAATTTTTGTAAAGGTTAACTGAATATCATAAGAAAGCCGTTACTATATTCTAAAAGAACAATATATCATTTAATGAATAAACAAAGCTCCAAATTCAAAATGTTGAAAAACTAGGAATTTCTCATTTTTTCTCCCAATTTTTGTAATGGTTAATTGACAATGATAAGGGCAATATTGCTATATTTATAAAGTGCATTATATCATTAAATGAAGAAAAAAAATTATAAAAGATCAACAAATGAAAATATGAAGGTCAAGCACAACGCTCCGACTTCAAAATGTTGAAAAAATGAGAATTTCCTTATTTGTCCCATTTTTGTAAAGGTTTACTGCATGGAGAAGAAAACCATTGCTATATCTGAAAAGAGCAACATATTTTATGTAGCAATACATAAAACAGTTCAACAAATTCAAATAAAAGGTCAAGGTCAAGCACATCAAACCTCCGATTTGAAAATGTCAAAAAATGGAATTTGTCATAAATTATTTATTCCAGTGTTTGTAAATGCTAACTGAGTATGATAAAACCATTGTTATATTTGAACAGAGTGTGAAAAGAGTAATATATAATTTAATGAAGCACAAGATAGAACAGATTGAAAAATTCAAATATAAAGGTCAAGGTCAAGGAAGTCACAGCCTCCTATAAACATTTGGAAAAGAGTGGAATTTATTCGTCATATATACCAAGTTTTGTAAAGATTTACTGAATATGATCAGAAAGCCATTGCCGGATTTGAAAAGAGCGCTGAATCATTTGATAAAATACAACATAACATAGATCAAGAAATTTGAACATGAAGGTCAAGATCAAGATCACAAATATGCTGATATCAAAATGAGAATAAACTGGAATTTTCTCATACTTCGTACCAACTTTTGTAATTGTCATTAGTTCCCCTGGGCCGAAGGCTCCGGGGGGAGTTTAAAGGATGGTAGCCTCCGGCATTTATCGTCCGTCGTCCATCCATCGT
This sequence comes from Ctena decussata, assembly GCA_963989385.1. Classification (NCBI taxonomy): domain Eukaryota; kingdom Metazoa; phylum Mollusca; class Bivalvia; order Lucinida; family Lucinidae; genus Ctena; species Ctena decussata. Next base: position 124,224,573 of record OZ022498.1, read on the forward strand.
CAACATTTTCGAAGGACCTCTCCTCTGAAACAACTTGGCCAATTTCAATTAAACTTCATATCCAGCCTCCAGGCAAAGGGGAAAAGAAAGTTTATATATTTGGTCCAGGCCACATGACCAAGGTGGCCGCCATGCTGATATATGCTAAAAATCTTAAAAAATCTTCTTCTCCAGAACAACTAGGCTGATTGCCTTGAAATTTGGTATGTAGCATCTGGGACACTAGTACTACAAACTTGAATGGGAAAACTGAAAAAGTGTATTTGATTCATTATAGCGGACACTGTATTCTAATCATCAGCTGAAAATAAAACATTTTGCTCTTGGGCAGAAAAAGGGCCTTATAGGCACCCCCTTTGGTCTAGATTTCTTAGAGCTAAACATTCTGACAAAGATTCGTGATTAATGAATCAAAACTGTGCCTTCTAGAGTGAACACAAGGTTTTCTAAGATTTGATCTAGTGACTTAGTTTTTGACCCAACATGACCCAGTTTCAAGCTCGGTCTAGATTTGTTGGCGATAAACATTCTGATAAAGTTTCATGGCGATTGGAACGAAACTGTGCCAGCTACAGTGCACCCAAGGTTTTTCTAAGATTTGACCTAGTGACCTAGTTTTTTGTCCTGCCATAACTCAGTTTCAAACTTGCTCTAGAATTGATAAAGATAAAGGTTCTGATAAAATTTTATGAAGATTAGATCATAACTGTTTCCCCTAAAGTGTACACAAGGTTTTTCTAAGACTTGACCTAGTGACCTAGTTTTTAACCTGACACCATCCAGTTTCAGATCTGGTCTAGGTTACATCAAGATAAACACTCTGACAAAGATTAATGAAGATTAGATTAAAACTGTGCCCTCTGTGTCATTCAATGATTTATTTCTATCTTTTTTTAGCTCTGGTGGCCAGTCTTGTTCAGTGGAGTGGAACCATTTCAGCGCTATGAGTGGTTCATGGCTATGAGTCCAACATTTCTGTGAAATTATTTTGAAATTGAGCCATTGGCTAGAGGTAGATATGGTTTAAAGTTGTTGTTTTTTCTATTTTTAGCTCTGGCAGTCATTTTTGTTCAGTGAAGCGGAACCTTTTAGCAATTTTAGTGCAAGGCTATATTAGAAACATTATAATGCCTTCATTTATAGACCAGTTTCGATTTATCTTCAAACAAGTAATTAGTCCAGGGGTCAGCCTAGACCTTTCAGACAGGGAGAAGTTTTGCACATTTTCTGGACTTTAGGGAGAAGTTTTGGTCCACAGTTTGGGTTTCCCTATATGTTCTATAATTTTCACTTCTCCCTCAATTCAAAACAGGGAGAAGTCAGCCACCTTAGGGAGACTATTTCTCCCAATCGCCCTCTAGGGTGAGCCCTTGATAAGTATGACAATATCTTGGACAAATTCGCGATTCAGCGTTCTGGGGTCAAGGTCAAGGTCAAAGTGGCTAATTTTAGAAAAACTTTGTCATCGCTCTAGCGTCTTCATTCATAAACCGATTTCCGTTTAACTTCACACAGGTGGTAAGTATGACAATATCTTGGACAAGTTCGCGTTTCAGCGTTCCGGAGTCAAGATCAAGGTCACATTGGCTATTTTTAGAAAAACTTTGTCATCACTCTAGCGCCTTCATTTATGGACCGATTTAAATTAAACTTCATACAAATGTATAGTTTGATAATATCTTAATGGCTGAGGTGACTTGCGATTTTACGTCCTTTTCAACAGTATTTCAGTCATATCAGGACGATGGGCTTGTGATAATGAAAGGCTGTGTGCAATGGAATCCCGTTTGCGATGGAAATAACTCCGCCTCTGGCGGGGCTCGAACCCGCGACCGCTAGATCAGTAGGCCAGTGCTTAACCCACTGAGCTACCAGGGCTCCTGATAATATCTTAATAAAGATTCTGTTTCAGCATTCTAGGGTTAAGGTCAAGGTCACAGTGGCTATTTATAGAAAAACTTAGTCATAGCTCTAGCGCCTTCATTTGTAGACCGATTTTGATTAAACTTCATACAAATGATAAGTCTGACAATATCTTGGATAAGTTTGCGTTTCAGCGTTCTAAGTCAAGGTCAAGGTCACAGTGGCTATTTACAGAAAACTTTGTCATCGCTATAGTGCCTTCATCCACAAACCGATTTTGATGTAACTTCACACAAATGATATCTTGGACAAGTTTGCGTTTCAGCATTCTAAGGTCAAGGTCACGGTGGCTATTTTTTTTTAATTTTATTATCTCTCTAGCACCTTCATTTATGAACCGATTTGGATTTTACTTCACACAAATGTTAACTGTGATAATATCTTGGACAATATTGCGTTTTATGGTTCTAAGGTCAAGGCCACAGTGGTTATTTATAGAAAACTTTTTCATCGTTCCAGCGCCTTCATTTATGGACTGATTTTGATTTTTCACACAAATGTACTGTGTGACAAAATTTTCGAATAAAATCTAGAATACAACTTTTATTTCTCAAAGGTCGTCACTAAAATTTCCAGTGGTGGGTTTTGAGCACGGGTGCGGGTGGTGGGTTTCATACCCCTTCTTAAATCATCAGCTACCGGCTTTTCAAAAAGTGTACTAGAATGTTTAAAACAGGATTTACAGAGATCCTTTAAAGAGTTAATTCCCACAGTGGATAAGAAGAAAATACATCCATGAAAACATTTTTTTATTTCCAGTCTGATGATTAATGATGCAGCTATCTTATATGAACTGACATGTAGACACAAGGATCTCTTGATTACTGATGGCCTTGGCCTCGACGAATCATTTAATGCAAATGGTATGAATGGTATAAACTATTCGCAAACATTAAATGATTTGTTTACCCAGCAAGCTTCAGCAAACATTGCATAAAGCCTACGAAAATTGCTTATAATCGACGAAAATTCCTAAATATTGACAGAGAAGTCGGCCTGAAAATAAGTGACCTTGACCTTGAATGGTCCCTCTGATTCAGATGATGTATCATAATATTAAATGCAATTTATGCATGACCAATTAATAATGAAATCAAGAATTGTCAGAGTTTGTAAATGATCATAATGCAGGATACAGAGTTCATTTGTGCCATAATTTCGTGGATGTTTGTGACCTTGACCTGGGCACTACAATTTCCTTTGACCTGAATTATGTCAAAAATTGAAGCACAGTTATTGTCAATTGTATCTAGACTGTTTGCTACAATAACATACTTCATCGAAGGAGGAAAAGATAATAATTTTCATATAAAACGTGTTATTTATTAACATTTCTGGATTTTGGTGACCTTGACCTTGAAAACTTGTTGCTCCTGGATAAACTAGTGTTGCTGTGATGATCAGATTTATAATGTTTAATAGTTTTTTGCGCTTTAAAACTGCCTTTAAAACATAAAAATGATATTTATAAGAATAAATGTCGAAAAAGGACATTAAAATAGCATTTTTTAGCTATTTTAACATTGACCTTGACCTTTTGATTTGAATTTCTCCATCCAGTTTTTTTTTTTGATATTTTACTCTTACATGTATTGTTCTTTAACACCATACTAGTCTTTGTCTGGACATCTTCTGTTAAACTGTCCAAAAACTCCGCCGAAAAAGTGTAATATTGCATTTTTCACAAATTTCATAAAATGCCAATTTTCCCCTTTTTCGGGCCTCTAGTGTAAGAAACCTATGGGAAATTTTGACACTAACTTTATATCATTGTGCTATGCCAACTTAGTGCTTTGATGTTTAAAACATTTCTTTTCCAAAAAAATTCTGTAAATAACAATTTTGCCAATTTCCAAATTTTTATCTTCATTTTTTCTGCCATCTTCCCAGAACAAACATTCTCCGTTTCCATGGCAACGAAACATAAAATGAAGATTTCGACGCCGTTTATGGTAGTTTTGCATCAGACCTGATATGTAGACAAAAAATTACTAAAATTCCAGACATAGCATGGCCAACATTTTCCGAAAGTTGCAGAGCAAACATGGCATAAAGCCTAGAAAATTGTTTATAATCGACAAAAATTCCTAAGTATTGATAGAGAGCTCAGACTGAAAATAAGTGACCTTGACCTTGAATGGTCCCCCTGATTCAGATAATGTATCATAACATTATATGCAATTTATGCATGACCAACTAAAAATGAAATCAAGAATTGTCAGAGTTTCTAAATGATCATTATATTGATACAGAGTTCATTTGTGCCATAATTTCGTGGATATTTGTGACCTTGACCTTGGCATTGCAATTTCCTTCAACATGAATTATGTCAGAAATTGAAGCACGGTTACTTTAAATTATATCCAGACTGTTTGCTATAATTACATACCATATCAAAGAAGGAAAAGACCATAATTTTCATGTAAAACATGTTATCAATTAAAAATTTCACGATTTTGGTGACCTTGACCTTGAAAACTTGTTGCTTCTGGATAAACTAGTGTTGCTGCGATGATCAGATTTATAATGTGTAATAGTTCTTTGCGCTTTAAAACCGCCTTTAAAACATAAAAAATGATATTTATACCTATAAATGTCCTAAAAAGGCATTAAAATAGCATTTTTTTTTAGCTATTTTAACATTGACCTTGACCTTTTGATTTGAATTTCTCCATCCAGTTTTTTTAATATTTTACTTTAACATACATTGTCCTTTATGACCATACTAGTCTTTGTCTGGACATCTTCTGTTAAACTGTCCAAAAACTCCGCCGAAAAAGTGTAATATTGCATTTTTCACATATTTGATAAAATGCTAATTTTCCCCTTTTTCGGGCCCTTAGTGTAAGAAACCTATGCAAAATTTTGTCACCAACTTTATATCATTGTGCTATGCCAACTTAGTGCTTTGATGTTAAAAACATTTCTTTTCCAAACAAGTTTCTGTGGAGACAGGAAAATAACAAACAATTTTGCCAATTTTCTGATTGTTTATTTTCAATTTTTCGGCCTTCCTCCCAGAACAAACATTCTCCGTTTCCATGGCAACGAAACATAAAATGAAGATTTCAACGCCGTTTATGGTGGTTTTGCATCAAACCTGATATATAGACAAAAAATTACTAAAATCCCAGACATAGCGTGGCCAACGTTTTCCGATTCTTACAGAGAATTGATATTAACAAGTGTATAAGGTAGAAGGTAAATACTTCTTTCCTTTAAGAGCAGACCTCTTTTTGGAAGGGCTTCTTTATCCAAGGAAGCAAACAGAAAGAAAAGAATGTTTCGTCTTGTAAAAATGGTGAGAAACACGAAGGTGTGCCCACTTATCTTAAGGCTATATAATCTACTTATGTAATATTAAATTACTTATTTCAGAAAAAAAGAGACTTCATATGAGAACACTTCGAGTAAAGCTATACAAAGTTCTGCAATGGCTGTAGTGTACTCACTTGCAGATCAGACCGGATAAGGAACTTGCCGCGTTTTCGTTACCAAGGTAGACAACTCACGTCATGATCACGTGCAAATAACAGTAACTATCTTACTTTTCAAAAGAACATAATCTCAGACCATGTAAGAAAATAAGTTATATCTCGGGTTGCAATGTCATAAAAAGAAGTTACCCCTTATTAATGTCATTTGTCTGAAGTAACCATCATTGGTTCATGAAATAAAGCATTTACTAGGACACTTCGGAAAACTGACCTCACTGAAGTCATCTACTAGGACACTTCGGAAAACTGACCTCATGGTCAGTTTTCCGAAGTGTCCTGGTAAATGGCTTCATTTTATGAAATGATAGCTTTTGGTATAGGCAAGGGACGTTCGTGCGGGATAACTGCGCCTTACGACATAAAGATAGGACTTTTAAGACCTGAGATATACCTGATTTTCTTATTTGGCTCGAGATTATTTTCATATGAAACACAAACCAACCATTATTTACCTTTATTAGCACCTGATCGCGTATGTTGTCCACCTCGCGTTACCATTTATTCCAAGAAACACTAAACATGAACTCCTATTTGCTGTCGTAAACGCCCATATCTGTAACGACATACAACGTATGTCCTTGTAGATTGGCATTTATAGTAAAATGCTCGCATGAAATTCAAGCATGCAAAACTGAAATTGTTTCAAGAAATATTATTTCTCATATAATGTTATTCGATTTTGTATGTATTTCTACCTATTAAATGCGCAAACCATTGTATTAATGGCGTTACTCTGTGCTCCGATTCTTGAGTTTACCCTGACTTCCTGAATTAAACGTTCCAAGGCCTGGACGTTGTTCTTAGTATTTAAATTAAATACCTGAGATGTTTTATGAACATTATTACACCTGACAATATACGTTTGATATGGTTAATACAGAACTCCCATAACAAGGGTCTATTCTGGTAAACAATCACCACACATGGGCGTACAATGTACACTGACGGTCAGTTTCAGAACACGCACTAACATGTTTTACATCCCTTGAGGGGAAGTATCGGGGATTACCCCAGAAGATGTTTCATATTGTCATTCCTTTATGCTAACGGTATTAAGATTGTGTCTACTTTCTAACAATTTCAGTCTGCAAATACGCAGGTGCCCATTGAAATTTTGTCAACTTGACAAAATTTCAAAGCACGCCTGCGTATTTGCATATAAGTAGCTACTTCCTTGCTTTATGATATGTCACTGGGACTATAAAATTGAACATGTTTTCTGTAAGTCGCTCTTTGTGCTTTCAAATATGATTCGAAACAATCCAAGCCGTTAGCTGGTATCAAACAATTTGTAGCAGTGCGATTACGTGTGGTGTCGAAATAATTTGTAGCGGTGTGTTTATGAGTGGTGGTATTCAACAGATGCCTTTCATCCATTCTGGCGGCATAGGTTTTGGATATCCCCGCATTACCTTGTAGGAGGCTGGATGGACCTTATACACTCTGAAATATGTAAAATGAGCACAAAGTGGGTTATGGAGTTTGGGTAATCAACTTCTCCTGCTACTTTTGGTGGATTCTTTTCAAACTTTGTACACATGTTGGGAACATACTGAAGGTATGCATATAGTTCTTTAATCAAGCTGAATATAATTGTAACAGTATAAAAGCTTTTGAATTTGTCATTTGGGGCATTTTTGTACTCACGAACTTATTAATCAGGTCCTTTCACAGATTTCTGTAGATTGTTCTGAACATTCGCAATAACAATGAGGACATAGTGAAGATGAGTTGTAGGGTTTTTGATGTAGATATACATGTATATAATAAAAAAATAGGTCTTATATATTTTTTTTATTCATTTATGTATTTTTTTCTTTACAAATTTATTCTCTTTTCAGCTCAGTTATTTCGTTTTACTTTGATTGATCTCAGGCTGTATAACAATGAATATAAAAAATAAAGCATTTAGAGCTTAGCCATTCTGAGGGTCTAGGGCCGTATTTATAAAACCTCTTAAGCCATTGCTATGCTGTTGCTAATGCTAAATTTCTATGGAGGAAGTACCCTACGACTATGAAATTTGCTCTAGAGGAATAGTCTTTTTCAGACTGTTCGCGTTTTATAAACCTGGGTCAACTGATTAGCTATTTGAGATTATGTTTATTCATAAAATATGCTTTGGGGATGCACGCTGCTCTGAGACAGGCGCTGCATGTTGGAATCATTCGTGTCTTACCAAGACAACTTTCTAGATTCTCTTTCTTTTAATGATAACTTACTTTTCTGCCTTAAAGAAGTAAATATACCCGTCCTTCCAACGAACTGCTCCAATAGGAGCTTTTGGTAGACCTTCAAAATACTGGGCTGTATCTAATGGGTATCCCTGGGCAACCTGGTCACGTGCAGTATTCCACTCCCAGAATTCTTGTACCTGTATGAGAACGACGAGAAGTAATAATGAGGTTAGAGTGTCTCTAGTTTTCGGTATCTCTTTCCATATAAAACTCTTTGTTTGTTTCTTTGCCATTAACCGGTTTATTCCAAGTAGAATCTCACATCCTCACAAATCGGTAAATTCTATAATCATTTAAGGGGTTGCTGGTTTAGGTATTTTTATAGCGTAAAACAGAGACGACAAATTTTCTGCAAAATTTCGATAAAAGATAATAATAAATAAATAAACAAAAAAAAACAAGTCGTGCGAGCTTTTTCATATTGAAAATTCAAAGACAATAGACAGATGGGTGGCTTGCGAATTTACATCCTATGTTAACAGTATTTCAGTCATATCGGGACGATGAGCTGATGATAATAAAAAGCTTAGTGCAATGAAACCCCGTTCATGGTAGGGTAGCTAAAACCTTCACAACTATAGTATAAAGCAATTTAGATATATTTGTCCTACCCCATACATAAGGAGCCTGGTAATTCCATACTGATCCCGAACAAAGGCAGCAGCCCTAGGCGTTTCTGGCATACCGGAAATATTTTTCGGGTAGCCTCGGTCTAAGTTAAAGTTGGTAAAGCGCCACATAGTGTTATCTGAAAGAAAGCAGAAACACCTGGACGCACAAACGCACAAAAGAAAAAGATAACATTAAAAGTGTCGAAATTCACCATATCGCCATTTTCAAGTCAGTATAGCCTAATGATTCGGGTGGAATTCTATTATATTCTATCCCATAACCTTACTAGGTCGTTGTGGCACCACAGATGACTTCGCAACAATCCCTTTCCACCTTGTCCTGTTTTCAGCTGCCTTAGTTGAGCTGGCAAAATCCATCCCTGTCCACTCCTTAATATTGTCTTCCACCTCTTCTTCTGTCTACCTCTTCTTCTTTTTCCTTTCTTTGTGCCCTGTAGTATTGTCTTTGCTAAACCAGACGACCTCGAGACATGCCCAAACCTCCTTAGTTTCCGTTTCTTGACCAGTGTCAGCAGTTCATCATATTCTCCAATGGCTGCTTGGATCTTTCTGCGAACCTCTTCATTGGTTATATGGTCGTTGTACGTAATGTTCAGTAACCTTCGGTAGCATCTCATTTCAAAGGCCTGCGTTCTTTTCTCTGAATTCTGCTGTCAGGGTCCTCGATTCACAGGCATACAGAAATATGGCAATGACAAGAGAGCGCATAAGTTTCACCTTTTGATCCAATGGGGTGGAATCCTTACAATCAATAGCAATTTTAACACAAATAACAGTGGTGCAATACTATACTATTGAGCCGCGACACGACAATACCAACAAAGTGGTATGTACGCCGAGCAAAGACTCAGATCAGCCTGGGCAGCCACCCAGTCTGACCAGCGTCTACGCTGTGCGTATGGAGCAAGCGCAGACCCTTAGCTACTTTTTAAGCGGACAGCAAAGACACTGGGTGGATGCCCAGACAGATCTGAGTCTTCGCTGGGCGCATATGCTACTTTGCTGGTTTTGTCGTGTCGCGGTTCATATACGTTTAAGACCTGAGATTACGTGATATAGGTCGAATTTGTGTCTAAAACTGTAAAATGTAACCCAGAGGACAAGAGGACAAGATATTATTTACATTCTGAACCTGGTTGGAACTGAAAAGTCGCCTGTAATCTAATGATGCAATATGTAGCTCTTTTATTAGATGTGACTCGGAATGCCACCTACAAAACGTTATTAAAACAGCATGAGTACACCTTCCAGTCATTTTTATAAAGATTTTTTTCACTTCTTGTTTCCTTCCAGGACGACTATGCCCCTTCTGTACTCACTAATCAAAGGGATAAAAATGCCCCTACGGCAGGTACTACGGGAGCAAAGCTGGCCCCAATTCGAAGGAAAGAATTTGCTTCTTAGGAAGCTAACCCTTTCCTTTAAAGATTGGCCCAATTCAAAAAGAGAAGCAAAATGAAAATGGTACAGTTGGTTCTCCTAAAACTGTACCCATTAACCTACAAAAGTTTTCTCTGCATAAGAAACAAATTTTTTATTTTGTTGTCATTTCATTTTGAGATATGTATCAAAATATAAACGTACCTACACCAAATTTAGTACGACAGACGCACGTTTCTGTATTTAACTTCTTCAGTGTCGCTAAACCCTAACAGTTTGGATGAAAACATGTGATGGGCAGGTCTCGACAGCCAACTAGCAGCCCTTTCCGAGCCAAACTTACTAACGCATTTCACGAAGAACAGTAGCTATACAGACATCAGGTAAGAGACGTCTGACACAACAACAGGCGTCCCCCACCGAGCCACCTTAAGCTCTGTGTCCCGAGACACGAGACAGACAAGGGCATCAGGAAACTGAATAAATAATATAATTGCAGGATTAGCCGGCCTTAGTTGGTACCTATACTGTAAACATTTCCGTAGATTTTACGGTAGAATAACTAGCAACCAGCTGCCAGTCCATTTCCCGTTAGTTTTACGGGCGTCCGTAAACATCTGCAGGACTCATCACGCAGTGTAGGGTAGAATATGATAGGTACTGTTTTTGTCATACAGCCCTTCAACACTATAAAGGTATTTCCGAGTGCTGTCAGTTAACATAACCCTACCATATCATGATTTCCACAAATGTTCTACCGGTTAACACCCGTAAAAATAACGGGAAATGGACTGGCAGCTGGTTTCTAGGTATTCTACCGTAAAATCTACGGAAATATTTTACAGTGTAGGCAGAATTTGTAGTGTTTTCGTTAGCACAGTACACAGGGGAAAAAGAAGAAATAACAACTAGAAAATGTGTTTATGAAACTATGCCCCGACCGTATGCTTGTCTCTTAAGGAGGTTCATCCCATAATGTTTAAGTCAGAAAGGGGTTTTATTTGGTTCATCTACATCTTAACATGTAACTGCATGTATGCAAAATATAAGGAACATAGCGTAGCGGTTCTCCAAATGTTTTGTTCACAAAATTATTTGTATAGCTTTTTCATATACACAATTCCTATGTGCGAAAATGGGAAAAATTCAAAAAAAAAATTGAAATAACAACTAGAAAATGTGTTTATGAAACTATGCCCCGACCGTATGCTTGTCTCTTAAGGAGGTTCATCCCATAATGTTTAAGTCAGAAATGGCTTTTAATTGGTTCATCTACATCTTAGCCTGTATGCAAAATACCGGTATAAGGAACATAGCTTAGCGGTTCTTCAAATAATTTGTTCACAAAGTTATTATATAGCTTCTTCGTATATAAAATGCCTATGTCCGAAAATGGGAAAAATGCAACCAAAAATTTATGAAACAGGCTCAAAAGTTAATTAGGTCATCTACACCTTGGTCTAAACCTGCATGCCAAATATAATCTAGCTTATAACTTCAGACATTTTGTTCACAAGCTTGTTCATATTCAAAATGCCTATGTCCGTAAAAGGGGAATAACTCAACCAAACATTTACGATATAGACTCAAAAGTGAATTAGTTCATCTACACCTTGGTCCAAACTTGTATGCCATATATAAGGATCCTAGCTTATTCGGTTCTTCAGATATTATGTTCACAAGCTTGTTCCTATAGTATATGCCTATGTCCGAAAAGGGAAAAAACTTAACTAAACAATTATGAAAGCGGCTAAAAAGTTAATCAGGTCATCTACACTTTGGTTTGTAACTTTATGCCAAGTATTAGGATCCTAGCTTCCGCAATTCTCCAGATATTTTGTTCACAAGGCTGTCCCTATAAAAAAGGTAAAGGTTTCCCATAGCCTAATATCCGTAGGGGCAGTGGGGATTAGAGACCCATTGTATCTTGGGCACAGCTGATGAAAGGCGGAGCCCATCTCTCTCCTTTCGCTGCCTTATCCTTCACTGATTCGAAAAAGGTACCCATTTACTGCTGGGTTGACAGAGAGAGTTTTCCAGTCGTCGGATGGCGACGGTGAGCCGCGAACTCACGACCTTCCGGTGACTCTCTGCACAATAACCGAGCCACTCTAACCACTCGACTACGGCGCCTATATAAAATGACAAAGTCGAAAAAGGGGCATGACTTCTGTAAGACAAGACCGGTGGAGGAAGAAAATACAGGTCCGCTTATTTTTCATGTTCATACCACATATAAAACTTCAAGTTCCTATCTCTTACTGCTTCTCACAGTATGTAAGGGTACCTTTGTGTCATACGCTTCAATTCACTACGTCGAAAAAGGGGATAACTAAGTTTTATAAATTCACCTTTTTTTCAAAAGTTAATCAGGTCATTTACAATTGGGCAATGTTTTGCTGCAAAAAATCATGATTCTAGCATCAGGGGTTCTAGAGATATTATGTTCACAAGGTTCCATATGGGTACAAAGTACTAAGTCGAAAAAGGGACATAACTCGGTAAAAAAATCACGAATGTTTTTCAAAAGTTAATCAGGCCATCTACACCTTGGGAAATGTCTTTCTGCAAAATAACACGATCCTAGCATCAGGGTTTCTCGAGATATTTTGTTCATAAGGTTCCATAGACTAAGTCGAACAAAGGGTATAACTCTGGAAGTACATCCGGCGGGAAAAAAAAGAAATAATAGGGGTCCGCTTATTTTTCATGTACATGCCACATATAAAATTTGAAGATCTTAGCATAAGCAGTTCCTGACTTTCCCAGCTGCCAAAAAGCGTTACCGACGGGCAGACGGACGGATGGACGAACGGACAAACGGACGGACAGGCCCAAACCATTATGCCCCTCAACTTCTCCGAAGTTGGGGGCATAACAAAGATTATTAATTTTGACAGTTTTCTTGGCATGGAAAAGAAACTTGTGAAATGACTAATTAGGTCCAAGTACTTGGTCAAATGAGATTGACACCACATGTGAACATAACTTATTAAAACAACAGGGTAGTGTGATCGAATGCACCTTTAAAGGTTAATGAATTAAGAACACACTTTTTGACATTAACACATGTAGTTGGAGGACAGACAACAATCATTATTATTCATCGGTCATGTCGGGTGGCAGACAACTCGATAATCAAAACAAGGTGACAAGAGGCTCTTTGGACAGACTCATTTACAATTTAAGGAGTGCCAGGTTTACTTTATTTTCACTATTTTATCTTTTTTAAGAAATATTTAAGGCTAACAAATTTAGATCCTGACCAGACTCCACTTTTGTTATTGGTTTTACTATAACTATCATAGCATTATATTAACCGACTGTTAACCGAATGCGTAGCCGCAATACACTGAACGTCGGAGTTGGCAACTATGTAATGGCGCCAACTTGAATGAATCACAGTGACGTTATGTCCTTCGCGACGAACGTAAACGACGGCGTCCTCAACATACATCTCACCTTAAATCTCACTCTCGTGCAGCCCTTCTTATAATCTCAAGAGGCACCTAAAACGCAGACAACAAATATACATCTGCAAAATTTGAAGAAAAGATGTTTAGCCCATGCTATATCTTACTTGAGAATTCAGAGAATAAAGGGCATAAAGGGTAAATCTGGCCCAGAGGTTATAAAGCTCGAGTATATCCTCAAACTCAAAATAAAGCACACTGATTGGTTGCTTCCGAGCACATGCTCGGAAGTAGCCAATCAGTGTGCTTTATTTTGAGTCTGAGATTATTCTCAAGTTTTATAACCTCGAACCCTGGATGAGAAAGTGCATTATGAGCCATCTCATCAGGAATAAGCTGTTTGCAAATTCAGCTGTGTTCAAGTTTGTTCTTTCAAGCACCCAAAGAATGCACACAAAAAACTCCCACCTTATGAACTTACTTGAAAACATGTATGTTTTTCTTCTTTCTAAATGGTACGCGACAACATCCACTTGTTTAGGGCCATCTTTGTATAGATCCCATATATGTAGTTTTTCCTTTGTTTTCACTATCTTTCCACGTTTATCAATCTGGCGTAATAGGGAATCTTTGAAGATATAGCCATATCCATCAGGTCCTTAAAGTGCAAAAGAAACACATATAGGGCTCTGGAATTCAATTACTTTGGTAAGAGACACAAATATGAATATTGTTTGAAGATTCTACTAGTGCAGTTTCCTCCCGTGTTCACACACTGTATATTTTGTTCATGTTTCAGCTAGTGTCACGGATGTTGTTGACCATTTTTCTTCATGTTACGCAAAGTTATGTATGTTTTCTTCTTTGGCGCTACCGCTTTAAATATATAAATATAAGAGAAAACTTTATGCCTCTACCGAATAATGATGATAGAGATGTGTACCACTTGTTGTTTGTAAAAGAAAAAGTTACTGTATGTAAAACACACACACACACACACACACACACACACACACACACAACAAAAACAAAAAAACCCGTAACTTTCAGAATATAGACTGCTTGCAGCAAAAAAAAAGCCTTCCTGTTTTGTGGCCAGTACATCGACCAAAATTAGAAATCTGCCACAAATTAGTTATTTTCAAAAAACGTCTTTGATTATACGATTTTATGACACGACGCTATCCACTGAATAACAGCGACGTCTTTGATGAAATGCATATATTGCTTTGTCAAATGAACCAAAGCCTATGACCAGAAAGTCCGGTTTCTTAGTTTGTATCTTGATAAATCTATGACAGTTGTACAATACAGTTTTAACTTTATTTGAAACACAAACCTAAATCTAAATCGTCCATGGAAACCTTGCAAATTTTAGGTGCCGGGGTAGTAGGGGCCCTGGCTTGGAGGGCTTCAGCAGATGGATTTGGCCCTGAAAATATATCAGCCAATATTACATGCATGATATTGATACTCTAAGCCTAGTGTCTCGTAAATGGGACATTGGCAAATTGTGAAGATTCATACCAGACGCCGCAAAACGCGGTGTCTGATCAGGGTCTACACTATTTGCATAAGACAAATGGGTATTTTCCTTTTAATAAAATACAATAAAAATGGTACAATAAATTGAAACAGACAACCCCCAATTGACGAACAAACTTATCCAGTTTATGAAGACAGAAGACCCCACCAGGCACAAACGGGTTAGAATATTATTCTGCCAAGATGCGAATTTAATATACTTAAGACATCCAAGGCTAGTGAATCACGTTTTGGGATGTTTAACATTAATATTACACAGGTGGTCGGGCGGGGGATGATGTTGTGTAACTTCAACTGCCGGGGTATCCAACTAATGTGGATAATATACTATGCAAAATATATTTAGCAAATTTTTACATTTTGCAATTTTTCTCATTACTGATGTGCAACATTGATCGAAATTAAATTGCATTGAAGGGAACCGTATTTGGGGCTGAAGATACCATGGAATTACAGAAGCTATCTTTTAAAACGATACTGGGGACAAGCGATAAGCACAGAAGGGGTCATTAGCCGAAATTCGCACCCGTTGAAAAGCAACATAAACATGGCAAGCATGTGATTTATTGTACGGTCTTTCTCATCATTTTTATGCCCAGTTTTCATGTCAAAGCTATTGAATGTGTAAAAGATATGGTTAAGCTTAACAACGGACGAACCTTAGAATGCGCAATTGGCGTTAAAACGTTCAATTCGGTCCAATGTGCAATGATTCACGGGTGCTTCAGTTCAATGCAGAATCAAAACCCGAGAAAAACCAATAGGCTAAAATTAAAGGTCGCACCATGATTGATTTAACTGTGAAGTTTCTTCACTGAAGTGTAACGTAACTGTGAGAAAATGATGACGTTAGTCTGAGACTTTTGACTTATGCTCAGTAACCGGGAATAATTTTCTTTCTGAACTGTTTACGTTATCATATTGGTAGATACCAAACAATCATACACTCGAAATGGATTTGAGAAATACCGATTCGAAACAACTTTTAGAGACGATAACGTAAAAACAAGGGAAAACGTCAAAGTTTCGAACTTTGTAAACCTCATACTCGTAGCATATTCAAATGTTTTAGAGCGCTTTCCTTTATTTTATCTGCAAACCAGCCGCCTCATTATGATTTTGGCTTTTTTACATGATCAAAAATGTCCTTCAGATACAATGGTCATAAAAACTGACGTCACGGTAGTTCAAACGCTACAATTGAACAATCTTGAATCTTTTACCTGCCAGACCATCTCGAACGATCGGCCTTTGTATCTTTGTGCAGAAAAGTGACAATAAAATCCTAATATGGTAGATCTGACACATACAAAAAAATTGCTATATTTATTGTGCATAGTATAGTAGTACAAGAGCCGGCGGTGCTTTCAGCGGATGCGGGAATGGGGTTGTTTTTACTTTTTTATTTGAGCCGCGACACGAGAAAACCAACAATGTGGTTGTGCACCCAGCGCAGACTCAGATCAGCCTGGGCATCCGCCCAGTCTGATCAGAGTCTTCGCTGTCCGCATGAAGGTAGCTTGGACCCTTAGCTACCCTTTAAGCGCTTAGCAAAATGTCTGATCAGACTTGGCGGAAGTCCAGGCTGATCTGAGTCTGCGTTGGACGCACAATGACATTGTTGGTTTTCTCGTGTCGCGGCTCATTTGTCTTATCTATCCTATTTATTCCTTTTCTTTCTCTCTCTGTCTCTGGGAGACGACTCGATACAGACTAAAATACTGTCTCAAAGAGCAGTTAAACACACAAAAACGAACCAACCAACATTAACATTCTGATTAAACCTCTGACAACAGAGTTAAACTCCAACATTGTTTATAGCAATCATCACAGCTTTCATACAAAGTTTTGAAAGCCGATCAAGTAGTTTCTTATTCTAAAAGATATTTAACTTACCATACAATATTTGTACATGTTCGATATCATCCACATTGAGATCAAGTTTGGCCGACACAAAAGCCGGGTGCATAACTGAGGTTAAGTCTTTAGAATGAGAGAGCCCTAGGGCATGCCCTATTTCATGTATAAGAACTCCTAAAAGATTCGTGCCGTCTTTTCTGTTGACGCTCAACGTCCAGTCTTCTTCCTCGTCTAGGTGGACGTCACCACTTATAGAGTACTCTCCAGGACCAAAAGCGTGGGCCGCCACTCCATCTGAATAAAGCCATTCATTTCTAGATTTAATGTATTCAGAAGCAGATTCACTTTACAAAGAAAAAGCCCCAGTGAGCCTGATATCGGCCAGTCGATACATTTGTTTTGGTGTGGAAGAGTACAGGGTTTCATCGTCGTAGTGGTAAAGAAGAATGCTGAATTATATGAGCTGTGATGCAACAAAACAACAAAGTGGCATGTGCGCCATGCGAAGACGTAGATCAGCTGGGTCTTCGCTGGGCGCACATGCCACTTTGTTGATTTTGCCTTGTCGCGGCTCAAATTATAAAACAAACAGTGTAAAAGGGCAGTGATCAGCAACTGATAAAGTTTAAGTTCTTATTTCTCCCACGACACCAAACTGAATGATTTTTTTAGGTTTTTGGTTCATCATTTAGGGCTACTTTCTTCCTTAGTGTTTTAGCCTGCCGTAACTTTCATTTATTTTCTCAGTGTTTGAACCAAATACTTAAAACATTGCTTTTCTTGGTGGTTGGATCAACCCTCAAATAAATTCTACCAGGACAGGTATTTTGGAAGCAAGAATACACCAAAAGAAGCTAAAGTAGCAGAATTGTTTTAATAAGATTATTCGTAATGAAATGTGCAACACTGAACACTAGTCACGCACTTTATCATTGTCTTAAACAGAGTTCATAATGTATATATTTCTAGGACAGCGTTGTTCATAGTCTGAGAGATTTGATGCCTTGGTTGTAAGAACAGGAAAAGTTTCCTCGCTTCGGCCGCTGACGATTTTATTGATGGATGAAGGATGGTAATAATTTCATGAGAAGTGACAGAACTATGCTTCTTTCAATTTTCTAATATATATTTCGGAAGAGTTTCCAGATTTTAAGATAACTAGGCTAACACAAGATGCATTAGTCTTCACACCTGCAAACTGAAACAACGGAAGAAAACTGAATCAATTTTTTGCTCAATCAATCTATCAAAAGCTTGTTGATTTAATTCAAGACTATTTAATCTGAACTCAGAAATGTGCAGCTCTATACACCTTTCCTATAATTCAGAGTCTGTTCGAGTTTTGTCCCTTGCAACGCGTATGACGTCATCTATAGGATAGGCTATTGTTTTTCATCGTGTAACCAAATAAATGCCGGTTTTCCGTATATTCAAAACTAACATTCAACGGTTAAGATTAAGACAACTATTTTGTTCCAACTATATTTAGCTCTTTCTTTGTCGGAAAATAAGCTTTATAACTTATAGCATTTGGGAATTTGACATAAAACTAAAAGATTTCACACTAAAATTTCGGGCCAAAATTACCGTAATCGAAAGAGTATATATATCACCAGCACAGCTTCCAAAACATAAGGAAAAGAAAGAAAATCGCGGAAGATGTTCAGACCGTTATTACAAAAGATACAAAACGAACGATTAGCTGATTATAAAGCAGACACACGCTGAAAATGACAACAAAGTGTGCCGACACGGAATTCGTTTGTGTAATCACCGAATTGCGCGCATTGCCGCAATAAACAAACACCTATGATTGTGTATATTACCTAGACACGTGTTCCGAAGGCAGCTTTAAGAACACCTACCGTGAAATGGAAACGATCAAATAAATAATACCGAAGATAAGTAAGAGATGGAAAAAAATAATATAAATTCAACCTCGGGTTCAAACTTATGGAAAACTGTCTGGATGCTGATGCTTTTAGATCGGTGTATCGCACAAGAAAATATAAATATCAGCGCTATAATCTGTCCGGTAACGATACGTAGTTACTATCTGAATGTCGGAAAAATGGAATTAACTTTTCAGATTTACGAAACTTATTTATACGAAATGTAATTTTTTTATACTGAACAAACGTGAATGTATTGCCGGGGTGTTAAAACACGGCGTCGATGAAAGGGGTCATGAAAATCACGAGCGACTTTTCGGGATTCTCAATATGATATTAAAATAAATAAATAAAAATATATATAAATAAAAAATGTTACATGAAAACGGGGCAATTATACTTTAATTTGGTCTTTCAATGATTTTTTGCAGTTTACATTTACAAAACGTCTGCTTTATGCATGTTATGTGTGCTTGCAGTTGTAATGAATTATATGGGATATCCTATAGATGACGTCACAGTCTACTTGGGTAGATAACTCGTGCGCGACTAAATCGATTTATAGGAAAGGTGTATAAGGCACAAAAATAGGCAAAGGCAAATGTTTCCCTTAGCCTTGTGGCATGGAGGCAGTGGGGTTAGAGGCCAACCGAATCTTGGGCACAGTATATTAAAGGCCAAGCTCAACCATTCCCTGTTGCTGTTCTACATTTTATTGATTCGGTAAAGGTATTCATGTATTGCCGGGCTAACAAAGAAAATATTCTAGTCGCTGACTAGGCAAACAGCGATTGGAACCCGAGCTTCTCTGATCACTCGACCACGGTAACTCTCAAAGAGGAACAGATACAATGACACGTTTTTGTTGTTTTTTGTTTTGTCCTAACAGAGTCAGAGGCTCAAGAGGATGAATACATATCTGGCCCCGAGGTTATAATTTTTTTCCATGCTCAACTCAGCTGAGCATGAAATTTTACATGCTATTACAATAGCAAATTACTGATAAGTACAGTTGTTTTCATGCTCAGTTTAGCTGAGTATGATATTTTCTCTGCTTATGAATATGAAAATGCCAACATTTGTTGGCATTTTTTATATTTATTAGCAGAGAAAAGTTCATGCTCAGCTGAGTTGAGCATGAAAATAGTTTTATAACCTCGGGGCCAGGCACCCATCACATTGCGTCCACTGGCCTGTAAGTCTTCATTCGTTCGTTAACTTTCTCATCTCGTCCTTTAGTCATAGTCGGGTAATAAAAATAGTAAATAGATGTTTTATTTTTATGTTTATCGTATAATTTGTTTGTATTGTCCAAATTAATGTTTTTGTTGGTATGTGGTGTATGTGTGTTGTAATTGTTTTGTATGGTTGAACCATTGCACCTTAAGGCGAGTTTTGGAGCCGGTAAAACTAGTTTAAGCACCTTCAACACCGCCTCTCCCCACCCACTACTTCCCCAGTAATCTTTTGCTGACCGTTCTAAGGCGGTACTTCTGTTGTGGTTCCTCAGTGTTATGTCCGCTTGTCTATGGTCACTAGCAGTTTGGTCACCTGAATTGCTGTCTATTCTGTTTTCTGTTTTGTTTTGTTTTGTAATTAAAAAAACAAAAAACAATAGGTAAAATAGATATTGCTGCTGCTTTTAATTTGGGGATCTGAATGGCCACCTGTTTGGGAATGAGCAGCTCATTCGGTTTACCTTTAGTGTCTGTCTTTTTTTATGTGTGTGTGCTTCTTTCCCTTTTGGTTTTGAGAGCGGGATACGGGATTTGATTGTATTAATTCCTGATCATTCATTGCCTATCTTTTTACTTTGGGGCTCTACGGTTGGGATGGATGCGTGGCACAGGAAGTAAATTAACAGGCCTAGCGAGACAGTCAACTAGGGGAAATTGTAATTCTTACCTTTGCCATCAAATGCTACCGATCGTCCGTCACCATGGTTTCTTTTCTCAAAGCGAACCTCTATGTCTGGTGTCTGTCGTGTATATATGAACCGTATTCCTGATACCGCAGACCAAGTCTCAAACGCTTTACGTATCGTTTTCCTGGAAAGAAAACACAGCATGAGGTGAGAAAGCCCTGATACACATCCTTTGGTATTGATAAAACTACAATGGATCAGTACTAGGGTTTGTTGAGCATTTTAGCTGTTATTCTGCAAATATGCTTCCAAAAGATATAGCAACAGAGATCAACAAAATAAATTTGAGCCGCGACACGAAAAAACCAACAAAGTGGCATTTGCGTCTAGCGAGGACTCAGATCAGCCTGGGCATCCGCCAAGTCCGCTCAGAGTCATCGCATTCGGCATGGAGGTAGCTTAGACCTTTAGCTACCGTTTAAGCACACAGCATAAAAAAATATAATAGAGAGTCCGTTGTGTGTCTGCCGAGCAGTCGAGGATACTAATCATTTTCTATTTAACTGCAATCGCTTTGATAATCTAAGACAGGATCTCTTTGACAAAATTACTCCTATTTGCCAGTCTACTGTTAACATACTTCTATACGGTAGTGAACACTTGTCTCATATTGAAAATAAGCAAATATTCGTAGCTGTACAAGAGTTTCTGATCAAATCAAAACGATTCGAAATTGCATAAGGTATAAATTATGATTGTATAGATATATGAAACATAAAAAGAGAAATCAAATTTTGGCCTAATAATAATAATAATAATGTTGATAAATTTTGATATTGTATTAAAACATTTTTTTATTATTTCCTGGCGACTGAAGCCGTGATATTATTGTTGTTTATTTGTCCTGAATGGTAATGCAGAATATCTGATTGACACTCACATTCCTTTCCCGTGGAGCTTTGAGAGACCAGTAATAAAACCTAGCAATCTTGTTGAATATATTCTTAAATTCGTAAATTTTCTAGTATGAAGAGTCTTCTATTCGAAAATATTGATATTTATGCTAGATTTGCAATTTCTCGAAGATTTTTCGATTCTCATACTAATATTTGTTAAACCAGTTTCAAATTTAATAGTGGAAATAATGTATTTCAAATCACTTGTTATATAGAGCTTTATTTACAGTTACAATGGGATACAGATTATACAAGTCGCAAGACTTTCTTCTGAATCACTTTCAAGTTACTGTAAAATAGATTATCTTATTGAGAATTTGTATTGTTTTGTATATGTACAGTAATTTGAATAAAATATTGTTTACACTAAGCGCACAGCAAAAGCTCTGATCAGACTGGGCGGATGCCCGGGCTGATTTCAGTCTTCGCTGGCCGCACATGCCACTTTGTTGGTTTTGTCGTGTCGCGGTTCAAAATCGTTTGCGAACAAAGTTGACTTCCGACGGCTGAGGCATATTTGAGTTCCGTAAAATAATCCAGTATCAGGACAGACAGTTTGAGACAGATCTAAACAAACAGTGCAGACCAAGACCAAACCGAACAGTCCGATCAGATTCTACACTGTTTGTCTTTCCATCTGCATCCTTTGACACTATACTGCATTGTAAAATAAACTTCCACTTTTAGAACAATTACGGTTTCAATTAATGAAAGTGTCCCTTTTTTAGAACTGTACACGTGATTTCAACTAATATGGTAAGAAGAAACTAACTGAAGATTCGCGTGCTGTCTTACCAGAGTCTTAATGGTGAGATTTTCATTGTATATCTACTGGCCTTCCATGTCAAAACAGCCCGACGCCAGCGTGGGTCTGAAATAAAACAAAGAAATCTGTTAAGTCAGACAAGTCTGTTCTTGTTACCTTCATTAAAATACAGAAAACTTTTCTACTCACAAATCTACATATAGCGACCCTTTACATCAACTTGCCGAATTACCTATGTCCGCCTGAATGTGGTTAATAGCACATTTTAAACCACATAATACAGCTGCACACACCTGTGTTGAATATATACCAAGCACTCTTACATCGTTGATACAATGTCATTTCAACGACATTGATTCAACTATGTGTGCCCTCATGCAGCGTTGTTCAGTACTGTGCGCCTTCTGAGCGCCTTATGAGACGATATCATAAAATAAACAGTTTGAACGAGTCTGGAGACAAATGAACCACACCATGTGATTTCAAACAATGTGACATTGGTGACAAGCAAAGGCTCTGATCAGACTGCACTTATATTCACTTGTCAAATCAGTCATCTGTGGAATTTGGCCAAGCATAGTCTGATAGGAGCCTTCACTTGTCGCATCAGCCATCAATAGAATTTGGCCAAGCATCACCACCAATAGTGAAGCCTCAATAGACCCGGTTTGTGTAATAAGGATAATCTGAATATCCAGGACAAAACTGCAACATTGTTGGAAGTCACACGATGTGGCTCAGATACCAGTATAAGATATAAATGAGACTGTTGAAATGACGGTAAGTATGAAAATCCCATGCTATATTAAAATCCTTATAAAATCATTTCAAATATATTAAAACCAACTTCTAACCGACCACTTTTAACATTAAATATTTTTGTTTAACACTTTATTATCCCCTCACACCACGAAGTGGTGAGGGGATATAGGTTTTGTCCTGTACGTAAGTACGTACGTAAGTACGTATGTACGTACGTACGTACGTATGTTCACCTTTTGTCATCGCTCTAGCACTTACATTTCTCTACGGATTTTAAAATAACTTCAAACAAGTGTAGGGCATGACAATATCTCGAGCAAGTTCGACTTTCAGGGTGCTGCGCCCAAGGTCAAGGTCACTGTGGCTATTTTTAGAAAAACATTGTCAGCGCTCTAGCGCCTACATTTCTCAATGGATTTTCAAATAACTTCACACAAATGTAGGGCATGACAATATCTCGAGCAAGTTCGACTTTCAGGGTGCTGCGCCCAAGGTCAAGGTCACTGTGGCTATTTTTAGAAAAACTTTGTCATCGCTCTAGCGCCTACATTTCTCAACGGATTTTAAAATAACTTCACACAAATTTAGGGCATGACAATATCTCGAGCAACTTCCACATTCAGGATGCTGCGCCCAAGGTCAAGGTCACTGTGGCTATTTTTAGAAAAAATTTGTCATCGCTCTAGCGCCTACATTTCTCCATGGATTTTAAACTAACTTCACACAAATGTAGGGCATGACAGTATCTCAAGCAAGTTCGACTTTCAGGGTGCTGCGCCCAAGGTCAAGGTCACTGTGGCTATTTTTAGAAAAACTTTGTCATCAATCTGGCGCCTACATTTCTCAACGGATTTTAAAGTTACTTCACACAAATATAGGGCATGACATTATCTCGAGCAAGTTCGACTTTAAGGGTGCTGCGTCCAAGGTCAAGGTCACTGTGGCTATTTTTAGAAAAACTTTGTCCTTGCTCTAGCGCCTACATTTCTCGACGGATTTTAAAATAACTTCCCACAAATGTAGGGCAAGATAATTTCTCGGGCAACTTTGGCTTTCAGGGTGCTACGCCCAAGGTCAAGGTCACTGTGGCTATTTTTAGAAAAACTTTGTCATCGCTGTAGCACCTACATTTCTCAACGGATTTTAAAATAACTTCACACAAATGTAGGGCAAGACAATATCTCGAGCAAGTTTGACTTTCAGGGTTCTGCGCTCAAGGTCAAGGTCACTGTTGCTATTTTTAGAAAAACTATGTCAGCGATCTAGTGCCTATATTTCTCAATTGATTTTGAAATAACTTCACACAAATGTAGGGCATGACAATATCTCGAGCAAGTTCGACTTTCAGGGTGCTGCTCTTAAAAGGTCAAGGTCACTGTAGCTATTTTTAGAAAAACTTTGTCATCGCTCTAGCGCCTACATTTCTTCATGGATTTTAAAATAACTTCACACAAATGTAGGGTATGACAATATCTCGAGCAAGTAGTCTTGTGTGAGGAGATTTGTATCGCCTGCGATGCCTTGTTATTGATTGGAATGAAACTTTCAACGCATTTTTATGGTAGAACATGTATATGGAATTTTACAGTGGATATACCATTAGATTCTGTAAAAGGTTCAACCTAATGTAAAATATGAACAGAAGCAAAGCCGAAAAGCAAGTGGTCGGTTATAAGTTGATTTAGTATATAAAAGAATCCGACTATAAAAGGTAGCAAATGACGGTAGAAAGCCAAATCCCGTACTAAAATAAAAACTTAACTTAAGAAGCTATAATTGACGATCATATTTGTGGTAGACATGGTGATCTCGAACAATGAGAAAAGTTTGAATTCAGAATATTCTACAGTAGGTATCCATATTTATAACGACATGGAAGTTCTGTGCTATGGTAACAGCTTAGGAAAAACGAGATAATCAAAACTGAACATTTTGAATATGGAGATCTAGCCTTAGCAGAACTAGGAACTGTGAACAGAATAGGTACCCACAATAATGGTAGACATGGAAATCTCGTATAGTTGACATTGGATCACTTAGCCGAGTATCTGGTAGACCGCAACGAGGCTCCTTCATTATCTTTACGGCCTTCTTATTAATTCTTCCTGTCTGTTTGAGGCCATAAAATTCTTGGAATTGTCTGCAATAAGATATGTATTCAAATTGGGACCGTAGCATCAGAAAAGTGACATTGTGCGAAGAGTAAATATCGTGTTCTACATTGCACAATCCACAGAAACCAATCCTCGTACCACGATTCATTAGCACAATGCAGCGATGCAGCGTTTACTGTGGATAATGAGTACTATTTCAGGGGAGCAAAGTCTTTTTTTTTTTTTTTTTTTTTTTTCTTTTTTTTGAATATTGGCTAATTATAATTAAATCAAATTTAATTTCACGATTGGTCTGTAAAAAAAGGAGTGCACTTCCAGCCAATGGCAAACCTACTACGGGTCAGAGCAGATAGGTTTAAGCAACAAAGCTATAATGTAGGGCACACGTAAGGCTACTCCGCATAAAGAGTCTGGTTGATATACAGTCCCTGGAACATTGAAGATGATGAAATGATACGACAGCTGTTTCTTGCTTTCAAATCATTCCGTTGTCAAAGACGTCAAAATGAAATCATTATTTCATGGATTGGGATGACAGAATTTTCTAACCGTCAGCTGAAGATAAGAGACAAACGCCATCGCTTTTGTAGCTGCTACGTAAAATTGGTTCCTACATTTTAAGGATGTACTAAAGTCAAAAGTGATTTTTTTTCAGCTGTGATTAATTTAAAAGTAGGGTCTTAGGCGATAAGAAAATCGTGAAAATGGTGAAAAAGTATGTGTCGGCGAGTCAACATTTATTCTGCAGTCGCTCAAACACAGGTGCTGACTTGTACTCATATATGAATATATGAATACCAAGATAAGTGGGGTGGCTTGGTGGTGCGATGGTACTGCGTATAACTTCCAGTGCCGGGGCGTCCTACTGATTTGGATGGTAGTATGGCAAGGGCTTACTGTGCTTTCAGTGGGTGCAGGTGGGGTGGTTTGGACATTTTTCTCTCGTCTATCATTTCTGTCTCCTGTCTCACTCTCTCTGGGAGACGGTCCGATGTAGACTGAAATATTGTCTCAAAGGGCCGTTCAACTCAAAACAACCAACCAATATAAGATAAATACCAGTTTGCACTGTTTCAATGCATTTTAAACAAAATACAGATAAGCTAGGTATTTGTCGAAATTATATTCAAAAGTTTAGCCTTCCGTGCCTAATCGTACTAATATTCTTGCTTAAAAGGCGACATTGAAAGAAAACCGACGTTGTTTTGATGTACATGTAGGTTAAAATATGTCTCTCTCAATCACTGCTTGTAATAGCTCGGAAAGCCTCCTAATGCCGAAAGGAACCCTCAAAATGTCTTTTTCGAGCTTTTTTTTATATTCTTTAACGAAAAAGGTTAATAGAGAAAAATGTTTCATACCTCACTGCCTCTTTTCGTTCAAATTTATCGTGATATAAATATTTTCCCTCATATTTTAGGTATGGAATATTACTCAGGTAACCATATCTTTCCAAGAAACCCTGCAAAAGAAAGAAAAGGTACTAAAATACTGCAGCTCAAGTTGAAGGTAAACAGGCCCGGATCCAGATCACCACATACCGGTGGGGCTCTGAATAACTGGTGGGGCTGGGAGGTGCCGAGATGCCGGACTGTGTGTGTATGGGTGGGGTGGGGCAGGGAGTGGGGCTTAAAAATATATGACATAATTAGGGATCAATTTGATGAGAACTTTTGATAATATTCTTTTTGCCTTATAATATATGTTGTGATATCTCATTAGAATCGCCTCGCCGAGGCGATTCTAATGAGATGTCGCAACATATATTTTAATATAACCAGGCCGAGGTGGCGGGGCTGAAGCCCCAAAGCCCACCCCCTGGATCCGGGGCTGGTGAATGGGTACAATTTCAGGGGAAACAACTCTACCATTTTCTTTTCTGCCTCCAAGTTCAATGTAGTTTACTCTCAAAAGAAAGAATTTCTCCTAAGCAGCAAATTGTTTCATAAAGAGTAGACCCTATTTAAGAAGGGCTTTATGCTCCAATGGACCAAAAAGGAAGCAAAAAAAAAAAGACTGTGAAATGGTGAAAAAAACATGAACGTGTACCCTTGTACCCTCCTTAAAAACAAAACATGACAACTATGAGAAGATCCTTTGCTGCTGCATGGACGGTCGGCCTGTAATAACTGATATAGTATAACGGAATTTGATGACTCTATATGGATCGGAAAAAAAACATAGATCAGCAGTCGGCTTTAGCAACATTGGAATGGAATTGTAGAATAGTAAATTTTATATCCAGGTATTTGTAAAGCTTCAAGTTTATTGTTTAACTTAGCAAGCACTGTTAAAAATCGAAAGTTGTGTTTATGTTTTAAGTTTAATTTTTAGATTCAGTTAAATTGCTGCGATCAATGACCTTAATAGCTTTCAACAGCCAAATCCAAACAACACCGAACTTTAGTTGAACTTTAACAGAACCACTGTCACAGCTAAGCTAGATCAGCACGCAACGGTAACAATTGTCAGTATGAAAAGTGATACGGATAAGTGGCAAAAGAAAGTTGATAGATGTAATTTGTTCCATATACCGTCAGGGCTGGGGATTTTTGAGTTTCAAATATACAATTAAAGGTAAAGTATCCCCAACCTCACATAGAGAAGCAGGTTACCAAAGGCGTTGTAGAAATTCTAAGCCAGTACTCATCTTGGGTGTCATGGCAACCGTATTTATTTGGTTATAAGACTGGAATTAACCCTTCAAAATTACCACACATTTGTAAATCAGTCATTTGTAATTCAGCTATGAAATGTGTTTTCTATTCCAAAACAATCCCAAAGATCAAGATCCGTCTTTAAAAAGACGGAACTTGATCTATGAGATGGTTACGGAACTTGATCTATGAGATGGTTAAAAGACGGATCTTGATCTTTGGAATTTTTTTGGAATAGAAAAAATCCCGTCTTGTATCCAAAGAAACAAGGTAATATCAGTGAAGACCACAAATAACTATTTTGTCCTCATATAAGTTTGTGTTGCAAATTTGTCTAGATGAGCATGTGTAAGCTGGTGTGCAGATTGATCTGACTTCTCTTCTCATTTTTGTCATAAGGGACTTGTCATAACGACATGAATCTAAGCCGGATTTTGCTTCCATTCTTCTAGATTATTTAAAATTGTTACTACTTTTTGCTACATCAGATGCCCGTGGCTGCTTTCTGTCTTGGGCTATATTGGATGAGGTGGCTCAATAAGGGCCGCTGTAGGCGTCTCTTGTTTGATGTTTACGGCACCACTGTCGCGCAAATTGCGTTTGTACACCTGCCGAGATATGTCCATCATCTATTATTTTAACAAGGGTCTAGAAACACAGAAGAAGTTACTTACATGTGAGGAATGCGCATATGTCGCACTGAATTCCGAATGTCATTACAAAATACAAACCGAAATTCTTTCAAAAGAAACTTCAGATTTTCTCAAACAAATAATTTTTCTCAAGCCATTTATTTCCTTATTACAAATGGAAAATCTTTAGCTTTAAATATTGCATAGCAATAATTCTTTGATAAGCAACTGGTTAATACTTATATTACATGTTAGACTTGGTTAAAAATTACATCTCCAACAGATCAGTTTGATAGTTATTTCAGTTCGACTGTAGTTCTAATAACTAAGCTTTATATCTGTGACTAACATTAACCACGGCAGCAGTTACTCTAAGCACTCTTGTACACTGTTTAATACAACTAGACCCTTTTTCAACAGATAAAGAGTGCAAACCTTTAGGAAACTGCTCACAGCATGGCATCAAACGTTTGAAATGTTCGATGGAAACTGATAACATCTGTCCTTGCAGGATAAAACTTTCATTGAAATTAAAGAAAGCAATCCGCTGAAATCACCTCTGAAACTACACGCGAAAATGAACGTTTAACCTATGGGCGTAAAACCAGCAGTTATGTACATGTATATAAGATTTATATTATCAAATCCTATATACTATTCAGGCGAACAATGAAACCCCAGTATGTTACAGGACAATAACATGCAACTGGTTTAGAAATTGTAGCTAATTGCCAGGATATTTCGTTGAATTAAACAGAACTCTAGTACCTGCATGCCTGATACTCCTGAACCTAATCTGGCAAGAAGACGGTAACTCAATCAAAATAAGATCGAGATTCGCTTTCGAAAGAAAACGGGATAACCTCGAATTCCTATTTTCTTCTGTGCATTGTTGGTATATTCAGAGAAGGTTAAATACAGCAAAATGACTAAGTTTGGCTAAGTCTCTTATACTCTATGCCTAAGATATATTAGGCCTCTAATACTCGCAAGGCAAAGGGAAGTATTATTTGACTTTCCTTTATTTTGGGCCGTATAGTTTAGAATGTTAGTTTTACATGGTCGTAATACCTTACTACCGACGTACGAGTATGTGCATACCCTGTAGATTAGAGCAAAGACCTAAAGGCAGACATTGATGAGTGTAGTGGCAATTATGCTTCATTACCTTTTTTCCTGTTTCAAATAATGAATTGTTTTATTTTAAAAATATTTTCTTAGTTTGTATTTTCTGAGCTTCTGTGAGTGCCGTATTCACCCTGTATATTGAAGCGAACAGTCACGGTAGATCCTAATCAGACTGCTCCTAAAGAGAAATCTGATTAGGACCTGAACTATTTGCCAGTCTGTCAGCATTTTTGACAAACCACCGGATTGTAAATCCAAACTTTTCGTTCAGGCCCCGAGGTTATAAAACTTTTTTCATGCTCAACTCAGCTGAGCATGAAATTTTACCTGCTTATAATTAGCAAATTACTGATAAATACAGTTATTTTCATGCTCAGCTGAGTTGAGTGTGAAATTTTCTCTGCTTATGAATATGAAAATGCCAACATTAGTTGGCATTTTCATATTTATCAGCCGAGAAAAGGCCTAGGGTCGATAAGCATCAATTTCGGCCTCAAAATTTCATAGAAAATAAAATTTGAATATTGGCCTTAAAATTCTTTAATATGAATATGTTATGGTACGTTATTTTCAAATCAAATGTCTATTTTTAAGTTCTGTTCATGACGTTGCCATGGTAACGCTCCAAAAATGCTACATTTTCGCTTTTTTGCACTTTTTAGCCAATTTTAATGTATTCAGACAATAATTCTAATGCCTCCACATTCGACAAACAACTTCATACTTTAGCAAACGATTTTGTTACCAAAAAGGAACTTTGACAAAAAATTTCTTGTTGTTTGTTGCATGTGGAGGTGTTTTTAAAAATAAAATTTGTCCTCGAGCCACGTGCGCCTTGCAACCTGGATAATGTATCTAAGGCTGGCAAAACATAGCTTGACATAACTAAGAGAGTTTGATGACGTAAGACATTATGTAATTATATTTATGTGAGTCACGCCTATAATAAAGTTCGTTTCCATTGTAACAGTAATTGTACCGTTGTCATGGTAACCATGATCATTCCACGTGTGTTTAGGCAATCAGTTTAGTTTACATGTAAAACATTCAAAAACGGCCTTTCTGAATGTTTTAATTTGTTTCTTGTTGTTGGAGAACTGAGGATTGAAAAAATCAAATAGCAAAGCGTATTCCTCTTGCACTAATGTCGTTGTCATGGAAACCAAGGATAAATCCTCGTTTCTTGGTCAGCAAAATCAATAAAACACCTTTGAGTATGGCTACTTCTCAAGGTTTTATGTTGTTTCTTCTTGCTCCTGAATTGAAACAAATAAAATGGATCCACTTCTATTGCTTTTATGCTGTTGCCATGGTAACCAAGAGAAATTTATCGCTTTTTGACCAATATTGTCAGTTATAAACCTTTCAATGTATATTTTAAGCTTTCATGTTCTTTCTTCTTGCTCGAGACCTGAGGGTTAATATCATCATCTGTCTTCTTTTGCATACATTTTCTCACTGGTAAAAGTATTATTCCGTCGGGGCTCCACCATAATTTAATAAATCGACTATTTACATAAAAGTATACATATTTCACTTAAAAGAATGAGCAGAGAGAGGCTTGTGATGCTTAATTATCAACATGAACCATTTTCTTACCTCTCGTGTATGATGTAAACATTTGATCTTTCTGTCGTAACCGTGCGTGTATTTTGTACACGTTGAGAGAGAGAGAGAGAGAGAGAGAGAGAGAGAGAATTGATGAATGGCTTGTTTGCAAATTTACGCCCTTTTCAACAGCATTTCAGTCACCGTCATACCAGGAGTATGGGAGCGTGATAATGAAAGGCAGTGGTGTGCAATGTATTCCCGTTTACAGTTTATAAGATTGCCGCTTCCAGCCTCCATCGGGAGTCGAACCCGGGAAAGGTAGATCATAAGCTAGCGCTTAACCCAATGAGCTGTCGACCAGAGAGAGAGAGAGAGAGAGAGAGAGAGAGAGAGAGAGAGAGATGAACACATTTTCGCTTATACGTACTGCAGCAACTTCAGTGCTAATCGTTTCAAATGATTATTCTGTACCCAAACTTAATTCTTCCGCTAGTATCGTAAGAAAACCTCTTTTTCTAGAGCCAAGTATTATTAAGGCGGTGGTAATCACTGATCCGTGTTGAGAATCTCCCAGCGATACCTCGCGATAAATTTTTTTATGTATTTATACCACTGATAGAGCAGTGGAACTTTATGCCAATACCTGTAGAATGTCCCAAACCGAATGTTTCGTGGCATCCTAGCGTATCCAACCACCACCAACTGAAGCTTAACGCATGTCTTCTTCAGAACTGGTTGTCATTGCAACGCTAATGTTGTATTATGATGACACTATTAATATTATTCTTATCTTTAATCACGATTTTTTTTAAATGATTTTGTTAACCCCTCCCGGGCCTGACGTAAAAGGGTAAGTTCGCTATTATTCTTTTCTATTTCTGCCAGCTTTCATTACCCTTCCGTCATTATGCTTAGTTGGCTGTTTTGGGTTTAACGGCCCTTTGAAACAGTATTTCAGTCTATGCCGTCTCCCAAAGAGAGGGAGAAAGAAGAGAGAAGTGATAGACGAGAGAAAAATGTCCAAACAACCCCCACCCGCACTTACTGCAAACACAGTATGCCCTTGCCTTACAATTATCCACATGAGTAGGACGCCCGGGCACTGGAAGTTATACCCAGCACCACTGCACCACTGCACCACCCCTTCGTCATTATGGATGAAGCTTTAACTCAAAATAGAAACTATTGCCTGATAAAAAGTATTAAAAAATTACCTGAATATTTTCTGTTGGAAAACTCATGCCCAATTATTATAAACTTTAATATATAGTATAAATACAATGTACAGGACGAGGATCCCGCTCCTTGTTTCGCTTTTGTTTATATTTTGGTATTCGATGGAAAACCAGACGAAAATCGTTTTTTTTGAGGACATATTTGTCAGGTTTCAAACATTCTGACCACCTCCCCTCACCCCCCCCCCCCCCGCCCCCCCCCTCATTCAAGAACCAGAACAAAATCGTTTTTTTGAGGACAGATTTTCCAGTTTCAAACACTTTGACCACCTGCCCTCCTCTTCCCCCCACCCACCCACACCCCACCCCATTCACACACATATACACCACACACAAGCGTGTTTTATTGTATGTATATTAGCCAATATACAGGCTTTGCAAAGAAAAGTACCATGCTTTTCGTCGTTTATGATGATATATTTTCACGGGATTTACACCACTCGTGGTGGATCGTTTTATGACTAGTTTTGCAGTTTATACATGTATTTGACTTTAACGTGCGCTAGCCTTATATACTGAGGGAAACTGATGAATGTCGTATTTGTTTCTTTAAGGATGCAAAATACAGAATGAATAGTTGGTGTTTCATTTAAAAAGTAAAAGTAAAAGCAATAAAAATGATTCACAAGAGTCATTTAAATAATAGATTTAATAGATTGCTCGCAAACTAGTATGAATCAGCTAGGGTAATTTTCTCTCTGTGATATGGGCGGTTGTGTGACAGATTCGGTCAGACAAGCTCGATGCGAGATTCGTGCAAAGCTAAGCTTCTATGATAACATCCTTACGCATTGTCTTTTTCCTTAGGGGTCGATGACGTCAGAAGTCAATCTTGTTCGCCTACATGACGTCACAGAGATTTTTATTCACAAACAACGTATAAAAAGGACAAAATTTTGAAATAAAATAAGGATTTGTTTGTGTCAGCTGAACCATGACGGTATTATGGTTGCAATTATTTCTATTTTTTTTCCAAATCTAAACAAACATAAGGGTAAAAGGATAGAAAAGGGAAAAAACCCAACTAAACCAACTTTTCAGATCGTTGCTAAGGATGTCCACGTGTTACTAAGGAGCGATAATCACCGTTCGTCACTTTATAATGTCGATTAACCATAATACAGTGATATGCAGACTGAAATCACTTCAAGCAAATCAAAAGAGGGTTTCATGTAATCACAACGAGAGACAACCGTATAAAAATGAAGGAAATAGCCTATGTTCTTGTAAACTCGTTGCCATGGCAACATGCCTTATATAACAAAACAATGCCCGTAATTGTAAGCCCAAATGACTATACAATAACTTTACAGCGGAAAAAATTATTTTGGACATGGGGCCAAAAACACCCCTTATCGACCCTAGGCCTTTCATGCTCAGCTGAGTTGAGCATGAAAAGAGTTTTATAACCTCGGGGCCAGGTTAATTACGATAATCAGTACGGTTATCCCAAAATACAGTATTTACCAATTATTCAGAGAACACCATCACATTCTTGTTGATCATTACACCAATCAACCTGTAAAATCCATCAACCTTCTCACAGATCAATTAAGAGCGGATGCCAGTGGAAATACATTTAAAAGGTATGTTTGTAAACTTACAGAATTTAGGACGTGTGTTTATACAGTTTTAAGGTGAATGCGTAACTTTCGAAGGCGAATCAAGTTCTGAAAAGTTAAATCTTTTTGAAGCAAAGAATAACATCAAAGAATGAAATTTTCAGACTCGGTGTAACTGAGTCTGTTCATAAACAGTACTGGACTGTGCGACACTGCTTATGCCCCGTAGCACCAGCTATTTTCAAAATGAAAATATGTGTACTCAGTGATTCCAAAGGACCAGAAATTATCCAATTTGCACTTCGGTGATGTACGGGGAGACGTTTTACGGTCGCAACACGTCACAACATCTCCTGCAGTGAAACTAAATAAGTTCTGGTTAGTTAGATCCTTAGGCAGCAAGGATGAAAACAATAGACTGGATTTAACTAAGCCTCTTCATGACTCGTAATGAATTGTGTGACACCGGCACTCTGCCATTTGGGTCTACTGTAAAAAGAAAAAAAAATCAATTGGTCCACTTTTAGAAGGTTTTTATCATCAACGGAAACAAAAGAAATTCCCCATGGTAAAATGGTAGAACGGAGAATGGTACCATCAAAAGAAACGAAAAAAAAACTACATGTATATCATACATGTACTCAAAAATGACGTTAATAATAAATTCTGGTTGAAACACATCCGTTTGAAATAGATTAATGTAACTGCAAAAATGGGGCTTCGGTATCGGAGATACTAGCTTTGCTTAAGTGCAGTTCAGGTGGAAGAATTCAATTCGCCATGTTTCTAAGGATTGTAGTGATTCGCTCAGCTCACAACAAAGAGCATACTAAACCTTTCAATCAAAATGTACCACCTTAGCGATAAAACCATTCCCTTTTTTATGCACAATGTGAGTGGTCGTCAAGATGCAAATAACATAAGTAACATAGTAACATACGGCTAAAGTTACTGAACATAATCTACACGGAAGATGGTATCTTCATATTTGCTAAAAGCTTTCGCATGCACAATCTTATGATTTTCTATATGTTAAATGGTTTTATATTGTTAAAGGAAATAACCAAAATCAACGTGAAATTGAACGCAAATAAGAAGTATATATTAGATGGACGCGGTTTGAGCTTCACCTCCGGCTTTACCTCTTTGAAGCAATAGTTTGCATCTGTTCTCCAACCTTATATTTTATCACTATAGTTCTGTACACTGCGACACCAGGAGTTCCCTGAATGTCAAACAACACAACGAAACACATATGCAAAAGAAAACCACCAGTTGACATCTGAATGGCAAAGCAACAGACCGTGATGGAGATATCTAGACCTGGGTTAATCAAAACCTCACCAGAGTTTTCAATACACCACAAGAAGTTTTCCCAGACCGTTCTTTTAAGAAATGAATTTCATTTTTCATATGTTCATGGAATTAGGCCTATGAACACAATGTGTCACGTGCAAAGTAAGTGACGCCCGAAGGGCGTACACATTAACTTTGCACAAGACCATTTGAGTTCATACTTCCATGAACTTCGGGAAAATAAAATCCATCTCTTATAATTACATTTGATACTAAAATCATTTTGAGCATCATACACAACGAAAAGCTGTCAGTAACCAACAGGTAAGCCGCTTACGTTAAACGGCCGTCGCCATGACGTGACGTCCAATAGAACGTTACAACGGCAAGTGGTGGCTTTTGTTTATATACATGTGACGTTGCTTACCAACGACGTCGTGTGACCGACTGTTGTTCATGGAAGTATGAACACTGTTTTTCCGAAGGAGGTTCATCTAAGGAAAACCAAAGGGAATGTAATTATATGTTTTTGTCATCCACGTTCCAAAATGTGATTTCTTGGTTTAATTTTAAAATACGGCTTCTTAGCTGTCGATGCAATCTACTCCTATTTTTGTATAGACAGCAATGTCCTGTTATTGCATAAATATCGGTGTCACACGCTATTAATTGGCATATTTAAACGAACACAAAACCATGTATTAACATAGGGTTTCAGGCGCCGATATGACCACCTTAGCGACTTTCGTATGCAAGTAACAGGGCAATACTCACCGTCTGTACAGAAACGAGCGGCAAGACTGCATATGAAGATATCGAATAAAGACTTTAACGGAAGAGTTTCAGGAGATGACTTTCATAAAAGCGTTTCGCTTACCGTCAGATCCTGTACCATATCGTATATTGCACTGTTTTGTAACCAATGTAGTTTATAGTAAATAAATATTGCTTAAACCAACGGAAGAGTTATACACATTCGGATATTGTCAAAATGAAAGTGCAGACGACGTCGAGTGAAAACTTTGATAAGCATGAATATGACTTGTGAAATGTTGCTAAAGATTGCACAAAAATTCACGGTAGCTAACCATGGCCTGAAACGAGGATTTTATAGACATGCGTAGTGGTGTAGGAATCAGCAAGGTAATGGTGATGAGGCCAAAGAATAGTACGTTAACATTTTTGTTATTTTTGTAATTGAATTTACGCAATAATAGCGATAAAAAAATCCAGTGCATAGACGTTTGTAAGGTCCTTCGGCCTCGGTTTCAACAACTCCATCGGGACCTTGCAAACGTTAATGCATGAAAAGCCATTTTTGATCCCTATATTAAGAGATGTGTAGCAGCAGTGTAGTCTGAGTTGCCATGGCCTTTTATTCCAATGCTTAGGAGGATATCACGATACATGTCAAGTTAAACATTGTCGTGATATCAGTTCTGCTCTTTGTATCAAATATGCCATCAAATACTATCAATTTGTCCCGCCGCTTTGAAAGGCCAGGAGATGGTAAACTGATTTCTTTTCATGGTTTATTACCTCAATTTGTCATCTGAATCAACCTTGTAGGGTATCTTTACGTGTCAGATAACAGATAAGGACCCTAATATCATTCAAGTTGTAATCATTACTAGGCCTGACATGTAAATTAATTTCGCAAATGACCATAAGCTTTGTACAAATTTAAATTGTTGCTTATTGTAATATTCCATTAGTAACGACATATTCGAAATTTTTTTTTACTATGTACGTATAGTTATTATGATCGTCGTGCTGAATAATGTAATTCTATCTGTTTTATTGTTATATTATAGTGGCCACTTTGGAAGCCGAGAATTCGACTGAGTCTGAACAATTAATAGGGTGTTTCAAACTTAAGGTACGTAAAAGAAACATTGATGCACTGCATAGGGAATAATAACAGATCATTTTCATGTGTTTGCTGAAGTACAGGCGTCCTTGAAAAATGCAACTTCGAAGAACAGCTGCAACCTATTATGATTATGCTAAGTGCATATGAAGCTAGTTCCTGTAGCGCTCTATCACAAGATCTGATACTACTTAAGTTGCATGGATACAACTCCATATTTCTGCCATTGTTTACAAAAGGAGACAATTTTTGTGAGTTCCTGTTTGCTGCCATAGAAAACATAGTCCTTTCAAAGTGGGTCCTACTCTTAAAGAAAAGAATTTGCTCCTAAGTCCTAAGAGAGCAAATTCTATCCTTTCAGAGTTGACCTTCATTGAGGAGACATGCCAAAATGAAACTATCAGAACTGGTTCCCTGAAAGGGTACCCATACTTCTTAATTTGATTTCTTTCTTCATCTTAAGAAGCACATTTATACCTTTATCAATTGGTTACGTAAATAAAAGTAAAAAGTATGCAAAGACCAGGAACTGAAACAATCAAAATCCAAATCCAGCCCTCAAACCATAGTTGGAAACAACTAAGATTACAAATAATCAAGATACAGAGAACTGAAAAACACTCTTTGAACATCATTCTTTTAACATTTCATAAAGAAACCGGTAGCTGTAAGCAAGCCAGCTCAGAAAATGCTCTTATAGATTTCGATCACATATTACCCCTTCATGTCCACGGAGTCATTCGTAAAACGTGAGTAACCACTTAAGAGCTAGTATATAACTCGCTGTCTTATCAGGCTCTGCATTGCTTTCCATTTAAATGCATTTCTATAATAATCTCACACGAAAACTATGTCGACTGTCATAATCCCACGAAATTTTTTGTGCAGTAATGGATGGATTCAGAACAGCAGGATATGCATGCAGACGTTTTGTGTGCATATGCTCGTTCCTGGTACAAAAGCTCGCCAAGCGAGTAAGATTGATTGATTTGATGCTTAACGTCCTCGGTAAACAGCTATGGTCATGTCGGGAAGGTCAGTTATCCTAACCACACTATTCCTGTGCAGGCTTAGACCTCCTAAGCGGTTAACCAGTACTACGAGCACATACTTTCGTCAGTAACTGACAACTGCCCTTCTTGAATCAGCGGAAGGAGAAACGAAAGTATGTGGCCAGACCGGGTATCGAACCCAGGACCTCTGACTTATGAGTCAGGTGCCCTACCGATTGCGCTACGCGGCCCGGCCACTTCTATACTAATCTCACACGAAGACCATATGAACTGCACTAAACCCACGAAAATTTTATGCAGTAATGGCTGGATTCAGAACTTCAGGAAACGCATACAGTCGTTTTGTGTGCATGTGCTTCTCATTTTAAAATCGTTCCTGGTACAAAACAAATGGTTACAAAGCTTGCAAGAGAGTAAGAAGCAGGAAAGTGAAAAAAAAATTCCAAACTTTAAAAGCGCATTTGATCTTTGTTGTTATTTTTGACATGCAAAAATTCAGGTTTTAGCTTTCTTCACAGTGTATGTATGAGACGATTGCTTAATCATAGTTTACTGTTATTATCCTATATATATATATATATACTTAGCAAAAATAAAAACTTGACAGTGGCTATTTTTCGTCCTACGGTAGTCGGAAAAAAGTGAGACATGAAAATTCTTTTAATTCAAGCAAATGTAATCTTTCTGTAATATCATAGTCACAAAAATTTCAAGATTCCTTAGATACAGCGAAATTGAGGCTATTGTAAACGTCACCAGGGTACTTTTCTGTTTTCTATGCTCAAAACCAAATAATTACCAAATTTAAAATTGTCGAAGTCTGCTTAAGTAGTAAAAATCTGTTGGCAATGCTTTTCCATTATTAAATCCAATCTGTATGGACTCATAAGCTAAATTTATGCCGATGCACGGTCGACTAGGAGGCCGTAAGAATCAGACGAAAAACCTCAGTCTACGCCATTATGAAGTCAGAAATTCAGTTTCAATGGAATTCCCATTAAACATTTAAGTCTTTGTGGCAGTTTAAGAAATGGCTTTCAAATAAATTTAGTAATAAATACATTGAGTTTGCAAGACAAGCAAAGTAATCTCGAAGAAAATAACGAAAAAGACGCATAGGTATAGAAGATACGGCATCTCATAAAACTCTATATGTTTAATTCAAAGGGAGATAATCTGAAAAGTTTGGAACTTTAAACGTTATTTTCAGGGTGTGATTACAATTAACATAAGCGTTTAAAGTGTTTTCTATGCGTACTGGAACCACTGTTTATTGCGTACAAGAGAACTTTCTTCTGCGCATGCGCAAATTAAAGTTCTGTTCTGATTTATTAAAGATAACTCCGGACAGGACAAACATTTTCCAATAATTTTACATGATTTAAGTAATCAGACGTCTGTCCAACTGGCAAACATCCATATATACATTACAAACTTGCTAGGTTGGCCGGAATTGAGAAATAAAAACCGTCAAGTTTTTATTTTGGTTCAGTATATATAAAACACAACTGAGTCCGATTTCACAGTAACGTATGATTTATTTCGCTGTTTTCTACCGGTTTCACTGTTACAGTACAGATCATCAGGAACAAATATGGCGACTTTGTGTCGCATGGAAACGACGTTAGCAACGTAGCGTTCTTTATCGCATGCGCCGTAACGTCTACTTCCGCTCATTACAGTACAATACACTGTCACATTAACATCTATACAGTATAGTGTAATAATGGCGTATAGTTTATTTTACTAATATAAGAGTAAGTTGTTATTAATACATGTATACAATAACGTTATACGTTGATGGTACAGATTAGGAATACCTGTTTAGCTCAGGTTTAAGGAGGTTAATGAAATATTTTTCTTTTATATATATATATATACACTAGAAAAGAGCCCGCGCAAGCGCGGAAATATTTCATGATGGTCAAGTTTATATAAAAAAACGAGTTTTAATTTTTCAATGTAAATGGCCTTAGGCCCAGGTGAAGATATGACCTTTACCATGAATACTCACTAAAGCTTCATTTACCTAATTAGTTATCTGCATCTACAAACTTTCAGGTAGCAGACTGCATTGTTTCTAAAAAATCAACTTTTTTCACTTTTTCCCATAGAAAAACCTAAGTGACTCAAAAGTTGACCTTGCCGTAAAACAGATCAAGGTCATCCCAGGGTCATCATTTATATAAATTTTGTTGAGCTTTCGAGTCCTTGATGCGACATGCTAAGTTTCAAGGTCATATGATTTGTGGTTCTGGGGGAGAATTGGTTGATTTGATGCTTAACGTCCACGGTAAACAGCTAAGGTCATGTCGGGAGGGTCAGTTAACCTAACCACACTATTCCTGGGCAGGCTTAGACCTCCTAAGCGGTTAACCAGTACTAAGTGCACATACTTTCGCCAGTAACTGACAACTGCCCTTCTTGAATCAGCGGAAGGAGAAACGAAAGTATGTGGCCAGACCGGGTTTCTAACCCAGGACCTCTGACTTATGAGTCAGGTGCCCTACCGATTGCGCTACGCGGCCCGGCGTGGTTCTGGGGGAGAAGATTTTTGAAATATTTTACCATAATAAATGTTTGCCATCTTGGTTATGTGACCTGTCCTGGGTATTTTTTTTCTGGAAAAATTGGGTCCTGGAACGTTTTGGGGGAAATATTTAAGCCCTCTGAAGACTAAAAGCTTATTTAGCTTCGTTGAATCATTGAAATTGATTTGTCTGCTTCGCTGGAAAAAATGCCCTTTCTTACCTGGCGCATGTGTGTTAACCTTGGACATTTTTAATTTTTGTCTTTTCGAAAGTTCAGTTCAGTTTGAATTCTCCTAACGACGTTCCCCAAGTGGCTCAGCGGTACGTAACCATAGCCGCACACGTGGCGCCGTGTGTCCGTCCAACTTTTCGAAAGACCATGTGCGTTGAGCGAGTTCGATTGGCTACTCGTATTGACTATCGTTCTGGAAGAAAATGGGTCGTTTCGAGCCAGGGCCGTCGGGACTATGACCATTTAGTTCTTCATCCGTTTAGACATATGAGCAAAAATACAAAAAAAATCGTTATTTATTGGGAATGACGTAAGTTCATGGGTCGGATTTTTACATTAGAACCTGCTAAATTTGGACTTGCTAAGCAGCGCGCCGATATAACGACGCAGAACCGAAACGACCGGATTAATTTAAAACGTGTATTCGAGTACATGATAATTTCACCCGAACGCACCCATTGTTGACAAAAAAAATTCGACCAATAGTCGAAGTTTCTAGAAAAATACTTGGGAGAATTTAAAATGAAAGACGAATTTAATTCCCAAATTCTTTAAATCTACGTGAAACAAAACACACGCTAACCGAAATTATCAATGATAGCAATATGCGAAAGAACCAGTATAGAAATTACGCTTGAAAATGCCACCAATTTTGCAGTTTATGCGTTACTTCGTTTATTTAGTATTATAGATATATTGGCATACAGTTTTACTCTCGTTATCTCAAACACTAATATCTCAAAGTCCTCTCTTATATCAAAGAATGTAATTCGGGCACATTTCCTATTTTTCTTTACATTTCAACTCGTGTTATCTCAAACTACTGGTATCTCAAAGTAAATAATTTTCTAGGAGCAGAAAATATACTTCGAGATATCATAATTTGTTCGAATGATCATCGAGGGTTATCAGCATATCATTTAGCGTTATTATCCTACTCTTTGTGAAATATGCTTTTATCTGGTGATGTGTCAAATATTGCTGGAAAAATAGCAAGCAGTGCAGATTCTGATCAGTCTGCTTATATGAGCAGACTAATCTGGAGCTACGCTGTTTGCAAATGCATTTACGTGCCATTATTTTATGATCGAGTTAATGAAAATGTAAACCTCATGATGATAATGCAAGGAAACGTTAATGGTTAAATACGACTGACAGTTCAGATGGGGCATAATCAAAAGATACAACAAAACTGTTTGTTCGCCTACATTTCAGTCCACTTTACGTAGACACAAGTAAAGTTTTGAAAGTCTGTGAACTACCTAGTTATGATATCATATGCATACTAACAAAGGTGTGCGCGATAAGAAAGTTCT
The DNA here is from genome assembly GCA_963989385.1 of Ctena decussata. Taxonomy (NCBI): domain Eukaryota; kingdom Metazoa; phylum Mollusca; class Bivalvia; order Lucinida; family Lucinidae; genus Ctena; species Ctena decussata. The sequence goes on from OZ022498.1 coordinate 124,266,437, forward strand.
TTTTCATTCTAGGTGCAATGCGAGGAATCTGGTGATAACACAAATGAGCCGCGACGCGAGAAAACCAACAAAGTGGTCGTGCGCCCAACGCAGACTCAGATCAGCCTGGGCATCCGCCCAGTCTGATCAGAGTCTTCGCTGTCCGCATGGAGGTAGCTCAGTCCCTTAGCTACCCTTTAAGCACTTAGCGAAGAGTCTGACCAGACTGAGCGGATGCCCAGGCTGATCTGAGTCTGTGCAGGGCGCACAACCACACTGTTGGTTTTCTCGTGTCGCGGCTCAAATTAAGCCTTACTCTGTTGCACCGTTGGTCCTTCAGCTTTAGGATTCAATTTATCAAAGAGGATATTGAAATTAATATCAAAATGTGTCTACTGAATCAGTCTTTTGCGTAAAGAAAATACAAAAATAGCCATCAGAGGAGATGGCAAATCCCCCGACCGAAGACCCCCATGGGCCTTGGTAACAAGTAGCCCAAAGGGCAACAATTGCTCACCTGACAGACATTGTAAACCTATAGGGATATTTAAGATGCTCAAGGGCAGCTAACTCCACAGTCAGTGGTCCAATCAGGCTGAAAATTAAACTCATCCAAAACATTATGTATGCCCTCATTTAATATATGCAAGTTTAAAAAGTATCCGATCAAGAGCACAATAGACAGAGCTGTCAAGGGCAGCTAACTTCGTAGTGGTTGGCCTGATCTGGCCAAAATTTGAACTTGTTTAAGATATTATGCATTTCCTCATTACCTGCAAGTTTGAAAAGGATCGGATCAGTAGAAACCAAGAAAAAGTGGCGACATTGATTTTTTGGATGCTCAGGGCAGGTACTCCATAGCCAGAGGTGGGATCTAGCCGAAATGCTAACTAATCAAAGCTTTTATGCATATCCTCATGACCTGCAAGTATGAAGAGGATCCGATGAAAAATGAAAATGTGATGACGTTGTTTTCTCCATTATAAGACTATGGGATTATTTTCAAACGCTCAAGGGCAGCTAACTCCGTAGTCTGTGCTCAAATCCGGCCAAATTTCGAACTCATCCAAGCTCTTATGTATGTCATCATTACCTGCAAGTATGATAAGGACCTAATCAAAAACCTTGATTGCAGCACCCTAAAAGTCAAACTTGCTCGATATATTGTCATCCAATACATTTGTGTGAATTTATTTTAAAATCCGTTGAGAAATGTAGGTGCTAGAGCAATGACAAAGTTTTTCTAAAAATAGCCACAGTGACCTTGACCTTGGGCACAGCATCTTGAAAGTCAAACTTGCTTGAGATATTGTCATACCCTACATTTGTGTCAAGTTATTTCAAAATCCATGGAGAAATGAAGGTGCTAGGGCGATGGCAAAGTTTTTCTAAAAATAGCCACAGTGACGTTGACCTTGGGCAAAGCACCCTGAAAGTCAAACTTGCTCGAGATATTATCATGCCCTACATTTGTGTGAATTCATTTTAAAATCCATTTAGAAATGTAGGTGCTAGAGCGCTGACAAAGTTTTTCTAAAAATAGCCACAGTGACCTTGACCTTGGGCGCAGCACCCTGGAAGTCAAACTTATATGAGATATTGTCATGCCCTACATTTGTGTGAAGTTGATTTAAAATCCGTTGAGAAATGTAGGCGCTAGAGAGATGACCAAGTTTTTACTAAAAATAGCCACAGTGACTTTGACCTTGGGTGCAGCACCCTGAAAGTCAAACTTGCTCGCGATATTGTCATGCCCTACATTTGTGTGAATTTATTTTAAAATCTGTTGAGAAATGTAGGTGCTAGAGCGTTAACAATGTTTTTCTAAACATAGCCACAGTGACCTTGACCTTGGGCGCAGCACCCTGGAAGTCAAACTTATTTGAGATATTGTCATGCCCTACATTTGTGTGAAGTTGATTTAAAATCCGTTGAGAAATGTAGGCGCTAGAGAGATGACCAAGTTTTTACTAAAAATAGCCACAGTGACTTTGACCTTGGGTGCAGCACCCTGAAAGTCAAACTTGCTCGAGATATTGTCATGCCCTACATTTGTGTGAAGTTATTTTAAAATCTGCTGAGAAATGTAGGTGCAAGAGTGCTGACAAAGTTTTTCTAAATATAGCCACAGTGACCTTGACCTTGGGCGCAGCATCCTGAAAGTCGAACTTGCTCGAGATATTATCATGCCCTACATTTGTATGAAGTTATTTTAAAATCTGCTGAGAAATGTAGGTGCAAGAGCGCTGACAAAGTTTTTTAAAAAATAGCCACAGTGACCTTGACCTTGGGCGCAGCATCCTGAAAGTCGAACTTGCTCGAGATATTGTCATGCCCTACATTTGTATGAAGTTATTTTAAAATCTGCTGAGAAATGTAGGTGCAAGAGTGCTGACAAAGTTTTTATAAATATAGCCACAGTGACCTTGACCTTGGGCGCAGCATCCTGAAAGTCGAACTTGCTCGAGATATTGTCATGCCCTACATTTGTATGAAGTTATTTTAAAATCTGCTGAGAAATGTAGGTGCAAGAGCGCTGACAATGTTTTTCTAAAAATAGCCACAGTGACCTTGATCTTGGGCGCAGCATCCTGAAAGTCAAACTTGCTCGCGATATTGTCATGCCCTACATTTGTGTGACGTTATTTTAAAATCTGCTGAGAAATGTAGGTGCTAGAGCGCTGACAAAGTTTTTCTAAAAATAGCCACAGTGACCTTGACCTTGGGCGCAGCATCCTGAAAGTCAAACTTGTTTGAGATATTATCATGCCCTACATTTGTGTGAAGTTATTTTAAAATCCGTTGAGAAATGTAGGCAATAGAGCGATGATAAAGTTTTTCTAAAAATATATGATGACATTGTTTTCTCCATTATAACACTATGGGATTTTATTCAAACGCTCAAGGGCAGCTAACTCCGTAGTCTGTGCTCGAATCCGGACAAATTTCGAACTCATCCAAGCTCTTATTTATGTCATCATTACCTGCAAGTATGATAAGGATCTAAGCAAAAACAGTTGAGAAACGTGATGACGCCATTTTCCCCATTAAAACCCTATGGGATTTTTTTTCAAACGCTCAAGAGCAGCTAACTCCGTAGTCTGCGCTCGAATCCGGCCAAATTTCGAACTCATCCAAGCTCTTGTGTATGTCACCATTACCTGCAAGTATGATAAGGATCTAATCAAAAACAGTCGAGAAAACTAGATGACGCCATTTTCCCCATTATAACCCTATGGGGGCTATCTGTTGCATGGAAACCAGAGTTCTAAGCTGATCGGCACCAAAACCTAATGCAGCCTTTCCCCCACCCAAATGATGCTTCAGATAAAATTTGATTGCGATCGGCCTACTGGTCTCTGAGATATTAATGTTTGAAAGTGTTGACGCACGCACAGACGGACGACGGCTCGACTCCAATCCTATAAGCTCACCTCTGAGCCTTCGGCTCAGGTGAGCTAAAAAGGGTGCACTTCAAATCACATATTAGTAATATATTGTCGTTCTTTTATGCTTCTGATTGACATTAACTGTTAACAGATGCATGATTATCTAACACTCAGACTAAAACAGTATGCTTGACTGCTAAAAAGAGGTAATATCTCAAACAGCCACCATATACACAAATGTATAGAATACGATACATTCAACTTTCAAAATGTGTGAATAACTTCTAAAGTACAAGCCCTACAAATCTAATTTTGAGCTCTCTAGTAAGTGAATTTGGACAAAGAATCCAAATCTGGATTTTTTTTTTTTTTTTTTTTTTTTTGGGGGGGGGGGGTGCGGGAGGGGTCACGGGAATGTGGAGGGGTAAGAGAGAGTTAGGAACACTGATAAGATATCACAGCATGATCATCAATATTCTAAAAGGTACACGGCTATTCAAATTCTGGAGCTGGCCAGGGTTATACAGTTATGGAGCAGAGACTCAAACAGCAGCTCAAACTACCAAAGGGAAATAATTCACTGAGTCTAAAAGCAAGAGTTATCATTCATGTATGAGACAAATTGTCATGACCTGTTCTGCATATCTGTGAAGTATCATGAAAATATTTCAAAAGGTATTCAAGCTATGGAGCGGACACCTAAAATCATCAAAGGGAAATAACACCAAAAGTAAGAAAGCAAGAGTTGTCATTCTTACTCGCGACACATCATCATGACCTGTTCTACATATCTGTGAAGTATCATGAAAATATTCCAAAAGGTATTCAAGTTATAGAGCGGACACGAAATCAGACCTAAAACCATCAAGGGAAATTACTCAAAAAATAAGAAAGCAGGAGTTGTCATTCTTGTTCGCGACACATCGTCATGACCTGTTCTACATATCTGTGAAGTATCATGAAAATATTCCAAAAGGTATTCAAGTTATAGAGCGGACACGAAATCATACCTAAAATGATCAAGGGGAAATCACTCAAAAAGTAAGAAAGCAAGAGTTGTCATTCTTGTTCGCGACACATCGTCATGACCTGTTCTACATTTCTGTGAAGTATCATGAAAATATTCCAAAGGGTATTCAAGTTACAGAGCGGACACGAATCTGCCAAAAAATCACCAAAGGGGAGATAATTCAAAAAGTACAATAGCAAGAGTTACCATTCTTGTACGCGACACATCGTCATGACCTGTTCTACATAACTGTGAAGTATCATGAAAATATTCCAAAGGGTATTCAAGATATAGAGCGGACAAGAAAGTGTTTATGGACGGACGGACGGACAGACGGACGGACGGACGGACGGACGCCAGGCTCATCGCTATATCCCCCGAACCTTTCGGTCGGGGGATTAAAATGACTGATCCCTTGCAGCTTGTCAGAGATGCCGGAAAAGTTCTTGATGAAATAAAAAGAACTCTTTCCAAAGTTAGTAAATAACAAGATACAGTTTAGTAGATAACAAAGACAGAAACATAAAACATTTTTATTCTTAAGTTAAAGATGTAATATCATCTAACTTATATATATTCTGATTCAATCTATTTTAAAGGTAAACGAATGAGTTTAACAAGGGGACGCCGACACTGTCCTTCACTGAAAATTAGACTTATTCATTCAAAATCGGAATATAAGATAGTATCTGGATGTTTGATCGATGAACACTTGTCTCAGGTCTGGACTACATCACTATTCCGGGCGCCATGACCAGAGCTCTAGATAAGAGGGGGTATTTAGTAATAATTAGGGATAATTTTTCATATTTCTTATTCAAACCATATGTTGTGACCCCTCATCTGAACCGTCTGACGAGACGGTTCAGATGAGGGGTCACAACATATGGTTTGAATGAGAAATAAGCAAAATTATCCTTAATTATCATCAAATACTCCCTCTTATCTAGAGCTCTGCATGACGGAGAGAAGACATAGATGGTTGCGAATGTAGTCAAAATTAAAACCTTTCATTTTAACTTTAGGTTGAAAAAAATGTATCTTCCACTGAATACAAAATATAGGATTGATACTGTTCAGAGGTTGTTCATTGTTAAAATAAGTCAAGGCTGTAGCATAACCTTATAGGTGTATCGCAACCATGACCTAAGCACTAAGGAGCGGCGATAGTGTAGTGGATACCACGCTGGACTACCAATCCAGGGATCGCAAGATCGATTCCCAGCTTCTCCGGTCTTTCGGATGAAACTTTAAACCGAGGTCCCGTAATCGTATGACCTAGCTGTTGGTTGGACGTTTAACCAGACCCAGAGGTTATAAATTGGTTGGTTGGTTGATTTGATGCTTAACGTCCACGGTAAACAACTAAGGTCATGTCGGGACGGTCAATAAACCTAACCACACTATTCCTGGGCAGGCTTAGACCTCTTAAGCGGTTAACCAGTACTAAGTGCACATACTTTCGCTAGTAACTGACAACTGCCCTTCTTGAATCAGCGGAAGGAGAAACGAAAGTATGTGGCCAGACCGGGATTCGAACCCAGGACCTCTGACTTACGAGTCAGGTGCCCTACCGATTGCGCTACCCGGCCCGGCGCCAGAGGTTATAAAAGTTGAGTAGATTCCCAAACTCAAAACAAAGCACACTGATTGGCTGCTTTCGAGCACATGCTCGGAAGCAGCCAATTAGTGTGCTTTATTTTGAGTTTGAGATTATTCTCAAGTTTTATAACCTCGAACCCAGAGCTCACTCACCAAGCACTAGTAAAGACACGATATCAGCACTGCTGTTAGCTCTTTTTTTTTTCTTTTTTTTTCGATGTCGCAATATTGTGGGCGAAAAAAGAGAAGCATAAATTTGGCAATGTCAATGTTATGCATTACAATAGGCCTGGCCGTGCTTCAACCAAGTCCTTCAACGAGATTTGAAGAGCCCGGCTTGCTTCCTTATTGAGAAATCATCTTCTTGAGATAACCTTGGAGAAGGCTAGGAAATCTTACGTAATATGATAACCAGATGTAGTCTTCTAGTGCCATTAAATAAAAACGTTAAAAAATCAATATAAGTGTTCAAAGGTAATTTCAGAGTTAAGAATATTATTAAGCAAGAAAAATTAAAAGGATTTAGTCATTGAATCACTGCTCTACGTTGAGAATTACAATTCATACTAACTGATATATCAAGTGAAAACACACACACACACACACACACACACACACACACACACACACACATCTAATTAAGTCATTACCTAGCTGCTAGTGGACAGAGGTGTTAAATTATCTTACATAACTTCACACATGCGAATTATTAGTTGATAAGAAAAGTCAGTATCTAGTTAGAGGATAAGACATGTGTTTTGTCATGACAACCATGAGCTCAAATATTTTCGCACTACTTTTAATGAATAATGTGAATTTTAAGAAAAGGAAACGAGTGACTGATTTATGTTTCAGCCTAGTATTTCCAGATACAAGAAAACGTAAGAATTCATCAAAATCGTGAGATTAGGGTAACAAATTGATTAATTGTTGGGAATCATGAACATTATAAGTCAGATATGTTTGTTTATGTGTGTGGTATAGTATCGTGAAGAAGTTTATCTACTATGACTTGTGATCGATTACGATAAATAATGATGAAGTGCTTACTGTCAGGCGATAGCAGCCGGGGAACAAATTGAAACAGGGTTAAATCCACCATTTATATTTTTTATATATCTTCACTACAATCGGTGGGAGGTTGTAAAAGTATCTCTGTTGTTTAGTATGGTGTACATAATAGTTTACTGTTCTCTGGGATCGTTGGACTCATTCACAGATCCGTGACGAGAGAAATAGGGCAGATTATCGTCTATCCAGACTCAGTACTGTCAAGTTTGGTGTTCAGGGTACAATGTGGATAGGTAACGTCGGGTAAATTCGGACAGCGAGTAAATTCGGACAGTGACATTGTTTCCTTTATATGTCATTTCATTGGAATTAAAACAAAAATAACTGGACAAACAGTAAAACTCCTGATGGGACGGCTCATTATGAGCCGCCTCATCTAGATTTTCACTGTTTGCAATGGCATGTCCGAATTTACCCGCTGTCCGAAGTTACCCGACTCTACCCTATGCAATTGTATCTGTTCCCTATCCTTGGCTTCTTAACCACTTTGTATATAGGCGCTGTTGTATTTGTGCTATGGGGAGGCCCTGAAACGCCTCCCTGCATATTTAGTTTATGTTTTTATTATTTCCCTACTCAGGGACTGCATTTGCAAGCGTCCTTTACGAAAGAAAGAACTGACCACCGCTTGGATTTTCGCATGTCTTGTTTTGCTTTGTGTGTCGCCTATATGTTTTTTTCCTTTTCCTTTGTTCTAAAAGGTAGGATGTGGTAAGTGATCGCGTCGGTTCCTGATCCTTGCCTCCTCATCTGGTTTACATCAGTAAAACCGTAGAGCTGTTTATAGGCTAACCTTTTATGTTATAATCCAGACACTCCGTGTTACTTGTAATAGGTACCTTACTAATAAATTACAGCTAAATGCAAAGTCTTAAAGCGTATTCCTGCCCAAATTTCATATTTTCTCAAATTCTTTGTCAGAGTTTTATTATGTAAGTAAACCCGCTAAAACTTACAATTCTGATTTCCATTTCTGCATAAAATTCTTAAGCTTTCTATAAGGCAAAACAATTAGTTAACAATCATTTTTAATAATAAATGGAAAGGGTCTTTTGCGCAGACATATCGCTTTAAAACTTTCTCTTTTAAGATGTGTTAATAACACCTCCTTTCAGAGCAGTTCAAACCGTTTTCAAAGGGCATTATCATAGGTACTCTGCCAAGGTTTTACTAACCCGGTGGGGTAATCGCATCGACGTCAGAACATCATTTGACGTCATGTGACTACATCTATTCGACCTCAGGACGAAGTCTTTTGATGACATTTGCCTACTGGGAATGCTTTGATAATGCTATTTCAACACACGATGCTTACATGAGTTTGATGTTGTATAGATTCTAGATGGATTGACCAAAACCGCCACACCCTTTATCTTTTCCACCTATCATATCAAACAAACCAAAGATTATTAATTTTGTTCTGTCGCTTTCGAATGGCCACGGATTGCTAAATGACTCTCTCTGTACGTCTTTACGTTTAATTGATTCAATTTTTCAACTGAATCTATCTTTAAGGGCATCTTTACGTGTCATGTGACAGATAAGGCCAATATATCGTGTCACGGAGTAATTATTGACAATCTGGATTGTTTTGGTTAGTTTTTTGTAATGACGGGTATTTGCAGTGGGACTAAAATATCAGTTTGGCTTTTAGCTGCAAACTATGCTTTTACTGCTGCAAACCTTGGTCTAACAAACCTCAAAAGCGCTTTCTTATAGTTAATAAGTCATTTTTTATCTTTATCTTACTTGGCGTGGTTTATTGTAATGACTCTTGCACTAACTGTAGACAGAAAGATACATCTACAATGTTTTGATAAACGTTTTACTTTCATGAAAGAGTCTCGACTTTATCCATGAAATAATAACTCCATGTTAGAGGAGGAAACCAAATCTTGGAGGACAAGTTTCCAGTATGCAACATTATTCAGTCACTTCTTCAGTTTGATTAAGTCAGTATGTCACAACTGATTCTGACGGTGGTTAAAAAACTTCAGTATTTACTTTAAAGGCCATTGGGTACCCTGCAGCTGTAGATAAGAGGGTGGTGAGGATAATTCGGAGATTTTTTTTAATTTCTCAAAGAAAGCGCATGTTGTGGCCCCTCATTAACATCAACCATAGTGCAATTGACATTTCACTTTTGGTCCTTTTAGATCAGTGTGAATAATCTATTAAATTTAAATACAATGTAGTTGTTTTAAATTCGTTTTCTAGACCATTTGTTTTAACGATGCGGAGCCTTTTTTGTATACGCTAGTCCTTGACTTGCTTGTTTAAAATTTACAGAATTATAGTATGTTGCCCTCTGACTTTCGATGCCTCCAAATCTGAGCCTGCAAATGCCGCTGCTCTTAAAGGAACTCAGTCTTTGATTTTCATCATAAAGCGGGTGATGCAACATCTTATCCTTAGCTTAAAGGCCCCATTGCTCTATCAGCGTGAAAAATTTTATCATGAGGTATCGCTGCAAGCTTCTCAGTATAGTTTCGTCAGTGTAAATGACCGTGATTAGCCAGCTTTAAACAAATTAAACATCCTTAAGTATCACTTAAAAAGGGTTTGAAAACTTATTTGGGTCATTTTAGTTGGCAACTAAAATGACCTACTTTCGATTTCATTAAGATGAATAAATGGTAAAAATACAATGTACAGCCACGGAGTCCCAATCACTATCCCGCCTGTGTTTATACAGCATTGCCAGACGGGACATCAGAACAGGAAAATTTAATTTGTGGAGCGATTTGTTACTTTTCAAAAACTGGTTTTCTCTACTTTTTGTCAGTTATATGACTCAATATATGCACATCAACCCAAATTGTATTACCAATTGTGATTGTTGAACCGCCTTTTACAATGATTTGAGTTTAGACGTTTTTACCGCTGATAGGACTATGGAGACTTTAACTCATGGCATATGAAACACCTCAATGACCTTTAAGGCAAAGAAGAACAGCTTAGACCCGACTAGCCTGAGGACCCCTGTACTCTGGCTGAAGACTCCAGTGTTTGCCTGCACATTAATCAAGTGTCTATACCTTGTATGAACATAGTTTTGAATTTCTGAACGAGTTGTTAAATCGCACAGGGAGATCTGAATTCTTTATGCAAAAAAGGGGAGAAAATAACCATCTGTTCATGAAGCAGCCTGTTTGCTCTTTTCACTGCTCTTTCATGCAAATGCATTTAAAACTTCGAACTTCTGCAAACAGTAAGGCAATATAACATGCTGTTCTATTCGAACGTATGAAAATCATATATGCATGATATTTGCTTTCAGGAAAAAAAATGGTGGAGTCAGCACAAAATGTCTGAAAGTAGCCAAACCGAAATTTCGGTTTGGCCACTTTAAGGAATTTTGTTGTAACTCTACCAGTTACCCTCTACAGAGAAGGAATTTGTTCTTATGCACTAAAAATGCATATGGATCGAGTAGCATTGTGATATTTTGGCGATACGTTCATGGACGCGAGATATTTTGTATTTTCAAGCATTTCCAAGCAGGCATTGAATTGCACGTTTACCAAGCGCGTCTATGAAGACATCTGTGGAACATGAAAACTGTTCGCAGATCCACTCATTGTTTGATTTCGTAAAATTCATGTTAGACGCTGTATCTTTCAAACTTGGATATACATTTCATTTTTGTATTTTACTTATTTATTTAGACATTCATTTATTTATTTTTCTTGTTTGTTTTTTTTTGTCTTGTGTGTGTGTGTGAGAGAGAGAGAGAGAGAGAAGCACCTGAAAACTACTGAAATAAAGGTTCATTTTAAAAGTACAGTCTAAGATCCTGCTGCAGGTTGAGTTGCACATAAATGTACATCACTTACAGCCTAGCAAAATCAGAATTGCGTCATTTCGACATACTTTAAAGCCCAGTGATTGAGTGCATTTCGCACCAAAACGCATAAACTGTTGGTATTTACAGGATACAAATGTAGCAATTACCTAAGATAACAACAGATAAAATAAACAGGTGATTCTCAAGTAAAGAGATCCTGCGAAAACTGTCAGATGCCAAATCCTAGAATAACCATCTGTACATGATATACCTGATTCTTTATTGCGGTTTGAATACTTGGCTTAACAATGAGTGAAACTAATACTAACTAAATATACAAAATTCCTAATAATAAGATAAGCAGAGCATTTTTTCTATAAGCATTCCTTCTATAGGAGACAAAATGCATTTTGAGGTCACGAACTGGTCCCGGCAGCCATGCAATTTTAAGATACACCATAACAAACCACCTGATGGGCTGAACATACTTATTTACATTCAGTCCTCATCAGCGATTGTATGATCTTACCGTATATGAGAATAAAGAGCTGTGAAATTTCAAAGTATTTGAACAGACAGTTCGGAGCAAACAGCGTGGAACTTCTGAATAAGCAGTCTGGTCAGGATCTACACTGTTTCCACTTCATCTGCATTGTTGCTGTACTGTGAAACCAAAATGTTCTATTTTAGGACAATAACAGTAATTATCTTTGGTGTCACAAGGCTTTAAAATTACATGGTATATGAATATATAAGAAGCTCATTATTTTTCACTAATTCAAACAACGTTGTATATACCTATAATATCTTCGATTAGGTTTTATCAAAATTTAGAAAGATAAACACCATTGAAACATGGAAAATGGAACAAAAGTCAATTTTAAAGATTCTGAAACATTTTAAGAGCCGTTCATTCACAAGTTTTTCAAATGCTGAAACAGCACAATATTATCGCACTGTCTGTCTGGAATTCAAGGTTTGTGAAGCAGTAACAATCTGGCCTAGGAGCATAGATTTCCGCCCATGCATTAAAATACTTAAAGTGCTGAACTGAAAATAGCTGAATTTGTAAACATAGTAGATACAGATGAGGCGGCTCATAATGAGCCGCCTCAGCTGGATCTACCTTGTTTGCAATTTATTCTTTGAAATCTTAGTATGCTTTAGCTTGGACGAATGATCTTTATTAAGTTTTGCAGACTTCAAGTTTGACGTCTGCTTTTCGGCGCTTTTATGGGTAATATAAGAAGTTGCAGTCTAATTACAGAATGTCAGAACGTTTGAGTCTGGTACGGCTAATCAGGCCTTGTTTCCTGACGTCTTGGCATGATAACAATGATACTCGAGCCAACAAGTGCTATCAGTTTCCGGCTTATACTCAGACATATATTTTTGATTGGCCATCGCAGAAATTATTCTCAGAACTAAGTGCATCATTGAAACAGAAACCAGATACAATAGTTTTAAGTTGAAATGTTCAGCCATCTTATCGTAAACTGTAAAACTACTCGAAAAGAGGCTGCTTATATCTGTAAGAGTCTATCATTGTCTGGAGTAAAGATATGAGCCGCGACACGACAAAACCAACAATGTGGTTGTGCGCCCAGAGCAGATTCAGATCAGCCTGGGCATTTTCCTATTTTGATCAGACTCTTTATTAAGTGTTCAAAGGGTAGCTAAGGGTCTAAGCTACCTCCATGCAGACAGCGAAGACTCTGATCAGACTGGGCGGATGCCCAGGCTGATCTGAGTCTGTGCTGGGCGCACAACCACATTGTTGGTTTTTTTCGTGTCGCGGCTTATATATACTTGTAAAGGCTTAGTATCAACTTTTAGTTATTTTTCTTTAACGCTATAGACTACCGATCCAGGGGTCACCCGCCTCCCCGGTCTTTCGGGTGAAGCTTTGAACCGACTTCCCATCACCGTATGACCTATGTGTTAATGGTACCTTTACCAAGTTCATATGTTCAATTTCTCTATAATCAATACAAACTACCAACTAAATTTAATGTATCCAGCTCTTACAAGCTTTGTCTCTTTCGAACTCTTTTTAACATTTATGGGCGTGTCCTATTAGTCTCCAATGCCCATTCATATGTTCAAAGAAACTACAAACAAAACATATGAAATGTATATTCTTGTTTATTCCAGGAAGTTTTTTCTATCATCAAAGAATCTGAGTAAAAACATAATCGCTTACAAAGTTTGTTATAAAAGAGTGTCGCCATTTGATGCTTTCAGTCCAGTACCTTGTAAGATAGGCTGTGCATCTTTTCACACTGCGAATCTTTTAGCAACACATAACACTGAGCTGCGACACGAGAAAACTAACAAAGAGGTTGCGCGCCCAGCGCAGACTCAGATCAGCCTGGGCATCCCCTAGTCTGATCAGACTCTTCTCTATGCGCTTAAAGGGTAGATAAGGGTCTAAGCTACCTCCATTCGGACAGCGAAGACTGATGAGACTGGGCGGACGCCCAGGCTGATCTGAGTCTGCACTGCGCGTACAACCACTTTGTTGGTTTTGTCGTGTCGCGGCTCAAGTGTTAAAAGATCCATAGAACTTTGATTCCAACAAGAAAGACTCTGATCAAACTGCGCAACTGCGCAAGTGGGTTTGATTTTTCATTTCTTGCGTAATTTACCTTTTCTGCATATGTTATCATCAAAATTGGGCATCCCCTAGTCATATCAGACTCTTCGCTAAGCGCTTAAAGGGTAGATAAGGGTCTAACCTACCTCCATTCGGACAGCGAAGACTGATAACACTGGATAGACGCCCAGGCTGATCTGAGTCTGCACTGCGCGTACAACCACTTTGTTGGTTTTGTCGTGTCGTGGCTCAAGTATTGTATTAAAGATCCATAGAACTTTGATTCCAACAAGAAAGACTCTGATCAAACTGCGCAACTGCGCAAGTGGGTTTGATTTTTCATTTCTTGCGTAATTTACCTTTTCTGCATATGTTATCATCAAAATTTACTTGTGCAAAAATAGCATTGTGAACAGTACCAACGCTTAATGTTACAAAACTTTTATGTTTAAAGTAACCTGTTTATACTTTCACGTAAAATACCGTAAAATCTAATCTTTGCGACAAAGAGGTCTAAGTAAACATTGCAGACTAAGATCAGATCGCTCCCAAAGGAGCATTCAAATTAAAATCTTTAAAGTTTTCTTGTGCATTTGCCTCTTTTGGGTGCAATTTTAACTGTCCCGATTTTTGAATTTTTTTGCGGTAGCAAGCTGTTTTGTCTGACAAGGTTATCCATCAGTAGTATATATTTTGCTTTGAAATTAAGATTAACTGCAGTAATGTAATATTCCCGTTGATCCACCTTTCCCTAGATTTTTTATGTAATTAGGATTAATGTTAACCTAATTTCTATTTTTGCACACATCTATGAAATAGCAAGCTTGTGGTATTTACCCGAAGTCTCCAGAGTGAATATGGCGAAGACAAGGGGTCACTGTTCACGTTAAATCTGCATAATGCTAACTGTTAGTGCAATAATATTTTAAAACATAACAAAGAGGTGTTCGTTTTGTTATCTGCTCTTATTGTCTTAATACTTGTGTCATTGCTTCATGTTGCTTGTTTCCGTTTGGTGTCCAGGGATGGGATATGTAGGACCTGATTAATGCCCATTTCGACCTCTTTGATGTATCAGTTCAAAATAACTGCTGATTAAAACGACTTTTCCTGAGCAGTTTATAAGAATAGTCGGAAAGGCCATGGCTATAAATGAAAATAGAAAGACAGGCACGATCAGGAATTAATACTATCAAATCCCACATCTCGCCCTAAAATCCCAAACGGGAAAGAAGCACACACACTCAAAATTTGACAAAAGTTCACGAATGACACGCACGGTAAACCGACTGAGCAGCTCTTTCCAAATAGGTGGTCATTCAACTACCCTAATTAAAACAGCAGCAACATCTATTTTTACCTACTTCTATTTTAAATTACAAAACAAAACAAAACAGAAAGCAGAATGGGCGGCTATTCATTTGACCACTTTGCTAGAGACAATAGAAAAGCGGACATAAAATGAACCTTTGAGTAACCACAACAGAAGTACCATCTTGGAACGGTCAGTATAAGCTTACTTGGGGCTCTAACTAGTATGAGTTGATCCAAACCTCGCCCTTAGCCTCTGTATTGGTTCAACTTGACCAAAATAGTAACAAACCACAGAACAGACCAACGAATGCATCATTTTTGACAATTTTAACAAATTATACGCAAAGCATTATACATCTGTTTTACCTATTTTCTCCTTTTCATTACAAACTACGACAGGAAGCTAAGTTCTAGTAGTCAGTCAGCTATACAGATGGCCACATTACCAGCAGACAACAGACAAACAGACACAAGAACAACAGTGAAGAACCAAAACTGACGTACCGCCTTGGAACGGTCAGAAATAAATTACTTGGGAGCTTAAGCAAGTTTTGCTATATACAAACCCTCGACCTCTATTTCTGCTGTGGTTCAAAACATTAAAATAACTGTTTGGTCCGCATGAAAGTGGTCAAAGTACCCAAATCATAAGTCCGAACTCGTAAGTCATATATACATTGACAATTCCGGATTATTTTAGATACACAGTCAAGGGCCCAAAAACAGAGGTGTGATTATGCGCTTGCGAGTAGTAAGCATCACCTGCCTATTATAATACAGCCGCCATATCTTTGATACGTGTAATAAGTCAGTAAAAATGAAAGTCCAGAATTTCAATGCCTTACTGGGCTTCGGCTGAGGCCATCAAAGTAGCAATAACTTTAGAAACGGCTACGTTCTAGGGATCAACAAGGCCATGGTGTTTTCCATATTTTGCTTTTAAATGTTGACACAAGTTTGGCTTTGTGATAACCTTGTCTGGACAATGTTTGGGTGAGCAGCTTCCCTCTACAAAGTCTTGAAATTTAAAAAAGGCTCTAGCATTGAGGACAGGCTGAGAGACATAAGCTCCGTATGCAGATGCCGAAGGAATATTTGAGCCGAGACACGACAAAACCAACAATGTGGTTGGGCGCCCAGCGCAGACTCAGATCAGCCTGGGCATCCGCCCAGTCTGATCAGAGTCTTCGCTGTCCGCATGAAGGTAGCTTAGTCCCTTAGCTACCCTTTAAGCACATAACAAAGAGTCTGATCAAACTTGTCGGATGCCCAGGCTGATCTGAGTCTACACAGGGCGCACAACCACATTGTTGGTCCATAAAGAAAATAATGAGCTAGAATAACAGACATATGGACCGAACCAAATATCACAAGAATCACGATAAAATAGGGTCAAGTCAGCTAAATTCGGACAACAGGTAATTTCGGACAGTGACATTGTTTCCGTTATATCTCAGTTGTTTGGAATTAAAACAAAAATAATTGGGCACACAGTGAAAATCCTGATGAGACGGCTCATTATGAGCCGTCTCATCTGGATTTTCACTGTTTGCAATGGTGTGTCCGAATTTACCTGCTGTCCGAATTTACCTGACTTGACCCTAGTAAGCAAGAGTTAGAGCTCCGACAAACATTTAGACAAGTTGAAAAGCTGCCAGTAAATGTTAGTAGGTTTAACAAAAGTCATGCTACCGATAGCCTTAACAAAGTGACTAGAAACTGTGACAAAGCGAATAAACTAAGGTGAAAAGAACACGCAACATTTAAGATGTAGTACGGGGAAGGTCTTCATCCAAAAAATGGATAGATAACATCACAATCAAAACCATCGCTCTCCTTATATTACTTGGATTAAACATCAATTCCCAACAGATAATGTAAATGAGACCGAAGAAATTGGTCTTATTTAATTAAAGTTCCGGTGGATAAATTTGTCTGGCCATATAGTCCAAATAGCTTGTATTTTGTTTTGATATTATATGTGGAGAAAGAAACTGTCTCATCGCAGGCACGATTTATTCCTTTGGAAAACTCCTTTACTTGAATGAATATTTTTTTCTAGAAACAAAATATGAAGCAAAGTAGTTTAAAGTACAGAAAAGACTATGTAGAAAACTGGAGGCATGAAAACCTCATGATATATCTGTTTACATTGCATTACCAAATATTTTAAAGACCTTTAAAGATTTCACCGACTATTACAGCTGCAAAGTAAAAAAGATAGGCAATGATCAGGAATTAATACAATCAAATCCCACATCCTGCTGTCAAAACCAATAGGGAAAGAAACACACACACACACGAATAAATTGACACAAGTTCACGAAAGACACACGATAAACCGAATGCGCAGCTCTTTACTGGAGCCTACCTAATTACGTTAAAACACATGAGAAAGACAGAAACAATGGGTTATACTCGTAAAATATGAAATCTTAAAGAAACAAGTTATACGGAAACATGCTAGTTCTTTTAAAAAGACGAACTTGTCCAATATTTCATGATACCGCAGTATCGGTTATTGGATTATTTAGGACAAAGAATGCATAGAAGAGTAGATGAGACGATCGACACTTCCTGCCCTGAACACCAAATGTGACAGAAAAATTATAAAAGCGACATACAAAGCGCAAGGAGAAAAGCAAAAAGCTAAGAGGTCAGCTCTTTCCCAGCATGCACAAAGAGAATGACAGTAAGCCAACTACACACGAGCACCGCGTAGGAATTGTCATTATTAATCACTGACGGATTAAACCGGTTTTAAACACATAATTAGAATTAAATTCTTATAGAGTTCCTTCAAGAGCAGAGAACACATTAAGAAGCAGGAACATGGGCCAGACTACGCAGTTTCGGCTAATAAAGCCTCCTCGGTGACCCTGACAATATCTGGTGGCGAAACCAGAGAAACCATACTGTAATTTCTTGATTTTAAATGGGCAGTCGATTCAAAGACTGCTTAGTATAAAACAGGATCCAAATAATGTAAAAGACGATGATCTAGAATAAGAGTCTAAACCAATCTAAAATTTTAGATTTCTCAGAATATATCCTCTGATCTCAAAGAAGGAAAATGAAATATAATCTGCACTATGGATGATGTACGGGGGGACGTTTTACTGCCGCCACACGGCACAACACCAGCTGCAGTAAAGTAAAATGAAAGTCTTAAAGAGCTCCTTCAAGAGCAGAGAGCACATTCAGAAGCAGGAACATGAGACAGACTACGTAGTTTCGGCTAATAAAGCCTCAATAGACGCAATACTCATTAAGTTTCTCACCAAGCGTATTTAACAACTCTACTATGCACAACAACAAAACTGTATAAATCTCATTTTATTCCGAGTTTACATGGTACATGTAGTATAGCATATTTGGCGATACTATGTTTGGAATTTTCATTAAAACTGGAAAGGTCATAAAGAATTGAACGAGCTGCTAATACCAACACCTGTTGGATTGTTGTAAGAATTGACACCCTATGATCAAAACGCACGCATCGCTTAGTAAAAAAAAACCGGAACTAGTGATCTTCATAATTTAGCATCATTAAATCTAAAATAAATTAGAACAACTCGTATTTTATACAGTATATAATGCGGATCGAATGAAATAATTTAAGAGTACTGTAGTCGTAACCGTAACCTAATGGTGAACAAATACGTACCCCACTTTACACATAATTTGCCGCGACACGAGAAAACCAACAATGTGGTTGTGCGCCCAGGGCAGACTCAGATCAGCTTGGGCATCTGCCCAGTCTGATCAGAGTCTTCGCTGTCCGCATGGAAGTAGTTTAGACCCTTAGCTACCCTTTCAGCGCTTAGCGAAGAGTCTGCTATGACTGGGCGGATGCCCAGGCTGATCTGAGTCTGCGCTGGGCGCACAACCACTTTGTTGGTTTTCTCGTGTCGCGGCTCAATTTATAATGTTGATTATATGGATGACTTTAGTGTATCGTTACTAAAATCTACGATCAACGTTTACTGTTTCACTACATTAACATAACATCAATGTGCTAGTTAAGATTGATTAATTACTGCCACCTACATCGCCTAACCGACTATTACTTTAGTTAGGCAAAATATAAACAGACAAACAGGCTTAAACAGGCAAACATTCAAAAAGTTTTAAAGCTAGTGTTGACCATGCCTGAGTACGACTCTCTTTATCCAGCTACGCAAGATAGCATGCCCTTAGATACTATAGTAGAAATAAGTTAAAAAAAATATATATATATATATTACGGCTTTTGCTTCAGAAAGGACTTTTATTCAGACTGTTAAATTTACATCGAAGAATAAGCAGTTCTGTAATGCACCTTCTCTATTTTGACTTTCATTACCACCTCACACCTCTAAGGTCACACTTTAATGCAACACATATTATTAACATTGTTTGACGTTTTCGTGAAAAATCAACCTAAGTATTTTTTTCATTTACGAAGCTACGCAAACAAGTCCTGTGATTCTGTGAAGTAAATTGTACTATGAAATACTGCGTTAACTTAGCAATTACATCAAAAAAGGGGCATTTGTGAGAGTGGATGGTCAAAATTAAAATTAGGAGTTTTTCGCCATTATGGGGTTTTAAGCATGTGGAACATCAAGTCATCAGAATATTTTACTTTATTTTGTATAGGACGTTGAAAGTATAAGGATTTCAATGGACAGGCTGAATTGATTCTTCGCTGTTCCCACACGCATGCTGAACGTCACTAAAATTAAAACACACTAAAGTTAATTCCTTTTTGTCTGCGTTGGTGCCTGAGATGGGTAGAAATTAGAGTTGAAATGATTTAATTCCCTCAACATACTGCCTATTAATTAAGAGATAATGTAAAACGCAACAGAAATGAAATAATGCTACTTTAACATTTTTTTCAAATAATAATAAAAAAAAAACTCATACTCTCAAGTTATAAATTCTCACCACCTTCATTACATAATGTAACATTAGTATTTCAATTACAATGTTACATTCTATGTAAATCTCAAAAAAAATATGTGAACCCAAGCAAAGTCATGATAATTATAATGTCATGTTTGTAATTGTCGTATTATTCCTGTCTGAAATGTGCATAATTGAGCTGCGACACGAGAAAACCAACATAGTGGTTGTGCGCCCAGCATAGACTCAGATACGCTTCGGTATTCGCCCAGTCTGATCATACTCTTCGCTAAATGCTTAAAGGATACCTAAGGGTCTTAATTACCTCCATGCGGACAGCGAAGACGCTGATCAGACTGGGCGGAAGCCAAGGCTGATCTGAGTCATCGCTGGGCGCGCATACTACTTTGTTGGTTTTGTCGTGTTGCGGTTCATTTAATGTAATTTTACTGGCTTGAACTTAATCAGGCATACTTTTAATAAGCTTCAACCTTCTATATTACTTCAACTCTAATAGCCTTGTTATCTTTAATACATTTGTATTTCTCAGGCATAAAATACACATGTATAGAAGGTCATCGTAGGAATCTAGAATAATTGTTCTCGGTCATGGACAGAATAAAGCAGTATTTTTATACTACTATGTTCACATGAACCGTTTAAACTAGTGTGTCCTGTTTCCAGTAACATACGTCATTAAGACATATGTAAAATTAGGGAGACTAGTTATTACTGTGTCTGTTACGGTTTTAAAGAAATTATTTTGATAACCCAAACAAGGTTCAACGAAACATAAAATTTTTAGGCTTAAGATCATGGTCAATAAATAATTTCTAATTAACTTCGGTTATATAAGTATAACTTATCTGATTCTGACGCCCTATGTTGGGTTTACATTTGTCAAATGATTCTGTTTCTCGTATGGATGGATGGATGATTTGCGATTTTACGTCCTTTTTAACAGTATTTCAGTCATATCAGGACGGAAGGCTGTGTGCAGTGGAAGCCCGTTTACGATTGAAAAGATCCCCGCCTACAGCGGAGCTCAAACCCAGGACCGCTAGATCAGAAGGCCAGCACTTAACCTACTAAGCTACTGGGGCTCCTCTGTTTCTCGTAATATATATTGTACCTCATATTTTTACTGTTGCATTATCCTTACTGCATCTTGTCATTGCTTTCTCGTCACTGCCTTCTCGTCATTGCCTTCTCATCATTGCCGTCACGTCATTGCCTTCTCATCATTGCCGACTCGTCATTGCCTTCTCGCCATTGCTTTCTCATCATTGCCTTCTCGTCATTGCCTTCTCATCATTGCCGTCTCGTCATTGCCTTCTCGTCATTGCCTTCTCATCATTGCCTTCCTGTCATTGCCTTCTTGTCATTGCCTTCTCATCATTTTTGTCTCGTCATTGCATTCTCATCATTGCATTCTCATCATTACCTTCTCATCATTACCTTCCAGTCATTGCCTTCTCATTGCCTTCTCGTCATTACCTTCTCGTCATTGCCGTCTCGTCATTGCCTTCTCGTCATTGTCTTCTCATCAAGGCCTTCTCGTCATTGCCTTATCATAATCGCCATCTCGTCATTGCCTTCTCAATATGGTTTGAGGGCTGGATTTGGATTTTGATTGTTTCAGTTCCTGGTCTTTGCATACTTTTTACTTTTATTATCAGAGTTCTTGTGGTTGTGCTGTGTGGCGGCCCCAAAAAGTCTCCCCATACATCCATTTAATGCTCTTATTCTTCCAATCCTCAGGGGTTGTTTGCAATCATTTTCCATTATTCATGTCCCTTAATACCATTCCATTTCGATACTGAATTGGAGGTCATTAATTGACCGATATTCGCACCCCGTTGTATAACTAATTCTTACGTTTCTGTCTGTGGACTTGTATTAGACATAGATTTGAGATGTGGGTCTTTGTTATACCATTCCTTTTCAGAGGGAGTTTGCTTTAACAAAATTATGTCTGTTTTATTTAATAACCGGTGTGAATGTCGCGCTTTTCTTGACGGTATCAACCCACTATACACAAATATGACTATTACAAACAGATTAAGAATTACAATATCTCGCTGCGTCTTCTGTACGGATTCCCAATTCTACTCAAAGCTTTCGAGCTTTATTACCTACAGTTAGAATGAGACCTCTAAATTTGTTTTCGGCATCATCTGTCGATCTACATGGTGCATCAAATGCTAACATTTTTCGCAACAATCTACGAGTAAGGTTGTCCCCAATTAAATCACCAGTTTTACGTAAATACCCTAATCCGTTCAAAAGACCTAGTATGTATCCTAGCATTTCTAAGTGTAATGCCAAGAGTTGCAACTGTTGTGAACATTTATGTACCGACTCTACTATCACTTCATCTGTGAATGGTAGGACTTTTTCAGTAATTAACGATTCTGATTTGGATTGAAAATCAGAGAATCTGATATATGTTTTAACTTGAAACACACAGAACTGTAATATGCAATATGTTGGACAAACTTGTCGTAAGCTGAAGACTAGATTTGGTGAGCACTATCGTAAGATTTTAAAGGCTAAAAAGATAGATACTTTTCTATACCAACATTTTAAGCGTACTGGTCATTCTCTTGATAATGTTTCAGTACAAATATCTGAGAAGTTATCATATGATCATAATTCTTCCGCTCGATTCAATAACATAAAAAGATTCGAAACTGAATTAAAGTGGATAAAATTATTGCAGTCAGCTTCTCCACTTGGTTTTAACGATAACATCTACCATGAGGGAAATATCTCTAAAATGCCAGATTTTGATGTGTTTTCTCTTTTAGAAATTCGAAAACGTAAATCCAGATCTCATGGTATAAGACAAAAAGGAAATGATAAACGTAAAAGATGTGCTGCCAAAAAATCTAACACTTCTCTTAATGATTTATCAACAAAATTATTGGAACATGGCCGACATGCTATGCTTTCAATTCTTAGTTCCCTACCCATTCCAGTCTTACGCAAATTGGATATAGAGGCTAATAGGTTTTACGATAGAAATCACCAAATGTACGAAGCGGCACTTCTAACTAGATGTTATACTCAACACGCTCTCCGTCCACTAATTGATTCTGAAATCAATCATAAAAGAAATTTCATTAAAATCCCTTTCATTAACAAAGGTATTGACTTTATAGATTTACCTAGTATATTTCAGGATAAATCTGTTACATCTTCCATACCTGATTATTTCCAAAATTCTGAACCACCTATTATTTGTTATAAGTATAACAAACCGATTAGAAGTATCATATTTAATTTCAATAAACTTGTGTCTGATCTTGACATCGATGCTAATACTCCTGATTCATGAGATTGTAAAGATTCCAAATTTATTTACCCGTCAGCAGGTCATGTTGTGACTGGAAATTTGAAGATCATCCCGGATTCTAGAATTCGTAACATTGTTTCTAAGGGTCCTAAGTATAGATTCCCTTCCCATATCGATTTCAACACATGTAGGGAAGAAATTGCATCTGCATTAAATGATTTTGGTAATCGTTGGTGTAAACAAGAGGGTGTCGAAAGTAACGCTTTAAAGGAATGGAAACTAAGTATCTTTAATATTGTGGATAAACGTATAAAGTTTTATTCACACAATACTAATCTTTTACCTCCTAAGCCTAAATCTTCCTTTAGATATTTGAAGCAGGGTATCCAGGATTTTCATAGGAAGTATGTTTTGGTTCCTGCTGACAAGGCCGCAAACAACATTGTTGTTGTTTGTCGGTTGCACTATATTAACACTTTGAAGCAGGAACTTAATGGCACCACGGCTTACGAAGAGACTTTTACAGATGAGAAGACTGTCGTTAATAGCCACTCAAATAATTTGCCTTTAAAGTTTGCTGTAAACGTTAAGGAACGCCAAGACAAACTTCCTACGATGTATTGGTTACCTAAGCTTCACAAAAAACCGTATAAAGCTAGATTCATTGCCAACTCTAGCTCTTGTACTACTACAGAATTATCTAAATTATTAATTTCTTGCCTCACTGCTGTGACATCTCGTGTCATTTGGTACTATGAGACAGTGTATGAGAGGTCAGGGAAAAATATGTTTTGGTCTATAAAAAATTCTGGTGAGGTACTTAGTAAACTGAAGTCAAGAGGGTTCCGTGCGACTAGTTTGTCCACTTATGATTTTTCTACTCTTTATACAACATTACCCCATAATTTAATAAAGGAAAAACTTGTTGATTTGATTGAGAGGGCCTTCAAAAAGTTCTCCAAAAATGAAGATACCCTTTATATTGCCTGTAACGATAAGAAAGCGTTTTTCACTTCTACTGACCGTAAAATATATAGAGGATATAGTCTTTGGTCATGTCAGAATGTATGTGACGCCTTATCATATCTCTTAGATAATATTTACATCAGATTTGGTAATAAGTTATACAGACAAATTGTTGGTATTCCGATGGGTACAAATTGTGCTCCTCTTGTGGCCGATTTGTTTTTATTTTGTTATGAAAGAGATTTCATGACTTCTCTTTCTGTTGATAATCAAGCTGATATCATTGAGGCATTTAACACTTCTCTAGATATTTAGACGATCTTCTGAATATTGATAATCCTTATTTTGAAAGCATAGTTAACCAAATTTACCCACCTGAACTTAAATTGAATAAAGCTAATACTTCAGATACCGAGGCCCCCTTTTTGGATTTACATCTATCTATTTCTAACGGTTTTGTATCTTCTAAAATTTATGATAAACGTGATGACTTTGACTTTGATATAGTTAATTTTCCATTTTTGGACGGTGACGTTCCACGTCGTCCCTCTTATGGAGTATATATTTCTCAACTTATAAGATTTGCTAGAGTGTGTAGTCATGTAGATGACTTTAATGCTCGTAATAAATGTTTAACTGCTAAACTTCTTCAACAGGGCTATCGGTATCATAAGCTTAGAAAGGCTTTTTCTAAATTCTATCGCAGACACCATGAATTGGTTTCAAAATTTGATGTCGGATTAAAATTTCTTTTACACCAAGGCCTATCGGAACCAGAATTTTATGGCGACTTAGTATACAAATTCAAAAAGATTAAGGGTAGGACTGATTTTTCTGTTCAATTCCGAAAAATAATAATACGTCACAAACGTATTGGCTATAATTTAAATGTTATGCGACAGTCTGCATGCTTAGTGATTAACCCAATCACGGTTGATAACTTTGCTGCACTCTTTAATTGCACACCGATGGATCGGTCGTCAGACTCTATGATGGCCCCGACCTAAAGCTATATATTGTAGTTGGTTGGGACCGGAGCCTTTTTGTCTGTTGCTTGGTCCACCGGGGCTCAACTGGTGACCTTCTTTTGCTTCAGATTTCCAGTGGGGTTGTTTGGCAGGACAGGGATCTCCACCTGTCAGACGGCAAGTTGTATCTGTTGAGTCCTCGTCTTTGCTTCTTCATGGTGTTGAAATTTGATTTATGTGTTTACCGTGATGATTCATTGACGAGTTAGAGGGTTATCATGCGAACCGAACAACCAACTAAATGTTTTGTACCACTTCAGAAACTGAGGGTGAGGTTGGGCCTGTAAAATCGATTTAAGCCCCCCAGTAATTCATTACTGACCGTTCCAAGGCGGTAGTTCTGTTGTGGTTCTCTGTTGCCTGTTTTTGGTGTCAGAGTTTCTGTGATGTTTTACCTTATGTATGTTCTTATTATGTTTGGTTCGGTTTGGGTTGCTGAGTGGCCACCTTTTGGGAACAAGCTGCTCACTCGGTTGGCCATATGTTCTCTGTATCTTGATTATTTGTAATCTTAGTTGTTTCCAACTATGGTTTGAGGGCTGGATTTGGATTTTGATTGTTTCAGTTCCTGGTCTTTGCATACTTTTTACTTTCATCATTACCTTCCAGTCATTGCCTTCTCGTCATTACCTTCTCGTCATTGCCGTCTCGTCATTGCCTTCTCGTCATTGTCTTCTCATCACGGCCTTCTCGTCATTGCCTTATCATAATCGCCATCTCGCCATTGCCTTCTCATCATTCCCATCTCGTCATTGACTTCTCATCATTGCCGTCTCGTCATTGCCGTCTCGTTATTGCCTTCTCATCGCCATCTCGCCATTGCCTTCTCATCATTCCCATCTCGTCATTGACTTCTCATCATTGCCGTCTCGTCATTGCCGTCTCGTTATTGCCTTCTCGTCATTGCCTTCTCGTCATTGCCTTCTCATCATTGCCTTCTAATCAATGCCGTCTCAACATTGCCGTCTCGTCATTGCCGTCTCGTCATTGCCTTCTCATCATTGCCTTCTCATCATTGCCTTCTCATCATTGCCGTCTCGTCATTGCCTTCTCATCATTGCCTTCTCATCATTGCCTTTTCATCATTGCCGTCTCATCATTGCCGTCTCGTCATTGCCTTCTCATCATTGCCGTCTCGCGCTGCCTTCTTGCCATTGCCTTCTCATCATTGCCTTCTCGTCATTGACTTCTGATCATTGCTTTCTCATCTTTGCATTCTCGTCCTTGCCTTCTCATCATTGCCTTCTCATCATTGCCGTCTCGTCATTGCTTTCTCATCATTGTCTTCTCATCATTGCCTTCTCATCATTGCCGTCTCATCATTGCCGTCTCTCTTGCCTTCTCAGCATTGCCTTCTCATCATTGCCTTTTCATCATTGCCGTCTCATCATTGCCCTCTCGTCATTGCCTTCTCATCATTGCCTTTTCATCATTGCCGTCACATCATTGCCTTGTCATCATTGCCGTCTCGTCATTGCCTTCTCATCATTGCCTTGTCATCATTGCCTTCTCGTCTTTGCCTTCTCATCATTGCCTTTTCATCATTGCCTTCTCGTCATTGCCTTCTCATCATAGCCTTTTCATCATTGCCGTCTCGTCATTGCTTTCTCATCATTGCCTTCTCGTCATTGCCTTCTCGTCATTGCCTTCTCATCATTGCCTTCTTGTCATTGCCTAATCGTCATTGCCTTCTCATCATTGCCTTCTCATCATTGCCTTCTCGTCATTGCCTTATCGGCATTGCCTTCTCACCATTGCCGTCTCGTCATTGCTTTCTCATCATTGCCTTCTCATCATTGGCTTTCATCATTGCCTTCTCATCATTGCCTTCTTGTCATTGCCTTCTCGTCATTGCCTTCTCGTCATTGCCTTCTCATCATTGCCTTCTCGTCCTCTCATGGTGTTTATTTTTCTCATTTACAACTCTTAGTCTGATTGTTAAGTATTCCTATTACCAATGTTGAATTACAGCACATTCATACATCCAATTATTAAAGAGTACCAAATTAAGAGTATACCAACACCATGGTGTCAAGTTTCGTGATAAAACTACAAAAAGCCTATCAGTATCATAAACTTTGCAAAGCTACTAAATGAAACAGCTTACTAAATGTTTCGAACCGAAGGCGAGGTTTGGTACCAGTAAAACATGTTTAAGCCCCCCCAACAATATTTTGCTGACCGTTCCAAGGCGGCACGTCTGTCGTGGTTTCTTGATGTTACATTGTGCTATGTCCGCTTGTCTATGTTCTTTGGCGGTTTGGTCACCTGTTTTGCTACCCAATCTGCCCTTTGTTTAGCTTTGTTTTGTAAATTAAAATAAAATAGAGAAAATAGATGTTGATGCTGTTTTTGATTAGGGAAGCTGAATGACTTCCTGTTTGGGAAAGAGCTGCTCATTCGGTTTACCGTGCGTGTCTTTCGTGAACTTGTGTCATTTTTTCCGTGTGTGTGTGTGTATTTCTTTCCCTGTTGGTTTTGGGAGCGGGATGTGGGATTTGATTGTATAATTGCCTATCTTGTTACTTTCCAAAATTTTTTTCTTGGTTTCTAAAGTTTATTTCAGATTGAAAACGCGTCTGTATGAAGGTCTTTTGGAAGGTAAAGCTCTGATAATGAACGCCATCAGATTCCCCCATATCCTGCCCTCAAAACCGAAAGTTGAACCCCATTTGATATAATTTTTTTTTTTTTATTTCTTCTTCCATTTATTCGTTTGATATATGATATAATTGAATGCTACTTAAATGTTATCATGAGAAAACTGTCAACTTTGTTAAGCCTGTGCGATCTGTAATTTAAATATTTATCAGTTACAGTCGAGTTCGGTAACATTGCGCGGCCGCTAACGCTGCGCATAAAGTAAAATCCTAAAACAGTATGCATCACTTACCGACACATGTCTATATATCTACAAAGAAATATTTAGGTTGCAGGCCCAGCCAATTGAAGTTCGCGAAAAACCCTTTCCTGACACTAGATACGGAAGTTTCTACTGTATTTATATATTATATTCTTAATTCAACCTTGTTTGGCATTTATCTTGTTGATTTATGCTGCTTGCAGACCACCGCTCCCAAATATGACGTCATATTTTTGGCGGGAAAATGTATCTCACACAACATTCTCTTGTCTGCAATAGCACATGGTAATCCTAGAATGGTTAACTTGTTTCTTGCTATTGATATTGAATAAGTTTAAGGTCTAAGCAATTTACGATCAACTGTTTGATAATTTGCTGACTGAAATCTTAATAGAATTCACCCAGCTTATGACACGTGCTTGCTACTGCAGGTGACTTTTACCTTAGTCAGATTATTGGCCTATATATAGGCACGTAGTCATGTCAAGTTTTTGACATACTTAGCGTTCTGTAAATAAGCTGTTGCAAAAGGATAAAAGTATGTGATTCTTTAAGGTCGGCGCAATGTTAGGCGACAAATTTCGTGTGCATTTTCCTCTATAGTAACTAAAAAACAGCTCAGCTGCCGTGAAACGAGCTTAGAATATAAACACTTTGATGATATTATGTTTGGAAGATATAGTCAAAATTACTATCTGACGGTAGGTTTTATTTATTTATTGTTTTAAGTTATTTCATTCATCAAAGGTCTTTGGTGCGCAATGTTACCGGACAACACCATACTGTAAATTCTATTTTCTCTCGAATTCAGGACTCACACAAATATGAATCAACTGTTTCCGCTTCAGGAGGACCAAAACTACCTTACCCACGGTATTAAACATGATCGGGCTGCTCATCTAATTCAGTGGTCTGGTTATAGCTCAAAAATCCATTGTACTTGAACATAACTTTGAAGCGAAGCGAGCTAATAAAGTAATACCAAAACAAAGATAAATAATAAACCCTTGCTGTTACAGCTGGGTCGCAGCCGATCACATGGCCTACTATCTAGCTGACACCCTAACCCACGTCTCACTGACAACAAACCGACGTCATGTTGTCGTTGTTCAGACGTCAAGTATTTTTGGATGTGTTCATGGGAGCAGCTTTGATCGTATAAGCTAAATTAGAGTTATGCGATACTTCAAAAGATGATAGTTTTACTAAACCAATGTCTGCCTGCATATGCTTTCCCTTCTCGTTTATCCATATACCTATGTGAAATGCACTGCCATAAAATAGTGCTTTAATTATTATTTTTATTTTATTTATTTATCTATTTATTTTTTTTTTTTTTTTTTGAGAGAGAGAAATTTGTTTCATATATCACGGCTTATGGGGTAAGATGAAATAAAGTTCTGTTCTGTTTTGTTCTATTCTAACATGACGTTAACGTTTTCCCCATAGAATGCATATGAAGCAGCGTCGTGTGAAATTTAGTGATAATTCACGTTACTAACGCCGAGACGTGCCTATTTCGGGCCTTGATGACTTCGAATCTGTCTACGTCCGCCTCAAAACCAGTCCATTAGGAAATGTTGTAATATACTTGCGTTTTTTATTTTGTATAATGTTAGAATCGAAATAACTTTTCCTTACCCGTGAAATATCGCTAATTTACACATAAGTTGTCGGGCAGATACGGATATTAATTCACTTCGGCTTCGCCGGTGTGAATTAATATTTCGTGATATGCCCTCCAATAACATGTGATTATCAGCGATAATTCACGAGTTATGGCAAATTATTTCTTAAATATAACACTAATTGATGTTGGTATACTAGTAATATGGTACTCTTTAATAATTGAATGTATGAATGTGCTATACTTCAAAACTGGTAATAAAACTACCTTGATAACATCGTGTTTGTTACTCGTCTGTTGTCGTAAGTAAACATATTTGACAAATGCGCCGAGACATGACAAAACCAACAAAGTGGCATGTGCGCACAGCGAACACTCAGACCAGCCT
This sequence comes from Ctena decussata, assembly GCA_963989385.1. Classification (NCBI taxonomy): domain Eukaryota; kingdom Metazoa; phylum Mollusca; class Bivalvia; order Lucinida; family Lucinidae; genus Ctena; species Ctena decussata. The sequence goes on from OZ022498.1 coordinate 124,296,244, forward strand.
GGACATTCGCCCAGTCTGATCAGAGTCTTCGCTGTCCGCATAGAGGTAGCTTAGACCCTTAGCTATCCTTTAAGTGTCTGTTGAGGACTGGTGGCTGACCAGGCTGAACTGAGTTTATCGCTGTGCTCACATGTCAATTTGTTGGTTTTGTCGTGTCGTGGCTCAAATATAGGCACTGTTGTCGACAGACAATCCACTTTCCGCGGTCGAAATAAAGACATTCGAACTCCTTCCGACTATCTTTCTTATATCTTGAAAGGTGTTTATTTGCTCTAGCTCCTTAAAAATGTACTTCGTACCACCCAAGTATGTTGAAGTGCATTTGACGTTTTCTTTCGCTGTCAGTTTACATTGTACTTAGACGATGAATGGGTTCTTAAACATACGTTCCAATATGTAAGCGTGTGACAGGTTAATTGCACTTCACATGTCATGTTAGACTGCAGTTTAAACTCAGTCATTGTACGCTTGTATGAAGTTGTATTTAAATGTGAAGTAAATTCATTAATATCATCTAAATCGACTTGAATATGCTAATGAACGAAACGAAACATATGAGCCACGACGTGAGAAAACCAACAATGTGGTCGTGCGTCCAGCGCAGACTCAGATCAGCCTGGGCATCCGCCCAGTCTGATCAGAGTCTTCGCTTTCCGCATGAAGGTAGCTTAGCCCCTTGGCTACCCTTTAAGCGCTGAGCAAAGAGTCTGATCAGACGGGGTGAATGCCCAGGCTGATCTGAGTCTGCGCTGGGCGCACGACCACATTGTTGGTTTTGTCGTGTCGCGGCTCATATGAGCTTGGAATGCTTCCCTATATTATGTTAATACGTTGGATTGACAGACATAGACTTATGCCTGTATGTTAGTATAAAGGAAACGATTTACTGCACAGCACACTTTACAATGAACATACACGATCTTAAAATGCCATGGAAAAACAAGTAGTTGTTACTTAAACTGAAGCTAAGACATTTTTAATAGATATAACCATTAATCTGGTTTGAGTAAGGCATTTTTGCCTATCACTCTTTTGGTCTTTTCAACTTCAATTATAACACTGCGATAAATTTCCTTATGTTCATTTATATTTTCGTGGGAAATAGCAGGGTAAGTCAGTAACCGACACAATCATACCTTCCCATGAACACCAAATGGGAAAAGTGAAAAAAGATGGCACCCAAGCAAAATAAAACGAAACAAGCGAAGAGTCAAGAAGTGTCTCTTTCTCAGTAGATGGCAACGAAGCTACTTTAAATCTATAAAAAAAGTCAAAGATTAATTGACAGCAGAAAAAAATGGCAATAATAGTAAACCACCACAGAAGCACATCCTTGGAACGGTCAGTAATAAATTATAGGAGAGTCGGGTAAATTCGGACAGCGGGTAAATTCGGACAGTGACATTGTTTCCTTTATATGTCAGTTGTTTGGAATTTAAACAAAATTACTTTGGCAAACAGTGAAAATCCTGATGATATTATGAGCCGTCTCATCAGGATTTTCACTGTTTGCAATGGTATGTCCTAATTTACCCGCTGTCCGATATTACCCGACTCCACTCTACTTGGAGTGGGGAGGGTCCAAAATCGATTTGACATGTACACAACCCTTGTCTTGGATTATGTTGTGGCCCATTGACATACACGTTATTCGGTCTGTGTGAAGGACTTCTTACACATACAAACCAGCAAAAAATAAAGCAGGATTAAATACATTGATGGAAAAAGATATGCGCTTAACAGCTAGAACGACACTGCAACGCTGGAGCAAAAGAAGTCTCCCCAATAGCTAGTCTCCCCAGAGACAGAACAGTTTTCAGTACCATTAGCTTAGAAATACTAAATGAAGTCACCGCGATTCTGCAGAAAACAACCAAAACGATCGAATTTACGTTGGTCTCGAACCCGAATGGTATAGGTATGAGGTATGTAGCATGAGCATTCAAATGCGCTCATGAACAAACCCATCGCTGATAATTAGCTAGGATAAAATTATATATGGTAGAAGAGATTTGTTTGTAGTAATGGAAAAGGAAGGGAGTCACAATTAAAAAGCATTTAACGAGTCCGACTGGAACAAGTAATTTTCAAATAATCATATTATATTTATTAATTCATTGAACTGTACATAATATATTTCAATTTAGTAATTGTGTGTTAAAGGTATTATTTGCTTATTCTTTAGCCCAGATGTTAATGCCGGAAAAGGGTGTGTCGTTCTCATTTTAAGCGCTTTTTTAATTCTAAAATAGTTCCTGAGAAGCAATTAAATAAATCTATTATAATTTTTGTAGTACTAGGGCGTTACCTATGTCGAAAGAGATATATGGGCATTATCAGAATAATTAGATTTTTTTCTTCTGCAAATCTTTAAACTTATGGATATATGCCTACTAAATACTTGTACATATAGTCCATCCTAATAATACTAATAATTGACACATTAATCTGCTTCCTGAAGCTAGCTGCTCACAGGACAGAAAACAAGATGTCCAAATGGACCATAATCACTCGCCGAGCACAATGTAGATGAGAAGGCAATGACCAGGACCCGACACAGTCGATATCCGCACCCTGCCCTAAACATCAAAACTGGCCCTCAGGTTATAATACTTTTTTTCATACTCAACTCAGCTGAGCATGAAATTTTACCTGCTAATAAATAGCAAATAATTGATAATTACAGTTATTTTCTTGTTCAGTATAGCTGAGTATGAAATTTTCTCTGCTTACGAATATGAAAATGCCAACATTTGTTGGCATTTTCATATTTATCAGCAGCGAAAATTTTCTCTGCTTACGAATATGAAAATGCCAACATTTGTTGGCATTTTCATATTTATCAGCAGAGAAAATTTCATGTTCAGCTGAGTTGAGCATGAAAAAAGTTTTATAACCTCGGGGCCTGGACGTGTTTTGCATCTTTAATATTGTTCCCACAACCAGAAATATTGACAAAAATATAATGCAAGTAAAGTGCTTCCGACCAAATCTTGATGCCTTAAGATAGATCTTGCATATTTTTACTGTAAATTCTAAGGTAAACTACTGTCAGTTCATCGGGAGGAGTGAAACATATCGAGAATAAAATCTTCTAAAAGAACTTAGTATTAGTCTAGGACTGGCATGCGCAACTCATCCAAACATTATATCTACAAAAAGTAACTACGTATGCCCTGACCTTTAATGCCTTTGAGGTCGCAAGTCGCAGGTTATTATACGAATCAAGTGTTCAGCGATGCCTTAAGGCAGGACACGTATCCAAAAGTACTTTTCAACACATTTCTCTGGAGATTTATAAGTCTTATAGTTTGTCTGTGTTGTCTGGGCTGTGCTTCCATCCTAATTTTTACATGTATATTGCATTTGTATCATTAGTATCACTGCGCAGTTGATATAACCAAAGTAAAATTCTAACAATTGGTACACCTAAAATAATTAAAAATTGAACAGGTTTGGGTTTCATTGCTATTATGCGCGTAAAAGATGCAAGTGTAATGGCATACCGTGTAGACCCCGATCAGACTGCTCCTTGTGTTACGGATCTGCACTGTTTGCTCAAACATTTCAGACACATCTTTGAGAATTCGCGATACCTTTGAAATAAAAAAACGAAACGATTACAGGACAAGTCTTACAGGACGAGCTGCTGACTCGGCTTATCACTTGTAATTTATTGTTTGTTGGGATTTCCTTGTCTATCTTTCCCTTTGATGTTGGGGATAGGGTTTGGGATCTGATTCAGTCAGTTCCTGAAGTGTAGTTTCTCTTTAAATTTACTATCAATATCCACATCTATACGACATTGAATAAAGTGTAAAAAAAATATATGTAATGGTAAGTTTACAACAGTTCAACGACTTTTAATTTCCTTTTAAATGTTTTGTAACAGCCAGTAATGCAAACGGAGACAACCAGTTGACATTTGCAAATATACTGTGAAAGTATAATAGATCTTGATATAATTTTCTTGTAATATATACTTACTGTTTTTTAGATAAGAGAATCATATTTTTCCAAACAAATAGTATTTACAGTCAACTCTCGATATCTCTAAGTCGAAGTTTATCTCTAACTAATGATATCGGAAATTTAATAACGTTCTGGTTACAGAGAATTTACTTTGAGATATCTGTTGTTTGAGATCTACGGAGTTTAAAGTACAGAAAATACGAAAGGTATCTAAACTATATTTTGTATATAAGAGGGTACTTTGAGATATTATTGCTTGAGATAACGTGTGTGGACTATATTCTTATTCTTGAACTGTTAATACTGCATTGCCTGGTTTGTCAAAATCTGGGCCATGTGGCCAGAATAACAAGTTAGCCACTCATAAGAGGCCTTTTGCAGAGCTAAATGTAAAACATTCACTCAACTGGTAAACTTCCCGTGTGTTCAATGGTAAAGTCAAAGTACTTTTATTTTCAAATCAATTTAACCTCGTCATCTTCGGGTCATTGACTATGTCACGTATTTGCTATCTATATTAGATAAAACAATACTGGATATATGAGTTTTAACCCAACATATTAGATTGTTGTCAATAAGCCCTTGCCATACCTACTTGCAAAGTCGGTTTATATATAGATAGGTTCAATTCTACTGGCCATATTCTTTTGTCTACATAAATCTTACGTAAATGGTTCAAGGAGTTATGAGTCACGAACTCTGCAGAAAATTGATCAAAACCGTTATCTCTGCAATCAAAATAATACGAAAAATGAAATTGTAATAGTTGTAAATTTCTCTGCTTAACAATCCACTCCTGTAACAAAAATATTAATTTAGATAGGCCATAAAAGCACGCAAACATGCAAAAATATCAAATATAAATTTTGAGTCTGTCCATAAGCAGTAATATAATGTAAAACACTGCTCTAGCCCTGAAGCACTGGCTAAAGGATTCGTTCGGCTCGGTTATCAGCATGAAACGTATTACTATGAAGCCTTTTTGTACTGAAGTTTGATATAATGATGTAACATAACCACACAGTGCACGCCACTCTTCCTGACTTACAGCTACAAACTACCCTTATAACTGTGTATGTCAAAACATCTTTATCCTTACTATAGCACTCTTTCATCTATTTTGTTTATTTTTGGTCCAGTCGGACAATGTTGGCAAAAGTGTGTACTATCAAGATAAGTAAAAAGTATGCAAAGACCAGGAACTGAAACAATCAAAATCCAAATCCAGCCCTCAAACCATAGTTGGAAACAACTAAGATTACAAATATTCAAGATACAGAGAACATATGGTCAACCGAGTGAGCAGCTTGTTCCCAAAAGGTGGCCACTCAGCAACCCAAACCGAACCAAAAATAATAAGAACATACATAAGGTAAAACATCACAGAAACTCTGACACCAAAAACAGGCAACAGAGAACCACAACAGAACTACCGCCTTGGAACGGTCAGTAATGAATTACTGGGGGGCTTAAATCGATTTTACAGGCCCAACCTCACCCTCAGTTACTGAAGTGGTACAAAACATTTAGTTGGTTGTTCGGTTCGCATGATAAGACCCTGATCGGATCGCTCCACTGGGTTTTCATTACCTGCACTTGTTATCTGTCCCAATACGTAAGGAACAAGTACTACAAAGAAAGTTATACAATAAACAATGGAAGTGCTGGTTTATGAATGATATCTAGTCACACTGTAAACTTTGTCTGGGTTCAAAGGAAAAATTCAAACGAACTGTGACCCTTTTATTCCCATAACCTGTCATTTCTTACATAAAACGTCTATTCCTTACCATGGGTCAATAAAAAAGCAAATAACTAACACCTGTAATATATCCATTTCCTTTCTTTCTTTCTTTCATTTTATTTTAAAAGGAAGTTGCTTGGGGATTTTACATTTTATAGATCAAAGAATGTGCTACACCTTTACATTTTGGATTAAAATATACTCGGCGTCAATGAAAACGCACCAGTCTTAAAATGCAAAAATTTTTGCTTAAATTCAATGATCATACTATATTAAGAGGATATAGTTGTCATATCGGACCATCTTATTACGCCCATGATATCATTCTGCCTGAAGGTACGCTGTGAGTGTGTGACGTAACAGCAGCTCTGAAATCAAGAAAAACGGAATTCTACCATAATTTCACATGGCAGAAATTCCTCAATGATGGATTTTGCTAAAGTATAGATACCCTATCAAATCGCCATAGAAAAGAAAGCCAGACCACCGAATGCAACAAAGTCACTTGGATTCGAACGTCACTTTATTGTCACGTTCATCAAACAAGGACAGACAAAAGTAACTTAAAGTAAATTAATACTTTTTTGCAACCCAAAATGCTGCGATAAGTAGTTGAAACAGAATTTCAGAAGTTCTGTGGGGCAAACGTCAAACATTATCCAGCCAGAGCATGACGTTACATGGATAACGTCACCCTTATTTGCCAAACAGCGTTATAATTCAATGGAGGAAAAGTGGATTTTATGCCAAGAGACCTTCCAATAAACGATTTGTTTGCAATCAAGTGTCTGGCAGAGCACGAAATATGGATTTATTACGCTTTAAATGTGTCATTTGATTTCGACAGTTTTAAAATACGTCAGTATTGACGTCACGCTTGAAAGCACCCACTGATGAACGAAATTTAATTTGCAAACATTTTATCTCCATACCAGAAAATAAAGATTAACCAAATTGTCTATTACATAAAACCAAACATTAAACGAACAAAATGTGACATAAGTTCCAAACTGGTGCGTTTTCATTGACGCTGAGTATATAAGATAATTTTATTAACGTCTCACCAATTTTACATGTACATAAACACAGTTAAAAAAATCGATATAAGATGTAAAATTGCGACTCGATATTGAGCTATGAGAGACGATCGCTCTAAAATGTGTCTGTTCTTGTGTCCTGCACCAGCACTACATCCCCTAAATACCCCACACTGAGCCAAGGAAGACGGTTATCCAACCAGCAAGTCTACGCTTCCAGACTCAGCCCGGAGTATTAAATGCAGTACTGGGACAAACAGCAATTAGTATGATAAACAAGTAGCCCAAAGGGCAACAATTGCTCACCTGAGAGACATTGTAAACCTATAGGGATATTTAAGATGCTCAAGGGCAGCTAACTCCACAGTCAGTGGTCCAATCAGGCTGAAAATTAAACTCATCCAAAACATTATGTAAGCCCTCATTTAATATATGCAAGTTTAAAAAGTATCCGATCAAGAGCACAATAGACAGAGCTGTCAAGGGCAGCTAACTTCGTAGCGGTTGGCCTGATCTGGCGAAAATTTGAACTTGTTTAAGATATTATGCCTTTCCTCATTACCTGCAAGTTTGAAAAGGAGCGGATAAGTAGAAACCTAGAAAAAGTGGCAACATTGATTTTTTGGATGCTCAGGGCAGGTACTCCATAGTCAGTGGTGGGATCTAGCCGAAGTGCTAACTAATCCAAGCTTTTATGCATATCCTCATTACCTGCAAGTATGAAGAGGATCCGATGAAAAATGAAAATGTGATGACGTTTTTTCCATTATAAGACTATGGGATTTTTTTCAAACGCTCAAGGGCAGCTAACTCCGAAGTCTGTGCTTGAATCCGGCCAAATTTCGATCTCATCCAAGCTCTAATGTATGTCATCATTACCTGCAAGTATGATAAGGATCTAATCAAAAACCTTGATTGCAGCACCCTGAAAGTCAAATTTGCTTGAGATATTGTCATGCCCTACATTTGTGTGAATTTATTTCAAAATCCGTTGAGAAATGTAGGTGCTAGAGCAATGACAAAGTTTTTCTAAAAATAGCCACAGTGACCTTGACCTTGGGCACAGCATCCTGAAAGTCAAACTTGCTCGAGATATTGTCATACCCTACATTTGTGTCAAGTTATATCAAAATCCATGGATAAATGAAGGTGCTTGGGTGATGACAAAGTTTTTTTAAAAATAGCCACAGTGACCTTGACCTTGGGCACAGCACCATGAAAGTCAAACTTGCTCGAGATATTGTCATGCCCTACATTTGTGTGAATTTATTTCAAAATCCGTTGAGAAATGTAGGTGCTAGAGCAATGACAAAGTTTTTCTATAAAATAGCCACAGTGACCTTGACCTTGGGCACAGCATCCTGAAAGTCGAACTTGCTCGAGATATTGTCATACCCTACATTTGTGTTAAGTTACTTCAAAATCCATGGATAAATGAAGGTGCTAGGGCGATGACAAAGTTTTTTTTAAAAATAGCCAGTGACCTTGACCTTGGGCACAGCACCCTGAAAGTCAAACTTGCTCGAGATATTGTCATGCCCTACATTTGTGTGAATTTATTTTAAAATCCATTGAAAGATGTAGGTGCTAGAGCGCTGACAAAGTTTTTCTAAAAATAGCCACAGTGACCTTGACCTTGGGCGCAGCACCCTGGAAGTCAAACTTAATCGAGATATTGTCATGCCCTACATTTGTGTGAAGTTGATTTAAAATCCGTTGAGAAATGTAGGCGCTAGAGTGATGACCAAGTTTTTCTAAAAATAGCCACAGTGACCTTGACCTTAGGTGCAGCACCCTGAAAGTCAAACTTGCTCGAGATATTGTCATGCCCTACATTTGTGTGAAGTTATTTTAAAATCCATGGAGAAATGTAGGTGCTAGAGCGCTGACAAAGTTTTTCTAAAAATAGCCACAGTGACCTTGACCTTGGGCGCAGCATCCTAGAAGTCGAACTTGCTCGAGATATTGTCATGCCCTACATTTGTGTGAAGTTATTTTAAAATCCATGGAGAAATGTAGGTGCTAGAGCGCTGACAAAGTTTTTCTAAAAATAGCCACAGTGACCTTGACCTTGGGCGCAGCATCCTAGAAGTCGAACTTGCTCGAGATATTGTCATGCCCTACATTTGTGTGAAGTTATTTTAAAATCCATGGAGAAATGTAGGTGCTAGAGCGCTGACAAAGTTTTTCTAAAAATAGCCACAGTGACCTTGACCTTGGGCGTAGCATCCTGAAAGTCGAACTTGCTCGAGATATTGTCATGCCCTACATTTGTGTGAAGTTATTTTAAAATCCATTGAGAAATGTAGGTGCTAGAGCGCTGACAAAGTTTTTCTAAAAATAGCCACAGTGACCTTGACCTTGGGCGCAGCATCCTGAAAGTCAAACTTGCTCGAGATATTGTCATGCCCTACATTTGTGTAAAGTTATTTTAAAATCCGTTGAGAAATGTAGGCAATAGAGCGATGACAAAGTTTTTCTAAAAATAGCCACAGTGACCTTGACCTTGGGCGTAGCATCCTGAAAGTCCAACTTGCTCGAGATATTGTCATGCCCTACATTTGTGTGAAGTTATTTTAAAATCCATTGAGAAATGTAGGTGCTAGAGCGCTGACAATGTTTTTCTAAAAATAGCCACAGTGACCTTGACCTTGGGCGCAGCACCCTGAAAGTCGAACTTGCTCGAGATATTGTCATGCCCTACATTTGTGTAAAGTTATTTCAAAATCCGTTGAGAAATGTAGGCAATAGAGCGATGACAAAGTGTTTCTAAAAATATGTGATGACGTTGTTTTCTCCATTATAACACTATGGGATTTTTTTCAAACGCTCAAGGGCAGCTAACTCTGTAGTCTGTGCTCGAATCTGGCCAAATTTCGAACTCATCCAAGCTCTTATGTATGTCATCATTACCTGCAAGTATGATAAGGATCTAAGCAAAAACAGTTGAGAAAACGTGATGACCCCATTTTCCCCATTATAACCCTATGGGATTTTTTTCAAACGCTCAAGGGCAGCTAACTCCGTAGTCTGTGCTCGAATCCGACCAAATTTCGAACTCATCCAAGCTCTTGTGTATGTCATCATTACCTGCAAGTATGATAAGGATCTAATCAAAAACAGTCGAGAAAACGTGATGACGCCGTTTTCCCCATTATAACCCTATGGGGGCTATCTGTTGCCATGGAAACCAGAGTTGTGAGCTGATTGGCACCAAAACCTAATGCAGCCTTTCCCCCACCCAAATGATGCTTCAGATAAAATTTGATTGCGATCGGCCCACTGGTCTCTGAGATATTTATGTTTGAAAGTGTTGACGCACCCACCCACCCACGCACCCACGCACGCACGCACGCACGGACGACGGCTCGACTCCCATCCTATAAGCTCACCTCTGAGCCTTCGGCTCAGGTGAGCTAAAAAGCGACACGCATTATCAATGAGCCATTATCACTCTAAAACGTACCATAAATTAGTGCCCTGCATGCGCTACCTTCCCTCGATACCCCATGCCGAGTCCGGATAACCGGGAACACGCGGTGGAACCAATGTTCACACAGCATGTTGCCGGATCCGGACACGGCATGGGATATCAAATGCAGCACAGGGACCAGAGCAACAGATAAAATGAAAATGCAACTTTAATCTGCACTAAAAGAGATAATCGTGTCCGTTGAAATGTATACTATACTATATATTGTACCACAGTAAAAGCGATGTGAGATAGACTGTTTTGAAATCGATAAATATTCTAGACCTCTGAAGAAGATAGACAGAGATGCCAAAATCATAGATCCTTCAAGTGGAAGACCAAACAAACTAGAACTGTCGGAGAATCCGACTATAACCCCGCTTAACTGCTTTTATCAAAGGGTGTGAAATCCCACGATACAACACATAGTCATCTTTTGAAATCCCACGATACAACACATCGTCATCAACCTGCACACCAAATATGACAACTTAAGCTTGCATGGTTGTGGAAAAATCTGGACGAAAAATTTCAGTATTCAAAGTATGGAAAGAAAGAAAATTGGACCAATAAAGTGAAGAATAAGTAGCAGAAGGCTGGTTCTCAATCCCACAATACAACACATCGTCATCAAGCTGTATGCCAAATATGACCATTCTAGCTTGTATGGTTGTGGAGAAATCTTTGACGAAAATTATCAGTATTCGAAGTATGGAAAAAAAGAAAATTGGACAAATAAAAGGAAGAATAAGCAGGAGAAGGATGGTTCTACATCCCTCAATACAACACACCATCATCAACATGTATGCCAAATATAACCATTGTAGCTTGTATGGTTGTGGAGAAATCTTTGACGAAAATTTTCAGTATTCAAAGCATGAAAAGAAAGAAAATCAGACAAATACAGGAAAGAATAAGCAGGACAAGGCTGGTTTGAAATCCTATGATACAATACATCGTCATCAACCTACACACCAAATATGACTACTCTAGCGTGCATGGTTGTGGAGAAATCTTTGACGAAAAATTTCAGTATTCAAAGTATGGAAAGAAATAAAAATGGACAAATAAAGGGAAGAACAAGTAGTAGAAGGCTGGTTTGAGATCCCACGGTACAACACATCGTCATCAATCTACACCCTAAATATGTCTACTCAAGCTTGCATGGTTGCGGAGGAATCTTTGACCAAAAATATCAGTATTCAAAGTATGGGAAGAAAGAAAATGGACAAATAAGGGAAGATTAAGTAGTAGAAGGCTGGTTCCAAATCCCACGATACAACACATCATCATCAACATGTATGCCAAATATGACCATCCTAGCTTGTACGGGTGTGGAGAAATCTTTGACGAAATATTTCATTATTCAAAGTATGAAATAAAGACAATTGGACAAATAAAGGGAAGAATAAGCAGGAGAAGGCTGGTTCTCAATCCCACAAGGCTAGTTCTCAATCCCACAATACAACACATCGTCATCAACCTTTATGCTAAATATGATCATTCTAGCTTGTATGATTGTGGAGAAATCTTTGACGAATAATTTCATTATTCGAAGTATGGAAAAAAAGAAAATCTGACAAATAAAAGGAAGAACAAGAGGAGAAGGTTGGTTCTAAATCCCTCAATACAACACACCATCATCAACCTGTATGCCAAAAATGACCATTGTAGCTTGTATGGTTGTGGAGAAATCTTTGACGAAAAATTTCATTATTCAAAGTATGGAAGAAGGAAAATCAGACAAATACAGGAAAGAATAAGCAGGACAAGGCTGGTTTGAAATCCCACGATACAACACATCCCTACACATCAAATATGACTACTCTAGCTTGCATGGTTGCGGAGAAATCTTTGACGAAATATTGCAGTATTCAAAGTATGGAAAGAAAGAAAAATTGACAAATAAAGGAAAGAATAAGTAGCAGAAGGCTGTTTTGAAAATCCACGATACAACACATCGTCATCAACCTACATGCCAAATATGACAAATAAAGGGAAGAATAAGTAGTAGAAGGCTCGTTCCAAATCCTACGATACAACACATCATCATCAATCCGTATGCCAAATATGACTATCCTAGCTTATATGGTCGTGGAGAAATCTTTGACGAAAAATTTCATTATTCAAAGTATGGAAATAAAGAAAATTGGACAAATTAAGGGAAGAATAAGCAGGAGAAGGCTGGTTCTCAATCCCACAAGGCTGGTTCTCAATTCCACAATACAACACATCGTTATCAACCTTTATGCCAAATATGACCATTCTAGCTTGTATGGTGGTGGAGAAATCTTTGACGAATAATTTCATTATTCGAAGTATGGAAAAAAAAGAAAATTAAAGGAAGAACAAGCAGAGAAGGTTGGTTCTAAATTCCTTAATACAAAACACCATCATCAACCTGTATGCCAAAAATGACCATTGTAACTTGTATGGTTGTGGAGAAATCTTTGACGAAAAATTTCAGTATTCGAAGTATGGAAAAAAGAAAATCAGACAAATACAGGAAAGAATACGCAGGACAAGGCTGGTTTGAAATCCAACGATACAACACATCCCTACACACCAAATATGATTACTCTAGCTTGCATGGTTGCGGAGAAATCTTTGACGAAATATTGCTGTATTCAAAGTATGGAAAGAAAGAAAAATTGACAAATAAAGGAAAAAATAAGTAGTAGAAGGCTGTTTTGAAATTCAACGATGCAATACATCGTCATCAACCTACATTCCAAATATGACTACTCTAGCTTGCAAGGGAGCGGAGAAATCTTTGACGAAAAATTTCAGTATTCAAAGTATGGACAGACAGAAAAACTGGACAAATAAAGGGAAGAATAAGTAGTAGAAGGCTCGTTCCAAATCCCACGATACTACACATCATCATCAATCTGTTTGCCTTATATGACTATCCTAGCTTATATGGTCGTGGAGAAATCTTTGACGAAAAATTTCATTATTCAAAGTATGGAAATAAAAAAAATTGGACAAATAAAGGGAAGAATAAGCAGGAGAAGGCTGGTTCTCAATCCCACAAGGCTGGTTCTCAATCCCACAATACAACACATCGTCATCAACCTGTATGCCAAATATGACCATTCTAGTTGTATGGTTGTGGAGAAATCTTTGACGAAAATTTTCAGTATTCGAAGTATGGAAAAGAGAAAATTGGACAAATAAAAGGAAGAATAAGTAGTTCTACATCCCTCAATACAACACACCATCATCAACCTGTATGCCAAATATGACAATTGTAGCTTGTATGGTTGTGGAGAAATTTTTGACGAAACATTTCTGTATTCAAAGTATGGAAAGAATGAAAATCAGACAAATACAGAAAAGAATAAGCAGGACAAGGCTGGTTTGAAATCCCTAGATACAACACACCGTCATCAACCTACACACCAAATATGACTACTCTATCTTGTATGGTTGCGGAGAAATCTTTGACGAAATATTTCAGTATTCAAAGTATGGAAAGAAAGAAAAAAATGGACAAATAAAGGGAAGAATAAGTAGTAGAAGGTTAGTTTGAAATTCCACGATGCAACACATCATCATCAACATGTATGCCAAATATGACCATCCTAGCTTGTATGGTTGTGGAGAAATCTTTGACGAAAAATTTCATTATTCAAAGTATGGAAATAAAGAAAATTGGACAAATAAAGGGAAAAATAAACAGGAGAAGGTTGGTTCTCAATCCCACGATACAACACATCATCATCAACCTGTATGCCAAATATGACTATCCTAGCTTGTATGGTTGTGGAGAAATCTTTGACGAAAAAATTCATTATTCAAAGTATGGAAATAAAGAAAATTGGACAAATAAAGGGAAAAATAAGCAGAAGAAGGTTGGTTCTCAATCCCACGATACAACACACCATCATCAACCTGTATGCCAAATATGATTATTCTAGCTTGTATGGTTGTGGAGAAATCTTTGACAAAAAATTTGATTAAAAAGGGACGGACGGAAGGAGGGACGGAAGGACGGACGGACGGAAGGACAGATGGACGGACAGATGTAAACCAGTATTCCCCCACTTTTTCGGGGATACAACAAAGTAAAACGAAGATGTCTCTTTGTAGGCCGTGGTACCACCAAGCTTCTTCTTTAAAGCATTAATGAAGAATAGCCGTCAAACAACAACTTTGTTTTCGGCTTTGTCTGCTGGAACCACAACATACTTTCAATAAAATTCTTGGACATTCCGCTGTAGATGTCGAAAGAAAATTTCAGGTTATTAAGTAGTTTGTGAATGAAATTTAATAAGTTTATCTAGTATATTGAAGATGCTTGCTTTCCATGCCTTTAAGGCATGAGGCTCAACATACTCTCATTTACACCATCGATCACCATAATCATTTAATCATTTCTTGCGTACATTTTATGAAATCGATATGGGAAGGAAATCTGTATTTTGGACCCTTTAGGAACTATGTAACGAATTCTTGAATCTGAAATGATTTTCAAATTTCCAGTTATAACAAGACCAGCTGCCGGACATTTAAATTTTGAATCTTTACAGTCTCACGATTTAGCCTTTTTATTTATCTTCATATCGCTATCCGCTCGTATTGTCTATCAAATAGTGTTATTAATTTTGGTCCAAGGCCGTTAATTATATGAAGAATATAACCAGCCAGTGTTTAGTATCATTTAGGGGATAACTGTACTCAAATTTGTCATTTGGGGAGGTAAATGGATGGTTTTATGGTCGGAAATTTCGTTTACGGCGACGCGTCAGCGGAACCGACGATTTACATCCCCAAATGACAATTTTTTAGTACAGTTATCCCCATTCTGATGCACTTTTCACAGTTTCCCCTTTACACGTGTGCTATTTTGCACCCATAGCAAACGGTTTCAGCGACGTAAAGCCAGACGTCAACGAATGAGAAGCGACCTTACGTTATGACATCGGGATTCCGACAGTATATCGCAGGACATACTGTCGCAAATTTTTGACGTTACCCAATCAGACGTCGCGTTACATACGTAAGTGCATTAGAATCCCTGATTATTGCTTTTTCAAAATACTTAGAATGTTAAAATTTCCATAAATATAATTTTATGCATCTGATCGACAAATGGTGACCTAATTTGAGTTGGTTAGGTTTTCGGAGATCATTATCTAATTCCCAAAGTCGACAAGCGAACACAGCAAGACGTTCAAAAACTGACACATCTGAGAATACGTTGGTGGGGAACATATTTTTTCCTGAAGAACATATTCATTCTAAATTTTAAGGCATCCTTACTGCCTATAAACAATATCAACATCGTGATTCTGTCATATCTATTCATTTATTTATTAAATCATATATTTATTTAAAAGGTAACGGTTTCCCATAGCCTAATAGCCGTATGCATTTGTGTCACGATATGGGGAAGACTATTAATGTAGTGGTCCATTTCATCATTTTTGGGCCACCTTCCTAGTCAATGTTTTCTTATTCGTTTTGCAGGAAGATACATGCTAAATACGTCTTTCCCCATATTGTGACATGTATCGCCGTAGGGGCAGTGGGGGTTAGAGACCCACTGTATCTTGGGCACAGCAGATGAAAGGAGGAGCTCATC
Organism: Ctena decussata; assembly: GCA_963989385.1. Lineage (NCBI taxonomy): Eukaryota > Metazoa > Mollusca > Bivalvia > Lucinida > Lucinidae > Ctena > Ctena decussata. Next base: position 124,312,059 of record OZ022498.1, read on the forward strand.
TCTCTCCTTTCGCTGCCTTATCCTTCCCTGATTCGAAAAAGGTACCCATTTACTGCTTGGTTGACAGAGAGAGTTTTCCAGTCGTATGATGGTGACGGTGAGCCCGCGAACTCACGACCTTCCGGCGTCTTTCTGCACCATAACCGAGCGTCTCTAATCACTCCACCACGTCGCCTCTGTATTTATTTATTTTTTTATTTAATTACTGTAATTCATTTATTTATTATTTGATTATTTGTCATTATTTTTTTTAATTTGATAGTTAAAAAGTCTGATGTTTTTAACTGCAATTCTGGCACATATGGCATTTATTGGTTTTATTCTTTATTGAGTACGAGGTTGTACCCTACTAACATTAAAACCAAAGATGTTTGTTTTTCCGTATTCTAAACCAAATTTGTGAGAATATTCTCAGCAGCCACACAGTTAGATATCTTTATCCATTTGTTTCCCTTCTTAGAGTATTCTTTCATTCAAATACATAGACCTATTAAACTGGGAGCTCTTCTGTTCAATAACTTCAATTAGACTTAAGGTCAAATGCATTGTTCTGGTGACGCACAGCTTATATTTCTGAAACATTTCAAGTATAAAAAATGCAAAAAAAAATATTCTGCAGTGTAAAAATAATTAATCTGTCGACTTCATAAAAGTAAAATGAGACGTCCCTACAATATTTTAATCTGTGTGTCATTTTTGCTTTACTATGATGTATTTACTGCTGAGGATATCCATATCATTATGTAAAAGCATACAGGTACAATGATATATTATCGCATAGCTGTAAGAGAAAAATGAGCCGCGACACGACAAAACCAACAATGTGGTTGTGCGCCCAGCGCAGACTCAGATCAGCCTGGGCATCCGCCCAGTCTGATCAGAGTCTTCGCTGTCCGCATGAAGGTAGCTTGGACCCTTAGCTACCCTTTAAGCCTTTAGCGAAGAGTCTGATTGGACTGGGTGGATGCCCAGGCTGATCTGAGTCTGCGCTGGGCGCACAACCACATTGTTGGTTTTCTCGTGTCGCGGCTCAAATGTACTTTGTTGAATTCTAAGTACTCGGACAGAAATACCTGAGCAAATGGTTTAGTCTCAGGTAAGACTCTAAAGGGCCAGAGGCCGTATTTATAGAACGACTTAAGTGGTTGCTATGCTGTTGCTAAGGCTAAATTTCTTTGATGGAGATTCCCTACAACTATGAAATTTGTTCAGGAGGAACAGTCTGAAAAAGACTGTTCCTCCAGAACAAATTTCATAGTTGTAGGAAATCTCCTTCATAGAAGTATAGCCTTAGCAACAGTATAGCAACGTCTTAAGTGGTTTTAAAAATACGACCCCAGCTTGATGAGGGTCTGCACTGTTTGCCATTCTGCCAAAAGTGTTCTTAAATACTACCAACTGGACAAAACTAGGTCCAATTCGAAGGTGGTAGTGTGAGATGTTCCAATGTATACTGTTGTTATAGCAATAGTAATACATTATAAATAATGCAGCGCATAATGTTTAACAAAACTTGCTCAGTGATATGATCTATCCATAATTTAAAGTTTTTTATTAAATTTAAAACAAGCCAAACTAAAAAAAAACTGGCTTACTCATAAAGTATGCCTTAATATGTTATTCTTTCATTTACTTTCATGTAGAATATGACTGATATTTACTGATTTGCTTTATACAGAAGATGTATGTGTGCGATGAAGAGAGAGAGAGAGAGAGAAAGAGAGAGTCAAAAGCACTTATTTGACCGCAAAATATGTCAGACTTGTCAAATTTCAGATTGATCAAGTTTCAGCTCAGCCATATTTGAGTGACTGTGTTATATGATGAAGCATCAGCACATAGTAGCCAACACTTTAAACTTCTTTGGGATATTAGGGAAATGACCAGCTAATACATTTTCTTTCTAAATTTACAATTATACACGTTTTGGTTGTTAATAAGAAAGTAAAACAGAAATGTAGCACGCTTCTCCTCCAAACACAAGAGGCTGTTATATATATAAAGTAAGCAACATCTGTTACAGACATACACCAAACTATGTCAGAAACCTTTGATATGATCCCAATTACAATTGCTTTCCACGAAGATGTTTTCCTTTCTTTCTAGTTTTATACAATAAACAGAAAATGAAATCTTAACCCATAGACCTGTATCTTTGTATCTTCGCATAGGCAGCAAGAGAAGACATAAAGTGTTTTGTTTTTTCTTTGTTTTGTCGGAAAGGCATGCATCTAAGATAAAGTATTCATTTTATTTGTAGTTAAACAGTTTACTCGTTGCTCACGGACGACTTCATTGGAGACAAACATATATTTAAGGTGGTGATAATCACTGATTTGGGGCAAAGACAAAAATCTGCATAAAACACTCAAAATACCACTGATCTTTCCAAAACTTAGCACATGCCTTCTTTATGTTGTTTCTCACAATTCAGACTCCCAAAATGCAGCATTTGTTAATGTTAAAAAGTGTTTTATAAGAAAGGATCAAAGGGTAATTTTGTGCGCAATAATCTGAAAAAATAATATTGTTATTGAAAGTATACTTAGTGCTGAGAGTTCCTTGTTGCATAATGGAGAGCGTCCTAGCAATTATGTTTACAAACTCTTTCGCACATTATCAGGCTGAGCAGATGAAAAAAGATGCGGTCTGTGTCCAAATGTTTTTGTCAAAACACACAGGTGAGACAGGTGAGACTATTTTAACAAGGTTGAACAATTTCATCTACACACCAGTGATCATGTAAGTAATGTATTATTTATACTGTAGGTGTTACATAGGTATGCTTGCCTACCCTATATTTAATAAATGCATCCAGTGTACATTACCTTGTACATGGTTGAACATTTGAGAAAAAGCTACCATTTTCATCTGGTCTACATTACAATTTGAGAAAGAGTTGGAATAAATAATTGCTAGGACGCTCTTCATTATGCAATAACGCACCTTCAGTACTACGGAAATTTTCAATAACGATGTTAATTTTTTTGGTTATTGCGCAGAAAACTACCCTTTGATCTTTCCTTATAAAAACACTTTTTTAAGCAGCATGTACGTCTATTTTGAATTCTAAACTGTAAAGAACAACAAAAATAAGAAGTCTGCTAACTTTCAGGGAGATACCTTACTTTTTATGGTTTTGTGCAGAGTTTTACATTTACCATAAATCACCATCTTAAGTTTCGCAAATTAGGCACTGCAGCACCTTATGATAGCAAAAATAAAATCAATTCTGTTGGAAATCTGACACGCTATGGCTGTAGTTTGGTGCATGTGATGAGACTCTTTGACGGTTTCAACGTCGGTCGAGAAGTCATGGACATCGACGATATAATCGTCATAGTTTACATGATCACATTATGGTTAGAGCGACCGTTCGGATTCATCATATGTATGCATTGCAAAGTTTTAAAGTTTATTTCAACATCAAGAAAGCACCAAAGGAACACAGTACATTGAAAGTATGAGAAATAATAAAAAAAAAAAAAAAAAAAAAAAAAAGAAAAAGGCAAAAAGGAAATTAAGCTTTCGTAAAATGCTTACAAGTACCATACCTGTGACTCAAATTGCAATAGGGTCAAGTCAGGTAGATTCGGACAGCAGGTAAATTCGGACAATAACATTTTGTCTTTTATATGTCAGTTATTTGAAATTAAATAAAAAAAACTGGGCGAACAGTGAAAATCCTGATGAGACGGCTCAATATGAGCCGTCTCATCTGTATTTTCATTGTTTGCAATGGTATGTCCGAATTTACCCGTTGGCCGGACTTACCCGATGATGCAGAAAATGCATTGCGTCTGAACATGGAAACCTTCTCGCCAAACACTCCCAGATAGAAGCTGACAGGCATTATTTTAGATATTCTAACTACAGACTGTTTGCTGCTGTACATGCACATCCTCTAAGTATTGTTACTAACCAGGGGGATCACATTTTAGCTGGTGATCTGTGCATTGCTAAAAAACAACTTAAGGGAGTTACGTGTACTTTCCAAAAGCTGTAAACAAAGGGAGCCTAAGTCTTTTAGTTGGAAACAGAATTCAACATTCATTATTTCTTTTGAAGACTATGCAACATGCTGGGCTAAACAGGAGGCGGTTGAAGTTCACACACTATCTGAGTGGGTCAAAACAATAGCCTCTTTGGAAACAGACGTATTTCTATCTTGAGCGCGACCATTACAACCCGATGTCAATCAATCTTTGACATTCTTGACGTCGCTGTTGAGCTAGCTGACCTCAATGATAAATATGACATAGTTCCAGCAAACATCTAACAATAATGTGTTTGTTTCCAAGTCACACTAAATCAACTGCTAGAATGAAGACCGTGGTATGATAACCCTGTATATACATGCACTTTGTTGTTTCAGGAGGAATTCTGAGAAAGACGGCTCTACCGTCTTTTGAAATTTCCAGAACAGAGGAAAATCTTGAGCTTTCAAAACTGTATTGGATCCCTAAGCTACATAAATATCCATATAAGCAACGATATACTGCGGGTTCGGCCAAGTGCTCAATCCAGTCTCTCTCTAAGATTCTTACAAAAATCCTTACGGCAGCTAAGGATAAACTTCAGAAAGGTTGTGATTAGTATCTTACGCGAGAGACGGCGTATATCAGATGTGGATCTTAGACAATTCTAAAGAACTTTGGAAGAAGTTTTAAAGTCCAAGCACTTTTTGAAGTAGATCGCATTAAAACCTGTAATTTCTCTATGCGTTATACCACAAAACCACATCACATATTAAAATTTAAATTAAAAGAAATGATAAACAATTGTATTGTTTTTTTGTTTTTTTTGTTGTTGTTGTTTTTTTTTTTTTTTTTTTTTTTTTTTGCAAAAGTGGAGATCGTCGGTATGAATGCGTTGTTTTTAAGTCTCTTGACATATACTTCGTTAAGGACCATTCTGATGTTCATACAACATATTCTAAAGTTGATGTTATTACAATGCTCATCTCATCGACAATATTTAAGGACAGATTTTTTCAACAAAGAGCATTCTTATGGGCACTAACTGCGCCCCTTACTTGCCGACTTATTTCTTTACGGGTATGAGGCGGAATTTATACAAGGTCTCTTAAAAGCGGGTAAGAACACCTTGCACGGAAACTGAACTTCTACTAAAGGTACACAGACGATGTACGATCTTTGAATAATTCAAAGATTTCGGGGTTTATTGACTTCATCTATTCATGTGTTCATCTACCTCATTCTAAGTTGTTATCTCTATATTGACAATGGAAATCTTGTTACTAGCCATTTTGACAAGATGGACGACTTCAATTCTCACATAGTAAACTTTCCATTTTTGAGTAGCAATATTCCTTCGGCACCTGCATACGAAGTTTATGTCTCTCAGCTAGTCCGTAATGCTACAGCCTGTTTCAAATATCAAGGATTTCTTGACAGAGGGAAGCTGCTCACCAGTAACTTGTTGTCACAGGGTTATCGCATAGCGAAGCTGGCGTCAACACATAAAAAGTTTAATGGGAGCTACCACGACCTCGTTGATCCATAAAATGTGGTCGTGTCTAAACTTAACTCTGATTTTATGGTCTCGACCGAAGCATAGTAAGGCTTTCAAATACCGGACTTGATTTTTTCACTGTCTTATTCCACAGATACATAGATATGACTGATGTATTGTGGAAGGTAGGTGATGTTTATTTCTTACGAACGTCTGGTCACAACTTGTATTGGAGTCCATGTCTGCGTATCTAAAATGTTTCGGAATTGTAAATGTTTAAGCGGATTTGTTTTTATTTAATAATTGAAATTTGATTTTTCAGCGTTCATCGTGTGGGCGGAGCTAAAATTCCATGAAGCGCGAAGCGCTTCTTGTAGAATTTTAGCGACGACCACTGGCTTCTTCACACAATGAACGCTGAAATATCAAATTTTTATTCTTATATTTACACTTTATTTTTAGCCTCTTCCTGTGCTGTTTTCGTGGTAATTTAATGTAGAATATGCAAAATATGCGTCGAAGAAAAGACAGAAACGACGTATTCGGCCATTACGTTAAACAGCCGTCGCCATAACGTGGCGTCAATCGAACGTTTCGTGGACCAATCAAGACATTTGTTTATCTTAGACGTCGCTTGACGACAATGTCACATAATCAACTGTCGTTCATCGGTGTATGAAGCTAGTTGCTCTATACCGTTTACCTATGGGAAGTCAGTGGCAAGTGTAAATATTTTGCTATGAAAAAGATTGCATGGTTTCTCTTTCCAATGATACACAAGATGATATTATTGAAGCATTTAACTCTACATCTAGATAGCTAGATGATCTTTCAAATATTGACAATCCTTATGTAATTCACTTGGTTAGGCCGGAGCTTGCTTATCTGCTGCTCGCTCATTCGGTATTTCACTCATGGTTTTCTTTTACTCCAATATTTCAGTAATCTTGACACCCAGGAATCTCCAGCTGCCATAATACGTTGTTTCTGCGGAGTCCTCATCTCTGATTCATCATAGGTCTTATCCGTGATCTGTTTGTTTTCTGTGATGCTTTATTGGTGGGTTAAGAAACCTATATGCGGACCAAACAGCTAGCTAAATGTTTCGAGCCATCACAGAAGGAGAGGGCGAGGTTTGGATCAAGTAAAACATATTTTAACCCCCCCCCACAACCCCCCTCAGTATTCTATTGCTGAACGTTCCAAGGCGATACTTCTGTTGTGGTTACTCTGTGTTGCACGTTGTTTTGTCCGCTTGTCCATGGTCTCTAACAGTCTGCTCACCTGAATAGCTGCCTAGTCTGCATTCTACTTTGTTTTGTTTTGCAATTCAAAATATAAATTAGGTGAAAAGAGATGTTGCTGCTGTTTTTAGTTCGGGAGGTGAATGACTACCTGTTTGAGAAAAAGCTGATCATTCGGGTTGCCCTGCGTGTTTTTCGTGAACGTTTTGTCCATTTTTGCGTGTGCCCTTCTTTTCATTTCGGTGGAAAGAGAGGGATGTGGAATTTGATCGTATTAGTTCATGATCACTGCGTATCTTTTTAATTGTTCAGACTTGTAATTTGGGTATACTGACCTTTAACTTAAGTGATAAATATAACGAATACATCCAGGAAGTGCGATAACAATCGAGGACCATAGCCTGTCCGTGTCACCAAGAGGAAGAGCACACCAAATAAGACATAAAAAATACAAACGAAACGAATTACCGACAAGCAAAACAACCAGCCCAAACCAGCTGAGCTCATCGCAATGCTAAGTAGATCTTAATAAACATTACAACAAGGCATCAAAAAGGACATAACTACTTCCGGTTTAAGTTCGATTGTAAGATCTGAATTTCTGTGGCATGTTTCAGAAGGCCCAAACTGCCTTATCATGCTAATACAGCGTTCAACTACTGGACGTTCGTAAATGTTATTGCATGTATGTTCGGTGGTATGGCATGTTTATATTTAAAGGCCAAGATCCTGTACCACCCGACAAATGATTAAGCTACCTGTTTGAGACTATAAGAGGGCGGACCTTTTGTATAGTTACTGTTTTACTGGCAACAATTAATCCTGAAGCCCGATGCTATTGGTTACTGGGATGATAAGCCTGTCAACCATTTTCCAGGTAACGGTTTCCACACAAGAAGTAATATAGACGTAAGTATGCCGAAATTAGTGCCCAGACGCGCGTTTCTGTATTACATTCCTTCAGTACTGCTTAACGTCAAGAGTTTGAAAGAAATAATGGTGATTGGCAAGTCTCAGAAGACAACGAGTAGCATTCTCCGAGCCACACTTACTGACGCATTTCGCAAGACACAGTAGCTACAGACATCAAGTAAGAGACGTCTACCAATCAGATCAGTTACTAGAGTTTAATGATCTAATGGATATGTTTTCTCTTTGGTGTTCAGATTAATATTGAGATAAACTACTTAATTATGCCTTTTATAGTCAAACTAGGCTTAAACATGAATTTCAGTCACGCATTTTCACTGCAATATCTTGTGCCAGACTCATTTCCCAAGTTTAATACTCAATCATATTATACCAACAGCGACTCCAACCAATCGTATCTCTATCGCATGTTCCTTGTGCTGAGCTATATGGTAAATGCAGCCAGTATCCGTTTAGTATACTTTGGATGTCCGTGTGACAGCCGTAGAAAGTCTCTTCGCGCAGACTAAATATGTTTTAGTCCTTTGGGATCATTAGGCTCATAAATAGTACTGGTGTGGGAAGTGTTGCAGCAGTAAATTACTACACACGAACAGACTTTATTAACTCGAGTTTAAACATATTTTATTGTCCAATAATATTACAATAGGGTTGGGCTCAAGTTCTACCAACATTAGTTACAGCCCTTCCCTTGAAGGGACTCGAGTCTACTATTTTTTCCTTTATTTGATGATCTACCTTGCTTTAATTATAAGAGGATCTTACTTCAGAATAAAGCTTGTAAATTTTAAGAGTAACTACACTTCAGGAACTGACTGAATCAGATCCCAAACCTTATCCCCAACATCAAAGGGAAAGATTGACAAAGACATTTCAACAAACAATAAATTACAAGTGATAAGCCGAGTCAGCAGCTCTTTCCCAAATAGGTGGCAACTCAGCCATCTTTATTGAACTAAATAATTCAGACCAACAGAATTTAGACCAACGTCTTTGGCCGGCTACATCAGGTTCATCAACTTCTGAAATCAGTGGATGCAGTATTTGCCACAACCCCCATCTATGTTTCATCGCAGTTACTTTATCTGGTCTAGATTTAACAATTTAAACAATATTTGTTTCAAATAAATTTACATTGTAAAAATATAGATACAATCAATAACGCTTGAGGATCTGAACGAAAGCATAAAATGCTTATAAAGTTCATTTCTCCTGTGGATTGCAGCTTGCAAATAATTATTTTTCTTTTGCAACAGCATGGACAGATTCAGTTTAAGAATATATGTTCAGTCCGACGCTGTACACGTCGCAGTTTAATTGATCTTCCTGTCGGTGCAGTTGGTAGATATGATAATATGACTGTTGCACTTAATGGGCGTTTACAGTCACTACATCTCGTGCGAACATACAGTGTTCCTATCCGATATATTCATCTGGGTCAGAACAAGTAATTTGGAACTAGCTTTTTAAAGAATAAATATACACAATATATGTCAAACAACCAACATTTTACCAAGAAGAAAAATAATTACATACGTATTGTAAAATAATTACATATTCAGTTTTTATCTTTGATAAAAATCGTTTGTTTGACATGAGAAATCGGGGGTATTTATAGTCATTTCAGACATACGTTTGATCGGTATCTTAATTATAACCTTTATCTACCATGGGGAAATGGCTGTACATTAAATTCTCATAAATCAATTGGAACATTGAACGGATAAAAAGAGAATGCTTCCACATTTATATCCGAAATAACCTGCGAGAGTACTAGCTTTGTCTGAAAATGATATCGTATTTCTCCCTTTAGGTTGAGTCTAGTTGGCGCAGCACGCGTTTTCCTCATGGACGTTCTCTGATCCCTGTGTGATCAAGAGGAACAACGATAAAACTAATTAGTCTATCGCTTGCAGACGCATAATGAGCTGTAAGACGCGTACATGCGTAATGAATGGGGAGGCGCAGCTCGCTTAACTGAATTATTATCCAAGCGAAGTGCTTATAGGCTATATCACTATGCAGTTATTATAAGAGCACAGAAGTACATTCTAATTATATTTCTCCTTGTCCAAATTATTGGAAACATGGCTCTGGTTCTACTCAACATCAGGTTATTTGAGACATGAAGATATATATTGGATTAAATTTTGATGTAAATTGGGTTGTACGAAGTACCAAAGCAGCTACTTCATGCAAAGTGCTCACTGTTCTGTAGCTTGAAATTAAATATGAAAATGCTCAGGCAGACAAAACAACATAACAGTAAAAAGATGAACAATAATAGATGTACAGACGCAAGTAAGACATATTGCAATGGGGTGGAGAGGGGCGGAGTTATTAAATTGGCTTTTATGTATCCATTTTCGCTCTATGCTCTGCATGGCTCTTTTCATATTCAGGCGTTTAATTCACTTGGATGCTTTCTAGTTTATTATTAATGAATCACGGCAGAAAACATATAAATCCTGACTGAGCCCTGTTATGAAACAATGAGAAAAGCTCTACAGGCAAGTAAACACCGATACTGGAACTCCAGTATAATCGGAATATTGTAAACGGAAACTTGAAAAACAGTTTACAGCGGTAGTTCTATTTAAAAGCTACTGGCATAGTAGGCGTGCGATTCTTCTTTAAAAAGAGCTTATCACGTTCGCAGAATGGTGGGGTCAAGAAACATAGCGCTACCTAGATAGTATCAACTAAAATAGTCTTAGCTTTAAAATCTGCCAGGAAGTTGAATAAATCATTAATTTCCTTTAATCATAACACATTGCTACGTGTCATCATTATAACAAATTAATTAACTCTGTAAATATCTAACCTACAGACTTACTGAATTAACCTGAAACTCCAGAAATCGGCATAATCTCATTTGCGTGCATTATCATTCACCAACAGTACCCTTATGCCAGATACCCAACACCTCAGCCTCAATACGTAAATAATAATTACAATATTAACAGTTATAAAACGTTTGCAATCAATTAGGGAAAAGAATGATTCAGTTCATGCTAATAAAGATCATATCACTTCATTTAATCTTTTCTTAAAACGGACACAGAATATAGTGTTTATCGTGCACACCCATAGAAAAAAACAATTGACCAGTTTTATTCAGAACTATGTATTAGACGTTCTCAGTTAAGGTGGGCCATTAGCTATTAGTTTTGTCCTTCGTATTGCCTTTCTTTAAATTATAAAAAAACGGTCTTGTTTACCCTCTTACAAGTTGCCCTCTGTCTAAAGAAGTAGATAAAAGTACCAAGACATGCATGCGTTTTGTTAGACATTTTTAACACTGGTCCGAATAATGATACCCTGGTTTAAAATGCGACGATTTTAAATGTCGCAATATTGCCGTTGCATAGATATGAACGCCGCACGGCTAAAAAAAGATAAATCACTGCTGAAAATCGAGTTCCATTATTAAATTCAGGTGAATTCTTACATATTTCCCCGCTTAAACAATGCCTCAAGGGTAGTTTTTGCTACGAAATGTGACTGGGAACTAATGTCGCAAATTTTATGTAACCTACGTCACAGCAGTAAATTCGTGATATATGTATTAACTAAAATGGCCAGGCATCATAAAACTTACAAGATCACACGAAGAAATATGTGTTCTTCAATATCTTATATCATTTGTGCGAATTTGCTCAATTTTGCATATTTTACTCGACTTCAAAATACATTACCCCAGCATTTTTCTGTAAGAATGTAACCTTACGTCACGGGCTTTTCTTAAAGCTGAGCAAGGCAATCGCTTTGAAACCCATGTGCAAAATCCTGCCTAGTAACAGCTACAAGATGGTGTGCTTAGATTTCATGCACTGAAACATTAAATGATATAAAAACGTTAAAATGTGTGCACTGTAACCTACGTCACACGTAACCTACGTCACAACGTCACCAAGACCACGTTTTGAAAGCGTTGACGTCATTTTATTAAGCAGCGCTTCATAGAAAACCCCTTTCTTCCAAAAAGCAAAGAAAAACATTTTAAATTGAAACCAGCCAAAATAATCAAGTGTCAGTAGATTATTAAATGTGCAATGCTACGCATGTCAGAGAAATCGTATGCGACATCGTCTTTCAACGTATCTTAATAACGTCATAAAATACGCCGTTTCTAATTGTTAGGGTATGTCTCTAAACATGGTTGGTATTCCATAATCTAAAACTATTATCTGAAAATATTTTAAAGATTCGAAGCTGATAAAATGAGCATTATGTTCGTGATTTTTTCTTGAATTCTGGAATGGTTGTATATATGGCCATTTTTGTCCGCGAATGGCCCAGCTTAACTGAGAACGTCTCGTATATAAGGACCAAACCAGTATGTCATTTTAACAAGCCAAGTGCGTGCAACTATGGTTACGTACCGCTGAGCCACTTGGGGAACGTCGTTAGGAGAATGAACTGAACTGAACTGAAGTCATTTTAACAAGACGTCAGTAACATTAATAGCTATACAGGAAAGAGTAATACTCTCGTCGAACTTAAAAGTGGTGCCACATATGAACTGTAATTTTACTTGACCGAGAAAAATACATAAAACTGTCTAACATTCAAATCGAAAGTATTTTTACCTGGTACTGCAGTGTAAATTGAATTAAAGTATTATCTACACTTTCTCATTGTGCCAAAATCATTTTAACACCAGCTATGAGGAGAATAGCACCAAGTTTTCAAAATAATATTCCCAAGATACTGGATATGGCAAAATTTGAAATAATATATGCCGCAAAAGTAAAAATATTTGATAGTGTAAAAGAAATCTGTAGAAGAAGCAGTCTTCTTTTTTTTTAATTTCCAGATATACATCTTTAGATAAGTCGCCATTAGATGTTTGTAGTTTTAAGACTGATTTCAACGGAAGTTGGGCCAAACCAAAGTTATTGCCACTGACCGTGACGAACCATGTTAAAACAAATAAAGATAACCCAACAGAAGATAGATTTATGAATTACATTTTAGCAAACCTAAAGCCAAACGGAACTGCCGCCGATACTTTAATTTTATATTTATACAAGCAAGCACAGATTTCGATCATGTACGCTTATTCATACCTGTTAGAACGACTACATAACTAAAAGTGCTTTCAGTGGCCAATAATGCAGGCCCTCAGCAGACAATGCGCCCTGCGCACTCCTGATTTAGGTTTAAGACGCCCTGATGTTTTAAATATTCAACTGGCCAGGAACTGTAATAAAATATAGCAAAGTCATTGTTATCAGATATTCAGGTCGGTCTTAGTCTTCTCTGCAATACTGATAGTAAGGAACCTTTTCCCGCAGCACAATGATATGTTGCTAAACGGCCGTTCTTGCTTGTTTTCTTTTGTATTTAGTATCTTGGTCGGTCGGTTAATTGTGTTTCGTTTTGTACCTTCAAGTTTCGCTTTCTCGCGGTCAAATCTTTAAATAAGATAGTGATGGCAACTTCATATTGGTTATGACATTTTTAGACAACGGATTTGCTCTAACTGATAATTTCGTTTACTTTTGAAGCTTCATGGATTATTTGAGATGCGTTTTGACTAACAGAATGATATATTAACATTGAGGATATTTTATCTTATTTTATATGATACGAATCATATAAAGCGGTCAAAGAACTTTTATTATCGCATCTTACTGAAACTCACAAACACTCAAATCCTTTTCATCTTATTGAACTCAACGCATATTCTTAGCCTTTCACACCATATAAATATCTCGTCTCAAACTGGCTCTACCTTTGAATGAGGTAGATATCTCATTTTCTAAGGGATATAGCACGAGCAGAACTGGAAACAGTACCACCCAGACTGAATACCGCATTAATGCACTGTTGTTTCAGTGTTGTGTACCCCGTTGGTCAAGAGGGCTGTTGCATTGTTGCTTTATTCGGTCAGGACTTGCTCCGCTGATTTCCTGAGTTATTTGATAATAGTGACTATTGAAATAGGCCGTTGAAACATTTGTTGGTTTAGTTCACTACGCAGCAATGAATCCATCTTGAATTTTGCACCCCACTTAAATAAAGGCAGTAAATACTGGTGACTATAATAATGTTGGCCGATAGTAAATCTCTATCGTACACCTTTGAGAGTATATCGATATTAATATTATAGTTATCTGTACATAAAATTAAAATGTGTATTTGACGCATGCTGAAGATATGTTTTAGACAAGTAAGTTAAATATTCGTCCTCTTAAGACCAATGTATCTCAAGTACTTTGTATTGTTTTCTTCTTCAACCATGATAACGGAAAGATTTCTCAAATTTCGGTTAAAAATCACAAAGTATTGTCCTGCAATTATGAATATACAAAGCAATAAAGTGACATGTATAACTGATAGGAACATAGTGATTCCTGTCTCAGAAAACTGAGTTCGTCACAGAAAACAGAGTTCAATAAGACGGTTTCTGTACAAGGAAGTTTGTATAATATTTTTTTTATCTAAGCTTCCGCAAGCCTTTTAAAAACTATTAAACAAATTATTCGAATTCAGATCATTTGTCTGGAAAATACCTTTGAAACAATTGCTTTTATACCTTGTGTTTCTCAAGTTTTTGAAGACTACAGAGAAGTTTTCAGTTAATAATAAAACAACAGCCAGTACATTCCCTAATAACCTATACTCATTAGAATGTCTGCGCACACAACGTTTTAAATGTAATTATATTTTCAAAGGCTGGATCAGTGACTTCTACAAATCACTGGTGACTTCTACAAGTCACTGTTTCAGACTCCGTGTTGTTATTGACCAAATCCATATAAATAAAGCAGTCCAAATGCATCGCACGTTCAGTATAAACACAACAAAATAGCATGAAACGGAATATTTCTCATGTTCATAGATTTGCTTATTTATTTTGACATCCACGGATCATGATGACGGGATAAATACAAGAGATGGGAGAACAGCACCATTGAATGTACACACAAGAACCAAAGCTGAGGGAATTTAAGACCATACTGAAGTTGAGACACACTGTCGTGATGTATCAGAGATGTTCCTACGACCAGCAAGGTTACGGCAGCAGTTAAAGACACAATAATATTATCTGAGCCGCGATACGAGAAAACCAACAATGTTGTTGTGCGCCCAGCGCAGACTCAGATCAGCCTGGGCATCCGTCCAGTCTGATTAGAATCTTCGCTTCGCACTTAAAGGGTAGCTAAGGGTCTAAGCTACTTTTATGCGGCCAGTGAAGACTCTGATCAGTCTGGGCGGATGCCCAGGCTGATCTGAGTCTGCGGTGGGCGCCCAACCACATTGTTGGTTTTGTTGTGTCGCGGCTCATTTTTTATTGAATGCCATGACTCTATTATGCAACAGTTTATCATCAAAGGAAGTAATAGGTAATAACATAACAGGGTCATAAAACAATACCCAGTCTAATATAGGTAATGACATAACAGGGCCATAAAACAATACCCAATGTAACATAGGTAATAACATAACAGGGCCATAAAACAATACCCAGTCTAATATAGGCAATAACATAACAGGGCCATTAAACAATACCCAATGTAACATAGGTAATAACATAACAGGGCCATAAAACAATACCCAGTCTAATATAGGTAATAACATAACAGGGCCATAAAACAATACCCAATGTAACATAGGTAATAACATAACAGGGCCATATAGGTAATAACATAACAGGGCCATTAAACAATACCCAATGTAACATAGGTTATGCCATAACAGGGCCATAAAACAATACCCAATCTAACATAGATAATGATATAAAAGGGCCATAAAATGCCCCTAACTTGGGTCTGTTCTATATGTCTTTAAGTTATTATATTAAATTTGTTCCAGATAGTCGCCGTTATCTCTTTTACACTTCGTGGGATGGGATAACGTATTTTTTGTGTGACTGATATTATTATTCTATTTGCATTCAGAAATCACTGCAAACGGCATTAATAAGTCATAACTTGTTCAGAAACAAAATTGTTACTTACATCAACGTCAATATCCCAACGTTTAAGCCTTTTCTTACGTCTTCTAAAATATTTCTGCTCTGTCCTAGCTTGTTCACGTGTCTGTATTTCATTACTTGTTATATAATTTCCAGTTAGTCCAGGATCACTTTGGACAGGAACGCTGTCCGAAATTGAAATGAAACAAATAACGATACATCCTTTCAAAACTAAAGCATATATCCAAAAGTGTACTAACATAATTATGCATTTTAGTTTCAAATACAGTTATCATCTACAAGGATTTAATGTATATTACAATATATTTCTGTAGGGTATTATATCAGTAAAGTTGTGAACCGTTCATCCTTGCTGTCCAAAGTGTTTAACAAATATGGTTCATCTTACTAACTAGTCTGCTATAAGAAGATTTTTTTCTACCTTAACTGCCTCTTAAATACACACTGGCTAATTTTCACTACCGAACATTTTTAACCGAGATCTTATTTCAACTTATACTTGACTAAACAGGTAAATTATAGCGCAAATGAGAAAGGCTATATCGAATGATTATATAGTGGAGTATAATAATTGTGCTTTATACAAAATTGGGTTATGCAGTGAGAAAAATGTTTTTGACGTGCGGATAGTGAAGATTCAGATCAGCCTACGAATTCACAGAGTTTAATCAGGGCTCTCATATTTCACTGTACTGATTCCTAAGGATTCACACATGGATAGTTTGGAAAGAACAGAAAACTGATCAGATAGTATGAATGCACTGGTTGGCTTGTGTATTTGCAGTGCGTACACGCCATGTGGTACAGGCTCATGACGCGGCTTATTTATGATCGGAGAAACAAAACTGAAATATTGTTATTTATTATAGGTCTCTGTAATATATCGTATTGCACAGAGACAATGACGAACCCCAGTATCATACAAAATTATTTATTGAACAGATCTTGTCACTCGTTTCCAACAAGTGGAACGTTGTGATGGCCAGCCTTAAGTCATGCACTTTCATATAAATACAGCAGCGAAAATATACCAAATACGAGGGGCATTTCAGAAATAGTGTAAATGAGTCTGCCATTCCTTGGAATGTTGACCGATTTTTTTTTAAATTTATATCTTAACTTTTAGGCTTACATATCACCCAATGGCCCTCACTCAAAAAAATTGAGTCACTGGTATTTTCTTCAAAATATCCCTTGACAATTGATGTAAGGGTAAAGACACTGAGTAGAAACGGAAGAAATATTTATGTGAAGACGAATTCATATTTTCTTAACTCTGAATACAAGCAACTCTTGATTGATACCTATATTATCTGTAATACTGAAAATATTCCAGTATGAAAAGCATTGTATCAGCTTTGATAAAACATAAGATTTGCCATGCAAAGAAGGCTTATCATGGAACAATGCACTTTTCTGATGACGTCACTTCCTTTGCTTAATTGAAATATATAGCAAGCTGTTTAAACTTCGGTTTTGAGGTCAGTTCAAGTGAGAGTGAATGTTTGACGACAGATATGAAACAGAAAATAAATAACATTTAATTCGTCATGCTTGTTTTCTGTTATAAATAATCTTTTACGGCACCTTATGCGTTTTAGTCAGTGGCCTACCTGATAAGTTTCCCCACCCCCGCACATATTTCAATGCAAGTATGTCATATGAAATAACAAGTTTTTCAAGTCTTTGTGTATGAATTATGCTTTCAATATGTCCTTCTAATTTTTGACATTAAACAAAGTTAAATGTATTTAGCATGTGTCTTTTTATCAGAGGATAATTTTATCTTATTGTTTTGTATTTTACATGAATTGATGCTACTTTGCAACTTCCGGAGTGGAATTTCCACACGTATCATCCAGTTTCATCAGTGATTTGATGCCAGTCGTAACAAAATATACTGACCTAATAATTACAGTCATCAAATGTCTGTCATTTGTTGACATTGGATGTAAATAAGTCGAAAATCACAATTTATTGGTATAATGCATTTATGATAACTTCGCATTTATAACCACATAGCAGAGAAAAATCTCATTTTTTACATTACTGGTGTAGAATCTGGAAACTTTTTTTGTATAACTCTCTAATTTAACATTTAAGGGACAGCATTACGTGTTTCTTTATTTGAATATTCCATTTTATCATGGATCAAACACCAATAGAACACAGGAGACTTTCGGCGAAAATATACAGTTTCCAGTATCCACAACCTAATGATGTATAAGCACTTCCTGTCATGCGTGAATGACTTAAAGATTCTTTTAATGCATGCCATTCTGAAGCACTTAAATTTATCTTTCAAATGATATATAAAACCACTACTAAATATCAGCCAATAGACTACCAAGAGATCATTTACATTATTTCTGAAATGCCCCTCGTATGTAACCGATAACGAAAGATTCGAAACGAAAAGTAAGTAGCTTGCACAGATGCACAAACGGAATCTGTAGGCATGAAATAATCTGCAATTATCAACCACTCGTCTGTATTGACTTAAAAGTTTAATTTGGTCTGCAAAATACTCTGATAGGGTAGAGTGGGGACTCTGCTTCATCAAACGTGAGACTGTCACTTTCCCTAGAGAGACAGACAGAACTATTGATGAAAATACTCAATCTCTAATCAAGACCCACCTACGGTTGAGTCTTGTAACTTCGAATAGCGGGTAAACTCGGACATACCATTGCAAACAGTGAACATCCAGATGAGGCAGCTCACCATGAGCCGTCTTATCAGTATTTTCACTGTTTGCCAAGTCAATTTTGTTTTAATTCCAAACATCTGCCATATAAATGAAAGTAGTTAAAGTACCCAAATCATAAGGCAGAACTCGTAAGTCATTTAAACATAAACAATTCCGAAATATTGTAGATACACAGACAGAGGTGTGATCAGGTATCCGCGGGTAGTAAGCATCACCTGCCTGTAATTATACCCCCGCCATATCTATGTATCAGTGGGCAAAAAAAGTCAGTGAAAAAGAAAGTCCGGTGTTTGAAAGCTTCACTAACCTTCGGCTGAGGCCATCAAAGCAGAAGTTAATTTAGAAACGGCCACATTGTAGGGATCAAAGACAGTTTACGAGTGAGTAGCTTTACTTTTTCAACAAAATCTTGATATTTGAAACAAGCTCTAGCATAGCGGACTAGTTCAGAAACATAAACTCCGTATGCAGGTGCCGAAGGGATATTACTACTCAAAAATGGAAAGTTAACTATGGGAAAATTGAAGTCGTCCCTCTTGTCATAAAGCCTAGTAACAAACTTTCCATCGTCAATATAGAGATAACAATCTAAGTATAAGGCAGATGAACTGGACCCTGTGGTATCTTTAATTTCAAGTTCACGTGGATAGATGAGGTCAATAAACTCCGAAATCTTTGGATTATTCAGAGACAGAACATCATCTATGTACCTGTAGGTGAAGTTGAATTTCTGTGCAAGGTGTTTATTATCTTCTTTTAAGAGCCCTTGTATTACCACCGCCTCATACCCGTAAAGAAACAAGTCGGCAAGTAAGGGGGCGCAGTCAGTGCCCATTGGAATGCCAACTGTCTGTAGAAAAATCTCTCCGCTAAACTCCACGTACATATTGTCGATTAGAAATTCCAGCATTTTAATGATCTCATCTTCAGAATATTTTGTATAAACTTCAGAGCGATTCTTCACGAAATATGTGTCCAGATACCCAAGAACAACGTATTTGTACCAACGATTTCAGTTTTGTGAAAGAAAGAATTGTTAACAATTTCTTTTAATTTAGTTTTAATTTGTCATGTAGTATTGTCGTATAAAGTGCAGAGAAATCGAAGGTGTTTATGCTATCTACTTCAAAACGTGCTTGGGCTTTTAAAGGAAAAAATGTCACAGTACGAATTTACCCGCTGACGGAGACAAGACAGGAAA
Source organism: Ctena decussata (assembly GCA_963989385.1). Taxonomy (NCBI): domain Eukaryota; kingdom Metazoa; phylum Mollusca; class Bivalvia; order Lucinida; family Lucinidae; genus Ctena; species Ctena decussata. The sequence goes on from OZ022498.1 coordinate 124,331,567, forward strand.
ACGGGGTATCACCAAGTCTAGTCATCAAGCTGACTTCACTACAAGGACAGGTTTTATTTAGACAAGCAAATCTGTTAAATTTACATCCATAGTTGTAAAAATTTTGTTTTAAGTTTCTTAACATTACGTTACTGGTTATGTAGTTATGACTAAACTTGCGTATCTTTTATTCCAGGGCAATAACTCAAACATTAGTACAGATTTTCAGGCAAACATGCATGTGAATCAGTGCAACATGGTGAAGCATATTCATTTTCAGTTTCATGAAATCTGGTTGACTGATACCATAGTAATAACAAATTTTCAGGTTTTAAATTGGTCTATTGGTCTAAATTATTTAGTTCAATAAAGATAGCTGAGTTGCCATCTATTTGGGAAACAGCTGCTGACTCGGCTTATCACTTGTAATTTATTGTTTGTTGGGATGTCTTTGTCAATTTTTCCCTTTGATGTTGGGGATAGGGTTTGGTATCTGATTCAGTCAGTTCCTGAAGTGTAGTTACTCTTTAAATTTTTATGTCGATTCAAAGGCAATAACTCGTGCATTTATTAGGTCATTCTGACCAAACTTGATGCGCATCATCATGTTATGATGATCCATATCTAACTTAAGTTACATGTGAAGTTTTATTCATAGTTCACTTGTTTATGGCTCTTTTTGTTATAAAAGTAAAATATAACTGATAAAGACATCAGATTTATATAGCATATAGGCGATTTTTGCAAAAAGACACTGATACAATAACAATTACATCCAACCGACTCAGGAACTAATACAATCATATTCCACATACAACCCACGACACCAAACTGGATATGAGCCGCAACACGAGAAAACCAACAAAGTGGTTGTGCACCCAGCGCAGACTCAGATCAGCCTGGGCATCCGCCCAGTCTGATCAGAGTCTTCGCTGTCCGCATGGAGGTAGCTTAGACCCTCAGCTACCCTTTTAGTGCAAAACGAAGACTCTGATCAGACTGGGCGGATGCCCAGGCTGATCTGAGTCTGCTCTGGGCGCACAACCACATTGTTGGTTTTCTCGTGTCGCGGCTCATATAGTAGCATTAAGAGAAAAACACAGGTCGTGAGACAACACAAGCGAATAGCATACTGAACAGCTTATCTGCTAGGTAAGTTGTCAAACAGCTAGCCTTAACAAAACATTAAGCACACATCTTTGATACCTAGTTTTCATTATGTACGTATAATAAAGAGCAGAATGATAGAGAACAATAAACGAAAATAACAAAACATAAATTTTTTCATATTATAGGCTTTCTCATTCCCCTTAGCATGAATCTGCAGCAGAACTTTCAAGCAAGATTATGTAACTATCATCATAAATACATCATCAATTAAATAGATAGTAAGGAATTTGGCATAGTTTACCAATGAAAATTGAAAGCTTTGTAGACTCTAGCAGCTTGCAGTTGTCAGTCAAAAGTGCTGATGTACCTTATTGTAATTCCTCTCTCTCTCTCTCTCTCTCTCTCTCTCTCTCTGTATTTATGGTTTATGTCTGTATACTTCTGTTTTTCTGCCGAATTATGATATTTCTCTCATCAATGAAGGCGACACTTGTCTTTTCAACCACAATGGAGACATAATTCGTTGTAAATATTTTACATGTCGCTGGCCGGGTTTGAACCCTCACGGATGCGGCGACAGCGCCTAGCACTGCAATGTGCGTCAGCTTTAACCATTACGCTATCGAGACGTCCCTCACGAATGCGGCGACAGCGCCTAGCACTGCAATGTGCGTCAGCTTTAACCATTACGCTATCGAGACGTCTCGTTAGCGTAATGGTTAAAGCTGATGCACATTGCAGTGCTAGGCGCTGTCGCCGCATCCGTGAGGGTTCAAACCCGGCCAGCGATAAGTCTGTATAGTTTTGTTGCAAATTGCTTCCATGCATAAAATCAGATCAGGCCTGCATACTGACTCTATAATGTAATGTAAAGCGGTGCATGAATACATCATTTATTTGATTTTTGACTCTTATTCAATTACGTTTATGTTGTGTTTAAGAATCTTCATTCCTATTCCGAAGTTAATCATTTATAATAAATATCCTCTGCTTAATATTACTTTCGTTTCAGTTCTATGTTTCTAAATTTTTATTCTATATATTTAAATGTGAAAAATTTCATTTTTTCCCTATTCATTTCATTCCATTCCGTTTTCAATCATGGTGAATTTTGTATGATACATTTCCATGCTATATTCTACATTTTTTATTCGTATTCAGTTTTTAGCTCGCCTGAACGAAAGTTCAGGAAGAGCTATTGTTGTCACCACGGCGTCCGCGTCCGCGTCCGCGTCCGCGTCGGCGTCGGCGTCCGGATTGGATGTTTTGGTTAAAGTTTTTTAAAGACCTATATCTCCCTAATCCATTGATGGATTCTTTTGATACTTGCACTGTAGTTAGATATTGGTCCAAAGTTTAACATGGTACCACCCCCACCCCACTCCTTGACCTTGATGGCAAGGTCATGGACTTAGAAAATTGGGAGTTTTTTTGGGACTGGATGTTTTGGTTAAAGTTTTCTAAAGCCTAGTATCTCCTTAACCCATGGCTGGATTCCTTTGATACTTGCACTGTAGTTAGATATTGGTCTAAAGTTTTTCAAGGTTCTACCCCTACCCCCCTCAGTGACCTTGATGTCAAGGTCATGGACTTAGAAAATTGTCTTTTTATTGATTGGATGTTTTGGTTAAAGTTTTTTAATGACTCATATCTCCTGAAACCATAAATGAACTCTTTTTATATTTGCACTGTAGTTAGATATAAGTCCAAAGTTTTACAGAGTACTACCCCAGCCCTGCTCGGTGACCTTGATGTCAAGGTCAGGGACTTAGGAAATTTGGTCTTTATTAAAGTTTTCTAATTGCATACATAATGCTTGGCAGAGATTTAGTTTACACTTGAACTGATGTTAGACACTTTTTTGAGTTTTTACAAAACACTATATACTTACCCGACTGGATGACCTTGATGTCAAGGTCATGGACTTTGAGTTTTGTCTTAAAGATTTTGATTAGTTTTATATTAATGAAGACATAATTTCACAGTGCCACAATGGACTCAGTTGATACTAATACTTGGACTGATGTTAGTTAACGGTTAAAGGCTTTGATACATCCTAGCCCTGCCCTCCTCCCCCCTACCCCTTAGTTCTTTGACCTCAAGCGCATGGACTTTGAAATTTCATGTGGATTTTTTTTTGTTTTAAGACATTTCTGAGATAGCTTTTGTTTATAAATGTGTTGTCATTATGGACATGCTTGCCTGAAGTATTATACATAGCAGTCCACACCACCATAGCGACTGTGTGATGGGCAAGCACCTATTCAGGCGAGCTATGCTGTCAGGCGACAGCTCTTGTTATACAACCAGTTAAACTCCAAGTAGCATAAGCTACATCTACTAACCGTTTCTGATGTGTATCCCGTTGGCTAAGTGCACCTGTATTGGTTCCCACTTTGGTAGTTATTATGTGTGTTATATTTATGTATAGTTCCTCTTCGTAGAGGCCGAGCCGGGTAGCGCAATCGGTAGGGCACCTGACTCGTAAGTCAGAGGTCCTGGGTTCGAATCCCGGTCTGGCCACATACTTTCGTTTCTCCTTCCGCTGATTCAAGAAGGGCAGTTGTCAGTTACTGGCGAAAGTATGTGCACTTAGTACTGGTTAACCGCTTAGGAGGTCTAAGCCTGCCCAGGAATAGTGTGGTTAGGTTAACTGACCGTCCCGACATGACCATAAGTGTTTACCATGGACGTTAAGCATCAAATCAACCAACCAACCAACTCTTCGTAGAGACAAAAATTGCACTGTTCTGGTTTCTCAAATGCGTTACTACTTTCTTCTTTTGCTCTGTGTGTGTGTGTATGTTTGTGGCCTTTCCCCGGTGACTTTAGTTATATATTTCTTTCATTTCTATTCAGTATGTATGCGTTTTTGATATTTGTATATTTCTGTCATATATCTGCCCTTTTCTCTTCCATATTTGATCATATATATTCTGTAGTAGTTTATTTATATAGTCTGTTTCCATTTTAGTCGACATTTGTAAAGTTTGCATCCCTTAATTTCTTAATGTTTCATAGACGATGTTAAAACCCTACATTTAAAAGCAGAGCTCTGTGTGTGATGGTGTAATACTGTTAATGCCTTTAAAAACAAGAACAATTTAATTATAACTTTAAGCACATATTGCACCGCAACATCAATAAATCCAGCAAAAAAGCAAATTCAGGTATTAAAAGCGCACGTGCATCCGCTGTAAAAGATTCAACTTCTGCAAATTTTTGTTATGATTTATTTCATATGCTTTTTTGATTGAAATAAATCTTGGCGGTCTTAGAATGAAGACTTTACGAGATGATAAAACTAGGACTTGTTTTGTCTTAAATGACAACAATAAAGATTATGAAGAGGCACGAGAAAAGATTACAAACTGCACATTGTACATAAAACAGACCTAGAACATGTTGGCAGTATTCGGGAGATGTATGCGTCTCACTTTACAATCATGCAAGTTCCAATCATACTCTCTGCGAATTCTGCATACTTACATCAGATATAAAGTTGATTCAATTTTGTGTCAACGGCGTACAGGCTGTCGTATGTTTTATACGACGCAACTAAATTTCCAAAATTTTGAGCAGCAGCAGCAAATAGTGCACATTTGGGGAAACTTTCAATACTTAGATTATTCAAAAATACATCGTTCAGAATTAAATGGACCGTTTCATTAAAAAGGGGCATTATATAGCAAGTGTGAATTAAAAGGAAATATAGATGCTCTTTGAAACGGTCTTCATTTAAGAATTGTAGTTTGATTTTTCATCGTTCATCGCATGATGAAGCCAGTGGGCGGAGCTAAAATTCCATGAAGCGCTTTGCGCTTCTTGTAGAGTTTTACCGGCGACCACTGGCTTCTCCACACGATGAATGCTGAAAAATCAAATTTTTATTCTTCTATTTACACTTTATTTTGAGACCTTTCCTGTACCGGTTTCGTGGTAATTTAATGTAGAATTTACAAACTGTGGGTTGAAGAAAAGGTAATAAGGACGTGTTCGGCCATGACGTTAAACAGCCGTCGAAATGATGTGGCGTCAATCGAAAGTTACGTAGACCGATCAAGACGTTTGTTTACCTTAGACGTCACTTGAAGACAACGCCACATGATCAATTGTCGTATATGTATGAAGCCAGTTGATCTAAAAGGTTTAACTATGGGAAGTCAGTGACAAGTGTAAATATTTAGCTAACACTGTTTTGTGTGTCCACTATATCTATGAGGCTAGCTTTAGGACCCCTTTACTTAAGAAAGCTGTATATTTTGCTATCCGTATGAATTGCCCTACAGGCTTATGTTGTTACTTCATGTCTCTATTTACCAACTGGCGTTGCGGGCGGGACGAGGGGTTTGATTGTATCAGTTCCTGTGCATTGCCCTTTTGCTCTACTTTTAACAAACGCGTGTTAAATGTAACAAAATGATATGCAATAACCAGTAACATGCAATCATATCTCTTATACCGCCCTGAAAATCTAAAGGTAAAAAGGTAAAGGTTTCTCATAGCCTAATAGCCGTAGGGGCAGTGGGGGTTAGAGACCCACTGTATCTTGGGCACAGCTGATGAAAGACGGAGCCCATCTCTCTCCTTTCGCTGCCTTATCCTTCCCTGATTCGAAAAAGGTACGCATTTACTGCTGGGTTGACAGAGAGAGTTTTCCAATCGTCAGATGGCGACGGTGAGCCGCGAACTCACGACCTTCCGGTGACTTTCTGCACAATAACCAAGCCACTCTAACCACTCGACTACGGCGCCTCTCTAAAAAATCTAAAGGGAAAGAAGTAAATGCATAAATTGACAGCAGTTCACGACAGACACGCACGGTAAACTGAGTGAGTTACTGTTCCCCATTCAGGGAGAGGTGATCATTCTTCTACCCCTCAACTAAAACAGCACTCACACATCAGGTGAACCCAGGGCAAGCATATAACCATGCATGATTAGGTAAATCAGTAAGCATAAAGACTGCACGGAAAGTGCCCACTGTTAACGACCATTTCTTGATGATTTCAGAGGGTATTACTTAGACCAAATAGTATTAAATATGAAAATTTATATAGCCCTCAGAAATTGTTTTAATAAAGGTTCCAATGCCGTTTCTCTGTTCCTGAATACGATAGACTACAGGTCAATGCCCGAAAATATGTTGTTTCATTTGACATTTTTTTGTTTTCCACCTCTTCTCTTTCGGTATCTTGTGTGAGCTGTGCTTTGTAATTGACGGGTTTTTTTTTGGTTTTGAGAATAGCCCAAAACAGAATGTGTTATATGTTGTTGTTTTTTCTTTTCATACGGCGTTTGTTGATATAAATCAGTCCAATCCAGGGGAACTGTTTATAGAAACAACATAATTGTCGACGATGTACCGTTCCGTATTACCGTTTGTGCTTTCCCTTCTTCTTTCGGTGTCTTGGGTGAGTCGGATTTTCTGACTGTGACCCCTCCGGATCATCTTCATTTGAGACGCGACACGAAAACCAACAAAGTGACAGGTGGGCCATGCGAAGACTCAAACCAGCCATCCAGTCTGATTAGACTCTCGGTGTCGGCATGGAGATAGCTTAGACCCTAAGGTATGCATTGAGTACACAGCGGAGTCTTCGCTGGGCGCACATGCCACTTTGTTGGTTTTGTCGTGTCGCGGCTGAATTATATCTTTCCTTAGTATCTTCAGTCATATACTCGCAATGATATCAAAGGAAATAAACATGAAAACTGCACTGTGTCGAAGTACGGGAACAATTTACAATTACCATGAGACAATTAACACCAAATCCAACGAAGTCAAATAAAATCTATAAAAAGTTGCCCTTGGAGACATTTGTACACGCAAGAACGAATATCAAGACATATACATGAGGACATCTCCTCACAGTACTTTGAGAGGAACTTCGACTTTGAGAAATCGAGAATTGATTAAACGAACAAAACCAGCACAGCGATAACATGCACATTTAGTCCAACAAAGTTGCAAAACTGCAACAAAAGAATGTCCTTGGAACGGGCAGAAGTAAGAGTTCTGGTGGGTCTAACTCTTGAGGCACCAAAAAGCAGACGACAAATTTTACGTCTGCAAAAATTAAAAAAATGCCTTGTCCAAGACATTTCATATTGAAAATTCAAAGACTAGAGGGCAAAACAGTGTAGATCTAGATGTTGCGGCTCATAATTCAGGATCTACGCTGTTTGCAAATTATACTATTTTCGTCACTGGCACTTAAAGTTTCAAGACGTCTGTGACAATGTGAACAGCTCTGCCTTTAACTTAATGTTACTCACCCTCTGCTTATCTGTCTAGTTAAAGAGGGACCCCAGCTATCTGCCTGATCTGCCAGTTATCCCCGGAGTACAGTCCATTAATCTCCAATTTATTGTCAATTTCATGATTAGTGCTAGTAGGCAGCAGCAGGTAGCTGATTAATGGGTTTATACTGGCCAGCTGTGAGAGGCTTAGCAGATTGAAAGGTGATAAAGTTGTTGGGCAATTTTGTCGAAAACTTTTAGTAATCTTGGCTTTTTTATCATGAATATATATATAATTTTGCTTGATCGAAGGCTTAGGTTGAAAGTAGAAAGAAATGTATTAAGAAGAATATGTGATGAAATGGCCTATTTCAAGCTACAGGGAAAGTGGAAAGTATCTTTCAAAATTCTTTCTATTTCTGCCTGAAGCATAAGTTGCTCCTTGTAACCAATTCCATTATGAGTTCGAACGAGAACCGACATTCTTTTTTTTTTAAACAAAAATAAGGACTGTAATGCCTTCCTCTACAACAACCATTCTTTTTATTCTTTTGCAGTGAATACCATAATTACATGTATCTTCATCCAGGTTGATAAAAACTTTGGTATTTTCACGAGTGCGAAGCACGAGTGAAAATCAAATGTTTGCATCACATGAGATAAAGATGTTGATGGTATTTACTGCAAAAGAGTGAATTTTCTTTTTTATCTTATTTCATGCGTTGTTATAGTAGTAAATGTACCGTGCTAGAATGCTCTTACAGGAAAGATGCTGTACAGCCATAGCGCCTCATGACGTCATCGAGACGTCGGCATTTTCAAGCTTTTCCCACCACTCAACGATAGCCTGCTAGAGATGCGAAACAAAAATTTACTGCAAACATGCGCAATATTGGTACCAAAATGTTCATTTCGATCTCATTAAGAAAACCAATACCCACACTTGATGTTTTACTTTTTCGAATAAGCGAGCTATTGGCGTTTGAAGTTCTGAAGTGATGCTGAAAGTTTTACTGGACCGCACGAAGAAAGTCAGTAGTCATCCAAACAGAGCAGTGAAAATAACATCGACTCTGAACCACCCCATTTTATTACATATATGGAAAGAAACAGCAGCAACCTTACATTTCTAGAGCCATGAATGAAAAAATCTCATGTTGCATAAAAATGTTTCATCTGTTAGAAAAATGGCTAGTCGGAAATTTTGTTGTAAATTCTTAAAATCAATTATTTATCCCATTGCATATTTTTGGCAAAAGCCTTTCACAAACACCCAACCACTTGCAATTCCAGTCAAAACATTTCATTATCACCTCTATCCAAACCAATAAATAGTATCTCAGTGGGACTGTGCTGACAGGTCAGAGATTAATTTATCAAACATCTGGCTTTATAGCAGATTCTTCCTGGAAGAATGGGGTCCCTCTTTAAAAAGCATTTAGCTTAGTTTTAAAAAGATACTGTATCCAAACAAAAATAGCATACATTTGCTTCGGATTTGGTTTGATTTTTTGATTTTTTTTTCTTAAACGTAAGGAGGAAAATTCTAAGGAACTGACACAATTCAATCCCAGATCCAACCCAAGACACCATGTAGGAAAGAGACAACACAAAATTAGGCACCACTAAAGACAACACCAGCGGCAGCCATGTGAACAGCCATTTCCCATGTAGGTGGTCAACGGGCTAGCCTGAAAATCACAAACTATATATCAATAACAGAGATAATAACCAACAACACATAAAACAACCAAGAAGAGCCAAAACAGACCTGCTGTCTTGGGACGGCCAGTAATGAAATTACTTGGAGCCTAACCGGTTTGTGGTCGACCAACCCTCGTCCTGTGTTCTGCCTTGGTTCATAAGATACTTACTTGTTCAACCCAACAAAAACAACCACCGCCCACACCATAGTCGTGCAAAAACACCAACCTTTACAATCAGAACAAATTATACGTAAAACATTAAACAGCTATTTTTACCTATTTTCAATGTTTTAATGTCAGGGCTAGCCTTAACATAACAAACAATATATCAAAATAGTCAAAGTGACAAACAACGCATGAAACAACTAAGAAGAACCAAAACAGAAGTGCCGCCTTGGGCTTGGGACGGCAAGCAATGAAATTACTTGGGGGGGGGGGGGGTTAACCGGTTTGCGGACGAGCCCTTGGTCCTTCTTTGGTTCATCAGACACTTATGTGTTCGGTTTCCTAAGTCATAAATGTAATATCTCAGAAACATCAAAATTAAAACCAAGATAAAACAAACATGAGCGCTCACAAAATTAGCAATACTGAAATTCTGGAGCAGAAGAAACCTACCAGTCAAACCACAGTGGGTCCGACCAAAGTCTGAGGCCCGACCCATCGTTGTGCAATCGAAGAGGTAAGCAAAGCTGTTAACCTTAATTGGGTTAACCACCAAGTTTACCATTTCGCGCTTGGCAGAGACATTGAATCTTTTTTTCTTCATTTTTTTATCAGTACGATTCACAAATTTTATTTTACATTGTACACCTGAATGAAACAAATTTCTGACAAAATCTCTAAACACTTAAAACTGTTTCATTTATAACTTATACAATAACTGACTGCATGATTACTTCAGTGATATAAATAATATGACTTGACATATTTATACTAAATTATTTAATGTAATAAGCGATACTTTTTTATTTGTTCCAATTATTGGTTTAAAGACACAGAGCGTTACATGCAGCAATACTAACAATACTTCAAATGATTATTTCTTGGTACATCTTGCTCCATTCTCGATGATTGAATATCTTTTGTAGGTCAAATGAGACGCGACACGAGAAAACCAACAAAGTGGTTGTGCGCCCAGCGCAGACTCAGATCAGCCTGGGCATCCGCCCAGTCTGATCAGAGTATTCGCTGTCCGCATGGAGGTAGCTTAGACCCTTAGCTACCCCTTAAGCGCTTAGCGATGTGTCTGATCAGACCAGGCAGATGCCCATGCTGATCTGAGTCTGCTCTGGGCGTACAACCACTTTGTTGATTTTCTCGTGTCGCCGCCCAAGTTATCATTGCCTTTACTATAGTTGATGTTAAGTGCCGTATGACGGCCGTAAACCCTTGTTCCATATTTCAAAATATTTTCTTTGTATTTTCTAATTTTTGGGATTATCCATATCATTATTAGAGTTCGAACATATTTATTCTTCGTTAGGAGTTTCACAACAGTACAAAATCGTGTTAATTTTACATTTTTTGCAGACTGTCAGCTACATTGATGCTTCTAAATTCCATTGTAGGGCCTTGCCGATAGCCAGTATGACTTATTCCATTTAATAGAAACTGACGTTTTATACATGTGAGTATGTTTTTACACTAGCCGAGGAGATAGCGCTGTGATCGACTTACCCAGATGTTACGGGTTCGAAACGACTCAGGTACGATTTTTCTGTAGCCTGCTTATTAGAGAATATTCTTTTTCCCTTAACTAACCCAAAATAAGTATATTACTGCTGAACAGACCCTAGACTATTATTCTATCTTATATAAACTTAGCTGAAACAGGTTAAACATGCCCCTAAACCGGAACCTACCATCCAGCACCTATCTTTGTAGACAACTGAGAAGTTTATTTGATTCTATCGTGACTTTTGGTGTCAAAGATTGACACAAAAATAATTGTTTGGCTTCATTGATGCCCCTTGATAATTTGTCTTTGTCTGTAGCAGTTTACGCAAATCACCGTCAAACAAAGTATTTTACTTTAATAGAACGACCTAGATGCATGTACTTATGGTCAGTTTATCTTTATACCAAACAAATGCCGGGCAGCATAAATTTCATTTAGAAGGTTTGCTGTTTTGTCCACCATAGCAATGAAATTGCGACTGCAGTATCAGGGATGTTTTCAATTAGTGTTCGGTTGGGATGAGGGGGGTGGGGATTTCAGTTGTCAGCCTAGACCTTCCCATGACCCGAGGTTTCAAATGTAAGGGATATAAAACTGACGAATAAGCATCTTAATGCACTACAGATGAGTAATATCTAATATAGTTTTTTTTAGCGGAAATGTCTAGATGTTGTGCAGTCACATTGCTATATGTTACGCCTTCTGTAGCAATGAGACATATTACACCGATTAACTTTATTATCATAGTTAATTTTAACAAAATACTTTGCTGTCACTCCCACTCACTATTACATAACTGTCTGATTGACGGATTATTTTGAGAATGCATAACCATATGTGTCCACATAACACGTGACAATTCAGGTGTACTAATATGTAACAAGGAAATTACTCGACTGTTGGTGTCCTTTCTTTATTTAGGGATTCTCTTTAAAGAAAGAATTTGCTAATTCTTAATACCAATTCTCTGTAAGCACCAGACTTTTCAAGAAACGCAAGGTCGGAAGTTCTTCTTCAAACTTTCTCACTTTGTGTGTAGTCAGACAAAAACAAATAATTGGCACCTCATTTTTTCGTTTGCCATCTCGTTGCCATGGTAACCGCGTTTTTCTGTTTTTGCAGAAAAAATGCCAAAAATTCAATAGAAAATTGCGTTTTTCGCTCTTGTATATCACCGAGAATAGACAAGGCTTGATCAAAAACTCTTTAAATCTACAAATTAGGGACTTATGTTATTAACATGAAGCATCAAAACAACTTTTTTTGAATGTTTTGGCATATCTACTGGTCCTCAAAGGTGGGTGGGGTAACCAGGTATTGCAAAACACAGTTTTTAGGCATTTTTAAGCATCACGTTTAAAAACGCACACTTCTATGACTCATGTGTATACTTTAAGATAAAAGAGGAGACTTTCAATTTTTGGAAAATGAAAAAAACAGAGTGGGGCAAAGCTGACTTCAGATCGTAACCATGGCAACAAATCATACCCCATGCAAAAAGTGAAAACAGAAACTTATACTGAAACCACACTATCATAATCAAATTAAATGCACTGCAGCTATAATTACTGGTCCAAATGCTGTAGAAATATTAATTCTATATGATTTGGTGAAGGTTGGACACCTTAAGGGTTGAAAGTCCCATTCATATTCATTTAAAGGGCCCAAAAAGGGGCAAAACATGGTCAAAATTAACGTACCTCACTCATTGTCTCTAGGAATCAACAAAAAGACAACATGGGTTACTTTTGAATTGGTTATGAAATTATTTGATTGACATAAACTGATAGAAAATATGGCATTAGGGAGCCCTAAATCTCTAGGTATGGAGTCTATAGGGGCCCAAAAAGGGGTAAATTTGAAAATATTCATCCAAAATAATAATCATTCTTCACAATGGAACACACGACAGCATTTGCCAAGATAAAATAGGTTCAAAAATATGGGGAAAAACAGTCTGATATATGCCACCAGTAAATTTGCACTCAAGGGGCTGGAAGCCCTATTTAAGAAAATTTAAGGGGTTAAAAAAGGGGAAAATGGACAAAATTACCACATATCACACATTTTCCTTATCAGTACACAAAAGACAGCACTGGCTGCTTTTCAGTTTGATATGACAAAATAAGCTTGACATATACTGATAGAAAATATGGCAAAAAGGAGCCCAACATTCCCAGGCATGGAGATTATAGGGGCCGAAAAGGGGTTAATTTGAAATAAACACCAAAAATAATGGTCGTTCTTCACAATAAAGCGCACTTAGTCTACAGCATTTGTCAAGATGAAGTACGTTGAAAAAAACCTTATACATGTATATGCCAAAAGTATACTTGCTGGGAGTCCTATTTATATTAATTTAAGGGGCTCAAAAAGGGGCAAAAATGGTCAAAATTACCATATATCACTTGTTCTCTCTACAAATCAACAAAAGACGACACTGGTCACTTTTAAAGGGGGGGGGGGGGTATCAATAAGGTGGGTTTTCTGCATCCTACCAAAGTTTTCTTTTTTTAGCTAAACGTATACTCCAATATGTTTAGTTTGTTGGACCATATGTGACTTTGGTCGGAAAGCCCTACTTACTGAGCTATGGGTCCACAGAAGTGGGTGGGGTAATCCAACATGGTTTTAGCCTGTCTTGTAAAAACATTCTCATTTGGTAGAAGAGTGCAGCAGACAGACAGGATTTAATAAAATGATTAACTGAACATCTAAACTATACTTCTATATCATTTTATTTGGTTTAATTTGAACATATGTTGTCAAAAAAGACTTCCTTTGACACTCAGCATTTTTTGATATTTTTGTCCTTAATTTTCAATATTTCTTGGCATTATTGTTAAATAAACAGACCAGTTGTCATCAAACTCATGTCAAGGAAGCACCCTGGCCAGGACATTCGGATGATGAGACCAGAACTTTACAATGACTTAGTTTTCACGGTGGACTGAACACATAAACTTGCTTGGAAGATGGTTTTTCATTTGATTTTGACCTAGAATTACGAAACTTTGGTCAAATTACTATTTTAACTGCTATATTATGCCCTACACCCCCGCCACTAAAGGTGAGAGAATATATATTGGCTTCGGTTCGGATCTCCTTGGCGTCTGTATCTGTGTCTGTGTCACATATTAAGTCCTTCTTTGACCTTGGAAACAAGGTCAAGGTCAGATTTTGATGACCTTGACCTTGATTTCAAGGTCACAGAAGGACTTAATATGTGACACATACACAACTGCAGATGCCAACGAGATCCGCACTGAAGCCAATATCTATTCCCCCTCCTTTAGTGGCGTGGGCGTGGGGCGTAATATAGCAGTTAAAATAGTAATTTGACCAAAGTTTCGTAATTCTAGGTCAAAATTGAAAGAAAACCATCTTTCAAGTTCGTTTATGTGTTCAGTCGACCATGAAAACTAGGTCATTATGAAATTCTGGTCACATCATTCGAATGTCCTTGTCAGGGTGCTTCCTTGACATGAGTTTTATGATAACATGTCTGTTTATTTAACAATAATGCCAAGAAATATTGAAAATTGAGGACAAAAATATAAAAAAATTGCTCAATGTCAAAGGAAGTCTTTTTCGACGACATATGTTCAAATTAAACCAAATAAAATGATATGGAAATATATTTTAGATGTTCTGTTAATCATTTTATTTAGGACCCATAGCTCAGTAAGTAGGGCTTTCCGACCAATGTCACATATGGTCCAATCAACTAGACACATTGGAGTATACCACCAGTTAAAAAAAGAAAACTTTGGTAGGATGCAGAAAACCCACCTTATTGATACCCCCCTTTGTTATGAAATATATGATTGACATATATTTATAGAAAATATGGCAATAGTGAGTTCTAAATCCCTGGGTAGGGAGTATATAGGGGCCCAGAAAGGGGTAAATTGGATATTCGCTAAAGATAAACAACACATATTGTAGATTTTTAATTTCGTCACACAGAAACAAAGTACTGCATTTGTGGTGTTGAAACTGGTAGTTAAACTACAAGCCTAATATATATTAATATAAAATATGTCATACTTAAATTCATTAAAGGGGCCTGACAGAGGTTGCTTATGTGCAAATGTAATAAGAAACAAACAAAAACGAAAAAAAAAAAAAAAAAAAAAAGATGCATTTTTTTCTTATAGAAACAAATAGAGATGTTGGTTTTAATATATAGTAAAGTATTTTATGCAGACAATAACACATTATTAGCGTTTCGAAAATGTGTAAAGTTGGTTTTCCATGGGTCTTATCCTTTAGCATTTTCTATGCATACGTTTTACATGACTGTTACAAAAGCATGGCACAAATAGCGTGAATAATGAATTTCGATTCTAAACATGCTTCACTCCAGAGAACGTATTTCAGTGACAAACCTTCTTAGCTACTATATTTTTGCCATAGTCTTATAATGGACAAATACAGAGCCTGCGCTGAAAAAATGCATATAAAACGCTCCATGCAAATCCTTCTATACAACGTAGTTTGTACGACAGCAAACATGAGAACTATTGGACCATGTTCTCTTGCTCTTACCATTCATCATTTCGAAGACTATAAATCTCAAATAGAAAGGATTATTACACAGACCTGAGCATTTTTCTTATTTTTTTCTATTTATTTTTATCTTTTTTATTCTATTTATATATTTATTTTATTTATTTATTTTTATTTTTTAAGTATTGTTTTCGCATTTATTTATTTATTTATTTATTTATTTATTTATTTTAAAGAGTGACTTTATTTATTTTAAAGAGTGTTTATTTTATTTTTTGTAAAGAGTGAATTAATTTATTTTAAAGAGTGACTCTTTATTTATTATAAAGAGTGACTTTTCAGAGTATATAATGTTTCTTATCCCTACACGGGTTCTCTTCATGATATTTATTTTTAGTTTTGCTTTTTGCCAGCCCACTGGAGAAAGTCATTATTTCAAAATGTGCAATTATTCAGAAACAAATTTTCAATGAATCATTAAAAAAATCAAATGTGATTGTGAAGGAAAGCAATCCTCAATATAGGATATCCAAATAAGGAAGTATAGTTTCCCACAGGTCGAGTTTTTTGGCTGTCCTTAAAACATGAGGGGTCATGTTTGCAAGCACAGGGTATGAGATCTTTTTGAATGTCCATGAAATGAATCACGAATATCCAGGATATTGGATATGAAGGAGGCAGAACAGGGCTATCTGTGGATCAGAGAGCTGTGTCATGTGTCTTTGTGGTGGATACAATAATTGAGGGTGAATTGATAAACATCCAAGTTTTCTTCAGCCATTTTACAAAAGGGGGGCAACTTTTGGGACAAACTTCCTGTTTACTTCCCTGGCCTTGTGGGACTTCCTGTTCGCTTCCCTGCCATTGTAGGATTGGACTTTGCCCCAAAGAAGGCAAGAGTTGATCCCCATTGAGAATGAAGGAAAGACAGAAAATAGCAGAGTTGCCTCCTCCTACCAGTGTATCTTATAGCCTTGAGTTTTCAGTCTTGGTCTGTTAGATATATTCGTTACGTGTTATGTGTCTGTGGCGAGGAAGTTTTGATGCAGATGCAATGTTTGAGGGGAAATGGATAAACAGCCATGTTTTTTTTTTGGCCATTTTACAAAGGGGAATAACTAACTTTTGTGCCTTCCTGTTTACTTCCCTCATCTTATGAGACTCCTGTTTGCTTCCCTTCCATTATAGGATTCGCTCTTGGAGGTCGAGCTCTGTCCCAAGGAAGACAAATTCTTTCCGTCAGGAGTTGATTCCCAATGAGAATGGATGCAAGACAAAGTGACAGAGTTGCCTTCCCTGCCAGTTTACAAATCACCTTGAGTTTTCAGTCTTGATCTGTTCTAATACACTTGCGACGTGTTATGTGTCTGTGTCGAAGACGTTTTCATGCAGATACAAGTTTTGTTTTGAGGATGAATGGATGCACATCCATGTTTTCCAGAAATTTTACAACGTAGAGCAACTTTTCATATTTCTTGTTCACTTCCCTGGCCTCATGGGACTTCCTGCTTGCTTCCCTTTTCAGTGTTTGATTAGCTTTTCGAGGCTGAGCTTAGCCCCACGGGAGCAAACATTTTCCTTCAGGAGCTGGTCCCCATTGAGATGGCGACAAGACGCAAAATGGCAGAGTTGCCGCCCCTGCAAGTATATCTAGTCATCTTGAGTTTTTAGTTTTGGTTTGTTCTAACATATTCATTTTATGCTGTCTGATACTGCACTTGTATATATTATAGAAATGTACATCTCAAATAAGGACCCCAGGAAAAATTGGATGCACATCCAAATTGGCCCCCTATTATATAAAGTCGTTATCGTTAGTATTATTACTACCTCCTCCTCTCCCCCCCCCCCCCCACACACATACACGGCCTCCGCCCCCCCCCCCCCCCCCCACACACATACAGACATACACGGCCTCCCCCCCCCAAAAAAAAAAAAAAAAAAAAAAAAAAAAACGTTAATTGGTTAATAAAGAGTGTGTGGGCTGCAAGTTTTGGCTTTACTCTCTATTTACGTATTTACGGAGTAAATGTGGTTCAAATTTGGGATATCCATGTTCAACTTATAGATACCAAATATTCATCTTTTGTGACTTCCCCTTTGATTCCCTGGACAATAAAATTAGTTAAAGTATTTCAATATTAATAACAATTAATGAAATTCAGAGCTCCAGATAAGGTGGGGTTTTAAGGATAATTCTAAGTTATTTTTTTTTTATTTCTGAATAAACATACGTTACGACACCTCATTAGAACTGTCTCAGCTAGAGAGTTTTAATGAGGGGTCACAACGTATGTTTGTTTGTTTTTGTATGGAAAAATAAGGAAAATTTCCCTTGATTATACTTGTTACCGCTTTTTAGCAAGTGAGCAGGGCTCACATATGCCCCCGACCAGTGCCACCGCCTAATGAAAGCATACTTTAACACAAAACTACACTGCAAATCTTATACACATACAAAGTTCAAAGTCCTTGTCCTTGACCTTTTGTAAGCAGCACCATCCATATGATGTAAACTAGTATGAAATTAACTTAGTCAAGTATCATTAGGCTCCATTCAAGTATATTAGATGTATGACCCAAAACTATACAACAAATGGCGAAGTCCTACCCATGAGCCTAATCCTGAATCTTAGATGGTCCTGATCAAAAGTAATGCTATAGGGATATCATGCCCCAAATGTGGAAGAATTATGGCCAGATCGCTTTTCGCACATAATGTACTTATATTCAGGTATAAGACGGTGAAATGTAGGTCAAGATCAGGTATTCTCTCCAATAAAATATGGTAGGTCTAGATCTTTGGGATTGTAAGGGAAACTCCCGTCTTAGAGCACAATGTTGTTTTTTTTCTGTTGTGTGGTGGTGTGTCATGTAGCGGTGATCAATGAAAAACAGAGATTCGACGGGTGGGGTGTGGTTGTGTGTTGTGTCGCATGACCAACGAAGAACAGAGATTTGTCGCAGTGACTAATGAAAAACAGGGATTCAAAGACCTAAAGAAGAGATGTTTTGGTGGAGGGCTGTGGTTGCGTGTTGTGTCGCGGTGACTAATGACAATGTTCAATAACTAGATGTTTCCTCAAAACCGATAAAGTTGGCTTGATTATAGAGCACTAACCAAAATTGGCCTATTGCCCAAAATTGGCGGGCCGTGCAATGAAAATTTCAAAAGTGTCTCCCATTCTAATGGACTTACAGATATTTTTACTTTACAAAGTGCACACCTTTGCTTCGACGGCAAGTAACTTCATCCATGATGACGTTTTTTCCATTAAGAAAAAAATGTAATTATTTTTGTGAAGTTTTTTAACTAAGTCCTTTTCGGCCCCATTTAACCCATTCCTGAAGAGATGTTGGGCACCCCATCGCCATTTTGTATATCAGTATCTGTAAAACAAATATTTCCATAACAAATTTAAAAATAACCAGTTCACTTTTGTTAGTTCGTGTAGAGAACTAATGATATGTGGTAATTTTGACCATTTTGCCACTGTTTGGGACCCTTAAAAAGGAGTTAATATGATCCCTTATTCCATGTTAGCTAGCGGCATATATCAGCCTCCTTTATTTTGGCTACTGATTCTAACATGACAAATGCTTTAGTGTGCTCCTCTGTGAAGAATAGTCATTATTTTGGGCAAATATTTTCGAATTTCCCCTTTTGGGCCCCTAAGACTCCAAACCTAGAGATGTAAGGCAACCAATTGCCATGTTTTTTAATCAACATATGTCAAACTTATTTTTATAACAAATTAAAAAGTAACCAGTATTGTCTGTTGTTAGTCTGTGGAAAGAAATATTGATTTTTGTTTTTAAATTTTGACCATCTTTCCCCTTTTGAGCCTCTTACATTGATAAAACCAGGGCTCCCAGTCCCATCATTGCAACTTTACCAACGGATATATATAAGACTGTGCTGAGGCTGTGCTTTTTTCAACCTATTTCATAAAGACAAATGTTGTAGTGTGTACCAATAAGAAGAATGATCATTATGTTGGGTGAATATTATTAAATGTACCCCTTTTTGGGTCCCTATATACTCAGCCAGGAGAAATCGGGCTGCCCTTTGCAATGTTTTCTATTACTATCAGTCAAACTAATGTTTTTGTAACAAATTTAAAGGGAACCAGTGTTGCATTCTGTTTATTCGTAGAGAGATTAAGTGATATGAGGTAATTTTGATCAGTTTTGCCCCTTTTTGGGACCCTTAAATGGGTATAAATTTGGTTTCTCGTCCCTTATTGCAAATTCACTAGTAGCATATATAAGGCTATATTTTTTCCTGCCTATTTTAACATGACAAATGCTGTTGTGATATTCACTGTGAAGCATGATCATTATTTATGGCAAATATTTTCCTTTTTTCCCCTTTTGGCCCCCTTGGGACTCCTTTTGGGCCCTTTGGGACTCCAAGCCTGGAGATGTAAGGCACCCATTGAAATATTTTGTATCAGTTTGCATCAAACTTAAATTTTCATTACAAATTTGAAAGTAAACTGTTTTGTTTTATGTTGGTCCGTGGACAGGATTGGTGATTTGTGTTAATTTTGACCATTTTTGTCCCTTTTAGAGCCTCTTAAATCAATAGGAAATGGGCCCCACCCCTCCCCACCCTCGGTTGCCAATTTACCTGCGGCATATATAAGCTTACTCTATCTTTGCAACCAATTTCATCATTTTAAATGCTGTAATGTGTTCCATTGTGAAAAATGGTCATTATGTTGGTAAAATATTCTCAAACATACCCCTTTTGGGCCCCTATAGACTCAGTCCCTGGAAATTTAGGGCTCTCCATTGTCATGTTTTCTATCAGTATATGTCAAACTAGTATTTTCCTTACAAATATTAAAGTAATTAGTGTTGTCTTTTGTTCATTCAGAGTGAGAATAAGTGATATATATGGTAATTTTGACCATTTTTGCCCCTTTTTGGGCCCTTTTAATGGGTATAAATAGCCCTCCCAACCCTTAAGGTGTCAAACTTTCATCAAATCAAGTAGAATACATATTTCAATAGCAGAAGGATCACGAGTTATAGCTGCATTGCATTTAATGTGGTTGCAAATCTGTGGTAATAGAATAAGCTTCCGTTTTTACTTTCTTGCATGGGGTATGGCTTGTTCCCATGGTTACGGTCTGAAGTCAGCTTTGCCCCACTCAGTTTTTTTCATTTTCTAAAAATGGAAAGCCTCCTGTTTGACGTTAAAGTATGCAAATATGTCACAGAAGTGTGCGTTTTTTAAACATGGTGATTAAAAATGCCTAAAAATTGTGTTTTGCAATACCTGGTTACCCCACCCACATTTGCAGTACAGTAGGTATACCAAAGACATTGGATCAACGTTGTTTTGATGTTTCACATTAATAATGTAAGTTCCCCGTTTTTAGATTTAAAGAGTTTCTGATGAAACCTAGCCCATTCTTGGAGATATACAAATGCAGAAATTGTGAATTTCTGTTGAATATTTTGGCATTTTTTCTGCAAAAACAGAAAAACGCGGTTACCATGGCAACGAGATGGTAAATGAACAAACGAAGTGCAAATTACTTGTTTTTGTGTGACAACAAAAAAAGGGAGAAAGTTTGAAAAAGAACTTCCGACCTTGCGTTTCCGGCCCTCTATACAAAAAGTCTGGTGCTTACAGAGAATTGGTATTAAGAAAGCAATTTTCTCCTTTAGAGTAGCCCCATTTTCAGATAGGTTCGCTTGCAAGGAGGTAAAATACTTGCCTAGACTCAGCTTTACTAGGTAGTCATTTCCCCTCGATAAGGAAATCTGTCTACAGGATCTGTTGTAATGCATATTCCTTAGCCTATGGACATCGGCATGCTTTTAGGACATTTAAACACATTTTTACCTAAGATATCAAACTGTTCTATTTATCAACGCTATTTCGGTTTATGAACATGCTTCAAAGCAGAACACGGCGCTATGTCATAAAATGGGTATCTTAATTTGATTTTCGAAAATTTGGTAAAGACAAATTTTTACATCAGCAAAACCAATTTCTATCGCCATAAACTATGCCAGGACTCAAAGCCTTTCATGAAATGTTTGAGCACACTTTCTAAAGACGATTTTCTAGCCCAGATGACCAAGAAAATGACCTTGTATCGGGACACAAACTCCTAAATTTTGCGCAGTTACAGAGATTAGATCTGAGACTTTTAATTGTATAAAACTGAATAAAGCAATAAGCTTTCCAAATGGTTGCCTACAGCAGTATACATACGATTAAATCATCTTATAACATTGATATTTCATCCATAACAACATACCCGATTATAAATTAAATTAATTTACAAATAAAATGTTTAAAATGTTTGTGTCGTGAAGAATCAAAATTTTAACAGGTTAACATGACATTTATGAGTGCATAATATGTAATATTATATATTATATATTAATGCATAATATATTATGTATTTGTATGATATTGTTGTATTTAGTGGACGCTAAAATGCTGAAAAAAAATATTGAATCAAATATTGTTTCACCTAAAGTTACCTATTCCACTTGCAAGCAAACAACTTCCTTGGTCGCCTCAACACGCTACGGATCCTGGGTTATTTACAGAACAAAAGATAAAGACACTCACTAGTTTTCGAGGATATCTCCTTTCAAGAATAGTTTTTAATTATATACTAATTTCAACAATGAAACAGCGGAAATCTGTATCCATTTAATAACTGAATGCTCCACTTGAATTCGGTAAAGGTACATTTACCGGTATATGTTTTGTATACATGTAAATGCCTAGCGTCTAATAAAAGCGGCCTTTGTATACAAATTCAATGTGGATCCTAAAAAAAGGCTTGCGCTGTTTGTATTAGATAAGGACTTGCTGAAAAAATATATACGAATAAAATTAACTCAGACATGACTTATATTGGAAATCGAACGGTCTGATATGGGAGTTTCCCACTTGAACGTAGAGGGTTGGGATCCCTATCCCCACTGGACACCAATTCTTACCTTCCAATATTAAAAAGTGTATTTGGCTGACTGTTTGGGTCTACCTTAAAACGAGTAATTCTGACGTCTATGGATATACGAGAACTGTACCTGACTTTCGTGCTGCTATAAATTACAACTCTGACCTTTGATAATACCGCAGCCAATTAGCATGATAAAGTAGCTGTTCACATGGTGAAACTCCGTGGAATCATTCGACATCGAGATGATAATGATGCAAATAACAATAATAATAAAACGACTGCAGTTGCCAAAAAAAGCTTTTGGTGCAATTTTAATGATGCTTTAAAAGCCCGGATCCAGACCATCACGCATTGGTGGGGCTCTGGTTAATTGGTTGGGCTGGGAGGTGTGCCGTGCTGTATGTGGATGGGTGTGGAGGGGAGGAGGCTTGAAAATTTGACATAATAAAGGATCAATTTGATGAGCTTTTTTGACAATGTCTTTTTTGCTATGAAATATATGTGGTGATATCTCATTAGAATCGCCTCGTCGAGGCGATTCTAATGAGATGACACAATATATATTTTAATCTAACCACATGGATAAATTATCTCAAACTGTCATCAGATAATCCTTATTATCTGGAAGCCTGCATATTATACTTAACACAGAGGCCCAGATGGCGGGGCTGAAGCCCCAAAGCCCACCCCCTGTATCCGAGGCTGCTTTACTTTCAGAGCAAAAGTAAAAAATAAGATACAAAATAAAGCCACAGTCCCAAAGCACAAACTATTTAAAAACTCCTAAAGAAGAAGAAAAGAAAAATTCAAACGAAATATGAAAAATCAGTTTAACAATTACTGACCCTTGAGAGCAATGAACACACTTATGACAGTGAAACAACAGTTTGGGCTTAGTTTGGCCAATATATATGTTGCACAATATATGGAGAAGAATTTTAGATTCTGGGACAGGGGGTTTCAACGCGATGCAGTAAGTCGTATAAAGTGCCTTAAGGTAAGGTCCAATTTGGTTCGATGCAGGCGGACATAGCGAATTGGCCAAGTGACGTCATATTTTCATACTGGACTGAGCGTTATTGTGCAGATGTCCTGTGATGTTATAAGGTGTGAGTGGTAATGTGTATTGGTTAAGTCTATAATTCGTTATTGTGTGTATACATGTTTTATCCAAAATTAACAAAATATTTGTTATTGTAATATGTATGTTCATGCAATTTATAGTTAATTGTATACCATGAACATGGTCCATAATTGGCTAATAAATATCTTATCTTATCTTATCTTATCTTATCTTATAAGCTAGCTGTTTAGAGGCGCCGTAGTCGAGTGGTTAGAGTGGCTCGGTTATTGTGCAGAATGTCACCGTAAGGTCGTGAGTTCGCGGCTCGCTGTCGCCATACGATGATTGGAAAACTCTCTCTGTCAACCCAGCAGTAAATGGGTACATTTTTCGAATCAGGGAAGGATAAGGCAGCGGAAGGAGAGGGATGGGCTCCGCCTTTCATCGGCTGTGCCCAAGATACAGTGGGTCTCTAACTCCTACTGCCCCTACGGCTATTAGGCTTTGGGAAACCTTTACCTTTTTTAGATTTTTGAGTATTTTGGTTCCATGCTGAAAGTCCTCTTTAGCTGCTGGAAGCTCTGTACGCTGGCATTATAAAACGATATATAAGCTGGCTGGAAAGTTCGCCAAAATGCAGTTGATTTCCTAAGGTAAGAGCTATGCTAATTCTAGCTGTATAAACATGATATTACCTCGTAACGCGCTATATAGCCAAATTACATAAAATCAGTTTTGATGGAAAACAAGATACATGTATATAGCAATTGATACTGCATAACGTCAGTAACAATGTACAGCCTTGTACAAGTTGTATGCGCGTCCGCCTTAAAAAGAGTTTGCTGTAGGTTTCTTGTAAATTTTCACAGGCTCTACCATCAATAATATTTGATTTTTATCAAAATTAACAAGACGTATGCACGTACAAATGGGCTTTTTAGGGTATTGTGCAATCGTTTTTTTATTTTTTTTTTTTGCGCAAAGACTTAGAGAAACAGTTTCTTGTTCTCCATTAAATGCATGAGAAGAAATCGTGAGAACCAGCAGCGTTTCAATCAGACACAATATGCAATAAAATTGACATGCAGTGTTTTATGCAGAGATGCAGAGAAGAAATGTTTCGTTATCTTAACAGACGTAACCGCTGTGGAAAAAAAAACAATTCTGCAACTTGTTTTAACATTTCAGCTGAGAGAAAATTCACTCTAAATTGCTGTTGTCTGTGCAAGTTGTACAATATGATTATCTGTACTTTAGTGTCTTAATAATGGGACTCGGTAAGCAATGAACGTAATTGCTGTTAGTAGTTTTTCAACTGACGGGCCTTCGTGGTCTGATGGATAATCTGGAGAAGTGACTCTTATGAGTCAGTCTTGTATCGCTGTATGTTCAAGCCACGGCCGCGCACAAGACAGAAAGCAAAGATCTGCTTACGGAAGCTCAGGTGAGTTTTTTTCCCTGGAGCTCCAATGTTCGCCAACCGCTCGACATGAGTATTCTTGAAAGGGCTATATTATTAATTTCAAAGAAAGAAAAAAACTAACAGTTCCATGGTGGCTATTCTTTGTTCGATCAAGTGCGTCTGCTTAAAAAAAGTTTTGTTCTTGTTTCATTTCACAGTTTTATTAAGGTTCGTGTTTTGTGACTATAGTCTGTCCATGCTATCTTCATATACACGCTCTTGTGAAGTGTGAACGGATTGGAAATCAGTGAAGACCAAGATTTTGGTCCGTTGCTTTGACGGTTTGCCAGTAAACACACCAAGTTACAACGACTTTATGTTAGCACGCTAGGTTTACATGTTACCTACCTACTGACAAAATGACCGAATAGTATGTTTTTTTTAAGAAGATAGTTTTATACGTACTTTATTGTGTGTGTGCTGCAGTTGATTTATATATTACGTTTATACATAAAAATTCTGATTTAATATCAAACATTTATCACCTGTGTTATGTTCCTGTCAGAGAGATGTATTATGACACAAACCCTTTCACTTATACAGACGTAACGAAATGTGAATATTGTTATGTTAAATGCATTTTTTACTTTAATTATTATCTTTATTCTTATCGACCAACTAGGGAAATAAGGGTCGAGTGTTGTTTATTCACAGAAACACAGAAACGTGGAAATAAGAACACATGCTTCGAGTTTGACTGTCATCACTGCTGCGAGAAAGACAGCTTTCTTTCAAGTCATAAAATAATCCCTGAAACTGGTAGCACTGCCATACAGCATATGGGAACTGCCAAATCTTGTATCAGTCTGAAAAGATACGACCCTTAATCAGTTTTCGGTGATTTATATGCATAGTAGTTATCTCAGTCACGGCTGAAAACTTTGTTTCCCACGGGCTCGAGACGAAAGAACACCACCCTCGTAATCAGCTATATGAAATAAACTTTCATCGGGTCCATTGTGCGCCTTTTGATTTGGCCTCAGACTGGCACTGAGACCTCCAGACTGGCAAATAGTCCACAGTTTTGTTTCTGGTTTAAGACTGTCATTGAGTCCTCAATTTTTTTCTGACTTGAATTTAGCAATTAGTCCTTAATTAAGTCAACTAGTCCGAGCCACTCTAACCACTCGACTACGGCCTCTCAGAGGAGAGGCGCCGTAGTCGAGAGGTTAGAGTGGCTCGGTTATTGTGCAGAAAGTCACCGGAAGGTCGTGAGTTCGCGGCTCACCGTCACCATCCGACGACTGGAAAACTCTCTCTGTCAACCCAGCAGTAAATGGGTACCTTTTTCGAATCAGGGAAGAATAAGGCAGCAAAAGGAGAGAAATGGGCTCCGCCTTTCATCAGCTGTGCCCAAGATACAGTGGGGTTCTAACCCTACTGCCCCTATGGCTATTAGGCTATGGAAAACATTTACCTTTTTTACCCTTAATTTTGTTTCTGGCTCCACACTGGCATTGAAAGCTCAAATATGTTTTTGGCTTCAGACGAGCATTTAGGCCTGAACTTAGTTTCTGGCTTTAAATCGACCTGGAACCCTCAGCTTTCATTCTAACTCCGACTGGAATTGAGTCTGCAGCTTCGTTTCTGGCTAGAGACTGGAATTTAGTTCTCAACTGTGCTTCTCAGTGGCTTCAGATTGGCAAGCAATGAGTATCAAACTGGAAGTGAATCCTCATCCTTATTTCTGGCTATATGTTAGAATTAAATTTTCAACTGTGTTTCTTGCCTCAGATTGGCATTTAATCCTTAACTTTATCTTCGGGTTTTAGGGTGACATTAAGTCCGAAATTGGTTTTCTGATTTTCTGATTTAACGAATTTAGTCCTCATCTTTTTTCCTGGCTGTAGATTAGAAATGAGTCTTCAACCGTGTTTCTGGCTTCAGGTGGGAAAAGTGTAGTCATCTCTTGATTCTGAAATAAGTTGGAATTGCGTACTCAGTGTGCTTCTGGCTTAAGATTGGAAGTCTATATATTTTCCTTACTTCGAATTGGCATTAAGTCCCTAAATGTGGTTTTGGACTCGAATTCTCAACTTTAGTCTGGCGTAAGATTGACATTGAGTGTTCATTTTAGTTTCTGCTTTCAGACTTGCACTGATATTTGCCACAGGCTAGTATTGAGTCCACATATTTGTTTCTGTTTTCAAATAAGCATTGAGTTTTCAACTCTGTTTCTGGCTTCAGATTGGCAATGAGTCATCAACTTGATATCTGTCTTCATATTGGCCTTCAGTCCTTTAGTTTGTTTTTGACTTCTGTTTGACAATTCAGATTGGCATTGAAGTCTACACCATTTTTCTGTCTTCCGCTTGCAGTTGAGTCCTCGTGTTTGTCCCTGGCTTTAGACTAACATCGAATCGATAGATTGTGTTTAACTGTGATGTTTCACTTGAGCCCCTACTCAGACCGAGTACGCGAAGATTTCTATTTTAGGTGCATGAGTTTTCTAGCATATAACCGATAAAAATCTGAGTAGTCTTTCTACTGGCGTGTCTTTATTTTTTTAGACTGTTTGTCTTTTATCATAAAGTGCTACCCTGCTGTATCGTTTGATTTTCTGATTCATTGTCCTTTAGATATCTTTATAGGCTGAGTCTTGTGAGTGATGTCTTTCTGTGTCGCTACATCTATATATATGATTACGCTGTAGACTCGGTGATTTTTAGATTGTTATTCCAATCAGGTATTATAGGCGCCGTAGTCAAGTGGTTAGAGTGGCTCGGTTATTGTGCAGAAAGTCACCGGAAGGTCGTGAGTTCGCGGCTCACCGTCGCCATTCGACGATTGGAAAACTCTGTCAACCATGCAGTAAATGGGTACTTTTTTCGAATCAGGGAAGGATAAGGCAGCGAAAGGAGAGAGATGGGCTCCGCCTTTCATCAGCTGTGCCCAAGATACAGTGGGTCTCTAACCCACACTGCCGCTACGGCTATTAGGCTATGGGAAACCTTTACCCTTTACCTATTATAGGCAAAAAAACAGCCGCTATTGAAACATATTCAAAACGCCTTATGTTGTAGTGTGGCTCATAAAATAATCGTAGTACGATGTTACCTGCTTGTATAATGTTTTTTTTTTTTTCATCATTTGAAAGTCCTTGACAGTTGGTATACATGTTAGCTGTTTTCATATTTTTGTGGCATTGGGGTTAGTCATCGTACATAAATGATGCTTTTCAATAACTATTTTCATCCCAGTTTATTATGTAAGAAAATTGTAAGTGTAGGAAAAAACACAGGCAGGGTTCTTTCCTTAGGCGCCCTAATGTCTCTCTTTCATCCTAATGGGTCTATTTCTAGCCTATTGGGACTGCTGCCGACAAGGTACGTAAGTCACCGGGATGGTTTTTGAACATGCAAATAACACCATTTGATCATACAGATAGTAAGCATGTGACGATGATGTGTGTGATTATACAGATTAACTGTTTTGTGATCACTGAGAAATGATACTGTACATAGGGTTTTATTTACGAATCTTTACATAGGTACCGCCATGGTTATTTATTTTTCTTATGTACTTCCTGGACAAAGAAGCTCTTCCAAAGTTGAATCTATAGGCAAAAGAAAGAATATTTGCAACAGGCGAAAATTCTATCCTTTAAGAGCTGGGGCCGTATTTATAAAACGACTTAAGTCGTTGCTATGCTGTTGCTAAGGCAGAATTTGCTTGAAGGAGATTCCTTACAATTATGAAATTTGCTCTGGAGGAACAGTCTGAAAAAGACTGTAGCTCCAGAGCAAATTTCATTGTTGTAGGGAATCTCCTTTATAGAAATTTAGCCTTAGCAACAGCATAGCAACCACTTAAGTCGTTTTATAAATACGGCCCCAGATCCTCATTTAGAAGGGAGGCAGAATCGAAATGGAAGAGCTGCTTCCTGAAAGGACAGTAATTCACCATAAATTCACGATTTTCATGAGTCCTTAATCTTTTCACCTATAAGAGGCGTCACATTTTCGAACTACTTTAATTTTCTTAAAATTTCTATTTCGTAATATATATATATATATATATGCTTCAAACTTGGCTAATAATCCGGATATATAATACTTAAAAACTACACCTACGTCAACGTCGATGCCCCATCGTGATAGGCGCTTATCTCGCCTCCTGACATACTTCTTTGCCTCTCCGGAATGTCTGTGCGAGCGTGCACCACTACTACTTCCATAATACTGATTTAATCCTGTATTAATCCGCCCAGGTGCACCGTCAGAAACCGAAACTAAACACACTAAAACACATAACTTCAAATTAAGATCACACATGAAACAATGTCTTAACATTTCAGCATTATAGTTTTTAGGATAGCGTCATCTTTCAACTGGTTCCTATATTGTCCATTAAACAGACACAGTTATCACTGACATAACATAAAATAACCAATCGGCTTAATTGCACGATGTGAACTTATTATAGTAATTATCCTTTAGATGAAGATGCTGACAAAAACAATTTTTGGGATGTATCAAAAATTTGATGATGGAACGAGAATACGATTATCTGAATTTCATGTTTGCTCCGTAAGCAACATCATGTCTAAAATTTCACACTGATTTGAGTGTTTGTCAGTCTAAAATAGTGATACTTCATAAAAAAATAAACTTGAAACTCAGCTATGTGTGCATCTTTTATTCCAAAATAGCGTTGAACTGTAAAATTATCACAAAGATAGACAGTCAGCAGAAATTATGAGTATACACTTGATGGAACAATACTGCACTAAAATTTTGAAGTTATCTAAAATCGAAATATGCCACTTTATCATGCAGCTGTAACCTTCACATGTTAAACGAAAACCTCATAAAAATGCAGCTTTTATTTCTAGTTCACGTCTGACGGGCACAGAGTCAAAATAGTTCATTAGCAATCTTAAGATGATACACAACGTATGTAAATTGCCAACTTCATATAATTACCGTAAAATTATAATTATTCGGACACACAGGTCTGAGCAAACAGTCAAGAGCCTGATCAGGAGCAGTCTAATCAGGGTTGCACTGCTTGTCATTCCAGTTGGATGTTTGAGACGCAGTTATACTTTGAAAAACCAAACTGCTTAACTTTTAGGAAGTTAATGTAATTATTTTGGATGTCCCAACTTTTAGATCTTTTACGGTATACGAAGTTTGAATCAAAAGAAAACGTAGTGTTTGCATAAAATTACAAGGAACGTGCCTAAGTATATGTTTCTTTATTCATTTCAGTAACAGTATATCTTACTAATGTGTGTTCTTGTATTAATTAGGTAAACTTAAAACATACCTCCGCAGGTTATTGACTCAGAAAAAAAGCGTCAGGTAAGAATTATAGCTGAAATTTACATATAAATGAGGATGGGTCCTACCCTGATCTTCAAAGAGGTATTTTTATATTTTCGCAGCTTCCTTTGCATGTATATTTTCGCAGCTACCTTTGCATTCGTTTAATTATTTTCTCACTCATTATGTCTTAATTATGATTGTGTAATATATTTATTCCATTTTTATGACAATTTAATCGTAAAAGGAAAGATGTGTACAATAGAAACTATTCAATTATAATGTTAGCCTCGACAGAAGAAAATTTGTCTAAAGGCATAAATCAAATGAGGCTCACCATCCGCACAGCCTGATCAGAGTAATCCTTATCCGCATTAAGATGTCTAAAGGAGTATCAGTAGTCAGCTGTATCAACAGCATATATTTCAATGTAAGATCTGAACGAGTCTTTGCCTTTCTTTTGGAAGACGATTTCCATGCAATGTTAATGTTGTAGGTTCAAATAAACCACTTCTGCGGCTTTGCTGTAGAAGCCGAATTTTATGACGACGCAGTTATGCATTATACGGTTTATGAGCAGTTGGTACGTTGTATAAGCAACGCAATCCAGTCTGGTTTGTGAACAGTTGCTGATTTTAGGGCGAAGTCGACAGAAGAGGGAGATGTAAAGGATATCGGCACTTAAACCTCTTCTACAAACCGTCATTTCTGACGACGCCGGTAGAGTCAGTGGTTGCCTCTTTAACGAAGTTAAGCAACGGAGATCACGGTTAGTATCTGGAAGGATGACCGATTGCTTGCCGGCAAACGCTACATTTGGTGGCAGCAGTGGGATTATATACATATCATCTCTGGACCCTAGCATGTAGAAAAAAAAGTGTCCTTGGTTTGCGTTGCAAACGCTCCGCCCTCGATTCTGCTTTATGAGCAGAAAGTGACTGCGGAGAGCATTTTACGATGTTAAGCAACAGAGATCGCAGTTTGTACCTTGATTATGGATGAGTGAACGGTTGCTTGACTTCATGGACGACCTTGCAAGCGTTATCGATATAGCTTGCGCAGGCTTTAGTGTGTTTTTTTTTTGTTGTTGTTGTTGTTGTGTTCTCAATGTTGAGTCAAAAGGCCTGTAAGGGCCTGTTTAGCCAAAGAGGGAAATTATCGCCACGGCTTTTCATCCTATCATAATAGAGATGGGTTTCCTAGACATGCGCGATGAGAGAAGTACATCTTCTCGCTAGGCTGAATTCAGTATGAAAGGACAGAAACTTTTCTTTCAGTATGAAAGCACAGAAACATTTCTCTCGGTTCAAAATTAAAAACTTCTGTGTTTACTTTTCAATTTATATATTTCCGAGCGTGTTGGATTAGGCTCATCCCGAATCGATTTAAAATTAGAGTTTTTAATGAAGCCAATGCTAGGGCCGTGGGGCAACATCTCATTTCAGCACATATTTAGACCAAATTTAAAAAAAAAAAAAAAAAAAAAAAAAAACGAGCCCGCTAGTTTTGTTAATCTGATGCGTTCCTTGCTTCCAGAGGATCTTTATTCAGAAATTTATATATTCTTTTGTGACTAACGCGAACTTTAACTGCTGAAATG
Source organism: Ctena decussata (assembly GCA_963989385.1). Lineage (NCBI taxonomy): Eukaryota > Metazoa > Mollusca > Bivalvia > Lucinida > Lucinidae > Ctena > Ctena decussata. The sequence continues at coordinate 124,363,131 of OZ022498.1, forward strand.
AACAGAAGTGTTCAGCAGGTCTTTGAAAAGATATGCTACGGAAGATCCTGAGCGTCTCTCGCAGAGGCACGTTGTTGACGAAGATACGGCAGCAATGGTCGAAAAGATGTCAATTCGATTTACAATCTACTCGTTACCGTAACAAAAGCGGAGGCTGACATAGTACGATTGAACGTCACGTCAATCAGACCTAGCTAAGATAACTATTCAGAGATATATAACTGGATTGATTAACAAGAATGTTAAGCAGATAGACGAGCGGTCGGAAGAGCATCGAGTTTGCATAATCACAGAGGGCAGTAGAGAACTAAAGATAAATGGATGCACTTTAAAGGAAGCAACTCTAAGAACTTCATTGGAACTTAAAGAAAAGTATTTATAAAGTTTACCCTTTTTCAAAGGCTCTGTTAATACTTAAGGCATCTTTCATAGAAGAATGGCAGAAAACATGGTGGTGTACTTATTCCTACAGAGATTTTAGTATCATTCGAAAATGCCATAAGAGAAGTAAGGCATACACAACTACTGACTGCAAACAAAGACGTGTAATAATGATTCATTGAACCAGGCTAGCAGATCGCATGCCAGACTATTTTCATAATTCCGGTTGGTATGGCTCTATTTATAATCGCCAAGTGTACTCTATATGGTCCATTGCATATATGCAATAAAATAACATTTCATTTGATGAAACAAGATGAGCTTGTAGAAATACAGCAGGGAATGTACTATCCGCTCAACATATTTATTTACTCCTAATGCAAATTAAACAATTTAGTTTCATGTGTCCAGTCTTGCATAATCGTAAAGCGATATATAAGTGACAAAATTTGATCTACCAGTTTTGATAGTTTTCACTACTAATGACCAAACTCCTGTACTCAGTAACTTTGATGAATGCTCTACCCTTTTTTACTGAATTATGTACCATTTCAATTTTAGTATGGAAATTGTGTCCTCCCTTGAGATACTTTATGAAAACTTATTAATCAAATATAAAGCATTGTCGGATGATGTTCAGAGAATAAGAAACATAAATCCACTTGCATTCTTGACGACGGGTGGGAAGGTAACAGGGAAAGGCATCATTTTTATTTTTTATTTATTTATTTTTATTTTTTATTTATTTATTTATTTATCATTATTTGTAAAAAATAAAATAAAATATTTGTTGAAAAACAAACAGCTGAAGCTTCTATATATGTGTATACAATCACAATTATAGATACCTGTCTGTGATATCACATATCCAGTTGCAATTTGAACTTACGTGAAGATTGTCTCTCACATAATGATGATGAAACCTTTTTTCTGTCTGCAGTTTGGCACTTTTTGCGGTTTGGTCCTTTCTGGTACATTTTTGTGCTACGGTGTTTGTCATTCGGCATAATGTGTCATATAAATCTTTTAGTATCAGTATTAATTTTCATATTATTACGAAGGAGATATTTTCAACAAATTTCGTACGAAGTCGTGCCAGTTGTATTTATTCATAATAAATACATTGTCTGCTCTTACAATTACCCATCCGGACGTACATCTTTTATCAGATATTTGTACAATGCAAAACGTTTTATTAAATATTGAACATTATGAAAATATGTCTTTTAATCAAATCTGACTTAAATTTGATCAAATGAATGAAAGAGAGGCTCTTTCACCGTTTTCAGCTCCGCACTTTGTCACAGACACCCTTTCCAAGCGGAAACGTCAATTTGCGAGAATTTTTATAGGCTGTCTGTATACAGTATAATCTGTCTTGAGAGTACACTCTATTAAAGATTCTCTTGTCTTTAGCAGCCAACTGGTTGGTGTTCTTTTAATCAACATATAATGCAAATGAACTTCTAATAAGGGCCCACCTGTCTTAAGCAGCCAATTTTGTGTGTGTTCCTTGGGTGACTTCTTAAGACATGTTTGACAGTATATAACCAAGTTGCACCATGTACCTTGTCCAGCGACCAGGCATTAAAACTTTGCAAAAGGCTCAGCATCATCAGTGTGCTTGACGCAGGAGCGGGGTTTCATGACCATTTGACAAGGAAAACGATTTCTGCAGAATAGTGTATGTTTCTCTGTATATAAGCCTCTTCAAAAAGGCGAGGTTATATTAAAAGTAAGAAAGAGTGCCAATCCTTTTAAAGAGCAGCGAAGCCAAAACTTCTGTATCGCAATGATTGCCTTCGGCCTTTCAGCCTTCGTGAAATGTTAGCTGTTGATATCTGAGATTCTAGTCAAGAATTAATAATGGAGGTTCTGCATTTGTCGAAACAGATTAATTCATATGATTTTATGCTTAGCATGCTGGTACAAACATCGATGATTTCTGTATTAATATTTAAGCAGAAATGTGCTTAGCATGCTGATTTATAGGTAAATCTCAGGAGCTTTAGAAATAATCCAAGTAATACCCACTTGGTAATTGACTGACATTTGGAACTGTGCATCTCACTGAACTACTTGGCAACGCATTTGGGTGTAACTAAAACTTAGATTTATGAGGTCATTCGGTACAAATGCACCTGATTTGTACGTTTCTACTCTGCAAAACTGAATTCAAGACCGCTGTAGTAGATAAGATCAATGTGTACAGTTCTAGGAAAAACAGAAGTACTTTTATTTCCCTGTATTTTCATTCCAGCAGTACGTGTATTTATAAGTTACCACCTGCACTTGTATGCATTTTCTGAAATATGTAGTCGGCAGTGGAATTTGAGAGTCGTACTGATACGAGGATCTCAGGGAAAGATCGATGAAGCAAATGATTTATGCGAGAAAGGAAGAAAATAGTTACTGTCTAGTCAGATCTAGCTATCGCATGGCCTTGCAAGGTCGTTGGGGCACCATAGGTAACTTTACAACAGTCCGTTTCCACTTAGACCTGTCTTAATCTGCCCTAGTTGTGCTAGCAAAGTCCACCTCGTCTATTCTTCATGTTGTCTTCTAGACTCTTCTTCTATCTCCCTGTAGATCGTCATCGCTAGAGATGTGGCCAAATCACCTCAGTTTTTTCTTCCTTGACCATGTTTAGGTGTTCGCCATAGACTTCAAAGGCTGCTTGGAGTCTTCCTTCTTCGAACATTCTCATTTGTAACATGGTTATTGAATGCGATGTTCGCTACCCGCGGTAGCTTCTCATCTCAAAGGCCTGCTTTCTTTTCTTTAACTCTGCTGTCCGGAAATATTACAAAAATTGTATATGACGTGTGATGTCGGTTTTTCGTTTGAACATAATATGCTCGCTCCGGTTCCACATTTAATATATATAATATTTCGAAAAAAGGGGGGGGGGATCTGTCCTTTTTATTGGATCGGATGTGGCTGTCTTACGTAACATGATCAGATAGCATCTTAAGTGAAAATATTTCTATCAGTTGTAGACAATGAGACAGGGCTTTTACGAGTAATATCTGGCCACAAAATAAAATCAATAGTTGGTTTAAAAATATTTATTCGCTTCTGTATTTACATACATGACACAAATATATACTCGGAATAAGTTTAAGGATGGGAACGGAAGCAGGCACTGCTTATTTAGTTCCTCTTTCAATATTCCTCAATATTTCACTGTCAAACTGATACACGACTTACTTGAACGGGAAGAAACTCAATAGCTTTCTTTTCTGCCGCCCTCTGTAATGGCGATCAACACTTAAAGAATGTGCACCTACATGAGCAAATTCCTCCCTTTGACAGCAGTCCTAGTTTTGGAATCATTCTGGGCTACTTCATCCCGGGTATTAAACAGGAACTCACAAAATGTTTCCCCTTTGTACAAAATGGCGGAAAAACACAAAGGTATACCTATACACCTTAAAAGAATGTTTTAAAACTAGTGCTGAAGAACTTTCAATAATGAATGAGAATACCTTACGGACAGCGTTCGAGAAATTTTGACCATTTTTACAGAGAAATGAAAGGCCATCGGCCAAGTGTCACCCGACGTTTGAAATGTGTCACAAACTGCAGCCCTTTATTCAGTTTCAGAGTAACTATATGGCCAAAAACAGAAAATATGTGTATTACAGAACCTGGTAAGCAAGTAATAACTGAAGCACAAGCAAACACATATACCCAATTACTGGGCCTCTATGAAGTTATAAAATACTTAAGTTTAGAAAGGGGCATTTAGGTGTAAAATTAGGTGACTGAAACTTTAGGCCCTTACAGAATGCCCAAAACATCAAGACTCACTCACTATACCCAATAACAAAATAACAGAGGCCATAATGCTGCTAATATGAATCTGGTGAAAAATGAACAATGCATTAATGCATTAATGAAAATTCAGTACATTAATATGAATAGTTCTGGAGATATCCCTTTACCTTTAAGCAAATGTCTATTATCTATGAAAGGGGAATACCTCTGTCATTAATCAATTTAGCACATCCTAACAATAATCAGAATAATCAATTCACCAAATACTAATAGCACACCAAATTTCAGCTCTCTGAGTCAAACTGTTCAAAAGTTGGAAAAATGCCAAAACGACAAAGGGCCATAACTTTATAAAATATAGGACAACTGAAATTTCAAAGTCACATGCACATCTTCAGATCATGAGGAAACATGCTGCACAATGTCAAGTCAATCTGATACAAGAAGGACTAGCGGGGACAAGGTCTGAGTCAGCAAGGGCTGTAACTCCATCAAAAATGGTCAAAACAAAAATCAAAAACCACATGCACATCTTTATATCATAAGAACATAATCTGTAAAATTTCAAATCAATCCGACGAAAGACGTAGTAGTTGCGGGGACAAGATTTCGGACGGACGGACGGACGGACAGACAGACGGAAGGACGGACGGATGGACGGACAGACAGACGGATGCACACACGGACGGACGAGGGTCATTTCTATAGCCCCCTCCGCCTACGTCGGGTGTCAATAACACTAGTGACTTCCTGTTAGCTGTCCTTTCCAAAATAGGGTCTAGGGGAGAGTCGGGTAACTTCGGACAGCGGGTAATTTCGGACAGTGACATTGTTTCCTTTATATGTCTTTACTTGTTGTCGAGATCGCTGTTAGGCGTTTACCTCTGAGATCCGTTCTGTCAGTTGTTTGGAACTAAATCAAAAATAAATGGGCAAACAATGGAAATCCTGACGAGACGGCTCATTATGAGCCATCTCATCTGGATTTTTACTGTTTGCAATGGTATGTCCGAATTTATCCCGATGTCCGAAGTTACCCGACTCTCCCCTAATCAAATTGTTTCTTTCTACAGATGAACCCCGCTGAGAAGGACGGCAGTTTTGTGGACTTCCATCTTGAACATATTCACTGTTAATAAATATTTTCTCAAAAATATAACATTACTTGAAACTTTATTCAATTTATTTTGAAACATTCGCACTAATATGTACATGTTATATTACCGTCGGGTCACCCTTTTTATATATAAAAGTAAACATAATAAAGTTCATTCATAAATGACAAAAAGACGTCTTTTCCGACAAATGCTTCACTTAAGGAATATCTATGCATATTTTGACTCCATATTATTGAAAGAATGCCGACTCGTTAAGTAGCATTCCTCGAAGAATCATATTTACTGGTAGAAGATGCTTAACTTATGTACTTTGAACGAAAGCAATAGTATTATAAAGTCATAATTAAATGAAGATAAAAGCTGAGCTAATAAAGTTCTTTTCCTAAGTAAGCAGAGAAGTTTTATCAGCCTTTAGGAAACCTAAAGGCTGATAAAACTTCTCTGCTTACTATACTCTGTTTTTGTCAATGTGAGTTCTAAAAAGAAAGGAATTTCTGGTCCCAAAAAACAATTCTTTTAGATGCCAGTAGGTTGAGATAACAGGGGTTGAAATGTAGAGACAAATAGCAAGTGTGTCCAAATGATATTCTTTGATATAAGTAGGTATTCCGAGATATCATTGTTTAGATAACGAGAGTCAAATGAGCCGCGACGTGAGAAAACCAACAATGTGGTTGTGCGCCCAGCGCAGACTCAGATCAGCCTGGGAATCCGCCCAGTCTGCTCAGAGTCTTCGCTGTCCGCATGAAGGTAGCTTTGTCCCTTTAAGCGCTTAGCGAAGAGTCTGATCAGACTGGGCGGATGTCCAGGCTGATCTGAGTCTGCGCTGGGCGCACAACCACATTGTTGGTTTTGTCGTGTCGCGGCTCAAATGTATGAACAAGAAGGCTTATTTGACAGTTGGTGATCAGAGAAAGGTACTTACGTCGACATCGATGCCGAGACGTTTCCGACGTTTCAAGCGTGCTTTTAGATAATCTATTTCTTCCTGCGATGGTATATACATTGGTATCTCATTGCTAGTCACAGAAGACGTTGTTAAGTTTTTCTCATCCATTATAGGAAAACCAATAGAGTAGGATAAAAGCCATATGAAACACAAATTGGAGAGTTGTGTAAAATGCATTGTTCTAAGCAGGGCATATGCAACTAACAAATGACATATGTCCTGTTGCTATCATTTTAACATTATGATATGGCAAAGAATAATTCCGTAAACCTTTCTGCGAGTATACTATTTATATTTATTCTGGAAAGTCTCGGTCAATCACAAATCTTTGTTGTGGTCATGACTGAAGTTCCGATAACACCTTTGAATACCACATTAGCTTCCTAGGCACTTTCGTATACCATTGAAGCTGTTAACTTGGTGCGATACTCGCTGCCAGCTATTTTTATTTCAAATGTGCCAGTCACTTCATGGCCTCTCTTCCTATATCACCAAATTATGGCATATTTTAATGCTCTTGTGTCGATTAGCATATTCCAAAGAACCGATTTGTTTGGCTGTATTTTTTCCAAGAAGAATTTTATATAAATTTTAAACAATTAGCTCGACTACATGTTTAGCCAATGGCTTAATATTTCCACAAAACATACATCTATTATGTCATTCACAACTTCGCAATCCCCAATTTCACAATAATTAAGAATTCCACATCAGGTGCATAAATTCCGACAAATTGCACAACAAAATAGGTTTCTAGCTTACTGAGCAAGATCAAATTTATTTTTGAGTTACATCATGAAAAACACGCCTTACGCCATGTTCCAGTCGCTTGGATTTATGTCAATCTATGTATGTCAATCTATGTATTTCTCAAGACTCATCCGAACCCTTCCTATGTTTAACACAGATTCTACTAACTGTTTACACGAACTGGAAAGACTGTTCTCAGACTGCGTGGAAGCAATGAGACACTTTTAGACGTGTTGTACCTCTGCTAAAACTTTGAACATCATTATATCTCAAAGTTGTTAATCTGTATTGCAGATCTGTGGTTGCAATGCTATTGCAGATAGACTTTTTTCTAAGCTGTATATCATCTGCTGAATAAATCAGGAAATCAAACTGTAATTAAGATGTAACTGACTCACAGGTTCACGTCCTTGTATGTAGAAGCACCAGAATGAATTATTGTAACATATTTCAAAAAGCTTTTTGAAATGACACTAAGATCATCAGAGATTAATTTATGAGATGCAGTAATGTTGCTTTAGCTCGCCTTCACATTAGAATAGTTTTTGCAATTACATTGGGGTGTTCAAAGTGATGTCACATTGTTGCTTAATTTTACTTCCTACAAATTTCTACAAAATCTACCTTCAAAATAGCTCATTCTGCTGAATTATAAAACATTTCAGATGCTCAACTGAGGTTATGCTCAAAGTCTAATATTGAATATAAGTCAAAATACTAAATACGGCTTGTTTCAAGCGATCCCATTCGAGAAATTATACCGAAAATAAACACTTGAAACAATAAAAGTCTCTGCAAAATGCATGGAATTAATATAGAGCGAGTTTAAATTTTAATGCTCAGCTGAGTTGAGCATGACAAAGTTTATAACCTCGGGGCCTGGTTGCTTTTGTATGATTTCAATCATATTGTCAAACGTATTAGTATTATCAGGATCCCTTCTAACGGGTATATGCCAGTGTTATTTCCTTAAAGTATATGCCAGTTTGTTTGTTTGTTTTTTTTTTTTTCATTTTTTTTTTTTTTTTTTTTTTTGAGAATAAATATTTAATTTAGATTACTTGGTTCAAAACTTTATTTTCTTTGTATAATTAGATATGAAAGTACCTTCATTTTCAGACATGTTATACAAAACGGCCTTGCGCATATCATATTCTTCGAAGAAGGACTGCCTAATATGACGCATCACTATCCTCCAGAGGTATTTTTAATGGTACTTATCAGCGACAAGAAACAATCATTGATTAAACTGCAATAAGTTTAAAAATAGATCTAAACTGCGTTTTGCGTAATATGCAGAATGCCAGGTGTCAAATGTAAAAGCGTTTACAAAAGAAATGTACAAGTAAATTGGTCTTCCTACAAATTACAATCTGCGATAGTACCTGTAATGTAGTCAATGTAGATGTTATGGTGCTTCCTAGGTGTTGCTAAGTTCATTATCTGAAAGTGAATGGGTACATAAGTTGCTCCTCTGGAGTGTGTGTGCTGTTGCTGCTAAACGTCCACGGTAAACAGCTAGGGTCATATCGGGACGGTCAGTTAACCTAACCACACTATTCGCGGGCAGGCTTAGATCTCCTAAGCGGTTAACCAGTACTAAGTGCACATACTTTCGCCAGTAACTGACAACTGCCATTCTTGATTCAGCGGAAGGGGGAAGAATCAACCTCCATGAAAGTAAGTGGCTGGACCGAATATCTCCTCTGAAAGCGAGTTCTTTATTTAAGACTTGACCCCTATATGGAAATGTCCTCATCCAGTAAAAGTAACAATAAGTTTTCCCCCTTTGAATAAAATGGCAGAAAATCGCTGAGGTGTACCAACACATCTTAAACAAAGGCAGTTCCAGTTGTTCAGACCGGTAAAGCTACAGTTTTACTTCATCATTAGTGACTTTCCAACAGGGTTTCCACTTTTTCTCCATATGGAAACACTCGGACTTTTCTCCCTGATACTTTACACTTTTCCAGATCCTATTACCAATCAAAAAAAAAAATTTAAACTTTTCTTTAAAAGTCCTAACTGTATGACTTGAAAATTGGGCTTACTCTTAAAGGAAAGAATTTGCATCCCAGGGAGCAAACTTTTTCCTTCAAGGGTAGCCTAAATGATGAGGGAGGCGTGCCTGGACTATTTCACTAGAAAATACTTTCTTTTTCCTTTGAACGTTGCCACTAATTTTCAAATTCCCTCATTTTCCCTTGACTTTTTGAGTCCTTTCCAAATTTCCTGGCTTGGAAAAAAATGATATTCCAGCTGTTTTATCTCTAGCCGTGGCGACCCTGTTCGAACCCCAGGCGAACTTCATGTTTACAACATAGAGAGATGATAGCATGTTTGCTTCTCTGAACAGTGATGTGACAGTTCACAGGAATAAAAAAATAGTACAAATTTATATCCTACTAGCTTCAAGACCTGTTACTTTGGTGCCAGTTCATCTAGTCTTACATTGGTATTTCTAAGTTTGCAATGTGGTGGAAATTGAGATAATTGTATTTTCAGATGTGTAACAACTTAGATAGATACCAAATATTTTAACAGATATTGCCAATCAAAGCGCAAAAATGTTCATCCCCGAGAGAGAGTTTTTTCGAGTTTCTGTTAAATATGGGACGTGTAAACTCATTTGGGTTACACAAGTAACACAGTTGTAAATAAAATCCAGGTCCAGATATTGCGACTGCACTTTAAGGTACAAATTATGGTACAAACTAGAATTGTTTTCCTACGTAAAAACAGATGTCTCCCCCCTTTTGATGTCAAAAGGATCAGTCATTATGACGCCAAGGGAAAAACAATATGTTTCCCTACCCTGAAGCAGGGATTCATAATAAGTAAAAAGTATAAATGCAAGAGTTATAGTTGTTATGCTCTGCATGTCATGTAATGTTGACTGATATTCATATTTAGTTTTTGTCAAAAAATATAAATGCAAGAGTTACAGTGCTCTGCACGTCGTCTATTTATATGTCGACTGATATTTGTATGAAGTTTCATGATTATAGCTTAAACGGTTTTCAAGTTATAGAGCTTAGAAGATTGAGACACGATTTTGTGAATGACAAAGTTCCAAGGGAAATAACTCAAATAGTATAAATGCTGTGCTCTGCAGGTTGTCTAGTGTTGACTGACATTTGTATGAAGTTTCGTGAATATAGCTTGTCCGGTTTTCAAGTAATAAAGCGATTGAGACACGATTTTGTGACTGACAAAGGTCCAAGGGAAATAACTCAAGAAGTATAAATGCAAGAGTTATGATTTTTGCACTATGCAATTTTTCTAATGTTCATTGATATTTGTATGAAGTTTCGTGAATATAGCTTGAATGGTTTTCAAGTTATAGAGCAGACACAACTGAGACACGATTTTTTGACTGACAAAGTTCTAAGGGAAATAACTCAAATAGTATAAATGCTAAAGTTATGGTTCTTGCATTCTGCACGTCGTCTGATGTTGATTGATATTTGTATGAACTTTCATGAATATAGCTTGAATGGTTTTAAAGTTATAGCCGGACTCGACTGAGACGCAATTTTGTGATGGACAAAGTTCTAAGGGAAATAACTCAAAAAGTATAAACGCCAGAGTGCATTCTGCACGTCGTCTGATGTTGACTGATATTTGTATGAACTTACATGAATATAGCTTGAATGGTTTTAAAGTTATAGACGGACTCGACTGAGACGCAATTTTGTGATGGACTAAGTTCCAAGGGAAATAACTCATAATGTATAAATGCCAGAGTTACCATTTGTGCACTCTGCATATCGCCTCATGTTGATTGATATTTGTATGAAGTTTCGCGAATAAAGCTTGAGCAGTTTTCAAGTTACAGAGCGGGCACAATTGAAACACAATTTTGTGATGGACTAAGTTCCAAGGGAAATAACTCAAAAAGTATAAATGCCAGAGTTACCATTCTTGCACTCTGCACGTCGTCTCATGTTGATTGATATTTATATGAAGTTTCGCGAATATAGCTTAAGCGGTTTTCAAGTTATAGAACTGACACGATTGAAACACAATTTTGTGATGGACTAAGTTCCAAGGGAAATAACTCAAAAAGTATAAATGCCAGAGTTCATTGATATTTGTATGAAGTTTCGTGAACATAGCTTGAACGGTTTTCAAGTTATACTGCAGACACAACTGAGACACGATTTTGTGACTGACAAAGTTCTAAGGGAAATAACTCAAATAGTATAAATGCTTAAGTTATGGTTCTTGCATTCTGCACGTCGTCTGATATTGATTGATATTTGTATGATCTTTCATGAATATAGCTTGAATGGTTTTAAAGTTATAGACGGACTCGACTGAGACGCAATTTTGTGATGGACTAAGTTCCAAGGGAAATAACTCATAATGTATAAATGCCAGAGTTGCCATTTGTGCACTCTGCATATCGCCTCATCTTGATTGATATTTGTATGAAGTTTCGTGAATAAAGCTTGAGCAGTTTTCAAGTTACAGAGCGGACACAATTGAAACACAATTTTGTGATGGACTAAGTTCCAAGGGAAATAACTCAAAAAGTATAAATGCCAGAGTTACCATTCTTGCACTCTGCACGTCGTCTCATGTTGATTGATATTTATATGAAGTTTTGCGAATATAGCTTGAGCGGTTTTCAAGTTATAGAACGGACACGATTGAAACACAATTTTATGATGGACTAAGTTCCAAGGGAAATAACTCAAAAAGTATAAATGCCAGAGTTACCATTCTTGCACTCCGCACGTCGTCTCATGTTGATTGATATTTATATGAAGTTTCGCGAATATAGCTTGAGCGGTTTTCAAGTTATAGAACGGACATGATTGAAACACAATTTTGTGATGGACTAAGTTCCAAGGGATATAACTCAAAAAGTATAAATGCCAGAGTTACCATTCTTGCACTCTGCACGTCGTCTCATGTTGATTGATATCTATATGAAGTTTCGCGAATATAGCTTGAGCGGTTTTCAAGTTATAGAACGGACACGATTGAAACACAATTTTGTGATGGACTAAGTTCCAAGGGAAATAACTCAAAAAGTATAAATGCCAGAGTTACCATTCTTGCACTCTGCACGTCGTGTCATGTTGATTGATATTTATATGAAGTTTCGCGAATATAGCTTGAGCGGTTGTCAAGTTATAGAACGGACACGATTTGTGACAGACAGACTGACAACGGACGGACGGACGGACAGACGGACAGACGCCCGGGGAAAAACAATATGTCTCCCGACCCTGAAGGGGGGAGACATAAATATACACAAACTGTATTTTGTGAGATCAATCGGAGGACAGTCTGGTAGGTCTACCGAAGAAATGTCCCATCCTCAATGAGCACAGCAAATAATACTATACAGAATGTATTAATAAGAACACATAAATGATTTAGTCTTAAATAATGATTTGACGAAGTTTTGAATAACCGTCGCATTTACTTGATTTTTTTTAACTATCAGTACTATAAAAAAGAGTTTTATCATATGACGTCGCATCTGAGAGTGTAATAAAGCCATGCATTAAATGCGATAATCCACTAGTGGATTAAGTATGCAAATTACGTCGTAACGTTATATGTTGACGTCCATAAAAACGTCGCGTTTTCTAATGGCAAAATCGTGACGTTTTAGTGCAAATTCTGCTGATAAAATGCGATTTTAGTGTCATATGATAAACAGAATCTTGCATTCGTGCTCCTGTATTACTGAATTTATTAAACTCGTTGGGGAAAACCGATAAGATGCTCGGCAAAGCCTCGCATCTTATCTTTTTCCCAAACTCGTTTAATAAATTCAATAATACATGAGCACTCATGTAAGATCCTCTATGTAACGAAAAGGTCAACACATACGAAGAAAATGACTTGACTGGAACTACGTTCTTAAAGCATTTTCTAAAGTTAAATGTCGACATTCTGAATTCTTTACCAGTTTTTAATATTGATGACAAAAATGTATGTTCAAAGTGAGCTGAGCTTTGTGAAACAGTCTAAAACAGTTGCAAACTGCGCGAGTCCAGGTCCAGAGGTTATAAAGCTTGAGTACATTCTCAAACTAAAAATAAAGCACACTGATTGGCTGCTTCCGAGCACTGCTTTGCTCGGAAGCAGCCAATCAATGTGCTTTATTTTGAGTTTGAGATTATTCTCAAGTTTTATAACCTCGAACCCAGGCCAATTCAGTCTAGTCAGGATTACGCCGGTCACCCTGGCAATGACTGTATACGAACTGCGTGTTCTCTTATCAAACTTCGAAGGTGTGCCGGCTGATTTTAGCCATGATAGATCGCTTATTTCTTAGGATCGATTTTTCTTACACGTTTCGGATAATTTCGACCAACGTGTGAAGCAAGACATGAGATAAGCCTCCAGCAAAATTCCAGATTATTCTCCATTAACAGAGCATTCGGCTATCAAAACCATTCACTCGTTGATGGTAAGGTTTCTATTACAACTGAGCCATGTTTTATTCTCGTCAGAAAAAGTACCTAAGAGCAAGAAAATAAGGCATTCCCAGTCAAACCTGTACACAGTCTTGTCATTTCTTAGTTCATTCCCGCTAGGTTCAATCACTGTCCGGGTGGTGTGTGCATCAAATGATCAGATTCTCCAACGGCACAAGAAACGAAATAACGCAACTGTTGTTTTCCAAAAATATTTGATTTGATTTGTTCTGTCAATCATTTGTTACGAGTTATTAAAATTTTACTGATGATTTAATTTTTCTGGAGAATAAATTTCCATAATCACTGTTAGAACTCCTTTGTCAGTTAGTCGGAACCGAAACACAAGAACATTAAATATGGATTTGGCTCATACGATAAGAAAACGCCTTGTTGAAAACACAGGTGAGCCGCGACACGAGAAAACCAACAATGTGGTTGTGCGTCCAGAGCAATCTCATATCAGCCTCGGCATCTGCCCAGTTTGATCAGACTCTTCGTTAAGAGCTCAAAGGGTAGCTAAGGGTCTCAGCTACCTCCATGCGGACAGCGAAGACACTGGTCAGACTGGGCGGATGCCCAGGCTGATCTGAGTCTGTGCTGGGCGCACAACCACGTTTGTCGTGTCGCTGCTCAGATGTTATCGTTATTACACTGATCCCACTTTGAATGCCTAATTAAACAGAATTAAGCAGGAAAAATAAGACGGCAATAGTATAATTATCAGATGAAAGTAGAAGGCGCTTAAGGATGACGAGGCTGGTCGGGCTACTCCGCGATTACGCAAACCAAATAACCATAATCTAAAGAAGCTAACATAGTTTTCTATTTCCTTTGAAGAAGATCTTGATCTGGATCTAGAGAAAGAACTTTTCAGCGGGTTTTTAACTATATATGAGCATGGTGGTCGTCTTCGTCCGAAGTATGTCATATGAACATGAAATTTTTGTCCCACGACCCATATGACATTTGGTTATATACGGCCCGGTAGCTTTTGTGGAGTTGTTTGAAACTATAGCAATGAGAGACCTCAGACCAAAGTCCAAATATGACCTTCACCTCTGGACTCAATAAATTCCTGTACTGATTTAGTAGCCTGTATTTACCAGTTTCTAATATACCGTAGTCATATACCAAGCTTCTTTCTAAGAAATCAGAACTTTTAGCGATGTCACTTACAAAATTACAAGGACACAAATTCTTTTTTTTTTAATAAAGGTCAACAGTAACACAAGTCGAGCGACCATGGTCACTTGACCAAGGCGGCTTCATACACCATATAAGGAAAATAATAGCCGATGATATTGATTGAAACTTGATACACAGCATCTGGGATTCATGTTCTATCAAATGTCTTCACATCATGATACTACTAGTATCCCCCAGACTAACTGAAATGTCATTTGAAAGCTAGTTTCATTCGGCCTAAAGATTCGAAGAAGTGTATAAGTGTTGATAACTGAACGGACGGACGACGGAGCCTGTCTATCCAAGCCTTCGGCTCACGTCAGCAAAAGGGAGTTGGTCACTCTAAGTGATGGCACTTGCTACTCTAAGTCGGTGATTGTTCAGAATTGTTTGCAAACTATTCCTAACATGTCATTAAATGCCTTTATTCAGAAAACGCAAACCTTTCATAAATCTCTATCACTCGGACTTTATCAGCATTCATCGGACAAGGAAACAACTCCGTATGTTTAATTTCAAAGAAAGACCCTTTCGGTTCCATGGACATTAATAACGAGCCTTCTGTTTGTCACTGCCTAGGCTAATGGATACTCAGGTCTATCATCCGTTTTTGAAACACATGTAGTAAGCATTTTCTATTTATCTCCATTCGTTAATTCCACACAAGCGTTGAAACATGCGCGATTTATTTTGATACTCAATTTGTTATAAAGAGGCGTGTAAAGATAAGTAATTTGCCGAGTGATTCATTTTGCAATTTCTAACTCTCGTCAGTCGTTGGTATCTGTTCGTTTGATTTGGTCCCGACGAGCAAAATACTCTTAATTTACCCGAGTGTACTAGACCTGCAGAGAAGTGGACCGGGTCGCGTAATCTGACATTTCATTGGCTGTGCGTGAAAACACTATCGGCTATAAACAAAATAGTATTTTATACCTATCCATTTTATAATGAGTTGATGTAAAAAATCTTTGAACTTTTGTTACTGTTCTTTCGTAAAAAGTGTCGAAATCAGCCTGCACATCCGCAGAATAATAATCAGTTATATTCAGCATACTGGCAGAACAGAAAAATCAGAAGACAATAATATAGAGATAAAAGTGTCTGAATCAACAATGTAGACCAAGCTGTCTGTTACATGTATTGGTCAAGATCTGATTTGTATGGCATTTTAAGTACTATTTGAAACATCTACGGCTTAGACTCATTTTCCGCAACCAAGTTCATTGGCCATGGGGGTAAAAAACATAACTCCAACTAAAGTACATTCTTAAAACAAGAGGACCATTGGTCCTGTAGCTCACCTGGATCCATTCAGCCTCAGTACTCTAGGGTAAGTTACTCTAAGGCCATCAGTCAATTGGTTTTGGTGAAAAAGATTTTTAAAGGTTTTAACCATATATGGGCATGGAGGACATTTTGGTCATGTGACCTGGACATTTGAAAAAATTTTCATTCCCCTAACCCCTGGAGGCTCTATATGAAATTTGGTTTCAAAATTGGCCCAGGGGCTTTTGAGGAGATGGTTTGATATTGTCAAAATGACAGAGTTCTGGGTCAAAAGTCAAAGAATGACCTTGACCTCTTGTACTCATGACTCTTCATGTACTCATTAAGATGACTGTATATACCAATTTTTAGGCATAAATCTTCAAAACTTTCCATGAAATCTTATGTTCTAGCATTTTCCCACATTTGACCTTGCAGTAAAATAGTCAAGGTTAACCCAAGGTCATTATTTTGAACAATCTTGATAGTACTGGAATTCCCAATGCTACATACCAAGCTTCAAAGCCATCGGTCCATTGGTTCTGGAGAAGAAGATTTTTAAAGGTTTTTACCATATATGGTCCTGGCGGCCATGTTGGTCATGTGACCTAGACTGTTTGAACAAATTTTCATTCCCTCAATCCCTGGAGGCTTTATATGAAATTTCGTTACAACTGGCCCAGTTTTTTTTAGGGGATTGTTTATTATTGTCCAAATATGAGAGTTCTGGGTCAAAGGTCAAAGAATGACCTTGACCTCTTGTACTCACAAATCTTCATGTACTCATTAAGATAACTGTATATACCAATTCTTAGGCATATCTCTTCAAAACTTTCCATGAAATCTTATGTTCTAGCATTTTCCCATATTTGACCTTGCCATGAAAAAGGTCAAGGCCAACCCATGGTCAAAATTTGAACAATCTTGACAGTACTCAAGTACCCAAAGCTACATACCAAGTTTCAAGGCCATCGGTCAATTGGTTCTTGAGAAGAAGATTTTTAAAGGTTTTTACCATATATGGGCGTGGCGGCCATGTTGGTCATGTGACCTGGACCGCATGAATAAGTTTTTGTTCCCTCAACTCCTGGAGGCTCTATATGAAAGTTGGTTTCAATTGGCCCAGGGGCTTTTGAGGAGATAGTTTGGAATTGTCAAAATATGAGAGTTCTGGGTCAAAGGTCAAAGAATGACCTTGACCTCTTGTACTCATAAATCTTCATGTACTCATTAAGATGACTGTAGATACCAATTTTTATCCCAAAATCTTCAACAGTTTCCAAGATATCTTATGTTCTAGCATTTTGCCATATAAAAGCACAAGGAAGCAAATTTGACCTTACCGTAAAAAAGGTCAAGGTCAACCCAAGGTCATAATTTGAACAATCTTGGTAGTACTCCCGTACCCGATGCTACATACCAAGTTTCAAGGCCATCGACCTACTGGTTCTGGAGAAGAAGATTTTTTTAGGTTTTTACCATATATGGGCATGGCGGCCATGTTGGTCATGTGACCAGGACCGTTTGAACAACTTTTTGTTCCTAAGGTCCCAGGAGGCTCTATATGAAATTTGGTTACAATCGGCCCAGCGGTTTTAGAGGAGAAGTCGTTTGAAATTGTGGACGGACGGACGGACGGACGGACGACGGACGGACGGACGGACGACGACGGACGACGGAGCCTGACCATACTATAAGCTCCCCCGGAGCCTCTGGCTCAGGTGAGCTAAAAATATGCCACATATGCAAAGCATCGATTGCCAATTGGGCCTCGCCATAAGAACATGCGCTGTGGAGTGTGAAATAGTGTGCGCTTACCAAGACTGTCTGGTCGTCGTTGTCGGCATTCGTATAACTCGGTATCCATATTCTTCACACAAACCGGGAGGACTTCGATAAGCCTGCACGGATGTACAGACTGAAATGGATCTTCCCTGTGAGCAAATAGCGTAAAGATGCCCATGCCCATGATGCGGCCTAATACAAATTCACAGTACCCGGTTGGCAATATGTAAATACAGTTTGTACAAATTGTAGGACTACCTTATCTGTTTTCAAGACATTCGTGGACGTGTGCCAATTAAAATGTTATGTTTCATGTCGATATCGAGACACTGATCATTTATTTTAAGTCAGACAAAAGATAACCCTATATTGTCAGATAATACAATGAAGATGTTCTACAGGAAACATATTGTAACAAAATTTATCCTGTATACCTTTCTGGCTTGTTACATTATGCAATTGTTTCTCTTTTTTTATCTGACACAGTACTGAAACCGTTATGCCGGCTGCGTAGTGCAGCCGGTACCACGTCTGACTTGAGAGCCAGAGGACCTGGTTCGATACCCAGTCCGGGTGCTTACGTTCGTTACTTTTTACACTGATACAAGATGGCCAGTTGTCAGTTACTGGCGAAAGTATTTGCACTTAGTACTGTTTAACGCCTAGGAGGTCTACGCCTGCACAGGAATAGTGTGGTTAGGTTAACTGACCGTCCCGACATGACCACAGTTGTTTACCATGGGCGTAAAGCAATACAACAACAACAACAACGAGCAAATTCGGCGAATTTTATATCCCCCGCCGAAGTGGCCTTGATTTATTTATAGTTTATTTTAAGTTACATAAAATTTCGTTCACTGGTTATTTAGTTACGGCTGAACTTGTGGATTGTAAATAAAATCAAGGACAATAACTCTGGGATAAGTGAGGCATAAGCTGAATCTGTTCTTAAACACTTGTCTCAGCATCACTGCACAATGATGATAAGTTTCAAGAAATTTTGTTCACCGATACCTTAGTTATGGCTAATTTGTGGACTTTAAATCCATTCAAGGGCATTAAATCATGCACTACTGGAGCGAGTATGACAAAACTTAAAGTGCCCTGCTGTTTCATGACAATACATTATTATTTTAAGTTTCATGAAATTCCATTCTTTGGTTACTTAGTTAGGACTCGATTTGTTGATTTTAAACCAATTCAAAGGCAATAACTCATTGCTTACTAAAGCAATTCTGACAAAACATAAGATGCGCCAATGTGATTTGGTGATACATATTCAGAATAAGTTTCATAGGATTCTATTCATGGATTACTTAGTTATGGTTGAATTTGTCAACCTTAAATTGATTCAAGGGCAATAACTCATGCAGTACTGATGCCCTTCTGACGAAATTCTATGTGCATATAACCACGTTATGGTGATACATATTCAGTTTAAGTTTCATGAAGTTTTGATAATTGGTTACTTAGTTATGACTCATAAGTCCATTAAAGGGCAACAACTCATGCATTACTGATGCCCTTCTGACGAACATTTATGAGCATAACCGTGTTATGGTGATACATATTCAGTTTAAGTTTCATGTAGTTTTGATAACTGGTAACTTAGTCATGACTCAATTTATTAATTTTAAGTCCATTAAAGGGCAATAACTCATGTATTACTTAAGCCAGTCTAATGAAGCTTCACGTGCATCAGCGCATTATAGTGATACATACTTATTTTAAGTTTCATGAAATTCCGTCCAGTGGTTACTTAGTTATGGCTTCGGATGGACGGACGGAAGGACGGACGTATGGAAGGATGGACAGACAGGACATACGGACGGACAGACGGACGGACATGGAGAAAACTATATCCCTCCGCCTTCGGCGCGGGGATAAGAATCATAAGACACATTTAAATAGAAGACTAGAATGCAGCTAAACAGTCAAAAGTGTCTGCAAACTACCGTATAATTACTTGAAAGTCGGACACCTGAAATAATTACCGTAATTGTGCTGAATACGGAACAGCTTTGTTTGACAAATGCACTGACACGTCAAAAAATTGCAGATAAAATGGAAAGTTGTAGAACCTGATCAAACTGCTCCTCAGCAGTCTGATCTGTGTATGTACTTTTGCTCAGTCCAACCTGTCCCGATAATTAGAATTTTTATGGTAATGGTTTTATTGAATGGCAATCAGTTAATCAATTTTCAAATCACAAGAGAACCATTGGTCCTGCAGCTCATCTGAGTCCATTCAGCCTCAGTACTCTAGGGTAAGTTACTCTAAGGCAACTTGTTCACTATGGTCTGATGTCAAATGCATCTGAGTTATATCCTTGTCGACGGCATTTACACATCAAAGAGTCTCATAGCAACGGAAAACTGCACTTTTTCAGCTTTACCCATTCAAAAGCCTTACACAAAAATTTTGGCCTTGCCGTTAAATAGATCAAGGTCAATCCAAGGTCTACATTTTATAGTACTAGAGTCCAAGATGCTATATACCAAGTCTCAAAGCAATAGGCCCTGTGGGTCTAGGGAAGAAGATGGGCATGGTGGCCATCTTGGTCCTGTAACCTGGATCAAATATATAAACTTCTTTCCCCCTTTGCCTGAAGGCTGCATATGAAATGTAACTAAAATTAGCCCAGTAGTTTCAGAGAAGAAGTCCTTTGAAGATGCTGACACACAACGGACAAGTGACTAAATGACCTTGACCTCTAGAATTTATAGGGGTTGAAGTTGACTGCATTTCCATATCACAGTGCATTAAAGCAAACAAAAATGCACTTTTTAAGCCTTTCCCTAAGGGACCAAATTTGAGCTTGGGGTTAAATAGGTAAAGGTAAACCCAAGGTCATCATATACATAAACCTTGTAGATGCTACATACCAAGTTACAAGGCAATCGACTCAGTGGTTCCGGAGAAGAAGATTTTTAAGAATTTTGTCATATATGGGCATGGCCGCCATCTTGGTCATGTGACCTGGGCCAAATATTTAAACTTTCTTTCCCGCCTTTCCTGAAGGCTGCACGTGAATTTCAACTGAAATTGCCCCGTTAGTTTCAAAGGAGGTCATTTGAAAATGTTGACACACAACAGACAAATGACCTTTGGCCAAGATCACTAAATGACCCTGACCTCTAGTATTCATAGGGGTTGAAGTTGACTGCATGTCCATATCACATTATGTACAGCAAAGCAACAGAAAAATGCACTTTTTCAGTTTTTCCCATTAAAAAGCCCATGGGACCAAAATTGACCTTGCCATAAAATAGGTTAAGGTCAACTCAAGGTCACCATTTATACACATTTTCTAGGACTAGAGTCCAAAATGCTACATACCAAGTTTCAAGGCAATCGGCCTGGTAGCTCCGGAGAAGATTTTTTTTACGCTTTTTGCCATATATGGGCAAGGCAGCCAGTTCGGTCATGAGACCTGTACCAAATATATAAACTTTCTTTTCAGCTTTTATCTGAAGGCTGCGCGTGAAATTTAATTGATTTGGTTGGTTGGTTGTTTTTGGTTTAACGGCCCTTTGAGACAGTATTTCAGTCTATATCGTGCCGTCTCCCATAGAGAGGGAGAAAGAAGAGAGAAGTGATAGACGAGAGAAAAATGTCCAAACAACCCTCACCAGTGCCTACTGAGGGCACAGAAGGCCCTTGCCCTACTATTATCCAAATCAGTAGGATGCCCCGGCACTGGAAATTACACGCAGCACCATCGCACCACCCGACCTCCCCCGAAATTTAATTGAAATGGGCCCGGTAGTTTAAGAGGAGAAGTCCTTTGAAAATGTTGACACAAAACAGATAAATGACCTCTAGTAGTCGTAGGGGTTGAGGTTGACTGCATTTCCATATCACAGAGCACAATAGCAACAGAAACAAGAGGGCCATGAGGCCCTGAATCGCTCACCTGAACAATTGGCAAGGTGGCTTATACTTATCATGTCTGAAATTGTCAAAATATGAGTTTTGGGTCAAAAGTCAAAGAATGACCATGACCACTTGTACTCATAAATCTTCATGTACTCATTAGACAACCATATATACCATTTTTAGGCCAAAATCTCTAAAACTTTCCATGAAATCTTATGTTCTAGCATTTTCCCATATTTGACCATGCCGCAAAACAGGTCAAGGTAAACCCAAGGTCACAATTTGAACAGTCTTGGTGGTACTCTAGTACTCCATGCTATTTACCAAGTTTCAGGGCCATAGGTGTATTGGTTCTGGGGAAGAAAAATATTAAAGATTTATCCCGTAAGTGGTAATGGCGGCCAAGCTGGTCATGTGACCTGGACCCTTTGAACAAATTTTCATTCAATCAACCCCTGGAGGCTCTATATGAAATGTGTTCACAATTGGCCCTTTGGCTTTTGAGGAAATGGTTGAAAACGTCAAAATATGAGCAATCTGGATCAAAGGTAAAAAAATGACCCTGACCTCTTGTACTCATAATTCTTCATGAACTCATTAAGACAAATGTATATACCAATTTTTTAGGTCAAAATCTTCAAAACTTTCCATGAAATCTTATGTTCTACCATTTTCCCATATTTGACCTTGCTGCAAAAGGTCAAGGTCAACACAAGGTCATAATTTGAACAATCTTGATAGTACTCAAGTACCCAATGCTACTTACAAAGTCTCAAGGCCATCGGTCAATTGGTTCTGGAGAAAAAGATTTTTAAAGGTATTTACCATATATGGGCGTGGCGGCCATGTTGGTCATGTGTCCAGGACCGTTAGAAAATATTTTCATTCCATCAACCCCTCGAGGCTCTATATGAAATTTGGTTTCAATTGGCCCAGTGGTTTAGAGCAGATTGTTTGAAATTGTCAAAATTTGAGATTTCTGGGTCAAAGGTCAAAGAATGACCTTGACCTTTTGTACTCAAAAATCTTCATGTACTCATTAACATGATTCTATGTACCAATTTTTAGGCCAAAATCTTCAAAACTTACCATAAAATCTCATGTTCTAGCATTTTCCCATATTTGACCTTGCCGTAAAAAAGGTCAAGGTCAACCCAGGGTCATAATTTGAATAATCTTGATAGTACTTGAGTACCCAATGCTACATACCGAGTTTAAAGGCCATCGGTCTACTGGTTCTGGAGAAGAAGATTTTTAAAGTTTTTTACCATATATGGGCGTGGTGGCCATGTTGGTCATGTGACCTGGACCGTTTGCACAAATTTTCATTCTCTCAACCCCTGGAGGATCTATATGAAATTTGGTTACAATTGGCCAAGTGGTTTTTGAGGAGATTGTTTGATATTGTCAACATATGAAGAGTTCTGGGTCAAAGGTCAAAGAATGACCTTGACCTCTTGTACTCATAAATCTTCATGTAGTCATTAAGATGACTGTAAGTACCAATTTTTAGGCCAAAATCTTCAACAGTTTCCAAGATATCTTATGTTGCAGCATTTTGCCATATAAAAGCATGAGTAAGCAAATTTGACCTTACCGTAAAAAAGGTCAAGGTCAACCCAAGGTCATAATTTGAACAATCTTGGTAGTACTCGTGTACCCAATGCTACATACCAAGTTTCAAGACCATCGACCTATTGGTTCTGGAGAAGAAGATTTTTTCAGGTTTTTACCATATATGGGCATGGCGGCCATGTTGGTCATGTGACCAGGACCGTTTGAACAACTTTTCGTTCCTAAGGTCCCAGGAGGCTCTATATGAAATTTGGTTACAATCGGCCCAGCAGTTTCAGAGGAGAAGTCGTTTGAAATTGTGGACGGACGGACGGACGACGGACGGACGACGGAGCCTTACCATCCTATAAGCTCCCCCGGAGCCTCTGGCTCAGGTGAGCTAAAAATGCATTTAATACAGCTTTTCCCATTCAAAAGCCTAAGGGGCCAAATTTGACCTTGCCATAAAATAGGTCAAGGTCAACCCAGGGTCACCATTTATATAAACTTTGTAGTACTAGAGTCCCAAATGCTACATAACCAAGTTTCAAGGCACATCGGCCTGGTGGTTCCTGGTGGTTCCGGAGAATATTTATTAAGAGTTTTACCATATATGGGCAAAGCTGCCATCTTGGTCATGTGATCTGGACCACATATATAAACTTTCGTTCCCTCATCATGTTAAGGCTCCATATGAAATTTGGCTTCAATCGATCCAGTGGTTTCTGAGATGTTTAAAAATGTGGACGCTGACGACGGACGATGAACCAAGGCTATACTATAAGCTCACCGTGACAGGGTAGGTGAAATAAAATGTGATATATTTCGTCAATTTACAGCCCCAACCATATGGAGCAAACGATACAACTGGGCGACCTAAAGCAGCTTCTGCGGCAGAAGCGCTACAGGTTAAGGCACGTGGCTCTTGCGTCTGTGAAGGGAGGAAATCTCTAAACACTTAATATATAATGTCTCAAGAGTGACAACCTAAGTCATAGCAGTGACATCCTTAACCATTGGTCAGCGGCCATCTTGAAATAAATTAGGTAAATATTTTGCATTCTTAAACTGTTACAAACACCCAGTTCATGTGATGCCGGTGGGTGTTTTTTTTTTTTTTCTCCTTGTTTTTTTGTTGTTTGTTGTTTTTTTGTTTGTTTGTTTTTTTTTACTCATTATTATCAGAATCAATTACAACGTTTTAAAAGAGCTCAAAACACTTAATAAAAACTTGTAGTGAGGTGTTTGACGATCGTGTTTGACAGACAAACCAGGCCGTATGTTAATGGATTATATGTGCTTGTTGGCAACGCATCGGCTCCTGTTCTCGTGTTAGAATAGGAGCGGCTGTAGCGTAGTGGATAACACTCTAGACTACCAATCCAGGGGTCGCAGGTTCGATCCCCCGCTTCTCCGGTCTTTCGGATGAGACTTTAAACCGAGGTCCCGTCTCCATATGACCTCGTTGTTGGTGGGACGTTAAACCCGAGTTCACTCACTCACTCACTCGTGTTAGAATCCTATCTCTTATTTTACCCACAGATAATTTGTCCTAGTTTGTTTAGAAAGACTGTCCGATGAATGTTTCCGACATCAGCGCCATGACGTAGGTTGTTACCCCTGTGTCTACTGTAAACCTAAACACAACGACAGTGTTTATGGCAACTAAATATTAAAAAGCCAACAACAAAAACGATGATTTACTTTATTTCACCATCTCTCTTTCTAGTTTTTAGTAACTAGGTTTTAGAAATAACAATACCAACGTTGAAAATCCCCATTGCACCAATTTTCATTTATTGCATGTTAAACACTTTTATTTTTCCAACACCTATCCCAAAACACCTACATGGTAGTTTCACAATGCATACATCTTAATTCATCAGGTATTCTGAACACAGATAAAATCTTGAGTTTGAATGTCAAAATTACGACCGACCTAACAGATAAATAAATATAGAAATGAGACTTGCCAAATAAATAAATATAGAAGGGATGTGCAGACGTCTATGACATGGATCATGCAAAATCTGTCTGGTCCGCCATTATCTCACTTATTCTTGTTCAATACATCAGACTTTTAGACTTAGAAGAAAGCTGAACATCAGTGTCTCAGTAAGGACTTACACTTTAAACTGTTTAATAGTATAAAAACTCAAAACAATCAACTGATGTCCGTTTGGACTAATATGCAGGGATTTATTTTACATGAAAGGATGTCAACATTGTTTCATCTTTTATATTTTTGAGGTGAGTTTGATGGTATTGCAACCTCATAGTAGTCATTATTTGATTAGTTTGAGAGTGGTCTGCTGTGGAAATAACATTGAAAACAGTGACCCGAAGTCGTAGCTTTCTTTCTTATCTCAGTCAAAATTTTAATCAACAAGTTGATTTAGGTTAAACTTAATAACAGACAACGCATTACCAATAGATTCAGTTTAAAGTTTACAACAGTGATCATTAATAAAAGTAAAGTACTCCTGTGACATTTAAAGATGTCACAAAATTGCTAAATTTAAAATAAATATGACTGTGTGTGTCTCCAATGTTAGAAAATGGTTACCTTTTCTTAAATTAAAATCTTTTTTATACTACATCATTTCCCCCAAAACCGTTTCATGAATGACACTTGCTCTCAAGATTTTATGTCTCACAATACGTAAGTGTTAAAGAATTCCCTGAACAAGTATGACACACAGAACTACAAGAAGTTATTCAAACATTTAACATAAACATACCTATATCGAATTTAGAGTGAGAGGCGTTTCTGTATTTAACTTTTTCAGTGTGGCTACACACCAAAAGTTTGAATGGATAAGTGACGGGCGGGTCTCGGTAGGCAATGAGCAGCCCTCTTCGAGCCACACTCCTTACTGGCGCAGTCCACGGGACATTTACGGGCGAAGTCGACGAGACACATAAGCTGCTGACATCAGTTAAAACTATTTCAGTGATGATATTTGTGAAAGCGAATGAGCTGAAACTAACGCGAAGTTTGGGACAGATTGCTGTCGCCTAAGCTGCAGCGAGGAAATCTTCCTAACTTCCAATTTCAAAGTTTTCTAGAGATTAACATATTATCATGGATCAACACTAAACGCAAATAGCACCTTCACAGTAACATAGTTCCTAACAAAGACATCAATGAACATTTTATTAATAGATGCAAACGCTTCTTCGTGTTGCTGGAAACATTTGACAAAACGTTGAAACTAAATTCCACAAAAATCAATGCTTTGCAAAGATATTAGAAATTACAAATGAAAGCAATCAGGAAGTGACACTATCTCATAGCCTACCAGTGACACCAAGAGGAACAGTAAACAAACAATACGTAAGATATGTACTAAAAGCAAAGCAGTCAGCTCTCTGTTCCCCAAGCGCGGTGACCAAAACGCAAAGAGGACTATAGAAAAACAGCAAGGAACCAAAAGAGATGCACTGTAAAGTATCACCAATGGAGGTAAAAAGATCAAATTAAAATCAAAACCACCACCTTGGGACCGACAGGGGTCCGTGAGGTTAACTCTTCATCAAACCTCAGTGAATTTGGTTTGTCCCACTGATATCACATCTGGTTAAAATCCACGAAATGGTTCAATATATAGATCGATTTCGCGCCGTCAGCATAAATTGTGGTAATGTTGGATAAACGGATGCCATGAGGGACTCAATCATGGATGGAAGGAAAACCAGATACCTATTACATAAATTGCTAAAGCAGGTGAGACAAAATGGATTTTGTAATCTCATTATACTAGTACATTTACATTCTTGGTGTATTTACTAAACAACCCTATAGTAAACCATTGAAACGTAATGAAAATTTAAAGAGTAACTACACTTCAGGAACTGACTGAATCAGATCCCAAACCCTATCCCCAACATCAAAGGGAAAGATTGACAAAGACATCCCAAAAAACAATTAATTACAAGTGATAAGCCGAGTCAGCAGATCTTTCCCAAATAGATGGCAACTCAGCTATCTTTATTGAACTAAATAATTTAGACCAACAGACGGGTTACAACGGACTAAGCAAATTATATGAAAAACATTTAACAATTATTGTTACCTATTTTCTATTTTTAGAACACAATAAATTAAACAGCACCGAACATAAAACAAATGCAACCGCAACAAAAGTACCGCCTTGGGACGGTCAGTAATAACTACTGGGGGGGGCGGGGGGGGGGGTTTAAACCGGTTTTACTGGGCCCAAACCTTCACCCTCACCCTCCGCTGCGGTGCACACAATTAGTTGGTAGTTCGGTTCGTATGGAGGTCCCCTAACTCATCAGAGAGTCATCACGGTCAACCATTAAGATCAAGAAAAGACCGTGATGAAGCAAGAATGAGGACTCGACAGCCAAAACGTGTTGAGACACCCGGAGAAGTTTACATTGGAATAAATACATCGAGCCACGCCACGTCACATGACTTTAAATGACGTCAAAATAAGCCATGGCTCTCTACAATCTGCTATGACGTCGGCGACGTCATGATGTAAATGACGCTATTTCCCTGTTTGCAGAAAACTGCGTGAAAATGATTACTTCCGTTCTGATCCTTCTGTTTGTATCATGTTTATATTGTAATCATATATAGTTTATGACACAATAGGTTTAAACTAAAATTTTTACAGTTCAATTTTAGCGCTTATATCATATTTTTCATCAAACTTTTGTTTGAAACGAATGTAAATATAAGCCATGAATTTAATTTTTCTGAAGTTTATCGAAGTGGTATGTATACTGGTTCGCTAGAAAAGTTTACATGAACCCCTTCATCCACTTTGCACCCGACCCAATGTAGTTTACACTTCGATAAACCTCAGACAAATGAATTTCATTCCCTAAGTAACAGGCGCAACAGGCCAAACAGACCGAACTATACATGGTTTTGCAATGAAAATCATTTAGTTCAGTCAGATGCCATTATCATTAATGACCACCATTCTAGACAGCCTTCATTTTTCGAATAACCCTGGAGTATTTGTTGTGAACCTCTAAATATTTATACCCAGCCGACTTTCCAAGCAGGATGAAATCAATAACCAAACTGTTAATCGAATGGACTTGACTTTGAAACATACATATCTTGTTCTGGTAGGTTCCTGTACTTTGGAATGCATCATAATTTTGATGATCTTTCATCCAAGTTGTTATAAAAGGGAATAAATAAGTTTCACTAAAAAGTGTAAATCAAAAAAATATTAGAAAAGTTGTTTTGCAAGGGATTTCCTAACTCTGCTTCGCACACCAGTTAGCGCTATTTTTAGTTCGCGCCAAAAATAGATAACGCAGCTGAGGTCATACTGCATTGCATTTTGGGATAGTTTTAAGCCATCCACAATGCCAGGACCTCTAGGAGAGCTCACATCAAGGGAAAATTGACCTTTGGAGAATGGCATCAGAAATTGCACACTTATAGACATAATAAACATAGTTATTTTTAGAACTGGAATTCCAACGAAAGAAAATAAACCAAAAGAGAAAACGACTATTTTCTTCAATATCTGACGAGTTTCT
Source organism: Ctena decussata (assembly GCA_963989385.1). Lineage (NCBI taxonomy): Eukaryota > Metazoa > Mollusca > Bivalvia > Lucinida > Lucinidae > Ctena > Ctena decussata. The sequence continues at coordinate 124,391,760 of OZ022498.1, forward strand.
CAGTAGCAACACATTCAGAAAAATAAGATAATTCAATACTGCTCAGAAAAAGACAAAATTATTTTGTGGACATAATTGTTATCGCTAGTACAGGAACCTACCTTTAAACTAAAACAAAATTCTTTAATTTTCAAGATTTCAATTTTCAGAAGGAATATAAGGCAAACTAATGTTATTTAGGTCCCTCAGGCATTAAACTTTTAAGGCTAAAGACTTCAGATTGCAAAATAAATGGTGTATACCAAACAGTGAATTAAACCATTTGAGAATAGAAACATTGGTATTTTAAAGCCCCACTGCCTCGTTATGCTAATGTTTTTTTCACATCAGCTGAAATTCCTCTTTTCTTTCATTCCGGCTACGCTCCACAGAACACCGGGCGCATTTATAATTTACTGTCAAAAACGTTGCAGAACTGATATACTGGAAGAAGATTAAGCCCTGTAGCCTGTTTACTTAAGACTTGAAGCTTCATGTCCTAACAACCGACACTAAGTAAATTTCACAACAAGAAATAAAACCTCTTGTGACAAACATAACTGGAGTCTGTACATTCTGATATATGTGCCTTACAGAAGTCTCTGATTTTGAAAAGTGTCAAGAAATAAAACAGCACAGCATACAGCTACGCCTACAGCAACACAAACATATATCGTGCAGATCATATATACATATGCTTGAAATGATTGCTTAAATGCTATCTCATTCAAAATGAATACGATGAATGGCCGCAAACGATGCTCTTTGAGCAATAAGTTGATGACAGCAGAGATCAAAATAAACAATATTTATAAAACCGTGAATTAAATTAGTTAAGAGTCCATACTGTTATTGAAAATAACTTTAATTTCAGATATTAAAATTCAGGTTAACCACTCCACTATGATTTCGAGTCTGCACAGATGAAATGAATAATGAAACTATCATACCACCGCTAACACAGCATGTTGCTACCCATTTTAAAGTTGTCAAAATTTCATGTCAGAACCATCTATATGCCATTGAAATGTTTTTCATTTCACAGCAGTATTACCAATGCATGTGTTGAAGAAAGTACAGTTTATCACAATACTGAATATCAGCAGATGGTATTAAGAACAAACAAATCATTACAGACATCTTTGACTATTAACAATGTCTGCTTGATAAACTAGAGTACAACAATAATTGCATACTAGACAAGATCTGCGCGGAAGGCAAAGTCTCGCCTGTCTGATCATCTTCACGAAACAGATCTGAACCAAAGAGGCTTGAATCATGCTGATTTTGGATAAAAGAGAGCACTCACGGTATATACAACCAGTATTCTTTTACCAAATCAACATGCTTCAAGCCCCTATGGCTGAACCATAAAACTTGACGGAAGTTTACGCCGCCAACGTCAGACAAATAATACCTATGTCTCGACTCCCACTTTGCAGCTAACATTGAAATAACATGGAATAAAGGTTAATTCAAAGTCATAGCACTAAATCAATGTTGATTTCTCATCATAACACTGATTCAATTTTGTTTCATGGTTGTGTGCCGCCTGTCGGAAGCATAGCACAAGCCATGAAAACTATTTAAACTTGGCTTGTCAAATATCTAACAAGCAGTTGACATCTTAATCAAGTTTGCACTTCTCCAGTTCCCTAGAACTAGTCTACCACATGCCTGTTTCATACAAATAGAACTTCACTACTGCTTTCATGCTGACTAGAAAGCCATCCATTTCTGCAACAACGACCCTATACCATGGCATGCTCAGTGAGTCAATGACACAGTCCATAGTTAGTCTCATCTTTGCACTTTCTTCCTGGTATATGGCATGCTAGATGGAATGTCTGCAACAAAAGCTTTGAACCTGTACTCAATCTCCTTGCGTTTAGCCATTAAATCTCTGTGAAGTGCCTCAGCCTGAAACAGAGTCGTATTTATACCCGTAAGAACCAACTACTAAAAGTACTTACAAAACTAAATGTTCCACAGATAAACTACAAGAGGTGATTCTTATGTGACTATTTAATGCACATTTTGTGAAATAAAACAACGAACTATGCTTATGTTTGGTTTGCTTCAAACAGACTGACGGACCTACAGCATTTTAGTGCATTTGTAATGACCGCATGACGAAAAGAGACATAAATATTGTAATCTCGATAGTTTGTAAAAATTATATTTTCTCGCTTTCGACATGTATATAGCATGCTTTCCACAAACATCATACATGTATCAATGTAATGTCATAAAATAGTGTTCAGAGCTTTATTTCTGAACACTGAGAAGGATTCCTGAGTGATATGATATATAGGTCGTTTGCGAAAATGTGGAGGGCAAAAATCTATTCAATTTCATTAATACTGAGTAGATTTTCATGAACTTTGCCTATCAGAATCTGTTACCTAAACGCACTCATGCTAGGAAATTTAGAATTTTTGACATTTGAATCAACAGTTACTTATTAATCATTAACATTTTCCCTCTTAGTTTTATGCCGTTCTTACGCAGGAGGTTACCATAATGGAACAACAGCCATTGTTGTTTTATAGTTACTATACTTATGCTATTATTCATTCACAAATTACCATGTGGTCTGAAATGCGTTCACTCACTACTGAGTAAACAAGAGGCTTAACCAATAACGGGCTAATCACTTGATAAGGATTTTTATGTGTTTCTCCTTAATAGAAGTAAAATGTCCATATTAGGGATGTACATATATACAGTCTGCACAAAACTGACTGTTCCAAAAACTGCACCATCTAAGTGTAAAACTTCCAAGATTATTTTATAGGGACAGATTTTTATTTAACCGTCAAAAAATCTGAATTCCCTTGCCTGAGTTCGTATGGGTAATAGATTACGGTTTGCAAAGTTTTATGAAACTTTATTCAGTCGTAATGTAATTGAAACGCTCTTTTGCCCTCCACTTTTTCGCAAACGACCTATACTATACTATGAAATAGCTGACAGTCTCAGTGTATTTTATCTCTTGTTAAAACAGCCTAAATGTTAAAACAGCCTAGATAAGTTGTTTTACTATTAAACTAATCATAAATTACAAAAAATGAAATAACATAACAAGAACACTGATTAATCGAGAAAGAGGACAAATGGAGACATGTTATTGTCATGACTGACACACAGAAAACGGGACACTATTGTCACTCCTAAAGATGCGACATAAACTTAGCAGCCAACGTGAGGTAGCGTATCTTTTCAAACGTGCAACTACTTTTACAAATATTTATACCTTTCTACAATAGCTAAGAAACAATTGCATAGACAGAAGGAATACATAGCAAGAACATGCGTCATGCATGCATAACACGCTATCTAACTGTAATATGCTACTGACAGTCCTTTTATGTTCAAGTATAATGCAAACGAAAATTGTATCATTTATGAATGCGCGTTGTACTGCAACAACCAATGCAATTTTACCTTTACAAATGCAGTATAAATATCTTGATATACTTTCTTCAGTGAAAGTGCTCAAAAATCGACATGAAATACATATTTTCGTATAGATCTTGTACACTTTCACTAAATGTACTAATTTGAAAGCTATTTCTTAAATGAATTAAAAATGTCAAAATTCAAGTAACACCTGAATACTTGTTCACTTCAATCTCGAAATTCTGGCGCCCCTATTGTTTTAAAATATTGCAAAGAAAACTTCGGTTGACATCTGATGTCATGGAGACTATGCATTAAGGTTGTGATTTATGGTAAATGCAACAATCTGCATAAAACCATAAAAAATAATGTATCTCCCTGATGGTTAGCAGACTCCTTATTTTTGATGTTATATACAGTTTAGAATACAAAATAGAGGTATATGCTGCTTAAAAAGGTGTTTTTATAAGGAAAGATCAAAGGGCATGTTTTGCGCAGAAATCTAATAAAATAATATCGTTATTGAAAATTTAAGTAGCGCTTAAGGTACGTTATTGCATTTTGAAGAGCGTCCTATCAATTATTTGTTCCAACTCTTTCTGGAATTGTAAAATATCTTAATATGAACAATTTCATTTATACACCTGTCATAGTTTCAGTAATGTAAAATTTATATTGTATGATATAGAGGTAATGCTTGCCTCCCTATATTTAATGAATGCATCCAGTGCACATGCACCTTGTACATGACCGAACAATTTAGAAAAAGCTACTGCTTTCATCTGGTCTAGTCTCACCTCCGTGTTTTGACTAAAAATTTGGACACAGGCTATGTCTTTTTTATCTGATCAGCCTGATAATGTGTGGAAAGGTGAAAAGTTGGAAAAAGTAATTGCTAGGACGTTCTTCGTAATGCAACATGGTACCCTTAGCATTAAGTATATTTTCAATAACGATAAAAAATTTTTTAGATTTCTGCGCAGAAAATTACCCTGTGATCTTTCCTTATATAAACACTTTTTAACATCAACAAATCATGCATTTTGTGATTCTAAATTATGAGAAAAAACATAAAGAAGGCATCTGCTAAGTTCTAGAAAGATCAGCTCAATTTTCAGCGTTTTATGCAGATTTTTGTCTTTGCCTAAAATCAGTGATTATCACCACCTTAATTTTCAATCATTACAGCAGGCTTCAGTTATTATGTGAGTAAATGAGTACTTGTTAGACTCATGGCCATGAACAAAACTGCAGTTAATCATTTCTGTCAGACTTTATCATGCTGGTATAGTAATGCTTAAATTGCTGATATCCGCTTTCGTTATGAATTTACCTAATATTAAGACAAGACTCAAGTCACTATAAGATCAAGATCGTTGACCCTTTTCAAAAAGATGGATTTGTAGCAGAATAAACTGTATTTTGAAGACAAAATAATGTGAAATATTCTTAAACTTTACTCAACTCATGATTAAATAAAAAATCAGCATGAGCACCGTCACAGTGATACGTGTTCCTATACTGACTATACATATACTCTGGCATACAGACTGCTGATGCAAGTCATGTGGAGCCCAGCCAAGTGGGATAAGCGTTGGCCTGCTTATACTAGCGGTCCGTGTTCAATTCTGGATCGAGATGTTTCTTTTCAACCATAAACAAGATACCAATTCACAAAGCCTTTCATCATACTCGCCCGTTGTCCTTAAATGACATACTGATATGAAGTACTGTCCTAAAGGCCGTAAATTCCAATGTCATCCGTTCATCCACAGCAAGTCATATAAATCCTGATAAGGCTAATCCATGCAACAGGCTATATGATTTGTATTTGTTTCTTCATCCCATAAGGCATCATTTTTTCTCCAGGATAGGTTCCTGTTCAAGCTGATACTAAATGGAAAACAACAACGAGCCTACCCTACTTAACATTGCTATGAAACTCTGTAAATATATTTTCTAGTTACTGCGTCATAGAATCAATGTCTATCTAGCTAACCGTAGTTGTTTTCGATACTAAAATGTTCGATTAAAGTAAGTTGATGAGTAATACTTCTTCAAAATGAAGCTTAATTTTGCAAGCTTAAGAAAAGTATGGCTTCCCAGAAAAGAGTTAACATCAAATTATTTATTTCACTCCATGCTGTGAACCTGAAAATATTAAGCACCTTAAGCCATCTGAAACAGAATAATTCTTTTGACCAATTGTAAAACCATTCTGATAGACTTAATCAGAACAGAATGGCACTATTATTGCTTTAGTATGTGTTGTTCACATTAAAGCAAACTGTAATGTTAAAGTATACATCTTTAATAAAGTTTCGATAACAATACTAAATTGGTCTTAAGGCTTCGAAATTCTCTGAACCGAAAAACTTTTTACCAGCTGTCATGAATCAGTTTACTACCCTGAGACTCTGAATAAATCTGTTTCAAGTGACCAAAGTAACAGGATTAATAGTTCTAGCTAGCTTGCTGCTAAAGCCTGGAACATGCATGAGCAAAAGATTATACTCACAGAAAGAGGAAGGTGTAAGCTTTCTCAGAGGAAAGCGAACTTATCATGGTATTTATAAGTGGGATTAAGTTCGCTCCCATGAAAGGGCCTTCCTAAATAAACATTGACTTTGTTAGTAAGCGAAGATTGAGAGGAAAGAGTAGGAACGAATAACAAAGATATGAAAATAAAATTTGCCAACATACATTTCCAAACGTATGCCTGCATTTCTTCAAGTATTTGTTATATGATATAGATGGAAACTAATCCTATCTGATTCATACAGAACCCCAGCACACTTTATCAGAAATGGCAAACAAACTCGAACTTCAGTAAATTGTTCAACAGATGCGGTTTGAGTAATACTCATAAATGTTATCGTCGGGACAATACACAAACTGGCATAAATTAAAGGACATATAACTGAAATATATATATTTTCCATAATGAGTCTATCAGCAGTGATTGTTGAAAGTAAATCCTAGAACAGACCTATAAATATGGCCCTTCTGCAAACAGGCAATATGCGCAAGAAATAGCACGTTTTTACTTGCTTACTCTTCTCCTCTCTAAAGGTGTCTTACCTGAATCCAACCTAAACTGTTTTCTCTAGAAAACTGGATCCCCATAAAATGATCATAAAATCAATAACAAAAACATTGCATATGCAAAAGTGCGTCTATTAAAAAGGTATGTGTATCTTGAAAAGAAGAAGAACCAGGTCCATTTCCTCTTTGTTTTAACAAATCAGATTAATTGTGGAAATATTAATCTAACTATTTAATGCTCTTTACTCACCGAATTATTCCACAAAAACATATTTTTCAGTAAAACTTCCAACTAACGGTGAGTGCACATATCAACTGAGTTCCGAGTACATGTACTTAGTTCTTTGGCTACTGAATTTCAATCGTGTAGTTGTATGACAAAATTAGTATCGAGCTTCCTAAGTAATCAAGACAGCTTGCAAAATAATTAAGATGGCGATAATGCTGAATACTTTATGCTAAAATGATTGACAAACATAAATCTAGATATAGGTTGCCGTTGGGAAATATAATGACGAAATCAGAGTCTTTGCCTTCTAAGGCTTTTCTTATAACAGCAATGTCTTTTGCAAGACTGCATACACCCCTATGCTGGCTTAAGCTCTATTTTCAATGTTAATAGCATGGGCTTAATGAAAATAACAAGTCTGTTTATGAAATTTTTATGCCTAAGCAACCTTCATGTAAAAATGACTATTTTTCTTTAAAACATCATACGACTATGATTCAAATCGAAACATCACAAACTCTTCTGGCAAATGAATGTTTAATATTTTTTAATCTTACAAGCTACAGAAATGCAGTATTCCAAACGTCAGGTAATATGCTGAATTGATATCTAAATGTCTACACAAATATTTGAAATAATTCAAAGACCCTATGATATTATAATAGCACAAACAGTTGATGTTCACGCAAACACACAGTAACCAAATGAGGTCATAAAGTACTTGAAATAACTCAAGATCTTTAAAATATACAGATTTTTATGTGTGTGTGTGTGTGTGTGTGTGTGTGTGTGTGTGTGTGTGTGTGTGTGTTTGGCATTAGAATTCATATTACGACTTCAGCATGTAAGACGATGTCCATTTTAAACTCATTAGAATCTTTGTCCATAATTTTGTACCCATTATCATTTGCCACCATAATATGCATCTATTTCTACAAATGTAAAAGTTACATTTGTTTGGTCAAAAATACGATTTTTCCAACTAAAGCTTTGGTTACCAAAACATCTAGAACAGTTTGAGATTTGAATGGGAATGGGAATGGTTAATAGTTTAACAATTCTCTGTTGTATGCACGTTTCTTTTTGCCAATAGCCACTTCTTAAAAATCTTCTAGAGAAGAAAATGAACCTATGGAAATGTTTTACATTCCAAATTCAGGGTCACTGTCGAGGCTTTATTAGACGAAACTACGTAGTCTGGCCCATGTTCCTACCTCTGTATGTATTCTCTGCTCTTGAAGGAGCTTTTTAAGATTTTAATTTTACCACACTTCTGCTGGTGTTGTGTCGTGTGGTGGCCCTAAAACGTCTCCCCGTACATCATCCATAGTGCAGATAATATTTTATTTACATCCTTTGAGATCAGACGATAGATTCTGAGAAATCTAAAATTTCAGATCGATTTAGACTATTATTCTAGATCATCGTCTTTTATATTATTTAGATCCTTTTGAAACTAATCAGTTTTTGAATCGACTGCCCAATTAAAATTTAGAAATTACAGTGTGCTTTTTTCTGGTTTCGTTACCAGATATTGTCAGGGTCACTGACGAGGCTTTATTAGCCGAAACTACGTAGTCTGGCCCATGTTCCTACTTCTGTATGTATTCTCTGCTCTTGAAGAAACTTTTTAAGATTTTAATTCTATATGCATCAGTATTGCTATGGTAGGAATACTCAAAGGATTTCACCATATTTTATAGCTTTAAGACTTGCAACCTTTAAGATTTCCACCTGACGCTATATAAAAGATCTAATTCAGGCAGATTCATGCAAAGATCATTTTACCTCTTTAGGGCTGATTTTAATATAAAACAAGGTCACTCTGCAGATGCCCCAACTTTCTCAAATGCATGTATAAAAGACACCCAACTTGTAAAGTTTATGAGACTTGCTTAATTAATAAAACTGCATTAAGCTAAACATGCATTCGGGAAAGAAATGTGTTTCTTCCTGAAATACATATTATAAGAAAATCAAAACTTAAAATTAATGGTGTGATCCGACAGATAGTTAAAATTTATACGATTGAGTTGTACTGGAAGTTACAACTTAGGATAGGTTCATAGGATAATAAACTATACATTTCAGTGACATAAACATTGATCAAATTTAAAAGTTAGATCTTTCACCGCAAGAGGCATGTGGATACTTTTTCCAAAATAAAATAAACAAGAGGGCCAAGAGGCCCTGAATCGCTCACCTGAACAAAAAGGTTAAAGGTCAAACAAGGGTCATCATTTAACAAACCTGATAGTTTGCAGCCACTTTCAAATGGTTTTGAAGAAGATTTTTGAATATTTTCTATGTATTGCTATGGTTCAAACCCTGGACCCCCTGGGGCAGGGCCATTTTGGACCCTGTGGCCATCATTTGAATAATTTTGGTAAAGGACCACTAGGCAATGCTACATACTAAATTTCAAGCATCTGAGCCAAGTGGTTCTGAAGAAGAAGATTTTTGAATATTTTTCTATGGTTCAAACCCAGGACCCCCTAGGGTAAGGCCATTGTAGACCCTGGGGTCATCATTTGAACAAACTTGGTAAAAGACCACTAGGCAAAGCTACATACCAACTGTCAAGCATCTGAGCCTTGCGGTTCTGAAGTAGATGATTTTTTTAAATTTTTCTATGTATTTCTATGGTTCAAATCTGGGACTCCCTGCCCCGGGGCCATTTTGGACCATGGGGCCACCATTTGAACAAACTTGGTAGAGGGCCACTAGGCAATGTAACATACCTAATTTCAAGCATCTGAGGCAAGCAGTTCTGGTGAAGAAGATTTTTAAGTATTTTTTAGTTTCGAACCAAAGAACCCCTGCCCCAGGGCCATTTTGGACCCTGGTAGAGGACCACTAGACAATGCTACATACCAAATTTCAAGCAGCTGAGCCTTGCGGTTCTGAAGTAGATGATTTTTAAGTATTTTTTAGTTCCGAAACCCAAGACGCCCTGCCCCAGGGCCAATTTGGACCCTGGGGCCACCATTTAAACAAACTTGGTAAAGGACCACTAGGCTATGTTCCATACCAAATTTCAAGCATCTGAGCCAAGCAGTTCTGTAGAAGAAGATTTTTAAGTATTTTTAAGTTTCGAACCCAAGACCCCCTGCCCCAGGGCCATTTTGGACCCTGGGGCCACCATATGAACAAACTTGGTAGAGCACCACTAGACAATGCTTCATATCAAATTTCAAGCCTCTGAGCCAAACAGTTCTGGAGAAGAAGATTTTTAAGTATCTTTTAGTTTCAAACCCAAGACACCCTGCCGCAGGGCCATTTTTGACCCTGGGGACACCATTTGAATAAACTTGGTAGAGGACCACTAGGCAATGTTACATACCAAGTTTCAAGCATCTGAGCCAAGCAGTTCTGGAGAAGAAGATTTTTGGGTATTTTTTAGTTTCGAACCCAAGACCCCCTGCCCCAGGGCCATTTTGGACCCTGGGGCCACCATTTGAACAAACTTGGTAGAGGACCACTAGACAATGCTTCATACCATATTTCAAGCCTCTGAGCCAAGCAGTTCTGGAGAAGAAGATTTTTAAGTATTTTTTAGTTTCGAACCCAAGACCCCCTGCCCCAGGGCCATTTTGGACCCTGGGGCCACCATTTGAACAAACTTGGTAGAAGTCCATTAGACAATGCTTCATACCAAATATCAAAGCCCTAGGCCCAGCGGTTTCAGAGAAGATGTCATTTAAAGCAAATTGTTGACGACGCACGACGGACACTTGGTGATCACAATAGCTCACCCTGAGCCTTTAAAGGCTCAGGTGAGCTAAAAAGACAGACAGGTATGACAGCCCCTGCACATTTAATGATGTATACACTGTACCAAATTAAGCCTAAGCTGAAACACAAACTGACACTGATACCGAAGAGTATTAATGTTGCACTATATTCAAACAAGACAATTACACAAACACTATTGAGTACCCTTAACAATCTATTCTCTACCACCGCGACATCTATAATCCTTGACAATAAACTGACAATCAGTTATGCACTATATTGCATGTTCCATATACCGACATGTATATGTTTAACTGATACTCACTCCCAAGACTACTTATCTTGATGACCTAAAGCAAAAGTGACCAAACCTATGACGCAAGAATAGATTTCACTCAGTCAGGACTCCAATGAAAATATGTTCCTCAGTGTACAGTATAAAAAAATATGGTAATCATACCATATTTCTAATATGTAACAGATGCAAGAAGTAATCACCTCAAGAATTATGGGTAAACAATAGAGAATTGCGTCTGTAAGGTATGACTGATACCCTGTGTAGTGGCTTTCTGTGACACAGGGCAGTGTAACACAGAACACCATTTCAAATAACTATTCTGCTGACCTGGCTTTTAAAACAGCAAAGTTCCAAATGCTGTATTTTTAACAAAATTCAATTTATCTGAAAAAATATGAAAGATATGAAAAATGTGCATGTACCACTTTATAGAAGCAAATTTAATTTTGTTTATGATAAGCAATGAAGACTTTTACAGTCAGGCCATCAGGTCAGCTATCTGAAAAAGATTTTGTTTTGCTGCATAGACATCAAGATAGACAATATTTAGACAAATAGGAAACTGAGTAATGCACATTACTATATGGCAGGCACTGCACTAGGACATCATTCTTGCCTTACACACCTAATCTTCTAGCTACAACCAACAACATGATGGTCCTTGACTTTTGTCACAGGGACATAGAAATGGTAATACCTCATGACCCACAGAAACAAGGATTTTACTTTCATACCTCTGGATCTTTTTTATGTGATTATTTACAGCCAAGCATGGATAAAAGTAAAGAATTGAGAGAAACCAGTTTGAAGGACAGACAGAAAGTGATAAACTTTACTATTGGACAAAAGACATAGTACAGTCTAGCTAATTGTGATACTGTTACAGGAAAAGGATAGAGAAAATACCAAGAACAGAAAATTACTATTTCAACTAGTTCAGCTATGCATCTTACAATTCTTTGTCCTTTGTGCTGAAAAAGTTACTGATCCTTACAAAATCATGCATTTGTCTTTTTATGGTCTGATTTCATGGGAATTACATAATGTCTCATTGAAGCCATAATCCAGAAATGAATTAACATATAAGTATACTGAATTATTTGTGACAAAGCTTAATACTGCAATTAATGTTATATCAACCCTAAAATGCATTTAAGCTAATGAATCAAACAAAAAAATGAATATGATAAAGCAATTCCTTTTTACTGTATTCTGTATTGATCTAAAAAAAACATCTTCAAATTCTAACTAAAATCAAGCATGGATCTTTATAGCCCTTTACATTTCATTATCAAATTTATGCATATACTTTTTGGAATAATATATGTTTAGGTCAGTAGCTTGTTTAAACTGATTTTGCATCAACAAGTTCTTGTTTATAATCATGTTAAAATGAAAGTGTATGCCAACAAAACTTAGTAAAGATGAAAATCTCCATTTATGTCAAAAGCATGCCTTATTTTCTAAAATTGTTCTCATAAGAGTGCAGAAATCAATGCATAAATCAAAAGCCCAAATAAGGCTAGGTTCTGATGATAATTCTGGGATAACATTTATAATGGGTTTTATGGCCCTTTCAAGAATATTTCACTACTTTTGAGCCAAATGTTAAGCAGAGGTGGGCCTCAACCAGAGCTTCCGGACCTTCAGTAAGCAGAACTTAGCATGCCAAGGCATGAACACACAGTGGTGAGACCTTATTTTACCAGTCAGCACTCCTATCTTCCGTGATAAGGCTTGTTCAGTAATCACTTTATTTTGCTACTGAAATGTATGCTGTGAGTAGTCCTCAGAATCTCCTGTGGCACAGAAAAACTTCAAAACCCCACCATTTGGGGAGCTTTGATGAGTATATGAAAATTCTGATAGATGCATGCTTATCTGTTTTATACAAATTCTGCCATAAAACTATATAAATTTCACATTTGCCTCTGCTTTCAAGTGAGATCTAGCCTAGTTACCTATTTAAAGTCTGAAATTCAGCTGCTACTATGTTAATGTTATTGCTATGAAGCAGAAAAAAATCCCAACCTGAAGTCCAAGTCTTTAGCTCTTGGTAGCGTCGCAATAAGTCTTTCTGTAGATATTTAACCTAAACACCAGCCAATACATATATGATAATTTATGAGAGCTCAAATACACAATATGGGCAAATGAAAATTCAGTGCACAACAAAAAGGAGCAAATAAATCTTATACAGCACAAGCAAAACTAGACAACTCTGAAAGTCCCTTGTAAAAGAAAAGAGTGTACTATTTCTTTTTTTCTTCACTGTTTTGAGTAAAACCCAAAGAACTAAATAGTTGTTGAACATTACAAAATTGACCCAAATTCATAATTATATCTGATGATATGTTTCCAAATTTAAAGTTTATGGATACACTTGTATGTTTTCCTGCCTTTTTACCATGGAAGACAACTACTGTGAATTCCTGTTTGCTACCTTAGACAATGTTACACTTTCAAAATGAGGTCTACTGTTTTAGGAAGAAATCTGCTCCCTAGAATACAGGCAAAAGTGAAAATGGCAGCAATGCTTTCCCGAAGTGTACCCATTCAACTTAATTCTAATCTGTATGAAACAAGTAGTGAGCCAGATAAGAAGGGGTAACAGGAATAATTCAAGGACGATTTTCCATCTTTGTCCGTAAAAACATATGCTGTACCTCTCATTAGAATTGTCTCTCTGAAACAGTCCTAATAAGGGGTCACAATGTATGTTTTCATCAAAATACAAGAAAAATTGACTATGATTTATGCTCAATACCACTCTTATCTAAAGCTCCAAATGAGAAGCACCATGTTGTTCAGATATGAGAACACAAACCGGATACTGGAAAAAGAAGTACTGGTAATGTTAACCTGTCTCATGAGTTCCATATTTCTTTGGTTATTAGACAGAGTTTTTCACCTTCCAAAATAGGCTCAAGGATATAGATCCATCTTGTAAGACAAATCTAGATCTTTGATTGTTTTATAGCTGAGTTATACAATAGACTTATTTACATATTTGCGGTAATCATGGGAGGATTAACTCCCATCTTATAACCAAATAAATATGATATCCAGTAGCAGATCCAATTGATGTAGGTCTGTTGTTGTTGTTTTTTATCATTATTATTCTATTATTATTATCATTGCACTTTGTATAAATAAAACAGGAAACAATGGTTCATAACGATTTTGTTTTCAAAGCCCCTGCACTAAAATCTTGGATCTGCTACTGGACTACATCAGTTTTAAGACAAGACACCTCATAAGTCAGGAAAGATACAGACAGCCAGATTAAAGCCATTCCAAATAATGTCACTACAGAATGCAAATCATACAAGTTTAAGATGGTTGAATATGGGAAAATTAGACTGTACAGTTTATACGTCACACAAACAAGCCCATCACATAAACGTAACAAACCACATAATCAGAGGAGGAAAATACATTAAATAACATTGGAGGCAAAATATTTCTATGCTTAAAGTTATCTTTCAAAACTGAGTTAAAAATTAAAACCTGCATACACTCTATTCAGGGAAAAAAGATTCTATAAAGAAAATTTATAAGCAATTAGCTGTTCTGTGAATAAAACATTTGTAGTAGTTTATTTAAACATTACCATTTTCCACTATTTTAAACATTTTAACTGAGGAAAAAAATATGATCTCATAGATAGCAAATTTCAAGTGTCATTCATCACTGTAAATATCCATTTCTTAACACAATTACTGTAAGCCTCAAGAACCTTTAACCTATCTTACTTGTATGTTTCGTGTTTTAGTCATAATTATTATCCTAAATGCCTACATAAATGTTTCCTACCTCTGCCAAGATAACTTGTTGAGGTAAAAATGGAAGTATATCTTACCACTTCCAGCTCTTTCCTAGCAGCTTCCATCTCCTCTTGTGGGGTACCTTTAGGCATTTTCCTCCTCTCATGCATCTGTGCTGTGTGCTGTTTTATCCTCTTCTCAAGCTGAAGTATTCGATGTGCTCTGAAAAAAAAGAAGGAATTTAGTCCTGTGATTTCAAAATTTACTCCAATTATTCACCTAAAATAAACAGAAATAAAACTCTGAGTCTGTACTGTTAATGTACAATGGGTAAACTGTTATATGAACTGCATGTAAGGCTAATAATTGCTTGAATGAAAGAAAACTTCACAAGTCAGAGCATAGTCAGCTGTGAAGTGTGCAAAAAAATTCTCTTTCAGAACTCTCAATGATAGTGGATTTTTATAAAAACAAAAAAAAGAGCTTCGCAAGCGGCGCATAATATGCCCATTTCAGTGTCATGAAGGAGTTACAGAATGAACAAGATTGTTTATAGAAGGATGGACAGGCAGACAAACAGGGGAAACAACTCTGCAATTTATGACTGCAATGTTATTAAAACATCTAACACATCAAATATTATTAGTATTCCAAAAATTAGCTTCCAGAGTGAAGCAGCTCAGAAGTTGAGAACTGCCAGTCAAACAAGGGAGATAATTCATAAACTAAGTAAACTAGAGTACCATTCTTGCTCATAATATATTCCCTTGACAATGTACACATCACCATAAAGTTTGTTAAAACATTTCCAACGGTTAAGGAGTTACAGAGTAAAACGGAAATTGATGCAAGGGCAAATAATTCAGGAAGTAAGTAGCCAGAGTTGTGGTTCATGCTCAGGATACATTGCCCCATTATTATACACATTCCTACACAGTTTCATTCAAATATTACAAAGGGTTAAGGAGTTATGGAGTGAATGGAAGAATGGGGCTAGCCTAAATAAACTAATCAAATGGAGGTTACTCCAAAGTTCAGTTAGGGGGAACAACCATTCTTATATGTGACACACCATCTTGTGATCATGCACATTGCTATAAAGTTTCATCAAGATATTCCACATGGTTACTAAGTTATTGAATACACAAGATTAGTATATACAAAAATATCCTAAAAGATTTAATCAAAGGGATGCAACTCCAAAACAAAAAAGGGAGAGCAACCATTGTTATACGCGACACATCGTCGGATCCTCATACACACTGCTATGAAGTTTCATCAAGATATCCCAAATGGTTATCTAGTTATGGTGCGCACAAGACTAGTAGGGTAAAATATAATCAAGGAGCATAACTTGGAAACTAAGAAAGGGGGAGCAACTATTATTGTACACGACACTTTGCCCCATCCTAATATATATGCCTACAAACTTTCATGAAGATATCTTAAATGGTTACTGAGATATAGTGCGCACAAGAATGTTGATGGACGGACAGATGGACAGATGGTGCACACAAGAATGTTGACGGACTGAGGGATGGACAGCGCCATGCCATAATACATCCTTTTTTTTCGAAATGGGCGTATAAAAATCTGTGAATATTTTGCTCATTCTCACAATTGAGGCTCTGAATGACAGTGAGACAGTTCTAATTAAAGACCTCAGCATCTTTTATGGCAAATACAAAAAATTTCCTCTAAAACCAACCCTGGCTGTGAGTTCTGGTCATTGAATTGACTTAATTCTGATTTCTGTCTGTATGTGTAATAGTGAAGGTGAAAGAAAACACTTCCAGAAAGGATTTTTCTTACTAAAAGAATTTTACTGCCATTTCTCATGGGTCTTCTTTTAAAGGACACGATGTGCTCACTATATATAAGCAGCAAATTCTTTTCAGACAGCTTCAATTTCAGAAAGGACGTTTCAGAGCTTGTTTTCTTTTGACTAGTTTTGTGAAAATAGTGAAAAGGCATGGGAGTGTATTAATTCACATTACATGTGTAAAATCAAATTATTTACTTTTCTTCTTCCAATTTCTGTCTAGAGGCAGGTGACAGCTTTCTTCTTAGCTTCTCATGGGCTGACCGTACATCTTGCTACAAAGACAAGAACAGTATCATAAAAACTCAAAATTAATTGGACAGAATGCCTGAATACAGAATGAAGACCCTGATGTGATGGCAAATCTGTCTTCTCTTTCTGCATATACTTCATATACTCTTAATGTACATTTATCTACCTTTATTGAGGTGAATATCCATTTTATGGACCTGCAAACTACATAGTGACTGACATGAATCTGAGGACAATATGTTGTCTGCAGGTTCATGAAAGCATATTCACTGAAATAAATGTGAATAAATATTGCAATTATCTGGCTATAAGACTAGTGTTTTGCCCTTGCAAAACAATCCCGAAAGTCTACATCTACCTTTTGAAAAACCTATCTTAAAACAGAACTATGCATATGAGTGAGAGCTTATTTGGTGTCAATTTTGAGAGACCCACCCTCCTTTCTCCAATTTAAAGCCCCCTCCCTCATGCCACGTACTTTCCATTTTATATCCAAACAATAAAAGAATTTTGATATATGATACGCCTATGTTCCACAATAAATGGAGTTTCTGCTGGTACATTTGATAGGATAAGACATGATATTAACTTGTAATTTAATATCATTAACATTCATGTGATGTTACATCACCAAATATATCAATAACATCAGAATAAAAGGTAACTAGATTTTTTTTTTGGACAAAAAAGATGCCCCCCACCAACCCTTTCCCAGCAGTATCATTTTTATCTAAATAATGCCAAGTTAAGACCTCCTATGACCTTGAAAATAGGGTCAAGATCACCAAAATACACTCAGTCCTTTTCTACCTCCAGATTATACATTTGTCTGTGTTCGATCATAATTTATCAATCCCTTTAGGAGATATGGTGCAGACAAGCCATTTTTCAATATTCTTTGACCTTCTCTGACGTTGGAAATGAGGGTAAAGTCACCAAAATCTAATCAGTTCTTTTACATCTCCCAGTGATATATCTGTGCAAGTTTGGTTAAAATCCATCCATCCATTCAGGAGATATGGCACAGACAAGCCAGTTTTCAACATTCTACCTCCTATGACCTTGAAAACAGGGTCAAGATCACAAAAATATAATCAGTCTTTTTCCATCTCCAAATGATATATCTTTGCAAGTTTGGTTAAAATCCATCCATCCATTCAGGAGATAGAGTGCAGACAAAACATTTTTCAACACTCTTTGACCTCCTTTGAGCTTAAAAATGAGGTCAAGATCACCAAAATATAACCAGTCTTTTTCCATCTCTAAATGATATACCTTTGCAAGTTTGGTTAAAATCCATCAATCCATTCAGGAGATACAGTGCAGACAAGATATTTTTCAACTATATTTGACCTCCTGTGACCTTGAAAATAGGATAAAGGTCAATAAAATCTAATAAGTTCTTCCCCCCCCCCCCCTCACCTCCCTACCCAATGATGTATCTGTGCAAGTTTTGTCAAAATCAATCCATGCCTTCAGGTGATAGAGTGCAGAATAGAAGCTACACAGATGCAAACACCAACAGGATCAATAAAAAAAATAATAAGTGGCCCCACCATCGTGGGTGGACACAATACTACTAACCAATCAATTTCGCAAAATGACAACTTGCATATAATACTTAAACAACCTATGAAATTGTATGTAATATCATGATTATGTAACTAATGGCTTGCTAGCATATGATTTGATGTTCTTGGCAGTGCCTTAATACCATGTAAAAATTTAGTAATTCTAATACAATACTGGCACAATTCTTTAACAGAATTATATTATCTTATAAAAGTACCCTAATGTGTTTAAATATTGGGACACTTGAAACCCATTAATTTTACATTTGGGACAAATGGAAAATTAATGGTTTTAGGTGTCCCAATACTTATCCCTACCCACCTTAATTCTCTCCTCATTCGTTGGTATATGTAGGTACTCAGAGTCTATGTCAAATGGAGCTTGGGTAACAGGGTCTAAGAAGTCTAAATAGAAAATAATATAAATATCATATTTCTTTGGTTAAAAAACAGCCTAATTTCATTTCTAAAACAATTAAGAAAATCTAGATTAAGATGAATCTAGATTTTGGGGATTATCAGAATCAAAATATGATGTGTCGGAATCAAAACAGATCAACAAGGATTTGTTGAGTATCAGTCAGTGGTAAGTAGTTACATCACCCATGCCCCCCCTCTTCCGGTGGCTTCCAGTTCAAGATAGGAACTACTTCACAACTGACCTCCACACAGTGATACATTGCTCAACCAATCTTTGTTAGAGCTGTCTTTTTCTTAAATGATCATCTAGCAAAAAACATCATGACTATGAATTCATCTCCAAGGAGATCATCCTGACCCAGAATAGGGCTCCAGATAAGAAGGGGTAACAGGGATAATTTAGTGATAATTTTACTCTTTTTTTCATAAAAACTTATGTTGTAACTCATTATTAGAACAATCTCAACAACATGGTTCTAATGAGGTGTCACAACATATATATTTTTGTTGAGAAAAAAGAAAAAAAAATCCTTAATTTATCTCTGTTACTCCTTCTTATCTGTAGCCCTGCTAGAAGTATGTGTCTCCCTTTTCATATAGAGCTAATCTTTAAGGAAACAATGTTCTCATATATGGTATACAAATTCTTAACTTTAAATGATTAAAAGCAGTCTCTTTTGGAGAAGAAAGTCATCCACTTGGGGAGCAAGTATAATATTCTAAAACTGTTTCCCTTGTCAAATGGCATCTAAGCCATGAATATATATCCAGACACCTTAATATTAGCAACAATATGCCACAGATATTATACCTTTAGTTCCTTTCTGTAGACTTTCAAAGTACTTTTTCTGTTTTAATCTCTTTGTTTCATCTCTCCAGCCTTTCAGCATCTCCTCATCTCTATATATAAAAATTAAAATCAAGAAAACTAAATAATTCTATGAGGTGCTTGAAATGTGGTGGTGCAAGTTATGGATTTGTTCCCTTCAGCCTCTTGGGAAACATTATTATGAGAATTTGAAAATAACAACTACTTAAAATACTCTAACCGTCCTGATATTGTATGCCTTGAATTAAAATGTCTTTACAATCTGATGTCTTCTTGAGATTTACTTATGCAAATAACTCTAGCTTTCTATGAAATTTTAAAAAGAGACATAAAAAGAAGATTGGAAAGCCTCTTGGATAGGATAAAATGGACATCCAATCCCAAAGACTGATATCCTGATATTACACAAAACAAAAGCTGTATCCAAACAGATAATGATGAACAGAGACATAGCATTACTAAAATCTGTCTCACTCATTACTCTATGTTTTGGGTCCATAGAAATGTATAGTGCTGTAAATGAATAGCCTCATACTGAAACTGAGCTACAAAGAAATTTAAGGCAAATGAGCATTAAATGCTCATTTGCCTCAAATTCATATGTAGTTTAGTCTATATGACAGCCATATCATGAAAGTGTTATTTCCAAAATAGCACTATAAAGTGTAGTATTATATAAAGGCTCTACTGTATTACCTTCTCCTCTGTAATATGGCATCTGTTTTCTCCTTTAGTTCCTTAATTTTTGCCTGTTTTTTCTCTTCATGCATCTTAAAGTCAATATAGTCTTGACTAGGTGGCTCTGGGAAGTGGTTCACTTTCCAGCTTAGAACACTTGTGGCAGACTGTGGCTTTCTAGGAAGAAGAAACATCAAGGTGGTAGTGGTGCACTAGATGTGTAGTGCTTTGGTTATGCTACAAACATTGGGGTTTTTCTCCACTGAGTCATATGCAGCGCATAACAATATAAATGTCAAGTCTTACGGAGAAAAAAACCCTCTCATAACGCTGCCCTTCCGAGAGCCGATTTCCTCAATATTCCTCGGATACAGTTCTTTGTTCAGATTTATATATCTTTTCACGTAACTAGAAATACACTTAATGATATAAATTAAAATACACAGTACCATAATTTACTGATATACAAAATCATATAGCACCAAGTAGGTACCATAACTCCAAATATTATATAATGTACAATATAGAACTTCAATGGCTCCAACAGGCTTGGGACCATGAAAATTAGTTCCAGCCAAGGGTAGTTACAGCCATCCAGGATTAGTTTCTGTATAAACAGAACTCTAGAGATCCAAGAATGAGGGTAAAGAAGCCATCAGGGTTTGAGCTAATGAAATTCTACTGTATACATCCCTTATTTTCGTCATTAAAGGAATACATTTGCTAGTAAGAGGTTGGTGCAGGTCAATGTTTACAATTTTGGGTATTTTAGTCAACAAAATCTAAAAAAGTACGGGTATTTAGAATGTCTTTATGAAGAATTTATAAAGTTTATCATGCGAACCGAACAACCAACTAAATGTTTTGTACCACTTCAGAAACTGAGGGTGAGGTTGGGCCTGTAAAATCGATTTTAGCCCCCCAGTAATTCATTACTGACCGTTCCAAGGCAGTAGTTCTGTTGTGGTTCTTTGTTGCCTGTTTTTGGTGTCAGAGTTTCTGTGATGTTTTACCTTATGTATGTTATTATTATTTTTGGTTCGGTTTGGGTTGCTGAGTGGCCACCTTTTGGGAACAAGCTGCTCACTCGGTTGGCCATATGTTCTCTGTATCTTGATTATTTGTAATCTTAGTTGTTTCCAACTATGGTTTGAGGGCTGGATTTGCATTTTGATTGTTTCAGTTCCTGGTCTTTGCATACTTTTTACTTTCACAATTACAAAATGTTTGTTTTGAACTAGTGAAGACACTGCTGTTGTACTGAGTGTACAATGTTGCCTAAAGAAATTATAAAAAGAAGTAATAACTTAGAAACAAATGTTTGGTCACATTATTATCAGATAATATTCATTTTCAGTTCCCTATTGAAGGGATACCATTTCCATGCCCCAAAGAACAGTAATTATCTGTTACCTATATCAATTAACCTCTAAAACCAATGGCTAATAAACAACTAACAAAATGAACAAGTAAATGAAAAAAGAACCTCTTACTTTTTCATAATACGCCAACTATAACAAAGGTAAGAGTATTATTAAAAGATAAAGAACAAAATGTTGTTTAATCATCATGAAGAAAATATGTATGTACTGATGTAATTTGCAACAAGGAAACTAGTGTGTAAGCTAGATTTGAAAGACAGCAAAAGTCTCAAGTTGAAAAATCAAGTTCTTGGTAAAAGCAAATACCATATTTATCCTATTTAACACCCCAGGGCCATTGCATTTTAAGAAAGGGGAGCATTATTTAGACTAAACAGCAGTATATTAGTAACTGCCTAAATACTAGATAATAAATAAATAGTATTAAGGTGAATGGATATACTTTTTAAAAATAATATTCTACTACATGTATTTTCCTTTTTTACCTCCCTTTTCAACAGAGGTCAGCTTTTAAAGGAAAGGCAACTCAGTATAGCATACTTTTTGAAAAGAGGCAGGGGCTGTTTATTTGAGCAGGGACATTTATTAGGATTAATATGGAAAATGACGGTTTACATGTAACCTAGCTATTAAGACAATTCTAAGTATCAAATTTTGTCAATGATTACCAAGGTTTAGAAATCACTCTATACAGGATAAATACTTAGTTTTAAAAGCACATTACTTATAAAAACAGACGTTTCTCATTTTTCCAGAGTTATTTGTGCAAGTAAATGCCTAGAAATGATTATCATACAAAGGAAGACTGATGATGTGTGGGGCATATTCAAGTAAATATGAATAAATGTTACATACCGTAAGGTATCTACTGTACCCATTGCTCCGGCCTGTTTTAACTTTTCTCGCTTAGACTGTTTGAGAGCCAGGTAGCTCTGTGGTCTATGCAACTCTGCTGACTTGTTCACCGGTACTATCTGTTCTGCAGCTTTGCGAGCTGCCTCAGTGGACATGCTGCGCTGCTGAGCCTGACGGTAGGCATACTCTCGTAGATCACCTTCATCATCATTCCAATCATCGCTACTGCTTGACTCATCAGCATCATCCTCTGAAACACACATTATGGCCCGGCTGCAATGAGTAACTGATGGACGGATTAGAACTAATATAACTTCTGATTTTAATCAGACTAAAGTGTCGTCAGCTTAATAAAATCGTTAACTGCAGATTTGTTAAGTTTTACAGTACTCACAAAATTAAATGTGGTTGTGTTTTTTGCTGAAAAATTGTGAGGAGCTGCAAAAGCTCCTTACAATTTTTGGGCAAAAAATGGCACCATTTTTGTGAACAAAAGTTTGAAAATTTATCGTCTTGTTTGCTAACGGCATCATTAGTTTTGAACGCATCGGCCAAAAAAACAACAGCTGAAATATTTTAAGTTTTAAAGCATCTGCTTTTCCCACAAAAACATGTACAGTACATGCTCCATTTCACTAAATAAGACATACAATCATCCTTAAATCTGCCCTTTTGGAAGGAACCCAACTCCAATTTCACTTATTTAAATCATCATTCAAAGACATATGGCTACAGAGTGTGCACTGTGGTTGAAAATCTATCAAAAAGTAAGGGAGATGATTCATGTATGGAAAAAGGCCTCTGCATTAAATAAATTGACACAACTATTGAACAGACAGGAATTTTTTATGTGTTTTTCAGCAGTATGATTCTTTTTTGTGTCTGTGGTCACTGCAGCTAGGTTAATACTTGCAGTCACAAAAGATGTTCCCCTTTGCTAAAATGGTGTAAAATCATGAAGGTATACCCAAACAACTTAACAACTTAAAACTAAAATCTTCTGCATTTAACACACAAAATGTAATAGTTAACAAAACCGTGCAATACACTTCTATGGTGATTAAAACAGTAAAGAACAATAACGTTTGTTACTGTGCATCTGGTATTTGATTTTTTCATTTTATAATCTGTGCAACAACCTTTACCTGAAGTTGGGATATATAATAATATAATAGTACAGTAAATACTTGAAAGGATAACATATGAGCTGCGACACGAGAAAACCAACAAAGTGGTTGTGCACCCAGCCAAGACTCAGTTCAGCCTGGGCATCCGCCCAGTCTGATCAGAGTCTTCGCTGTCCGCATGGAGGTAGCTTAGACCCTTAGCTACCCTTTGAGCACTCAGCAAAGAATCTGATTAAATGGGGCAGATGCCAAGGCTGATCTGAGTGTGCTTGGCGCACAACCACTTCGTTGGTTTTCTAGTGTCTCGGCTCATATAAATAAGCTCCACAAAATACAATTTATAAAGTACAGACACATAGGGATCACACAATTCCATCAACCACACCAAAAACAGTTCCTGGGAAAACAGTGAAAGTTCAAGGTACCAGCCCAGTGCAGGGTTCACACCAGGTACCTTGTATAACCTCCTCAATGTCAGCCTGTGGTTCAAGAGGAAACTGCTGAACTGCAAGTCGAGCTGAGTGAGCCTTTATACCAGAGTGAGCGGAGATCCTTCGTAAGCCAGTCCTTACCCTCCCACCAGCTGATGCTATGTAAAGAATAATTTAACCCTACACATTCAAAACATAAACAGCTGTGATCAATGTCAGTCATTTTATCAGTCATGCTAGTACATTTTCAGAAAAAAAGTCTCTTATATGCTCCAGCTGTGTCAGTCCTAATATTAGACTGATATGGACCACAGAAACGATTTCTGATTGGCATTGATCAGATCTGTAAACAATTGAATAGTATTATAGGGATTAGAAAAGGCATCTTATAGCACATCTTCATAAACCCAAGATTCAGATTAACATGCATGTTCTGATCTGACTGTTTGGAGTCTTCATTTTTCACAATGTACATTCTTCAATTAATACACACATCTAAGACTGATATACAGCATAAGGCATTCCATCTCATATTACATCTCCTCGGTGCTTGTTTCCATTGTAATGGAAGTTATGAAAAATCAACATCACTAAATTCTCTTTCAAAAATAAATTCCTCTCCCAAAATAATCTAACCAAGCACAGGATAGCAGACTCTGCAATACAAGAGCTGTTCAACACTTTGCTACAACATTTTAACATAATCAATCACAACTGAAATGTTTTCAGCAAAAATACCAGTATGTATACCCATAAAAATTCTTAAGTATTGAGACATTTAGGTCTGAACAAACAGTGCAGCTCTAGGTCTAACAGCTCTGCATTCCATTTTTCAGATGCATAACTGCATTGAAAGAAAAGAAAACTGTTTAAGCATTTTAGGTGTCCCAATTTTTAGAATGTTTATGGAACCCTATATGAAACTTTTAACAATGGCAATAATTATCCTTAACTCTAAACAGGTTGGAATTCATCAGGCAATGTGTTGGAAAACTGGTCAGGAAATGGCAAACACTGCAGAATTACCATTCATATAAGAGCCATGATACGAGAAAACCAACAAAGTGGCATGTGCACCCTGTAAAGACTCAGATCAGCTGTGTGCTTAAAGGGAAGCTAGAGGTCTAAGCTAGATCCATGTGGACAGAAATAACTCTGATAAGGCTGGGCAGATGCCCAGGCTGATCTGAGTCTTCGCTGGGCACACATGCCACTTTGTTCATTTTGTCATGTCCCGGCTCATAAGCATTAGATTTGTTAAGACTTCTGCCACTCTAATAAACACTTCTTAGTCAAAAACAATGGAATATAAAATGTTTCACACTGCAATAGTACATTTTATATCTAGAAAAAAAAAATGTTTAAGAAATAAATGAGTAAACTCCAAATTCTAGAGGAAAATTCCAGACCTGCATCTATATACAAGCATATACTCTGAACTTAAAAACTTACCAAGTCAATTTACCACTTATAATTGGGAAGTATGTTTGCTCTTATTGATACTTAAAAGGCCTTTGGTATTTTTCTTATGTAAGCATATGACAGCATACCTCAATAGAATTATATCTGTGAGGCCATTCTAAGAAAATGCTACTTTATTAAATATAAAAAAAAACTTTAAATAATAATCAATATTCTATTCTATCCAAGACACTGATCTTTTGATCCAAAATAAACTTATAAGATGACATGAGCAAGTATGAAAATGACATTCAGAAATAAAGTCTTGTGCAATCACACAAACACAGCAAATGCAGCCACTTTATAAGATCATCTGTTGAAGGGCAGAAAAAAATAAATAAA
Source organism: Ctena decussata (assembly GCA_963989385.1). Taxonomy (NCBI): domain Eukaryota; kingdom Metazoa; phylum Mollusca; class Bivalvia; order Lucinida; family Lucinidae; genus Ctena; species Ctena decussata. The sequence goes on from OZ022498.1 coordinate 124,417,385, forward strand.
TAAATGAACAGACAAAAATCAAATGACTCCACACAAAACTATGGTACATGAATCTGTTTTCAAAACTTCATTATTATTAACAAACACTGAAATTTATGATACATACCGTCATACCGACACTTCAATCACTATCCTATATTTGGATCCATTTGTGTACATGTATAAATTTAACATAATATGGCCAAGAATGTCTGTTTGTCTTTACCAGGTGTTGTTTTCCCAAATAATAGCTAAACAGAGCAGATCATGATATGCCTGATCCTTATGTGCAGCATGTTGTATTTCTCTATGATGGTCCACTGCACTGACTTGTCTAGGCAGTGAATGATCTTCATCTTGGGGAATTGTTAATGTAGTTAATGTATCATATCACTGAGACTGCTTTAGGGCTAGTATGTGTTTATCCTAATTGTATCATGTATATGGTACTTGTATCATCTGTCAGGAGATATGCTTTTTTATTTTGTATCTCTTATTTTGCTCTGATTCTGTCATTTGGAATTCTTTCCTTTGAATTGTTTGATTGCTCATTCTGTTCCACTATATGTGCTTCTATGAGGGCCGAAAATTCGTAATAAAGAGCTTGTATCTTGTATTTTGTATTTTGTTCAAGGACCTCTGTTCAAACTAGAAACATGGTAACTAATAGGGCCCCGCCTTTATGAAACTGTTGACGACATTTAAGTCATATGTGCCTAACCAGAAATAACAATACCAGCTTTCTATTATCATGTTGTTCCTCCATATTCAATATGTTGTTTGAAATTAAGCCTCTGGTAGTGTCATTAAGATATGGGCAAAATACAAAATCATAATTGATTAAAACATGGGCAACAACTCTGTGAAGCAGAAACTGATGTTACCATTCTTGCATTCTGCACACCTTCAGATCATCTGATGATGCTTTATATTTGTACCAAGTTTCATAAAATTATCTTCAATGGCTTTAAAGTTATAGAGCGGACAAGCTCTCCATACCTAAAATAACAAAGGATTATAATTCTGTTAAAAATGGTGTAGTTATGGTTCTTTTTCTCTGCACATTGTCTGATGATGTTTATATTTGTACCAAGTTTTGTAAAAATATCTTCAACAGTTTTAAAGTTAGAGTGTGAACACTTTTTCTAGACTGTAAACTATAAAGGGGAATAATTCTGTAAAAAATGTAGATGAAGTAAAAGCTCTTATTCTCTGCTCATTGTCTGATGATGCTTTATATTATGTACAAGTTTTATGAAAATATCTTTGATCATTTTATAGCTATTGAGCGGACATGATTTCTATATTTAAAATTACAAAGGGGCATAATTCAGTAACAAATGTAGGCAGAGTTATGGTTCTTGTTCTCTGCACATCATTTGATGATGCTTTACATTTGTACCAAGTCTTGTGAAAATATCTCTGACGGTTTTGGAGATAAAGAGCGGACACAATTTCTGTACTCAAAATTATAAATGGGCATAATGCAGTAAACATGTAGGCAGAGTTATGGTTCTTGTTTTCTGAACTTTGTCTGATAATGCTTGCCGTTTGTATCAAGTCTCATGAAAATATCTCTGATGATTTCAGAGTTATGAAGCAATTACGATTTCTGTACTCAAAATTACAAAGGGGCATAATTCAGTTAAAAATGTAGGCAGAGTTATGATTCTTGTTCTCTGCACATCTTGTTCTCTGCACATCATCTAATGATGCTTTACATTTGTACCAAGTCTCATGAAAATATATCTAACGGTTTCAGAGTTATGGAGTGGACTCGATTTCTGCACTCAAAATTTCAAAGGGGCTTAATTCAGTAAATAATGTAGGCAGAGTTATGGTTCTTATTCTCTGCACATTGTCTGGTAATGCTTTACGCTTGTACTAAGTCTTGTGAAAATATCTCTTACAGTTTCAGAGTTATGAAGCAGACACAATTTCTGTACTTAAAATTACAAAGGAGCATAATTCAGTAAATAATGAAGGCAGAGTTATGGTTCTTGTTCTGTGCACATTGTCTGATGATGCTTTACATTTGTACCAACTCTCGTGAAAGTATCTTTAAAGATTTCAGAGTTATGAAGCGGACATGATTTCTGTACTCAAAATTTCAAAGGGGCATAATTCAAAAAAATGTTGGCAAAGTTATGGTTCTTGTTCTCTGCATATCCTCTGATGATGCTTTACATTTGTACAAAGTCTCATGAAAATATCTCTAACGGTTTCAGAGTTATTAAGTGGACACGAAATGATGACGGACAGATCGACAGACAGATGGACGGACAAGGTGATTACTATAGAGCCTCTGCAGACTTTGTCTAGCGGGGCCCTAATAATGTGTGGTTATACTGGAACATGGAAACTCCAAAGCCTGTTTCTTTAACTGCCAATCCAGTATTAAATTCATGTGCAAACATCACACCTGGTATATCCACAATTCCATTCCAAACTGGACATTACAAATTCAAGCTAATCACTGGCCAAAATATAATGATGCCATTCGACTTACATGTACGAAAAAGAAGAGTGTTTGCTTTGTCATAAAAGAACTGGTGGCATTATCACAAAACTCCTGCAAGTAGCCAAGCACAAGTTTCAGATTGGCCACTTTCAGAAGGTTTGTAATAGCTCCACAAAACTGAAACATTTTCACTAACATGTTTATATCAAAATGAGTCTAACATTTGGTGAACTATCTGCAGAAGCATGAATTTTAATTTTCATGATAGAATGGATAATGCATACTGATCATGTGTGTACATATACATAGCATTCCTTATTTTACATCACACATGAGCAACTTGATTGCTAAACACACAAGTCTGAGTCATGTAAATAGATTGTGCTTATATATATACTGAACAAAAAAAGAAATGTTACATGTACTTTCGACGTTTTCTTGGAACTGAATAAAGATTTTCCAATGTTATTTTACGTCTTACTGACAAAAAGTATTCGGAGTTCAGAAAATGAACATCACAACAAAATCTGTGAAATTAATGTCTCCAGATTAGTTTGAGTCAATGAGGGGTCAGAATTTGAAAGTGCTTTTTGAGGTGCTTTTTGAAGACCCGTATTTCACTCAAGTTGTCAGCCCATTTAAGCAAGTCACTTCTGAGACGTTTATCTGACACTAGTTGTTACGAAAGTAGTCCAGTCGTCGCTTCCAATTGGTTGATCAGTGAAGCACAAGGCCTGGAATATCTCTTTTCAGGACCATTGACTCTGGCTTTCATGCTATGCACTGAAAATCCCATAGGCAATACAAGGTGGTATACCACAGACAAATAACCAGTTTGATCAAACTTTTTCATCATGAACCGTTGTTTGGAGATGCTGGAATAAGATCCATGAATTAACTTTGATTTTTTTTCAAACGTGTTTGTTAATCGGAGTAAATGATTTGCTATACTTTCAACTGCAAGGGAGACAATTTCAAAGACACAAAATCTTTAAAATCTTATTTCTTTGAATTGCTTATTAAATTTAATAAGGTCTATAATTGGCGATTACAAGGCAAATCTGAAAGTCGAAAAATTTAAGTGCTTGCGCATGAGCATTAAGCATTTTTCATTGTCTGTGGTTCAAACTGGAATAATTCTGTACCAAGTGATGCAAATCGAAAACCGATTAGTTCATAAGCTTGTCTTACATCTTGCACTTGAAAGAACTATGTAACAATATTTGGAAATATTGTCCTTTAGCTTATAATTCATGAATAATCTATGTAATGTTTCTTTCTTTTGTTCAGTATATTATGTATACATATGAATAGAAATAATATCCGTTTCCCCAAAATGCACAGTGTCATAGTTTACCAGATATTTGCTGAACATCGTTCAGTTTCACTTCAGAAAAATCTGTACTATGGCCAGCTGACAAGCTTTTGTGTCTCTTAACTTTTGAGTTTTTTCCCGCCGCTGAGGGATGACGTTTAAAGTATGTCAGATCAAAATCTGTGATCAAGACAACAAACAGGTAAAGGTGACATGAAAATAGAATATATTTGTTGCTCATGAATGAATATCAAGCAATTATTATTTAATTTACTTTCAAACAATTTTAATTTGTTAATCTATATAAAAACATCATGACCTTGTAGACCAGACTTAAGATTAAGGTGCTAGGGGTTGTGAGCAGTGTTGCTACATTACATTACTGCAAATGAACATATTCAATTAAACCAAGTCTGCTATTTTGTTTCTTCTATGCCTTCCTTACTTCCTGAGGATCTTATTTCAATATTTTTTCACAATAAAAGTCTTTTTTATTACCTTGACCTAATTCTGCAAAAAAAAAAATGTGTCCCCCTCTGAATGTGTATGCCTGTTGTTTCTACTAGGGAAAGCTGAATCAGTTTTGCTATATGACAAAACATTTCAAACCCTAATCAGATTAAAATGCTTCTTTCTTTAGCATTTCTATTCAAATATAAAGGTGAATTGGTACACCTCCATACTGTTGGTCATTTTTCAAAAAGAGACAACTTTTATGACTACCTGTTTCCCTCCCTAAACAACACAGCCCATCCAAAAAAAGGTCTACTTTTAAAGGAAAGGATCTGCTCTATGAGAGTTGTTTGTACATTATCACAAAACTGAGCTAAATCCAGAACTTGACGGAAGTATATGCTGCCCACACCAGAAAGGTGATACCTATGTATCACTTAAGCCAGACACAAGCAAGACAATTGCCATAAATATTCTAAGTAATGGTGCAGGCAGGGCTGAGCAAGCAGTGCAGACCCAGTGCAGACTGCTCCTTAGGGAGCAGTCTGGTTAGGGTCTTCATTATTTTCATTCCATCTGCATCTTATGAACACATTACTAAATTGTAAAGCCAAACTGTTCCATTTTTATGAAAATTGGTAATTATTTTGGATGGCACAATTTTTAAATTTTTTACAATATCATCAGATTAAGCTTGTAGTTTACAATCACTTACTTCCATTTAAGTGTTTTCCAGATGACTTGGCTTGTATCATTTCTCGCAAAAACTTCAGAATTTCTGATGTCCCTTTCTCTACAATGCTGTGTGGGGGAAACTCCAGTGGGTTATTATTGATGTTCAAGCCATTCAGTGTCTTTATCAACCCTGAAAAAAACATCTTTGAACAGAGTCGCTTGAAACGGTAATAACAAAGTGTGATATAAGGAAAGGTTTATAGCAGCCTGGACATACACCCAGTCTGTCAGGAACAATGTACAAATCCCAAGGGGATCAAAAAAGTCAAAACTGGTCAATTTTTAAAGATGCCTAGTTCAATTTGAGTTTTTACAGTATGTATTAGGCTAATGATTCCTGTATGTATAGTTATGCAATGTCATCATATCTGACTATGTATTCATTTCAGATTTTGCAATTCTGCACTAGATGATATAAAGTTGATTGCCAATTCTGAAGAAGGTATGAAAATGTTAAAATCTGCTGGTTTGATTGGCTATTAAAGGGTTATTCCCAATGTAAACTATAACTTTTCCAACTCACAGGAGTAGCAACATGTAAACGTGTCTGTTGTGTCATTGTGTAATGTACAGTGCCACATAAATCCCACATACACTACCACTTACACTGTCATTATGCTGCCTGTTGTCAGTGCAGCTATCTTAGTATGTACAGAACCACAAAAGAAGTCCACACAGACTTGGCCTTGTCTGTGTCATCAAGTGTCTGCAAATGCAAACAGATGAATTGGGCTACCAGGGTCTCAGAGTAGTGTAGGCTTGATAAAGTTAATGGAACCTGTTGAAGGAATTAAGGTGGATGGATACTTCTTCATCTTATTCCACCATTTTTACAAATGAAAACAACTTTCATGACTTCCTGTTTGCTTTTCTGCATGATGTAGCCCTTCCAAAATGGGGTAGGAGCAAATTCTTTCCTTTAAGAGTGGACCTATATTTAGAGGGGAGTCAAAAAATTAAAATGGCAAGGTCACTTCCCCTTAAAGTATACCCTTTCACCTTAAATCCCAAACCCAGCTTGCACATCCTTGAGAAGCACAGTCATGAAGCATCAAGCTTATGTAATAAATATTGTCGGAAGAATTAGTACCACAAGATCATGAATATAAAGCAACTACAATGTACCTAGCTCCAAAGGCAATGTTCTAAGGTTGTTTCCTTCCACTAATAAGTTTCTCAGATGCTGGTGGCGGCCTGTGTATACAGTTGGCAGTCGGATGAGATAGTTTCTCCTCAAATCAAGCCATTTCAGGTTTGGCAATTTATCAAACAGCTCATCTGGTAATGTTGTCAACTCATTGCCTTCAAGATACAGGTTCTGTAGAGAGAACATGAAACAAAGCAACATCACACTTAAGCCCACAAGAGGTGAAATGAGATGAGATTTTGCAAACACTGTGTACCATGAAAATTCTAAAATTTGGGGCACTTAAGATAGTGTAACTGTATTTAAAATGGAACAGTTGGGTTTTACATTGCAATAATTTGTCCAAAAAAATTGGAATGGCAAGTAGTCTAGACCCTGATCAGATGGCTCATTAATGATTTAGGAACAGTCTGATCTGGCAGTGGGTCTCCACTGTTTGCTCAGACCTAACTCCCCAAGTACTCAGAATTTTTAAGGTAATTTTGAGCACTTTTGCATATATGGGCAGTTCTCTGTGAAAACCAGGCTTAATCACATTATCCTATGTCAGTTGGTAACATCTAAAAACAAGCAAAAATAACGATTTTTGGACCTCACTTCAATTCCATAAAACTGTAATAGTATGGCCAATACGTGATATGTAAATATGTATACAGGTAAAAATATACCCGAAATGAGCAAAGGAAAAACATTTTATAAATTGTTTTAAACCTTAATTGAATGCATACCTAGTATCATATACATGTTTAAATAACTGCAAATAACACCAAATAATGTCGCGTGGCATTAACCATAAGTCACATGGCATGAAATGTATGTCACAACGTTACTTTTGGTAGGCAACAGTCCTGATGAGCTGCATGAGTGAAAGGCCTTGACATAATTTTGCATATGTCACAGGGTATAGGTTAGGTATATCATACACTTGTACTGACTTCCGGTACAAACCAACATTTATAGCGACGTGGTAGAGTGCTTGACTTTAGACCGATGGGTCCCCGGTTTGATCCTCGACCTGGGCATGAGATTTTTTTAAGAGTCCGTGACAAATGGCGCCCAACATAAATGACCCACATGTGCATTAGAACTCCTTAAGTCTCATTTCAAGTGATTCTTGTAGCTATCTATCTATAGATCTATCTCTCGATACTAAAGAAGATCATTTTCTGATCATTATTTCAGGTGTGGTGGGTGGCTAAATTTAGAATTTAGCTCAAGGGAAAAACAAACTTTCGGGGGTGGGCCATTAAAACTATTTACAAGAAGCAGATCAGAGGCATGCTAAAACACATGCCTCTGGACCGATAATCTAAATAAGGGCCTTGACCTCCTCAGCAGTTTCGGCAGAAACCGCCGAAGAGGGGAGACTATTCCACACAGGAATAGTCCTGGGGAAAAATGAATTTTTCAGGGCATCACTATACGCAAGGTATCTAGTGTATTGTGAGTCATGGGATGCCCTATGCCTCCTGAGAATTCGAATTGAGGATGAATTCAATATGGACTTGCAGTGCTGGAAAATTCTTAAATTCTCACTCGTCCTGTGTCACAAGATGCATAGTGAAATTAATAAGTTATCTTGGCAGTACTAAGAAATTCTACTCGTCCTGTAGCTTGAGGCACTCGCCATGGCGAATGGACAAGTGGATTTTTCCAGCCCTGACTTGTACTTAGGGGGTTCGGGCGGTTCGTTTTTCGGGGGGTTCAAACGAACCCCCTCTTCAGCCGAAATTATTTCATTTTCATGGGAAAATTCAGGAAAAATTGGTCAAACTGCACAAATAGAACCCCCTTTGAAGCTAATTTGAACCCCCTATCCAAAATTCCTGGAATCCGCCCCTGATTTATATCTGTATTAGAGGGTAAAACTAGACCAGTTTTAGCCTAGTGGCTGTGTGCTCGCTTTTTTTTTTATAATCTTGGGGTCCTGAGCCTGGGTAAAATCCTGTAAACTGGAAACATGCACCTCAGTTAGACTGCTGCAGGAACAGATAATTATAGAGTGTGAAACTAATTTTGGTTGACTGCTGAAAGCTAGACCTAAAAAGCCATTCCCATTTCTAGGTTGTGCCTGAATACATATCAGGGGATCCTCTTCAATAGGGTATGGTAAAAAGTTTTTACATCATGAAATGGAGCCTCACCTCTAACTGTGGCATTTCCAAAATCTCTGATGGAAACTGGCGCATGCCTTTATGACTGAGATCCAAAGTATTTGCCCCTAAAGCATTTGCTTCCTTTATCCGTTTTAAGATTAGTTCTTCTGCTTTCCTGGTTTTAGCAATGCCACGTTCTGTTGGGGTATCTGCGCCAGAAGGACATGGTGAGACATTTTCCAAACGCTCAAGTTCACTGGAGGTGGAATCCCCATTTTCTGAACGAGCAATTTCCAGCGACTCGTCAGCGATCCCGATATGTGTCATATCGTTTTGTTGTATAATGGACATGAACACATTGATCAGCACATGATAAAACTCAGTCCAAGGACTGAAAAAGCTCCATTTGCTAAAATTTTGTAATATTTCTGCTGTGGAACGCCTGTGGAACGGAGGCAGCCATCTTTGAAAATGGCGTCTCAACAATCTAATCACCATGGAAATAGCGCGCACTTTGCTGTCCTAGGCCAATCAAAAATGCGATTTTTCTTTGTGACGTCATTTTAGCTCGGTGTTTAGGCAAACGGTGTCATTTATAAAATTACGATAAGATAAATTATCTGGTATGATTTTACTTGACCATTTGCGCGTACTGGATTTACATAGTTCTTGATGTTTCAGAGATTTTGAAATATAGATATCTGAGATTTAAAAATATCTAGAATTCCAAAACTTATGGGACGAGTTGGTGGGGGATATATTTAGGGGAGTCGGAATTCTTTATGGTGATGTAATTAGTAGGGGGGGGGGGGGGGGGGGGGGGGGGTCGGAAATTAATAAGCCTTGGAGCAGGGGGGGGGTCATATTTTTTATTAGGCATATTGGGAGGGGATCAGAATTCTTCCTACAGTCTTCATCTTTAAAAAGTGTCTCAGCCGAAGCGCCCCCCCCCCAGACCCCCACTACTTCTAAAATTTCAGCATCTAGGCCCTATTCTTTCAAACTCAAAGCTTAGAAGATATATGGAAATGGTGAAAAAAAAATGGCAGCTTCATATATTATGTATAGTCTATAAAATCATGCTGAGTAGATGATTTTCTTCTCAATTAAATTAATGCCTGCGTTATATCAGTTCTCCAGGTGCCTTGTCATCAGCAAAACTACTGTGGCTTCTGGGGGTTGAGCCCCCAGACCCCCGCCCCCAGAAGTCCAAATTAATAATACTAACAGTTTTATTGAGCATTCAGCAAACACATTTCTGGTTGCCCATAAACAGAAGAAAGTACAAGAAAGCAGACAAAATTTAAAAAGACCATTAATCTGCATGATTAATTAACCTGTCGGATAAAGAAAATGTTCTTTGCGTTTCATACAGGCTTTCATTGAGGTCAGTCTGAAATAAAATAGATAATATGGTGTCAGTGTGAGGAGGGAAGCTGGGATGAGGGGGGGGGGGGTCATAAACTTTTTTGTCACCTATCGGAAATTAATAAGCCTTGGAGCGGGGGGGGGGGGTCATATTTTTTATTAGGCATATTGGGAGGGGATCAGAATTCTTCCTACAGTCTTCATCTTTAAAAAATGTCTCAGCCGAAGCGCCCCCCCCCCAGACCCCCACTACTTCTAAAATTTCAGCATCTAGGCCCTATTCTTTCAAACTCAAAGCTTAGAAGATATATGGAAATGGTGAAAAAAAAATGGCAGCTTCATATATTATGTATAGTCTATAAAATCATGCTGAGTAGATGATTTTCTTCTCAATTAAATTAATGCCTGCGTTATATCAGTTCTCCAGGTGCCTTGTCATCAGCAAAACTACTGTGGCTTCTGGGGGTTGAGCCCCCAGACCCCCGCCCCCAGAAGTCCAAATTAATAATACTAACAGTTTTATTGAGCATTCAGCAAACACATTTCTGGTTGCCCATAAACAGAAGAAAGTACAAGAAAGCAGACAAAATTTAAAAAGACCATTAATCTGCATGATTAATTAACCTGTCGGATAAAGAAAATGTTCTTTGCGTTTCATACAGGCTTTCATTGAGGTCAGTCTGAAATAAAATAGATAATATGGTGTCAGTGTGAGGAGGGAAGCTGGGATGAGGGGGGGGGGGGTCATAAACTTTTTTGTCACCTATTTTTTTTTTTTCATTTTTTTTTATTCTTTTTTTTTTTTTGGGGGGGGGGGGCGGAAAAAATTTGGTTAGACTTGGGGGGGGGGGGGGGGGACGGAAAAATTTTGGTTAATCATATGAAAATGTACCCGCGCCCCCTCCCCCCACCCCACCTGATAATATATGACTCGTCCCTATATTAGAAATAGGCGTAGATCTTTCAGTACAAAATGTTTTAAGATGATGGTGAAAATATGGATTACAACGATCTTAGTTAAAAAAGTATTACTGAGCCGCGACACGACTAAACCAACAAGTGGTTGTGAGCCCAGCGCAGACTCAGATCAGCCTGGGCATCCGCCCAGTCTGATCAGAGTCATCGCTGTCCGCATGGAGGTACCTTAGACCCTTAGCTACCCTTTAAGCGCTTACAGAAGACTCTGATCAGACTGGGCGGCTGTCTAGGCTGATCTGAGCCTGCACTGGGCGCACAACCACTTTGTTTGTTTTATCGTGTCGCGGCCTTTGGTGCCCAGTAACTTTAAAAACCGATGGATAGGATCGGACCTCTCTCTCTCTCTCTCTCTCTCTCTCTCTCTCTCTCTCTCAAAACATGCAGATGGAGTTTCCCTAAAATCAGCATAACAATAAGAGTAAATTTGTCATTTTAGTAAACCATCTCAGGTAGCCTATATGAAGACCAGTTTTCTTGTCCGTCTGTTTGAAAAAGTTCCTGCCCGATAAACACACAATAATTCAGTCCCGCAAAAATCTGCTAATTGACTGCCAGACTATGACAATGCTATGTGAAGGTGTAAGCTTCATACCCTTTTAATTTGAGCTTCAAAACGTTGTGAAGGTTACAGACATAGATCTGTCCGTGACCTTCACATATCTGTGAAGGATACGGAGATTTATCCGTAACCTTAACAACGAGCAACTTCAGTGGGAAATTTGCGGATTATACGTATGAACTTTCCGTAAATATCACACTCGTGAAGGTTACGGATAGCTGTCCGTAATATTCACACGTGTGACTGTTACGGACAATTGTCCGTATGCTTCACATGTGTGAAGGTTACGAACGATTGCCCGTAATATTCATATGTTTGTGAAGATTACGTACGACTGTCTGTAGGCTTCACATGGAAGAACTCACGTATTATGATTTATGTATTGTGCAATGAAATTAAGCGGTTAAGTTTTATATTTCTTTAAGTAATTTTAAAGTGATTTTTTGATAAAATGTACAATGGAATTTCAAGATTTAGTCAGTTATGTTAATAGCTAGATTTAGAAGTGAAAGTCCAAAGAATTGATTGATTGATTGATTTATTGCTTAACGTCCACGGTAAACAGCTATGGTCATGTCGGGACGGTCAGTTAACCTAACCACACTATTCCTGGGCAGGCTGAGACCTCCTAAGCGGTTAACCAGTACTAAGTGCACATACTTTCGCCAGTAACTGACAACTGCCCTTCTTGAATCAGCGAAAGGAGAAACGAAATTATGTGGCCAGACCGGGTTTCGAACCCAGGACCTCTGACTTATGAGTCAGGTGAAAGTCCAAACAAAGTCCAAATTCAAAGATGTTATAAAGTACAATTTTCTGAATCAAGAAAGGTGTGTATATACACTAATCGTTAAGTTAAAAAATAAGATTTCAATTTACGGAGAACAGCAAGAACGTGAACTGTCAAATGATATACCACAGAACTGCATATTATGGTATCATAATGTATCGCAATGTACCGCAAGGTACAGATGAATGAATGACTTCTGATTTTACGGCCTTTTTAACAGTATTTCAACCATGTCCATAAGATTCACAACGTTATAAAGCTTAAGACGGTGTGAAGAGTTACACTGCTATTTGATCATATGTATATAAAGACTAACTCTTGTGGGCCTATATAAAAACAGACTTTTCCTATATCAGCAATTCACCCAACCCGAGTCCCCCTTTTTCCAAGCAGTATAAGCCTTGACCACCGTTTACAATCAAAACAGCCTCCCTCAATGTGCCTCTAGTACCTGCTAAGGTTACGGTTAAAGTGTGCACTTTCAGGGGAAGCAACATTTCCATATCCTTTCCTGCCTCAACGCTTAAACGAAAGAAATTGCCTCAATTACTTCCTTATATGCAAAGTTTTTCCTTTAAGGAGAGGTCCCTTTTATTGGAAAAGTCTTATTGCCCAAGGCGGCAAACATTGAGGACGAAACTTTTCTTTCTGGCCCCGATCTAGACCACAACTAGCTGGCGGGGCTCTCTCTGGACAACTGATGAGACTTAGAGCTCAAAGAAAGAGGCTATAATTAGGGTTCCATATAAAATAGAGTATTCGGTGAAAAATCAAGATTATATCATGCCTACCTTTAAATATATGTTGTGACATCTCATTGGAATCGCCTCGTAGAGGCGATTCCAATGAGTTGTCAAAACATATACTTCAATCTATTCTTATGGATTATAATCAAGTGCTTCTTATAACCTACATTTCTACAGCCCTAGGTGGCGGGGCTTGTGCCCTAAAACCTTTGGCAAAACTGGCCGATTAAGTGTACCGTTACACCGTAAACACAATTCCTGTCGAATCTCCTCAATTTTACGAGAAGTTAGTAGCTGCACAACGTTGAAATAGCGTCATCAACGTTGACGAAGATTTTCAGTGAAAGAAGATAGAGAAGATCATATCAAAGAACAGGCTCATGCTTTATTTTTCATAAGAGAAACGTAAAACAACAAAGAATACGAGGAGCAACACAAGAAATGGGCTCTTTCAGCATATGCAAACATGAAACATGAAGTCTCAGATCAACCTGCGCATCCGTGATCTTAGTCTTCCCTTTTTGCACCAACACCTCTGTTTTCAAGGAGGAACTAGAGTCCTACATTGATAGTTGGAAACCAAATTAGTCCAAATAACAGAGTTCTAGTTGTAAAGGTAGAATTCCGAGTAAACTGACACGTAATCGAAAATAAAGTTCTAAGTCCTGCTCATCGAAGTTTACTGTGACTGCTCAGGCTTATCTGATTCTATACATTTGCACATGGTATACGACCTCGCTTCTTATGGCGCCGCTCATATATGCATTATTTTTGTTTGTGTTAGCCCCCCATGATGCCCATGATGTCCATGTTTTCTAGTAGTAGTAGTAGTAGTTGTTGTCACCACAGAATCTTGACAGGCACTGTCTGTGAGTTGTTTCTGTATGGTTTTCAGCAAGTCAAAGCCTCTGACTTGTACAATGTGAGAGTGACCATGCCCGGTAGCTATAGACTGGAGCTCTCCCTGATCAACATCGGGCCCGACACCGATCGCAAACACTTCCGCAACTTTCTGCAATTCGGAAGCTTCGTGAGCTGTAGCTGTTTGATCTAATGAATGTCCATCAGTAATAACGATAGCAATTTTTGAAGCATTAACTCGCGCGCCGTGCTCAGGCTTAAAACTTTCTTCACGCGCAAACCGCAAAGCTGCAGAAGTGTTCGTGCCGGTTCCTAGATAGTTAGTACTCTGAATGGCTCTGATCACTTGGTTTCTTGAGTGATACGTGTTGAAGTAGAACTGCGGAGCGACGTCAGAGGAAAACGTCACGACGCTGAACTGGACGTTTTGCGGTCCGATGGGAAACTGAAGTGCAAAGTTCCGTACAAACTGTAGCATTATCTGGAAGTTGTCTGGGCCTTCGCTGTCTGATGAATCGAGAATGAATAGGATATCAGCTGGTCGCTGACCACATTCTGAATATAAATTAAACGACTAAATGCAACAAAGTAAATGGTTTATAAAGCAAAGCACGTGTAATAACAAAATAAGTTTCTTTCTGTTAATGAACTCAAATAATATAAACATCCCGATGTTCACACATCGTCATATCAATGTCTATGCAACGTCATGACATGGTATTGCTTCGCCGTTGGCAATAGGCTGCTTCGACGCTGTGTGCCTTCCGGGATACCATTTTAAAATGACTTCATAGTCAGCAATGTCAGCTGAATTATCGCATAAAACACTACTTCATAAAAAGGGTAATGTAAAGTCCCTGTCTAAGAAAGCAAATAGGGCAGACCAGGGCCTCGCTGAAGTCTGATCAGGGGGTCACGGTTTTCTGAACCTGTCTTCAGGGATCGCTCTATGAGGGTCACATGTTTATATAGCAGCCAACTGTTCCCTGAGCCAAAATATAGTGCAAATGAAGCTGTATTAAGGGGTCGTCTGTCTTAAGCAGCCAATTTTGTGTTTTGGGTGACCCTTCAAGACAGGTTTTAAATTGTATTGAAAATGCCTTCTTGGATAAATAGACGTCCACATTCTCTCTAAAGTAGCTTAAGGTGTTTTAGTAACTTAGGGTACATGGAAAGACCTCCATATTTTACGCCATTTCCCCGCCTTTTTTGCCTATGGGAAACAACTTTTGTAACTTTCTTTTTGTTCCCCTGGACAATGAAGTCTTTCCAAACTGCTCCAAAGAAAGACAGTTCTTTCCTATAAGAGTTTGTACCTCATTAAGAAGGGATGCATAAATGAAAACGGTTGAGTTACTTCCCATGAAGATATATCCTTCCCCTGAATGACAAAATTCTGTTGAAATTATGGGATAATTAGACGTCCCAATATCTAGGGTAATTACAGCAATAACCCATCGGGCACACAACTTTGAAAAAACATTGATTCAACGTTGATTCAATATTGATTCAACCTTGTGTGCCAGTAAGGAATCTCACCTGGTTTTGATGTGGGCGGAAGCGTGGTTGGAATCTCTGAAATTTAATATAAAGCATGAAATCTTTGCTGCGCCACGCTTGAATGTGGTTTAAAGGAATTGACATTATACAACATACAAAAGTAGCGATCCTCAGCGGGCTTTTCTTATGCTTTACCTGTAATCCTAATGCACCTTCCTGTACCACACACACACACACACACACAAGCGTCCGCGTTGCCGAAATGGACAGCGCCCCGACTTCGGATCATGGGACCGCGGGAGGTAATATTCTCTCCTAACCCAGCTTCATTGCACAGAGCCTTTCACTCTCACTCGCCCATCGTCTTAGTATTACTGATATACTGTTGAAAATATCGCTAAAGCGCCAAGTCAGCCACCATCATTTATTATACACTTGCGCGCACGCACGCACGCGCACAACTCAACGTACTCTGATCAGACGCTTCGTGAATGGCATTACTTTGATAGCTTTTGTAGAGTCCACTGTTGTCATATCCCTCTCTCTCTCTCTCTCTCTCTCTCTCTCTCTCTCTCTCTCTCTCTCTCTCTCTCTCTCTCTAATTTGGAACTTTATAAGCATACTGCCCGCACAGTTCAAGCAATTTAAGCATTTACCGATTTAAATGGTTAGTCGTTGACGCCAACCAAAACGACATAGTGACACATTCGCGAGAAAAGAAAAACAAAATGCGACTCTTTACGAGGTCGCTGCAATGTTTCATCACTGTCGATATGAATTTTTGTAGAGAGTAGATGGGTACACCTCTGCATTTTTACAAAGGGAAACAACATTTGACTTCCTGATATCTTCCCTAGACGCCGGTACCCCATTGAAAAGGGGTCAGCTTTTAAAGTAAAGAATTTGCTCCTAGAGGAGCCAGTTCTTTCTTTTAAGAGTTTACCTATGTACAAATAAAAATGGCTTCCCCTAAACGTTTACTGATTCACCGTAAGATCAGGGGTGTTGGTGAATCAGATAAGTTAAACACTGAACTGTTCAATGAAACAACTTTTGTAGGCAACAAGTTTTTTTTCATAAAGCAACACTCCTTACCCGTTGTAGTTATCAAACTGGAAGACTCTGAAATAGGAAAATAACATACAGTGAAAACAATTTAATTTCCTGTTCTCTCTCTCTCTCTCTCTCTCTCTCTCTCTTGTTTTTGACAAACTGACCGGAATTTGATAAACTAATATTGTGTTTATATCATTCTGAATCTCGTTCCTACAAAAGATGCAAACTGTGGCCGCTCAGGCTTATCTGATTCTAATATATTTGCACGTAGTATACGACCTCGTTTCTTTTGGCGCGGCTCATATATGCATTTTGTCCGTGTTAACTAGCGCCCATGATGCCCATGATGCAACTTCTGCAAAAAGTGAGTCAGAATATAACACTGCTATTCCATTCTTATTATGCATCTGTTGCATGTTCCACCTGACAACAGGGGTATGATAAAATAATGTGATGTTATGTCACTGTACAACTGCGCTTGCGCGAATGATATCAGACAGTGCCTTTATAAGCGATCTCTGAAGACGTAATAAAAACGTTCGATTGGTTATATGACATCACCGACTTACATCATAACCCTTTCGCGACGTCAGCAAATTCCAACAAAACTGTGTTTGTATTTCATTTGCTTGATGCTCTTCATGCCTTAAAATCTTCTGATGATGCATGATAGGTAGAAAGCCATGTACGTGTCTTTAGGTATCGAGTTTATCAGGCCCGACAAGAAACACGTCGGAAGGGCTCGGCAGGCCTCGCCATTCCTACGCTGTTTCTGGTCTCGCCTGATAAACTTGATATCAAAAGACACTAACATATGGCAAGCCATTTTACTATTTATTATGCATAGTAGATATCTTAGATAGTATATTAGATATCTAATATGCCAACTAAGATATCTAATATAACATATAAGATGTCTAATATAACATATAAGATATCTTATATCCTTTATAAGATGTCTGATATAGGATATAAGATATCTTATATAGGATATAAGATATCTTATTTAATTTTTCATATAAGATATCTTACATGATAAATTAGATATCTTATATGTTATATTAGATATCTTAATTGGCATATTAGATATTTCATATACTATATAAGATATCTGATATATTATATTATATATTTTATATGAAAAATTAAATAAGATATCTTATATCCTATATAAGATATCTTATATCCGATATAAGATATCTGATTTACTAAATAAGATATCTTATATACCTATATTAGATGTCTTATATAATATATAAGATATCTTATATGGCATATAAGGTATCTTCTATAGAATATAAGATATCTTATATGGGGTGTGAGATATCTTATAAAATTTTACATATAAGATATCTAATATAATATATCAGATATCTGATATAGTATATTGGATATCAAATATGCTAATTAAGATATCTAATATAACATATAAGATATCTAATATTACTTATAAGATATATTCTATAAATGTTAAATAGGATATCTCATATCCTATATAAGATATCTCATATCCTATATAAGCTATCTTATATCCTATATAAGATATCTTATATCCTATATCAGATATCTTATATAGGATATAAGATATCTTATATCCTATATCAGATATCTTTTATGTTATATTAGATATCTTAATTGGCATATTAGATATCTTAATTGGCATATTAGATATCTAATATACTATATAAGATATCTTATTTATTATATAAGATATCTTATATAAATAAGATATCTTATAGAATAAATAAGATATCTTATATAATACACTAGATATCTGATATAATAAATATCTAAGTTCCATAATAAATAGTAAAATGGCTTGCCATACTAACATGGTATTCTCTATCTATGTATGTGAACCACATTTGTACCCACTGTTTAGCTTTGAAGTAAAAGACCTGGTGGAGTCAACGTAATTTCGGTTCGTGATTTGTTTGCTTACTTTGATGACTTATTGATGGGTTAAAAAACAAAACTGCTAACGAATTGTTAAAATCCACTGCAGAAGCAGAGGGCGAGGTTTTGATACAGTAAAACTAGTGTAAGCCACCCCACCCCCAAACACTCCCCACCCCTGTAATTTATTACTGACCATTCCAAGGCGGTACTTCTGCTGTTCTGCTGTGACATGTTGTTATGTCCGCTTATCTATGGTCTCTAGCAATCTGGTCACATTAATTAGCTGCTGCTTTGTTTTGTTTTGACATTAAAGTAGAAAATAGGCATAAATAGAAAAAAATAGATATTGCTGCTGTTTTCAGCTAGGATAGCTGAATGACCACCTGTTTGGGAAAGAGCTATTCATTCGGTCTACCGTGCGTGTTTTTCGTGAATTGTGTGTGTGTGTGTGTGTGTGTGTGTGTGTGTGTGTGTGTGTGTGTGTCTTTCCCATTTTGGCTTTGAAGGCGGGATGCGGGATTCGATTGTATTAATTCTTGATCATTGTCTATTGTTTTACTTCGCCACTTAAAAACTCCACCGGATTCTCGTTTGCAATGCTTATATTAATATGCTTTACACACATATGAGCAGAACAGCGAGCCTTGTTATATTTTGGCTGTTCATTTGCAGTAGCTTGACTGAGTCTTTCACTTCCATGTGGGAATGTGGGAATAGAACTGCGCAGTTACCTGACGTGACACTATCACCGCTTTGGTATTTAAACATTTAAAACAGACATCCTGCCCGGTGTAGTACAAGTATTCGGACATATTATCGTTTGGTTAAAACTGTATTCTAAGCTCAGCTTAAAAATTAATACTTTTAGGTTTTCATACAGTGATACATTTATGTATATTGACTGTTTCAGTGATGCCATTTTTATTTATAATAACCTATAGGAGACTACATGGAACAGTATCTCAGAGAAGCCCTATTACCAAAAGGCATATGCTAAAACGAAGTCAGAAACACGTTTTTGACAGTTTAACCGTTAAAGCGCCAAAAAGCACTTTCGGAATTTTTCAAAGCATGTTTCACCCAAGCTATATCATGTTGAAAATTCAAAGACAAGAGGGCAAATGTAGATCCAGATTTGAATCTACGCTGTTTGCTAATTCAGCTATATTCGTACCAGGCGCTTTCTTTCTTTCTTGTCGTGTTAAGGAATAAATTATAAAACTTACTGGCACATATTTTATCGCTGATAACCTGCTTAATGTTGTCTGCGCCCAATTCGAAGAAATTTGTCACCGTGAAAACATGCTGTTGGTCGGATGCTATTTCTCCCAATTCGTTCATGTCGAAATGATTTCCCACTGCAACTACAAACACTTCGACGCCCATTCTGGAACAGCAAGAATGTTATTTTAATTTCAGTGGCGTCATTAGGAATAGAGGATCTTACATGAGTGCTCATGTATTATTGAATTTATTAAACGAGTTGGGGAAAAAGATAAGACGCGATGCTATGCCGAGCATCTTATCGATTTTCCCCAACGAGTTTAATAAATTCAATAATACAGGAGCACGAATGCAAGATTCTATTTATCATATGACATTTTATTTGCAAATTTTGCACTAAACCGTCACAATTTTGCCGTCAGAAAACGCGATGTTTTTATGGGCGTCAACGTATATAACGTTACGACGTAATTTGCATATTTAATCGACTAGTGGATTATCGTTTTTAATGCATGGTTTTATTACACTCTCAGATGCGACGTCATATGATAAATACTATTATGACGCCGTTTTCCCCATTGAGCCTACTGAAAATGGCGTCGCGAGAAAAATTGTGATGTATCATGTTGCTAACATCAATGCGTATAAATTTCGTGGCTTGACGATGTCTGGTGTAAACATTTTCGTCTTTGGAGGTACGCCTTTAAATAGACCGCCAGAAAAGTCGCAATATCGTTGCACTTTCATTTTGTATACCTGCCGAATTATCGCTGATTAAAACGTGCCGTGTTGTCGGGCAGATGCGATCTGGCCCAAAAATGCATGTATTAATCAGCGATAATTCTAAGATAAGGAAAACTTATACATGTATCTTAAATAAAAGACCACTGTATCAACCTCGATGTACGTCATGTTGCAGCCTCGCTGGCTTAATGTGAGCCGCGACGCGAGAAAACCAACAATGTGGTTGTGCGCCCAGTGCAGACTAATATTAGCCTTGGCATCAAACCAGTTCGATCAGACTCTTCGCTAAGCACCCAAAGCGTAGCTAAGAGGTTAAGCTACCTCCATGCGGACAGCGAAGACTCTAGGCTGATCTGAGTCTGCGCTGGGCGCACAACCACATTGTTGGTTTTGTCATGTCACGGCTCATGTTGTCTCCCAACATGGAAGAATTTGTTTCCGTTCACACTAGAGGCTCCTCTAAGGAAAGAATTTGCTGTCAGAAAGAGGAAAGTCATTCTTTTTAAGAATACTAAGTAACCCCTCATCCCTCCCCCCTGTAAAGCAACTTTTAAAGTGGCATCCAAGCGGTTACTGTGTACCCGCATGTTTGCGAGCTGGAAAATGCTGTATAAACATGCATGCAGCGAGGAAAACAACACACGACATTTCTCTATTTCCGTTTCGACTGCAGACAGACCTTATGTTTTTTACTATACCTATTCACTTTTTTATACCCAGGTGTTGCTAGGAAACTGTAGACATGCATAAATTTAGCTTAAATCATGAGTAACTGATAGGCTGATTTAATCAGATAGGGGAAGTTACTTACTTGTGCAGTCTATTCGCTTGACCAATTGTGAGTGACGGCTCGTTCGACCTGCCATCTGTTAGGACGACGCAATACTTGGCTGCCCCCTGTCGCCTAGAATATCTGTGGAACTCGTCAACGGCCTTACCCAGGCCTAAATGGGCGTTGCTTTCTCCATTTGTATATGGAATGTTGTCGATGTTCCTCATAAGAACATCTCTATCAAGCTCGGATCTGAAATATGTATAGGGTAAAAGCATCTTGAGCCACAGCCATCGTGCCATTCTTAACCCATTAATGCAGCGTTCCAAAAATGGGACATAGGCAAACAGTGCAACCCCAGATCAGACGCCGCATCTGATCAGCGTCTACACTATTTGCAAAAGACAAACGGGTATTTCTCCTTATAATAAAGTAAATTTGTACATTGACTGATTGATTGTTTTGGGGTTTAACGGCCCTTTGAGACAGTATTTCAGTCTATATCGGGCCGTTAAATTTATACACACCAACTAAACCGGACACCCCTGAATTGACTCATTCATTTGATATGGATAGAAGGGTCCACTGGGCATAAATGGATTAATACATTAGCCGCGACACGAGAAAACCAACAAAGTGGTCGTGCGCCCTGCGCAAACTCAGATCAGCCTGAGCATCCACCCAGTCTGCTCAGACTCTTCGCTAAGTGCTTAAAGGGCAGCTAAGGGACTGAGGTACCTCCATGCGGACAGCGGAGACTCTGATCAGACTGGGCGGATGCCCAGGCTGATTTGAGTCTGCGATGGGCGCACAACCACATTGTCGGTTTTCTCACGTCGCGGCTCATTTAGAGCTTTTTGTGCTTGCTATGAAACAACTACGCCAGTACGGGCAACTCTTTATCAGAACGGGTGGCCGCCTTGATTGCCGAGCAGATTAATATAAGCCACGGTACCGCTCAACTCAATGCTATATTTGTCAACTGCACTGTTGAACTCGGCTTCGCCGCATCCCCGAGGTACTGTATCAACATTAACGTCTAAGGTTTTTGACTGTGTTATAAGTTTACTTGTGGATACGTGCACGTGACATGGCAAAACACATTGATTTTCAAACATATATCCCTTTCCATTTGGAAAGAATGGGGTCAAGCCTAAAATCTCAAACAAACAACAGCAGAAAGAAAAAAGTAAACATCACTTTTCTTGTTACAACAAATAACAGGGGCGTAACTAGGGGCAATTTCATAATACGCACAACCATGTTTTATTCTCTACTTCTTGAAGGGAAAGCTAGTATTTCAGCCACTTTGGTAATTGGTATTGAAATATTGTCTAATTTATAAATTTTCAGCATGCAAATATGCAGGTGCGTTTTTGAAATTTTGTCAATTTTGACAAAATTTCAATACGCACTTGCGTATTTGCCGTATAGGTAGCTACGCCCTTGAATAATAAAATACTTTATTGCAGGTCACGCAATTTACGATCATTATACAAAATTGGTTGTGCAGCTTAAGGTTTAAAAGGAAACGCTTTTAGGCGCTAGAATCGACTGTGGTAAGGGTATGTTTTGTCGCAAAATGCAATTTAAACTCTCTGACTGCGTTTTTAGGGTTCTACTTCAAAGCAAAGATAAAAATTAACAACAACAACAAATTAGCAGTCACCTCATTGAGATTTCCAGGGTAGCACCAGTGGAATATTTGGCCACGCCCACGTGTGTATCATCTTTGCCAAGTTGGAACTGGTTGACCACGAGCTTAACAAAGTCTAGTTGATGGTGGAAGTCAACACTACCTTCACTGCCGGAGGAGTCCAAGACGAAGAAAATGTCGGCAAATGAATAATCACACACTATAAATGATCAAATGAGCAACTGTTTGATTAGGCAAGGTGAATCACGCTGGTTTGGCATTCAACACAGGCAACGAGGCAACGTACTTTAAAACAAGATTTTTTTTCGCATACTTCTTACATTAATTTCAAACTATCAGTCTTACGGACCCGGCAGTTTGTTAGACCTCTTAGTCAGACCAGATTTTCGAAGAAATTCCGTCTAGTATAAATGCAGTGCTTGAATAAGGTTTTTCACCAATTCGTTGGGTGGTCGTTGTAGCCCACAAATTGTTTTCAAGCATTTCTTGAATATGCATATCAATTCAGTAAAACTTTTGAGTCCTATTTCAAGAGTAGGGAGTCGGATGGTCCGTGAGACTATACTTCTGAAACAAACTTATCCTGATGAGCAGAACAAGCAGGTTCCTTGTACGTTGTCTTCGTTGCCTGTGTTGAATGCCAGACCAGTGTGGAATGTGAACACTTCTATGTTTCTCTACCATTTATACCAAGGGGAACAACTTTGTGACTTCCTGTTTACTTTCCTGGATAATGAAGCTCTTTCAAATAGGGGTATATCCTCAAATTGAAAGAATCTGATCCTCACTGAGGAGGGAGGCAAAAAATGAAAATTGCAGAGTTGCTTCCCCTGAAAGCTCTACAGACATCAGCCTGTGTATCATCGCAGGCTGATTAGAGACTTCCATGTTCGCATAAGCAGTCTTAGAATCCTAAGGAAAATACGGATGATAGATGGTTTCTTCTTCTTTTACTAGTAAAAAGCGCAGGCCCTCTCTGGAGCATCAGACTGTCAGCATTGTCACTGTGGGTTTTATGGCTCTTTCAACTGTATTTCAGTCATTTCAAGCAACGAGGGAGTGAGTGAAGTGATACAAATGATTAAATAACACACAGGCTAGAGAAGGATAATTATCTTTGCCAGTCTCGAACCCGTAACTTCTGAAGTGGTAGCACGGGGCGTCAACCCCTCTAACTTGAATATAATCTCAAACTCAAAATAAAACACACTCATTGGCTGCTTCCGAGCACGTGCTCGGAAGTAGCCAAGCAGTGTGCTTTATTTTGAGTTTGAGAACCCCTCTGACAGCAGGGCAGAACTGAGGAAGATATATACAACACAGGAAGATTAAGCGAACTGCGCAGAACCAAAACCTAGTCCCGAATCGAAGCATAATGAAAATAAGTTTTTGGTTTAATGATTTAATTCAAGAAAAGTCGATCTGGAGTGCCGGTAATTTAGTAGGGTAAGCACTGGACTTCTTTTCAACCGCAAACTATGTTCCATTGCACACAGCTTTTCATGACCATCCTACCATCATCTTTAAATGACCGAAATAGTGTTAAAAAAGACGCAAAACTAAATATCCATGGTATCATCTATCCATGCGATCAATACTAGTAATGAAAAGATCCGCCAACGATCAATTTCAGATCGTTCTTTTAAATTCAAAACCAGATCTAAAATTAACTAGGAATAGATTGTAATGAATGTAAATGATACGTTTTCACACAATCCAGACCACATCGGTACCCAGTTATTTCGCCATTTTTTTCAATTATGATATATTGGCTGCTTCCCACGATATCTAAGAGGAAAAAATTTGCTTCCTGGAGAGCAAATTCTTTTAAGGTTTAACCGCGAGAAGGAGGGCAAATATGAAAATGAGAGTTGCTTCCCCTTGCAAGTTTTCATTGGAAGCTTGCAAGTATACAGTCTTCCCAAACTTACCATTACATGCATTGTCTGTGAGATCAGTTTCTATCGTAGAAAGGGCATCGAAGTCTGGTACTCTGTACGTATGGTTACGGTCCGAGGCTATCGCTGCAAGTTCAACAGGGTCTACGTTATGTCCTATACCAATTGCCATCACAGTGACGTCCTTGGATTTCTTCAAATACGCCGCTGCTACCTGGGTTAACGTATTCTCGTTTGATCGGCCGTCCGTGAGCACAATCACAATTTTTGACACGTTTTGTCGAGCGCCTCGAGACGTTTTGATGTTGTAATTACGAACGTGATCGAGGGCTAGATGGGTGTACGTTTCTCCGTTGAGGTAAGTTGAGTGACTGATGGCATTCAAAACGTCAGCTTTATCAGAGTATGCGTTGAGGTAAAACTCGTTTTTGATCGCTGTAGCGAAAGTGACAAGGCTCACAAGGGTATTATTCGGACCAATCTCGAACTGACTTGTAAAGTTTTTGATGAAGAGCAGTTGCTTGTTAAAATTTGAAGCGCCCTCACTCCCTGAAGCATCGACGACGAAAATAATATCAGCAGGCTTGAAAGGGCAAGCTGGAAAAGTAAAAATGGATTATTATTATTTTTTTTTTTTTTTTGCATGAGTAAAACTGTAACAAGTTGTAATCAAGTTTGACCATGAAAACTAGGGTTCCGGACAGCGGGTAAATTCGGACATACCATTACAAACAGTGAAAATCCAGATGAGACGGCTCATAATAATGAGCCGTCTCATCTGGATTTCACTGTTTGTCCATTTAATTTTGTTTTAATTCTAAACAACTGACATATAAAAGAAACAATGTCACTGTCCGAAATTACCTGCTATCCGAAGTTACCCGACTCGACCCTACCTCACGAATTTTTGTCAAAATATTTGAAGGGATTCGAATTCATCCATTTGCACCAAACGGGTCTTGCCTTTTTCAGCAGCTTTGTTTTGTATGGTCTTTGAGGACTAACCAAGAAGCGGCAGTAAAGATATACCACTTAGAAGACTTTAACTTTGTTGAAAGGACAAATCAACATGTAACGACTTATTTTAAAAACTAAAATCACGTAAGACCAGCAATTAGGCAAAAATATAAAGTGAAAAATTTCTTTAACCTTTGTTGGCACCTTCAGTGGTTACCACCAGAAATGCAGCCAAAAACAAGCACGCAAGGTATTTCCAAACCATCGCCATCTTATACTCAAAGCCACTAATTTTCAAAAGTAACTCCTGATAGGAAGACCCAAGGATGGGCCATGTCACGAGAAAACCATGTCTTCCGGCCTGCGTACATGACTGCATGTGCAGTCTGGTCAAGGCACGCTAGTTCGTTTTTTAAGTCCAGAAGGTTCAAAATTGTTCAAAGTTCAAACTGTAGATCGATGCTCTGCAAAGGCTGCGCATTTGAGCAGGTTGGTCTAAGAATATTAAGTTCTTGATATCTTAAGGTGAATATGTGCACTTTAAGGTGAACAACTCTTCAATTTTCATATGTGGCTCCCTTCTCAACTAAGGTCAACTTTTAAAGGAAAGAATTTGCTTCCCATGGAGCAAATTCTTTCCTTAAAGAGTAGGCCCCATTTTAGAAGGGCTTCATTGTCCTCAAAAGCAAACAGGAAGTCAAAAAAGTTGATTCCCTTTGAAAAAAGCGGAAAAATATGGCGGTATACCTATTCACCTCAAGATAGTTTATCTTTAGGACGAAGCTTGTACGCATGGAATCAGGTCAAATGCACTTGGTCACTTGGCAAAGTAATCTTATCAAAATGTCTTCAAGAGAAGCGTTCCCGTTATTCCAAAATAAACCATATACTGTCCTTTTGGACATGATTTAGTTCAAATTGTGGGTTTCGAGGCATAAAAGCAGTACGTACTTTGATTTCTTCAGAACTTTCAGAAATTCAAATAAAAAATATTACTAATCGTCTTGGTGACATGGTACAATATCTTTTCAAGTTACGGGAAAGTCTACGCTGGATTTGAAGGGGGGCCAAGTGGGCCAGATAGCGCTCACCTTGACCGCCCTAATCCAGGACCTAATGGTGTATATCATCCACACTTTACATGGTTACACATAAATACGAGGTATAAACAAAATTTCTAGCCTGTCGTGTCAAAAGGTCGCCGATTCCATTCGAACCTCGTAAATGGGTAACCACGACTATATCTGTAGCAAAACAACCGTCCGCCTTTCTCCGTAATATACCCGAATGCACTCGTCATTATCCGTCAGTAAAGTGCATGGTATAACTTGAGTAATAATGCCAACAAATACACTGTCCGCTGTGGCGAAGTTGGTAAAGCAATAAGCACGACGAGTATAAACTAAGTTTTGCATGGGCATACCGTTGGGTCAGTTTTTTGTTTGTTTTTTTTTTTTTTTTTTCCAGCAGGTGGATGGGTATTTTTTCCCCGATATAGCATATCGTGGGAAGATTTTTAACTGTTTATGGGTCTCATTGGCATTGAGCAATTTATTCTATCGAGCTACTGGGTCGTTGCCCTGGTCGTATGCCCAAATGATACATGAAGGTGTTCACAAATATGTTTTCATTTTTTCCGTTCCTCCTACATTTCGGACAAAGTAGGGATAACGCATGGAGAATCTTCTACGAGAATTAAACCAAAAACTGTTGAACTCATATTATGGCTGGACGATTGCCTGTCATGTAGGTTTAGGAACTCTAACGTGCTGTTTTGTCTGGCAAAGTCATGCACAATCAATCTCTTTAAAAAGTCTCTTTTTGAAGACTCATAAACTTGCCTGTCCAACAGAGAAAGAGCGAAACATAACCTCAACCCAGCATGCAGACTGACCAGGATATTGCTGATTAGACAAAGCAGAAATTTCAGCTCAAAATGTTGGTTGGTTGGTTTTGGGGGGGGGGGGGGGTTACGACTCGTTTGGACAGTATTTCAGTCTATATTGAGGCGTCTGCCAGAGAGGGGGAGAAATAGGCAAGAGAAAATTATTCAAACAACCCCACCCGCACCTACTGCAAGTACAGTAGGCCCTTGCCCTACTATTATCCAAATTAGTTGGACGCTCCGGCAGGACCGCAACCAATCCCGCTGCTCAAAATGACAAAATTTATGCTTTCCCAAGGTCAGACAGAGATTCGGTTTTGTCATAGTCGAGCGTTATTTTGGAGTTGCACTTGATGCTGAAGCGTCCGTGTAGCAAAGTTGTTAGCGCACCCGTGTGGATCATTGGGTCGATTCCAGATGGCAGACAAGGCTCTGTTTAAACCTTACCGGTGCTTTATTGCACATAGTCTTTCACAATCACCCTTGAATCGTCCTGGTATGACTAAAATATTGTTGAATAGACGTTAAGCCGCCATTTCATCTATTCATCATGTGAATTCTCGTTTTGATACAAGAAACCCCTTTGCATTGTATAAACCCTAGCTATTATGTGTAGTTTCACATAATTCGTAGTAAAACAAGAAGAGGGGAATTCGTTATTAGAAGTGGAGAACTTAAAATGAAATGAAATTGAGAAAAAGATAAATAAAATAAATAAGTAAAAAAAAAGCAAGAAAAAAAAATACGGGATTCGAACTACTGACTCAAGATATTTAGTCTAATAGTCAACAAGCTGAACCTCTCGACCACATTGACATGTATCAAACTCGATGTAAATGGTTATCTATAAAAGTGTTCTGACTGATACGGAAAGAGCCGACTTTTTCCGTGACAAGCTGCTCAACCTATTTGAAGGTTTGGTCCAAAATTAAAAGTGCATTGACACGACAGTAAACAAAATTTTATCTGTACCAAACATCATGTTTCAGTGAGCAGTATTGATAGAAATGATCCCATCTTTTTTGACTTCGACCTTGAGCTATAGATCGCCGACGGTATTTTGGACGCTCAACAAACAATAACATAAACACAAAAATAGCCATCAGAGGAGATGGCAAATCCCCCGACCGAAGACCCCCATGGGCCTTGGTAAAAAGGGTGCACTTCAAAACACATATAAGTAATATATTATCATTCTTTTATGCTTCTGATTGACATTATCTGTTTAACAGATGCATGATTATCTAACATTCAGACTAAATAGTATGCTTGACTGCTAAAAAGAAGTAACATCTCAAACAGCCGCCATATACATAAATATATAGCATATGATACATTAAACTTTCAAAATGTGTGAATAACTTCTAAACTACAAGCCCTACATACCTTATTTTGAGCTCTCTAGTAAGTGAATTTGGACAAAGAATCCAAATCTGGAGAAATTTTTTTTTTTTTTTTTTTTGGTTGGGGGGGGGGGGGGGGGGAGTGGAGGGGTCAGAGAGAGAGTTAGGAAAACTGATAAAATATCACAGCATGTTCATCAATATTCTAAAAGGTATAAGATTATTAAAATTGTGGAGCAAGCCAGGGTTATACAGATATGGAGCAGAGACTCAAACAGCAGCTCAAAATACCAAAGGGAAATAACTCATAAAGTTTGAATGCAAGAGTTGTCATTCATGTATGAGACAAATTGTCATGACCTGTTCTTCAGATCTGTGAAGTATCATGAAAATATTTCAAAAGGTATTCAAGCTATGGAGCGGAAACCTAAAATCATCAAAAGGAAATAACTCAAAAAGTAAGAAAGCAAGAGTTGTCATTCTTGTTCGCGACACATCGTCATGACCTGTTCTATATATCTGTGAAGTATCATGAAAAAATTTCAAAAGGTATTCAAGTTATACAGCGGACACGAAATCATACCTAAAACCATCAAGGGGAAATAACTCAAAAAGTAAGAAAGTAAGAGTTGTCATTCTTGTTCGCGACATATCATCATGACCTGTTCTACATATCTGTGAAGTATCATGAAAATATTTCAAAAGGTATACGAGTTATAGAGCGGACACGAAACCACACCTAAAACTATCAAGGGGAAATAACTCAAAAAGTAAAAAAGCAAGAGTTGTCACTCTTGTTCGCGACACATCGTCATGGCCTGTTCGACATATCTGTGAAGTATTATGAAAATATTCTAAAAGGTATTCAAGTTATAGAGCGGACACGAATCTGCCGAAAAATCACACCTAAAACCATCAAGGGGAAATAACTCAAAAAGTAAGAAAGCAGGAGTTGTCATTCTTGTTCGCGACACATCGTCATAAACTGTTCTACATATCTGTGAAGTATCATGAAAATATTCCAAAGGGTATTCAAGTTACAGAGCGGACACGAATCTGCCAAAAACTCACCAAAGGGGAAATAACTCAAAAAGTACAATAGCAAGAGTTACCATTCTTGTACGCGACACATCGTCATGACCTGTTCTACATAACTGTGAAGTATCATGAAAATATTCCAAAGGGTATTCAAGATATAGAGCGGACAAGAAAATGTTTACGGACGGACGGACGGACGGCGGACGGACGGACGGACGGACGGACGGACAGACGGACGGACGCCAGGCTCATCGCAATATCCCCCGAACCTTTCGGTCGGGGGATAAAAAGGTGAAACAGGTATATGGACTCGTCCAAAAGTAAAATTAAAGCTAGTCAAGTTTGTCTACTTATATATCAAAAACATAATTGTCACTATACAAGCAGTGGCGGAAAGGATACAGCACAGCAGTTGATAGGTTTCAACAGTATCATGATGGGTTCGAGTCTCACCATTTTTTTTTTTTTTTTGCATCTAATATGATAATGGTTATTCACAAATGTCTTGATTTCTTCATGCAAATTTTAGCGAGTATTAAATGAGTATTGTATAAGAAAGTTTCCAAAGGAACATTTCGAACTTTTACTTGCTGTTAGAAAGACGTCTTATATCAAAATGAGTGACACAAAATTATCAGTCGTACAAAATGTTCTGAAGGTTTCTATGATATATATTTTTCGCGTAATTAAGTGGCGTCACGAAGACGGTACATTATGACATATACGAACAGTGAACACTGATCAGCCTGCGCACTGACCAGCATATTCTGATTTTTTTTTCTTGTTCGCAAAATAGCTACGCAGTAAAAAGTGAAGCATTTGATCAGAATAATGCAGCTGCACAGGCTGATTTTTGCATTTGCCATATGCACATAAACGTATTTTTTCTATGTGATGCCACTCAAATGAACACCATATCGACACTCGATTTAAATTATAAAATTATAAAAGATAACTCATTAAAAATAAATAAAAAATGTATATACATAAAAATTAACATACACAGTTGAGTAACAAAAAAAAGATAGATAGAATGGGACTCGAACCTATGTCCACACGAGTCAAAAGTATCATGAATCCAGTGCTATAGCCACTGCGCCAGTGGAACATTTACAGTATACCGTATGCATGCTAAAGCTTAAATAATTATCATTTTTGCATTATTATACCTGAAACACCTAAATCATAGTAAAAATGGACTAGGCCCATATTCGATAACGCCACATAATAAACTTCGATCTATACCTCGGTAGCTCATCAACGCAAAGGACATAATAGTCTGTGGTCTAATGCAAGCCATTAAGGAAAACAAATGCTTGACCTTGAATTTCGACCTTGACTTTGATGTGACGTGGTCGGTTTCTTGGTTATGCAAATCATGGTGAAAAAACATGGAACAGAAAATACCGCGAGGGCTTAGGAGTCATGGAGTTGGCATGATTTTGGGCAGCTAACATATTAAATAATTTGAGCCACAACACGCCAAACCAACAAAGAAGCATGTGCGCCCAGCGAAGACTCAAATCAGCCTGGGCATCCACTCAGTCTGATCAGAACCTTGGCTGTGCACTTAAACACACCGTACATTCGACCTTTAACATTTTGGTAGAATCCGGTCGGGTACGGAAAATACAGATGTTTACCGAGGCACGTGCTTTTTCGCGGGTGAGTTATTTTCTTTATTTTTTCTACTTTATGCATGTATTTTGTGGCAGATAGATAGTTGTCGTTTTTGTATGTAATCATGTATATATTAGCATGCCATCGTTCTCGTTTTTATCTGCGTTACTGATGAGAAATTTCACAAGAATATGAAAAGGATGGATTTTGCCATCGAATTTTGTCTTTGTAATCTTAATTTCTCCTAGAAGTAAATAATTTATAAAAATATTTTGATGTTTTTTGGTAGCCAGATATCTAAAGCAAATATAAATTCAGAAGTAAGATCACGTTGATTGATAACACTTGAGCAAAAGCGGCGTCTTTCATACCATATGGAATTTTCACGTATACGGGTCATGGCAGTCGCTTTCTACGGAAGAAAACGGACGGATGAAATACATTTCGATACGGGGTATAGCAGTCATATTGAAGTAAAACGTTTTGCAGTGTTGGCCGCAGGTGTTGCACAGTTCGATACTATTTCTGTAGTGTACACTGTAAAAAATCCCCGTTGATTTTACGGTAGAATAACTGGCAACCAGCTGCCAGTCCTTTTCCCGTTATTTTTACTGGCGGCTGCCCGTAGAACATTTTTGGAAATCACGATCTGATAGGAGAAAGCTAAATGGTCGCACTCGAAAGTACCTTTATGGTGTTGAAGGTTGCATGACCAATAAAAAACCTGTTCTATTTTATTCTACTCTGCAAGATAATGCCAGCAAATTTTTACGGGAGCCCGTAAAAATAACGGTAGAATTACTGGCAGCTGGTTGCCAGTTATTCTACCGTAAAATCTACAGATGTTTTTTATAGTGTACTTGTTTCCTTCAACATTTTGAATTGATAAAGCACTATTTTATGTCATAGCACATCTTCGCAAGCCAAGAATGCCTTAATAAGCCTCGTTCACACGGGCAAAATTCCTGTGACCAAGTAGGTTTGTCATAGAAAAATGTGCTCGTGTGAATGAAAAAAATATGCCAATTTAAACTTTCTTTGTTAAAGTTTCTGTGACAAAGAAACTTTGATCGTGTGAATGAGGCTTTACGTACCCTTGGCCAAAGGCATATTCGTAAATCGAATTTCCCATTGCGCCATTTCTTGGGTGCGAACAACATCCATCACAGCCAATCAAATTATCCGTAACAAAATATTTTCCGCATAATAGGCGCTTTGTCGATAGAAAATATCGTGATAGACGGACACTCGGCGCCAGATGTGTGCAACTATAGTTACGCACCGCTGAGCCATTTGGGGAACGTCGTTACGAGAATTGTAACAGAACAGAACAGAAAACATCGTGGATACCGTTAACAGTTACTAAACAGGACGGCTCGATAAAGCTGTTAAACCCAAAACAACCAATCAACAACCGTTAAACAGGAGTAGACGGTCAAGATTAACCAGTTCATCAGTGTTTTTGAACGATCATGCGAAGTTGTGCAAAAACTGTGTTTTGAAACAGATCTTCTGATCTAAAACTAACACGCCGGGGGAGCAACTCGCTGCAGCCAAAGGGCGGCGCTGTGGGCAATCTGATTAGCGAATAGGTCGTCGGCAAATTCTAAGGAACAAAGTGGACTTAACACCCCTGGCTAGCAAAAATTATCATAGCAGAGTTTTCCTGTATATATCAAGAGAAAATTGTTGTTGATGATGCGTTTAGGTACCACATCACTGGTTGGTATCAGCAATGATCATTTTATACCCCCTTCGAAAGATGGGTCGTATTATGTCGTGGCGATATCCCTCCGTCTAGTTGTAGTTCGTCCGTCTGTCACTTTAACTTTCATGTCCGCTCCACGTCTCCTTGATTATTGCTAGGATTATTACCCTCCTGCCAAGAGCTTTAGCGAGACCCAGTGCAGACCTTGCACGTTGCAGGATATTTCATCGGCCCAGTTTGATCAGAGTGTTCGCTGTCCGCCCGGAGCTAGCCGAGACCCTAAGCTACTCTTTCAGTGCAGAGCGAAGACTCTGATCAGACTGGGAAGATGCCATGGCTGATCTGAGTCTACGCTAGAGGCACATACCACTTTGTTGGTATTCCGTCTTTAGGAGCGTTGAACTAATCCCGCAGACACAGAACGTCGAACTGGCGTCGTATTTACGTTGACGAGACATTTTGACGTCGCATCGACGTCAGTTCGACGTCATTTCGACATCCTGAGCCCGCTGGGAAGGCTTATGTATAGTCCAACAATCGCCTTTTATCTTAGATTTGAGCTGCAATGTTAACTGTCATCTGCCATCATCTCAGTGCGCACGTACTAAATTTGTATAGTCTTATAATAACATTTGAGAGAATTACACCTTCTAGCACCTCAAACACACCTGGTTAACTTTGTTTTCAAGGATGTTACGAAACGAAAAAGAGCTGAACATTACGAAACGTAAAAGCATAGTTACCAAACGACGCGATCTTCAGGTCGTTTGGTAACTATGACTTCTTCGTTTCGTAACAGCTCTTTTTCGTATCGTAACAGCCCTTGTATATACATAGTTAACCAGGGGTGTGAAAGGTACGCGACTCGATAGGTTACCTTTCACATACTACAAGGTAGATTCGGCGATCTCTTGATCTTTCAACGGTTATTGTAAGACTTAGTGCGAGCGCACTGAGATGATGGCAGATGAAAATTAACATTGCATATTTTATTTTTGTGTCGAGACCGAATATAGGCGTTTAGTACAACAAATAAAGCTAACGCTCATAGTGCCAGGAATTTACGTCGTGCTTAGTCTTTTCTTCTATTTCCACGTGTCCAGCAGGCAGGCACATGACGTCTTACCTACGTCAAGCTCACGTCGATACGACGTAATAACGTCGCATCCACGTCTGTAGGCGCCTTTTCGGCGTTTTGTGCCTGCTGGGTGATATATAACAAAGTTAAAACTGACTCCTACTATGTACTAATCAACTGACTGATTTAAGAATCATTTAAACTAATAAGTATGAGATGATTATGAATGAATGAATATTGTATTTTCCTCAAAATTACAAAAACCAACTCCTGTTAGAAAACTTACCCAGCAGGCACACAGCATCATTCACTCAAAATTAATCATCGTTGAGTCAATGTCATTCCGTCAAATCAACGTTGATTCTATGTTGATTCAACGTTGTGTGCCCAGTGCATTGGTTGGTAAATGGTTGTAAATAACCTAAACTGGCTATATGCAAAACACCGAAGACGTTCAATCTGATGAGTGGACTCTAATGCATTCTGACCACGAACTGATCGGGAACTGTTCTGTGGGCCATCCTGAAGTCTTGAATGCTGAAGACCAT
Organism: Ctena decussata; assembly: GCA_963989385.1. Classification (NCBI taxonomy): domain Eukaryota; kingdom Metazoa; phylum Mollusca; class Bivalvia; order Lucinida; family Lucinidae; genus Ctena; species Ctena decussata. The sequence goes on from OZ022498.1 coordinate 124,451,800, forward strand.
AATTGAGCAGGCTGGTCTGGGCTAGAGGCATACTTTTTATGCCCCCGCCACGAAGTGGGGAGGGGCATATAGTTTTGCACTTGTCCGTCCGTCCGTACGTCCGTCCGTCCGTCACACTTTGTAGTACTGTTCTTGTCTCCGCAACTCCTCCTACAGTCTTCGATGCAGGGAGTTGAAACTTGCAACACAGTTCAGACATGCATTGAACATGTGCATAAAGGAAACATAACTTTGATTCAGGTCTTTATTGCAGAATTATGTCCCCTTGAATTATATACATATGACCATATTTCACATTTGAGTACTGTTCTTGTCTCCGCAACTCCTCCTACAGTATTTGATATAGGGAGTTGAAACTTGCAACACAGTTCAGACATGCATTGAACATGTGCATAAAGGAAACAGAACTTTGATTAATGTCTTGATTGCAGAATTATGTCCCCTTGAATAATATACAGATTATAATCATATTTCACATTTGAGTACTGTTCTTGTCTCCGCAACTCCTCCTACAATATTTATTGTAGGGAGTTAGAACTTGCAACACAGTTCAGACATGCATTGAACATGTGCATAAAGGAAACAGAACTTTGATCCAGGTCATTATGACAGAATTACATCCCCTTGAATGACATGCATATTTTGACCATATTTCACACTTTGTAGTACTGTTTTTGTCTCTGCAACTCCTCCAATAGTATTTGATGTAGGGATTTGAAACTTGCAACACAGTTCAGACATGCATTGAACATGTGCATAAAGGAAACAGAACTTTCAGTCACGTCTTTATTGCAGAATTATGTCCCCTTGAATTACATACATATTTTGACCATATTTCCATAGCTTAAATACAATCTCACCTTTTATCGTCGCTCTAGCGACCTCATTTATTAACCGATTTTGGTATTACATCACAGCTTTATTGGGTATGACAGTACCTCGAATAACTTTGCTTTTCAGTTTGGTAGGATGAAGGTCAAGGTCACAGTTGCTATTTTCAGAAAAAACTAGAGCATTGCTCCAGCGATTTCATTTATAGATCGATTTTGATGTAACTTCACATAAATGTTAAGTATAACAATATCTTGAATAAATTGCCGCTTCAGCACCCCAGGTCCAAGGTCAAGGTCACAGTTGCTATTTTTAAGAAAAACTCAGTCATCCCTCTAGCACATTTATTTATTGACAGATTTTGATGTAACTTCACACAACTATGTTATAACACATAACTCATCTAGTGAGGCATATGGCGGGGGCATTCATCACCTTTAGTGATTGTCTAGTTTTTTTTCTTTTGCGATAACAGTACTTCAAGTAGGAAAAATTACCTGCCACTGCAGCTGGGCGTCCTTGGTGAAGTCTTTACTGCTCCCCGGTGTGTCAAACGAACAGTGACTTCCAGGCATGAGCGGTTGTGTAGGCAGGTCTGACTCCACACCCAAAAGTGCAGTTAGGTATACGTGTATAGCTTCATGTTCAGCAAGAATATATACTTAGTAAAACAATTGAAGGATAACAAATTTCAATTCTATTTGTGACTTTTAATCGAATATATACCAAATTAAATTTGCATGCATGTACTTGTACCAGGCGTATGCAACTGATGTGCAGGATTATTAAACGTCACGCTACAGTGGTTACTGTAAGGTACCATTCCAAATGTACTGACCCCCTACTGCAAAAAATCACAAACGATTAAAATTGAGTTTAAACCTGCTGTTTCGCAAGTAATTCACATAGGCAGCTTGCCGATCATTTAAGCGCCTCTTACAATATTCTGATGCCAACCATTTTGCTGCTCATCAAGGCTAAACTAAAGAATATCCAAGACAGCGAGTAGGAGTAGTCTTGATTGTTCAGATTTGCAAATGTGTAAAATGCTTTCATTGTGTAACTAACATTTTATGGGAATGATGGTCTCCTTATGGTAAACCATTCAACTGCTTAAAACCGGTATAAACAACAATATAGCGATAAGTATGCATGTTTGTGAATTCATGATGTTGGGGGTTATTACATTTGGAGCGGTACTGCACTGTAACCACTCAAGCGTGACTTTTATTGGACAGGCTTTTAATTGTAGATACCCGATACTACTGAATACATGCATATTGAAATTTGTAAAGATTTTGTTTTAAGTAAAAATAATCATAGAATTTTAATATCCTTCAATTGTTTTACTAAGTATAGTATTGTTCTGACATATACGACTAAATTTAAAAACCGTGTGTGTTTGGTTACTGCAGACTGGTCTTGGCACTCTCAGCTTTTTTTCTGACTTGATGTAAACATGGACGGACGGACGGACGGATGGATAGATGAATGGATGGATTGCAATTTTAAATCAAAAGGTTTGCTATTAAACGTAAACACTCATGTCAAGAAACCGTCGCCATCCAACGACTGGAAAACTCTCTCTGCATGTCAACCCAGCAGTAAATATGGGTACCTTTTTCGAATCAGGGAAGAGTAAGGCAACGAAAGGAGAGAGATGGGCTCCGCCTTTCATAAGCTATGTCCAAGATACAGTAAGTCTCTAACCCCCGTTGCCCCTACGGCTTTTAGGGCTATGGGAAACCTTTTACCTTTTTTTCCTGTAAAAGGTTCAGTTTCACACAAAGCTAAATCGCGCATTAGCTGTAACAAGTTTTCATAATCTAACAACAACAAAAAACTTGTTATCGAGCAACTTTTGTCAGGTTTTGAGGGCAGGATATGGGATTTGATTGTAGCCTATTAATTCCTGATCATTGCCTGTTCTCATCACAAGGACTCTGGTCATATGGTTTGTTTCTTCGATCCCAATGACAAACGATCCGTTTGTACATGAAGTACTTCATATACACCACCCTGTACAAGCGGATTCTTATTTTTCATCGGGCTCGAAGAAACAAAACATATGACCAAGCCCCTGTGGTTCTCATGTTTACTTTGACACCAATTGACCCAATCGTAACACTTCGGCCAATTCCGTATCCGCAATATCGAAGTTATCGGCGAGGATGTCCGATTGCAATTGCCCCTATGAAAGATCACACTCTAGGATGTCATGCATTAGCCTACTTGTGAGTGTCGAAGAGTTTGCAATTTCATAATATGAATTGGTTACTGAAATACATGTACAGCTTATAATGCACAAAAACTTCTTAACTAGTATTACACAGAGACATCAATAAAACCTTACCATCGAAGTGACTCGAAATCGAAATGGCTGTGACCAAAACATGCAGGATGACGTCAAACGGTGACGTATTTCTGTCCATTGCCTTTAATTGACAGTAGATGAGCAAAGTCATGTACCAACTCCTCTTAGGAACCTTACCCAGCAGTCACACAGCATTCGCTCCACATTGAAACATCGTTGATCCAATGTCATTCCGTTGAATCAACGTTGATTCTATGTTGATTTCAACGTTGTATGCTCAGTGCTTTGGTTGGTAAATGTCCTGAACTGGGTACGTGCAAAACATCGAAGACATTCAATCTGATGAGTGGACTCTGTGTATGAATTACATGATAGTCTTTTAACCTTTTGAAGACAGTGCGGAGATGTTTGAGGCTTGCCATTTAATGTCAAAACCGAGCAGTGCACAAATAATAGATCGGTAAAGTAGCATGCGCGTGAGTTGTTACGCATACTTGGGAGATTAGAAATGCCTAGTAAACAAATAATGCGACAATTCATACTGGCATACTACGTCGAAACAACGTTGTAACAATGTCGACCCAATGTTACGACGTTTCACTGACATCTATACAAGGTTGTTGCGATGTCATAACGTTGCATCGACGTCGTCACAACGTTTTTTTGGGTCTTACGCTGTTTGCATGCTAAGTTAAAAGAAGAAAAATGAAGATTGCTGTGCGATATCCGCTCACTTCATGCAGAACATATTATGCCGTTGTCAAGTAGCAGAAAGGAATTGCGCATGAAGTAACAGCATGCACACGTTCTCCATTCAGAGCATAATATGAAAATGGGCACGGCCTTAGGGCGAACACATCGCTCTTTATCTTTTTTTTTGTAGTATTAAATTTGTATTAAAAGCTTTGCAACTCCACAGCTGCGAACTCCGTCTACAAACTGATGAGAAACTGTCAGAAAACAGATTTACCCCTAGTAATCTATCCCCTCGAAAAACGGGCTATACTTTTTCAGTTCCTTCTCTACGGTGCTTTATTTCCTTTGAATTATTTCATCCAACGTTCAGCCTCCTCGCATTGAAGCGGTTAACGTTGACGCCATCTTGTTTTTCTCAAACGGAACGTTCGACGTCATTACGTAACGTAGCGACAGAACGACTGTACGCTATAAGTTTTTCGTCGATTTCCATTCGAACCAGTCTAATTCTTACTTCCGTTTGGTGTCGTTATGAAAGAAATTTCATTGAAAGTAATGTATCTTACAGGTAAAAATATGCCTTACCAATCTTCTACAATAGAGCTCCCACTCTTTCAAAGCTCCTTTGCGCCAGCAAGCGACTCCTCGCTAATAGTTCGGCAAGCGGAGCTTCAGGTGGATGGGTATACACTTCCAAGGGAAACACCACACCTCTGTCGTTTTCATCTGGAGTAAATCTTTTGCAATGGAAGCATAAAAATTCTCAATACAATCCTAACAGCGACAAATGTTCGGCCAATTTAGTACAAGATATAAAATTAGGAATAAAAGTGGCATTACATATGAATTTGCAATTAGAATGTTGCACTTAGTGCCGTCTGTGATAGACCCGTACCATAAAAATGAATAAAAACGACCGTATCTTCCGTAATCGCCGTCCGTTATATTCCTTACCAAATCAAAATATACCGACTGTCATTTCCCGTATATTTAGCGTCACCTAGCAACCGAATAAAACGATAATGGTCCTGAAATATTTCCATCTATTTGCACCGTTTCAGAGAAAGGGACAAAATATGTCCTCTCGCTATGAAAATTGAAGAAACAGTCCAGCCAGCTCACCAGAAACTAAGAAAATGACTTACCCGCGAAAAAGCGCGCGCTTGGATAAACATCTGTATTTTCCGTACCCGACCGCGTTCTACCAAAATGTTAAAGATCGAATGTACGGTGTGTTAAAGGGCAGCTAAGCGTCTAAGCTAATTCCATGCCAAAAGCGAAGACTCTGTTCAGAATGGGCGGACCTTGAAATTCGACCTTGACCTTGATGTGATGAGGTTGGTTTCTTGGTTATGCACATCATGATGAAATAGTGAAAAACATAATATGCCATGGAACAACATGGATCGAGTTGGCATAATTTTGGGAAGCTAACATTTGAAATAATTTGTGCCATTAGCTCCTATGGAACAACTGTAATAATCTCAGCAAAGTAATAACTAATGGGTTTCTATCTTCATTGCAGCTGATGTTGTACCGTGTGGCGGCCGTAAAAAGCTTTCCGTATTTCACCAAAGTGCAGATTATATATTTTCTGGTCTTTTGGATCATTGGGCTCATTCTGAGCCAGTTTTGAAATAGAGCTCCGCTAAAGCCCATGCTAGGTGAGGTCAGTATACCAACATCACATTACAGCACCTGAACAGTCTCAACTAAACTGTCAGGTCCGCTATTTCCTTTTTCTGATAATTCCTTGCTCCCAGAAGATACTCCTTCAGATTTTAATTCTAGCTTCCATGGACCAGAAATCCTGGCAAGTCTTAGGGGACATGGACAGGACAAAATTTTGGGCAGCTAACATTTGACGTAAGTTATGCTAATAGCAAGTATAGAGAGCTAAAAACGCAATAATCTGATCAGAGTAAAAACAAACATATGCATTTAATCTAATAGGTTTTTTATTTAATAAAATATATGTCCCCATGCAAATTTAAGTATGTCTTACAGAAACATAAAACAAGTCTACAGGTCTATAGCATTTTAAATAGTATCAAAATATAAGCAACTGCAAATATCATTTCTTTCATATATAACAGTAAACGTTTTGCTGCAAAAGATTTAGATGATTCCCAAAATGTATTTCATTATTTTCCCTACGTATTTAGAAATCGTATCTCTTAAAGGAAAACACTCACTGAAATATAAACAGACTTCTAATTAAAGACCTCGATTAGAAATTAAATTTGGTGAAAATTTTATGAAAATCGGGCTTAAAAAAAGAAAGATATGAAGATTTTAAAAAATCAAAATGGCGGTCTCGGAGGTCGCCATTTTGGTGGTGCCTGTCACGTGATAAATATTTTAATGTAGAATATGAGCATAAAATGCTTACTTTTACACTATTGTTAGTTTTGATCGTTTCTTTATGAAATAAAATATAGATTTATGCATTTCATTCACCTACAGTTTGTTTCAAATTAAAGTTATTTAGGAGTTTTATTTTTGACTTTGAGTTTATGACGTCATTAACTCACAGATTTGCTGGTTCCCAGCTCAACACTTTAATATCTATAAACTGTCATATCTTACTTAATCTAAGTCCGATTTTCATGAATTTTTCGGCGATTTTTATGTTTTACTGTAACCTCAATTTGAGTCTAACATGCATTTTAGTGAGTGTTTTCCTTTAACTTATGAACTTCTGAAATGAACATTTTCATTTCCAAATTTAGAAAGGTCCTTTTGTCCCAATAGTGTATGTTTCCTAATTAATGAGCCACAACATGCCAAAACCAAAAGAGTGTCATATGCACCCAGCAAAAACTCAGATCAGCCTGGGCAGCTGCCCAGTCTGTTCAGAGTCTTTGCTGTGTACTAAAAGGGTAGCTAACAGTCTAAGTTACCTCCATGCTGATTAGAGTCTTTGCTGAGAACTTTTAAGTGTAGCTAAAGGTCTAAGCTAGCTTCTTGCTGACAGCATAGACTTTGATCAGCTTGGGGAATGCCCAGACTGATCTGAGTCTTTGCTGGGTGTGCATGCCACTCTTTTGGTTTTGTCATGTGATGGCTCTTTTTTTAAGCTGTATGGGTACATGTCTTTGCTTTTCCACTATTTTATCAATGAGAAACAACTTTTGTGACTTCTGTTTGTTTTCCTAAAAGACCCGATAAAGCCCTTCTAAAACGGGGTTTATTCTTAAAGGAAGGAATTTGCTCATAGGAGTGAATTCTTTCCTTTAAGAGCTGACTCCATTAAAAAGAGATTCAAAGATGAAAATGGCAGAGTTGCTTCCAATGAAAGTGTACCCATTCAGTTTGATTGCATGATAATGACTGCTGTTTGAGAAGACTTTACAGGGGCATTTCTATTTGAATATCAGTAGGACCTTGAATTTCGACCTTGACTTTAATGTGACGTGGTCGGTTTGTTGATTATGCACATCATGGTGAAATAGTGAGGGAAAAAAACATGGAACAGAAAATACCGCGAGAGATTAGGAGTCATGGAGTTGGCATAATTTTGGGCAGCTAACATATTAAATAATTAGAGCCACAACACGCCAAACCAACAAAGAAGCATGTGCGCCCAGCGAAGACTCAAATCAGCCTGGACATCCTCTCAGTCTGACCAGAGCCTTGGCTGTGCACTTAAAGGGCAGCTAAGCGTCTAAGCTAATTCCATGCCAGCAGCAAAGACTCTGATCAGATTGGGCGGACCTTGAAATTCGACCTTGACCTTGATGTGATGAGGTTGGTTTCTTGGTTACGCACATCATGATGAAATAGTGACAAACATAATATGCCATGGAACAACATGGATCGAGTTGGCATAATTTTGGGAAGCCAACATTTGAAATAATTTGTGCCAATAGCTCCTATAGAACAACTGTAATAATCTCAGCAAAGTAATAACTAACGGGTTTTTATCTTCATTGCAGCTGATGTTGTACCATGTGGCGGCCGTAAAAAGCTTTCCGTACTTCACCAAAGTGCAGATTTTATATTTTCTGGTCCTTTGGGTCACTGGGCTCATTCTGAGCCAGTTTTGAAATAGAGTTCTGCAGAAGCCGGTGCTAGGTGAGGTCAGTATTCCAACATCACATCACAGCACATGAACAGTCTCAACTAAACCGCCAGGTCCGCTATTTCCTTTTTCGATACATTCCTTGCTTCCAGAAGATACACCTTCAGATTTTAATTCTAGCTTCCATGGACCAGAAATCCTGGGAAGTCTTAGGAGACATGGACAGGACAAAATTTTGGGCAGCTAACATTTGACGTAAGTTATGCTAATAGCAAGTATAGAGAGCTAAAAACGCAATAATCTGATCAGAGTAAAAACAAACATATGCATTTAATCTAATAGGTTTTTTATTTAATAAAATATATGTCCCCATGCAAATTTAAGTATGTCTTACAGAAACATAAAACAAGTCTACAGGTCTATAGCATTTTAAATAGTATCAAAATATAAGCAACTGCAAATATCATTTCTTTCATATATAACAGTAAACGTTGCTGCAAAAGATTTAGATGATTCCCAAAATGTATTTCATTATTTTCCCTACGTATTTAGAAATCGTATCTCTTAACTTATGAACTTCTGAAATGAACATGTTCATTTCCAAATTTGGAAAGGTCCTTTTGTCCCAATAGTGTATGTTTCCTAATTAATGAGCCACAACATGCCAAAACCAAAAGAGTGTCATATGCACCCAGCAAAAACTCAGATCAGCCTGGGCAGCTGCCCAGTCTGTTCAGAGTCTTTGCTGTGTACTAAAAGGGTAGCTAACAGTCTAAGTTACCTCCATGCTGATTAGAGTCTTTGCTGAGAACTTTTAAGTGTAGCTAAAGGTCTAAGCTAGCTTCTTGCTGACAGCATAGACTTTGATCAGCTTGGGGAATGCCCAGACTGATCTGAGTCTTTGCTGGGTGTGCATGCCACTCTTTTGGTTTTGTCATGTGATGGCTCTTTTTTTAAGCTGTATGGGTACATGTCTTTGCTTTTCCACTATTTTATCAATGAGAAACAACTTTTGTGACTTCTGTTTGTTTTCCTAAAAGACCCGATAAAGCCCTTCTAAAACGGGGTTTATTCTTAAAGGAAGGAATTTGCTCATAGGAGTGAATTCTTTCCTTTAAGAGCTGACTCCATTAAAAAGAGATTCAAAGATGAAAATGGCAGAGTTGCTTCCAATGAAAGTGTACCCATTCAGTTTGATTGCATGATAATGACTGCTGTTTGAGAAGACTTTACAGGGGCATTTCTATTTGAATATCAGTAGGACCTTGAATTTCGACCTTGACTTTGATGTGACGTGGTCGGTTTGTTGATTATGCACATCATGGTGAAATAGTGAGGGAAAAAAACATGGAACAGAAAATACCGCGAGAGATTAGGAGTCATGGAGTTGGCATAATTTTGGGCAGCTAACATATTAAATAATTAGAGCCACAACACGCCAAACCAACAAAGAAGCATGTGCGCCCAGCGAAGACTCAAATCAGCCTGGACATCCTCTCAGTCTGACCAGAGCCTTGGCTGTGCACTTAAAGGGCAGCTAAGCGTCTAAGCTAATTCCATGCCAGCAGCAAAGACTCTGATCAGATTGGGCGGACCTTGAAATTCGACCTTGACCTTGATGTGATGAGGTTGGTTTCTTGGTTACGCACATCATGATGAAATAGTGACAAACATAATATGCCATGGAACAACATGGATCGAGTTGGCATAATTTTGGGAAGCCAACATTTGAAATAATTTGTGCCAATAGCTCCTATAGAACAACTGTAATAATCTCAGCAAAGTAATAACTAACGGGTTTTTATCTTCATTGCAGCTGATGTTGTACCATGTGGCGGCCGTAAAAAGCTTTCCGTACTTCACCAAAGTGCAGATTTTATATTTTCTGGTCCTTTGGGTCACTGGGCTCATTCTGAGCCAGTTTTGAAATAGAGTTCTGCAGAAGCCGGTGCTAGGTGAGGTCAGTATTCCAACATCACATCACAGCACATGAACAGTCTCAACTAAACCGCCAGGTCCGCTATTTCCTTTTTCGATACATTCCTTGCTTCCAGAAGATACACCTTCAGATTTTAATTCTAGCTTCCATGGACCAGAAATCCTGGGAAGTCTTAGGAGACATGGACAGGACAAAATTTTGGGCAGCTAACATTTGACGTAAGTTATGCTAATAGCAAGTATAGAGAGCTAAAAACGCAATAATCTGATCAGAGTAAAAACAAACATATGCATTTAATCTAATAGGTTTTTTATTTAATAAAATATATGTCCCCATGCAAATTTAAGTATGTCTTACAGAAACATAAAACAAGTCTACAGGTCTATAGCATTTTAAATAGTATCAAAATATAAGCAACTGCAAATATCATTTCTTTCATATATAACAGTAAACGTTGCTGCAAAAGATTTAGATGATTCCCAAAATGTATTTCATTATTTTCCCTACGTATTTAGAAATCGTATCTCTTAACTTATGAACTTCTGAAATGAACATGTTCATTTCCAAATTTGGAAAGGTCCTTTTGTCCCAATAGTGTATGTTTCCTAATTAATGAGCCACAACATGCCAAAACCAAAAGAGTGTCATATGCACCCAGCAAAAACTCAGATCAGCCTGGGCAGCTGCCCAGTCTGTTCAGAGTCTTTGCTGTGTACTAAAAGGGTAGCTAACAGTCTAAGTTACCTCCATGCTGATTAGAGTCTTTGCTGAGCACTTAAAGGGTAGTTTAGGGTCTACGCTAGATTCTTGCTGACAAGGAAGACTCTGATCAGACTGGGGAATGCCCAGACTGATCTGAGTCTTTGCTGGGTGTGCATGCCACTCTTTTGGTTTTGTCATGTGATGGCTCTTTTTGAAGCTGTATGGGTACATGTCTTTGCTTTTCCACTATTTTACCAATGAGAAACAACTTTTGTGACTTCTGTTTGTTTTCCTAAAAGACCCGATAAAGCCCTTCTAAAACCTGGTTTATTCTTAAAGGAAGGAATTTGCTCATAGGAGTGAATTCTTTCCTTTAAGAGCTGACTCCATTAAAAAGAGATTCAAAGATGAAAATGGCAGAGTTGCTTCCAATGAAAGTGTACCCATTCAGTTTGATTGCATGATAATGACTGCTGTTTGAGAAGACTTTACAGGGGCATTTCTATCTGAATATCAGTACGCATGTTATGAATTCTGTAAAAGAGGTAATCATGATTTACTTCTAGTAAAAGAAAATAAAAGGAAATTGAGATTTTCAAAGTCCTTTTTTCCATCCAAAAGAAAGCTTGTTTATAATATTATGCTGTGAATAAGGTACATTTCTCTGTGTTTCAGTTCTCCTTTTATCAAAGATTGCCTGCTGGGCATATGCCACATCAGGTATAACAGCAATTCGGGGCCAACAATTCAGCCCCTTCCCTCATTTGTTAATCGCAAGTTGTTTTCATCTATTCATATCGTGTTTGGTGAGGTGTGTGGTAAAGGGTGTGTGTGTTGAGACGAAGTGGGGGTGCGGGGGAGTGAAGTGGAGTAGAGCATACAAGATTTCACACAGAGATGAGCTAACAAACTGAACCCGTGGGGAAAGAAAGTATACATTCAAAATGCCCAAATTTTTTTTTTTTTTTTTTTTTCAATGCACGGGTCCAAATGTGAAATTTAGCACAAGTTATTTTGCTCAAAGCACAAATTTAGCTCAAGTTATTTTGCTCAAAGCAAAAATTTCTGAATAAAAAGCTTGATCAGTATTAGTAGCACATATCAATTTTACGCTTTCTCCATGCGAACTGTATCTGACAAATAGGGAATCTGTAGGTAAGTTCTCACTTGTTTATTTAGACAAACCACAATGCTTGCATTTCATCTACATGATGGTAAGGCTCTCAGTGGCAGAGTCCGGAATCACAACATTGGGATGTAACAGGCTCTCAACCCAAAGCAGTATGTGTCTGACTTAAAGCAATGCATTAGCATTACAACTGATTGGCTATAAAATGTATACTTTCTCTTTCCTCTGAGTACATATACACTATCTAAATATGCTTGGTTTGAAGTTAGAAATTTCAGATAAAACAAATTAATACTTTGCTTGCTGTCAAATCCTGTTACTTATGACATTGTATTACAGTTTATATATGTAAATAGAGGATCTTACATGAGTGCTCATGTGTTATTGAATTTACTAAATGAGTTGGGGAAAAAGATAAGATGCGAGGCTATGCCAAGCATCTAATCAGTTTTCCCCAATGATTTTAATAAATTCAACGATACAGGAGCATGAATGCAAGATTCTATTTATCATATGATGCTAAAATCGCATTTTCTTATCAAAATTTGCACTAAAACATCACAATCGTGCTATTAGAAATCGCTAAGTTCTCATGGACGTCAACGCATAATGTTACAACATAATTTGCATATTTGATGCACTAGTTGATTATCATTTTTATGCATGTCTTTATAACACTCTCATGCGATGAGACACTGCGATGGCATATGATAATATATATTTAACAACATACTGCTTAAACCAAGGAGACCCCAAAAATACTTGTGTATAGAAACACATTTCTTATCCCTGCTACCTTTTTCAGAGATATGACACTGAATAAGTACTCTATACACTTATATACATGTATCTATAAAAATACTGAACACTAAAAATTCCTTGTAAACTAAGATTATGCTGAGATTCTCAATTCTGTAGCTACTTTGTTAAAAAAGACATATAGAGCATAATATTTCAGGGAGACAGAGCTCAAAGAAGTCAAAAATTTTGCTGACATTTTTTGTGCATTTAGTTAATTCTTCAAGTCATATATACATGTAATGGCATCTCGTCTGAATGACATCAGTGAGACAATTTTAAGGGCTACGTCACCAAGGGGGATCACTATGACACAGCTGAATTGAACTCCATTTGCACTTAGGACTACTATTTAAAGAATGAATTTGCTCTCCACAGAGAGCAAATTCTTCCATTAAGAGCAGTGCTTCTTGGAGAAGGACTTTGCCAACCAGAAAAGCAAATATTATGCTGCTAAAGTTCTTTCCTTTGTTAATGGCTGCCAAACCATTGAAGTGTATCCAGGTACTTTGATAAAGTGTCACAAAAATGTGTCTGTGGAGAAATAAGAATTTAACCTCAGTTTCTGAGTATTTATAGATTGCTTTGAAAGCTAACACTTTCCATTTTAACAATATAAATCATGCCTAAAAAAAAGAAACAGTCTAAAAGATCAACTTTAAAGATGACAATGTGACACTTTTCTTATATCTCCACAAAACTGATCAAGCAATCCTCTAAAGAGAGCTAATAACATAAATATATGTATATATAAGAAAATAAGAAAGAAATCTTTATATGAGCTGTAACATGGCAAAATTAACAAAGTGGCATGTGCGCCCAGCGAAGATTCTGATCAGCCTGGGCATCTGCCCAGTCTGATCAAAGTCTTTGCTGTCAGCATGGAGGTAGCTTAGACTCTTAGATACCCTTAAAATCCACAGTGAATACTCTGGTTAGACTAGGTATCCGTGTGCCAAGGCCGGTCTTTATCTTCACTGGGCGCACTTGGTTTTGTTGTGTCACAGCTCATATTATCTGGAGAAAAGCATTACCTGGAGCTCTGAATTACATCAGCTGAGATACTTAGTGTTTGGGCAGCTGAGTTTTCTTATTCAATATCATATATTACATATACTAAATATATATGTATATTACATATATGTATACAACTGAACTACAGACTATATATGCTGTACATGTATGTACATATTAACAGAAACAGAGAAAAAGACTCGATATAACACCTAAATGCTAAATTAAACAAAGACCTTCAAATACTATATGATTATTTATACTGGCATCTGAACAGTTACGTGCACCGAGCAGTTTACCAGCAGCAATGCTGAAACACTTTTTTTCAAAACATCACTCTTCAATATATTGTTCATACATGCTTAATTTCAGTCCTGAAACACAGACTTTGTGATCAAAGTTTTAGTCATGAAAATACTGTAAAACATTTAATATCTGCGACATCAAAATTTCACGGTTTAATGAAAAAAAAGACATATTATTGCCATCTAATTTTGGCGTTCATGACACTCACGGCTCAAGATACTGAAAAAAGAAAATTTGATGCAAATTTGTAACAATTTTTCTTACTTTCTATTCAACTATACATTGTGGCATCTATTAGAATCGCCTCGTCGAGGGGACTGTAATGGGATGCCACATTGTATAGTTTACTGGAATGGTATTGAAAATGTTTTAAATATTCATCAGGCTCTCCTCTTTTAAGCTGTACATATGCGTGTATTAAAAGTAAAATATTGGCGGATTTATATGTCAGCGATATTTGCCTTAACCGCCAATATCGCCAAAATTTAGTAACCGCTAAATATATGTGTTTCACAGTACTGCACATTCTTGGCCATTGTTTAACACTACCTTGGGCATTTGTTCATACATCAATGGCAGGAATCTGCACACGACCTAAAGCTTGTAGGTACATATATTTTGTGCTTTTCATAACATAAGTTATGAATGTAAAAAATATGATTCATTGATAAGACTTTAGCAATTTAGTTCCTTCAACTTAGTTTTTTAGGCTTTATATATGAATCATCTTTCAAGGTAATGTCTTTCCTGGTTAAATAAATGTCATTTTTATCTGTCTCTTGCATAGCTCGAGATAAAATCTTGAGGCAGCCAATCGTCTTCCCTCTCAATATTTGTGAAAACAAACTATATTACAATGTTATACACTCAAATAAAGACAAAAATGATATCAATCATCATATCAATTTGAATTTTAGCTGCTGGTAAGTTGGTAACTAGTAACTATAATTCATGAAATATACAAGTTTGGGATCTATTTGTTGAAGGAGTATCAGGCAAGCATGTAGCAAACAACAGTAACTGACATCACTTATATGTAAAGAAAATAAATTGTATCCTCGAAAAGCATTTACATGTTCTATCATATGCACACTGGTCTGGCATTCAACTCAGGCAACGAAGACAACGTACAAGGTACCTGCTTGTTCTGCTCATCAGGATAAGTTTGTTTGAGAAGTATAGTCTCACGGACCATCCGACCCCCAACTCTTGAAATATGACTCAAAAGTTTTACTGAATTGATACGCATATTCAAGAAATACTTGATAACAATTTTTGGGCTACAATGACCAGTTAACGAATGGCGAAAAACTTTAATCAAGCACTGCATTTATACTCGATGGAATTTCTTCGAAAATATGGTATGACTAAGATGTCTAACAAACTGCCGGGTCCGTAAGAATGATAGTTTGAAATTAAATGTAAGAAGTATGCGAAAAAAAAGAGTTTTATAGTACGTTGCCTTCGTTGCCTGTGTTGAATGCCAGACCAGCGTGATATGATTGCCAGTAAAGAAACCTACTTAAATTCAGTAGTATTTGCTGTAAACTGCTGGGTGCCAGTACTGTGTATATATTTATTGCACATAATAGTATGTCACAAATGTTAAGTCATATTAAACTAAATAAATGGAATCAATTCAAGAGAAAACCTGTCTGCACATGCTCAGACTTGCCTATACAGGTGTGCAGTGTGGTTATAGTACTTGTATTTCAGAGTCTGGGTCCAGTTGTTCTAAGCGTCATTAGCCTAACAAAATTGTAAGTCCAGGATTCTTACGGTACTCACAAAATCAACAGCGGTAATTGCTGTAATATTTTTGCTGAAAAATTATAAGGAGCTTTTGCAAAAGCTCCTTACATTTTTTCAACAAAATTTAAGGTTTCATTAACTAACAATGTCATTAATGTTGAATAACCGGGCCTTGAACTCTAAAACTGCTACTTGACTGTACTGAGATGTCAAAAAACATCAAACAAATGTAAGAGACTAGCTCTGTAAGGCAATTATTTCAAGGCAAGAAATAAAATCAAGGTATAATTTTTAACAAGACCTGTCCGCGTACAGGATAGCTCGCCTGCAGTGTCTTGCCCATCACATAAAAAAACTTTAACGTAAAACTTTAAAATGTGTGCCCACGCCCATGCCAACGCCGACGTCCAAGTGACAATAATAGCTCTCTGTACTTTTGTACAGGCGAGCTAAAAACTTAAAATCCCTGTGTATCAAAATTTACAATGTCACTGGCATATACTGAACATTTGTACTACAAACTTAAGACACAGATAAAACTACAACACGAAACAAAAAAGATCATTTAACAGAAACAGTTTGGTCCTTTAACTCTGAACACAGATTTGCGACTTTTGAAAGTGACATTTCTGTCTGAACAAATAGGGGCTTTATCATATTCCTATTGCAACCTGTTGTGTACAAGCTATTATACTACTGCTATTGCAACCGTTTACAATTAAGTTTAAAATAAATATATGCTGCTGCAGTTATGCAAATATCTGGTCACATATGAGGGGTCATTTTCTTTCCTTAATATTTTCAGACAAAAAAAATAAAACGAAACTAACTCTAAATGCAAAATACGAGATCCGAATAGAATAAAGAGCTCTCAAAATCTTATGTTCCATCAGCCCCCTTGCCATAACCTGCATTTACAGTATATACATATACATATACTTGTCATAAAAAAAGAAATGCCACATTTTAGTAAATTCAGTAGGCACAGAATGTTGAATTGATGTGACATAAATATACAGAGCCTATAAATGCTAGTGAAATGTCTTGATATCAATATGACCTTGATTAACGTTGCACTGATGTTAATAAAACATTGTTTCGATGTTGTTTGCTGGCTGAGAGTATTGTATAACACTCTGATATAATTAAAATGTGGCATTAGTTTAATCAAGTATATATGACAACAGTGACTATATGTCAAAGCATTGTACACATGTATGTACTAAGTTATACTTTTATTATTTCACAAATATATAAGTGTAAACAAAGAGACATAAAAAGCTACAGATGATCTCAAATCACAGAAAAGATCTACGCTATTTAAACAACTTGACATTTAAGTAACTTTACGTTTAAGTAGCTTGACAGCATGGCATCATTATTTTCAATTCCACAAAGGCAGAATGGAAAATCTGTGCAGAGCACTAAGTAGAGCACTATGTGAAGTACATGTACTGTATAATCAACTAAAAATATACAACTACTGTGTAAGGAGTAAATGCAACCTTTCCTTGAGATGGTAATGCAATTGTAAATCTAATTATTTCAGTAGTATACTAAAATATAATGCTTTGATGAAGAGGCATAAAAACCTGTGAATTTCATGCAAACACTGTTTTGCATTTGTCTTGTAGCAGCATCCCTCTGTACTAAGAACTTTCTGTTAAAAGATATGATTTCTTTTTTCTGATAGTTTGTTTTCCTACTGTACAATTTTTGAGAAATGAAATGATTACTTACAAGCCTACATACCAGATGAAACACTATATACTTTGAAACCACAATTTATAATCAAGTTGTGTCAGGTGAAAAGGAGCCTGAGACATGCAGAAACGGTGGTCAGCTTTTCTTTTTGCTCTATAACTCCTCAGGCTTCATAGCAGGAAAGAATCTGATCAGACTATATGGAACATTGAAAAAACTATTTGAAAATGAATTATTTTTTTAGAAAAAAAAATCCATTTTGATACTTACTATGGAACTATCAGTGGTATGCATGACATAACCTCGCAGCTATGGCGACATCATATTATTGGTGACATCATATCATAACTAGAAATGTTTTTAATAGAAAAAACAGATCTCCCCTGCCCTGCCACTATTTTTCACAGTAAGAAACCAGATCACAAAAACCTGATAAACCTCTCTGGAATGCCTAAATAATATATCCATGCACATTTGGCTTGAACTCACTCACTGCTTCAAGAGGTATCATACTTTTAGTGAAATTTAACTTATCTAAGTCTTCT
The DNA here is from genome assembly GCA_963989385.1 of Ctena decussata. NCBI lineage: Eukaryota > Metazoa > Mollusca > Bivalvia > Lucinida > Lucinidae > Ctena > Ctena decussata. The sequence goes on from OZ022498.1 coordinate 124,469,554, forward strand.
GGCAACCTTGAAAATGAATAAAGGTCACCAAAATCTAATCAGCTCTAAGCTTATCCCAACAATAAACATGAAAGTTTGATGAAAATCCATCAAAGGTTCATTAGATATTGTGCAGACAAGACTGTGACATAGAAAATTGAGTAAAGGTCACCCAATCCTGATTATATCTTGGTTTATCCAAATTATATACCACTGAGAGTCTGATGAACACCACCCACAGGCTCAAGAAATATTGTATATTGGGTTGGGAGATGGGGTGGAGTGGGCGTGGGCATATGTGTGAAGTGGGTGGAATTTAAGTATTTGTTGCTCTTTGACCTTGAAATTGGGTCAAGGTCACAAAACCTGATCAATGCCTTGGAATGTCCAAATAATTTTGGTTGGAATTCACCCACTGGTTCAAGAGAAGTAAAAGATTAGCAGATCATAGTCCTCCTGTGACCTTAAAAATGAGGTCAAGGTCAACAAAAACAAATCAGCTCTAAAACTTGTGCCACTAATATATCCATGCAAGTTTGGCGAAAATTTGCAAACTGGTTCAAGAGGTATCATCAGGACAAGAATGCCAATGCAAACTGGAGCCACACCCAAACAATGTCCACTTCCTCCCGAACCCACCCCCAATACCATCTTTGGTGAGGCAACATAATCACATCATGATGTCACTTTTCGATAACGTCATGGTTATCTCATCTCATGTCAAGCTGACATCAGTATGACATCACCACAGCTTTATGGGTATGTCATTCATATCATTGTTAGAGAAATAGTATGTGAAATTCACATTAGCAAAATATAAAACAAATACTCTCTCCATATAATTCAATGTTACGGATGTTTGCACATGCCATTAGGTACCATTCTCACCTTTGACACCACTCATATATATATACTGCTTTTCAGAGCTTGTCCTATACGTTGCCGCCACCAGCCTGTGTGTAACACATCAGGCTGTTGCATATGCACACAAAGGAAGCTTGCGAATTTCTTACTTTTCCAACTCATACATTCCAACAGAAGTTAAGCATCACTGCCAATCAAAGCCTGTGAATTAAAGGTACCACAAAGAAATGGCAAATACAAGCTATCAGGGGGTCAATATCAATTTGCTTACCTGTGCTGTCCACCAAGTGGCTGTTGACCGAGAACTTGGTCATCATAACTATTGTTAATGGCTGTCAACCCAGCTGATACTGCTGCAGATTGTCTCAGTTGACAGCGACAGCTATGATAACTGACTGGCTCTGTTGACAGCACAAGTGGGGTAATTGGTATTACACCTGTGGCTATACTCAAAATTTGAATCATTAATGTGTAGCACCCCAAAATATGCACTGTTTACAATTTCCAACCAGGTCATGCAAACACTGGCTTGTCAAAAATGTAATATTCCAGGTAATAAATCCTCAGGTAGTCTAATGTATTTAGTCAAACTTTCATCTCAGCACAGTCTGTAAGGTATTTCATGCAACTATCAGCTATTTTAGTGATGAGAAATTTCTGCTACTATTCTCACATGGTCAAAAACTCTTGATAATGTTTACCAGAAAAACTTCAACAAGTGAGTGAGTGATACCTTTCAGGCTCTTCTAATGTCCCTTTCTTGTAAACTGCAAGGCCCCTGAGCCATTTAATAGGATTTAAAATGGTATGTATATAACAGAGTATTGAGTATTCTTATTTTCCTACAATATTTTAGCTTTAGATAATTTTTGCCCATTTTTCCTATCCAGATAATGCATTTTTTTCATTTAAAAATTAAAAAATAAATACTTGTAAATACATGTAATGAAGTTAAAACCTGGCTATCCAGGTTAAATAAACAGTCACAAATGTTTTTTTTTCTTTTACCATTTGACCCAAACAAGTTTGTATGATTTTATGATACTTCAGAAGAGTATGAAAAAAGTGATCATAGTTAGAAAACTGTACTAAACAGCCTTTTGTATCTTCCTCAAGAAACCATGTACAGTACTACACTTGTTCTACCTGTATGGACATACCAACATACATATTATAGAGTTAAACTGCATTACTAGTTTATCAGAAATAATGGGTGCTGATGCTTAACTTTAGTTTAATATCCTGATTAAATAAATTTCAGTTATTCCAAACAACATATACCAATGGTCTAATGGTCAAAATGAAATTAAAAGGCCTCTGTCAAGCACAGCTCCAAATCAGAGAATATTTTGGATATAAAAACTGAATTACTATTCTTATTTGTCTATCTCATTCAATTGCCCACCACTCAAATTGTTGTGGAGAAACAAAAAAAAAAAAAAAAAAAAAAGCACTACTCAAGAACACTGGTTTAGCCAGAGCTCAGCTGAGATACTAACAACCTACTGAGTCAAGTATGGACCCTAAGAATCTTCATACACAAAACAAAAGAACTAGACTGCAGGGATTCCAAGTCTGGTTTAAGTTGAAAATATGTTAGTCCTCCTTTTTGGACTGCAATGTTCATATAAATTTGTTCTGAGAAACTAAAAGCAATATCCAAATATTTTTTTCATCTTTACAATTTTTTATTCATCTGGAGCTTTGAATAAATATACTTAACAAAACAATAAACACCACATTATGCATTTCAAAATCTGACAGTGTATTTTCTGCCGATACAAAATGTTGAAAACATAGAAAATCAATGCCAGTACAGAGCTCCAGATAAGAGGGGGTAACGGTGATAATTCAGGGACAACTCCTCTTATTTCTTGTCAATAACATATGTTGTGACCCCTCTTTAGAACCGTCTCGGTCAGATGGTTCTAATGAGGAGTCACAAAATATGTTTTTATGGAGAAATATAGAAAATTATCTCAAAATTATCCCTGTTACCCCTTTATATCTGGAGGCGGGCCGGGTAGCGCAATCGGTAGGGCACCTGACTCATAAGTCAGAGGTCCTGGGATTCGAATCCCGGTCTGGCCACATATTTTCGTTTCTCCTTCCGCTGATTCAAGAAGGGCAGTTGTCAGTTACTGGCGAAAGTATGTGCACTTAGTACTGGTTAACCCCTTAGGAGGTCTAAGCCTGCCCAGGAATAGTGTGGTTAGGTTAACTGACCGTCCCGACATGACCTTAGTTGTTTACCGTGGACGTTAAGCATCAAATCAACCAACCAACCTTTATATCTGGAACACTGAGTACATTGATTCATACAACACTCTATTGGCATTCATTCAACATTGTTATTCAAAGAATTTTGAAATAACTAAAATGTGGTGTTTCTTATATTGACAAGTATATGTGGTTATAAATGTGCTAGGAAACTTGAGACTATTACATAAAAACGACCTGTCAAAACTGACAAGATTATTACTTAAACCATTTCACTATACAAACAACACAAACATTTCTTAACTACAAATAATACTTAAGTTCAAATAACAAGGGCAATAAATACTGTATAGACAGACTAGATTAACCAAAATACCACAACAAAGAAACATGATGTACAAGAGCTCAGAAAATGAGGGCTCAGTTGTTCAAAACTAACAATGTTGTAAGTCAATGAGACATTATATGAGCCCCAACATGAAAAAAACAACAATGTGGTTGTGCGCCCAGCGCAGACTCAGATCAGCCTGGGCATCTGCCCAGTCTGATCAGAGCCTTCACTGTCTGCATGGGTGTAGCTTAGACCCTTAGCTACCCTTTGAGCACTTAACGAAGAGTCTGGTCAAACTGGGCAGATGCCCAGGCTGATCTGAGCCTGTGCTGGGTGCACAACCACATTGTTGGTTTTCTCATGTCACGGCTCATATTCTCAAACGTTCAAAAAATGGAGGAGCATTTATCTCTGCTAGAAAAATAACGGTATCCTTGACTAACAACTAGCTTAAGCTGACGATGCTTTAAACTATTGAACCCAATTTGTTACTTAATATACTATTTCAAAAGGAATATCACTTCATTTTTTCAAAAACTTTGATATGTTTTTGCTGAAAAACAATGAGCAGCTTTTGAACTGCAAAAGCTGCTCATATTTTCTCAGCAAAAAGCATTAGTGTATTATTACATGCTACATGCTGTTTAACAAATTCATCAGTTAGTTTTTACTAAGCTGAGAAATGAGCCCATAAAAATTTAACTAAATCCAAGTATTTCATGTATGTTTTCCATCCATTTCTCATGCTTACAATGCCTTTTATCTATGCCTATGATAACAGACCTTATGGCAAGTAATACCAGCGAAACGTCAGATGTCAGAGCCCAATTGTTCAAAACGACATTGTTAGTTAACATTACATTTTGAAGCGTATTGCATGCAAAAACACTGCCAATTTTTGCAAAAAAATGTGAGGAGCTTTGCAGTGCTCCCTCACTTTTTTCAGCAAGAAATATTAGTAAACTTGATTTTATGTGTACTTGAAGACTTGATAAATCCTTGATTAACGACATTGTTAAGCTAACAATGCTTTGAACATACTGGTCTCTGAACATCAACACTGCAGAAAAAAAACTGTTGACATAAAAACAGACTGAGAAAACTGCAAGTACCCTAAAAATTCTAAATATTGGGACAGATAGGTATGAGCAAACAGTGCAAACCCAGATCAGACTGCTCCTGCAGGAGCAGTCTGATCAGGGTCCACACTGTTTGCCATTCCAAATTGTTAAATCAAACTGTTCCATATTTAGGACAGTTATGGTAATTATTTTAGGTGTCTCAATTTTTAGAATTTTTACGGTACATGCTGGCAACCATATTTATTCAGCTATAAAACGTTTTTTCCCCTCTAAAATGATCCAATTATCTAAATCAGTCTGATGACATTCTGCTGTAAAATGGTAGTGTTCCTCCCCAAATTATTCCCAAAAATCTAGACCTGTCTTATAAGACAGATCTAGGTTTTTGGGACTGATCCTTCATCTTATAACCCAAGAAACATGGTAGCTCAGGTCTTTGTTATTCGCACTTAACAGCTGAAGTAATAAAGAACTTATATAAAAAAGAGCAAAATTTATCCTTAAATTTCTGAATTACCACTACACAGCATTAAAGTAAGTGACAAAAGAAAGTCCGCAGAATAATATATATGTGTATAGATACAAGACTAGAATTTAACATTAAATAAAAAAGGCTAATTTCTGACTACACTTTCAAGCCCTGACAAATACTTAAGGGGACATTTAATTCTTAAACCACCAAAAAACCAAACAACAAAATTTGACTGCAATATTAAAAAAAAATGTTTTGTCCAAACTCTATCATATAGAGAATTCAAAGACAAAAGGGCAAACAGTGTAGATCCAGATGAAGGGGCTCATAAAGACCTGTCTCATCTGGATCTACGCTGTTTGCAAATTCATCTATTTTCATTTTGGTGCTTTAAGCGTTAAGACAAATCTGCATCAAAAATCAGCTTTCTGGTGTACCAGGAAACTGGCTGCTGACCTAAACAATAATTTTTACATTAAATAATGAAAAGGTACCCCTGATTTGTTTGATATGGACTCTGACTAGAGTTAATTCTCAAAATAACGGTATATGAAACTACTTCTGACAGCAAAATACAGTGTTATATATGAACACTTATTGAGCAATATGAAATTACATTGGTACAGAAGCAACTACAGGGCCCAGTTGTTCAAAACATTGTTAGCCTTATGAGCTCATTAAGAGGTCAGCTCATTAAGTGTTTTGCATCTTCATAGCCAAATAGACTAATATTTTTTGTTGAAAATATGTGAGAAGCTTTTGCAGTGCAAAAATTTTTTGTTGAAAATATGTGAGAAGCTTTTGCAATGCAAAAGCTTCTAACATTTTTTCAACAAAAAATATTGGCGTATTTGAGATATTAACGTCTGAAATTTTAACGTCTCGTTAATTAACAACGTCAGTAGTTTTGAACAACCGGGCCCAGATCAACTAACACATCTAAAACTCTCTATAAAATTGAATAATGGGGCCCACTGAATTCTGGTACTGGCTGAAAAAAGTAAGCTATTTGGATACTGACCATAATGGTGAGCCATAAAAAGCCTATGTATTGGGACAATGCAGATTATTTGCCTTTAGCCAACAAATTTTTCTTTTTTGTTTCTTTTATTTCTGTTCAATTCTCATAACAATGTTCCCAAGGGCCTCAACAGAACAAATCGATAAGATGCACCTCCTGGCACAGAGTCTGCTCATACCTTTCCAGTTCAAAGAAGAAATTTGTTTTGCAGAACCAACATGATCAGCCTATAGTTTATGTCTAACATCTTATAAGGTGAGTGACCTTATCCGAATTCAAAGATGGGAAAGTTCACTATTGAATTACTGTGATAATCTTATTTTCCCAACTATAAGACTTAAAACTGGCAAAATGAATTTTCAGTCACTATGCATTCTTGTGAGTCTAAAACTATCAATAAAGTGCTGTAAATTCAATTAATCTCATAATCATATTACCCTCCATAGTCCTGTCATCAGAGCATCCAATAAGGTACGTTTATAAAGATAACCTGGAATAATCTGTCATATTTCTACATAATGGCATATATTCTGGGCCCTCATTATAACCACTTCGATGAGACAGTTCTAATCTGATGCCAAAAAATATTTTATCAATGATGACAAGAACCAGAGCCATCCATTACAGTAAACATTCTTAAAATTTGGGACACCTAAAATAATGGACCATAATTGTTCTCAACAGTTTGATTTTTCATTGCAGAAATGTGTCAAAAGGAAACAGATGGAATGGCAAGCAGTGTGGACCATGATCAGACTGCTCCTTTTGGAGCAGTCTGATCTGGGTCTGCTCTGTTTACTCAGACCTATCTGTTCCAATACTTTTAATTTTACATAACACATCAATTGGAGACCTGCAGTATTTCATATTATAAGGCAATACATGTATTTATTCTATGCCGGCCTTGAGCGCCAGCGATCTCTCTGGTCCTGTATTTGTCCCGACAAAAGACGACCCAGACATATCCCAAGAAGCTGCGGTACCGCCAGACCAATGACTATGCCCCCAATGATCGGGAGGTTGGACTCAGCTAACTGTATCAAGGCATCAACACATCCTGTTGTGTAGATGTTAGACAGGGCATCAAAGGTCTGAAAAAAAAAAAGAAACAAAACAATGAAGCTCCATAAATACCACAATTTATACATTTTCTCTAATTAAAACATGTACTTCTATTCCGAACCACACCCAGAATTCTCTCAAAAGTCAACTGATAGTGTATAAGTGACAGACGCAATGACAACTTACATCTGACATAGTCCCACAAACCAAATCGCACATGTTGAAAGTCCCACAATACTTCTGCGATTTTACCTTTCAGTTTATGAAGGAATGCATATATGTGCCTGTTTAAAGTAGGCCTGCTTTGGAAAAGGTGAATTTCTCTACAGAAAAAACATGGTTTGTTATTAGAACAGTCTTGCAGCAGGGATTCTAATTTAATACCACAATGTATGTTTAATGCTGAATGGGTCTATCTCCTTGTTTGTTAGTTTTTTTTCACCATTTTTACAAAGGGTAACAACTTTTGTGACTTCCTGTTACCTTTCCTAGATGACAAAGCCTCTTCAAAATGATGTCCACTCTTAAAGGAAAGAATTTGCTCCTATAGGAGCAAATTCTTTCCTTTAAGAGTCGACCACTATTAGAAGGGAGGCAAAACAGAAAACGGAAGAGTTGCTTCCCCTGAAAGTGTACTAATACACCTTAAGAGAGGAAATAAGACACAGAGTTGCAAATGAAACCCATACACCTAGGCCCAGCTGTTCATTTGAAACTAGTAACTTAAGATGTTACATTTTGTAAGGTACCTTATGCAAAAACACAGCCATTTTTACGAAAAGATGTGAAATGCTTTTGCAGTACATACAACCCTCTCAAGAAACTTAGAAGTAAAGAAGCTAGTACAATTCATGACATATAAATCTTCACATAAAATTGTTTTTAATGCTCTGCACATATGAAATTAAGACTTCCTAAAAACTGTTAGAGACAACATAAATATATTCAAATCAAAGAACTTACATTAGTCTCATCAAGTGCATTTGCTCCACACAAAATATTGATAACACCAGGCTACAAAAGAAAGAAGAACATTAATTCATGAGCAAATATATATACATATAATATAAACCAGGGCTCGGGAAATATTGAAAATTGAATCGGTCCAGCCGATGACGTCATCACCTAACTTCACTATGCGGGTGCCGGGGGACATATAACGATCTTCGCTGAATACCCCCACCCACTAATGAGAAACCCCATGTTTACATGTTCGTAGCGCTAGACATGTTTGCTGCTTACCTGACACAATGAAAATCAGCGCTGAAGTAGCAATTTAGTCCCTTTGCTCTAACTTATTGTGAAACATGTGCTTTAAAATACAGAAAAAGAAAGCGAAAGTAGCCTTGCCGGAACCACATGATTCGTCTTGCCGCCGGTTCGTATGGGTCAAAAACTATTGAGCTGGTAACCAATATTTTTATTCGAGTTTTCATTCGAGTTAATTCCCTTGCCCGTGAAATTTGTTTTTTCTCTTTCAAAAAGGTACCTTCGGACGAATAAAAAAATACTTATTTGCGCGAGTACTGACGTTGCCTAAAAACAATAACAAGCCTACAGATAATCAAATCAGGTTTAAGCTTTGTTGTTGTTGTTTTTTTCGCATGTAAAAGTCTTTTATAATGCTTTCTTTGGAAGTAATCACTGACTACTTTACACGGCCTTTTTTCCCTGAGCGTCGGCCTGTGTATTGTGTATATGAGGTGACCTCAGATTGGTGACACGTGACATGTGACATGCGCTAATTACCGAAGTCTTCTAAAAACATGTTCACACCTTGGCAAGACAATCGGAGCTGTGATTATCTGTGATAACTTTTGACACATTGTTGATTAAATTGATGTAAACAACCCAATCAACTTTTAATGCAGTGCCGTAAACATCGACGAAAATAGCCGAAACATCCGCGATAAAGAAATATCTGACAGAATCAAAGAAAATATCCTAAGTATTGGGCCAATATGGGACCGATTTTTGGGGGCTTTGGGCTGTTTCCAATCGGTCCGAATTTCTGAATTTCGGTCTGGGACCGAAAAAATCCGGTTTTCCGGAGCCCTGAATAAACATATTAATAACTGACACACACTTGGGTTAAGAAACGATTTATACAGTAATCACCTGATAAAGAACTGCACAATGAGCCATCCAAATTACTCCTTTAGATAAAGTGAGGAGGCTTGTCTGCTACAAACACAATATATTACTATAATAACTCTACAGATCCTAATAAAAGTCCAAGGCCAAAAGTCAACCCCCCCCCCCCCCCCCCCCATATTACTATAATAACTCCACAGATCCTAATAAAAGTCCAAGGCCATAAGTCACCCCCCCCACCCCCACCCCACCCTGGCATGTCAGTAACTGGAGAATGTTTTGAAAGGAATAATGGCTTCAAGCTGAATGATGATCAAAGGATCAAAATCTGATGGAAAGCATCTGACCATATGATCAACTTGAAAATAGTTGTTGAATACAATTTCTGGAGAGTTTCATAGAAACTGGTTGATATTTCACAAGTAAGTTTCTATCCCAAGTTTCAAGCTGCGAGAGGGGGTGGTTGGGTGGTGCAAAGGTGCTGCGTGTAACTTCCAGTATCGGGGCGTCCAATTTTTTGACTAGGAGTAGGGCAAGGGCTTACTGTGTTTGCAGTAAGTGCGGATGGGGGTTGTTTGGACGTTTTTTCTCTTGTCTATCATATCTCTCTTCTTTCTCCCTCTCTTTGGGAGACAGCCCGATATAGACTGAAATACTGTCTCAAAGGGCCGTTAAACCCAAAACAACGAACCAACCAAAATCAAGCTGAGAGACAGATCAAGGATCATAACTCTCGAAGAAACCATGTGATATGACCATGATGGAATAGTGAGTGAACTCGGGTTTAACATCCCACCAACAACTAGGTCATACGGAGATGGAACCTCAGTATAAAGTCTCAATTGAAAGACCAGAGAAGAGGGGGGTCAATCTTGCGACCCCTGGATTGGTATTTCAGCGTGTTATCCACTACTACTGCTCTTATAATGAAGCATAATCTACTTTCCATGATGAGAACAAATAACTTGAATTTTCATGAAAATCTGAATACAGTGACCTGCTGGAAATGTTGCTTAGACAAGATTTACACCAGGCTGCAACTCTGGCAGAAAGAATCCTATTATGACACATCCAATATGAAATACAGATAATAGGTATTATTTCTTGAAGATTTCTGTTACTTTGTTAATTCATACATAAAATTCAATACATACCGTCAAGGCATCTGGGTCCCTACAGCAGGAATATGGCACTCCACATCTTAAACCACTGGGGTTTGTCTTTGAGCAGTTAAAATATATGTTTTTGTTCCAATCTTTGTAACCATCTATCCCGCAACACTTGATCTGTTGAAAACAAAATATATCATTATTCTTCATTTTAGATGGGTGCATCTCTAAGTCTCAACAGTCTCTCGGGCATTCTGTTGACCATTGGGTTGGGATGATCCCAACCCAAGGGCTCAACAGATTGCCAGAGAGACTGACCAAAAAAAAATCTTACGATCTCATTATATGATTTTAAACAGAAGGCACTCAATTCATGAATTATCAATTTAAGTATTGTACTTTATTTAATTAATCTTATACATAAATGTATATGTTGTTTTTGGATATTAATCTTATGTGAATGAGTACACTTATAGAGAAAACAATTTCATCTTTATTCTTGTCTCCCCTAGAAAAACTGAGCTGCAAAATAAGCAAAACTTAACTGAATATTTAGTAAGTATGACCATATGTTAATTACGGCATCTATAGTATGTAACAGTATGCTGATCCTAGCTCAAGTGGTTACTACACCGATTAAAAATGACTTTGTCTAAAAAGGGGCATGACTCATCAACAACCTGACCTGCATAGAAATTAACAAGGCCTGTCCGCATACAAGATAGCTCGCCTGACAGGCCTTCTCCGGTATATAAAAACTTGAACATAAAACTTTAACACTTTGCTAACGCCGACACAGCCACCAATCATGCCAATACTGAAGCTGGGGTAAGTGCGACAACTCTTCCTATATATTTGTACAGGTGAACTAACAAGAGCTGTCGGCTGACAGCATAGCTCGCCTGAATAGGTGCTTGCCCATCACACAGTCGCTTTGGTGGTGTGGACTGCTATGCATAAAACTTCAGGCAAGCATGTCCATAATGACAATACATTTATAAACAAAAGCTATCTCAGAAATAAGTCTAAAAATAAAAAAAATTCACATGAAATTTCAAAGTCCATGAGCTTGAAATCAAAGAACTAGGAGGTGGGGATGGGAGTGGGGGGAGAGGGGGGGGGGGGGGGGGGGGGGGGGGGGGGGGCTAGGATGTATCAAAACCTTGAACCATTATCTAACATCAGTCCAAGTATTAGTATCAACTGAGTCCATCGTGGCACTGTGAAATTATGTCTTCATAAATATAAAACTTTAACAAAATCTTTAAGACAAAATTCAAAGTCGATGACCTTGAATTTAAGGTCACCCAAAGCGGTAAGCATATAGTGTTTTGTAAAAACTCAAAAAAGTGTCTAACATCAGTTAAAGTGTAAACTAAATCTCTGAATTATGAATCATTATGCAATTAGAAAACATTAATAAAGACCAAATTTCCAATGTCCTTGACCTTGACATCAAGGTACCTGAGCAGGGTTGGGGCAGTACTCTGTAAAACTTTGGACTAATATCTAACTAAAAACCAAATATAAAAAGAATTCATCGCTGGGTTCAGGAGATATGTGTCTTTAAAAGTTTAACTAAAACATCCAATCAATAAAAAGACAATTTTCTAAGTCCATGACCTTGACATCAAGGTCACTGAGGGGGGTGGGGGTAGTACAATGGAAAACTTTGGACCAATATCTAACTACAGTGCAAGTATCAAAGGAATCCATCCATGGGTTAAGGAGATATTGGGCTGTATAAAACTTTAACCAAAACATCCAGTCAGAAATACTCCCAAATTCTAAGTCCATGACCTTGACATCAAGGTCACGGAGTGGGGTGGGGTTGGTACCCTGTTAAACTTTGGACCAATATCTAACTACAGTGCAAGTATCAAAAGAATCCATCCATGGGTTAAGGAGATATAGGTCTTTAAAAAACTTTAACCAAAACATCCAATCCGGACGCCGACGCGGACGCGGACGCGGACAAGGACGCGGACGCGGACGCCGTGGTGACAACAATAGCTCTTCCTGAACTTTCGTTCAGGCGAGCTAAAAACTGAAGGTCTGATTTTATTTGTCTTCCATATACAAAATTTAAAGATCCTAACCCAATTAATTCTTCTTACATCTGCTAAAAGTCTATGTGAAAGATAAATGGTCAGATAGGACCAAACCAATATGCCCCTTCTATTTCTTTGAAGTTGCGGACATCAAAACCTTCGGTCAGTGGAATTTCTGTTTGTATACCTAAAACTGCACTATATAAACCAATTACCATGGTATGAGAATAGAGTTCCAGTATATTTTTGCACATGGGCAAATACTGCATAGAATATCTGTCCGAAAATGGCAGCCAGTAGCTGTACCATCACCATTATAGCAAGATATGCATTTGGTTCTGCAATGTGACCATAAAGGTTGTATTTCTTCCAACAAACACCCCTTTTCTAATATATGCCCCTTCCTCATGTTTTATGAGAAAAAAGTGACCAAATACCACTGAGATTGGCTCCAAACCGCCAGCATTTATTGATTGGTCAATTTTACCAATACAGTGCAACTAATAGCACCTGCGCCTTTCAACGTCCAAAGGGCATTGATTAGAAGAAACATTGTACTGTGACAGAAGTGACTCAACAGACTTTGTAGACCCATTAAGACTGCACAGGAGCAGTCTGATCAGGTCTGCACTGTCTGCCGATCTGTCAGCATTCTTTTACATATCACCAGATAGAAATATTTAATTTGTTCAATTTCTTTTACTGTAATTGGTCAAGGTATCTCAATATTAATCCATATAACCCCAAAAGTTTTTGACAGAATTAGCATCTACAAAATGTTTAAAAATGCTGCATCCAAGCTACACAGTTGTGAAAATTCAAAAACTAAACAGCAAACAGTGTAGGTCCAGATGACACAACAAATTAAAAGCCGTCTCATCTGGATTTGTACTCTTTCACTTCAACTATTATCATTTCTTAGGATAGTTACTGTACACTTGGTGCTGCCTAAAATATACACAGCAAGGTGGCTGATTACAAATCATTGGCATCACACAAAAAAGGAACTTTAACCCATGTGCATACTGCAAACAATCAAATCAGCCTGTGCATCAGTGCAAACTGAGCAGTATTTACTTGTCATTTTTCTAGAAGTCTCAGGGCTCATAGACTGTATGTATAAAAAAGGAAGACTGACTAGAATGCAAGGGTGCGCATCCTGATGTGTATTGCATGTTCACACATGAAGTGGGTAAGGAACCTTTTTCACCTGACCCCACAATTATATATGTTCATTTTTTTTCAGTATATCATTGTGCTTTATGTGTATTTCAATTACGAGAATTGAAATAAACAAAAAGCACAATTATATACTAGGCATGTGCATACTTATACTATATGCATGTTAGCTTACTTCCACCCAAACATAGACACAAAAGCATAGTTTTCTTGTATATATATTGCAAAGCATAGGTTTCTGTGTTTATTTGCTGTGTTAGTATAAGTCTGTGTCAGACTGCAGTGGCTACATTAACAACTAGTTTTCTTAGTACTTGTTAGAAGTAACGACATAGTTAACAGTTAAAAGTTAATGATAAAAAAAAATGTGAGCTACAAGTTTTTCCTTACAAACTAAATGTGAGCTTTTTTTTATTTATTTAAGCCAGTGATCAATAAGATATGCAGATTTCCTCGAGGGTATTCCTCTAGCTAGGAGACGAAGTACACTTTATAATGTAAAGTGTAGCTGCAATTATTTAATAAAGCCAGTGCTGGAAGCTAAGAGAACTTAAAAATAACATTTACAGAGGTAGTTCCAATTCTGCCTGTCCTAAAAATAAATAGACCTTTCTCTGAGTTCATGTCACAGAATATGTAATATGTCTCATACCAACAACCTTTAAAATTTGCAATTCCAGCTACTTCTAAATGGAATGCATCAAAATATCTGTATAGGGTAGAGTTGGGTAACTTCGGACAATGGGGTAAATTCTGACATACCATTGCTAACAGTGAAAATCCAGATGAGATGGCTCATAATGAGCTGTCTCATTAGGATTTTCACTGTTTGCCCCGTTAATTTTGTTTTAATTCCAAACAACTGACATATAAAGGAAACAATGTCACTGTCAGACCTGGGGCCGATTACATGCCAATGTAATCGATTACAATTACAATTACTTTTAAAAATCATGATTACAGATTACATTACAATTACATTTTTTCTCAATGTAATTGATTACAATTACAATTACTTTGCAAAGTAATCATGATTACTTTATGATTACATGTGATTACATTATACAAGTGTACAGAATGATCTTGACTGTGAAAGTGCAAAGACTCAATATTCAGAAAGACCTAAATCAGCAAATAATTGGTGGCTTACATGTGTGCTAATAGGTAAGACTGAAATAATTTCTGAAGAACTTGACTTACTTCTTAATCTGAATGAAATTTATTTAGCAATCTGCAGTAGATGTAATGTGCATGCAATGGCTGTATGCTATTTATGAAGTTTGAGAAATTCAATAAATGCTATGTGTCAGGTCCTAAATATCAAGCACATGCCTCAATATTTTTTTCTCCATCATTTTTTTTACCTTTTATTTCAAACATAAGAAATATGATTCTACATTGTTTCCAATGTCATAAAATTGCTTGTGAAAGACTAGTTCAAAGTCTTCAAAGCAAGGGGCCAAACACTTCTTGTAAAATTTATTAATTCCATTTTAACTATCACTGTATATATTTCATTTTTCATTTTTATCTTTTTCTTGCTCGCCCTCAGTCTGTAAAAAATTCAAAGTTAATAAGTTCGCCCATAAATGGGAAAGAAAGGAATTAAAGTATTGGCGTTTTGTTGTATGCAGTACACAGGTGTCATTAAGTAGACAGATGTTACAGTTAGCTCAATCCACATAGAAGGTGTGAAAATCAGAGTTGAGTTGCACTGCTCAACTCTGCATCAATAGACACAAAACAGTCAGTATGTTTGAAAAACATCTTTAACACTTGAACCTGCCTGTCCAAAGTAAAGATGATAAATCATGTAAATCAGTCATAAAAATACAAGTCAACCAAGGCAGCTACCAGTTTTAACCTGAATTACCCTGCATTCAAGAGTACCAAAATCACACAGTTTTTACATAATAACAAATTTATCCTTAAATATTAACCCATTAATGCCTAGCATCTCATGAAAAGAGACAGGTATTCATTGCAGACCCAGATCAGATGCTCAGATGCAGCATTTTGATCAGGATCTTCACTGCTGGCATAAAATTTTAAGTTTGTATAAAAAGATGTGAAAAAAACAAACCTATCCAAGTTGTGAGGATAGAAGAATCTGCCAGTCATAAATGGGTAAAAGAGTACATATTTATAGATTATGATAACACTCCAGACTACCAATCCTGGGGTCACAAGATCTATCCCCCGCTTCTACGGTCTTTCGGATGAGACTTTAAACCGAGGTCCCTTCCCAATATGACCTTGTTGTTGGTGGGACGTTAAACCCGAGTTCACTCACATATTTATAACTATGATACTAATTAAATTTTACTCCCTAAAAGAGTATAAAGGGAATTCTGTCAGTTTCTTAATTTGGTCTGCTGCCTGTTATACACAAATTAGACCAGTTTTTCTCTGTCTTATTCAGTTTGAAGACACTTTGAATAATCAACTGCTTTCTGTTATTATTTTGCACAAGTCTTTTCTTTTAACTATTAAAGGAAGAGCAAGTTTCCTTTTTTCTTCTTTTCTCATTTCTGAAAATGAATCAAAGTAATCAAAATGTAATCATAAAGTAATCATGATTACAGCCCATTTTGTAATGTAATTGATTACATTACAATTACTTGTAATCATAAAAATGCATGATTACAGATTACTTCATGATTACTCAGAAATTGTAATCGATTACAAGTAATCACGATTACAGATTACAATTACCCCAGGTCTGGTCACTGTCCGACTTTCCCCACTGTCCCAATTTACCCGACTTTACCCTAAAACTTCTAAATCTACTTTCCATACATCATTCTGTACTGCTGAAAACAGGCTGTTGTATGAGGTTTTGTTGCATACTCTCAATAAAATACCAGTATGAACAATTTTAGAAAAATTTCATAATGATTGTAAAATTTTCTGTTGTACATAGCCTGCTTGCGCATCCAGGGTATGGCAAATTATGCTGAAATGTAAAATTTTGTACCCAGACAAGTATAAATATAGAGAAAGGTTTCCTGCACTAGGGACCTGTTGGGACCGGGCATTCATGAAGTACAAAAGGCCTGAACCTTATGGAAGATGAGATACAGGGCAAAGCTCCAAACTCCAGAAATGGTGACTTTTTTTAATAAAGCAGGTCACTGTGACCTATATTTGTGGTAGGTGACCTGGACCTGTCAGGGGCATACACTGATTCACTCAGGCCTGAGACTAACAAGGCTGACCTTGAAAATTGGAAGTAACACTGATTTTCATGAAAGATGGTCAGCTTGATCTTGTTTTGTAGGAGCCAATAAGACTTGTCTTGTTATAGGTTGTATTGTAATGACGTTGTCTGTCAAAATCAAGATATAAGAGTAATCAGACTGTTCCAATGGACAGATGGATGAATGCACCAACAACTAACTGGTGACTTTGTCTTGCTGACTGCAAGCAGGCTCAACAAAAAGTGTTTTCCCCCTATGACTCAGACTGCTAAACCAGCTATATATTTTATTCAATAATCATGTCAAGTCATTCTTACAGTTTCCTGGAACCAGTCCATGAGAGCATCTTCGTCATCTTGGTAACGCAGGATCATTCCCTCCTGCAGCACACCTTTCACCCAGTCCTTCACTTTGTCTTTGAACACAAAAGCTAGCACCACAATTGTGATCTCAAGCAGAAATATCAACATAATGATGCAGTAAAACTGAAAAGGAAAGTAAAAAAAGACTTCACTACTGGTCTAGATAGGAATTAAGAGCATTTAAAAATATTTCTTGGAATTTTTATTTCTCCATGATGTGACTCCTTATTAAAACTGCCAAGAAAAATACTCCATGTGGTGGTCCTTTATTAGAACAAGAGGGCCATAGTGGCCCTGAATCCGTCACCTGAGTATCATGTGCACCAAGAATATTAGAGTTATCTTACTTACCTTGGCATGATATAGGTCAACCCAGTGTCATAATCTGAAAGGAGCTGTGATAGTGTAGTGGATAACACGCTGGATGACCAATCCAGGGGTCGCAAGATGGATCCCCACATCTGCAGTCTTTTGGATGATACTTTAAACTGCGATCCTGTCTCTGCATGACCTAGTTGTTGGTTGGACGTTAAACTCACTCATTCATAATATGAAGAAACTATGATGGGACCGAGTCCCCAATGCCATATACCTAGTTTCATCGCAGTTGGCCAATTGACCTAGTGACCTAGTTTTTGAACCAATAGAATCCATATTCAACCATAAGCTGGACATTATTCAAACAAACATTCTGACAAAGTCTCATGAAGATTCAATGGAAAATGAAGCCTCTATTGCGTAAACAAGGGCTTTCTAAGACTTGACCTAGTGACCTATGACCCAATTTCAATCTTTGCCTGAATTTCAGTGAGATAAACATTCTGACACAGTTTCATGAAGATTGAATCAAAACTGTGCCCTATGGAATGTACATAAGGGTTTTTCTGATACGACCAAGTGACCTTATTTTTGGTCTGACGACCCAGTTTCAAACTTGGCATAGATTTCATGGAGATATACAGTCTGGAACAGTTTCATGAAGATTGGGTCAAAACTGTGCCCTCTAGGGCTCTAAGGTTTTTCCTAGGCTCTAAGGTTTTTCTAAGATTTGATCAAAACTGTGACCTCTAGAGGGTAAACAAGGTCTTTCCAATATTTGACCTAGTGACCTAGTTTTTGACCCGACATGACCCACTTTCAAACTTGGCCTATATATTGTGACAATAAACATTCTGACAAAAAGACTGGATCAAAACTGTGCTCTCTACAGCATACACAAGGTTTTTGTACGATTTGACCTAGTGACCTGGCTTTTGATCCAACATGACCCAGTTTCAAACACGGCCTAGATGATAAACATTCTAAAAAGTTTCATGAAGATTGGATCAAAACTGTGACCTCTAGAGCTTACACAAGCTTTTTCTAATATTTGACCTAGTGACCTAGTTTTTGACCCGACATAAGCCAGTTTCTATCTTGACCTAGATTTTATAAAGACTAATATTCTGACAAAGTTTCATGAAGATTGGATCAAAACTGTGCCCTCTAAAGTGTACACAAGGTTTTTTCTAAGATTTGACCCTGTGACCCTATTTTTGACCTAACGTGACCCAGTTTCAAACTTGACCTAGATATTAAGGAGATAAACATCCTGGCAAAGTTTCATGAAGATTGGATTAAAACTGTGCCCTCAAGGATGTACATAAGGTTTATCTAAGATCTGACCTAGTGAGCTAGTTTTTGACCCAACATGACCAAGTTTCAAACCTGGCCTAGATATTGTGAGGATAAACATTCTGACAAAATTTCATGAAGATCAGATCAAAACTGTGCCCTCTAAAGCATACACACAGCCCTTCTAATATTTGACCAAGTGACCCTATTTTTGACCTGATATCACCCACATTTTCATATTGACCTAGAGACCTGGTATTTGACCCGACATGACCCAGTTTCAAACTTGGCCTAGATATTGTGACGATAAACATTCTAAAAAGTTTCATGAAGATTGGATAAACAAGAGCTGTCGCCTGACAGCATAGCTCGCCTGAATAGGTGCTTGCCCCTCACACAGTTGCTTTGGAGATGTGGACTTCTATGCATAAAAATTCAGGCAAGCATGTCCATAATGACAACACATTTTTACAAACAAAAGCTATCTAAGAAATAAGTCTTAAAATAAAATCAAAATAAAAAAATCCACATATAATTTCGAAGTCCATGAGCTTGAGGTCAATGAACTAAGAGGTAGGGGTGGGGTGGGGAGTGGGGGGGGGGGGGGGGGGGGGGGGCAGACGGGGGGGCGGATGGGGGGAGGACGGGGGGGAGGGGGCTAGGATGTAACAAAACCATGAACCATTATCTAACATCAGTCCAAGTATTAGTATCAACTGAGTCCATCGTGGCACTGTGAAATTATGTCTTCATAAATATAAAACTTTAGCCAAAATCTTTCAGACAAAATTCTAAGTCGATGACCTTGACTTCAAGGTCATCCAGTGGGGTAAGTATATAGTGTTTTGAAAAAAAACTAAAAAAAGTGTCTAACATCAGTTCAAGTGTAAACTAAATCTCTGCCAAGCATTATGAATCAGTATGCAATTAGAAAACTTTAATAAAGAACAAATATCTAAAGTCCCTGACCTTGACATCAAGGTCACTGAGCGGGGTTGGGGTAGTACTCAGCAAAACTATGGACTAATATCTAACTCAAGTGCAAATATAAAAAGAATTCATCACTGGGTTCAGGAGCTATGTGTCTTTAAAAGACTTTAACCAAAACATCCAATCAATAAAAAGACAATTTTCTAAGTCCATGACCTTGACATCAAGGTCACTGAGGGGGGTGGGGGTAGTACCTTGGAAAACTTTGGACCAATATCTAACTACAGTGCAAGTATCAAAGGAATCCATCCATGGGTTAAGGAGATATTGGGCTTTATAAAACTTTAACCAAAACATCCAGTCCAAAAATACTCCCAATTTTCTAAGTCCATGACCTTGACATCAAGGTCATGGAGTGCGGTGGGGGTGGTACCCTGTTAAACTTTGGACCAATATCTACCTACAGTGCAAGTATCAAAAGAATCCATCCCTGGGTTAAGGAGATATAGGTCTTTAAAAAACTTTAACCAAAACATCCAATCCGGACGCTGACGCTGACGCGGACGCTGACGCCGGGGTGACAACAATAGCTCTTCCTGAACTTTCGTTCAGGCGAGCTAAAAATGTGACCTCTACGGTGTACACAAACTTTTTCTAATATTTGACCTAGTGACCTAGTTTTTAACCCGACATGACCCAGTTTCGAACTTGACCTAGATTTTATAAAGACTAACATACAAAGTTTCATAAAGATTTGATCAAAAACTGTGCCCGCTAGAGTGTTCCACCTGATTTTTGGATATCCATAACCATAATTCCATGTACGATATCCATAATTTGATTTTTGAATACCCAATTTTCTCTGAAATTTTCTATATCCACAAATTGAACTATGGATATCGAAAAATCAAATAATGGATATCCATAAATAGGGAATGAATATTAAAATGGAATCCCATAGGTTTAAACCCAAATAATGAATAACTCATCATTATTCATAAGCTCTGGAAGTCTTCACAGAGTTCCACTTTAAACATGATAATTTCTTATTTCGCACTGGAAGCCTTTCCAATTAAGATGTCCATAATTACTTGTAATTATGATATTACTTACAATTCTCAGCAAGCAAATATTTTCTCTCAAAGCACCAACACATCCAGCATATCCCACAATGAAAATGACGGCACCAACTATCATTAGCAAGATGGACAAATCAAGCAGCACATCATAGATTGTCTCAATGTCCTGATAGTAATACTTGTTCTTCTCAATGTAAGCCCAGACTCCTACACCTACCATCACCCCACCACACAGCTGAAATAAAGGGAAAAAATCTATTAGTAAAGACATCATAGGGTCAAGTCAGTTAAATTCGGACAGCAGGTAAATTTGGACAGTGACATTGTTTCCTTTATCAGGGTTCTCCCCAGGTGCATATGGCATGTCGCATGCGACATGGCTTAATCCAGTGTCGGTAATTGCGACATGCCTTAATTATCTTGACATCCTTTTCATCCCTGCCGACATCCCTTAATTGTATAATCACTCTTACCTAAGTGTGTATTTATTGTCATAGTGTGTGGGGTGAAGCAGTGAAGTGTCAATACCTCTAAGTAGATGTTTACACAAGGATTATAACACCCTCGCGGCAGTTATACAGGTCAGGATTATGACACCTTTTCGCATGGTGCCCCAATCAGTGACCTATAAATATATGTATAGGTCTCTACCCCAATTAAGATTGGATACCGGTCTGTTTCTTTGATGTTTTTGTGCCTGCACCAGCGAGATATATGCATATTAAATAAAAAAAAATATATGCGTGAAAGGTGTCAGTATATTGACTTATCATCACTTCAGTAAAATATATTCTGCAGCTTATTACTTTGATATCTATAGTAATTTAGTAACATTTAACTGAAATATTTAGCAAAATACATAAAAAGTAACATTACAATGGCAGTAAAATAAAATACATGATAAGACTTTTTAGAAATTATAAAAAGTTTTATTACCTCCCTTGTTTCATATGAGCCAAACTTAGACCTTGTCTGCTCACCTGATGGTTTGCTTTACAGGGAAACTGAGTTTGTTAGCTCACCAGGATATTCAACGAGGAGCGCTGAGCCTCAGAAATTTGCTCACCTGAGTATTATGTACATATAAAAGGCCTACATGGTCCTCACTTGCTCACCTCACCACCAATGACCATCTTAATAAATAACAAAGATAAATATTCTCTGTGTGTGTGTGGGGGAGGGAGGAAGAGGAGATCTTCCTTTGCTAAACTGCTGATTTCACTTGCTATATTTGGCATTTATGAGCAAACTACCCATAGCTTTTGTTACATGGGTGAGTGAGTGAACTGGAGTATAACGTCCCACCAACAACGAGGTCTGTGGAGACAGGTTGTTACATGGAAACATGGAATAAGGAAAAGATCAGAATTTATCACATAGTTGTTATCTGCAAATGCTTAATTTGATATCCGCGCGCTTAATTAAATTCATCTTCAGCAACATGCCTTCAGAAATTTCTGGGGAGAACCCTGCTTTATACGTCAGCTCTTTGGAACTGATACAAAAATAACTGGGCAAACAGTGGCAATCCTGATGAGACAGCTCATTATGAGCTTCTTTATGAGTTTTTCTATAGTGTTATTGAGGTAGTACCAAACACCCAAAAAAACAGTACTGCATTTCACTGCTCTGCTACAGAAAATTCCATAGCAAACTTGACCTTTAAATTTGCAAATATTGCACTAAGCAGAACTGTGTTTGTCTTCTCTTGCCAGTCAACAAATTATTTGTCGTTTTGACAATTTCCTAGACCTGATCATTAGGGAACTGTCATTATTTATCAGCTGGGGAAGTGGGGGGGGGGGGGGGGGGGGGGGGGGGGTGCATGCTTTTGTACAAGTTAACTCAGGTCACTTGCACTTTACAGCAAAGAATTTGCGAAACATATTACCATAAAAGTTCTGAATACTGGGACAGATACATCTGAGCAAACTGTAGACTCAGATCAGACTGGTCTTGAATCATACATGTGATGAACTCCAGATGACCATGTGGGAGATTTGGATTTCATTTCAGTGAGATTGAGTTCTCCATCAGGGAGACTTTTTGACGGCAACTTTGATGCGTCGTTTCACATACTTTACTGTATTTTTTTTTTCTTATTTTAAAACAGAACATGAACTATAGTATAGTTTGTTTAGTTTACTTTTGAGTTACTCCCCCAGCCCCTCCCCCTCCCCCCCCCACACACAAAAAAAACACACCTCCTTTCTTTAATTATTATAATTATTCATTTATTATTATATTACTGTTATTTGTATCATTAGTTTGGTATCTGTCTGGCACAGAATCTAGCTTTTGCAAAAGGGTATACTTGGAGATTTCATACAGATTTGCCTCCCTTGAAATTTCTATTTCAGTTTTATCTACTTATCTTCTTTCATAAACAAACAAGTTTTGTTTAAAGGTACTCAGAGCTGTAAAAACTGATAACAAGAGGACCAATGGTCCTGTAGCTCACCTGAGCTCCTACTGTCAACAGACACATTTTGTCACTTCACTCATTTGTTACAAACCTTAAACCAATGGTTTTAGAAGAGTGCAGATTTTGACGTCAAACAAATCCAATACAGCTGTAAAGTTATACTGGTAACAAAACTGGTTAATATAGGAGGTCACTAGAGCACCTTGTCATAAATTACATAGAAATAAACATTCTGAACAAAGATTGGATCAAAACTGTGCCCTCTAGAGAGTTCTCAAGGTTTTTTTTTTAACATTTGTGAGAAGTTAAATCAAAATCTATCCATAAATGAAGTCGCCAGAGCGATGACAAAGTTTTTCTAAAAATAGCAACTGTGACCTTGACCTTAGAATGCTGAAACGCAAACTTGTTCATGATACTGTCATACTAAACATTTGTGTGAAGTTACATCAAAATCTGTCCATAAATGAAGGCGCTAGAGCAATGACAAAGTTTTTCCAAAAATAGCCACTGTGACCTTGACCCAGAACGCTGAAATGCAAACTTGCCCAAGGTATTGCCATACTTATCACTTGTGTGAAGTTAAATCGAAATTGGTCCATAAATGAAGGCACTAGAGCGATGACAAAGTTTTTCTAAAAAATAGCCACTGTGACCTTGACATTGACCTTAGGACACTGAAACCCGAGCCTGTTCAAGATATTGTCATACTAAACATTTGTGTGAAGATTTAATCAAAATCAGTCCATAAATGAAGGCGCTAGAGGGATGACAATGTTTTCTGAAAATAGCTGCTGTGACCTTGACTCCAGAACGCTGAAAAGCAAACTTGTCCAAGATATTGCCATACTAATCACTTGTGTGAAGTTAAATCGAAATTGGTCCATAAATGAAGGCACTAGAGCGATGACAAAGTTTTTCTAAAAAATAGCCACTGTGACCTTGACATTGACCTTAGGACACTGAAACCCGAGCCTGTTCAAGATATTGTCATACTAAACATTTGTGTGAAGATTTAATCAAAATCAGTCCATAAATGAAGGCGCTAGAGGGATGACAATGTTTTCTGAAAATAGCTGCTGTGACCTTGACTCCAGAACGCTGAAAAGCAAACTTGTCCAAGATATTGCCATACTAATCACTTGTGTGAAATTAAATTGAGTTCGGTCCACAAATGAAGGTGCTTGAGGGATGACAAAGTTTTTCTAAAAATAGCCACTGTGACCTTGACCTAAGGATGCTGAATTGCAAACTTATTCAAGATATTGTGATACTAAACATTTGTGTGAAGTTTTAATCAAAATCAGTCCATAAATGAAGGTGCTAGAGTGATAAAGTTTTTCTAAATCTAGCCTCTGTGACCTTGACCTTGACCAAAGAATGCTGAAACGCGAACTTGTCCAAGATATTGTCATACTAATCACTTGTGTGAAATTAAATTCAATTTGATCCACAAATCAAGGCGCTAGAGCGATGACAAAGTCTATGGGAAAATATTTTATCGCTCAAGGGCAAGTAACTCTGAAAAGAATGATCCAACCTGGCTCAATTTCAAACTAGTCCAAGATGTTTTGGCTGTCCTCAATATCTGCAACTTACAAGAAGTTGCGACCAAAAATGAAGAAGCTAGAGCCCGGACAACATTTTCCCATTATTAGTCTATGGGAAAATATTTTATCGCTCAAGGGCAAGTAACTCTGAAAAGAATGATCCAACCTGGCCCAAATTCGAACTGGTTCGAGATGTTTTGACTGTCCTAAATACCTGCAAGTTACAACAAGTTGCGATCAAAAATGAAGAAGCTAGGGCCCGGACAACATTTTCCCCATTATATATTTCATCGCTCAAGGGCAAGTAACTCTAAAAAGAATGATCCAAACTGGCTCAAATTCGAACTGGTACGAGATGTTTTAGCTGTCCTGATTACCTGCAAGTTACAAGAACTTGCGATCAAAAATGAAGAAGCTAGGGCCCGGACAACATTTTCCTCACTATAAGTCTATGGGAAAATATTCTATCGCTCAAGGGCAAGTAACTCTGAAAAGAATGATCCAACCTGGCCCAAATTCGAACTGGTCCGAGATGTTTTGACTGTCCTGGATACCTGCAACTTACAAGAAGTTGCGATCAAAAATGAAGAAGCTAGGGCCCGGACAACATTTTCCACATTATATATTTTATCGCTCAAGGGCAAGTAACTCTGAAAAGAATGATTCAACCTGGCTCAAATTCGAACTGGTCAGAGATGTTTTGGCTGTTCTGGATATCTGCAAGTTGCAAGAAGTTGTGATCAAAAATGATGAAGCTAGGGCCCAGACAACATTTTCCCCATGATAAGTCTATGGGAAAATATTTTATCGCTCAAGGGCAAGTAACTCTGTAAAGAATCATCCAACCTAGCCCAAATTTGAACTGGTCCGAGATGTTTTGGTTGTCCTCGATATCTGCAAGTTACAGGAAGTTGCGATCAAAAATGAAGAAGCTAGGGCCCAGACAACATTTTCCCCATTATAAGTCTATGGGACCGTTTTGTTGCCATGGTAACCACAGTTTTAAACCAATCTGTCCCAAAACTGTAAGCAATCAATCCCCCACCACAACCACGCTACACATAAAATTTGATCAAGATTGGCCTGCTACTTTAGCAGATATTGATGCTTAAAAGTGTGAACGGACGACGGACGACGTACGCCGGACGAACCCTATACTATAAGCTCACCTTGTGAAGGTGAGCTAAAAATGTATATAACAATGTTCAAATTCTGTTTTTGACACAAACTATCCCCATGCACAAGACAGAAATATCAAAACTTTCATGCGTAACTTTTACACCATTAACGATCAAAGTTATCGGCCATATATAGTAATCCAGATATCATGGACGGACGCTCGGCGCCCCGTAACTGCGGCTATGGATTTGTTCCGCTGAGGTGCGGGGGTAACGTCGATATGAGAATTGAAATATGATGATTTGCCATTCGGGAGAAAAAGTACCTTATGGAGTGAACGACAAGTGAAGACACCGATCAGCCTGCACCTATTTGCAGCCTAAACAGAGTTTTGCACTTGTTGTCTATGCGTCTAAGGGAATCTAAGCCGTGAAAACAACTCTTCGACTGTATTGCACATGTTTATTTTGTGTAGTTGTGAAACAGGGCTATCGGCTTCTTTTCACCTGACATATCTTCTTAAACACATTTCGTCGGTAATTCTTTACACGGGTCAGTGAGTTTATTAGTGACCTGAATAATGGGATTAATGTCAACAGACATGAGGTTTGTTTATTGCACAGTCAAAACAATATTTGATGCTGTGAATACAGGTCAATACAAATGTGGATATCTCCTTACTGGCAGGGAAAAAGGGCATGGCATTGGAAAAGGGGTATCAGAAAAAAATTATGAAGGGAAAACTCAGCATCCGGGAGATTCTGAAGGCTTTCCGGGAGCGCGGGAGATGGACTTCATTTCCGGGAGACTCCCGGATGATCCGGGAGACATCACATGACTGTATGTTGAATATGAGCATCTGATCAGTCTACATAGTTTTTCTATTCCATCTGCATGTTTTCAACATGTTTAATACGACGAGAAAAAAAAAGAAGTAACTGTTAGGTGTCTCATTTTCTAGAATTCAGATAGCTTCATTGATCAAATGGTACTGCCATGTGTCTGGGCTCTGTATTTTGGCTCAAGGTCACCATGCATGCAAACAGTAACTGTTTGGGTGTCCCAATTTCTAGAATTAAGATTGCTTTGTTGATTAAATGGTACCACCAACAGCCATGTGTCAGGGCTCTATACTTTGGCTCAAGGGGTCACCATGTATGCAAGAAGGAAACAGCATTTTTAAGTAACATAATTGGCCTAATTATTGCACATGCCCCTATAAGCCCACATCACTGTATTATTTTAGCATATGACTATAACTTAGTTTAAGCATATTTTATTGCTATAAGTGACAAGCAATGGGGTTGGGCCACAAGTTCTCACAACATAAGTTACGGCCCGCCCCCTACATCATAAATTAACAGATCTAAATTATGGATAGCCTTAAAAAGAATTATGTTGTTTTCAGTACCCATTAACTATTTTTATCTGGAAGGAGATGACAGTCCCATCCTCCTTATCAGGTCAACCTTACAGCATAAGAAGACTTCTGACCTTTTTCCGGAAGACGAAACAGATAGAGACAGTTCGGAAGACGAAACAGATAGAGACAGTTTGTTGAAATAAATTGATCAAACTTCCTGTTTAATCATAATGACAGCCCCCCCCCCCCCAGGTAAATTTGGTCGAGAAATCGATACGATGCCTTTCAGAATCAATATATGCAACATCATCTACATTTTCTATTGACTACTGTCCTACCATAAGAGCTCGCCCTTCAGGCGTGGCCGCTCGCGGTGCACGCTATTATCAAGTTTTTGTATACATTTCTGTTGAAAGGTTCTTTTATTCTTGTGTGTGTGTGAAGGGGGGTGGGGTGTTTATATATGTTTCAGTTAAATTCATTTTCTTCGCTGGTGCGTTGGGGAGGGGTTGGAGTCAAAATTTTAGGGCAGCAAGTCAGTGGAGTCATGAGAAAAAAATGGGCATCTCCTGAAAATTCCTCCATCCTCCCCCTCCCCATCAACTACACACACCCCTCTCCCCATCAGCTGAAAAATACTGATCGTTCCCCCTAATGCTTTCTGCACAGAGCTGCAGAGGTACTCACCCAAAACAGAAAATTGAAGAAAAATAGGACGTATTTCGCCATAGGACTCACAAAAGAGTCACCCTTAGGACAACACGCCATAATTGCAGACAAAAGTGAGAGTTTCTAAAATAAAGAAGCGGCTTTAAAATAAGACTTTAGTGTGCAGGGCGTTGTTCATTTTTGATTTTCGGGTTTTGTTTTTCTTTTTTGCACCCGGAAATGAGTAAAAATAGCTGTGCTTGTTTTTTTCTCTGCGCAGATATATTGAGCGGCGCCAATCGAAATGGGTTACGGTGAACCGTCAGACTGACTCTTTCTAATTTCCAGCCCATAGAGGCACACATACAGGCCAGACAGCAGCGTTAATATGCAAGAGATGTATGGGAATTTTGTTTATAGTTATATCAATAGTAGTTATATTTTCTATATTATCTCTACCACAGGGACCTGTATCAAACCCTTTGAAGAGTCTATAGGGTCCTAGTGTATATACACTAGGACCCTATAGACTCTTCAGAGGGCTTGATACAGGTCCCTGTGATCTGCACCATATTTATTAAGCATATATCAGATGCAACATGTTATAGATGCAAGAATCACATGGACAGGACCCCAGCTAGGCTGTCAAACAAAGATGATCCATGACCTTCAGAGGGTAAACCTTCAGGAGTACCGCCGAACAAACAGACTGAGCATGCTCTACAAAATACAGCATGGACTGGAGGATGTGAACACTAACTCCTACCTCAAGCAGAGTAACATCAGAACCACAGGCTCAGATCGACTTTACCAAGAGAGAATTGGCCAGGAGACATCTTCAGTTCCTTCTTCCCCAGAACAATCATGTAGGGACTGAAATCAACCACACCCTCTCCCCTCTCCCAAGGCAACCAGCTTGCTGGAGTTTAGAGCAGGACTGTTTGCTTGTTCAGCTCCTCGATAAATCCACAGTCTCCAACATACAGTCCACATGTACATGTTCCGCTGAACCAGTTATGTTCCCTGAGGATCCCGGTTCATTACTTGGAAGAACTGACGGTAAGTACCTAAAGAAAGACAAGAAATGACAAGGCACCAGGACAGGTAAGGAACTCAGATAGCTTGGTATCAAGGTTTTAATTGACTGGCTTTATACCCTTGCAATGAAAGTTCAACTTCAGCTGGATGCATTAGAGTAGAAGTTGAGTGTTCCCTTCAGAGTTATGCTATTTACTCTCTAACAGCTGATACAATAGGAGTTAAGATGACACACAGTGAAGCAATTATTCATTCTCAAGGTGCCCCCATTTACTGACAGTTTATGCAATTAGTATTCTGGACCCAAAAATTCAAAACTAACAATGTTAACTTTTCAAATATATCATCATACGTAAAAACATGGCCCTTTTTTTGCTGGAAAAAATGAGCAGTTTTCGCAGTGCAATACACTCGATTTCATATGTACTATAAGACTTAAGAAATCCTCGACTAACAACTTTAAAAATATTTGAGGGTTACTGATGAGGCCTAATTGGCCGAAACTAGCTAGTCTGGCCCAGAAAACTTGTACACTCGACAGTTTTCAGTTCTTTGGTGTGATCCTTGCTTCCAAAGGATAACCCTTTTATAGAACATATTGAACTTCACTACAGCTGGTGATTGGGACTGTGTGGTCACTGTAAAAAGTCTCCCTGCCCTTCATCATAGTGTAGATTTTATTTTCTAGTCCTTTGGGATCATTGATTCCATTGTAGAACTTTAAACATATTTGAGGGTTACTGATGAGGCCTAATTGGCCGAAACTAGCTAGTCTGGCCCAGAAAACTTGTACACTCGACAGTTTTCAGTTCTTTGGTGTGATCCTTGCTTCCAAAGGATAACCCTTTTATAGAACATATTCATTAACCTAACAGGGCTTTGAATTTCCAGTCAAGCCTGTATGTGTTGTCACCAATAATGTGGATCACCTGTCTTTAGCAGCCACCATCCCATGCTTTTATGCATCCCTTGGGAGACTCGTAAAGACAGGTAAGACTGATTTACTATTTCATTATCACGATTACAGTATGTTCTTAAGTATCAATATCACCTAAATTTGTTGATCATTAGGTTACTATATATATCAAGACCCTGTCAGATTTCTAATATGAAACTAGAAATGTTTTTTTTTTTTTAACAAAAACAGACGTCCCTCCACCTGTGCTTTCCCAGCAGTATCATTTTCCCTAAATGCTGCTAAGTTGAGACCTCTGTGACCTTGAAATGAGGTAAAGGTCACCAAAATCTAATCAGTTTTAATCCACCTCCCGATTATACACTTGACTATGTTTGGTCATAATCCATCCATCCCTCCCAGAGATATGGAGCAGACAAGTGGTTTTTCAACAATCATTGACCTTCTGTGACCTTGAAAATGAGGTCAAGGTCACCAAAATGTAATCACTTCTTTTCCATCTCCCAGTGATGTATCTGTGACAGTTTAGTATAAATCCATCCAGCCATTCAGGAGATATGGTGCAGATAAGGCATTTTTCAACATTCTTTCACTACCTGTAACCTTGAAAATAGGGTCAAGGTCACCAAAATCCAATCAGATCTTTGCCATCTCCCAGTGATATATCTGTGCCAGTTTGGTAAATGTCCATCAATTCCTTCAGGAGATATAGTGCTAACAAGCCATTTTTTATCATTCTTTGACATCCTGTGACCTAGAAAATAAGGTCAAGGTCACCAAAATCTAATCAGTTTCCCCCCATCCAGTACAGTATTAATTGCATTTCCCAATTATATATCTGTGCAAGTTTGGTTCAAATCCATTCAGGAGATATGGTGCAGACAAGGCATTTTTCAACACTCTTTGACCTCATGTGACCTTGAAAATGGGTTCAAAGTCACCAAAATCTTATCAGTTCTTTATCATCTCCCAGTGATATATCTGTACCATTTTGGTAAATATTCATCCATTCCTTCTGGAGATATAGTCACTGTCGGGAAACAAGTTCCGTGATAGAATCATTTGTGTTTACGTCACAGGCGATGCGCCAGTTTTCGAAGGTATCATTACTGCGGAAAACGGGTATTTTCGTTTCGTTTCTTTTATTTCTCTTAGAATTGTAATTCGACGCCGTACCCATCATATGCGGCATAAAATCGGCTTTCTAACAGTACCCCCATTTTCTCAAAGAGTTTTGTTATTATTGAGAACATTTTTCACAAAGTGCCGAAAATGTCCGAGGTAGGTATCACGGACGTCACCAAATTACGACCGAAAATCAGTTTTATTCCAATTTCTCGACAAGTCAGCATTGACTTCAGTTAAACCTATTAAGCCTATCTAATATTGTATACAATAAGTCCTTTTTCGTCTTCGAAAAGCTGTTATCCAGTTTAGAATTATCAAATGATGGGTATCACGGACGGACGTTCGTGAGGAAAACTGAGATAGCCTGAACGGACGGTAGACGAGTGACGATTTTGTTTTTAGATCTATCATTATGTGATTTCATAGCCGAGCTGTTTCAGCTTATGACCCCTGAATGAGACCGCAATCATGCAGAACATTTATGGTACTGAGCCATCTATCAAAATAACAGCCTGTAGTTTGTCTAGAATAATTGTGGCTGAAAAAAAACTGCTATTGGTATTTTTCGGAATGAAATGGAATGGAACAGTTACTGGGTTGCCGGCCAGTCTCTAGCAGACTAATGTCAATCCGCCTGAGAACAGCTCCTTTCAATTTCACCACCATGCAGGTTTATGTAGCGCAATCGGTAGGGCGCCTGACTTACAAGCCAGAGGTCCTGGGTCGATACGCGGTCCAGCCACTTACTTCCATTTTTCCTTCCGCTGATTCAAGAAAGGCAGTTGTCAGTTACTGGTGAAAGTAAGTGCCCTTAGTACCGGTTAACCGCTTTGGAGGTCTAAGCCTGCCCAGGAATAGTGTGGTTAGGTTAACTGACCGTCCCGACATGACAATAACACAACAACAAAGCAGGTTCATGCACCAAAATCTGGACAAAGTGAAAACGAGGTGGACGACTTTTGTCAGCAATTCCAGGAAATCATAGACCAAACACCGAAGGAATGGTTAGTTGGTTGTTTTGGGTTTAACGGCCCTTTGAGACAGTATTTCAGTCTACATTGGGCCGTCTCCCAGAGAAAGGGAGAAAGAAGAGAGAGGTGATAGACGAGAGAAAAAGGTCCAAACAACGCCCACCTGCACCCACTGCAAGCACAGCAGGCCCTTGCCCTATTACTGTTCAAATCAGTAGGGCGCCCCGGCATTGGAAGTTACATGCAGCACCATCGCACCACCCGACCACCCCCAAACAACGAAGAAGGCCATTCTTATTGTACAAGGGGACTGGAAAGCTAGAGTGGAGGGGATTCACAGGCTGACTGAGAAAATATTTGTGGAGCGTACTGCAATGCCGAGACAAATGAGAGAGGTCTCAGATTCCTAGAGTTTGCACTCTTAAACAATCTAGTACTGCCCCTACAAACAACCCAGAAGATGAACATGGTACATCCAAGAAGCACCACTACCAGACTGACTATATCTTGGTGAGGAGGCGCTTCCGATCAGGAGTCCATAGGCCAAAGAGCTTTCCTCCAGCAGACATAGGAATTGATAATGACCTGGTGATGATGACTTTCCGAGTTCGTCTATTCTATTCTATCCCATAACCTTACTAGGTCGTTGGGGCACCACAGATGACTTCGAAACAATCCTTTTCCACCTTGTCCTGTCTTCAGCTGCCCTAGTTGAGCTGGCAAAATGCATTCCAGTCCACCTCTTGATATTGTCTTCTCACCTCTTCTTCTGTCTAACTCTTCTTCTTTTTCCTTTCACTGTGCCCTGAAGAATCGTCTCTGCTTAACCAGAAAATCTTGAGACATGGTCAAACCACCTTAGTTTCCGTTTCTTGACCAGCACCAGGAGATCATCATATTCTCCAATGGCTGCTTGGATCTTCCTGCGAACCTCCTCATTGGTTATATGGTCCTTGTACGAAATGTTCAGTAACCTTCGGTAGCATCTCATCTCAAAGGCCTGCATTCTTTTCTCTAACTCTGCTGTCAAGGTCCACGATTCACAGGCCGATTATGGAAATGATAAGGGAGCGCGTAAGTTCGACCTTTGATCCAAGAGACATGTTGTTATCTCTCCAAATTGGTTTCAGCTTGGTAAGAGCTGAAGTGGTCTGTGCAATCTTTGAGAGAACCTCCTGTTTTGAGCCATCATCTGAGACAACTGCTCCAAGGTATTTGAAGCTTTTTACAGTACCAGCTTCTGCCCTTTTACCTTGATCTCCCTCTGGATGCCATCTGTGCTGTTCGTCATCAGTTTGGTCTTCACAGCGCTGATCTCCATCTTATACCTTGTGCAGGTTTGGTCGAGACTTTCAACTAGAGCTTCTAGTTCCTGCTCTTCCTCAGCTAGAGCGTCTATTTCATCGGCAAACCGCAGATTGGTAATGTTTCTGCCGCCTATGCTAACCTTTCCGTCATGTTTTTCCAGAGCATCAGACATGATCCGATCAAGAAAAATGTTGAAGAGGAAGGGTGACAGAAGACATCATTGTCTTACTCCAACTGTTGTTGGTTTAAACAATATTTATTTCAAGAAAACGAGCACATACAAATGTACAGAATCAATTATCGGGATTTGGTCGGAAGCTCTAGGCTTGTAAAGACCATTCTCCTGTGCTGCCATTTATCAGGACTGCACTTGTAGCCTCGTCATATAGCTGTTCATTGGTGCGAACTAGATTTGCACTGATATTGTATTTCCGCATGGTGGTCCATAAGGCTGCATGCCATACCCTGTCAAAGGCTTTTTTGAAATCAATGAAGACATGATACAGATTTTGCCGATGTTGGAGATACTTTTCACATAGGATTCTAAGGTTGAAGATCTGTTCTGTGGTGCTCCTTCCTGCTCGGAACCCAGCCTGTACCTCAGCGATTATCTCTGCTTGCGGTTTAAGCCTGTTCAAGATGACTTTCAGCAGGACCTTGCTTGAATGACTGATGAGGCTAATGGTTCTGTAGTTCTTACAGAGCTGTAGGTTGCCTTTTTAGGGAACGTAATAATCAGCGACTGAGTCCATGGGGTAGGCCATTCTCCCGTTCTCCAGATCCTGTTACAGATATCTGTTAAAACATCAATCATGGTCTCCCCGCCAGCTTGAACAAGTTCTTCTGGTATATTATCAACTCTGGCAGATTTCCCCTTCTTTAATGTTGCTTCTGCAATCTCAACTTCCTCACGAAGGATCGGTGGTTAATCTTCTTCTGGGCACTGATTGCAGTCCAGAACCCCATTGTCACCGTAAGCCTCATGGTTGTATAGTTCTGAGCAATATTCTGTCCATCTGCTGCTGAGAATCTCTTGTTCCTCGACGACTTTCCGAGTTTGTCTGAAGAAGAAAAAAACGCAAACTCAGACAAGACTGAGGTTTGACCGAGACCAAGACGTGACATGCATATTTCGATCAACAATAGGTGGGAAAATAACACCACTCATCGGTCGGAGGGATGATTACCACCTACAATACAGAAGTTCCTGACATAGCCAGTGAGATACGTTGGAAGGAACGTCGATATAAAAAGCCCTGGGTCACCAGCAATGTTCTTGACCTCTGTGATGAAAGGAGGGATTTAAAGAAGAGGGGTATTAATCAAAAGGAGCAAAACATTACAGGGAAGCTCACAAGAGGATTCAGAAGTACCTAAAGAAAGGAACGGAGCCTGGATAGGTATCCAGGGCAGATCAAACTTTGCCCAAAAACAACAGCAAGAGAGCGTATCAGCTGGTGAAGGATCTAACTTCAGAGAAATATGGTAGATCCACCATCCAGGACGTCTAGGAAATGTCTACAGAAGAATAGAAGAGATTCTCAGCAGATGGACAGAATACTGCTCAGGACTATACAAAATCATGGGAGTTATGGTGACAATGCAGTTCTGGAATGCAAACAGCATCTAGAAGAAGATCTACAACCGGTCCTTCGTGAGGCAGTTGAGATTTAAGTACTTAGAAGTAGTGCTAAAGGAGAAGTCAGCCTGCGGAGTTGAAAATATACCAGCAGAACTTGTTCAAGTAGGTAAGGAGACCCCAATCGATGTTGTAACAAAGATCTGTCACAAGAACTGGTCAACTTCACGGAGTCAATGGCTGATTGGCTGATTCTTACAATCACTGACAAGGCAACCAACAGCTCTGTTAGAACTACAGGACCATCAGCCTCATCAGTCAATCGAGCAAAGTCATGCTGAAATTTACATTGGACAGGTATTAACCTCAAGCCATTTTTTTTCTTGTGTGTGTGTGTGTGTGTGTGTGTGTGTGTGTGTGTGTGTGTGTGTGTGGACGAACAGTTTAGATACCGGAGTCATTACGATTTCTTAAGTATGAATAGTTGTCACTAGATGGTTATGCTTTTCTTATGCTCCATTGTGTTTCTCGGTGATTTGGCGTATTGTCTTTTCTGTATTTCCGGATTTGGGTACGGGCAGTAGGGGGATAGGGACCAATTCTGGTAGGAGTTTTGCAGTTGGGGAGGATGGGTACTCAGGGAAACATCTGTGTCATTTTCATTTTTGCCTCTCTTTGCGGTGGGCTTCAACACTAGGGGGAAAGA
The DNA here is from genome assembly GCA_963989385.1 of Ctena decussata. Lineage (NCBI taxonomy): Eukaryota > Metazoa > Mollusca > Bivalvia > Lucinida > Lucinidae > Ctena > Ctena decussata. Next base: position 124,504,954 of record OZ022498.1, read on the forward strand.
ATTTGGTCCCTCGGGAGAAAACAAATCTTTTCTCTAAGAGTGAACTCTGTCGTCCAGTAAGATAACAGGAAGTCATATAAGTTGTTTCCCTTCGCAAAAAAGTGGCAAGGGCGGAGCTTTGCAGTTGGGGAGAAAGGGTTCACTGTCAGGGGAAGCAACTGTGCCATGTTCAGTTTTGCCTCTCTTTTTAGTGGGGTTCAACTCTTAGGGGGGAATTTTCTCCTCCAGGTGCAAATTCTTTTCTTTGAGCGTTTAACTCTTGAAGGAAAGAATTCGCTCCTCTAGGAGCAGATTCTGTCTTTCAAGAGTACCTCATTTTGGAAGAGTTTGTCGTCCAGTGAAGCGAGCAGAAAGTCACAAATTGGCGAGAAACAAAACTGGAGCCTCACAAATCTTTTAGGAGGTCTTGCGCAGAGGGTGTGGGGATCGGTATCGTCACTGTTTATGCGATAGACAATGCATTGCTAGGCCCCAGTATCTGTAGGTTTCTCACCCGTATGGATGAACATTTCTATGGTCAGGAGAGACGTGAGCTTTGCAATATGAGGTTTCTTGACCATGTGTGTGGGGCGTGTGCTAGGTGTGTGTGTGGGGGGGGGGGGGGGGGGCGTCTCCAGTGTCCGGAGGGTATGGCTCGTCCTGGCCTAGCGATTTATAGAGGACAGGATTTGTACATGGTATAGTCTGTTGCGTACAGTTTTGCGAGGTGTTTTTAGTATGCAATGCACGTTAGTGTGCGTTAAGCCCGCTTCCGCTGTTTCACGAACTGTCGTTGCATCCGGTTTTCTAATCAGGCTTTGAATGGACTGCCCAATACAGATTAAAGAAATTACAGTATGCATTTCTCTGTTTTCGTCACCAGATATTTCAGTGCCACTGATGAGGCTTTACTAGCCGAAACTACGTACAGCTGTAGTATGGTCCATGTCCCTTCTTCTGAATGTATTCTCTGCTCTAGAAGGAACTCTAAGATTTTAGTTTTATTATTTACATCCATTTTCATTTTGAAAATTCTGTAAAGTAGTCGAGCAAGATGAAGTTTTCAGGTGTATTTTGTTTAACTGAAGAAGGCTGTACTATTTCATTTAGGCCGAAATATTTGAAAGCGAGTAAACTTATTTCAAGCAAAGTAGCTCAACTTGCACACAACGTTGAAACAACGCCTTATCAAGATCGATTCAATGATAATGATGTACATAAAAGTTAAGCAGTATATGGGTGATATCATCCTGACCAGATTGCAAGTATACACCGCCATTGACTGAGTTTGGATTTATAAGCTACCGGTAGTTTGTGTGTGTGTGTGTGTGTGTGTGTGTGTGTGTCCATCGGCATTTTGATGAACAGATAGAAATCCCACTGGGTAGATCCGATTTCAGTAAGAGTTAGGGCAACAGCCTGCCGTGCTTGCAGTAGGTGCGGGATGATAGCGGTCTCTCGTCTATCTTAGCAGCACCTTCTCTTTCTTTTCTCTGGGAGACGGCTCGAAACAGCTAAAAGGACGAAGGACTATCAAACCCAAAAACAATTAACCACCCTAAAACTGCCATAATTACCATATATATTTTGAACAGGTTGAATTCAAATTGTATATAGTGATTGATTGATTGATTGATTGATTGATTGATTGATTGATTTGGGTTTAATGGCCCTTTGAGACACTATTTTTCAGTCTATATCGGGCCGTCCCCTAGAGAGAGGGAGAAAGAAGAAAAATGACATATGAAGAAAAATGTCCAAACAACCCCACCCGCACCTACTGCAAGCACAGAAGGCTCTTGCCCAACAATGTTTGAAATCAGAAGGACGCCCCGGCACTGGAGGTTAAACACAGCACCAACGCACCATCCGACCATCCCAACGGTATAGTGAACTGACACCGAGTTGAAAACAGTGCAAACGCTGTTCGTCCTGTTCTTTTCTTGTCTGGGTTTGCACTGCTGAGCAGATATTTACCGGCATGACGATGTAGTTTAAGGTGAATGGTATATACTTTGGGCAAGCAACTCTACTGGTTTCTTTTTGCTTCCCTTGTTATTCTGGATTCTGTTGTGGCTCATAAACTTACAAGTTATTCAGTGCGTGAAGTACTTCTAAGCCATATGTGATAAAGTACATTTTGTTTTCAAACGATTTAACCACGTTTCTCATTTGTTTCAGAATTTTAACGTCGGACAGCAACTTTACATGCGAATCGTTCAGCACTTGCCACTCATTATCAATTTGTATATATGGTCCGTGCAGGCTACCTCAATTTCCCTCACGAAAGTTCGTCCGTGATACCCATCATTTGATAATTCTGAACTGGATAACAGTTTTTCGAAGACGAAAACGGGCTTATTGTATACAATATCAGATAGGCGTAATAGATTTAACTGAAGGCAAAGCTGACTTATCGAGAAATTGGAATAAAACTGATTTCTGGTCGCGATTTGGTGACATCCGTGATACCTACCTCGGACTTTTTCGGCACTTTGTGAAAAATGTTCTCAATAATAACAAAGCTCTTTGAGAAAATGGAGGTACTGATAGATAGCCGATTTTATGTCGCATATGATGGGCACGGCGTCGAATTACAACTTAACGAGATATAAAAGAAAGAAACGAAAATACTCGTTTTACGTAGTAATGATACCTTCGGAAACTGGCACATCACCTGTGACGTATACACAAATGATTCTATCACGGACTTTGTTTCCCGACAGTGATAGTGCAGACAAGCCATTTTTAGCTCACCTGAGCCGAAGGCTCAGAGGTGAGCTTATAGGATGGGAGTCGAGCCGTCGTCCGTCCGTCCGTGGGTGCGTGGGTGCATCAACACTTTCAAACATAAATATCTCAGAGACCAGTGGGCCGATCGCAATTAAATTTTATCTGAAGCATCATTTGGGTGGGGGAAAGGCTGCATTAGGTTTTGGTGCCGATCAGCTCAGAACTCTGGTTTCCATGGCAACAGATAGCCCCCATAGGGTTATAATGGGGAAAACGGCGTCATCACGTTTTCTCAACTGTTTTTGATTAGATACTTATCATACTTGCAGGTAATGATGACATACACAAGAGCTTGGATGAGTTCGACATTTGGTCGGATTCGAGCACAGACTACGGAGTTAGCTGCCCTTGAGCGTTTGAAAAAAATCCCATAGGGTTATAATGGGGAAAATGGCGTCATCACGTTTTCTCAACTGTTTTTGCTTAGATCCTTATCATACTTGCAGGTAATGATGACATACATAAGAGCTTGGATGAGTTCGAAATTTGGCCGGATTCGAGCACAGACTACGGAGTTAGCTGCCCTTGAGCGTTTGAAAAAAATCCCATAGTGTTATAATGGAGAAAACAACGTCATCACATATTTTTAGAAAAACTTTGTCATCGCTCTATTGCCTACATTTCTCAACGGATTTTAAAATAACTTCACACAAATGTAGGGTGTGACAATATCTCGAGCAAGTTCGACTTTCAGGATGCTGCGCCCAAGGTCAAGGTCACTGTGGCTAATTTCAGAAAAACTTTGTCAGCGCTCTAGCACCTTCATTTCTCAATGGATTTTAAAATAACTTCACACAAATGTAGGGCATGACAATATCTCGAGCAAGTTTGACTTTCAGGGTGCTGTGCCCAAGGTCAAGGTCACTTTGGCTATTTTTTAGAAAATCTTTGTCATCGCTCTAGCGCCTACATTTCTCAATGGATTTTGAAATAACTTCACACAAATGTAGGGCATGACAATATCTCGAGCAAGTTCGACTTTTAGGGTGCTGCGCCCAAGGTCAAGGTCACTGTGGCTATTTTTAGAAAAACTTTGTCATCGCTCTAAGGCCTACATTTCTCATCGGATTTTGAAATAACTTCACACAAATGTAGGGCATGACAATATCTCGAGCAAGTTTGACTTTCAGGGTGCTGCACCCAAGGTCAAGGTCACTGTGGCTATTTTTAGAAAAACTTTGTCATCGCTCTAGCGCCTACATTTCTCAACGGATTTTAAAATAACTTCACACAAATGTAGGGCATGACAATATCTCAAGCAAGTTCGACTTTCAGGGTGCTGCACCCAAGGTCAAGGTCACTAGGGCTAATTTTAGAAAAACTTTGTCATGGCTCTAGCACCTACATTTCTCCATGGATTTTGAAATAACTTCACACAATCAGAATCAGAATCAGAATTGTTTACTGGTGATACGTCCAAAGACAATCATTCACCAGGACCTGTGAATCAGGGAAGCTAGTCCCTAGCCCTTATAAGAGAAGTAAACTTAGTTACTGAATCCTCTGCACACTCAGCAGCAGAAATAAGTGAATCTTCCAGGGAATTCCAATCTCTAATAGTCTGGGGGAAGAAACTGGACTTGTAAATGTCAGTCCCAGCCAATGGGGTTTGAAATGTCAGGGAATGATGATTCCTGGTACGCCTATTTGGGGGAACAAGGTCATTTATGGGTATACTGGCTGCGCCCCTCAGACCTTTGTAAAGCATTATAAGTCTACTATCTTTCCTTCTCTTTTTTAGGGATTCCCACTTAAGTTTCTCCAGAATGCTAGTCATACTCCCAGTTTCATATGTGTAATTTCCCGTTACAAATCTAGCTGCCCTTTTCTGCACCTTCTCAAGTTCATCTTGAAGAAGTATACTTTGAGGGTCCCAAACTGAACTGCCATACTCCAGGACTGGACGCACTAGTCCCTTGTATGCTGACTCCTTTACATCTTGTGGACATGCTGCCAAGTTATGTCTGAGGAAGCCGAGGGTCCTATTAGCCTTTGTGCAAATATTACTGACATGTGTGTTCCATTTCAAATCATTGGCAATGGTTATGCCGAGATACTTGATCGTTTCTACATTACTGAGGACCGTTCCCTCTAAGGTATAGGAAGCATTGATCTTCTTGATCCGTTTCCTTGTAATTTGCATTATATTGCATTTAACAGGTTGAAATCTCATGCCCCAACTCCTTGCCCAACAACCTAAATGATCTATATCCTCCTGAAGTTTCACAGTGTCTTCAATATCTCTGATTTCACGATAGCAAACACAGTCGTCAGCAAAAAGTCTTAATTCCGAGTCAATATTTTCTGTTATATCGTTAATGTATAACGAGAACAACAATGGTCCAAGCACAGTGCCCTGGGGGACACCTGACAAAACCGGGGCCCAATCCGACTTAACTCCATTTACCACCACACGCTGCTGCCTATAACAGAGAAAAGAATCTATCCATTTCAGAGTCTTCCCACCAATACCATAGCCGTATAGCTTACATTTAAGTAATTCATGAGGGGGAGTGTCAAAAGCTTTCTCGAAGTCCAAGATAAAAGTGTCAACCTGACCGCCCTTATCCAAGATTTTAGCCCAGTCATTTATAACCGTGATCAATTGAGTTTCACAGCTATGTTTCTTACGGAAAGCATGTTGTCTGTCTGACAAAAGGGTATGACAATAATGTAGGGTATGACAATATCTCGAGCAAGTTCGACTTTCAGGGTGCTGCGCCCAAGGTCAAGGTCACTGTGGCTTTTTTAGCTCACCTGAGCCGAAGGCTCAGAGGTGAGCTTATAGGATGGGAGTCGAGCCGTCGTCCGTTAGTGCGTTCGTGCGTGCGTGCGTGGGTGCGTCAACACTTTCAAACATAAATATCTCAGAGACCAGTAGGCCGATCGCAATCAAATTTTATCTGAAGCATCATTTAGGTGGGGGAAAGGCTGCATTAGGTTTTGGTGCCGATCAGCTCATAACTCTGGTTGCCATGGCAACAGATAGCCCCCATAGGGTTATAATGGGGAAAATGGCGTCATCACGTTTTCTCGACTGTTTTTGATTAGATCCGTATCATACTTGCAGGTAATGATGACATACACAAGAGCTTGGATGAGTTCGAAATTTGGCCGGATTCGAGCTCAGACTACGGAGTTAGCTGCCCTTGAGCGTTTGAAAAAAATCCCATAGGGTTATAATGGGGAAAATGGCGTCATCACCTATTCTCAACTGTTTTTGCTTAGATCCTTATCATACTTGCAGGTAATGATGACATACGTAAGAGCTTGGATGAGTTCGAAATTTGGCCGGATTCGAGCACAGACTACGGAGTTAGCTGCCCTTGAGCGTTTGAAAAAAATCCCATAGTGTTATAATGGAGAAAACAACGTCATCACATATTTTTAGAAAAACTTTGTCATCGCTCTATTGCCTACATTTCCCAACAGATTTTAAAATAACTTCACACAAATGTAGGGCATGACAATATCTCGAGCAAGTTCGACTTTCAGGATGCTGCGCCCAAGGTCAAGGTCACTGTGGCTATTTTTAGTAAAACTTTGTCAGCGCTCTAGCACCTACATTTCTCAGCAGATTTTAAAATAACTTCACACAAATGTAGGGCATGACAATATCTCGAGCAAGTTTGACTTTCAGGGTGCTGCACCCAAGGTCAAGGTCACTGTGGCTATTTTTAGAAAAACTTGGTCATCGCTCTAGCGCCTACATTTCTCAACGGATTTTAAATCAACTTCACACAAATGTAGGGCATGACAATATCTCAAACAAATTTGACTTCCAGGGTGCTGCGCCCAAGGTCAAGGTCACTGTGGCTATTTTTAGAAAAACTTTGTCAGCGCTCTAGCACCTACATTTCTCAATGGATTTTAAAATAAATTCACACAAATGTAGGGCATGACAATATCTCGAGCAAGTTTGACTTTCAGGGTGCTGTGCCCAAGGTCAACATCACTGTGGCTATTTTTAGAAAAAAATTGTCATCGCCCTAGCACCTTCATTTCTCCATGGATTTTGAAATAACTTAACACAAATGTAAGGTATGACAATATCTCAAGCAAGTTCAACTTTCAGGATGCTGTGCCCAAGGTCAAGGTCACTGTGGCTATTTTTAGAAAAACTTTGTCATCGCTCTAGCACCTACATTTCTCAACGGATTTTAAAATAAATTCACACAAATGTAGGGCATAACAATATCTCGAGCAAGTTTGACTTTCAGGGTGCTGCAATCAAGGTTTTTGATTAGATCCTTATCATACTTGCAGGTAATGATGACATACATAAGAGCTTGGATGGCAGGATTCGAGCACAGACTACGGAGTTAGCTGCCCTTGAGCGTTTGAAAAAAAAATCCCAGTCTTATAATGGATAAAACAACGTCATCACATTTTCATTTCTCATCGGATCCTCTTTATACTTGCAGGTAATGAGGATATGCATAAAAACTTGGATTAGTTAGCATTTCGGCTAGATCCCACCACTGACTAAGGAGTACCTGCCCTGAGCATCCAAAAAATCAATGTCGCCACTTTTTCTTGGTTTCTACTGATCCGATCCTTTTCAAACTTGCAGGTAATGAGGAAATGCATAATATCTTCAACAAGTTCAAATTTTGGCCAGATCAGGCCAACCACTACGAAGTTAGCTGCCCTTGACAGCTCTGTCTATTGTGCTCTTGATCGGATACTTTTTAAACTTGCATATATTAAATGAGGGCATACATAATGTTTTGCATGAGTTTAATTTTCAGCCTGATTGGACCACTGACTGTGGAGTTAGCTGCCCTTGAGCATATTAAATATCCCTATAGGTTTACAATGTCTCTCAGGTGAGCAATTGTTGCCCTTTGGGCTACTTGTTTATCATTCTGTGACCTCTTGTGACCTTGATGATAAGGTCAAGGTCATCAAAATCTGATCTGTCCCCCCCCCAACCACCCTGTGAAGTATCTGTGCAAGTTCGGTTCAAATACATCCATCCACTCAGAAGATATGGTACAAACAAGGCATCTTTCAACCCTCTTTGACCTCCTGTGACCTTGAAAATGGGATCAAGGTCACCAAAATCTTACCAGTTCTTTATCATCTCTTAGTGATATACATCCATCAGGAGATATGGTGCAAACAAGCCATTTTTCATTATTCTTTGACCTCCTGTGACCTTGAAAATAAGGTCACGGTCACCAAAATCAAATCAGTTTTCCCCCATTTAGTAATGTATCTGAGCAAGTATGGTCAAAATCCATCCAACCCTTCAGGAGACAGAGTGCAGACAAGAAGCTACGCACACAGACGCTGACAGGATCCACACCAAAATCAGTATGTCCCCCACCCCCCTCATGGTGGGGGGAGGGGGGTGGGGGATTTGGGGGGGGGGGAGGGACATAACAAGATAAAATTCACCACTGTAGTTATACAAGTTATTTACACTACCTGCAGGCCAAACAGTTAAAGACAACTACTATACAATTGTAAAAGACTGTTCCACATTCGTGGAAAACCTTCAGTTACTTGTTTGACAATACTGGCTTGTACGAGGTTGACTTGTTCAGATAGGTACATGTTTGGATGAAATGGATTAAAAAGACTAGTCCATGTACATGACAGCTTGCCTTACAGAAACTTGCCCATCATATTAAAAACTTGAACCAAAATATTGGTGCAGGTGCCAACAGACACCAATGAGGACACAGACACCTACATGACCACTTAGGAGAGAACAAATGTAGGCCTAGCTTACCTCTGATCCTTTACCTCATTTAACCCTTAAAGCGCCAAAAATTAAAATGGTTAAATTGGCAAACAGTGTAGATCCAGATGAGGTGGCTCATAATGAGCCACCTCATCTGAATCTACACTGTTTGCCCTCTAGTGTTCAAATTCTCAATATGATATCACTTGGACGAGACATTTTTTGAAATTCTGCAGACGTAAATTTTGTCGTCTGCTTTTTTGCGCATTAAGGGTTAAGTATGTTATAATGAAATTTCTAATAAATAAATAAACCTCCATGACAACAATAGTTCTTCAATACAGGTGAGCTAGTAAGGCATTAGAGCAACTTAGTATGATATTGTATGAAATTCGTTCCACTTTTAGTGTGTGACATCTGTATGAGTTACCTCAGTTTTGGGTATATACTCAGAATATACTATAAAATTGTCATAGTTCACGTCTGGAAAATTGGGATGGGCAATGTACCTTTGCCCTTTTTCCTGAGAGCCATAATTATCCACAATGAATTTCCACTGACAAGATCTGTTTGCATACAGGGTAGTTCCTCTGACAGCTGCCCATCACATATTCTCAACCAACATATCCAGTGTGGATGCCATGTTCCTGCACTTTTGCACTGATGAACTACAGTGGTCCCTATAATGAATGCTGAAATGTAGTGTTCTGAAATTCCATACCATAGTTATGCATGCAAACTGAATATCACAGATCCTACTGAATGGGTATTAATGCATGCATCTTGATTTTGACTGTCATGACCTTAGCTGTGGATGTAGAGCAACAAAACAACAATACTTGATCCCTAGATGAGGGAGTATTTGGTGATAATTAGGGATAATTTTTGATTCTGGATAAAAACATATATTGTGATCCGTCATCTGGACTGTCTTGACGAGACGGTTCAGATGAGGGGTCACAACATATGTTTCAATGAGAAATAAAGAAATATCCCTTGATTATCATCAGATACCCCTCTTCTCTAGAGCCCTGCTTGATTTTGATTGAAACAAGGCAGTCATATACATGTAGTTGTTGAAAATAGATGTCCTAGTGAACCCACCATATCTTGGCATAACATCCCTATGTCACAGTAAGTCTTACCTGAACTGCCTTAGCTCATACTATATCCCAGTGATTCAGCAATTGTTCTGGGACAGTAAGAACACCCAAAAAATGCTGCTTTTTTTTCATAAAACACATTTTTTGACCACCTCAGTGAACTGGTTCTCATGAGGGGCTGCAATATAATATTTTGAGAAACAAAGTGGCCACAGAACCTCTTTGTTGAAAGAACATGCTACCATTTCACACATCACTGACAGTGGACAAATGTATACACTATCTAGGATCAGGATTGATTGATTTTGTTGCTTTACGTCCACGGTAAACAGCTATGGTCATGTCGGGACGGTCAGTTAACCTAACCACACTATTCCAGGGCAGGCTTAGACCTCCTAAGTGGTTAACCAGTACTAAGTGCACATACTTTCGCCAGCAACTGACAACTGCCCTTCTTGAATCAGCGGAAGGAGAAACGAAAGTATGTGGCCAGACGGTATCGAACCCAGGACCTCTGACTTATGAGTCAGGTGCCCTACCAACTGCGCTACGAGGCCCGGCCTCTAGGATCAGGAGAAACAGTCAAAAGATCAGGAGAAACAGTCAAAAATAAAACACAACCACAAGAAAATAGTTTTATTTACAAACATTCATTTAAACAGCAAAGACTAGTCTACACAATAGACTTGGTTTATTCCCGCAACAATCTATGTTAAGATTTAGCACATTTTATTTAACATAATAAAAACATTAGTTCAGATAAAACTGGGTGGAATTTGCCAGCCCTATGATTAAGCTAAATTTTCAAGATGACAGTTTTTTTTAATGTTTTTACCCCATTACACTGTTGATATAGTGTTGGATCTTGTCAAGATCTCTTTCACTATGGCATTACTAATAAGATCCCAAACAAATATTTTTATTGTGAAATGAGCCCCGCTGTAAGAATCGTATGTAACAGTATGTACATGTTAGCCAGATGGGACCAGACTTTGATTTTTACTGTGCTTATCCCTCAGAAGCCACATACTGTTAGTGAAAACAGAAGACATATACCAGACTGGGTATTTGCACAGTCTGATTTGAGTCTTTGCTATTTGCATCTTTTCTCACACCAAGGCTCAAATAAGAAAATATCAATTGTCATCCTGAAACTTTGGCTATTTTAAAGCTCTGGGTTCCACAAAGGTCCACAGCACAGGTCACAAGCACAAATTTCTAGCCTAACCCATTTATGACTAGTGGACGCTTCTACCTGTTTAGACAGGTCCATTTCCAATGTAAGAGTGTCGGGTTTTACCTTATTTTTGACTTATTCATCTTTATAAAAAATCCAATATCTAAAGAAAACAGTGTAGACCCTGATCACACACCGCATTTGCGATGGCTGAAGTGGATCTACAATGTTTGTCAATGTCCTTTTTATAGGTCTCCCACTGGCATTAATGGGTTAATGTAGCACAAGTCTGAATAGGGCTTGAACATATTCTACCCTTAGTCTCTAGTGTAGCACAATTCCACTGCTTCAATACTTTTCTAATCTATAATGACATTAAAGCTGGAAGTTTCTAGACTCTAATGTAACAAATCAGTTTGAACACATAATTCTAGTATCTAAACTATGACATGTTAAATGCTTAAGAAATGGCCACACCAAATGTATACATGTATTTGAAAACACTGTTTTGATAGTGAGCCATACTAACGTAAACTTTGGAACACCAACTCATTTCTGTACCCTAATGTGCTTTAATACTGGGGCAGATAGAACCAATAATTTCCCATTTGGGACAAATGAAAAATTCATGGTTTTAGATGTCCCAATACTTAAGCACTTTAGGGTATTCTATTTCCATTACTTCAGCCTGCTGCATGCCTGGTTTTAGGGAAATTCCATTCCCCTCTGGAAATTGAAAATTCCTGTTTCTGAAAATGGATAGCTAAAGCATAACAATGCTATTTGACTATTATGTACATGTATGTAGAGCATATTAGTACAAAATTTTAGCTTTGTAAAAGATAAACTATCAGATTTATCATAAAACATTCTGAAAGTTGCCACACCAAACTTTTTAATTCAAAAAAAAATATTATGATTATGCTCAATTGTTTTTTTTTTTTTTCGAAACAAGTCAAACAATGTTATATTTTGGCTAACTACTTGCAGATGCCTTAAGTTTTTATTTCCCGATGGAAATGTGAATTGAGCATTTACTAGGGGTAAGAATAGCAAGCAGACTGATTCTAAAGCAGCAAGCTGATCTGGACCTCTCTATGTGCTCAATCTTCTTCTGTCCCAATTACCAGGGTCATCATAAAAAAATAAATTTCTGGGAACTGCATACTATAACCAATTATTTAACAAAAACAAGGTAATCTTGTCATTAACAATAAGAATCTTTTAACAAACTCATTAACAGTGAATATCTGTTAGCCATGAGGTATTTCTGTAGGTGACAGCTCACCATATGAGCAAAACTTTCTTGAATGAGCTAAGTTTATTTTAATCTTGGTCTATTAAAACATATGAGCCCCGAGACGACAAAACAAAGTGGCATGTGCACCCAGCGAAGACTCAGATCCACCTGGGCATCCACCCAGTCTGATCAGTGTTTGCTGGCGGCACTGAGGAAGCTTAGACCCTTAGCTTCCCTTTAAGTGCAAGTCAAACTGATCGGCCTGTGCAGTTCCCCAGGCTGATCTCAGTCTTTGTAAGGGGCACATACCACTTTGTTGGTTTTGTTGTGTTGCGGCTCATTTCAACTCTGATATGAGGTCATGATACTGCACTGACACTGATATCAAGCTCAGAGCTCTAGATAAGAGGGAGTATTTGATGATAATTAAGGATAATTTTTCTTATTTCTCATCGAAACCATATGTTGTGACCATTCATCTAAACCGTCTTGTCGAGATGGTTCAGCTGAGGGGTCACAACATATGTTTTTATCCAGAATTAAATTTTTTTTCCCTAATTATCACCAAATACTCGCTCTTATCTAGAGCTCTGAAGCTGTTTCAGTATTTTTTTCCTGATGGGAATAGTCAGAAGTATTATGGTGAATATGGTGAATACACTTTCAGGGGAAGCAACTCTGCTATTTTCAGTTTTGCTTCCCTTCTCAATGGAAGTAAACACTCATCATACTACACATAGCCATATAAAGACTCAGAACGTGGAGAAATGTGCAGTGGCCATATTTATAAAACCACTTAAGTCGTTGCTATGCTGTTGCTAAGGCTAAATTTCTATGTTGGAGATTCCCTACAACTATGAAATTTGCTCTGGAGGAACAGTCTGAAAAGACTGTTCCTCCAGAGCAAATTTGATTGTTGTAGGGAATCTCCTTCATAGAAATTCAGACTTAGCAACAGCATAGCAACCACTTAAGTCCTTTTATAAAAACGGCCCCTGATCTGACACTCTACCAATTATACATGGTACTAATTCATGGTTTTCCCCCATTTTTACAAAGGTGTACAACTTTTATGACTTCTTGTTTGCTTCCTTGGACAACAAAACCCTTCCAAATGGAGTTTATTCTGAAGAGAAAGAATTTGCTCCTTCAGGAGCAAATTTTTTCCTGTAAGAGAAACCTTTTCAAGACAGGAGGTAAAAATGAAAATGCTCATACACTTTTGAATTTTTTTTTGCTGACATCTGGTAGCAAAATGTGAGTAAATTCTTCCTTAAAGAGTAGTCTCCCATGACAAAGGAGACAAATATTTACAGATCAGAGTTCTCTCCCTAGAAGGTGCATCATTTCACTGTGATAAAATGTTGTGTACATGTTCATCACAACAATAAAAGCTTATAAAGGAAAAGTTAATATGATAACAGAAACTACAAAAGAATTAAAGTTACAAAAAAATTAGCAGTTACAACATAAACAGAAATTAACAAATATTATACACTAACAAAAGAATTAAAACACAGGTTTGAAAGGTTAGTATAATCATTGATAGTCATGTTTTATATATGTGTCTAATGAAGTTCAACATACTTCCAGATAAGCTAAATTTCAGGGAGCAAAATTGTTTGTATTTTATGCTCTCCACAATATATATATGTAGTAAGGTCTCATTATCCCACAAAATATATTAATTGCTTGGAGAATTAAAAAAACATGAAAAGTTTTGGGACCATCTGGAAGTATTCTATAAAGCTTGGCCACTGTTGTTGAACACTAACGACGTCATTAGTTAAGGAGACCGTTGAATTTTTAATGTATTGTACTGCAGGGATCAAGCTAGGGGGCGATTTGGGCGAAATAATCGCCCTAGAGGCCGAAATTTCGCCCTAAATTGGGATTAGGGAGAAGTGGGAGTCTCCCTAAAAAAAAAAAAAAAAAAAAAAAAATTTTTTTTTTTTTTTTTTTTTTTGGTAGAATTTTCATCAAATCATTCCACAAACAAGCTGTTATGACAATTTACCCTATAAACCCATTGCAGCTTATTAATCTTTCAATTTAATGTTAATAGTATGCATAATAGCTATTTTTCTTTAAAACTGAATGAAAAATGTCATAATCGCGCAATACCACTTCTCCCTTCACAGCTGTCACTTCTCCCTATTTCAGCTGGAGGGAGAAGTCACTTCTCCCTAAACTTTGAGTCTAGCTTGGTCCCTGTGTAGGCAAAAACACTTGCCATTTTTGCTGAAAAAAAAAGGCAGGAAAAGCTCCTCTCGTTTATTTAGCAAAATATTAACCCTTTTTTGACCAGTGGACTTGTCCATCCTTATCATTTGGATGAGTCAATCTCTAGTTTTAGGGGTTTCTGGTGAATGTTTTAATTTTTATTGCATATTGTATAGAAATTCCTGTAAGCAAACAGTGAAGACCCTGAACTGGGTCTTCACTGTTTGCATATGCCACCAAAATGGGTATCTGGTCTAAAATGGGTTAAGACACTTAATTTCATGGGTACTAGTAGACTTACAGAATCCTTGACTAACAACTTCGGTAAACAAACAATGTTTTAAACAACTGGGCCCAGCACTTTGTACGCATTCTGATGATGTATATTTAAATTTATGCTAAAATATGAGGTTCAAAATGAACTGAATAAATAAAACAATGGAGTTCATAAAAGAAATGATAGCACACATAAGCAATGTAAAGATATGAGCACTGAGATCATCTGAATAATGGTTTAGCAGTTGAGTAAGCAAAGTAATGGCTTTACATTTTTCAGTGGAGAAAAATACCAGGCACCGAAAAAAAATTTGAAAATAGTAAATTTTCAGATTTCAGTTCATGCTTTTGCCAAAGCCATACTAGAACACTTACTCCTTTACAGATAAATTTTACTGCCATATTCATGCAGAAACTTCAGCTAGAAAGATGACAGAAGATGTGACAGGGAAGATAAGCCAGTAAGAGCTCAACAGTCCCTTACACCAAAGTAAGATATTGCTTCTTAAGTATGATATTAATCCAATATTATGGATATCTATCTTGATTTTTGCATACTCAATAGAAACAAGCAAATTCGACGAATTTATGTCCCCCGCCTTGGAAACTAGGTCTCCACTGTATATACACTTAAGTGTTTGAGCTGGAAAAGCGGCTAACTTAAAAATGTGAAAAAAGTAATAAAAAAACAATGTGAGGATTATATCCAAACCACATGCATATCTTCAGACCATGATCAAAACGCCTGTGAAGTTTCAAAGGAATTGGCATAAAACTGTAGGAGGAGTTGCACACACAAGGTACCAACTATCTATTCACTTTGATAGTCAAAATGTATGAAAAACGGCTACGTTCAATTTGCGAAAAAAGTAATAAAAAATAATCTCAGGATTATATCCAAACCACATGCATATCTTCAGACAATGATCAAAACACCTGTGAAGTTTCAAAGGAATCGGCATAAAACCGTATGAGGTGTTGCGCACACAAGGTACCCACTGTCTAGTCACTATGATAGTAAAAACGCCTAAAAAATTACTAAGTTCAACTTGTGGAAAAAGTGACAAAAAAAAATCTCAGGATTATATCCAAACCACATGCGTATCTTCAGACCATGACCAAAACACCTGTGAAGTTTCAAAGGCATCGGCATAAAACTGTATGAGGAGTTGCGCACACAAGGTACCCACTATCTAGTCACTTTGATAGTAAAAATGCCTAAAAAATTACTAAGTTCAACTTGTGGAAAAAGTGACAAAAAATAATCTCAGGATTATATCCAAACCACATGCGTATCTTCAGACCATGACAAAAACATCTGTAAAGTTTCCAAAGAATCGGCATAAAACTGTAGGAGGAGTTGCGCACACAAGGTACCTACTATATTAGGGGGACGGAAGGACGGAAATAAGGATGGAAGGACGGACGGACGGAAGGATGGAATGCCGAAAACTATGTCCCTCCGCTTTTCTTTGAAAAGGCGGGGGACAATAAGCTTTGCAGCCTTAGTACAATACCTCAGGCAGATGGTACTATTGCATTTTCAAAGAAAGCAGGTCAATTAAATATTAAGCAAGACCTTCGCAAGCGGCCCATAATACGCCCGTTTTAGGCCCGATTTCACGTCGCATTTAAAACGCACATTAAGCCTTATTTGACTGTTTTCCCACAGGTAAAATACAAAATGCATTTCACGTGCGTCAACTAATTTAAAATACATACTAAACGGTGTTCCAACTTAGTACGCCGTTATCGGAGAACTAACTTTTTGTAAACACATTTCAGTCAAAATATGAAGACAATGACTATACAAAAATTATATATATATTCCAATAAAACCTATCATATCAACACCAGTCATAATACGATCCATACCAGTCCGTTTGAATGCAATCATTTGAACTGCCCATGCCAGACCGCTGATCGGACTGGCATTGAGTGTATGACGGATTGTTTTTTAAGTTAACTTGCATGGATCGTATGGCAACATAATATGATCCATACCAGACAGTTTAAGATCAATCATTTGAACGCCCAGACCAGTCCTCTGATCGGACTGGCATTGAGCGTATAAAGAATTGCTCTAAAATATAACTGGCATGGATCGTATCGCTACTGATGAGTGGAACTGTTATTTATTTATTTTTTATTTTTTTTTTTGAAATGGGGTGCGGGGGGAGGGCCTCAATGCTGCTGCAGATTTTGATTCTTTAACGAAAAGGATAACGCCCTTCACGGTCGATAGATAAACAGACACAGCTGACAGAGGTCATAAGGTCATAATGCAACCCCGCTCCAGCAACTGTTGGTACCATGAGTATTTTTCTTTGGCTATGGGGTAGTTTCCTCCTGACGGGCATTCAGCCCCGGATCCAGGGGGTGGGCTTTGGGGCTTCAGCTCCGCCATCTGAGCCTCTGTGTTGTGCATTTGTAGGCATCCAGATAATAATGAGTATCTGATGACACTTTGAGATAATTTATTCATATGGCTAGATTAAAATATTTGTTGTGATATCTCATTAGAATCGCCTCGCCGAGGCGATTCTAATGAGAGATCACAACATATATTTCAAGGTAAAAATGTCATCAAAAATTCTCATCAATTGATCCGTAATTATGCGATATATTTTAAAGCCCCTCCCCCCACATGCATACATCTCGGAAACTCCCAGCCCACCAGTTATCCAGAGCCCCACCAGTATGCGGTGGTCTGGATCCGAGCCTGGGCATTAGTGCCTTAACAGCAAAAATTATTTGTCTAGAAAACATGCTTATAAAACCCTTTCAAAAATCCTTTAAGCGGTTTTACAGATATTTTGTTTACAAGATTTCCCAGATCGGAAGGGGGCGGGGGGCATAACTCAACCCAGTAAGGCATAACTCAAAAACTTATCTGGACATTTACAGTTTGAACTGCTAACGTGTACCCAAACATCCAAACCTGAGCGGTTTCTTCAAATATTTTTTTCACAATCTTATTCCTGAAGTTGAAAGAAAGAGAATAACCCAAAATAGTTAAAATACACTCAAATAAGTCAGATCATCTGTATCTTGATTTGTATCTGTATGTCAAATATATGATATACTGAGGAAATGCTTATGTCAGAATCTGAATAACAAACCCGGGGCCAAAAACAATGGTCTGCTTATTCTAATTCCATTCAAAAATCAAGATCCTAGCATAAGCCGCTGTTAATTTCACAGCTGCCCACAAAACATTGTAGACGGACAGGCAGACAGATGGACAGACGGTCGGGTCCAAACCATTTTGTTTTTTTCAAAATAAATCCATTTATTTTTTTCTATTTTCTGCTAATATACGTTTTACCTATATCATTGACTAATTCAGCATGTGAAATCGGAATAAAATAGTACACGTACTAAGTTAGTATACATATTAGTTAGGCGGTGACTAGCGTTAGTCATTGACTAAATTAACTCGTTGACGTGAAATCGGGCCTTAGTGTCATGAAGGAGTTACAGAATGAACAAAATTGTTAACAAAAGTATAGACAGGAAGAAAAACAGGGGCAACAGTTGCCCCTGTTTGTCTGCCTTTCTATCCTTTCAACAGCTCTACTATTTAAACATGAACATTTTTTTCCCATACCAAATCTAATGCTTTGTATTTAATTTGCGCAAAAAAGTTCACAGCTTAAATAATGCACCAATAGAAACTATTATCCATGACTTTTAATTTTATAAATATGGAAAAGTCAGGACAGATGACCAGGAATGTGGTTCACACAATGCCCCTGTAAAAGTTACATGAAAATTTTGCACGCAGAAGATCTACCAATGTCTAAAGATTCATTGTTATTAATCAACATTTTTCTATGCCCAGCGTTTTTTCCCGCCCAAAATTTTAAGCAACTGTTTTGCTTACCTATTTCATTCACTTTGAAGATGAAGGTTGTCCCATAAAAACATTCCAAAAAGTCTACAGCCATCTTACAAGATGGATCTAGATTTCTGAAATTGTTTTATTAGGGAAAAACCTATATCACAAATGATTTACACACAACTGATTTACATATTTGGGGTAGGGTCGAGTCGGGTAACTTTGGACAGCGGGCAAATTCGGACATAACATTGCAAAACAGTGAAAATCCATATGAGATGGCTCATAATGAGCCGTCTCATCAGGATTTTCACTGTTTGCCCAGCTAATTTTGTTTTAATTCCAAACAACTGACATATAAAGGAAACAATGTCACTGTCCAAATTTACACGCTGTCCAAATTTACCTGACTTTACCCTACTCCTACGGAAGAGAAACATTATCTTATAGACTAATAGGGTACTCAACTGCTGAACCATAACTTGCATGATCCACATGATTAAAAATAAATTAAAGTATGATGTTCAAAATAGAATGATAGCACATTTATACAAATAACAAAAGCACTCAACAGAATTCACAACAAATCAAACTTACTGACAGAATTAAAAAGTAGAAAAATCTTAACCATTTATTGCGATCTATTATTATGATTTAATATAGTTCTTATGAACACAAGAACGGATACCTGAACTGTGAAATGCCTCTTGAAGAACTTAAAGAAATTGCTTGACCAAATCATGAAATGTAAGAGACATGGCTTCCAATCTACCAGCATCTATTATAGTTTAGTAAGATACTCTAAAGACCCTAAATATTCGGACACACGTCTGAGCAAACATTGTAGACCCAGCTCAAACTGCTCCCAAAGGAGCAGTTTGATCAGAGTCTACAAAGTTTGCCATTCACTAAGCATCATTTGGATGTATTAGCGTGTGCAAAATAAACTTTCTAAGAATTTTCGAACAATAATTGTGCGACTTTAGGAAGTCCCAAATTTTAGGGTCAAAAGAGTAGTTACAGCCTTATGGCAGTACTTCTCCATGCCCTGCTCCCTGATCCGAATTCCATAAAGAATATCCTGGTACTGCCACTTGATGACCTTCAGTCAGATCCACACATCAAGGCGTTTTTTTATTAATACTGTCAACTCCCGATTTTTCGAATACTGGTATCTCAAAGATCTTTTTAAAGAATATATTTCCCATTTTCATTTACATATCAATTCCTGTTATCTCAAACTACTAATATCTCAAAGTAAATTTTCTGGTACCAGAAAACTTACTTTGAGATATCAGTAGTTTTGACTTAAGTCCGACTTCGAGATATCAAGAGTTGACTGTACTCACTTCATCCACTGGCAATTGTAAGTGCAATGCCCTACTGCAGTATGCAATACAGCTGTCAAATCTTGATACATTCAAGGATGCGGTTGGTAGACAGCAACATTCAAGCCTTAGACCCAGAGGTGGTTGTTTTAAACTGATTTTAACTCCACTGCTCTGCTATATAAACCTATCATCTTTCATCCACTGCACTGTTTTATTTTGACTGTCAGTTTTCAGATTACTTTCCTGCCTACTTTTGCTTGATGTGCATACCTGCCTAGAGCATCTAAAAGGCAGCTTTCTGACACTATGTCAAATAGTAATGCCCATTTGGCCAAATTTTAGGCTAATCAAATAAGGAAGTGTAAGCAAAATTTTTCATCCTGAAAACATTATTTCCTGAACCTTAACCCGTAGGTCACTAGATGTGGTGTAGAGATATCTCTAAAAAAATATGAAGGAAAAGGTTGTGTTCAACTTGCCTGTTGGGGCAGTAACAAAAAAGTTATCAATGTTAAACTTCAAGGCAAATACACTCTAAATCCACATTTTTTTTTATATGAGCTATAAAAGTTTAACATAGTATTAAAGAGGGACTATAATACAACAGTACCATCTCTGAACAGACCTGTCATGATAGCTGAAAGATTAATTCTCTAGACGCCTAATCCAGCTCTCTGTTGTTTATTCAGTCATGCTTGTTTAATGAGACCACAGTCCTTGTCAGACACACTACCTCAGTGTGTGATGTGATTTGTGTGCACATGTACAGTTTTGCCAGTTAGATCAGGTGGACACATCCACCAACACTCAGTGACACTGCAATTACCCGACACCCTGGGTGTCTGATTCCCCTTAAATATTGTTGACAAGGCAATAACTCTGTAGTATCATCCACCCACATCCAGACAATGTCTATAAATTTGACAATTCGTACTTCAAACACACAATATAAACACTAAATGAGACCGGAAAGGGTTGATATAAGGTTTAACAATATTACAACATAATGGTGGCAAGGCAAAAAGATTTTGCAAATACGGCAGTGCCAAATCATACTGATTCTGAGGACCAATCTGATCACGGTCTACAATGCTGCTACCATTTTCTGGTACAAATCCCCCAAAACACACACACACACATAGAGACACTCTCTAAAATGATATACATATGAAAGAGTTAAATTTCAATGACAATCAAAGACTGTATATAAAATCAGTAGAATGATGGTTAAAATTATCTGAATCATTAACATTCAGTTTATTATTTCATGATTTTGAAACATGCGAGCTTAGTGAAAGTGTTATTTGCAGCTTTATTCAACACAAAATTCTGCAATGAACAGTAAAGTTAACATAGGAGATGTGACACAACAAAACCATAAAAGTGGCACATACACACAGCCAAGACTCAGATCAGCCTGGGCATCTGCTCAGTCTGATCAGTGTCTTTGCTGTGTGCTTATAGGGTAGCTAGAGTTTAAGCTACCACCATGCTGACAGTGAAGACTCTCATCAGACTGAGCCACTGCCCACGCTGATCTGAATCTTTGCTGGGCGCACATGCCACTTTGTTGCTTTTGTTGTGTTGCGGCTCAATTATGAGTCATGGCCATGATGAAAAGCCTGTCTTGTTTCATGCCAACCTAGCAAATTGGAACACCTCAACCATTACCCTATTCAACTGTCTGTGATCTCTCAACTTTGATGTCAACTTACCCCATCAACAAATGTGTAGGTGAATGGGTACACTTTTCGAAAAAAGCAGCTCTATGAGGAAAAATACATTTGAGCCGCGACACGACAAAACCAACAATGTGGTTGTTGGTTGTGCGCCCAGCACAGACTCAGATCAGCCTGGGCATCCACCCAGTCTGATCAGAGTCTTCGCTGTCCGCATGGAGGTAGCTTAGACCCTTAGCTACCCTTTGAACACTCAACAATGAGTCTGACCACACTGGGCAAATGCCCAGGCTGATCTGAGTCTGCGCTGGGCACACAACCACATTGTTGGTTTTGTCGTGTCGCGGCTCATTTGTTTTTGCCTCTTCTCAGAAGAAAGAATTTGCTCCCCAGGAAGAAATTCATTTTTTGTAGAGCAGACCCCATTTGAAGGGCTTGTTCTGCAAGCAATCCGGAAGTCACAGGTTCTTCTCGTAACAATAATGGCAGAAAAATATGAAGGCCTACCCATAAATCTCAAAGAAGTTGGCTGCATGATGAAAATGAAGCAACTATGTTCAGAGTTGTTTAAGAGCACTCTTATCTGGATCTATACTTGCTCTGAGTTTTATGATAAAAATACTGTAAAATACCATAACAATACTTCAAGTTCATAATTGTTTCAAACTGTCACATCCTCTTAACTTAGCTATTAAAATGATATATAACAAATTGATTCTAACAAAATAATAATATCAAAGAGGGTCAAAGATACATTCCTGTACAAAAATTTGATCTTCCTCTAAAAATTTGTTCATAATTACAGAGTTAAGTTATCATGTCTGCTTATCACAACTGCCCGATTACAGTCTTTCAACTCCATGATCTATGAATTGAGACAAAAAATTGAAACTTCATGTGCAACATACGATCTATGAACTGAGACAAAAAATTGAAACTTCATGTGCAACATACAATGTAGAAAAAAATACACCATTAAGTCATGGCACTGGAACAAAAGACTCAATTTGGAACGACACATTTCTGAACAGTTTTAACAAATTTTGTCGACACATTCAAAGCAAGATATTATCTGAGGCATGCCTGTTAAAAGCTTAGAACAGTGTTTGTTTGCCATGAGCAAAAGCTTCTCATATTATCATATTTTTTAAATGGCAGTGTTTTAGATATAGAAAAGGAAAATATAAACTGTTTCATTAAGTAACAATGTGGTAAGTTTTGAACAACCAGGCCCAGGATGCAATGGGAATGAGATTCATCTGGGAAGTCATATATACATTCACAGTATATATCTGGCAATATCAACAGGCAGGTCTTGCAAAATTAGCAATTTCATTAGCCATGGTTTCTTATATCAAAATTTAAGAAGTTACTAAAAACAGTACCATAATCACTCAAAATATTACCTTACTAAAACAGCGCTCCAGCTGGAAGGGGCAACACGGGTCACTTGCCTATTTTTTCCATAACGAAACATATGTTGTGACCCCTCATTAGAACTGTCCCGTTAAGGTGCCACAACATATGTTTTGATTGAGAAATAAGAAAAATTCTCTCAGAATTATCCCTGTTATCCCTTCTTATTTGGAGCTCTGTACTATCCTAACACATTAATTAACTATTATCATATAACTTGAAGAAAGCTGAGTTTACGTTAAGTTTAAAAGATGTCATATCACTGACTTACAAACTTATAGTAAGTACATGTGATGGGCATCAAATGGAAGGGTATCTTATGGCAATTTCCATTAGAAATAACTCAGATAAGCCAGCGTATCTTTATAGCCTTATCATTCTTCCCATTTGGGGGGATTTCCATGACTCAGCTTGTGTAATATTTGGCAATTATGGTACTTCTGTCATGGACATCTCTCTCAGATTGAGACCAGCTCTTTAATATGTATATTGATAGCATTTCAAAACTATTTAATATGCAAAATGACTCTTAACCAAGTAACTACCAATTTAAACATTGTTACTGTGATAAAATGCGGGGCCTACAATTTGTTATGAAGAATAATTAAGATTTTTCATTGAACTCAAATTGATCCAGACTTCTGGATTATAAGGAGCTATAAACAGGGCGCTAGAGAACCGTGAGATCAATTCTGCATCAAGCAGAAGCTGAGTTTTGGATTTGCGAACAGAAGCCAAGCAGTGGTCCCAAGGTGAACACAGCTGCCTGAGGAATGATGTTGTTTCATGCCAACTGCTCTCTGGCAACAAAATGGCTGTGACTTTCCTTCATTTGTTCAATCACCTCATGTTACCATCTGCCTCTCAAATTGTCGTAATAGCTTTCTGTAGTGCGAGTGACAAGTTTACTCCAGTTGTAATTCCTAACACCAGAAAGAAAGCCATCATCATACCAGCACGGCCTGCCATCTCTGGCTCAACTTGTCTGAAAGATAGCATAAATAAATGCGCTGAGACACAACAATATCAACAAAGTGGCATGTGCACCCAGCGAAAACTCAGATCAGCCTGGGCATCCGCCCAGTCTGATCAGAGTTTTCGCTGTCCACATAGACCTAGCTTAGAACTTTTGCTATCCTTTAAGCACACAGCAAAGACTCTGATTATACCTGGCCGCTGCCCAGGCTGATCCGAGTCTTCAGAGGGCGCACATACCACTCTGTTGTTTTTCTTGTGTTGCGGCTCAAATATAAATTCTTTCATGATTTCTGTTGTACCAAGAATTCTATAGATCACTGTTTCGCAAGTCTAAACACTGTCACAAAGCAGATGCTGGACTTGCAATTTTATATCTTCTTCAACAGTATCACAGTTATATTGTCCTGATGGACAGATGATAACGGAACTTTCAGTAAAACAAAGCCCCTGTTTACAGTTGAGCGGAATTCAAAACTGAACTGCTACCTTAGCAGGCACCAACTTACCCCACTGAGCTATCCAAGCTCCTATAACAAAATCAAGATAATCCCAGAAAACTTGGCAAAAGTTTATGCACACAAAATTTAGGTCATGGCTCATTATGGCTATATGCTCAATTCATTTCAGCCGCGACATGAGAAAACCAACAAAGTGGTTGTGCGCCCAGCGCAGACTCAGATCAGCCTGGGCATCCGCCCAGCCTGGTCAGTCTTCGCTGTCCGCATGGAGGTACTTTAGACCCATAAGCTACCCTTTAAGCCCTGAATGAAGAGTCTGATCAGACTGGGCGGTTGCCCAGGCTGACCTGAGTCTGCACTGGGCGTACAACCACTTTGTTGGTTTTATCGTGTCGCGGCTCATTTAGTTGTGCTTTCCCTTTCAGTTACACTGAAACTGAATTAAATGCAAAAGGTGAATCTAAATTTTCTATCTTTAATGTAACTCTTCTTATATTTTTCTCCAAACCCAAAATGTAGCATTATAAGGTGATTTTACTCCATAGATACACAATACTCACTTTGGTCCATACATCATGGTTAAACTGCTGTAATATCCGCTAGTAAATGCCATCACGATCCCTGCTATAATGAAGACTATATCATTCTCTATGAGAACAGGAAACCTCCTAGTTGCTCCAATTGGTTGATAATTACACAACACATACACTGGAATCAATACTAGACCTCGCAACAGGATAGGAATCCAAACATGCTTGGGGCCTGGCTGTAAAAGGAGAACAAAGATTCATATTTAAGTGAGGATTATGTGATTATTTGCACTTGGTACGTTGTTTTTCCTATGTGTGAAAAATATACAGAACTGAACAGAGCTCCAGATAATTTTTACAGTGGTTTCAGTATTGACCAAACAGAATTTTAACCTTTTCAGTATCCTGATGAGTCCTTTCAGTAGTACTCCTGAGATCCAGTGATTGTTCAGTATCTTTTTAATGCACAACTGGTCTCCCAAAATGTCAGTCTACTTGTTCTTGTCCAGGGTTCTTGCTTAAAACTTTGGACAACAGGAACGACCCAGGCCGAACGGGAATAAGGCCGAAACGACCCAGGGTCGAAAGGGAATTGGGCCGAAACGACCCGTTACCGACCCTGACAGTGTTTTGCTTTCCTTTTACCACGCATCAGGGGACGATCGGCTGATCTTTGCTGGCTAGAGTTCACTAGAATTAACCACTGGCTTGCCGAAGCCAAAGTTTTCCAGCTTCGCACAACCAGGTGGGGCCATTTATTGACTGTTCAGTCAAGTAACAGAGACGTTTTTTGCAACATGTTTGTTCAACGAAAATGAAAGTACCTACGCAATCGACCGGAAAGATCATGTGCAATTTAGCGATTGGCTAACGCTCGGTAAATTCCAATACTCATGCTTGTTCCCGGTCTATTCATAAAAACGACCAGTAAAAGCCGAAAAGAGAATGCTGAAAATAGGTACCATGTGCTTTCTGTTTTCGGAAAAAGGTTGACTGCGCATGCTCAGACTGCGCATGCACTGAAGCAATGATTAGTAAATGCTAAAAATAGGTAACATTCTGGCTATTGAAAAACGGCTGACCGCTACATGCTATAGCGTAAATACATAGCACATTTGAGCTGCTTTCGTAAGCTGAGAAATGACTACCGTATTCGGTACGATTGAAATTTCAAGACACTTCGTATTTTGTCTTTTTTGGTCCGTATTTTACGCAAATATGAAGCTTATCTGGCTCTCTGACTGAAGTGCAATTTTTGATGTTATTTACTCTAAAAATTCTAACAAGACCTGTTGCCTACAGAACAGCTCACCTTACATGGTCTTGCCCATCACATAAAAAAAAACTGTGTCGTATTTTTGTACAGGCGAGCTAAATACCATGTAATGGAAAATTTTTGCGGATTTGCCCCGAAACATGATAAATTTTCGTGTTTTTTAATTTTCGCGGATGTAAATATCCGCGAAAAAAAAAGTCCCCCAAAAATATTTGTAAGACAGAAAAATCAAGAAGCACAAGGAGGAGAAACGTAAAGTTACTGATATCACTTTAATATGAACACATCTTTTAAGATAGTATTGGCTCATTTTCCATTTGGAAGGATACCCATCCCTTTTCACCAAAAAAGTAAGCGGTCAACTAAAATATGTGAGCATTTGAGAGAATGGCCATTGTTCAAAATAAAAGTAAACAGAACTCACAGTCAATGACAATTTATTCAGTTGTACTTGCACACCTGTTCAGTCTCGCTACAGCTTTCACTTTGTGTCTATAGACCAAGACTGCCACTTTACCCTTACTTCACAGTTCTCTGATTTTCCTTGACATTTTACAATTTTCCATACTCTTGTTACAGTTCCAAAAGTAGATAGTACTTTTTACTTTATCACTAATAACTGTTTCAATTCAAAATTGGCGGATACTCTAAAAGGAAAGAATTTGCTCCCCACAGGAAGCAAATTCTTTCCATTATAAGTACCCCCAATGAGGAGGGAGATGTGCCTAGTCTGACTCACAAGGAAGTACATCCATTCCTCTTGAACAGAATAAATATGTTTTCTGAAGGCAGCCACTAATTTTCGAATTCCCCGACCTTTCCAGTCCTTTCTAAATTTCCCTGACCAACCACAAAATTCCCTGATTTTTCCCTGCCCTGGAAAAAGATCGTTTTCCAGATGTTTTTCCCTTACCATGGCAACCTTGCTGTAGACACCTTAGGGTCCATACCTGGCCCCGAGGTTATAAACTTTGACTACATTCTCAAACTCAAAATAAAGCACACTGTTTGGCTGCTTCCGAGCATGTGCTCGGAAGCAGCCAATCAGTGTGCTTTATTTTGAGATTGAGATTAAACTTAAGTTTTATAACCTCGGACCCTGATGTGTGTGAACAGCAAATACTCTGATTACAGTGCAGGGATGTGCAGGCTTGTCTAAGCTCCAGCTGTTTGCATACCCAATCAGCCCTCTTCTTACGTGTAGGGATTCATATCTTACCCATCGTATAAACTCTGATGTGAGGTTCCCCAGAACAGCAAATAAGTTGAAGCTCAGAAAACAGAAGATGGCCACCCAAAGCCCTTTTTTCTCTGGAAAAAAAATGACATATATGTATTTTAAGAAGTTTGGTACTTTCTCCCATTTTTCTTTTAAAAGGGAAACTAGAAAATTGTGTCTGTTAGACACAGGTAAAGCCCTGTGCTAGTCCCCATTCCTTGCCCCTTCCCCACCAAAGATCCCTCAACACATTTATTAAATACTGAAGACTAATATCTATTATATAACAGTGTGAAAGTGGCAAATGATGTAATTTTGTCATAAATTTATTTTTTATCTTCAAAAAGTTATATGCTCATCTTCAATATGCTTGTAACAGCTGTGCTCAGTCTAAAATTCATTGCTTGAAGACTGGGAGGAGTTGATTACACAAGCTTCTTTAGGAGAAATGGACAGACGCAAAACATAATGCCCCCATGACTATCATCACGAAGGCATAAAAACTTTTGTGACTTCCTGTTTGCTTCTATAAATGACAAAGAAGTGTTGAAAATGGCCAATACCTAGTAGCCAAATATGCCTAAATGCTTGTCTGGAATCAACTGAAATCTCCAAAATAGGAATTTTAGTGCCCAAAATTGATCTTTCTGGCAGTAATGGAATGAAATCTTCAGCTAGTGGACAGTTTGGGGCACTAATGTTTGAGGCTGTTAAGCTTTAGGGCCATCATATTAATCTTGGGAGCTTCCAGCACTGCAAAGTGCTTCCAATATCAGGCCTACACTTAAACTGAACAAAATTTTGCCTTGCTGTCAACAACACTGACAAAACCGAAAACTGTCTTTTAGTTGCTTTACAATGTTATTGTAACTCATGAAGATTTTCAAATATTGGACTTGAGCAAATGTTATACACTTTATACAAACACAGTGAACCACATTTAATCTGCTGATCTTCTTTTTTGCAAACAAAGATATACTCTAGTAGTTTTCTAACTAAAACTACCAATCTGGAATAACTTCACTGTCAATAAGTGCTTCAAAAATTTAAAACAGATACTATGGTGACCAAAAAAGAAAACTGTATCATTGGACACACTATCTTGCTTGCATGGGACATACAACTCACCAAAATCATCTGAAAACATGTATGGCTTGCCATTTTCATCTCTCATCATTCTTACACTACTCTGTATGGCTGGAAACAGTATTAAAGTTACTGTGAACACAAACCATACACCAAACAGTTGGAGCCAGATCTGCAAAAAAATATTAGAGAAAGTGTTGACTGGGAAAGCAAAATGTATATGAGCCGCAACAAGACAAAACCAACAAAGTGGCTGTGCCCCCAGGGCTGAATTAGATCAGCCTTGGCATCTGCTAAGTCTAAGTACTTAAAGGGTAGCCAAGGGTCTAAGCTACCTACATGCGGACAGCGAAATCTCTGATCAGACTGATCTGAGTCTGCGCTGGGCCCACAACCACTTTGTTGGTTTTCTCGTGTCGTGGCTCAGTATATCAAGCACTGTAGCTAAATGGGTGATGGAACAGGCTTAATTCCATATAAAAAGATTGGTTATAATGTCGATGTTTTGCAACAAACTGCAAGATTGGTGGTTAACCCAATCAAGGTTTCCAGCTTTGCTTACCTCTTCGATTGCACGACTGTGGGTCGGGCCTCAGACTATGAAGGCACCAACCTAAACCTAACATATAATAGAAACACAAGAGAGTTGGCACCTGACACCTGTACTGGGATGTCTTAGGCTGGGCCCATTGTTGTTTAACTGGTAGGTTTCTTCTGCTCGAAATTTCAGTGTTACTATTTCTGTGAGTCCTCATGTTTGTTTTTTCTTAGTTTTAATTTTGATATCTATTGACTCTGACATATTACACTTATGAGATAGGAATTTTCCACTCAAACCGAACAAGTAGGTGTCTCATGTATGTGAACCAAGGGAGAGGGTTGGTCTCGACCCATACCGGCTAAGCCCCAGTAATTTCATTACTGGCTGTCCCATGGCAGCACTTTTGTTTTGGTTCTCCTTGGTTGGTTTATGTGTTGTGTGTTGCTACATGTATGTCTGTTATTGATATATTGTTTGTGATGTTATGACAAGCCCGGTGACCACCTACATGGGAAATGGCTGTTCAAATGGTTGCCGCTGTTGATGTCTTTGGTGGTGATTAACATTGTGTTGTCTTTTTCCCAAATGGTGTCTTGGGTGGTATCTGGGGTTACTTTAGTAATAAATCAATGTCATAGATGGTGCATGCATTGAATTGTCACATGATCATGTGCTGATATAAGTAGGTACCAAATTTCACTGGTCTAGCCCTTACGCCTTGCCAGAAACAGACCTAAACATAGTTGTAAACACTGGTTAAAGTTATAACCAATGTTGCTGCATACTCTGAGAGCCAAATGCAGGTATAAGTAAGTCACACTTAAAACAAGAGCCAGCGAACATTTATTTTTCACAAGAAAATCTTAGAACAGTGTGAATTACTTCTCTGTAGTATTAAACAACCAAATAAACTTTTTTTTGTATGAGCCGCTACAGGACACAACCAACAAAGTTGCTTGTGCGACCAGCAAAGACTCAGATCAGTTGCTGGGCGCTTATGCCATTTTGTTGAATTTGTTGTGTTGCGTCTCATATTTCTTTAAGCAGGAAAAAACACCATTGCTTTGTTCTTTTCTTCTGGCTCAGAATTATTACCATAAACTCCTTATATGGACCCCAGTATACCGATTACGCGGTAATTTTTGCAGGTTCAAATTTTCGCGGTTTCGGGCCAAAAACTTAACCATTTTTTTTTCACAATTTCTATTTTTCGCTGTCAGGAACCTGCGCAAAAAGTAAAATTGTTTGTTTCTCACTTGAGCCAGTTTGTTTGTTAACCTGCTGCAAGGCAAGGCCTTGAAAGAACTAGCTCTAGAGAAAAGTACCAGAATTTACCAAAGCAAATGGAAACAAAATATATGAACACTGTGTCTATTGGAGATACTTTGTCTGAAACAGGAAATTGTTTCAGATTTTAATATTCGTGGTTTTGAAGTGACTGCGAATAACCGAAAAATTTAACGCGTATGCGGTATATAGATTGACATTAACGTATATGGATACATCTCTATGTTTTTCCTGTCATTTTTACGAAGCAAAACAACTTTCAAGACTTCCTGTTTGCACAGTGGGGTTACTCTTTAAATAAAGATATTGCACCTAGTGTTGCAAATTATTTCTTTAAAAGTTTATGAAGAGGGGAAAATGAAAATGGCAGAGGCTTCCCCTTAAGGTCTACCCTTTTACATTAAGAAACACCTGAGGAATAAATACCTTTTTCACAACCTCCCAGTATGTCTTACAAGACTTTATAAAAGCATTCAGGTAGTCCTGACATCCCATCTTGGTCTGAGTGAGCAAAGATTTTGGAATTTTCTGCTTGTGGTACTGATAAAATTTCTGAAACGAGAAGTCAAATAAATGAATATTTATTGATATGAAGTTTGCAAGAACACTAAAGGGGTTCAATGTGATTCTGGAATACACTTACCATTTCTATGTGAAACACTTTGTGGATCCTAGTCAGGGGCCATAGCATAAGTTTCTACAGACAATAAAACGACAATTTCAAACTTTTCTTCAACAGCAATACTGTCTTCAACAGCAGCTGTCAAGTTAAGTTAAACCAAATGTTCATTGCTGAATTATTTGCTATGTTTTTTAAACTTATTTGCAGGAACATTGTAACTGTATTGATGTTTGCCAGTAGGAAGGTTTCTAATATAACAATATTAGATAATTCTAAAGATACACATATTAAAGTTCTTGCTTCTGATGAGTTTCCCTTGCAATCATTAGAAGAAACTTTTTATTTGTGTAAATTTGAGTATGCGCAAACTTTTTAAAAGCACAAAAATTAGTACACCAAAAGGATTGTACAATCACAGTATACCATATTTATCCTAATGGATGTCCCTGCTTTAATAAACGCCCCCTGCCTTTTTTCAAGAAATAATGCTGACTTGCTGAAATGTTTGTTTTCCATCAATTTTACAAAGGGGAACATTTGTTACAATTTGGCCCAGTGGCTTTTGAGCAGATGTTTGAAACTGTCAAAATACGAGTCCTGGGGTCAAAGGTCAAAGAATGACCTTGACCTCTTGTGCTCACAAATCATTAAGTACTTATTCAGATGACTGTATACCCCAATTATTAGGCCAAAATCTTCAAAACCTAACTTTTTTGTTCTCTCAGCCCCTGGAGGCTCTGCATAAAATTTTCTTTCCATCTGCCCAGAGGCTTTTGAAGAAACTCAAAATATGAGAGTCCTGGATCAAAGGTCAAAGAATGACTTTTTGTACTCATAAATCTTCGTGATAAGTAACTCATTAAGATGACTGTAAACACCCAATTTTTAGCCAAAAATCTTCAAAACTTTCCATGAAATTGTATGTTAAAGCTTTTTTCCCAAATAAAAGCACCAGAAAGCAAATTTGACGTTCCCCTAAAAAAGGTCAAGGTCAAATCAAGGTCATCATTTTAAGAATCCTGGTAGTAGTCCTGTACTCAATGCTACATACCAACTTTTAAGGCTATCTGCCCATTAGTTCTTGAGAAGATGGTTTTTGAAGGTTTTTACCATGTATGGGCATGGCAGCCATGTTGGTCGTGACCAGGAGTATTTGAACAATTTTCCGTTCCTAAGACCCCTGGAGGCTACATATGAAATTTGGTTACAATTTGCTCAGTGGTTTCAGAGGAGAAGTTGTTTGAAATTGTGGATTGAGGGATGACGGACAACGGAGCCTGCCTATAAGCTCCCCCAGAGATGTTGGCTCAGGTGAGCTGAAAACTTTAACATAAAACTTTAGTGTTTTGCTAAGGCCGCCGCCATTGCCGGGGTGAGTGTAATAACTCTTCCTGTACATTTGTACAGGCCAGCTAAAAACAGAACAGTACTTACTGTTAGAGGTAAGACAAAATAGGCATCAAAAGCTATCAGTAGAACTACTATGGCAACTATGAAATAATATACAGCTGCTGTGCGAGGATTTGGAGAGGCTGAAATAGAACAGGAATGGGTTTATTACAGCAAGAAAG
The DNA here is from genome assembly GCA_963989385.1 of Ctena decussata. Lineage (NCBI taxonomy): Eukaryota > Metazoa > Mollusca > Bivalvia > Lucinida > Lucinidae > Ctena > Ctena decussata. Next base: position 124,537,272 of record OZ022498.1, read on the forward strand.
TAACAAGTGCAAAATATTTTTTCTAAAATTAAATAGCACCAAAAAGGTGTTCCCATAAACCACCAAGTTTTTGATACCGGAGATAATAAGTTTAACAGTAACTTGCAGCCCTTGTAAGTTTACCTAAGTATCCCTACCCACCAGAGCTCTAGATAAGAGGGGTATTTGATGATATTTGAAAGATAATTTTCTTTATGTCATCAAATACTCAGAGCTCCAGGTAAGGTGGCATTAACCCATTGCATTCTGGGTATTTTTGTCGTCTGCTGAAATCGTCGTCTGCATAAAAAATCAAGAACATTTTGACAATATTGGTCTAACTAACTCTTGCAGAAATGATGTCTAGGCAGCAAACAGTTTGGATCTCTGATCAGGCCCCGTGGGGCCTCATCTGGATCCAAACTGTTTGCCCATATACCCCTAAAGGGGTATCTCAAATGAAATTGGTTAAGAAGACAATTTGTCTCACTTCTCTAAGAAAACATGTTGTAACTCCTCATTAGAAATGACTCGTACTCCTTATCTGGAGCACTGAAATTCTTCTTATCTGAATCTATGGTATCATTAGCCTCCTTCAAGCCATCATTCAAAAATAATCAACAGACAAGCAGAACTTACCGAGGATGGAGATTATACTAATCACAGATGTAAACACACCACTCATATTCTGAAAAGTAAATTGTTGTGTCATAAAACAAGCAAAGGTATTTTTAAAACAAGAAAACTTCATGAAAACCAGGTTTTCTAACAAAACAAATACTTGCATGAAAATATTTCAGTTACCTAAATTTATTCTATTTGTGTCCTTTAGCAAAACTAGTTGCTATAGTCAGTGCTGTTGTACAAGTTTTTTTTGTAGCATCAGCAGGACTTCTTTATATTTTGGGTGATATGTGTACGTTTTGAAAGAAAAGCAATGGCAAGGTATGTATAATGTGCTTCAAAGCTTTTTCCATGATTACTTCTGTGGTAGTAAATTGGCTGGCTAAGCTGAAGATATACTGAGGGAAATAAATTTAGCAATTTTTTACAAATCAGAGTATAATTCAGACTTTATTTAAAAAGTGGGAAATTGTATTGTTTCCATAGTGTAAGGTATCATTTTGGGTACCAGAAACCCAAAAATTAAGGTCGAAAGTTTATTTATAGAGCAGAATCGCGTCGCATTGTACCCAAGGGGTTTAACCTAAAAATGCCATAATTCTTTTATGCAACTCATCTTTTTTGAGGCTCTGTTTCATCTTAAAATCTTACACCAGAGCCAATTTGCGGTGGTGTAGACATTTGTGAACAAGGACATAGTGTTATGTGCTAAAAGACTGTTACCATGATAGACGTAAATGTGCTTATGTCGCCGTCAAAATTGGCATTCACAAAGCAGTTGAGACTGAGCAAAAGTCACCGTTAACGAATTGTTTCAAAATCTTAAACCAAACTGCAATGGCGTGGCTTCTAAATGACCAGGACACTTTCAAGCAATTTGTTGCTGTAAATTGGCGCTATTCCCGCAGGTTTAACCACACCAGATTCGACAGTTACGTCATTCTGACGTCAGTTTCAAACACCATCAAAGATCCTCTTGACATCAGCAATATTGAACTTAAAGTTTTTCTATACTAAGTGCACATAAGGGTCATTCAATATCCACAGATTTTGTCAACTTCCGTCATAACGAAAACTTGACGCCTCCATTCAAATCTTGAAAGGTTCTGGTCGTTGCATTAAAACAAATGGATTACATGCGGTAATCTTTTTACATGATAGTGTTCCCCAAGTTGACAGTAATAAAGCGCAATAAGATTCGAGTCGAAACGTCAATTGATAACGTTTAAAATGGCGGTTGAATTTTTCGGCAAGTTAACGTCAAACTATCGTGCCCCATTGCCGGCTTCTTATGCGTTTATTTGCAAACCCATTTACGGTTTTCTTGTTCCAGGTTCCAGTTAAACCCTTTCAAACGCATTTTGACAATTTTCTTTGTTTAATTGTTTGTCAGCCCGCGCAAAGAGTGAATTCATTTAAAGTGACGTCAAACGTGCGTTAAGTCACCTTTTTCGTCCAAGTTTGATGTAATCGCAGTTTCCAAACTTAATCTATATATATGCTATCAACAACATTGGAATACTATCCCTAAAGAAAATTTCACAACTCTTTGGAAAAATTGCTAAATTTATTTCTCTCAGTATATTTCAACAGATTTTTTCCCCTCCCATTTTAAGCGTCAGATTCATATTACTTCAAACTGTAAAAGTCACTTGTTGATTACACTTAAATGCCAGCTGGCTCCAGGTTTCCAACTGATCTCTCAAAAGCGATCAATACTGAACAACTTGATATTTGAGCCAATCTAATTTTTGTTCAACAAAATTACTCACAGTTCCCAAAACTATGGCATTGGTGTACTTCATGGGCAATATAGCAGCTTGTCCAAATGTACTGTTCTGATATACACCAGCACAACCTGTCATCCGAAAACAAAAATCAAGACAAAACTAATGGATTGGCTGCTATCTTTTTTTTTGTATGCCCTTGTAAGACTGAAACTGAAAGTCAGATGGTATCATATAGTGCCTGCATCTCCACAACTAAAGCTTTCTCAAACATTATTTGAGCCGCAACACGACAAAACCAACAATGTGGTTGTGCCCCCGGCGCAGACTCAGATCAGCCTGGGCATCCGCCCAGTCTGATCAGAGTCTTCGCTGTCCGCATGGAGGTAGCTTAATACCTTAGCTACCCTTTGAGCACTTAAGAAGGGTCTGATCAAACTGGGCTGATCTGAGTCTGTGTAGGGCGCACAACTACATTGTTGGTTTTGTCGTGTCGCGGCTCATTTGCTCTCACATAATCTACATCAATGTTGATTCTGAAAATAAGTGGCAGTGTATATGAAAACAGCAGGTGTTGTTTGATTAACGATTATGCGATTTCATAATGTATAATCAAAATTAATCGGAGGGGTCATTTTGAAAAGTTTTCATTCTCTAATCGAAACAATGAAGTGACACATCAAGGAATTCAAATAATGCCAAGTTTTTTGGTTTTTTTTTAATAAAAATGATCTGTACCTGGCAGTAATGGGTGGGGTAAAGTTATGATGTTTCAGATTCTATGAATGCATGTGCTTCCAGCTAGTTTTGTATCCACATGATATGATCGGACAAAGCAGAAATTACTGTTTCTCACCTTTATTTGCAATTGACTTTTTTCAAATGCAGCACTAACATGTCTATTATTATTTTCTTTGGTTGCCAGGCCGCATATAACTTTTCGGAACCCAAAATAATCACATATGCACAGGCAAGTGTTGCTTGGGAATGGATAAATTTCTTCATCAGCAGTTTTGGCTGAAATTCAGCAGCAGTTCCCCCCAAAACAGGTATTTTTCTGCTAAAATTTGCGTGATGAATTCCCAGTAGTCTATGATTGATTCCCTTTCATTGAAACTACAGGCAACAGCCAAAATGGATCCAAAATCGGACACTGAAACTGATATTTTGATTTGCATAACCACAATCCAGACTACACGGCACCCAAGGATATATCTTGGCTATCCAGCTGAAGAAGGTCATTTTCACCAGAGCAAAGACTGATATGTTATTTTTCCCTCAGCTATTGATTAGTGGACAGTTGCATTTTATTCATAAGTGCAGTAGAATTTTACAATTCTAGATGCTGTACTTACAATTTAGTAAACCTGCAGAAACCATGGTTAGAGCAAAGAATGTCCCTGGCCCTGAAATGTGATAACATTTTTTAAATTTTTACACCATATAAGCACTGCCAATAAAATTCCTTCAGACTAAGTAAATGGGAGTATTTCATGACACCAATGACTTTTTTTTTTTAAACTACCTTATAATGATAATGAATGTGTTAACAGTTTAGCCGACTACATTTATGCTGAAAAAAGCAATTCCTGAGATAATCCTCAAATATACTCAAAAAAAATATTAAAGGGTCAAACTTTTACCCTGCGATTTCTGGAACATTTCAAACATTTGGTAAAATAAATCATTTCTACCTTACATTTTATTCATTTTACAAGTTTTATACATATGAAGCTTGAACCTATAGCCTTTGTCTTGACTAAGGTCAAGCTTTAAGTCAAACTACCCCTAAAATGCAAGTTGTTTGAATTCCCATAGAGAATTGATAGTGTGTCAGTTTGGTCGGGAATAACTTCTAAAATTGCTGTGAGTTTTAAACTTCTCATAGCTTGCTGACCTTCAAAATGATTAAACTTGATGACTATTTAGCAATTTTTAAAAAAATTCATGAATTGGGGAAATCGAAAATTTTGGTGAATTTGTTCCCTATGGACTTCAAAAAACTCTGATTTTGAGGGTAGTATGAATTGAAGTCTGGACTTGGTCAAGATATGGGCTATATTTTCAAACTTCATGTGTACAAAACTTGTAAAATGAATGAAGTGGAAGGTGGAAATGATTTATTTTACCAAATGTTTGAAATGTTCAAGAAATCGCGGGGTAAAAGTTTGACCCTTTAATATTTTTTTCGAGTATACTTATGTTCTGCTTTGTTTTCTTGCTAGTTGATATGTTTAAAACTTAAGTATTTAATTTTGCTATTAGCAGTAAGCTGTAATATCCTTAATTAACCAGATCTAGATATTACAGCTGCTCCTAGATATTATAGGAATGAATTTCATTTTTGTGGATTTTATCGATATGTGAACACCGGCAAATCACTCACAAACTAACTAAAGAAGGGCTTTATGTTCAGTTTGTGAGTGATTTGCTGGCATTTAAACATCCATAAAATCCACAAAAATAAAATTCATTTCTTATAATTCCAACTCGGTCATTTTTATCTTAAAAATGTCAGCTATACAGATAATTTTAGAAACTGTTGCAAAGAAAATAGTCCAAGTAGTTCCCGATTTCTGGTTCAGGGATTTATCGAAGTATAAGTCCATTTTCTGTACGCTCTTGACCAATCAAATTGCACTAAATTAGCAGTAGAAAATTGAATTGGAATTATTAGGGATTGTTTTGAAGGCAAATACCCTATCAGGAGACGGTCCTCATAAGCCTTGGGCTATCAATCAAATCCTGGTCCATTTTTTTCTGTACCTTGTACTCAATATCTGACAAATAAAATTTTGTTTAAACTAAATACCATATACCCTGTCTTATAACTGAAGAAATATAGTATATAAACTTACACGTGCTGGAGTCCACCATAGCCAGTATGACTGTACATATAAATATTATGACCATTGTAAAGAGAGCAATAGCTATTCTACGAGTTGATGCCTGTCTGAAAGTAAAATAGTCACGTTCTAAAAATATATACAGTAATCGTGAGTATGAAAGACCTGTAAAATGAAGCTAGCATACAATCCCAGCCCACACAAATGCCATATGAGATCAACCTTCACACAACATCGCCAGCAGACAGATGCACTTCTAGACATTACTGTCTTTACCTTTCTTCTAACGAGAAAACAAGCGTCTATGCATTTCTTCTTCACGCTTTTCTTTAAACACATTGAAATGCTCAGTCAAACCATAAGAAAATATTATCTGACATTCAATTTTGGTCAAACCATCTGCAATTAACATCAAGTGTGTCAAAGCTGTTACAATCACTGTAATTTTCAACTGCCTTTATAGTAAGATAGAGTATGGGCTTTAGCACCAACCCGTGGGCTATTCGACTTACCCTCCAAACTGGAAGAATGTGTTCATACAACTGATGACAGCATTGGACACCTGTGAAACTATCCCCAGGTAGAACATAAACTCTGTTCTGTATGGTGCATTGTAGCTGATGGTTGTGTTTAACTTGTAGTTCTCAAAATACTGCAACAATAAATTATGGAAATTAGCAGGTGCAAGAATAAATCATAAAATTAGCTCTGTGTTGCCACTTACAGGGATTACTTTAGAGAGGAGGGGGGGGGGGAGCTTTACAAAAAGGCCCCTTGCTTTGGCAAGAAGGGACCATTTTGCAGTGTGACTGTGTATGGCGACCACGCAAATATTCATCTTTTCACTAATTTATGGCTAAAATGGCCCCTTCTAATTGTCAGTCAAGGTAATTTCTGCACTTATCTTCCAAGTTTCAAATTTCCCTGAATTTTCCCTGATTTTTCCCCTGACATTTTACAGTTTTCAAAACCCTTTTTACGGATCCAAAATTTCTTTTCTGCAACAGTGCTAACTGCATCATTTGGAAGTAAAGGGTTACATTTAAAGGTAATAATTTGCTCCACCAGGGAGAAAAATGCTGCCCCAGGGAGCAAACTCTTTCCTTCAAGAGTAGCTCCCAATGAGGTCACAAGCAAGATGCCATCACCTAAGACTCTGATCAGCCAGCATGGACATAAGACTTATTGGCCCCTTTACTTTCCCTTTTGACATTTTTGGATCCACACCTGTGGCGATGCCATTTGCCGCTGTCTGAAGCCTTTTAATGAATTCAATCTCAATTATCAAAATCATGAAATATGGGTCATATTAACAGAAGTACATGCAAAATGTACCATTGCTGCTTCAGGACTACTGGCTGTTTTGGTCTTTTAACGTTTAAACAGTATATCACTTACAAGAGACGATTAACAAGCATGGAAAAATAGGAATGCAGATAACCAACTTGAAGACACATAACATGAAATTGAACAAACTACAGTCAACTCTCGATATCTCGAAGTCGAAGTTTCTCTCAAACCCCTGATATCTCAAAGTAAATTTTCTGGTCCCAGAAAATTTACTTTCAGATATCAGGGGTTTGAGACAACAGGAGTTCAAATATACAGAGAATGGAAAATGTGTTCAAACAATATGCTTAAATATTAGAGGGTATATGAGATATCAGTGTTTGAGATATCGAGAGTTGACTGTATTTCAAAACAACAGAGCTGCCTATTGAGTGGCAACCTCATTTATGACTTGCTTTGCTTACACTGATTGTTCAGTTAACTACAAACACTTAAAGCGCCAGTGATGAAAATGGCGGAATTTGCAAGCAGTGCAGATCCTGATGAGGTGGCTCATAAGGAGCCACCTCATCTAGATCTACACTGTTTGCCATCTAGTTTTTGAATTTTCAATATGATGTAGCTTGGATGAAACATATTTTGGAATTTTTGCAGACGTAAATTTTGTCATCTGCTTTTTGGCACTTGAAGAGCTAAGAAGTTTTCACTGAATTTTATTTTCACTCAGTTGCATGGCCACCAGTGGAGGCTTTCACCACGCTCATCCAACAGACACATTGTATTCCTTCGGACTTTGCCCTATCGGTTTATTTACTTTAGCAGGATGTAGCAAATACTGCAGAACTGATACTGGATACTGTGACAAGATTTCCAAATGACATACTTTGGCTGCTCAAAATAAGTACAACACCCTCTGTAGTCATGGTAATACTTTTCCTCAGTATTAAACTTTTCAACAAAAAAGTTGAGTAATTTTGAAAACTTGTTAGTAATTTTTTTACTACCAAGTAAATCTTTCACTACCAGTTCATCCACATCATACATATCAGTAATTCAAACAGAGCTCCAGATAAGAAAGGGTAACAGGGATAATTCAGAGATGACTTTTCTTACTTCTAAATGGAAACTTACCATGTGACCACTCATTAGAACCATCTCAGTGGGATGAATAAGGGGTCACAACATATGTTTTTATCAGCAAATATTGAAAATTACCCTTAAATTACCCCTGTTACTCCTCATCTGGAGTGCTCTTGAAAGCATTATTAGAAAAGTTTCTTACCGACTTAGCTGTTATAAACATATTCCAGGGCATCAATATTCCCATACCGTGGATTAGAAATATGAAAAACACCAACCGAAACCTGAAATGTACCATGTATTTCAATAATAAAATGAATGGGTACACTTTCAGGGGAAGTAACTCTGCCAATTCATTTTTGCCTCCCTTCTCAACCGGAGTAAGATCTTTAAGGACTGAATTTGCTCCTCCAGGAGCAGAGAAGACCCCCTTTTCCTGCCAAGGGAAGTAAAAAGAAATCTCAAAAAGTTGTCTCCCTTTGAAAAAGTGGTGGAGAAAACATGGAAATGTACCCATGATACATATTTCAATAATATGAGCCACGACACAAGAAACTCAACAAAGTGGTTGTGCGTCCAGTGCAGACTCAGGTCAGCCTGGGCATCCGCCCTGTTTGATCAGGCTCTTTGTTGAGTGCTCAAAGGGTATCTAAGGGTCTAAGCCATCTCCATGCGGACAGCGAAGGCTCTGATCAGACTTGGCGGATGCCCAGGGTGATCTGAGTCTGCGCTGGGTGCACAACCACATTGTTGGTTTTGTCATGTCACAGCTCAAGATTCATATTACTCATCTGCTTCTGTTACGGGCCTTCAATTTTAAAATTTGGACAAAGTCGTTTGTAGACCCAGTTAGGTTTGGGTTTATTTAATCGTCAAACAATGTAGCCTTGATCAGACTGCTGCATGTACAAACTACTGCCTAATCAGTGTTGCTACCTAATGTGCTTAAATATTGAGACACTTAAATCTTTAATTTTTCCATTTGGAACAAATGGAAAATTAATGGTTTTTAGGTGTCCCAATACTTAAGCACATTAGGGTAATAGTACAAACAGAATTTTCCAATTCTGAATGTGGAAGAGTCAGGCCTGATATTCTGAGAAGAATCTCTATTTAACTCAGGTACCTTTTTAAAGCTTCGATATAAGATAGCACAGACCCAGGTATTAGATTTTATTATCACCAAGCATGTGTAATGTGCTAAAAAAAATTGGGACACATTCCATTTGGGACAAATTGACAATGGATTTTGGTGTCCAAATACTTAAGCACATTAGGATAGTCCAAAGAGCTCCAGACCAGTCAAAATGCTGGGGGGAAGAAACCCTTTTTTATCTAATTCTTTTTTTCACCCATTTTATTTCTGTGTTAAGAAGATCTCAGCAAATGGAAATTCTAATGACATCTTAGCAAATATTATGTTTAGAGAGGAAGCTCAAGTATTAAACTTTTCACCACCAAAAATTGGTCTTTCCTACATTTCTCAGATAATATCATTTCTAAGATATCATTTCTTAAAAGACAAAGATAGCCACTTAAAAAAAAAGTTATTTCTCTTCCTGCCTTAATAATATGTTATTGTCTTATTATGTAAACATAAACAATTGGAACACCTACAAGTTACTAGAATAAATATCAAGATCCCCCCCCCCCCCCCCCCCCCACACCCATTTCATGACACTGGCAGAAATGCATCATTAGTAACTACCTATGCAGTCATGTCATAAATTACAGCCAATTTGCACAACAGACAAATAATACAGTGCTCTAGAGATGTGGGTTGTGGGTATTAGAAAAGGTTTACTTCATTTCAGAAAACATTTTCAGTTCAATGTCCTTTAACTGACAAATACAAATTTCATTCACAGCCAGATATATTATAATGGATCTCTATTTGATCCATATTTGAACAAGCTGAATTTAGTATCCACTGACATGCCAACATTTGCAGATCTATGGAACAGCAGAGAGCAAACCCTGCAGACCCTGGCAAACAATGCAGATCCTGATCAGACTGTTCCTAAGCAGGTACTTGCATGCCAATATTAGAGCTTCAGATAAAACGGGTAACAGGGATAATTATAAGATAATTTTCCTTACTTTTCTATAAATACATACTTTGTGACACCTCGCTGAGACAGTTCTGATGAGGGGTGCCATTGTATGTTTCCTTTCAGAAACAAGAAAAAATATCTCTGAATTATCCTTGTTACCCCCGCTTATCTGGAGTTGTATTTAGAGTCATTATGGTCCCTTACTTGTCTATTGGTGGCTGTGCTTCAGCCCGTTTCTCTACCATCATTAGATGAGCTCCTCTGTCTATACTGTCTAGTCCTGGGTCCAGTTTCACAGGCGTGGCTGATAATGAAATAAACCTCTCTGTCTCATCTGGTGACCCATGCTCTGGAGTGGAAAAAAAATACTGCAAAAATTCTTAAAATTGGGACACCTAAAACAATAACTGTAACTTGCTTGTAAACATTCTAATGCACTTACGTATGTAATGTGACGCCTGATTGGATAATGTCAAAAATTTGCGACAGTATATTCTGCGATATACTGTCGGAAACCCGACGTCATTAAGTAATGTCGCTTCTCATTGGTTGACATCTGGCTGGCGCGTCCCCGTAAAACGAAATTTCCAGCCATAAAACCGACGATTTATCTCCCCAAATGAATATTTTTAATAAAGTTGTCCCCTAGTTTAGATTTTTCAATGCAGTAATATGTCTGGTTCACAGCACTTAATTTATTGGCTGACTGGAGCTGCTGACACTGTGACCTAAAGAAGCAGTATGATACTGAGCACTGCTGTTGTTCCAGTTCTCATAACAAAGGTCTCCAAAAGGCTCAGCAGAGCAAATCCATGGCTGCACTTTCTGACACTAAGTCTGTCCATCAAAATTACACTGGAAGTTAATTGCCTAATTAAGGTTAATGAAAATATTTAAACACACTATATGAATATTTATCAATATTTTCTAAACTTTACAATGCCAAAGTATTCCACAATGTACTTATATCTACAATGTACTTATAGACTGAAATAGACTGAAAGACTATACTACACCAACAATCACCCCTCTGACAGCCTACCTCCATGTGAAATGCCATTGGCGCCCGCCTCCTTGCCCTTGGGTGTATATGCCAGTAGCCTCACACTATCTTCATGATCTTCCTTGGCGTTCTGGTTATTGTTAGTTGGTGTGTACGTCTTACTCTCATAGTTCAAGCTTGACATGGTTTTTGTGTAAAGGAACTAGCAGCGTCAGCTCATATATTCTGAAATAAAATGAAACCAGAGCTGAAAAGATAGAGATTACACTAACTATGGGCCACCAGTAACTAGTTACAATACAATCTGAAGAAACCGACTTTAAGGCAAACGGGCACACTTCCATGCTTTCCACTAGTTTTACCAAGGAAAGCAACTTTTTTGAGTCTACTCTTAAAGGAAAGAATTTGCTCCTAAAGGAGCAAATTCTATCCTTTAAGAGTGGAAACCATTAAGAAGGGAGGCAAAAATGATATGGCAGGTTGCTTCCCATGAAGTGTACCAATACACCTTAACATCCAGTGACTCCACAGAATTTGCTGACTGGATGGCACCCAGTGCAGACCCTCATCAGACACCTTCCTAAGGAGCAGTGTAATTGAGTATAAACAGTTTCCTCAGATACCTCAGTAGGTAGTTTGCTGATAATCCCACCTCTGCCAGAAATATAAAGTCAACTAGCTTACTTTTCGCTGACATTCACAAAGTTTGGTTCGAAAAAACAGTGTTCCACACTGTCTCAATAAAGTGAAAGTGAAAGATTTTTTACTTAATGTAAAAATAAGCCCCTCTAATCACCAAGGTTTTAACATTATCATCCTAACTTTTGTTTTAATAACCTGACATACTTGCACTGTCCAAAGCATACAAAACAGAAAACACAAATATCACCTGCAGTAAACAAACATATCAGAGACTATAAATAAAATTTCTGGCCTGTCGTGTCAAAAGGTCGCCGATTCCATTCGAACCTCGTAAATGGGTAACCACGACTATATCTGTAGCAGAACAACCGTCCGCCTTTCTCCGTATTATACCCGAATGCACTCGTCATTATCCGTCAGTAAAGTGCATGGTATAACTTGAGTAATAATGCCAAAAAATACACTTTCTGCTGTGGCGAAGTGGGTAAAGCAATAAGCACTACGAGTATAAAATAAGTTTTGCAAGGGCATACCGTTGGGTCAGCGTTTTTTCTTTTTTTTTTTTTTTTTTTTGCCAGCAGCAGGGGCGGTGGATGGGTATTTTTCCCCGATATAGCATATCGTGGGAAGATTTTTTAACTGTTTATGGGTCTCATTGGCATTGAGCAATATATTCTATCGAGCTACTGTGTCGTTGCCCTGGTCGTATACTCAAATGATACATGGAAGTGTTTACATATTTACAAATATATTTCATTTATTTTCCGTTCCACCTACATTTCGGACAAAGTTGGGATAACGCGTGGCGAATCTTCTACGAGAATTGAACCAAAAACAGTTGAACTCATATTATGGCTGGACGATTACCTGTCATGTAGATTTAGGTTTCATGATGTTTTGTCTGGCAAAGTCATACACAATCAATCTGTTTTAAAAGTCTCTTTTTGAAGACTCATGAACTTGCCTGTCTAACAGAGATAGAGCGAAACATAACCTCAACGCAGCATGCAGACTGACCAGGATATTGCTTATTAGACAAAGCAGAAAATTCAGCTCAAAATGTTGGTTGGTTGGTTTTGGGGGGGGGGGGGGGTTACGACTCATTTGGACAGTATTTCAGTCTATATTGAGGCGTCTGCCAGAGAGAGGGAGAAAGAAAGGAGATGTGATAGGCAAGAGAAAAATATCCAAACAACCCGACCCGCCCCTACTGCAAGTACAGTAGGCCCCTTGTCCTACTATTATCCAAATTAGTTGGACGTTCCGGCAGGACCGCAACCAATCACGCTGCTCAAAATGACAAAATTCATGCCTTCTCAAGGTCAGACAGAGATTCGGTTTTGTCACAGTCGAGCGTTATTTTGGAGTTGCACTTGATGCTGAAGCGTGCGTGTAGCAAAGTTGTTAGCGCTCCCGACTTTGGATCATTGGGTAGAGTCCAGGCATGGCAGACAAGGCTCTGTTTAAACCTAACCGCTGCTTTATTGCACATAGTCTTCCAAAATCACCCTTGAATCGTCCTGGTATGACTAAAATATTGTTGAATAGACGTTAAGCCGCCATTTCATCCATTCATCATGTGAATGCTCGTTTTGATACAAGAAACCCCTTTGTGCTGTTGCGTTGTATAAACCCTAGCTATTATGTGTAGTTTAACATAATTCGTAGTAAAACAAGAAGAGGGGAATTCATTATTGGAAGTGGAGAACTTAACATGAAATGAAATTGACCAAAAAACAAATAAAATAAGTAAAATATGTGGGCGAGGAGGGAGGGGGGGGGGGGGCAAAAAGAAAAAAGAAAATACGGTATTCGAACCACTGACTATAAATATTTAGTCTAATAGTCTACAAGCTGAACCTCTGGACCACATTAACATGTATCGAAAACGTTTTAAATGGTTATATATAAAAGTGTTCTGACTGATACGGAAAGAGCCGACTTTTTCCGTGACAAGCTGCTCAACCTATTTCAAGGTTTGGTCCAAAATTAAAAGTGCATTGACACGACAGTAAACAAAATTTAATCTGTAGTATAAGACCCGACTGATAAGACTGTATAAACAAACATAACATAATCCTTTTCAAATCATTTAATCCAGTTGCATAAGATGACTGGTTAGAGGCAATTTCAATATACAGTTAGTGTAGGGCAAAAATGCCAATTTAATTTTATTACTAATGAATAAATTTTCATGAAACTTTGCATACTTATATGTCTATTACCTATAAGAACTCATGCTAGTAAGTTCATACATGCAAGTTTTCACTAAGAAACTCCAAATATCGATACATATCAATATTTTCATTCGATATATCGATATGCAAAATCTCTAATTAATGACAGCTCTAATGCGATGTCATATGATAAAATGCTTTATAACTAGAGCAAGTGAGCAGGGGCTCACGTATACCCCCGACCAGTGCCACCGCCTAATGAAAGCACACTTTAACACAAAACTTCAATGCAAATGTTATACTTGTACAAAATTCTAAGTATGTAACCTTGACCTTAGGTCAGCAGCAGCATCCATATGATGCAAACTTGTATGAAATAAACCTAGTCATAAAACTCATAAATCATTAGACTCCATTCAAGTATATTAGAACTATAAGCAAAAAATCTACAACAAACGGCTGAGTCCTAATTTTTGACCCCTGTCCCCAGCCATGAGCCTGACCCAGCAGCTTAGGTAGTCCATATCAAAAGCAATGCTACAGAGATATCATGAACTAAATATGGAAGAAATCTTCAATGCAGCTACAGAGATATGAGCAATCAAAAAGGTTTAACGCAAAACTCTGACATTATGAAAATGGTTAAGTCCTAATTATTGACCCCTGGCCCCACCCTGAGGCCTGACCCAGCGGCTCAGATAGCCTATATCAAAGATAATGTTATACTATCATGAACCAAATATGAAAAGATTCTGATGTGTGGTTACAGAGATATGAGAAATCACAAAAGGTTTAATGCAAAACTTTGACGTAAAGTTGGCGAACCGACGGATGAACGAACGAACGGAAAAAGTATCAAGCGTGGCCAAAATTCTTAACTCTGACTTTTACTTTTACCCCTTCTACAGAAATCATAACAAGACCTGTCCATGGTACAGGATAGCTTGCCTGGCAACGCCTTGCCCATTGCATAAAAAACTTTAACGTAAAACTTTAGCATTTTGCTAACGCCAATACCGGGGTATAGTGCAATAGCTCTTCCTGTACATTCATACAGGCCAGCTAAAAAGTGCGTATTCCTTGAAACAATTGTTAAGTCCATTTTATATACAGGAAGCACTTATAAGCTACTACAATGGTAGTAAATATTCGGACAGTATTGTTTAAGCAAGAACAAACAGTGGAAAGGGAACAGTCTGATCTGGCAGTGGTTCTACACTGTTTATCATTTCGCCATCCATTCTAACAAATGTTCAGTAGCACAAAGAAGTTCTTTAAATTTTAGGATAATCACAGCAATAGGATCACATCCCTTAATATTTAGGGCTATTATAGTATGAGCCATGACACGAGAAAACCAACAAAGTGATTGTGCGCCCAGCGCAGACTCAGATCAGCCTGGGCATTTGCCCAGTCTCATCAGACTCTTTACTAAGCGTTCAAAAGGTAGCTAAGGGTCTGAGCTACCTCCATGCGGTCAGCGAAAACTCTGATCAGACTGGGCGGATGCCCAGGCTGATCTGAGTCTGCGCTGGGTGCACAACCACTTTGTTGGTTTTCTCGTGTCGCGGCTCTTATGTATTAATATCAGATTTAACGTCATACAACTGCAGGAAAAGCACTCTACTTTCTCAATAGGGGTTAAATACTTAAAGGTCTTGCCAGTAACCGCTGACCTCTGACCTCGAGAGTGGGGATCTTTTTACCTGAAAACATGTACTAAACCCCTAAATTTCAAATTCAATTTAAGGGGTTTAGTATATGTTTTCAGGTAAAAAGGTCCCTGCTCAAGAGGCCAATTGTTAAAGGAAAGCCATATTAGAGTTATCTTTTCTTGAAAACAGGGATGGATGGATGACTTCCGATTTTACCTCCTTTTCAACAGTATTTCAGTCACATCAGGATGACGGGAGGGTGATAATAAAAGGCTGTGTGCAAAAGAGCCCCATTTACCTTTAGAAAAGATTCTTGCCTCAAGTGGGGATCAAACCCGGGACTGCTAGATCAGCAGGCCAGCGCTTAACCAACTGAGCTACCGGGGCTCCTGAAAACAGTGAACGCTGATGAGGCTGTGCAAACATAATCTCTGGTATTTCTTCTGTATCTGGTGGGGCTGCTTGTTTATTTAACTATATATTTATATTTTCCATGTAACTGTATACTGGCCAATCAGTTTCTAAGTTATCAGAGCCACTGCTTATGTACACAGTAAACAAAACTTTTCAATATTTCTTAAGCATAAGATTAATGTTAGATAATACTAACAAACATTACTAACCTACTTAGTTTTTACAAAATGTTTCCAAATTAATGTTTGATTTGAATTTGATACGTGTACCTATTGATATCATGTTTATAATGTGAGATCAAAAAACATGGAGGAATGGGTGATGAACACCATGGCAAAAGGAACTTATGTGGTTTTCTATTTATCATACATCATTTAAGCAATATGATTCAGAAATAAACAAAAATTGAGGATTTTTTCGAATTTCGATTGAACTTCATGACGTCACATTCAAATTATGGCATAATTTGATGATACCAGTCAGCCAATGGAATACCCGAGATCATCTCAACATCAACAGTCAGCCTGACTAAGTGATTTACAAGATACATAGCATGAAAACATTTGTACAAGGGCATTGCAAGAATGCTGCAATTATCACTACTTAACCCATTGCATTCTGGGTATTTTTTTGTCGTCTGCTGAATGTGTCGTCTGCATCAACAGTGATTTTTTCTCTTTATAAGTGGTGCCTTTTATAAAGGCACCAGTCCCAATTCAAAATAGTATCTTTTTTTTCCAACTACAAGTTGAAAAATTCCCAACTGCAGTAAGAATTTTTCTAGGGACCATTCTACAAGCTTAAAGGACCAGGTATGATTTGGGCCATATTTGGCCCCCTCATTTATGAATTTTCAAAATTGCACTTCTTTAACTTCTGTTCATGTAATGTATGAGTTTAAACCTTTAACCATCAATTCTGACTAAAATAATCTATACTCTAATGATTTTCAACTTCTTCTGAGCCTCTAAATGTACCCCACCTCAGCTGATTTTGGCAATTACGGGCCATTTTTGGCTTGCATTTGGGCCGAAAACTACCTGAGCGCAGGCAAGTGCACAGCTGATTTTTTGCATAATAATGCATTTTAAGAACATCTACAATGTGTGAAAAATTCAGCTGTGCACTTGCCTGCGCTGACACCTAATTTTAAACTTTTCTAAATAAAATAACGTCATTGACAACGGTTGCCTTACAAGGACGCGCGTGCGACAGGAACTCTTTTGGCAGTGAAGGTAGACAATCTACGGATCGCCAAGAAATTTTACTAAATAAAAAACCAAAACAGACCGCTTTACCTTCTTTTTGATAAGTAATACCAGAATATATGATGCAAAATATAGTTTTTCGCTTCTTCATTCATGACGACGCTTGACCTATTGTCAGAAACAACTCCTGATTCTGAAGTATACATGCAACTGCAATGTTGTTGCAATCGGGACAGCGAATAAAAGACGGGACCGAAAGACGGTACTTGTACTACCGCTGAGCCACTTGGGGAACGTCGTTAGGAGAATTGAAATAGTAACAGTAAGTAGCAATAGTAGTACGATATTTGTACTCGTGAATCCATTAATTGGAGTTGGTGGTGATGGGAGATAGGTGTGTGTTTCAGTATGTGTGTGTGTATGTGTGTGTGAGGGAGGGGGAGGGGGGGGTTGCAAAAACATGCTTCATACCTCAAATCATCAAACAATATTTTTTATGCATATCACTTGTAAGATTCTCTTTAAATTGTCTGTTAGAGTTGCTCCCATTTCATAAATAAAACCAAGGAACATCAAATTGGGTATTTTCTGACTGAGAAATGACGGGGTCACGCCCGTTTTTCAATATATCTGCTCGATATACTTTACCAACAGATATTCTGTTGAAGTGTCAAACCACAAAAAAGTAAAAACAAATTAAACCTTGTTCGAAATTGTGTACGTACGGGACGATTTAAACTAGTGCGACTTCCTTGCATTTTTCTGCGCCCTACAATACAGCAGTTACTGATACAGGAAAAGAAATACTTGGAAACGAACATCGCAGGTACATGCACTGGGCACTGGATGTTCTCAACCTCTGCAGTGCGAGGAGGAATTTGAAAAGGAGGCGGTATGAAGCAGAAGGAGCAAGAGAATACAGGAAGGCTTACAAAAGGGTTCAGATGCCCTGAAGAGAGCAAAGGAGGACTGATTAAGTAGGGATACTCGATGCAAGGAGACTGAAACTTAATACCTAAAATAACACAACTGCAAGTGAGCACATCAGCTGGTGTGGATTAAAATTCAGAGAACAGGGTAGATCCTAACTATCCAGAACAAGTCTGGGACATGTCTAACAAGAATGATAGACTCTCAGCAGATGGACAGAAAATTGCTCTGAGCTATACAATCATGATTGTTATGGCGACAATGCAGTTCTGGACTGCACTCAGCGTCAAAACGAAGATCTAAAAGCGATCCTTTGTGAGGACGTTAAGATTGCAGTAGTAGCTCTAAAGTCCGCCGTAGTTGATAATAGTACCATAGTAACAGCTTAGCTATGGCAAAGTAATAGCAATGCATAGTTTAATCAAAATATTCATTGCCTTTTGTTTCCAATACCTTCGGCTGTTTATAGGACAAAGATTGTGAATTACCCAGTTTCCCAGTATTACGGTATGAATAACTCAGTGTCTTAGTTACCCCACCCACTCTCATACATGAAATACACAACTATCATTCTGATCTTTTGCTGATTAGCTTCATTAAGAGTTTGTATTACATATATGGTTGATATATTAATAACTTCAAAAGTCGTGCGAAAATAATAAACCACACGATAAAAACAGGTATAAAAGCAAGTACGTGTATGAAAGATATCTAATTTCTTGTTTCGCTCCATCTTTTTTTTTTTTTTTTTTTTAAATCGTTGCCATGGAAATGGTTAGGGTAAATAGTTTACTTTCATTTTTTTGTTTATAAAACAACGTATATAAAAGGAAGCGCATAAAAAATCTGGCCTGTGTTTGTAAAACCAAGTCAGCAGTTATAAAAAGAAATGTGTTCATTACCATTAATTGCTATGCAGTTTCAATGTAAATCATAAGATATCTCCCTTTTTTCTTTCTAAGAGATAAATGTTTACTTTGAATGCAAAATATTTTTATTAGCTTTATATCTTTGTTGTTTTTGTATTCATTTCTTATTATTTTCAATCTATCAACTCGCAAGAATAATGCAAAGTTTATCCATACCCCCATATTTTTAAATATTTTTTCATCCGATTTCTTTCCGACTAATACGTTCTATTCCGAGAATAAGTGACTGCTGCACATGAGTTGATCTTGAAACGAATGGATTATCTAAATTTCATTGAAAGACAAAATACTGCAATTGTGGTATGCCCCTAAAACGTAAATTTTCGATTGAAAAACAGTTTAATGTAGCATTTCTGTAATCCGACAAATTCAGTGATCTATCAAGAGTTATCGCCCTTCATGCACGTGATAACGTGCAGACCAGTAAATGTCAAAGAGATTTAGTATTAATATTACATACATTATTAGATCTGATACTTATCATTTACTTTTAAATTTCTTTATTTGTTATATATGGCAAAATGTATCCCTACCCCCTAAATTTTGCTAAAAATCAGGCCAGAACTGCATGAACAAACGAATGGCTGTAACTTTCCTTGTACAAGCCGTAACATCTCCATTTTCTAGATTTATATTGTTGACAAGGTGACTAATGAAAAAAATAATATTTGAATAAATTTTGAGAGGGGGCCAAATATGGCCCAAATCATACCTGGTCCTTTACTTGCTTGCTTAGAGAACTGGCAGATATATAGCTATAATTGAATTCAAATTTATTCAGTTTCATGGCTCCTATCCCACCACTTGAGCCAGTAAAGGTGTTTCTGAAATTCCAAATTTAAGGAGAATACGACACTCCGGCACCATTCCCAAAATAGTGAAAAAAATCACTGATCAAAAATCAAGAATATTTTGACAATATTAGTCTCACCAACTCTTGTAGAAATGATGTCTAGGCAGCAAACAGTTTGGATCTCAGATCAGGTCCCACGTTTGTGGGGCCTGATCTGGATCTACACTGTTTGCCCATATACTCGTAAACGATACTCCTAAAGGGGTATCTCAAAGGAATGGGTTAATACTTATCATACTCCTGCTGAAAGTATAACACCATAATACTGTTAGTTCCTGTATTATAATTACTTCCGTACTGTGTGTAATTTAAGAATTGAAATTATCTGATCTACATATGGGTGGTTTTAAAAAAAATGAGTCAAAAGTGTGACATTAGGGGTATGTTCACTCTCCCTTACACTTTATAAAGTAAAAAGATACAAAACTGCTGAACTAGCATCCATAGGATGGCCAGATGATTTCTGCACAAGCAGATCAAAATTTTTATCATTTCGGTCAAGTAGATCAAGAGTTATGACCCAAAACGTGTGAAAAAACACACATTTTATTTGTCCCGAGTGTAACGAAACTTCTGATGCATATTATTCCTAGGTCTTTGAAAGGAAATAGCTGATTGTGGTATTTAAACAATCATATCAATATGAGGGGTAAAAAAATATGGTTAACTTTTTCTGTCTTCAATTTAGTGCAGAAATTTGACAAATTTAGTCAGATTTGTTACACTCGGGACATTTTTTCACCAAACCTCATTCAAGTGCACACCATGCATGCAATATCAAAATTAAAGACAAAACAATATGTTGATCTGAAGGCCCAATAATGTAACTTTTGATTAAATGATAAAACATATATTTAAAAACAGTCATTTTAATCATGCAGAGAGGTGAAGATACAATTTTAGTAAAAATGTCACACTTTTTGCGTTACACTCGGGACAAAATTGACCCTTTTTTGAGCCATCATTTTGCAAGTATTGAAGCTACAAAAGTAAAACTTTGCATCACTTTTAAGGTCATTCCAGTGCATACTCTGACAATAAATAAAGTGTACAAAAAGCTTTCTTTCATCAGATATCTCAAGGAAACGAAAAAGACTCATTTTTTTTAAAATCACCCATATGTCCATTTGTAATTGAACTATAAGAAAGGTGCAACTCGTTTTGAAGGGTTGGTCAGTATTATTTTTTACTTTCTTGAAGCAGGCTAATTCCAAAATTCCAAAATATGAAGTTATCATAACCAACTACATGTTGAAACAGTAGTTGATTTAGGATTTCGTAACAGAATTGTATGGAAAACTAACAAAATACAGAAAATTCAGCTGATGGCAAGCTATTAAATTTGGTGAAGAAAAAAAATATATTTTTAATTTTGAAGTCCAAATCCAATTTTTGAGTAGGGGCATTAATGATTTTTAGTTACATAAGAGAAAACAAAGACAGTTTATTTTTGGCCTAAGAGTGATATATCAAAGTTGCTGGCAAACAGTGCTCCCTTCGAGCAGTCTGATACGGGTCCTCACTGTTTGCTTTAAATTGTTTAATCAAGACCTTAGTGCCCAGGGCTCGGGAAAACCGGAATTCTTTCGGTCCCAGACCGAAATTCAGAAATTGGGACCGATTGGAAACACCCCCAAAGTCCCCAAAAATCGGTCCCATACTGGTCCAATACTTCGGAAATTTTCTCCGATTCTTCTTACCTAGCTCACATGTCAATCCGTTAATTACGCATGACTAATCCAATAATTGCCTCCAGTCAAGTTGTGTCATAAACAAATTACCTCCTGAGATCTCGAAGTTCATCGCGTTATCTAGAATCTGGCGAGTTTACAGTGGACGTGTGAAAGTAATTAGCTTCGGGCGCTATTACTGAAGTTAAAGACTCTACAGTCGAATCTCGGCAGTTCGAACGCCAATTTTTTCCAAACTACCGGATTTTTCGAAAAACATGATCCTGATCGTAAGCGCATTAATTCTATGAAAAAACACTTCCGCAAATTCTAATTTCGATTATTCGAAAAATCGGATTTTTCGAAAGAAAAATTAGGTCCCGATGGAGTAAATTTACTACAAAAATCCCTCTATTGTTCGAAATCAAAATGCATGCTCCAATTTCATGTCGGAAAATAACACCTAATATCATAGATGGGATAAATATTTACAGTCTCAGGTCATCACGGCCACTTAAACAGGTAATTATCGCTTCACGACCACTAACCTTTTGATGGCTCAGTCTACTGTTGAGCAAAAGGTGTAGGTCTAATTGCATAATTGACAGGGATTATCTTGTTTGAAGTTTGTAAATTTAAAGGCTAAATGTGAAGGCTTGGACTAGCAAGTGCATCCGAAGTTTCGTTTCAAACGGTTTGCGCACGGATCATACGGTTTGCACACGGCACTAAACAAAGTCTAGCTACACTGCTTGTCCCGTAGTGGTATTTCAATTCTCATATCGACGTTGCTCCCGCACCTCAGCGGAACGAATTCATAGCCCCAGTAACGGGGCGCTGAGCGTCTGTCCCGAGTCTTATGGTCCCTGTAATTATACTTTCAGCCATATCAGGTGGTCTCCCCTGTCCACCTGTCAATCAAGTATGATGTTTTCTATCACGTCCGCTCTGCCTACGAACATGTTCTAGTCTTGTATTTGCTTTTACATGCGTAGTTAAACGTCTTAAAATGTGTGAAACCAAGAACTCCACCATACACAACAATGTACGACCATTGTACGGAAATGGGGATTAATTCATAGGACTTTGCTTATTGTCATTAGTTTTCGTGACAGGTATCAATTTTTTTCCTATGGAAATTAGTTAGGTGATGACGTCATTGGCTGGACCGATTCATTTTTCAATATTTCCCGAGCCCTGTTAGTGCCAATATTGGCTGTCATTACAGAATACTTCCTTCACAATTAAAATACACTGTCACTTACTATGTTGTGCACAAAACAGCGTTATGATTCTGCACCAATAATACTCATGCACTGCACTGTTATTTGATATGAACTGTCTTAGCCAGAACACCAAACCCTAAAACACCCTTTTCAGCAGAAATGATAACCCCAAATTTTGAACTTATCTGGAGCTGTCTGCTGAACTACAATGGAATGCAGCAGCATCTGAGCCACAACTTGACAAAACCAACAACTTGGCATGTGAAGCAAGCAAAGACTCAGATCAGCCTGGGCAGCCACCCAGTCTGATCAGTTCCTTGTTGGCTGAATGGAGCTAGCATAGACCCTTGGCTATCCTTTACATGCACAGCACAGACTCTGATCAAACTGGGCTGCTACCCAGTCTGGCCTGAGTCTTCACTGGTCACTTATACCACTTTGTTGGTTTTCTCATGTTGTGGCTCATTTACCTGTGTGAGGCCTCAGGGAAAAATGTCAGCTTCACACTGTATTGATTGACAGCTGTTGAAGATCCAACCTGATGGCTATCATTTTCTCTCAACTAATTAATCTACCATGATAATTGTGTATTAGGTGTTTTAATTTAGGACACTCTTTTTGGTTGCAGATTTTATGGCCCTTCAACAGTGCTCCAGATAAGGAGTAGACCACAGACACTTGGGGTCAGTAGGTGCATTTGGTCGAAAATTGATCTCCTGCAGCTTTTTTCTCACTTATTTTTACATTTCAGTATACCTGAACACCTCTTTAACTGAGATAAATGGTTTGGTCATGTATAGAAAACGTTTGCAATTATCAATATTTGCTCCCTTGGCTTAAAAAACACAAGATATGAAACTCTGTGTTGATCAATTTTGACCCCTCTCTCGGTAAACAGGGCTGCGCCTTCCGAATTACGCAATCATCTATGATACTTACATCCCTCAGTTCCCAAGACATTGGCCTTTACGTGGACACCGGCATCATTTCAAACTTCTCTCAAATTCTTCTATTTCTCACCGAATATGTAGAAAAATAAGGACAAAATTCTTGATTTGCAGCGTCGGGGACAATGTTTACAGTTCCATCCCCTAATATCTAGTCACAAATATTGATAGGACAACTTGGGACCAGTTTATGAACCGCAGTTGCGCATGACAGGAGACTGGTTCTCTTTCGAATTACTATATGAGAACTACCGAATGCCTACGGAATTTGAAATTCAGTCTACCTGTTGTGCGCGTATGAGTAAACATTGTCCCCGACGCTGCAAATCAAGATTTTTGTCCTTATTTTTCTACACATTTGGTGAGAAAAATTTGCCATCACCCCCCCCCCCCTCCCCCCCCCCACATAATTAACATTAATTAATATTACGAGTCCTTTTCGCAGCAGGAAAGAAAAGGAGTCCTTTTCCCATTATTTTCATGCTTTTATCTTATTTCTTTTATTAATTTAAAGATATATAGTTATTCAAACATTTGCATATTAAGAAAATCATTGCAATTATCGCTGATTAATTTTGCACACAGTTTCCAAACATTATAGTGCATTAATTGCTAATTATAAAATTTGCCCCTACAGAGCCTTAATTTTTGGGTTAACTTTGAAAGCGGTGCACGCATCAAGGCATCAGCACGTGACCGCAACAACAGAGGTAGTTTTTCAGGGCCTGACAAATCAAAATTTGAACTACTTGTGCGGTAGAAAGCTTCTGCCGGAAAAAGCTGAAATACACAGGTTTTCCCTATATAGCTTATACATTTTGCTGGGCAAGTAAGAAAAATTTTACTTGCCCAGCAAAAATTTTAGGCAACGGCTAGTGACAACCGGTTGTCAGTAGCCTCACAGGCTAGAGACAACCGGTTGTCAGTAGCCTCACAGGCTAGAGACAACCGGTTGTCACTAGCCTGTGAGGCTGCTGACAACCAGCTAATAAATTAATATGCATTTTAAAGGACAGGAAGCATTGGTTCATTGTAAAAACATCACAAGTAATTCTCAATAGATTTATGCTTTAAATCAAGCTACATATGAATCACAACAACAAAATATCTGCAAATAAAAAAGCAAAAATATGGAGAAGAGATATCTTCTAAAAATAGATTTTCCAAGGGAAGTAACTCAAATCATATACTTTGTAAGGGAACTAACTCAAAATACCACTTACAAATTTTCTCTGAATGTTTATGTGCTAATTCTGTTTGCACAATTGCCTCCATGATCATAGTAGTTATACTTGTATACTTATTATAAATTCGTAGTTTATTTTTCCTAGTGGATAGAATCAGTAAATAAACAAATTTGCTTGACTGAACAGCAAGAATATAACTATAGGGAGGATCATGAAATGGTAACTGGAAAATTTATGTAAAATCTTTTTTCCATCAAGGTAAATGTATAATTTGTGTGCATGTGATGCATAAATTCTTTTAGCTATTTGTATGAATAACCCAATAACTTCCAGACAATAATAATGTAGATAATAAAAAAAACACAGAAATGTACATCTGATTCTTTTAATAGTTTCTTGCTTTCTACAATCAACTTAAAACTTGACCAGAGTTGAAACAAATATCATGATATGATAGCAGGGCTCGGGAAATATTGAAAAATGAATCGGTCCAGCCGATGACGTCATCACCTAACTAAAAAATTGATACCTGTCACGAAAACTAATGACAACAAGCGAAGTCCTATGAAATAATCCCGATTTCCGTACAATGGTCGTACATTGTTGTGCTTGGTGGAGTTCTTGGTTTCAAACATTTTAAGACGTTAAGCTTCGCATGTAAACACAAATACAAGACTAGAACGTGTTCGTAGGAAAAGCGGACGTGATAGAAGACATCACACTTGATTGACAGGTGGACAGGGGAGACAACCTGATCAAGCCCATTGCATTAAAATTGACAGTCATTCCTGTTTGTTTGTGAACAATACGTAAGTCCTGAGCATTAACTCGCCCAAGTTATGATGGTTGTACTGTTTAACGTACCCAAATTGCATAATTTCCCCTCCGCTATCGCCGAATTGGCCGCGTCGGAAATGGTGACTTACGCAACAGTGAAGACCGTATATTGACTAGCTTCCACCGAAGTATTCGGTTGTCGCTAGGTCGCTGTTCATTATTATTCATGTTAGATGCGAACAAGAAAGACCGGTCTGACTGCTTAGTTGCGCTGGCTGATATGATTGTTAGTCATCTATGTGTGTACTTAGGTACCTTTAGCCGTCATACAGTTAGAATGACACTGCGTAAGTTATACTCACAGCGGCGTCTTTTATCTTTACATCAAAGACAAAACGTGCTTGACCCATAAACGAGCGGGTAATTGCATATCAACGCTACCGTATTATACCCAATATTATAATCGCGTAGACCCTGATCAAAATGCGCTATTTTTATGCACTCATCGACATTATTTTCGCACTGGTCTGCATGACGATATGACGATACAACTAGGAAATCGGTGAAATGGACGTTTCCATTTTCATATTTTATAGTTCCATTATTCAAAACATTGTATATTTTTACAAGAGCGTAGACCATAACGCGTCTATTGACTATTAATATTAACAATGTATCTTCGTTTTGAATCTACACTTTTCGCTGAATAGGTTCGTATTCCTAAAAACTCCATTGCAGACAGTATGGAACATGAAAGACTATCCGTTGTAAGGGCAAATGCAAAAATGAATGAACTTCGGAAAGACTTTGTCAATACATTCGTCAGCATTCATCTGTTATGGATACATTCACAAACTTTTGAAGTCGGCATACGCCCTACACATACAGGTCAGTTACATTCTCGCGATCGTGAAAAAAGATGGACACCTTTCATTCCAAAGCCCAGTCATCGTGATTTTGATAAGTTGTTTTGCAGACTGACGTAAGAGTGTGCATCATTATGACACTCGTTATTGACAGGTAGGCGGACCGACATGTGGTTCAGTGCTCCATACGGACAATCTCGATTGGCCCGTAGGCGGTCTTTTCGTCTGGCTAACACCTGCGTTAATCCGATTAGTTATGACACGTGCTAGAATTCTAAAGACATTTGCGATATTTCATACGTCGGGACAAGATCAAACGGCCGTATGTAACAATTATCGGACGAATCGGAGAAAATTTCCTAAGTATTGGGCCAGTATGGGACCGATTTTTTGGGGCTTTGGGCTGTTTCTAATCGGTCCCGATTTCTGAATTTTGGTCTTGGACAGAAAGAAATCCGGTTTAAATAGTAATACCATGAAACTAATATTCTAAAAATATCTTGAGTTTTATTATTTGAAAACAATAGGATTTATAGTAACTGGTTGGCGGCTAGTGACAACCGTTTGTTCGCAGCCCTTGAGGCTAGTGTCAACCGGTTGTCAATAGCCACTTCCAAATTTAACTTGTCCCGGGCATCTGGACAATGAGCAATGAGGAAAATAGCTGGGGAAGGACACTATGACTCATTTTTGGCAAGTGCCAGCATTCATAGTACCACTCTTTTCCATCCTAATAGATAGTAGTGAAATATTTAATCTCTGTTGGTTAATGAATTTATTTTCGCAGGATGAATTATACATCTGTTATGATGCTCAATAATAATATTCTGACTTCTTCATTGCAGCCATTAACTCAGTTATGATCAACTTTTTTGATCGTGAAAACACATGACAATGGAGTGTAGCTGACAAAATCAGTTCAATATCATGATATAAAATCAACAAACCATGACTAATATTCCCATTGTTGAACTTCTCTTGAAGATTATAGACTAGCAATTACACATGCAGCATAATTTGATTGTTTGTAGGATCAATTGGATACTGACTAAAGGATTAAACTGGACATTATTACATACAATCAGGGTAATTTTTGTTTACATCTGTCTTTGTGTGTGAAGATTACAGAGATAGAAGACATAAGAGGAAGCGAGTCTCCGGCAAAAGTAAACATTTTAAAGACTATATTGGCTTTAATTGACTCCACTACCTAGATCCGTTTCATGAAAAAAGAATATTTGGAGAAAAATACTAACAAAATGAAAAGGAAACTGTTAATTAAAAGCATATAAAACGTTTTCACGAGAATGTCCGATAACTTCCGAAATTTACAGAGCGTACCGTAATGGCTAAAACGTATCATGATTCATATCGTGGCAATTTTGAATCACGATATGAATTTTTGAATCACGATTTACCGGTATACTGGTAATATCGAGCACCCCTACGACATATGCTACCAAATAAGCCCAAAGTCCACTGGTCAATCATTCCTTGTATTGATATCGTACCAGAAAGAATATAGACAGCCGCATCTGCCGTAGTCACAGGGAGTGAGAGGAGGCATTTCAAGCCTTTCTTATTAAACTTGTCTGCCATATCAGCAATTTTGGGGTTACTAGAATTACCGGAATCTATCTTATTACCGGAATATACCGGAATACACCAAAATATACATTTATATTATCAAAATAAACTCAAATAATGCCAGAATAAATGAAATAAGTAACATATCCATCTAAGTATTAGCTGTTTATGATTGGTAGTGAGAATAAATAGACCAACGTATGGGTATTTTATAGGTATCACTGCACGGTCCTACTAAAGACAGAAAAGGACTTTTGACACCGAAAAGGACCGAAAAGAACTTTCGGACACCGAAAAGGACTATTATTTGCCGTTAAATGCCATATAAAACATATGTTTTAGAAATTTTAATATCATCATTGATATAAATCAGCGCTTTGATAATAATTTTGTGAATTGTAGTACAGTCAACCTAAAATTTCACAAAAATATTACAGCACCGAAAAGGACTCACCTTCTTGCCATGTACCGAAAAGGACATCGAATTTCGGGCACCGAAAAGGGCAAATTTTACTTAATGTTTTAGAAAATTATGTGAAGAAATAAAATATTTGACGCTGTATATTTTTTCAAACGTTTTTATAGCATAAAGTGGCATTTAAAAAGTTCTTTTCGGTGCCCGAGAGTTCTTTTCGGTCCTTTTCGGTGTCAAAAGTCCTTTTCTGTCTTTAGTAGGACCCTCACTGCAGAGGGCAAGCTGGTTTTGGGTCTTTGTAGGGGTAGGTCACTTGCCAGCATTAATATGCAGCAAATAGTAAATGACATTTTTTAAATAAAATTATTTATATTCTGGTCAAAAAATAGTGACGGCCGTGAAAGGAGGACGTGTGAAACATGAGCTCTCTGGATTATATTAGATTTTAATCAGAATATTATGGAAATGGATTTTAACCAGCCAAATATTGTGTTACCAGATGTGCTTTTACGCGTGATAATATTTTAGAGGATGGAAAGGGTCCAATTTCGTGGACATTAACCCGATCTTGGAAGGGAACGTTTTCACTGAACATTACTCACCCTCCCGCCAAACCTGAAAATGCAAAGCCCTCTGACTCAAATCTGCAGGATTCGGACAAGGCCGCCCCTGTTAAAAAAGTCAGACCCTTTAAACGGAAGAAGTCACCGTCAATGATAAAAAGAGACAGAGAGCGCTGGAATCAATGGCATCAGAAGCGTAAATCTGGCTCCAGAGCTGACCAAGTGCCTTCTGTACCAGTTGTAAATGATCAACTGGATCCCAACCGAAAGGTTTCGGACACACGGTGCTCAAATAAGCAGGAAACTATCGCCAAAGGCCAGAATAAATCCGGGCATTTGGAACAGTCAGATTCCAACCGATGGGTATCAGACGTACGGTGCTCAAAAAAGCAGGAAAATATCGCCAAAGGCCAGGATAAATCCGAGCATTTGGAACAGCCAATATGTGGTGGTGAAGGTGTCTTATCCTGCTCAGAGGTCGACAGTGATGATGATTATGATGATGGTGTTATTGAATTGCCGGACTTTTGTTC
The DNA here is from genome assembly GCA_963989385.1 of Ctena decussata. NCBI lineage: Eukaryota > Metazoa > Mollusca > Bivalvia > Lucinida > Lucinidae > Ctena > Ctena decussata. The sequence goes on from OZ022498.1 coordinate 124,566,454, forward strand.
TAATTGTAATTGCAAGCCATTTGGAGTGACACTCAAAAGATGCTCCAGATGCCAGCTTTCCCAATATTGTAGTGTGAAGTGTCAAAAAGAAAACTGGAAAGAACATAAGTTTGCATGTTCAGTGATATCTAGTCAGCGGTCGTCAAAGGTGAACTGTAAATAGTTCAGGATGCATGAGTGGTCTTAACAAAATTTTTAATAATCATCCTATTGTGTTTTATTCGGGGACTTTTTTAATACTTTATACTTGTAATTTGCCCGGAGCGTTTTTACTCACCTGTGTTCAATGTATTTAAATAGCCTTTTACTGGAGTAGACTAATGTTTTATGAATTGCCGGTTTCATTGTGTGACTCTCTTAATCAAGTTTAATCGTGGTGACTTTTATTATAAACTGTGTTTTTTACTTTATACGTTTAACATGTAAAATTATATCGTAGGGTGGTGCGCCTTACAAACTACACGCAGGTTTTATTGCGTGGATTGTGGTGTGGATTTTAATTGGTGCTGGGAACTGGTCGTATTTATTATAGTCTTTTTATTCTATCATATTTTAAACTGTGAAAGAAAGACTGGTGGCGGATACCCTACTCGTGGTTTACGAGGTGTGCCTAAAATGGCAGAATTTATAGAACAGAACAGAACAGAATAGCGTATTTCGGTAAACAATAATGTGGATTATGGTATATTCCGGTGTATTTTGGTATATTCCGGTAATTAAGTGTATTCCGGTATTTCTAGTAACCGGCAATTTTGGGACGTGGAAGCACTACTTCTAGCCCATATAGAAGTATGGGAATGACATATATCTGATATAGATGCAGTGACGTCTCTGGGTCTAATCCATTCTCACCATGTAACCCCACTGGCACGAGACTGTATATGAATAGAAATCTTCTGGCTTTCTTAATAACCTCGATAACTGTAGTTTCATCAGATTCATTAGAACAACAGATCCCAACATGGGAGGTTTTATTAACTATAGGCATAGTTTCACCATTCATACAAGATCTACACCAGTATTCTCGCAATGTAGAAATCAACAGTGATAACAACAATCGCCTGTTCCCTGTTGGTTGCAGAGGTTTCAGAGTATAACACTGCTGAGAACTTCTGTTGTTTTCCACCATCTGAGCTTTGATAAAATGATCAGATGCGTTCGGATCGAGTTATAAAGCGAGAGGGAAGAAATAACGATCGATAAACAAAGCGATTAAAGGTCACCGTTTTGTCCCGTTTCCGCAACCAAACTACCGTTTTATTCCAAACTTTTGGCTCTGTTTTTGGCAAAAACATAGAATGAAGCAAAGAAATGATAGAAGCTACCACATACTGGACTTGGGAGAAAAATTATGGGAAATTTCCGCTGCCGTCGTTAGCGCTTCTCCTTCTAGCGGGAAAAAGTCAGTTGTTGATTTTCAACGTCACGTGAAAGCCGTTTTTGCAGCACCGCGGTGCTACTAAACCCGAAATCGTGTTTCCTGCAAAACCCGAAATCGGGTTTCAGTGGGTACCTCAGAGCATGGTGTAGACCTGATGGTTGTGGGTTCAAATCCCTCAGAAACCATTTTGTTTCATTGTTTTCTTTTTTTGTGGACTGTTGGTGAGGGTTACTAGAATTACCGGAATACACCTTATTACTGGAATATACCGGAATACACCAAAATAAACATTTTTATTATCAAAATGAACTTAAATAATGGTAGAATAGATAAACAAGAACTATTTCCAGCTCAGAAATTGTTATTTTTGCATCTGTAGTGAGAATAAATGGACCATGGTACGGGCTTTGGATAGGTATCACTGTGCAGATTGCAAGCTGGTTAGGGTCTTTGTATGGGTCATTCACTTATCGGTTTTGACATGCAGCTGATACTAAACGACACATTTTGGATAATATTACATTTATTCTGGTAATATTAAAGTGTATTTCGGTAAATAAAAATGTGTATTTTGGTATATTCCGGTAGATTCCGGTATATTCCGGTGTATTTTGGTATATTCAGGTAATTAAGTGTATTCCGGTATTTCTAGTAACCGGTTGGTGATGCTACAGTGAGGATGAGAAACAGGGCGCCCTGATAGCTCAGTCGGTAGCGAGGTTTACCTATAAACCGTAGACTGGCTACATACCTTTGCCGCGAAGGTTCGAACCCTGCGCTGGCATGTATGAATGGTTGGCTGTTTCCTCGGGGTTGCAGTGGTTTCACAGAGTATTTTCCAGCCCCTATACAGCTGAGAACTACTTTCTGGCTTTCTTCCACCACAGAACAGTCCTCTGATGTAATGATCAGGTATGATCTAATCGGAGTATTATATTGAAGGAAAACAAAACAAACTAGAAATGTTTTTCAGAGAAAAACTGATGTCCCCCCACCAGCCCATTTCCCATCCCCTCTAATGAATAAAAAGCCTGTACAAATAAAATATTTATGCAAGTTTGGTGAAAATTTAAAGAGTAACTGCACTTCAGGAACTGACTGAATCAGATCCCAAACCCTATCCCCAACATCAAAGGGAAAGATTGACAAAGACATCCCAACAAACAATAAATTACAAGTGATAAGCCGAGTCAGCAGCTCTTTCCCAAATAGATGGCAACTCAGCTATCTTTATTGAACTAAATAATTTAGACCAATAGACGGGTTACAACGGACTAAGCAAATTATATGAAAAACATTTAACAATTATTTTTACCTATTTTCTATTTTTATGATAGAAGGATTAAACTGAGAACACAATAAATCAAACAGCACCGAACATAAAACAAATGCAACCGCAACAAAAGTACCGCCTTGGGACGGTCAGTAATAACTACTGGGGGGTTTACATGGAAAACTATATCCTTGACAAATGGGTGAAGGTCACCAACTACTAAACATGTTCTAAACCTGTCACAATGATATATTCATGCAAGTCTGATGAATATCCATCAACTGGTTTAAGATATAACTCTTTTTTAAGAGAAAAAAAAAGGATTTGTAGTTAGCTTTCGACCTTGAAAATAGGGTCAAAGTCATCAAAACAAAGTAAACTCTTGAGATTGTCCGAAAGGTATATCTATAAAAGCAAAGTGGACACCAAACCAAAGGCTAGTGAGATACTATAAAGTTTAGTGAAATTTTCACTTATCTAAGTCCTCTTGTGACCTTGAAAATGAGGTCAAGGTCACCAAACTCTGATCAGCTTTTAAGCTAGTTCAAGTGATGTATCCATGCAAGTTTGGTGAAATTCCATCCGCTGGTTCAGGAGATATTGTAGGAACAAGAAATTGTAATCTAAGTCCTTCAGGGACCTTGAAAATAAGGTCAAGGTCACCAAACACTGATCAGCTCTTAAGCTTGTCCCAATGATGTATCCATGCAAGTTTGGTGAAATTCCATCCACTGGTTCAGGAGATATCGTGCATACAAGAAATTGTCATCTAAGTCCTCCAGTGACCTTGAAAATAAGGTCAAGGTCACCAAAATCTAATCAGCTCTTAAAATTGTCCCAATGATGTATCCATGCAAGTTTGGTGAAATTCCATACACTGATTCAGGAGATATCATGCATACAAGAAATTGTCATGTAAGTCCTCCAATGACCTTGAAAATGAGGTCAAGGTCACCAAAATCTAATCAGCTTGTGAACTTGTCCCAATGATGTATCCATGCAAGTTTGATGACATTCCATCCATTGTTCAGGAGATATCGTGCATACAAGAAATTGTCATGTAAGTCCTCCAGAGTCCTTGAAAATGAGGTCAAGGTCACCAAAATCTAATCAGCCCTTATTAAGCTTGTCCCAATAATATATCCATGTAAGTTTGGTGAAATTCCATCCACTGGTTCAAGAGATATTGTGCATACAAGAATCTGTCACGCCGACGCACCAGGATCCGCACTGAAAACAATGTCCTCCCCTCACCTTTGGTGGGGGGACATAACAAAACAGGGTAGGGCAGTTGGAAACTAAGTATTCAAATTCCATAAATAGTGAAGGGGGCCACTTAGAACAGTTAGTAGAGCATCTGACTCAAGAGCCAGATGTCCCAGGTTCGATACCCGGTCAGGCCACATACGGTACTTTTGTTTCTCTTTCCTGATTCAAGAAAGGCAGCTGTCAGTTGCTGGTGAAAGTATGTGCACTTAGCACTGATTAACTGCTTAAGAGGTCTAAGCCTGCCCAGGAAGTGTGGTTAGGGTAGCTGACTGTCCCGACATGACCACAGCTGTTTATCGTGGACATAAAATAACAAAACAACAATCTTTCTTTCATCTTTCTCTCTTTTTTTGTTTGTTTTCATTTCTTGCTCCTTATTTTTGCGGCTTTACAAAACAAGCTCCCCCTCCCTCCCCCCCCCCCCCCCCCCCACTACATCCCCATCTCCCCCACACAATTTTTTTTATTGTAACCACAAAATATCACTTTTGCACATAAAAATACCCAGTTTTCAAATGCCACCACTTTCCATGGAATCAGGCTTCAGCAAATCAAAACCATGGATTCTATACAATTCCACAGAAATCTGCGACAGAAATCTGTATAATCCCTGGCAGAAATCCATAAATCCATATGGATTCTGCAGCAATGTCCCTGGGTTCCATGGCACTTGGTACAGATCTCCATAGAATTTTGTTTCACTCAATTCGCCATTACTGCCATGGCAACATCAAAATGCCATCAGAATACTCCATGGAGTTTTTTTCCATGGAATTCAGTGGATTTCTATGGCGAATTTACAGACGGGCAGATAGTTTCTTATAAATCCACTGTTTTATCATTTTCCCATATAAGAGCATAACACACCAAAATTGACCTTGCCATAAATTAGGTCAAGGTCAAAGCACTGTCATCATTTGTACGAACTATGATGGGCCTGCGTCCTCAGTGATACATACCAAGCCACCAGGTTATTGGGCCTTTGGTTCTGGAGAAGAATATTTTTGAAGTGTTTTTACCCTATTTGGGCAAGGCGGCATCTTGGTCATGTGACCAAGACCATTTGAACAAAATTTTGCACTATTGATCCAGTGAAGCTCTATAGGGAATATGGCTTTAATCAGCCCAGTGGCTTCAGAGAAGATGTTAAAATGTTGATGGGCGACAGAATCTCAGTGACCTGAAACAAAGGTCAAAGAATGACCTTGATCTTGATAATATCTTCATTTGCTCATTTAGTTATACCAAATATTATACCATAAACTTAAATAGTTGCTGAGAAATCTATTGTTTCAGCATTTTCCCATAAAAAAGCATAACACTAAAACAGACCTTGCCATACATTAGATCAAGGTCAATGCACAGTCATGATTTGCACAAACTATGGTGGGCCGATTCCCTAATGATACATACCAAGGTCATTGGCCCTTTGGTTCTGGAGAAGAAGATTTTTAAAGTTTTTTTTTTACCATATATGGGCGTGCGGCCACTTTGGTCGTTAGACCAAACTTTGGTTCTTTTTAGCCAGTGAAGATCCACATGAAATATGGCTTCAATAAGCCCAGTGGCTTCGGAGGTGAAGATGTTTGAAAATGCTGATGGGCAACAGAAGCTCAGTGACCTTGAACAAAGGTCAAAGAACGACCTTTATCTTTAGCAACATAGTATCTTCAACTGGTCATATTCATTTAACCATATATACCAAATATTATACAATAGACTTAAATAGTTTCTGAGAAATCCACTGTTAAAGCATAGTCCCATATGAAAGCTTAACGTATCAAAGTTGACCGTGTCATAAATTAGGTCAAAGTCAACCTACGGTCATTATTTGTATAAACTATGATGGGCTTGACTGCCCGATGCTACGCTACATACCGAGTTTCAAGGTCATAGGCCTTCTGGTTCTGGAGAAGAACATTTTTGAAGGGATTTTACCATATTATTGGCGTGGTGCCCATCTTGGTCATGTGACCCAGACCCTGCGAATAAACTTTCGTTCTCCTGGCCTAGGCAGGCTCCATATGAAACCTGGCTTCAATCGGCCCAGTGATTTCAGAGATGTTTGAAAAGGTTGACAATGGACGGATAACAGATGGACAGACGACAGATGCCTGGCTATACTATAAGCTCACCTATGAGCCTAAAGGCTCAGGTGAGCTAAAAACAAAAGTAGACTGCGATAAGAATGCATGTGCAAAATTTTGACCAAACTTTTCCTGCATTTCCAGAGACAAGTAAAATCAAACTATTCAACCTAGATATCTGCATAGTCTCCTCTGCCAAGTCAACCTGGATATCTGCCTATGCTGCTTGATTAGACCACAGGAGCTTGAAGTTCTAGCTTAGAAACGTTTCTAAACCTTGTCATCCAAAGTGCCCAATACAACACTGTACAATATTATTTTTAAATGACATATGGTCTTTCTTTTGAAGAGTCTTGCGGTCTAAACTTCAAGCGCCTGTGATTAGACTATTCAACCTGAATATCTGCAGACTACAATCAAACCAGGAATTATCTACATACTATGATCAGATTGCTGATTAGATTATTTGACCTGAAGACCTGCAGAGTGCTGACTCTGGTATACTATTAAACCTGGATATCTACATATTATCTTAAGATTACTCATTATCTGACTATATTGCTGAGTGCAGATATTCAGGTTAGTTGGACCAGTGTTTGAAAATACCCATGTTGAACTCAGCAGATATTCTGGTTAGTTGGACCAGTGTTTGGAAATACCCATGCTGAATATATTCAACACGAGTATTTCCAAACACTGGTCCAACTAACCTGAATATCTGCACTCAGCAATCTGACTATTCAATCTCATTATACACTAGCTGGTCTGACAAAATATTTGCACATCTAGTCTATTAATATGAATATTTGCACACTCTGGTCCAACTATTGAATCTTGGTGTTTGAACAGTGTGATATCAGACTATATAACCTGAGTAATGGTCTATCTCCACAGTTTAGTCGGACTGGCTATTCAAGATATTGGCACATATTGCTCAGATATTGGCTCTTTTAATTCACTTCATTCTGTATAATGTTGTTGTTTTTTTTTGCTAAAACAAGAATGAAGATCAGACTGCAAAAAGTTTCCTTAATACACTACTCAAAAGATTTAAAGGAGCATCTAATATTATTTCCATAGATATCAGTGCAAAACATCCCAACTTTGCTAGTCCTTATACTTTTGATTGATTCCAGTTATTTTTACCAACTTTTTGAAAAGGGTCGAGGTTTTAGACTGCACAAGTTTTAATCGAGTATTTATCCTGCCTATGTCCATGGACATTTTTAGTGAAAATGGAATTTTGGTAAACTAGTAATGTGTCCATAGTACACAGATGCCCCCGCCTAGTGCCTTCAGTAAGATGGTGCCCTGATTAAGGTACTGGCACTTGTAGGATAACAAGGTCCATAGAGGCAGACTAAGTGTAATATAAAAGGCCATAGACCAAGCATCGCCCAACATTTGAAATGTGACACAAAGTGCAGCCCAGTACACTGTTTTAGAGTCACTGTATGGCCATTATAAAACAAGAACTCCACGGAAAGCGGTGTCGCACCTGCGGGGGTTAAGTCACGCGAGTTCTAATTGGTAGTAAAAACTATATCGCCTATGCTAACGCAGGTGTGACAAAAGCAGATGTGACAAAAATGACAACGTTAAACATGTGAAAAAAAGTGGCAAAAATTAATCTGGGAATTATGTGCAAACAGTGTGCACATCTTCAGACCATGACCAAACATCTGTGAAGTTTCAAAATGATTGGCCTAAAAAGGTAGGAGGAGTTGTGCTCACAAGACACCCACTACGCAAGGTATTATGTAAAAAATTGACTAAGTTAAACATGTGGAAAAAAGTGGCAAAAATTAATCTGGGAATTATGTGCAAACAATATGCATATCTACAGACCAATGGCCAAAACATCTGTGAAGTTTCAAAATGATTGGCCAAAAAGTGTAAGAGGAGTTGCGCTCACAAGACACTCACAATGGAAGGTATTGTGTAAAAAATTGACTAAGTTCAACATGTGAAAAAAGTGGTAAAAATCTGGGAATTATGTGCAAATAATATGCACATCTACAGACCATGGCCAAAACATCTGTGAAGTTTCAAAATGCATATGATTGGCCAAAAAGTGCAGTAGGAGTTGTGCTCACAAGACAACTACTGCGAATTGTTGACGGACATTGTTGATGGACGGACAAACAGACAGGTTCGTGCACGCCTATATCGCCCCAGCTAACGCAGGTGCAACAAAAATACTACATGTATTACAAAACCTGGTTAAAAACAAAGTAAGGGAAACATACCATATGGGTCATCATGACTCGATTCTTGTTGACTCCCGTTGTATTTATATAAATCCTCATAGTAATTTCAAGTTGCTACAATAATAGGAACCCTAAAACCTACCTCTTAAAAAAATCTTAACATGCTTCCAAAATTAGTGAACCATAATAAATGGGATCATCATGACTGATTCTTGTAAATTCCCGTTGTACTTAATAGATATCATACATTTCAAGTTACTACAATAAAAGAACCCTAAAATCTTCCTCTTATAAAAATCTTAAGCTTGCAAGATTAGCCAAGGTCTGAAGTCAGTGAACCATGACACATGGGTCATTATGCCCTGCTTCTTGTATATTTCTGTTGCAGTTCAGAAAATTCAAAAGTTGCAGAAACTTGTTTCATGGAAATCAGCTGAGCATCAGTTGTACTGAAATCCTAGTTGTCTTAAACTTTGATCCTTCTTGAAAATGCTGCAAAAGAATGGGAAATTCTTGACAACTAGCAGTCAAATTTATGGACTGTTGAACTGGGTATATGTTGTAGTAATGTCTATGGGAAAATATCAGCTGCTCCTTTAAATATTTTGAGTAGTGTAGACTATTTGATAGGGTATCAAACAAGCCAGAAAGCATTTCAAACACAACAGAGTATTTTATTCAAAACCAGCAACAACTACAAAGCACTACAGATGTTTTAAGACATAGATGTTTACCATTAATGCTAGGAATTCAAGCAATATCCTCTTTTCGTACCAAATGTGTCACGAGGAGTCCTGGCCCAGAGATTATAAACTTGAGTACATTCTCGAACTCAAAATAAAGCATCTGATTGGCTGCTTCCGAGCAAATGCTCAGAAGCAGCCAATCAGTTTGCTTTATTTTGAATTTGAGATTATTCTCAAGTTTTATAACCTCGAACCCTGTTTTATGGCACATACTTGTCACAAAAAAGGAGATAAAAAAAAAAAAAAAAAAAAAACAGAAAGAAAGAAAAGCTACAGTTTAGTAAAGTATAAGTTAAAGCTTCAATTAGCCTACTGGTTGTGGGGACAGTGGGGGTAAGGCCTACCACATCTTTGGCACAGCATATGAAAGGTCGATTCTATCCCTCTCTTTTCACTGTCTTCTCCTTCCCTGATTAAAAAAAGAACCCATTTACAGCTGGGTTGACAGGGTTTTCCAGTGACCAGCTGGCCATATAGTAATTCAAACCTGCAGGCTTATGCAGTATAAAAATAGCCATCAGAGGAGATGGCAAATCCCCCGACCGCAGGCCCCCTGCACCTTGATAAACAGGGTGCACTTCAAAACGCATATAAATAGTATACTGTCATTCTTTTATGCTCCTTATTGACATTATCTGCTTAACAGATGCATGATTATCTAACACTCAGACCAAAACAGTATGCCAGATTGCTAAAAAGAGGTAAAATCTCAAATAGCAACCATGTAGACAATGTATTGCATATGATACATTCAACATTTCAAAATGTGTGAATAACTTCTAAAGTACAAGCCCTACAAATCTAATTTTGAGCTCTCTAGTAAGTGAATTTGGACAAAGAATCCAAATCTGTAAAAAAAAGTAAAAATTTTTTTTGGGGGGGTGGAGTGGGGGGGGGGGGGGGGGGGGGTCTCGGAAAAGTATGAAAGCAAGAGTTGTCATTCTTTTATAAGACAAACTGTCATGATCTGATCTCCATATCTGTGAAGTATCATAAAATATTTCAAAGAGTATTCAAGTTATGGAGCGGACACTAAATCACACCTAAAACCATCAAGGGGGAAATAAATAAAAAAATTAGAAAGCAAGAGTTGTCATTCTTGTTCGCGACACATCAGCATGACCTGTTCTACACAACTATGAAGTATCATGAAAATATTCCAAAGGGTATTCAAGATATGGAGCAGACACGAAATCACACCTAAAACCATCAAGGGGAAATAACTCAAAAAGTAAGAAAGCAAGAGTTGTCAGCCTTGTTCGCAACACATCGTCATGACCTGTTCTACATATCTGTGAAGTATCATGAAAATATTTCAAAAGGTATTCAAGTTATGGAGCGGACACGAAATTACACCTAAAACCATCAAGGGGAAATAACTCAAACAGTAAGAAAGCAAGAGTTGTCATTCTTGTTCGCGACACATCGCCATGACCTGTTCTACATATCTGTGAAGTTTCATAAATATATTTCAATGGGTATTCAAGTTATAGAGCGGGACACGAAATCACACTTAAAACCATCAAGGGGAAGTAACTCAAAAAGTAAGAAAGCAAGAGTTGTCATTCTTGTTCGCGACACATCGTCATGACCTGCTCTACATATCTGTGAAGTATCATCAAAATATTTCAAAAGGTATTCAAGTTATGGAGCGGACACGAAATTACACCTAAAACCATCAAGGGGAAATAACTCAAAAAGTAAGAAAGCAAGAGTTGTCATTCTTGTTCGCGACACATCGCCATGACCTGCTCTACATATCTGTGAAGTTTCATAAATATATTTCAATGGGTATTCAAGTTATAGAGTGGACAAGAAATCATACCTAAAACCATCAAGGGGAAGTAACTCAAAAAGTAAGAAAGCAAGAGTTGTCATTCTTGTTCGCGACACGTCGTCATGACCTGCTCTACATATCTGTGAAGTATCATCAAAATATTTCAAAGGGTATTCAAGTTACAGAGCGGACAAGAATCTGCCAAAAATTCACCAAAGGGGAGATAACTCAAAAATTGCAAAAGTAAGAGTTACCATTCTTGCACACGACACATCGCCATGACCTGTTCTACATAACTGTGAAGTATCATGAAAATATTCCTAACAGTATTCAAGATATAGAGCGGACAAGAAAATGTTTACGGACGGACAGACGGACGGACGGACGGACGGACACCAGGCTCATCGCTATATCCCCCGAACCTTTCGGTCGGGGGATAATAAATACCAGTGACCTGCAATTTATTTACTTTAAAAGCATGTATATTTCAAGTGAATGAACAATGCTGAAACAATGTCATATCAAGGCTGAATGAGGCAATGTCATCACATGGCACCAACAGATAAGGCATCAATACATGTATTGTTTCAATAATTATTATGTGTACTGCTGGAATATTCTGAACAACTGGATACACTCTAAGATGCACCAACTTTGCCATTTTCAATTTTGCATCCTTATCCATTGGGGTCAACTCTTGCAGAAAAAGATTTGCTCCTAGGAGCAAAATGTTTTGTTGCAAGAGTAGACCAAAGTCTAGAAGGGCTACTTCATCCAGGGACGTGAACAGATGTCACAAAATTTGTCTTCCTTTGAGAAAATGGCACAAAAACATGGAGTTATATCCATACACATTATAATTATTAAAATGCTGAATTTCTTGCATGTTTCTCTATTTTTTTTGATTGCCTGTGCCCTGACCCTTCTGTGCACATAATTCACCAATAATATACCTTGCTGCTCTTAAGGTAAATATGTACACTTAGGGGCAGCAACTCTTCCAATTTACATTTTTGTCTCCCTTCTCAATGGGGGTCAACTCATAAAGAAAGGAATTTGTTCCTGTGGGGGTAAACTCCATTAACAGGCATGCACTATGCAAACTGTTTCCTTCAAAGAGAAAACCCCTTTCTGGAAAAGTTTCCCCATCATGGGGATCAAACAGGAAGTCATAAAAGTTCTCTCCCATGCAAAAATGGCAACAAAACATCGCAGTGTACCCATATATAGCTTAAAAGCTAGCTATGCTTATGTACAGACAGGTCAAGGCATACCAAGTTTGAACAGACCATTAGGTCTTCTCTGTCATAAAAATTGCATCACTGAAAATACTACGATAATAGCAATTTGCATAGTCTACAGCACCAGCCATTATTTCTGTTAACAAAAGCACTCACACGACAGTATAGCACACATCAGCACCTTGCCAAAAATTTAACCTAAACATCTATAAACAGCCAAATGCAGACACTGAAGCTGTTGCCCAGACCAGGATAATAAAAAATTAGCTCATTTTGAACTTGCATACTGGCATGCTAAAATACTTGAAACACGGAATAAACTGACTTTAGAATAATTTTATGTTTGAGAAAATCTGAAGTTTCACATGAAAGAATTTCAGTCTGTAATGTCATTGTAAAATTGGCAGAGCACAGCATACAATGTTTGCCATGCTCTGAACCAATTCAGCCATATATCTGTTGTGGCAACATGACAAAGAGTTCAAGAGTTCATATTGGTGTCTAAGTGACATCATCGAGACATCATTCTGTTAAGGTACTAAGTTGGTAATTCCATAGTTGCTATGGTAACAAATCTATGACATCATCCCACTTTAAATTCAAGATGAGCATGGCATACAATGTATGCCATGCTCCTCTCGAATTATAAGGGAGATGCTACCTGAAATTTTTACAACGGAAAAGTGCGATTTTCTCAAATCTACAATTCATTCTCAAATCATTTAATTCTCTGTTTTGACTGCATGTCTCCCAGACACATACACAGGCACTGACACCTCACCTGAATTTCTCTTAATGATTATTATTGTTACAATGCTGTCTCTACCTTCTCAAATGACACAAAACAGTCTACATGATCACAAATGATCAGAAAATATAAACTACACTATAAACAAGTATGGGGAGACTTTTACAGATTATGGGTACATATGCATATTTTCTGCCATTTTTACAAAGGGGAACAACTTTTGTGACACCCTCTTTGCTTCCATGAAAGGCATGGCCCATCCAAAATGGGGTCTACTCTTAAAAGAAAGGATTTGCTCTTATAGGAGCAAATTCTTTCCTTTAAGAATCGACCATATTGAGAAGGAAGGTAAAAATGAAAATGGCAAAGTTGCTTCCCTTGAAGTGTACCCTCTCACCTTATATGCCCCCCACACAGCAGTAAACACCAGTTGTAATGAAATGAGTTTATCCTTGAGCAATTACATAATGTGCAGCACTGCTCACACCCTCTAGCAGTATATCACTATTTTTTTCATGACTCTAAATGGCTGAATGACCCCACAGTGTCAACAAAACTGCATACAAATGCAAATGTATAATAATTTGCCTATGAAACAGGATCTTTTGCCTCTAGAGTGACCCTGAATATATAATCTTGTCTAATTCTGCTTCAAGATGGGCTTCTCCCTTCTAGACTCTAGATCTGTCTGTTAGATGGATCTACATGTTTTAGGTTGTTTTCAAAGTAAAAAACCCTGTCTTTTGTTGGAAAATACAGAACAATGTATAACATTTACTTAATCCTCACCCTGCTGGTTTCTACACAAGAATTCTGTTGAATCCTTCCGCTGATTCAAGAAGGGTAGTTGTCAGTTACTGGCGAAAGTATGTGCACTTAGTACTGGTTAACCGCTAAGGAGGTCTAAGCCTGCCCAGGAATAGTGTGGTTAGGTTAACTGACCGTCCCAACATGACCTTAGTTGTTTACCGTGGACGTTAAGCATCAAATCAACCAACCAATTCTGTTGAATGGTGTGTCTTGTCTGTCTGCTCATAGTCACAAAAACAGAGCTAAAGCAGAAAAACTGATGCTAAGTTTATGCCACCACCGCCGACAACACCATAGGATTCTTTGCCCCTTCGATCATAAAACTTCATATGGGGACAGTTTACAAAAATATCTGAATTAACTAAAACATACTTATATTCGTACCATAACAGTCTTATTCCACATTTACAGAAAAGCATTTCATCTCCAAGGATTCGAACCCATCCCAGTAGCTTATCAGTCCTTTTTGTAATGGTATATACTGATAAAAGCTATACATAATTTGGGAAATACTTACTGAAACTGAAAAATTTAAAAACTTGAAAAAAAAAAAAAAAGATAAAAATACACACGAAGACTATAATAACAAATGTTTCAGCAAAAACTAGACAAACCTGGCTCTAAAATCTACAAGAATGTGAGCCATCCTTATCTGATATACAGATATAAAGGAACATAACAGATGGTTACTGAGACAGAAAACAAATCAAGGAGACCGTGGAACCCTATGGGCTTCCACAGTAGCATTGACCATGGTAAAAGAAACTATGCTAGGTTTGGTGATTATATACACTAGCCAGTTAGGGGTAAAAAATGCTTGCCAAATGGAATATAGTGTAGATCCAGATCAGGCTGCTCCTTTAAAGCGGTCTGATCTGGGTCTACACTGATTGCTTGAGCAGAACTGTCCCAGTATTTTGGTTTAACACAATCTTAATAATTTCCATGGACTTGTTGAAAGGATTTCTTATTAACAAAGTTTCATTCTCTCTTTTCAAAGCTAGCTACAATGTTTATTACATGACACAAACAGGGATTTTATCCCAGATGGGGTGAGCATATAAGCATTCAAGAGCAAGTCTCTGATGGTTAACAATTATGATTTGCAGTCTTTAACATCCACACAAGCCACTAATCTATTTATTGTGGAGATATGCCTCGTTATTTTTGGCATGTACACACATGTAATGATAGTTCTGGGAATTTTTTTCTCTAAACGTTTTGAAACATTTTATTAGAACTTTGTTGGGATAATTCTAATGTGATGCCACAACAGTCCTGGGGTAAATGGTAGATCTCGAAGTTTCGTCACCATTTTTACAAAAACAAACAATGTCTTCCTGTTTGCTTCCCTGGGAGGCAAAGCCCTTCCAAAATGGTGTCTACTTGTAGAGGGTAGAATGTGCTCCTATCTTGTTCCTTTAAGAGTTGGTTCCCATTGAGAAGAGAAGCTACAATAACACAACTTGTCAGTGTACAGGATAGCTTGCCTGACAGCACCTTCCCCATCACATAAAAAACTTTTACGTTAAACTTTAACATTTTGCTAACGCCGATGTCACTACTCCCACTGTCACCGGGGGTTGTGTTATAGCACTTCCTGTGCATTGTACAGGTGAGCTAAAAATAGCAGAGTTGCTTTCCCTTAAGGTGTGCCCATTCATCTCAAGCTTAAGATGTTCTAATTAAATGGCACAAATATGTTTTCATGAACAACTAGGAAGATTGTCCACAAAAGTCTGAGGATGATACATTTCATTTCTTATTTATCCAAAAATGTATGTTGTGGAGATCTAAGAAAAGAAAAGGCACAAAGCCCATAATTTTACTTTAGCATCCCAGGATTATCACTACATAGGCTCTTTATCCATAACTCTGTGGAGTTCTGTGGAGTTCTATTAGGACACTGTTTACAGAGCTCCAGATAAGAGGGGGTATTAAGGGTATTTCGAAGATACTTTTCCTTATTTCTCAATGCAAACATATGTTGTGACCCCTCATTAGAACCGTCTCAATGAGACGGTACTAATGATGGGTCACAACTTATGTTTTTATTGAGAAATATGAACAAAAATTATCCCTAAATTATCCCTGTTTCTCCTTCTTATCTGGAGCACTGTGTTTATATGTCAGACTTCAGTTATTTCAGCATTTTTAAGACTCCCTCTACCATCTTGCCTACACTGTCAAAGATTTCATGAAAGGAAGCTTCACACATGAAAGCTGGTGACGTTACTATCTTATTCTTGGTGTCACTATGGAAATCCTGAGATCAGTTAAGGAAAATTAGAAAGACATGAACTAAGTATTAGAAAAGGCAAGTAAGAAAGTGCAGATATTTATTTTATGAAAATTACAAATTTTGCAAACGATCAAATATTTCATCAGGCCATCAGACATATATACAAATTAGACAATAAAGGCCATCAGAAATATATACAAACTAGAAAATTGTGTCTGTAAGACACTAATGATGCCCCCGTGCAGTGCCTGTCACAGAACGTATATGTTTCTAAAGCACTTTTTAAGCTAAATCACTGTCTACAAAGACCCCACTAAAAGCATTACACAAACTCCATACCCTATAGTGAAACAAGGGCTTCGCAAGCGGCGCATAATACGCCCATTTAAATGTCATAAAGGAGTTACAGAATGAACAAGACTGTTTACAAAAGGATAGACAGACAGACAAACAGAGGCAACCACTCTATAATAAATGAATTCAACTATTCAACATTAGTATATCAAGTCAAGGGAGATAAACTAAACTAAATATACTAGATATACCATTCTTGGTTGTATTACATTCCCTTGGCCTCACTACAATATTTTAAACAGTTGAAAAGTTACAGAGTAAATAGGATATTTATGCAAGGGCAGGTAATTCAGTAAGTAAGCCAGAGTTGTGGTTCTTGCTCAGGATACATTGCCTCATCATTATACACATTCCTACAAAGTTTCATTCTAATATTTCAAAAGTTTAAGGAGATATGGAGTGAATGAGAAACGCCTTAAATATATTAACCAAAGGGAGGTTACTCCAAAATTACGAAAGGGGGAGCAACCATTCTTATATGTGACACACTGTCTTGTGATCATGCACATTGTTATAAAGTTTCATCATGATATTCCAAATGGTTACCAAGTTAAGGTATGTACAAGGTTAGTATACACAAAAATAGTCAACAAGAACTAATGAAAGGGATGTAACTCTAAAATGAAGAAGGGGACAGCAGCCATTGTTGTACGGGACACATCATTGGGTCTTCATACACATTGCTATGAAGTTTCATTAAGTTATCCCAAAGGGTTATCTAGTTATGGCGCGCACAAGACTTGCAGGAGAAAAATTAATCAAAGGGGCATAACTTGGAAACTAAGGAAGGGGGAGCAACAACTTCTGTACGCGACACGTTCCCCCAACCTCATACATATTCCTACCAAATATCATGAATATATCCCAAACGGTTAATGAGTTATGGCGCGCACAAGAATGTTTACGGACGGACGGCCAGACGGACGGACGGACAGCGCCATGACATAATATGTCCGTTTTTTCAAAACGGGTGTATAAAAATGCATCATCAAAAACAAAGTTTGGAAGGCCATAATTCTGTCAAAACTATTATTTTCTTTTTTAATCAAAAACAGCATGCACATCTTTAGTATGTCCACAACAAATGTACAATGTCTGAAAACAGCCATTGAAAATTGTGGGAGGAGTTGATTACACAAAGTACTTACCATACAATGCAAACATACACCTAAAATGACTAAGTTAAAAAGGCTGTAATTCTGTCAAAATTATTTCTAGCTCCAACAAAAACCCACACCCACACCTTCAATATTTATACAACATGTATGCAAGGTTTGAAAAAGATCCACTGAACACTGTGGGAGTAGTTGATTTCACAATCTCTATACCCTACAATGCAAAACATATACCTAAAATGACTAAGTTCAAAAGGCTGTAATTCTATCAACATTAATTTAAGCTCCATCAAAAACCCACATGCACACCTTCAATATGTCCACAGCATGTATCAGGGATACAGACTAGCGGTCGCCCACTCGCCCACTGCGAGTAAAAAATCGGGTGGGCGCCTAAAATTGAAATGATAGTCGCCCAGTTTGCGATCGTAAGCTGTCGGCGAGTGTCTGGCGTGTGTTCGGCTTGGAGTAAAATCCGCCACCTCTAAGGGTATTGCTAACTTCCGCGCCGATATCGGCTATGAATATTCGGTGTGTGTTGGATTTTACTCACTATCGAGAAACAACATGGCCGCCTCCTCGTACAGGAAGATAGATAGATAGACGGATTTGTCAGCTAAAAATCTTAACCGTTTATAGATTTTTCGCGCGTAATATGGCGATACATTGCCGGTGTTTCACACCCGGTTGCTAAAAGGAAACAAAACCATGAAGAAAGGAACAAAGCCTACGGAAACGGCGCAATTCTCGCGCAGATTCTGAATAAAAGATTCCCATGTTTTAAATGTGGGCCCCTAAATTTCTGGCTGGGCGACTAAGTTTCAGTTTTTAGGGGCCCAGCTTGCTCCTATGAAAAATGAATTAGTCTGTATCCCTGATGTATGCAAGCTTTGGAAAAGATCCACTGAAAAGTGTGGAAGGATTTGATGGCCCAAACTCCTTACTCTATGATGCAAAAATTTGCCTAAAATGACTAAGTTCAAAAGGCCGTAATTCTATCAAAATTAATTCTAGCTCCATCAAAAACCCACATGCACATTTTCTATACATCCACAGCATGTATGCAAGCTTTGTAAAAGATCCATTGAAAACTTTGGAAGGAGTTGATTACACAAACTCAATACCCTACAATGCAAATATTTGCCTAAAATGACTAAGTTCAAAAGAACGTAATTCTGTCAAAATTGATTCTAGCTCCATCAAAAATCCATATGTACATCTTCAATATGTCCGAAACATGTATGCAAAGTTTGAAAAAGATCCATGGAAAACTGTGGGAGGAGTTGATTACACAAACTCTATACAAAAAAGGGTCGAACGGACAGACAGACAGACAGACAGACAGGGGCGAATCTTAATGCCCCCTGACTATCGTCACGGGAGCATACTTAGACAAACTAGAAAATTGTGTCTGTAAGTCACAGATGATGCCCCCGTGCAATGCCTGTCTCACACTCCCCCTCATCTCCCATGTCCACATCTACAGTATGTATGTAATATCTATACTAAGTTTCAAACTGACTGCCCAAAAACTGTGGAAGGGGTTGATTATACAAACATGTCATCCTGTGGTAGCCATGTCTCGAAATATTTCTTATTTTGAAAAAGCCATAACTTCTTCAAAAATACTTTCTTTCTTTCCCAAAAGGCAGGTGCACATTTACAGCATGCTTGTAATACCTATATAAAGCTTCAAATTGATTTAAGCCAACTTGTCATCCCATAGTAGCCATTTCTTGAAAAATTTCGAAGATTGAAAAGGCCGTAATTTTGTCAAAAATATTTTTTTTCTTCCCAAAAAGGGAGGTGCACATCTGCAGTATGTCTGTAATACCTATCCAATGTTTCAAATTGACTGCTCAAAGACTGTGGAAGAAGTTGATTATACAAACCTGTCATCCTGTAGTAGCCATTTTTCGAAAAAAATTCTAAGTTTGAAAAGGCTGTAATTTTGTCAAAAATGATTTTTTTCCTTTCCAAAAATGGAGATGCACATCTACAGTATGTCTGTAACATCTGTGCAAAGTTTCAAATTGATTGCCCAAAAACTGTGGGAGGAGTTGATTATACAAACTTTAAATTTCAGAGGGGACGGACGGACAGACAGACAGATGGACAAGGGTAAAACATAATGCCCCCTGACTATCGTCACGAGGGCATAAAAAAAGAACAAAACATTGAAGAAGCATCAATAAAACATCACAGGCACAGATGCACATAGATAGAATCAGACACTGGTGTGAAATATATAATACCATGTTTATGTTCAATGTCACCTGAAAAAGCAACTCGGTCCTAACCCGGATCAGCCCAAATAGCAATGCAGTCTGATCAAAGTCTTTCCTGTAAGCATATACAATCCAAGAATCCTGGAGAATCTAAATGATGAAGACACTGAGCAGTCCACACAGGCATGCAGGTCAATTAAAGTATGTGCAGACTATAAAGATTCAGATCGGCATGCCAACAGAAGAGAGTCTGTACAGAATCTTCTCTGTTTATATCAACATTTTATGAATCCTGAGAAAACTACTACTTAAGTTATTTAATCATGGTGTTACCATTATTCATGACTAATTATTGTCTTTTTTCAGATCACAACAAAGAAGTCATCAAGGTTCAGTTGCTACTAAAACCTTATATTTGTGAGTGACATCTTTTTATTTTACAAGGCAGTACACATGCAAATACCAGCAAAAATGAAAGCCACAACATTATGTGATTTACAGACTGTTTAGTTTACAGCAAAGTTTACACAGGTTTGTAATAGTTGCCTTATAGCTTGCAGCCAGGTCCTCCAGGTGCTGTATTCAAATACATAATCGTTCAGCCAAAATATGGTTTGGGTGAACAGATACCACCCAATGTTTTTCAGCATTTCTTCAGAGAGAGACAACTTTCAGGGTATAGTAGTATTGGCTTTCCAGTAAGAATTGCTCCCACTCAAAAGAAGTCTACTCTTAAAGGAAAGAATTTGCTCCTAGGGGAGAAAATTCTTTACTTTAAGAGTTGACTCCCATTGAGAAGGAAGACAAATTGAAAATGACAGATCACTTCCCTTGAAAGTGTGTCTATTCACTTCAGCAGTGAGATAAACATAGTCCAAAGACACTATTGAAAGGATACACAGACATCTTTAACAACGTGTTTAGCACCCATAGCTTTCACAGCTTCCACAGTACCAGCGTATGGCCATCTTCCTCCTTCCTCAGCATCGTTACCCACGGTGACCTCACATCCCGGAAATACTTTGGCGGCAAGAACAGGAGCTATACAACAGAGACTGAAAAAGTTCACAGCCAATCAGGTAATTCTAGGAATTCTTACGGCTCAATCATTACTATAACCGCAATAAATTTTGCTAAAAGTACTTTTGTCTTGGTAAATAAATAAGTCTCTTCAAGGTACAGTTCACTCTGAATAAGGACGTTCATGGTATGTACAATTCTTTCTAAATAAGTCTGTTCCTGGTATGCACAGTTCACTCTAAAACAAGAGCTGTCGCCTGACAGCATAGCTTGCCTGAACTGGTGCTTGCCCATCAAACAGTCGCTATAGTGATGAGGACTGCTATGCATAAAACTTCAGGCAAGCATGTCCTTGATGACATCACATTTATAAGCAAAAGCTATCTCAGAAATAAGTCTTAAAATAAAATTAAAATAAAAGAAATCCACATGAAATTACAATGTTGATGATCTTGAGGGGGGGGGGGGGGTGCAAAGTGTGTCAAAACCCTGAAGCATTATCTAACATCAGTTCAAGTATTAGTATCAACAGAGTCCATGGTTGCACTGTGAAATTTTGTCGTTCAGAAATATAAAACTTTAACCAAAATCTTTAAGACAAAATTCTAAATTCATTTCATGACCTTGACTTCAAGGTCATCCAGAGGGGCAAATATATAGTGTTTTGTAAAAACTCAAAAAGTTTCTAACATCAGTTCAAGTGTAAACTAAATCTATGCCAAGCATTATGAATCAGTATGCAACTAGAAAACTTTAAAAAAGACCAAAATTACCTATGGCCATGTCCTTGACATCAAGGTCACTGAGCGAGGTTGGGGTAGTAGTCTGTAAAACTTTGGACTAATATCTAACTACAGTGCATATATCAAAAGAATCCATCCATGGGTTCAGGAGATATGGGTCTTTAAAAACTTTCACCAAAACATCCAATCAATAAAAAGACAATTTTCTAAGTCCATGACCTTGACATCAAGGTCACTGAGGGGGGTGAGAGTAGTACCTTGGAAAACTTTGGACCAATATCTAACTACAGCGCAAGTATCAAAGGAATCCATACATGGGTTAAGGAGATATTGGACTTTAGAAAACTTTAACCAAAATATCCAGTCAAAAAACTCCCATTTTTCTAAGTCCATGACCTTGACATCAAGGTCACTGAGTGGGGTGAGGATGGTACCATGTTAAACTTTGGACCAATATCTAACTACAGTGCAAGTATAAAAAGAATCCATCCATGGGTTAGGGAGATATAGGTCTTTAAAAAACTTTAACCAAAACATCCAATCCGGACGCCTATGCGGATGCGGACGATGACGCTGACGCCAGGGTGACAACAATAGCTCTTCCTGAACTTTCGTTCAGGCGAGCTATAAAGTGTCTTTGAGGTTTGTAAAGTTCAGTCTAAATATGTCTTTCCATGGTGTGTACAGTTCACTGTAAATAAGACTGTTCATGGTATGTACAGCTCACACATATGAAATTTTACATTGTGATTTAGGAACAGCGGTAGTGTAGTGGATAACATGATGGACTACCAATCCAGGAGCAAGATCAATCCCTGGCATCTCTGGTCTTTCCGATGAGACTCACGTTGCCGTATGACCTAGTTGTTGGTGGGATGTTAAACCTGAGTTCACTCACTCACCCTTGTGAGTTTAACATGTTCTCACAGAACTGAAGGTGATAGAAGGCTTGTGCATGATTTGTGGAATACGCATAGTTTGTGACATGTTTTGTCCCTTAGAATGATAGGAGCACTTGATGGGAGTTCAAAAATAACTTCTGCTATGATTAATGGTGTTCTTTTATGTTTTTCAGTATTACAAAGGGATATAACTTTTTCAACTTCAAGTTTGCTTCCCTTTCAATGAACACCTTCCAGAATGGGGTCTACTCTTAAAGAAAAGGGTTTGCTCCTTTGTGAAGAAAGGCAAAAATCAAACTGGCACAGCTGCTTCCCCTAAAATAGTACCCATTCATCTCAAAGATACACTGTGGCCCTTTATGAGACTAGCCCTTATGAGGGCCTCAAGTTTATGCTTTAATGGGGGAACAGAACTGTCAACAAATTTCCTTTCTATCTAGAGATCCAAAATCAAACTGCTCACCCAATGGGTTTATTTCTTCCATGGAAGTCTTTGAGCACTCTTTCAACATCAGAATTCACTGTCATGTTGGTTCCATCAACAGCAAATGTACACCTAGATATCAAATAGTCTAAGATGTTAGATTATCTGACAATGAAAAACAGATGACTGCTACATTAACTGTAAATACTGGGATCCTATATCTGTCCAATAAGGAAAAAGCTGATTGTCTTATACAGAGACGAGTGCAAAAGCTACTGGTGTAATGTTAGATTGTTAAGCCCTAATACCTATTAAGACTAATTTTTTTGTTTGGCCCTTCTGTGTCTGCTCAGATATTACTGTCTAAATACTAAGAATCAGTTAACATAGTGAAATGTTTTTTATTTGTCTCACTTTCCAGGTCGGAATGAAACTTCCATCTGCGTTTAATTAGCAATTGATAGTTTTGGTCTATGCCCTAAATGTCACTCAAAAGTCACCAGAAAGTGTACAACTGGCCAATGCAATGACAACTTTGCATGTGACATAGTCCCACAAACTAAATCACATGTGTTCAATGTCCCACATAAGTCTGCGATTTTACTGAACAGGTAATGGAGGGATGCATACCTGTTTGAATAAGTCACACAATAAACAATCACTGAGTTCAAAAAATAAAAAAAATTAGACAGAAATCCTTACAAGTTCTTGGCAGCACCAAATCCTCCTGGAAATATCACAGCATCAAAATTTTCAGCAGCCAATTTAGACAGGGGATCTACTTTACCACGAGCTATACGAGCTGATTCTTCCAGAACATTTCTGAAACAAAAGTTTATTTTTTTGGATTAAAATGTAGGGATACAACTCCATCGGCTCACTCATTTTAATACAAAGCAGCTCAGTGCTCCAGATAAGATTAGGTAACAGGGATAACTCTGAGATAATTTTCCTTATTTCTGGACAAAAACATATGTTGTGACCCCTCATTAGAACCATCTCGGTGAGACAGTTCAAACAAGGGGTCACAACATATGTTTTTATGGAGAAATATTGAAAATTACCCCTAAATCATCCAAGTTACCCCTTGAATCTGCAGCACTGAAAGCTGACAATGTTATGGTGAATGGCAGGGGTGTCATTTTGTCGCATTTTCTTGCGAATTGAATTCCAAAAAATGTAAATTGTGTTTTTGCGAACTGAATGCGATTTTCCTGAAAAATCGCGAAAATTTTGCCATTTTCCCTCCTGGCCTCAGATTATTTTGCCCCGTAGTGAGCCTCTTTTTATTTGTGTGAATAATCAATAAGCTGGTACTGTTTATACAAAGAGCGCATATAATTGGGTGATTGTGACTCGGGTACCAGTACACAGTATTGAAATCACTCAACCAGAGCGGCATACATGTGATGTCTCCCGGATCATCCGGGAGTCTCCCGTAAATGAAGCCCATCTCCCGCGCTCCCGGAAAGTATTCAGAATCTCCCGGATGCTGAATTTTCCTGTCATAATTTTTTCTGACCCATCCATTTTGTGGTAACTTCTTACCCGGCGGCTAGTCAAAGGATTAACTTCCGTGACCTAATTACCTAACAGGGTGCAATATTGGTCGTGTAATTCCGAGGGGTATTCCCTGACAAGAAGCAGCGAGGTGTTAAATTGGCTAGCGCATCAGTAAAGGTACCTGATCTTAGCATCTAACTGTAGTAACAGGTAACTTTTACCGAGCCTAAATGACTTTTATTGCGTCACGGCTTTATGGTTATTTTACACCTGATTACAAGTGTCGCCAATCGACAAAGATTCCATATCGATTTTTTGGTAAACATATCAGATACGTAATGTACAGTCATCATAAATATCGATCATGCAAAATCTGCGCAGGCTGATCAGATCATACTTTCCTGAAATCATCACGAGTGCCAGCAATTTTCTTTTTGTTTCAAGTCGGTTCGTTCACTTTAAGAATAATTTCCCGCATTTTTCTATCCAGTTCCCGCCAGTTCAGATGCATCATATGTGAAACGAGAACCAGTGAATGTATAAATAAAACATGGGAAATCCATGATCATCAATTGGACGGACACACGGCGCCAAGTGTATGCAACTATGGTTACGTACTGTAGAGCCACTTGGGTAACGTTGATAAGAGAATTGAACTGAACTGAACTGAACTGAACGCGATCATCAGCATCTGACTGAGACAGAAATATGCAATTGTACAAGTTTACTGACCCAAATATGCAGCTATATTTGTTCTCAATCTAGTATTCAACGAAAATAGACAGGTCTAATGACAGGTATGTTCATTAAAGTGTAGAATATAACTCGGTTTTGAGATAGACAGATTTTGAGGTTGGTTTAAACATATTTATTTAGCTTTTTTAGTTAACATATGTATATATACAAGTTTAGCTTTTGAAAAAGCTTGAGAGGTTATCCCTTAGCAAATGAATCTATAGGACGCAAGTGGTAAAGCAGAAAATTGGCAGCAATACAAGTTAATTTTATTGTATCCTTAGATTTGTTGAAGCTGTAGGTAAGTGGCGAGTTTGACAGCTTTTTTTTTCTAGTGGTTGCTTGTATCAGGTGAGCTTCAGTGCTTTTAACTTTTGTTAGATGACCTGTACTGTTTAGTAATGGCTCTTCGTAAGTGGACTGTACTCTCTTGTAAGTGCTTGTATCAGACGAGATGAAGTGTTTTTACTACTCATGTCTTAGCAATGCTGGAAGGGACCCAGCAGCTGGGTGCGCCAAACTATGGGAGCAAATACCGGTAAATAGTGGAACCTGTATTTAGCGTTAATCAAGCGAAACTTGTTATTGATCTATACTGTTAAATGATAACTGAACTTTCAGGTAACTGTTTGTATAGGGTGAGATAAAGTGTTTTAAAATATAAGCTATAAAGATCATGCATTAGCGATGCTGGCGAGAACCCTATAGCAGGGTATGCCAAATGTAGAAGTACCGGGAAATAGTGGGACCTGTATTTTAGCAAAAGGAAACGGCGTATAAATCGAGTACGAATTTCTATCTTAATATGGTTATCCCCGAGGGGATAACCAACTAGTCAAAAGTTCTAACCGGCCACTTACCTTTTATCGATTTTCTTCAGAACCCCAAACAATCTTACAGTACTATTTACATCCGTAAATAGGCAGACATGTCAGTCAACTCATCCATCAAAAGGTTTGACAAAATTCTTAACATTACATCCAGGATGTGCCGATGAACAGGAGTACCCCCATTTTTAAAATTCACAAAATTAAGCATGTCGTTATAATTTGTGAAAAATCACTTTTTGAAATATCCAATTTACGTGAGTAAAACCACTTCATTACTAAAGCAAATGACTGAATTAACAGATTTATGCAGAAATAAACACTCTTCCTGCATGACAGTGGCCGCTTTGGGTCGAATTGTTAAAACTTACCCCATCACTCAGTGCAAATTCTTGTTAATTTTGAAAATGGGGGTACCCGTATTCATCTGTGACTGCTGGATACAGTGCACTGAATAATGCTTAACCTTTTAGTGGTATGGTTTACCGACATACTCGCCTGTCTGTAGCTGTAAACTGAATCGTGAGATTGCGAATAGCACCGAGGAAAAATGATAAAAACTAAGTGGTCGGTTAGAACTTTTGACTAGTGTATATACATACATAAACAGGTAAGATATCAGTACAAGGTATGGGATTAGAACGGAAGCGATGTGCTTATCGAGTTCTTCTCCCTTTTGAGGTTGAAACAAGTATCAGCTTTCACCAAAATAACCAGAACAAATCAGACCCATCATCCAAGGGGCAATTTTAGATGTTTGTATTGAGAGTTAGGGAAAAGTGGGAAGGGGTGGTTTGAGAATGCCAAATAAGCAGATTGTTTATTTTTTAGCAATTCAGCAATGGATTGGTCAGCACTAACACTATGAATAGTACTGCTGAATTACACTAAATATTAAACTTCGGATGGTAGTGTTACTGCACTGAAATGACATACTTTTGAGGTTATATTTGAAGAGAAGTTTGATCTGGGTCTATGCTTTTTGTCTAGTACTGTTTAGATGAACACATAGAATTGATATATTACAATGATGCACAATGGGGAAACTTCTAGCTGCCTGTCTTTATGTTCATGTTACAAGATTGTTATACTGTAAGAGTTTAATGATAAATAGACATCATACATGTGTTTCTTGTCATTTTATCATCTCTAGTGGAGCACAAAAACAAACTCTTCCAATTGAGAATTCCAAGAGCTAGCCTTTTGGAATAAGTAGTTTTATAACGGTGCCGTGCGCCAATATGGCTGACCTTAAATAGTGGTTTTGCTACAAGAAATTTTACTTTTGCTACAAGACAAAATGATTTGGACGACCCTGGAATGAGTATACTTTCAGGGGTAGCAACTCTACCATTTTCATTTTTGTCTCTCTTCTAAATGGGTGTCAGCTCTTACAGGAAAGAATTTGCTTGTTTATTAGTGAATTCTTTCCTTTAAGAGCAGGTTTCATTTTGGAAAGGCTTTGTCATTTGAGGAAGAAAAACAGGAACTCACAAATGTTGCCACCATTGTGAAAATGGTGGGAAAACATAAAGGGGTACTCATACATCTTAACAGAGTAGAATTTGCATCCCCGATAAGTGGCTTCCTATTCCAATGGATGCTACACTTAAAGGAAAAAATTTAGTCCCTCTGACAGAAAATTCCTTCTTCTAACTAAAAGAGTTCTATTACTCGAGGGAGACAATAATACAGATCAGAGTGATCTCTCTTCATATACCTTACGTGTATGGGTACAGGTGGTTTGATATTGTATGAGGAAGTACAGTATCAATGCAAACCTAGTTCGCACCATTGAGCAGCTATACGACAAGGCTACTAGTGCAGTCCTGATAAATGGCAGCACAGGAGAATGGTTCAGAACAACAGTTGGAGTAAGACAAGGATGTCTTCTGTCACCCACCCTCTTCAACATTTTTCTCGTTAACGGATCATGTCTGATGCTCTGGAAGAACATATGGAAAGGTTAGCATAGGCGGCAGAAATATTACCAACCTGCGGTTTGCCGATGACATAGACGCTCTTGCTGAGGAAGAGCAGGAACTAGAAGCTCTAGTTGAAAGTCTCGACCAGACCTGCACAAGGTATAAGATGGAGATCAGTGCTGAGAAGAACAAACTGATGACAAACAGCGCAGATCGCATCCAGAGGGAGATCAAGGTAAAGGGGCAGAAGCTGGGTACTGTAAGCAGCTTCAAATACCTTGGAGCAGTTGTCTCAGATGATGGCTCAAAACAGGAGGTTCTCTCAAGGATAGCACAAGCCACTTCAGCTCTTGCCAAGCTGAAACCAATTTGGAGAGATAACAACATATCTCTTGGATCAAAGGTGACACTTATGCGCTCCCTTGTCATTTCCATATTTCTGTATGCCTGTGAATCATGGACCTTGACAGCAGAGTTAGAGAAAAGAACGCAGGCCTTTGAGATGAGATGCTACCGAAGGTTACTGAACATTTCGTACAAGGACCATATAACCAATGAGGAGGTTCGCAGGAAGATCCAAGCAGCCATTGGAGAAAATGATGAACTCCTGACGCTGGTCAAGAAACGGAAACTAAGGTGGTTTGGCCACGTCTCAAGGTCTTCTGGTTTAGCAAAGACAATTCTTCGAGCACAGTGAAAGGAAAAAGAAGAAGAGGTAGACAGAAGAAGAGGTGGGAAGACAATATCAAGGAGTGGACTGGAATGGATTTTGCCAGCTCAACTAGGGCAGCTGAAGACAGGACAAGGTGGAAAGGGATTGTTTTGAAGTCAGCTGTGGTGCCCCAACGTCCTAGTAAGGTTATGGGATAGAATAGAATAGAATAGTATGGGTACACCTCCTGGTTACCACATTTTTATTACAAACAGAAACAACTTTTGCTGCCCTGTACAAGAACACCCTTCTAATATAGAGTGTACTATTAAAGGAAAGAATCTGCTCATAGAGGAGCAAATTCTGTCTTTTAAAGGTTCACACCATTGAAAAGGAGGCAAAAATGAAAATGGACGAACTACTTCCCCTGAAAATGCATTGATACAGCTTCATGTAAATGGCAATAGCAGCATTTAAAACACAAGATATTACTAGCTACTAAGGTATCTAATCAGGGGCCATATTCATAAAGCCACTTAAGTCGTTGCTATGCTGTTGCTAAGGCTAAATATCTATAAAGGAGATTCCCTACAACTATGAAATTTGCTCTGGAGGAACAGTCTTTGTAAGACTGTTCCTTCAGAGCAAATTTCATAGTTGTAGGGAATCTCCTTCAAAGAAATTTAGCCTTAGCAACAGCATAGCAACCACTTAAGTCGTTTTATGAATACGGCCCCAGGGATCAAATGATGAAGTACGTCATAATTATGAATACAACCACTGGATAAAATGTCAAGCTTATAAACGCATCATGGATGCAGGTTCTGACTCCTAGCCTTACGCTAGATGGTCAGTATTTACGGCCTATTTCACTTGCCTTCAACTTTCTGTAGTGCTCTGCTGCATATATGACAAGGTCTGTGTCAAACTGATCCTGCCACATCTGCAGAAGAGTGCTAGCTATATCATTAAGTGAATCTTGGATAGTGGGTAAGACCAGCTTGACCCCACCCTACTTTCCCTCCAAATTACTATCTGTATAAGCAGCTGGCTCAACCAATTGAATGTCAAAAGAAAAGGTGTCTAAGGCCGTGAGTAAACTATAGTCAAATAGTTTTTTCTGATGGATCACTTTCTTGACTTTTCACTAAACTCAAGATTCTCCAAGAACGTAAACATAGGAAGATGATCAGACATTTTGGTTGTAACACTGCTGTTATGACAAATCACAAGCATTGCTTAAAATATTTAAATTACCTGTTTTGAGCCTGTGGCTGACCTTTTGAATGGTTAATAGTATGCATCTGTTCAGTGTCTGGTGCAAACATAGAAATCTGAGCCCCACCCCGACTCAGGTGTACCAGGGTGCTGCAACAATATATAAAAGAATTAAAAATAATTAAACTGACACAAAGAGGACCAATGCATCATTCTACACATAACTAGAAAAGGTGTTTGTTTTGGTGAAAGCTTGTGGAATGTATGGCTTTTTAGGGTCAGATGAGCTGAAAATTGCAGCATGAGAAGGGTTAAAATGCGAAAAATTTCAAAGGGACATAACTCCAAAGAAAATTAACAGAATTCCCTCAAAAGTTAATCAGTTCATCTACTCATCATTTGTAATAAACTGACAAAGTTTCAAGCCCATAGCTTAAATAATTCTTGAAATATCTTGCTGACAAGATGTCATAATGATTTTTTCTAAAGGGCCATAACTCCAAAAACAATTAACGTAATTCATTCAAAAGTTAATAACTTCATCTACTTATCATTCCTAATAAGCTGGCAAAGTTTAAAGCCCATAGTTTAACTACTTTTCAAGACATCTTGTGGACAAGGTTAATATGATGAAATTTTCAAAGGGCCATAACTCCAAAAATAATTAACAGAATTACTTCAAAAGTTAATCAGTTCATCTATTCATCATATCCAATAAGCTGGCACAGTTTCAAGCCCGTAGCTTAAATACTTTTTGAGATATCTTGCTGACAAGATTTCATTATGATTTTTTCTAAAGGGGCAAAACTCCACAAAAGGAGACAACTCCGACAAGTAAAAAATACGGGTCAGCTATTTTTTGATGATGATCTCTAGCATGTATGGTTCCTAAGATATAGTAATTGGTATGCGTGATGTACGGACAAAAGCACGGATGGGCCACCCAGAAGCAATATGCCCCCTCAACTTCTTGGAAGTTGAGGGCAAATAAAAAATCTGCTACTCAATGACAATTTGATTAATGAAGCTACTTAAACTTCACGAGAAAACCAAATGGAAATGCAAAGCACAGGCTATATACACAGGCCAAAAGTCAAAGCATGAACTATTTTCTAATGTCTATACATGTAGATCTTAACTAATTACTTATGCACACCTTGACCAGAATGTGAGCAGACCAGTCTGGGCATAAGTAGTTAAAATTGTTTTCTCATGACATGGCTCAAATCATACTGCAATTGCAATAATATACTTATAAGACTAGCAATTTAAGCAAAGGTACTATAATAACGGACCTTGTCATTGCTGCAGATCTGGCTCATACATGCTGCTATGATACAGTTTGTATGCTATGTGAATCCTAATGTGTATGGATATAACACCATGTTTTTCTGCTTTTTTGCAAAGGAGGACTTTGTTACTTCCTGTTTACCTCCCTGGGAAATGAAACCTTTCCAAAAAGGAGTCTACCACTAAAGGAAAGAATTTGCTCCTTCAGGAGCAAATTCTTTCCTTTAAGAGTTGAGCCTGATTGAGAAGGGAGGCAAAATTGACAATGAAAGAGCTGCTTCCCCTGAAAATGTAACTGTTCACCTTTAAATTTCTTACAATAAAAGGCCATCGGCCAAGTGTCACCCGACGTTTGAAATGTGTCACAAACTGCAGCCCTTTATTCCATTTCAGAGTAACTGTATGGCCAAAACCAGAAAATATGTGTACAACAGAATCTGGTATGGAAATACTAATTGAAGCATAAGCAAAGACGTATACCCAATTACTGGGCCTCTATGAGGTTATAAAATACTTAAGTTCAGGACTGGGCGTATGTGGGTAAAATCAGGTTACTGAAACTTAAGGCCCTTACAGAATGCCTAAACATCAGGCCCATATACCCAATAACAAAATACCAAGGGCCATAATCCTCCTAATATGAATCTGATGAAAAATGAACAATGTATTTATGAAGATTCAGCCCATTAATATGAATAGTTCTTGAGTTCTCCTTTTACCTTTAAGTGAATGTCTATTATCTATGAAAGGGGAATAACTCTGTCACTAATAAATGTAGCATATCCTAACCATAATCAGAATACTCACTTTACCAAATGCTAATAGCATACTAAATTTCAGCTCTCTCGGTCAAACGGTTCAAAAGTTGGAAAATTGCCAAAAACGACAAAGGGCCATAACTTTGTAAAATATAGGGCAATTGAAATTCCAAAATCACATGCACATCTTCAGATCTAGATGAAACATTCTGCACAATTTCAAGTCAATCTGATAAAAGATGTGGCAGGAGTTGCGGGGACAAGGTCTGAGTCAGCAAGGGCCGTAACTCCACCAAAAATGACCGAAACAAAAATCAAAAACCACATGTACATCTTCATATCATAAGAATACAATCTGTAAAATTTCAAATCAATCCGATGAAAGATGAAGGAGGAGTTGCGGGGACAAGATTTCGGACAGACGGAAAATGCCAAAAATGACAAAGGGCCATAACTTTGTAAAATATGGCAGTTGAAATTCCAAAATCACATGCACATCTTCAGATCATGATGAAACATTCTGCAAAATTTCAAGTCAATCTGATAAAAGATGTGGCAGGAGTTGCGGGGACAAGGTCTGAGTCAGCAAGGGCCGTAACTCTATCAAAAATGGCCGAAACAAAAATCAAAAACTACATGCACATCTTCATATCATAAGAATACAATCTGTAAAATTTCAAATCAATCCGATGAAAGACGTAGGAGGAGTTGCGGGGACAAGATTTCGGACGGACGGACGGAAGGACGGATGGACGGACGGACTGACACACGGACGGACGAGGGTCATTTCTATAGTCCCCCTCTGCCTACGTCGGGTGACAATAAACTTACGCTGAGGACTCATGGATTTCACTGCCATCAAAGACACCACAACCAGACAAAACCTAGAATGTATAAATGATAAGTTGCTGCAGTAGAAACATTATAAATGTCAGTGAAATGGTGAAGGAAAAAAGCTCCAGTAGGCTGTAGCTAATGTTATGTTTTATATGTATCTACAGTATTCCTCAAAATTATTGAGAATTGCATTTTGGCACAAATTTGCTAGCCATACATGTTCAAAAATATTTTAAATGCGTAAAATACAATAAAAGAACCTCTTTTTAAAGTTTGATATACAAAAACGACAATATGATGAATTTTCTTTCTTCAGTGGTAGGTAGGATGGGCTAGGGTACACCCCTGTAAAAATATGTCCCTTGATTTCGACTATGTTTTGCTATACCACCTTTGTTACAAATAGACTATCTCAAGTGAAATAGTTTATTTTCTCCATTGTTTATCATCATCTACATCATAAATGGTGCCTTTAATATTTTGCATGGTTTAATGGTACTGATTCCATTTTCTGAGTCAGGGACTGGCTGTTAAAATATAAGAAGAATTTTGAAGGCATCAGAACCAGCAAAAAATCTGATCTGTCAGTGATCTGAATGGATTTTTTTTGGCAAGGTATAGATAATCATGTCAAAACTCATATCCCTATAAGCACGTTTACTAAGCCTTACAAAAAATATGGTTTTGTATGGTTTCCGTCGAGATGTATAAAATAAGAATGAATCAGAGCAAAATACCCTCAGTCAAAATTGCAATTTTTCCCAATTTCGGGCACTTTTTCGTAATGAAGTCACGGGGGTTTGAATGCCAGCAGCATCTACAGCTGACAAGCTCATATAAAATTCTGTTGTCAGTTCGCTAACACCTTATCACTAGATGAGAAAACCATTAAAAAATCAACTGATTTGTAAATATTTTTTCCACAAATATTGATTTTATTTGGTAGGGGTACATAATTTTCCAGTTGGACAAAAAATCTCTGGGCAGCACTATTCAAGGGGAGATTACATTAGTGCCCTTAACGTATGAGGAATACTGGTATGCTAAAAAGTTCACAGAAGGATGTTGTTAACTAAGTAAACAAAGGTATTAAGTATGTACATGATCTGTCAACTACCAGTGCTTAATTTTCACTTTGCAAAAAATTCTCAATAATTTTGAGGAATACTATAACAAAATCACATTTACTGACTCTACAATTATCTTAAACTGGTAACCAGAAATTGGGTTGTTTCTGCAGATTTTTGTGTGTTTTTTTTTTATTTAAACAGCTATCTACTTGATTCTATTCCATACCCTTGTAAGGTGGTTAGGGCATCATAGCATCATAGATGAAAGTGCAACAATCCCTTTCCACCTTTTAGGTACATTGTGTGCATACCACGCAACTCCTACAGTTTTTCATGTTTCATTTTGAAACTTTACAGGCTTCTTCTTTATGGTCTGTCAATGTGTTTGTGACTTAGAGGGTATTGCTTGGATTATCTTTCACCACTTTCTCTGCTTTGCTAACTTAGTCATTTTTTCAGTATTGGACATCCTATGGAGTACGGTAAGTACCTTACATGTGTGCTCAATGATCCTACACTTTTTCTTAAATCATTTTTAAACTTTGCATTCTTCTCTAAGATAGTCTTCAGATGAGCATGTGGCTTTAGGATTCTATTTCTATTCTATTCTATCCCATAACCTTACTAGGTCGTTGGGGCACCACAGCTGACTTCAAAACAATCCCAACAGCTTTAGGATTACACTCTGATAAATTTTTATCTTTTTTTTCACATTTTGAACATAGCCACTTTTCAGACCCAAATACTACCAATTCCTTTCTCTGTTGCTGCCATTGATGTAGACTGCACTTGTGGTAAAGGTGCTCAATGGCACAAACTGGATTCACATCCATACTGTACTTTTGAAAATATGTGTAACTATGTGTCACTATCAAAGTCTAAAAAGCAAAAACAAAAAGATATTCTTACAATCATTTTGTGTGAAACATATATTTCTAGCTATAATAATTTTCATTTGACTGCTTTTTTCACAGAAGAAAAGATCTATGATAAATTTTCTCAGTAAATATTTTTCTATTATATTGTTTGCTAGGACAAAACTATCACAGGTCAGCCTAGAGCTTTTAGATAGGGAGCAGTTTTGCGACATTTTCATGAGGCCATCCTTAGAAATATTCTTGTTTCCCCTTACCCGACCCTTTTTCTCAATGGTGGGTAGGTCGGTCGGGATTTATTTTTTTTTTCCCCCGAAAAGTCAGAGCTCCAGATAATCTTTATAAGCGAGGACATGCTGACGCCTCACTCGAGCCGTTTATCTGATAGTTTTTCCATCCCAAATTAAGACGTAGGAGTGTTTTCAAAAGTACTTGCATATAAGTCCTATAAAATAGACGACGCAGTTTTTATAATTAAATAGGGACAGGCTAATGGCACCCCGTTACTGCGACTACGGATACGTTCTGCTGAGGTGCGTGGGGCATGGAAGTGTAACACACACAAGTACAAAACACGCACACACTCATAATTAAATGAAGTGTGAACGTGCCATATCGGGGACATGTGTAATGCGCATTCTGATCATGGTCTATTCTGCTTACTTACGTATTTGTTTAATCAAGCAGTGTAGATATGAGGTGACAGTCCAAACTGGTACACAGATTTTCTATAAAGTCTGTCGCATTCCTTCTTTAGTGTTGGCCATATAGCCAAGAACAGTATATAACACGTTCATTCAAGTTGTACGATAAGAACAGTGTAACCCTGACGAGGCTGCATTGTTAGCAAATATGGGATCGGATGCACCGGAGATAAACACATTCTCGTTGCATCGTCGTCTATACACTTTTGTCACATACCCTGTTTAAGATATTGGAACAACCCAAATTTGAAGATCTATCTCCGTAAGATGAGTTTATTAGGGTGAACGGGTCAATCTGTATCAAAACAACATGCAAACAATTATGGTCATTGCGAGTTAAGCATTCTCATCAGGGAATACGCTATAACGGAGTGTAAAGAGGGTAGTAGTTTTTTTTAAATACGGTAACCACCTGTGATCAGACATCAAAGAACGCCGCATTGAACTGGACACGTGTCATATAAACCGAGCGACAGGGAAAGGTACCTTATACCATATGCCCCGATCAGCCTTCGCAGTAATGCAATGCGACTGGTGTTTCCTATTCGCAACTTTGATCTTTGGATTATGAATGTAAACTTTTACCATAAATTAGAAAAGCCAATATTTTCTGCGCGTTCGCGTTCCGTTGGACACACTTGGCACATTATCTGTCTGCTCACTGGAGACGTTTTGATTAGCGTCGGCAAAATGAGATTTTAGCCACGTGCGTTTCCTAATAATCGAAATAGTTTTCAACCTAATACTAGATGAATTGTTTGTCCAGACAGAGATGACTCTGATCAGACTTAGCCAATACACATGCTTATCTGCGTTTTCCCTATATGCACACGTCGTAAAGTACCCTAAAAATGTTGCCTTTAAAGCATAATTTCATGAATTTTCGCTAGTCTCATAACTTCAAATCCGATTTTACTTTTTGAACAGTCTCCACGTATTTCATTAACAGACAAATTGAAAATAAAAATACCCGGAATGCAATTTCGTTGCTCAACAATTTTCGCATGCCGCTCTGTATCAAAGAATGACCCTTTGTTTTTGCCCGACACCGAAATTTTCATTTACTCATAAACCTACCGGCACGTGCGTTGAGCGGCAGCCAGTGACTTCAAAAGATGACTGAAATCCTTTGATCTTTTGCCAGTCTTATCTAAGGTGGCTGAGCGCATTTTTGTTTGGCTAATCCGGACTGCCTCTTTTGTCTCCAAACATAGTTAAAAAGACGATGCCGTTCGTTTTTATGATGGATAATCCTGTTTTAGTGGGAGTAGCCTATTCTTGACTCATTAGTTTGGGACTGCAAGCGTTTTTCGTTAGAAACACCTTTATCTAGAGCTCTGAAGACCCAGATTTTTGGTACTCGGCACAAAGGTAGAAAAAAAATTCTTTTTTTTTTGAAATCGGAAAAAAATATTTCCGGTTGCTACGATATTTTACGGTCGGTCGCGTAAGGGGAAACATTAAATATTTTATTTTTGGCCTGACTTTGGGGACGTTCTGGCCCAATTTTGGATTTCCCTATATGTTGTATGAATTTTCACTTCTCCCTCGCTCAAAAATATGGCAAAGTCAGCCAGCATAAGGAGACTATTTTTCCAAAAACCCCTCTACCCTGAGTCCTGAACTGTTCAATCAGAAATGTTGTAACTGTGCCTTGGTAAGAGATGCCCATTGTGAAACCCTGAACTGTACCATATAGTGTAAACAAGAAACACGAAACAAGGCACCCAATAATGCACCAAAGCTAGAATGAAGCATGAATGGTGCAGAAGATCAGTCTTGGGGCTTACTTTGATGAAAAGTTTGATTTCAAAAACCAATTTTGAAGTCTAATACCGGTAACCTTGCAAGGTTGCTGGAGCACCACAAATGACTTTGCTGTCCACCTGGTCCTCTTTTCAGTGTCCTAGTTGTTCTGACACATTCCATCCCTCTCCATAGTTAAATATTGTCTTCCTACCTCTTCTTCTCTCCACTTCATCTTTTTCCTTTCACTGTGCCATGCAGAGTTGTCTTTCCAGGGCTTTAAGGTTGGCAACATTAGTATCTACTTTTAAACCAAGGTCTGAAGTTGATCATGTTCTCTAATGGCTGCTTGGATCTTTCTGTGAGCTATGTGGTCATCCAGGGATACAGACTTATTCATTTTTCATAGGAGCAAGCTGGGCCCCTAAAACTGAAAATTAGTCGCCCAGCCAGAAATTTAGGGGCCCATATTTAAAACGTGAGAATCTTTTATTCAGAATCTGCGCAAGAATTGCGCCATTTCCATGTCTTTATAGTAAATCCTCCTTTCTTCAGGGTTTTGCTTCCTTTTAGCAACCGGGTGTGAAACACCAGCGATGTATCGCCCCATTACGTGCAAAAATTTCATAAATGGTTAAGATTTTTAGCTGTCAAATCTATCCATCTATCTTCCATTACGAGGAGGCAGCCATGCATGTTGTTTCTCGATAGTGAGTAAAATCCCACACACAAGTATGACGGATCACCGAATATTCAAAGCAGATATTGGTGCGGAAGTTAGCAATGCACTTTGAGGTGGTGGATTGTACTCCAAGCTGAAAACACGCCAGAAACACACCGACAGCTGACGATTGCAAGTTGGGCGACTGTCATTTTAATTTTAGGCGCCCAGCCGATTTACTACTCGCAGTGGGCGACCGCTAGTCTGTATCCCTGTCCTAGTATGTGATGTTATATGTTTAGTAACCTCTAGGGTATAAATTAATAAGTCTCTTTTGTATATTAATAGCGAGCATCGCGGGCGGGCCCAAAGGGCTCGCTAGCCCGAAGGGCAAGCTCTTATGGTAGGACATTAGTCAAAAGAAAATGTAGATGATGTTGCATATGTTGCTTCAGAAAACCATCGTTCGATTTCTCGACCGGAATACCTCCATATGGGGGCTGCCATCATGAATAAACAGGAAGTTTGATCGATTTCAACAAACTGTCTCTCTGTTTCGTCTCTGAACACAACTCATGGTAGCGATAACAGAGTATCGGCAAATTTACAGCTTCCCTTCTGACAACAGTGCAAAATTGGTCATTTACAAATTAACATTTTCTCATGAAATTTTGTTATTTTCAAAAAAAGAAAATTATTTTGATGTAAATATAACCTTTGTCCTTCATTATTCCATATTTGTTAAATGAAGTATAATCGAACAGCGGAGAAACAAATATTCAAAGCGAGTACCTATATGTGAAATTTTACCGCATAGCGGCAGCCATTTTTTTTTCCCAATTTGATTGGTTCAGTCATGTCATGACCCCTTGTTGTTTTGACGTAGCTCATTTGCATAACCAATCAAATTACAAATTTTTTAATTTATTCAGTATGACGTAGAATTGATCAATGAATCTCATGGTTATTTTTATTTTTAGAATTTCTGTATATTTCCGTGAAAAAATGGGCTGCAAAGATTGGTCAATTTTCAGAAGCGAATATCTTCGCTATTTATGCATCAGAAAGCAAACGAAAGGTACCCTAATGAAGCTGAGGGTTTCCTCTACAAACTGGAGTTAATATTAGAAGTGTAAACATTAGCGCTTCTGTGTGCAAAGCGTTTTAATAGGGATGTAACGATAGTCCAAAAATGACTATTGCGATAGTATTGACATTGCAAGAAGTACCATTGCGATACTATTACTATTGTGGACTACTATTGCAATACTATTGCGATACTATTGTTTGAAAAATATATTCTTGTTTTAAGGAGGAAATGATGAATACGGTATCATTCCCATTTTGTTTTCTGTATGTATAAAATGTGTACAACAGAGGTTAACATCTGCAAAGTTTAATCTATCATTGTGTTTCATAAACACAGTTTCTAGTTATTTTTCAAATCTGCACTGGTTTGGCATATGCATAAAGCCCTACATTTCAGACCTTTCATTTCAATCATTTGTAGTTTCATCTGATTGGCCAAAGAGATCAAATGTGTTCTAATGGCCAACTGAATTCTCAAGGGCCATGAACCATTATCTGTCTATAGCAGATTTTGCCTTCCCTGAATGGTTTGTGCATCTGGAGATGTTGAACAATCAGCTGACAGAAGCTGAAACATTTTTGTTAATAATATTTTTTCGTAAATATTACTTGCCACTTGTATAAATATCATATGTCACCTATGTGTGACCAGACATGTTTACCTACATGAATAAAGTTTTGTTCTGTTCTGTTTGTATGTACAAACCATAAATCCTGAGGATTCTGAAAACTGAGGATTTAACAAGTTTCTGTGGTTGCTTATTAACAGTAAACTCGCCCCGTCCATTACCGCTTGGAGAAATGAGCCGCATTGTGAATGGAGCGCGTGAGGGCTTTAATTTACTGAATATATTTAGTTGTCGCTAGGTACAGAGCTCATGATTACTGTTAGATGTGAACAGGAAAGACCGGTTTGCGCAGGCTGATTTGATTTATCGGTGTATGCAACCAGGTACCTTTTAATACCCGTCTGATACACTGCACGTGACAATTACAATCAATTATAGCGGCTCTTTTGATCTCTACAATGTCTGACCCATAAACGAGCAGGTTATTGCACATCAACGCTGCCGTTAGTATTGTGCTCAATAATTGCGTAGACCTGATCAGAATGCATTATTTTCGCACTGTTGAAATTAAGTAAGATAGAAAGAAAAAAAAAATTCCGATCAGCCATCAGCGGAAAACGGCTGTCAAGTCTCAGTAGTCTGATGGAGCAAGAGGCTAAGTGTACATGCGACTAGCTTAGCTCTTGCTACCGTATTACGTCAGCGCAGCCTTATCGGGGAACGCACATTGCGTGTATTTGAAAAGCGTTGAACATGATACCGGAAAACATCTGCGCAGTGTGAACGCGGAAAAAAGTATATACAAATAGCATATAGACGCGACTGGCCGGTTGATTACGCCATGCGCAGATCGTCTGCTTGAATAACCACGTGGTAATATGTGAGCATCGTAAATCTTGAAACGGGAAAACATGTACGCTGTCTCATAAAAAAAAAATGGTTTTAGAAAGATAACCGTACATTCGCGGGCCAGCAGAAACAATTTTCGATTATCTTGTGTGTTACGATAGAGACATTCGCAGATGGACCGAGTGGTGCACATATTGCGAATTCGAATACTGTGGGACGGACAGACAGACTCAGTACCTAGAGAGTGCAACCACGAATTCGTTAAGCTGGGCCTCCTGGGGAACATCGTTAGAGGATTTGACAAAAAAAAGTAGGGGCGAGTCAGAAATAATATCTGCGCAGCCTGATCAGAAAATGCGTATAAAATGACTGTCTTCTGATTATTATATAATTCGTCTGTCCAGCGGTATTCGGCGGAATAGCTTCATGCGAAAATACTGTACCAAAACCGGACTGCACAGCTAAACAAATCAAATTTCATATTTCAAATTATTCGTATATACATGTGTGTGCGTACGCTGATCAGGCGCCGCGGACACGCAGGCT
Source organism: Ctena decussata (assembly GCA_963989385.1). Taxonomy (NCBI): domain Eukaryota; kingdom Metazoa; phylum Mollusca; class Bivalvia; order Lucinida; family Lucinidae; genus Ctena; species Ctena decussata. Next base: position 124,606,878 of record OZ022498.1, read on the forward strand.
GAGCGGAGTCTACCTTACAGACCGTAACGTATAATAAACACATGTTCCGAAATTGCATCAATATTGGTTAATAAATAAACCTTTCGGCACGTGCCGTTAGCGGCTAAATCTTTGACATCAAAAGCTGATCGAAATGCTTTGATCTTTGTGACCTGTTTTGGCACTGGACTATTATCAGTGGCGGCTGAGCGAATGCATTTTTCTGGAATTTGAAAGAACTTCTATGCCTAAAATGACGCTTCCATTTTTTTTTCATGATACGTCAGTTCCTTTTTCGGTGGGAGTAACGTTATTCATGAGGAATTAGTTTGGGACTGCAGGCGTTTTACACATTTTCTTTGCATCAAAATCGCAAAAATGCCCCGTATCAGGAGCTCTGTATATCAGATTAATTATGACACGTGTTAACGTTTTATAGACAGTAGGGAGTTTTATACGTCGGGACAACATCAAACGGCCGTATGTAACACTTATCAAATGTATGCCAGACGCCAGAGGTGAAATTTCTTGATGTATGGAAGCAAAACGTAATATACAGTCATACGTCGGCTAACGGAAGCCATGTTTGTACAAACAGTCTGCCGCTCACTTTCGCTTTAAAGAAAGAAAGCAACAGCGGAAATTATCTGAAAAAATTGTAATGTAGGAGACTATCGAAACTATCGATAGTCCAAAACACTATCGGCGATAGTCATCGATGTCTCACTTTACTATCGATGCAGTACTATCGGCCGAGTTACTATTGCAATACATCGATAGTCCGATGTATTGTTACACTCCTAATTAAAACACACCCACTGTTTACACAGTCGGCAATGGCGCCACAGAAAATCTGATACACCGCGACAGGTAAAACATAAAAATACTTAACTGAGCGATGCGTAAATTGAATTGATCAATCGATAAAATTGTCAGACAAAACTTGAGGGGTTGTGTAGTTTGACATAACATAACTTTTTTATTTCGATACGGATTTTGAAAATTTAAACATCTTTATTTTTCTAATGAATTGAACTTTCTCATACTGTTTTTATTTTTGGAAAAATCGCAATTTTAAGAAATGCTCTGTTATCGCTACTCATGGTTGCTATTCTCCGTAGACACAAAGATAAACACATTCACAAAACCTGATATGTGTATGTAAATAATTTTGACGTTCGACCGGAAGTTGAAAAATAAACTGTGATGCAATCGTAACACTTCGGTCAATTCTCCAAAGGCGAGGATTCCGATTGCTGCGACGTTGACTGGTTATCGTAAACAAAAATCCTACATCGACATAGAACAGAATAGAATATACGGCCCTTCATAAGGACTACAGCCATGCTCGCCACTAGGCAGTGCCCATTTTCATATTATGAATTTTTACAAGTCCCTGTGGTTTATACAAGTGAGACAGTGCAGCTAATTATACCATTTTGGACTCAGAGAATACTGAGCTCCATAGCTCTTCATCTCTCTCTATATTCTGTCTTCTTATTAATTATGGCCTTCAACCAAACCAAAATTTATTTTATTTTAACTCTTATCATTTTTTTTTTCCAAACTAAATAAATGACAATTCGTAGAAAACCTGAAAGGCAATACCTTAATTTCATATTTACTTTTTTTAATCTAGTTCTTGTTTGATAAAAGATAACCATGACACCGGTTTTGCTTACCACTGCGACTTTGGGAGCCGATTTCTGACCTGGCGCAGGACTTTGCATGGCAGCAGTTGTGTGTAATGCAGAGATTCTACAAACTGTTACTGGTCGCTTCAAAATTTCAGCCAAAACGGGACGAAGTGGACAAAACATGTTAATTTCAAGTTATTGTCAAAGGTTATTTTTACTTGCGCACCGTCAGCTTGCTTGTTTAGGCAATTCTGGTGCAACCCGAGTAAACATCGGCGTACGCCGGTTCGTAGGTCTGAATCTGAATAGGACTTCCGTCCCTGTGTAAGCTGTAGTAAATTGCAATGGAAACACATTTGTGTTAAAGCTATTAACTCTTTTTGGACAACTCAGTTGGTTAAAGATATAAAGACAAAGAAAACTCTGAAATACCTGTCTGTAAAAAACCTACGTATTGGTACAACCCATCTGGTCTGGAGAAATGTTGATTCCTCAGTCAGTGATGTCAGGAAAGCAGTGGTAAAAGTATGGATTCTGACTGGCACATACATACTTCGGAAAAACCGTCAGACTTTTAGTAAGAGTACAGTGGATGCAGTGTGTCGTCATTGCTGTTTGGGAGATGAGGATCTACGACACCGAGTGTCACGATGCCCAGCCTTCTATAATATCCGTGAATCAACTATTGCTTCATTGAGAGACATTATTTCACACTTGGGTGTAAACTTGTGGGAGCAGTATTGTACGGACTGGTTATTGTCCCCCGCCTTTTCGAAGAAAAGCGGAGCGACATAGTTTTCGGCATTCCGTCCGTCCGTCCTTCCGTCCGTCCTTATTTCCGTCCTTCCGTCCCCCTAATGTAGTAGGTACCTTGTGTGCGCAACTCCTCCTACAGTTTTATGCCGATTCTTTCGAAACTTTACAGATGTTTTTGTCATGGTCTGAAGATTCGCATGTGGTTTGGATATAATCCTGAGATTATTTTTTGTCACTTTTTCCACAAGTTGAACTTAGTAATTTTTTAGGCATTTTTACTATCAAAGTGACTAGATAGTGGGTACCTTGTGTGCGCATCTTCTCCAACAGTTTTATGCCGATGCCTTTGAAACTTCACAGGTGTTTTGGTCATGGTCTGAAGATACGCATGTGGTTTGGATATATTCCCGAGATTATTTTTTGTTACTTTTTCCACAAGTTGAACTTAGTAATTTTTTAGGCGTTTTTACTATCATAGTGACTAGATAGTAGGTACCTTGTGTGCACAACTCCTCATACAGTTTTATGCCGATGCCTTTGAAACTTCACAGGTGTTTTGGTCATGGTCTGAAGATACGCATGTGGTTTGGATATAATTCTGAGATTTTTTTGTCGTCACTTTTTCTACAAGTTGAACTTAGTAATTTTTTAGGCGTTTTTACTATCATAGTGACTAGACAGTGGGTACCTTGTGTGCGCAACTCCTCATACAGTTTTACGCCGATTCCTTTGAAACTTCACAGGTGTTTTGATCATTGTCTGAAGATATGCATGTGGTTTGGATATAATCCTGAGATTATTTTTAATTACTTTTTTTCGCAAATTGAACTTAGCCATTTTTCATACATTTTTACTATCAAAGTGAATAGATAGTTGGTACCTTGTGTGTGCAACTCCTCCTACAGTTTTATGCCAATTCCTTTGAAACTTCACAGGCGTTTTGATCATGGTCTGAAGATATGCATGTGGTTTGGATATAATCCTCACATTATTTTTTTTATTACTTTTTTCATATTTTTAACTTAGCCGCTTTTCCAGCTCAAACACTTAAGTGTATATACAGTGGAGACCTAGTTTCCAAGGCGGGGGACATAAATTCGTCAAATTTGCTTGTTTGTTCTTAAGACATTGGTTTGTGTTGAGTCTGTTGTAAAGACAGCCTCAGGAGAAGAACTAAATAAGTAACATGCTTTCGTTCTAATCCTATAAACTTATATATTGTATTATCTATGTATGTTGTAAAATAAGTGAAATAAATATGTTTAAACCAAGACAGCCCCAGAATTGAAAGATGTACAAGATAATGTAGAACAACTGTCAAGAAACTGTTTTTATAAAATAGAGGATTGTGACTGACGACATGGGCCAGGCGCTCCTCGGTCTTGCTCATGCTGGTTCATGGCTTTCTTTCGCAATTTTCCTAACTAGTTTCTTCCAATAATATGGATTTCTTCAGAGGATTGTCACGATTCTGGCGAGCTGTGTTTTTGCGCTGTTTATATACCATATCGTGGGGCCGGTGAACCGGCCCTTTTGGCGCCATTGCGCCTGCGTGGACGGCCATTGTTGTACCGGCCCTCGGGGGCCGGTGGGCGTGTTTTGCGCCTCTCGCCGGCCCTCGGGGGCCGGTGGCGTTGCTATCCGCCATTGTAGGCGTGTATGGCGACGTCGACCGGCCCCCGGGGGCCGGTGACGTTGCTATCCGCCATTTTCTTACTGTTGAGCGTGACGCTTGGTTCAGTGTGTTTATTTCCTGTTTTTAGGAGATTAAAAATGGCGGATCGTTGTGTGGAGTCCTGGCCGTCACACGCAAATGCTTTGAGCTATCCGCTTGGTTGCATGTTCATGAATAAGTTCTGGAACGGGAGGAGACATAAATGTAAAAGTGAGTGGCTGACAACTCCAGTCTTATTCATGAACATTGATCCCGACCGGACGGAGTGTGTGTAGCTGGTAGATCCAGTAGAGTTCTCTGTTTTTTCTAGTAACAGCTTTTTTGGTGTCCCGGATCTGTGGACAGGATTTCAATAATTTGAAACCCCATGTGTTCTGTAGAATGGTTGGGTAAGTTAAAATGTGTTGCTACCAGAGTGTCCCGTTTATTGCGGGTGTCACGCTGGTGTTCTGTCATTCTAACTTGATGACTATTCTCATAGCGAACATTTGTGGTTCGGGGTAAAGCCGTGGTGGGTAATTGTTAGCAATGATCATAATTGTATTATTGCTTTCTTGAAATGACATATGTCACGATCATGGGTTAGTACAAATGGGTTCGGCTGTTTTGCTGAACAGGCTTGTTTCCCCGCCGTAGCAGGGTGTCCCCATTTGCTTTTCGAGCTTTTTCGAGGCTCTGTAGCAGTGTGTTCTGCGGATACCCTCTTCTAATGTAATAGCCCGTAAAGATTTCGGCATGTTTGTCATAATCATACAGCTGGACGGACGTAGTCTGACTGAGAGACCGGCGGGAGATAGGCCCTTGCCAATGCATTCCCTCAGTCAGGAAGGAGACTTAGTTCTCTCATGTTCACCATTCTGGATAGAACTCGTCTTGCCTCTTTGTAGAACGGCATGACCTCAGCTGGTAGATTTAGAGTCTTCCTTTTCTTGGACGACTCTTCCTCCGCCATTGCATCCCTTGTCCTTTTCTTCAGGTTCTCTGCTGGGATGATGGTCACTTGCGACGAAGAGCCTGACGTACATGTCAGGGTCAGTGAGCTAATGATTGGACTGACTGACATGTCGCTGGTGGTCTGTCTTGGATTCATCAGAGTGAACGCCGACCTCGGAGCATCCTAGTCCTAGCGATGGGTAGTAGCATAAACGCTAGAGGATTGTGACTGACGACATGGGCCAGGCGCTCCTCGGTCTTGCTCATGCTGGTTCATGGCTTTCTTTCGCAATTTTCCTAACTAGTTTCTTCCAATGATATGGATTTCTTCAGAGGATTGTCACGATTCTGGCGAGCTGTGTTTTTGCGCTGTTTATATACCATATCGGGGGGCCGGTGAACCGGCCCTTTTGGCGCCATTGCGCCTGCGTGGACGGCCATTGTTGTACCGGCCCTCGGGGGCCGGTGGGCGTGTTTTGCGCCTCTCGCCGGCCCTCGGGGGCCGGTGGCGTTGCTATCCGCCATTGTAGGCGTGTATGGCGACGTCGACCGGCCCCCGGGGGCCGGTGACGTTGCTATCCACCATTTTCTTACTGTTGAGCGTGACGCTTGGTTCAGTGTGTTTATTTCCTGTTTTTAGGAGATTAAAAATGGCGGATCGTAGTGTGGAGTCCTGGCCGTCACACGCAAATGCTTTGAGCTATCCGCTTGGTTGCATGTTCATGAATAAGTTCTGGAACGGGAGGAGACATAAATGTAAAAGTGAGTGGCTGACAACTCCAGTCTTATTCATGAACATTGATCCCGACCGGACGGAGTGTGTGTAGCTGGTAGATCCAGTAGAGTTCTCTGTTTTTTCTAGTAACAGCTTTTTTGGTGTCCCGGATCTGTGGACAGGATTTCAATAATTTGAAACCCCATGTGTTCTGTAGAATGGTTGGGTAAGTTAAAATGTGTTGCTACCAGAGTGTCCCGTTTATTGCGGGTGTCACGCTGGTGTTCTGTCATTCTAACTTGATGACTATTCTCATAGCGAACATTTGTGGTTCGGGGTAAAGCCGTGGTGGGTAATTGTTAGCAATGATCATAATTGTATTATTGCTTTCTTGAAATGACATATGTCACGATCATGGGTTAGTACAAATGGGTTCGGCTGTTTTGCTGAACAGGCTTGTTTCCCCGCCGTAGCAGGGTGTCCCCATTTGCTTTTCGAGCTTTTTCGAGGCTCTGTAGCAGTGTGTTCTGCGGATACCCTCTTCTAATGTAATAGCCCGTAAAGATTTCGGCATGTTTGTCATAATCATACAGCTGGACGGACGTAGTCTGACTGAGAGACCGGCGGGAGATAGGCCCTTGCCAATGCATTCCCTCAGTCAGGAAGGAGACTTAGTTCTCTCATGTTCACCATTCTGGATAGAACTCGTCTTGCCTCTTTGTAGAACGGCATGACCTCAGCTGGTAGATTTAGAGTCTTCCTTTTCTTGGACGGCTCTTCCTCCGCCATTGCATCCCTTGTCCTTTTCTTCAGGTTCTCTGCTGGGATGATGGTCACTTGCGACGAAGAGCCTGACGTACATGTCAGGGTCAGTGAGCTAATGATTGGGCTGACTGACATGTCGCTGGTGGTCTGTCTTGGATTCATCAGAGTGAACGCCGACCTCGGAGCATCCTAGTCCTAGCGATGGGTAGTAGCATAAACGCTAGAGGATTGTGACTGACGACATGGGCCAGGCGCTCCTCGGTCTTGCTCATGCTGGTTCATGGCTTTCTTTCGCAATTTTCCTAACTAGTTTCTTCCAATGATATGGATTTCTTCAGAGGATTGTCACGATTCTGGCGAGCTGTGTTTTTGCGCTGTTTATATACCATATCGGGGGGCCGGTGAACCGACCCTTTTGGCGCCATTGCGCCTGCGTGGACGGCCATTGTTGTACCGGCCCTCGGGGGCCGGTGGGCGTGTTTTGCGCCTCTCGCCGGCCCTCGGGGGCCGGTGGCGTTGCTATCCGCCATTGTAGGCGTGTATGGCGACGTCGACCGGCCCCCGGGGGCCGGTGACGTTGCTATCCGCCATTTTCTTACTGTTGAGCGTGACGCTTGGTTCAGTGTGTTTATTTCCTGTTTTTAGGAGATTAAAAATGGCGGATCGTTGTGTGGAGTCCTGGCCGTCACACGCAAATGCTTTGAGCTATCCGCTTGGTTGCATGTTCATGAATAAGTTCTGGAACGGGAGGAGACATAAATGTAAAAGTGAGTGGCTGACAACTCCAGTCTTATTCATGAACATTGATCCCGACCGGACGGAGTGTGTGTAGCTGGTAGATCCAGTAGAGTTCTCTGTTTTTTCTAGTAACAGCTTTTTTGGTGTCCCGGATCTGTGGACAGGATTTCAATAATTTGAAACCCCATGTGTTCTGTAGAATGGTTGGGTAAGTTAAAATGTGTTGCTACCAGAGTGTCCCGTTTATTGCGGGTGTCACGCTGGTGTTCTGTCATTCTAACTTGATGACTATTCTCATAGCGAACATTTGTGGTTCGGGGTAAAGCCGTGGTGGGTAATTGTTAGCAATGATCATAATTGTATTATTGCTTTCTTGAAATGACATATGTCACGATCATGGGTTAGTACAAATGGGTTCGGCTGTTTTGCTGAACAGGCTTGTTTCCCCGCCGTAGCAGGGTGTCCCCATTTGCTTTTCGAGCTTTTTCGAGGCTCTGTAGCAGTGTGTTCTGCGGATACCCTCTTCTAATGTAATAGCCCGCAAAGATTTCGGCATGTTTGTCATAATCATACAGCTGGACGGACGTAGTCTGACTGAGAGACCGGCGGGAGATAGGCCCTTGCCAATGCATTCCCTCAGTCAGGAAGGAGACTTAGTTCTCTCATGTTCACCATTCTGGATAGAACTCGTCTTGCCTCTTTGTAGAACGGCATGACCTCAGCTGGTAGATTTAGAGTCTTCCTTTTCTTGGACGGCTCTTCCTCCGCCATTGCATCCCTTGTCCTTTTCTTCAGGTTCTCTGCTGGGATGATGGTCACTTGCGACGAAGAGCCTGACGTACATGTCAGGGTCAGTGAGCTAATGATTGGGCTGACTGACATGTCGCTGGTGGTCTGTCTTGGATTCATCAGAGTGAACGCCGACCTCGGAGCATCCTAGTCCTAGCGATGGGTAGTAGCATAAACGCTAGAGGATTGTGACTGACGACATGGGCCAGGCGCTCCTCGGTCTTGCTCATGCTGGTTCATGGCTTTCTTTCGCAATTTTCCTAACTAGTTTCTTCCAATGATATGGATTTCTTCAGAGGATTGTCACGATTCTGGCGAGCTGTGTTTTTGCGCTGTTTATATACCATATCAGGGGGCCGGTGAACCGACCCTTTTGGCGCCATTGCGCCTGCGTGGACGGCCATTGTTGTACCGGCCCTCGGGGGCCGGTGGGCGTGTTTTGCGCCTCTCGCCGGCCCTCGGGGGCCGGTGGCGTTGCTATCCGCCATTGTAGGCGTGTATGGCGACGTCGACCGGCCCCCGGGGGCCGGTGACGTTGCTATCCGCCATTTTCTTACTGTTGAGCGTGACGCTTGGTTCAGTGTGTTTATTTCCTGTTTTTAGGAGATTAAAAATGGCGGATCGTTGTGTGGAGTCCTGGCCGTCACACGCAAATGCTTTGAGCTATCCGCTTGGTTGCATGTTCATGAATAAGTTCTGGAACGGGAGGAGACATAAATGTAAAAGTGAGTGGCTGACAACTCCAGTCTTATTCATGAACATTGATCCCGACCGGACGGAGTGTGTGTAGCTGGTAGATCCAGTAGAGTTCTCTGTTTTTTCTAGTAACAGCTTTTTTGGTGTCCCGGATCTGTGGACAGGATTTCAATAATTTGAAACCCCATGTGTTCTGTAGAACGGTTGGGTAAGTTAAAATGTGTTGCTACCAGAGTGTCCCGTTTATTGCGGGTGTCACGCTGGTGTTCTGTCATTCTAACTTGATGACTATTCTCATAGCGAACATTTGTGGTTCGGGGTAAAGCCGTGGTGGGTAATTGTTAGCAATGATCATAATTGTATTATTGCTTTCTTGAAATGACATATGTCACGATCATGGGTTAGTACAAATGGGTTCGGCTGTTTTGCTGAACAGGCTTGTTTCCCCGCCGTAGTATAAAATACACATACGCAAGTTACGGTTAGAAAATCCCATGGGGTAATGGTTGTTTGCTGCCATCAGACGTGTACATAGACTTTCCATAGAAGTTTTTATGTGTCGGCCAGCTAGACTTTTATAAGTTGTGGTTTTTAACTTATAAACTTTTATTCTTCAAACTAATTCTTCCAAAGGGAATAAAAATTATAATAACAATGTATTGAACCACTCTTATTTCAAATAAACTCTTATTTGAAATAAACTCTTATTTCAAATAAACTCTTATTTCAAATAAACTCTTATTTCAAATAAACTCTTATTTGAAATAAGAGTGGTTCAATACATTGTTATTATAAACTTTTAACCTGAACTTTATTCACGTTCCTATGTGGAACGGTGCTCCTACTTAGAGGAGGAAAATACATCAACAAAGACAAATAGGGGTGTAATGTGTTGAAACAATTTTCTCCGCCCCCTCCCCCTGCCCGAACACATATTCACACACATACATGCACATACTCATGCATGCAGACAGACACCAACACAGACACCTTGGGTGATAAAAAGTCTGGGATCTCAATCCTGAAATTCTGTCAGCTGAATTCTGAATTGAGCCAAAAAGTTCTCAAATCACTAACAATTAGCTTAAAATCACAAAGTATGAATTGAAATCAGCCAGTTTATGCTTATTTTATGGCAAAAACCTCAACAAAAATAAATGACAATCATATGCATCATATGAGTGCTCAATCCTGAAATGGACCTTATCACCCCTTAATTGTCACCATGAAAGAGAGAGAGAGAGAGCTACTTGTAATGAAATCTTGTGGATTTCTTACCTGTGATTCCCCCATTTTTTTTTTTTTTTTTTTTTGCTTACCAACAAATTATTGACCTGGTTGATTAAGTACATTGGGATTAGAAAGGTATAAATTATTGGACTGGATTCTCTAGTGTTAACAGTCTTGTGGCAGACAAGGTTTGTCTTGTTTGTCCAGCTGCATTTGTCTACCAACATCACACATGGGTACCAAACCATTACTAGCAGATTACCCTGTGTGTTGTGTTTTGCTATCTATCTCTCAATACTGAGACGATCATTTTCTGATCATTATGTGCTGTTTGCATGGAGCTAGCTTAGACCCTTAGCTACACTATAAGGGCAAGTCTTTGCTGTGAGCACATGCCACTTTGTTGGTTTTGTCATGTTGCGGCTCACATATCTTAGAAATGATCAAAACACAAAGGTGACTCATATGTGGCAATAAGGTTTTGTGCATCATGACTAATTATGTGACACTGAAAAATCCGAATGATTAATCAAGTTTGAACCCTATGAACTTGAATGAACTAGGTCATAGTACCCTGTTTAGCAGAAGGACCATATCTCATGAGATGAGAACATGACATAACACTGAGCAACAGCATGTTATCACCATCATATCTAAGCTTTATTCAGACATATTTACATTTTTTTTTTGGTGACTTCAAAGCAGCTGTCTTCAATGACTGATTAATGCAGCTGGTCTGCAAAACCCAGTTGGAAATATTTAAAATTGTAAGTATGTGACCTTGACCTCAGGGCCAACAATCTGGATGGGAGAGGTGTGAAAACTCAAAATGTGTGTCTATATAAGTCTAAATGCTAAATCCATTAATGAATTAGGATATGGCCACTACAAAATTTTCACTGAGGAGCCCAACATTGAGAGGGATGTTAACACCAAAGCAGACATTCATGCCAATACTGACACTAACCCCACAGCTATTGCTACTGATTTTCCTTTCTTTTCTAGAGGCAAGCTCTAAACAGGCCCAGAGGTTGTAAAACTTGAGTACATTCTCAAACTCAAAATAAAGCACACTGATTGGCTGCTTCCGAGCTAATGCTTGGAAGCAACCAATCAGTGTGCTTTATTACGAGTTTGAGATTATAATCAAATTTTATAACCTCGGACCCAGGTCATAGTTGATAAATGAACTATAACTTGGGGAACAAAACAGATCAACAGAAAAGTTATGTTACTGAAGCTTTATTTTTCAATTTGTAGCACATAATGTAAAAGAAGTCTTTCACAAAAAGGTTTTAAGCCTATCTTAAAAGAAACAACACAAGAAAAGGGTGCTTAGTTCACCAACTAACAGCAAGCCTCGAGCCACTGTTAACATGTAAGCTAGCTATAAAGAGGGTGGGTCAATCAGTAACCAGCCTACTTTACTTCTGGTTGAGATCAACTTTTTCTATGTAATGATACATTTGACCCAACACTGTTAGGGTGCCATCATCCCAGAATGAGGAACAAAGACCCATTCCTCACCTGCTGCCTACTGATTTCTTCATTGAAATGGAAATGGCATCCATAAGTAACATTTCTTTAAAGTTCGGGAACAAAAACTTATCAGGAGAAGAACTAAATAAGCTTGTAGCTTCTGTTCTTATCCTATTAAATATTGTATTTTGTAAAATATTGTATGTCTATATTTTGTTGAAATAAATATGTTTAAACTAAAAACTTATCACAAGGTGCCAAATTAGGCAAACAGACAGGATTTCATAATCATACCTGTTTCATACTGCAGCATCTATTGAAACCTTACAAATGTGGATTCTTGCACTGATTTACTGAAACCCTTTGAGGGAGTTTACACATAAATGTGTGAAAACTGTGATTTTGTTGGTCAGTTAGAAATCAGATAGGCAGGTTTGTTACTGACTCAGCTTCGTAGTACACCCACTATTCGGCTCCTGCAAATTATTAGTGACCATACATGATATACCATATTAATCCTAATAAACACCCCTGCTCTAATAAACACCCCCTGATTCTGTTCTGAACAGAATATTGTACTAATTTGCATGAATTCCTATTTGCTTCTCTGGATGAGGTAGTTCTTTGAAATGGGGTCTGCTCTAAAAGGTAAGAATTTGCTCCTACAGGAGCAAATTCTTTCCTTTAAGAGCTGACCGCACCCTTACTGAGAAGGGAAGAGTTTCTTCCTTCCAAAGTATACCCATTAATCTTAAAACTGATTATTAAAGGTGTGTTGCCTATGACATATTTACTACACTTTAGGCTGAAAATAATGCCCCCCCCTCTCATCAAATGCAACACCCACAGGGCATTTAATAAGACTAATACAATATTATTATATGAACAGCAAAGGCTTTTGCCAAACAGCAATGATGCACAGGCTGATGTGTGTGTGTGGTCAAAATATGAACTTAGCACCCTTCTTGCATCTTGAACCTTGCTTTTGCACTATTTCTACTTGTCTATAAATACATCAATACAGACCAAAGTCTGCTCAACAAAAACAAAAGGTGTATGTCACTATAAAGCAACAAGTTATGGCAGTTTTTTTGCATAAATACATATTTTATAATATAAATAAATTAACTTTAATTTACAGATCTGCAGATAATGGGCGGGGTACTTGTTTGTACTTCTGAAATAAATTTTCTTACTTCCTCAGATCAATATATAATGTGGGTCTTCATCAGAATTTAGCATCGAATGAGGAGCCACACCATCTTATTGATGGTTATTACAGAAATTCTAAATATTTGGACAGTTATAATAACGATAAAGTAATTGGTCTAAAAATAGAACAAATTGACATCCAAAAGATGTCAATGCAGGTGCAGACCTGGGTTCGAGGTCATAAAACTTTAGAATAATCTCAAACTCAAAATAAAGCACGGGTCTTCATCAGAATTTAGCATCGAATGAGGGGCCACACCATCTTATTGATGGTTATTACAGAAATTCTAAATATTTGGACAGTTATAATAACGATAAAGTAATTGGTCTAAAAATAGAACAAATTGACATCCAAAAGATGTCAATGCAGGTGCAGACCTGGGTTCGAGGTCATAAAACTTTAGAATAATCTCAAACTCAAAATAAAGCACGGGTCTTCATCAGAATTTAGCATCGAATGAGGGGCCACACCATCTTATTGATAGTTATTACAGAAATTCTAAATATTTGGACAGTTATAATTGGTCTAAAAATGGAACAAATTGACATCCAAAAGATGTCAATGCAGGTGCAGACCTGGGTTCGAGGTCATAAATCTTGAGAATAATCTCAAACTCAAAATAAAGCACACTGATTGGCTGCTTCTGAGCATGTGCTCGGAAGCAGCCAATCAGTGTGCTTTATTTTAAGTTTGAGAATGTACTCAAGTTTTACAACCCCTGGGCCTGGAACAGAGGCTCTTCTGGAGCAGTCTGATCTGGGTCTGCACTGTTTGCTCAAACCCATGTCCCAACACTTAGAATTTTATGGTAATAAACATAAATTATTTCAGAATCATCACAAAACAATCCCCAACACCAACTCTCCTGATCTGGGACACTGTCACACTAATATAGAAGTAAATATGAAATCAAAACATAGGTGTGTAAATTTACAGTAATTACTCTAAATGAGCCGCGACACAAGAAAACCAACAAAGTGGTTGTGCACCCATCGCAGACTCAGATTAGCCTGGGCATCCGCCTAGTCTGTTCAGACCCTTAGCTAAGCACTTAAAGGGTAGCTAAGGGTCTAAGTTAGCTTTTTGCGGACAGCAAAGACTCTGATCAGACTGGGCAGATGCCCAGGCTGATCTGAATCTTTGCTGGGCACACAACCACTTTGTTGGTTTTTTCTCATGTCGCGGCTCAAATAGTGGGACAGATGAGACTGTTGAGCCTTGGTAGCTCCATGGGTTTAAATGCTGGGCTGCTACATGTATGTTGGTTGCCCAGAGTTGATTTCTGCTGAAGGCTAAAATCTTACAGCCTTTCAATATCATCCTTTTATTGGTCTAATATGACTGTAATACTGTTGAAAAGGACATAAAGTTGCAAGATGAGCCTAAGCATATAATACAATGTTTTTGGCAAATTGTTGGTCGTTAAAATCAACTTAGTCTAATATAGGCCCTTAAAGCAGCAAAACAGCGACAAAATAAGAACCTGTAAAATTTCAAAACATGTTTTGCCCAAGCTATATCATATTGAGAACTCTAAGACTAGGAGGCAAACAGTGTAGATCAAGATGAGGTGGCTCACTAGAGTATATTTTTAGTGTTAGGAAAAATTGTACCAGAGGAGTCAAAGTATTTAGCTCTCATGATGTTAGCCCCACTAACCAACTAGAAAACAGCAACAAGCCCAGGTCCAGAGGAGACAAAGCATATTTAGCTTAATGACTCAAGGTTTTGTTAAGTCTTCCGGTGTACATAAAATCAAGTGTGCTTATATTTTTTTGCTGAAAACTAAGAAGAGCCATTGCACTGCAAAAGCCCCAGCAAAAAAATTGTACCCTGTTTGAGAACAATATGTTTAAAAAAATGTAACATCCTGTTTTTTAACATCTTTAACTTTTGAACAAATTGGGCCCTAGTCCAGATGAGGCAATACACTGGTTATTAGTCAGCTGTCAGGATCAATGCTGTGTAAGTGGTTCTCTTTTTTTGACATATGCCCATGACAAGAATTCTGTGGAATGCTATGTGGCACCTGCCTTGCGCATCCATTAGAGTAGAGATAATAATAAAAAGAAGTTGAAACTAGATTTGATGTATTTATGTAGAAAATTTTCAGTGACTTTGGGCTTACAAGTTAGGAAGGAACATCCCTAGAAGAAACTTTATGCCTAGTTTGATTATAGTAGGTATCACATACATTGAGAGAAATGGACTCAAATGCTAAGGTTGACATAATTTTGTACATAAAATATTACAAAGTCAGCACAGCCTAAAATATAGGTCATGAAAAACAAGTGGCAAGTTTCAAGGCTAAAGGTATCATAGTTTGAGAGAAATAGACTTAATTGCTAGAATCAACATAATTTTTTACGTAAAATTTTACGTCAGCAGAGAATAAAATATAGTTCAAGGGTAAAAATAAGTGCCACAGCCCCCGACAACACTTTAAGAAGAAACTGCACGTCAGGCTTAATGACTGTTTGTATCATAGTTTGAGAAAAATAGACTTAAACACTAGGATTGTTGATATTTAAAAGTGAACTTTTCATCAGTCATCAGAAGTCATCAGAGCACAAAATATAGGCCAAGGATAAAAAGAAGTGCAACAATCCTCATGAATATTCTAAACAAGACCTGTCACAGGGACAGATTAGCTTGCCTGACAGGGCCTTGCCCATCACATAAAAACTTTAATGTAAAACTTTAACATTTTGCTAATGACACCCTTGCGGAACTTCGTTCAGCCGAGCTAAAAAAATTCATGCCAGATTTTATGTTTGAAGGTATCATAGTTAGGGGAGAAAAATGGACTTAAACACCAGGGTCCATATATTGTTGACAGACAGACAGACAAAAGGAATGACTGATGGAAAAGTGAACTCCTATATTTTCATATGTCTAGGGATGAAAGGGTTAATAAATATTTTCTGACAAATGTTTCTTGGTTTTTGTTTTGGTTTTGTGTCTGCCATTCTTTTACACTTGTATCAAATGGCAGCATAGTTTATTGTTATAAGCTATCAACTTGAAGCAAAAAAAATTTAACTGCAAAACAGGAGTGGCCCATCTAAAATGCCAAAAATATTATACACATAAAATGTTAAGGGACTTATATAATATTGCACAAAATTGATGCCCAGGAAATGGAAGAGTTTTCATTAAATAATTGTTTCTGTGACAGAAATGCAGCAATTAAACATGCAAATGTTATGCATGTATATTATTTAAGGAATGAATTTCATTTTTCTGAACGTTATCAAAGTTTAAACTACATTGGGTCACATGCAAAGTGAATGAACCCGGAAGGGGTTCATGTAAGCTTTGCTAGTGACCCAGTGTAGTTTACACTTCAATAAACAACAGAAAAATTAAGTTCATTGCTTATATTTACATTCGTTTCAATAAAAATCTTTAATGAAAAGTCTTATATAAGCGCTAAAATTGAAGAAGTAAAACATGTACAAACAGCTTTTCTGCTAACAGCAGAATAGCATGCATGACGTCATGACGTCGCTGATATCCAATCAGATTGTAGAGAGCCATTGCTTATTATAATGTCATTGACATGCGTGTCTCAATGTACTTATTGGAATGTAAACTCCATTACTTTCAATGGTTTACTATAGGGCTTTTCAGTATATACACCAAGAACGTAAATACTATGAATTGCGACACACAAAAACAGAGTTTTATGCATACATGAACAGCAGGCTGATCCGAAACTTTGCTTTTTGAATATGACACATATGGATCCTGAGGAATCTTCAGGTATAGAAAGAAGGCACCAGCTATACAGCAAGAATCTGGTTTGAGGCTTTGCTTTTCAGAGATACCTTATACCTGGGTTCGAGGTTATAATGTATTCAAGTTTTATAACCTCTGAGCCTGTTTTGTGTGATAAGGCTCTAACATACCCTATAAATCCTAATAAAAACCCTGCTTTAATAAACACCCCTGTCTCTCCTCCAATATGTTTGAAATCACCTGAGGTGTATGGCTATACAGTCAACCCTCTTTACAACGGCACTCATTACAACAGCAAAACTCTTTATAACCTCATTTTGATATGCATGGAATAGCTTCATTGTTCAAAATATGTATTCTTTATAACAGCAAATTCATTTTAACGTCAAAATGCTTGGGAACAAATGTCGTCGTTGTAAAGAGGGTCCACTGTACCTCCAAATTTCCATCAGTTGAACAAAGGGGAAAAGTTACCATGAATTCCTGTTTGCTTCTCTGGAGAATGGAGCTCTTCTACATGAGGTCCACTCTTTAAGGTAAGAATTTGTTCCTTCAGGAGCATTTTTTTTCCTTTAACATCAGACCCCTATTGAAAAGGGAGGCAATAAAAAGAAAGTAGAATATTACTTCATCTGAAAGTATATCCATTCACCTTAATACTGTTTATTAGAAGTATTTGGGCAGAGGCTGGTTCACTACACTTCTCTTTAGGCTCCAAACATTGCCCCCCCCCCCCCTCGCCCTACTTTTTTTCATAACATGCAACAAAATTTAATAGAATTAATACAGTACTTCAGTTTCTATGCAATGCCACTGAAACATAAACAGAGACTTGTAAGTTATAAATCTAAGTATTAAACTACTACTGCAGTCTCTCTACATACAGGGACAGAAGTGACTGAGCAGTCTGATCATGGTCTGAACAGACAGTTTACCACTAACTTCTTGGTGCCTAGCTGTGTACTAAGGTTGAAAAGGTATAAGAGCCGCGACAAGACAAAACCAAGAATGTGGTTGTGCACCCAGCGCAGACTCAGATCAGCCTGGGCATCCGCCCAGTCTGATCAGAGTCTTCACTGTCCGCATGGAGGTAGCTTAGACCCCTAGCTACCCCTTAAGCGCTTCAAAAAGACTCTGCTCAGACTAGGTGAATGCCCAGGCTGATCCAAGTCTGTGCTGGGCGCACAACCACTTTGTTGGTTTTCTCGAGTCGTGGCTCATATCTCCATTGTCCGCCATTGTAACATAAAGAGACAACTTTTTTGTGACTTCTTTTTGCACACATTGATGATGTAGTGCTGCAAATTGTGATCCACTTTTAAAGGAAAGAATAGGCTCTTAGGGGAGCAAATTATTTCCTTTAAGAAAGGAACCCCATTGAGAAGAAAGACAAAACCAATTGCTGAGTTGCTTCCCTTATAGTCCACCCATTCACCTTTAATAACTGCTAGAATGTTTTTACTTTGCCACTTATCCTCCACTTCAAAATTCCTGACTTTTCCCTAAGTTTCCCCTGATATTTTACAGTTTTCCATATTCTCTTTAAGAAACCAAAAGTTTATTCACTCTTTACTTCTCTTTACTCTGCTTACCTATCACTTGGGCACTGTTAGAAAACCCACAATGAGGAGAGTTGTGCCAGGACTATTTTGCCAGGAAGTACATTCTTTCCCCTTGAACAGTTAAAAATGTATTTTCTGAAGACTGCTGTAGCCATTGATTTTAAATCCCAGACTTTTCAAGTGCTTTCTAAATTTCCCTACCATCCATAACATTTCTTGACTTTTCCCTGTCCTAGAAAAAAATATTCCAAATGTTTTTTTCTGACTGTGACAATCCTAAATTACAGTAACTGGTTAAGCCACCTGAATATTTAGAGTGGCCAGACTATGAG
Source organism: Ctena decussata (assembly GCA_963989385.1). Taxonomy (NCBI): domain Eukaryota; kingdom Metazoa; phylum Mollusca; class Bivalvia; order Lucinida; family Lucinidae; genus Ctena; species Ctena decussata. The sequence goes on from OZ022498.1 coordinate 124,625,118, forward strand.
ATATTCTCAAATAGCAAGAATAGTTAAATAATAATATACAAGGGGTGTCCAGAAAGTTCTGATTGTGATGTCATATTTTGATAAGCATCATAAATACAGAATTTCTGATAGCGGAACTTTATAAAGCTGTAATATGTCAGGACAACTGTGCAAACGCAGTGTATATTTTCTAAAGGACATATTTTTGAACGTCTTTGAAAGAGGTATACCCTACAGCCACTGCGAATTTTTACTTTAGAAGGTCATAGTTCACATATAAGCAGTCTTTATTTTTTTTTTTCGTCATGGCTACCTAAACACAAACCCTAGGCAACTGTGTCCTGTAAATATCGCGAACATTATATTTAATCTAGGTTCCATATTGCCCCTTGAATTTGGATTATCTGCATTTTATGTGGTAGCAAAGTCCCCCTGTCTGCTAAAGTCATCATTTTTTAAACGAAAACAAATGCCTTAGCATTCAAAATCTTGTCAGGAAAACCTTTTGCATGTCCCAATTCGAAATTGTCGAATAATTAAAATAAATGTAAAAAACAAAGCTGTCACAGCCTTAGAAAATGACGTTGACGTCGATTTCAATAACGTCATTAGAACTACGCATTGCTTTGCAAGGAATGAGTTGGAAACGTTCGCTACCCCTCTAATTTTAAATGGATATTGACGGCAACGACTGACAAACAGCTGAAAAACATTCATTTTGTATTTACGCTGATTTTTTACTTGAATGACACACTAAAAATAAATTCACATATGACTTTAACCCAGTGGTATGACTGGGGCCTAATATAACGCGTTGTACCTCAATAAGAAAATGTATCTTTGTATACTGTTTGGTATCACTGTAAAGGCAAAATGTAGTGCTTTCAATACATGCTAAGCAATTGCCCCCAGCATGCTGCTAAACAAAGTTATTCTGCGAGAATCAGAACTTTCTGAACAACCCTCGTAGTGAAATAATTATATCCTAATTACAAGGACCAGCCTTATCCATAAGCAGAAACTGTGCAAGAGTAATAGTGAAACAAAATATTAACAATCCTGAACAAAAAAAATAAAATAAAATAAATAAATAAAATTAACAAGTTCTGGGCAGAAACTATGGAAGCTTGACACTTTAAAAACATAGGAGTGGGAAGAGTGAACCTCATGCCCAAAATAGTAAACTAAAATACATGTGTAAATTAAGAAGAATATGCTAAACTGCATTACAATATCTGAAGTCATTCTGACTTTTCAGGACTTTGACTTTCTCGTGAATCACTGTCAGTCTGACTTTGTTCATCCTCCATATTGCCTATGATTTCTGGTTTTAGCTGTTCTGAAGGCATTACAGTATCTACATCTGAACACTGATTTTCATGACTTTTCCTCTGTCGTACAGTTACATCACAGTCTGCATTTGACAAGCCATGTGACGCATCACATGATACATCATGTGACTCAGTGTCATGTGACTCACTAGCACTACACGCATCACCTGACCCATCATGTGATTCAGTACTCTGTTGTTTAGTATCATCAAAACTGTTCTCCATTTCAAACATTTTAACTGACTCAATAATTTTGTCTTCTGTTTCCTCCACAATAGAAGTTGCTGAATGCGAGACTTTATGGTGTGGAGAAGCTTCAATCACTGTATTGTTTGGGACCATGGTCAAATCAGAATAAGAATTAGCAAAGAACACTTGACTTTCGTTCCTTATTACAAAAGAGTTTAACTCTTCTGATCCTCTGTGTTTAGTAGTTTCAGTATAGTGGTTCATTTCTGATGGAAGCTTATCTGAGAATGAAGCAGATTTTTTCAGTGGCTCTGATGGGAAGTTGTCACTGGTTGGTGATGTTGGTTCTTCTTGACTGGCTGCAGTCTTCTGTTTGTCATAGGCAGTTATAATATCGTAGGAATGTCCCAGTAATACAATGCTGTTGAGGATTTTGAAAGACATCAGGCTGTAAGAAATAATGAAACCTAAAACACTTGAAGAAGCATATTGAGAAAAGAAAACAGCTACAAATGAAACATGGCATGAGAAAACCAACAAAGTGACATGTGCACTATAAAAAGACTCAGATCAGCCTGGGCATCCACCCAGTCTGATCAGAGTCTTTGCTCTGCACTGAAAGGGTAGCCAAGGGTCTAAGCTACCTATATGAAGACAGCAAAGACTCTGATTAGACAGGGCAGATGCCCAGGCTGATTTGAGTCTTTGCTAGGCGCACATGCCACTTTGTGGCTCAAATCCCATATATTACAGTATAATGGCTCTACTCCTCCCAAGTCATAATACAATTCATGCCACCTCATCATTAGAACTATCATTTTCACAACACATGCCAGTCCAATTGCTGGGCTGGTATGGATCATAGAAAATGCTACTCTTGAAGTTAATGGGTACACAAGAAGACTTAGAAAAATAACATTTACTGCTAAGCCATGGCAGATATTTTGACATAACAAAATTGGTAGGCTAATGATGTTCTGAACAACTGTGCCCAGACTGCTAGATAGCTATGTAACCCTGCTCAGGTTATACGGATACTTTTGTAATCTGAGTCTCTCTCTCTTTGGGCCAAGTTGTTCATAACGATGTCGTTAGTTAACAAGATGCTAAATATTCAAACATATTATACGTAAAAACTCTGCCATTGTTTGCAAACAAAATCTGACAAGCTTTTGCAAAAGCTTCTCAAATTTTTTAGGCAAAATATATGAGCACAGTTGATTTTCATGTGTACTGGATGACCTAACTAATCCTTGATTAACGGCTTCATTAAGCTAACAATGCTTGGAACAACTGGGCCCAGTTTGCAAATGCCTTTCAACCCTTTTCTGTTTTGTTCTAGGATCACTCCAAATACTAAGTGAAAATAAAACAAGTCTTACCAAAAATATAGCACAATCAGAATGGCAACACTCATCCTACATGACAATCTTGTAGTTTTACTGAGAATTTTAAACAACAGACAGGCCAGTGGTAAAGGCGTTAGACCCATACGTCGGGACACCAGGTCCGAATGATCTGTGAAAGCCTAAAATAGAAAGAGGTAAAATTTTTAGCTCCACAGATTTGAAAGTACAAGTCAAGTTCCAAAACATTATCTAATTGCAGCTTTTTTCTGTAGTAAATTCCATTTGTTTTTATTGAAATCTGAAACATCAGGCTTCAATATTGATTTTACATTTGTACATAATTATAGTATATTAAGTAGTCACGTAACAGAAACACAATGAATGACATCTTATGACAGAAATATGTCACCCACAAAAAGAGCCCTGCAGACAACATCCCTGCCACCAATGCAAATTCTTTGAGAAAGCATCAATTGGCTTTAATGACTGTTATTTGTAATAGTGACTAATATACATATTAATTACAGAAACATAGCCTTGTGTCTGTAGGGGCAGGGGCATATCATATGAAAGACAGAGCCCATCCCTGTCCTCTGGCTGCCTTTAACCTACCTTGATTTAAAAACAAAACAAAAAATTACTGCTGGGCTGAAGTTTTTAAGTGCTCGCTAGACAATTGGGTATTTGAAACCTGGACATTCGGCACCACAGCTGAGTGCCTCTAACCACTTGACCAGGGTATATCTCATATTAGCTAGAGGACCTGATCAATAAACTGTCATGAATGATGTTGACTTTTACTTATTACTGACAAGCTGTCAGCAGACTCTTAGGCTCAGTGCAAGCCACAGCCCATAGTGACCTTCATGCAAGGTCACAGAACTTTGCCTGTGTTACATGGAAGCATCTTTTCCTGTTTGAGCTAAATTCTGTATCTCCTGGCAATAGTTTGTATGGATAATACAATGAGGAATGAGGTATGTAAAGTTTTAAGAAGATTCATCCTTCATTCTGTGGTAAAGAAATTAAGTCATGTCTTTTGCCCTCCAGATTTCAACTAATGTCCTTTAACTCTACACACTGTTCCCTTGAAAATACATGTATAAGCAGATTTGTGTAAATATTTTCAGTATTTTCCCACAGGAAAGAATAAATTAATTTGCTGTTGGATAAAGCTCTTTTGACACTGGAAGTCATGTTAATTTTTCACATACCTGATTTTGTCGACTAGAAGCCATATCCAAGGCTAGCTTTACCTTGAATTCACTGTAGATCTGAAATACAGTAATAAATAAACGTATTGGAAGACCTAAACTTTTTCCATTTTTTCTTTTTTTTTTCTTTTTAGGTTATTTTAAACCACTAGCTTCATAGAAAACAGGGCAAATATTGATCAGACCACTCCATTAAACCTGCCTGATCTTGGTCTATACTGTCTGCAGAGACATTTTGTTCCAGTGCATTTGGCCTTTTATTCCCTATACATGTACAAGGGTTGTCCCATAAATGCCAGGACAGATCTAATGATTTCAAAAAGATAGCATCATCAAGATACGGACAGTTTCCATCATGTTGGGGCAATAGAAATGTTAATTCTTTTGTCATACATGTAAAGTGGTAATGTTGCTAATTATTCTTCATGGGGTACTGTATTTCTTCAGTTACACGACGTTTTTTTTTTTTCCCTTCCAAAACAATCTTGAAGATCTAGATCCATCTTGCAAGATCTTTGCGCTTGTTTTTGAAGAGAAAATCCATTTTTATAGCTGAATCACACAAGACTGATATAAACATTTCTGTGGTGATTTTTGAAGGATAAACTTCCTTCTTATAACGAAATAGGTAGGCACAGATGAGCCGCGACACAAGAAAACCAACAAAGTGGTTGTGCACCCAGCGCAGACTCAGATCAGCCTGGGCATCAGCTCTGTCTGATCACTCTTCGCAAAGTGCTTAAAGGGTAGCCAAGGCTCTAATCTACCTCCATGTGGACGGTGAAGACTCTGATCAGACTGGGCGGATGCCCAGGCTGATCTGAGTCTGCGCTAGGCACACAGCCACTTTGTTGGTTTTCTCGTGTCACGGATCAGATGGTGTTGAATACTCAAAGTTGTCACTGGCTGTCAACTGAAAAACTGAAAATTTGGGAAGGTATGAAGTTCTTAACTGAATTCATTGTCACAGCAGTCGAAATGCTGAACAAATCAAAATATTCAAAATCCAACTCCTCAGTAGCCATAAGGGTGGGAAAGCCAAACCTTTGCAAAATATTCTTAGAATAAGCCTCCACAAAGCTACAGTTTTTATGCAAACTGATCCTGAACTTTGATTGCTTTGGGACTTACAGATCTTTTTGTATTTCAATGGATAATTAGGCCAACGTCATGTAGTCATTCACATATACAAATTCTAATTTCAAATCAGTATTGCTAAAGTATTTTAAATATCTGTTGTTGAAATGGGTTCTCAGGCGGGTAATACAGGACCTCATGGTCCTCTTGTTATTTTCCAGTTAGGAATGGAACTGTACCTTAACCATTCATGGTAGAGGCAGTTAAAAGGTTTTTGATGCTGATTCTGGGATGAATTCCCATAGATGTGAGGTGATTACAATGAGAGTTCACAACATATATGCAATGGAGAAATCAGCAGAAATTATCTCTGAATTATCAGCAAAACTCTACCCTGTCAGAGCTCTATATAAGGGCCAGCCTTTATTTTTCTGTTCATTCTTTGTAAAAGTATAATGTGTGACCCAAAGCTGTTCTAATGAGGGATCATATCCCGTCTTTATTGGCTGCAAACAATAAACTGACCTCACCTTTGGGTCAGTCAGCATGTAATCTATAAAACTACATTGTACATGTTCAACACAACAAAGATCAGTAACTGCAAGGTATCACAATGAAACAACATTTTCACTATAACCAGACCTGTAGCCAGCAAGCAACTGTCTTAAGCTGCCAGTTTTCACATGCCCTTGCTGGCAGTAGTAACACAGGTTTTGCAGTTTTCTTTACTATTTAAGGGGAATGGGGACACTTTCAGAGGAAGCAACTCTGACATTTTCACTTTTGCTTCCCTTTTCAAGGGGATCAACTCTTTTCAGAATTTGCTTCTCAAGGTACAAATTGTTTCCTTTCGAGTAGTACCAGAAAAGCAAACAGGAAGCCATAAAATCCTTTTTTTCTTTGTGAATATGGCAGTAACACATGGAAGTGTATCCATTTTAAACCCAAAGCACAGGACACTGACATTTTATCATTTCTATCAGAATAATCCTGTACAAATGCAGGGCCCAGTTGTTCAAAGCATCATTAACTTAATAAGTCGTTGGTCAAAGATTTGTTAAGTCATCAAGTACCCATAAAATCAAGTGTGCTAACAATTTTTTCTGCAAAAATGTCAGAGGCTTTTGCACTGCAAACACTCCTCACAATATGTTTGGAGCTTTTAATACCTCATTAACAAATGATGTTGTTAGTTTTGAACAACTGTGCTCAAAATAACCAGAAAGCTTTATAAAACTGGTTTAGTGAGTTAGTGAACTCAGGTTTAACGGTCCACCAACAACAAGAGGCCCAAATGGGCCTGATATCGCTCACCTGGCTATTGTGCAACGGGACCATTCTGATACAAAATTGGTCCAATTCTACTGAGATTTTCTCATTATCAGATTTTGCTACTTTTAGTAACAGAGGCCAACTTGCCTGGTCTTTATATATTTACTTTAGAAACACCTCAATGCAAGAATCATTTTGCCACAAATTTCATCTAAATCCATTCAGGGGTTACTCAGATATTGCCAGTTTCACGTTTTGTGCTATTTTCAGTAACGGCAGATGGCGGCCATCTTGGATTGCTAAAATGCAAAAAATCGAAAAGCCTTCATGCAAGGACCATTTTGACACAAATTTGGTCCAATTCCATTGATATTTTCTAATTTTCACATTTTTGTATTTTTAGTAACAGAGGCCAATATGAGTGGTCTACAGTTAGATATTTTTGAAACATCTCAATGCAAGAATCATTTTGACACAAATTTCGTCAAATCCATTCAGTGGTTACTGAGATATTGTCATTTTCATGTTTTGTGCTATTTTTAGTAATGGCAGATGGCGGCCATCTTGGAATGCCAAAATGCTAGAAATTGAAAAAGCTTAATGAAAGGACCATTCTGACACAAAATTAGACCAATTCCATTGAGATTTTCTAATTTTCACATTTTTCTATTTTTAGTAACAGAGGCCAATATGAGTCGTCTACAGTTAGATATTTTTGAAACATCTCAATGCAATAATCATTTTGACACAAATTTCATCAAAATCCATTCAGCGGTTACTGAGATATTGTCATTTTCATGATGTGTGCTATTTTTAGTAACGGCAGATGGTGGCCATCTTGGAATGCCAAATTGCAATTAATCGAAACGACTTCATGCAAGGAACATTTTGACAGAAAATTGGTCCAATTCCATTCAAGGGTTCTTGAGTAATTGTCATTTTTATGTTTGTGCTATTTTTAGTAACACCAGATGGCGGCCAGCTTGGAATGCCAAATTGCAATTAATCGAAACGGCTTCATGTAAGGAACATTTAACACAAAATTGGTCCAGTTCCATTCAAGGGTTCTTGAGTAATTGTCATTTTTATGTTTGTGCTATTTTTAGTAACGCCCCTCATGGTGGCCATCTTGGATAGTCAACTGGCACAAAATTGAAATAATTCCATTCAAGAACCATTTCTGACCAAATCTGGTCAGAATTGGTTGCATTTTCTTTAGATATTGACATTTGAGCAAAATCGGTCTTGTAAACGCTAAGTAGGTCACTGTTACCTAATTCCGCTATAGATTTTTTTTATTTTTATAATTTTTGATACCAAGGTCCCACTAATGTTCCACGCAAACTTTCAACCAAATATACCAAATGGTTCTGGAGAAGAAGTTGATTTTGTTGTTTTTGCTATTTTTAGTAACGGCAGCCATCTTGGATTCTTGACCTGACCCAATTTTACAATTTTGAAACCCTGCAGTCTGGTCATGCTCCATGTGAAATTTGAGATCCATGGGTTCAGTGGTTTTAGAGAAGAAGTTGTTTGAAGTTGTTTAAAAGGTCATTTTTTGACATTGGCATTTGAGCAAAATTACACTCGTAAACAGAAAGTAGGTCACTGTGACAAAACTCGGCTACAGATTTTTTTCATTTTTACAATTTTGAATACCAAGTTTCACTGATGTTCCATGCCAAAATTCAGACAAATATACCCAGTGGTTCTGGAGAAGAAGTTTATTTTGTTGTTTTTGCTATTTTTAGTAACGGCGGCCATCTTGGATTTTCAACCTGACCAAATTTTACAATTCTGAGACCCTGGAGTCAGGTCATGCTCCATGTGAAATTTGAGAACCATGAGACCAGTAGTTTTACAGAAGAAGATGTTTGAATATTTGTTTTTCGGTGTTGACGGATAAATTTCGGGACATAGACGCCGCACGCCGGACGCATTGGTATGACAATAGCTCACTATGGCCCTTCGGGCCAGGTGAGCTAACTAGGTCATATGGAGATGGGTCTCATCCGAAAGACCTGTGAAGCGGAGGTTGATCTTGCGACCCCTGGATGGTAGCCTAGCATGTTATCCACTACACTATTGCTGCTCCTATATAAAACTGGACCACATTACCATATTCCACTTACATCAGCATGGATTTCATTAAACTTCAACACAAAAGCATGTTTTCCCCAGTCTACCATACACTCTGACAGTAGTACTAGGAAAGCATCAGGTAGCAGAACCCATAGGTGCTCTGAAAATAAAGAAAACTTGAGCCATGACATGACAAAACCAACAAAGTGGCATGTGCACCCAGGGAAGACTCAGATCAGCCTGGGCATCTGCACAGTCTGATCAGAGTCTTCACTGTGCACTTAAAGGGTAGCTACCAGTCTAAGCTACCTTCAAGCCAACAGCAATGACTCTGCGCAGACTAAGCAAATGTCCAGGCTGATCTGAGTCTTTGGGTGGTGCACATGTCATTTTGTTTGTTTTTTCATGTTGCGACACACTTTATAATGGGTATAGTTCCTAAGAAAAATAATTCTTACCAAGATGATGTTTTCTTTTATTTCATTGAGATCTTCTCTTAAAGGAACCTAACTGCTCTCTCAAGGAGTTCACTTTCCTTTAATATCAACTTTATGGTCTATGTTCCTTCTTTCGAATGTGTTCTCTGCTCTTGAAGAAACTCTTTTAGATTTTAATTTAATTTTGAAAGGGCTTCATTATTCAGGGAAACAAGTGGGAAGTCACAAAAGTTAACTCCCTTTGAAAACATGGTTAAAAAATAAACATAAAAGCATATCTATGTACCTATGGTGTCCATTTCACAGAGGAAGCATATTCTGTAAACTGTATTGCTTACTGTAAGTAAAAGTGAATAGGTTCACTTTCAGGGGAAGCAACTCCGCCTTTTCCATTTTATCACCCCTTCTCAATGGGGCTTAAATAAATTCTGAAAGAATACTCTTTGAAAGCAAAGAACACATCAGAGAAATGAAAATTGCAGACTAAGTTTTAAAGTCTGTTCATGTGCAGTTAAATAATGTTGCTTCAGCTGAAATCTATATTTCTAATTGATTCAGAATGAGCCCAGTGATCCCAAAGGACCAGAAAACATATGCAGTCTGCACTAAGATGACATACAGGTAGATTTTTTTATTTTCACAGCTGCCACATGGCACAACACCAACAGTAGTGACGACAAAATAAAATCTGAAGGAAGATCTCTGGCAGAAAGGAATGCAGCGAGGAAACAAAAATAGCAGACTCGGTTTAAAAGAGTTTGTCCATGTGCAGTAATGTAATATTGCAACACTGTCTTTGCTCTTAAAGGAAGAGTTTCTCCTCTATGAACAAATTCTTTGCTTCAATAGAAGACCCTATTTCATTCACAGAAGCAAAAAGAAGGGAAAAAAAGTTTTATCTCCAATTAAAAAAATTAACAAGAGGGCCATGGTGGCCCTGAATCGCTCACCTGAGCATTCATCAGTTCACTGGCTCTGGTGAAGATTTATAAGAGTTTTTACCATACATGGGAATGGCGGCCACCTTGGTCATGTGACCAAGATCATTTGAGGAACTTTCAATCCTTTGACCCATGTGCAGGCTCCATATGAAATTTGAGTTTAGTCTGCCCAGTGGTTTCAGAGATGTTTGAAAATGTTTATGGATGGATGACAGAGGCAGCTAACACAAATACTGTAAGGCTCAGGTGAGCTGAAAATGGCAGAGTCGCTTCTTCAAAAAGTTCCCGTTCATGTTGAGTTCCTTTGATGGATTTGAACAAGACTGAATTAGCCAAACACAGATGATAGAATGGTAGCATCATTATCTCACTGTGGTGAAACTAATGTATTCCAAGGAGTTAACTTAATTTAGATTTGACCTAGTGACCTACCTTTTGATCCGACATGACCCAGTTTCAAACTTGACCTAGATTTTATGGAGATAAACATTCTGACAAAGTTTCATGAAGATTGAATCAAAACTGTGCCCTGTAGGGTGTGCACAAAGTTTTTCTAAGATTTGACCTAGTGACCTAGTTTTTGACCTGACATGACCCAGTTTCAAAATTTGGCCTGGATATTGTGAGGATAAACATTCTGACAAAGGTTCATGAAGATTGGATCAAAACTGTGCCCTCTAGAGTGTACACAAGGTCATTCTTATATCTGACTTAGTGACGTAGTTTTTGACCCGACATGATCTATTTTCAAACTTGGCCTAAATATTGTGATGATAAATATTCTGAAAAAGTTTCAAAAAGACTGGATCAAAACTGTGTCCTCTAGAGCGTACACAAGCTTTTTCTAAGATCTGACCTAGTTTTTTACCCGACATGACCCATTTTCAAACTTGGCCTAGATATTGTGAGGATAAACATTCTGACAAGATTTCATTAGGTTTGGATCAAAACTGTGACCTCTAGAGCGTACACACGATTTTCCTAATATTTGACCTAGTTTTTGACCCGCCATGACCCAGTTTCAAACTTGGCCTGGATATTGTAAGAATAAACATTCTGACAAAGTTTCATTGAGATTTGATCAAAACTGTGCCCTCTGGAGCGTATACAAGGTCGTTCTTATATTTGACCTAGTGACCTAGTTTTTGACCCGACACCACCCAGTTTCAAACTTTACCTAGATTTCATAAAGATAAACATTCTGACAGAGTTACATGAAGATTGGATCAAAACTGTGCCCTCTATGGTGTACACGAAGTTTTTTCCAAGATCTGACCTAGTGACCTAGTTTTAGACCTGACGTGACTCAGTTTCATAGGGAGCTTAGATATATGGACAATAAACATTTTGACGTAGTTTCATGAAGATTGGATCAAAACTATACCTTCAAGTGTGTACACAAGGTTTTTCTAAGATTTGACCTAGTGACCTAGTTTTCAACACGCCATGACCCAGTTTCAAACTTGTCCTACATATTATAGGATGAACATTCTGACATAGTTTCATGACCTTTGGATCAAAACTGTGCCTTCTAGAGCGTACACAAGGTTTTTCTAAGATTTGACCTAGTGACCTAGTTTTTGACCCAACATGACCCAGTTTCAAACTCGGCCTAGAGTTTATGGAGATTAACATTCTGACAAAAATTCATAAAGATTGGAACAAATCTGTGTCCTCTAGAGCGTACACAAGGTTTCTCTATGATTTGACCTATTGACCTAGTTTTTGACCCGACATAACCCAGTTTCAAACTTTTTCTACATATTATGAGGATAAACATTCTGACAAAGTTTCATGAATTTTGGATCAAAACTGTGCCTTCTAAAGCGTACACAAGGTTTCTCTAAGATTTGACCTTGTGACCTAGTTTTTGACCCGACATGACCCAGTATGAACTTAGCCTAGAGTTTATGGAGATAAACATTCTGACAATGTTTCATAAAGATTGGATCAAAACTGTGTCCTCTACAGCGTACATAAGGTTTTTCTATGATTTGACCCAGTGACCTAGTTTTTGACCCGACATGACCCAGTTTCAAACCTGTTCTAGATATTATAAGGATAAACATTCTGACAAACTTTCATGAATTTTGGATCAAAACTGTGCCTTCTATAGTGTACACAAGGTTTTTCTATGATTTGACCTAGTGACCTAGTTTTTGACCCGACATGACCCAGTTTCAAACTTGGCCTAGAGTTTATGGAGATAAACATTCTGACAAAGTTTCATAAAGATTGGATCAAAACTTTGTCCTCTAGAGCGTACACAAGGTTTTTCTATGATCTGACCTAGTGACCTAGTTTTAAACCCGACGTGACCCAGTTTCGAACTTGTTCTAGATATTATGAGGATAAACATTCTGACAAAGGTTCATGAACTTTGGATGAAAACTGTGCCCTCTAGAGCGTACACAAGGTTTTTCTATGATTTGACCTTGTGACCTAGTTTTTGACCCGACATGACCCAGTTTCGAACTTGGCCTAGATTTTATAAAGACTTACATCCTGACAAAGTTTCATAAAGATTGGATCAAAACTGTGCCCGCTAGAGTGTACACAAGCAAAAGTTGACGGACATCCGGACGGACGGACGGACGGACGTCCGGACGGACGTACGACGGACATCAGGGTATCCCAAAAGCTCAGCCTGAGCACTTTGTGCTCAGGTGAGCTAAAAAAACATGGTGGCAAGTACAAACCCACAGACAGAAAACCAAACCACTGTTCCACAACTGCTTTCTTAAGCAAGAAGATAAAAGAATCAAACATCAATTAGCATCATTAACTCATCTTTAAGACATAAATCTTGTTGATTGGTTGTCATAATCCTATTATGCAACAGTCCAGTGACACTGCTATTTCATCAAAAGAAATACCCCGTCTCATATAGGTAATGACATAACAGGGTCATAAAACCATTAACCAGAGGGCCAATGGCCCTATATCGCTCACCTGAGCACTGAGGCACTGAGGTTACAGCAACAAAACACCATGCACAACAGCAATAAAAAAACACCATTTATGTAGAGGATAATATCACAAACATTTATGCAAAAAAATAAGCTTAATCCCCCATTAATGGCTTCTCAGAAGATCTTTGGCAAAAAAAAAAAGTGAAAATTTGGCTTTTCGGCTGCAATGGCAACCAATCAAAATCGGGTAATTGGGAAAAATTCATATGGCTGGTAGAGGACTACTCCAGAAACATTTCTGTGAATTTTTGTCAAAATATCTGCAGTAACACAGAAATAAATAGCAAATGTCCATTTTCCTCATTATAAGTCTATGGAAACTTTAAGTTGCCATAGCAACAAATTCACATGGGCAATGATAATATAAAACATACTTTAGGTAGAGGTTAAAATTATTAATATGTATGCGAAGTATCAGCTTCATCCCCCTCATGGCTTCACTTTTCCCATTATGAGTCAATGGAAACTATAAGTCGCCATAGCAACCAAAGTTCTTATGGGATTGGAAGAAAAAGAATAAAATTTATGTAGAAACTACTGTCATCAACATGTTTGCACAATATCAGCTTCATCCCCTATATGGCTTCTGAGCAGAAGATTTTTTTATTTTTTTTTTTTGAAATTTACACTATATTTTGCCATGGCAACCAATCAAATTCAGCGATTTGGAGAAAATTCATATGAATCGTAGAGGACTACTCAAGAAACATTTCTGTAGAAAAAAATTTAAATAACTGCAGTTAGTTAGACAGCAAAAATTGCCAATTTCCATTTTCCTCATTATAAGTCAATGGAAACTCTTTGTTGCCATAGCAACCAAACTGCTGGAGCGATTGCCATGAAAAACAATCATTCTATAGAGGCTAGTACTAAGGTTCTTTCTGTAAAGTTTGAGCTTTATTGGGCCACACAGTTTCTGCAAGATGATTTTTTAATATTTTTCTATTTTTAACCATTCGGTTGCAATGGCAACCAGCCAAATTGCGCAATTTGCATAAATTTAACATGGCTGGTTAAAGACTACTCAACGTACATTTCTATAAAAGTTTTGTCAAAATATCCACAGTGGCATAGCAATAAATGCAAATTTTCCATTTTGCTATTATAAGTCAATGGCAACTTTCAGTTCCCATAGCAACCAAACTGCTAGAGCAATTGCCAAGAAAAACAGTACTTTTATAGAAGCTAGTACTAAGATCCTTTCTGTGGAGTTTGAGCTTTATTGGTTGCATAGTTTCTGAGGAGATGATTTTTGAATATTTTTCTATTTTTTAACCATTCGGTTGCCATGGCAACCAGCCAAATTGTGCAACTTACATAAAGTTCATGTGGTTGATAGAGGAATACTCAAGGAACATTTCTGTAAAAGTTTTGTCAAAATATCTGCAGTGACATAGCAATAAATGCAAAATTTCCATTTTGCCATTATAAGTCATTGGCAACTTTCAGTTCCCATAGCAACCAAACTGCTAGAGCAATTGCCAAGAAAAACAGTACTTTTATAGAAGCTAGTACTAAGATCCTTTCTGTGACGTTTGAGCTTTATTGGTTGCATAGTTTCTGAGGAGATGATTTTTGAATATTTTTTCTATTTTTTAACCATTCGGTTGCCATGGCAACCAGCCAAATTGTGCAATTTACATAAAGTTCATGTGGTTGATAGAGGAATACTCAAGGAACATTTCTGTAAAAGTTTTGTCAAAATATCTGCAGTGACATAGCAATAAATGCAAATTTTCAATTTTTCCCATACAAGTCAATGGAAACTTTAAGTTGCCATAGCAACCAAAGTTCTGAAGCGATTTGGATAAAAAAACAGTATTATTGGTTCCCCCTGCCTATAGATACTATATATGAAATTTGGTAACAATGGGCCTTGTAGTTTCAGAGGAGATGTCGTTTGAAAATATTGACGGACGGACGACGGACGGACGACAGACGACGGATGCCTGCCTATACTATAAGCTCACCTGTGAGCCTTCGGCTCAGGTGAGCTAAAAAGCGGTACCACTTTTTGGCTTACTTTACATATCCCTTTAACCATAGCCTTGGAAAACAATACAATACAGCCACAGAAGGTGGCGTCTCACTTTTCAGGCCATTGTCACAAAACAGAGTTAGACCAGACAACTCAGGAAGGTTTACACCACCACTGCGGACAACACTGGAAAAGTAATACCTTTGTTGTGCATTCCCTAGCTGCAGGGAGACAAAATCTTAGTGAAAAGTAAGACAGTATATCATTATGAGCCACAACACAAGAAAACCAACAATGTGGATGTGCGTCCAGCAAAGACTCAGATCAGCCTGGACATCCATATAGTTTGATCAGAGTCCTACACTTCGCTGTTGGCATGGAGGTAGCTTAGACCCTTAGCTACCAACTGATTAAGTGCACATCAAAGACTCTGATCAGACTAGGTGGATGCCTCGGCTGATCTGAGTCTTCCCTGGGCATGCATGCCACTTTGTTGCTTTTGTTGTGTCGCGCTCATATTATTGGAGAATACTTTACCAATATTCCAAGCAACCTCTGTCATATTTCGGATACAAACAATGGTGAGGAGAAGAACATAATGAAACCTTTCCTTGGCATCACTACATGAGATCTGGTACAGGTGATTTGTATCAACCTTCTTAAATAAATTACTCTTGATTTCTACAAACTGAAAAAAAGCAACAACTTAAAGTATTATGACAGACTGGTGTAAAACAGCAACCAGGCCTGTATGCCACCCATATGCATGTTTACAGGTGCCTTTTCTGGCAACTGGAGCTCAAGATGAACAGGGGTAACAGGGATAATTATCATATATCTCCATAAAAACATATGTTGTGACCCATCATTAGAACTATCACAAGGAGAGGGTTCAAACGAAGGGTCACATCGTATGTTTTTGTGGACAGATAAGAAGAATTGGCTTTGAATTATCCTCAATATCCTCTCTTATCTGGAGTTCTTGTACTATGTGAGAATAATTGAATAATAAATTTTGGTAAAACTGTCAGCTGCATTACAATAATAGCTATAATGGTATGACTTGGAATAGATTGTTTCAGTGGACAATGTCCTGACTTATCTTTATAAAAAACTCATTAACAGTGTAGCTGACCCACGTGACTTTTATATACAGTTCGCGGACTTTATGTATGTTAACAAGTATGAGCCAGGTCTGTCTGTTCTATTCACTTTTCTTATTTTTAGAATCCACTGACATGGGGCTAAGTGCAGAGAACTGGGCTTCACTTCTGCTGTTTGATGCTACTAGCACTGAAAGCACATCTAACTTGGTGAAGTATAAATGCTCGCTCAAAACTTAGTAGATCGAGAAAAAGAAGTTTTAGGTGAGCATTTGTACCTAAATAAACAATTTTAACTATAGCTATTCTAATTAAAGTAAACAGCTTCTGTGCCTCCTTGTACATGTCTTTGGATGACAAAACTCTTTCGAAAATAGGTCTGCACTTTATTCTTTCCTTTAGTGGTAGATCATTTTCTGAAGGGGAGAGCAGCACATCCTTTATGAGAAGACTTTTTTTTATTCGGAAGGCTCTGCTATGAAAGGAGACAAAACTGGATATGGCATCCCTTCACCTGAACAAATCAATCAATCCCATTACTTTCAATTCAAATCTTTAAATCAATCAGACTTAATTTGGAACCTTCTCAAAGAATGAACAGCTATATGAGCACAATCATGGATCACCACTGTTTGGTAATCTGCTTGCGAGTTTTTATCATATAGGGTCGAGTCGAGTAATTTTGGACAGTGGGTAAATTCGGGCATACCATTGCAAAAGTAACAAGAGGGCCAAGTGGCCCTAAATCGCTCACCTGAGTTTAAGGGTGTCATTGCTCAAATTGTATGTGCTGTAGAAATTTAGCTAGAAGGCAGTAACTGACAAAAGCATTGGAGATTTGGCTTCAAGGCAGTAACCTACACTTGCCTCTCCTTTATCATATGCTCTACTCCTGAGGCATAAATAGCCCTAATTTCATGTCTCTAGTCCACATAGTTCCTGAGAAACCAACTTTAACCAACACTTGAACAAAAAAACTTAATGTAAATTAAAGCACAATAGGTCACACCTACTGAATAAGGCTAATATTCCTATGAACTTTAAAGACTTTAAGTCCAATGGTTCTCATGTATTTGCCCAGAATGGTGATTAAAGAAAAACAATGGGAATGAGAAATGACATGTTTTATTTACAACTGTTACAGATGAATTGCAATTGTCAATCAATCTTACAGCATCAATTAATCTTAGCCACTCATAATGCTAAGACCAGATATACCTTGTTTTAAAAACAGTGTGGATCCAGATAAACTGGCTTCTGAGAAGCCATCTGAACATGATCTATACTGTTTTCCACGCTGCCTCTGATTCCAAGGTAGAAACTGAAATCATGCAAACTTGGGGAGGAGTGCTGCATTAAATTTAGCATGATGTTGGTTAAAACAACTCTCTTTTGCAGTCAACAGACATTCATGTTTAATGCCATATCAATTACTTTTTGTGTATAGAGCATATTATGTTCAAGCACTCTTACACAATGTGGTAATTCTATACTGATCAAATCACATTTCAAATAAAATTATTACATGAGCCGCGACAAGAGAAAACCAACAAAGTGGTTGTGTGCCCAGCACAGACTTGGATCAGCCTGGGCATCTGCCCAGTCTGACCAGACTCGGCACTAAGCACTCATATATGGCAGCTAAGGGTCTAAGCTACTTCCATGCAGATAGCGAAGACTCTGATCAGGCTGGATGGAAGCCCAGGCTGATCTGCGTCTTTGCTGGGCATGCATCCCACTTTGTTGGTTTTCTCCTGTTGCGGCTCACTTGTTTTTCATCCTTTATTTACATGAAATATGCAACAAATAGATATAATGATGATCCATCTTCTAATCAAATATCAGTTAAATGGCTAATAGGAAGCATTTTGTAAAAGCAAACAAGCATCATAGACTAATTTTTTTTCTATTTATAACGTAATATTCAATTAGTACACAAGTCAGCAAAATATTTTAGGACTTCCATGCAGTCTAACAAATGGACCTCTAGCTATTGGGCAATAAATAGTGGAATAAGATAACTTGCTATTTTTGTCAATGGGTAAATTCTTCATTTAAATGGCATTATGTATTCTAAACTGTACATTGCAAAATGATGTAACAGAGATGCAAATTTATTTTTAAAATCTGACCGTGGCTGGTGAACTAACAAGGTTATAATACATTTCTATTTGAAAAGGTCACAACTGAATGAGACAAGTAAAGATTTTTGTCTTAAGTTTGACAAGTTTATTCTTCATACAGTAGGCCACATGGCCTATGAGTATACAGTTGCATACATATAAAATTACCAAATTAATTCTAATAAACATCCCTGCTCTAACAAATGCCCCCTGCCTCTTTTCCAAAAAATAATGTTATACTGGCATGCCAACCTCAGTAAAGGGGAACAATGAGAATTCCTGTTTGCTTCTCTGAAGCACATGGCCCTTCCAAACAGGTCAACTCTTTAAAGTAAAGAAGTTTCCCTGGAGGAGCCATTTTTTCTTTAAGAGTTGATGCCTACTGAGTAGGGAAGCAAGAAAAATGAAAACGGTAGAACTGATTCATCAGAAAGTATATCAAATCACCTTAATACTGTTTATTATAAGCATTTTAGCAGTGATTGATTTACTACTCTTGAGGCTCTAAATCATGCCCCGCTTTTGCTTTTCGAAGAACAAATGCCTCCATTGACAAACTGTTTATGAATAACAAAGTCCTATCTAGGGCTCAAAATAGTGCTACTTTAAAATTACTTAATTAATGTTAGAAAATATCAACAGACTTTAACCACTGAAAGAGATGTACACCATAGAATAATATAGGCGATAATTCAATACCAATTAAAGTCTTACTCCTACATGAAGAGCCAAAAGTTGGGTACTCACTGAAATCATCTCAATGAGATGGCTCCAATGAGTGTCAAATGTCTTCACAAGGGAAACAATTTATGCTAATTTAAGTGCCTTATGTACGGTGCTACTTCAAATTACATAATGAACTTACATAGTAAAAAAATATTTTAAGCTAATCAAAGTGCCTTATGTATAGTACTACTTCAAAATAAAGTACATTATGAGCTTACATGTACGGCAAAATATGCATAAAAAACCACTAGCACATCAACATACACCACATACTAGAGAAATAAGAACCTGATATTCGTTTTCTTACTTGACATGAAAATAAAATATGTTTAAACCAAAACTGAGCAATTTGTGAAAAGGAAAAGAGAAATTTTAACCCTCACCATGGTGAGGCTGAATATATCCTGTTTTGAAAACAGTCTAGATCCAGACTGGCTGATTACTGAGAAGCAGCTGATCAGGATCTATACTGTTTTTAATTCTGCTTCTGAATCTATCGTAGAAACTGAAATCATGCAACATAAATGGCTGAAAATTGGGGAGGATAGTAGTATTATGAAATATTTAGCATCGTAAGGATTAATCAAATAAATTTGACAATAAAACCAGATTGACTAATGAGAAATTGTATAATTTAATTTAGTTTGATTAAACAATTTTAGAGTATTTGATATAAAAACCTATCACATGGGTCATTTCATAAAATTACAGAATTTGATACATTTTGACCAGCAAGAACAGCTCTGAGTTTCTGTCATATACTGTCAACAATTATGTCTGACATCAGGTGTCAAATTGTTCCATGCAGCTTGGAGTGCATTTTGCAAACCCTGTGTGTTTATCATATTTTACTGGTGCACTCTCCTGCCCATTTCACCCCATCTGTACTCAGTTGTGATTAAATCCGGGTTGTCTGATGGCCACAGCAGTAATCTGACATAGTTATGCTGCAAGATTTGTTGCGTTATTCTGACAGTATGCGGTCTGGGGTGGTCACCCCCAATATTACTCAAATAACCATTCGATAAAGCTTAAGTCAGATCTTCACTGGTATCAAATTCTATGATTCTTTTATAATGAGACGTGATACATTTAAATCAAATACATGTACTCTTAAATTGTTTATTGGTAATCAATTTCTCAAAAATCTGGTGTTATCAATTTGGTCATAACATCTCTTCATTTTCTTCCTTTGCAAAAGATCCTCCCTTTTATACCAGACCTGATGTCATAGCTACATGGGCAACCTTATACATGTATGCCATACAATTAACATTATGTATACAAGTCAGGTTTACATACATTGTCATGGAGCTGAGTTTGGAGACCTTTCATGTACAAAAATTACCAACATTCCTTAGTAATACCACAGAATTAAAATCTTCATGAAAGAGTCGCTTCAAGAGCACAGACACATTCAAAATAAGAAATATGGGTCATGTCATCTTACATATTTGTTTTTTTTTCTCTATAAAATGACTGAATGTTACATTTTTTGGTACAGTTGCCTACAGATAATAATGAAATAACAACATGCATTTTACAGCTTGAAACACCACTTAAATCCATTCAAGTTCCCCAAATAACCCAAGCTGAATCTATGTCACTACATAATTATCATCTGACAACTATATTCTACTAATGTCACAGATCTCTCTCATGCTTATTATGCACCTATCCATGTTTTCCACCAACTTAGGATGCTTCACCAAACAATGCTACCCCACCACTTCCACCTCTGTCCTCTTACATACACATTCACTTTGTCAGTAACACTTAAAATCAGGACAGAGGTGTAAGTTACCTGAGCTATGAGAGATACATTATTAAATACAAAATTCTCAAAACTGTCCCATTCCTGGAGATAATCCCAAACAACCCTCCCCCGAGGGAAAATATGGACAGGTGTATAAAATGGTGGCCACCCAGTTCTATGCAAAACCACCAACAATACTTGCCTCCATGCAAGAGGCAAGTATTGTAATTTAACTTGGTGGGTGATTCACTGGCAGGTTATTCATACTAGTATAATCAGGTAATGCTGTTCACAGGTTATTCATATTGGTCTAATCAAGTAATGGTGTTGACAGGTGATCCATACTGGTATAAAGAGTAACTGGTATGTTGTCTAGTAAAATATATTAAGGGAAATTTAAACCTATTTGAACAATAATCCTGAAATCAATGTACAGTGTGTGGTTTGAGATTTATTATGTAAAAAAATATAACAGCTTATGGTCTGACCAGTAAGCTTCCTCTACTCCTATTACACCATCACAGTTAGTAAAAACAAGGTCAATTGTAGACCCATTATCTGTAGTAGGCTTATGATTCAACTGACTGCAATTCAATGTTCTATACATATACTGTTCTATTTTATTTGTTGTCTGTGTCACATTGATGTTAAAATCACCGATAATGACAAGTGGTTTGATTTTGTCTACACATGGAACAAGCACCTTTTCAAAAATGTTGGAAAAGGTATAGAAAGATGTGCTGGGAGACTTGTAAACCACAACAATTTGCAAGTCAATCAGGTGATGATGACTTTCAATAACAATGAATTCCAAGTCTTTAGTATTGTAGGAAAAGCTGTTAGCTATAGTGATATCATTTTTGGCATACAGAACAGATCCATGTGGTGGTCTTAATACATTGTTGTTTAGAGACTGATCATTCCTAATCATGGTAAAACCTTCAATAGCATATGCATTTGTGTCATCCATTTCACAAAGTCTGCTTTCTGATATACCAATTATGTGTGCAGACAGTAGACTCTTGTCACATCTTATATCTTCTATATGTTTGTGAAGTGAGCGACAATTATTGTAAGCTATTTTAAAATGGGAAGTTGCATCTACTGTATCTAACGGATCATAGCAAAGGTCTAGCAGTGCATGATCATACAATCTCTGCATTTCTGTTTCAACATGTTCATCAACTTTCAATGCATCTTCATTGAAGTTGAGTATGTGGAGATTCTTTATTGACTTTACCCTGCTCAGAGCAACATAGTGTAGATGTGGCACTTTTCTGGTTTTGTTTTGTGTCAAATCTATGACAACTTTATCAAGGGTAGATCCTTGTGCACGATGAACAGAGCGACCTGCTGCAGGTACTAATGGAAACTGAATTCTCTGAATGGTAGCATTTCTTGCTCTGCCATAAACAAATGTACGCTCTACATCAAACACTGGAGTCCAGCTTTCATGAATTAATTCATTGTACAATCTCTTATACTGTAACCTTCTCTGAGCACCAACTTGTGGATCATCAAATTGAACCCATATAATGCTCGGTCTAGTAGTGCCTACTTGTCTGTAGTCAATATACTTAAGGACACAGGTTGCACCATTTGCAAGACCATCTTCAGTATTAACATTTACTGTCAAGTCGTAAATCATATTGACAACAATGTCCAATGAATGATGCAAATTTGCTGTTTGAGTGGGATCTTGGGGCAATTTGCTTATTAGCTTAATCTGATCAGCCAGTTTCATACTTGGAGATATAACTGTATCATGACAAGGAACAGTAACTTTTTCAGTGTTGAGATTATTGATTATTTGTTCATTGAAGATGCTCATGAACTTGTTTTCAGCAAACAAGTGTGGTGCACTTAGTGGATAACCAATGGATTCTTTTAAAACCTCACATGCTTTAATCTTTTCCTTATCAGATTCTGTCAAAGAATTATGCCGTAACCTGTTCAGCAGTTCAGTAAATTCAATGTCATCTTTTTGCCTCATTATTTCTGTCAATTCAAACATCCTGAAATGATCTTTCCACAAATTTGGTGCCAATGAAGATGCTCCTTTTCTCAAATCATTAAATACCCAACCATCACGTATTGGTTGTAGCTGATACAGATCACCAACAGCAATGATACTAACATGGCCAAATGGCTGTTTTGTGCCAGTAAGTTCCTGAAGTCTCTGATCAATAAAACTGAGCAATGTATTGCCAACCATAGATATTTCGTCAATTATTACTACTGACAAACTCCTGTATTTTGATCTAAAAGTATTCAAAGTGTCACAAGTCAGTGTTTGGTCTGATTGCTTGAATTTTTGATGGAATGCAGATGAGATTGTTGATCCACCAATATTGAAAGCAGCCTTTCCTGTGTAAGCACAAAGAAGAACTCTTATTTCATCTGGGTTTTCACCTTCTTTGAGATTTAGTAGTCTATATAATGTCTGATACAAAGCACGAATTACAACACTTTTTCCAACACCGGCTCCTCCACTTAAAAATGCATAGAGTGGGGCATCCTTTGTTTTTATCCAATGAACTACATGGTTATAGAAATGCTTTTGTTTTTTATTCAAAGATCTCAGGAGTTGTAAATATTGCTCCTCTTCTAAGATGTTTGAATTTTGCTCAACTTGTGTGACTGAACAAGAGCCTCCTATTTCAATTCCAATATCGTAGTTGCTGTGATTAAGTGCTCGGTCAGGGTTAAAATAAACAAATTTTTCAGAGTCAACCGTTTGTTCCTCTGCAGTCTCAGATTCAGTTTGTTCAGTTCCTGGTGCTAACTCATCAAAAGCATCTTGATAATCATTTTCTGCCCTTTCCCTTGCAATTTCTAATTCCTCAACATGGTGTTCATACTCTTTACATTTACAATCAACTATTCGCCTAACTGCTGTGTAATGATTTTTGTACGTGTCATATGTGCCAATTAAATCTGTGTTTTCATTTCGCCATGGCAAAAATAATAACAATTTTTCACGGAAGTGATTTTCTTCATCAGATCTTGAATTAAATCTAACATATCTAAGAACTTTGTTGTTCTTCCGTCGCTTGATTTTCATTCCATTTTTAAGTGTAAGTAGTGTTTGACTGTCATCAAATTCTTGCACAACCTGCTCAGTATTATCATCATTCACTTCATCATCCCTTTCTTCTGAAAAGTCATCCTCAGGATAAACAATATCTAACTGTGAAACATAGTCAGCTAGACACCAATTTTCAAGAGCTTTGGGTCGTTTTGCATACCTTTTGATAACATTTTCAGCTACAATGTCAGTTGAATCATCAAGCATTTCATCAAGAACACTTTTGGATTTAATAAGTTGTATGCGTTTGTCTGGCAAGGAAGTATTGACAAAAACAACCTGTCTTGTGCTGTTAGTTAATGGTATCTGAAGTACTAAATATACAGCTTCCTGAGCACTGACTTCAACACTATTGGAAAAAGCATTGCCAATATGTCTAACCTGTCGCTTTATGTCAAAGTTTCCATTCCTCGCTTCCGTGGCAGCAGCATGCATTAAGGTGCTCATTCCTCGTTGAGATTTGCTAATGTACGATACAATGTACACTGCACAGGCATATGGATCCAAAATGAATTGAATGTCAATATTGGCTTGCCAACCTTTTAAAACACTTTCATTATATAAATTTACACGAATATCTTTGGGTTTTCTTTCAAGAAACACCTTTGCTGAACTGAGCGTACTTCTAATACATTTGATGTACTCTTCTTCTGGGAGGTTCACCACTTCTTTTAGGAACCTTTCATAGCACATTTCATATCCATTTTTCTGGTCATTCATTTTGTGCTGTAATTTGAAATACATCTTCTTGTATTTATCTACATCTGATTCTAGAGGTTCAAGAACCATTGTCTTTGGCAAAGGTGGAAGTGGAAAACCAAACCGGCATATTTTGTCCTCTTTCTTCTGACATGTTCTTGAATGTTTGTGAACCTGTAACTGAATAAGGTCCTTTAGGTGTTCAGTGTCAGATGAACACTTCAAGTAAGTATCAACAAATCCGGTTATGTCATCAATGTTGTCAACATTGAATTTAGGAGCATTTTCTATCCAGGCTATTAAATGAATATGAGGCGAACCTCTTTGCTGAAATTCAACCCGATAGAAGTAGTCTGTAATTATACCAATAGGGTTATGAGTACTCTTCAGAACAAGCTTGATGAACTCTTGAACTCTGTGGTCAAAGTAACGTGTACAGGTTACTGGATCTCTTTGAATAAGTTTGCTCTTTTGCTCCCATGTCATTTCCTTTATTTGTTCATCTGTATACTCGACATTGTTGTTTAGTTTTGCCAACATCTTGAGAAGGTCAACCCATCTTGTATCAGCTGATGATAATGATATAAACCATGTAGGCAATCCTAATTGCCGAATCATAGCAAAAACATCCTTTTTCCTTGTTTCAAGATATGACGGTGAATTTCGCAGCTGTTTAAAAATATAGTAACCCTGATCTTTCTTTACAATACCTTCTAAGTAACCTGAATCTCTGACTTGGGCTGCTGTGATACTTTTTTCACCTATCTGACATCTTCTAACAGCAAGATTAACTTTATCATTCAACTGCTTCATCTGTATTTTTTTCAGCTTGAAAAAAATATTTGGCACCGAGTTTGCTGCTCTCCTATCATAACTTCTCAACTCCCATTTAGCTATATCGCTGTAATGCAGAGGAACTAAACGCTCACTATTTTCTGGACGTCTTTGGCCACAAAATATGGTTGGGAAACATAAATATTCAGAATCCAGATCCTGATAAATATTTAGAGGACGTTGATTTTCTCCAGGAGCAAATATCAATGTTCGATTTTCTAAGTTTTCATCATCAACTAGTGTATCTATATTTCCAACGCTTTCTTGTAGGTCTTCCTCTGCATCTGAGTCATATAATTCATTTTCATTCTGAACAGAAATTTTATCTTCCTGCAATTTCTGTGACTGCAGCTCGTCAAGGTCAATTTTATTAGATTTGAAATAGTTAGACTTGTCTGTTTCAATAAATTCTTGCACAATTTCTTGACTTTCTTGTGTAACTTGTTCTATCCATTTTTCATCAATATTAACCCCTGAATTTTTATATAGTTTACTATTGTTCATTAACCAATGTAATGCCACAAGCACACTAAAAGGTCGGACACTTTCTGTGAAAGCACAAGATCTATGTGACAATTTTTTCTTCAGTTTAACAGGAACAGTTACATTTTCATTGAATGGTCGTGGAAGAGCATCTACAACAGGCTGGATTTGAACTGGCACATTTACTACATTTCCTTTAAGAGAATACTGGCGACCTCTAGGCAATTCTCTCAGTTGCATAAATGGAATACGCAGTGCAATTAATCTTTCTTCTAATGGATGCAGTTCAAGTTCTTTTGGTTTAGAAGGCCATTTCATCCCATTCGCAATAGATAATTTCGGAACTTTACTGCTTAAAATACTATTCTTACATGTTGTACATATCCATTCCTTATTATCAACAGATAAGACGCCTGAACAATACTGAGCTTTATGAGCACTGGAAATGGTACATGCTTTTGTGACACTTTCTTTAAACCATGTCTGGTGACAACAACTGCATATATACACTGGTCCAACTGAAATGCTTTTATGGAACAGTTCCATGCATGCATCAATATCAGAGCCATATTTTCTACATTTTGCAGATATTTGTTCCTTCATACAGAATGACGGACTACTACGTTTAGAAGCTTTTCTTTTACAATCCAACATATTTTCAGTTGTCTTATTTCTTGTATTTGATCTCCATTCTTCCCTAGTAACTCTTTCTTTTTCTAAAATATACGGATCCAATCTGGCCTTTCTCTTTGACTTTCTCTGTAACTCAAGTTCTTTCTGTTTGAATTCAACCGATTCTCTAGCAGCCCTTTTTGCACATCTTTCTTTTGTTTTAAAATCTGCAGACATTCTAGCAGTGCTCATTGATTTTATTGTTGCTTTCTTATCATTTTTCCTGATTTCATCAGATTCTCTTGCAGACCTTTTTGCATATCTTTCTTTTGCTTTAAAATCTGCTGACATTCTTGCCACAGTCATTGCTTTTAATGTTGATATCTTATCCTTAATTCTGATTTCATCAGATTCTCTTGCTGATCTTTTCGCATGTTTTTCTTTTGTTTTAAAATCTGCTGACATTCTAGCAGCTGTCATTGATTTTAATGTTGATTTCTTATCCTTTAGTCTGATTTCATCAGATTCTCTAGCAGATCTTTTTGCATATTTTTCTTTTGCTTTAAAATCTGCTGACATTCTAGCAGCTCTCTTTGATTTTAATGTTGATTTCTTATCCTTCATCCTGTATTCATCAGACTGTCTTTTTGCTTTTTTATGTTTTCTTTCCATCTCCTTAAAAAGAAGAGATTCCCTTTGCTTCTGTTTGTATAGACGCTGATATGCTTTTCTGTCAATCTGACTTTTAACAGCAGTTTGCTTAGACTTATTCCTATCCATCTGGTCTTTGAAATATTTCTGAATGAGTGTTTCATTATTCTCCTCTTTGTTTGAATTCTTTTCTGTGATCATCAAATTCATCTGTGATTTGGATTCCATAATTTTGCCACTTTGTGTTTCCTTTTGTCTACTGTCTTGGACTGGTTTGGATTTTTCAGACTGTGTAATATCCTCACTGATAGCAGTGTTACAGGCATCAGATGTCATAAAGTCTCTGGCAGAATCCTTACTGGTTAGGTTTTCTGACCTCAATTTGAGTTCAACAGGTAACATGTCAAATTGTTCAGATACATCAATCAGCATACTGTCATATACTGCATACATAAATGATTCTAGGTCTTGTAAGCAAGAAAAAGATACTAGAACAGACTGTCCATCAGCACATGACAAGCCATCTGGTCCATGTGAATGTGAATCAAAAAAACAGTAACCATCCTTTCTTTTAAATACAGCTGAACAAACTGAACCCACCATAAACAATAGATAAGAAGATTTTTGAAAAGCAATATGAAGTGTCTCATATAGTGATGGCAAACCTGAAGTAGCAGCCTGCTGTGTACAAACTCCGGAAATAACATTGAACTTCTCAACAACAATATCTTTCTTCAAAATACTCACAGCTTCTGGTATTTCATCCAAGGTTAATAACTTGCTTTTAAATAGTCCCTGTGCTTTTAAGCCAGATATAACTTTGTTATATAAAATGTCACCTTCTAAAAGCACTTTATCAAGGCAATGTCTTGTTCCTAAATGTGAAAACTTGGCAAAAATTAGTGAGCATAAAGCATTTATAGTACACTGACTGCCACGTGATTGGTCACTAAACATATTGTCAGCTTGATTATATGACCCAAGAACAACTGTCTTGCTGGGAACTTGACTACTTCTATGTTGTCTAGATAATGCATATCTATTGCTAAGTATAGAAGTGGCTGGATAAAGATCAGTTTTGCTGCATGTTTCTTTCTCTGGTTTCTTTGCTTCAATATCTTGTGAGTCATTCATATGTTTAATATCTTGTGAGTCATTCATATGTGAACAATCAAATTCATTTTGTAATCTTGTTTGACAATCTTTTGCAGAGCAATCGTTTTCAATATGATCTTTTGAGTCAGATGATACAATGAGGCAGGTCATACCCACATCTGACAAACTGTTTGACCCTGGATCAGATGATACAATGGGGCAGGTCATACCCACATCTGACAATTTGTGCGACCCTGGCTCAGATGTCCCCAATTGGGGCACAGATCCTCCATGATCTGTGAGGTGGGTCTGACCCACATCTGAAAATTGCGACCCAGGACTTCCACCACCATCTGCCTTCACAACCTTCTTCACCACTGACTTTCTCCAATTCTTCCTGCGTGGCATGCCTCAACCTGAAAAATACCAAACATGTTTCATTTTTCAAAGTAATTATCACCTGATATATATGCTACAGCAATTTTCTTAAGACCAACAAGGCTACTGTTTGCACAAGCCAATGTGATAATGGTTATTATTGATTAGCAATGACTAAGACAATCCTGCACATTGTACAGTCTTGGCAGAGCTTTAACTGTTTGCATATAAATAAGCTGGGAATGAGATGACGGTTCAGACAAAGAGTGAGTGAGTGAACTCAGGTTTTACATCCCACCAACAACTAGGTCATGCAGTGACTGGACCTGAGTTTAAAGTGTAATCCGAAAGACCAGAGAAGAGGGGGATCGATCTTGTGATCACTGCATTGGTAGACCAGCTTGCTATCACTGCTCCTAGCAGACAAAAAAAAAAACAGATTCTAAGCTCCACAGGATGCATGTTTAATGTATGATTTTTCAGAGGGCAATAGGTGCCGCAATCTCATGGGCTGCCTCATTAAATTTTGTATATAGCTGGCAACCAGTTGCTATAACAGTTACAAAAACACAGGATCACTATATATTCTATTTGGGTTCAGCTCCCATTTCCCTCATTATTTCACACAGGTGGTAGGTTAATTTCATATTGGGCAAGAGCTTTCTGTGTGTTCTCTTTTTTTCTGCAAAGAACCATCTGTTTTCTGCCAGTGTGAACCATTTAGCAAAGTGAAATGACAGGAACACAACATCAGCTTTCTGCTAATAATGATAATATCTGACATGTCTGATTTTTGTAATTTTGTTTTATCATCTCTTTGATGTATTGTTCTGTCTGTTTTGTATAGACTTGTGGTCAGCTGCTGGGAAAGGGCTGGCCCTTTGGTTCTTCTGTTTGTGGTGTTTTCTTGTTTTAACAACAGAATCTAGGGTGAATCTTTGGCCAGTAAAAATGTTTAAACAGGTAAGTTAGGAGTCCTTTATGCAAACCAAACATCTGAAACCTTTGATCCACAGCAGAACTATGGGTCATGGTGAGCTCATAAAAGTGGTTTAATCCCTCAATTAATTTATTACTGACCATTCCAGGGCAGTACTTCTGATGTGGATTTTGTTGTAATTTTCTGTTTTATGGTTGTCTTTGACCTGTTCTTCTGTCTCTTTTGCATAGCTCTGTGGGAAAAAGGCTGGTCCCTTGGCTCTCGTTTGTTGTGTTTTCTTATGTTTATGCTACTTTCTTATATCTCTTGGGTAAGGTGTGGGATTTGATTACAATTAGTTCCTGATCTTTGCCTACTTTTTCCACTTTTCCTTGGTATTATCTAACTTAAGCGGAATAATAAAATTCATGTGGTTCAAGTTAACCTGTTGCTCTCTTTTTTTACTCCGTACCCAAGATTTTTGCCTAAGTTTAAAGTTGGAAGACAATTTGATTAGAAAACTGTTTCAAAATTTACACCTAAAAAAATCTCAATTGCCAAAAATTTTGATATACATTTACTTTCATTAGGCAACTTTTGTAGCAGCTTTTTCTTCTCATTACCTGTGTTATTTAAAAAACAACACATAAAAAAAACAAGTTTCCTTCCTACCTACCTACCTACAGTACCCTATATTATCCCGGATGTAGCCTGAACCACACACTTTTTTGTTTGGCCTTACCTGTCTACAAATATACACTTGTCTTGTATTTTATCACTGTATCTTCTTCACTCTTGCTTCTCAATCAATTTTTTGTTTAATCACAATTAATTGTCAATCTATTGATTCACAGAATGTTAATGAACACTTTTAACTATATAAGAATATCTTCTTTATAAAGTACCTGGAAAAAGAAACAAGTTTATTTTTCATGTGCATATAAGACTGAGGCAGAAAATGTTCAAATGTTCAAAATGCAATTAAATTAAATTAAAATTTCAACAATTCACACAAAAATGGTATATTATGTCATGACCAGCAAGGCGGTTACATCCCAGGAGGAAGCCCTTAGTCTGCACAGGTTTTTTTATCATTACTTTTGCACAGTTTTTTTTTTTTTTTATTATCATTTTGTCTTCAACATCCCAAACTGAATATGCAAAGAAATCTTTTATAGATTTGACTTTTATTTATCATTATGGTACATTCACATACGGATCAAATTAGTCCCGAGTGTCAATGCTCCCAATGATTTTTATTCTATAATAAATGGAATCTTTCACCTGTGACACTTCAATACCTGGTACACCTGCGATTACCCTCATTGAGACTCGGGTTTAACATCCCATCAACAACTAGGTCTTACGGAGACCGGACATTGGTTTAAAGTCTCAGCCGAAAGACCAAAGAAGTGGGGGGATCAACCTCACAACCCCTGGACTGGTAGTCCAGTGTGTTATCCACTACACTACTGCCGCTACTGCTTGTAGATTAGATTATTGAGTATTACATAAAATACCTCTGAAAAAACATCTATTAACAAGGCATACAATCCCACGCACTGGATAATTTAGCATACTAATTTCATCGCTGGATAGATACTCATTTGCTAATGTATATGTCCAAGGTATTGTCCAATTTAACATTTTAAAAAATAACAACAGCGACCATGACCTTCACCACAGACCACTGAAACACAAACATGTCCAAGATATTTTCATACTTAACATTTGTGTGAAATTATACTAAAATTGGTCTGCAGATGAGGGGCCAGAGCAATGAAAAAGTTTTTCTTAAGATAGCAACTGCGACCTCGACCATGGCCCTAGAAAGCTGAAAGGCAAACTTATCCAAGGCATTGTCAAACTAAACTTTTGTGTGAAGTTGAATTAAAATTGGTCCATAAATAAATATGCTGAAGTGATGACAGTTTTTTGCTAAAAATGACCACTGTGATCTTGACCTTGACTCTATAATGCTGAAATGTAAATTTGTCCAAGATATTGTCATACTAAACATTTGTGTAAAGTGAAATCAAAATCGGTCTACTAATGAAGGCACTAAATATAGCCAGTGTGACCTTGACCTTTGCAATTAGAGTGCTGAAAGGCAAACATATTCAAGATATTGTCATACTAAGGAATTGTATGAAGTTATATCAAAACTGGTTAATAAATGAGGTCACTAGAGCACTGACAACAATTTTCTTAAAATAGCCGATGTGACCCTGACCTTGGCCCTAGAACACTGAAATGCAAACTAGTCCAAGATACTATCATATTAGATACTTGTGAGAAGTTAAATCAAAATCGGTTCATAAATGAAGGCACTAGAGCGATGACAAATTTTTCTAATAATAGCAACTTTGACCTTTACCTTGGCTAAAGATACTGTCATACTAAACATCTGTGTAAAGTAAATTAAATTCAATTCATAAAAGAAGGCACAAGAGCAATGACAAAGTTTTTCTAAGAATAGCCACTGTGACCTTTACCTTGACCTTAGAGTGCAGACGAGAACTTGTCATAGAAATTGTCATACTTAACAGTCGTATGAAGTTATACCAAAATGAGGTTGCTAGAGCAATGACAACAATTTCCTAAAAATAGCCACTACAACCTTAACCTTGGTCCTTAGTATATCAAAACTGGTTAACAAGTAAGGTTGCTAAAGTGATGATAAAAGGTGAACATGAGTACATATGTAGGTACATATGTGCTTGACAGACCCTATATCCCCTCCACAACTTCATTGTGCAAAGGGATAAAAATTTACTCTCTTCAAACCAAATTGAAATATGGGAGAATAATCAACAATACTGAATATGTTGGTACAGCATTGCAGCAATTATATCCATACTGATTTTGATATTATAAATGTAACCTTTATGCAAAAGTTTTAGATAATAATTGTTCCTGATCAGTGGCTTTTATTTCTTCTCTGAAATTTCAGAACATCTTGTGATACAATTTTTGCCCTAAAAATGAAACTACAAGACTCAAGAAGCTGTGGTAGGTGAGTGGATAAATCACTGGTCCTAAAAACCAGGGGTCTGTGGTTAGCTCTCAGCTCTATGCAAAGGTTTTTGATTGTATCAGTTCCTGATCATTGGCTTTTATTTCTTCTATGAAATTTCCAGAACATCTTGTAGTACAATTCTTGCCCTAAAAAAGAAACCAGAAGACTACAGAACTGAGAAACTGTGGTGGCCGAGTAGATAAATCACTGATCCTGAAAACCAGGGGTCGCTGGTAAGATCTTGGCTCTTCCAGTCTGTGAGGAAGCCTTTAAGCTGTGGCACTGTGTCCATATGACCTTAGCTGTTGTTGGAGTATAATACCCTATCACAAACATAGATGCATACAAATATACATGTACATAAATACATATATACAAGAGGCCAGTAGTACCAGTATAGTATACCCCTGACCTGCTCCATAACACAGAAAAAAGAGCAATTTTAGAGTTTTCAATTATTACTTGGGCATAAATACAAGAATACTGACTATACTGGTTTCTGATGGGATTTATAGAATGACTATAACTCTGATAAAAAATCATCTGACCATGGCATCCAGGTGATATGGATATCTGCCATTGATCCTTATAGTTCCTATGAAGCTTAATTGAAATCCAGCCAGTAGTTACCGAGAATTTACCAGGAGAAAATGAATATCCTATATTTTGCTGCAAAATTTATCAAAGACCCATAATGAATATCCTGTATTTTGCTGCAAGATTTATCAAAGGGCCATAATTCTGGATAATAATCACCCGACCCTAACATGCAGGTGGTATGCAAATCCATTCTTGATTCTAAATGTTACCTTAAGGTTATGCTGAAATGCAGCAGGAAGCAACTATTGCTGAGTATTTATGCAGACATGAAGCTAAAAAGATTTTTCAATATTTTTTTATGTACTTCTGTGGCTCAAACCTAGGACCCCATGAGGCAGGGCCATTTTAGAGCCACTATAAGAATAAACTCTGTGAAGGACCACTAGGCAATGTCACATACCAAATTTCAAGCATCTGAGCCTAGCAGTTCTGAAGTACATGTAGAAGACTTTCAAGTATATTTTATTTTCGAAATCAAGCCAAACCCCACTGCAGAGCCCTTTTTTAGACCCTGGGGCCACCATTTGAACAAACTTGATAGAGATTCATTACCCAATGCTTCATACCAAATTTCATGCATCTGAGCCAAGAGGTTCTGAAGAAGATCAATTTTGAATATTTTTTCTATGTATTTCTATGGTTCAAACCCAAGACTCCCTGCCCTGGGGCCATTTTGGACCCTGGGCCTACCATTAGAATAAAAGGACCACTAGTAAATGCTACATACCAAATTTCAAGAATCTGAGCCAAGCAGTTTGGGACAAGATGATTTTTGAATACTTTTCTATGTATTTCTATGGTTCAAACCCAAGACTCCCTGCCCTGGGGCAATTTTGGACCCTGGGGCCACCATTTGAACAAACTTGGAAAGGACTACTAGACAATGCTACATGCCAAATTTTAAGCATCTAAGTCAAGTGGTTCTGAAGAAGAAGATTTTTGAATATTTTTCTATTTATTTCTATGGTTCAAACCCAGAACTCCCTGCCCTGGGGCCATTTTGGACCCTGGGGTCACCATTTGAACAAACTTGGTAAAGGACTACTAGGCAATGCTACATGCCAAATTTCAAGCATCTGAGCCAAGCAGTTCATGAGAAGAAGATTTTGGAATATTTTTCTATTTATTTCTATGGTTCAAGCCCAGGACTCCCTGCCCCAGGGCCATTTTGGACCCTGGGGCCACCATTTGAACAAACTTGGTAAAGAACCACTAGGAAATGCTACATGCCAAATTTCAAGCATCTGAGTCAAGCAGGTCTGGAGAAGAAGATTTTTGAATATATTTCTATATATTTCTATGGTTCAATCCCAGTACTCCCTGCCCTGGGGCCATTTTGAACCCTGGGACCACCATTTGAACAAACTTGTTAAAAGGCCACTATGCAATGCTACATACCAAATTTCAAGCACCTAAGCCGAGCAGTTCCGAGGAAGAAGTTTTTTAAATATTTTTCTATGTATTTCTATGATTCAAACCTACGACTCCCTGCCCCGGGGCCATTTTGGACCCGGGGGCCACCATTTGAACAAACTTGGTAGAGGACCACTAGGCAATGCTACATACCAAATTTCAAGCATCTGAGCCAAGCAGTTCTGGAGAAGAAGATTTTTATGTATTTTTTGGTTTCGAACCCAAGACCCCCTGCCCCAGGGCCATTTTGGACCCTGGGGCCACCATTTGAACAAACTTGGTAGAGGACCACTAGGCCATGCTACATACCAAATTTCAAGCATCTGAGCCAAGCAGTTCTGGAGAAGAAGATTTTTATGTATTTTTTGGTTTCGAACCCAAGACCCCCTGCCCCAGGGCCATTTTGGACCCTGGGGCCACCATTTGAACAAACTTGGTAGAGGACCACTAGACAATGCTTCATACCAAATATCAAAGCCCTAGGCCTAGCGGTTTCAGAGAAGATGTCATTTAAAGCAAATTGTTGACGACGGACGACGCACGACGCACGACGCACGACGGACGACGGACACTGGGTGATCACAATAGCTCACCCTGAGCCTATGGCTCAGGTGAGCTAAAAATCCAGATGAGACTGCTCATAAAGAGCCATCTCATCAGGATTTTCACTGTTTGCCCAGTTTATTTTCTTTTAATTCCAAACAACTGACGCATAAAGGAAACAATGTCACTGTCCGAATTTACCTGCTGTCCGAATTTACTCGATCTGACCTTACAGCTTTTCTAAATACACCTACATGTCAGATTTGAAGCCAGTTTCAGTTCTACTTACATTATTTGACATCATGATGACAAGCAGTGATTTATTATGACTGTTGAATGCAACATTCAATACTGTGGCTTGGAATAATATCAACAATGTATGAATCACTGATAACTGTTAAGGAATACAAATCAACAATCATAGGATTTCCTGACAGCTGCCAAGAAATACGATGAGTATGAATCAATGATAGCTGCCAACGAATAAAATGGGTTTGAATCAATGATAGCTGCCAAGAAATCAAATGGGAATGAATCACTGACTGCTATCGCAAATGGAGTAAAATGGGTGTGAATCAATGATTGCTCCCACTGAAGGAGTAAAATGGGTGTGAATCAATGACATCTTTCCTTTAAAAGCTGACTGCTAATGAGGAGGCAAAAATGAAATTAGAGTAGCTGCTTCCCCTGAAAGTGAACTCATTTACCTTAAAGGTCCTTAGAGCACATGTAAACTCTAAAAATATACAATAATAAAACTTGTATCTTATCTTGATCTTGTACTTAAGAAATAGATCAGCTCTAGCAGTGAATTGTTGAGTAATAATTCACTGTTTGGAGGTCAGTTGTAAAGTAGATCATATCACGAGCGCGGAGCGCCAGTGATATATCTACTTACAACTGACCGACAAACAGTGAATTATTACTCAACAATTCAATGCTAGAGCTGAACTATTTCGATTCTAATGCTCAAAAACGCTGAAAAATTATTCTTTTTATTAAAATTCTCCCAACCTTCATGCCAGCGTGTTCATCCTCCCGCCTATATTCTTTACTGTATCTAACGTAAAGGTACGTTATTATGGCGATTTTAAAAAGAAAAAGAGACTTTACACCATCTAACTTCTCGAAACGTCACAAAATTACGTCAGTAATGCAAGTGATGTCAGCAATTAGATTCACGCGCCTCCAGACAGTGAATTGTTGCAGAATAAAACACGGTAACTTTCCATTGCTTCTATAGGCGCACTGTGTTAGAATACAAGATCAAGATCAGATACAACTTTTATTATTCATTTCATACATGTATTATTTTTTGAGAACTTGTTTGAATACCACTGCTTTCATTCTCCACTACATACAATGTGTTATTTCAGGAGTCTGCATGCTACGGTTAACGTTATGATTTCCTACGGCTTTTGGTGAAGATTTCTACTGTTAACAGCCGTTTAGCAGACGATTTTTAACAAAATAAATATTTATTTTCATATTTTAATGCGAATCTAGCCTTTTATGCTGTGCCGAAAAATTCCAACCGATACTGTTATCCCTTTGCACACAATTCTTTTCGTTTTTTGGCACTTTTATCGAAATAGGCTTAGCGAGAATCCCAGACATCATAAGTAGGTTTTTACTGACTCTATTTACTCCTGTATTTGTCCATGCAGAGGAATATTGCACTAAATTGTAAATGTATACCGATATTTACTGCAGCATGCACGAATGTATGAAAAAATGTGAATTTTAGCAAAATGTTTTTATAGCTTTCTACGGCTAATCCAAACCTTATGTATTGGATTTCGAATGTTATGCTAACGTGTTCTACGGTGGACGTTTGTTTCCTACGGTGATAGTGTGACATGAAAAGCAAAATAGTAAAATAGAAATGGTAAACCCATGTGTGCAAGCCGATTTTAGCAAATGTTTTAAGAACAACCTGTCCTGATCTAAATAAGAACCCAAGATCTCCAAGAATATCATAAGACCCTTAGTGATCACAACTTCAGTACAAGTTTGATGACTGTAAAACATCCTAGAAAGACTGGCTGATCTTAGACTTTTTCAGTGCATGTGTACATGTATAAATTATTAACTTGTTTTTTAATACTGAGGCCTTATTCGCAAACAAAACTGAAACTCAACGATTGTCTCAAGGTAAGGTCGAGTCTTATTCACAGACATAAGTGCAGCTGGAGTAAACTCCAATAAGAAAGGTTTGGTCGAGGAACGGTGAAGCTCCCTCGATGGCGGCTCGAGTTAAGTTTTGAACAATATTTCAGCGATTTCATGGCTATGATATGACAATGCGAAGAAGCACGACTACCAAAAGCTGTTGTTATGTGGCCAGATGGCTTCCATGCTATACATTTTTTCTTTATTTTTGTGTGTGTGACAAATTCATATTTTAAGGGTGCTGCGTTCCACAGACAGACTTTTGGCTTTAAGTTACATCATGTGATTTGTATTTCCTTCCAGCTATAATGTCGTTTAAAAAATATGAATAAAATCTTAAAGAGTTCCTTCGAGAACAAAGATTATATTAAGAAGAAGGAACATGGGCCAGACTACGTAGTTTCGGCTAATAAAGTCTAAGTCTATATTCAGACGTCTCCAAGAGAGAGAGAGAGAGAGATGGATGACTTGCGATTTTACGCCCTCTTCCAACAGTATTTCAGTCATATCAGCACGATGGGACGATGATAATGAAAGGCTGTGTGCAATGGAACCCTGTTAACGGTAGGAAAGATTCTCGCCTCGAGCGGGATTTGAACCCGGGTCTGCTAGATTAGTAGGCCAGCACTTATCCCACTGAGCTACCGGGGCTCCACCAAGAGAGAGACAGAGAGAGAGATAGAGAGAAAGAGAGGGAGAGAGCCCTCCCAACACATACTCATTCACACGTGGTCAGGTAGGGCTACGTTTGGTGTAGGCGAGTCTTACTAGTGTAAGCTAGAGCATGGTTCGTCCTCCTGTACGGAGACATAATCCACTAGCTTTAGGGAGTGGATTATCGACCGTACAGGCGGACAAACTGCGTTCTTTCTCACCTATAGCATGATACTCATTGTAGGCCTTGCATGTCATGGAGTATTTCATCGTAAAGATTTGGGTATCTGAGGATCGTACTATAACTCTGGGTAATAATTGCTGTAATTGCAGCAGGTGCGGAATGGGGTTCGGATTTCATTTTACTCTCGTCTGTCCTATCGTTCCTTCTTCTTCTCTGAGAGACCGCTCGATAGACTGAAACACTGTCTCAAACAGCCAAACAACCAAACAAACAAACAACAACCCCAAACCTGTCAAAAACCAGTCGAATTTCTAACTTGACTGATATCTTAACAATGTTGAGCTACAATATAACTTTTAAAAAAGGAAACTCTAAAATTATTTACACATTTTCAGCGGAAACTAGATCTACAAAGAAGCGTAATGCCTTCAAAAACCTCTTCGGGTCCCCCTTTTTTTAGGTTAAATTGTCTCCAGTGTTCAAAATGTCATTGAGATCCGACAAATGCGGTATAAGTAAAAACCTAAAACGGACAGCAGACTGGCGGACAGACTGAAAACAATATATCCAAACTCCTTTTGCTATATAGGTGGTAGTGGTGTGATTAGAGGAAGGGGTGGGATATGTGTATTCAAAAGACTAAAATCTTTGAAAGTACTAAAATTCAACATACACATTGTTTTTTTATTATTTTATTTTAATTCTTATTTCTATACAATATTAAAAGAGGGTGCTCAACATAAATGTTCTACATTGACCTTAGCCTCATAACTTGAATCAAGTACTGCTACATATCATTAGTTTCAAACACACGCAAGAAAATAATTAATAAATAATAATAATTATAATAATAAACATTTTAATACAAAATATTACTGTCTTTAAATGGCTATTTTAATCCCCAGTCCTCTCAGTATCAACGTCAATTGTATGCAAGTTTGGTATACCTAACATTAGAAAAATTCACTTTTAAGCAATTAAAACGGACCGAACCAAAGACTTATGGACAGTTGGACAGACAGACGGATGAACGAATGGACGGACCACAATAGCATACATCGTCTATTGGGGGTGGGTGTGGAGGGGCTACAATGATATAGAAACACGCCCACAACAATTAATTTTTGTTTCATCGAAACTGTTATTGGATGCAACAACGTCGTCCCCGTGTCACTATACTAGTATCTGCCTAGTTTGGATAAAATCCGTGGTATGAAAGCTGTTTTTTTTTCTTGGGGGGGGGGGCTCTCAGAAAGTAACAGGAGGTAGGGTTGAACAACAATAAATATAGTGATACGACAGTGATTTTTTCTATATATACGTGGTGCCCATAAATGGCACCAGTCCCAATTCAAAATAGTATCTTTTTTTTCCCAGCTCCTACTTTCCTGCAAGTAGAAAAATTCTCAATTGCAGGAAGAATTTTTCTAGGGACCATTCTACAAACACAACTTTACTTACTTGCTTAGAGAACTGGCAGATGTATAGCAATAATTGAATTTAAATATTATATATTCAGTTTCATGTCCCCTATCCCACCACTTGAGCCAATATAGGTGTTCTGAAATTTCAAATTTAAGGAGAATACAAAGAGATTTTTCCAAATTCTGTTGGCACTGGCACCATTCTCAAAATAGTGAAAAAGTCACTGTACGAGAATCGGAAAATCAATTAAAGTTTCAGCCAAAATACTGGAGAAGGACGGTATCGAATCCATGACCGATGTTTAACAGGCTACACCATGAACGCTTCTGCAGACACAGCAAGGTAAACCGGACGGCTCAGACATTAAGTAGAAATTTAAAGAGTAAATACACTTCAGGAACTGACTGAATCAGATCCCAAACCCTATCCCCAACATCAAAGGGAAAAATTGACAAAGACATCCCAACAAACAATAAATCACAAGTGATAAGCCGAGTCAGCAGCTCTTTCCCAAATAGGTGACAACTCAGCTACCTCTACTGAACTAAATAATTTAGACAACAGAAGGGTTAAAATGAAAACACAATTAGTTAAACAGCACCGAACAAAAAACAAATGCAACCGCAACGAAAGTACCGCCCTGGGATGGTCAGTAATAACTACTGGGGGATTTAAACCGGTTTTACTGGGCCCAAACCTTCACCCTCACCCTCCGCCGAGGTGCAAACAATTAGTTGGTAGTTCGGCTCATATGGAGGTCCCCTAACTCATCAGTGAAAAGTGTATATACACCGCGGTATATTTATAATTTTACGAATTTTACAGTTAGTATGATTTAGTTCTACACTGTTAAGTCAACCATGTCTAAAAATTTAGAGTCATTACAGTTTACATGTTTTAGGAGGTCCGGTCTGGGTCCACAATGCCCTTTACATGACGTGAGTCTTACTGGAGTGTAGCTAGAGTCTCCTCCACGAAGTCAAAGTGAATACCAAAACTGTATACTTGAGCTTCACGCACTCAAGGCTTACTCGAGCGTCACTTTGACCGATCTTACTGGAGTATAAGTCGAGTATGAGTTTGAGTTGTTTTGTGAATGTGGGCCTGATTGGTTAATTGCTGTGCATAATGATTACAGCTTTATGATTTATGACATCTTCAAAGGTTGATTTGTCTTTGAAACAGTGGCAGCAATAAAATATTCTTCTGAAAATATGGAGAAGCATATTTTTTATACTTAAAGGAATGAACTAATTGTATTTACTCTGAACAGTCACTCTTTATTTATGACGTTTCGGCATACTGCCTTTATCAAATTTGATAAAGGCAGTATGCCGAAACGTCATGAATAAAGAGTGACTGTTCAGAGTATATAATGTTTCTTATCCCTACACGGATTCTCTTCATAATTGTATTAAGTCATGATTATTACAATTAAGATAGGAAGGAGAGAGTCATACCCATTAATCTCCCATCTTAGGCCAGTAAAGAAGTTTGTATACATTTTTTTTTATTTATATTGATATTTCTTGAAATCTGACTCACAAAATTCATAATGTTTTCAAGACGGTGAGAATGAATACCACCGCCCAAAACCGTAGAATACTTTATCATAGATAACAATTTAACTGTAGAATGATATATCTTAGCCGAAAGAAACCATAACAGCTACCGACGAATACTATAACAAGAAATGATGAAAAAGGCAAATTACGGCACAAAAGTGACTTTCCGGAAAGAGATTTAAGGTTGGCGGACAACACTATTATGTTTAAGCACCCGACGATGAATTATTATATTCTACAAAAATCTGATGAAAAGTCTACGTTCACGGTTCTTCTCTGTAAAAGCTGATTTAAGGAAGAATAAAGCACTCATCGGCCCGGAATATATGCATTCTTATGGTAAAACTTATTACAGGCAAATTTTTATATCAATAAAGGCATATATACCTTAATTATCAAATTTCACTCCAGTTTTATAATTTGTTTACACGGTTTCTAATGACGCTTTCCCACAATTCCTTGTAAAACCAGCAAAAACCATAATGTTAACATACGCATGCAGGATACCGCAATAACACATTGTAAGTAGTGTTCTCTGTTTTAACAAAGCTGAAAATTATATAGGATGTATTTTTGCTACGTTAGCTACCTCAAAAAGACTTCAGTTTTAAAAGGATACTGACATAAATAATGGCTAAAAGTAAATGAGGCACTGTTCCTAGATGCTCTCTCTTACGACCCCGAGGCTCCGTCGCCGTCCAAAATAAGGCATCTAAAATGTCCTGACCAATGGTGGACAGCAGTCTATCAGCCATCTACAATAGAAAACAGCTCAATTATCAAATCTTTTTACCATAATGGCATTAAGTATTGGGACAAAACATGAGCAATCTGAGCAGATCAAGATTGGCTCTGAAAGGAGCAGTCCAACCAGAATCTGCACAGTTTGCACCCCTGCCAGAAACATGTTTTGAAACACTGCCATGTAGTAACAAGACCTGTTTACGTACAGGCTAGCTTGACTGGCTGTGCTTAACCAATGAAAAAGGTTAAACTAAAACTGTGATGCAAAAAGGGACACTGACGCTGTAAGTCCATAGCAGATGCAAATACCAGCACTGAAGTGTGTATTAATGACTCTTCCTGGGAGCTGAAAATCAAATCATTCAAACATAGGTCCATTCAAATATCAGACTAGTCTGATGAAGGCCTGCACTTTGTGCCATGTCACCAGGATTGACACATTACTGAACAGTAAAATAACTTTACTCAATTTTGGGACAGTTAAAGTAACTGGTCAATGCCAGTGGGTACACCATGTTTTTTCACCATTTTTTTCTAACAAAGGGAGGCTGGTTTTGTATCCTCCTGTTTGCTTCCCTCATCTTAATGGAGAAAGTTCATTCCATTAAGAGCTGACCTCCATTGAGCAGGGAGGCAAGAATGATAATGGCAGAGTTGTTCACTCGACAAAGTACCCATTCACGGTTATCTTTATCCTAGTCAAAGCCAAGCGATGGATATTTGCTAACAGTTTACTATTCCTCTGAAGCAGTTTGATCAATAAATGAACTGACTCATAATGTCAAATTAATAAAACTAAAGGATTGCTGAACTTATAATGACAATGAAAAATCTGGGCCCAGTTGTTCAAAACTAACATTGTTAGATAACATTAAATTTTCAGTTGTATCATACCCAATGCACTGCCATTTTTTGCCTCAAAAATGTGAGGAACTTCGGCACTGCAAAAGCTCCTCAAAATTTTCAGTAAAAAAATACCGCAATTGATTTAGTGAGAACAGTAAGAAATAAATGGTTAAAGTGTATGGGTAAATCTCCACACCTTTTTTGCCATATTTTAAAAAAAAAAACCCAGACTTTCCTGACTTCCTTTTTGTTTCCCTGGACAACAAAACCCTTCCAAAAGGGGTCAATTATTTAGAGTAAGAATTTTCTCTTACAGGAGCAGGCATCAGAGTTGACCCACTTTGGATGGAGTCAAATGTGAAAATGACAAAAATGTTCTCTGGAGAGTGTATCTGCTATCTTAAGATCACTTACATCAAGCATATTAAAGAACACATATAGTTTTATTGTGGACTGTCCCCTCACCAAGTGGTACATCATTGAAGTGTCTATATATGTCATAATGGCACAACATACAACCAGGATTACTCCCTTCAAAATATCACAAATCTGGGCAGGCTCAAGGAACTTTCGTGACCTATAAAAGAAAGTAGAGCAAGTGAGCAGGGTTAAATATTACCCTGGCTAGAAAAAACAACTAATGGAAGCAAATTCAATTCTTTATAAATTTCAAAGTCTGTGATCTTGACCTTACAGCTGCAGCAGCAACTAATATATTTCAACTTTAGAAATTTGTCACATATCAAAAGGCTTCATTTAAATATACTCACACTATAATATGCCAATAGTTACAACAAAAGCCCAAGTCCTACTATAAACTTTTGGCAAAGGATTATTTGGTACACTGTTTAAATACAGATTTCTGGCCAAAGTTGTCTGTACAAATAAACTTTGTCCATGTAGATGACCAGATAAGATGAGGTTTTAAGGATAATTCATAGATTATTTCTCAACGAAAACATATGTTGTTACCCTTCAGCATATGTTCTTATAAAGAATTAACAAAAGGTGTCCTAGAATTATCACGCTGGGGTAATTTTTCTTACTTCTCCATAGAAATGTTAGTTGTACCACCCATCACAACAATCTCAGTGAGATGGTTCTAATGAGGGGTCACAACATATGTTTTGATAAAGAATTAATAAAATCTATCACATAGCCATTACTGATTCATCGCGTAATTTCCAGGGCCCAGTTGTTCAAAACTAACGGCATTGTTACTTAACGTTTCGTTAAAATTTCAAACATTGATATCTTAAATACCCCAATATTTTTTGTTGAAAAAGTGAGAAGCTTTTGCAGTGCAAAAGCTTCTTACATTTTTTCAACAAAAAATATCAGTGTATTTGGTTATAAAGTCATAAAACACTTAATGAGTTGACCTCTTAATGAGCTCGCTAGGCTGACGATGCTTTGAACAAGGGCCCAATTCTGTTTTTACCTCATAAATCCACAAGGATGGGTGAGCATTTTCAGAAATGCCAGTATAATTCTGAGTGGTAGGAATGTGAATATAAACAGGAATGCATCTACACACTGGAAAAACCCATAGGTGCAGAACTGAAAAATAAAATACCTCATTTACTTGTCAGTAATACCAAGCAGAATGATGTAGGAACAACGAATATATACCATAATAATTCCATTATCAGCCATAAGGTTTTTCTCTTCCAAATTACCCCAAAATCTAGATCCATTTGAAATACAGACCTAGATTTTTTGGTATTGATTTGGATGAGACAACTTCATCCTATGAAAGAATTACAGATGACTGATTTAGACAAACAGAATCATTGGTCTCCGATGGGGACAGGGAAATCCCAACCCGAGGGCACATGGGGTGTGTCGGAAACGAGGCTTGCCGGTATTTCCTCATTTTATTTTGCTTCCTGTATCATATATGAAACATCTAAAAGGAAAACAA
The DNA here is from genome assembly GCA_963989385.1 of Ctena decussata. Taxonomy (NCBI): domain Eukaryota; kingdom Metazoa; phylum Mollusca; class Bivalvia; order Lucinida; family Lucinidae; genus Ctena; species Ctena decussata. The sequence goes on from OZ022498.1 coordinate 124,669,495, forward strand.
AAATCCAATTTGCGTATCTTTACTCTTTTTTTTCCAACACTGTCAACACAAATGCACACTGGAGGAGGGTACAAAGAATGTTTGAAAGAAAGTAAGCCAAAGTAGGTTTAGTTCACTTGCAACTGAGGTCCCTTCAGAGTATCAGTGAAGTCAACATTTTCCAGTAAAAAGGCTTGTTAAGTCTCCCTAGTTTTTTTTAGTAAAATTCCCTAATTTTTGCTCCCAAAACCCTGTTTTTCATGCTATCTTACTATTTATTTTTTCTCTGAAATTTCATTATATTATAATAATGCAAAAAATAAAGCCCCACTAATTTTTTCCAGAACCTCATTAAATTTCATTTTCTGAACTTGACATGTCTGAGTAAAAACAAGATGTCAAGATGATCCATTCTAATTCACCAGTCAATGATATTTGTGTCGCTATTACAGATATTCTGGCTCAGACAAAGCTGTTTCACTACAGAAGCTTTGTACAGTAAAATTCAAAGTTTTGGGACAACCAGGTCTTTAGTAAACAGAGCAGAATCTATAGGAGCTGTCTAATCAGGGTTTACAATGTTTGCCATTCCATCCACATTTTTGAAAATATTTCTGCACTGTAAAACTAAACTATTCCATTTTTAAGACAATCAAAGTAATTATTTTAGATGTCACAATTTTTAGACTTTTTATGACATATTTGTAGCTATTATTTTAAATATGATACGACATCAGAAAAACCTTACACATTCTTCTCTGTGCACAAAACATGGTGTTCTACTTGAAATCATCCATATCATTGAAAAGGATGACCATAAAACATTTGTGATATAACTGCTTATTGACAAACCTTTTCTAATTCTCTGGGAGTTTTCATAAACGTATATACTCTCTGTCTTTTGAGGGCATATTTTTCCTCTTCTCTTTCCAGGAGATAACCTCTTGTAAGTTCACAGGTAAAGTAACGTAGAACAGACATCTCTGAAAGTTTAGTAGGAAATGTAACTGGACAAAAATATGTTGAACTGTGTCAATATATAAGGAACCCATTGCTCCACTTAAAAAGGGGTAGCAGGGATAATTTTGTGTAATATTTTTCTATAAAATGTATGTTGTTACTTTTAAGGGGTCACAACACAGGGCTCAGTCTAGAGGGCAATTTGGGAGAAAAAGTCTCCTTAAAATGGCTGAGTTCTCCCACTGTTCTGCTTCAGTATTTGCACTGAATGGATTGATGTAACATCATACATGTAAACAGATTCAATTTTAAAGTATTTCAGACTGACTTTTCCTTGTAAAATACATGTACAATTTCTACTTTCACTGTTTGAATATACACAAAAACACAAAATTATATTAGATTCCGATTTATCAAGCATGACCCCTCTATGTGAAAGCTCCTGCTGACTGCTTCACAACATGTAAATCTGAAACTGAAACAGATGCACAAACTGTGATTCATTTTATCAGAAGAACATTTCACTAGGCTGGCATACTGCTATATGCATATGAATGACACACATGATCTCAAAATATCTGGATGTATATCAAAAGCCATCAAGACTAAAGAAGTCAACAGACTATCAGTTGGTTTCTGTAGCCATTTTAGACATTTATTTGTGTTATTGGTGTGTGGCTATGACAGTGCTTTTGAGTATGCCCGAACAAATGTGTTACATGATCAAGAATGCCTTTGCTTGGAACCTTTCTCAGCAAACACACCACGTTTTTCAAACATGTTCTGTGCCTCATGTCTGTGTAAAAATGCCAATTTTACAATGCTATTTAAACTGGTGGTATGAAATCGGCTCATGCGAATCACATTTGGATTTGAACTGCAAAATTCTACCCATCAGAACTATATGTTCTTCCCTTTCCAAGTGCAGTGTTTACTGCAGCTGAGATAACAGCATCTGAAATCTCATAATTGCATCAACAATTTTCCGCAGATTTGGCTTCAGGCTCATAAAATCGTTGACTTGAGGACTGCTTGTCATTACTCAACACTATGCTTTCTACTTTCAGTTTTGAAACAACTGGTTTACAGTCCATCTATTTTCAATGCATTAGACAGACTAATTCAGGGGTAAGATATTTAAAATCAGTCAGCTTCTCGGTGACTGCGACACACGAAGAAGCTCAGTTGTCTTGATGATATTATAATGCAAGCGTCTATGTAAACTCATCCAGGTGGTACGGTTTACCGAAAAAATGAACCATAACGGCTTGAAAGCATCAAGTACCGATAAAATTTATAATCGTTCCATATCTGCTACAAATTATCGGTAATATATGGAGATACGCTATCTGTAGCACTGGTAGGTACGAAAATCCACTCCCTAAAGCTCGTGGATTTTATCCTCGTACCAGCAGACAAACCATGGTATAACTATTACTTCTCACCTTCCAGGTACGCTTATTCTGTGACAAAGAGGTAGGCTTATTCTGTGACAAACAGGTAGGCCTAACTTTTCAATTATAACACATTTTGTCAGCAAAGATTACTTTGCCTTTGACCTCTGCCGTCTAAAATTAGCTACCGAGTATGATGTAACAATTCTCTCTCATAACATGGACATGTCAATGGTTTTCATATTAAGAATACCAAGAATTTAAAATATAAGGACTAAGATTTTCCAAGAACGCCGTCTAGAACATGCGCCAATTAGCAGGAACAGCAATTAATAACAACTTGATTGGTGAAATGTATTTATTGCCGGAGAACTGTATCAGCAATCTTAGGAAATCCGCCAAAACAGAGAGAGAAAAAATTGGCAAAAGTAACTCTAAGCGTACTGAATGAACTATTACTGCAACTGCACATTTACAGATATACAAGACAAGACATGAGAAACAACACAATATCGTACACTGGCGCTACCACTCTTTCTTTCTTTCTTTCTTTCTTCCTTATTCAGCCAGTAAAAGGATAAAGAGTTACAACAAATATGCATGATCAATCTTAGAAAAAAAAATATAGTGACTAAATACTATCTGCTTATGAAAGAAAGATCAAGATGGTCACCGTAAATTGAACTGAAGTATATATACAATACTGCCACTTACGACACTAATATCGAATATAATCTTCTAGGTACTTTGGTGGTTTAGATGTACGTTTAGGCCTAGATTCTTCTTGAATGGTAGTTTGTGATACAGGTGATTCATGATCACTGACAGGGGAGATCGGGCATTGCACAGGATCAGGGGTCGCCTCCTGAGGTATTCCAATCAAAATCTCAGGTTCTGACCTAGAATCTTGGGGAGTCATAGGCTGAGTTAATGCTTTTGGAGTTTGAGGGATATCAACAGGATCATCATCATCATCATCATGGCCTCTTAAATACTGATGAGTAGGGGAGGTGACAAAGTCAGATGGAACTTTGTAACATTCTTTGAGTTTAACTTTGTACGAGTTTGCGCGAAGCTGGCTGCCGGTGAATTTTTTTACAAAACACCATTCACCGTCAACTGCCACTATTAAGTATCGACTACGTGCACGTGATTTATCCTTATCCGAGTAGAGGTATACCAAATCACCTACGTTAAGAGAGGGTGCAGGTATAAATTTGCCGCTCTTATGTTTTGAAAGAGAACTTGATAAATGGTTTTGGGTGCGACATTTGAACTGTTCAAGGATGACATCCCTGTCTGATACTGGAATTTGCTCGTGGGTAAACTGACTTCTTTGCGTCCATAACTCACGCGAAGATACACCTGAAAATCGAATCCGCGCATTCAATCGGGCAATGGCAATGGAAAGGTCTAACTGAGTGACCGCACCGCCACCAGGTTCTTGACGCAGAAGCTCTTCTTCCAGCTCTTGGATAGCTTTTTCGGCGACAGGGTTTTTATTGATATTTTTAATGCGACCTATATCAATACCAATGCGCAGTTTCTGCAAAAGACTGTCATCTTTCAAAGCAACGAATCCCGGAGCCGGATCGACTCTTACTACAGCAATAGGACCATCTAACGGATGAAGCTCCATGACAAGTCTAGCCAGAGCATGGCGCAGTGTTTCGTGTTTTTCGTTGTCAATTAAACACGCAGAAGTATAAGCAGTTACTGTTTCACGAACAATCAAAATAAGTTGACGGTTACGCTTCAATACGTCAGCTGCGAAAGACATTCCTACGGCTTCCGGAGGGTCATCAGATGATTGTTCGATTAATTTGTCAGGAAACTTCTGTAAAGAAGAACACGTATGACATGACTCATACATGCGATCTACCGCTTGAGTCAGATCAAGTGCGTAGAAATGACGTTTCATGACAAGTAGTAGTTGGTTCTTGGACGGGTGGTCAAGCCGGATATGTAAAGCGGTAAGCAAACCATCCAACACTGAACGTGGGACGATAATGAGCTCTGAGGAAAGCTGCAAAGGATCGTTTCGTGGAACTACTAATAATCCATCCTTTGCTATAGATGCAACTGCAAGGTACCTTTTCACATCCTTAACGTTAGTGACCTTTTTGGATGGTCGTGTGCCCTGCTTTAGGTGAGCATGTGTACGTCGAAGATCAGGGCAATTGGACTGGATATCGAACCAGGCAGAGCGCGTTGTAAATGGTAAGGACTTTGTATTGTCTAGAATGTCTTTTACATTTACAGCACGTACAACGGAGTCTTCTGTTTGAACGATGAACGAGCAAATCTGACAGGTTGGTTCATTGCATTCGGGTGCATTCCTACTTGAAAAATCAGAGGGAATGTTTGCTGAGCCTTTCAGGTGTCTTAAATTTACCTGATACCGACTGACGGTAGATAAGAAGGAGGTAACACGAGGGCTAGCGGAAAATTGTCCCCTACAAAGTTTTTCTATAGCCTGTACGCACGGCTTACTATCAGTAAGTACACAAGCAGTGTGTTTGGACTGAATTATATATGGGCTGAAATGCTTAACGGCAGCAGATATAGACAAAGCTTCTACTTCACATGGCAACCAGGTAACCTGGTGTTTGCGTAACTTAGCGCTAAAGAAACCTGCAAGTAACAATTTGTTGTTACGAGAAACATACAGGGTCGCACCAATACCATGTTTAGACACTGATCCATCAGTAACAATCCAGAGTTGGTCTGAGGGTTGGGGTAAAGTGATGGACTTATGTGATGATAAAGCTTCTTGTGCATTACTGAAATGTTTGAATAACTCGTCAGTCCAGGGAACACGATCTTGAGACTGAAGGCCAGCTATGGCTTGGTCGAGAGGCGAAATTAACTGTGAGCATTTCGGTAGAACTCGTCCTAGTATTTTATACGCACCTATGAACGAACGCAATCCACGGATCGTCTCGGGTGGTGGGGACTTAGCTAATACTGCTACGCGATGGGGACTAGCAGATAAACTTCCTTGGGACCATATCCACCCCAATATAGTTGTAGAGCATGGACAGATAACTGTTTTTGTTGGCGATAGGCGTAAATTGCATTTCTGTAAAGCCTGAAGAACTTTTTTCCAGGTTGAAAGCAGTTCTTCTGGGGTATTCCCCCCACAATATAAATCATCGGCTAGCTTAGCCACAGAACCTTCTTGAACGAAATCCCCCATTACACGACACATTAGCTCTTCTAGGGCAGTTTCAGATCCAGGCATACCCATTGCACACCTGGAATAAACCCGCACACCGCGAAACGGAGTTGCGACTCCACAATACTTCATTGAGTCTTTGGAGAGGGGTATTTGATAAAATGCGCTGGTGAGGTCAGTTTTTATAATATACTTCCATTGTGCAATAGTGCGTAACGTAGAGTCTACGTCAGGCATAAGGGATGGTTGGGGCTTACTGTAACGTCCGACATCACTAAACGCGGTAACTAACCGAAAGCCTCCGTTAGGCTTTTTAACTAGGAAGGAAGGATTTAGGTACTCAGCAGTAATGCTGACATCCTCAGGACGACGAAAGACGCCTTGTTCTTCCAATTCATCAAACTTGTCTTGTAGTTCGACCAGTTTATCACGAGAATATTGGGGAACTCTGCCCTTACGCTGTGGGGGTAAAACGGGACCCATGTTAACGGTGGCTTCAAATTTCCCAACTGCTCCATTGTAACCAGTAAAACGAGGGTTAAATACTTCGTCATATTCATCTAAGAGACGCTTAAAATCCGACCGATTACTTTCTGGAAGTATTTTATCCGGGTCTACAGATACAGTTGCAGAGTAGGGACCAGTCTTGATAGGCTGACTAGATACTGGAGGACATGATGCCATATCAGAGGGGTTACAATTAGGTACGGTTGTATAACGGACCTGACAAAGGTGATCATGTTTGTTAACCAGTTGAGGTTCATCAGAATCATTATAGATGCGAATTTTATCGCTCACAGCTTCAGTAATCTGAGGGGGAGGCCAAACTTTAGATCTTGGCTCAATGGTGAGGCAGCTATCTGGTGCAATGTCAGTGGGTAAACTTAATTCAATAAAAGTTCCAGGCCAAACAACAGTTGACGAAGCTCCTGATCTTAAAATATAAGCCTGAGTACGGCGTACACGGTTTTGTGGAGAATCAGGTGCAGAAGGACCATAATACACGTCATCTGAACCACCAATAGTAATCTGATGCTTAGCAGGTCTGATAGAAATATCATTTTGTGTCATAAATGGTATTCCTGCGAGCACATCAACATCTAGGTCATTAACAACAAGAGCTTCTAATTTGAGTTTGTGATTGTTTCTAGATAGAACTACATGTGTTTCGCCTAGGATATTTAGAGGTGTCACACCGTCAGCTTGCAAAGCACTCTGACTACTTTTTTTAATAATAGCACCTATGCGACTGGCCACAGAAGCTTTCATCATACTTATCTCAGCACCACTATCTAGGGTTACTTGCAAGGGATGATGATTGTGAAATACTTTTAAATATGGGGATTGTTTTGTGGTTACACGTCTAGAAGTGTTTATATTAGAGCACAAGTTAACAGAGTCATCCACATGAAAGTCATTGTCGTCATCATCGCTGCAAACTAGATCGTCTAGTAAGTCTGAAGATTCAGAAGTTTGACGAACCTTATTCATATACTGTTTGTCTGAGTCTGGTAAGAATTTACACTGACTTAAGTAATGATCATGTCTGCGTCCCGCCTCCTTACACAACGGACAGGAAGGACGTGTTGACTTAGAGTCATGAAATGTAGTTTTCTGTAGACGAGTTGATTTCTTAAAAGCAGTACGTAGGACTTTTGATTCTGCTGAAGTATGAATTTCATCCAACAAGCTGTCTAATGCTTGTGATATTTCAGGTTTAAGCGACGCCAACGTTTGTGATCGAAGTTCAGTTCCATATCGTTGTTTGACCAAATTAGGTAAATCACTATGTATTAATCTAAGCCAGGTTAATACAACAAAGTTCTCAAGAGAAGGACTCATGTCTTCATCAGCATTGGGAACCTCACCATGATGACGAATAGAACCTCCTGCTTTCAGCAGATTATCCTCAACAAAACTATTGAGTCTTTGAAACAGGTCTTCTGGTCTTTCACCTGGTTCAAGGTGTATCGAGTTAAAATCCAAAAAATGGGCTCCAGTTGATTGAAATCCATAATGCAGGCGGATGGCCTGCCATATGCCAGCAACTGATATGGAATTTTTTACGATAGTATTACGGGAGATAACAGGGCAATAATTTGCGATTTGTCCCAACATTAATTCTAAATGGCTGACTTTCTGAGCAGCAGTACGTCGGGTGGCCTCAGGAATGTTGTCTCCGTCGTCGGTGATGCCTCGCAGAGGAACGGCTGCTGTCTTTTTTAACCATGTAAAGCCGTCAACAAGGAATGGAGCAAAGTTGGAATCCAGTGATAATGTGTATAATAGATTCTGTCTCCAAGCTTCAAAGGAGGTAATTGTTTCAGTTTTTGTTAAGGACCACTGTTTTGGAGCACGAACAGTTGCCATGGTTTATTGTGTCAACCACACCGACAATGTTCCAATCAAGAATAGCAGTTTCAAGTAAAAAACTGTGTCACGTGACCTGAAAGTCAATGCTGTACCAGATTACACTTTACGAGGCTTGTAGAATCTTTGTATCGATTCCTGGATAGAGTTCTGAACCGCTGCCACCACGCCAATTAGCAGGAACAGCAATTAATAACAACTTGATTGGTGAAATGTATTTATTGCCGGAGAACTGTATCAGCAATCTTAGGAAATCCGCCAAAACAGAGAGAGAAAAAATTGGCAAAAGTAACTCTAAGCGTACTGAATGAACTATTACTGCAACTGCACATTTACAGATATACAAGACAAGACATGAGAAACAACACAATATCGTACACTGGCGATGGACTACTGACGACTGCAAGATATTCAACATGGTGGTGGTCTACCACGTGCTGAAGTTCGGTTAAACGATGTGTAAATTTTGTAAACTTTTAGCACATAATCTGATCTGAATCTGAATTGTTTACTGATGATATGCCAAAATTGACAATCTTTCACCAGGGGGGGTGTGACTGGAGGAAAATTAGTCCCTAGCTCTCACGAGAGATGAGAACTTTGACACACAATCATCTGACATTTCAGCAGAGGAAATCAGGGAATCAGGGAGGTCATTCCAGTCCCTGATGGTCTGGGGAAAGAAGCTACATTTATATGCATCTAAACTAGCAGTGGGTATCTGAAATGCCATGGAATGTTGATTTCTGCAACGCCTAGTTTTGGGGACAAGGTCACCTGTAGGTATTCTGGCTTTACCTTTTAGACCTTTGTATAGCAATAGAATAAACATAAACAAGAACCTGTACCGTTTAAACGTAGAAACCCTAGAAATTGGACCGAAACAACCCAGGTTTAAACATCCAGAAAGAAAGGGAATAGGAACAAAACAATCACGGTTTAAACAGAAAAAGGACCAATTTAACACAACCCGTTACCGAAACTAAACTCATACTCCAGGAGTGGACATTCCAGTCCCCTGTCACTGGCATTCAAAACGTGTGAAGCATAAGACTATTGTGTCACCTTGTCAGACATTTCATAAGTCCTAGATGTATGTTAGTCATGGAAAATACAAACTTTATTTTTTGTCGAAACCATGCAACTGTCGAAAATACATGAAATGCAACAACAACAACAATGCATAAACGGTCACATATCATCCTCTTTTGCATGACATACTTCTAAAAGTTTCTTCCTCCTGTTTAATAGATTTTATACTATTTTCTGATTCATATTTTTCATTTATTTCATGATCCATTGTCAAACAATAAACAATATTCTAATAATTCCCTTTTCTTTTTTTTTTTTGCTCCGTGTCAAAAAATGCTTTCAATGTATGTATACGATTTATATATTAGCTGTACGTCGCCACAAAGGAATGAGCACAACCAATGCAGCCATACTAAATACCGCAGTCAACCTTTCTTGCTACCTGTGAAGGTAAGGGTACAGAAATTCTATGGTCAGAGTTTAAGCAGAAACAGGCAGCCTAATTGCTAACTAGAAATGTTTTTCAGAGAAAAACTGATGTCCTCCACCAGCCGATTTCCCATCCCCTCTAAATGAATAAAAAAAACCTGCACAAATAAAATATATATGCAAGTCTGCAGAATATGCACCCACTGGTTCTAGAGATATCCTACATAGAAGACTGTGTCCTTCAAAAATGGACCAAGGTCACTAACAACTAAACTTGTCTTAAACCTGTCACAACAATATATTCATGCAAATCTGATGAATATCCACCAATTAGTTTAAGATATAACTTGTTTTTAAGAGAAAAAGAGCATTTGTAAGTTAGATTTTGTTCTTGAAAATGGGGCCAAGGTCATCAAAATATAGTAAACTCTTGAGATTGTCCCAAAGGTATATCTATGAATGTAAAGTGGACATCAAGCCAAAGGCTAATGAGATATATCAGTTTTAGTGAAATTTTCACATATCTAAATCCTCCTGTGACCTTGAAAATAAGGTCAATGTCACCAACAGCTGATCAGCTCCAAAGCTTGTCTCAGTGATATATCCATGCAAGTTTGATGAAATTCCATTTACTGGCTCATAAGATATTCTGGGTACAATAAAATTATCATCTAAGTCCTCCAGTGACCTTGAAAATGAGGCCAAGGTCAACAAAATTTAATCACCTCTTAAACTTGTCTCAGTGATGTATCCATGCATGTTTGGTTACATTCCATTCATTGGTTCAGGAGATATTGTGGGTACAAAAAATTGTTATCTAAGTCCTTCAGTGACCTTGAAAATTAGGTCAAGGTCATCAAAATGCAATCAGCTCTTCAACATGTCCCAATAATGTATCTATGTAAGTTTGGTTAAATTCCAGCCATTGATTCAGGAGATATTGTGGGTACAAGAAATTGCCATTTAAGTCCTCGAGTGACCTTGAAAATGAGGTCAAGGTCAGCAAAATCTAATCAGCTCTTAAGCTTGTCCCAATGATATATCCATGCAAGTTTGGTGAAATTAGTTCAATCCACCGGTTCAAGAGATATTGTGCATACAAGAAATTTTCACGCCATTTAAGTCCTTCTGTGACCTTGAAAATGAGGTCAAGGTCACCAAAATCTAATTAGCTCTTAAACTTGCCCCAATGATATATCCATGAAAGTTTGGTGAAATTCCATTGATTGATTCAAGAGATATTTTTGGTACAAGAAATTGTCACGCTGACGCTGACCTTGAAAATGAGGTCAAGGTCACCAAAATCTAATCAGCCCCTAAGCTTGTCACAATGATATATTCATGCAAGTTTAGTGAAATTCCTTCCATTGGTTCAAGAGATATTGTGCATACAAGAAATTTTCACACCATTTCAGTCTTTCTGTGACCTTGAAAAAGAGGTCAAGGTCACTAAAATCTAATCAGCTCTTAAACTTGTCCAAATGATATATCCATGAAAGTTGGTTAAATTCCATTGATTGGTTCAAGAGATATCGTGGGTACAAGAATTTGTGACGGCGACGCATGAAATTTAACAGCCTAAGACCTCCTGTGACCTTGAAAATTGGGTCAAACTCACCAAAACTTAATCAGCTCACTGGCTTGTCCAAATGATGTATCCACGCAATTTTGGTAAAATTCCATCCACTGGTTGAAGAAATATACCGGATACAAATTGTCACGCCGACGCCGACGCATGACCCTGAAACCAATATGTAAATATATATCATACAATTGCTCAGAGGTAAAAAGAACCTTCCCTGGGTCAAACAAAGAATAAAAAGGAAGATGAACAAGCGAGATCGACTCTGTCAGAAGCAGAAGCACACAGGTAATGATCACGATAGAGAGCTGTTCAAAACTGCCAAGTATGAGGTAGATTGCATGCTCAAGACAGCCTACAATAGCTACCTGGACAGTCTGGTAAGTAGTTCTGATGATGATACAGAAAAAGTCCCTCGCTCAGACACAAAAAAAGCTTTTTCATACCTTAAGAACTGCAGACAAGACTCACAAGGCACTGCACCCTTGAGCCAATATGGTCAGTTATATACAGACAATGTATAAAAGGCAAACATACTGAACCAACAATTTCAATCTGTGTTTACACAAAAAAACTCCCTTGAAACTCAAACAGTTACATTTGTATGTACCCAACGAGTACAAAACCTTCATGACGCAGGTAAATACCCTCCAAAATATCTGCCTCAAGAACTCAACAATATGTAAGAAAATATGCCTTATCTCTAGATTTCAAAAATGGTATACTGAAGTTACTGCAGAATCTAAAACCTGATAAACCTAATGGTTACACCTCGAATAGTGCTAGTGTAGAATCAGGAGTACCCAAAGGATCAGTCCTGGGACCCAGTCTCTTTCTTTTCTACATAAATGACATTGCAAAAGGACTAACTTCCACTGTTCGGCTTTTCGCAGATGATACTATTGCATATTTGGTCATTGCTACGAAGAGGGATTGTAAACTCTTACAGAGGGATCTTGACAGACTGGCTGACTGGGAAGTAAGATGGCTGATGGAATTCCATCCGAAGAAGTGCCAGGTTCTCTCCATCACACGAAAGAAGACCCCAGTCCTCTATGACAATGCACTTCATGGTCAAATCCTGGAGCATGTGCAGTCAGCAAAGTACTTGGGTTGTACAATCAACAAAGATCTTGATTGGTCAGAGCATATTCAGAACATCACCAACAAAGCGAATGGAACTCTTGCATTTCTCAGAAGAAACCTGAATATTGGTTCCACAAGAGTCAAGAGTCAGGCCTACCACTCCTTTGTTCGGCCTATCCTAGAGTACTCAAGCACAGTCTGGGACCCACATCATAAAAAGGATATTCATAGGATTCAGATGGTGCAGAGGCGTGCTGCCAGGTAAGTCACAAATAGATATAGAAACAGCTCAAGTGTTGGGGAGATGCTGGATGATCTGAAGTGGGAAAATCTTTAAAAGAGAAGACAGATAGCCAGACTGACTATGCTTTACAAGATTGACAGAGAGTTGGTGGCTGTCGACAGCAGAAGGCTCCTCCCTCCCATTAGATGCTCTAGAAAAACGTACCCAAAATCCTTTCAAGCTCCCTCATGTAGCTCGGATTACCGGAAATGGTCCTTCTTCCCCCGCACAATTAGGGACTGGAACAACCTGCCGCCTAAATTGGTCCAGGCTGGGTCGCTTGATGCTTTCAGGGCTGAAGCGGCCAAACACTTTTCTCCCTAACTGTCTTTTAAATTTCATTTAAAGTTTTAACTTTCACAGTACATATTTCATCTATCATTCCACCATCTTTTTCTTGCTCACCCTCGAAACTGGCAAAAACTCCAAAGTTATGAAGGTGGCCGGCAAACGGGAAAGAAAGAAGGCACCCGGTCCGGACCCGAAACCACTCTATCTTTAATAGCCCCGTTTTGAAATTGCACCAATCCTTCAAATTCTTTTCACAAGGCCCTTGGTTGCTTGCCGACAGACTGGTTGAAAGCCAATGTTTCACCCATATTTAAGAAGGGAGACAAGTCAAGTCCTACAAACTACAGGCCCATATCCCTGACGTGTGTATTGTGTAAATTACTTTAACACATTGTTACATCAAATTTGGAGTCAAATGAGATCCTATATGGCGCAACACGGTTTCCGTGCTAAAAGATCCTGTGAGACTCAGCTCACAATGCTCATAGAGGAACTTCATAGAAACCAACAGGAAGGTAGGCAAACTGATTTATTCTGCTAGACTTCAGCAAAGCTTTTGATAAGGTGAACCATGAAAAGCTAATCCACAAACTACACGGGTACGGCATGTGAGGTAAGACCTTATCATGGATAAGAGTTTTCTTGAAAATGTAGGTCACTGACTGTGGTCCTGGAGGGGGATCGGTCCGAGGAAGTACCAGTAACATCAAGTGTTCCGCAGGGATCAGTCATCGGACCGATTCTCTACCTGGTTTACATAAATGACCTGCTTGACAAGCTTAAGTCTCAAGTCAGATTGTTGGCCGATGACACGGCAGCATATCTTGCCATTAGAAAACTTGCTGATGGCCAACGACTCCAAGATGATCTAGATATCCTCCGACGGTGTGAAGCAGACTGGGATATGGAGTTTAATCCAGGAAAATGTCAGGTAGTCCTATCTTGTGATTTGTTTGCTTATCATACACATTTACACTCTGCCTTCTTTTTGCAACCTTGAAAGTGTCTTTCCCCAGAAAATTAGGGATTGGAATACCCTGGAAGATTCCCTTATATCTGCTGCTGAGTGTGCAGAGGATTCAGTTACTAAGTTTACTTCTCTTGCAAGACATTACTGAAGGAAGAATTCTGACTCCCCCAATATGCCTAATAAAATATATGACCCCCCCACCCCTGCTCCAAGGCTTTTTTTTTATTTCCGACCCCCCAGTACATCACCAAAAATAATTATGAACCCTCTAAATGTACCCCCCCCCCCTTTTGATAATAAATGACTCGTCCCTTAAATGGAGGTAATATTTATAAATTCTGTGACTAGTCACTTATCACCATCTGCCTGATTCTTAGGGAGAGTGTTAATTAATACAATATTATTGTCGAAATTGCGAATTAGCATCACACTCACAATAATACCAATGGTTTATATCATAACACTTACAGCGAAGTGCAACAATTTTGACAAGCTATACAATCATTCTTTTTGACAAATTTCAACAAGATTATAAATAAATACCCTTGCCTACTGACTACTGGTAAGTTTCTTTCAAAACTTGTGAGAGATTACATAGTCAAAACAGTAGTTAATCTTTAAGGAAGCTTATTACAAAAGATCAAAATGAAGAATGATGAATTTGTTTGGAGTATATTCCTTCTAAACACAACACGGTATGTAGGCAAATTTACGTACACGAAAATATTACATACGAGACATTGCGGGAAACTGCGCGTGACAAGTAAACAATTTTTGTTCGGACAATTTTTCTTAACTATATCTGAACTGACTAAATATTTTACAGATCTGTTTTTACAGTGATATTGGGCATGTTTCCTTCTATCTAGTAACTTTTAACTTTAAGTAATTTTATTCCTGTATCATTTGCGAAACTGAATCCGTCTCCGGGTGGCCTAAAAACACGGTTAAGTTAGAGTTCAACGTTATACGTTACAAGTTTCACAGGAGGGGTCTACCTTTTCGCATTTACGACCATCCATCTCAGCATTCCTTTTTAACATTTACTACCATTTGCACAACAAAACACGAATCTTGACACGACCATCGACAAAACTCTGGTATGGAATCATCCGTATTTGGAAGTTTTGCATTAAATCACTTCTTCCGTTCAATCTAGATATGCAGTTAAGCGTTGCAAGACAGTTTTGCCGAACTGTCATGAATAAAATAACACTAATCCTCCCTTTAATAGAAATAAAACCTTATTCGAAAGCTATTCGACCGTCTTATAACTATGTTAGCCATGGTATTTCGGTAAAACAGTGTTTTGCAACGCTTTACTGCATATCTAGGCTCAGACGAAGACATGATTTAATGCAAAACATCCAATATGCACGATATCATACAAACCTTTTGTCGATGGTCGTGGTCGTGTCAAGAGTTGTGTTGTGTTGCGCAGATGGTCGTAAATGTTTAAAAGGAATGCTGAGATGGTCGTAAATGCGAACAGGTAGACTCCTCCTTTGAAACATCGCTGTTTGTTCTTGCAACGTTTTAAGTTGGAATCTCATTAAACCCTGGTTGTAAAGAGCACTAAGAAGTCCAACCCTGATGGTTTCTGTTTTAAAGCAATAAAGACTGTACATGCTGCCCTCTGGCGAAGTAACAGAAAAAATGCAAAAATCTACATGTTTTTTCTCAAAATTAGACTCAACACGGCGAGTGTATCTTCAGCGTCTAAATATTTCTAGATAGAAGGAAATATGCCCAATATGATTGTAAAAAACAGATTTGTAAAATATGTTGTGAGTGAAGATATATTCGAGAAAAATTGTCGGAAGAAAAAGTTGTTTACCTGTCACGCGCAGTTTCCCGCAATGTCTCGTAAGTAATACGTTCGTGTACATAAATTTGCCTACCGTGCATAAGCACGGCTTATTTTCTTTTCTGTCCATTCAGCAGAAATACCATAATGACTTTCTTTACCTCTTTATAGATTGCATTCTGATCTGGGTCATTACAATTTACTTAGAAACACCTGTTTCAGTGTTTACAGGCATTACTGTTTTAAAGTAAAAGGTATGTACACATCTTAATTCAAGACGTCTGAGAAGAAAAGACGTCATGCGAAAAGACAAACAAGAGGACCAAATGGGCGGGCCTGATATCGCTCACCTGGCTATTTTGCCACAGGACCATTCTGATACAAAATTGGTCCAATTCCACTGAGATGTTCTCATTTTCACATTTTGCTATTTTTAGTAACAGAGGCCAACTCTACTGGTCTATATTTATTTACTTTTGAAAAACCTCAATGCAAAAATTATTGTGCCACAAAGTTCGTCAAAATCCATTCAGCGGTTACTGAGATATTGTTATTTTCATATTCTGTGCTATTTTTAGTTACGGCAGATGGCGGCCAGCTTGGACTGCCAAATTGCAAAAAAAATCGCAAAGGCTTCATGCAAGAACCATTCTGACACAACATTGGTCCAATTCCATTGAGATTTTTTACATTTTCAAATTTTGCTATTTTTAGTTATAGAGGCTAACTTGACTGGTCTATATATATTTACTTTTAAAACACCTCAGTGCAAGAATCATTTTGCCACAAATTTCGTCAAAATCTATTGAGCGGCTACTGAGATATTGTCATTTTCATGGTTTGAGCTATTTTAGTATCGGCAGATGGCAGCCATCTTGGAATGCCAAATTGCGAAAAATCAAAAAGCCTTCATGCAAGGACCATTCTGACATAAAACTGGTCCAGTTCCATTGTGATTTTTTAATTTTCACATTTTGCTATTTTTAGTAACAGGGTCCAACTTGACTGGTCTGTATTTATTAGTTTTTGAAACACCTATATGCAAGAATCATTTTGCCACAAATTTCGTCAAAATCTATTCAGCGGCCACTGAGATATTGTCATTTTCATGTTTTGTACTATTTTTAGTAACGGCAGATGGCAGCCACCTTGGTATGCCGAATTGCAAGAAATCGAAAAGGTTTCATGCAAGGACCATTCTGACATAAAATTAGTCCAAATCCATTCAAGGGTTCTTCAGAAATTGTCATTTTTATGTTTAAGCTATTTTTAGTAACGCCCCCCTCCCTCCTTCTCACCTGGTGAATTTTAGCTTTTTACAATCCTGAGACCCTGGAGTCAGGTCATGCTCCATGTGAAATTTGAGAACCATTGGTTTAGTGGTTTTATAGAAGTAACTGGTTTTCAATTGTTGACGGACGACGAACGACACACGACGAACGCCGGACGCTTTGGTATGACAATAGGTCACTATGGCCCTTCCGGCCAGGTGAGCTAAAAATCGCAAAGCGAAGAGACGAAAAACCATCGGACAAATAAAAATAATATTGAAAAAAAAAAACAACAAAAAAACCGAGACCGAAAGCAAAAATTAAAGGCCTCGGTTTTCAACATCTCTCTCGGGACCTTGCAAACGTTAATGCATTGGAAAAATATTTGATCGCTATTATTGCATGAATTCAGCTATAATGCTACAAACATAACGAAAATGTTGGCGCACTATTTCAACATCTCCCTTGGGACCTAGTAGACGTTAATGCATGAAAAAACCATGATCAACATGGCGTTGAGTCAACGTTGGTTCGATGTTGATTCAAGCTTGTGTGCGTACTTGGCTATTTGAAAGAATCTTGAAGATGATCAAATTCTTTTCTCTACGAATTTACCACCTTTGAGAAGGAATACGAAATAAAAATTGTAGAGTTATTTTCCTGACAGTGTCTCTCCATTCACCTTAATGACTTTAAACTAATGTTTGAGATGTCACAATATTAACAACTATTATGGTTATGTAAGAATAACAACAAGAGGATGCTTGGTAGATTCGAGAAGAATTGAAAGGAAAAACACAGCTATTGTAGAATTCTCGAGACATAGAAAATTGATATAATTACGGCTGAAAATGACCAGGTGCAGTCATGTTGTTTTCCGCATTTTCCACTGCTGTCTTTAATTACAAACAATTGTATCATCGTTTTTTTTTTCTGTTTTTATAACATTAATGTGTACCTTTGTTTCATATTGTAGTGTTTTCGCGAAGTTAAAAAAAGTATCAGCAACCACGCCTGGTAAACGAGTAATTTACTTCCCACTTAGAAATTAAAAGTTCACGCTTCTGTAACTGTCCATGCGGACAGAAAAACTCTGATAAGACTGAGTGGATGCCCAGGCTGATTTGAGTCTTCCCTGGGCGCACATGCCACTTTGTTGGTTGTGTCGTATCGCGACACATTTGTTGTGTATTGAACATGGATGCTGGCACTTTATTTAGTAAGCTTAATTATCTTCTCTTTTTGTTGTTTTCGTTTTAGCAAGAATTAAAATTATAATAATAATAATTGAAACTAGAGGACCATTGGTCCTGTAGCTGACCTGAGTCCGCTCACCTGATTGTTCACTAGACGTCAAACAAAAAGGTTTGGAATACAATGTCTTTGCTACACAAGTTGCGATTCTACGTCCTTTGAACATTATTTCAGTCCTTCAAGGACGATAGGTAACAATAAGGGTTGTGTGAAATGCCACCCGGTTGAAAAGATTTTCGCCTCAAGCGGGAATCGAACCGAGAACCGCTAGATCAGCAGGCCAGCTGAACTACCAGGCTCCGAGGTTATAGAACTTTTTTCATGCTCAACTCAGCTGAGCATATAAATTTTCTCTGCTGATAAATATGACTTACGCTGGCATTTTCATATTCATAAGCAGAGAAAATTTCATACTCAGCTAAACTGAACCAGAAAACAACTGTACTTATCAGTAATTTGCTATTAATTAGCAGGTAAAATTTCATGCTCAGATGAGTTGAGCATGGAAAAAGTTTTATAATCTCGGGGCCTGGCCTCATTACAGACCAGCGAACAGGGAAATGCTACAGTGTTGAGCTATATGCATAATAAATCAATCAAATTATCATGGTCGTAACTGACGCTTTTTTCTAATTAATCCGCGAAAACATGTTAAAGCGTAGGAATTGATGAATGAGCTGTTGTTTTCCGGCCTTTTTCAATAGTATTTCAGAGACAGCGAGCTGATGGAAGGGTGACAGAATTATGTGTTAGCAATGGAGCACTTTTTATCCCCTCGCACCACAAAGTGGCGAGGGGATATAGGTTTTGTCCCGTACGTAGGTATGTTCACCTTTTGTCATCGCTCTAGCGCCTACATTTCTCAACGGATTTTGAGATAACTTCACACAAATGTAGGGCATGACAATATCTCGGGCAAGTTTGACTTTCAGGGTGCTGTGCCCAAGGTCATGGTCACTGTGGCTATTTTTGAAAAACTTTGTCACTTTGTCAGCGGTCTAGCGCCAACATTTCTCCATGGATTTTAAATTAACTTCACACAAATGTAGGGCATGACAATATCTCAAGCAGGTTCGACTTTCAGGGTGCTGCGCCTAAGGTCAAGGTCACTGTGGCTATTTTTAGAAAAACTTTGTCATCGCTCTAGCGCATACATTTCTCCATGGATTTTAAAATAACTTCACACAAATGTAGGGTATGACAATATCTCGAGCAAGTTCGACTTTCATGGTGCTGGGCTCAAAGTCAATGCCACTGTGGCTATTTTTAGAAAAAACTTTGTCATCGCTCTAGCGCCTACATTTCTCCATGGATTTTAAAATCACTTCACACAAATGTAGGGTATGACAATATCTCGAGCAAGTTCGACTCTCATGGTGCTGGGCTCAAAGTCAATGTCACTGTGGCTATTTTCAGAAAAAAACTTTGTCATCGCTCTGGCGCCTACATTTCTCCATAGATTTTAAAATCACTTCACACAAATGTAGGATATGACAATATCTCGAGCAACTTTGACTTTCAGGGTGCTGGGCTCAAAGTCAAGGTCACTGTGTCTATTTTTAGAAAAACTTTGTCAACGCTCTAGCGCCTACATTTATCAATGGATTCTCATATAACTTCACAATATATCATTATATACTGAACGTCAAAAGAAACGCATACAATGTATACGCCCAATTTATTTGAAGGTATAGGTATATACTCTTATTAAGACATTTTGAGTTTCTTTATTTATGATATTCCGAAAGAATGAGCACCTTAACGCATCGATATTCCATAAACTTTAGAGACCAGAACGCTTGCTTTTGTGATGGGGTTAAAGTCACCAAACTTTCAGAAGCTGAATTTTAATTTCCTTATAATGCTCAGCTGATTATTTTCTCCAGACATAATGTCCGTGGCAAGGGTAAGAAACAGCGAAAAAATCAAAGCAGTCGAGCCTTGCGTTTTAGAGAAACAATCAGGTGAAAATTGGCAGTAGAAACAATAACACTGGCTTACCATTGGATTTCCATAGACCTTTTAACACCCTGTATTTCTTGAAAAGAACAAAAACCATTTATACGAAGAGGTTAAATGAATTAACAAGAGTAAAATAAAAAGGTTTGCAAAGAAATTTTTCGCAGCACTGCAGAACTTTTGGTGTTATTGGACTTCCCATTTTGCTATTTGTTTAATTGCAAGGGAGATAATTTGAGAAGTGTTCAACTTCAAACTGCTGTCATGTTCCTAAGAAGAATACCATGGTAATAAAACCGACGGTTTTTTCATAACCACACATTAGAGTAGCGTTTTGAAAACAATTTGTTATGCCGCCAAAGGAAAGACAACTCTTACAACAACTTTGTATGTTTCATGATAAATTGAGATAACTCTTTAATCCTTTAATCCAAGTTTAATTTTGCAATAAGTTAAGTTTATATTGTTGGCAGACGTCTGTAGTGTTTTCTGCTATATATGATTTAAAACCATAAATCAGCTGACAGAAGAAAACTGAACCTAAACTTGTATGCCTTTCTTTTGGCGTTCAGTATATTAAAGATGAACATCATAGAGATAGATTCAATAGGTGCAAAAGTGCTGGTACCTGTCAGCATTCTAATGCTTGTCATGACTGAAATATTTTATATCAAGTGTGATCTAATCCCCCGAATGCTTACAATACTGTACCTTAATGTCAGGGTGTTATACAACCTTTACAATATGGCCACAGGCTTTTTGTGGAGTGGGGTATAGTGCAGTGGTTAGCGTGCTGGCCTTGCAACACAAGTGTCGAGGGTTCGCTGCTCCACTTCTCCAGTCTTTCGGATGAGACTCACCTTAGCTGTTAGTGGGACAATAAACTCAAATCAGTCACTAAGCAATCACAGGCTTTTTGTTTCTTCATTCACATAACTATTATATGTCGTGAAATTCCCCAGTTCAGTGTTTGCCCACACCAAGTAGTCTTGTAGGAGGGGATTTGTATCGCCTGCGATGCCTTGTTATGGTTTGAAAGAGTTCCAGCTGCTGCGGATGCGTATGTATGTCCCAGATTTGCAACTTATGCCGTTTAGTATATCTCTTCAACGGCAACAATAATCATGAAAATTAGGTAAGCTTTTATGACTGAGCGAAATCAGAAAAAATGGACTGCTGCTGTCCAATTTTCTGAAATTGTGCAGTTGGACACCTTTGTATTTTTCTCTTTCTTTTTTTTCAAAAAATGATAGAATAAGAAAATTAAACGACCAGAAACAAATCTCCACGTTATACTATTCGAAAAATACATTACAGCATGATTTTGATATACAAAGCGCAAACAAAATTTCGACTGTTAATGTCTCATGCAGTATCAATCGTAACACTTCGGCCAATTCCGTATCCTGAAGATATCAGCGAGGATGTCCGATTGATGCAGTATTACCCTTACCACCCTTTACTTGGGAAAGTGACAACGGGAGACAATTTGTAAGTCGGATTAAGGTGATCGGGTTATCCAGCATGATATCGGCAAAGGTACAGTGTTGTTGAGGACACAATCATCCTCTGCACTATAGGGTAAGTGACTCTAAGGCAATTTGTACAAAATGGTCTGATGTCTAATGCGTCTGAAATTTTATGCTTGTCGACGGCATTTCCATATCATAGAGTCTCATAGCAATGGACATTATGCACTTTTCTGCTTTTCCCATTCAAAAGCTTTACAGACAAAATTTGACATTGCCGTAAAATAGATCAAGGTCAATCCAAGGTCATCATTTATATACATTTTGTAGTACTACAGTTCCAGATGCTACATATCAAGCCTCAACGCAATCGGCCCTGTGGATCTTGGGAGGAAGATCTTTTTCAGTTTTTATCGAAAACAGGCATAGTGGCCATCTTGGCCATGTACCCTGGACCAAATATATAAACTTTCTTTCTCACTTTGCCTGAAGGCTGCATAAGAAATTTAACTGAAATTGGCGCAGTAGTTTCAGAGGAGAAGTCCTTAGAAAATCTTGACACGCAACTATAAATGACCTTGACCTCTAGTATTCATAGGGGTTGACGATGACTGCATTTCCAAATAACAGAGCACAATAGCAACAGAAAATGCACTTTTTCAGCTTTTCCCATTCAAAAGCCTAAGGGACCAAAATTTGACATTGCCATTAAATAGGCCTAGGTCAACCCAAGGTCATCATTTATATAAATTTTGTAGTACTAGACTCCCATATGCTACATACAACGTTTCAAGGCAATCAGCCCAGTGGTTCCGGAGAAGATTATTTTTAAGGTTTTTGCCATATATGGGCATGGTGGCCATCTCGGTAATGTGACCCAAACCAAATACATACATATAATTTTTTTGTCGCCTTGCCTAAAGGCTGCATATGAAATTTAATTGAAATTGGCCCAGTAGTTTCAGAGGAGAAGTCCTTTAAAATGTTGACACAAAACAGACTAATGACCTTTGGCCAAGGTCACGAAATGACCTTGACCTCTAGTATTCATAGGGATTGACGATGACTACATTATCATATAACAGAGCACAACAGCAACAGAAAAAATGCACTTTTCAGCTTTTCCCATTCAAAAGCATAAAGGACCGAAATTGACCTAGCCATAAAATTGTTCAAAGTCACCAAAGTTCATCATTTATACAAACTTTGTATTTGTAGTACTAGAGTTCAAAATGCTACATACCAAGTTTCAAGGCAATCGGCCCAGGGGTTCTGGAGAAGATTTTATAAGGTTTTTACCATATATGGGCAAGGTGGCCATCTTGGTCATGTGACCTGTGTCAAATATATAATCTTTCGTTCCCCGATCCTGTTAAGGCTCCATATGAAATTTGGCTTCAATCGGCCAAGTGGTTTCTGAGAAGAAGATGTTTAAAGAGTGTGGACGACGACGATGGACGACGGAGGCCTGCCTCTAATGCTATAAGCTCACCTTTGAGCCTTCGGCTCAGGTAAGCTAACAAGTCAAATAATTAAAGACAAAAATAAAATAAATAAACTAATTAGCTTCCGAATGATGGAACGTTCTCGAAAGAACTGCCGAGCGCCAAAATGTTTATAAAACCGTACCATTACGCAAAGCGACAATCCAATAACGTTCAGTGAAAGCGCTCAAGTCTCAACTCAGTTAGTTATAGGCACATAGGATTAGTGGCTGGAATGAAACCCGCGGGGAAAGAGAAAAGGCCACCATTTGAAAATCTTCCCAATTGTAGGGTCTGTGGGGAAAAGTCTTCAGGATTTCATTACGGGGTCTATGTGTGCGTTGCTTGTAAGGTAGGACGATTTTGCTTCTGTAAATTCGTACATGACTCAGGCCCCGAGGTTATAAAACTTGAGTACACTGCAGCCAATCAGTGTGCTTTATTTTGAGTTTGAGAATATACTCAAGTTTTATAACCTCGGACCCTGGAATGTTGTTCTTGTTCGACATGTATACACCATTTACAGCATTATTATTTTCAGTAATGTCAGTTATCATTTCTTACAATAATATTGTTACTAGAAATAAAATAAGTAGTAATAATAATGAATGAAAATAATAAAACGATTATTTTTGCAGGTACTATATGTATACATGTATATCTATATATTAATATTATCATCATCATCATTATCAATCACCGGCGTGCAAATAGCGGTAGGTATTTGAGGCATGTGTTCTGATATGTACGAGGGATGACAAAAGTACAAGGACTTTTGCTGTAAAAATTTCTAGCTGTTATAACACTACCTTTATGTATTCCAGAAAAGTTCCGTCTTTAGCTCACCTGTCAAGTATACGAGGATCGTCCAAAAAGTTCTGTCACTGGACTCATAACTTTGCTCACAGACGTGATAGCTTACCACGGTTTGCAACAATCAAGGGAACAATCTTTTACCATTATACTGATATCAGGTAAATGGTGAAAACATGCCCTCTAGTTTCGTTATAAGCTCAGATACAGACCATATATTTGACACTGGCCTATTTTCACGATTTTTTTTCTGCTAGCTTGCTTCATGCTGCATATCTCGTCAATTACATATCGCAGGATTCTGAAATTTTCAGGGTTGCTGTCTGTTGCATTTTGTGGGACACTACATAAAAATCAGCGACTTTTGTCAATTATATGCGATGCAAAATATTGATATATGAAATATGGTGAAATACGCAGTCACGTGATTTTCAAGGACCCACTGTGCCTTCATTTTAGGGATCTTTTCTGAAATTTGATAGAGAACACATTGTCATGATCTACTGCAGTAAAGATATGCTTCGGAATTTGAAATATTATACGTTTATGAAGCTTTTTGAACTAAAACGTGACCTAGTCGATTTTCCTATGGCGTTGTTTGCATAAAGTTGAGGTAACGAAATGCTGTAAACTCTTTAAAATGGACAGAATCACTTGGAGATTTTTCCGTTGTGTTTATTAGCACCTGAGATATCGTAGGCACCGGGCAGCGATAATAAACATCCCTTCATTGATTATTGCCAGAGTTGCATCTACTAATTTGCCAATAGGATGAGGGTATCCTTCTTTTGAAGCAGATTGTGAATGTTTTGTCATTGATACAAGAATCAGTTTTCTACAGCTACGTGATAAAAACAGGGTTTTTGAATGGTTTTATTTTAGGTGAATAGAACTTTTTCTTTTCGAGATATAAGCCAGTGACAGAAGTTTTTGGATGACCCTCGTAGTATAGCCTTGGTCCGTTGTCGGCGTCGTCGTTGGCGTTCACACATTTAAACATCTTCAACTCAGAAACCACTGGGCGGATTGAAGCCAAATTTAATATGGAGCCTTAACAGGATGGGAGAGCGAAAGTTTATATCTTTGGCCCAGGTCACATGACCAAGATGGCCGCCATGCCCATATATGGTAAAAACTTTAAAAAATCTTCTCATCCAGAAGCACAGAGCCGATTGCCTTGAAACTTGGTCTGTAGCATCTTGAACTCTAATACTACAAAGTTCATATAAATGATGACCTTGTGTTGACCTGGACCTATTTAATGGCAAGGTCAAATTTGATCCCTTGGGCTTTTGAATCGGAAAAGCTGAAAAAAAGTGCATTTTTCAGTTGCTATTGTGCAACTTTGAGATAGAAAAGCAGTCATCGTCAACCCCTATGAATACTAGAGGTCAAGGCCATTTAATGACCTTGGCCATAGATCATTTGTCTGTTGTGTGTCAACATTTTTGAAGGACTTCTCCTCTGAAACTACCAGGTCAATTTCAATTAAATTTCATATGCAGCCTTCAGGCAAAACGGGAAAGAAAGTTTATATATTTGGTCCAGGTCACATGACCACGGTGGCCACCATGGCCATATATGGCAAAAAATCTTCATCTCCAGAACCACAGGGCCGATTGCCTTAAAACTTGGTATGTAGCATCTGGGGCTCTAGTACTACAAAGTTTACATAGATAATGACCTTGGGTTGACCTTGACCTATTTTACCACAAGGTTAAATTTGGTCTGTTAGGCTTTTGAATGGGAAAAATTTAAAATGTGCATTTTTTGTGCTATAGTGTTCTGTGATATGGAAATGCAAACAACGTCAACCCCTAAGAATTCTAGAGGTCAAGGTCATTTAGTGACCTTGGCTAAAGGTCATTTGTCTGTTGTGTGTCAATATTTTTAAGGACTTCTCCTCTGAAACTGCTAGCCCAATTTCAGTTATATTTCATGTGCAGCCTTCCGGTAAAGTTGATAAATTTGGTCCAGGTCACATGACCAAGACGGCCACCATGCCAGTATATGGCAAAAAAAAAATAAAAATAAAAAAATCTTCTTTTCCAGAACCACTGGGCTAATTGCCTTTAAACTTTGTATGTAGCATATGGGACTTTAATACTACAAATTTATATAAATGATGACCTCGGGTTGTCCTCGACTTATTTTGCCGCAAGGTCAAATTTGGTCTGTAAGACTTTTAAATGGGAAAAGCTGAAAAAGGTCATTTTTATGTTGCTATTGTCCTCTATCATATGGAAATGCAGTGAACCTCAACCCCTAAGAAATCTTGAGCTCAAGGTCATTTAGTGGCCTTGGCTAAAGGTCACTTGTCAGTTGTGTGTCAACATTTTCCAAGGACTTCTCCTCTGAAATTACTGGGCCAATTTCAATTAAATTTCATAAGCAGCCTGCAGGCAAAGGGGGGAAGAAAGTTTATACAGTGTGTATATTTGGTCCAGGTCACATGACCAAGATGGCCACCGTGCCCATATATGATAGAAACTTTAATAAATCTTCTTCCATAGATCCAGAGAGCCGATTGCTTTGAGACATAGTATGTAGCATCTGGGACGGTAGTACTATAAAATGTTTATAAATGATGACCTTGGATTGACCCTGATCTCTTTTACGGCAAGGTCAAATTTGGTCTGTAAGGCTTTCGAATGGGAAAAGCTGAAAAGTGCATTTTCCATTGCTATGAGACTCTATGATATGGAAATGCCGTCGACAAGCATAAAATTTCAATTCTATTTTTCGTTTAATTCATAGGGATTTTTTAAACGCCATTTAAGGAGTCGGCAATCTCTTACATGTAGCCAAGGCAACGGAATGTGTGAAATTTCCGGTAGAGAATGTAGGAGGAAATGCAACTTCTGCAGACTGAAGGCTTGTAAGAAGGCTGGCATGTCACAGCTAGGTAAGTAAGGCTAGAAAGCTATGCTTTCTTGTTTTGGACCTTGATATTAGTCTATATCGAGCTTTTTCCAGACAGAGGGATAAAGAAAATGAAGATAGACTAGACGAGAGTAAAAGACAAAGATATTCCGATTATATACCTTAATAAACACACTCATACTACCTGGTAAATTATCAATATTGTAAAGTGGAATGAGCAAATCTTTATATTAACTTGACTAAATTTTCCTGTCCAAGTTTTGGGGCTGACATGCTACAACATAGATAATGGATCCTATAAATTATTTGTGGAATACAATTTTGCCTTCAAAGTAAAATATTTCTCACACAAAGTTAACTTGATTACCAAATATTTTTAAGTCACAGTTTTTCAGTTTTATTTTATCTTACATAATTATGGCTAAGAATTTATCAGGTTTAGCCTAAATATTTCATTATCAGTAAACCAATCAAATGAGTTACAAATTTACATTTTCCAGACTGCATTAGTCGTATACATGTACATGAGCTACCAGATTCCATAGTGTTCAATTTATCAGTTGCACAGTGCAAGTACCAATCTGAAATGTGCAAAAGAAAAGTATTTCAGCAGAAATCCCAAATTAAATAGAAAGTAAAAAGTGAAAAGATAGGCAATGATCAGGAATTAATACGATCAGATCCCACATCCCGCTCTAAAAACCCAATACTCACGGAAAAATTGAAACAAGTTCATGAAAGACACGCACGGTAAACCGAATGAGCAGCTCTTTCCCAAACAGGTGGTTATTTAGGTACCCTAATCAAAAACAGCATCAAGGTTTATTTTTATCTATTTTATTTTTAACTAACAAAACAAAGCAAAAGGCAGATTAGGTAGCAAAACAGATGACCAAACCGCAAAAGAACATAGACAAGCGGACATAGCACAATGTAACATCAAGGAACCACAACAGAAGTACCGCCTTGGAGCGGTCGGCAGAAGAATACTTGGAGAGGGCAGGGGGGGGGGGGCTTAAATGTTTTACTGGTAGGAAAACTCACCCTTTGCTTCTGCAGTGGTTCGAAACATTTAGTTAGCTGTTTGGTCCGCATGAAGGTCTCCTAACCCATCAACGAAACATCATCGGAAACAAACAAATCACGTATAGGACCTATAATGAATCAGAGATGAGGATTAGATGGAAATAACGTATTGCAACACCAAGAGACCACTGGGAAGTTAAACAACACCACTGAAATACTGGAGCAAAAGAAAACCATCAGTTAAACCCCGAATAACCAAGCAACAGACAAGGCAAATTCCGGCCCCAACCAACTAAACTAAGTAGCTTTATGTCAGGCCCATTATTGAGTCTGATACCTGACCAACCGGCGTGCAATTGAAGAAGGAAGCAAGGTTATTAACCATGATTGGGTTAACTACTAAACATGCAGACTGTAGCATTACATTTATGTTATATCCAGGACGTTTGTAATGAACGACAAATTTTCTGAACTGATCAGAAAAATCAGAGCTACCTACAATGTTGTTGAATTTATAAATTAAGTCACCATAAAATTCTGGTACCGATAGGCCCTGTTGCAAAAGACTTTTTAATCCGACCTTGAATTTAGAAATCGATTTGTAGTTTCGGCGATAGAATTTTGAAACAGCTCTTCGAAGTTTATGATACCGATAGCCCGTTGGAGAAGCGTAGCAGTTACAATTTTATTGCAAGCATTGAAGTCAGTCACATGACTAGATACGCTAGAAACCAAATAAGTTGAGAAAAGTAAACCCCATAAGAGGTAGAACGGAGAACATCACCGGGGAAAAGTATTCAAAGTTCCGAAATCATCAGTCCGAACTCGTAAATCATATATCTAATGGCAATCAACGTTTATTCAATGTTGATTAAGCATAGTGTGTCTGCTGGTTTGTTGCTTTTAAATTTGTAAAGAAAATAGTCTTTTCATTGACCTTAACAAAATTCTATGAGTATGCCATAGAGTAGTAGAAAAGAGAGTCGATCTTTGGCTTTAGTAGGCATACCGCGCCTATATATCTAAACAAGGTGCAGATTTTCGGGCCAGTTGAATGCTTAAATTTCAAAAAGTGATGTCGCAAGACAATTTTATGAGTTAATTACGGCAGTTTACAATCGCAGACGACGTGCACGGTTTACAGGAAGCTGAAAAAAAAAACGTCAGAAAGGCAGCTCAGCGAGATTAAAAGCCAGGGCCATTACATTAACTTACGTCAACGCCGTTTCCCTTTTAGGTTTTGCGCGACAGCATCGACTGCAATGAAAATTGCAAGCCAACGTAGATGACGTAACAACAGTAAAATTCGTCTAAAAGAGTGTTGCATAAGATAACAACGTCATCGCCTTCTGCGTTTCAGAGATGTAACGCTTTTTTGCTGACCTCATTTAAGTAAATCAGCAGCTCAGCAATAAAAAGTGGAAGTTTTTAAAATCCCCTCAGTATATATACCTTCACCAAATTTATAGATGCACATTTCTGTATTTAACTTCTTTAGTGTCGTGAAAGCCCCAAAGACTGAAGTTTAAAACGGGAGGTTGGAACGTCTAGGCAGGCAACCGACATCCCTTTCCACGTATTGACGCCATCCGCGACACATGGCAGCTAGACTCACCGCCATATCACACAACACAGACGTATGCCGACAAGCCACCTCAGCTCCCGTGGCCCGTGAATTTTGATTTGCAAGGGCACCAGGAAGATAATGTCTTATTCAGCGAGAACCTTCAACAAACCAAAACAGTCCGAAAGACTGGAAAACCAAACTCCTGTTCATACGGGAGTTTGGTTTTCCATTCATGACATGACAAATAAATTTGAGGTGTAGAACAGACGCGCGTTTCTAGGTTTTTGCTGCATCGGTCATCTCCTTCCTGATGCCCTTGTTTGTCTCGTTTTTCGAGACACAGGGGTTGAGGTCGCTCGGTGGGGGACGCCTGAGCTAACTTCTTTAGTACCGCTAAACTCCAAAAGTTTGAAAGAAACAGATGATGGGAGGGTCTCGTAAGACAACTAGCAGCCCTCTCCGAGCCACACTTACTGACGCATTCTGCGAGACACAATAAGAGAGCCTACGTACTATCTGGCGTGCGCAGGCGTCCCCCACCAAAAAATCTCAAACCCTGTGTCTTGAGAAACGAGACAGACAAGGGCATCAGGAAGGAGATGACCGATGCACCAAGAACCTAGAAAAAGCCAAATTAATCCAAAGGAATGGAAGGCAAACCCTACTCAGATGCATGTCGCAATGACGAGTCAGTTTAAGTTGTAGAATAATTTAGAAGTTTTACCTGATATTATAATGTTATTAATTAAGTGATTTCGTATTGGCCCAGTTACAGGTCCAAGGTTAGCTGTATTGGCCCGAGGCCGAAGGCCGAGGGCCAATACAGCTGACCGAGGACCTGTAACTGGGCCAATACGAAATCACTTGATTAATGACATTTTTATTAATTAACTTTTAATACATCTGCACAATTACACAGTTACCTGGCCGCCGCCATTGATGTTTACGCCGCTGTCATCCAGCCAGGAGAGCGCCCTAGCGTGACCAGAACTTTTAACCAATCGGATGCATGGATTTCCGTATAGGTCGAATGTTTTAATCAATATGACACGAGGTCAACCGTATAGGTAGGAGGTCAAGCTGTATTAAGCGGAGGTCATACTGTATGAAAAAAGAAACGTCACCCGTATGATACAGACCGATTTCCCAGTAAAAGTGCTATATATTACTTAGTTAATTAATAAAAGTTTATAACGCTACTTTTAATCAGTATTTCAGCAGTGAACCAATGCCAAAGTACCAGAATCAACATTGAAACACTGACTAACGGGATAGATGAAATCCTCGGGGACAAATTATCCATCAGCAGCGATATCGACTCGGTGGTTTCAACACAAACGTAACCATAACGGATTTGGTGCGACAGACGCGCGTTTCTGTATTTAACTTCTTCAGTGTCGCTATACCCCAAACGTTTGAAAGAAAAAAAGTGAGTGATGGGCAGGTCTCGGCAGACAACTAGCAGCCCTCTCCGAGCCACACTTACTAACGCATTCTGCGACACACAGTCAGCCGACATCAGGTAAGAGATGCATACATATTAACTTGCTGACTGGGACGAGTTGCTTAACGCGAGCGCTACGTAGCGCTTTGTAGAAATTGACTATGCAACGGTAAGTTACAAAAAAGCGCTTCGTAGCGGTACGTGGCATCCCTGAGGCGAGTTGCATAACGCTAGCGCTGCGTAACGCTCGCTAGCAATTGGCTATGCAACGGTATGTTACAAAAAAGCGCTTCGTAGCGCTACGTGGCATCCCCGGAGCTGCCTCGCAAAGCGCTTTTTTGTAACATACCGTTGCATAGGCAAAGCGCTCGGTAGCGCTTTCTGTTTACATGGGTTTAAAACGAGGCAAATTTCACTGTGCAACGCACTGCTACAGAAAAGCGCCTTTTGAAAGCATACTCGTTGCATAGCGTTGGCGAAGCGTTACAGAGCGCTATTTTTTTACGCTTTTCTTAAGCAACTCTCGCCAGCTTTTATGGCGACGCAGTTAGAATGGTTGGATATTTTACGACATGACCATCAGCTACTGGGTGTGTTGCTAAAGCTAGTATCTCACTGGGATGCGACAACTGGCGACTAGTTTGAGACAAAGATTTGCGATAAAATCCGCGACTTTGCGACATTTTTCATATTTGGGTCTCACTGAAATGGTGATTACGACATATTTGCGAGTGTCGCGCGAATGTCGCACGAATGTCGTACGATTATCTAACGAAATCTTGCCCAAATTCGCCTGGAGATCGCTCACACGTCGCGCGACAGTCGCGCGACGTTCGTGAGACACTCGTGCGACGTTCGAACAATAAAATTGCGATTATTTCTCTCGTGCGACTGTGTCACGATACTCTCGCGAACGTCGAACGACTGTCGTGCGAAGGTCGTGCAACAGTCGTACGATGATTTTGCGAGAAAATGAGAACCTATTGACATTCCAGGAATTTTTTAATCATCAGACGTCAGAAAGATGGATATTGTGTTTTATCATAAAATATGGGGTTTTCAGCCGGAACTCAGCCAGTACATTCTGGTGGGCATCCTTCCATGGGTACTGTTTCTCACTCTCAATGCCCAGTTTCTTTTTCTTCCTCGTTTCACCCGTCAGAGAAACCGTGGGAGCTCCCGAGCTCTTGTCGTCGGAGGGAACAGGAGCTGGGACTGTTTCGGCTTGCTGTGTTGTGGTTTTATGGCCGGGTGCAGTGGCAGCCCTACCCCTACCTCGCCCTTTTCTGGCCTTTGCTGGCATGATGCCCATGTTGGAACTGAATGAGAGCAAACTGTTTGCGAGAAACATAATTGTCCGAGTCACGTGGGGCGAAAATACGAACCATTCACGACACTTTTGCGACATTGCGAGTAATGTAAGACACTCGCACGATAGTCGTAAGATATTCGTACGAATGTCTCACGCCGTTCGCGCGAAAGTTACTCAGTTTTATTTGCTCGCAATTTAGTCGCGGAAGTGTCTTATTTATGTCGCAATTTGTTCGCAATATAGTCTTATTTATTTCGCAAATTTTTCGTGTTCACGGTCATTGCGACTCGCCGGAAACTAAATTGCGATGGATCCGTGACGTGTTCGCGACACCCGCGATTCATTTGCGACTATGTTGCGACTATATTGCGAGAAATTTTGTCGCATAAAAAAGTTTTACATGTAAAACTTTTTTGTGCGACAATGCGAACCGTTTGCGCCAGTTTGCGACTCACGCGAGGATATTGCGAATCCCCGCGAACGTTTCAAGACAGTTTTGAGACTCATCCGCGAATGTAATTCGCAATCAGTCGCATCCCAGTGAGATAGGGGCTTTAGGCTCAGCTCTCGGGTCTGCAATGTAAGCAGTTGGTGACTTCGTAACGAAGAAAGTATATAACGGGTGAAGATATTTGAATATATCTACAGCCATGCTTAGAAGCCAGCTTAATGGCGACACAGGTAAAATGGTTGGCTCTTTAAAGAAGTTAAGCGACGGAGGTCGTGGTTAGTCACTGGATGGGTGACCGGTTGCTTGATTGTTTGGACAACCCGACAAACGCTACACTACAGTAACCGATCTGATTGGTTGATGTGTGCAAAAATGAAAATGATTGACTCTCTTATCATCTCTGTGATCGATAACCTTGGACCTTACAATTAGTTATCAGTAAAACATTTACTAATAACTACACAATAAGTCCTCCCACTTATATTCTCGAATCGGTAGCTTAATCCCTTGATGATATACTCGCGTGAGGAAGGGCTTTATGCCGTGTGCATACTGTAAAGACTAAATAAGTCTGACCAGAGTCTTTGCAATTCACTTTTGTATTCCTCAGGAACCATAAATGGAAAGGCTCCGCACATATTATCTTACTAATTGTGTTCTTACTACATTATACTATTTCCCGTGTAATGTCGCGGGCGGGATGTGAAAGTTCGAATTGCTTCAGTTTCTGAGCACTGCCATTTAATATTACTCTGATTAGGCTATGCAGATGCACAGGCTTAGTCTGGGCTATTTGCACTTGTTTAAAGTCCCTTCCACGCAACACCAACCAGTATATGTTTTTGGCTGCGCCGCTTCAGCGCGACGAATGGTCTAATTTCAGCTATGCGTCTAATTTCAGCTATGCGACCGGGTAGGTATTCCAAACAACGACTACAAGCACTTAACGTACAAACTTGTGTCACAAATCCAGATTTCATTGAAGAATCCAAGCGAGCAATTGTACCAGTCGACTATTGGCAGAAACACAATGCATGTGTGAACCGACCAACCCTATCAAGAGAAGAAACAGACACCGTCTTGCAAAAGTCAGATTTATGTACATTTAAATCTTATTTACAAATCGAAAGCAACAATGTCAATGATCTTTCGAAACCAATGGATTTTAAAAACTTACTAACTAGACGGCAGGGTTACCGCCCTGATTCATATTTCACACACACGTCAATTTTCATGGATACGTCAGCTTATAAAATGTCTGTTTCTGGCAGACGTAGTGCCACTAGTACTCACGTTGCAGACACAGTAGCACTGTCTTCTGTCAGGTACTTTTTAACTTCAAGTGAATCAAAGGAGACGCTGCCAGCTAACAGTCAAGAAGACTTTCTTGTGACGGAGGAAGACAACGAGCTCATTGAAGCTTTGGTGCGACAAGTTGAGACGTTCTTGGACACGGAGACATATTATGACGAGGCTAAACTAACCAATATGCAGGCCACATTTTACGTATGACACACTCACTGAGCGGCATCTTAAGCACATATGAAACAGCAAGTTCTTTTCTTTTGTGATTTTTTTCAGATCTGACCATCTTCTGTTCACACTGAGAAAACCCAGTAATGCCTAGCATACAATAAAAGCACATAGGCAAAGAGTGCAGATCAGACGTCGCAACAATCAGCATCTGAACAGGATCTACAATGTTTCCATAAAATCAACAGCAGTTTTTGTTTTTTGTTTAAGTTAAAAATGCACCAGACTTTCCTAAAATGATAAATGAACTGCTCCAATTGATAAGCATAGAATTAAAATCTTAAAAAGTTCCTTCAAGAGCAGAGAATACATACAGAAATAGGAAGCCTGTTCAAGATTACTTTCAGTATGACTTTGCTTGAATGACTGATGAGGCAGATGGTTATGTAGACCACGCAGTTGCGGCTAATAAAGCCTCATCAGTGACCCTGACAATATCTGGTACGAAACCAGAAAAAAAGCAAACTGTAATTTCTTAATTTTAATTGGGCAGTCGATTCAAAGACTGATTAGTTTCAAAAGGATCCAAATAATATAAAAGACGATGATCTAGAGTAATAGTCTAAATCGATCTCAAATTTTAGATTTCTCAGAATCTATCCTCCGATCTCAAAGGATTTAAATGAAATATAATCTGTACTATGGATGATGTACGGGGAGACTTTTTACGGCCTCCACACGGCACAACACCAGCTGCAGTGAGGTAAAATTAAAATCTTAAAAAGTTCCTTCAAGAGCAGAGAATACATACAGAAATAGGAAGCCTGTTCAAGATTACTTTCAGTATGACTTTGCTTGAATGACTGATGAGGCAGAATACATCAGGCAAAAATTGGATACACCTCCGTGGTTACGGCAAAAAAATTCGACGGAACAGAATTGGCTTAATTAATCCCGTCTTCAGTAGGTAAAACATTTAAACAGGAAACGAGTCTTTCGCTGAGAGCAAATATATTCCGGGAAGTTCAGTCCTTTTTAGTTCATCTGAGCAGAAGGCTCACAGGTGAGCTTATAGTATAGGCAGGCATCCGTCGTCCGTCGGTCAACATTTTCAAACGACATCTCCTCTGAAACTACAAGGCCCATTGTTACCAAATTTCATATATGGCATTTATAGGCAGGGGAACCAATAATACTGTTTTTTATCCAAGTCGCTTCAAAACTTTGGTTGCTATGGCAACTTAAAGTTTCCATTGACTTGTATGGGGAAAATGGAAAATTTGCATCTATTGCTATGTCACTGCAGATATTTTGACAAAACGTTTACAGAAACGTTCCTTGAGTTGTCCAATATCAACTACATGAAAGTTATGTAGATTGCACAAGTTGGCTGGTTGTCATGGCAACCGAAAGGTTAAAAATAGAAAATATATTAAAAAATCATCTCCCCAGAAACCATGCAACCAATAAAGCTCAAACCGCACAGAGAGGATCTTAGTCAGTACTAGTTCTATAAATGTGCTATTTTTCTTGGCAATTGCTCTAGCAGTTTGGTTGCTATGGGAACTTAAGTTTACCGTTGACTTTAAATGGCAAAGTAGAACATTTGCATTTATTGCTATGCCACTACAGATATTTTGGCAAAACTTTCATAGAAATGTACCTCGAGTAGTCTTTAACCAGCCATGATAAATTTATGCAAATTGCGCAATTTAGCTGGTTGCCATTGCAACCGAATAGTTAGAAATAGAAAAATATTAAAAAAAAAATCATTTCCGCAGAAACTGTGTGGCCAATAAAGCTCAAACTTCACAGAAAGAACCTTAGTACTAGCCTTTATAGAATTACTGTTTTTCACGGAAATTACTTTATGGCAACTAGGAGTTTCCATTTACTTATAATGGGGAAAATGGAGCAATTTTTGCTGTCTCACTGCATTTATTTAGATTTTCTTTCTACAGAAATGTTTCTTGAATAGTCTTCTAGGTTCAATATGATTTTTTTCCAAATCCCTGAATTTTATTGGTTGCCATGGCAAAATATAGGGTAAATTTTCAACAAAAAAAAAAAAAAATGAAAAAAAAATGAAAAAATGTTCTGCTCAGAAGCCATATGGCGGATGAAGCTGATATTGTGCAAACATGCTGATGACAGAAGCCTCTACATGACTTTTGTTTTTTCTTCCAACCCCATAAGAACTTTGGTTGCTATGGCAACTTATAGTTTCCAATGACTTATAATGGGAAAAGTGAAGCCGTGAGGAGGATGAAGCTGATACTTTGCATACATATTAATAACATTAGCTTCTACCTAAAGTACGTTTCATATTATCATTGCCCATGTGAACTGGTTGCTGTGGCAACTTAAAGTTTCCATAGACTTACAATGGGGAAAGTGGACATTTGGTATTTATTTCTGTGTTACTGCAGATATTTTGACAAAAGCTTTACAGATATGATCCTAGAGTAGTCCTCTATCAGCCGTATGAATTTTGCCCAAAGACCTGATTTTGATTGGTTGCTATTGCAACTGAAAGGCCAAATTTTTATTTTTTTGTTGTTGCCAAAGATCCTCTTCTCAGAAGCCATTAAAGGGGGGGGGGGTAAAGCTTATTTCTTGCATAAATTTTTGTGATATTATTAATGATATATCCTCTACATAAATGGTGTGTTTTATTGCTGTTGTGCATGTTGTTTTGTTGCTGTGGCAACTTAGTGTCACGGACTCTTAAAAAATCTCAATGCCCCGACCGAGGATCGAACCCGGGACCCTTCGATCTAAAGGCGAGCACTCTACCACGTCGCTATAAAAGCCGGCTTGTACCGCAAGGCAGTACTTGTGTACATATGCCTTATTACCTACACCCTGTGACATTCTCCCCCACCAAATTGGACTTCGTCCTCGAAGTTCCAGGCTAAAGAGCTGCATATAGAAATAGGCTCGAGGAATTACTGCGCAGCAGTCAGGCTTGATTTTACGTTTGGCGCCATTTGTCACGGACTCTTAAAAATATCAATGCCCCGACCGAGGATCGAACCCGGGACCCTTCGATCTAAAGGCGAGCACTCTACCACGTCGCTATAAAAGCCGGTGTAACGAAGTAAAGTGACCCCCATAGAATACCGACCCCCGGTCATTATTCTTCAGAAAAAGTAACCCCTTTTCTATAAAATATTGACTCCTTTTAAAAAATAATGACCCCCCCCCTGATAATATCTATAAAATAGTGACCCCCGGTCATTTTTCTTTAAGAATAGTGACCCCCACCCCCACCTCAAGCACAATATTAATACTCCCCATAAAGCAATGGAATCTTCATATATGCTTATGGCATACAGGATGTTGTGTCCGGTCTGTTACATCTCTCATGTTTGATGATTGATTTAAAAAAAAAAAATGGCATAAATGTCAAGACGATGTGTTTCGCGCAAGTTCTAGGTACCTAGCTAGAAGGTTAAGATCACAGAGATCATTCAAAGATAATGGTGTCCTGCTATATGAATCTGGCAAACAGGATCTCGTGTCTGACCTGTAACTTTGTCATTTGTGGATAGACTTTCAAACAATTGGAAACAAATGTTAGCCACATAAAGACAATGTATCGCGTGCAAGATATAGGTCCCGACCTAAAAAATTAAAGTCAATGTCACAAATTAAGATAAATGACAGTGTGTGTAGTTTAACTTATGATGTTAGTGTAATATAAGATTTTAGCATTAACAGGTAGACTCATGCACTAAAAAGAGGTTTCGCTGTTGATTTAGAAAAAATATCAGGTCTTCACATTTACTTTCACTGCCTTTCTCAGGCGGGATACCTGACATTTTCAGTCTTCCAAATATATTTTTCGATTTTTCTTATTTACTGGATTTATTTTGTTAAATATGCTTACAATGAAGAAATACTACAGCTGCTCATAGTATGCAATAATTTGTAAATGAATAGTATGCTAGCCTTATTCTAAAATGCAGATGGTCTAATTACCCCACCCTTTTTTCGTATTAGCTGTATACTATCTGCCCCTCCCCTTTGCCAAAGCATGCCACTCACATTTAATGTATATATTGAATATAGCAATTTCTTCGCGCATCGTCATTTAATTTTGCGTAGAGGTGTCATGATATTACGACCAGGGTACTATGGTCGGGGGTAAATATTCTTAAAAAAGTGACGGTGGTTGTTATTCTAGGCGGTCACAATTCTTCGTGTGGAGCCATTTAACTTCGCGTGGGAAGAGTGTGTGTGTGTAAAGGGCGCGTCTGTGGTGGGGATGGGGGCGGGGAGGTCATAATATTATAATGTTATGACCGGGAAGTCATAATATTATGACCAGGGGTCACTATTCTTTAAAAAATATTGACCGGGGTCATGATTCTACGGGGAACTCATAGAATAACGACCCCCTGTCATTATTCTATAGAAAAAGTGACTCCGTTTCTAAAACATACTGACTCACGTTAACCCCCTCGATGTTCATCCCCACCTAATCGACCACTTACTGACTACAGTCAAACTTGTCTTAAGGGGTCGCCCAAAGGAAGGACAGAAATTGGCTGCTTCAGACAGGTGGCCCCTTAATACAGGTTCATTTGCTTAAGAGACCCAGAAAATGTTGCTGCTTAAGACAGGTGAGCCCTTAAAAGAGGTGACCACATGAGCAGGTTTGACTGTATTTACTACTGCAAGTTTCATTATTGGAAATGCTTGTTGATGTTGTTGGGAAGGATGTGGAGGGGGCGGGGGGGTGGTTGAGGGGGTGCGTTATTATATAATAATGTTACGAACGCGGAGTCATAATATTATGACGGGGTAGGGGGTCACTATTCTTTAAAGAATAATGATCGGGGAGTCGTTATTCTATAAGAAATCTACAGAATAACGACCCCCGGTTATAATTCTATAGAAAAATAACTGCGTTCTCAAAGATACTGACACCCGTTAACCCCTCAATGATAGCTATAAAATGATAATCCCCACCTAATCGAGAACTGACTATTTACTCGATTAGGTGGGGATTAATATGTTCAGCTTTCATCAATGGGGTTAACGGTTGTCAGAATCTTTTAGAAACGGAGGCAATTTTTCTATATAATAATGACCGGGGTCGTTATTCTATGGGTTCTCCATAGAATAAAGACCCCCCGGTCATTTTTCTTTAAAGAATATTGACCCCCCCCCCTACCCCATCATAATACTATGACTCCGCGGTTATATCATTATAATATTATAACACCCCCTCAACCCAAACATACACACACATCCTTCCCAATAACATCAACAAGTAAAAGCCAATAATAAAACTTGCAGTAGTTAAAAATCAGTTAGTGGTCGGTTAGGTTGGGTTAATATTTTATAGCTAACATCAAGGGGGATAACGGGAGTCAGTATATTTTAGAACGGATTAATTTTTTCTAAAGAATAATGACCAGGGGTCGTTATTCTATGAGTTCCCCATTGAATAATGACCCTTTGGTCATTATTTTTTTAAAGAATAGTGACCCCCGGTCTTAATATTATGACTCCGCGGTCATAATATATTAATTTTTTATGGCTATCGTCAATGGGGTTAACGGGTGTCAGTATCTTTTAGAAACAGAGTCACTTTTTCTATAGAATAATGACCGGGAATCGTCATTCTATGGGTTACCATACAGGTCATTAACGGTAGCAGCAGGTACTCAAGTAGTACCAACATTGTTCCAGTGATGACCTTGGAATTACCTTGTCTTTTTTTGCAGTAAGGTCGAATTTGCTTTTTTGTGCTTTTATGTGGGGAAATGCTTGGACATAAGAGTTCATGGAAATTAACCTTTAAAAATCTTCTGCACTGGAACCAAAAGATTGATGGCCTTGAAACCTCGTATAGAGCATTGGGCACTGACGTTCTATCAGATTTATTCGAATGATGATATTGGTTTGACCTTGACCTTTTTAAGCACAAGGTCAAATTTTCTTTATATTAGAAAATGTCATAACATATTTTTTGAAGACTTTGGTATGGCCATCAACTTAATGAGTATTTGAAGAATATAAGTATCAGAGGTCAAGGCCATTATATGATCGTATTTCAACAGCTCCAGACAGGTCTGTTAAACGAAACGACTGAGCCGGTTGAAGCAAAATGTCACATGGAACCTCCATGAGTCAGAGAAACAACAGTTTGCTTGAACGGTTTTTGTCACATGACCGAGATGTCCGTTATGCCCATGTGTTATAAACATTTAAAATTCTTCTTCGCTCAAATATCTAATGATATTGAAAATGTGATATCCAGCATATTGGGATTCATATAGTATCAGGTTTGTTCAAGCGATGACACTACATGTAGTTTGATCTATGACCTTTTTTACTCTGGTGAGCGATTCAGGACCTCATGGCCCTCTTGTTTTTCATGTCATAGAAATTGCTTTAAATTTTATGCAAACAATAAAGAAAATGATCAGACGCATATTTTTGCTGCGTCTGATCTTGGTCTGCATGTTTGTCTCTGTCCCTTTTTAAGGACGCCAGG
This sequence comes from Ctena decussata, assembly GCA_963989385.1. Lineage (NCBI taxonomy): Eukaryota > Metazoa > Mollusca > Bivalvia > Lucinida > Lucinidae > Ctena > Ctena decussata. The sequence continues at coordinate 124,709,773 of OZ022498.1, forward strand.
CCTAAATGGGTTACTGAAATCGTTTGAGCCATAGGTGCGTGTACAGTATACTCGGAATGACTTTATTTTTCTTTCTTTATTTATTTTGTTTATTATTTTTGTTCGAGTAGAGGGGTAATAAAATTATGACCGGTGGGGTGGGGGAGGGGGTCATTTTTTAAAAAGAATAATGGCCTGGGGTCGTTATTCTATGGGGGGTCACAATTCTTCGCGAGGGGTCGATTTATTTCGTGTGTGGGGGTCATAATATTATGACCGGGGCGTCATAATATTATGACCGGGGAGTCACTATTCTTTAAAGAATAATGACCTGGGGGTCGTTATTCTATGGGGGTCACTTTACTTCGTTACACCGGCTTGTACCGCAAGGCAGTACCAATGTACTCGTATATATACCTAATTACCTACACCCTGAGACATTAGTTTTCAGTCCAACATAACCTCAGTGCTCAGGTGAGCGATATAGGGCCATTGGCCCTCTGGTTTTGTTAACGAAGACCAATAATTCACGCTCGAAGTTATTTCTACATGAGGTGTATTCTTTCGCCCTCCCAGCAGGCACATGACGTCGTAATGACGTTATACTGACGTCGATGCGATGTCATCACGTCACATCGACGTCAGTACGACGTCATGTGCCCGCTGGTTTAGTGAATGGTCTAGCAAAAGAGAAAGGGTGCACATGATGACCTCAATATTTGCTGTTTCGGAATGTGCTGAGAGCCGCTGCCAATGTTGTTACTGAGACTGTGTATAATACGCCAGTTATAAAGTGGGGTCGTTCGGCGTGATAACTTTGGTAAACTCGACCAATACCTGGGTATTACTCGGATTTACCCAAGTAATTATGCAGAACGTGCTCACTAAAAGTGTTTGCCTGGTCCTGTGCACGCATTGTTGTAAAAAGTGTATACCGTATGCCCTGGTCAAGCTTACATGGTTCTATTTTATATCGATTGAGAGTAACAGGGTTGCCACAGTAGTTAAAACCCCCCAGTAGTTATTACTGACCGTCCCAAGGCGGTACTTTTGTTGCGGTTGCATTTGTTTTATGTTCGGTGGTGTTTAATTTATTGTGTTCTCAGTTTGACCCTTCTATCATAAAAATAGAAAACAGGTAAAAATAATTGTTAAATGTTTTTCATATAATTTGCTTAGTCTGTTGTAACCCGTCTGTTAGTCTAAATTATTTAGTTCAATAAAGATAGCTGAGTTGCCATCTATTTGGGAAAGAGCTGCTGACTCGGCTTATCACTTGTAATTTATCGTTTGTTGGGATGTCTTTGTCAATCTTTCCCTTTGACGTTGGGGATAGGGTTTGGGATCTGATTCAGTCAGTTCCTGAAGTGTAGTTACTCTTTAAATTTGCCACAGTCAGGAGAATCATCTGGACAATAGGGGTTTGTTAGAGAAAATCTGATGAATTCCATGATTTGACTGGTATTTAAAATTTGGAAGGTTTTTGAAAACTCAGTAGAGGAAAGTGAAAGAATCTAAAATAACAGGTTTAAGCATTCAGAAAGGCTTTTCACACGGGGGTCTTCTGTCGTTGGTTGAGTCCTTCGGGGTTCAACTGTTGAACTTATTTTGCTCCATATATGAACACTACAGAATCCAGGGCAATGTTTATTCACATGTAGTATCAATTAATATTCCCCACCACGTCCCCACTGTAATTAATTATCTACCATTCCAAGGTGTTACTTTTGTGTAGTTTATTATTTTTTGTTGTAATTCCAGCATTGTGGTCACTTGATAAGCTGCGTGCTTTGCTTTCTGTCTGGTTCTGGTTTTACAAAGTTATAGAAAATAGGTGAAAATAGAACTTTGATGTTTCGTGTAAAGTTTTAATTTGAAGAACGCACGATTATTAAACCGAGTCTGTTATTTTAATTTCGCTATTTATGTCTGTATACAGCTTTGCATTAGTAATTTGTCTAATTTACCTTACGCCGCCGCAGAACACACTATGCAACCAGATCAAACCGATTAAACATACAGCGGTCGGTTGGTTACGTCCGGGAAGGTGCCATTTGACAGGCTTATAACTGGAATCTGACAATGACGTTTGTCACAATAGAAATGTAATCTTACTATCGGTTTTAAGGTGGGCTGTACGTAAAGGACGGCTCTATAAATTACGTGCGTTGTGAAGGACGTCACTAAATGGCGTCATTTGTAACATTGTAACTCTTTTGCATAATTCTTAAGAATTGTGAAGCACGAAATGCCCAGTCGAATAACGCCAAAGTCTATGCACTTTTTCAAAAGAATCGCAAAGCACGAAACGCCTAGTCGAATAACGCCAAAGTCTATGCACTTTTTCTAAAGAATCGCGAAGCACAAAACGCCTGGTCGAATAACGCCAAAGTCTATGCACTTTTTCTAAAGAATCGCGAAGCACGAAACGCCTAGTTGAGTAACGCCAAAGTTTATGCACTTTTTCTATAGAATCGCGAAGCATGAAACTCCCAGTCGAATACGCCAACGTAAATGCACATTCGCGTTGAGGTTTTGCATCATTGCATTCTTGCCTTGATTACACGACTTTCATGTATTTCCCTTTTTTGTGTTTAACGAAGCATGATTATTGGAGTAAACGAGGACATGGAACAATCGACGATGGGCTGATCGATAGTGAAATGGAAGCGATTTGCGGAGATGTTATGAAATTCATCGATGAACTTGTCAAAGGGTTCATTCACACGGCGCAGCTTATTCCAGGATTTTCTACGCTGCCTGTTGGAGATAGAATGAAACTCTTCAAAGGTAATTATTATCAATTGTTATCCTTTCTGTCCAACAGAATAAAGTAAAAATCTTTGCAAAAAGTGCAAATCCAGAATGATTCATCAGCTCCTAAGGTTTTAGACTGGTGCCGTTCTGGGTTCGGGTTTCACGCCAAAACAGCAATTCATGTAAAATATAAACCAGTAAAATGAAATGATCTTGTAATAAGAAGACACAAACCAAATATATTTAAGTTTGTCTATTGTCAAAAATTGGAGGGAAATATTGAATGCAAAACTCATATATAAAGACTTCAAAGACTAGTTATTTTTTTATGTCATACTGACGTTGAAATATGTGGGTGGATGGATGGGGAAAATTTTTGCAAAAAATCAGGTAGAACACTGACAAAAGAGCATTTTTAGCGTAAAAAATTATTTATTACTGAAAATACATTTTTTCATGTTTTGTTTCATATCTGCCATCAAACATTTATTTTCACTTAAATTGATCTCAGAACCGAAGTTTAAACAGCTTACTATACAGTCCAATTTAGCACAGGAAGTGAGGTCATAAAAAATGCGCACTGTTCCCTGACAAGCCTTTCTTGCAAGGTAAATCTTATGTTTTAGCAAAGCTAAAATAACGACTTTCATACTGGAACATTTTCAGTGTAACAGATAACATAGGTGTCGATCCAGAGCTGTTTGTATCCAGAGGTAGATAAATATGCATTTGTCTTCCCATAAATACTTCGTCCGTTTCTACTGAGTGTCGCTACCCTAACAACAATTTTCAAGACATATTTTGAAGAAGATACCAGCCACTCAAATTAAATCTTTTGAATGAAGGCCATGGGATGATATGTAATACATAAATCTCGAAAATTGCTCATCATTCCTAGGAATGGCAGACTCATGTACACTGTTTGTGAAATGCTCCTCGTAAGTATAAAAAAGAGTCAAAACAATTAAAAAGCGATGATCTAGAATAAAAGTCTAAACCTATCAAACATTTCTGATTTCTCAGAATACATTCCCTGATCTCAAAGGAAAAATTAATAAAACATAATCTGCACTATGAAGCCTTGACATATCTTTTAAATTTAAATTAGATTTGGTACTAAGTTTTACAGACAAATTGTTGGTATTCCGATGGGTACTAATTGTGCTCCTTTTGTAGCGGATTTGTTATACGCCCGTTTGAAAAACGGGACGTATTATGTTATGGCGCTGGCGTCCGTCCGTCCGTCGTAAACTTTTTCGTTTCCGGATAACTCCTCTTACAATTTACATCCGATTGAGCTGAAACTTGGTATATAGTAAGACTATGAGGTGACCAGCGCATATCATTTCGAGGTTACGCTCCAATGATTTTATAACGGAGTAACAGCCCTTTACTTAGAATTTTGGGGGTATTCGTTTCCGGATAACTCCTCCTATAGTGTTCATCCAATTAAGCTGAAACTTTGTAAATAGTAAGACTACGATGTGGAGTAGCGCATATTATACGGAAGTTTTGCTCCGATGATTTTTAGCGGAGTTACAGCCCTTTGGAAATACTCGTCAATGGCAGTTTGTATGGCAATTCTTTAGCATTCCATAACTTGGTTACTCTTTGGAATATCATGATGAAACTTTATAACAATGTATATGAGGTTAAGACAACATGTCTCATACAAGAATGGTTAGTCCCCGTTACTTAGTTTTTGAATTACCTCCCTTTGATTATTTTTTAGACTACATTTGTATACCTGATATCTAACTAACCCTTAGGACTACTGTGATGAAACTTAATAGTAATGTATATTTGGTTTACATGATATGCCCCATATAAGAACAATTGCCTCCCCTTACTTATTTTTGGAGTAGCCTCCCTTTGAATATTTTCTAAGACTATTCTTGTGCAAGCTGTTGGTAGGCAACCATACAGAATATCTTGATTAAAATTTATAGCAATGTGTATTAGGTTAAGGCTGTGAATCTTATATAAGAATTATTGCTCCCCCTTCCTTATTTATGGAGTTACACCCGTTTGATCAATTTCTATGACTATTCTTGGGCAAGTCATTACTAGGTAACGGTACGGAATATCTTGACGAAACTTTATAGCAATGTGTATTAGGTTGAGACAGTATGTCTAATTAAGAATAATTGCTTCCCCTTACTTATTTTCTTTTTTGAGGTACATCCTTTTGATTACTCTTTAAGGCTTTTCTTTTGAAAACCCTAATGTTTGGAATATCTTGATAAACTGAATAGCAATGTAGACAAGGATGAAACGGTGCAAACGATCAGAAACGGGCGTATATTGCCGAGCTTGCGGAGCTCTTGTTTTTATTTTGCTATGAGAGAGACTTCGTGGCTTCTCTTTCTAATGATACATAAGCTGAACTTATTGAAGCATTGAACTCTACATCTAGATACCGGACGATCTTTTAAATATTGACAATCCTTGTTCTGAAGGCATGGTGCATCGAATTTATCCACCTGAGGTGCAGTTAAACAAAGTTAATGCAGCCGATATAGAAGCCCCATTTTTGGATTTACATTTATCTATTGAAACGGAGTTGTAAGTTGTATCATCAAACATTTATGATAAACGCGATGACTTTGATTTTGACATAGTAAAATTTCCAGTTTTGAATAGTGACGTTTTCCGCTGTACCTCTAACGGGGTTTACATTTCTCAACTTATTCGGTTTGCTATCTAGAGTGACTGACTTCAATGCCCGTAATAAAATTTTAATTGATAAGCTTCTCCAACAAGCTTTTTCAAAATCCAAGGTCGGATTAAAAATTCTTTTCTCTTACAACAGGGCCTATCGGAACCAGAATTTTATTGTGACTTAATCTATAAATTCAAAAGAAAAGTGTAAGTAGGTATGATTTTTCTGATCAGCTCAGAAAAAAACAACAAAAAAACATACGTTACAAACGTATTGGATATAACATAAATGTAATACTGCAGTCTGCATGTTTAGTGGTTAACCCAACTTCATACATTCGCTTCCCTCTAAGATCGCACGCCGGTTGGTAGGGCATCAGATTCGATGATGGGCCCGACATAAAGCTTTTAAGTTTAGTTGGTTGGGGCTGGACTTGCGTTGTCTGTTGCTTGGTCATTCGGGGTTCAACTGATGGTTTTCTTTTGCTCCAGTATTTCAGTGGTGTTGTTTGAAAGCCATGGGATCTCCAGGTGTCACTATACGTTGTTTCTGTCGAGTCATCATCTCTGATTCATCATAGGTATTGATGACTGCGGACCAAACAGCTAGCTAAATGTTCCGAACAACCGCAGAAGCAGGGGGGGGGGAGGGGGCGAGGTTTGGAGCCAGTAAAACATGTTGAAGCCCTACAGTATTCTTTTGCAGACCGTTCGTAGGTGTTTTTTCTGTGTTAAATGTTATGTCCACTTGTCTATGGTCTCTAGCAGTCTGGTCACCTGAAAAGCTGTCCCTTTTGCTTTTTGTTTTGGTTTGTTTTGTAATTTAAAATATAAAACAGGTAAAATGGATGTTTCTGTTGCTTTTAGTTTGGGTAGCTGAATGACCACCTGTTTGGGGAAGGGCTGCTCATTCGGTTTTCCGTGCGTGTCTTTCGTGAACTTTTGTCATTTTTTGTGTGTGTGCTTCTTTCCTGTTTTGGTTTTAAGAGCGGTATGTGGGATTTGATTGTATTAATTCCTGATCATTGCCTATCTTTGTGCATTTCGATCATCCACTAAACTGGCTTAGTTTAGTCACTGTTCCTTTTATCGTCTGTTACCCCCATGGTTAATCAATAAGAATCAAAACCATGGAGACATATAAGTGCAGTGAAACGCGTGAAATTTTAGGTCAAGATTTTTTGCTGCAATCAGGATTCAGGAAGTCATTTAGGATTGAAGGAGGAATTGTGCGAACAGACTCTCAGATCAGCTAGCACATCTACCCAGCACTTAATCGGTACCTTTTCGAATCAGGGAAGGATAAGCCAGCAAAATGAGAGGGATTGTTCCGCCTTCATATGCCCAAGTGTGGATGTCTAACCCCCATTGCCTTTACCGCCACTAGGCTATGGAAAACCTTAACCTACCGTTATTTTTCACCTTTCAGATTCCTAAGAATTCGTAGATATACATGTCATCGATTCACGGGTTCAAGCTACTGGGCGGTTTACACAAAGACGATGTATGCTAACTATGCTGATTTAGTCCCTCAAACCACTTCCATAGATATAGTCTATACCATCATATACTGCAACTGCAACAAAATATATTTATAATATATATTTTATATCACAAAAGCATGTATAAGCAGACAACAGAAAGTACTGCTTCACGTATATGTGGCAAGTGCCACAGACCATGCAGGTGAGCTTGAATGCAACGGTACACGCAATTATTAGGATTTAAAGGGCATTTCACAGTCAAAGAGACCATACAGGTAAGGGTGGAAAGGGGCCTTAAAGGGCGAGAGAGGTCATAGATACATAGTAAAGACAAATAAATATGGTATAAAACAAAGTCAATACAAAACAACCGCCCCTGTTTAGACCATATTTCCGACCTATGACATATGTCTTATCAGATTACGCAGATTGCATGCTATTCTGAGGCGTTCTTGATCGAAAAGCTGTGGTAAGGTCGGTACTTTTAGCATTGAGATGTCCTACTGATTTTGGCTTGAGAAAAGGGGCAAGGGCATAAAATGTTTGTGGTAGGTGCGAGTGGAAGCTATTTTGGGTATTTTTCTCTCTTTTTTTCTAGTTCTCTTCTCCCCTGGAAACAACTCGATGAAAACTGAAATGTTGTCTCAAAGGGCCACTAAACCCAAACCCATCAACCAACGTCATGCCGTTGAATCTACGTTTATTCAATGTTGGTTCAGCGTTTTGTGCCTGGTTGGTAATCACCCTGCGTGGAAGAAGTTTAGGATCTAAGCCAGCATGCATGGAACGGCGCCTACTGTACGCTGTCAGAAGTGTTCGTATACTTTATTCTTTCAGCAAACCTCTTTGAAACATGGATGTGCTTTTTCTACCAATGTTACAATCAAGCGTTACAAGTAATGTGTGTCGGGACATTTAGTGCGCACAGAACACATATTGCCTGTTTTATGGACGAGAGAATCGCTGATATCATGTGGAGTTTGGCTGCAAGGCTGAAGGATCTGTGTTTGACTAAGACAGAGATACCGGTTATCTGGGCTATATCACTTCTTGAGCCAAGTAAATATTTTTATAGTCTTATAACGATTTATGAATACGTCACTTGAAGTTAATCTAAAGGAAAACACTCACTGAAACACAGACAGACTTTAAATTGTAGACCTCAATTAGTAATTAAATTTGGTGAATGAACCTACATGTAGTATGATAAGGGCCGTTTTTGGCCCTCATTCAAATTCTCATAAAATTGCATGATTTCTATTGCTTATAGGACCAAAAGAAAATAATAAGTTTCAGTTTTGTTTATTCTCAGAATAACATGATTTCTGACATGGCTATGTTAGGGAAGGCAATATCAATGCATGGTGTGCGCTTTATCTCAAAATGATGATTATGGAAAGGGGGCGGGGGGGGGGGGTCTCCATAAGGGCCATTTTCTGGTTATAAATGGAATTTCACCAAACCTCACCAATCTCTACTTGTAAGTGTTGGCTTTCATATACTGAAATACTGATCTCATCGAAAATGTATTTTGAGTGAAGCGCAGTGTCAAAGTGGGTGGAGTAATTCCATCCCATACCTTACCATGTATCATTTTTTTCAATTATCTCTATAAGTATTAATGGCTGATTTACCATTATGATTTGAAATAATACAGGCACATATGCTAATTAATTGGGTTATATAACTGACCACTGTTTGCTTATTCAATACCAGTATATGAGCTTATAAGTGGTAACAGGAATTTTACTTATTTTTGCTTCTCCAACTTTACGAAAAACCACAATTTTTCTTTATTTGGCTAGATATATACAGGAAACTTTATAATTATATTGATATGATAGTGTACATTGTAGAATTATGAGAAAACTATCCTAGGCATATCAAAACCTGAATTATCTGCCCTTGATTCAAGAAAATATAAGTTATTAAATTGGAAATGTAAGATCGAAATTCTACAATGAAAGGTATATTTCTGATGACTCTTTTGCTTATGTTTCCAATATTATACTGAATGTTGAGCCTTTTCAAATCCATATGGTGCGCGTGTTATTACGCAAGAACTGTAAACAAACGTCAGAGCTCATCCTGCTATATGCCACTTAATTGCATCACATTCAAGATATTATTTTCCGACACAAAGTTTGATTTATGGATTTTATGGATTTTAGTTACTGATATATCGAATGTTATTGAATCCCTTACTTTGAAATTCAAAATACCCTTACTTTATTAAAGTTACTTCCCTTTGATTAGTATTTTTAGGCTATTTTGTGTATACTTACCTTGTGCATACCATAGCTTGGTAACCGTATGAAATATCTTAATAAAACTTTATAGTGGTCTGCATTATTACTAGACAATGTGTCGCACATAAGAATGATTTCCCCCCTTACTTAATTTTGGAGTAGCTTCCCTTTCATTAGCTGTTTATTCTATTCCCATTCACTCCATAACTCCTTAACCCTTTGAAATATTGTATTCAAACTTTCTAGGAATATGAATATATTGAGGCAATGTATTCTGAGCAACAACCACAACTCTGGCTTATTTAATCCGTAAACTATGTGCCCTTGCATAAATTTCCTGTTTATTCTGTAACTCCTTAATAGTTCAAAATGCTTTTTAAACAACTTAATGGTGTTGTGTATATTGTCAATGGTTTATTTTAGGACCAAGAATGGTAACTCTAGTTTACTTGGTTTATGAATTATCTCCCTTGATTAGCTTTGGCATTTCTCAACTTCACGGATGTATTATTTACTGCCTGCGAAGCTCTTGTTATGCCTTTGCTTAACTTCACAGATTCTCTTCTTTAAGGATATTCTTTTATCATTTCTTCTGGCAACTTTATGAGCATCTTCACACTAAAGCTCTCGAAATATTTTCTTTGGTAAACATATCTCCAACAGCGTCCGTGAATGTCTTACATCTCAGCATTAGTTTTGGTGACATGGCAAGCCCATCTTAGCTGAGCCAGTTTCAAAAGGATATGCTTTGCATCCCTGCCTCTCTTCAGGACTTTCTTATCCTGTCTTGCCACCTGAGTTTTAGGAGTGTCCTCAGACAGTTTATGTATAACATTAGGATGGTCACTGTCAGATATATTAAAAAAATTGCGTGTGTTGGGCAGGAGGGTCTAGTACACTGTCTCTGTCGTTAGTTTTCAGTGAGACTTGTAAATTCTAAACTAAGGTATTCAACATTTGATATATCAGTGACTCAAATCCATAAATCAAACTTTGGGTCGGAAAATAACATCTTGAATGTTATGTAATTAAGTGGCATAAACAAGGACGAGCTCTGCTGTTCAGATACAGTTCTTGTGTAGTATCACGGGCACTTTATGGAATTGAAAGCTCAACAAACAGTATTATATTAGAAACATGAGCAAAAATGGCATCAAAAATATACCTTCCAGTGTAGAATTTCGGTCTTACAGTTTCAATTTAATTATATTTTCTTGAATAAAGGGCAGATAATTTATGTTTTGATATGCCTAGGATAGTTTTCTCATAATTCTGCAATGCACACTATCATATCAATATAATTACAAAGTTTCCTTTATATATCTGCACAAATAATGAAAAATTGAGGTTTTTCATAAAGTTGAAGAAGCAAAAATAAGTGAAAATCCTGTTACCACATAAAAGCTCCTAACAGAATGAGCTCTGCTGTCCAGTTACAGTTCTTGTGTGATATCACGGGCACTATATGGAATTTAAAGCTTAACAATCAGTATAATATTAGAAACATAAGCAAAAGAGTCATCAAAAATATACCTGCCAGTGTGGAATTTCGATCTTTCATTTTAAGTTGAATTACTTATATTTTCTTGAATCAAGGGCAGATAATTCAGGTACTGATAAGCCTAGGATAGTTTTCTCATAATTCTGCAATGCAAACTATCATGTCGATATAATTGCAAAAGTTCCTGTATATATCTAGCCAAATAAAGAAAAAATGTGGTTTTTCGTAAAGTTGGAGAAGCAAAAAAAAAAGAGAAATTCCTGTTATATTGGTGTTGAATAAGCAAACAATGGTAAGTTATATAACCCAATTAATAAGCATATATGCTTGTATTATTTCAAATCATAATGGTAAATCTGTCATAATTACTTGAGATAATTGAAAAATAAAGGAAACATGGTAAGGTATGGGGTGGAATTACCCCACCCACTTTGACACTGCGATCCACTCAAAATGCGCTTTCGATGAGATCAGTATTTCAGTATATGAAAGCCATTACTTACAAGTAGAGATTGGTGAGGTTTGGTGCAAATCCATTTGTAACCAGAAAATGGCCCTTATGGAGACCCCCCCCCCCCCCCACTTTATCGTTAGTTCATGCGCAATGAAGGCATAGACAATTTAGGGATCAAACTATAAAATCACAAATTCGGATCAGTTAAGTCATTGTCCGAGACCCAGTTGTAACTGGCTCCAGAACTGATGCCCTCTTTATCTAGCACGTGAAAAACGTCTAAGAAACATTAAGAATTTTCAGCATTGCTAACATGTTACAAAGTTTTGCTTCTTTATGCTTTATGCAAATGCCGGAAATCAAGGAATTTTTGCAACGGCAAAAGAAAATTTTGTTTAATTGTCAACAAACCGAATCGGAGATGAATTCCAATTCTGTGGTGAGTGGTCACAGTCAAATGATGTATGCTAACTAAGGGTAGTAACTACGTATTTCCAATAATGCAACAACAATTGAATATTTGGGCGCTGGGTCCCTGAAATTACTGGCAAAATTGAATTAAAATCATACTGCATCTTTATAATGAAGGACAGTCTGCGTTCAGCGTTTTGGGAGACATTTTTCCAGAAGCCTGTAATTTTTGTAACTCAAACCGGAAGTGAGCCAAATGCAGACTCATTTCAAACCAAACTTTGTTTTAAACGGGTCCTCTGCCCATAGCATTACTCGTTTTGAATCCCAAATTGCCAGATTTTTCTAATAATTTGATGATTTAGACGATTTTTCAGAAACTTCGAAAAACTTTGGAAATTTCAAATTTTTCGCGTGTGCAATTTAACTGCATTAGAGTCATATTTTCTAAAGTTTTATACCGTTTTCCAGTTGGTATCACCATTTTAAACTCACATGCAGTAAAGTCGTATTTAAGTCGTATTGTGACAAGAAAACCAATGACCACGTTAAAGCAAATCTGTGTACTTAATGAAAAATAAAATATCATATCTTGTAATGAGGCAAAACAAGACAGTAAAACTTATGCGTTTCTTTTGCTGTTGAGTATATAAAGGAAAATTGCTAGAAAATTTGAGTTTAATACATTTTCCTTCAAAGAAATAAGCCATTTACAATAGCTTTTAAAAGCTCTGGATAGTAGGCTTTTGATGAATTGCTTATACTAAGATAGTACTGCTAATTACCTGCGCACTGCCCAAGGCCTCTCTAGGTACCCCACCCACTCAAGTTTGCAAGTCCAGAGAGCTCACCAAAAATTCCAAGAGATCAAAATTAAATGTGTACCAAATTATTGCTTGTATTCTAACCAAGAAAACGAATACCTGCAACATATGTTTATTTAGACTATGATTGGAGATATGGGCGTTTTTTTATGTTGAGAAAACAGGAAAACGCTGCCAGTTTGGTAACAAAAAATAAATATAGAGCCCGGTTTCCAGCACATTTAATATTTTAATGGCATGTAAATGTATTAACAGTTTGTTTGTATAGGAGATAAAAGCGTGACGTCACTGATAATTCCCCGAGTATGGTCGGCAGAAAGATTGATACAGTACTATAGTATACACTTAATGTGCATGGTTGTTTCTGTAAAATATGAATTTAAAACAGCAAAATTTTAGTGTTTTAGACAGAAAATATGTAAGTATTACATTTTCTTCAATGAAATTGAATTTCATGATTTATTTGCGTGCTAAGATGCATAAAAAAATATATATTTTTCTTTTCTATCAAACATGTCCATAGCGCAAATTCATAAAAGTCTAGATGATGTAGCGTGTAAAAAGGGAAACGGAAAATACAACGAATGAACGAAAGAACAAACCATTAAATGAATGAATGACTGAATAAATGGCAGTGAATCGTTGATGAATGACTCAGATGCAAATATTTTTCTTTTGTATTTCTTAGTTCAAGCTTTTGAACTTCATATAACTTTCAAAAAGTACTGTTGGCTTAGCTCTTTTATAGAATTTTATAAACTGTTCTAAAATAAATATTTTAGGTAGAATTTACTTGTTTTAGGATATAGCTAAAAGCTTAAAGCTGAAACGAGATGAAATGCGAAATTCAATTTTATCATTGAATTATTGTTAGCATTAAACTATTCTTAACTTGTTAGATCTTGTCAAAATACAATATATACTTTTTATCTTAGAAACTCTAATAAACAGTATCTGAGTCTGTATCCTATGTTAATTTTCTGAATTAAAAATGTTTGTTTCCTGTTGTATAATAGTATCTTCGCTGTCTTCAGTGGATCCTTTGATCAATGACATCTTATCATAGTTCATAAAACGCCGCTAGTTTCCTGTGGTGAAAATTTGAAATAAACATGTATCTGAAATAAACTGTTTGTTCGCCGAGTGCGGCTAATTATCCGCTAGTACAAACGTATGGCTTCCTCTATTTTATTTATTTTTCTTTCTTTCTTTATTGTTTATAAAATTTTAAGAAATCGCGACCATCGATAGATATTATTATTTTTATTATTTTTGTTTTTAATTTCTTTTCTCTAAATCCGATCGACATTTTACAGTAATTCCGCTTAAGTTCTCTTAGATATAATATTCTACTTTTTATATTTTTTGTTTTGTTTACATCTTATCCTATTTATACTAATAAATATACTTTAAAGTAGAAAAGATTAAGATACTGATCTACGTTATTTTCATTTTATTCTATTAATATTTTTTTTTAAGTTCGGTAAAGTTGATGGGATTACACAAATATGCGTTTTACTAGATGAATTAAATAAATTAAATGATTCTTTTGTCGTATGACGGGTGACTAAGACCTTATTTCCAATTGTTTTAGATCGGAAGCTATTTATCGCGCTTATTTTAATTATCCTTTACGCATTCTAGCAATTACATTTCAGACTATCCTATTGAAAAACACTGTCAGCTGCTGATCTTTTGCCAAACAAGCTACCTGTTTCTGTTTCTGTTTCCGTAAATCCCGCCAGTAGAATGGCGCACCCAGGTCGTTGACCGGTAGATGTTTTACGTTGATTTATTGATTTGTTGTTTCACATAGGTAGGTAAATCCAGGAATAGCAGCTATATACACACTATGTACAGACAGGTTAGACTTGTGGTGGCGGCCACATTGATAAATCGGGGATATGGTTTAATTGGACAAATTTCTGTATAGTTGCAACCTTTTTGCATGCAACCAGAAACAGTACCTACGACTCAGAGCCTCCAGCTGCAACAAGACCTCCTCTGCAACACGGGCCCCCTGCAGGCTCATCAGGTTGTGACTATCTAGCAGAATCTTCACCAACTCCGTCCTTGATCGTGATGCCCAGAATTGCTGACCAAACTGACTAGCCAGGAACACCCTGATATCTTTCAATGACGAGTCTCTAATCTCAGCCAGAGCGGGGCAACGAAGGAGAACATGAGGTAAATCTTCTGGGCCGAGTCTACACAACGGACAGGTCTCATCCACACTGTACTGATTGAATCTAGCTTTTGTGGACTGAAGCATATATACTCCTGTCATCATACGTACTTTAGTGACACTTCTTCTAATATCATGCACATTGTTTGCAGCTGATTCCCATACTGTATGAGTAACACCCACCGCCATCGAAGTAAGATTACAGTTAACCAGGGTAGACCTCGTCTGTGCATCTGCAACCAAACGCTGGGTCCAGAACTGACATATTGACTCACGAGTGATCTTTTTCCAGGAGAACTTTGTATAATTTTCAAGACAGGAGGGCTGAGGAAGGTTATACATGTCCAAGATGCATTCAACCTTACAAAAGAAACTACCCTGGCATTTAAGTGTCAGCTGTCGAGCCATCAACCCCTTTATCTTCTCATTTCTAGAACGGGCAATGGAGTGGAGTAGACTTAACTGCCTCTTATGTAGTTCGGCCTGTATTGGAAGAGCGCCCAACAGCAGCTGTACTGCCGAAGAGACCGTCCGCTCTGGTAACGATTGTAGTTTCTTCAGAGTTGATACGTGGAACCGTTGTAATTGACCGACTTGGGTGTCAGTCAGCGACAATGTCTCCAGACCGTACAACAACCTGGGAATCACATAGACCTGGTATATCCTAAAGGAGATCTTCGGATTTAGTCCACTCGTACCATGAACCCCAGTTTTCATCAGGGCATACAAGGTCCTTCGGGCTGCACTTATTCTTTCTGTGATATTGACGGAAGTTTCTGATTTTTCTGCCCTAGTCAGGCCAAGATGGATTAACTTTGGTTCAACCCGTACCTCTTTTGAACCTAGCTTCCAAGTAGTTATAATTTCATTGTTTCTTACACTTTTATTAACATTACGTCGTAAAGCTGTACTCTTTTGGGGGTGAATAATATATCTCTACGTGATCATCCGATGACGTCACTGCGGGGATTCCCGTTATCTCCTATATAAAATATAAAATGTGCTGAGACTGGGCTCATGTATTTTGAAAGCCGCAAAGACTATCAAATTCGTCATTTTTGCCAGAAACCCTGGGGGCTTGGGTATGTTCAAGATAAAAAACACAAATACTTCATGCAAGAACTGGTTCTTTTGTTTCAAGATTTGAACTTTCTTATGAGTAGAGTTTCACTGTCGAGATAGGACTTTTGAAAAGTGATTTTTCTGGGGGCCAAATATGGGCCAATTCAAACCAGGTCTTTCTTGAAAATCGGACTTAACTGGGTTAACCCGGCACCACCGGGGTTCAACTGGTGGTCTTCTTTTGTTCGAGTGTTTAAGTGGTGTTGCTGACGCCCCAGGGATCTCCAGGTGTCTCAACACGTTTTGGCTGTCGAGTCCTCATCCTTGCTTCATCACGGTCTTTTCTTGATTTTAATTGTTGACCGTGATGATTCTCTGATGAGTTAGGGGACCTCCATACGAACCGAACTACCAACTAATTGTGTGCACCGCGGCGGAAAGTGAAAGTTTGGGCCCAGTGAAACCGTTTAACCCCCCCCCCCCCAGTAGTTATTACTGACCGTCCCAAGGCGGTACTTTCATTGCGGTTGCATTTGTTTTATGTTCGGTGCTGTTTAATTTATTGTGTTCTCATTTTAACCCTTCTATAATAAAAATAGAAAATAGGTAAAAATAGTTGTTAAATGTTTTTAGTATAATTTGTTTAATCTGTTGTAACCCTTCTGTTGGTCTAAATTATTTAGTTCAATAAAGATAGCTGAGTTGCCACCTATTTGGGAAAGAGCTGCTGACTCGGCTTATCATTTGTAATTTATTGTTTGTTGGGATGTCTTTGTCAATCTTTCCCTTTGATATTGGGGATAGGGTTTGGGATCTGATTCAGTCAGTTCCTGAAGTGTAGTTACTCTTTAAATTAAAATAAAAAAGATATGAAGATTTTAAAAATCAAAATGGTGGTCTCGGAGGCCGCCATTTTGGAACTTCCTGCCTCGTGATAAATATTTCAATCTACAACATGTGCACTAACTGCTTACTTCTACAGTATTATCTAGTTTTAATCGTTCCTTTATGAAGTGAAATATAGATGTATGCTTTTCATTCACCTGCAATGCAAACTGAGGTTATTTAAGATTTTTATTTTTGACTGTGAGTTTATGACATCATTAACTCACAGCTTTGCGGCTCGCAGCCCAACATTTTAATATCTATAAACGGAAATGTTTTTCCTTGATTTAAGTCAAATTTTCATGACATTTTCGGCAAATTTTATATTTAATCAAAATCTTTAATCTAAGCCCAACGTGCGTAAGTGAGTGAGTGTTTTCCTCTAAGATGTATGGATTCATACAGTTGTTCCCCTTTCATGTCCAACAATGGATCCGGTAGCAGATATTGGAAAAACAGGGGAATTAACCTACTAGACAGGTAGCTTACCAGTAGCCGACGGAATTACCTTACTTACTTCATACCTGTTAAATTTCCAATACATCTGTCTAGCGGATTAATCGCTATACGAAATTTTACTGTGGAGCAAAAACTATTGTCTTTCAAGGGTGTAAATTTCTAAAATCTTTCATACCGTTTATTAGGAAAATTTGCTCCATTTTTATAAACCTAGAAATTAATATTTCAGATAGAAATAGCACTATTTTCCTTATTTCTGCTTGAAAAAAAATACAGAAAGTTCAGTTTGTAAAAGGCAGGGAAAATGAAGGTGTATGACTCGATATACCTTCGTTTTTTCCCTGGAATTTAAACAAAATGGAACAACAACAGCCACTTTTTTGTTTCCTGGACAGTGTAGCCCTTAAAAATGAGGTCTGCAGTTTAACGAAAGAATTTTCTCCTATATGAGCAAATTCGTGTCTTTCAGAGTTGGCCCTTATTAAGAAGTAAAAGATTGCAGAGTTGCTGCCCTTGAAAGTTTGCCCAATCACCGTAAACGTTTTGTTACTCTATCGGAGCAGGAAAAGTCCCTGATATTTAAATTTGTAAATGGGGGAGAAGGGGAGGACTAAGAGTTTTACTCCCCTCTATTTACAAAGTCTTTCCATTAAGAGTAACCGCCTATTGTATTGTATTGTATCTATCTAAATTCTGCCTTCATAGGCCTACCTGGAGTACTCCAGTAAAAATCTTCGTAAGTAAAGTCGTTGCACTTTATGTCACAATTAAGAGCCACAAACAATGGAAGTTCTATCCGAGGAATATTTACAAATAATCCATCACCACTTACATGTATATATGTGAAGGGAAGCAAATAATACCAAGTTAAAGTGATGTTCCTTGGAGATGTAGATATTAACCTTACCTTGCATGGATAAATTGCCTTTCTTGTTGTTTTCCTCTCATTATTTCTCATACTGTCATTGTATTATGTTCCTTTGGGGCTTCCTTGATGTTGAAATAAACTTTGAAAACTTGGAAACTTTGTATATCAAAACATGGCTGCTAGTGAAATTTGACGAAACTATCACGAAAAGTGGACATCAGTCAGGGTTCGAGGTTTTACAACTTGAGAATAATCTCAAACTCAAAATAAAGCACACTGATTGGCTGCTTCCGACCATGTGCTCGGAAGCAGCCAATCAGTTTGCTTTATTTTGAGTTTGAAACCTCTGGGCCAGTTTCTCACCATCCCGCACCCCACCTGGAGGCAAAATACATGTATCAGTCAATCGGTTCAATGATACAAAAGAAGAATTTGAATGTTTTATTGCTATACTTGGCCAAACTAAAAAGTCAGACCGCGACCATGTTTCAGTCTCTGATCAGACCGCACGTACTGAGCAGGCTTGTCTGATTTTTATCATGGTATATTTTCATGCAACACGAATCATTTGTTTCTCTGCAGGTCGCAGATGCTTTGAGAATCCTACGAGGATTAGTGAATTACACGACAGAATGCAGAAATGTCTTGAATACCTGTGTAAACAAAATCAGCCCATTGCGGGGAAACAGTCAAAAAACAGAGTTGAACAAATACTAGATATTTTGCAAGAACTGCGGGAAAATTCCCGATTGTTTGATGAAGTTTGCTCAGTGAGTCTCCTACCCAATCCATTACAGGAACATGATAAATAGTCGAGCCTCAGTGCATTGCAACTATGGAAATACGTGCATCGCGCAAACCACTGAAAAATATGATTTTCTGCAGAAGAAAATATATTTCTCTTGCTAAACGTAATGAGCGCTAGGTGTCGCTATTAAGCGGTAGGCGGGAAATAGTTGCACGTGAGAATTGAGATGTGAATCACTTCAGCTTTGGACAGTGGCCCAATTTACATGAGAATTTGTAATCTATGGAAAATGACATGGCTTACACTGTCCCAATTCAGTTGCCTGTCAAAGTGCTTTTGAAGGAGTGTTTAATAAAGGCCACTTTTCTGTTGTCGTCGAATGAGGTGTTTTAAGGGAATAATCAGACCTTGTAAACACACAATTCCACTACTGCCACTGCAATCGGAACACCGATCGGCCAATTCCGTGCAGTTAAGACCTTGAAACTCTTAAAAAAAGTCGAAAATAGGAAAGTCATATGTAATTTAAACATTTAAATATCTTACTGTGTTGGTATTGGACATTTTGGACGACAAGATTTAGAAATATATCTATGCTAGAACTTCATGCTCATGTGCTTCCAGACTTATATCGCCAAAACAAGATTTTTTAGGTGGGTTTTACAGCCCTTTCAAGAATATTTCACTTTTGTCGAGCGGATCATTTAGCAGAGATGGCTGAAAACCGGAGCTTCCGAGAAAAAAACGACCCTCTATAAGCAGAACTTGGCTTTCTCACATGTGTCAGTTAAGGCTTGAACACACAACTGTGAGCGACCTAATGTCAAGAGTCAGCGCTTGTTTTGTTGGCTCCTCCTGCCCTACACCGACCCCATATTTTTTCACATATCGTGTAAATTTTTACATTTCGTAACTTCTCTTTACAATCCATACAATACTATTTACATTATTTACATGTATGTACGTATGTATGTATGTATGTATGTATGTATGTATGTTACCAACTTAAGGTAATACAGTTTATGTGTGAAAGACGCGTATTGATGACAAGGATACAAGCAGCAAATTTTAATAGCATTGCAGTGTATGTATGTATGTATGTATGTATGTATGTATGTGAAAGGCACAACATATACCGGGTACGAATCAATAACCGTGTAATATTGTCGTGTAATCAATTACGTGTCTTTCATTAATCCCGTCCGCAGATTTCTTATTGCATGTATGTCTTAATTATAATCAGCATTGTCGATGAGTCGATGATTACACCTGTTAATGAAATGTGTCCAAATTACCAAAGCAAACGGACATTGGGTTTACTGAACACACTTTTTCAGACAAAGGAAAATATTTGGCGATTTTTAATTTTCGCGATTTCATATTGACCGCGAAATACCGCGAAAATTGGAAGACCGCAAAAATTACCCCGTATACGGTATATGCGTGAAAGCCACAAAACTAAAAAATGCAGTTTATGTGAAGACATACATTAGTAAAAAAAAAAAGAATGTGAGTCATACGCTAATATATACATGTACTGTCAATATATATGTAAACCACCGGAAGTAAGTAATAGCCGACAGGCTTAAATATATACATTATACACTATGTACACTAAGAGTCAGCGCCCTCGAAGGCCCGTTCATAAGATTGCTAATCGACCCATATGTATGTAAAGAGAAATTATAAACTGGGGGAGTTATCACATAACACCTGAAAGTGACCAAACAGAAATTTCAACCACTTTCAGGTGCATCACTTTATGTAATAGTTATACCATGGTTTGTACGCCTGTACGGGAGATTATCTCGTACAGGTGGACACCCCATGGTATTGTTGCTGGCTTAGTTGTTAATGTTGTGTTGGAACTGCGACATTTTTAAGGTTATATGTTGGGCGGTCAGCCAACCAATCCTCATTGTTATGTGCAACACAGACAGACCCCAATCAAAATTCAGTTCAGCATTTCTGAAATCGAAACCCCAACACCAACAATAAATAATTTATGCATATCAACATGCGCATCCGTACAATCTGATCAGCACATTCGATATCTTACATGTACCTGCCTCATACATATTACAATACACACTTCTATTTAATCTAAGCCGATTATCTTTTTTTTTTTAAATATTTCTTGTTTAATTTGATTTCTTCAAATTGGCAATCTACTTGTATTTGCAAAAGCACTGTCAAGTCTTATTCAGTCTCATGTATTTGTCAGCTGCCAGTTCAAAGTCTTACGCAAGACCAGCCTGTTGTTGTTGTTTCAATTCTCGTATTACTTTTTATTTTCCTTTAAAGAGATACATGTAGCCATTTTTCTCATGCAACTGTGTTTGATCGGTTCTGCTATGTTTTGAGGAGCACTAGTAATTGCCGTATAATCAAATTGTACTTTTATTTGCATTGACAGACTACCAGTGTTAACACTTAAAGGGCTAAACACGAAAATATACTGAGAGGCAGAAGAAAGTGTACACTTTTTGAGCCGGGCCGCGTAGGGCAATCCGTAGGGCACCTGACTCAGGGGTCCTGGGTTCGAAACCCGGTCTGGCCACATACTTTCGTTTCTCCTTCCGCTGATTCAAGAAGGGCAGTTGTCAGTTACTGGCGAAAGTATGAGCACTTAGTACTGGTTTACCGCTTATGAGGTCTAAGCCTGTCCAGGAATAGTGTTAGGTTAACTGACCGTCCCGACATGACCATAGCTGTTTACTGTGGACGTTAAGGTGGTGATTTGTGGTATATACAAAAATGTCAATAAAATGCTGAAAATACAACAGATCTTCCCAAAACTTAGCAGATGCCTTCTTTATGTTGTTTCTTACAGTTTAGAATACAAAAATGCAGGACATGTTGATGTTAATAAGGATTTATATAAGAAAAGATCAAAGGGTAATTTTGTGCGAATAAATCTAAAAAATGACAATCATTATTGAAAATGTAACTAGGTCTGAACATAAATTAATGTATTATGAAGAGCGTCCTAGCAATTATTCATTCCACTTTCTTTGCACGTTATCAGGCTGCGCCGATAAAAACAGAAGCCTTTTCCTCAAATGTCTGACCATGTATATAAGTGCATGTATAGTGCTTGCATTCATTAATACAGGTAGGTCAGGTATACCTATATCATACTCACAGTATAAATATTACATTACAATGACCAAGACAGGTATATTATTGAAATCATTCAACCCTGAAAACAGACTCTGCTATGTATTTTTGAGACAAATATTTGGACACAGGCCACATCTTTTTTATCTGCGCAGCCTGATAACGTGCAAAGAAAATGGAAAAAATAATTGCTAGGACGCTCTTCATAATACATTAATCTATGTTCAGACCTGGTTACATTTTCAATAATGATGGTCATTTTTTAGATTTATTCGCACAAAATTACCCTTTGATCTTTTCTTATATAAATCCTTTTTAACATCAACATGTCCAGCATTTTGGGATTCTGAATTGTGAGAAACAACATAAAGAAGGCATCTGCTAAGTTTTGGGAAGATCTGTTGTATTTTCAGCATTTAATGCAGATTTTTGTCTTTGCCCCAAATCAGTGAAAATCACCACCTTAAGCATCAAATCAATCAATCAATCAATACACTTTTTGAATGCATATATTTTACTCATTTCTCACGTCTCAGTACTAAGTTTTGCATGAGTTATTTGCACTCAAGGTTTATCAATGTGGTATAGTTTGTTTACTAATTGAAACGCTTGACTAGCGGCACTGAATATACATGCCGGTCTTGCACGTTTACTACGTGCAGCAAAATAGACAATAAGCGTTTGCTGTTAATATGTATTTAAGATTTCTTTTGTTTATCAGAACAAACCACAATGTATTCATTTCAGTGCTTAGCTGTTACAGGCTGACCACTCGCAGCAGTTCGTACCTGGCTTAATTGAATACTTTTTCATTTGCGTGCATGATTTCTGTCTGCCACAGAGAGCTTTTGAATACTGATTTTACAGTAAAATCGTATCAATATGATACACATGCAAAAAGGGCAAATCCAAAATGTAGGTATAATGTCGTTAGTCAAGCAAGTCATTTAGTAATTTTACAATTCCACATTATTGTACTTTGAGAAAAGATATATAATGCATAATTTCAGACCTGAGCAGCGAAGAATAAGAAAAATACGAACATCTAAAATGTATACTTTCTGTTGCCTCTGCATGTATGAGTTCTGCTTATCAGAGAGCTTTTTCACATGCAAATGAAACACAAACATTGTGGTTTATTTAGAACATCAACCGAAACTTTAAACACAGATTAACAGCAAAATTGTTTTGTCCATTCTATTGCACGTTGTAAACGTGCCAAACCGGCATCTACCTATAGTGCCAAGAGTCAGTTGTTTCAACCAGTAATTTTACTACACCACATTGATTTACTTTGACAGTCAAAAGGTGTATACTTTCTTTTGCCTCTGAGTATAGTTAAATTTGCAAACAGTGTAGATCAGTGTAGATCCTGATGAGGCAGCTTATGATGAGTCACCTCGTCTGGAACTACACTGTTTGCTCTCTTGTCTTTGAAATATTAATATAATATAGTTGTTTGGACAAAACACTATTAATATGCCTGCTTGAAAAAACGCGACACGCTTACGTCCGTTCGTCTTTTAACTTTTTCATGTCCGGATCCGTCGTTAACTTTTCCTTTCTGGATAACTGCTCCTACAGTTTACAATCGATCGGGCTAAAACTTGGTATTTAGTTGGACTATGAGGTGGACCAGTGCATATCAGTTCGAGGTTATGCTCCAATGATTTTTACCAGTTACAGCCCTTGATATAATCAACTATGACAGTTTGTTAAGGGCAGATAATTCAGTAAGCCAGAGTTGTGGTTCTTGCTCAAGGCACATTGCCCCATTATTATACACATTCCTACAAAGTTTCATTAAAATATTTCTAAAGATTAAGCAGATATGGAGTGACTGGGAATAGTCTAAAAATTCTTATCAAAGGGAAGTTACTCCATAATTAAGGGGAAGCAACCATTCTTATATGCGGCACATCGTCTTATGATCATGTACATTGCTATGAAGTTTCATCATGATATTCCAAAAGGTTACCAAGTTATGGTATGCACAAAATCAGTATACACAAAAATATCCTAAAAAAAAATCGAAGGAATTTAACTCTAAACAAAGTAAGGGAGAGCAACCACTGTTGTACGCGACACATCGTAAGGTCTTCATACACACTGCTATGAAGTTTGATTATGACATCCCAAATGGTTATCTAGTTATTGTGTGCACAAGACTCGCAGGGAAAAAAATAATCTAAGAGGCATAACTTGGAAACTAAGGAAGAGGGCGCAACCAATACGCCACACGCTGCCTTGGCCTTATACATATTCCTACCAAATTTCATGAAGATATCCCAAACCGTTACTGAGTTATGGTGCGCACAAGAATGTTTACGGACGGATGGACGGACAGAGCCATGACATCATACGTCAGTTTTTTTAAAACGGGCGTATAAAAACTATTCCTTTGGAATATAATGATGAAATTCAATAATAATGTGTATTAGGTTCAGGCAGTATGTCGCATATAAGAATTATTGCTCCCCCTTCCTTCTTTTTGGAGTTATATCCCTTTGATTAGTATTTTATGGCTACTATTATGAGACTCCTAACTAGGCTACCATTTGGAATAACCTGATGAAACTTTATGATGATGTTGAGAAAAAGAATTCTTGCTCCCCTTTACTTACTTTCAGATTTATGTCACTTTGATTATTTCTAAGACTGTGATTATGTGCCCCATTACTAGGTAATTGTTCATCTTGAAGACACTTTACAGCAAAGTGCCTTAGCTTGAGAGAGCTGGTCGAGTATCAGAATGGTTGCTTCCCCTTACTTAATTCTGGAGTTACATCCCTTTGATTAGTACATATATTTGTAGACTACATTAGTACTCCTGTGGCTGATTGTCAGGGCTATAGATCTGACCGAGGTACTTAATGGGGCTGAAACTCACCCAGAAACAGGCGTATAATGCCCCTCTTGCAGTGCTCTTGAAACTTAGCAGACGCTAATTTTGTTGTCTGCTTTTTATGGCTTTAAGGGTTAAGAAGCAAAAAACACAATGAAAGCCAGCACAAGTATGTACAACTGACATTGCTGCATGTCTAGTCTTGTATTGTTTTTGTTTCAGCTTAATTTGTCAAAATGTATTTCAGGTAAAGACAATCATAATTAAGTAGTGCATACTTACGTAGCTTTTAAATGCTATTGTTACTTTTTAGCCCCGTAAACCAAGGCTTCGGGCCAGTTTGACTTTAAAATCTGCATTGTGTTTTCAGAGATGTAAATTCATTTTTACTTTTACTATCTACATTGAGAATAAAACAATCGAGAGTATCACTTAAAAAGTGTTAATGTACCGGACAACGAATCCCACTCACTGTCCCACTTTTGTTTATATTTCGTATGTAATTTTTGGTTCTGCTTAGATTGTAGTCATGTACCAGTGAAATTGTATGACATGTTGAGAAGTCAGTCCATTGCAAATTTACCTTTTAATTGTGATGGGTGTATGAGATTATTACCCAAACTCACTGAAATGGTTTCCCGGTTAGACAACCAAACAAAGAGATTTGATGAATGCAATCAAAAAATAAAGGATTTGGAAGACAGCATTGATGATAAAATAGAGAAAAAAGTTGAGAAAGCAATTGAGTCATTTCGAGATAGAGAAGAAAGGAAGTGCAATGTCATTTTCCACAAAGTGCCTGAATCCACAGGTGAAAACAAGAAAGAGGAAGATGGTGCAAAACTGCGTGAAATATTGGCAGTCATGAAATGTGATGACGTCATCCCAAAAGCTTTCGTCAGGCTTGGTAGGCCTGCCGAAGGTAAAGATAGACTTATTAAGGTTGTACTTGGCTCCGTCACAAATAAGCATCAGTTACTTGGAGGGACAAAACTATTGAGAACCAAGAATGGGGATGGAAACAGCTCTCATGGATGGAGTAACATTTTTGTCACCCCAGATCAGACCAAAGAAGAAAGGGAAAAGAATAGAACTTTGCGTCTTGAACTTGAAAAGAGGAAATCTGATGAAAATAACCCAAATCTAGTCATTTACCGTGGCAAAATAATGGACAAAAAGGAAATCTCAGATATGGGTACAGGTAAGGACAGAGGGTCGGGAAACGGGGCAGTTTCTCGGCCAGTCCTGACTGCTTAGAACTCTCAGACGTATCAACTCATGTAAATAGTTGTAAATATGTTCCTACTAGAACTGTTCCAGTTAATAGTGTTAGTGTTAGTTCTGTTGATTTTTTCAATAAAAGTATTTCCATTTCATCTACCTCAAATAAAAGTATTTCCACTTCAACTACCTCTAGTCATGAGCCTAGTCCAAGTGTTTCTAGTCATAGACTTACAAATCAGGACTCTAGTCACAATAACAAATCAAGCCAAGGTAACTCAGAGTATAACTTACAGGAAGATGTTTTTTCTAGTCATGCATTACCAAGGAATACAACTCAGAGTACAAACGTTACAGAAATAGAATTTGACAAGGTCAAGTTTTTTTATACCAATGATGATCAGTTAAGAAACAAACTTGACGAACTAAAGTTACAAATAGTGCTAGAAAACCCAGATTTTATTTTTGTGACTGAGGTGTTACCTAAAGCTAACTCTGATGTAAATTGTTTATCAGTATTGTATCAAATAGACGGTTACAACACGTTTCCAAGCAAAGATGGAAATAGGGGTGTAATTATTTATGCTAAATCAATCTACAATGTTTCGCCAAATACACATCTGAATGAAATGTACAGTGATGCATCATGGTGCGATTGGATAGTGGACACTAAAAAAGTATTGTTAGGGGCTATTTATAGGAGTCCATCTTCAAACGAGTCTTGTATTGCTATAAATAGACTTCTTAATGAAGCAGCTAGTTTAAGTCAGAACTTGTTAATAACAGGAGATTTCAATATGAAAGACATTAATTGGGTAAATTATACTACCATACACAATGAAACACACTATGAATATGAGTTTATAGAATGTTTGAGGGACAACTTTTTGTTCCAACATATATCTGACTTTACCAGGATCAGGGAGAATCAAACCCCCCACATCTTAGACTTAGTCATCACTAAGGACGAAAATGACATTGAAAATGTTGCTATTTTACCATCATTGGGTGTTAGTGATCACGTGCTTATACAGTTTGACTTTGTATGCTCTTTCACAGAGCACTGTACAGGGAAACCAAAAATCAAATACAGTAACTGCGACTTTGTGTCTTTTACTGAAGAGTGGGAATCTGTGAACTGGGACGATAACTTTGAAGGCCTAAATAGTGATGATATGTGGTGTTGTTTTTCACAAAAATACCATGAAAGTGTTGAAAAATATGTGCCAAAATATATTCCCAAAAAAGGATGTAAACCCAAACCCCAATGGATGACAATGGACTCACTGAATAGTATTAAAGAAAAAAGACGAGCATGGTCTCAGTATTATGCAACAAAAAGAAGATGTGACTTTGAAAGGTACAAGAGGGTAAGAAATCAGTCAAACGAAGTTGTGCGTACAGCAAAGA
Organism: Ctena decussata; assembly: GCA_963989385.1. NCBI lineage: Eukaryota > Metazoa > Mollusca > Bivalvia > Lucinida > Lucinidae > Ctena > Ctena decussata. The sequence continues at coordinate 124,736,896 of OZ022498.1, forward strand.
GAAACTTTGAAAAGAAGATTGCTGGTAAAGCAAAGACTGAGAGCAAACATTTTTGGAAATATGTGAGAAGTAAGGTCAAATCTCAAAGTTCAGTCACTAACCTGAAAAAGATGACTCAATAATGACAGTTTCAGATCAAGATAAAGCTGAGGTTTTGAACGGATATTTTGCGAGTGTTTTTACCCATGAAGATCAGGATGAAATGCCAACAGTGCAGGATAAAAGATTTGATAAACCATTGGACACTATAACTATCAGTGCTGCATTGGTTGAGAAGGTATTAAAAGGCTTAAATCCGGGAAAATCTATGGGGCCAGATGAAATAAACCCATTATTACTAAAGACAATGTCAAAAGTTTTCTCTGTGCCTCTCTCTCGCATTTTTCAAGAATCAGTAAATTCAGGAAAAATTCCTAAAATTTGGAAGGACGCCCGAGTCACTCCTTTATTTAAGAAAGGCCAAAAGTCTGACCCAGGAAATTATCGCCCTGTTAGCCTCACATCAGTTGTTTGTAAGTGTTTAGAGACAATAATTAGGGCACAAATACTTGAACATTTAGTCAGAAACAATCACATTTCTAATGCCCAGTTTGGATTTCGTTCAGGGCGTTCCAGTATACTACAGTTAATTGATGTCATGGAGGATTGGTCACAGTACATTGAGGATGACGAGAGTTGGGACACTGTCTACTTAGATTTTGCAAAAGCCTTTGATAGTGTGGCTCATGAACGTTTGCTTCGTAAAGTATCAGCATTTGGTATCAGAGGATCAGTTTTATCATGGATACGTGACTTTTTAACAGGACGGAGACAGTATGTATCAGTGAAGGGAGAGTCTTCTTCATGGAAGGACGTTCTGAGTGGGGTACCCCAGGGTAGTGTCCTGGGGCCCATCTTATTCATCTTGTATATAAATGACCTCCCTGAAGTTGTGACTAGTATTGTAAAGATTTTTGCTGACGACACGAAACTTTATAACAAGGACAGTAGCAGTGATATCATCCAACAAGACTTAGATGCTTTATGCACATGGGCAAACTTGTGGCAGTTAAGATTTAATGTGAAAAAATGTAAGACTGTTCATTATGGTAGAAACAACCAGGATTATCAGTACACTATGAACTTTGAAGATATAGAGTCAGCCAATGAAGAAAAGGATCTTGGAATCATCTTTCAGCAGGACTTAAAATTCAGTAATCACATCGCCGAAAAAGTAAACAAAGCAAACAGTGTTCTGTCTCTCATAGTTAGAACTTTTGATTACATTGAGAAAGACTCATTCATTCTCCTTTACAAAGCACTTGTCAGACCACATGTTGAATATGGGAACATCATTTGGCATCCCTTCCTAAGGAAAGACATTGAAAGTGTAGAAAAAATACAAAAACGTGCCACAAAACTTGTACCTGAATTGAAAGACCTTACCTATACTGAAAGACTTAGAAAGCTAAAGCTGCCTAGTCTAGCCCATCGAAGAAGACGTGGGGACATGATTCAGACTTTCAAAATACTCAAAGGCATAGAGGATATACCTTATCAAAGATTTTTTAAGTTGTGCAACTCATCATCAACTCGCGGTCATAGTTTCAAATTGGAAAAACCCCGTTGTAGAACAACAATGAGATTGCAGCACTTTTCTCATAGAATTATAAACGACTGGAATTCTTTGCCTGAACATGTGGTGGCGGAAAAAGAAGTTAATAAATTTAAATCCAAACTAGACCAACATTGGAACCAGGAAGTTACTTATAAGTATTAATCAGTTAATATGTCAAGCTGACATATTAGTAACAGTATGATTGAAATACAATGCAAACCTGTACTTAAGATGCTCATCATATAAGTTAAGAGAATAATAAGACACAGTGACAGAAGGATTTCCAATGAAGTTGGGCTTAAAAAGGAGATAACTCCTTCCCTAATAGCCCAGCAACGATTCTCAAGGTATTCTCAAGGTATTTCAGTGCTCAACTGGGATCCGGACAGTAATTCTATTTGGTGGAGAAATTTTTAATGTTCAAAAAATGTTCCTCCAGGTTTTTATCAGGTATATGACACCTTGTATGCACATCAACTGACATTTTGCTGTCAAAAGCAGATACAGTCGCCGTTTATATTAGATGCTTACATTACTGGGAGGTCAGTGGTGGCTTAACGCATTCCATTTGGGATACCCCTTAGGGGTATCTGGGCAAACAGTTTGGATCTCAGATCAGGCCCCACAAACATGGGGCCTGATCTGAGATCCAAACTGTTTGCTGCCTAGACATCATTTTTACAAGAGAGACCAATATTGTCAAAATATTCTTGATTTTTGATGCAGACGACAATTTCAGCAGACAACAACAAGGGCTTTGCAAGCGGCGCATAATACGCCCGTTTAAATGTCATAAAGGTGTTACAGAATGAACAAGACTGTTTACAAAAGGATAGACAGGCAGACAAACAGAGGCAACCACTCTATAATTAATGAATGCATCATTATTTAAATATACCATTAGTATATCAAGTCAAGGGAGATAAACTAAATATACTAGATGTACCATTCTTGGTTCTACTACTCTCCCCTGACATCATTTACTTGTGTTACAATATTTTAAACAGTTGAAATGTTAAACAGGATATTTATGCAAGGGCAGGTAATTCAGTAAGTAAGCCAGAGTTGTGGTTCCTGCTCAGGATAAATAGCCTCATTATTATACACATTCCTACATAGTTTCATTCTAATATTTCAAATGGTTAAGGAGATATGGAGTGAATGAGAAACACCTAAAATATACTAATCAAAGGGAGGTTACTCCAAAATTAAGAAAGGGGGAGCAACTATTCTTATATATGACACACTGCCTTGTGATCATGCACATTGTTATAAAGTTTCATCATGATATTCCAAACGGTTACCAAGTTAAGGTATGCACAAGGTATGTATACACAAAAATAGCTAACATGAACTAATGAAAGGGAGGTAACTTGAAAACGCAGAAAGGGAGAGCAGCCATTGTTGTACGCGACACATCGTTGGAACTTCATAAACCTTGCTATAAAGTTACATGAAGATATCCCAAAGGGTTATCTAGTTATGGCGCGCACAAGACTTGCAGGGTAAAAATTAATGAAAGGGGCATAACTTGGAAACTAAGGAAGGGGGAGCAACCATTGTTGTACGCGACACATTCCCCCAACCTAATACATATTCCTACCAAATATCATGAATATATCCCAAACTGTTACTGAGTTATGCCCCGCACAAGAATGTTTACGGACGGACGGACAGGGCCACGACATAATACGTCCGTTTTTTCAAAACGGGCGTATAAAAAATACCCAGAATGCAATGGGTTAATGGAATAGGCAGGTCCATCAAATGTCTGTTCATCCATCAACAGTTTGAAATGCGATCTCCGCTGAGACCTTTGGGTCAATCAAGACCAAATCCCGTTTATACGAGGGCCATTCATTATATAACCAGCCTAGCTCATATATCACCCAAAAATGGCTGCAAGTATTTCAGATTTCATACACAACTATATATTGTCTATAGTTTCACTTTGGTTGAAGAAATGCTTAAAGTCACACACGCATGGTTCGAAGACAAGGCAGGGGTACAACCGTAGATTTTGCCAAATTTTCATAAAAGGTAAATGCAAGCTGTTAAAGGGAAATCTAGGAGGGAAATATCTGATAACTGTCAGATGTTTATAATGACAGTACCCCTTCACACATACTAGTCAAATACATGTACTGGGCTGCAGAATTCAAGCGTGGCCAAACTACCAGTATTACTGGAGTGTACATGTACTACTCTGATGCCTTGCACCATTCATAGATGGCTATCATTACAAACAAGACCTGTCCCAAGACAGGATAGCTTGCCTAAACCTGCGCTTGTCCATCTTCAAGTGCTAGTTTTTGTTTCTTAGGAATGCGAATGGCGCTCTGAATAAAATTTTCGACTTAAACATGTATCTATCATCATACTAAATATAATTACATCCGTCCAAGGGTTTAGAAGCTATGAGATTTCAAAGATTTTGACATAAAACTTTAACATAAAATTGATCTAAGTCTGTGACCTTGACCTATAGGTCATGTCCAGGGGTGAGGATGCGGTTGAATAAAACTTCTTACCAGTATCTATCATGAAAACAAATATAAATCAAATTGATCAAAGGATTTAGAAACTAAGAAATTTTAAAAACTTTATGGTAAAACTTTAGCATAAAATTGCTAAGTATGTGACCTTTATCTGTAGGTCATGTCCAGGGGTGGGGACAGGGTTGATAAAATATCCAACTAATACCTATCATCAAACCAAATATCATGCAAAAAGATCAAATGGTTTAGAAACTATGACATCTTAAGCAAACTTCAACAAAAAAATTTAATATAAAATTGCAAAGTCCGTGACCTTGACCTATAGGTCATGTGCAGGGGTGGGGATGTGGCTGAACAAAATTTCCGACCAATACCTATCATCACACCAAATATAATTCAATTCGATTAAAGGGTTTAGAAATTCTGAGATCTTAAAAACTTTAACATAAAACTTTAACATGAAATGTTTTAGTCCATGACCTTGACCTACATGTATATGTCATGTGCAGGGGTGGGGATGCTGTAGAATAAAATTTCAGACTAATATCTATGTTCAAGCCAAATATAATTCAAACTGATCCAAGGTTTTAGAAAATATGACGTCTTAAAAACTTTAACATAAAACTTTAACATTTTGCTAACGCCGAAGCCGCCGCTAACGCCAACTCCGACGCCGGGGGTAGTACAATAGCTCTTCCTGAACTTTGTTCAGGCCAGCTAAAAAGGCCCAGGGAAAAGTCCCAAAAAGGCCTGCTACTGCATTCAGTAGATCTTCCCCTGATGTTCCTGTGTAGCAAGTTTGATCCCTCAATCCCTTTTGGTGTTTTATAAACTGAGGTAAATGCACCCGGTGAATACTTTTTCTATGTTCAATCATCCTGAAATATGTAATACCCCATTTGCTTCCCTGCATTCAGTAGATCTTCCTCAGATGCATCTATCTATCTTAACACAACAGGTGAATTTTTTTTCTAAGTCTGATCACAGTCTTCGCTCTGCATTTTCAGGATGTTAAGGGTGTAAGCTAGCTCCATCCAGACAACGAAGACTGACCTGAATGGGCAGATGCCCAGGCTAATCTGAGTCTATGCTGGGGGGACATGCCATTTTGTTGGTTTTGTTGTGTCGCAGCTCATTTGTAAAATCTTCTTGCATTCTTTGAGACTTATCATGCTTTTAAATTCTGAGAATAGGTGTGGTCCAAAAAAAAATGTATTCGGCCCATAGGAACAAAGAGGAACAAGGACAGCATATTAAAACCACAACAAAATCTGTTCTTTATTTTTTTTTTTTACTGCTTTTTTTACATTTTAACAAATTCCAAATACATGTACTTATAACAATGTTCATCACAGACTTAGATACAGTACAATAACAAAACAACTTAGATCCAGCTGCTGCAACATCCATGTAACACCACCAGCCTATTGAACACAGTGAAGAATCTCATCAAATCCTTACAGTCAAATCTGAACATTCACTGGCTGCCTTAATATTCTTCAGGAAAAGTCCCAATGGGCTCCTATGGGCTTCAGGTAGATGTACCAACCTTGAGTGGTCACAGGGGGATTTTGGCCATTGTAAATTATTTTTCAAAATCGGCTCCGCACTCGTGATATGATGTACTTTACAACTGACCTCCAAACAGTGAATTATTACTCAACAATTCACTGCTAGAGCTGAACTATTTCGATTCTAACACTCAAAATCGCTGAAAAACTACTACTTTCCTTCAAACTCTCCCAACCTTCCTGCCAGCGCGTTCATGCTCCCGCCAAAATTTTTAACTGTATCTAAGATAAATGTATGTTTTGTGGCGCTTTAAGAAAGAAAAAGAAACGTTACACCGTCTGACGTCTCAAAGCGTCACAAAATTACGTCAGTAGTTGCAGTGACGTCAGCAATTAGAATCACGCGCTCCGTAACAGTGAATTGTTGCAGAATAAAACACGGCAACTTTCCATTGCTTCTATAGGCGCACTGTGTTAGAATCAGTAATATTTCACCAGTAAAGCAAAATTATTTCTTTATTATCATCAGATACTCTTTTATCTACAGCTCTGCAGTGATCAGATACACAAGTTGATCTGGGCTTTCATGCACCTTAGTCCATATGAGAATTCGAGTATTTCATATTCACATACCTGACAAAGAACATACATGTAACACAGAATTAAATGACTTGAGAAAAATTATTTGTTTGAGAAAATCTGAAGATTCTTTTGAAATAATGTCAGTTTGTAATGTCATAGAAAAACTGGCAGAGACTGGCATACACTCCAATACCAATGACATCATTATCACAGCAACAAAGAGTTCATATCAATGTCAAAGTGAAATCATCAAAACATCACTCTGCCAAGGTACTAAGCACAACAGTTTGTAATTCCATAGCTGCTATGGTAACAGATCTATTGCATCATCTCACTAATAATTAGAGAAGAGCATGTCATTCACTGTATGCCATGCTCTTCTTGAATTATAAGAGAGATGCTACCTATAATTCCTACAAAGGAAAGGTGTGATTTTCTCAAACTTATCTTTCAGTCTCAAATAATTTCATTTCTCTGTTATGTGTGTTGTGGATCACCTTGAAGTTATTAAGGTGTATGGATATACTGCTAAGGGAGATCACTCTAATTTAGACATAACTGTTACAAGTTGTTGCTGTTGTGTTGTTGCTTAATCCCTTTGGTAAACAGCTATGGTCCTGTTGGGACAGTCAGTTAACCTAACCACACTATTCCTGGGCAGGCTTAGACCTCCTCAGCGGTATACCAGTGCTAAAAGCACATGCTTTCACCAGTAACTGACAGATGTTTCTCCTTGACCATAGCAACCCTGTAACAGTTCTTAAGGCAGGTTTTTCTTCAACAGCATTACCATATTTCTATACACTTTTTTCTGCATATCCTGCATCACCTTCTTGCAAGGATTATATGGCTGTGACATGACAAACCAACAAAGTGACATGTCACCATGATATGCGCCCAGCAAAGACTCAGATCAGCCTGGCATCCACACAGTCTGATCAGGGTTTTCCAATGTGTTTAAGGGGTAGCCAAGGGTCTCAGCTAGTTCCATAAGGACAGCGAAGACTCTGATCAGCCTGGGCTGATGCCCAGGCTGATCTGAGCCTATGCTTGGCGCACATGCCACTTTGTTAGTTTTGTCTTGTCATGGCGCATATGCAGATACTCAATGCTTAATTCTATTCCAGAACCTCGGATAAGAAGAATCATTTCCACTTGAAAAAGGGGTCTATAACAATTTTCCAGGAGCAAGAGCAATCTCATGAAGCTTGTTTTAATCTGAAGAACAAAACCATTGGACTGGGCTGAAATAAACCAGGAAAATATTTATGTGCTATTACAGTAGAACCTCCATATAATGCTACATATAATAACACTTCCGGATATATGAGCCCCTACACAACAAAACCAACAAAAAGACATGTGCACCCAGCCAAGACTCAGATCAGCCTGGGCATCCACCCAGTCTGATCAGAGTCTTTGCTGTCCGCATAGAGCTAGCTTAGACCATAAGCTACACTTGAAGCGCAAACTCTAATCAGACTGGGTGGATTTCTAGGATGATCTGCATCTTCACTGGCCGCACATGCCACTTTGTTGGTTTTCTCATGTTGCAGCTCATGTTATCATGTAATGGCTCTCATTAACACTAAATTACAAAAGAATACACAGCAAATCAGCGTTTAAGAAATATGGGTACACCACCCTGTTTTTCTACAATATTTTCAAAGAAAGACAACTATATTGTGACTAACTGTTTGTCTCACTGGAGGACAAAACCTTTTCAAGATGGGGTCTACTCCTATAGGAAAGGATTTGCTCCCTGCGGAGCAAATCCTTTCCTATAATGACCCATATTGAGAAGGGAGGGAAATAAATAGAAATGGCGGAGTTGCTTTCCCTGAAACTTTTAACACTCACCTTAATACTCATTTGCTCTATATTCCTTTGAAGTTAAGTTTCAATACAAAGCCATTTACTTCATATAACACTATGCCCTCTATGGACCCCTAGACCAGTATGGCATGACTATAAAGGGTATGTAAGTGTAACAAATAGGAATGCAATGCCATGAGTCTCAGGACAAACATTAAAGACACTGTAATGAACTATTAGCTCAAGAGATGATTGCATGGTTCTTTTTCTATAACACTGCACTGGACATGGTTAATATAAATCTAACATGGAGTTCATGTTTTCACCACTGAATGCACAGGAATTGGTGCTATGTGAAAATTTGTGATAATTCATGTTGCTGAAGTTGAGACCTGCAAATTTTGTGCCTTGATGACGTGGAATGTAAACCTTTGCTCCTGTCGATGTCCACCCCAAAAACAGTACTTTAGAAAATGTTGTAATATACTTGCATTTTCATTTTTTATAATGTTAGAACCTAAATAATTTTCTTGACCCGTGAGTTATCGCTGATTAAGACGTGTCCAGCTGATACAAATATTAATTCACTTCAGCTTCACTATTGCTTTCCCTGAAAGTGTACACATACACATGAAATTAAACTATACCCTACCTTGTCATACCAGTACATAAGATATATCTGTTTCATAGACATCTCTTCATCTAACGACATTTTACAACACATTATCTCCACCTGGTGGAAAAAAAGTGCAGAATGATATCTTTAGGGCTACTATCAAACTTCTTATTCACACAAATCTTTCTTGTCCAACAGGACAGACTCAGATCAGGCTGTCAAGCAGCAACCTCAGTAGTATCTACACTAAAAAACTGACTTGTCTACATTTGGTGATTGTTTTTACTGAGGTCCTTGTGAACTTATGCAGGGATCATACATGTTTTTTCATTGCAATGTAAGAAAGAAAGTTGTTTGAACAAGAGTGGTAAGTGGAATGTTTAAACTTCTTTCAAAGGACCCCACAGATATTAAAACAAATAAACAAACCTGAATGATTTTTATTTTTGCATTCTAAAGTACAGTTCTATTTAAAAGTCTCATACAATATGCTTGGAAAATTATAAATATGGTTCATATGCCTTGTGATTTCATTCCACAGAAAGCAGAATGGCTCTGATGTTAAAAAAAAAATGCTTATTCAAGGGCAGCAAAGTAACATCCGGTTATACTGTTTAAACAAGTTCCAGCCTGGAACGAGAATAAGCAAGCCTAAAACATATTCGAACAGCACTGAAATCCCAATGTCGAAAATGTACTTTATTACATTCAAACATGGCCTAAAACTGTTATGGGTATAGTCATCCAGACCAAGAACTGACTTTTTAACTAAAATTATCTTTCATTGCATTCTGCTTCTTCTCTTTTTTCACTCTTGTCGAGACAGTTCAGATGAGGGGTCACAACATATGTTTTAATGCAGAATTAACAAAAATCATCTCTACTTATCACCAAATACTCCCTCTTATCTAGAGCTCTGGTAATGTCTTACCTTTAAGTCTGGAGGAATATCTAACTTTTGTTTTATAATAGCTGTCAAATGTGCAACTAGAACTCTGACAGAGCACCGAATGAACTTTTTATCAAGGCTTCGTAGATGGTATGTCATATTTTTACTCTCTATATACTGATGAGCACTGCAAATACAGAATGGCCAGTTTAGCCAAATAAAGATTTCATGTAGTACTGTATTAATCCTAAGAAAACCCCTGCTCTAATGAATGCCTCCTGTCTCTTTTCCAAAAGCAAAGTTATATTATCTTGCATGAACTACTGTATGCTTATCTGGATAAGGTAACTCTTTGAAACCCAGAGGAGAAATCTTTTCCTTAAAGAGTTGAACCCTACTGAAAGGGGAGGCAAACAATAGTAGAACTGCTTCCTTTGAAGTGACCTATCACCTTTATATTGCTTATTAGAGGTATTTTGGCAGAGGCTGATTTACTACACTTTAGGCTCATGATAACGCACCCCCACCCCCACCCTCTTTCACAAATGCAACACCCCCAGGTTAATAGAAATAATATGGTATGTTAAGAGAGAAAATGAGTTAAAACAGGAGAAGGGCAGCTAAAACAAATGTATCCTGGATCCAGTTTATTACCACCATTCCTAAGTAGCCGTGAAACATGTTGGATGGATTAGAAAAGCAATGAAAAGTACTGGTCCCATTTTTACACCACACATAACCACAGTCCTTGAAAGTATCTTTCTTTTTAACTGTTCACAGACAAAATGAGCACAAACAATCTGATGCATGGATGGAGGACATGGTTGTAAAAGCATTTTAGCCATATCAGGATGATCAGAAGGAGATTTTGAAAGCCTCAGAATCTACACTTCTGCAGGACTTAAACCTTGAGGGCCAATCACTTGACCTCTTCTCATACAATAAAATTGGGACTGCATGTTACAAGGCATGGCATCAGAGCTATAGTAACATGAAAACTGTGCACAAGTAGTAAAGTTATCATATAACAAATATGACTAGACTTACCTGTATCTTTCTAAACACAAACATATCTGTTCATCATATTTATACTGGTACGCCAATGGATTGTTCAATATCGTTGAAACTTTGGGTCCCATATTTTCTTCTCCTTTGAAAGAACAATAAAATGTATATACATATTATAACGACCAAAGTTCTGCACAAAAGGTATCTGAGGTAACCTTGTAAAACCAGATAAGACTGCTTTTAGGAACCCCCAATATCTAAAGTGAATGGGTATACTTTCAACTTTCTATGCCAGTTGCATTTTCGCCTCCCTTTTCAGTGGGGGTCACCTCTTAAAGGAAAGAGGGAGCCCTTCTTTCCTATAAGAGCAGACTCCATTTCAGAAGGGCTTCTTTGTCCACAGAAGCAAATATAAAACTTGCCTCCCTTTGAAAAAAATAGGTTGAAAACAGAGAGCTGTACCTATGTACCAAAAAATTCTGCAACTAATTTTTGACATTGGAAGTAAAAACTATTTTTTTTTTCAAATTTTTGAACAATTACAATTCTGACTTCTGGTTGCAGAATTCAGCTATATTCCAGCCACGACACAAGAAAACAAACAAAGTGGTTGTACGCAAAGCACAGCCTGCGATCAGCCTGGGTATCCCCCAGTCTGATCAGTCTTCCATAAGTGCTTAAACAGTAGCCAAGGGTCTAACTACCTTCATGGGGACAGCGAAGACTGATCAGATTGGGCGGATGCCCAGGTTGATCTGAGTCTGCACTGGGGGTACAAACACTTTGTTTGTTTTCTTGCGTCACAGCTCATTTCATAATTAGGCATTTTATGTCTTCAACCTGCTTATTAACGAAATAAAGTTTGAACAAGGCTGTTTTTGTCACTTTGCCTGATTCAAACTGATGGGACACGTGTTTATAACATATACAAACAGCTAAGACACTGATCAGAAAGCTCATTTTGCTCTGGGTCTATACTGCATGTCTAAGCTTTTTTTTTTCAAATTGGCTGTTCAAAGTCTTTGAAAATGTATGGTAGAATTTACATTTATCCATTTTTTCTACAGTCTATGTCGGATGATAATTCTAGGACAACTTGTAGTTTTCAAATATTTCTTCATAAAAATGTATGCCATACTTATTTGGCTTTCAGACCAGGGGCCTGTTGTTCAAAACTAACAACATCATTTGTTAACGTGACGTTAAAATTTCAATATTAATATCTCAAATATGCCAATATTATTTGTTGAAAAAATGTGAGAGGCTTTTGCATTTCATTAAAATTTCAAACATTAGTATCTCATATATGCCAATATTTTTTATTGGACAAAAAATTTCAATGTATTCAGTTATAAAGTCATAAAACACATGAGCTGACCTCTTAACAAGCTAGTTTGGCTAACAATGCTTTGAACAATTGGGCCCAGGGGTTTCATGTTTCCAATAGGTTTTCTTTTCCAAAACAAACAGACATTATCTCAAATTTATCATCAAAAGGTTCCAATACAATACAGACATCATCTCAAATTTACCATCAAAAGTTTCCACATTTGGCAACTCATGCATCCATTTTTGAAGGAAAAAAAGTGAAAATTTTAGAAATATTTCAAATTTTCATCCCCAAAATATCAGTTTAAATTTCTGAGTGGTTTGAATACCTTTCTTCTTTTTCTTGAGCACTCCTCTTGATCTGTAGAATTCTTCTCTCCTTTTTTCTTCATCTGCAAATACATACCCATAATGGCAAATACTAGTACGAATGCTTCGCAAGTGGCGCATAATACGCCCGTTTTAATGTCATGAAGGAGTTACAGAATGAACAGGATTGTTTATAAAAGGATGGACAGGCAGACAAATAGGGGCAACAACTCTACAACTAATGACAGCAACATTATTTAAACAATTAAAACATCAAATACTATTAGTATACCAAACCAGAGGACCAATGGTCCTGTAGCTGACCTGACACTTGGTCCTGGTATATATTTAAATGCTTTTATACATGTATATAGCACTAGGGCAGGGGCAGATAACCCCCATCCCTTGGGGATTAATGTTGAATCCCAATTCTATATACACCAAACCACATGGTCACTGGGCCTTTGTTTCTGGACAAAGATTTCTGAAGGGTTTTTATCATATATAGGCATGGTGGCCACCATGTTCATGTGACCATAACCATCTGAACAAACTGTGATTCCTTTGACCCAGTATAAAAGCTCCATATGAAATACAGTAATCATTTGTATAAACTATGATGGGCCTGAGTGCCCAATGCTACATACCGGTACCAAGTTTCAAGGTTATAGGCCTTTCAGTTCTCGAGAAAAAGACGTTTGAAGAGTTTTTACCATATATGGGCATGGTGGCCATCTTGGTCAAGTGACCAAGACCATCTGAACAAACTATGGTTCCTTTAAGCCGGTGAAGCTCCATGTGAAATATGGCTTCAATTGACCCCAGTGGCCTCTGAGAAGATGTTTGAAAATGTTGACAGGTGACAGAATCTCAATGACCTTGTACAAAAGTCAAAGAATGACCTTGACCTTTAACGACAAAATATCTTCATCTGGTCATTTAGTCAACCATATATACCAAATATTGTACCTTAGACTTAAATAGTTTCTGAAACATCCACTGTTTAAGCATTTTCCCATATAAAAGCCCACATAATGTACCAAAGTTGACAGTGTCATAAATTAGGTCAAGGTCAACGCACGATCATTTGTATAAACTATAATGGGCTTGAGTGCCCAAAGCTACATACCAAGTTTCAAGGTCATACCCCTTTTGGTTTTGGAGAAGATTTTGAAGGGTTTTTACCATATATGGGCATGACTGCCACCTTGGTCAAGATCCCGAGAACAAACTTTTATTCCCCGATCACACTTAGACTCCATATGAAATTTTGCTTCAATCAGACCAGTGGTTTCAGAGGAGAAGATGTTTTGAAAATCTTGATGACGGACAGACCAACAAATTGACCTTGACCTTCAGTGACATAATATCTTCACCTGGTCATTTAGTTGACTATATATACCACGTATTGTACCTTAGACTTAAATAGTTTCTGAGAAATCCACTATATAAGCGTTTTCCCATATAAAAGCCTAACATACTAAAGTTGACCATGTCGTAAATTAGGTCAAGGTCAACGCAAGGTCATCATTTGTATGAACTATGATGGGCCCGCATGCCCAAAGCTACATACCAAGTTTCAAGGTCATTTGCCTTTTGGTTCTGAGGAAGAAGATTTTTGAAAGTTTTTTACCATATATGGGCATGGTGGCCATCTTGGTCATGTGACCCAGACCCCGGGTATAAACTTTCGTCCCCCCATCCCACTGAGACTCCATATGAAATTTTGCTTCAATCTCCCCAGTGGTTTCAGAGGAGAAGATGTTTGAAAATCTTGACGACGGATGGTCCGACGGAATGACCTTGACCTTCAGTGACATAATATCTTCATCTGGTCATTTAGTCGACCATGTATACAACATATTGTACCTTAGACTTAAATAGATTCTGAAAAATCCACTGTTTAAGCATTTTCACATATAAAAGCCTAACGTACCAAAGTTGACCATGCCTTAAATTAGGTCAAAGTCAACGCAAGGTCATCATTTGTATAAACTATGTTAAGCCCGCATGTCCAATGCTACATTCCAAGTTTCAAGGTCATAGGCCTTTTGGTTCTGGAGAAGAAGATTTTTGAAGGGTTTCTACCATATATGTGCGTGGCGGCCATCTTGGTCATGTGACCCAGATACCGCAAACAAACTTTCGTTCCCCTAACCCATGGAGGCTGCATATGAAATTTGGCTTCAATCAGCCCAGTGGTTTCAGAGGAGAAGATGTTCGAAAATCTTGACGACGGATGGTCCGACAGAATGACCCTGACCTTTAGTGACATAATATCTTCATCTGGTCATTTAGTCGACCATGTATACCATGTATTAAACCTTAGACTTAAATAGTTTCTGAGAAATCCACTGTTTAAGCGTTTTCCCATATAAAAGCCTAACGTACCAAAGTTGACCATGCGGTAAATTAGGTCACGGTCAACGCAAGGTCATCATTTGTATAAACTATGTTGGGCCTGCATGCCCAATGCTTCATACCAAGTTTCAAGGTCATATGCCTTTTGGTTCTTGAGAAGAAGATTTTTGAAGGGTTTTTACCATATATGGGCGTGGCGGCCATCTTGGTCATGTGACCCAGATACTGGGAACAAACTTTAGTTCCCCTAACCCATGGAGGCTGCATATGCAATTTGGCTTCAATCAGCCCATAGGTTTCAGAGGAGAAGATGTTTGAAAATCTTGACGACGGATGGTCCGACGGAATGACCTTGACCTTCAGTGACATAATATCTTCATCTGGTCATTTAGTCGACCATGTTTACCAAGTATTAAACCTTAGACTTAAATAGTTTCTGAGAAATCGACTGTTTAAGCGTTTTCCCATATCAAAGCCTAACGTACCAAAGCTGACCATGCAGTAAATAAGGTCAAGGTCAACGCAAGGTCATCCTTCGTAAAAACTATGATGGGCCCGCATGCCCAATGCTACATATCAAGTTTCAAGGTCTTAGGCCTACTGGTTCTGGAGAAGAAGATTTTTGAAGGGTTTTTATCATATATGAACGTGGCGGCCATCTTGGTCATGTGACCCAGATACCGCAAACAAACTTTCGTTCCCCTAACCCATGGAGGCTGCATATGAAATTTGGCTTCAATCGGCCCAGTGGATTCAGAGGTGAAGATGTTTGAAAATCTTGACGACGGATGGTCCAACGGAATGACCTTGACCTTTAGTGACATAATACCTTCATCTGGTCATTTAGTCGACCATGTATACCAAGAATTAATCCTTAAACTTAAATAGTTTCTGAGAAATCCACTGTAAAAGCATTTTCCCATATAAAAGCCTAACGTACCAAAGTTGACCATGCCGTAAATTAGGTCAAGGTCAACGCAAGATCATCATTTGTACAAACTATGATGGGCCCGCATGCCCGATGCTACATACCAAGTTTCAAGGTCATAGGCCTACTGGTTCTGGAGAAGAAGATTTTGGAAGGGTTTTTACCATATATGGGCGTTGACGACGGACGGACGGACAACGGATGCCTGGCTATACTATAAGCTCACCTATGAGCCTAAAGGCTCAGGTGAGCTAACAAGAGGCCCAAATGGGCCTGATATCGCTCACCTGGCTATTATGCAACGGGACCATTCTGATACAAAATTGGTCCAATTCCACTGAGACTTTCTTATTTTCACATTTTGCTACTTTTAGTAACAGAGGCCAGCTTGCCTGGTCTTTATTTATTTACTTTTGAAACACCTCAATGCAAGAATCATTTTGCCACAAATTTCATCAAAATCCATCCAGGGGCTACTGAGATATTGCCAGTTTCATGTTTTGTGCTATTTTTAGTAACGGCAGATGGCGGCCATCTTGGATTGCCAAAATGCAAAAAAACGAAAAGCCTTCATGCAAGGACCATTTTGACACAAATTTGGTCCATTTCCATAGTAATTTTCCAATTTTCACATTTTGCTATTTTAAGTAACACAGGCCAACTTGACGTATCTATATTTGTTAATTTTTGAAACACCTCAAAGCAAGAATCATTTTGCCACAAATTTCATCTAAATCCATTCAGCGGTTACTGAGATATATTCATTTTCATGTTTTAAGCTATTTTTAGTAACGGCAGATGGTGGCCATCTTGGAATGCCAAAATGGAAAAAATCGAAAAAGCTTAATGAAAGGAACATTCTGAAACAAAATTAGCCCAATTCCATTGACATTTTCTAATTTTCACATTTTTCTATTTTTAGTAACAGAGGCCAATATGACTGGTCTACAGTTAGATATTTTTGAAACATCTCAATGCAAGAATCATTTTGACACAAATTTCATCAAAATCCATTCAGCGGTTACTGAGATATTGTCATTTTCATGTTTTGTGCTATTTTTAGTAACAGCAGATGGTGGCCATCTTGGAATGCCAAATTGCAATTAATCAAAATGACTTCATGCAAGGAACATTCTGACACATAATTGGTCCAATTCCATTCAAGGGTTCTTGAGTAACTGTCATTTTTATGTTTGTGCTATTTTTAGTAACACCAGATGGCAGCCATCTTGGAATGCCAAATTGCAATTACTCGAAATGGCTTAATGCAAGGAACATTCTGACACAAAATTGGTCCAATTCCATTCAAGGGTTCTTGAGTAATTGTCATTTTTATGTTTGTGCTATTTTTAGTAACACCAGATGGCGGCCATCTTGGAATGCCGAATTGCAATAAATGGAAACGGATTCATGCAAGGAACATTCTGACACAAAATTGGTCCAATTCCATTCAAGGGTTCTTGAGTAATTGTCGTTTTTATCTTTGTGCTATTTTTAGTAATGGCCCCCATGGTGGCCATCTTGGATAGTCAACTGGCACAAAATTGAAATAATTCCATTCAAGTACCATTTTTGACCAAATCTGGTCAGAATTGGTTGCATTTTCTTGAGATATTGACATTTGAGCAAAATCGGTCTTGTAAACGCTAAGTAGGTCACTGTGACCTAATTCCGCCATAGATTTTTTTTATTTTTACAATTTTTAATACCAAGGCCCCATTTATGTTCCATGCAAACTTTCAACCAAATATACCAAACGGTTCTGGAGAAGAAGTTGATTTTGTTGTTTTTGCTATTTTTAGTAACGGCGGCCATCTTGGATTCTTGACCTGACCCAATTTTACAATTTTGAAACCCTGCAGTCTGGTCATGCTTCATGTGAAATTTGAGATCCATGGGTTCAGTGGTTTTAGAGAAGAAGTTGTTTGAAGTTGTTTAAATAGGTCCTTTTTTGACATTGGCATTTGAGCAAAATTACACTCATAAACAGAAAGTAGGTCACTGTGACAAAACTCCGCTACAGATTTTTTTCATTTTTAAAATTTTGAATACCAAGGTTTTACTGATGTTCCATGCCAAAATTCAGACAAATATACCCAGTGGTTCTGGAGAAGAAGTTTATTTTGTTGTTTTTGCTATTTTTAGTAACGGCGGCCATCTTGGATTTTCAACCTGACCCAATTTTACAATTCTGAGACCCTGGAGTCAGGTCATGCTCCATGTGAAATTTGAGAACCATGGGACCAGTAGTTTTACAGAAGAAGATGTTTGAATATTTGTTTTTAGGTGTTGACGGACACATTGTGTGACGACGCACGACGCACGACCCACGACGCACGACGGACGCATTGGTATGACAATAGCTCACTATGGCCCTTCGGGCCAGGTGAGCTAAAAATCAGCTTCCAAGGTGAAGTGGCTGAGAAGCTGAGTAATGCCAAAGTCAAACATGGGAGATAATTCATATATTAAATATACTAGAGCTCCCATTCTGGGTTCTAATACATTCTCTTGACAATAAGCACATCACCATTAAGTTGTGTTGAAATATTTTAAGCGATTAAGGAGTTACAGAGTAAATGAAAATTTATGCAAGGGCAGATAATTCAGGAATTAAGTAAGCCAGAGTTGTGGTTCTAGCTCAGGATACATTGCCCCATTATTATACACATTCTGTAAAGTTGCATTATAATATTTCAAAGGTTAAGATATGGCGTGAATGGGAACAGCCTAAAAATACTAATCAAAGGTGAGTTACTCCAAAATTTAGTATTGGAGAGCATCTATTTTATATGAGACATATTGTCTTCTGATCATGCACTTTGCTATAAAGTTTCATCATGATATTCCAAACGG
Source organism: Ctena decussata (assembly GCA_963989385.1). Taxonomy (NCBI): domain Eukaryota; kingdom Metazoa; phylum Mollusca; class Bivalvia; order Lucinida; family Lucinidae; genus Ctena; species Ctena decussata. The sequence goes on from OZ022498.1 coordinate 124,755,195, forward strand.
TTACCAAGTTATGCACAAGATAAGTATACACAAAAATAGCCTAAAAATTTAATCAAGGGATGTAACTCTAAAACGAAGAAAGGGAGAGCAACTATTATTGTATGCGACACATGGGACTTCATACACACAGCTATGAAGTTTCATCGAGATATTCCAAACACTTATCTACTTATGGCACGCACAAGACTTGCAGGGAAAAAAAACAAGTCGCCCAAGGGCAACGATCGCTCACCTGTCAGTATATGCTCAATTTATATAAAATTGGTAGTACTACAGTCCCAGATGCTACATACCAAGTTTCAAGGCAAATGGCCCAGTGGTTCTGGAGAAGAAGATTTTTCAAGGTTTTTGCCATATATGGCCATGGTGGCCATCTTGGTCATATGACCTGGACCGAATATATGAATTTTTTTTCCCACTTTGCCTGAAGGCTGCATATGAAATTTAATTGAAATTGGTTCTGTAGTTTCAGAGGAAAAGTCCTTTAAAAATGTTGACAAATTACAGACAAATTACCTTAAGCCAAGGTCACTGAACAATCTTGACCCCTAGAATTCCTAGGGGTTCAAATTGTCTGCATTTCCATATCACAGAGCACAGTAGCAACACAAAAATGCACTTTTTTTTAGCTTTTCCCACTCAAAAGCATTAGAGCCCAAATTTGGCCTTGTGGCAAAACAGGTCAAGGTCAATCCAAGTTCATCATTTATATAAACTTCGTAGTACTAGAGTTCCAGATGCTACATACCAAGTTTCAAGGCAAATGGCCCAGTGGTTCTGGAGAAGAAGATTTTTTAAGGGTTTTGCCATATATGGGCATGGTGGCCATCTTGGTCATGTGACCTTGACCAAATATATAAAGTTTCTTTCCCGCTTTGCCTGAAGGCTGTTTATGAAATTTAATTAAAATTGGCCCAGTAGTTTCAGAGGAGAAGTCCTTTAACAAGTGACCAAGACCATCTGAACAAACTATGGTTCCTTTAAGCCGGTGAAGCTCCATATGAAATATGGCTTCAATTGACCCTAGTGGCCTCTGAGAAGATGTTTGAAAATGTTGACGGGTGACAGAATCTCAATGACCTTGTACAAAAGTCAAAGAATGACCTTGACCTTTAACGACAAATATCTTCATCTGGTCATTTAGTCAACCATATACACCAAATATTGCACCTTAGACTTAAATAGTTTCTGAAAAATCCACTGTTTAAGCATTTTCCCATATAAAAGCCTACATAATGTACCAAAGTTGACAGTGTCATAAATTAGGTCAAGGTCAACACACGATCATTTGTATAAACTATGATGGGCTTGAGTGCCCAAAGCTACATACCAAGTTTCAAGGTCATACACCTTTTGGTTCTGGAGAAGATTTTGAAGGGTTTTTACCATATACGGGTATGGCGGCCATCTTGGTCAAGACCCTGAGAACAAACTTTTATTCCCTGATCACACTTAGACTCCATATGAAATTTCGCTTCAATCAGACCAGTGGTTTCAGAGGAGTAGATGTTTTGAAAATCTTGATGACGGACAGACCCACAAAATGACCTTGACCTTTCAGTGACATAATATCTTCATCTGGTCATTTAGTTGACCATATATACCATGTATTGTACCTAAGACTTAAATAGTTTCTGAGAAATCCACTGTATAAGCATTTTCCCATATAAAAGCCTAACATACCAAAGTTGACCATGTCATAAATTAATTCAAGGTCAACACATGGTCATCATTTGTATAAACTATGATGGGCCAGCATGCCCAATGCTACATACCAAGTTTCAAGGTCATAGGCCTTTTGGTTCTAGAGAAGAAGAATTGCGAAGGGTTTTTACCATATATGGGCATGGTGGCCATCTTGGTCATGTGACCCAGACCCCGGGTATAACATTTTGTTCCCCCATCCCACTGAGACTCCATATGAAATTTCGCTTCTATCGGCCCAGTGGTTTCAGAGGAGAAGATGTTTGAAAATCTTGACGACGGATGGTCCGACGGAATGACCTTGACCTTTAGTGACATAATACCTTCATCTGGTCATTTAGGCGACCATGTATACCAAGTATTGTACCTAAGACTTAAATAGTTTCTGAGAAATCCACTGTTTAAGGGTTTTCCCATATAAAAGCCTAACATACCAAAGTTGACCATGCCGTAAATTAGGTCAAGGTCAACGCAAGGTCATGATTTGTATAAAATATGATGGGCCCTCATGCCCAATGCTACATACCAAGTTTCAAGGTCATAGGCCTTTTGGTTCTGGAGAAGAAGTTTTTTGAAGGGTTTTTACCATATATGGGCATGGCGGCCATCTTGGTCATGTGACCCAGACCCCGGGTATAAAATTTTGTTTCCCTATCCCACTGAGACTCCATATGAAATATGGCTTAAATCGGCCCAGTGGTTTCAGAGGAGAAGATGTTAGAAAATCTTGACGACGGATGGTCTGACGGAATGACCCTGACCTTTAGTGACATAATATCTTCATCTGGTCATTTAGTCGATCATGTATACCAAGTATTGTACCTTAGACTTAAATAATTTCTGAGAAATCCACTGTTTAAGCCTTTTTTTTCATATAAAAGCCTAACATACCAAAGTTGACCATGCCGTAAATTAGTTCAAGGTCAATGCAAGGTCTTGATTTGTATAAACTATGATGAGCCCGCATGCCTGATGCTACACACCAAGTTTCAAGGTCATAGGCCTTTTGGTTCTGGAGAAGAAAATTTTTGAAGGGTTTTTACCAAATATGGGCATGGCGGCCATCTTGTTCATGTGACCTGGACCAAATATATAAACTTTCGTTCCCCCATCCCACTGAGACTCGATATGAAATTTGGCTTCAATCGGCCCAGTGGTTTCAGAGGAGAAGATGTTTGAAAATCTTGACGACGGATGGTCCGACGGAATGACCTTGACCTTTAGTGACATAATATCTTCATCTGGTCATTTAGTCAACCATGTATACCAAGTATTGTACCTTAGACTTAAACAGTTTCTGAGAAATCCACCATTTAAGCGTTTTCCCATATAAAAGCCTAACGTACCAAAGTTGACCATGTCATAAATTAGGTCAAGGTCATCACAAGGTCATGATTTACATAAATTATGATGGTCCCGCATGCCCGATGCTACATACCAAGTTTCAAGGTCATAGGCCTTTTGGTTCTGGAGAAGAAGATTTTTGAAGGGTTTTAACCATATATGGGCGTGGCGGCCATCTTGGTCATGTGACCTGGACCAAATATATAAACTTTCGTTCCCCCATCCCATTGAGACTCCATATGAAATTTGGCTTCAATCGGCCTAGTGGTTTCAGAGGAGAAGATGTTTGAAAATCTTGACGACGGATGGTCCGACGAAATGACCTTGACCTTTAGTGACATAATACCTTCATCTGGTCATTTAGTCGACCATGTATACCAAGTATTGTACCTTAGACTTAAACAGTTTCTGAGAAATCCACCGTTTAAGCGTTTTCCCATATAAAAGCCTAACATACCAAAGTTGACCATGCCGTAAATTAGGTCAAGGTCATCACAAGGTCATGATTTATACAAATTATGATGGGCCTGCATGCCCAATGCTACATACCAACTTTCAAGGTCATAGGCCTTTTGGTTCTGTAGAAGAAGATTTTTGAAGGGTTTTTACCATATATGGGCGTGGCGGCCATCTTGGTCATGTGACCTGGACCAAATATATAAACTTTCGTTCCCCCATCCTGTTAAGGCTCCATATGAAATTTGGCTTCAATCCACCCAGTGGTTTCTGAGAAGAAGATGTTTAAAAGTGTGGATGACGCCGACGACGCCGACGACGGACGACGGACCAAGGCTATACTATAAGCTCACCTTCACAGGTGAGCTAATAATCAAAGGGGCATAACTTGGAAACTAAGGAAGGGGGAGCAACCATTTTGTAGGCGACATGTTCCCCCAACCTAATACATATTCCTTCAAAATTTCATGAAGATATTCCATATGGTTACTGAGTTATGGCTCGCACAAGAATGTTTACGGACGGACGGACGGACACACAGCGCCATGACATAATAGGTCCATTTTTTTTTAAAACCGGCATATAATAAGCAAAGTGCTAAATATCATCAACCAGCTACATTAATCGACAAACACCATATTCTGCCTCTGTCAACAGAATTTATGCTAATATGTCCACTATTAAACACTTTCATTTGCTGAATCGACATCTCATGTCAGTCAATATTTTGAGATAATGAGCTGTCAGTCAGTCAATATTAATTTTATTCCAATGCATTGTATTACATGACATAACATCACATAAGCACGAGTGTTAATAGACTAACAATGCAAATCTAAACCGTGTCATCCAGTCATATATTAGTTTTAGCTGAATTTACAATTGTCATATACAGAATACAAATTTAGAATAAAGAATACAGAATACAAATTTTATTTATAGTCGGATATCTAACAAATTTAACATTAACTATGTATAGCTATTAACCGACTCCTAAAAATTAGGACACAATGTTAGATATAATACAACATACAATGAAATTAATTAGTAATCACGAGTAAATTCAGTAGCACATATTAACAGCATAAGACAATATTTGCTGTAATTAGTCACAAATTAGCGCACATGGTCATTTTTTGCTTCTTATTAAGCGCACCTAGTTTCCATTGATACTTTTGGCAGGAATGTTGTATTTCACCTGTTCGGAGACAACTCTATTTTCACCTAGAATTTAACCTGTAGAAGCTGACTATTCTCAGGCTGATTCGTGAAAGCTTCATTTAGTACTTGACTGAGTTCTAGCAACAGCAGAATACAATATTTGTTGGTGTTTTGTGGTATATACCAACTGGCCTATGTTTACCAATATGGACATAATCTTGAGCTGTGTCATGTAAAATGAACAAGCCAAGACAAGCCTGCATACATGTAGTCTTATTAATGGCCAGGCATTACCAACATTTCTTAAACAATAAATCTGATTGTGTAGACTTATAAAAGCAAACTTCTCAAGAATCTGAGCAGACTGTACGGTCTGGCTATACAATTATATATGCCTTAACATAAGTTTTAGCACAATACAGAATACTTTATCCAAGTACAGGAATCCCTATACATGTATATCTGATAAGTGGTGCTTTCATCTCTACATGTATCTTTGAACGTGTGTGTATTTCAATTCTCATATCAACGTCCCTCCCGCACCTCAGCCGAACGAATCCATAGCCGCAGTAACGGGGCATCCATCACTGTCTGTCATAAGTCCAATTTGTCTGTCAGTCCTGCTCATCAAGGCCCTACGGCTGCTGCATGCGTGGGAAAAGAGTACATTAGCAGGGTCTGTATCTTTGAACCTGAGGGCATCCATTATTTACCTAAGTTGAAGTTGACAAAAATAATTGCAGAAATACAAGCCACTGCAAATCTAGCCTCTCTATAAATCATTTCATACAGATTTGACAGCCCAGTTAGCTCATCATCTTATGTGATCCATCTGTAAAATAAGTTCTCATGTGGAGTCACAACATGTTTTGGGTGTCAAAGTTTTCCAGAACTGTCCTCCAAACCCAATTTACATCCTTCACAGATCCGAAAGTTCTAGACTGCTGCAAACAGTGATGGCTGAATATCAATATTACTGTTAAACTGGTAGATATACATCATGTACTTACTTTCAAACAGTCCTGGGACCAACTTATAAACAACATCTTGTAAAGTTCTGTCTGGTCTCAGATTGAGCAATGGCTGTGTTTCATGGATACGTATTCCACATGTTGGACAATTCTTACTGCTCTGAAGGTACTTCACTATACAACTCTTACAAACTGAAATACAACATACACTAGAACTTCAATGGCTCGAACCCTGATGGCTAATTAACCTTAACGGAGTAGAACTCTTTCCTGGGTCCTAGAGGTCAATTTATATAGAAACTAACCCTGGATAGCTAGAACTACCTTTGACTGGAACTAATTTTCATGGTCCCAAGCCGATTCGAGCTATTGAAGTTCTACTGTATAATAGAGCAAATTAATTTATAATACAGCCTCATAAGACTGCCATTCATTACAACAATATTTTGGATACAATGTTATGTTGTAATATTTACATTATCACTGCAAAGCTCTCTGTAAACCCAATTAAGTGATGCGGGAGTCAATGTTTTTACAAGTCAATAATTACATTGTGTCACACGCTTCAGAGTGACAGCTCATCCCACTTAATAGCAAGTGCAATCTTCAACATGCCATGTACTTGAATGGCTAGTAAACATTGAGTGACAGCTCGCTACGCCTACTTGCACGTGCAATCTACAACAGGAGGTGGAATTTACTGGTAGGCAGTGACAATGCGGCTGTTCCAAACTATTGCAAAATTCGGCCGGTAATGTTTTTAAAACGATTCTTATATATGTATTTCTTATTTTTGTTTATTTTTTTATTGATCAAAAGCATCGTTTAATAATATAAATATAAGGAATGAATGTTATTTTTTTAACGTTTACTGAAGTATAAACTACATCGGGTCACGAGCAAAGTTTACGTAAACCCCTTCGGGGTTCACTTACTTTGCTCGTGACCCGATGTAGTTTATACTTCAGTAAACGTTAAAAAAATAACATTCATTTCTTAATTAAACTACAAAACCAGTACAAGGCAAATGAGAATTAAATGCTCATTTGCCATATATTCTTTTGTAAATAAATCTCAATGTCACACTATTCACTTATATCACTATGACCTTATACTGACTTCAACACAGCATTATGAATATGCTTCATTCTCGTGTTTCGTACACCTAAGATAGTCTGTGCATATGACAGCCAATTGGTAATGGAAACCAAACTTACTTTATTTCGTATAAAATATTAGTTACCTGAACTCCATTCATTAATACTGAAACTGGATTTTTCGCTGCTTATACTTTTATAAGCTAATCAATCAAAGTAAGACTGTACATAGTGATAAAGCTCGACTTCCGCCGATTTCTCATAAAGGTCTCATGTACCTTAGCCTGGCGTCTGATGCTGCAGTTACGTACATGAAACAGCAAATTTCAAAAACTCGTCCGCAAACTAAGACCATATGATGAAAATTGACAGCCTAAAGTCATACATATTCACATACTTTCCACGTGAATATCACGCTGGTCATTCGGATAATAAGTGTTGGCCCTCCAGCAGTCACACGAAGGATGATTCCAGAAAAAAATGCTTTGAAACCCGGCTGCTTAAAAAAACTAGACAATCACTAAAGGTGATGAATGCCCCCGCCATATGCCTCACTAGATGAGTTATGTGTTAGAAGTTACATCAAAATCTGTCAATAAATAAAGGTGCTAGAGGGATGACTGAGTTTTTCTTAAAAATAGCAACTGTGACCTTGACCTTGGACCTGGGGTGCTGAAGCGGCAATTTATTCAAGATATTGTTATACTTAACATTTATGTGAAGTTACATCAAAATCGATCTATAAATGAAATCGCTGGAGAAATGCTCTAGTTTTTCTGAAAATAGCAACTGTGACCTTGACCTTCATCCTACCAAACTGAAACGCAAAGTTGTTCGAGGTACTGTCATCCCCAATAAAACTGTGATGTAATACCAAAATCGGTTAATAAATGAGGCCGCTAGAGCTACGATAAAAGGTGAGATTGTATTTAAGCTATGGAAATATGGTCAAAATATGTAATTCAAGGGGACATAATGCTGCAATAAAGACCTGACTGAAAGTTCTGTTTCCTTTATGCACATGTTCAATGCATGTCTGAACTGTGTTGCAAGTTTCAAATCCCTACATCAAGTACTATTGGAGGAGTTGCAGAGACAAGAACAGTACTACAAAGTGTGAAATATGGTCAAAATATGCATGTCATTCAAGGGGATGTAATTCTGCTATAATGACCTGGATCAAAGTTCTGTTTCTTTATGCACATGTTCAGTGCATGTCTGAACTGTGTTACAATTTTCAAATCCCTACATCAAATACTATTGGAGGAGTTGCAGAGACAAGAACAGTACTACAAAGTGTGAAATATGGTCAAAATATGCATGTCATTCAAGGGGATGTAATTCTGCTATAATGACCTGGATCAAAGTTCTGTTTCCTTTATGCACATGTTCAATGCATGTCTGAACTGTGTTGCAAGTTTCAACTCCCTACATTAAATACTGTACGAGGAGTTGCGGAGACAAGAACAGTACTCAAATGTGAAATATGATTATAATATGCATGTCATTCAAGGGGATGTAATTCTGCAATCAAGACATTAATCAAAGTGCTGTTTCCTTTATGCACATGTTCAATGCATGTCTGAACTGTGTTGCAAGTTTCAACTCCCTATATCAAATACTGTAGGAGGAGTTGCGGAGACAAGAACAGTACTCAAATGTGAAATATGGTCATAATATGTATATTATTCAAGGGGACATAATTCTGCAATAAAAACCTGAATCAGAGTTATGTTTCCTTTATGCACATGTTCAATGCATGTCTGAACTGTGTTGCAAGTTTCAACTCCCTGCATCGAATACTGTAGGAGGAGTTGGGGAGACAAGAACAGTACTACAAAGTGTGACGGACGTATGCATGGACGTACGTACGTACGTATGCACGGCCGACAAGGGCAAAACTATATGCCCCTCCCCACTTCGTGGCGGGGGCATAAAAATACTGCATGAGCTACATTTTTTCCTCTGTGCCCACACAGCCACACATCGGATGTGCGAAAAGCAAACGCTCAGATTGGCTTTCGCGTATATATTTGGAAGGAAATATTGCATGCATGCGGGTTCACCTTTGTCCGTCAGTGTCTATAAAACAGTTAATTAGAAGTAAATGATTTGCACGCTTGTGAAAAGGTACCCTTGTATTGTACAAACAGGGAAGACTCAGACTGTGCAGTCATATCAGAGTCTACATTTTTGCATTAACTTTCTTAGATAATATAAAGAGATCATAGTGAAAAGCCTGTACAGTTGAGTAGTAACAGTATGCAAATGACTTAATATCCTTTCCAGATGACGCAAATCAAATATGTGAACCTCTCAGCTTTTACTTAAACTCAGTACCGTGAGGTTGACTTTGACCCCGTTTGACTCTGATCAGACTGCCTTCTGTTTGTGCAAGCCCGTGAGGTTTGAGGATGTAGTATTTACATTGAGATCTTCCTTGCGTATATATTGTTAGTGTCGAGGTGTAGAGGTCGGGTGATAGACCGAGGGAATAGCGGTTTGTTGAAAAGTGGAAGTAAGGGAGGGGGGTGCATGTCTAGATACTAGGGTGGAGGTTCAGGTGGTAGACTGAATAAGGTGTACGTTTGCGAGGGGGTCATATCGAGGGGTGGGAGTTTGGATGGTAGACAAATGGGGGAGGGGTTGTAGGTAGTGCGGTGAGGGAGGATTCTTTTTCTTCTTTTTTTTTAGAGTTTGGGTGTGGGGGGGTGGGGAGGAGGAGGAGCAGACCGATTGAGGGGAGCTGTAATAATTTAAGAGATGTACGATTTGGTCGTTGTATTTAACTTCGCAATTCTAACGCAACCTCGGTATTAAATGTTTTGGAAATTCAGAAATTTATTAGAAACTGCGGAAAGCTGTAATAGTTGCGTTAAAGTAATGCCAGTCGCACTGACGCTGATATAACGTCATTCAGACGTTGTTTGTCGGTGGTGAGGACTACGGTGAAACACTGAAAACCTTGTCCAGTGTAAATTTATGCGGTGTGATCAATTTCAAATCAAGATAGAATTATCTAGATGATAAGCTTGTTGTCACGCTGACTGATTTCGCACGCGCAGAAAATGTGTTTGAATACTAACCACACCCGTACACAAAACTATTTATAGCAACCACTTTATATGGTATAAAAAGGCATTTCCAACCTGTCCGATGGACTTAGTCTCTGGTTGAAAATGTGTTATTTGCATTTTCGTGCAGGTTAGCCCAGCAGCCTACAAAAGTCAGAGTCACTGGATACATTGATGAGAAATCGGCGGAAGTCTAGCACTATCACTATGCACAGTCTTATCTGGATTTATTAGATTATAAAAGTATGAGCAGCGAAAAACCCAGTTTCAGAATTAATGAACAGAGTTTAGAAACATTTTTTTATAAGTCTCATTTTCAGATAATTGCTTTTCATAGAAATTTTCCATGTTATATGTGGTAAGTGTATTTTATGATTGATGAAAATTTCTTCTCATCAAATTTATACACATTTCTGAAACTTATCTCAGAACTGATCAAATGGTTTATGATCATATTCCGTGACACAAATTCTTTCTCCAGCAGCTACTCATGAAGATAAAAACATTCTTTTATTATAATTTGTCAAAGTTGAATAAAATTTTACCAAAATCTAGAGGTAGCTCGAAAAAATATGTCACATTTTAGAAAATCATTGTCTTTCCATCCAAAATAAATTGCCAGATTATATTTTCTAATTTATCATGCAATTCTTTTTTTTTTTTCAACATAATCAATCATTCTAGCATGGTTTTAGTATTAATTTTGAATACATGTTGTTTTTATTTGAAAGTACAAATCAATGAGAGTGTACAAAAACATGAGAATTGACTATAAAGGACTGTTCCAAATAATCAATAAGAATATGATCTGCAAGTTTGCTCAGTGGACTAGTCTAAATTTGATAACTGAGTCAATTACAGAAATGCATGGGTGTACAAGTTTTTGTATAAGAACTTTTAACATCAATACACAGCACATCACTAAGAACATTGTCAATGGTACAACATCAAGTATTTCTAAGTGTGCCTGCCTGTGTGTGAAAGTATGTTACTGTTTTGTGGAGGTAGGCCCTGGAGAGGATGGATAGATGACATGGTTTTTATGGCACTTTCAACAGTATTTCCATCATATTGAGCAAATGGAAGTGTGATATTGAAAAGCTGTGTGCAATGGCACCATGTTTTCCATTGGAAAGAATTCTTTTTTCTCCTCCTGTATGATTAGAGCCCATACCACTAGCTTAGAATGCCACCGCTTAACCCACAGGACCTCCAGTCCAGCATTCTTACTCTTAGGCCTTGAGGGGTGTGGGTACAAGAGAGAATGACAAAGTCAACTTGTAGCATACCTGACAGTTGAGTTGTACTTACAAGTATGTAAACACTCTGCAATAGAAGTGGCATCTATGAAGTAGCCAAAACAGAGAGAACAGATGATATGATTGTTAATATCTTTGATCTTGATCTTCAAATCCTGAAAATATCAAACACATAACACTCAGTATTTCAGTAAGACATATACTGGATGAATTTGATGACAGTTCTGTGGTTATTTTTTTTTCTCTATAAACTTGTTGTGATTCCTCATTAGAACAGCATTAGACAATTCCCCTTGAAAATATATGCTGTGACCCCTCATTTGAATGAGGGGTCACACCATATATTTTCATGGAACTGTCTAAAATTATCTCACAATTATCCTAAAATACTCTCCTGAACAGATGCTGGTACCAATAATTGAAATCGTTTTTCAACAGAAATACAGCAAAGGCACTTTTGAAAATCACCACTCTCTTGCCCCTCAGAAGTGACCTTTACGTAAAGATTACACACTCTGCCTTATAATGGGCAAGCTTAGATGTCAGATTAGAAGTTTTAGTTGAACAGGAACTGAAATCTTACTGCTGGGTTAGTACTCCACATAAGAAAGGGGTAACAGAAATAATTTTTCAGATAAATGCATAAAAAGGAATGTTGTGACCCCTCATTTGAACTGTCTTGCTGAGACAGGTCTAATGATGGGTCACAGCATATGCTTTCGTTGAGAAATAAATAAAATCATCACAGACTTGACATTTTTCTATACAGTGCAACCTTTCTACAAAATTGCAGCCACCCCTGGGAAAACACAAAATTGGCTCTTGTGGTTGTAAGGAGGTCAGATGACACACCAAAAGTACCTTAGTTCAATATTTGGGTATAAGACAGGGTTGCTTCCATAGTAACTACTGTCAACCCTCTTTAGGGCCTCCACAGACTTCATCTGTCTATCCGTCTGTCCGTCCCTCATGATTTTGTGTCCGGGCCATAACTCCCAAACAATTTGAGATCGTCTGGCAGGGCCCTATAGTAATCATCTTGTCCGTCTGTCTGTCCGTCCATAACTTTGAAATCATTTGAGATATTTTCACGAAACTTGGTACAATGTAAAGCATCATCAGACCATGTGCAGAGAAGAACCGTTACTCCATCTACATTTTTTATGGAAATATGCCCCTTTGTAATTTTCAGTATGGCAATCGTGTCCGCTCCATAACTCTGAAACCGTTCAAGATATTTTCACCAAACTTGGTACAAATATAAAGCATGATCAGACGAAGTGCAGAGAACAAGAATGGTTACTCCATCAACATTTATTGCGGAATTATGCCCCTTTGTAATTTTAAGTATGGAAATTGTGTCCGCTCCATAACTCTGACACAGTTCGAGATATTTTCACAAAACTTGGTACAAATATAAAGCATGATCAGATGATGTGCAGAAGAAACATAACTGTACCTAAATTTTTTACTGAATTATGCCCCCTTATAATTTTTAGTATAGAAATCTTGTCCGCTCTATAACTCTGAAACTGTTTGAGATATTTTTATGAAAATTAGTACAAATGTAAAACATCATCAGATGATGTGCAGAGATCATCTTAACTCCACTTACATTTTTACAGAATTATGCCCCTTTGTAATTTTTAGTATGGAAATAGTGTCTACCCTATAACTTTAAAACTCTCAGATTTTTTCATGGAACTTTGTACAAATATAGAGCATCTACAGATGATGTGCAGAGAATAAGAACCATAACATTTTTTTTTATTGAATTACACCCCTCTGTAATTTTAAGTATAGAAATTGTGTCTTCTCAATAGCTTTAAAACCATCAGAGATATTTTCATGAAATTTTGTACAAATATAAAGCATTGTCAGACGACGTGGAGAAAAAGAATTGTAAGTCATCTACATTTTTACAGAATTATGCCCCTTTGTAATTTTTAGTGTAGAAATTGTTCTGCTCTCAAACTTCAAAACTGTTGAAGATGTTTTCACAAAACTTGGTACAAATATAAAGCATCATTAGACAATGTGCAGAGAAAAAGAACCATAACTGCACATTCATTTTCAACAGAATGATGTCCCTTTGTAATTTTAGGCCACAAGGGCTTGTCTGCTCTATAACTTTAAAGCCTTTAAAGATATTTTCACAAAACTTTGTACAAATATAAAGCATCATCAGATTATCTGAAGGTGTGCAGAGTGCAAGAAAGGTAACTCCAGTTTCCTGCTTTACAGAGTTGTTGCCCTTGTTTTAATCAGTCATGATTTTGTATGTTTGCCCATTTTGTATAAATGACTCTACCAGAGGCTGTAATTCTAAACAACATATCAAATATGAAGGAACAAAATGATAATGGAAACTTTTATTGTTATTTCTTATTGGGAGTCAAATGACTAAAATTAAAATGCCATCAACAAGGCCAGGCCTTGTTGATGGCATTAAATTAAAACAGAAAAATTATATGCATGTAGAATGGTTTTATCGGTCATAATAGTGAACACACAAAGTATCAGTTTTCGTCTTCTGTTTGGTCTATGAAAAAGTTTGGTCGATGGAGCTTGCCATGATTTTTAAAAGAAAAAATAAAAAAAATTCAGAATTATTGCAAAAATAAGGGTTAGCTTGGTTTCAATACCTCATGCACAAACGTCTTGTCCAAGATGGATGACAACCATAGCATAGCCCCAAATAAGATGTGGCTTTCAAATTATATGTGGGGCAAAACAACTGTTATTACAATCACAGTGCTGGAAACGGCCAGTGGCCCGGTGGCCAAATGCTCCTAATTTTTGTTTCGGGCTACCAGAAATCTCCAAAATATGACCCTTAGTGGCCCAAATTTATCTTTCTGACAATACTAAATGAATGGGAACTTAAGCTAGTGGATAATTTGGGCCACTGACAGTTAGGCCTGCTAAGCTTTTGGGCCACCACATAAATCTTGCGAGTTTCCAGCACTGCAATCATATGGCATAAAAATGCATAAAATATTTTTAGTTAAAAAAAGTCTGATTTTTTAATATTTACGTTGACGTTTAATATCAACACAACCAGAACAGATTAAACAGTAAATTTTTGCACTGAGATAATGTCTTCTACCAGAAGTACTGAAACAACCAATCAGAAATGGTGTGTGAAATCACAGGCGCTTGAAGTTTTATGCTAATGATGCCGCCAAATATCCAGACTATGAGCTATTTTGAAGAAATGTCCAGGTGTGCAAGCATGTGTTCAGACTCCATTACGGTCTCCAATTTCCGGTGTATCAACGTCGCACAGCAACGTCATCAGGTTCTATTACGGGAAAAATGAAGTGATTCTGCGGGTAAAAATCCTCTTAAATGCACAGCTTCCTACTCTGTCCAATCATCAAACAACAAAATCGCCGATCAGACTATGCGGATGCGCAAGCTAATCTGCATCTTTGTTGTTCGGAAAGCTAGTACATATAGGCCTCAGTCAACAAATTAAAATTTTACGCCAACGTTACTGCGCAGTTTTGACGTTGTTGACGCGAAAATCATGACGTCATTTTCATCATGTTTGCTTCAAGTTTTCACTCGTAAGAAACGTTTTGACCGAAATTAGGACAAACAAAATATTGTAAATACATGGAAACAGTGATTCAACGACATTGGTTATATCTAAAAGAGTAATTGAATGATTTCGCTGATGTGTGATTTTCAAAGCGTACAAGCACATGCTCAGTTGGCGCAGCACAGTAAACCGGAAACTGGACACCGTAATGGCGATGAGATTTTGAGGCAAATTTTGAATTCAGGCTTACAGCACCGCATAGACCATAACTGAACAAATTTATCATGTTTATAGATACATTTTGAAACGATGTTTACAGGTAAGAAGTTTGCTTTTGTTGGGGTGTTTCTAACTGGCAGTTTTAGCAGTCCAAAAATCGACCGTGTTTGCTTGCATACCTGGTCATTTCTTATGAAATGGACTATAGACTGCGTCAAGTTTAAAGGGTTTTGAGTTGTTATTTTAAGCATAGAACTTCAAGCGCCTGTGGTGAAATCAATGTTAGGACTTTCTGTGATGAACAGTTGTGTTCAATTACTGATTTTGGTACTGATCATAGTCTCTAGCCTATACCTCTTTTTCTCTTGAAACTAGGAGCCCCGATAGCATTAGTTAAGCACTGGCTTGCTGATCTAGCAATCCCAGGTTCGAGACCTGCCAGAGGCCGAAATATTACCAACTGTAAATGCGGTTCCACTGGTGCATGGGAGCGATGCCTTATTATGTTTTCTTTAGAACAGCAAATTCAGTTTAATGTGACAATGTCAGGCACAATGCTATATTTGTCTTTGAGTTCATTACCAGATCCAGAGACTCTGGAGTCTTGGAATCCAGTAAATTACAAAAATAAATAAAATAAAAAGACACCAGATAATATGACATGGGAGAAAATCGACATGGAAAAACTCTATATGATTTAAAGGCACAGTATGACTCGTACTTCTTCTATTCCTGGAGGATAAAGGGATAAGTTGGATATCATTGTTTTAGTGTGATGTCATTCTCGTTGCGCTATTTTAACACAAATAGATATTCAGTTTGTTTCAGCTATCGGCACCGGTTTGTTTTGTTTCCTGTACACCGGCTGCCGTACTTGTTTATGAAATTACGGCATAATGTGCGGTCCAAAACTTGAGTGCTACTAAACACCATAAGTACCCATAAGATACTACACGACGCATCACAACAACTATTCTTCTCGCTGAGTGTGTGTCAACTTGTCTATCTTTATATCTATAGATACTGCCTCAACCCCGTAGAGAGGACTTTTGGGCTGGCGATTCCACTGAACAACGGCATAAGGGAAAAATTAATATTTATAGTAACTGGCTGCTGTAGCTGGTATCTGAACAAAGTCGAGAGGGTGCATATGCCTTGTCATTCTTATAGGATGATTAATATACTGAGGGAGGGGAACAGCAATAAGGTTGTACACTATTTTGTAGAAGAGGATCAGTCGAGCATCTGCTTTTCTGTCCTTCTGTCCTGGTGAATGATTGTCCTTCCTGGTGAATGATTGTCCTTGGACGTATCACCAGTAAACAATTCTGATTCTGAAAGACCGCCACCCAGGGGAGTTGAGCATACTGCTCACACTGGCATAAGTTGAATAGCTGCTGTTGACCCAGCGGACGAGCCCTTCGATGGACCATTTCTATTTTATTTATATAAGTTGGAGTAAATGGGCATCAAACAGTGGAGGTGTATTCGACCTGAGGGCGGACCAGGGTTTGATATACAGCAGTACGATTTGCAGTGTGTTAAGTTCTGGCGTTCCTGTTCGGGAAACCAAGTGTTCGGTTTGCACTTGCTGAGATACACCATATTGACATCCATTCAGCAAGATGGAAAGACTAATCGTTTGATCTCACCAAAGTGGTGCATTTGGAGACTTCTTTAGAAGTATAGCCGAGGCCTGGTGGGCTTGGAGTCGCTGTTGCAAAACCCATTTGAGAAACAAATTGGCAAACACATGTTTGTATGTTTTGTGGGTCTATCTATCTATCTATCTATCTATCTATCTATCTATCTATCTATCTATCTATCTATCTATCTATCTGTCTGTCTGTCTGTCTGTCTGTCTGTCTATCTATCTATCTATCTATCTATCTATCTATCTATCTATCTATCTATCTATCTATCTATCTATCTATCTATCTATCACATTGCTTTTGCTTGTCAGTTCGTCTGTGCGTGCGTGCGTGAGTCACAATTTTTCATACCTACCGTAGCTTAGGAACCCTGCCAACTAGGGTCTTTCATATATGGATTCCCCCAACTTCACTGTGTCCATTCGTGTACGCCTATAAATGCGAGTTGGAGCAGTGTACGCCGAGTTAGAACACATTCAGAGAATGCTCGCGGACGAGAGGTAAGTGTTTGCCATGTGTTTTAACAGCCAACTAAGGTTTATGTCCCTCTCTTCTTCGCAGTTTTCGTCTTAGACATCATCTACAACCGCAGGTAAATTTTCAAAGCACCACCTCTTGTAATAACACAAGAAACATCGCAAATGCTTGCAAAACATGTCAAAATATTTGCTACTGGTCTTAAATTGTACTCAGTATACGCAAACACTGTCTTCATTTACCAAAATTATAAAATGGAATAAGAAATGATCCAATTGTGACTATCAGAGCGAAGCCACAAAACGCTGATCGTAAAACTGAGAGAGCTGTTTGTATTTGTTTGCACCAGGGGTGTTGCCAAAGTGCACGCCGAGTTGCAGCACCTGTGCACGCCGAGTTTAATCATTGTTGACATAAGGGTGAACCGCGAGTTAGAGTACATAAAACGTCAAGCTCAAAGACTAATGACCAAACATGTACCATGCTCTGTATTTATGAGCCTTATCTGACCTGATAAAAATAACAGATTTTGTATTTGTTTAAAGGAAGTGTGTCTGAACGCTCTTCCACTGATAGATAGAGTTAATTATGAAGCCACATTTTGCGTTTAAGTACAGTGATAATACGAAAAATAAAAAATAAATAAATAAAAAAAAAATAAACTGTTCCTGAAGAAAATTTCGAAGCATCCTAGCTAAAACCAGCAAGCGCCAACCATTAACGCTGACTAAGCTGCGAGTAAAAAGGTTGCGTATCACATAGTGCAAAAGCAGTCTGCCTATGGTTATAAGCTTTATACCCTTAAAGGTAGGTTCCTGGACTAGCGATAACAATTATCTTCACAAAATAATTTTGTCTTTTTCTTGGTAGTATTGAATTCTCTTATCTTTCTGAATCTGTTGCTACTGAGAAAATCTTCAGATGTTGTAGCAAATAGTCGTTTTCCCTTTGCTTTATATTCTTTCGTTGGGATTCCAGTTCTAAAAATAATTATGTTATATGTCTATATTAAGTGCGCGATTTCTGATGCCAGTCTCCAAAGGTCAATTTTCTCTCGTCGTGAGCTCTCCTAAAGGTCCTGACATGGCTGATGGGTTAAAACTATCCCAAAATGCAATACAGCATGACGTCAGCTGTGTTTTCTATTTTTGGCGCGAACTATAAATAGCACTAACTGGTGTGCGAAGCAGAGTTAGGAAATCCCTTGCAAAACAACTTTTCTAATATTTTTTTATTTACACTTTTTAGAGAAACTTATTCATTTCCTTTTTATAAGTGCTTTCCAACAACTTGGATAAAAAATCATAAAAATGATGATGCATTCCAAAGTACAGGAACCTACCTTTAACCATACGCACAGGCTAATAAGAATGTTATAAGCTGCAGTCCCTTTTGACACAACTCAATAAAAATATCGATATCCAACACCTTAGCATCCCCCACTGCCACACCCTGTGTAGCGCCTTGTATAGCGAATAATCTTTGCCTTTCACACAAAATGTTGCAGGTTCGACTCCCACGGACGGCACATGTCCGATCCATTTTTCCAATGGACTAGAAAATAAACAGCCAGAGCCAGTGTGTTCTGGGCTGAAATAAGTGACATCAGAATCGCAGCTGGTGATTACAGCGTCAATGAACGATGGTGGTAGCGTCCGTCTGATAAAACTGGCAAAACTGTACATGTGCACGCAAAACACAACACACACTGGGTCAATGTGCCTGATATGGTTTTGTAACCAGGGACTGTGGTCTCCTTAAAACAAGAACGAATGGGCAAACAACCATCAACGTGATCACCCCTTCAAGCCCAGTAAGAGCAAACAGTTTAAGTTGATGTAGTCGCTACTTTAAGGGCTTTGCCTTTCTGCGCATGTATATTCGGATAACAGCCCTCCACATGCCTGCAACATAATTTTATCTGCGAGACCGTCTCCTCTTTAGCATATTTATCTCCTGTGCCCTTGCAGCCATACGACAAGGCTACAAGTGCAATCCTGATGGCAGCACATGCGTATGTTTCAGAACAATAGTTGGAGTAAGACAAGGATGTCTTCTGTCACCCACCCTCTTCAACATTTTTCTCGAACGGATCATGTCTAATGCGATGAAAAACATGACGGAAAGGTTAGCATAGGGGGTTGGTTGGTTGATTTGATGCTTAACGTCCACGGTAAACAACTAAGGTCATGTCGGGACGGTCAGTTAACCTAGCCACACTATTCCTGAGCAGGCTTAGACCTCCTAAGCGGTTAACCAGTACTAAGTGCACATACTTTCGCCAGTAACTGACAACTGCCCTTCTTGAATCAGCGGAAGGAGAAACGAAAGTATGTGGCCAGACCGGGATTCGAACCCAGGACCTCCGACTTACGAGTCATGTGCCCTACCGATTGCGCTACCGTTAGCATAGGGGGCAAAACATTACCAATCTGCGGTTTGCCGATGACATAGATGCTCTAGCTGAGGAAGAGCAGGAACTAGAAGCCCTAGCTGAAAGTCTCGACCAAACCTGCACAAGTTATAAGATGGAGATTAGTGCTGAGAAGGCCAAACTGATGACAAACAGGGCAGTTGGCGTCCAGAGGGAGATCAAGGTAAAAGGACAGAAGCTGTGTATTGTAACAAGCTTCAAATACCTTGGAGCAGTTGTCTCAGATGGAGGTTCTCTCAAGGATTGCACAAGCCACTTCAGCTCTTACCAAGCTGAAACCAAGCAAAGTAAACATAGAACTATTGCGTATCTACCCATCTGATTTAGAGAAGCGTACAGAGTAATGCGTCTGCCAATAAAGAGCGACTGAGTGAGAGTTCAAGGCTATTTCAATCAGAAAAGAGTCTTACAAAAGAGTCAATAAATCATAGTCCTTTTCCTTAGCATACCAGTAACTTTCATTTTCTTTAGAAAATGATACTTTGCTTGGGTGAATGAATACACTTTCAGGGGAAGCAACTCTGTCGTTTTCATTTTTTCCGTCCTTCTAGATTCTTGAAGAGAAGAATTGCTGCCCAAGCAGCATATGCCTTCCTTTAACAGAAGAGCCCCATTTTGGAAGTTTTATTTAATTAGGAAGTCAGTACAGATGTTTCCTTTTGTACTCTTTTGGAATGAGTTTAAAATGTAAAGACTGGAATTTACTTTTCCCCACTGTCAACAGATAAAGTGAATCTTCGTACTGAAAGTTCACCCGTCGAATGGTATAAGCAACAGTGATCTAATAGCTCTTGAAAAGAAAATGTTCTGAATGAACAGTAATAACATTGGCAGGCAAACTCATCATATCTGGAAGACAAACAAAATGTGGATGCTTAATTATTTACAATATTCTCAATCACTCTTTTGAATTTACTAATAGAATGATTTTTCATACAAGCAATCGGACAGCCAACAACAACTGACTGACTTTGTTATTTTAGACACTATCAGTACGAAGCAATGTTAATAAATGCTCAGTTAGACAGCTGCAACTAAATTTAGTGCCATTGTTTTTAAATCACAAAGAGCAGTACTTTATTCCAACTAGGCGTACACCCTTTTTGACAAAAAAAAAAAGCTTAAACTCGGCGTACATGGGTTCTCCAACTCGCCGTATTTTCGTTTATTATGTATTTGCAACTCGGCGTGCACTTCAAACCATTATAGCCTGCCTACAAATGATTTCTATATTCAAAGCAGACAGGTTTTGACCGATTCATCTATTACAATAGCTTCAATATATATCTGCCTAGCTCATAAGGAACCTATCAATCAAAAGATACATGTATTTGTAAAGAAATACTGAACTCTTTTTCAGTAAAGGCAGTCTCACTTCAAAGAATGTACAGATTTGGTTAAATATTCTGTAAATCGAACATTGCATTCACGTGAAACTATATCAGTCTGCAAGCTTATTCAGTAACAGATACACTCATGCTAGTTTATTACATTTAGATGACGAAAAGCTCTGATAAATGAACTTACTTTAAAGCCATGATGACATTTCCGAGATGTGTTTTCTTCTAACTCGGCGTACACTGCTCCAACTCGCATTTATAGGCGTACACGAATGGACACAGTGAACTTTGAAAAAGTTGGTGAGGGATATTGCTTTTGGCTTGTCCGTTCGTCCGTCCGTGCGTTCGCGAGTAACACTTTTTCATACCTACTGTAACTTAGGAACCCTGGCAACTAGGATCTTGAAATTTTATATATGGATTTCTCAAGGAAAAATAGCTGATACGTATTTGTTTTCTGTTCCAAGTTATGCCCCTTTTTGGAGTTATGCCCATTTTACAAAAGTGAGATGAATATCTTGTCAGCAAGATTTACAAAAATGAGATGAATATCTTTTAGCAAGATATCCCAAAAAGTATTTGAACTATGGCCTTGATATTTGCTATATTGATTGGGTATGAGGAGTAGATTACCTGATTAACTTTCGTGAAAATTCCGTAAAATTTTGACGAAGTTATGGTCCTTGCTGAATTTGGCGTTTTTCCAACTTTTGAGCCGTTTGACCTTGGAAGCTGATTTTTGGTACAGTAATAGTTCTTGATGGAATAAATAGTTAAGTACAGGTTATGTAATTCTGCATTCATTAATTACAGAGTAATTCCCCCTGATTGTCAAAACTTATGCAGCTACTGGGTTCAAGAACCACTAGGCATAGAGTTTTGAAATTTCGTAAATGGAATCCTCATGGAAAAACAACTCACACGTATTTTTTCTTAACTGAGTTATTTCCCTTTTTGAGTTATTCCCCTTTAAAAGAAACTAGATGAATATCTTGTTAGCAAGATATTTCAAAAAGTATTTGAGTTATGGCCTTGATATTTGGTTTACTGATCAGGTATGAAGAGTAGATTACCTGATTAACTTATGGGAGAATTACGTAAAATATTGATGAGGTTATGGCCCTTGAATTAATTTCGCATTTTTCCAAGTTTTGAAATCCTTGACCTAGGAAGTTGATTTTTTTGTATAGTTGTAGTCAGTGATGAGTTAAATACTTTAGAAAGGGTTAGCTCTGCCTTCATTTATTACAGAGTAAGTTTCCCTGATGTTCAATACTTGCGCAGCAACTGGGTTCAAGAACCACTGGGCATAGGTTTTTTTTTATAAATTTCATAAATGGATTCCTCATGGAAAAGCTCATACATAGTTTTTTCTTTTCCTAGCTATGCCCTTTTTGGAGCTATTCCCCTTTTAAAAATGAGATAAGTATCTTGTCAGCAAGATGTCTTAAAAAGTATTTGAGATTTGCCCTTGATATTTGGTAGATTAATTATGAGAAGTAGATTACCTACTGTACTTTTGGGAGAGTTCCATAGAATTTTGATTTAGTTATGGCCCTTGTTTGAATTTGGCATTTTTCCAAATTCTGAATTGCTTGATCTAGGAAGCTGAGAAGTTCTTAATGAGTAAAATATTTTGCTAAAGATTAGGTAGCTTCTTTTCGGACTTTGACATTCTGAAGTTTGGCATTTTTCGTTTCGACGTCATGTGCCTGCTGGGATTGGGCAACAGTGTAGACCCAAATCAGGCGCCACAGGACGCAGCGTCTGACCAGGGCCTACACTGTTTTGCATTAACTATAGAAATTCCTAATACAAATAAATCGAGTAGTAGGAAACTGTCAATTAGACACACTTAGACGAATACACATTCAGGGGGTGGGTGGGTGGGTGGGTGGGTGGGGGGGGGGAAGAGAGAACTTTTATTTTCATTTTTTTCTCTCGATCTCAAATGAGTTTTAATTCTTAACCCATCTATATCCAGTGGACTATTCTATCCTTATCACGGATGAGTCCATTTGTAAACTGCGAGGTGTCTGTTTTAGTTTTTTGTAATTTTTATTATCGGCTTTATTTCATTTTAAGTAGCAATGTCGCGTCGACGTCAGTACGATGTCGTTGCGGCATATGACACCGAGATGGCGTCGCACTGACATCGATGCGACGTTGTAGCGTCGCGTCGGTGGCAGTGCGATTTCGTCGCGACGTCATATGCCTGCTGGGACACTTAGGGCCTACGTTCTTTGTTGCAAAGATATTCTGTACTTTCAATACATTCTTTTTTGTGCTTAAATTACTTAGTACATTTAAACTTAAAGCATATATCTACCGTGGCATTTTCTGTTCAGATGTACTGTTTATATTGGATGTCACTCATCATTGTGTTTAATATAATTTGTATTGTGGGCCGAAGGCCTTTAATTATGAAATAAAATTTTGTCATTGTCATTGTCATCATAAGGAGAAATACCTTTTTTATCATATGCAGAAAGAGCAGACTCTTATCAGACGGCGCGTTTTGCGGCGTCTGAAATGTGTCTGTGCTATTTGCCTTTATCATATAATGGGACGTTATGCATTTATGGGTTAAAGGAAAGGCTTTGCACCTCTACGAGCAAATTCTTCCCTTTAAAAGTGTACCTCTACTTGGAAGGGTTTCATCGCCCAAGTAAGCAAGCAGGAAGTCACCTCTCTTATCTCTCTTTGTAAGGACAGCAGTGTAACCATCTGTTACAAAAAGTCACCTCTACTAACTTCCTTTTGTAAAAATTACAGTGTACCCATCTGTAACAGGAAGTCACAACAGAAGTATCTCCTTTTGTAAAAATGACAGTGTACCCATCCGTAACAGGAAGTCACAACAGAAGTTATCCCCTTTTGTAAAGATGGCAGTGTGACCATCTGCACTGTAAAAAGCCGTATCTTTTACTGTAGAATAACAGGAAACAAGCTGCCTGTCCATTTCTCGTTATTTTTACAGGCGCCCGTAAAAATTGCAGGAACCATCACGCACAGTAGAACAGATTAGAGCGGGTGTTTAGTCAGTTTGCCCTTCAACACTATAAAGTTATTTTTGAGTGCGGCCAGTTAACATATCACTACCATATCGTGATTTCCGAAAATGTCTTACAGGTAAACGCCCGTAAACATAACGGGAAATGGACTGGCAGCTGGTTGCCAGTTATTCTACCGTAAAATCTACGGGGTTTTTACAGTGTGTAACGGTTTCGACCACTGGAAATTAGACAGGTCAGCTTATTCTCATTAATGAAACCTACCTGGCACAGCATATGCGTATATATAAAACGGCATTTGCACTGTCTAATCAGAGTCTTTTCTGTTCGTGTATATGTATCTACGAATCCAGAGAAATCTAAGTGAAAAATGAAGTCTCTGATCAGTTTGCGCTAAGGAACAGATTAATCTGAATGATTCACTGCATTCCTCTGACTTTTAACACATATCAGTTGCTGCAGTCTGACTACTCATCAAGCATAGGACATTCTGATCTTGGTCTGTACTGTTGGCTCCGGCATATTTAATAAAATGCGGTAGATGCTTGGTGTCGTTTTAGACATCCCAAATTAAGAGACCATATAAATGCTTTCCTTAGTTGGAGCATAAATAAGCGAATGGTCCTTTCCTTCAGGCCATTTGCTCAATCTACACTGTAAAAAAATACCGTAGATTTTACGGTAGAATAACTGGAAACCGGCTGCCAGTCCTTTTCCCGTTATTTTTACGGATTTTTGCCTGTAAGACATTGTTGGAAATCACAAAATGGAAGTTTTATGTTAACTTGGCGCACTCGAAAATAACTTTGTATTGTTGAGGGGCTATCTAACCAAAACGACATCTGCTCTTTTCTGTCCCACTCTGCTTGATGATTCCTGCAATTTTTACGGACGCCCGTAAAAATAACGGTAAAAGGACTGGCAGCTGGTTGCCAGATATTTTACCGTAAAATCTACCGTTTATTTTTGCAGTGATACGAGGTCTATACTGGGACCATCTTTGCAAATCAAAGGTACTGAGTCCACTTTGTTCCTTTCGTACATAAGGGACAAAGTGGACTTAATAACCTTGGCTTGCGAAGATATGCTGGGACTGGTCGGGATAATGAAATCTGAATCTCAATCCTTTCAGACTGGCTACGTGAAAAAGGGCCTAATGCCGTCAAATGTCAAGTAATTTGTATCATGCGGCTAGTTAAGGTATTTATGTTGCCAAGAACGAGAGCAAGGTAAGAAAAGGGGACACCGAAATCATTAGGAAGGTAAGATTATGATCCAAAATGAGTGTTCTTTTCTTCTGGTACATTTTGACTCCATAAATTATGCAGTGCCTCAGTCACAGAAGTAATAAAACTTAAACGTTGTTTAAAATGAGCCACTTTAACATGAAAAGTCATGTGTCAAACCACTGGAAGTTTACCAACAATATTTCCAAGAAAAAAATCCTTGCTAAAAAATAAATCATACGTTTTAGCAAGGAAATATTTTTTCTTGAAATATCCGCGCGGCGGCGTTGGTCAAATGCCAGTGTGTAAAACAACAAACCTGAGATAAGAACTAAAAAAATAATAAAATAAAATAAATAAATAAAAGATAAAATCTAAATTCAAGCTTCTAGACATAAAGCTACATGGGTTAGAGATTTCTGACAACTGAAAATTGCGCAATTCCACAAATCATATCCGAGGGATCATCATCAAATTAATCAGGCGTTCAACTCGGCATTACATTTTCACTATTCCTACTTTTTCCTTCATTTTGGATTTTCTCCCTACTTAGCCCTACATTCTATTAAAAAGGCCCTACTACCTCTACTTTTTCGTCAAGAAATGTTTGAAGCTATAGAAGTATTACACATTTTTCCTCGCTCGCTTCCCTCGCTCGGTGTTTATGAAAAATAGATCTACCTTTCTAGGTTTTATGCCGCAAAAAATATGAAATATTTTCCCTTCAACATAAACGCCTATTTGGAAGCCCATAACTGCATTTCATTTCCATTATGATCGAATTTTGTCGGTCAAATGTGACACTGTTTGCTTATCTATTCTTTTTCTATTTATAAGGGCAGCCACAACGACCCAACTATCCATACTTTTCGATAGAGTCCCTACTTTTTGTGCTACTTTTCAAACTTTTCTGCCCTCCTTTTTCAATGGAGGGCTGTCGAAAACCTAGGTATGAAAGCTTCAAGAGGAACCCCAATGTCAATGGCGGCAGTGTAGGTGGTACTGATTTTCACAACTGATACCGTCGCCGTAGCTGCAAATAGCCGATGCAGGGGCGTAGCTAGGGGCAATTACACAGTACGCACAATCATGTTTTATACTCATTAAGGGCAATAATAGGGGGTTAAGCCGCAAAGATATTACAAATTTTCGTGTCTGTTGGCAGTTAGTATTAAAATTATGCCCAATTAACAACATTTCAGCATGAAAATACGCAGGTGTGTGTTGAAATTTTGTCAATTTGACAAAATTTCAATACGCACCTGCGTATTTGCGTATAGGTAGCTACGCCCTTGCGATGATACAATTTACGAATATAATTATTTTAAACCGCATTATGCTCCCACATTTTGCACGTCGCCAGTCTGTAGGGGTTGATATCTACGGGCAAAATTAAGATAAATCACTGAAAACCAGATTTTTTTTTATTATTATTTAATAACCATTTTGTAAGCTTTTTTTACCTCCGTCAATATTTACTGTAAAATAGAAGCATATTTATTAATTAAGATTGTATCGTTTCTACATTTTTAACGTATAAAAATCCAAACAGGCCCACGCCATTCAAACAACGTCATGCCAAAGTCAGTGCATCGTCAAGATGTTGCATCGACGTTGATATGACGTTAAATGCACGCGTGCATGCGCTGGGTGCGTAGTGTCGTTTTACAATATACATATATACAATTTGTTTGTACTAATTCACATTATACATACATGTATTTACGAAGTCATACAAATACATGAAATAGCACATTTTCTTTTAGGAGATATCTCAAGTCAAATTCACCATTCATTTCACTTTAGAAATGTTCTATGTTCTCTCGCTTCACATACGCTTTAAGTCAAATTCACCAATAACCTATTTCAGTTTAGAAATGTTCAAATTATTTTCCAATCTTCTACGAAAGTGTTTATTTCCTTGTGATTCGCCAAATTTGTTCTATTGCTCCACATGTGCTTTAAGCATAATATAAGGCGGTTTATTTCAAACTTTGTTTAGATTCTTTATGTTGATCAAATAAACGTCACATGTTTTGATGTCAGTGGTGATGTGCATACTGGTCAGCGTTTGTACATGTATCTGATACCCTTCTATTTATTCAACATTTTTGATTCTTAAACTTGTACGTTATATACAGTGCAGTTCGTTTATAACACAATAATATAAGCGGATAACGCTATAGTTTTATACATGCAACATATTTATGCGCACTTAAATTAAAACTGAAAGAGCTTTCAATGATGCTATAATTTACGTATATAGTAATTATAGGGAACTCAGTTTCCTTCAATGTGGGAGATCGCTTGTTTTTTGTTTAGATACGCTGCATGGACGAATGTGAGTGAATCTTTGCTTATTAAGTGAGTGTAGAGTGCTCTTTAGTTCTCTTTAAATATCAAAAACTCATTGAGCTATGCGTCACTTTCTTGTCCATATCTTCTTGATTTTGGAACCGCACAGATTCACACTTTGGGCAAGGACTCTGTGACAAAATTTCAATAACTAAAATGTAGGCATATTCTACACGGACGTCAGATGAAATTGTGTGACAGAGTCTTTGCACAAAGGGGTCTTTGCCCAAAGTATTAATCTTTGTGGTTTCAATTAAAGACTGAGCCGCGACACGACAAAACCAACAAAGTGGTATGTGCGCCCAGCGAAAACTCAGATCAGCCTGAGCATCCGCCCAGGCTGATCAGAGTCTTCGCTGTGCGCATGAAGGTAGCTTATACTCTTAGCTACCCTTTAAGCGCACAGCAAAGACTCCGATCAGGCTGGGTGGCTGCCCAGGCTGATCTTAGTCTCGCTGGGTGCACATGCCACTTTGTTGGTTTTGTCGTGTCGCGGCTCATTAGTGTCATTAGAACCAGAAATATGTTGACTGTAAGGTGGTGCATAGCTCTACGAATTTAAAATATTTGAAAGAGTGGTATTAATCTGACATGATAAACCAAGATTCACTCACACCATCGCAAGTTTTCGCGCAGAGTATCAGAACAAACGCCAAGTGATTCCCTACCCTGATTTCTATATGTTAGTTTTACTTTGTATAATGTATGGAAGGCGTGGATTGAAAATAGCATTTTCATGACGTGTTGTAATGAGAATCTTCACCATCATACATAAACTATCTGGCTGTCACTGTTTTTGAAGTGTGTCTGTTTGTGTCGGATCATATTACCAGATTGCGCAAACGCTTTATGACAAACATCACAAGAATAAGGTTTCTCCCCCGTATGAACTCTTTGATGTTTCCGGTACGTGCTGTAGTCACTGAATGCGCGTGCGCAGTGGGAGCAGCTGTAGGGTTTCTCTCCAGTATGTGTTCTCAGATGTGTTCTCATGGTGGATTTCTGGGTGAAGGACTTCTCACAGTAGGGACACTGATGCGGCCGGATGTTGTTGTGCATTCTCAGATGGACTGTCAGGTTGGTTTTGTTGTTGAACATCTTGTTACAGTATGTACATTCAAGGTCCTGTTTCAAAGCATGCTTCCGGTCTCGAACCCGCTGAAGGAACTTTTCTGTTGTAGCGTCTCTAGAACTTTCTATCAACGTAGTATCATAATGCTGTAACTGTCCAACAATAAAGGGTTCATACACTGAATGAATGTTCTGTTGATTTAACAACGCACCAGTGTCAATCACAGTTTCATTATTTGGGTGTCTCTCTTCACTATTCACTTGACCATCCTCATGCACAGTACCAATTACGTCATCAATAATGTCAGAAAAGTTAGATTTCACATCATCAAACACGTCATCTGATCCTGATGAAATGTCAAGCTCATCGAGTCTTACAGAATGTGTGTTATCCAAAGAGGCGTAGTCTGACAGGCTGCTATACCCGAGATCTGCTTCTTCCATCATGACGTTTGCTGCGACGTTACTTGACGTCTTTATCTTTGGTAGGCGTAGCTGTGACATCGGTGAGTCATTAGTGTAGGAACACTGACTAGAGGTTCTAAACGTTGAAGGGCTGGAATCTCGCCGCTGCTGCTCAGTTACTGAAGAAGTTACGCTGTAGGAATCAGAGGCAAAGCGACAATGACTCTTGGGCTGGACGCTGGAATTCTGTGTAATTCTGTTAGCTAGGTACTGGTCATGGTGTGGATATGTCTGTATACTCTGGTCTGAGAAGTTACTGGGCACGAAGGTTGAAAAGTAAGATGCGCTGAAGAAATGACCGTACATGCTGACTGGTTGTGGGTAACACTCACTAGCAGGTCCAAATATATAGCCACCAGAATACTGTACTCTGTTCAGCTCTGCCATTCTAGCTGAAAGTATAAATGATCAGAATATATAAGCATAACACTGCAACCATTAGGTTGAATGGTTACACTTTCAGGGGAAGCAACTCTGCCATTTTTATTGTTGCCTCCCTTCTCAATGGGGTTCACCTCTTCAAGGAAATTTTGCTCATCTTGGAGCGGAAAATACAGGGAATGTCTCTGTTTTGATAGCACTGAAATTGATTTTTCCATTTTAATGTCAATTTCAGTCTGCAGGAGCTTGATCGCATGCCTTGCAAATGTGAGAGATGAATGTTCTAGGAGGCAGAGACTTGTCTGATTTGGCATACCTACAAAGGTACCATACACTTAACTATGACAACACTCACATCTGCAAGGACATGCAGGGAAAACACAATGAGCCGCGACACGACAAAACCAACAATGTGGTTGTGCACCCAGTGCAGGCTCAGATCAGCCTGGGCATCCGCCTAGTCTGATCAGACTCTTTGCTAAGCACTTAAAAGGTAGCCAAGGGACTAAGCTACCTTCATGCGGACAGCGAAGACTCTGATCAGACTGGGCGGATGCCCAGGCTGATCTGAGTCTGCGCTGGACGCACGACCACATTGTTGGTTTTGTCACGTCGCGGCTCACATGAAGACAGCAATTCGTGTGGAATGGTAAGTATCTAAGTATCCACCTTCACCACGTATGCCTCAACCGATTTTACATAAAAAGGACAAATTTTACGAAAAATTATATTTATCACACCAAGATCATATTCAACATAAAACAAGGTGAGCAGTTTTGGTAATATGATCAACACTGGTGGAGGGTTTGGCTGTTAGATCCCTCTTCAATATTTCAACGCTGGATATTCAAAACCTATGTTTTGGAGAGGACATGGAACTACAAAGGGCAGGCAGGAAACTGTATAGTATCGTTAAGAAGGAACTAAAGATATGAAAGTCAAGAGTTATCAGTTTTACACGTGATTCGTGCCATGACCTGGGCCGTATTTATAAAACGACTTAAGTGGTTGCTATGCTGTTGCTAAGGCTGAATTTCTATAAAGGAGATTCCCGACAACTACGAAATTTGCTCTGGACGAACAGTCTTTTTCAGACTGTTCCTCCAGAGCAAATTTCATAGTTGTAGGGAATCTCCAACATTGAAATTTTCCCTTAGCAACAGCATTGCAACGACTTAAGTCGTTTCAGTTCCATACAGTTATGAAGTTTCATGAAATATTCCAGACAGTAGTCAAGTTATGGAGAAGACGAGACACTGCGAATTGCGGACACGTACAAATTATCTAAACCCACAGGTGGTCGTATTTATGTCTGGAACCTCCCCCCTCCCGCCCCCAAATCTCCACCCCTGCCCCCACAAAGGCCCGATTTCCTTTATCTTCATCTCTAGAAATAAAATTACACGCGCAATACGAGCCAAGTTGCAGCTGGATTCTTGAAACAAGTAGTTCTATTAGTAGTTTTTGGATATATGTACTATTTTCTTTCGACCTTTTCCCCAAAATTTGGTATATTTTTACCATAATTATAAGCAGACAACGTTACGTCGAGAGGCGTGTGGTGAGTGGTAAGAGGCGCTCAGCTATGGTGCAGTAGGTCGTGGGTTCAAATTCCCGTTGAGCCAGCCAGCCAGCGACAGAAAAACTCCGTCGGGGTACCTTTCTCGAATCAAGAGAGGATAAATAAAACAGAAGGAGAGGGAGTGGCTCGGCCTTCTGTGCGCTGTGTCCAGGATACAGTGGGCCTCTAATCTCCACTACTCTTACACTGTTAAAAAACCCGTATATTTTACGGTAGAATAACTGGCAACAAGCTGCAAGTCCATTTCCCGTTATTTTTACGGGCGTCTTCCTGTAGAACATTTATAGATATCACGATATTGTTTGGCTTATAAATGTTAGCTGAACGCACTCGAAAATACCTTCATAGTGCTGAAGGGCAATATGACAGAATCAATACTCGTCTTTTCTGCCCTACCTTGCTTGATGATTCCTGCAATTTTTTACGGCGCCCGTAAAAAAAAATAACGGGAAATGGATTGGCAGCTGGTTTAATAGAACAGGTGTTGTTTTGGTGCTATTGCCCTTCAACACTATTAGTCCTTAAATATTGAAATTCAAAAGTCGCTTAAAAATCGATTTGGCTGCACCCCTAGCGGGACAAATGTTTCTTTGTCTCATTTGAAAGCTAAGAATCTGCCAATGCCGATTTTGTTTGTCTTTCATTTGTACATGTGTCCGTTTGCATTTTAGACAACCGGGAACAGACCCACCCACTGCCAGCATAAGCGATTTTGTCAACCACAAAATTGACACCATAGCAGGGCAGATATGTGAAAACATTGTGCATTTATTTTATAAAAGCACGAACCTTGGCACAATGCTAGGCAAAGTTTTTCTAAGCGTTTTAAAGGTGGATGCAAAGCTATAAAAGTTTGTTCATGGCGGCCATCTTGAATTTCAAAATGGCCGCTACTGAAAATGCTTTTTATGGCAAGCATAATTAAAGGTTATCCAAAATGCCAGTTTTATTTTTCTGTACAGGTTTATCTTGACTTTCAACATGAAGTACGTAATTTTGTTTGCTATTTTCAGCATTTTCATGATCTATGCTACTGAGCGTAGACATGACACTGATCAATAATTACGAATTATATATGTATAGTGTGTAGTGAATGACTTTGTCGCTCTACATGATGGATACAACTTAAAAAGAAAACACTGGTTTGTAATTACACTGTTTCTAAAGTAAAGAAGAATCGTTTTACTTGTTTCTTTTTATTTTTATAATATATCACATGCCTAGCTATATTACATGCATAGCTCACAAGTGTTAAGGGGTGGTCCGGTCGGGTGATGGTGCTGGGTAACTTTCAGTGCCAGTACGTCCTATTAATTTGGATTACAGTAGGGCTAGGGCCTACTGTGCTTCCACTAGAATCGGGTGGGGTTGTTTGGATACTTTCTCTCTCCCATCACCCTTATACTTTCTCCTTCTTTCTTGGAGATGACTCGATACAGACTGAAGTTATACTGCCTCAAGGAGTCTTTAAACCCAAATAAACCTACCAACTAACAAGTAATGAGTTGTAGAAAATGTTATTTTATCCGGTTATAGATCTCTATATTGCATTTATTTTAATACATAAAGCAATATGATTTTTTTTGAAAAAAAAAATATAAGCAATTACATATTAAAGATATGTAACGTAGATAACAGTGACAAAACACAAATAAACAACCAGGATCCTGATGACCCTGGATTTGAAGGCTTATAGTTTAGATCATCACTGAACTATAATGCACTTCCAAATCATTTCAGTTACAGGAAGATCTGATTAACACGGTTTAAATGAGTAAATATAGCACTTGCAAATCAGCTGAATCAAGAATGAAATTTATTTTGTAAGAACTCCTGCAAGTTTGACGAATGACTGTTAGACAAAAATAAAAGTTTCAAATGGTAGATAATATATCCTCATTGTGATCATTGTAATTCCAAGTAGCTCTACACACACTTCACCATATCGAACTACGAATGCTATGTGTCTTCAAATTATCGTAATCTGAGTTTGTTGGAATTTAAATGGAGCAGTAGCGTTGAGTAACATAGTTGTAGTTTATATATAATTTTATTTAGTTTCGATGGTTCCAGGATGAAATTTGTAACATTGGGTGTAAAGGGTCCGTTCCGGGATGCAATCTAGCTTTTAGTGCTTCCTTATATACTTAAGTACTAAATACAAATGCCTGAATTACATATGATAAGATCTAAAATAGTTCCAACATTACAACATGACACATTGGGATCACTACAGATGAAGTATTTTGCTCTTATTCCTTTTAAATGTACCAATAGATCTATAGGAATATTTCTAATCTAAAAGCAAACATTTAAAGGCCCCATTGCTCTGTCAGCATGAACTATTTTATCGTGAAGTATCGCTGCAAGCTTGTCACTGCAGTTTCTTCATTGTATATGATCGTGATTGGCCGGCTTTGCAAAATTAAAACGTCCCTGAGTTTCTCATAAAAGCGATTTGAAAAAAATAACTAGGTCATTTTAGTTGGCAACTAAAATGACCTATTATCGGTTTCACAAGTTTCATAACATGGTAAAAATACAATGTACAAAAGGTAACAATACTAGTTACAGGAGGAAAAATACAATGTACAGTCGTTTAATAGTTGATAAAAATGCAATGTAAGGCTATGATTTCATTTCTTGTCTCGCTGTTGTGTGAGTTAATTGCCCAACGGGGAACCAGAAACGAAGACCGTGTTTTATCAGAGAGACTTGACATTTTTTTTTATCAAAAACCCTTTTTCCTTCTGTCTTAGCCAGTTATATGACACAAAAAGCACAACAACAGACATACTATCGTCAATTCTGCATTTGAGCTTACATATCATTATTTTAATTCATAAAATTCTGTACACATTATACTTACAAATTATTGGATGATTACGTTACACAGTTGTACAATTTGCAGAGCATGCGAAACACTATAGGGACAGACCCGACCACTATGTTTCGAAAGCTTTGTAAACTGTTATATATCTAAATGTTCGTATCTAAATGTTCTTGTAACAGCACAAAAGTTTTGTAGTCAAGATGAGAAATCTGCTTACACTATTTCTTCAAACCTTAGCAAAGTGATATTGCACTTATGATACTCTTTGAGCTTCGCTTGATATGTGCCATGTGCATCTCGGTCTGTAGTGTTGTGGGGACCGCAACAGCAGGTGCACGCTTGTCTGGACATTGGTTCCGCCACGTGTACCTATGTCGCTGGTCCCCAAGCGGCATTTCGTGGCAATGCATTGAGATGCAGATGACACTTGATAGCGGCGTTTTTTTGTGCCATGTGCCATTTAAAGCTAAATCTGTGACTGCAAAAATAACTATGCTTTTTATTCGTACATTATTTCTTGATGTATGTTGTATATAAGTAATGACGTAGAATAATGAATTTTCCCTTAAACTTGACACACTTTTTGTGATTTCTGTAAATGTATACTGCCTACTTGGTGCTTCAGGATTTAATTATTTCTTACGGTTCCATCCCCCGTGGAACAACATGAACATGAGTATGAAGAATGATACCAAACAATTTTTTTATCAATTCTAGTATTTCACAGTATAATATTTCAAATCACTTGTATGTTGTTTGATAACGTTTGCAATTTTGGGATACAGATTTAAACAAGTCAGATGACTTTTTTCTGAATCCCTTTTGTATATTGTATTCTTGTTTGTATTGCCTATCTGATAATGTCAAAATGTTACTTATACAAATAAAATACTGTTTACACTAATTCTGCAGGCTGTACCAATTTTATACGGATTTGTGCTTCGACGATTTTTACCACTGATAGGACTATGGAGACTTTAAAGCATATTCAGAAAGTAAATATATCTGGTGTGCATTTAGCTTTAGTGACATGTTTACCGTGTACCTGCTGAGCTGTAATCAACGTTACCTGTTTGTATAGCCCTAGTCAGATATACAGCAGCATATTACTCATATGAGACCAAACCAAAAACAAACATTTTAATTTGCGTCTTTAAACTTAGAAACTTAGAATAAAAGTTGGAGTTTCCCATCATTTATCTGTTCCCGAGCTTTGTTAGTCACCATCATAAAACCAAGTTTTTCCTGACCTGGTAATTTTCATACCCGTTACTTATTCCGTTATGCTTTAATCAGTGTATAAATTGTTATGAGAGACTGATTACATTCAAATAACTTTTAATACATATACTGCTTCATTATTAAAATAATAATAATAATAATGATAATAATAATAATCGACTTTATTTTCAGATGGTAAAACACATTTGGTTGGATATTGCCAAAATGTTGTATTATCTTTATTTGTTATGTCTTGGAAAGGATGGATGTTGATAAGAAGTAGGACTGCATAAATAAGTGATTTACCCCAAAATGATGGCAACAAAATAGGCTTTTTAAGGTGATATCACAAAAACAACATTTATTTAGGTTAATCTTTGAAAAGTAAAATTATAGATTATCTATTATTTGTTTAAGACTCACTCAAAATGCCATATTACTACATATTCGATGGGGTGTAACAGTGAATTGCTCGACAAAATAATTGTAAACGTTACCCGTTGTGTTTTCCTGTCCTTTATGTTCTTATCATGTCGCAAAGTACATTATAGGAGATAAAGACAAATAAGTTTGGCCAATAAATTTCTCCGCAGCATTGTCCAAAATTAATATATTCTCTCCTTTTTCATTTGCAAATACATATTGTCTGGTTGAACCATTGAAAAATATTATTACTATATCTACATGTAAAAAAAAGAGAGAATATAATAAAAAATCTGTCAATAAAGAAAGTTCCGTTCCTTGGGCAACTCTTTAAGGGACTGTTGAAAAATTGTTGATGAGACGAGAAAAAGCAAGCGTATCATTACGGGGATAAAGATAATCGTGAAAGGAAATATTTCTCGAACCCAACTCCAAATTGCTGCATAGCACATTACTCGTATCCTCGTACCACTAGTACACAAATATCCATTTCATGTTCTGATATTATACTAAAAAGGCCTTTTTAACTGAAACATCATCAGTAGGAAGAACATAAATGGACAATTCAAAGCAATGATATAATACTTTTAAATAATCTTATCGCATAACGTGATTATTCCTCGATTTTATCTAACAATTTCAGTTGAGCAAGGACATTTAACTTCGTAACGTAAACTGTCCATATAATCATAACAAAAGCAAATTGCCCAGTAAGCAAATGTTAAAGTAACATTCAGTCAAAAAAAAATATAATGATAATAAAATCCGTTCGCATTTCTCGTTTTGATTGTATTTATTAATAAACACTGTAACAACCTGTCCATGTATTGTAGAATACTAGTCGATCTAGGAAGCTTCATATTAACTAGAAAGTGTGTTTATGAAACTATGTCCACAACCATATGCTTGCCACTAAAAGTGTCGAACTTTAGATGTCTATAGATCAGTCTAAGCCTGAAAAGGGGCACATTTCTGTAAAGTTTCACAGAGCTTAAAAAAAGATATGGGTCTGCTTATTTTTCATGATCTATTCATATACTAAATTTTAAAACCCTATACCCAGTGGTTCTTGGGCCCCACAGCTGCATAAGTACTGACTACCAGGAGGAATAACTTCATAATCACTTAACCCCGAGTTACCTTACCTTTATCAAAATATTTTATACAGCAAGAAATAGTTATTTACCAAACAATCAGGTTCCCAGGCCTAGCTATTCAGAAGTTACAAAAATGCCGAAATCAACAAAGGGGCATAACTTGCTTTTGACAGAATTCCCCCAAAAGTTAATCAGGTAATTTACACCTTAGCCCCTAGCAGTATGCCAAATATGACCATCCTAGCTCAAATGGTATTCCCAGGATTTTGGGAACAAACTTTCATGTATTTACGAAAAAGGGGCATAATTCTGTCAGAACATGGCAGACAGAAAAGGAAAAAAACGAGTCTGCTTATTTTTCATGCTCTATCCACCTTTCAAATATCAAGGCCTCAGCAGTTATTGTTCTAGAGAAACAGACCACCCATAATTATGTTTTAAAACAGATGAGAAAAGGGAAATAACTCTGTGAATAGTGGATGCATCATACCGAAGCCAACACCATAATAATCAGCACATTAAATACTAATATTATACAAAAAATTAGGGTTCTAGGTTAAACGGTTCAAAAATTGGAAAAATGCCAAATTCAACAAAGGGGCATAATTCAGTCATTAATTTTTTTGACGGAATTCATGCGAACGTTAATCGTGTGATCTACACCTTGGCCCCTAGCAGTATGCCAAATATGAGGATCCTAGCTTAAATGGTATTCCCAGGATTTGGGGAACAAACTTTCATGTAATTTTTCGAAAAAGGGGCATAATTCTGTAAGTACATGGCAGATGGAAAAGAAAAACAATACATGTCTGTTTATTTTTCATGCTCTATCCACCTTTTAAATATCAAGGCCCCAGCAGTTATTATACTTGAGAAACAGACCACGCATAATTTTGTTTTATACAGATGAGAAAAGGGAAATAACTCTGTGAATAGTGGATGCATCATACCGAAACCAACACCATAATGATCAGCACATTAAATACTAATATTATACAAAAAATTAGGGTTCTAGGTTAAACGGTTCAAAAGTTGGAAAATGCCAAATTCAACAAAGGGGCATAAGTCAGTAATTTTTTGACGGAATTCATGCGAACGTTAATCGTGTGATCTACACCTTGGCCCCTAGCAGTATGCCAAATATGAGGATCCTAGCTTAAATGGTATTTCCAGGATTTGGGGAACAAACTTTCATGTAATTTTTCGAAAAGGGGCATAATTCTGTAAGTACATGGCAGATGGAAAAGAAAAACAATACATGTCTGCTTATTTTTCATGCTCTATCCACCTTTCAAATATGAAGGCCCCAGCAGTCATTGTTCTTGAGAAACAGACCACGCATAATTATGTTTTATACAGGTGAGAAAAGGGAAATAACTCTGTCAATAATGAATGCATCATAATTCAACCAACATCAGAATGATCAGCACATCAAATACTATAAATAGTATACCAAAAACTAGGGTTCTAGACCTCACGGTTCAAAAGTTGGGAACCTGCCAAATTCAACAAAGGGGCATAATTCAGTCATTTTTTTGACGGAACTCGCCAAAAATTAATCAGGTGAGCTACACCTTAGCCCCGAGCAGTATGTCATATATGAACATCCTAGCTCAAACGGTATTCCAAGGATTTTGGAAACAAACTTTCATGTAATTTTTCGAAAAGGGGCATAATTCTGTAAGTACATCGCAGACAAAATGAAAAAAATACGGGTCTGCTTATTTTTCATGCTCTATCCATCTTTCAAATGCCAAGGCCCCAGCAGTCATTGTTCTTGAATAACAGACCACCCATAATTATGTTTTATACCGATGAGAAAAGGGAAATAACTCTGTCAATAATGAATGCATCATAACGCAACCAACGTCAGACTAATCAGCACATCAATTAGTTATAGTATACCAAAAATTAGGGTTCTATGCCAAACGGTTCAAACATTAAAAAAAATGCGTAATTCAACAAACGGGTCTGCTTATTTTTCATGCTCTATCCACCTTTTAAATATCAAGGCCCAAGCAGTTGTTGTTCTTGAGAAACAGACCACCCATAATTATGCTTTATACAGATGAGAAAAGGGAAATAACTCTGTTAATAGTGGATGCATCATAACGCAACTAACATCAGAATGATCAGCACAACAAATACTAATACGGTAGTATACCAAAAATTAGGGTTCTAGGTCAAACGGTTTAAAAGTTGGAAAATGCCAAATTCAACAAAGGGGCATAATTCAGTCATTAATTTTTTTGAAGGAATTCGTCCAAAAGTTAATCAGGTGATCTACACTTAGCCCTTAGCAGTATGCCAAATGTGAGCATCCTAGCTCAAACAGTATTCTCAGGATTTGGGAACAAACTTTCATTTATTTATTTTATTTATTTTTTTTTTTTTTGAAGAACGGGCATAACTCTGCAAGTACAAGGCTGATGGACAAGAAAAAAAATACGTGTCCTCTAGTTTTTGATAGTCTACCCACCTATGAAATATCAAGGCCCCAGCGGTTACGGTTCTTGAGACAATGAGTTGTTACGTAAGTACGGACGGACGGACAGAAGGACGTACGGTCAGGCCCAAACCAATATGCCCCCTCAACTTCTTCGAAGTTGGGGGCATAAAAATACAAAGCTGATGAGGCAGTTTCCTTACCAGACCAACTGCTGACTGTTTGTCATTTGATTTGATCAATACATAAGAAGGGCTGACCTACAACTGCAGTGAATTTATGAAATGTCTTTGTCTTTGGTTTGCTTTTTAACTTTAGATTTCGTGTATCTAGTGCCATTAGAAAGATACGTATGATTTATTATAGGGATCAAACATGGTTTTTCATGCATTAACGTTTGCCAGGTCCCGAGGGAGATGTTGGAAACCGAGGCCGAAGGCCGAGGTTTTTAACATCTCCCGAGGGACCTGGCAAATGTTAATGCATTGAAAACAAATGTTTGATCGCTGTTATTGCATAATTCAACGAATTATTCGTTCAAATTTGAGAAAAAACTTGGCACTCTATTTTGTCACCGTTTAACAGCCAACGCGCTGGTGCATCTGTTTACTAATATTCGTCTTCCGGGCCCGAGAGCATTCATTCTATTCAAAATGGCTGCCATCATCCTATTCAACCTCATTTCGGAAAAGGATCCAAGATGGGCGTTGTAGTTGATGCAAAATAGACGGAAAATTAATCAACAAAAAAAAAAACCGATATATCTACCTTGAGCAATAATTTCCATGCAGAACAAGCCTGATCCATTCATATACCATCCTGCAGTTCTTGGTCACTGAAAGCTTAGGATGCATGTTTTCTTTAACACTTATTTGCTCTCCATTTGGCATCGTAAGAATGTAAACAATATCGCTTTAAACTTCGTGTCGGTACTTTATGACGTAATAAGAGTACAAATCATGATGACGTCATAAGAAAACATAGGTAGCACGCGACCAATTATTGTAAATTAACCGAAAAGGGAGAGGCAAGAGTGCATGGCGGTTTTTAGTGGCCCGGCACAAGCATAACGAAAGTTCTGTCATCGTGTTTCAACAGCGCGAGAAAACCATTGTTGAAACACGGCTTTTCGCCTGTTGATGCACGGCTGTTAATACCTCTCGGCACTGCTTTTTATGCAATAATCATCTTTAAGCAATGCATGCTCATGTGTTGTGTACATAATACTGTAATACAAAGACACATGGGTTCAACGGCAATCATATGATTTATTCATATTTAAGCAATGCATGCTCATGTGTTGTGTACATAATACTGTAATACAAAGACACATGGGTTCAACGGCAATCATATGATTTATTCGTCTTTAAGCAATGCATGCTCATGTGTTGTGTACATAATACTGTAATACAAAGACACATGGGTT
Source organism: Ctena decussata (assembly GCA_963989385.1). Taxonomy (NCBI): domain Eukaryota; kingdom Metazoa; phylum Mollusca; class Bivalvia; order Lucinida; family Lucinidae; genus Ctena; species Ctena decussata. The sequence goes on from OZ022498.1 coordinate 124,795,470, forward strand.
CAACGGCAATCATATGATTTATTCATCTTTAAGCAATACATGCTCATGTGTTGTGTACATAATACTGTAATACAAAGACACATGGGTTCAATGGCAATCATATGATTTATTCATCTTTAAGCAATACATGCTCATGTGTTGTGTACATAATACTGTAATACAAAGACACATGGGTTCAATGGCAATCATATAACTAGCAATCAAAGAATACAAAAGGGAAAAATATAAGACGGATGGGGAGAAAATACAGAATGGGAGAGTTACGCATACAGAGACCTGCTTAATGAAACAGTGCATAGAACAATCTTATTATAAGAATATTTTAAAACAAGATATAACATATACATCACGTTGACAAGTCCATGTAACTGGCCTAATATAGAGACGCCTCACTGAGACGACCCCAATGAGCAACCAAAAGCTACGTCAAAATCAAAGCAAAATAATTATAGTAATAATAATAATGATAATAATGATAAACATTTTAGGCGTGTCAACATCGATATGCGAAACCCACTGTGATGACATGTTATGCAGTTAATACATGGCCCTAACCATAGAAGCTGTCTAAAAAAAAATACATAAATTCAATAAACATTTGCTATTATTATTTGACATGAGTTCTTTCATTTTTATCATATTCGGTCTATTCCAAAAGTATCTCCTAATATTTTGTCTGAATTCTTTATACGCTGTAAAAATCGCGCTTAGTTATAAAACACAAGTGGTTACATGTATAGGTGTAAACGTGTTTAGGAATATGTCATACAGCTAAACATATACGCCTTTTCTATTATTTTCCTAGACAAAGTCTGCTTAACATGTTTTATTCTGTTACGCGTTTCGGATGAATCCATTCTCTCTTTTCCCCGTTGAAGAACGGAAAAAAAAAAGAGACGAAAATGTTGGCAGAAGAAATTTTCAAAATAAAAGGTAAATATAACCAGTTTTGTACATGTTTAATTTCTAAACATGAACCTAAACATGTTGCAAATTGAACATGTTACGATTTAAACACGTAAAAAATCGGACTGCACTTTTTGTTAAGATTCTAAGCACATTTTTACAGTGTATATAATTCACACTCAAATGCAAAATAAAATTCGTCTTCTTATTTATTGCCAATATGACATTTTCTTTGGTCTTTTGGAGTTCTGTTTGGCTTTGTCCAATATGTGAAATTTCATTTAGGAACCTTTAATACTTTTAGAGGTACACTGTAAAAATCGCGCTTTGCTATAAAACACAAGTGGTTACATGTTTAGGTGTAAACTTGTTTAGGAATATGTCATATAGCTGAACATGTACGCCTTTTCTATTATTTTCCCGGACAAAGTCTGCTAAACACGTTTTATTCTGTTACGCGTTTCGGATGAATCTACTCTCTCTCTTTTCCCCGTTGAAGAACGAACAAAAGAGACGAAAATGTTGACAGAGGAATTTTTTTTCAAAATAAAAGTTAAATATAACCAGTTTTGTACATGTTTAATTTCTAAACATAAACCTAAACATGTTTCAAATTGAACATGTAACGATTTAAAGGTACTCGGACAAAACGGACCGGACAAAACGGACTACGTTTCAGGACCAGACGGACCACGCTAGAAGACAAACCAGACTATTACTTGGTGCCAATTAAAAGATAAAGGAGTGTATATAATAACCAAAGACAATGTTAAATGGTCACAATTGTTTGACTACTGTTCATGATCTCAACTATCTTTGGTTGTCGCAACTATCTAATTAATTTAATGGTAAGATTTTTAGCGTTTAAGCATGCAAATTTCTTTATTAGTGTTGCAACTAAAATAAAATATGCTTTCTCAAGGTTAACGGAAGGTCTGAACGTCGTCCGTTTTTACCTTAAACGTGGTCCGTTTGTCCTGAACGTGGTCCGTTCCGTCCTGAACGTGGTCCGTTTTGTCTCTAGCGTGATCCGTTATGTCCGTGGTCCGTTTTGTCCGTAGTCCGTTATGTCCCTAATATTATTTAAACACATAAAAAACTGGACTGCATTTTTTGCATTGATTCTAAACTCATTCTTACAGTGTATGCTCCAGTCAAGCAATTGAATGAGAAAAATATGAAGGGAAATAACTTCAAAATCACTATAGGGTTATGTTTTTGTGCTGCAAAATAATTTGAAATACGCTTATAGTGCTTGTAATCTGCACTCCATGACATTGCCCTCCATCAGTATTTTAAGTTTCATTACATTTCCTTCAACGGTTTTAGGAGATACATTCTGGACAAGCAAAATACTGGAAAACTGGGAAGGGAGCTAACTCTGTAATGACTTGTGACAGGGTTATGGTTCATGTACTCTGCACTTCTTCTGAGTGCCCTCTATCAATGTGTGAAGTTGCATATACAATGGTTGATCCAGAAGTAATGTCACTGTATCTATTGCGCGCTTATTGACCGTAGCATTATTACAGAAATTATATCAAGTTATACTGCTGTAATTTAGTTCTGATTAACAGAATAAATATAAAGTTGGAATCTTTTTTCCGTCCCAATTATTCAGACGTTCAAAGTATGCCACCGATGCCATCGCGCCGCATGTTAGAATAATGTTAATTACATGAACGTTATTTTCAAAGACAATCACAAATCAAAACCAAATCAACGCGCCAAATCAGATGAAAATTTAATACGATGATGAAATATATTTCTGCCGTCCACTGTTGAAACTTTAATAACGTCTTTGCAATTCGAAGCTCTCTAGTTGGTGCTAATGCTTGTTACTGCCGGGTGAAAAAGTTGATTTCTAACAAACGCGTAGGCACATATTTATGCAGTTTTGCCGGGTGGAAAACTAGTGCATGTGATCCACACATGCAACGATAATATTTTGACACACACTCCATGTATGGGATTTCTCAATGCTCAAGAAATGAAAGAAACAAAAAAAAAATAATAGAAAATTGTGTCTGTAAGACACAGATGATGCCCCCGTGCTGTGCCTGTCTCCCCATTCCTCCACACCCCTCTTTCCCACTTCAAAAAGGTATTTGCATGTTTAGGCCATAATTTTGTCATTTTTTTTTCTCTCTTCAAAAAGGCAGGTGCAACATTTGTGTCAAGTTTCAGGTTGATTGCTTAAAAACTGCTGGAGAAGTTGATTGTACACACCTGTTTTAGGTGCGACGGACAAAATTTCATAGTCCGAAAAGGCCGTAATTTTGTCAAAAATATTTTTTTTCTTTTCAAAAAGGCAGGTGCACATCTTCAATATGTCTACAACATTTGTGCCAAGTTTCAGACTGGTTGTCTGAAAACTGTAGGAGGAGTTGATTATACGAACTTTTTAGGTGTGACGGACGGACAGGCGGACATGGATAAAATTTAATGCCCCCGTGGCGATACATAGTCCAAAAAGGCCGTAATTTCGTCAAAAATATTTTTTTTTCTCTTCAAGAAGGCAGGTACACATCTTCAATATGTCTGCAACATTTGTGCCAAGCGTCAGATTGATGACTGGAAAACTGTAGGAGGAGTTGATTACACAAACTTTTTAAGTGTGACGGACGGACAGACGGACATGGGTAAAACATAAAGCCCCCCTGACTATCAGCACGGGGGCATAACAAACAGCATTTCCTTTTATCCTCTACATTTATAAGTATGTATATACGAGAATAATTGACCTGAGGCCGAGTTGACTCAGGGGCCTAGTTGGTTACAGGCCGAGTTGGTACTCGGACAAAACGGACCATGGACAAAACGGACCAAACAAAACGGACCATGGTTAGGACAAAACGGACCATGTTCCAGGACAAAATGGACCACGTTTCAGGACAGAACGGACCACGTTTCAGGACCAGACAGACCATACTAGAAGGCAAATTGGTGCCATTTAAGCTTAAAAGATTAAAGAGAATATACTGTTCATGATCTCAATTACCTTTGATTGTCGCAACTATCGTATTAATTCAATACGTTGATAAAGGGGTACTATTTTTTTTTTCTTTTAAGCATGCAAATTGCTTTACAAGTGTTGCAACTAAAATGAAACATGCTTTCTCAAGGTTAACGGAAGGTCTGAACGTGGTCCGTTTTGTCCTGAACGTGGTCCGTTTCGTCCTGAACGTGGTCCGTTTTGTCCCAAGCGTGGTCCGTTTTGTCCGTGGTCCGTTTTGTCCGTGGTCCGTTATGTCCCTAATTCGCCGAGTTGACCCGTGACCAATAATAATAATATAGAATCTATTTCAATACAGTATTTAAACACAATGGTAAATATTGTAATAACAACGATAGATAGATAGATATATAGATAGATAGATAGATTTCAAACTATACTCACAAATAAAACAAAGCCACAAACTGTATATTGGAAAATATTCTTCACAAATAAAACAAAGCCACACACTGTATATTGGAAAATATTCTTCACTTAAACTTTCAATGACTTCTTTCGGTTTTCATGGTCTAAAGAAAGTTTCAAACGAAATTTCAACCTTGCATTTTCATTGGCTAAAACATAGAGAAATACTAATTTTCAGTTTTGTTTACATTTGATTGGCGCGGCAGGGATGACAAATACGAATTGTCGCATAATTAAATAAGTGTTTTCTTTGTTTGATAAGTAGATTATGTGTTTGTTTTATCAGTTATCGTTGAATTAATCTTGAGTACAAGACAAATTGATTGTTTAGAAAACACAATGATCGGGTGCTTCTTTTATCTTTTGTTTACCTGTGAAAGCCGCTTTAGAACTGTTATCACCTTATTGTATAGTAGTAATGAGAAAAGAATGTTTCTAATCATTTGTTGACACTCAGAGAATGTTTGTTGACTACCAGGAATAGCATAATAAAATATCAGAAATTTATAATTAATCATTAATAATGACTTTTTGTTTTGTTTTTGTTTTTCCACAAGTTTGTCAGCTCTTACAGTCTTTATAATATTGCTCTTTTTGGAGCACCTGGCCCAGTAGAGGGAGTACATGCTGTAGATTATGGGCTCGACTCCTGACGGCGGCATATGTCCAATCAATTCTTTTTCTGCAGTTGACCAAGAAATATGCACCCAGTATGCCAAGATCTTGAAAAAAAAAACTAGTATCAGGGTGGCGGTCGGTGACTGCGGTGTCGCTGAGCTTTTCTATCCCTGCTTAATTCAGTTGAAAACAATACATTTTTTCATCTATTAAGAGTATTTTTCACTGGCGTAAATGTAAAAAGATAGAAAAATGAATAAATAAATAATAATAATTAAAAAAAATACTATAACTACGACTACTACTACTACTACTTTTCGCTGCTTTCTACGCCCGGGAATAGTGCCGGAATCGGTTAAGAGCAGGCGTATTTCAAAAGCTCTGAGTTGAAGAAGAAAAAAAAAAAAAAAAAAAAAAAAAAAAAGGGGAAAAAAATAAACACGATCGTATTTATGAGTTGCGTCATGAAACAACCACACATACACACACGCACGGACGGAAACCCTGACAACAGACGTACGTGAGCTGAGCCTGTGAGTCTGGCCATATCAACCCTGAACTCCAGGTGCTGACCCCAGGGCAGTCCACAAACTTGATAGGGCGCTCAGCTAAGGTTACTATTGCTTAATGAGTGGCATCAGCGGACTTAAACTAAAATTGAAACGATAGGCAATGATCAGGAATTTATACGATCAAATCCTACAGCCCGCTCTCAAAATCAATAGGGAAAGAAGCACACATACACGAAAAAAATGACACAAGTTCACGAAAGACCGAACAGTAAACCGACTGAGAAGCTCTTTCCCAAACAGGTGGTCAATCAGATACCCTAAGGGACCGACCATTTGATATTCTGGGGGGGGGGGGGGGGGGGGGGGCTGGTATTCTTGATGGAGACAGGACATTTTATTTCACTGGCCTCTGGAAACAATTTCTTTTTTTTTCACCATGTGGGAGCTAATTTATTTTTTTTACAAACTAACTCAAACAGGTTATTTTTTTTTTTATTTTATAGCTGAACTATCAGATCCTTGTTTACTTGACCTTAATATCCTTTTATTTTACCCACATCAGTATTTTTAGACCTTTTTTCTCACAAAAAGAACATGGTGCTGTCTTTAACCAGGCCAAGGGCATGGCTTAGCTTGCTTTTGCAAACCATTGCCTGGAGCATGTTACTCTTTTCAGCTAAGGTACAGATACAAACATCCCTGTATGAGTTTGGCAAAAAATTAGGCCTTAAATTAGGGATATTTTGGCCAAAATTTAGGGCTATTTTGGCAAAGTTGTAGGGCTAACATTAGGAATTAAAGTTTTCTTTCTATCCAAATATATATGCCTAGCCATGCTTATTTGTACTTTAGAAAGTTTGACAAATACTTACATGATAAAGTCACATTAGTTACATGATAGAGTCACATTATACGTGAATGGGCATTAATAAAATGGCTGAAAGTTATGTGCTAAGAAGTTAACAAAGGGGGGTCTGGGGGGCGCAGCCCCCCAGAAGCTAAAGCAATTTCCCAATTTCAATGGCAATTTTAAGACTGGAAACAATAGAGAAAAACTAGGAATGATTATTAAAATAGGGGTTTTTATATTAGGACTTTTGCCTTTTAGAGTGTTTATTTTGCCATAACGGTTTTGTCTCCCATAAGCTAGTGACTCTTTTGCAATTTAGTTTTAGTGGAAACATTTACTTAGTAATGTGGCAGATCAATAATACATGTATGTGAATGTTTGTATAGTATGTTTTTGTATATGTATGCACATGCGGGCCCGCTGGTGTAAATCAATTGTAGGTAATATTAAAATATTACTATAAATACGGGGGTCTGGGGGGCGCAGCCCCCCAGAAGCCAGAGACATTATAAAAACTCTATTCCAATGGAATTATCTGCAGACAATATTTTTTTTTTTTAATTTTTTGGGTGGAGACAGGTTATTTTTTTCTCTTACTTTTGAGGCCAGATTATTTTTTTTAACCCCCCTATGAGCCAGGATATTTTTTTTCTTGCATATCCAAAGACAGGGAATTTTTTTGATAAACATACCAGCCCCCCCCCCCCCCCCCCCCCCCCCCCCCCAGAATATCAAATGGTCAGTCCCTAATCAAAAACAGCATCAACATCTTTTTTATCTATTTTATTTTTAACTTACAAAACGAAACAAAACATAAAGCAGATTGGGTAGCAAAACAGGTGACCAAACCGCTAATAAACATAGACAAGCAGACATAGCACAATGTAACATCAAGGAATCACAACAGAAGTACGGCCTTGGAACGGTCAGCAAAGGATTACTTGAGGGGGGGGGGGGCTTTAACATGTTTTACGGGTACTAGATCTCACCCTCTGCTTCTGCAGTGATTCGAATTATTTAGTAAGCTGTTTGGTCCGCATGAAGGTTTCCTAACCCATCAATGAAACATCATCGGAAACAAATAAATCACGTATAAGACCTGTGATGAATCAGAGGTGCAGAGGTGAGGACTCGATGGAAATAACGTATTGCAACACCAGGAGACCCCTGGGAAGTCAAACAACACCACTGAAATACCGGAGCGAAAGAAAACCATCAGTTAGACCCCGAATAACAAAGCAACAGACAAGGCAAACTCCGGCCCCAACCACCTCTCTATTCCAGGTTGGTCCACACATATGCATTTTCATACTATACTGAGAGGATTTAAAAACTTCCCCTTTTTAATTGCTGGCTGACGATCCTTTCACGAGTGACCGCGATTAACATTTTATGACAAAATGCTTGAAGCTCATCGAATTCAAAGATTATGCAGTTTATTCGAATCATTTTCTTAAATGACGTCAGTAAAAAGAGCGTTACATATCTGAAATGCATAAAGAGATGACGTTGTTATCTTATGCAACATTCTTTTAGACGATTTCTTACTATCTATATATTGTTATGTCATCCACGTTGGTTTGCAACTATGATTGCAGCCGATGCTGTCGCGCAAAACCAGTTACGGAGACGGCGTCGACGTAAGTTAACGACGTGGCCTCTGTTTTTTAGTTTCGGTTAGCTGCTTTTCTGGCGGTCTTTAGAGCTTCCGGTAAACCGTGCAAGTCGTCTGAGATTGTAAATTGCCGTAATTAATTCATAGAATTGCCTCGCGACGTCACTTTTTAAAATGTCAGCATTTTACTGGCCCCAAAAATCTGCACACGTTTGCGACATTTAGGCGCGTTATGAGAAATAAAGCCACAGTCCGACTTCAAACTTTTAAAAGTTGATTCTATATTGTAAGAGAAATGTTCCCTCAGAAAATTGTATACATCAAGTGATTCATCTGTATGTAAACTGTACTAAAAACATGAGGAACACGTGCTTATTCCTGGCCGATTCGGTTGAACGATTTCAACTTCGTGATACTGACATAATCAGGTATAAAAGAATATACACGTTGTAAAATTTTGGTGCCAAGTGTGTGCAACTATGGTTACGTACCGTTAAGCCACTTGGGTAACGAAGAGAATTGAACTGAAAATTTTGGTGGGCGTAGCTGTATTCAATTTTGAGATGGCGGAAGTGTTTAAATCCTTTCAGTATAGTATTTGGGATAATTGCCAGTGGGGTCAACATTTTATCAAGCAGACCGGGCCGCGTAGTGCACTCTGACTCATAAGTCAGAGGTCCTGGGTTCGATACCCGGTCTGGCCACAAACTTTCTTCTCTCCTTCCGCTGATTCAAGAAGGGCAGTTGCCAGTTACTAGCGAAAGTGTGTGCACTTAGTTCTGGTTAACCGCTTAGGAATAGTGTGGCTAGGGTAACTGTCCGTCCCGACATGACCATAGCTGTTTACCGTGGACGTAAGGCAATAAATCAACAAATTATCAAGCAGTGTATAGGATAAGGAGTGTGGTTTTGGACTTAGAATATAAAAATGTATACATCCAGCATGCAGTTTTTTGTGCATGTGACATTTTTGCCAATAGAAAAAATGTATAGTAAATTGCTGAGAACATTGAAATGTGAGGTTACCCAAATTTTGTTTCCAGTCTGAAGAAAAAACAACTTGCCGAAATCATTGTTGACTTTGAGTCAGCAATGCACCATAGAGTTAGCAATACACCATTGAGTACGCAATATATTCATCTCTTTCTAGTTGTACATCAAATTAGCCATCTAGAGATATTTCTGGTTTGGATATCAATATTATATGTTTCTGCACCATAAATATACTGAGAGGCGAAAGAAAGTATACAGGTAATGCAGACTGGATTTTCCTTAAAGACAGGACTTCTCTGCCGGGGGGTCTGGTTCCCATCTCACAGCAGATTTACCTGTTCAGGTAAAGGTGTGAAAATTTATTCAACCAATCAGTGGACCAGAATGACCAGTTATGATCATTTTATTGGCTGACTGGAGGTGTTGACACTATGTGATCAAGAGACAGAATGACACTGTTGAAGTTAATCCTCCTTATATAGTACCACCCCTGTCTTTAAGATGTCTTCACATCAGATAATACCATGGCACTGTTGATAAATACAATCAATTTCACATAATTCGCAACAATTTTCAGTACAAGCGGCAAAAAGATAGGGAAATAGCATGGTTTTAAACAGACAAGGGTTGTAAGTCAATATTGTCGCTGGAGTAGCTCCCCTTTAAACATACACTTTGGACAATAGAGATTAACGCTGTGCATTTTATGCATTACATCGAAAAAGGGATGAAAGGTTTGTAAGGACATATCAAGCTCTCATTTGAAAAACGGGGTAAAACATCAAATTTTCGTACCAAGAAATGATGCATTTGGCGTCTTCTGATAACATGCAATGAATATGCATTGAGTTCTTATGGGAAGTTTATTTGCCATTTTCTTTTAAACAAACAATTCAATGAGGTTCCTTCTAAGCGCACAGAAAAGCAAGAAGCCAAACAACAATTTTCCGAAAATTTCAAGTGAAAACGTCTAATACCAGGCAAGATAGAGAAACATCTAATTCTCTATACTTTTAATTAAAAGGGAGATAATTTGAAACATGCAGCATTTCCAGCTATGGTTGAAGAAGTTTGGTGGGGGTTTCAGTTTAATTGACGATGTGGTTTTACTCACAGACATTAGCGCTAGACATTCGTGGAGTGCAAAATGCTATTTGTCATGTACAAAGCGAGGTTTGATTGGGACGACTGCTGAATTTGAATTAAGGTGGTGATTTATGGTAAATGTAAAAATCTGCATAAAACCATAAAAAAGGAACGTATCTCCCTGAAAGCTAGCAGACTTCTTATTTTCATAGTTCTTTACAGTTTAGAATACAAAATAGACGTACATGCTGCTTAAAAAAGTGTTTTTATAAGGAAAGATCAAAGGGTAATTTTCTGCGAATAAATCTGAAAAAATAATATCATTATTGAAAATTTACGTAGTGCTGAAGGTGCACTATTGCATAATGAAGAGCGACCTAGCAATTATTTATTCCAACTCTTTCTCAAATTGTAATGTAGACCAGATGAATACGGTAGCTTTTTCTCAATGTTCAGCCATGTACAAAGTCAATGTACATTGGACGCATTTATTAAATATAGGGTAGGCAAGCATACCTATGTTAACACCTACAATATAAATAATACATTACTGACATGATCAGTGGTGTGTAGATGAAATTGTTCAACCTTGTTAAAATAGTATCTCCTGTCTCACCTGTGTGTTTTGACAAAGAAATTTGGACACAGACTGCATCTTTTTTCAACTGCTCAGCCTGATAATGTGTGAAAGAGATGGAAAAAATAATTGCTAGGACGCTCTCCATTATGCAACTAGGTACTCTAAGCACTAAGTATATTTTCAATAATGATATTATTTTTTCAGATTTATTCGCAGAAAATTACCCTTTGATCTTCTCTTATAAAAACACTTTTTAACATTAACAAATGCTGCATTTTGGGATTCTAGATTATGAGAAACAACATAAAGAAGGCATCTGCTAAGTTTTGGAAAGATCTGTTTTACTTTGAGTATTTTATGCTGATTTTTGTCTTTGTCCCAAATCAGTAATTATCACCACCTTAAGGACCTTAACTCCATTATTAATGACTGCAAAACAATTTGTCTTTGTGTTTTGCACAGCTAGACGTTCGCCCCAAATGACATTCTTTGTATTTCAATGCAGCCATTTACACGAGACCCAGTATTCAAAGTCAAAAACTGTATACTTTCTATTGCCTCTGAGTATATATTCGGGGATAATCATTATGTAAAACTTCAGGGTATAACAAACCAGACTAGACATTTTAGCACAGTAGACCAAATGGGAGTAGATGTTTTGGCACAGTAGACCAAATGGGAGTAGACGTTTTGGGAATAGACGTTATGGGAGTAGACGTTATGGGAGTAGCGTTATGGGAGTAGACATTATGGGAGTAGACGTTTTGGGAGTAGACGTTATGCCCCTAATTCTAAGAAAAGCCTATTTGTGCACAATATTTTCTATAAAATACTTGTCCAAGCTGCCATACAGAAATTTCGGTTTGGCCACTTTCAGGACTTTTGTGATAGTTCCACATGTTTATCTTAATTTTGTACTAAAAGGCTTTAGATACAATCATCGAATAGCATTATTATATTTTGGCAATCTATTTGCGGAAGCTCGTTTTTATTTTTATTTATTTTTTTTTGATTTTCCAGTGGGAATGGAATCGCGGATTTAACAGGAGGGAAGCAAATTTTAAATACATGTAGTTCATCATCAAGATATTGAGATGCGCTACGAAAAGCTTGTCTAAGACCGAAGAAGAAAAGGTAAACAATATGAATGCAGTTGTCTAAAACAAGACATGTGTCTGGTGGACCTGATCTACGATATCGTATGTCAACTTTTCTGATCCTTTTTTCAATGGACTCATTCTGAGCCAGTTTGAAAATAGAATTCAGCTGAGGCTGGTGTTACACTGTAAAAAATTCCCGTAGATTTTAAGGTAGAATAACTGGCAACCAGCTGCCAGTCTATTTTCCCGTTAGTTTTGCAGGAATCATCACGCAGAGTAGGATAAAATAGGATAGGTAGTAGTAGTAAATTTTATATATATATCTTAATAACCCTTTTATATCGTGATTTCCAACAATGTTCTACAGGCAAACGCCCGTAAAAATAAATGAACTGGCAGCCGGATTCCAGATATTTTACAGTAAAATATTCGGATTTTTTTACAGTGTAGAGGGCTTAGGCAGTGTTGCACCATTATATTGATTGCAGTTGATCAGTTTCAATTACACCGAGTCTGCCTTTTTTTATGTGCTCCTTGCTTCCAGGGAATCTCTTTACTGCAGCTGCTTATGTTCTGCAGTGTGGCGGTCGAAAAAAGTATCCCCGTACATCATCATAGTGCAAATTATATATTTTCTGGTCCTTTTGGCTCACTGGGCTCATTCTAAGTCAGTTTTTGAAAATCGACCCCAACTATTTTCCTCACCTTGTTATAGCCACGCAAGGTATAGAAAATTCAGTTTTGGGATGAATGGTAGTAATGCATGCACGAAAGTTCCAAAATATCAAAATCCTGAAATCAATGGTTTATAATCCTTAATGAGGAGTTTTCCTATACTTGATATAGGAACACTTGGCCTCAAAAATCCTGAATTCAGGAATAATCCTGAAAACTAACACCCATGGTAATGTTTGTTAAAAATGACAGCACTAGTATTTCTTTGACCTTCCTAAAACATAATATTATATCAAAATAGTAGTAAATAGTTGCCCATTAAAGTTCCGCTGAAGCCGCGGAAAGGGTGATTTGGCAACCACAGCGCATGAACAGACTCAATTAAACTGAGTCTACTAGTTTCATTTCTTTGATATATTCCTTCCTTCCGAAGGATTTCCCTTCAGACTTAATCTTCACTACAGCTGGCGCAGTGCTGTGTAGGAGTAACTTGAATACTCCTTGTAAATCATCACAATGCAGATATATTTTGATCCTTTAGGAGCACTGCCCAGCAGGCACATAACGTTAAATTGACGTCGTGCTGACGACGATGCGACGTCATTACGTCGCATCGACGTCAGTACGACGTCATGTGCCCGCTGGGTGGGCTCGTTTTGAGTCAGTTTGAAAAAAGAGTTCAGCTGAAGCAGGTGCAAGGGGTGTGAGCAGTGTTGCAACATTACATTACTGCACATAAACACTCAATTAAACCGAGTCCGCTAGTTTGCTTTCTTTGATGTGTTCCTCGCTTCTAAAGGATCTTCCTTCATATGGTATTTTCTCTTCACTGCAGCTGCTGGTGTTGTTCTGTGTGACGGCCGTAAAATGGCTTTCCCTACATCATAGTGCAGGTTTTTATTTTTCTGTCCTTTCGGATCATTGGGCTCATTCTGAGTCAGTTTGAAAATAAAGTTCCAATGAAGTCGGTGCAACAGGGCGTGGACATTGTTGCGACATTACATGACTGCACATGAACACACTCAAACCAAGTAATTCAAATTTTTTTATCCTCCGCGTCCAGGATATTGTTCTCCATGTTCATCCGTCCTTCTGCTCATCCATCTTTCCATCAATCAGGAGCCACTAAGTAACCACTGAATGGAATTTCATGAAACGTAAATACATTTTATAAATAAATTTCATTTTTTCGATGTTCATGGAAGTATGAACACAATGGGTTATGTGCAAAGTAAGTGATGCCCGAAGGGTGTTCACGTTAACTTTGCACCCTTTTCATACTTCCATGAACTTCCGAGAAATGAAATTTATCTCCCTGCACCTCAGTGGAATGTATCCATAGCTGCAGTAACAGGGCACTACTCGTCCATCCATTAAGTTTGTTTGATATAAGATGTCTTCATTTCTTTCAATTAGATTTCATATTTTTGTCAGAACATCTAATTATCAATCTATGCATTAAAACTGTTTTCACTGCTTTTACATCTGTATCTGACAAGGTAGTTGATATTGGAAAAAAAGGAAGAAATTGAGACACAGTTCCCAAATTCAAATCAGTTATAAAAGACCCAACTCTACAAGGCAACCAATCAAAATCAGTGATTTGGACAAAATTCCTATGGCTAGTAGAGGAGTACTCCAGGACGTTTGTCAAAATATCTGCAGTAACAGAAATAAATGCAAATTTCCTCTTTTCCCATTGTACGTCTATGGAAACTCTGCCATAGGAACAAAACCACATGGGCAATGACAGTAAAAAGCACAATTCATGTAGAAGTTAATGTCATGAACATGTAAACCAAAAGTATCAGCTTTATTCCCCTTATCACTTCTCAGGAGATTTTTTTTGGAAAAAAATTACCTTTTACACTTTCATGGCAACCAATCAGATTCAGTTATTTAGACAAATTCATGTGAAATTTAAAGAACTACTGAAGAATGATTTCTGATAAAAAAAAGGAAACAAATAATAATAGCTGCATTGAGAAAGCAAAAATTGCCAGTTTCCACATAAGTCAGTTGAAACTATTAGTTGCCATAGTAGCCAGAATTCTTATGCAGTTGGAACAAAAAACATAATTCTTCGTTCCCTGCTCCTAAAGATGCTATATGTGAAATATAGAAAGAATCAGTTTTATGGCTTTGGAGGAGAAATGGTTTGGACAACATAGAGCCAAACCGTACCAGGAAATATGAGCAAAAAGAAAAGAAAGACAAACTGTATTGTAGAAATAGGTTTATTTATAAATATAACTTTGATCAGAGACCATTAGTTACAAAAATATATCAAAAATATGACTATGCTGTTTCTGTTTATTGCAATAATTATGATAGAAACTTTGTGGTACAGTTATGTCAGGAAAATTCTAGCATATGCATCAGTTCTTGTAAACAGACTCTAGTAAGAGAACTATGCCCCTGGTCAGATTTGCAGAGATTTGCCATTACTCCTGTTGAAAATACCCAGCATATTGAAAATTAGTAAATGTACATACCTGTGCACCTGCACAGACCATGTATGCATGACAAGGTGGTGTAAAAATCACCAAAGATAGTTTTTTTCAATCCACAATATGGCACTATTTGTCATGTTACATAATAAAAATTACCCCGTACCCCTCCATCCCTATCCCACCTACCCTTCTATATAATGAAAAAATCCGTGAAAATATTTCTTTTCATTATAAAAACACTCTATCTATTCCTTGCCATCTCCTGACAGCTGTTAGTTTTAGCTTCCATGAGCTGATGTTTTTCTTTACATCATTGGATTACCTGTTTTGATCTACCGTAAAAATTCTAAATATTGGGACACAAAAAATAATTACCATAATTGTTCTAAAATTGGAACAGTTTGGTTTTACAGTGCAGTAATGTGTCCAAAAAATGCAAATGGGAAAGCAAATAGTGTAAACCCTGGTCTGGGTTTGCACTATTTGCTCTGAACTAACTGTCCCAATATATAGAGTTTTTACGGTACTTGTATTTTGCAAAAGGAGACAGTTTAAGAGTCTACATTTGTGAAGAATTAAGGTTACTCTGTACAATTTCAAGGGAAGAAACTCTGCCACTTTCATTTTTGCCTCCATTCTCAAAAAGGAGAAAATTGTAAAGAAAAGAATTTGCTACCTGAAGAGCAAATTCTTTCCTGTAACAGTTGACTCCATTTTAAAAAGGGAAGCAAGCAAACAGGAAGTTACAAAAGTAGGTCCCCTTTGTAAAATGGCAGAAAAAACATGGACGTGTATCCATATACCTTAAATTTCCTGTCCTCAGTTCACAACATATGAGCCGCAACACGAGCAAAGAAACAAAGTGCTTGTGCGCCAAGCACAGACTCAAATCAGCCTGGGCATCTGCCCAGTCTGATCAGAATCCTCTCTTTGTGCTTAAAGAGTAGCTAAGGGTCTAAATCACCTCCTTGCAGACAGCGAAGACTCTGATCAGACAGGGCAGATGCCAAGGCTGATCTGAGTCTGTGCTCGGCACCAAACCACATTGTTTTCTTGTGTTGTGGCTCATATTTATTTATGAAATTTTATGCCTGACCAATATCAAAGGAGGAAGTGTACATTTTCACGGAAAACAAATTTACCATGTTCTTTTTGCCTCCCTTCTTAAAGAGGTCAATGCTTAAAGGAAAGAATTTGCTTTTCTCTTTTTCATTTCAATATGCAGGAAAGAATAGGCTACCTCTATAACAAATTCTGTCTTTTAGAAGGATAAAATTCTTTGTTTTAAGAGTAAGTACAATTTGAAAGGGGTTCTGCATCCAGTAAGGCAACCAGGAAGTCATAGTAACTGTTTTCCTTTGTAAGAATTGTGTAAATTAGGTGGTACACATACACCATACACGATATGTGAGAAACTGAAACATCACGAACACTTCAGAGACAGAAGCATACAAATACTGAATTGTATATGAGACTAGCAAAACTATTTTCAAATGTCATGGTTAACAAACTCCACATATATCTTAAACAATCAAAGCAAACAACTATCAAATCTGTTTTAGATAAGCATCTTATGTAATAACTTTATGCACTAGGATAGGAAAATCAAACTGGTGTAGATCCATAGAAATAAGTCTTATCAGTCTTTGCAGTTTAGTACCTTTAAAACATTCTAATAAAACATTTAACATAATATTAAACCACAGGGTATAATCAATTCCGCCAATTTTCGCTTCCTGCAGAGACTGTCCGTCATATTTGGCTTCCCCCGAGACTGTCTGCGAACTCTTGCTTCTTGCAGAGACTACTGTCCTTGAAAAATGGCTTCCTGCCAAGACTGTCTGCATGACTGCTTCCTGCCCAGAGCCTCGGCAGGAAGCAGAATCACGTGGACAGTCTCTGGAGGAAGCCATTTATCATGTACAGAAGTCTCGGCAGGAAGCAAGAGTTTGCGGACAGTCTCAGCAGAAGCCAAATATGATGTACAGTCTCTGCAGGAAGCGAAAATTAGTGGAATCGATTATACCCTGTGTAAATATTGACTCACAGAATCCCTCATCGAAATAAGTCTGGTATTAAATTGTCTAAAATACTCTGAATACACATTGTTATTTAGGCCTGTGTTAAAACAGTCAACTCTCACAAAGGTGAATTTCATCTCAAACTTCTGATATCTCAAAGTAAATTTTCTGGTCCCAGAAAATTTACTTTGAGATACCAGTAGTTTGAAATTAACAATTCAACTGTGTTTATGTTCAGGGACTAAAGTATACACTGAACAAAATTTCTAATTGGTCACGTTTTCAATAGCATTAAGCCTAATGCAATTTTAGATAATTCTAACTACAAATAGGGAAGCACAAATTTTCTTGTATTTTACAAGCACCACAATCACTGATGCATTTGCAAAAGGAATCGCTACAATTCAAGGGGTCTATTAAGATTTACACAAACATTAAAAGGGAGGTAATTAGGATACAGCAATATTAAAATTAATACAGATAAAAATCATGATAAGAGAATACAGATTTTGTGTTTTTTATGATAAAAATTTATTTACTTCTGAAATGTTTAAAACTGTGGCAGTTTGATGCAGCTTTAATGAGTTTTCAAAACATTCTATGGTTTACAAGGAAGGGGTTATAACTCTGATATTACAATAAAGTTCTGGTGACAACATTCACTTTTAGAAGGTAGATAACAGTCCAATATTTTGATTACAACAATATTCAAAAGTATTGCTTAAAATTCATATTTCTGCAAAGTAGAAAACTGACCAATTAGAAATTTAGTTCAGTGTACTGCTGGATAAGTTCACTGGTATCAACATTCATTCATTCATTTCTGATATTCCTTTCTACACCGCATTTCTTCCAACACCAAAACGGGTGGGTTTTGGCAATAAATTAAGGTGAATGGGTATACTTTCAGGGGAAGCAACTCTATCATTTTCACTCTGCCTCCCTCCTTAAAGGTGGTCAACTCTTAGAGGAAAGAAGTTACTCCTATATGGACAAAGTCTTTCCTGTAAGGATAGACCCCTTTTTGGAAGGATTTCATTGTCCAGGGATACACTTTAATGATATGGTAATCTTTCTTATTTCTCCACAAAAATTGTGATCCCACATTAAGACAAAAGTTTATGAAGAATTACCAAAAATTATCTTATACCGTTGTCAAAACCCAGCCTTTTTCTTGTCAAGATCTATCTCTACATCCATATTATGAATATATTAACCCTTTTTTGACTGGTGGACCAGTCCATTATTATCATTTGGATAAGTCCATTTCTAGTTGAGGGGTTCTGGTGAATGTTTTCACTTTTGTATTTTGCATAGAAATTTCTGTAAGAAAACAGTGTAGACCCTGATCAGATGCCACATTCTGCAAAGTCTGAACTGGGTCTGCACTATTTGCATATGTCCTAAAAACATGTTTTCAGTCTAAAAAAGATTACTGGGAAATAACATTTGTCCCGCTGCAGTTTTCTTACACAAACACAAACTCTAACACAATATGAAACAGTGTCTGCTTGATAATTCCAACCCCAAATAACAACAAACAACAAAACTGCAAATTCTCCCAAATAATAGGCTGAAACATTTTATACCATTTTTTTACAGGAAATTAAGAGATCTATCTGGAAATGTATTTGTCAAGCAATTCTATTGCTATTTAACTAAATACACTTTTATACCCCACTACATTTATGGTGAATGGGAACACTCTCAGGGGAAGCAACTCTGTCATTAGTCATTTTCATTTTTGCCTCCCTTCTAAATGGGAATCAGCTCTAACTCAAATAGCTTAGAAAGGATAGAATTTGCTCCTTTTTCAGGAAAAATCCTATTTTGGAAGGGCTTCTTCACCCATGAAAGCAAAATGGAAGAAGTAGAAGTTGATTCCCTTTATAAAAATGGCAGAAAAATTTAGAGGTGTTCCCTGTCACCCAAATATTGGAACATTCCGACTATTCCTGTAATGGACACTCATATATTTAATTTGTGCTGCCTTTGGATGTTTTGTTGAACTTTTGGCAGTGCAGACCCTATCCCTGATCAGTCTAATCTGTGCTGCATGCTCAAGTTTCTTACTATTTTGAACAAATACATAATCTGCAGTTCTGTAAAGCAAACATAAAAGTTTAGAGCACTATCTGCTTAAATAAAAGCACAAGCATGATTGCAAATTAATGTTTAAAATGAAAATCAAATGGCTATATGGCTTTTATACTATGGAATAAGCATGTCATTAATATCACTAACACGCTGTCATTTCAGCCCTCCTATTCTAAAGCAAAATGATTGCACCACATTTTGTGAGTTGAAATTCCCAGTATGAAAGCAGACTTGTTATTTTTTTTCAAGTTTAAAATGGTATTTTCAAATTTAAAATGTCAAAAATTTGAATAAAGCAGTCACTATATATGTCAGCAACAAAAATATTAGATAGAACTTAAGCTGAATGGGTATACTTTCAGCAGAAGTAACTCCACTATTGTCATTTTTGCCTCCCTTCTCAGTCAACTCTTAAAGGCAACAATTTGCTCCTGTAGGGGCAAACTCTTTCCTTTAAGAACAAACCCCATTTGGTAGAGCTTTGATGTCGCTTCCAAAGTGGGATACCTTATTTATTTAGCTATAATATGGAGTTTTCTGTCTCCAGTAAGTACTTCAAATCTGTAAATCAGTCATGTAAAACTGAGCTATTAGCTAGGTTTTTCTCTTCCAAAATAATCCCAATAATCTAGATCCATCTCATAAGATGGATCTAGATTTTTGGGATTTTTTATGAAAGGAAAAACAACCATCTTATAACTGAAGAAATGTAGTATAGTCTAAGGAAGCAAAGTTTTTCCTTTAAAAGTTGCCTGCAAATTGAGACAAGCGTGAAAATGGCACAGTTGCTCTGCCTGAAAATTAAACTGCCATATTGACCCTAAAACTTCGGACACCCGGAAGTCAGACAATTTTTATTTGAAAATTGATAGAAAGTGCATTTTACACACAGATATACATCCAAATGATGCTTAGTGAATGGCAAACGTTGCAGACGCAATTCAAACTGCTCCTTGAGGAGGAACAGTTTGATCTGGGTCTACAATGTTTGCTCAGACCTGTCTGTCCAAATATTTAGGGTCATTACGGTAGTCAGGTTAAGCAGTCTGATCTGAGTCTATACAGTTTACCCATGATTTAGAGTAAAAATACTGTTATATGGAATCCAAAATTTTGTTCTTTAGTATCACAGGTTCTCATTGTGTCCTTAAAAACTGGTGACCATCTGCTTCCTGTAAGTCTCTCTTTCTTGTTCTACTTTACTCCTGGTAGAATAAACTGGGCAGCAAAGGCAAGCAGTGGGGCTCCTGTGGGGACTCCTGGGAAGGGACCACTTGACCCAGCTATATCTATATGGGAGTAGGGAAGGGGCTTGTCTGAATCTATTCCATGCTGTAAACAAAGAAATAAAAGAAATGAACTATTTTTGACAACACACAACACTCACAGAAATCGATAAATATGAAACAGTTTGACATCAAGATATAAAGAAATCAAAATACATGAAATCTCTTTGACTACAACACTCACAGAAATAAATTAATATGAAACTGAGTGGTCATGAAGACTGCTTAAAGGAAGGATCTCCCTAACTTTTGCCATGCCAGTGTGTTCATATTGGAAATAGAGAACTTTTTACATTTACAAGTCTAGTTGACAAGTTACAATTTGCATGAAATAGTTTAAATGTGTTGCCTATATATGTAAAAGTAAATTAATCAAGTATTCTAAAGTACTGATGCTGGTGACAGAAAGTAATATGATTCAGTATCAGCAGAGTACACAAATGGTTATACCTATGCATTGCTAACCCAGCTCTAACCATATCAGCAGCTCCCAATTGCAGGTATCAAGAACAGTTAAAGTTTCAAGTACCATACCGTACGCGGAAATTTTTGCGGGTTCAAATTTTCGTGGTTAAGGGTCAAAAACAGATTTATTTTCGTGATTTATAATTTTCGTGGTTAGCAACATGTGCTAAAAGCATAACTACTTCTTTTTTCACTTGGGCGAGTTCGTTCATTGACCTGCGGCAGGGCTGCCGCAGGTTAATGAAAGAATTGGCTCAAGTGAAAAGTACCGGCAATTACCGAAGCAAACAGAACCAGTTTGGACATATGGCACATAATGTTCGTTTAATATTTGGTTCATTTATGTAACAGACAATTTAATAAATCTTTAATTTCTGGTGTAGGGATAGGATGTTTACAAATTAAATTCGTTAACCAGTCGGTGCTATCTAGCATAACGTCAAAAGCGACGTGTTTGCAAACTGTCAATATCAAATGACATATTTGAAGCGTTATAAATCCATATTTCGCGCTCTGCCAGACACTTGATTGCAAATGAATCGTTCTTTGTAAGGTCTCTTGACATAAAACCACTTTTGCTCCACGGAATTATGACACAGTCTGGCAAATAAGAGTGACGTTATACATGTAACGTCATGCTTGGGCTGGATAATGGTTGAAGTTTGCCCCACAAAACTTCAGAAATTCAGTGTCTACCACTGCTGTCAGCATTTTGGGCTGCAAAAGGTAACATAGTTACCATAAAGTACTTTTGTCTGTCCAATTTTTTATAAATGTGAAAATATGTTGACGTTCGACTCCATGTTACTTTGTTGCCTTCGGCGGTCTGGATTTCGTTTCTATGGCGATTTGATAGACTATCTATTCTCTAGCAAAGTTCAGCATTGCGGATTTTCTGCCATCTGACATTATGCTGGAATTTCGTTTTGCTTGATTTCAGAGCTTACGTTACGTCGCACACTCACAGCGTATGTTTAGGCAAACCAACATCATGAGCATAATGAAATGGTTTGAAATGATAACTTTATCTTACTGATAAAGTATGATCATTGAATTTAAGGAAATATGTTACATTATAAGACTGGTGCATTTTCATTGACGCTGAGTATATATGGACACTGTATCTACAGAAGATACTTTGTAAGAACAAGGAAATTATGTCACAATTTTAATATTCATTGTTTCTAATTGACCGTGAAATATTGCGAAAAATGGAACACCGCGAAAATTATCTAGAATACGGTATTTCAGACGGTAAGTAAGGTTCTGATACATTTTCTATACTTTACCTTTTCAAGCCCTGATGCTTTGATCAAGAATGCTCCTGGCCCCTGGTGTCCCCTGGCTGTAGCACTGGATGGCTGGTTGTTACACTGAAGAACATCTTCATACTCAGACTTCCCAGTATGGAACTCATAGTCCTGAAATATACAGGTGACAAATGGTTATACCATAACTTCTCTAAACATTATGAAAAACCATTTACTGTAATACTCTTGAATCCTGAGCAAGCTGCTTCATTACTAGCAGTGTGATAACAAGAGCTGTCAGCAGACAGCATAGCTTGCCTGGAATTGGGAAGATAGAATGAGATAACGTCTGCGACCTTGACCTTAAGGTCATAGGCCTGGGCAGGAATATTCCTGAAAGAAACTTTGGACCTATATCTATCATCATAACAAATATGAACCAAATCTATCATCTGGTTCGGAAAATATGAGCTCTTAAAAAACTTTAATGTAAAACTTTCATGTACAATTTTAAAGTTGTGACCTCGACCTTAAGGTCACAGGCCTGTGAGGGGGTACTGCTGAAGAAACTTTTAGACCTACCAGTATATCTATTATCAAACCATCTATGAACCAAATCCATCAAATAGTTTGGAAAAGCTCTTAAAAAACTTTAATGTAAATGTGGGCACCAATGTCAACGCCAGGGGTAGTGCAATAACTCTTCCTGGATGACGCATGCCAGGGGTAGTACAACAGCTCTTCCTGGATTTCATCCAGGCAAGCTAAAAATGAAACTAACCAATTATACTCTTGAGAAAAAATATGATCTTCACAAAACTTAAACATGAAATGTCAAAGTCAGTGACCTTGGCCTTTTGATAATGGGCGCAGGCAGGATACTGCTTGATGAAGCTTTGAACCATTACCTATGATCATGCCAAATATGAACCAGATCTATCACCTGGTTTGGAAGAATATACATAATAATCAAGGGAGATACAAAATAATGAGCTTATATTATTTAGAAGTAAGGTTTGCTTCCCTTACATAATCCCTGAAGAATTAAAACTTTAAAACTTCAAAGTCTGTGACCTTGACCTCAAGTGCAAGGGTCTTGCTGAAAGTAACTTTGAACCTATGTCTATCATCATATCAAATATGAACCAGATCCATCAAATGGTTTAGAAAATATAAGCTCTTGAAAAACTTTAGCGTAAATGTGGACGCTGACTCCGCCGCTGACGCCGACGCCAGGGGGTAGTGCAAAAGCTCTTCCTGGACTTTGTCCAGGTGAGCTAAAAACTGCTGGCAGAATGACAAACATGCAGTCCCTGATTAGAGTGTCCCTGAAAGGAACAATTTGATCTGGAGTCACAAATTGTGCTTCTGCTCTTAAATCCAATATTTAGGGTTGCTAGGGAATTGGAAAAAAGTGTTATTTGAAGCAAATGACACTAAAGGAGCAAGTATAGCATGAAATAAATACAGCACCTGAAGAATGTAATGAGCTTTTAAAACTATTGTGACATTTGCAAATACAGAAAAGCTATAAAAGGCAAAATAATCCCTCTCCCCAAATTGTGGGTGGTATCTGCCCAATATTCCCTTGAAATACATAAGCTTCTTCACATGATTTCATAGGATGCAACATGTTAGACCAACTTGGGGTTTGCCAATGTGATATTCATTTTGATGAAGAGCAATAACATACATATTAGTGAAAATATGGCAGAGTTTTATGCCAGTTCAAGCAGGTTTAATTTTGAACTTACATCTCTTCTGATGGTAGAAATTTCAAAGGGATCTGCCCACATATCTCCAACATCTTGTATTTCGTAACACGTCTTGATTTTCTTTGCTGGTCCATTGTCCATTATAATCTGTAAAACAAATCATTTTTATATAGCTCATCTTTGCCTCTGTACTGTATAGACAGCAGAGTACAGGAATATCTGCAGCTTGGCTTTACAACCCTGAAGTTGTAACTTTCTTCAGGCATGTAATGCCAGCAGCCTGGGCATCTCTTCTGACATTTGAGCTGTGATATGACAAACCAACATAGTGGCATGTGCACATAGTGAAGACAGATCAGCCTGGGTATCCACCCAGTTTGATCTGTCTTTGCTCTGGGACTAATCTAGCTCCATGCAGACAGCGAAGACTGCTCAGACTAGGCAGATGCCCAGGCTGATCTGAGTCTTCACTGGGCACACATGGCACTTTGCTGGTTTTGTCGTTTTGTGGCTCATTTCAGTGTCTTTGCTTTTCAGTTTCTAGATTCCTCATGATACACAGACTGCTAAGGTTTTGAATACACCTCGCTTTTTAATGCCGTTTTACAAAGGGAGATAAATTTTGTGACATCTTGTTTGCTACATCAAGACACTCTTCAAAATTGGGTCTACTCATAAAAAAATAATTTGCTCCTATGGGAGCAAATTCTTCCCTTTAAGAGTAGACCCTTATTAAGGATGTATGCAAACAGCAAAGACTCTGACTTGACTGCGTAAACATGCTAGTATAAGTCTCTTTTGATTACATCTATTCTGAACATCCTTAGAGCATCCCAGTGAAAATTACTGCAGATAATTTCATAGGTTTATATCTCCAGGAACACAATACTTGATCTTCATCTAACACTAAAAATATGCATACATATATTCCAAATGCTCTAGTCAGGTAAAAGCTATCCCAACATTCCAACGACTGAAAATTGTGTGCAACATTATCTCAACCTTTGTTGCAACCAACACACTAAATATTTTGAGCATGTCCCTCTTGGCTGAATAAAAAGCAAACACGTCAGTAAACAATGACATGGTTTTTGTAAATTACCTAGAGAATATACTGACAAACTTTGCATATTAAGAAAAGCAAACTACAAATGTTTGGAACCAAATGCAGATTAGCTGCAACAAATCTATGGCTACCCATTTCACTATTAAACAAAAGTTGTGATAATTTGTGTAACACTGACAATGGGAGAATGTTTACTTACAGAGTAATGTTCCCCATAAGCTCTAATAGCATGACCTGTCAATGTTGCTATGGTAAACAGCTGGGGGTTTACTGACTCCAGGGCCTGAAATATCCAAGTCATATGTACGGCATTTACAATGAAAAATACATAATGTCATAAAATACAAAAGTGAATAAAAGTTTGAAAGATATCTGAAATGAGCCATCTCTGATCAGTGATGACAGACAGTCTGACTATCAGTGAACAGTTTCACATATAATACCTGTCACCAAACAGGATAACTCACCTAAACAGACACTTGCCTTCAGAAGGCACAGTAGCTAAGTGGGCTAAGCCTGCTAAGCTAGCAGAAAAGGTTCATATAAAGTTGTCTTATCTCTATTTTGCTGGAGGGGGAATACTTTTCATTGTTAACTGGGTTCCATTGCAAAGATGTCTAATTATCACTTTCCATTAGCTCAATATGATTATAACACTGTTGAAAGGGCCATAAACCACATGTCATCCATGTACGCTTATCCCTCATGTTAAACACTTTCTATATGGCCCATCTTGGATGAAACTCTAGATAAGGTATGATGCAAATTCTTCTTTTCATTCTTATTCACACCTAAGTTTTACTGCTGTATCAAACGTACCCTTTCCTTGAGCCTACAGAGAACATCTGCCATGACCATACGCCCCTCAGCGTCAGTGTTACCAACCCTCACTCTCACTCCAGCTCTAGATGTAATGATCTCATCAGCAACGTAAGACTCTGAAAGCATTAATTCATACAGTTCTTAATTAACTTTTATTGGAATCGCAGTAATTTTTTACTAAAATTACCACCAAAAAAAGTTATTTGTCTAACTGAACACATGTAAAAAATCTGACTGCCAAGGGCAAGTAAAGAGTTTATCTTCCAAGCCTGAACTTTGTATAGACCATAATAAAAAGAAATCAAACTTCTGTGAAAGTTTTCAAAGGAGTCTGATTTGCCAGAATGATTTGGGATAAGTTGGCCAATACATGTACCACTACAAAGATTACAATACTTAGATGATTACATGTGCTTTTTACTCAGTTTCTTGCTTAACCATAAAGATACCAAACAGATACATGCAAAAATATTAATGAAGTCAACTTGCCATGAAACAAAAGCATTTGCATCTATTTTGTTATAAAATATAAACATACAGGTATGCATATAAATATTGGGACTTATACGACTGGAGGGTGATAAACAAATCTGGACATAACAAACACGGCCCAATAATTCATGACTTGATGTTGTTAGGTGGCGAGACTGTATATTTTAACAAGAGCTTTGCAAGCGGCGCATAATACGCCCGTTTCAGTGTCATGAAGGAGTTACAGAATGAACAAGATGGTTTATAGAAGGATGGACATGCAGACAAAACAGGGGAAACAACTCTGTAATTAATGACCGCAATGTTATCAAAACAACACATCAAATACTATTAGTACACCAAAAATCAGGTTCCAGGGTGAAGCAGCTCAGAAGTTGTGAAACGCCAAAGTCAAACAAGGGAGATAATTCATAAACTCTTAGTTTCCCTAGACAATAAACACATCACCATAAAGTTTTGTTAAAATATTTCGAACGGTTAAGGAGATACAGAGTAAAACAGAAATTGATGCAAGGGCAGATAATTCAGGAAGTAAGCCAGAGTTGTGGTTCATGTGCATGATACATTATCCCATTATTATACACATTCCTACAAAGTTTCATTGAAATATTTCAAAGGGTTAAGGAGTTATGGGGGAATGAGTTAGCCTAAAAAACTAATCAAAGGGAGGTTACTCCAAAATTAAGTAAGGGGGAACAACCATTCTTATATGTGACCCACCGTCTTGTGATCATGCACATTGCTATAAAGTTTCATTAAGATATACCGAACGGTTACTGATTTATTGAATGCACAAGTTTAGTATACACAAAAATACCCTTAAAATCTAATCAAAGGGATGCAACTCCAAAATGAAGAAGGGGAGACCAACCATTGTTATACGCGACACATCATCAGACCCTCATACACATTGCTATGAAGTTTCATCAAGATATCCCAAATGGTTATCTAGTTATGGCGCGCACAAGACTAGTAGGGTAAAAAATAATCAAAGGGGCATAACTTTGAAACTAAGAAAGGGGGAGCAACCATTACTATATGCGACACTTTGACCCATCCTCATATATATGCCTACAAAATTTCATGAAGATATCTCAAACGGTTTCTGAGATATGGCGCGCACAAGAATGTTGATGGACGGACAGACAGACGGACAGACGGACAGCGCCATGCCATAATACGTCCGTTTTTTCAAAACGGGCGTATAAAAAGTACTGTATGCAGACACACTCTATTTTTTTCTGAAAAAAAAAAAGTGAGTTTTAGCTGCAAAAATACATTAGCTCACTTCATTTTTTGTACCAGAAGATTTGACATATCTTTGACTTATAACTTTGTTTAGCTTACGATGCTCAAAATAACTAGGCCCAGACCTTTCTGAATTCAAGATGAGTAGTTTCATAACAGATAATGGTAATGAGACTCCTAACATCATGATTAAAGTCTGTCAAAATGCAGAGGACTACCTAAGATATTGCAGTAAATTAAACCTAATCCAATCAATCACCTGGGCTACCCATCCAGGTACTAGCCAAGCCAAACGATGCTTAACTTTCATCTGATACAGTATGACAAACAAAATACCTGATCCAACACTGTTTCTCACAAGAGATAGGCCACCCACCACCTTGATACCCTTTGGCTTGAGAACTGACAGTGTCTGAAAACATACTAAACATATAAGTACTCCGTGACAATTATTCCTGTCCTTTCTAAGGTATTTTAGGCATATTCATATCCTAATTAACAAACAGCTGCTGCCATCTATTTGATATATGAATCTTTCAGATTCTTCAATATACATGTACCCTCGTAAATTTAGACATTACTCAAGTATTACACTGAGGGATGAGCTGGGTCTAAGACACCATGTCAAGTTCCGAGACTAAAATCCTCATTTGTTCATTCACATCTATATTTTTCACAACAGACTGTGCAATTACTACACTACAGTCGAACCTGTGAACAAAGGCCAGCCATGGGAAAAAGCAAAATTGGCCGTTGTTTACAGGTGGCCGTTGTTCAAAGATTCAATAATTTCACGATTTTGATCGACTGACAGATAAATGTAAACTTCGTCGGAGATTTTTTTCTCGCGGTTTTGTTTGCAGGCAAGCGTTAATATTTCCCGCGTTTTTTGCACGTGCGCGAAATCAATATTCAAAGTGTATATGTACCATTAAACTACTCCAGAAAATAAATTTCCGAAATATTATTGTTGCTATGGGTTTAAATTCTGTAATAATTTGTTTTCAAAATACACGTATCGGTAAAAAGACTGTTGCTTTCACGGTTGACGCACACGACCATTCGGCGATGCGTTTGATTGATTGATTAAATCAGTTACAGATTATTAATTGTCGGTTGACTGAGCATACTGTATAAGACATGATTAGCCGAATAAAACTGACCTTAATTACCTTACAGAAATTAACACTTATAGAATCAAACGCATTAAGCGCTATTAAATTGCGTAGAATACACTTTGTTACATAAATTATACTGCACCGGAAAATCAATAACCAGTCTAGTGCTACAATAGATTAGGCAATACACAAACACGTGTGTCTGAAAGTGAAACTGTGTTTTTGACTCAAGGACTGACCGTTATTCGGAAAAATTAGCGCCTCTCGGGATGGATTCGGATGACCGTTGACCGTAGTTCGCAGTGGACCGCTATTCCCAGGTAATTTAACCAGGAAATTCGACGGGAGGAATCCGAACCGACCGTTGTTTACAGGAGACCGTTATTCGGAGGTGACCGTAAGCACAGGTTCGACTGTAACTCATCTTTGCTATATCATGAAATAGCTGCGAAAAGCAGTAATATGTCATTTTTTCTCTAAACTTAATTGCTGAAATATACAGGAGCAATAATTCCTACCTTGAAGAATCCAGCAACAAAAGCAGCACCACATTTGTCTCTGTGCATACCAGCCATTACCCCACCAGCCTTGATGTCTGCACCACCGGTGTCATATGTTATACCCTGAAGATGTAAAGAGTAAAGTCTTAATGGTCAAGTGAAATTCACAGTGTGTTATGAAATTTTGAAATGAGAAAAGTGTGAAAAAACCCTCAGCAGAAGCAGTATACAGTTGCAGCGTTAAAAGATCAGTTGTATTCAGTAGAAATTAGACTGGTACCTCTAAAATAAGAATTAACATCAAATGTTCTCTACATCTGATGAATTTTAAATACTATCAGTAGTTCATAAATGGTTTCTGGAATTTATTATTCAAAATCACATACTTGAGCATCTCTATGTAACATCCAAATAATCAAAAACATTTCTTCTCATGATGTTACTATCTATTGCTGTTTCAGGTGTGTGGATAGTTCTGCCATTTTTACTGAGGAGGGGGAGGGGATGGAAACGACTGTCCAAAATGGGGTCTAATCTTAAAAGAAAGGATATGCTCCTAAGTGGGCTAAGTGGGGGTCGGGGGTCGGAAATAATTTCCTTTTAGAGTTTACTCCCTATGAGAAGAGGGGTAAATCTGAAAATGACAGAGTTGCTTCCTGCAAAGTAGTGAAAGTAGACCTAGGCTATGGAGTCATTTTCAGACAGGCATTTGAGCCAGGACATAACAAAACCAACAAAGTGGCATGTGCGCCAAGCAAAGACTCAGATCAGCCTGATCAGAGTCTTTGCTGTTTGCATGGAACTAGCGTAGACCCATATCTATCCTTTAAGTGCACAGCAAGGACTCAGATCAGAATGGGCGAATGCCAAGGCTGATCTGAATCTATGCTGAGCACACATGACACTTTGTAGGTTTTGTAGTGTAGCGGCTCATTTGGTGTCTAATGGCAGTTAATTATTACTATGCGGAACTCACCTTCCCAACAAGGAACAATGTCTTTTCAATTTTTCCTTCACCCTCATATTCTAGAAACACTATTCTGCCTTGATGTCTGGGAACCACTGTAACAAAACAAATGACTAACATCATGAAAAAGGCACCTTATTACATGGACCACATGGACCAATGGCAGAGATTCAAATCAGTCTGCACATCAACTTGAAGCAACCATCTATAGATCTTGCAGACCCAATACAGCAAACTTTATATGAGCCCCAACATGACAAAACCAAGAAAGTGGCATGTGCACCCAGCAAAGACTCAGATCAGTCTGGGCATCTGTCCAGTCTGATCAGAGTCTTTGTTGTCCACATGGAGCTAGCTAAGACCCTAAGCTATCATTAAAGCACACAGTGAAGACTCTGATGAGACTGGGCGGACTGTAGGAACAGTTGCGCACACAAAGTACCCACTATCTAGTCCCTATGGTAGTGAAAACGCCTAAAAAATGACTAAGTTCAATTTGTGGAAAAACTAATAAAAAATAATGTGAGGATTATGTCCAAATCACATGCATATCTTCAGACCATGACACCTGTGAAGTTTCAAAGGCATCGGCATAAAACTGTTGGAGGAGTTGCGCACACAAGGTACCCACTATCTAGTCACTTTGATAGTAAAAACGCCTAAAAAAATGACTAAGGTCAACTTGTGGAAAAAGTGACTAAAAATAATCTCAGGATTATATCCAAAGCACATGCATATCTTCAGACCATGACAAAAACAGCTGTACAGTTTTGAAAGAATCGGCATAAAACTGTAGGAGGAGTTGCGCACACAAGGTACCTACTACTTTAGGGGGACGGAAGGACGGAATGCCGAAAACTATGTCCCTTCTCTTTTCTTCGAAAAGGCAATCAATTCTACCATATGCCTGGTAAATATGCAATTCCATTCCCACCTGGAAACAAATAATTCAAACCTGTGCAGATGAACAGCCAATAAATAACAATGTTATACCACTCTACACTGGCCATCAAATGTCACGAGGGAGAAAAAAACTGTAGAGGCCAAAACAGTACTCAAACTCAGGGAATATTGCTAACTCCTGAGCAACATTGTCAACCTTTGATTTGTATCGAGATATTAGTACAAAATTTAGCTTTGTAAAAGATGAACTGGAGAAGTTATCACAAAACTCCTCAAAATGACCAAACCTAAATTTCTGAAAACGCTACCACTTTTTTTTACTTCAAGCAAATATTGTGCACAAATATGTTTTTCATACATACAAGTTGATTGCAGAATGAACAAGCAAATTCGACGAATTTATGTCCCCCGCCTTGGAAACTAGGTCTCCACTGTATATACACTTAAGTGTTTGAGCTGGAAAAGCGGCTAAGTTAAAAGTATGAAAAAAGTAATAAAAAAAAAATAATGTGAGGATTATATCCAAACCACATGCATATCTTCAGACCATGATCAAAACGCCTGTAAAGTTTCAAAGGAATTGGCATAAAACTGTAGGAGGAGTTGCACACACAAGGTACCAACTATCTATTCACTTTGATAGTAAAAATGTATGAAAAATGGCTAAGTTCAATTTGCGAAAAAAGTAATAAAAAATAATCTCAGGAATATATCCAAACCATATGCGTATCTTCAGACAATGATCAAAACACCTGTGAAGTTTCGAAGGAATCGGCATAAAACTGTATGAGGAGTTGCGCACACAAGGTACCCACTGTCTAGTCACTATGATAGTAAAAACGCCTAAAAAATTACTAAGTTCAACTTGTGGAAAAAGTGACAAAAAAAATCTCAGGATTATATCCAAACCACATGCGTATCTTCAGACCATGACCAAAACACCTGTGAAGTTTCAAAGGCATCGGCATAAAACTGTATGAGGAGTTGCGCACATAAGATACCTACTATCTAGTCACTATGATAGTAAAAACGCCTAAAAAATTACTAAGTTCAACTTGTGGAAAAAGTGACAAAAAATAATCTCAGGATTATATCCAAAGCACATGCATATCTTCAGACCATGACAAAAACAGCTGTACAGTTTTGAAAGAATCGGCATAAAACTGTAGGAGGAGTTGCGCACACAAGGTACCTACTACTTTAGGGGGACGGAAGGACGGAATGCCGAAAACTATGTCCCTTCTCTTTTCTTCGAAAAGGCAATCAATTCTACCATATGCCTGGTAAATATGCAATTCCATTCCCACCTGGAAACAAATAATTCAAACCTGTGCAGATGAACAGCCAATAAATAACAATGTTATACCACTCTACACTGGCCATCAAATGTCACGAGGGAGAAAAAAACTGTAGAGGCCAAAACAGTACTCAAACTCAGGGAATATTGCTAACTCCTGAGCAACATTGTCAACCTTTGATTTGTATCGAGATATTAGTACAAAATTTAGCTTTGTAAAAGATGAACTGGAGAAGTTATCACAAAACTCCTCAAAATGACCAAACCTAAATTTCTGAAAACGCTACCACTTTTTTTTACTTCAAGCAAATATTGTGCACAAATATGTTTTTCATACATACAAGTTGATTGCAGAATGAACAAGCAAATTCGACGAATTTATGTCCCCCGCCTTGGAAACTAGGTCTCCACTGTATATACACTTAAGTGTTTGAGCTGGAAAAGCGGCTAAGTTAAAAGTATGAAAAAAGTAATAAAAAAAAAATAATGTGAGGATTATATCCAAACCACATGCATATCTTCAGACCATGATCAAAACGCCTGTAAAGTTTCAAAGGAATTGGCATAAAACTGTAGGAGGAGTTGCACACACAAGGTACCAACTATCTATTCACTTTGATAGTAAAAATGTATGAAAAATGGCTAAGTTCAATTTGCGAAAAAAGTAATAAAAAATAATCTCAGGAATATATCCAAACCATATGCGTATCTTCAGACAATGATCAAAACACCTGTGAAGTTTCGAAGGAATCGGCATAAAACTGTATGAGGAGTTGCGCACACAAGGTACCCACTGTCTAGTCACTATGATAGTAAAAACGCCTAAAAAATTACTAAGTTCAACTTGTGGAAAAAGTGACAAAAAAAATCTCAGGATTATATCCAAACCACATGCGTATCTTCAGACCATGACCAAAACACCTGTGAAGTTTCAAAGGCATCGGCATAAAACTGTATGAGGAGTTGCGCACATAAGATACCTACTATCTAGTCACTATGATAGTAAAAACGCCTAAAAAATTACTAAGTTCAACTTGTGGAAAAAGTGACAAAAAATAATCTCAGGATTATATCCAAAGCACATGCATATCTTCAGACCATGACAAAAACAGCTGTACAGTTTTGAAAGAATCGGCATAAAACTGTAGGAGGAGTTGCGCACACAAGGTACCTACTACTTTAGGGGGACGGAAGGACGGAATGCCGAAAACTATGTCCCTTCTCTTTTCTTCGAAAAGGCAATCAATTCTACCATATGCCTGGTAAATATGCAATTCCATTCCCACCTGGAAACAAATAATTCAAACCTGTGCAGATGAACAGCCAATAAATAACAATGTTATACCACTCTACACTGGCCATCAAATGTCACGAGGGAGAAAAAAACTGTAGAGGCCAAAACAGTACTCAAACTCAGGGAATATTGCTAACTCCTGAGCAACATTGTCAACCTTTGATTTGTATCGAGATATTAGTACAAAATTTAGCTTTGTAAAAGATGAACTGGAGAAGTTATCACAAAACTCCTCAAAATGACCAAACCTAAATTTCTGAAAACGCTACCACTTTTTTTTACTTCAAGCAAATATTGTGCACAAATATGTTTTTCATACATACAAGTTGATTGCAGAATGAACAAGCAAATTCGACGAATTTATGTCCCCCGCCTTGGAAACTAGGTCTCCACTGTATATACACTTAAGTGTTTGAGCTGGAAAAGCGGCTAAGTTAAAAGTATGAAAAAAGTAATAAAAAAAAAATAATGTGAGGATTATATCCAAACCACATGCATATCTTCAGACCATGATCAAAACGCCTGTAAAGTTTCAAAGGAATTGGCATAAAACTGTAGGAGGAGTTGCACACACAAGGTACCAACTATCT
The DNA here is from genome assembly GCA_963989385.1 of Ctena decussata. NCBI lineage: Eukaryota > Metazoa > Mollusca > Bivalvia > Lucinida > Lucinidae > Ctena > Ctena decussata. The sequence goes on from OZ022498.1 coordinate 124,829,410, forward strand.
ATTCACTTTGATAGTAAAAATGTATGAAAAATGGCTAAGTTCAATTTGCGAAAAAAGTAATAAAAAATAATCTCAGGAATATATCCAAATCATATGCGTATCTTCAGACAATGATCAAAACACCTGTGAAGTTTCGAAGGAATCGGCATAAAACTGTATGAGGAGTTGCGCACACAAGGTACCCACTGTCTAGTCACTATGATAGTAAAAACGCCTAAAAAATTACTAAGTTCAACTTGTGGAAAAAGTGACAAAAAAAATCTCAGGATTATATCCAAACCACATGCGTATCTTCAGACCATGACCAAAACACCTGTGAAGTTTCAAAGGCATCGGCATAAAACTGTATGAGGAGTTGCGCACATAAGATACCTACTATCTAGTCACTATGATAGTAAAAACGCCTAAAAAATTACTAAGTTCAACTTGTGGAAAAAGTGACAAAAAATAATCTCAGGATTATATCCAAAGCACATGCATATCTTCAGACCATGACAAAAACAGCTGTACAGTTTTGAAAGAATCGGCATAAAACTGTAGGAGGAGTTGCGCACACAAGGTACCTACTACTTTAGGGGGACGGAAGGACGGAATGCCAAAAACTATGTCCCTTCTCTTTTCTTCGAAAAGGCAATCAATTCTACCATATGCCTGGTAAATATGCAATTCCATTCCCACCTGGAAACAAATAATTCAAACCTGTGCAGATGAACAGCCAATAAATAACAATGTTATACCACTCTACACTGGCCATCAAATGTCACGAGGGAGAAAAAAACTGTAGAGGCCAAAACAGTACTCAAACTCAGGGAATATTGCTAACTCCTGAGCAACATTGTCAACCTTTGATTTGTATCGAGATATTAGTACAAAATTTAGCTTTGTAAAAGATGAACTGGAGAAGTTATCACAAAACTCCTCAAAATGACCAAACCTAAATTTCTGAAAACGCTACCACTTTTTTTTACTTCAAGCAAATATTGTGCACAAATATGTTTTTCATACATACAAGTTGATTGCAGAATGAACAAGCAAATTCGACGAATTTATGTCCCCCGCCTTGGAAACTAGGTCTCCACTGTATATACACTTAAGTGTTTGAGCTGGAAAAGCGGCTAAGTTAAAAGTATGAAAAAAGTAATAAAAAAAAAATAATGTGAGGATTATATCCAAACCACATGCATATCTTCAGACCATGATCAAAACGCCTGTAAAGTTTCAAAGGAATTGGCATAAAACTGTAGGAGGAGTTGCACACACAAGGTACCAACTATCTATTCACTTTGATAGTAAAAATGTATGAAAAATGGCTAAGTTCAATTTGCGAAAAAAGTAATAAAAAATAATCTCAGGAATATATCCAAACCATATGCGTATCTTCAGACAATGATCAAAACACCTGTGAAGTTTCGAAGGAATCGGCATAAAACTGTATGAGGAGTTGCGCACACAAGGTACCCACTGTCTAGTCACTATGATAGTAAAAACGCCTAAAAAATTACTAAGTTCAACTTGTGGAAAAAGTGACAAAAAAAATCTCAGGATTATATCCAAACCACATGCGTATCTTCAGACCATGACCAAAACACCTGTGAAGTTTCAAAGGCATCGGCATAAAACTGTATGAGGAGTTGCGCACATAAGATACCTACTATCTAGTCACTATGATAGTAAAAACGCCTAAAAAATTACTAAGTTCAACTTGTGGAAAAAGTGACAAAAAATAATCTCAGGATTATATCCAAAGCACATGCATATCTTCAGACCATGACAAAAACAGCTGTACAGTTTTGAAAGAATCGGCATAAAACTGTAGGAGGAGTTGCGCACACAAGGTACCTACTACTTTAGGGGGACGGAAGGACGGAATGCCGAAAACTATGTCCCTTCTCTTTTCTTCGAAAAGGCAATCAATTCTACCATATGCCTGGTAAATATGCAATTCCATTCCCACCTGGAAACAAATAATTCAAACCTGTGCAGATGAACAGCCAATAAATAACAATGTTATACCACTCTACACTGGCCATCAAATGTCACGAGGGAGAAAAAAACTGTAGAGGCCAAAACAGTACTCAAACTCAGGGAATATTGCTAACTCCTGAGCAACATTGTCAACCTTTGATTTGTATCGAGATATTAGTACAAAATTTAGCTTTGTAAAAGATGAACTGGAGAAGTTATCACAAAACTCCTCAAAATGACCAAACCTAAATTTCTGAAAACGCTACCACTTTTTTTTACTTCAAGCAAATATTGTGCACAAATATGTTTTTCATACATACAAGTTGATTGCAGAATGAACAAGCAAATTCGACGAATTTATGTCCCCCGCCTTGGAAACTAGGTCTCCACTGTATATACACTTAAGTGTTTGAGCTGGAAAAGCGGCTAAGTTAAAAGTATGAAAAAAGTAATAAAAAAAAAAATAATGTGAGGATTATATCCAAACCACATGCATATCTTCAGACCATGATCAAAACGCCTGTAAAGTTTCAAAGGAATTGGCATAAAACTGTAGGAGGAGTTGCACACACAAGGTACCAACTATCTATTCACTTTGATAGTAAAAATGTATGAAAAATGGCTAAGTTCAATTTGCGAAAAAAGTAATAAAAAATAATCTCAGGAATATATCCAAACCATATGCGTATCTTCAGACAATGATCAAAACACCTGTGAAGTTTCGAAGGAATCGGCATAAAACTGTATGAGGAGTTGCGCACACAAGGTACCCACTGTCTAGTCACTATGATAGTAAAAACGCCTAAAAAATTACTAAGTTCAACTTGTGGAAAAAGTGACAAAAAAAATCTCAGGATTATATCCAAACCACATGCGTATCTTCAGACCATGACCAAAACACCTGTGAAGTTTCAAAGGCATCGGCATAAAACTGTATGAGGAGTTGCGCACATAAGATACCTACTATCTAGTCACTATGATAGTAAAAACGCCTAAAAAATTACTAAGTTCAACTTGTGGAAAAAGTGACAAAAAATAATCTCAGGAATATATCCAAACCACATGCATATCTTCAGACCATGACCAAAACACCTGTGAAGTTTCAAAGGCATCGGCATAAAACTGTTGGAGGAGTTGCGCACACAAGGTACCCACTATCTAGTCACTTTGATAGTAAAAATGCCTAAATATAAAGTTTCATCAAGATATTCCTAATGGTTATTAAGTTATTGAATGCACAAGATTAGTATACACGAAAGTAGCCTATAAAATCTATTCAAAGGGATGCAACTCCAAAACGAAGAAAGGGAGAGCAACCATTGTTAAACGCGACACATCATCAGACCCTCATACACATTGCTATGAAGTTTCATCAAGATAACCCAAACGGTTATCTAGTTATGGCGCGCACAAGACTAGTAGGGTAAAAAATAATCAAAGGGGCATAACTTGGAACCTAAGAAAAGGGGAGCAATCATTACTATACGCGACACTTTGCCCCATCCTAATATATATGCCTACAAAATTTCATGAAGATATCTCAAACGGTTTTTGAGATATGGTGCGCACAAGAATGTTGACGGACGGACAGACGGACGGACGGACAGACGGACGGACGGACGGACGGACAGCGCCATGCCATAATACGTCCGTTTTTTCAAAACGGGCGTATAAAAATTACTAAGTTCAACTTGTGGAAAAAGTGACAAAAAATAATCTCAGGATTATATCCAAACCACATGCGTATCTTCAGACCATGACAAAAACATCTGTAAAGTTTCGAAAGAATCGGCATAAAACTGTAGGAGGAGTTGCGCACACAAGGTACCTACTACATTAGGGGGACAGAAGGACGGAAATAAGGACGGAAGGACGGACGGACGGAAGGACGGACGGACGGAAGGACAGACGGACGGAAGGACGGAATGCCGAAAACTATGTCCCTCCGCTTTTCTTCGAAAAGGCGGGGGACAATAAGAAGGCAATGATCAGAAACCAATACAATCATTTACCACTTCCAGCCCTAAACAACAAAGGAAAAGTGGAAAAAATAGAGATAGCACACAAAGCAAAATGAGACAAGTAGAAATACGAAATGTCTGTTCAGTTGGAACGCAAACCCTCGAAAAGCGGTGATTGCATTTATAACGGTGGATCCTTCCACATGAAAAATAGGCCCTAAAAATGGCGAACATGGTTCTTGACGAAATTTACCAATATTCTCAAATGTATTTAGAGGTATTGGGTATATAAAATTAATTAAACACATAAAAATGTTTTGCTAACTAGTATTATGCAGGCTTTCTCAACAAAATTCAGGGCCAAAATTGCTCGAAATGCTAAAATATTCACCGTCATATGACAATACTCTATCTTGATTCTACCGAAAACTTGTATCAACATAAAACATAATTTACAGAAAGCTGAGACTTTCTCCAATGCGCACACCCATGCCATCGAAAACTTTATTATTTCTTCTATTTGCATGTGAAATTTCAAGCAATATCGTTTTGGAACATTTTTAAATTGCAAAATAAAAGATGGCATCTGCAGTTTTAACGCTCAGGAAACGGTCTTGCACGTGATATGAGCACCAGCAATACTTGCCGGACAGCCACAATTTAGACAGAAAATTGAGGTCGACAGCTTGTCAAACATTAGCTCAGATTGCTAAATACTTGAAGAGGAGAAAAATTACGGAGTTTAGTTAGCTAAAAAAGACTACAAACTGGTAGAACGTACCTTACCTGACTGCTGACCTGATTGGCATTGTACAATCTGACGTTCTGCCACTCAAATTTGTGAAAATAATATCCTTTTCTAATATTATTTATCTTTCAAACAGTCATCTGTTTTCTGTCAAATAAGTCAAATAAGTAATAAGGTCAGTGTTGTGACGTAATAAAATAAATGACGTATATTGCCTCGCGCTAGATTGCCAGTCCGCATGCCATGTAAACAGATTATAAGTCGGACATGAAATGTACCAGTACGAAGTAAAGAGTTTCTTTCTTGTCCTTTTGTTTGTCTAGTTTTTGAAAAATTTACGATCTGATTTAATGATTTGCTCAACAATTACAGAGAACATATGAGCCGCGACACGAGAAAATAAACAAAGTGGTTGTGCGCCTAGCGCAGACTCAGATCAGCCTCGGCATCCGCCTAGTCTGCACAGAGTCTTCCCTAAGCGTTTTAAGGGTAGCTAAGGGTCTAAGCTACCTGCAGACAGCAAAGACTCTGGTCAGACTGGGCGGATGCCCAGGATTATCTCTACATCGTTGGTTTTCTCGCGTCGCGGCTCAAGTTACTTAGAAAGAAACAAGCCAGGTGGGGATGGAAGGAGGCTGTTGGTGACGAGGGTGGGGGCCAGGGAAGTGGGGGAATTCATCTTGACTGATGCCTGGAGTGATGTATAGGTCCCAAACATGACTTGAGCAGTCGTTGCTGTGACAGCGTATTATCTCTCTCTATCTCTCTCTCTCTCTCTCTCGTTCTGTCCGATTTGGCTTCATTGTTGTTACACATACTGAGATTTATAACAATCATTTGAATCTTACCAACAGCTGAGCCGCAACAGGGAAAGAGGAATCTTGTCGGATATGATAACAGCAAAATCTGCTTAGTCTAACAAGACTGCTTCAAGATACAAAACTGTATATATAAGCGAATAGCAAAACCCTGATTGGCTTGCAAGCAAACTCTTTCCGTTCTGAATTAAGTTACGAAGAGCATTTCGTGCGTTCGATGATGAGCATGAAAATGTGTCGGGGTGTGCGGATGTGGGAGGTGAGGGGAAAATTTGGAGGCTTGCTACGTGCCATCCGACGTTTGGCACGTGGCACAAAAACAGCCATTTAGTCCGTGGAAGCAAAGTACTGATACATGAACTTAAACTGTATACGAATCGCTCCACTTTGGCAAATTCCACATCCCGAATAAGCGTAAAGACCATTGACAGTATACTTAAACAATCTGCTTGAAAGTTGAAAATAGCAAGCGTGTGAGAAACTGTTGAAATACGCATGAACTTCGTATACTTATTCAAGCAACCCATCATTGCCTTCATTTAGCAAAATGTTCATGAACAAAAAAGCTACCAGCCAAGATCCATAATAGGATGCACACATGAAAGCTGTTCATCTTAACTTTTATAACATTTGTGGTGCAAGCTATCTTAGTCTTGGATTGTTGCAGGTCACCCGTGTACTTACTGACCCTCAGAAAATACTACAGTAAGGGAAAAAGTGAAAACCTTCCCGCACGTCACCACATTTGGTAGCTTAGAGTGTTCAGATGAGAATCTGAAGGCCATTAGCTCAATTCCTATCATTGCCTCATGAATGTATTTCGACTTTTGTCCTATTCGATTCGGAAATCGAATGCCCAATTATTTAATTTCAGGACGCAGAGTATGAAGAATAATGATTAAGCCCAGAGTTGAGTATAAAGTGTATTGGATTGCCCTTTACATGTGCCTTCGGGACGATTTGTAAATGCAAAAATATCAAATCTTCTGGTGACCTGCAAGATACCCAGGCCTGCTAGTCAACCGGACAACATTTTAGTCGGCATACAAATGATAGTGAACATGTTAAGCATTGGAAGGAACTGAAAAGAAATTGAGAGTGTACATGTAAATGTGTGGGCCTAGGGCAACCGGGTACACTTTCAGGGGAAGCATCTCGGCAATAATATTTTTGATTTATCCTACCTTTCCAATGGAAGTAAACTCTTTAAGGAAAGCATTTGCTCCTTTGTGAGCAAAGAATTTTTGAAGAGTCTCCCAGTTCAGGAAAAACTAACAGGAAATTGATAAAGTTGTGTCTTGATAATAAGTCTACGATAATTTGTGCCAGTTATCCAGGAAAACGTGCTGCGGCTGTATATAGAACCGACTCGCCAAGACTACTCTAATGTGAGGCAACATCAGTCATTTTAATAGAGAAATAGGAAAACACGATCTGAATTATTAGTGAATGTTTTTGTTGTTTGTTTATATGTGACTGCATAACGGAAAGGGTTCGTAATTGGAGAAATAAATGTTTTATTCTATTCTATTATTTTATGTAGATCTACCCGTGTACCTGCAGATTCGTAAATGTTGCCCCCCCCACCCCCCACCCCAAACACACACACACACACACACACACACACACACACACACACACACACACACACACACACACACACACAGAGAGATGCCTGACGAGTTTCTCAAACTTATACAGGCAATGCAAAAACATCGCATGCATACAGTGCACTGCTAACTCTTCTCAAAGGCGTAACTGCCTGTACGCTAATAGCCAGGTGCGTATTGTAATTTTGTCAAATAGACAAAATTTCAACAGGTATCGCCATATTTGATGATGCTGGTATTTGTAAATTGAACAAAATTTCAATAGTAGCGGCAATATAAAGTATCTTTGGGGCCCACCTCTTATTCTTGCTCTCAAAGGATAAACATAATTGTGCGTAAAGTGTAATAACCCCTACACTCCTGCTTCTAACCGCCAATAACCGTCCCACGAAGTGGGGGGGGGGGGGGGGGGGGGGGCAGTCCTCATCCCTCCCAGGTTACTCACATACAACCGTTTATTTGACTTTTGAAATCAAGCGCGTGATCTGCTAATTAAAAAAAAAAAGAAATAACCGTGAAATTACCATTCAATTATGAGGGAAAGGCTAATCCTGAACGATAGCATGAACTGTACCTAAATGAACATCAATTGCTGATTAAGTCCGTCTTTTAAGCCATGATTATACAAACTTCTAATCGATTCAAAATCACGTCATAAGCTTGTGTTTACCGTTTGCTAGAGCATGGAGGTGAGAGTTGACATTATTGTATCTGAAAATAAAATATGAATAAAATGTATTTGCTTGACTGTTTTATTCGGTCTTGGTTGAAGATTAATCAGTGAGAGGTGTTACGTTTCTACGGACAGCCGAATTGTGAGTTTGTAAATTTGGCAGTGAAAACTTAGCGCGTAAGGCTGGCATGATTTCGACGCCATTTAATTTTTCGGTTTGTTTTCAAACCGGGTGGTCATATGTTATTTTGCAATTTTAAAATGTTCCAAAACCAAATTTTCTGAAATTTCACATAATAGTAGAATATATATCAATATTTATCATGGCATAGGTCTGCGTTTTGGACAAAGTCGAATAAGCTGTAAATCGTAATTTTTTGTTTACATGATTGACGCTGACGTAAAGGGCACTGTTTCGTCAATAATTACACAGGCGGAAAAGGATGTCCTGGAATTACTTTAAAAGAAAAATTCAATAATGGAAGTCAGAAAAGTGCTCTTAAAATTTCAACCGGTGGGGCGATTTGATTAATCTGTATGGTGGCGTTAAAGTACTATGGGGTTCGTCGATAGCCATTTTGATGGCGACAATTTCGAACAAATATTCGTTGCTATGTGTTTGATTATATCCCTACTCCTTGGAGCTGCGTTCCAACTGGTTTCCAGGTATAAATGGCTACTTGACAGGCATCAGACTGTGTTACTGTGCAGGTTAAGCTGAATTTACACAGTCTGCACATGCTCTTTCCTGGTAGTGTCACACAGAAGTTAGAAATAGTCAAACCTAATTATATTCCAACAAATTTTCCTTCTCAGCACACTGTTAGTGAAGAAAGGTACAATACTGCTATGGCAGCCATGTTTCAACTTATATTGAAGTCCAAAAGAGAGACATTTCTGAAGAAAATATTTTCTGTTTTTTCACAACGGCACAGATGGAAAACAAGGCTCACACCTTGGCAGCTAAGTTATTTAACCATACTGCATGTAGTCATGTAGATGACTTTAATGCTCGTAATATATGTTTAACTGCTAAACTTCTTCAACAGGGCTATCGGTATCATAAGCTTAGAAAGGCTTTTTCTAAATTCTATCGCAGACACCATGAATTGGCTTCAAAATTTGATGTCGGATTAAAATTTCTTTTACACCAAGGCCTATCGGAACCAGAATTTTATGGTGACTTAGTATACAAATTCAAAAAGATTAAGGGTAGGACTGATTTTTCTGATCAATTCCGAAAAATTAAATACGTCACAAACGTATTGGCTATAATTTAAATGTTATGCGACAGTCTGCATGCTTAGTGATTAACCCAATCACGATTGATAACTTTGCTGCACTCTTTAATTGCACAACCGGGGATCGGTCGTCAGACTCTATGATGGCCCCGACCTAAAGCTATATATTTTAGTTGGTTGGGACCGGAGCCTTTTTGTCTGTTGCTTGGTCCACCGGGGCTCAACTGGGGACCTTCTTTTGCTTCAGATTTCCAGTGGGGTTGTTTGGCAGGACAGGGATCTCCACCTGTCAGACGGCCCGTTGTATCTGTTGAGTCCTCGTCTTTGCTTCTTCATGGTGTTGAAATTTGATTTATGTGTTTACCGTGATGATTCATTGACGAGTTAGAGGGTTATCATGCGAACCGAACAACTAAATGTTTTGTACCACTTCAGAAACTGAGGGTGAGGTTGGGCCTGTAAAATCGATTTAAGCCCCCCAGTAATTCATTACTGACCGTTCCAAGGCGGTAGTTCTGTTGTGGTTCTCTGTTGCCTGTTTTTGGTGTCAGAGTTTCTGTGATGTTTTACCTTATGTATGTTCTTATTATTTTTGGTTCGGTTTGGGTTGCTGAGTGGCCACCTTTTGGGAACAAGCTGCTCACTCGGTTGGCCATATGTTCTCTGTATCTTGATTATTTGTAATCTTAGTTGTTTCCAACCATGGTTTGAGGGCTGGATTTGGATTTTGATTGTTTCAGTTCCTGGTCTTTGAATACTTTTTACTTTTACAACCTTGTTTAAAGCGGATCACCAAAGAAACTATCCTATCAAATAATTTTAAATGGACAAGTGACTGTTTTAGGATTAGCTTTTAGTTGCTGGTTGCCATAGCAACTAAGGTTCCACTTTGATCCACTTTATTTGAACACTTTCAGTAGAGGATCAGAAAAAGATCATCTTTTGCTTTAGGATTTCAGAAATGTTTGAAGAAAACTGGATGGACAAACAAAATTTCAATTCTGTACTTATTTGACTATAAATCAGCCTTTTCTATCTCTAGAATGGTCCCAAATATCTAAACAAGAGCTGTCAGCAGAAAGCATAGCTCACCTGGAATTGGGGTGATAGAAGAAGATAACCAATACTCCAAGTGATAAAGTCTAATTCAAATGGTTGAGAATAATGAATAAGAACAGGCCCATGTCTGAATGAGCATGGCAAGATGGAAGTAAAAAGTATGCAAAGACCAGGAACTGAAACAATCAAAATCCAAATCCAGCCCTCAAACCATAGTTGGAAACAACTAAGATTACAAATAATCAAGATACAGAGAACATATGGCCAACCGAGTGAGCAGCTTGTTCCCAAAAGGTGGCCACTCAGCAACCCAAACCGAACCAAAAATAATAATAACATACATAAGGTAAAACATCACAGAAACTCTGACACCAAAAACAGGCAACAAAGAACCACAACAGAACTACCGCCTTGGAACGGTCAGTAATGAATTACTGGGGGGCTTAAATCGATTTTACAGGCCCAACCTCACCCTCAGTTTCTGAAGTGGTACAAAACATTTAGTTGGTTGTTCGGGAAACTAGAAAATGTGTTTGTGAAAAGCTATACTTCTAACCATACCCTTGTCCATAAATGGGACAATTAGTTGTTGTGAACAATCATCAGCATTGAAGGCTTCATATAGCATGCCTATGACCACAATGCATATGTCCAAAAAGGGCCATAATTCTACCAAGTATTTATGGAATTACACCAAAAGTTAATTATGCCATCTGCACATTAATTCCAAGCTGCATGCTAAATTTCATGAGAGTTGCTCAAGTGGTTCTTGAGATATTTTGTTAACAAGCTTCCCTATAGCTACCAGCAAAAGTCCTAAAAGGCCCATAACTTTGTCAAATATGTATGTAATTTCACCAAAAGATAATAGATCACTGGTACCACACTGCATGAAAAAGTTCATGCGCCTAGCTCAAGCAGTTCTTAAGAAATTTCTGTGAACAAGCTTTCCCTATACCTACAATGTACAAGTCCAAAAAGGGCCATAATCTGTACAACTTTTATGGAATTACACCAAAAGTTAATCAGCTCATCTACACATTGATCCCAAACTGCAAAGCAGAATTTCATGAGCCTAGCTCAAGTGGTTCTTGACACATTTTATTTACAAGCTTTCCTTATACCTACTATGTGTATGTCCAAAAAGGGCCATAATTCTGTCAAATATTTATGGAATTTCATCAAGTCAATCAAGTCATCTACATATTGGTCCTAAACAATATGCAAAATTCATGAGCCTAGCTAAAGTGGTTCTTGAGATAGTATGTTAACAAGCTTGACCTATATCATACAATTTGACAAATTCAATTGACCATGAAAGGTAGGTCAAGCTCATGAAATGATACTCTGGTGAGTGAAAATATTTCAAAGGTGAAGTTCATGTAAGGTTTGATAACTGCAACAGTTATAGTTAATGAGAAACAGACTGGGACATTGGGGTCAATGCTAGGGTGGTCCAAATGTTGACAGATGGATGTACAGATGAACAAGCAAACAAACAAACAGACAAACAAATGGACAGATAGAAAACTGGATCCCAATATCAACCATGCCTAAGGCAGGCGCGACAACAAACCAGTAATATACTTTTGAAAATATGATCTTATAAAAACTTTACCATGAAATGTCAAAGTCAGTCGTGACCTTGACCTTCAGATCATAGGCAAGGGCAGGTTATTGCTCAATGAACCTTTGGACCTGTATCTATCATCATGCCAAATATTAAGTAATCCATCATCTGATGTGGCAAATATAACCTCTCAAAAACTTTAACACAAAATTTTGATATAAAACTTCAGTCTGTGACCTTGACCTTGAGGTCATAGGCCTGGGCAGGGGTATTGCTGAAAGAAACTGTGGACCTATAGTTATCATCATACCAAATATGAACCAGATCCATCATATGGTTTAGAAAATATAAGCTCTTAAAAAGCTTTAACGTAAATGCGGACGCCAACACCGACACCGGGGGTAGTGCAATAGCTCTTTCTTTCTTTTCTTTCTATATTTACTGCTACACCCTCTTTCCAGAGTATTATGAGCAGGTGTACTTTTGTACACTCCAGTGTTGCAGGATGAAAGCCTACATACAGCCATGTAGCTATAGTAGGGATCTTTAACCTGCTCAGGGGGCCTCCAGTAAATGTCCCGGTCTGAAGGACGGCACACTTGTAAAGCATCATTCCTGCAAATTATGCTAGAAAAAGGCATTCGGACATAGGAAAATTTCGCCCTGGGTGAGGATCGAACCCATGACCTCTGGCTTCAGAGTCAAGTGCACTAACCACTGAGCCACTGCATTCTTCCTGGACTTTGTCTGGGCGAGCTAAAAAGTCTAAAGAAATTATGCAATAAGAGGATTTTCTCTTCTAAAACAATCCCAAAAATCTAGTTCTATCTTATAACATGGATCTAGATTTTTGGGATTGTTTTGGAAAGGAAAAAAAAAACATCTTATAATCAAAGCAATATGACAAATTTGTGGTACAATATTTCCAATAAACTTTTCAGGGCACATTCATCAAGGTGAGAGAATTCAGGTGAACTGAAAACATCAAACCAAAACCATCAAACAATGAAGCACAAAACCAAAGGGCTTACCATGAGCCGCCCTGTCTACTGCAGCAAGAAGAGGATATTCTTTCTCAAATGTGCTTCTGTCAGATATCACTTCCATCTGTCAAATGATTAAACACAAAACCACATTAACAGAAAATATTGCTTCTTGGTACATGCTCAATCATTTTAAAGTGTGTTAATATCAAACGTAATTTTGGGTCTGTTCTACTTACATTCAAAGTGTATGGGTACACCACCAAGTTTTCCCATCATTTCCACAAAGGGCAAGTCTTCTGTGACTTCCTGTTTGCTTCCCTATATGACAAAGCCCTTCAAAATGGAGTCCATTCTTAAAGAAAAATCATTGCCACTACAGGAGCAAATTCCTTCCTTTAAGAGTCAACCTACCAGTAGATTGGAAAGGGAGGCAAAAACAAAAACTGCAAAGTTGCTCCCTGCAAAAGACTTTATATGTGACCTTAGTTATTACACGCTCTCTTAAAGAGCATCCAAGAGTGGCGATGTATATTTTCAAGCAAAGCAAACTTTCAACTGAGAGAAGACACCAGCATCAACACCATGGTGATTGCATTAATTAGACAATTAATACCAGCCTGTACATCAACAGTCTTCTCCAGGTCTCTGATGTTATTTTAGGGCCAAAGGTATGAATATAGCCTATTACATAAAGACAGTCATCTCTGTGTCTTAAATGATTGCTGGCATTAAATGTTCTTTTCTTGGATACACCTCCATATTTTTTCTGCCAAGAGAGAAAACTTTGTAACAATCTGTTTCCTTCCCTGGTGATAAAAAACTTTCCATAGAAGGAAAATCTTCGCTCCTACAGGAGCAAGTTCTTCCCTTTAGGAACTGACCTTCATTGAGAAGGGAGGCAAAAGTGAAATGGCAGAGTTGATTTTCCCAGACATAGTACAAAATTACTTGAATGTAATAAAGCCATACATTAGAAACAATAATCAACTAGTGAAATAATTATGCAAATTACGTCGTAAAGTTATGCATGGAAGGCCATAAAAACTTGGCATTTTAAAATGGTAAGATTGTGACGTTTTAGTCCAAAATTTGCTTAGAAAATGGATTTAAGAGTCGTAAGATAAATAGAATCTTGCATTTGTGCTCCTGTATTATTGAATTTATCAAACTTATTGGGCAAAACCGATAAGATGCTCGGCATAGCATTTTCCCCAACTTGTTAAAGAAATTCAATAATACATGAGCGCTCATGTAAGATACTCTATTTAAATGCAGGTAAGAGACTCCCTCACCTTGATGGGTGTTCCCTTGTAAACTTCTTGGAGATATTGCACTACTCTAGGGGCTGCCATTCTTTCAGGGTCTGTACCACCTATGTCTCGAGTTACCACTCTAAAAAGATGATGGAAAGGTGCAAATGTGAATTTGAGCCGCGACGCGACAAAACCAACAATGTGGTTGTGCGCCCAGTGCAGACGCAGATCAGCCTGGGCACCCGATAATTCTGATCAGACTCTTCGTTAAGTGTTCAAAGGGTAGCTAAGGGTCTAAGCTACCTGCATGCGGCCAGCGAAGACTCTGATCAGACTGGGCGCATGCCCAGGCTGATCTGAGTCTGCGCTGGGCGCACAACCACATTGTTGGTTTTGTCGTGTCGCAGCTCATTTATAGAATTTTTGTCAACCTGAAATAATTATTGCAGAACACAATTCGTATTTACTTATCAGCATAAACCACTGATAACATACATACGTTATGGAATCCTCTACTCTTCATTTAGTTTTCTGACAATGCTCAGGAAGTGTAGGGCTGGATATCCCTAAAGGCATACAACATTCATAGCATTACCCAGTCTGTGTCCTTGAAATTTCAGTCAGTACAATAAAGTGCTTCTAATATAAAATGTATTATCAAAGAGAAGTCTACTATTATGGTTACCTGTAAAAGTCATATAACGTCACAGCTTATTAATGTTTTATCAATAAATAATGTAAATTGTGCTAGAAATATAAGAATAAATCACAAACTATCAGCAGCCAGCTTTCTAATCTACAATGAACTTACCTTCCTGCCTCTAAAGCGTTGTCTAACACCACACCCTTAGTAACCTTGTCCATATCATTACACCAGATCCCTAGATGCTCCACTTTCTGCGCTTTCTCTGGCTGACTTTCACGTACTTCCAAAGGCTGCAAACAATAACAAAAAATGCAGTTTAAATACCATAGGGGAGAGTCGGGTAACTTCGGACAGCGGGTAAATTCGGACACTGACATTGTTTCCTTTATTTGTCAGTTGTTTGGAACTAAAACAAAACTGGCCAAACAGAGAAAATCCTGATGAGACGGCTCATCATGAGCCGTCTCATCTGGATTTTCACTGTTTGCAATTGTATGTCCGAATTTACCCGCCTGTCCGAAGTTACCCGACTCTCCCCTATTTATTCGATTAGAAGACAGGGAGTTTCCCCTCCAAAACACCCCCAAAAATCTAGATCCATCTTATAACCTTTCGACAGCTGGAGGTTTCAAGAAAATTGCTGGAAAAGGGGGTGAGTCAATTTTTTTACCCTAAATTTTGACTTACCTACATGATGTGTGAAATCGAAAGTGCAATCAATGGGGGAGATAATAAGCTATTCAATACATGACGCTTATTTTTCTTGTGACATCAGAGGTCACCATGCAGGGGTCACCCTACCAAGAAGTGTGCACACTGACTTATGTTTGTGTTTTTTCTTTATTTTTTACCGACTTTTTCTTCTCTCTTTCTTTTTATTTGCCTTTTAATTGCACACAATTGGAGAGCAAATTATTTCCTGTAAGAGTAACCCCAACAGGAGAAGAGATTCACTTACAGGGAAGCAAACAGTATTATGTTAAAGTTGCCTCCCTTGTAATAATGGTGGGGTAAACATGAAGATCTATCTAAAACATTAACAACTTACCACATAGAGTCCTTGTAAAGTACCCAATGTAGCACAATGGCCAGCATTAGGAAAGCTAGTATCAATGGGTCTCACTAACAATGGCTTCTTACTGCCAGCTTTCAGTGCCCTGAAAAAGAAGTTGTCATGATTTTAGCCTGAAGTAATTGCAGGGTTTGACCTTATACATGTTATTATTGTTTGTGTTGTCTTGCCTGTCTTAAGGGGGCACTCCTGTCAATAGACACTGACTTGGGGCCTCTTGAGCCAAAATAAGTGGCAGAAGAATCTGTATTAAAGTTCATATTATGATCTGTCTTAAGCAGCCCATTTTTCTGTGTCATCTTGGTTGACCCTTAAAAGAAGGTTTGATTATATTAACAGATTATGTTACTGAATCACATGGTCTGTTATATAAATATAAGTTATAACTATTATACTTTTAATAACAATCTCCAGTCTCTAGAAAAGGCATAGGTGAATAAATGTGTGGCTGCAGAACCTCTCCCCAACCCCTCACCTTATCTACAGGTGTGATATATGGAGAAATTACCCAGTTCAGCATAAATTAATAGCTAATCATCACAATCCAAAATTTCAAGGCAGAAAATCTTACCATCTGAACCATTTCCACATTTCCTGATCTAATACAATGTATGAACAGTGATGACATTTAAATTTCAGCACTATGCTGACTGACAGATGTCTTGCCTGATTAAGATATATCAGGATCAACAGACTGTATGGACAGGTACGCTTTTAACACATGTAGCATTTCAGGAGAATCTCATTACAATGCAGTATAATGCTATGTTGGATGTAATGCCATATTGGATATATTGCTATCAAGTCATTACTTCTGCAAGGAAATTTAAAGGCAAGTGATCAGAACAAAAATTGAAACACATCATGTGATTTCCAACAATGTGGCATTGGTGACAAGCAAAGGCTCTGCTAAGACTACAAATAAGTGCAGTCTGATTAGAGCCTTTGACTGTCACATCAGCTAGCCATGGAAGTGACCCAAGTGATAGAGCCAACAACGAGGTCTCTGATTACCCTGTATATATGAGACGGATGTTCTGACTACAGGAATAATTCTGGCTCAAAATTTTATAGGAGAAAATCTCATTTAGCCATTTTTCTGGAGAACTTCTAAATTCTGAAAGAGATTTTTTGGTACTACCCATTATAGACTTGTGTTTTTGTATGAGATTTTTCTATCACTGAACAGATTTCAGTGAAATTTGTGGAAAAAAATTGAGCAAATCTCTCAAAATCTCCCCCGAAAATGATCCCTGTGACTATCATGTGACAAAATTGCCATATTGTTGGAAGTCACGACACAGCTAATTTATAATGCTTATTTGCCTATAATTCAACTGTAGTTTGCATAATAACAGGACTATATTTTCTCTCTACCTGGCGTAGTCAGTATTTGTGACAACATTACTGTGTAAGGGAATGTATCCATGTTTTTCTGTCATTTCTAAAAGGGGTAACAACTTTAGTGAGTTCCTGTTTGCTGCCCTTGATGACAAAGCCCTTTCAAAATGAGGTCAACATTTATAGAAAATGCTCCTACACTTCTTTAACAGCATTTTCCTGTTAGGAGTTTACCACAACTGAGAAGGGAGGCAAACTGAAAATGCAGAATTATTTCCCTTGAAAGTATATCTATTAACCTGAAAACTGATCTTGAACCATCTTACCTCTTAATTCCTTTTTCCGCAGCATCATAAAATCGTCTGACATCATCGTAGTCTCTGTTTAGTGGACCAGTAGGAGAAAACAACTGAAAATATAAGAAAGAGACAAGAACTGACTTTGTCAGTGTTTTTTTCTGTTTGCTGTTTGTAACTATGCTTGTGTGGAGGGGAGAAGGGTTGGGGAGGGGAGTGGGGGGAGGGGGTGTGGAGGGCAAATGGGAGAAGAAATTATTTTTCCATTAAAAACGTACACAGTGACAACTCACTAGAACTGTTTAGGTTTGTACTTCTGTACTTCTGAACAGTTATACCCAGGTTACATGAGGAATGTATCTAAATCATCTAAAAATAACATCAAAATACACTGTTACCTGAATTACTGAACTTCAGCTATAATAACACTTCACAAAGTATCTAACTTTAAATATTAGGCACAGGTCCTTTAGCAGTTGATCAAAGTCTGCACTGTCTGCCATTCAAACTCAACCCAGGTCTTATACCCGATTTATACAAAATAAACAGCCATTTGAAAAGAATGAAGATGCACACCAGCCTGTGGGTCCCTGTAACCTGGCTAGAGGCAGTTGCTGTTGCCTGAATAATTCAGGCTGTACATTATAAAAGTTCTAAGTATTGGAACTGACTGGACTTTGCAAACAGTGTAGATCATGACCAGACTGCTCCTTTAAGAGCAGTCTGATCATGGTCTACATTGTTTTCAATTCCATCTGCATGCTTTGGATATACAAGCCAACTTCGTTGTGTCAAACTTGCTTATCTCGAAAACCCTGCTAGTGTCGAAGTGATCTCCCATTCCCGAACATTCCCCCCTATATAATATTGCATTTCGACCTCTGTTATGTCGAACTCAATTATAACGAAAACACTGCTGTATCGAAGTGATTTTTGATTCCCCTACGACACTTTCCATGTGTTTTACCACTGTTTGTGTCGAAGTCAAAATATGTATTCAGAAAAAGATCGCCGAAACGACGGAAAGAAAATGACGGCCATTTTGTGTAGACGTTTTGCGGTAATGAAAAACCTGCATATTTTTGTCTTTAAGCAAATTGGTACAGACATCGAACAATAACAATGAAAAAGAACGATTTACCGAACAATTGTCTTTAATTGATCGCAGTTCAATCAATTATCCCAAATTATCCAATAATTATCCAATGATTGCGTGAAACGATGCAGACATTGTTTTGTTGATCAGCTGTTTTTGTGTATAAGTTACTTGACCTTGTACCGCATATACGTCACAGGTCAGGTGCGTTCGATTGGAAAGTTCGGTCAATTAGGCGCCTTTGAAATTTAATTGATTGAACAGTATTGAGCGGCGCTCTTTGATGCGGGCTATCAGTAACAATCCCGTTTTCAGTAGAAACAGTTTTACTACGTTCGTGCTGCACACATTTTGTAGAAATACTGACTCTACTAAAGATAAGATATTGTACATGTATAGAACAAAAATTTTGGTCACAATTTGCCTATCTCGAACTTCGGAAAACTCGAAGTGGGTTCTCCATTCCCTTGGAATTCGAGATATCGAAGTTGGCCTGTATTACTGAATTGTAAAACGAAAATGTTCCATTTTGTGGACAATTACGGTTATTATTTTACGTGTCCCAATTTTTTAAAATTTTATCCATATTCCCAGGGGTTTCACTAAAATTTTTGACATCTGGCAGTCAAGGCAAAGTAGGCAGGGGATTTTCTAGGTTTTCCCTATTACCCTCATAAAAATTTATCAAAAGCAGCAGGGAGAAAATGCCTTATTTTGAGAAAGTAGAAGGGGAAAATCCCCACCTCCTGCATCTTAATGAAACCCCTGCCATACCCCTCGGGATATATACATTGTTTGCAAACAGCAAAGGCTTCTTACTAGACTGCACAGATATGCAGGCTGGTCTGTACCTTTACTCTTTGTGCATGCATTAAAGGACTCTTTTAACAAACCACTTCTAAAGGTACGTGCACTTTATCAGACTTCTTGCTACACAACAACATTTCCAAGTCTGTGACATTTCATACGTGAATATTATTTTTGTCTTCTTCCCAGAAATTTGGAAAGTAAACATTTCCTAGAAAACTTTATAGACATATTCATATTACATTTATTGTCCAAAAGTAATAGCTGTTTATGTAGATGAGGCAAAACCAGAGGGCCAATGGCCCTATATCGCTCACCTGAGCACTGAGGTTACAGCAACAAAACACCATGCACAACAGCAATAAAAAGCACCATTTATGTGGAGGATAATATCACAAATATTTATGAAAAAAAGCTTTATCCCCCCCGTAATGGCTTCTCAGAAGAAGATCTTTGGCTGCAATGGCAACCAATCAAAATCAGGTATTTGGGAAATATTCATATGGCTGGTAGAGGACTACTCCAGGAACATTTCTGTAAAGCTTTTGTCAAAATATCTGCAGTAACACAGAAATAAATAGCAAATGTCCACTATCCCCATTATAAGTCTATGGACACTTTAAGTTGCCATAGAAACAAATTCACATGGGCAATGATAATATAAAAGATACTTTAGGTAGAGGCTAATGTTATCAATATGTATGCTAAGTATCAGCTACATCCCCCTCATGGCTTCATTTTTCCCATAATAAGTCAATGGAAACTATAAGTTGCCATAGCAACCAAAGTTCTTATGGGAATTGGAAGAAAAAGAATAAAATTTATGTAGAGGCTACTGTCATCAACACATCTGCACAATATCAGCTTCATCCCCATATTATGGCTTCTGAGCAGAAGATTTTTTTATATTTTTTTTTCGAAAATTTACCCTATATTTTGCCATGGCAACCAATCAAATTCAGCGATTTGGAGAAATTTCATATGAATCATAGAAGACTACTCAAGAAACATTTCTGTAGAAAAAAAATCTAAATAACTGCAGTTAGACAGCAAAAATTGCCAATTTCCATTTTCCCCATTATAAGTTAATGGAAACTCTTAGTTGCCATAGCAACCAAACTGCTGGAGCAGTTGCCATGAAAAACAGTAATTCTATAGAGGCTAGTACTAAGGTTCTTTCTGTAAAGTTTGAGCTTTATTGGCCACACAGTTTTTGCGGAGATGATTTTTTAATATTTTTCTATTTTTAACTATTCGGTTGCAATGGCAACCATTCAAATTGCGCAATTTGCATAAATTTAACATGGCTGGTTAAAGACTACTCAAGGTACTTTTCTATGAAAGTTTTGTCAAAATATCTGCAGTGGCATAGCAATAAATGCAAATTTTCCATTTTGCCATTATAAGTCAATGGCAACTTTCAGTTCCCATAGCAACCAAACTGCTGGAGCAATAGCAAAGAAAAACAGTACTTTTATAGAAGCTAGTACTAAGATCCTTCCTGTGAAGTTTGAGCTTTATTGGTTGTATAGTTTCTGAGGAGATGATTTTTGAATATTTTTTCTATTTTTAACCATTCGGTTGCCATGGCAACCAGCCAAATTGTGTAATTTACATGAATTTCATTCGGTTGATAGAGAACTACTCAAGGAACATTTCTGCAAAAGTTTTGTCAAAATATCTGCAGTGACATAGCAATAAATGCAAATTTTCATTTTTTCCCATACAAGTCAATGGAAACTTTAAGTTGCCATAGCAACCAAAGTTATGAAGCGATTTGGATAAAAAACAGTATTATTAGTTCCCCCTGCCCATAGATGCCATATATGAAATTTGGTTACAATGGGCCTTGTAGTTTCAGAGGAGATGTCGTTTTAAAATGTTGACGGACGGACTGACGGACGGACGGACGACGGATGCCTGCCTATACTATAAGCTCACCTGTGAGCCTTCGGCTCAGGTGAGCTAACAAAAACCTTGAAAGAGTTCCAGTCTGATTTGATCATGAATATTAATATCAATAGGTTTATTATTAAAGCTTGTAATCTGGCAACATTTAAACATTCTATACCAAGATAGTTTTACAGCTCTCCCGCACAGTACAAAACATGAATAGGACACTATATAGCCTCCATAAAGTCTAACAGTTGTAAATGAATGTATTCAACAGGAATACATTAGGACCACTTTACCTTTGTAAGCCAATACACTGAGGGTGAAAATTTTGACTTTTTTTTGTCAAATAATTCTTAGGAATAGCAAGCACTGGAGACCCTACACTCTGATTGGGAGAGACATAAGTCAGAAATTTCAAACTCATACACTTTTGACTGCTCTGTAAAAGGTAACTGAATCAGGGCCTTTACCATAGAAAGCTTCAATTAATGGGCAGAACACACCTGAATGAACACTACTGATTCAGAAGCAGCCTGATCATGGTCTACACTATAAGGGGTCAGACTAGGGTTCTCAGACAGGGAGAACTTTTGCAACATTTTTTAATTTTAGGGAGAAGTTTTATCCCAAATTTTGGATTTTCTATATGTGCTATACATTTTGACTTCTCAGTCTCAGCTCAAAGTAGGGAGAAGTCAGTCACCTTAGGGAGACTATTTCTCCCACTTCTCCCTCTAGGATGAGCCCTGACTCTTTGCCAGTCAGTTCATAAAACATCTCCTGAATGGGTGCATGTTCAAAGAAAAAAAAACACTATAGAAAAAATCTGTGGTAGTTCCAGAAGATGCCCTGGTCAAATAGTTACAGCACTAAAATTCAGTGCAGAAGATAGCCACTTAAAGACCCACCACCCCACCTAATCTTTGAACTGAGAAAAGTTAAACTACAGTGAAAGGAGAAGATTGGGCCTTTGTTTCATATACTGTGCCCAAGGTACAATGTCCCTGTAACAACCTACAGCTCATCTTTGGAAAACATTTACCTGCTGAATATATTATGGTGTCTCAAAATACAGAAATTAAGGCTCGTGAATTACATATGAGTAAGGAAGATATACTAACAAAAGTTGTCATTTGATATCATTATCAAGAAATAAGGCTTGAATGTTTCTGGGAATGACATACATTTATGAACATTTAGGTTTTATGTCAATAAACTTCTGTTAAAAAGTGGATACTGCGTAGTTTATAACACCTTTGATATTGTTGCAACAATTGCATTTCTGCAATGTGATTGACTATAACAGCACATTATTTCAACTTTTCAAACAGTACAAGTGTGGCTTTATAGAGAGACTTGATATCTATAATTCTACAATAATAATTAATAACTCTGTTCCAGTTTGATTAATATTATGATTAAGATTCAGTTTGATTATTTTCCATTACACATGTAAGTAGCTCACTCTATAACTACACTCAATTTAACCAAGAACATCAATAACTCTACAAAGCAGATGGCATTACATAATGTTATATTGTCAGCGTAATTAACTGAAGCTTCTGAACATATAAGAATAGGCAGAGAAGGCAGCGCCCTATTAGGCAGAGTAGGCAGCTCCTTAGTAGGCAGAGTTGGCCACTCTAGTAGGCAGAGAAGGCAGCTCCCTAATAGGCAGAGTAGGCAGCTCCTTAGTAGGCAGAGTTGGCCACTCTAGTAGGCAGAGAAGGCAGCTCCCTAATAGGCAGAGTAGGCAGCTCCTTAGTAGGCAGAGTTGGCCACTCTAATAGGCAGAGAAGGCAGCGCCCTAATAGGCAGAGTAGGCAGCTCCTTAGTAGGCAGAGTTGGCCACTCTAGTAGGCAGAGAAGGCAGCTCCCTAATAGGCAGAGTAGGCAGCTCCTTAGTAGGCAGAGTTGGCCACTCTAGTAGGCAGAGAAGGCAGCGCCCTAATAGGCAGAGTAGGCAGCTCCTTAGTAGGCAGAGTTGGCCACTCTAGTAGGCAGAGAAGGCAGCTCCCTAATAGGCAGAGTAGGCAGCTCCTTAGTAGGCAGAGTTGGCCACTCTAGTAGGCAGAGAAGGCAGCTCCCTAATAGGCAGAGTAGGCAGCTCCTTAGTAGGCAGAGTTGGCCACTCTAGTAGGCAGAGAAGGCAGCGCCCTAATAGGCAGAGTAGGCAGCTCCTTAGTAGGCAGAGTTGGCCACTCTAGTAGGCAGAGAAGGCAGCTCCCTAATAGGCAGAGTAGGCAGCTCCTTAGTAGGCAGAGTTGGCCACTCTAGTAGGCAGAGTAGGCAGCTCCCTAATAGGCAGAGTAGGCAGCTCCTTAGTAGGCAGAGTTGGCCACTCTAATAGGCAGAGAAGGCAGCTCCCTAATAGGCAGAGTAGGCAGCTCCTTAGTAGGCAGAGTTGGCCACTCTAATAGGCAGAGTAGGCAGCTCCCTAATAGGCAGAGTAGGCAGCTCCTTAGTAGGCAGAGTTGGCCACTCTAATAGGCAGAGTAGGCAGCTCCCTAATAGGCAGAGTAGGCAGCTTCCTATACAAGGCAGCTGCCTACTGGATGACTACTCCATATAAGGAGTAGGCAGTTCCACATTTGCGTGGCAATTTTCCCGTAGGCAGCCGACAGACAGCCTACTGAGTGACCCATAGATTGCGAAAGTAGGAAGTTCTCTATATTTTTTTGTATGGGAGCTGTCTCTGTGCATAATTCAGAGCTCCAGATAAGGTGGGTTTTTGAGAAGAATTCAGGGATAACTTTCCTTATTTCTCAGTGAAAAATATGCTGTGACCCCTCATTAGAAAAATGTCTCGCCAAAATAATTCTAATAACGTGGGGTCACAACATATGATTTAGTAGAAAAATAACAATTACAATGTATCCCTAAGTTATCCCTGTTACCCCTTATTATCTGGGGTTCTGACGTCTCCATATCAAGCTACTATACTAGGCCATCACAATGGGAATTACTAAGGGAAGTGTAACAAAATGTGTCTGCTACACACTTGGTATATGCTACTTACCAGCCTTTTTGAAGGAATTACATCTGTACGTATGACAACAACATCCTTGTTCAATCCATCAATCTGAAAGATTCACAAAGGAAGTAATAAATTTACTACAGAAGCTACAGCAGCGTATCAGTTCTTATACCATTCTTGTCATAAAGTGCATACTTTATAACAAAATATTTGGTAATGTGCAAGGTCTACACTGATCAGGGTGGTATATAAGAATTATAAGAAGACAATTAAGTGTGCCTAATGAGAGCTTGACTTAAACAAGGGCATATTTGATAAGGACAATATGGGCAAAGTGAAAGGAGATCAACTGCAGGGTCAAAATCAGAAGTTATCCTAAAAATTATTCAAACCCTTAAAGGTAGGTTCCTGGCCTAGCGATAACAATTATGTCCACAAAATAATTTCGTCTTTTTCTGAGCAGTATTGAATTCACCTATTTTTCTGAATTTGTTGCTACTGAGAAACTCGTCAGATATTGAAGAAAATAGTCGTTTTCCCTTTTGGTTTGTTTTTTTTCGTTGGAATTCCAGTTCTAAAAATAAATATGTTTATTATGTCTATAAGTGCGCGATTTCTGATTCCATTCTCCAAAGGTCACTTTTCCCTTGCCGTGAGCTCTCCTAGAGGTCCTGGCATGGCGGATGGGTTAAAACTATCCCAAAATGCAATGCGGCATGACGTCAGCTGCGTTATCTATTTTTGGCGCGAACTAAAAATAGCGCTAACTGGTGTGCGAAGCAGAGTTAGGAAATCTCTTGCAAAACAACTTTTCTAATATTTTTTTAATTTACACTTTTTAGTGAAACTTATTAATTCCCTTTTATAAGTGCTTTCCAACAATTTGGATGAAAGATCATCAAAATTATGATGCATTCCAAAGTACAGGAACCTACCTTTAAAATATTGCCAGAGATAGGACAATATCTCTGAACCATGAAATATAGGTCACAGTGACCTATAAGTGATATGAGGTCAATCACTGTATCTGAATATACCATTACACCAAGTTTAATACAATTCATAAAACAGTGACAAAGACACTGGCTAAAATCACTGGACCATGAAATATAGGTCACATTGATCTACAATTAGTATGAGGTCACTCACAATGTCAGGCCAAACCATTAACCCAAGTATAATGCAAATCCATGAAATAGTGTTTGAGATAGTGGTAAAATCACTGGACTATGAAATATATGACACACTGACCTACAATGAGTATGAAGTCACTCATGATGTCAGCCCCAACCATTCACCAAAGTCTACTGCTAATCCATGAAATAGTTAGGCAAAATCACTGGACAATGAAATATAGGTCACTGTGGCCTTCTTTTATTTCATGGTCAAAAGTCTGGTCATACTGATTCATTATCACACTATGTTCATACATCACATTGTCCTAAGGCAAAGTCATTTTACCAATAAAAGGTAACTGTGATTCAATTTTATTTCAAGGTCAAACATTGAGTCAAGGTGACTCATTATCCCAAGCTATCATGTTCACATATCATATAGTCTTGAAAGTACAAGGCAAAATCACTGGACCATGAAATATAGGTCACTGTGATTTTTCTTTTCAGAGGGCCATACTGTCTCATTATCTCAAGCTATCATGTCCATACATCAGACAGTGTTTAATGTATATCAATATCACTTGAAAATGAAATATAGGTCAATGTGACCTCTTTTCATTTTGAGCTCATGCAACCAGCCTTATTTTTACTGATTTATTATCTGGTAAACTCATGTTCATACATCAAACTGTCTTCAAGATATACAAGGCAAAACCACTTAACCATACAGGTCAAGGTGACTTACCTTTATCCTCAGGTCAAACACCAGGTTATACTGAATCATATTCCACACTATCATATTCATACATCAAACAGTCTTCAAGATATGAGGCAAAATCATTGAACCATGATTGACTGATTGATTCATTTGATGCTTAACATCCACGGTAAACAGTGGTAAACAGCTTTGGTCATGTTGGGACAGTCAGTTAACCTAACCACACTATTCCTGGGCAGGTTTAGACCTCCTAAGCGGTTAACCAGTACTAAGTGCACATACTTTCGCCAGTAACTGACAACTGCCCTTCTTGAATCAGCGGAAGGAGAAACGAAAGTATGTGGACAGACTGGGTTTCGAACCCAGGACCTCTGACTTATGAGTCAGGTGCCCTACCACTTGCGCTACCCGGCCCCATTGAACCATGAAATATGTCAGTAATATCACTTGTGCTACATGTTCATGATATGATTTTAAAGGTGACATACAAACATATCATTACTCAACAATTCACTGCTAGAGCTGAGTTCTTAAACACAGACCGAAAATGCAGAAGCTGCATGAATCCAGTATACATGTAGTATCATTTTGTTTTTCATTTCCCTTTTACCATTTCTTAAGAGTCATACTGGCAGTGGCACCACTTTAAAATTCATCATGGAGCTTGTCTGCATGCTCGTCAAACCTTAAAGCTGATTTATAGGTACTCTGAGTACTAGACATTTTGTCCCTCATAATATCTAATTCTATGGTAGCATATCAGATGAAAATTTCACCTTTCCATAGTCTTCTAATGGTTCTTTCAGGCACTCTAGATCTCCTGTCAACTTGTCAATAGTGTCAGTGACTACCAGAACTGCATCAAACCTGTCATCTTTCAC
Source organism: Ctena decussata (assembly GCA_963989385.1). Lineage (NCBI taxonomy): Eukaryota > Metazoa > Mollusca > Bivalvia > Lucinida > Lucinidae > Ctena > Ctena decussata. The sequence continues at coordinate 124,856,139 of OZ022498.1, forward strand.
CTCAATAGTAGGCAATAGGGGTGGCACCCTGCAACAACATAGGAGGTCCAGTCAAGATAAATAACTGTTTCACTGAGACAGTTCTAATGAATGAGTCATAATATATACTTTCATTAAGAAATTAAAGAAAAATTAACTTTGAATTATCCTCAATACCCCTCTTATCTGGAGCTCTAAATTGAAGAGAATATATACAAGTCAGCACTCTAGAAAATGTACCAAGTTTATCTAGTTATAAGATGAGGATTTCTCCCTTCCAAAGAAACCCAAAACATCTAGATCTGTCTTATAAGACAGGTCTAGATTTTTTAGACTGCTTTGAAAGGTAAAACCCAATTCTAATGCACTTACGTATGTAACACGACATCTGATTGGATAGCGTCAATAAAATCTGCGACAGTATATCCTGTGATATTCTGTCGCAAACCTGACGTCATTATGTAATGTCGCTTCTCATTGGCTGATGTTTGGTTTTACGTCGCTGAAAGCGTTTGCTATGGGTGCAAAGTAGCACACTTTAAAAGGTGAAAATGTGAAAAGAGCATTAGAATGGGGATAACTGTATTTAAAATTGTCATTTTGGGAGGTAAATTGTCGGTTTTATGGTCGCAAATTGCGTTTTAGGGCTCCGCTTGCGCGTCGCCGTATAATGAAATTTCCGACCTTAAAACTGACAATTTACCTCCCCGAATGACAATTTTGAGTACAGTTATCCCCTAAATAAAAGCAGCTCACAAGGCTGATTTAGATCTATGCAGATTGAATTTCTTAAAAAACTGATTAATGTGATCATGCTCAAGAGGGAAAGTTCCATTTTTACTGCAAAATGATGACCATACTAATCCAAATACAAATGGAGATACGTTTATATTCTACAAAATCTACAGCTATTCGAAAACATAAAAATCTGCTGAATTTGTGTTGACACACTTGAGTCCATTTTGAAAGAGAATCCAATTTTAATAAGTACTCTGATTCTTAAATATTATTGTCTAAGATTTGAAATACCTTGACTGTGGAAGTAATCATAATCTACTTAAAATAGTTCCCAAACAAATCATTTCAGATACAGGCATCTATTTTTTGAAACAGAGATATCTGTATTTAAAGTTATATTGTCTGCAACTTTTAATCATTTTGACAACTTTTACACAATTATTTTTACCTATTGTAAAAGCTGAGTAAGAGTAAGTTTTTATCATAAATCTATTCATTCCTCCTGAAAATGCATGAAAACTATGATAACCTTTGAGTAAACAGGAGATTTTAGCTTTCAAATAATTTAGTTCGGACCGAATGAAATGCTAGACAGCTAATAGTTTACCTAAATTACTGTTGTTGTTTTTTTTAGCAGTAACCGGCCTAGGTTTGTTATTTTTACGAGTGTTTCCTGGCCATCTGGGCTCAATTATTGTATTTTTGAAAATTATAAACAATTATTCCCAAAATAAATTGTTAAAAGTTGCAGCCCATATCACTTTAAATAGTAAAATTGTAAATATAGATCTATACTTGAATTACAGATATACAGATGTCTGTATACATATAACAAGCAGATATCTTTAGTTAAATATAAATATAGATATTTGCATTTAAATCAGAGATCACAGCATTTCAAAATCAGAATCTGTATAAATAAATTACAGATAATATCTCCACACTAAATGCATATGTCTATCTGAAATGTAGATTTCTGTTTTTAAAATAATTTCAACCTGCACTAAAATGCAGATATTTGTATTTAAAATACTAATGCAGAAATGCAGATATATGTATTAAAATACAGATATCTGCATTCAGTTGAAGGTTGTTGTTGTTGTTGGCTGTGTCATTGCTTTGTGTCCAGGGTAAACATCTATGGACACGTTGGGACGGTCAGTTACCCTAACCACACTATTCTTGGTCAACCGCCTAAGGTGTAAAGAAGTACTAAGTGCACATGTATACTTTTCCTAGTAACTGACAACTGCCCTTCTTGAATCAAGGAAGGAGAAATGAAAGTGTGTGGGCTGACCAGGTATCGAACCCGGGACCTCCGGCTCTTGAGTCAGACGCACTACCGACTGGCCTCAGTTGAAGGTACAGTCAAGGGCCAAAAGTAATTCCACAAAACTGATTTTCCCATAGAGTTAGACTTCAGTGTATATTCATGTTTACTGGAAATTATTTTTTGGCTCTTCTGACGAACATATCACAATCAGATAATTTTGAAAGAGTTACATGAAAATTACAACTAACTCAGATAAGATTCCTTATTTTAACTATCTTAATAGGAAGATGTGTAAATATAAGGAAAACTAAGTATGCAAATTGGGTAAAATTTTTCATTTTTAACCCCCAAGAATATTAATAAAATGACACCATTTCAAAGCCTATGAATGTTTTGTTTGCCTTTTAAACATAAATTTACATCAGATTCAACTAGTTTTCTAAACTGATTTTTACAAGCAGTGAATTTTAGGGAAATTTAAAATCGGGGTGTTGATAAACTACATCCGTGCAGAAATTAGGGCAGTAGTTATTGACATCCTGGGGGTCACATGACCATTTATCATTTTGAAGGAATCAATATAGTCAGCTCCTATCATTTTTTACTGTAACCTACTTTAAGGAATGAAAGTGGGTGAAGATGCTTTATAATTAGTCAAAATAACTCTATGCCTGAGTTACCTCTCCTTACAGCTTTGTATAAGAGGCATAGTTTTTCACGGTACGTAACGAAAAAGTCGAGATTTTTCTCAAAACACATTTTATTCGTGCAATTTTCACATTAATTTCTGAATAAACATGAAATTGCAATATTGCAACACCCAGTTTGCATGAAAATGCCATTAAATGGACAAGAAAACAATGGGGTGTCGATAATTACTGCCTGTCAATAATACATGCCTAGAGCTGCTCTTAGACTAGTAGTATTACGATTGCCCCAGCAACACTGTTAAAATTAATTTTCTTGTAAACATGTATATACACTATAGTCTATGGGAAAATATTTTTGGCCCTTAAAAAATGGGCAGATGCACAGGGGCTTGCATCACACTTTTTGCAGGCTGCAGTCATGGGCTAGTATACTAGTACTAGCCCATGACTGCAGCCTGAAAGAAGTGTGATACAAGCCCTCACACTTTTTTCAGGCTGCAGTCATGGGCTACATGGGCTTGAATCACACTTTTTTTCAGGCTGCAGTCATGGGCTTGTATCACACTTTTTTTCCGGCTGCAGTCATGGGCTATCACACTTTTTTCAGGCTGCAGGCACATGGGCTATCAAACTTTGTTCAGGCTGCAGTCATGGGCTATACTTTTTTCAGGCTGCATTCATGGGCTGGTATCACACTTTTTTCAGGCTGCAGTCATGGGCTGTCACACTTTTTTCAGGCTGCAGTCATGATATAAGCCCATGACTGCAGCCTGAAAAAAGTGTGATACTTGTTTCAGGCTGCAGTCATGGGCTATCTCACTTTTTTCAGGCTGCAGTCATGGGCTATGCCCAGCCCATGACTGCAGCCTGAAAAAAAATGAGATAGCTCGGGCATAGCCCATGACTGCAGCCTGAAAAGAGTGAGATAGCCCATGACTGCAGCCTGAAAAAAGTGTGATAGCCCATGACTGCAGCCTGAAAAAGTCATTGGCTATCACACTTTTCAGGCTGCATCACTGTGTATCACACTTTTTTCGGGCTGCAGTCATGATATAAGCCTATGACTGCAGCCTGAAAAAAGTGTGAAACAAGAGTGATGCAGTCCGAAAAGTGTGATAGCCCATGACTTTTTCAGGCTGCAGTCATGGGCTATCACACTTTTTTAAGGCTGCAGTCATGGGCTAGTCTGAAAAAAAAGTGTGACACAAGCCCTTCCCCATGACTGCAGCCTGGAAAAAAGCGTGATACAAGTCCATGCCCATGATAGTGATAGCCCATGAGTGAAGCCTTGAAAATGTGTGATACAACCCAGCAGGCACATGACGTCGCAATGACGTCATACTGACGTTAATGCGACGTAATGACGTCGCACCAACGTCAGTACGTCATTTAGACGTCATGTGCCCGCTGGGAAGCCCTTGTGGGCTGATGGGCAAACTGAAACTAGAAATTATACAGTGGACTCGACAGTATCGGATCATCGACAGTATCGGATCACTCATAAGTTATCGCCCATTTTTCTTACAAATGAAGCAAACATTTTTTACCATTATATTACAGTCATCAAGTTAGACCAATGACAAAGTGCAGGGAGAAAAATTCGATCAAAATGTGCGGCTGTGAACCAAATCAGAGTAGTTGAAAAGCTTGGTCCCTCTTCAGCGGCGCTTGCATTTCGTCTGTTGCTCGTTACCCCAAGAACAGATTTCGGTTATTTTAACTATTTTATCATTGGGCGATTGAAACCAATTCTGCTTTCTAATGTGTCCTGGCATCCCTAAAATTGCAGGCAGTCATTATTTTTGTTACATCCCAGTATTTGATGAAACTAAAGACTTGAAAAGTGGGGCACCAATGTGCGACAGTAGCGGATCATTATATAATTTGAACTGAAATACAGGTATCAGCTGGAAAACTTTATGTTGGATGCATGGTCTGATGCTAACAGCAAGTCATAAATCAACAACCTGAGTGGCTGCTATGTTTACTTCTAAAGAAGATCAGCATCAAAATAAGACAAAGTCCTTTTCGTTAAATATCCCCCATCCCACGCCCCACACACTAGCGTTTGACAATAAAGAATATGCATAGCACAACTAAGTTTCTGCTAAACATTCTGAAGAAACATGTGAGACCGGCTCTAGTGTGTGTGAACCCATCAATGACTGGTTTTCATCAGATGGACATTTGTATACTGTGTAGACTCAGATTAATGCCTAAGAAATCGTTGAATTACCATGTAGTGTTTATAGACTAATTGCATAGAAATATCAATGTCAGGGCGGAAAATCACCGTAAATTTGTTGATCCTGATCAGCCACTACGGTCTTATAAGGGTCTACACTTTGCAAAGGCAGATTCTGGTCTTTACTGTTTGATTAGTTCCGTGCTATGGGGGACAGGGGATTACTGAGTTAAGAATTTTTGGCATGCTTGTACATTTGTATACATTCAAACTGTTATTTAACAGACATAACCTTTGCTGGCGAAGGACCACATGAAAAATGTCGTTGAAAGACCGTAAAAATTTTCTTTGGTAGTGTAATAGGTCCAACTGTTTATGTAGCCAAATTATTGAAGCTAAAAAGATTGGCAGAGTGCCTCTGAGGAACTCTGCTATAAAATAATATCATATGATCCGATACTGTCGCACCTGATTCGTTACTGTCGTAAGACCCTCCTGTAAGTCAGGACGGATTATCTGCCCTTTAAGGAATAAATTTCGTCAATATTTTGACATGGACAGACAGAAGGGATATTTTGCAATTGTTATGTGTCATTACATACATAATTTTAGCATTTATATACAACCAGTCAGGAGTTTTATTGAACTTGATCCGATACTGTCGAGTCCACTGTATTTTTTCATACCTAGATCTAATTTAATCAAAATTTTGCATAAATGTATTGTATTATATTGTATAATGCAAAATGAAAGCAAATAAAAGATGAACTTACAGGGATGTCATTTTCTAACTGTCAAACTGACAAGCCAACGTAACAGTCCGTGAATATCAGCTCTGTGTGACAGTCTCAGTCTGTTCTTGAAATCGACTCTGGTCTCCTCCCACGTGATACAATTATTGTCACATGATTTTATCTTGAGAGACTGTTTTCGATTCGTTAAATATTTTCTATCGACCTTTTTGATTGGCTAAGGTAGATCCGGTCGGTGAAAGGTCAAACGCTGCAACTATCTGGTTTCCCCGTCCTACACAAATTATGCAAATTAAGAGATAAAGACGAGAACCATTAAGGTCGAGGAAGCCCAAAGATAACAAGAAAACGACACAATTTCTGTTTAATAGACATGCGTTTTGTTCAATTTCTGCAGGGTGACAGGCAATGCGTGGGGCTGGAGCTTTCACCAGAAGGAGATTTTATCAACTTAAACGATGCGGACGCAAAAATTCCCTCTGATATGAGGGGTTTTATTGAAGGTGAAGATCAGATGCTCAAAGCTGCACAAAGGTAAAACATTTTGTCTATCCATAGATAGGCTACCGCATCAACACCGCAGAGAGAACTTTCGGGCAGGTGCGCAGAGGCGAAGTAAAAGAAAATGTAAAAGAGAAATACAGGAAAGATTAAAATGCCTGATGGGGAAGTCGATTCCACTGAACAGTTTGGGACCCCAAAAGTATACTTCTTCAAGATGAACTTGAAAAGGGTGCAGAAAAGGGCAGATTTGTAACAGGAAATTACACATATGAAACTTGAAATATGACTGGCAGTCTCAAGAAGCTTAATTAAATGGGAATCTCTAAAAAAGAGGAGGAAAGATTGTAGACTCATAATGCTTTACAAAGGTCCATTGGGTGCAGCCAGTATACCCATAATTAAATGACCTTGTTCCAAGGGGGTGGGTGAGGGGGAGCACAGTAGTGTAATGATTCATCAGAGCTACAGCCAACAGTTGAAAATTGGTCCAGCCATTTAAACAGGGCAGAGCTGTTCATCACATATGAGCAGTCTAATCTGAATCTGCATGGTTTGCATAAACAGAAGGGTACATAGATATTGAGGTAAGTTGACATTTAAAGTACCCTAAAGTGCTTAAATCCTGGGACACCTAAAACCATTAATTTTCCATTTGGGACAAATGGAAAATTATTGGTTGAAGGTGTCCCAATACTTAAGTACTTTAGAGTACATAGATCTGCCTACATTGTTTGTTTCTTTCACTGAAGATTCTGAAATGGTCATAGAGGACAGTCTGATTGTTAACACTTAATGGGCCTGAAAATTCTTGATGGATCCAGATGAGGCCGCTCATAATGAGCTATCTTTCATTTGCATCTACACTGTTTGCCATGCTTTTTTAGAATTCTCAATATGATATAGCTTGGACAAAACATTTTTTTAAATTTTGTAGATGCAAGTTTTGTCTCTTTTGTGTGTGTGTGTGCGTGTGTGTGTGTGTGTATGGGGGGGGGGGGGGGGAGAGGGGGGCTTCAAGAATTGTACATATGGTACACTTTCATAAAGAATCTGGGACATCTCATCAAAACAATTTCTTCAACAGCTTTGGTTTTGCAATACAATGATGCTTTTAAAATAATGTTTCCCTTGCCTGTCTGTCCCAGTATTTAAAATTTTTACAGTGCATTCCTATGAGATGTCTCCATATGTGGCATTTCATCTCACTCATCTTCAGGGTAGACAAGAAGAGTTATTTGGTAATAATAAGAGACAGCTCTGTTAATTCTCAAAATCTATGCATTGCATTGTGACCCCTTATGAGACAATGAGTTGTCGCAGCATATGTTCTATAAGAAATACAGAAAATTATTACATTGATATTAAACAAAATTGCAAACTATGCACATCCTATTTTCCCTGGGGAGCAAACAAGAAGTCATAAAATTGTTTCCCTTTGTTTTTTACCACGGCAGAAAAGCTGTTCACCTTAAACTCTTACTATTTGATTCTAGAGCTCTTGATAGCAAATCTTGTGTAGTGAAGAGGGACAGTGTGACTGTGCTAGCACCTGTTACGAGTTGTGACAAAGTCTTATGTATAGGAATGAACTACAAAGACCACTGTGAGGAACAGAACGCTCCAGTACCTGTAGAACCTGTCATCTTTAACAAGTTCCCAAGCTGCATCATAGGGCCAAGAAATCAGCTATCTTATCCTGCTGAAACTAAGGTAGGTTAGGTGGTAAAAAAGGATGGTAATTGGTTCTGTTAAATTGCCATAAAAAGCAGTAGTGGATTATAGGACCTCTTTAGGGAGGCACTTTTAATACATATTTCCGTGAATTATAACCACAACCACAATTAATTTTCAAATATTTTTGAAAATTAATTGTGGTTGTGGTTATAATTCACGGAAATATGAATTAAAAGTGCCTCCCTGAAGGGGTTCTAACAAGGGCTTAAATGGGGATGAGGTTTTGTATGTTATGTCTGTCTGCAAAAGTGTTTTAATGTTTATAAACTGACTCCAAAGACTGGTAATATAAGTGGCTGAACAAACTATATAGACCCATTTGAGACTGTTACAGGAAAAACGTGGTTAGAATCTGCATTGTATTGCATTTTGCTATCTAATTGCAGATACACAGCATGATAGGAAGATCAGCATTTTCAGTACTTAGGGTAGTTTCCACACCTGGTAAACTGGAAATTCCTTTCCTTCCTAGAAATAAAAAAAATGAGCTTCTTCTTCTAGGAAGCTGAAGGTTTTGTACAGACCTTTACATACAGATGAGTCAAATAGCATTGTTATTTTCTGGCTTCAAATATGCTGTGGGAATGGAATCACACATTTATCATGCATGATTACAAAATTTGTCTTTAGGTTCTCCAATATTTAGAGTTATGGTGCTAATTATACATTTCAGTGCCTAGACTGGGAGGTGGAGCTGGTGATTGTGATAGGCAAAGAGGCAAAAAACATTAAGGTATAACTAAGATTTTGATTAACCGGTATGGTAATGACCTAAATATTCAGACAGACCGGTCTGAGCAAACAATGTAGACCCAGATCAAACTGCTCCTGTTGGAGTAGTTTGATCAGGGTCTACATTGTTTGCCATTCACTTAGCATCATTTGGTTGCATTAATGTGTGTAGAATCTACTTTCTAAGAATTTTAGAACAATAATTGTCTGACTGTTGGATGTCCGAAATTTTAGGGTAATTACGAGTATTTCAGTGGTGAATCAGAGCTCCAGATATAGGGGAGTTTTGTTTCTCAAAATAAGTATAATTATGTTGTGGCCTCTCATTTGAATTAAAGTCTATTTCGGATATCTCAAAACTGATATCCCAAAGTATCTTCTTATTTCAAAGAATGTATTTCCTATTTTTATTTACATTTCAACTAGTGTTGTCTCAAACTGCTGATATCTCAAAGTAAATTTTCTGGTACCAGAAAATATACTTTGAGATATCGGTAGTTTGGGCTGAAGTTCAACTTCGAGATATCGAGAGTTGACTGTATCTCAGTGAGGCAGTTTTAATGATGGGTTACGACATACACTTTGGTGGAGTCACTGGAAAATTATCCCTAGATTTCTCTTGTTAAACCTTCTCAACTGAAGAACAAAAGTCATTTTTTTACACTCATAAATTCGTAATATAGCATCATCTACATGTTTACTGACTCTCGTTTCTCAGGCAGACAGCACACTTGAGCCCAAATCTGAAAATTTGTGAGGCATTTTGCAGCAAGCATACAGTTGATGGGTATCATTAAGATCATGTGACTCTAGCCAGTAAACAGACTTTTTTGTCTATTTCCCTATAAATTGCTTCTATTTGCTATGAAATACTATTGGTTTAAACATATTTATTGTTTGTCAATTACAACTAACATACAAGCAGTGGAGCGCAGTGGTGCAGTGGTAGTGTGCCCGACTTATGATTGAAGGGTCCCGAGTTTGATCCTCACCAGGGCCCTAGAGTTGTGACCTTGAGCAAGTCACATATCCACAGCTCAGCTTGTATATATGTATATAGTCTAAATAAGTCGCAATAAAAGCTTTACAGAGCTTATTTTATTTGTTAATGAAAATAAGTGCATATAAATAAAGATTATTATTATTATTATAAGCAAATATATTAAAACAGTACAAGCTTAGGGATTGGAACGAAAGCAAATGCTTATCGAGTTCCTCTCCCTATGAAATACTATTGATGACTCTAATGTTGTATAGTTTAGCTTTATTTGAGCTGCATCACAATGTGGTTGTGCGCCCAGCACAGACTCAGATCAGCCTGAGCATCATCCTTAAAGGGTAGCTTAGACCCTTAGCTACCATTTAAGCACAAAGCAAAGAGTCTGATCAGACTGGGTGGATGATTACTCATCATATTATGTGTAGCCGTGATAATGCCCTGGATCAAGATATTGTAATGTAAGTCATCTTTATTTCATATGAGAAACTTTATGGGGAAGAAAAAAATATGATTTACATCATGAGCAAGAAAATTGCTGTGACAGTAAATGTTCAAAACATCTGTAGACATTTAAGAGAGACAACTGCAACATACACTTTGTAAGATGTAGCTCTCATTTATCATTAAATAAACTCCACATGACAGAGCTTGGAATCAGGACTATCATTTTATTACTTTAAGATGTATGGATACAATTCCATGTTTTATCATTATTCTTCAAAGGGGAACAAATTTTGTGACTTCCTGTTTACTTCCCTATCCATAAAGCCCTTACAAAATAGTCTACTCTTCAAGGAAGGAATTTGCTCTTAGAAGAGCAAATTCTTACCTTTAAGTCTTTGAGCTGACTCCATTGTGAAGAAATGCAATAATAAAATTGCCCCAGTAGCTCAGTTGGTTAAGAGCTGGCCTGCTGATCTAGCGGTCCCAGGCTCAAGCCCTGCTAGAGGCAGGAATCTTTTCAATCATAAACCAGGTTCCATCTCACACAGCCTTTCTTTATCACTCTCTTATTGTCTTGATATGGCTGAAATACTGTTAAAAAGGACGTTAAATGGCAAATCATCCATCCATGCATGCATTAATGAAAATAGCAGAGTTGCTTCCCTTGAAAGTATACCCATTCACTTAAAACCAGGTTATATATTATACATTACTTTCAGGAATCAGATGCAATGGAATATGTTTTTGGGTACACTGTAGCTAATGATCTTAGTGCTAGGGACTGGCAGCTTACATCTGGAAAGAATGGGGGACAGTGGCTCCTGGGCAAGGCTATGGATGGGTTCTGTCCTCTAGGTCCTGCCATTGTCACACGGGATGAGCTTGGAGGTAAGCTAAAATTAAAATGAGGCACAGCACAAGGACAGGTACCTTATTGGATGTGTTAACAGCAGAGTCAGAGTGCTTATCTGTTCAGACTGCCGTAATGTGCCTAAATTTTGGGACACCTGAAATAATTAATTTTCCATTTGTCCCAAATGGAAAATTAATTATTTCAGGCGTCCCAATACTTACGCACATTATGATAGTCATCATCTTTTTTTACTCAGCACAGCAGAGCCCCATCATATAGATATTTTGGACAGTACATTGTCATATCTTGACTGCCATTGAGATCAACTACGAAGTAATCTACTAGATTATTGAGTTATAAGACAGGAGTTTTCCCTTTCTAAACAATCCCAAAAATCCAGATTCTACTCACAAGACATATCTGCATTTTAGGAAGACAAAAACTTATCTTATACCAGAACTACACGACTGACCAGATGCATATGCTTGTGGTTATTTTGGAAGGGGGAACCCATCTTGTCAAATATAAATGGTAAGGCAGACAGATGCACATGGCTATTTGCACATTTGGAAAGGTGCCTTTTCTTTATGCAAGGCTAAAATATGGATCACAAACTGGCCCAGAGGTTATAAAACTTGAGTACGTTCTCAAACTCAAAATAAAGCACACTGATTGGCTGCTTCCGAGCAGGTGCTCGGAAGCAGCCAATCAGTGTGCTTTATTCTGAGTTTGAGAATATTCTCAATAACCTCGAACCTAGGATTACAAATCTAAGATTTTGTGCTTTCTCTCAGTTTTGTTTTTCAGTTTTTGTAGGGTTTCCGTGTTTAAGGCATACCTTATTACTTGCATTTTAATGCATGTATTCATATATATATAGGAATCTGAAGTTTCAGCGTGAGAAACAAATACCAATCATTACGGGGGCCAAATTAAAAAATTGTAATTAATGCATGTACTCTCTTCATGAATAGAAAAGCAATACAAACTGCTGATGAAAATATATGAAAGGTACTTACTCTGATTTTCTACACAGATCCCCACAGCCTGGGCCTTCGATGTCGAGTAAATGGTGTAACAAAGCAAGACAGTAATACAAACCAACTAGTCCACAAAACTCAGCAGATCATTGCATTTATTACAAGGTAAGATGAGCTGTGACATGAGAAAACCAACAAAGTGTTTGTGCCCCCAGGGAAGACTCAGATCAGCCTGGGCATCCACCCAGTCTGATCAGAGTCTTTGCTGTCCACATGGATGTAGCTTAGACCCTTAGCTACCTTTAGGCGCTTAGCAAAGAGTCTGATCTGAGTCTGCTCAGGGTGCACAACCTTTTTCTTTGTTTTCACCTGGCGGCTCAGTTTTTATTGGCATCTACAGAACGCCTAAGCTGTCTGATGATGTAATAGAATTTTATTATGATGCATAAACTTCTTTATGTGTAATTTTCAAGATATGTGGCTATAATTTTATTACATAATGCAGTAAGTGCATTATGTTATGATTTAACATCATTATATTATTAGTTAAAGTATTCATATGTGGATCAGTACATTATGTACTGCATTTATTATCTATGCATTAAGTTCTTTATATAGTGCAACGGTGTTGTTGTATCTTTTGAGCCTTTAATTATATGGTGTGCATATTTCATTATTTTATGTGTGTTCTTTTTTACATGTATTATGCACAATTTTCTTTATTATGTACAAACATTGTTATTTAAGAAATAAATGCCATTTTTCAGATTTTCATAGAAGCATGAATGGAATGGGATATGTGCAAAGAAAGTGACACCAGAAGGGTGTCACATAAACTTTGCACGGAACCCATTTAATTCATACTTCCATGAACTTCCAAAAAATGTTTTTTATCTTTTATATTTATACTATGTTTTCACATCAATTTTGTTAATACTTATTCATGAAGTTTGATTTATTCAACACCAAGGAAAGGACAAAGAAAAGTTATTAACCAAATTTTGTATTTGGTTATGACATTCAGCAGCTGTCACATTGACATGAGGTATATTGAATGTTACTTCGGCCAATCACTAACTTGAATTATCTGTGACAGTATCATGCCATGGGTCCCATTCGGAAGAAACTCTTAAGATGGCTGGATGGAAGACTTGTGGTTTTACGATCCTTTCAACATAGTGCTAGGCCCGAAATCTGTAGCTACGCTAGATAACACTTTCGCTCTCCCTAAAGAGTAGAGTTTGGCAACCATGTGGATGTTATAGCCTGTATCCCTCTGGACATAATAAAGCCCGGAGACATTTTCAGAAATCCATCTGGGGCGCTAGAGGGGTAAATTTGTAAAAATGACAAAAAATAACTATTTTCTCTGATTTTTTTTTAAATTTTGAAAAAAATCCGGTTGTCTTAATTTTGTATTAAATTACACCCATATATATGTTGCCACAAATGTGTTCTAATAAATAAGACCTTCCAAGGTGATGTAAATGTCACCAAAGGGGCCCCAGGAAGGGATAATTACCAGTAGTATAATTTTCATAATTTTGACCCCACCCTTGAAATATGTTATGTTCTGAATCACTTCTAAAAGATTTTGATTTTATTTCAGTATGGAGGTTTTGCATATAGCCTGTGACAGTTTTTAAGTGCATAACATTTTTGTTCGAGATAACGGGCGTGCCACGGTAAAATGAGGTATATGAATGCAAAATTCTCTTAATCCAAACTATTTAAATTTAAACTACAACTGTCTTTCATTGACATGGAATAAGGCATTTTGGTTGGAATTTTGTTGATGAACACTGAAATGTTTAAATAAATATATAAACGTCCAATTTGATGCAAATTTGCTATACATGTCAGTCATAAATATTAATTTTATACAAACCCTGAAGAAAAGGGCTACCCTTCATTAAGCCGCAACCCTGTTTGATCTGTATCAAAATAATGTAGTAAATAGACATTTTAAAGTTCCCTTACAAAGTGGAAGCTTTTTAAAGGATAATATATACATATTTATATGTGCTACTGATTTATATATGTTACATATTTATGTACGTTTTATATGGACATATTTATATGTAAAATACAATTTATACAAAATGTAAAATATGATTCGATTATACTGTATAAAGATAAAATTTCATTTCAAAAACTTGTGGAACAAGGGCTATTTCGAACTTTAAAGTGTTTAAGTGCATAGTATAACCTAATCGTCATGGTACCATGTTGTCCAAAACTAACGGTTGCATGTGGGCAGATGGATCTCATCAGCCTGGGAGGGTAATAAGAACTACATGTAGAAGGGTAGGTGCAATCGTTAGCCTTGGTTGGCAGTCCACCTAGGAATTCATTGTTAGGTCTGTGGACAAAACGTGCTAAAGAACACCTGTGAAAACATCGTCACTGGGTTGAAGACTTCCTAGAAGAAGTCAACGGCCAGTACAGAGCACCAACAGAGTTCAACAGTCGTGTGTTAGCTGCAAGACCCGAGCGAGCCTTGCTCAGCTTGATACAACATCTAGATTTCAGAGATCACTGTTGATTAGGATAGGCCTAATCAGCTTAGCCCTTTCCGTATGTTGTATTATATTTAGTGGCTTGCTTGGAGAAACCAAGAAGCCACTTCCACCTCCATAGGTCTCCCAAGCCTAGGTGTCAATTTGGGTTGGAGTAGACTCAACATCAAAGAGTGAACGTCCTCCTAGAAGAGGTCAACTCCCGGGGTGGAATAATACTTTTAGCCAACCGACACGTGCTCATGACCAAGGCGAGCCATATAATTTTCTTGGAATTCGGTTGTGGTCAACATAATCAGCCTGAAGAAGTATGGTCTCCATCAGGTTGACTTTTGCCCAAGTAACATTTTGGAAGACAGACCCAAGGATACTTTTTGTTGTTGTGTTATTGTTTAACGTCCACGGTAAACAGCTATGGTCATGTTCCTAGGCAGGCTTAGACCAATACTAAGTGCAACTACTTTCACCAGTAACTGACAACTGCCCTTCTTGATCAGCAGAAGGGGAAATGAAAGTAAGTGGCCGGATAGGGTATCGAACCCGGGACCTCTGGCTTATAAGTCGGACGCTCTACCGACTGCGCTACGCGGCCTGACCCCCAATGATACTTAAATACTGGGACTGTCGGGGCCCAGCTTAAGAATGATCACGTCTACCGTTTGACGTTAGTAAGTACATGTAGTTGATAAGTGTGCGACTGATGTGACTAAGGGCCAGAAAATGAGAGGTAGGGAGAACATGTCAGTAGAAAACTGGTATGTGAGGGCTCTGAGGCCATCCGGGAAACTTAAAGAGCTGATCCACAAAATGGACAGGTACTTCTTGGAAATTATGGAGCTCTGAGAGGGTGAGTCTAAATACCACAGACCACCACAGACTACCACAGACCACCACAGACTACCACAGACCACCACAGACAACTGCAGACCCTACCACAGACTACCATAGAAATAATTTAGATTATCATACACCCTCTAAAATAACATTTTAAAGAACAAAATGTAAAAAAAATGCAAAATTAAAGCATCCAAAAAAAGTTTTAAGGACAGGGAAAATCATGTTATTGTTAATCCTGTCTACTTACACATTATATATATGTACATAAAATATAACACAAAATTTTCGAAAAAAAAATTTTGTCAAATTTTATACTTTTTTATATTCTGTTCGTTACAATGTTATTTTTTAAGATATTTGATACTCTGTATTGGGGTCTGTGGTGAGGTCTGTGGTGGTCTGTGGTAGTCTGTGGTGGTCTGTGGTACATAAAATATAACACCAAATTATAACATAAAACTTTCAAAAATTTTGTCACATTTTGTATATTTTTTATATTCTATTCTTTAAAATGTTATTTTTGAGGGTATATGATAATCTGTATTGAGGTCTGTGGTAGTCTTTTGTGAGGTCTGTAGTGGTCTGTGGTGGTCTGTAGTGGTCTGTGGTATTTAGACTCACCCCTCTGAGATATGCATTGAGAACTTTGGTGCAATGTTAACGGATGACAGACACAAGGTTTGTCAACCAGTCTGCAGCAGACTCTGCGAGCAGCTCCTTTCAATGTCACAACACAATCATAAAGATCTGAGCAAGAACATAGACCATTTTTACCAGTAACTCCAGTAAATTACGACGGACATTCTGGTTGTACAATTTGATTGGATTGGCAAGTGGAAGGGAATCACAAACAGTCTGGAGAGACGTATTAGCACCCTACTGCAATGCCGAGACAAATGAGCGGGGTCTCAAACTCCTAGATTAGCATCTTTAACAACCTGTACTGACAAAAACCTGGGCCCCACAAACCATCCACAAGGTAGACATAGCACAGCCGAGACAGGAAGCATTAAGACCAGATTAACTACATCTTGGTGAGGAAGCGGTTCCAACGAGGAGGACAAGGAGCTTTCTACAGCGCAGACATACAAAGTGTACATTACCTGTTGATGATCACCTCTCAAGTTCGTCTGTATGAGACCAGAAAGACAACCCAGCCAAGACTGAGGTTTCACCGTGAGAAGTTCAAAAACCCAGATGTGGACAAGCTTGTTCCAAGTAACAATAGGCGGGAAATTGGTACTATTCATCAGTATGAGGGATGATGACAGACATAGATAGCATGATAACAAACTACAATACAACATTGACTGACACAGCCAGTGAGATACTTAGGAAGGAACGTCAGAGGACAACGGCCTGTGTCACCAGATATGTTCTTGATCTCGCTGTGATGAATGAGAGATTGGAAGAAGAGCCGGCATGAAACAGAACGAGTGAAAGAATACAGGACAGCCGACAAGAGTGTTCAAAAGAAAGGAGGACAGTTCGAGGAGATTGAAACTTGCCTGAACAAAAATATCAGCGTAACAGATGGTAAAGGATCTAACTTCATGGAAAGAGGGTAGATCAACAAATATCCAGGACTCGTCTGGAACATGTCTGAAAGAGCACCAAATTCTCAGCAGATGGACAGAATATTGCTCAGAGCTATACAACCATGTGTCATGGTGATAGTTCTGGACTGCACTTGGCACTCAGAAAAAATCTACAACCGATCATTCGCGAGGCAGCTTAGATTGTAGTAGCTGCACTGAAAAAGGAAAAGTCTACCGGGGTTGATTATATTTCAGTATAACTTGTTCAAGCAGGCAGGAAGACCATGACCGGTCTATAAAAAGTTCTGAAGAACAGAAGAATGACCGACCCCAATGACTCCGTCGCTGGTTACTACGCTCCCTCAAGAGGGCCAACTCTGTCAGAAGTACAGAACCATCAGCCTCAAAATAAAGTCATGCTGAAAGTCATATTTAACAGGCTCAAACCCAAAGTTGAAGAGATTATCGCTTAACAAAAGGCTGGTTTCAGTGTCGGAAGAAGCACAACAGAACAGATAGGACTTTCCTCTGTAGAAATTACTCAGGTGAGCAGATGGTCATTTTTGAGTCTCCTGGGCGTTTCTCGAGATGTCTCCGGGCCAAAATCTATGGTAAAATAAATGTATATTTTAATGCACAGGGTTGCCAAACTCTACTATTAAAGGAGAGCGAACGTCTTTTTTTTCTCCTGGGCTCCTGGACTAACAGTATTTCTGTCTTTTTGAGCCAATGGAAGGGTGATAATGAAACGCTGTTAGTGAAACTGCTTCCAGCCAAATTTTAAGACAGACCATTAGCTTAGCAGACCTGTGCTTAATTAACTGAACTGCTTGGGCTTCTGTAAATTATTTATACCATATTCAACCTAATTAGTGCACATGCTCCAATAAGGGCACATCATGGCAATTTTTGAGGCATATGACTATAAGCGCACATATTTTTACTGGTCTGTCTCTTTGTTTGCTAGTTTACAAGAGCTGAAAAATACTACAGAATCTTCCACTTTTCTTTTGTAAAACTTCTCTACCCTTCTATGACCATTATTTAAGCAGCTTTTCTCCTACATGTATGCTTAACCTTTAAATTAGTGTCCTTAAATATATAATAAATCGTTGACATGTGCACATTATAAGAAAGAAAGTTTACTACAAGTATTTGTCTCCATTCTGAAAAAGTTAAGTGCACAGGGCCCTACAAGGGTCAGTAACGGTAGTAAGAGTAAAAGGCAAACCAGCATAAACTGCCAATTTACCTCATACCACTTTACTTACAAGGCTATTCCTTTCTATAGACCTTTAACATAGCTTAAGGTGAATGGATACACTTTCAGGGGAAGCAACCTTGTATTTGTTTTGCTTTCCTTCTTTATGGGAAATCTACTCTTGAAGAAAAGAATTTGCTCCTGGAGAAGCAAATTCTTTCCCATAATAATAGACTTTTCTTTTAGAATGGTATCACTGCCTAGGGAAACAAACAGGAAATCACAAAAGTTATGCCCCTTTGCAAAAATAGCAAAATAACTCTGAGGTGTACCCATTTTACCTAAATAAAGGGACCATGCTGTACTAGTGGCAAAGTTCTGAAGACTGTGTACACATTCCTCTTTTCTAGAATATTTGGATTTTTGCAGCTTCTTAGATGGATTTCAGCTAGAAGCGTTGCCAAACTGCAGTTGTCAGTGTGGAACTGTAGTACCTGTAAACTGTTTTCCTTGCCAGCAAAATTAAATCACACTATAACCTTTTGTGATAAGCTTAGGTGTTTCCATTCGGTACTGTGCCTGGGGATGGGTTCTGGGGCTTGCTTGGTAGATCCAATAAAGTGCTTTCCATATTTGGAGAATCTGATGCTTGTTTATTTGTGCATACATGTAAATATTTGAGGGCCGCAAGGGAGATTAGTTTTGTACTAATTGTGTTACCCTCTTGAAATAAAGTCTTCATCATTATATTATTATTACCAAGTCTTTTATTACATTTATTGCAGATTTATGACATTAAAACCTGGAGATTTAATACTGACTGGAACGCCACCTGGGGTAGGATGTTTTCGTAAACCACCAGAATATCTCAAGGTATGCAGAATCACTCTGTGTTTGTCATGTTGTACACCATTTTGAGCTACAAATTTACAGTTAAACCCTGTGCATACATGAAAATACATTTCTCTTCTTCACCATTAATATACTCAGAGGCTAAAGAAAGTACACACATTTTGAATGCTCATATTTTTTGTTTAAATGATATGGGTCTGGAAGTCTGCCTGATTTATATTTAGTCAGCAAACAAAAAAGTGGTATGGTAAAGTTGCTGATGAAATGCTAACAACACTATGTGTACATGTGGATTTTGTACTCTGCACAATATTTGATGATATGAATTTGTTCCAAAACAATATTTAAACTCTTCATTGGTTTTCTAAACAAACCACGTTTTCATTTCATTTATCATTTATATGATGGCAAAGCTGTCAGTATTAGGGACCGACCATGGGGGGCAGGCAGGGGGGGGGGGATGTTCCAAAACAATATTAACAATATTTAAACTCTTCATTGGTTTTCTAAACAAACCACGTTTTCATTTCATTTATATGATGGCAAAGCTGTCAGTATTAGGGACGGATCAGGGGGGGAGGGTGGGGGGTGAGCCTGGTATATTTATCAAAAGAATTCCCTGTCTTTGGATATGCAAGAAAAAAATAACCTGGCTCATAAGGGGGTTTAAAAAAATAATCTGGCCTCAAAAGTAACTGAAAAAAATAACCTGGCTCCACCCAAAATTTCAAAAAAAAAAAAAAAAAAAATCTAGTCTGCAGATAATTCCATTTGAATTGAGATTTTATAATGTCTCTGGCTTCTCGGGGGCTGCACCCCCCAGACCCCTATATTTATTGTAATATTTTAATATTATCTACAGTTGTTTTACACCAGTGGGGCCGCATGTGCATACATTTACAAAAACATCCTATACAACAATCACATACATGCATTATTGATCTGCCACATTACTAAGTAAATGTTTCCACTAAAACTGAATTGCAAAAGAGTCACTACCTTATGGGAGACAAAGCCATTATGGCAAAATAAACACTCTAAAAGGCAAAAGTCCTAAAATAAAAAACCTTTATTTTTATCATCATCCCTAGTTTTTCTCTGTTTTTCCAGTCTTAAAATTGCCATTAAAATTGGGAAATTGCTTTGGCTTCTGGAGGGAGTTGCGCCCCAGATCCCCCTTTGTTAACTTCTTAGCACAGAACGTTCAGCCATGTTATTATCTGCCATTCATGTATAATGTGACTCTATCAGTAAGTATTTAGCAAACTTTCTAAAGTGCAAATAAAGCATGTTTGGGCATATGATTGGGCTAGAAAAAACCTTAAATTCCTAATATTAGCCCTAAGACTTTGCCAAAATAGCCCTAATTTTTGGCCAAAATATCTCTAATTTAAGGCCTCATTTTTTGCCAAACTCATACAGGGATGTTTGTATCTGTACCTTAGATGAAGAGAATAACATGCACCAGGCACTGGTTTGCAAAAGCAAGCTAAGCCATGCCCTTAGCCTGGTTAAAGACAGCACCATGTTTATTTTGTGAGAAAAAAAAAGGGGTCTAAAAATTACTGATGTGGGTAAAATAAAAGGATGTTAAGGTCAAGTAAACAAGGATCTGATAGTTCAGCCTATAAAATTAAAAAAAAAATAAGTTAGTTTGTTAAAAAAAGAAATTAGCTCCCTCAAGGTGAAAAAAAAGAAATTGTTTCCAGAGGCCAGTGAAATAAAATGTCCTGTCTCCATCAAGAATACCAGCCCCCAAAGCCCCAAGAATATCAAATGGTCGGTCCCTTAGACAGAAAATCAAGCCATTGGGATATTACAGGCTGGCTGCTGGAAGCAATTTGTGTCTGTCTGATTGCTATGCACTTGGGTCAAGCTTTATCTGTAGCTCAGTGTACTGACTGGAATAACTAGCATCTTCATCTTTCTTTTGTATCTAAATAAAGCTTATTGACTTATTGATGTACTGCTATGGGACTAAATATTGTGACGGAAATGCAAGAGAAATATTAGATTCAGATCAGGAACAGTTCTGTTTAGCACACTGCCATCTGTCAGATAATTTTTGACACAACATGGATAGTAAAATCACATGTTCATCAGGATAACTACAGTATTTGATTATGGTAAATGGGTGCATCTTCATGTTTTTTCACCATTTTTACAAAGGGAAACAACTTTCATGACTTCCAGTTTGCTTCCCTGAAAGATGAAGCCCTTAGTAGTAGTATTTTAATTCTCGTAATGACGTTATCCCCCACACCTCAGTGGAACATATCCATGGCCCCAGTAAAGGGGCGCCATTCGTCCATCCATTATGAAATCCTTCAAAAAGGGGTCTAATCTTAAATGAAATAATTTGCTCCTTATGTAACTTATGTTGAGTGGATTTTTAAGCAGAGGTGCACAAATACCATAGCTCCCTATGGAAAATCACCATACCTTCTGTATGCAGATCTTGCCTTTCTCATATGTGCATGGCCAAGGTTTGAACACACACTGTGGTGAGAGACCTAATGTTTAAGTCTACACTCTTATCCATTAGCCATGGAGGCACATGCCACGATTGAGAAGGGAGCCAAAATGAAAATGGCAGAGTGGCTTCCCCTGAAATTGTGCACTTTTACCTGTAGATTTCTCAGTACTCAGAATGACTATGGTAATGTTGTAAAATGTGATTGTATGTTTCAGGTTGGGGACACTGTTGAAGTAGAAGTAGACAAAATAGGGACTGTTGTTACCAAGATAATTTGATAGTTACTGCTGATAAATTCCCTTTGCTACATAATCAGGACATCGAAGAAACAGAATTGTTCTACTGGTAGTTTATGTATTTGGAGATATGGAAACACAGCTGACTTTCTCAAGGCAGTCTAGAGCCCAAACTTCTTCGATGGGTGGTACTTGATCATTATGTAGCCAAGATTATTATGTCTAGCATATTTCGATCATAATGTAGCCAAGATTATTAATTATTATCTACCATACTTCTTCGGTTAAAAGACGGGGTTTTTCCCTGCCAACACAATCCCAAAAATCTTATAAGATGGATCTAGATTTTTGGGATTGTGTTGTCAGGGAAAATCCTTATCTTTCAGCAGAATTCCATAAGACTGATTTAGATATTGGGGTCATTCTAGAGAGGGAAAACTCCAATTTTATAGCTAAATAAATGCTGTACATTCATTTAGGATACTGCTATCATTTTTATAATGGAATTTTCCACCTTTGAATTAGTCAAATCAGGAATGCGTTATAAAACTATCAGCAGTTTCTGATGTCATGTACAGTATTCAGAGCTTAACAAATGAATTGCTTTTGTCTCTGAAGAGAGAAGCCCTGGTAGGGGAGTTAAGTGCTGGCTTACTGCATGATTGTGGATCCAGATTTGCACTGCCGTGGTGGTGGGATTGTTCTTATTGTCAGTCGGGTTCCATTCAACACATTTCATTATCAGCATATTACTGTCTCTTTGTGACTGTCATAATGTTGAAAGGGATTCCAAACTCTTATCTGAAGATGATGCTAGAGAATTCATTATTTAATGTACAATGTATAACTTCCATAATCAGTAGAACTTAGTCCGTTGCTGTCATTCAGTTTACACTTTGTCATCCTTCTGATATTTTGTTATGATTAAACAGTGCTGGCACTATTTTTGCAAAGTTTGTTTTTACTTTTTCATGACAGCAGTATTTACAGAGTTGCCACTCAGTCTCAGCATCTAATTTTCCCGACTTTTTGCAAAGTTTGTTTTTACTTTATCATGACAGCAGTATTTACAGAGTTGCCACTCAGTCTCTGCATCTAATTTTCCCGACTTTTTGCAAAGTTTGTTTTTACTTTATCATGACAGCAGTATTTACAGAGTTGCCACTCAGTCTCAGCATCTAATTTTCCCGACTTTTTGCAAAGTTTGTTTTTACTTTATCATGACAGCAGTATTTACAGAGTTGCCACTCAGTCTCAGCATCTAATTTTCCCGACTTTTTGCAAAGTTTGTTTTTACTTTATCATGACAGCAGTATTTACAGAGTTGCCACTCAGTCTCTGCATCTAATTTTCCCGACTTTCCTTGATTTTTTCCCGTATGTTTTCCAACTTCCCATACTATTATACATACCCAAACTTCGATAGCATTCTTTATTTAACAGTAAAAGTATGACTTGAACTTTGGGGGTTATACTTAAAGGACAAGGTTTGAAATTAGCAAGTATACACCTGGAAAAAAGTTAAGCACCCCCAGTAAAAATTCAGTTTTTTTTTCCATTGAGCATCATGGAAAGAAAAACCAGATGTTGAAATTGATTTAAAATGCAATTCAAAAATCGGAATGTCTAAGAGGTTCTGACAGAATTTGAGGCCATCAATTGTCAAAATGATGATACTATTTTCTGGAATAGCAAGACGGTCCTGTTTTATGTAGGGGTTGGACTTGACAGTCATGTTCATGGACTCATTGAGTTATATTACTTTTACAAGCTTTAGACTTCATGTGCTTGTCAAATCAGTCACTCCTGGATATAAACAAGCAATGAACCAGGAAGTTGCTTAATTGCAGCCCAAAGTTTAACAAGCTTTTATTTGTTCAAAACATAGCGGGCACTTTCAGTTAATTCTTTTTAGTCATTTACATCCAACTGATGCCCTTTTACTCGGATATCAAGAAGCAGTATATCAAGGCTTGATAATTTCGAAAAGAAATGGTTTGGAATACTATCAATGAAAAGTTGTGAAAAGTTTGGATTAAACTTCTGTGACAATAATTGGGGGTGCTTAACTATTTTCCAGGTGTATAGCAAATTTGCTATCTAAGAATCTCATTTGCCACCTGAAAAACAAGACCTGTCCCCATACAGGATAGCTCGCCTGCAGTGCCTTGCCCATCACATAAAGAAAAATTTAACATAAAACTTAAAAGTGTGACGCCAACGCTGATGTCCAAGTGACAACAATAGCTCTCTGTACTATCGTACAGGCGAGCTCAAAAGTGGGTGCCAAAAGTTGCTGCCTAGGAATTCATTAGTAAAAGTTAAAATTTCTTGGAAGTACTAGCAGATTTTCATTAAAATACTACTTCTGTAAGTTAGACTAAACACAGTTCCATAAGGTCAAAGGCATTATCAATGCCTTTGACCTTATGAAATTTTGTTTGGTCATAAATCTGCTGAGTGACAAGATGACTGTTTTGGTCTCCAGTTTTTGCTACAAGGTAAGTTTTGTTACTAGCTTTTATATCAGGTACTTGCTACCTGCAAAAAAGTTAATTTCTAACACTGAGGAAAGAATTTGCACCCTCAGTGATTCTTTCCTTCAAGAGCAACCCCAAAAGAAGAGTCAGATAAATGCTTTTGTGCATTATCTTTCCGGAAATAATACTCTTACTCCTTAAACAGGATAAGTGTTTTTTCTGAGAATTGCCATAGCCATTCATTCTCAAATTCCCTTTTAAAGTCCTTTCCAAATTATTCCTGACGAATCACAAACTTTCCAGACTTTTCCCTTCTCTGGAATAATATCAAGAGCTCATTTGTTCAAAGCAGTGTTAGCTTATCAAAGTTATTTAACAAGGATTGGTTAAGAATACTCTAGAAAGACCAATATTAAAAATAAAGTGTGCTAATATTTTTTCAGCAAAAATTGGCAGGGTTTTTATGTGTACCGGTAATCTATGTTTGAAATTTTAATGTATCATGAACTAACAATGTCTTTAGTTTTGAACAACCAGGCCCAGATATCTAGCTGATTTTTCCTGACCATGGCAACCCTTTTATTATCCTCAGTGTAATACTCAAATATATTCTGACACTTTTAGCCCTAAAAAATTCTGTAATGGACAAACTTTTCCTTGCATTTGTAAACGCCCATTTATATAGTCAGGAAGTAGGCTTACTGCCAAACAGTGTTGACCTTGATAAGACTGCTCCTAACAGCAGGTCTACATTGCTTGCTCAGGTACTGTTGTATGAGTCAAGAGTTTGAAACCAGTGTCTAGGAGTTTTGCAAACAGGGCCATACCCTCGGGATACGGGTACCACATTCATCTTAAAGCATTGGGCTATGTGTGTTTTAAATTAAAAAACAAGAGGCAACTGGTGGCATTTGATTGTTGATGTAGTGGAAAGTGAGGCTGTTACAGATACATTCTGTGGAAAAAGTGTCAGCTCTGAAAATGGGGGCCAGTTCCCAAACTGGTAAACAGCCTCGGCATCACCGTCAAAACACAACACTTTCTGCTGGCCTTGAAAAAACATATGACATATTCAAGATAAAATATATTATACCTTTATTTCCCATAAAAGTACATCCAAATAAATACTTGTACGCAAATCACATGATGATATTTGTATTAAGACCATTATAAGGTGAATGGGAACATTTCCAAGGGAGATAATTCATATCTGAGCCACATTATGTGACTTTCCACAATTTGGCATAGTTCTCATGTGATATTCCAATCATCCTTATTGTTTACACCAGGTGTATAGAGGCTTCACTGTTGGAAATATGTTTTGGGCCAATTCTGATGGCTGATGTGACAAGCAAAGGCTCTGACCAGACTGCACTTGAGTGCAGTCTGGGACCAGAGCCTTTGCTTGTCACAAGTGCCACATAGATGGAAATCAAACGATGTGGTCCATGTCAAGAACCTGTCTCCTATTTCAATGAGGGTTTCTCTTAAGAGAAAAAAGAGAAAATTCCTTCTTACAAAAGAAGAGAAGCCCCTATTTTGAAAGGGCTTTCGTAACCAGGGAAACAAACAGGAATTCACAAAAGATGTTCCCCTGTGTAAAAATGGTGGAAAAAATGGAGGTGTACTCATTCATCTTAAAAAAGAACATATATTTTTACCAGTATGAACATTTAAGACCCAGACCAGCCTGTACTCATGCATTAAAAACAATGCTTTTCTCTTTTGTACATGGAGTCTAGTGGTTAAGACTATCAATCCAGGGGTCACAGGTTTGACCCCCCAATCTTCTGGTCTTTTCAGATGAGTCCTTAAAGTGAGACCTCATCTCTGTAAAACCTATGTGTTGATGGATTTTATATCCAAGTTCACTCACTAAAATTTTAGTCTAGATACACCAATGCTACTTCTCAAAGAATCTAAATGGCAAAGATCCTGGTCAGACCACAGGCTGGTCTGAATCTTTAACTTCACTGCTGCCAAGGGCAAACATAGTGTCAATTTGCATAGTAAATACATGTATACAACCTACTACAGAATACCATAAATCACTGAGCATATCACACTGGTCCACAAAAAATCTCTAGTGCAATATAAGTTTTCAAAACTTTAAAGTCATAACTACATGTACTCATTTCCAGTAAAATTAACTCCCTGTATACATAATGTGGAGCAGTCTGAATACAAAGGCAGCTGAGATCAAATTAATACTGAAAAAAGGTTTTCTTCTGACTTTCAGTTATAAATTACCATGGCTTGATTGCAAAAGCACACAAACAACATTTTTGTATTGCATACATAGTCAAAAGACCATGCTCCAAGTTATAAAAGGCAACTTGGTTTTATAAGATTATGAAAATATAATCGTAAAACCAATAAGGTTATACTTACACAAGCACTAACAATTAAAAGAACAACCTTGTCATGAAAAAGAACACTTTACTCTGTGTATTTAAAATAGTACTCTGTGAAACTTGTAAATCTTCTACAGTTGAATCTCGGTAGTTCGAATGCTGATTTTTCGAAACTACCGGATTTTTTGAAGTTGAAACACGGTCACGATCATAAGCCCATTAATTCTATGCAAAAACACCTCCGCATATCCGAATTTCGATTATTCAAAAAATTGGATTTTTGGAAAGAAAAATTAGGTCCCAATGGAGTAAATCCATCATAAATATCCCTCTATTATCATGCTCCAATTTCATTCCGGAAAACAAGCAAATTCAGTGAATTTATATCCCCCGCCGAAGTGGCCTTGATTTGTTTATGGTTGTTTTAAGTTTCATAAAATTTGAAGTTTCATAAATTTTTTTTCACTGGTTACTTAGGAGGCTGAACTTGTGGATTGTACATAAAATCAAGGGCAATATCTCTGGAATAAGTAAGGCATATGCTGGAGCTGTTCTTCTTAAACACTTGCCTCAGCATCACTGCACTATAATGATACATTTTAAATTCGGTTACAAGAAATTTTGTTTGTCAGCACCCTACTAATGGCTAATTTGTGGATTTTAAATCAATTCAAGGGCATTAAATCATGCACTACTGAAGAGATTATGACAAAACTTAATGTGCACTGCCTTGTCATGACAATATATAATTATTATAAGTGTCATGAAATTCCATTTATTGGTTACTTAGTTATGACTCAATTTGTTGATTTTAAGCCCATTCAAGGGCAATAACTCATTGCTTACTGAAGCAATTCTGACAAACTGTAAGATGCACCAATGTGTTATGGTGATACATATTTTGTATAATTTTCATAGAATTCTATTCATTGATAAGTTAGCTATGGCTGGAAATGGCAATCTCGCTTTGATCCAAGGGCAATAATTCATGCACTTTTGATGCCATTCTGATGAAACTTTATGTGCATATCCACTTTATGGTGATACATAATTATTCAGTTTAAATTTCATGAAGTATTGGTTACTTGTTTATGCCTCATTTCACTGATTTTAAGTCAATTAAAGGGCAATAACTCATGCATTACTGAATCCAGTCTGAGGAAACTTCATGTGCATCAGCACATTATAGTGATACATACTCATTTTAAGTTTCATGAAATTCTGCCCAGTGGTTACTTAGTTACAGCTCATTTCATTGACTTCAAGTTAATTAAAGGGCAATAACTCATGCATTACTGAAGCTAGTCTGATGAAACTTCATGTGCCACAGCACGTTATAGTGATATACACTTTTTTAAGTTTCAAGAAATTCCGCTCAATAGTTACTTAGTTATGGCTCATTTCATTGATTTTAAGCCAATAAAGGGGCCATAACTCATGCATTACTGCAGCTATTCAGATGAAACTTCATGTGCCACAGCGTGTTATAGTGATATATATTCATTTTAAGTTTCATGAAATTCCGTCCAGTGGTTACTTAGTTATGGCTCCGGATGGACAGACAGAAGGACGGGCGGGTCAATTAAAGGGCAATAACTCATGCATTACTGAATCCAGTCTGAGGAAACTTCATGTGCATCAGCACATCATAGTGATATATATTCATTTTAAGTTTTATGAAATTCTGCCGAGTGGTTACTTAGTTAAGGCTCATTTCATTGATTTCAAGTTAATTAAAGGGCAATAACTCATGCATTACTGAAGCCAGTCTGATGAAACTTCATGTGCAGCAGCACGTTATAGTGATATATACCTATTTTAAGTTTCAAGAACTTCCGCTCAGTGGTTACTTAGTCATGGATCACTTCATTGATTTTAAGCCAATAAAGGGGCAATAACTCATGCATTTCTGAAGCCAGTCTGATGAAACTTCATGTGTCGCAGCGCGTTACAGTGATATATATTTATTTTAAGTTTCATGAAATTCTGCCCAGTGGTTACATAGTTATGGCTCCGGACGGAAGGACGGACAGACAGACAGAAGGACAGACGGACGGACGGACATGGAGAAACCTATATCCCTCCGCCTTCGGCGGGGGATAATAACACCTTTTTGCCATCGATGTGATAAATAGTAACAGCCTCAGGTCATCACTGCCAGGTAATTATCACTAAGTTTTGATGGCTAAATCGTTGAGCGAAAGGTGTCTGTCTAATTGCATAATTAACGGGGATTATCTTGTTTGAATTATGTAAATTTAAAGGCAAAAATTAATGTGACCAGCAAATGAACGGACTAGCATGCACATCTAAACTTCGGTTTCGTTAGTATGTGATCGTACGGTTTGCGCACTGATCATAAGGTTTGCACACGGCACTTAACAAAGTCTCCAGCTACACTGCGCAGACTGACAGGCTGGTTCGAGTATTCGTTCCCAAATACATTGATGACGGAATGACTAGGGAGCCTTTTCTGTGAAATGGCTCAGATGACCGGTTGAGTTGTTTTTCTACAAAAGTAGCCCAGTTCTCGGAAACATAAAGGGAAAGTGAAAGTACAGTTATGTCCGAGGCATTGAGCGGCTAGCCTGTTTCCGTTTCAGTCTGGCTTTGATCTTCGCCGGCGCTGCATTGTCATACACAGTTGATTTGCAGAGCTGGGAAAATATTCGGCAGCTGTGCTGCTTTCGGACAATGCACACGTACATGTGCCAAATACGAGGGGTGTCTTGGGATATTAAATGATTGTGGATATTTTGTATGTTTTCGGTATATAATATTAATTATTCTACGTTCTGATCTTCATTGTGATAGAGAAATAAAATATCGGACTCTAGCGAATTCCGGAAATGTACGGAAATGAACGGGAAAGGTCGAATTCAAAAATTCGAACTACGGATAATTCAAATGAAATAGTGAGGTCCCTGTCAGTTCGAATTATCGAGGTTTGACTGTACTTAATTTTTTGCATGCAGAGTCTGACAGGCTCATTCTGTAGGTTCAATTGCTGTCATTTTAAAACATGCACAGTGCCAAACAGCATGTCAGATCATCTGTTTATAATTCCAAGCTCATTTCTGTTTTCTGCTGAATACCTATGTAATCCATGGAACATATCATGTGACACTTCAGTGGTAGATGCACTGGTAGCTCAGTGGGTTAAGTGCTAGCCAGCTCATCTAGCCATCAGGTTTGGATCCTGCTGGAGGCAGAATCCTTTCCTACCACAAACAGGGTTGCATAGCCTTTCAGTATCACTATCAAGTGATAAATCCACCAGCCATCCATATCAATGAGATGGTTCTAATGAGTTACCATAAGATCATCACATAGCTCTATTACCAAAATAAAATTATCATGCAAGTACTCTTCTTCTCTGAACTTCATTGTATTATCAAGTGCTGACCAACTTTATCTTGAAAATTCATAAATGCAAGATTTTCTATTCAGTGAGTTAAATGGAACACATAAGAGCAAATTCTAAAGAATAAATAACATTTTGGATGGACTTTGTAATCCGGAGTCATAATCAAGATGTTAAACAAGAATTCCACAGAATGTAGTCTCTCGCCTGCTGGTGCTTTGTCACAAAACAGAGCTAAATCAGCGAAGATGTATGCATGAACCAAGTTTCTTGGCTCTAGCCCTTCCAGTTTCTGAGAAACAGACCTAAACGCGAAAACTTGACAAAAAATTTAAAAGTCAGTCAACTGTAAAATATTGGTAAAGACTCGATATTGATGATAACTTTGAGCTTTTCTCTTCCAGATGTATGCTTGACCCAATTTTCGTGGCTCTAGCCCTTATAGGTTCTGAGAAAATGACCTAAACCCAAAAACTCAACAAAAAATTGAAAAGTCAGTCAACCGTAAAATGTTGGTAAAGACTCAATATTGATGATGGCTTTAAGATTTACTCTTCCAGATGTACGCATGAACCAAGTTTCATGGCTCTAGCTCTAATAGTTTCTGAAAAAATTTCCTAAATGCAAAAAACTCGACAAAAAATTGCAAAGTCAGTCAACTGTAAAATGAAGGTCAAGACTCAATATTGATGATGGCTTTGAGATCTCCTTTTCCAGATGTACGCATGAACCAAGTTTCATGGCTCTTGCACTTGTAGTTTCTAAGAAAATGACCTAAACGCGAAAACTCGACAAAAATTTCAAAGTCAGTCAACCCTAAAATATAGGTCAAGACTCAATATTGATGATGGCTTTGAGATCTACTCTTTCAGATGTACGCATGAACCTAGTTTCTTGGCTCTAGCCCTTTTAGTTTCTGAGACAATGACCTAAACGCGAAAACTTGACAAAAAATTGCAAAGTCAGTCAACCCTAAAATATAGGTCAAGACTCAATATTGATGATGGCTTTGAGATCTACTCTATCAGATGTATGCATGAACCAAGTTTCATGGCTCTAGCCCTTTTAGTTTCTGAGAAAATGACCTAAATGCAAAAATTTTACAAACACCTGAAAAGCAATACATAAGTCTCGCCTCTGCTTTGCAGGTGAGACAAAAACTTGTTTCCCATTGTTAAAAGGATGAAAAAAAATGGACTTGTATCCAGCAATCTTTAACTGATCTCCTCTTATATGAGCAGTAACATGACAAAACCAATAAAGTGGCATGTGGGCCCAGTGAAGATTTGGATCAGCCTGGGCCTCGGCATCTCCCCAGTAAGATCAGAGTCTTGGCTGTCCTCCTGGAGCTAGCTTAGACCCTTAGCTTCTGTTTAAATCCACAGCAAAGACTCTGATTAGACTGGGTGGATGGCCAGGCAGATCTGAGTCTTTGCCAGGCGCACATGCCACTTTGTTGGTTTTGTTGTGTCACGGCTCATATATGATAGGACTGATTAAAGGCAGGATTTCTGAACCCCCCGATAGAGGATTAGCTACCTGTATGAGGCAGTAAGTGGGCCTGGCTTAGCTACTGTGCAAATTAGACCACTGTCCTGTTTTAGCCAATAAGAGCTGTCAATACTTCCACAGGTAAATACCCCAGCAAATCAACAGCCAATCAAATTAGAGGTAAATCTACCGGAGCTACTGTAGATGTTTACCCTTTGGTGGCTATTGGAAAACTGAGAATAGGTAGCTAATTTTGCCTTTTATAGTCCACTCCTGCCTATTCTTTTCATAACTCTTGCAGAGTTCAGGATGAAAGGAGTATTTGAAAATATTTCTGGGAAAATTTATTTCCCTGTGATACAACACCCACATTAGAACAGCTGTGCAGCCCTACAATGATTGTATGAAAAATTATCTTGTAAATTAATATCAAATACTCTTATACATGTACATGTTTGTCTCTATCTCCGTGGTGACTTTAAAATTGACATCACCAGCAGTCTGACTTTTTCACTGGGACTGACAAATCTAATTCTCCTTTATTTGTTCAGAACACAGGGGTGCATAGTTTCTATGAAGACTTCAAACAAGCAGTCCTGTTACAATGCAACACCTTTCTTCAGAATGATGTTTCCATACTGAGCTGTCTCTCTGAAAAGAAACGGAACATATTATATGACTACACTGTTATGCAGTGGTGTAACATTTTGTATTCACACATAATATATCACTTAGTTACATCAAATTATATTAGCTGATGTTCCACCAAGAAACTCTCCAGCAAAAGAGGTACCAAAGACAATTTGAAGAGATATTCTTATCATAAAATCAATTTGTATCCTGTCTTGAAAATTACTGTGGGATTTCCATTATTAAGACCTAACATTATCACTTGCCTGGAGCATTGTGGAGATTGAGCTTACTATGTCAAATATTTCAAAGCTATATAACCTGTTTTCTGGGCGTAGAAGTTAAGAAAAACAGAAGTCATGTATAGTTTCTAAGCCTAGAAGTTCTATTATAGAGTTAGTCTAACTAGTAGTTAATGAGTCCCATTGAATTCAGAAATCGACGTTACGAGTTGTTACGTCAATATTGACCCAGTTAATGTTAGGTTCCCCTCTTCATTTAAATGTAAGTAGACTTGGAACCAATATTTCTTCTGGCCGGTTTACATCGCGGAATGATTATGTACAAAGTAGTTATGTATTTTGTCAACGTATATAAGAAGTTTAAGACCTGAGTATCTCCACGTAATACATAAATTTATATAAAAGACGATAACAGATATTTCTAGACTAATATGCACAGTGGAAGGAAAGTAAATGATGATTATTTGAGCGTATGTGTATTCCGATTGGAAGAGTACTTCGGTCGACCACCTAGCTGATGAAATATCTCCGTATTTTCCTAGTGAACATCGTTACGAGATTTGAGCAACGTTATCTCAATATTCAATCGACTTTGATACCGCTAAATTATTAATGATCAAAAATAATAATTCAGTCCATGAAAGATGAATTTAATTGTTGAATTTGAGCTCGCATAACAGAATTTAAGCCGTGACCTAGATATTCGAGACCGTATCGGGACGTTTCGCGCCAGGGACGTTTCGTCCCAGGACGTTTCGTCCCAAACAGGCCAAAAACCCGGGACGATTCGTCTCAGGACGTTTCGACCCATATTCATTTAGATTTCATCGAGAGATCGCCGTATCAAAACGAAAGAACGAATCTGAATACAAAATCCGATACATAAGACTGTACACTCGTGATTCTCACTGGCTTTAACTTTAATGTTTAGTTCGTGAATTTATTGAAATTCAAACAGATTTCTCAGCCTAAAAAACGAAACGCAAGGATTTGTCAGTGTAAGCGGAAGTAAATGTCACCAATACTGTGGTTTGAGCTAAGTCCGAGGAGGATAATCCAGACATACATTAGTTTTTCTTTTGTTTAATATATTATTAGAAAAGTATACCTAATATTGTATTCATATTTACAGGCATATTTACTATATTGTACCGTTTGAAACAAGAGTAAAAGCTCTTTCAGTATGAAACTATCAAGTTGCAATCCATCCACACTAGGTTCAAAACTTCATTATTAACAGGATGGGGTACAAGGTAAATATTATATAAAGGTCTCATCTGGCCAAACTAGCTACACTTTTGACTCATCCTGATGTTGAAAGAGTTGTTTTGGGGTATATTGGTGAGTTCAGAGACAGACTCACTTAACACCGGCATAACACCTATGAACACCGGTCTGATTCCTACCTGCTTAGAGATGCATCCTGTATTACCCAGAAACTTATCGATGAATACCGGTCTGCTCAGACACACTCACCGCACTACCTAGAAACATGTCAATGAACACCGGTCTGATTCCTTATCTTAACTGCTTTGACACACTCACTGCATTAACTAGAACTATTTGGATGAACACTTGTCTGAAACCTATCTTCTCAGACATACTGACCCCACTACTTAGAAACAATCTGATGAACACCGGTCTAATAACTTCACCATCCTACCTTAAAACATGTTGATGAACATCGGTCTGTTTCCTACCTGCTTAGACAAATTCACCGCATTACCTAGAAACATGTCGATGAACACCAGTCATCGACATGTTTTTAGGTAGTGCAGTGAATTGTCTAAAGCGGGTAAAATCAGACTGGTGTTCATTGACATGTTTCTAGGTAATGCAGTGATTATGTATAAGCAGGTAGGAATCAGACCGGTGTTCATTGTCATGTTTCTAGGTAGTGGGCTGATTGTGTCCGAGCATGTCAGGATCAGATAAGTGTTCTTCAGAATGTTTCTAGGTAGTGCGGTGAGTGTATCGAGGCAAGTACATATCAGACATATATTAACTGACAGATTCCTACCTGCTTTGACAAACTCAGTGCAGTACCTAGTAACATGTTGATGAACACCAGTCATTGACATGTTTCTAAGTAGTGCAGTGAATTGTCTAAAGAGGTAAAATAAAACTGGAGTTCGACATGTTTCTTGGTAGTGAAGTGATCATGTCTAAGCAAGTAGGAATCAAACCATTCCTCTTCGACATGTTTTAAGATAGCGGAGTGATTGTGTTGGAGCAGGTCGATATCGGACAAGTGTTCTTCAAAATGTTTCAAGGAAGTGCGGTGGGTGTATCTGAGCAAGTACGTATCAGACATATATTACTTGACTGATTCCTACCTGCTTTGACAAACTCAGTGTACTACCTAGAAACATGTTGATGAACACCAGTCATTGGCATGTTTTTAAGTAGTGCAGTGAATTGTCTAAAGAGGTAAAATTCAGACCGGTGTACATCAAATTTTTTCTTGGTAGAGAAGTGATCATGTCTAACCAAGTAGGAATCAGACCGGTGTTCATCAATATGTTTCTAGGTAGTGGGGTGATTGTGTTTGAGCAGGCTGCTATCAGACAAGTGTTCTTCGAAATGTTTGTAGGCATTGCGGCTAGCAGTGCGGTTAGTGTATCTGAGCAAGTACGTATCAGACATATATTAATTATTAATTGACATGTTTAGAGGGAGTGCGGTATAGTTATTTGACTGATTTTCATCGATGTGTTTCTAGGTGGTTAGATGAATGTGTCTGAGTGGGTAGGTATTAGACAAATGTTCAACCAAATGGTTCTAGGTAGTGCAGTGAATGTATTTAAGCCGGTAAAAATCAGACTGATGTTCATTGACATGTTTCTAGATACCATAAAATCGAAAAAGTGATATCACAAAATATGTACGATTGAGTGATATCACAAAATCCAATTAGTGATACCACAAAATAGAAAAAGTGATATCTCAAAATTGATTTTATGATGACACGAGATCACAGCTACTTTGTGATATCACTAATTCGATTTTGTATATCACAACATCTATTTAGTGATGTCAGATTCGATTTTGTGATATCACTTAATCGATTTTATGATATCACTATATCTATCGAGTTTGTGGTCAGTAATTCGTTCCTAACTAGTGATATCAAGAAATCGATATTACAAAAACGATTTTGTGATTTCACTAAATCGATTTAGTAAACAAAATATAACACATGGTTTATGACACTCAGGTGAGTCAGTGATAGCACATAATAGTTAGTGAAATCAGAAAATAATGTGATACCACATGTGATATCACATACTTGAAATAGTGGTATCACAAAGTCGACATTGTGATATCACAAATTCGATTTTGTACGAATTAGTGATATCACAAACTCAGATTACTGATATCGCCAAATCAAATAAGTGATATCAAACAAAAATCGAATTTGTGATATCGAAAAATCATATCCACTTTACTTTTTGATATATATCCAAATCTGTATAGTGATATCTATGGCAAGCCATTTTACTAATCATAATGCATAGTAGATATCTTATATAGTATATTAGATATCTAATATTCCAATTAAGATATCTAATATAACATATAAGATATATAACATATAAGAAATCTTATATCCTCTATAAGATATCTGATACAGGATATATCTTATATAGAAAATAAGATATCTTATATAGGATATGAGTTATCATCTTATTTAATTTTTCATATAAGATATCTTATATAATATATCAGATATCTTGTATATTAGATATCTTATATAGCATGTAAGATATCTTATATAATAAATCAGATATCTGATATATCAGATATGTTATATATTTAAATAAGATATCTCACATCCTATATAAGATAGCATATCTGATATCGATATCTGATTTACAAAACAGGATATCTTATATGTGATACAAGACATCTTAAATGCTTTATCAGATAACATATATTGTGTTGCGTCTTATGGAATAGTCAAATAAGACATCTTATATACCTATACTAGATATCTTATATAGTATATAAGATTTTTATATGATATCTTATATACCTATACTAGATATAGAAGGTCCCTTTGCATGCGACAATGATCAGCATATTCACATAGTTCATTGTTTTTTTCTAGTGAAATTATTTAATTCAGATTTTTATATACTAAGACCCGATTTCACGTTAAACTTAGTACATGGATTAGCATTCGGAACACCAAAATTTTACATTGCGCCTTACGGTAAAATAGACCACGGACTGGTTAATACGAGTTATAACTGTGACGTGAAATCGGGCCTAAAACCAATTGTTATTTGCATTTCAACTAACATAAATCTCATTCATCTTAATTTATCACTCAGTTTGTACTACGAATTTTGGAATTCAGAATTCGAAATTCAGAATTGTGAAATAAGAAAGGTAATTGGGCTATTGTAGGACATCGATACTTTTCGATTTTTATTGCCTTCCTTGCATTTTTATTTTGAATTAAAGGTGTTAGGTCCATTTAGTTCAATTTAGCTGCACTAAGGTCTTTTTGCATATCTTTTAGTCTACATTAAACGCGGTCAATATTGTTCTGATTTACATGACCATGCATCATTCTTTAATATTAGTATATAGAGAAAATAGAGAAAATGAACAAAAGGTTACTCAGTTTTATTTATTTATTTATTTTTCTTAAAATGCAAGTCTTTAAGTCAAAAATTGTGTTAGCCTAGTATTCTGCACTAGCTTACAAATCTTCTGATCAAAGATATGTTACTGTGGTCATTTTTAACAAAATTAATACATCCAAAAACTTAAGTTTTTTGCGTGGCTATATCGAAGTAAGATAATTTGTTGGGGTCGAAAACAACACGGAAGAAGCCTCATCAGTCTGCAATGAGATTCAAGTTTCATTTCAACAATCATTGTGACATTTACTTCTATAAACCTGCATAAACTGAGAAGTAAAATCAAACGCCCAATATAACATGACATTTCATGTTATAGTTTTTCTTGTTACCATTGCATACACTACCTTAACCCTAATGCACTCAGAAACACCAAAATTGTATACACTTTTGATCTTTTTGAGTGCAAAAGGGTTGCAGTATTACCAATACACCTCAATGGTTTGACTTCAATTTTGATATGAAGACAACTGTATCAGAGCATTATTTGCTTATTTGTAAGGTAAAGCCCATTCTTCATGGGGCTACCTTGAAAGCAAAAGAATCGCTCTGTACAGAAAGCCAATTTTTTTTCGTCTAGAGAGCAGATTCTTTCCTTATAGATTGTCTCCCATGAAAAAGAGGCAAACGTTGCTAGATGAAAGTGATTGCTTTGGAATGTATATTATCCATTCACCGTAATCTAAGGAAGCTATTTTTCAAGCGCTTACCCAGTGTGAACAACAGCAAAAGCTCTCTTGGCACGCTCATAGAACTTGAACCGCTCTACTTTTTCTATGGAAACCTTCAAGAAATACACTCAGTAAATAAGTTAATAAATACGATTTGTCTCAAGATGAGAAGTATGATGATGCTATCATGTTCATTTTTGTATATTTATTTTTTGTTTATGTTCATTAGTTTTAAAGAATCAGTCAGCTGTCTTTAATGTTAGTTGAACATTCACTAACAGACTGAGGAAAGTCTACGAGATCAATGAGTGCCTATTTTCTTTAACTTGATAGTATTTCATAATAGATATACTTTGCAAATGCATCTGGTATATTTTGTTCTTGTTTATTTTCTTCACACAGGACAAAAAGTATGGTAAACCATGCAGACTGTGGTCAGAGTATATGGCAAAATTGTCATTTCACATAAAGGGGTTAAGTACCAGGTTAAAGGTTAAAGTACAGACATGCTAAAACAAAGATTCTCTGGTAACATTACATTACTGATATACAATTTTTACCTGTTTCTCAGCAGCAGTATCACATATTATCTGGTATTTGGTCCATATAGGGGTGGGCAGTCCTTTAGCCTTGTCTTCTGGTACCTTGTCCATAATTGCTACCTGGAACAAGAAGGTAAATTTAAGGTGAATAGGTGCATTTTTAAGGGAAGCAGCTATGATATTTTCATTTTTTCCTCCCTTCTCACAGGGTCAACACCTGAAGCAAAGAATTTGCTCATTTAGGAGCAAAATCTTTCCTTTAAGCATAGACCAGTTTTTAGCTGGGTTTTGTCAGCTAGGGAAGGGAAAAAGAAATCATGAAAACTGTTTCACTTTTTAACAATTGCCAATACACATGAAAGTCTACCCATACAACTTCAAAAGTGGTGTGCATATGGGGTCTTTAGAGGTTTTAAATTGGATTCAACCATATGTTTGAGGTATTAGTGTTGGCTTTGGCCCACAGTTCATGTCTATGACCATCGCAAAGCCAAGGTCATTAACATCGACCAAGTACTGCAACAAACATTAATCTCCCAAAACTCATCCTTACATCCTTTAAACTGAATTTATAAATTCAATTAATTTGTCGATTTTCTATAAACTTTGTGAATTTCCTTTCAATTTTTCTAATACAGGAGTATAGCAGGGATGAGATCACAAACATGTACAGTTCACTGTCAGTCAAATGTAATAGAGAGGAATTTTCATGCTTTTTGTGACATTTAAAAAATTGTTACCTTGCAATTTTCTTTGGCAAAATTTCTTTTCACTTTGTAACAAAAATTTCTGTCAGGGTGGATGATTGGTTCATCCAGGACGACACTGCCAATCAAGTAGTGTTTTTTTCTTCTCACTTTACTTCTGAAGGCCACTGCATATTTCTGTAAGCCTAAGGATTCATGAATGGTTTTCAAATTCACCTCTCTGAAGCCATTCCTACTTCAAACAGGTAAGAATCTCTCCATCAACTGTGAGGTAAAATCACAGACTTATTGTGGGACCTAGAGGAGAATTTATTTTCTTTAAGCGTTTGTCCCTAATGACAAGGGAAACAAATATAAAATGGAGGACCTGCCTCCCCTGAAAATGTAGCCATAATTTTATACCTTAAACAACCCTATGAGTACTTTTACCTGAAGAGTAGTTTAAGAGTAAGAGTAGTTTTAGAATGTACTTACAGGATCAGACACATAGGAATCTAGTGGCATTAAGGTCAAGATTGCAGCTAGAAGATCTGGTATACCTAGACCTGTCAACAAGAAACAGAGTTTTACACACAACTATATCTTAATCACTCTTATTACATAAAGAACCATACCTAACCAGTTTCTGCAATTACAATTTTTTTATGGATGGATCGTGTATGACTTTCAATTTATGTCTCTTTTAACTGTATGTCAATCATAACAGGAAGATAAAAAGGTGATTTTGAAAGCCTGTGTAAAATTGAACTCCAATTATAGTTCGAAATATTTCTATTTCCACCTCCAGTGGAATTCGAACACGGACCTCTAGCTTAGCAGGATAGTGCTTTCAAAATGGAACATTGCAGTAGTAAAAGCTGTGCCTTATATGATTATTTACCAAGGAATACGTCTCAGCTGATATGGTCTGTGACACAGGGAAACTGGAATACACACATTAAACAAGGGCTTCGCAAGCGGCGCATAATACGCCCGTTTTGCAAGGGCAGATAATTCAGTAAGTAAGCCAGAGTTGTGGTTCTTGCTCAGGATACATTTACCCATTACTATACACATTCCTACAAAGTTTCATTCTAACATTTCAAAAGGTTAAAGAACAAGAGGGCCAAGTGGCCCTGAATCGCTCACCTGAACAAAAAGGTCAAACTAGGGTCATAATTTGAACAAACCTGATAGTTTGCAACCATTTCCAAATGGTTCTGAAGAAGAAGATTTTTGAATGTTTTTCTATGTATTGCTATGGTTCAAACCCTGGAGCCCCTGGGGCAGGGCCATTTTGGACCCTGATGCCATCTTTTGAATAATCTTGGTAAAGGACCACTAGGCAATGCTAAAAGCTAAATTTCAAGCCCCTGAGCCAAGTGGTTCTGAAGCAGAAGATTTCTGAATATTTTTCTATGTATTTCTATGGTTCAAACCCAGGACCCCCTGGGGCGGGGCCATTTTTGACCCTGGCACCATCATTTGAACAAACTTGGTAAGGGACTACTAGGCAATGCATCATACAAAATTTCAAGCATCTGCACTAAGGGGTTCTGGAGAAGAAGGTTTTTAAGTACATTTTAATTTCGAACCCAAGACTGCCTGCCCCAGGGCCATTTTGGATCCCAGGGCCACCATTTACACAAACTTTGTAGGAGTCCACCAGGCAATCCATCATACCAAATTTCAAGCATCTGAGCCAAGTGGTTCTGAAGAAGAAGAAATTTGAATAGTTTCCTATGTATTTCAATGGCTCAAACTCAGGACTCCCTGCCGCAGGGCCATTTTGGACCATGGTGCAATCATCTGAACAAACTTGATAAAGGACAACAATGCAATGCATCATACCAATCTTCAAGCATCTGAGCCCCAAGTGGTTCTGAAGAAGAAGATTTTTGAATATTTTTCTATGTAGTTCTATGGTTCAAACCAAAGACCCCCTGGGGCGGGGCCATTTTAGACCCTGGGGTCATCATTTGAACAAACTTGGTAAATGACTACTAGGCAAAGCTACATACTGCATTTCAAGCATCTGAGCCAAGTGGTTCTGAAGAAGAAGATTCTTTAAATATTCTTCTACATATTTCTATGGTTTAAACCTAGGACTCCCAGTGGCAGGGCCATTTTGGACCCTGGGGCCACCATTTAAAAAACTTGGTAAAGGACTACTAGGCAATGCTACATACCAAATTTCAAGCATATGAACCTTGCAGTTCTGAAGTAGAAGATTTTTTAATATTTTTCTATGTATTTCTATGGTTCAAACCTGGGACTCCCTGCCCCGGGGCCATTTTGGACCCTGGGGCGCCCATTTGAACAAACTTCCTAGAGGGCCACTAGGCAATGTTACATACCAAATTTCAAGCATCTGAGGCAAGCAGTTCTGGTGAAGAAGATATTTAAGTATTTTTTAGTTTTGAACCCAAGACCCCCTGCCCCAGGGCCATTTTGGACCCTGGGGCCACCATTTGAACAAACGTGGTAGAGGACCACTAGGCAATTCTACAAACCAAATTTCAAGCATCTGAGCTAAGCAAATCTGGAGAAGAAGATTTTTAAGTATTTTTTAGTTTCGAACCCAAGACCCCCCTGCCCCGGAGCCATTTTGGACCCTGGGGCCACAATTTGAACAAACTTGGTAGAGGACCACTATGCAATGCTACATACCAAATTTCAAGCATCTGAGCCAAGCAGTTCTGGAGAAGACGATTTTTAAGTAATTTTTAGTTTCCAACCCAAGACCCCCTGCCCCAGGGCCATTTTGCACCATGGGGCCACCATTTGAACAAACTTGGTAGAGGACCACTAGGCAATGCTACATACCAAATTTCAAGCCAAGCAGTTCTGGAGAAGAAGATTTTTAAGTATTTTTTAGTTTTGAACCCAAGACCCCCTGCCCCAGGGCCATTTTGGACCCTGGGGCCACCATTTGAACAAACTTGGTAGAGGACCACTAGACAATGCTTCATACCAAATATCAAAGCCCTAGGCCTAGCGGTTTCAGAGAAGATGTCATTTAAAGCAAATTGTTGACGACGCACGACGGACACTGGGTGATCACAATAGCTCACTCTGAGCCTATGGCTCAGGTGAGCTAAAAATCCTAAAAATACTATTCAAAGGGAAGTTACTCCAAAATTAAAAAAGGGGGGAGCAACCATTCTTATATGTGACACATCATCTTATAATCATGTACATTGCTTTAAATTTTCATCATTATATTCCAAACAGTTACTGAGTAATGGGATGCACAAGATAAGTATACACAAAAATAGTCTAAAAGAACTAGTAAAAGGGATGTAACTCTAAAACGAAGAAAGGGAGAGCAACCATTGCTGTGCGCAACACATTGTTGGGACTTCATACACACTGCTATGAAGTTTTATGAAGATATCCCAAACAGTTACCTAGTTATGATGCGCACAAGACCTGCAGGGTAAACAAGAGGGCCATGATGGCCCTGGATCGCTCACCTGAGTATCCTGTGAACTTAACCTCAGAGACATCCATATGACCGACAGACACAGATTCACAAAGATTAAATGGAAAATGGACCCTTTAATGTGTACCTAAGGTTTTTATAAGATTTAACCTAATGACCTAGATTTTGACCCCACATGACCCAGTTTCAAACCTGGTCTAGATTTCTTGGATATGTACATTCTGACAAAGTTATCAAAACTGTGCCCTCTAGAGTGTACAAGTTTTTCTAAGGTTTAACCTAGTGACCTACTTTATGACCCAACATGACCAAGTTGCACCCTTGGTCCAGATTTGTTGGAGACAAACATTCTGACAAAGTCTCATGAAGATTAGAACAAAACTGTGTCCTCTAAAGCGTTAACACTGTTTTTCTAAGAACTGACCTAGTGACCTATTTTTTGACCTGACATGGCCCAGTTTCAAATCTGGTATAGATTTCATAAAAATAAACATTCTGACAATGTTTCACCAAGATTGGATCACAACTGTGCCCTCTAGAGTGTACACAAGGTTTTTCTTAGATTTGACCTAGTGACCTAGTTTTTGATCCCACTTCAAATCTGGCCTAGATTTTATATAAATAAACATTCTGACAAAGATTCATGAAGATTGGATAATAACTGTGCCCTCTAGAGTGTGCACAAGGTTTTTCTAAGATTTGACCCAGTGACCTAGTTTTTGACCCCACATGACCAAGTTTCATAGATGGTCTAGATTTCATTTAGATAAACATTCTGACAAAGTTTCATGATGATTGGATCATAACTGTGCCCTCTGTGTCATTCTAAGATTTATTTCTATTTTTAGCTCTGGCGGCCATTTTATTCAGCGAAGTGGAACCGTTTTGTTCAGGGCCATGACTTAAACATTTCTGTGAATTTTTTTTTAAATCGAGCCATTGGCTTCAGAGACAATGATGTTAAAAGCTTTTTTCTATTTTTAGCTCTGGTGGCCATTTTGTTCAGCGGAGCAGAACCGTTTGAGCAATTTTGGTAGAGGGTCTCCTAAGGAACATTTCTGTGAAATTATTTCAAAATCGGCCAAGCAGTTTTGGAGGAGAAGTCGTTTAAAGGTTTTTCTATTTTTAGCTCTGGCGGCCATATTGTTCAGTGGAGCGGAACCGTTTGAGCTCTTTTGGTAGAGGGTCTCCAAAGGAACATTTCTGTGAAATTATTTCAAAATCGGCCAAGCAGTTTTGGAGGAGAAGTCGTTTAAAGGTTTTTCTATTTTTAGCTCTGGCGGCCATATTGTTCAGTGGAGCGGAACCGTTTGAGCAATTTTGGTAGAGGGTCTCCTAAGAAACATTTCTGTGAAATTATTTCAAAATCTGCCCAGCAGTTTTGGAGGAGAAGTCGTTTAAAGGTTTTTCTATTTTTAGCTCTGGCGGCCATATTGTTCAGCGGAGCGGAACCGTTTGAGCAATTTTGGTAGAGGGTCTCCTAAGAAACATTTCTGTGAAATCATTTCAAAATCTGCCCAGCAGTTTTGGAGGAGAAGTCGTTTAAAGGTTTTTCTATTTTTAGCTCTGGCGGCCATATTGTTCAGTGGAGTGGAACCGTTTGAGCAATTTTGGTAGAGAGTCCCCCAAGGAACATTTCTGTGAAATTATTTCAAA
The DNA here is from genome assembly GCA_963989385.1 of Ctena decussata. Lineage (NCBI taxonomy): Eukaryota > Metazoa > Mollusca > Bivalvia > Lucinida > Lucinidae > Ctena > Ctena decussata. The sequence goes on from OZ022498.1 coordinate 124,899,834, forward strand.
ATCTGCCCAGCAGTTTTGGAGGAGAAGTCGTTTAAAGGTTTTTCTATATTTAGCTCTGGCGGCCATATTGTTCAGCGGAGCGAAACCATTTGAGCAATTTTGGTAGAGAGTCCCCCAAGGAACATTTCTGTGAAATTATTTTGAAATCCGTCCAGCAGTTTTGGAGAAGAAGTTGTTTAAAGCAAAAGTTAACGCCGGACAACGGACGACGGACGACGGACAAAGACCGATCACAATACCTCACCTTGAGCACTTCGTGCTCAGGTGAGCTAAAAACAATCAAAGGGGCATAACGTGAAAACTAAGGAAGGGGGAGCAACCATTCTTACATGCAACCATTCTTACATGCAACACGTTCTCCCTACCTAATACATATGCCTATAAAATTTCATGAAGATATCGCAAATGGTTACTGAGTTAAGGTGCATACAAGAATGTTTACGGACGGACTATTCAAAGGGAAGTTACTCCAAAATTAAGAAAGGGGGAGCAGCCATTCTTATATGTGACACATCATCTTATGATCATGCACATTGCTTTCAATTTTCATCATGATATTCCAAACAGTTATTGAGTTAAGGGATGCACAAGATAAGTATACACAAAAATAGTCTAATAGTCTAGAACTAGTAAAAGGGATGTAACTCTGAAATGAAGAAAGGGAGAGCAACCATTGTTGTGTGCGACCTATCGTTGGGACTTCATACACACACTGCTATGAAGTTTATGAAGATATCCCAAACAGTTATCTAGTTATGGCGCATACAAGACCTGCAGGGTAAAAAAACAATCAAAGGAGTATAACTTGAAAACTAAGGAAGTGGGAGCAACCATTCTCACACCTGACAAGTTCCCCCTACCTGATACATATGCCTATAAAATTTCATGAAGATATCCCATATGGTTACTTGAAACGCTCCACCTTAGTTATGGTGCGTACAAGAATGTTTACGGATGGACAGACCGATGGATGGCTGGACAGCACCACGACATAATACGTCCGTTTTTTCAAAACGGCTTATAAAAATGGCGTCAGTTATAAAGATCTGGGCCCTGGTAATTAGCTATTTCAGACAAGTCAACCATTTCTGTTGTAGTTGACCCTCTTTACAACTAGGGCATTTTTCCCCCAACATTTTGAGCGTTATAAACAATTTGCTGTTGTAATTAGCACACTGGTCTGGCATTCAACACAGGCAACGAAGACGACGTACAAGGAACCTGCTGGTTCTGCTCATCAGGATAAGTTTGTTTCAGAAGTATAGTCTCACGGACCATCCGACCCCCTACTCTTGAAATAGGACTCAAAAGTTTTACTGAATTGATATGCATATTCAAGATATGCTTGAAAACAATTTTTGGACTACAACGACCAGCCAACGAATTGGTGAAAAACGTTATTCAAGCACTGCATTTATACTAGACGGAATTTCTTCCTAAATCTGGTCTGACTAAGAGGTCTAACAAACTGCCGGGTACGTAAGAATCATAGTTTGAAATTAATGTAAGAAGTATGCGAAATAATCGTGTTTTAAAGTATATTGCCTCGTTGCCTGTGTTGAATGCCAGACCAGCGTGATTAGTGCTGTTATAAAGAGGATTGACTGTGCACAATTTTCCAGTTTGACGTCCATTGGTTTTAGTAGGGGCATCACATAAATGTTGGCAAACAGTGCAAACTCTGATAAGCTTGCTCCCTAGTTTATACATATTTATTTTTTAATTTCATTGACATGCAACATGTGATATACACAAAATAGAGTAAATGGGATTGGAATGAAAGCAAAATGCTTATAGGATTCCTTTCCCTCCTCCAGTTCATTGCTCCGTATTGGCAGTCTGAGTTTGGCAAACACCTCATGCTTTTTGTATGATTATGAAACTGTTAACAAAATGCAATATATATATATTTTTTTCTCTCAATAATGCTTTTGTCGTTTTGTCCTTTCTTGTCGATTATCGGTCACTTATTGTCTCCATATGTATTTTATGACTTACACAGATATTATTTCATGTACAACTCTTCAGAGACAGTAGGAGGATTGTTTGTCCATATGAGATGAAGATGGTGTTAAGCATTAGATGATTTGTTGACCTTTCATTGTCTTGTCCATAAGAAAGTATCTTGGAAGTAGGCATGTAAGCTTTTAAATCCAATCCTCTGATCTGTGCCCAGCCGATTTCATTTTTCATTTCTGTATTATCAGTGCTCCATCTCATGTATTCTTTTTCTTTTTTTTTTGTATGATAGGATCTATTTTCTATATTCTATAGAATTTTCTTTGTATTCCTTGTACTATGATTTATGTAATTAAATTGCAACTGTACATAATAATTATAACAAAAGGTGTGGCCTGCCTATATCTTGTACAATGTAGCTCGCTTGAGGGAGGCTAGGAATCCCATAAGCATTTTGCTTTCGGAATGAATTAATGGAATTGGAATAATCCCATTAACTCTATTTTGTGTATATCTTATGTTCCATGTCAGTGAAATTATGAATAAATATGTTTAAACTAAATGCAATTTTTGTCACATACTATTTTGCACTGATGTATGCATTTTCTATTATTATTTTTCCAACAAAACATACAATAACTTCTGTAAGCAAGGCAAGAAATTCAAGTGAAAATCAATTGCAAGAACCTTTCATGGCAGTCTGAATTAAGCTGTGCTGAATTTGACATGTATGTTAGTGTGAATTTGGTTCTTTGTGCTAAACTAAGTTCATTAGGTTACATCAGAGGCTTATAACTACTCAAGAGTATTTATAAGCCTCTGGTTACATATAGTAAGCAGGTTAAATTACACTACATGTGAACAATTTGAAAAAAAACAACAACATAAAACTTGATCACTTCCTTCCCTTAATACAAAGGCTCAATCATAACTACAATGCAATAAACAACGCTATCTAAGAGTTCTTGCTCTTTAAAGGTAGGTTCCTGAACTAGCGATAACAGTTATGTTCACAAAATAATTTTGTCTTTTTCTGGGTAGTATTGAATTCATTTATTTTTCTGAATCTGTTGCTACTGAGAAAATCGTCAGATGTTGAAGAAAATAGTCGTTTTCCCTTTTGGTTTATTTTCCTTCGTTGGAATTCCAGTTCTAAAAATAGATATGTTATATGTCTATAAGTGCACGATTTCTGATGCCATTCTCCAAAGGCAAATTTTCTCTTGCCGTGAGCTCTCCTAGAGGTCCTGACATGGCGGATGGGTTAAAACTATCCCAAACTGCAATGCAGCATGACGTCAGCTGCGTTATCTATTTTTGGCGTGAACTAAAAATAGCCCTAACTGGTGTGTGAAGCAGAGTTAGGAAATCCCTTGCGAAACAACTTTTTCTAATGATTTTTTGATTTACACTTTTAAGTGAAGCTATTAATTCCCTTTTTATAAGTGCTTTCCAACAACTTAAATGAAAGATCATCAAAATTATGATGCATTCCAAAGTACAGGAACCTACCTTTAAAAGTATGACATGAACAAAAGGCTGAATCTAATATTTGAGTATAACAAATTGAAATTATCTAATGATGACTCAAGTTGTAATAAAAATCCTACCATCAGCTCTTACTTCTCTTGGTCCAGATCTACAAACTGACGAAGTTGGGAAATGAGCATCCGCTAAAACTGAAATAGAAAATATTGCATCTGACACCGTAGAAAACAAATGAGCCATGACATGAGAAAACCAACAAAGCGGTTGTGCGCCCAGCAAAGACTCAGATCAGCCTAGGCATCCACCCGATATGATCAGATTCTTTGCTAAGTGCTTAAAGGGTAGCTTAGGGTCTAAGCTACGTCCAGGCGGACAGCGAAGACTCTGATCAGACTGGGCGCATGCCCAGGCTGATCTGAGTCTGCACTCTGCGCATAACCACTTTGTTGGGGGGGGGGCCTGGTATATTTATCAAAAAAATTCCCTGTCTTTGGATATGCAAGAAAAAAATAACCTGGCTCATAAGGGGGTTCAAAAAAATAATCTGGCCTCAAAAGTAAGAGAAAAAAATAACCTGTCTCCACCCAAAATTTCAAAAAAAAAATATAGTGCAGATAATTCCATTGGAATTGAGTTTTTATAATGTCTCTGGCTTCTGTGGGGCTGCGCCCCCCAGACCCCCATATTTATAGTAATATTTTAATATTATCTACAATTGGTATATTTATCAAAAAAATTCCCTGTCTTTGGATATGCAAGAAAAAAATAACCTGGCTCATAAGGGGGTTCAAAAAAATAATCTGGCCTCAAAAGTAAGAGAAAAAAATAACCTGTCTCCACCAAAAATTTCAAAAAAAAAATATAGTGCAGATAATTCCATTGGAATTGAGTTTTTATAATGTCTCTGGCTTCTGTGGGGCTGCGCCCCCCAGACCCCCATATTTATAGTAATATTTTAATATTATCTACAATTGGTTTACAACAGTGGGCCCGCATGTGCATACATTTACAAAAACATCCTATACAACATTCACATACATGTATTATTGATCTGCCACATTACTAAGTAAATGTTTCCACTAAAACTGAATTGCAAAAGAGTCACTAGCTTATGGGAGACAAAACCATTATGGCAAAATTAACACTCTCAAAGGCAAAAGTCCTAATATAAAAAACCTTTATTTTTATCATCATTCCTAGTTTTTCTCTATTGTTTCCAGTCTTAAAATTGCCTTGAAATTGGGAAATTGCTTTAGCTTCTGGGGGGGGGGCGTTGCCCCCCAGACCCCCCTTTGTTAACTTCTTAGCACATAACTTTCAGCCATTTTATTAATTGCCATTCATGTATAATGTGACTCTATCATGTAATTAATGTGACTCTATCATGTAAGTATTTATCAAACTTTCTAAAGTACGAATAAGCATGTTTGGGCATATATTGGGATAGGAAAAAAACTTAAATTCCTATTGTTAGCCCTAAAACTTTGCCGAAGTAGCCCTAAATTTTGGCCAAATATCCCTAATTTAAGGCCTAATTTTTGCCAAACTCATACAGGGATGTTTGTATCTGTACCTTAGATGAAAAGAGTAACATGCTCCAGGAACTGGTTTGCAAAAGCAAGCTAAGCCATGCCCTTGGCCTGGTTAAAGACAGCACCATGTTCTTTTTGTGAGAAAAAAGGTGTTAAAAATACTGATGTGGCTAAAATAAAAGGATATTAAGGTCAAGTAAACAAGGATCTGATAGTTCAGCTATAAAAAAAAAAAAAAAAAAAAATAACCTGTTTGAGTTAGTTTGTAAAAAAAATAAATTAGCTCCCACAAGGTGAAAAAAAAAAGAAAAAAAGAAATTGTTTCCAGAGGCCAGTGAAATAAAATGTCGTGTCTCCATCAAGAATACCAGGCCCCCCCCCCCCCCCCCCCACCCCAGAATATCAACTGGTCGGTCCCTAACTTGTGTAGCAAAATTTAGGATAGATAGGCTTCTTCTGCATTAGTCAGTGCTCCAGATAAGGAGTATCACCAGGGATTTAGGAATAATTTTCCATATTTCTCCATAAAAAAGATGTTTTGACCCAACATTAAATTTGTCTCACTGCGATGGATCTAATTAGGGGTCACAACATGTGTTTTCATTAAGAAATAAGAAAAGTTATCTCAAAATTACCCTCAAAACCCCATCTTATCTGGTGGTCTGATTACCAAAAGCTTTTTTTTCTTCTTTTCCTTGTTAGTACTGGAAACATTATATAAAGTATTGTAGTAACTCTAAATGCCCAGAGAACTCATTATTTCCTTAACTGACACCATACGTATCTGGAAAAGTGCTGTCCTTAGCATCTGACGATATTTCTGTAAAACAGCTGGCTCACAGTGCAGACCCAGATCAGACTGCTCCCTGGTCTGTTTCTACACTATATGCAATGTTGCTGTCCAAATATTTAGAGTAAAGATTACCAATTTCATCACCATGTCCCATACAAGCCAGGACATACAACAGGTCAGGGGAGATCTCTTTTGGGATGTTTTTAAGAGGCATCTTGATCTGAAACAAAGTAAAACATTCAGAGGAAGTTGTGCGGTTATACCTCTGAATCAGGGTTCGAGGTTATAAAAATTGAGAATAATCTCAAACTCAAAATAAAGCACACTGAATGGCTGCTTCTGAGCATGTGCTCGGAAGCAGCCAATCAGTGTGCTTTATTTTGAGTTTGAGAATGTACTCAAGTTTTATAACCTCTGGGCCTGATTGGTCTAGTATAACAGTCTTTGTTCAGTTATGGTTAGCAATCTTATTCACCTAAGGTGAATAAGATTGCTAACCATAAATAAGCAAAGACTGCTAACCTAAAATGAGCAAAAGATGTGCAACAAAAGATAAACCCAGTCAGACATGGTACTGAGATGACTAACAAAAGCCAGCACTGTTTGCTTGTCTAATAAACAGTGCAAACCCAAACAAGACTACATCTCAAGGTGCAAGGGTATGGTAAACAACTTTTGTGCCTTCTAATTTGCTTTCCTGGGCTGTGTAGCCCTTCCAAAACAGAATCTATTATTTAGGGAAAGAATCTGCTCCTAGAGGAGGAAATAAGTGTATCCATTTACTTCGTGAAAAATAACAATTGGTTAAAAATCCTAAATAGCAAAGTGAGACTTGAGCAAACTGTGAAGACCCAGATCAGACTGCACATTTGGACAGCCAACTCCCAGTGGAAATCTTGTCAAACTACATTCACATTTATTTATTTGAGTCTCATGTCACGCCGACAGAATTAGCATTCTATCGTTTATTTGTTTTCCCTTTCTTTATTGTATAAATGTTATGCATTTTGTTTCTATTACATGTATTTACCATACACATATTTCTATCACGTAATAAGTGTATGGATATATCAGCATAGACTTTAACAAGAATATCTTAATATTCTTATTTCTTAGCTTTCTTAATTTAGCATTGAAAATTCAGAGCTAAAAGGGAAGCTAACATTAGAAAGTCTAGTGTCCCAATACTTCACATAACTTAACAGTTTAAGATTTAAAAATCCTAATGTCTCAATACTTTACATAAGTTAACATTTTTGATGTACAGGACTGAAATCAGGAAACAGTAAACAAAGAAAAATAGGTAAATCAAAAGCCATCTATATTATCAAAACATTAATCAGCTCTCCTAATAAATTTTGCCTTCAAACTTCCTTAATGTCCATCTTATTATCTTCCACATCAGTGAAACTTCCTCTTAGCTGTCCTCTAATCTGAAATTATATTTCACGGGACAATTAGCTGTCTGTGATAATGATCTCACTATCATTATCATGACTGCCAGTGACAACTTATGAATAAGGGAGCAATTTCGTGTCTGTTATCTGCAGGAAATGCCATCAACCATGAAAGATGTGCAAAGATAGATCACTGTGTGGCTTCCTGATCTTCGCAAATATAAACTAGGAGTTTTCCAAGGTCCAGCACTTCACTCTCAGTGCTTGTGAAATAAAGATCAAAGCTCACACAGTGTTCTAGACTCTTTGGACGTTTTTCTTTATAGGTAAGTGCAACTTTTAAACTAAATAATCTTCTTGTTTTTGCAATTTTCATAAGTAATTGTAACATAACTAATGTTCATTTTTCTCTGTTGATAATGTTGGTTTAAATAAACTGTCTCTTTCTGTAACAATGAAAAAGTAACTGATTTGCAGTTACTATTCTCTTAAAAGTTTGTTTTTCACAAATTGCGAAATTACTTCTGTTTTTATGTTAATATTAATAGAATGTTAAGCTCACAGGTTTAGCCTTTTCGAATTTGCTAAAAGGGATTCTGTTCTATTCCGTCCGGTTAAGTACTGAAGGAACTAACTAGGATAAATAACTCTCTAGGTCACTGCTGATGCAGTTAAGGACAAGGTAAAATCTTAAGTTCAAACAGATTGCTTACTCTTTCATTGTAGCTCTATTAAATGTGGTATCTGAAGAGCCATTCTAAACTGTTTAAAGTACATCTAATTAAGAAGTACGCTAGATCTCAATTGTTGTCATTATCATTTAGCGGTGCCTAATAAATAAATGAATACATGAATAAATAAATAAATAAATAAATGAATAAATAAATAAATAACAGGGGTTTACTAATCATTCATAATGCAAACAGTTTCTCATGTGCACCGGCAACTGCATATCTCGCAGTGCTAAATGAATAAATCTTTAAGTCATGACTGGATAAATTAATAAATGAATAAATAATTTTGTTACTGTCGATAGTTGTGGTGTTAGCGGTATTTCCGCATACAGGTAGCAGCTTCTTATCTTGAAGCACAATAAGTACATGTTAAGACTAACGCTTGATGATGTTGAGAAGTCATGCCGTAGATTATGTGTATGATTAGTATTTTTTGTTATGTTATTGTTATGTGTATATATAGACTTCACTCTCAGTGCTTGTGAAATAAAGATCAAAGCTCACACAGTGTTCTAGACTCTTTGGACGTTTTTCTTTATAGATTGTCCATAGCGAAACAACACTCCCGTGTAAGACGAAACGTCAAAATTCGTCAGCGGGAAACTTGGTGGAGAGTCCAAATCTACTGTAGAGCCACATTCCCCACAGTTCAAGACACAAACAGATGTCTAGTAATCAGCCGCAGAACTACTACAACCTGCGCAACACTACTACGGTGATCCATCAGCCATCATCACCCCGTGCTGAACCACGTGCACAAGAAATACATCAGCCATCATCAGCCAGTGCACAAGAAGAGAACAACGCTGTTGCCACTTCACAAGGTAACACTCAAGTTTCTCAGCCAAGCCTATCTCCCCCAAGAATGATGCCATTCAGTGTCTCCTTGGAGAAATTTTCTGGGGATGGCAAAGTCAAGCCAGAACAATTCATTAGACAATATGAACAGTTCACAGTGCTAAACAGACTGTCGCCAGAACAAGCTCTTGCAGGTATCAGGTTTTACCTGGACGGGCAGGCTAAATTCTGGTACGATTCTTTAGAAACTTCTCCTGCCAGTTTGGAGGAGGCAAAAACATTGATTACAAACAAATTCAAGGTTAATGAGTGCTTTGACTATGACATGTTTAATTTGACTCAAGAACCAAACGAACTAGTAGATGACTACTTAAATAGACTAGAACGGAAAAATCAAAAGGCAAATTTGCCACAGAGTGTTCTGGTCGCCATAGCTCTAAAAGGCCTAAGGCAAAATCTAAGAGTTGCAATAATACCTCTGGAACCTAAAGACTTGGATTCATTGAGAGACATGGCACGAAAACATGAAAGAGCCCATGCTAGTGTTAGTGTAAATAGTGTGTGCAATGCTGACATTAGTGACTTTAAGTCAGCCTGCACGGACATCATCCAGCAGCTGGCTGCTTCAGTGAATGCGGTGAACTTAAGCAGAACAGTTGATCAGGAGACAAAGACAGGTGGTTATTCTCCTAGACCACCACCAGCTCATCAGGAAAGGTACCAGCCACCTCATCGACGACAGTTCCAAGATAGACGAAGCTTCACCCCAACTAGATATCAGGATGTGAGACCACCACAGCAGCTACAGCCACAGCAGAATGACAGGAGACGATGCAAAGGATGTCATGGTGAGTCATGTTTTTCTTATAAGCGCTCTAACTGCCCAGCTTTCAATGTACGTTGTCAGTATTGTGATAAGTTGCATCATACGGCCCGTGCATGTTGGGAGTTGAATAAATAGGGACTCGCGCCTGTCCATGGGAGCAAGTCTTCAATGGATGGGCCCAAAGGCATAAATGCAAAACAAACATTAAGTAAAAGTAAGGCATCAGTCTCACAACAAAATCATTGGCAGCCAAAACCTCATCACAGTGGTGCATCATTAAATCAGTCTAGAGAGTATCTTACCAGAACAAACAAACACACATTAAAAATTCAAGCTTCTCAGCCTGGTACAGAGTCCATTAAAGGTCATAGCTACGAATCCAAACAAACTTCAACTCAAAGACCCGCCCAAACAAAACCCACCCCAACTACACAAAAGCAATGTCAGGCAACTACACCAACTACATCCGCCCCACCTAAACAAAAAGAAACTGACTCAGAAAGCAGCCCTCAATCAAACATAGCAGAAGTCCATCTAATAACACCCATTACTAAAAATACAGTACCAGTCTCCCTTAATGGGAAGAAAACTAATGCACTCTTAGACACAGGAGCAAGCATAAGTTGCATAAACAAAGACTTTCTAATCAAAGCATTACAGCAGCCACTTAATTTACAAGCATCTCATATTACCAGCATAGTAGGTGTAGGGGGTGAGCACCATCCTGTTGATGGCATATATCATGCAACCGTCAACTTCAGTGGTTTACACATAAGCATTCCTTTCCATGTTATCAAAAACTTACATCAGCAGCTGATCCTGGGAATTGATTTCATGGAAAAGAATAAGGTCAAAATTGACATGGAACACAAGAAGATGATTGTGCATGATGATGACATTAAAGTGTTCACAATTCAGTCAAATGCAGGTGTAGCTAGAACAACTGGTCCGTTAGTCATCCCAGCCCAGTCTGAAATGGACATAGCAGTCCGAATCTCTCGAAGGCAGCCAAATGAAACTGTTCTACTAGAACCTGCCCCTTCCTTAATTAAATCTCAGTTAGCAGGTGCAAAGTGTTTGGTCGAATTACAAAAGAATAAAGCAACCTTCAGACTCATGAATCCAACAGAACATGACATTAATTTAGCATGCAAAACAACTGTAGCTTTGGTCTCAGACATTGATATTAATGCAATAACTACATTGTATGATCCCATGACTAGTCAATCAGCACACACTTTTACATGTGAAGAAAATGGCCCATCTAAAAATGCTAGAGATTCACAACAAAGGCATATGCCTGGCTCATCAACTGCCTATGCCAAAAATGAAAGCCCTTCAGTAGGACAGCCTTGTGACATTGACTTTGATCTCTCTGACTCTGACTTGTCCGAGCCACAGAAAACACAGCTTAGATCTTTTCTTAGTAAAAACCAAGACCTTTTCTCTACTGGCCTACATGATCTTGGGCAAACCACACTCTGTCCTCATGAAATTGACACTGGAACTGCTAGACCAGTCAAAATGCCTTTCTATCGCCAAACACCTATGATGCGTCAAGAAGTAGACCGGCAGGTCAATGACATGTTAGACAATGGCATAATAAAAGAGTCCAATTCAGCTTGGCACTCCCCAGTAGTCTTAATCAAGAAATCAGATGGAAAATCATACAGATTTGCAGTAGACTATAGGAAATTAAATGCAGTTAGTAAGCCCCAGTGCTTCCCATTACCTCGCTTGCAAGACATCTTTGATGCTTTGGGTGAGTCAAGGGCACAATATTTCACATCTGTCGATATGGCTTTTGCATACTGGCAAGTACAGATGCATCCAGACTCCCGCCAGAAAGCAGCATTCATCACCCACAATGGCATATATGAGTTCAATGTTATGCCATATGGTCTTATGAATGCTCCAGCAACATTCTCTTCTCTAATGGCACAGGTCCTGAGAGGAATGCAGTGGCAGTATGTGCTAAGCTATGTCGATGATGTTCTTATCTTTTCATCTTCCTTTGATCAACATCTTGTTCACCTCGATCTGGTTTTCCAAAGACTAAGACAAGCTGGTCTCAAACTTAAGCCAGAAAAGTGTCACTTTGCTAAAAGAAAGCTACATTATCTGGGCCACATTATAAGTAAAGATGGTGTGGAGGCTGACCCTGCAAAAGTCAGAAAAATCAAAGACATGTGCCCACCGAAATCTGTTTCCGAACTTCGGACATTTCTTGGCTTGGCACAGTATTACAGAAAATTCATTAAAGGGTACAGCAACATCTGTTCTCCACTCTATTCTTTACTCCAAAAAGGAACAGAATTCCTTTGGACTGAAAAATGTCACAGAGCCTTTGATAGCATCAAGCAGCTTTTGACATCATCGCCTGTTCTGGCATTCCCTGATTTACAACGCCCTTTCATTCTTACATGCGATGCATCTTCCACAGCAATTGGCTACATCCTTGGCCAAAAAGATGAGTCTGGGAAGGAGCATGTAATCGAATATGGAGGCAGAACATTACGGGATGCAGAGCGGCGATATGGCATAAGTGAGCTTGAATGCCTAGCAATTGTTGAAGGCATAAAAGAATACAAAATATACCTCTCCCACAACAAATTCACCATAATCACAGATCATCAAGCACTAAAGTCATTAAAATCAATTAAGCACACAACAGGTAGACTTGCTCGATGGTCTCTCGATCTGCAAGGATTTGATTATGAAGTAGTCCATAGGAAAGGTGAAACCAATAAAAATGCTGACGCTTTAACCAGACTAGAACTGCCTACCTCAGAGAAATTTGAACCTAAAACTGACCTTAAAGCAAACCAAAATGTTGATGCAGCTCAATCACACTTAAATCAGCAAGCCCAAAGCAATTGCCCAATTAATATCAGCCCAGTCATTGCAGAACTCACTTATCATGGTGATCAGCTTATTGCCCAGTTAGTTCCAAATCAGGCAAACAACCAGGAACAGGAAAACAGTGCTGTAATGGCAGAAAAACAAAGCAATTGCCCAGATTTCAAATATATCTTTAGGTACCTGCTAAACAAAGAACTCCCTGAAGATGATAAGATGGCAAAAAGAACGGTAATTGAGGCTGAACAATACGCAATGCTTGATGGTGTACTCTATCACATGTTTCAGAACCGTGCGAGAAAGCTACCTTCTGAATCTACCTTGATTCAGCAGCTGGCTTTACCACGCACTGATCGCCATGAAGCTATGACAGCATATCATGACCAGAATGGCCACTTTGGCCAAAAGAAAACATATGAAGCCTTGAGAGCGAAATACTATTGGCCTGGGATGTACCAAGAAACTGTAAACTATGTAAGGTCATGTGATAAATGCCAAAAGACAAAAGCTAATCACCACAATACAACAGTTCCACTTTGTCCACTCCCAATCACAGAAACATTTGGCCGTCTGCATATTGATTTTGTTGGTCCTTTGGTTAAGACAACACAAGGCCATGAACACTTACTGGTTGTAGTTGACAGCTTTTCAAGATGGGTGGAAGCTTTCCCTACATTTACTCAGACTGCTGAAGAAACTGCTCGCATTTTATATGGTGAAGTCTTTTGTAGATTCGGGTTTCCTAAAGCCATTGTCAGTGACCGTGGCCAAAACTTCATCTCAAACTTAATTAGTGCAATGTGCAAAATGTTTCACATAGCAAGATACAAAACTTCGCCCTATCACGCTCAATGTAACGGAATGGCCGAGAAGCAAAATGCCAATGTAATCAATACCATGCGCAAATACATCAATGAAACGCAAGATAACTGGCATATGATCCTTCCAACAGTTCTTCTTTCTCTGAGATCCACTCCTTGCAATGAAACTTCAGGGTTCTCACCACATCACATGTTATTTGGCAGAGAAATGAACATAGCTTATGACATAAATGTTATACCATGGAACAAGCTCAATTCAAATGCCAAAGCCCATCTCAAAGACTTAACAGACCATCTCAAAATTATTCATGAAATGGCAAAATCCAACTCTGAATTAGCACAAGATGTGAGCAAAGATAAGCATGACCAAAAAGCAAAGGAGTCAGACTTTCACATAGGTGAGCAAGTTCTAATGCAAATCAAGAAGGTCAAAACAGGTCTCAAACAAAAGCTAGGTGATCAGTGGAAAGGTCCATATCTTATTCGGGAAAAAGGTCCACATAACACATACAAACTCATTGATATGTCAACACACAAACAGGTAGGACCAATGATAAATGCCAAGCAGATCAAAAGGTACTATAATCCTGATGATTACAGGCCTGATCAAGAACCTGAGCCTGACCCAATTCTACAAGAACCTGACCCAATTCCACCACATCAACCAAACACACATACAGATGAGCCGTCAGAAAAGGAAGAAAATACTCCTGACCTTGCTACTCCAAATGCAGAAAACAATGGTCAGAAAAAGTCTGAAGATAACAAATCCTCAAAAACAACTTCAAACGAGCCATTAACAAGTTCAAAACCCAGACCTGTCCCAGATAAAGATGGTTTCTACAATGCGAAACGAATTCTGAAACAAAGAAAACGGGGCAAAAATCTGGAATACTGGGTTACATGGCACAACAATGACCCTCCGGCATGGATACCCTCAGCATGTCTGTCTCCTGACTTGAAACATAAATATTATGAGACACATACAAAACAAGGCAAACGCAGGCGTCGTCGTCCAATGCCACCCCAATGTTAAGCTGGTGTTTCAAACACAGTCTGCATGTTAGGTCTGGGACATGAGGTGAATGAACTGAAAACAAATTTAGCGTTATTCTGCTCTTAGAATCTGGTACCAGTAAGGTTTTTTTTTGCCCATTTTTTTTTTTCAAAATTTGTTTCAAAAGATTTTTTTTTCTCCCCTTTCACTTCAGGTGGTCCATACAGCAGAATGATGTTGACTTTGTTGACAGCTTCTTTGATCCTCGGGATATGTCAAGAGACTAGTGCAATAGACGATGAACTGCAGCGTATCAATTATGGGGTGATCTTCCAGCGTAAGGCAGGACTTGAATTAACAACTGACTATTGGCTTCATACATTTGAGATCCAATTACCTGAGCCCTTAACTACTTCACGTTTATCTGGCTGCCATCGTGACAAAAACACATGCCTTCTGTTTAAGCCCATTCTAAGGGAAATTCATGATATTGTCAATCGAAATGAAATGATGCTAAATAATACCATCAAAACTATTGAAAACTTGGTTAGACATTCACCTACTGATAAGCCCAGTCGTAGAAGACGCTCAATTTTCTCGTTTGTCGGCGAACTTTCAAAGACAATTTTTGGAACCGCAACTGTTGAGGATGTAAACACCCTTGCAAAGCACATAAATGCTCTACACAAGCAAACTAGAAACATTGTTAACTTAATTCAACAACACGAAGATGGCCTTTCCTCATTCATGACAACAACTAATGCACGCATGACAAATCTAATGACAGGCATTAATGAAAACCATGACGCAATTTCACACCTCCATGCTACCATGAAAAGCACCTTTAAACATTTAGAAAAAGCATTCTCTTCCATGGATGTCTTGATCGCAGAACAACTACAACACTCTCAACAACTACAGTATACCCTTGAAGAACTCATATCTGGTGTTTATGACTTAACACAGGGCAAACTTTCTCCAGCATTAATTCCCTCCCACATCTTATCAAAATGCTTAGATCACATAAAATCGATATTACGTGATCAATTTCAGGGTCTATATCTCTCAAAAACTTTGTCACATGACCCTTACAACTCTCTTAAATTTGCTTATGCAAGAAAACATTCAAAACTGTACATCACGGTTAAATTCCCAGTTTGCCCATTTCCAGAACCTATAAACCTGTTTCAAGTTCAAACCTTTCCAGTACCTGTCAATCATTCCACTGCTCATGCAACTCAGTTGTTAGACCTTGCACACTATTATGCAGTTACACAAGACCTACAATATTATGCAATGTTGCAACATTGGGAACTAGAATCTTGTTTCGGCTCCAGAATCATCTTATGTCACCACACAAAGGCTTTGACACCTAGCACCCATCACACCTGTGCATCAGCACTTTTTGCAAATGATAAAGTGGCTGTCAAAAATCTGTGTAACTTCAGATTCTTAACCGATCACATTAAACCTGATCTCATTGAGGTTACCAAAAACTCAGTCATAGTTTACAACAATCCTCTGTTAGAACTCGACTGTGCAACTAATAAGAAAATGATAAAGGGGTGCAACTTTTGTTTAATAACCAAACCTTGTCACTGTTCAATTTCGAGTCAAGAAAACTATCTACCACCCCGCTTATCATCTTGCCTGCATAAAACTGATAATGTCACTATCCTACATCCAGTTAACTTAGCCCTACTGCAGCAGTTCTTTAATGAATCATCGTTAAATTCAATATTGGCTGATACTGTCTATCCTGAAGTCCTTGATGTTGATGTACCATTCTTTCGACTTTACAATCATTCAATGTCCAGTGTGCTAGCAGATGACAATAAAAAGCATTTGAGCTTGCAAAAGATGGCAGCAAAAGCCAAAAATGATGCAGTGATTTTTAAATCATTATCTGAGTCACTTCTAGACGATGACTTATCCTTTAGTGACACATGGCCCACGACAACTGACATCATGCTCTTTGCTACAATGGCCGCTACAGCGCTAGCAATCGTAGCGTTGCTTTACACTTATCTGAAACTGAGAAAGGTCCTTCTAATTTTGAGCACTCTTCAACAGAGCACAAATGTCAAAGCAGCAACACTCCCGTCATTTCACTATCACAAAACCATCAGCAGCACGCCCTCACCAAACGATTTTTGGGAAGACATCACCCTGTCATGGGACCATGGAATCTTTACATTAGTATTTCTTTCATTTATTGCAACTATAGTCATACTCATCATAATTTGTAAACGTAAGTCACACCAAACAACATTAGTTTTGGAATTAACAACAGGTGAACAGTGTGTGCACATTCCAATTAAGCATATGCCTTTGAGTCCATCCTATTGGGACATAGCAGCACCAACCAGCATTGATCACATCATAGTCTCACACGATGTATTACAGCCTAAACTGCAGCTGGAATGGTCTGGACTTTGCATAACTAATAAAATAACTAATCAGCAATTGTCAGTCCCAAATGTTTACAGCCTTAGCATCTTCACAGTATCCAAAATTAGACAAGTCTTGAATCAAACGTACTGCGCGTATTTCTACATTGAGCATCATGGCCTCACTATTCCAGTTTATCCTTTGGAAGAATCTGACAAGTACATGGGCTAAAGTAGTTAAGCGCCAGAAAAACATGACTTAGCAGCCTCTGGAATCATCAAAATTGTGTATATATAGACAGAAAATAGTTTTACTTGTGATATAGGAGGACTTATGAAGTGTGTTGTAACAGACTTTGTTTAATGAGCTTTGGAGGACCAAAGCTTGCAAGGGAGGAGACTCCTGTCACGCCGACAGAATTAGCATTCTATCGTTTATTTGTTTTCCCTTTCTTTATTGTATAAATGTTATGCATTTTGTTTCTATTACATGTATTTACCATACACATATTTCTATCACGTAATAAGTGTATGGATATATCAGCATAGACTTTAACAAGAATATCTTAATATTCTTATTTCTTAGCTTTCTTAATTTAGCATTGAAAATTCAGAGCTAAAAGGGAAGCTAACATTAGAAAGTCTAGTGTCCCAATACTTCACATAACTTAACAGTTTAAGATTTAAAAATCCTAATGTCTCAATACTTTACATAAGTTAACATTTTTGATGTACAGGACTGAAATCAGGAAACAGTAAACAAAGAAAAATAGGTAAATCAAAAGCCATCTATATTATCAAAACATTAATCAGCTCTCCTAATAAATTTTGCCTTCAAACTTCCTTAATGTCCATCTTATTATCTTCCACATCAGTGAAACTTCCTCTTAGCTGTCCTCTAATCTGAAATTATATTTCACGGGACAATTAGCTGTCTGTGATAATGATCTCACTATCATTATCATGACTGCCAGTGACAACTTATGAATAAGGGAGCAATTTCGTGTCTGTTATCTGCAGGAAATGCCATCAACCATGAAAGATGTGCAAAGATAGATCACTGTGTGGCTTCCTGATCTTCGCAAATATAAACTAGGAGTTTTCCAAGGTCCAGCACTTCACTCTCAGTGCTTGTGAAATAAAGATCAAAGCTCACACAGTGTTCTAGACTCTTTGGACGTTTTTCTTTATAGGTAAGTGCAACTTTTAAACTAAATAATCTTCTTGTTTTTGCAATTTTCATAAGTAATTGTAACATAACTAATGTTCATTTTTCTCTGTTGATAATGTTGGTTTAAATAAACTGTCTCTTTCTGTAACAATGAAAAAGTAACTGATTTGCAGTTACTATTCTCTTAAAAGTTTGTTTTTCACAAATTGCGAAATTACTTCTGTTTTTATGTTAATATTAATAGAATGTTAAGCTCACAGGTTTAGCCTTTTCGAATTTGCTAAAAGGGATTCTGTTCTATTCCGTCCGGTTAAGTACTGAAGGAACTAACTAGGATAAATAACTCTCTAGGTCACTGCTGATGCAGTTAAGGACAAGGTAAAATCTTAAGTTCAAACAGATTGCTTACTCTTTCATTGTAGCTCTATTAAATGTGGTATCTGAAGAGCCATTCTAAACTGTTTAAAGTACATCTAATTAAGAAGTACGCTAGATCTCAATTGTTGTCATTATCATTTAGCGGTGCCTAATAAATAAATGAATACATGAATAAATAAATAAATAAATAAATGAATAAATAAATAAATAACAGGGGTTTACTAATCATTCATAATGCAAACAGTTTCTCATGTGCACCGGCAACTGCATATCTCGCAGTGCTAAATGAATAAATCTTTAAGTCATGACTGGATAAATTAATAAATGAATAAATAATTTTGTTACTGTCGATAGTTGTGGTGTTAGCGGTATTTCCGCATACAGGTAGCAGCTTCTTATCTTGAAGCACAATAAGTACATGTTAAGACTAACGCTTGATGATGTTGAGAAGTCATGCCGTAGATTATGTGTATGATTAGTATTTTTTGTTATGTTATTGTTATGTGTATATATAGACTTCACTCTCAGTGCTTGTGAAATAAAGATCAAAGCTCACACAGTGTTCTAGACTCTTTGGACGTTTTTCTTTATAGATTGTCCATAGCGAAACAACACTCCCGTGTAAGACGAAACGTCAAAATTCGTCAGCGGGAAACTCACCTCATAAGAAAGTAAAAATTCATACAGATTTAAAACACAACTACATATAAACATATTACTTTCAATAAAATGAGAGGCTCTACTTGAGAGCTATTAGAGACAGTGTTAAACGATGATAAAAGACGCCACTTCCCCCTAGACTTAAAACACAATTACAATGTATATGTATACATAATATTTTTTTCATTAAAATTAGTGGCTCTACTTCAGAGCTTAATAAATATTATAAAAGATACGACTGTACAATAGCTTAACCATTATGCCGGTGAGCATGCAATGTCACAGCGACATAAAACCATCTTGTCAGCACCTTTTTCAACACCGAGGCAGTCACAAATTATACGCATCTCCAATGGAGACACGGAGCTGCTCTGAGGTTGCATGTCCACTGAGTGGCTAAATGAAAACTGCCCCATAAGTTATTGCACTGTCATTTCAACTTGACAACAATTTCTGGCACACTGCTCAATTTAGGGAGTTCAACTAGTCTAAATTGGATTGAAATACTATTTCAGTTACTGGTATAGTCTTATCATTGTTTTTAATAAACTTACAGAGTAAAAGATGTCTAAACAACTATACCTGAAAGTGATAGGCTATGAAAGAGAAATAATGAAAAAGTAGTAAATGTTTTCAATTTATATCATTACTTTAAAATTCACAAATTTCTTTGTAACTCCTTTTTGTTCACACAATGTGATATTGCAAACTAGTGTACTGCTTACTGAGAAAATGGGCTTATAATGTATGTAGACGGGATCTGGTCGGAATTTTTTGTTTTCTCATTTGCATATACAGGATACTGTATTTCTTATTTATACAAATTCTAAGGAATTTATAGTGACCACTGAAGACTGATCAGGCTGATCTGTGTGTTTGCTGCTCACAATTGCCAGAGACATATTTTCTCTTGGCATGTCTCAATTTCTTAAGGTGACTGGGCATGCGTGCACATTCTTCGGGGACTCTAGTATTTTCTTTTTGGTCTCACCTGATAAAAGGGGTCAACTCTTTAAGGAGAGAATTTGCTCCTCTAGGAGCAAATTCTTTCCTTTCAGAGTTGATCTGCATTTGGATGGGCTTCATCTTCCAGGGATGCAAACAGGAAGTCATAAGTGTTGTTCCCCTTTGTAAAAATTGTGGAAAAAGATGTAGGTGTACCCATACACCTTAATTGGTATTGGTCTCTATTTATGAAAACCAATGAAGCAATTTGACACCAATGAATACCTTCACTGGATTGCTTTAAGCAATTACACTTAGTTAGAACAACAGTTGATTTTCAAACAAGGATATTATTGACTGATTTCTAATTGCTTCACTATGGTGTATTGCTATACCTATGTTTTTGTTTCTCCATTATTTTTACAAAGGGGAAGTGGATGGAGGTGGGGGGGGGCAACTTTCATTTCTTCTTGTTTGCTCACTCTTTCCATAATTGGGGTCAACTCTTAAAGAAAAGAATTTGCTCCTGGTGGAGTATTTTTCCCTCTAAAAGCTTACCCTATTATAAAAGGGATGAAAATTGAAAAGGGCTGAGCTGCTCTCCCTAACAGTGTATCAGTTCACCTTTACAATGGTTTGATGCAGGATCTCATCATCATCTAGCCAATGCAAATTAGATTTTGTACAGATATTCTAATGTATTCCCAAATACACAATGATAGCTGATAAGGAACAGCATATATTACTTTTATACAAAATACAAAATTACAAGATTGTTTTTATTCTGTTAAACAGCATTTTCACTCTTCCCAAAACTGCTCAAAAACAGCTTGAAAGTGCACCCTTTTTCAGAAAAATGACAATCTAAGCAACATATGTGGTGACAATGTTAACACTGGATAGTATAATAGCCACTGCTTTTTTTGTTTTGCTTTTTAAAGGTTTTAACAACAAGCACTGCCAAGAGTCGAGCAATGGGCCGTTTATCTTTCTCCAAATTTTTAATGACTGTCATTCATGTTACATATTGTAGTTTGTTTGTGCTAAATTCAAATAAGACAAATATCACAAATAATCCTATACTGGTGTAAAGTATAGGGTACAAAATGAGCATCTTCACCATATTTGTACTTTATGGAAAGCCCTTTTACTATTAATCCTGATAAAGAGATATCTGATAAAATGTATGAGATATCTAATAAATAAGATGTCTAATGTGTCAGATATATACATTAAATATCTTATAAAATATGTTAACTATCTTATTTAACATATTAGATATCCTATATGCTAAATAAGATATCCAATATAGCAAATAGGATATCTGCTTTGTGAAAAAAAGACATCTTATATTGTATATGTATCTTATATTGGATATAAGATCTCTGATCACCTATATATATATATATATATATATATATATATATTATATATATATATATATATATATATATATATATATATATATATGGCAAGCCATCTTAGTATTTATTATGGAATGTAGATATCTCATTTATTATATCAGATATCTAATATATATCTTATTTACCATATAAGATATCTTATATATATAAGATATCTTATATAATAAATTTGATATCTTATGTACTATATTAGATATCTAATATGCCAATTAAGATATATAACATATAAGATATCTAATATAACATATAAGATATGTTATATCCTATATAAGATATCTGATATAGGATATAAGATATCTTAAATAGGACATATCTTATTTAATTTTACAAATAAGACAACTTATATAATATATCAGATATCTTATATGATATATAAAATATCTTATATAGCATATATAAATAAATATATATATAGATAAGATATCTGATTATAGGTATATGAGATATCTTATTTGACTTTTCCATAAGACACAATACAAAATATAAAATATCTGGTATAGCAAAAAAGATATATAACATATATCTTATTTAGTATATAAGATATCTCATATTGCATATAAGATATCTTTTATAGGATATGAGATATCTTATTTAATTCC
This sequence comes from Ctena decussata, assembly GCA_963989385.1. Lineage (NCBI taxonomy): Eukaryota > Metazoa > Mollusca > Bivalvia > Lucinida > Lucinidae > Ctena > Ctena decussata. The sequence continues at coordinate 124,921,605 of OZ022498.1, forward strand.
ATGTATATGATATCTTATATAATATATCAGATATCTGATATATTACATACAAGAAAGGTGGTATATTACATTAAACATCTAATATGAAAAGTTAAATAAGATGTATCTTATATAAGATATCTTATATTCTATATCAGATATCTTATAAAGGATATAAGATATCTTATATGTTATTTTAGATATAATATTTATATGTTTTATTAGATATCTTAATTGGCATATTAGATATCTATTATCTAATATACTATATAAGATATCTACTATGCACAATAAATAGTAAAACAGGCTGCTATATTAACATTCAAATACAAACATCTTATTAATGCAAGGAGATATCATTTATTGGAATTAAGATATCTTATTTACAAAAGAAGATATCATATAAGTAATTTGATATCTGATATTTTAATTAAGATATCTATATATATGAAAATATAAGGTATCTTATTTATCAGATATCTAATATATCATATTGAATATATCATAATATTAGATATCCTCTATAGATATAAGATATTTAAAATGGCAAAACAGATATCTTATTTCTCAAAAAGCAGAAATCTTATATAGTAAAGAAGATATCTTATTATTTAATATATAATATAACTTATATGTTGATTAAAGGTAGGTTCCTGGGCTAGCGATGTCAATTATGTCCACAAAATAATTTCGTCTTTTTCTGAGCAGTATTGAATTCTCTTATTTTTCTGAATTTGTTGCCACTGAGAAACTTGCCAGATGTTGAAGAAAATAGTCGTTTTCCCTTTTGGTTTATCTTCTTTCGTTGGAATTCCAGTTCTAAAAATAACTATGTTTATTATGTCTATAAGTGCGCGATTTCTGATGCCATTCTCCAAAGGTCATATTTCCCTTGACGTGAGCTCTCCTGGAGGTCCTGGCATGAAGGATGGGTTAAAACTATCCCAAAATGCAATGAAGCATGACATCAGCTGCGTTATCTATTTTTGGCGCGAACTAAAAATAGCGCTAACTGGTGTGCGAAGCAGAGTTAGGAAATCCCTTGCAAAACAACTTTTCTAATATTTTTTTGATATACACTTTTTAGTGAAACTTATAAATTCCCTTTTATAAGTGCTTTCCAACAACTTGGATGAAAGTTCATCAAAATTATGATGCATTCCAAAGTACATGAACCTACCTTTAAAATATCTAATATAATAGATACACCTGGTTTTCTGTTGTTGTTTTTTTTTTTTTTACCCAAAATAAAGTTCAAGCGCACACATACACCCTCAAACACATGCACACCTATATATGTCTAAGGGATGTTCATGTAGAGAGGATTGGTAGGGCACCTGACTGAAGTTGACATCAATATGTCTCACATGACGCGTCACGTTGCCAAATCTGCAACTATTCCAGGATAATGTGGTGAAAGTGGGTTTCACCACTGTTTGGTACGAAGTAATCCGGTGTGAATGTTGCCCTTGGAAGTGTAAAGGGCAGCCCCGGTCAGTTGACCAATCACAGACAAGGGTCGTCCAATCAGATTGCTTGGCAGGAGCGACCTGGGGTTGCAACATGTGCTGAGTGAGTCGAGCTTGGAGCGTGAAGCTGGGAAGATGGATGCAAGATCCTAGGTGGGTTCTGCCAGATGCAAGGCGTCTGGCAGGTCCTGAGAGCAGCTTCCAGAGTCACAGATACAGATTGAGGGTAAGTGCGCCCCATTTGTTTACCATAATGGTGTCAGAAGTGCTTGGTAAACGGCCCGCGCATGTTAATTGTGAAATTTGTCATTAATTTTTGTGACCCTGTCCATTGCCCTGACGAACATCACAGAGGTGATCAGCAAGACGTATTTCAGCGAAAATTGGTGACCAATGATTTGTGACAGCTCCAGAAGAATGCCGGCTCCGAGGGGTTGTCACTGCAAGGCGGTGGACCCCTCCGAGGGCATCAAGACCAGGGGTCGTCACTGCAAGGCGGTGGACCCATCTGAGGGCATCAAGACCAGGGGGTCGTCACTGCAAGGCGGTGGACCCCATCGACTTTCAGCCAGCAGGAGAAATGTGACAACATGGCAGATATGAAAGTAAGACCCAAAGGACGAAACGAGGTATGCTTTTAGAAATTTAGATGGGTTGCTTAAATTGAAAAAAAATATTGATCAGGATTGTCAGCTTGCTAACAAGAAAAACTATAACATGAGGTTACAATGGGCGGCACATTTATAAACAGAATATTAAACTACAATGGGTAATAGCTGCCCCCCCCCTTCCCCCCCACAAGTCGTGCCTATGTAAATAAAGCAGGGGGGAGGATGGGACTAGTAAAATTAGCCGAAATTGCATTTGGGATTAGTCCAATATAGCTATGGAGCCAGACAAGAACGAAAGCTGGTAGTGAGCCCCTAAATAAAAACATCAAATAGGATGAGAGATAGGCACTGCCGATTGAGAGCACTGTGCTGGGGAATAAATTTGGATATTACCAGTCAAGTTGACAATACAGTACAGCTACCGGCACGAGGGAAAGGTTTCTGTACAGGTGAAGAGAAGCACTTGAGCTAAGAAGACTAGCAACTGGGAAGCTGTCTAGGAAGATGGAAAGATGGTGTGTCTTGTCGGGTTGGTATGCAGTTCGGGAGCTACAGCAGAGTACAAGCAAGTTGCCTGGTCAAAGAAAACGACAGTGGAAAGCCGATTTAAGCTTCACAGATTCCGGAGTGTCCAGTTCCCATAGAGAAGCTTTAAGCGATGCTAGAAAGGAACTATGGTGGTGTCGAGGCTCGCCCCCCCTGCTAGGACATAGCAAGGAGGAAGAACTGTGTAGCAAGAATTGACCACTCAAGTTCGATTTGTCAGTGTGATTTCAAGAGGTGCTTTGTTGGTCACAGCTTTGCGAGCGGATGTGTTCAGCTTTAGGCCTGAAGTTGTTCGGCATCAGCGCTGGAGTGTGATCCATGGTAGCGGAAGGTGTGAGATGGCAGTGTTACCACTGAGACATATCACGGGTAGACCGAGAGACGATGTTGACAGGTTGCAATGGGCTGTAGAATGGGTTGGCGTAAGCCCATCTGAGAAGGTGCATGACCAAGATGAATTTGCATGGCAGGTATAGGGGTGGAATATACCCTATGGGCTATTAGCAAGGATGCTAATAGATAGGCTGACACGTACCCAACCAGGGAGCGACGTTGGAGGGTGTGCAACACTCAGAATGGCACTGGGGAAGATGAACGTCAGGAAAACGTGAGTGTTTCACGAATGTGTGATTCGGGGAGTCATGACAAATACCAAGCACCAAGAATATTGATGTAGGAGAGTGTGATTGGCACACTCAGAATGGCACTGGAATGGTGAATGTCCAAGATAGTTTGCAAGACAGGAAAAGGGGTGGAATATACCCTATGGGCTATTAGCAAGGTTGCTAATAGATAGGCTGACGCGTACCCAACCAGGGAGCAACGTTTGAGGGTGTAAAACACTCAGAATGGCACTGGGGAAGATGAACGTCAGGGAAACGTGAGTGTTTCACGAATGGGTGATTCGGGGAGTCGTTGCAAATATCATGGAGCACCAAGGAAAGTGATGGAGAGAGATTGCAAATGTCACAGACGTCATTAACTGAATTAGATAAGGTTGAGCAGCATAGCCAATGAGACAATGATAGCAGCAGAATAAGTAGGAATAATGCTTGCAGGTTGCAGGGAAGATAGCTTAAAAGGTTTCAACAAGGAATGTACTGTATGGTCAAAAGTTAACATAGGCTCCATAGATGTTCGATAAAAACGCCAATTTGTGGTTATCTGCCAGTTGCCAGCAGCAATTAAGGTCCATTCTACACAAGTAGCGGCCATCAAGGGACCTTGAGGTACTACATGATGCAAGCACCAAGGCTGCTAGATGTTGCAGAGAGTAAAACCGGCCCCGATAGCTCAGTGGTAGAGCGTCCGCTTCGGGACCGGGAGGTCGTGGGTTCGAATCCCGGCCGCGCCATACCAAAGGCGTTATAAATGGTACTAGGAGCTCCCTTGGCTGACGCTCGCCTATAAAAGGGTAGTCCTAGGAAGATAAAGTTAAGTCATCAGGTAAGTATAAATTGTTACTGGATACCTTGTTTGTCGCAATAAAAGCTCTACAGAGCTTATGTTGTCTGTTTCTAATATGCGACGTTAAATAAAGCTTCTTTATCTTTATCTTTATCTTTAAAACAGGTTGGTGCTAGGTGCCACTGTCTCGCTTCATACTATTATGAAGTATGCTTGATACCAAGACGACGTACTCAGCCAGCTTCAATGGTTCCCCCACAGGATCAACGCCTTTGAAATAAAGTAGGGGGGAGTGTGGTGAAAGTGGGTTTCACCACTGTTTGGTACGAAGTAATCCGGTGTGAATGTTGCCCTTGGAAGTGTAAAGGGCAGCCCCGGTCAGTTGACCAATCACAGACAAGGGTCGTCCAATCAGATTGCTTGGCAGGAGCGACCTGGGGTTGCAACATGTGCTGAGTGAGTCGAGCTTGGAGCGTGAAGCTGGGAAGATGGATGCAAGATCCTAGGTGGGTTCTGCCAGATGCAAGGCGTCTGGCAGGTCCTGAGAGCAGCTTCCAGAGTCACAGATACAGACTGAGGGTAAGTGCGCCCCATTTGTTTACCATAATAAAAACAAAGCTCATGCGAGACGTTTGCTTTAAAAATTAAGAACCATATTCAGAGTGTCATCACATTCCAACTACTTTGATACATTGTAAGAATAGTTATTTTCATGAAACAATTCAAAATCAACACCATATACACTTAAAATTGTGTAAAAAGATATTGTTTGTTTACGTTTGGGACGAGCTGGGCGTTTTCTTTCAAAGAGGATTTAAGGGAAGTAAATCATTATAATGGTGCATGATAATCTCCGGTATTCCCGGTATCCATGTCCCAGTATTCATGGGGGGTACATGGGTTTGGCAGGGCATAGATTCAAAACTACTGCACAGAATTTCATAAATTTGGTGTCATTTGAAAGGCAATACACCAATCTATAATATGAAATAAATTTGGTTCATATTTATTTAATTTTCTTCTATTTATTTGCAACTAAAGTCCCGGTATCCGGATTTTGTTGTCCCGGTATCGATGGGGTAGGCATGTTTAACTTCAAATAAAATTCAAACTACTGGACCGAATTTAGCATATTAAATATCAGATAAAAGGGAATGTTTTAGTCTAAACACTACATTTAAATTTTGTAAATTTAGCTGTGCTATTTTGCAGAAATAATGTTTCGAAGTCCCGGTATCGAGATTTTTTTGTCCCGGTATCCATGTGGTAGCTGTCATTTGCCTTATATAAAACATAAACTACTGAACCGAATTTCAAAAGTTAAATATCAATGTACAGGCAATGTTTATATCTTAAAGAAACATTAGAATTTTACAAAATTTACCAGTTTATATGGTAGCAATAATGCTTCAAAGTCCCGGTATCCGCTCTTTCCATTCCCGGTATCCATTGGTATGATGTATGTGACGTGAAATAAAATCATAATTTCCGCGTTAAAATTAATTAAAATTGCATGAACAAAAATATTTTTGTAATAAATAAAGATTAAAATAGATTCAACGTGCTTCAGCAGCCGTATACCACCAACATCCTGATATTCGGATAATGGTAGGGCACGGACCGACCGTGTTTGCAGCAGGTGCGGGATGGTGGTTGTTTAGATTTTTTGTACTCTCATCTATCTGGTCCATTCTTTTTCTTTCTAGGAGACGGTATGATATATACTGAAAATTGTCTCAAAGTCAAAGAGCCGTTATATCCAAAACAATTTAACGTGCTTCAACAGTGTATCAACAAATGGACTGGCATGACTTGTATCATGAATGGTAATCAATGGATATATTGACTGGAAACTGCGAACAGGAGACCTTCATCGGCTAGAGTTTTCATGAGAACCTTCTATTTTCCAGACAACCAAAAGCCAAGAAACTGACCAGCATGAGTGGATATGCAAGCTGATCAGAATCCCAATCTTAATGCAATCCATGTTAGGTCAAGCATAAAACATATTATGTTTACAGTTGTCGAACAAGGATAATTTCATAGGGTAGGCAGGTCGGCTTTTTTTTTATTCCTGCAAAACGTAAAAGCAGCCCAAATACTACATAACATGTTAAAATATCATATTAATTATCCATATTACATACGAAGATAACAGCATCCTACAAGATGAGCGAACCTAATTTACCCATCCCACAAATGGAGTACCCATGAAGTGCTAGTGGAAAGGCAAGCAGTGTAGACCCAGATCAGACTGCAGTCTGATCTGGATCTGCACTGTTCAGCCCAGACCTGTTTGTCTTACTATTTACGTTGATCGCCTTGACATTCGCTGTTCATGAAAAAACAACTTGTCACATAAATATGGTAATTAAAATTTTGTAAATAAAATAATAAATAAACATATATCCATATATCGACAAAAATCGTTCTGAGAACAAAAAAAAAAAAAAAAAAAAAATTTGGAATAGCCTATCATGGAACAATGGAATATGATTTGATACTATTATTGATATAGTCACGATCATGCTGAATTCATATGGTATATACTACAATATTATATGAGAGTCTTACAACATTAATTTCAAACACATTTTAGTCTCATAATTTATTCCAATTTAGTATCATAACATATTCAACTGCGGCATCAATACATGATGCCGAAAACGTTGACTATTTTCAAAACATTATATAAAAATAATTTTTAGTGCGTTTTTTTTCTCTAATTCAAAATTTGTCTTCATTTTTAAAATGGAGTTGTAAAACTGTGAAATACTCAATTATACATGTAATGAGGCATGGCGACTCACGCCGATGGTTAACGAGGCGTGAAACGAGCAGCTTTAATATGAAGAGACATGGAAAAACGGTTTTTTTTCTTCTTCTTCATCTACTCAATTTTGGTAATACCATCTTAAATCTATTATAAACGATAATACAGACCCATGGATCAAAGCTTGTTTGAAGTATCAGTAGATGTGTGACAGTTTTAATCTTCAGCGTACTGCTGGTATCATGGACAGACACATTGAAAAGACAAACACATTGAAAAGACAGACACATTGATATGGCGAAAGTATCAAAGAATTAAAAGATAATGTCCAAATACAACTATGTCAAATATATATTAATGATAAAAAACTGTCTCTAAAAGTTACAAGAGTGCAACAACAACCTAACTCGCACGACTGTGTTTTTTTGCAATCGCTAATCTGGTAGAATTTGGTTTCAGTCGACTTGTTATTTGGCTGATGAAATGCGGAAACACTTGCTTAACTGCCTTGAACAGGGGACCCTGTGTCGCCTTTCCCTAAAGAAAACAGTCGCGGTGTAGTGTAAATAAGTTTTCAACCTTTAATCCCAAAATGTTTCAAAATTTCTGTTTGGTGCCACTGCAAATTACCAGAATTTGTTGATAATATGGTGTGCTGCGAGAGCAGAAAATGCAAAAAATGGTATCATAAAAAGTGCAATGGCCTGTCTCATTCGGCAGAATAAACTACAATGTAATTGGCAATGCGTTTCTAGTGGCCATTTAAATGTTCTGTCGCTCCCTCGCTGTTATCCAGTATATACGCAAGGTTAAAATGACATCGTTTCGACGTCGGTCGCAAGGTTAAAATGGCATCGTTTCGACGTCGGTCGGACGTTATGATGTCACATCTACGTCGTTGCGCTGTCGTTTCGACGCGGTGTACCCGCCATATAACTTTTTGTATAGCATTTTCTTGCATATGATTTATGCTTTAGCTTGATTATGTACGCTACTATGTTTCTGATCTGTTTTCTTTCAAAGATTATTAACCCAACAGGCACACAACATCCGGAATCAACATTGCTCCAACGTCATGACGTTAAATCAACGTTGGCCCCAAGTCGATTCAGCGTTGTGTGCCCAGAAAAAAGAATTCCAGCTTAACTTTCGAGGTTCACATCACCCTATCGACCTGCGCAGACCTAGGTTAAACTACTAAAAAAGATAAATGATCAAGTACGGTCTGAACTTTGGGGTTTAAAAAACGCCGAAAAACTTGTTGAAAACTTTTTTTTCTAAAAATTTCCAAGTTCTGTGATGACTATTTATCGTTTTTTTTGTTTGTTGTTTTGTAGTGGGGTATATGTTCGTGTGTGGGCGGGAGGGCTGTCGGGAGGGGGGGGGGATATGTTATCCTTGAGGTTGTTAAATTGTTTTGGATATAACGGCTCTTTGAGACAATTTTCAGTCTATATCATACCGTCTCCTAGACAGAGGGAGAAAGAAAAAGAATGAACCGGATAGATGAGAGAACATTAAAAAATCTAAACAACCACCATCCCGCACCTGCTGCAAGCACGGTCGGTCTGTGCCTTACCATTATCCGAATATCAGGATGTTGGTGGTATACGGCTGCTGAGGCACGTTGAATCTATTTTAACCTTTATTTATTACAAAAATAGTTCTGTTGATGCAATTTTAATTAATTTTAACGCGGAAATTATGATTTTATTTCACGTCACATACATCATACCAATGGATACCGGGAATGGAAAGAGCGGATACCGGGACTTTGAAGCAATATCGCTACCATATAAACTGGTAAATTTTGTAAAATTCTAATGTTTCTTTAAGATATAAATATTGCCTGTACATTGATATTTAACTTTTGAAATTCGGTTCAGTAGTTTATGTTTTATATAAGGCAAATGACAGCTACCACATGGATACCGGGACAAAAAAATCTCGATACCGGGACTTCGAAACATTATTTCTGCAAAATAGCACAGCTAAATTTACAAAATTTAAATGTAGTGTTTAGACTAAAACATTCCCTTTTATCTGATATTTAATATGCTAAATTCGGTCCAGTAGTTTGAATTTTATTTGAAGTTAAACATGCCTACCCCATCGATACCGGGACAACAAAATCCGGATACCGGGACTTTAGTTGCAAATAAATAGAAGAAAATTAAATAAATATGAACCAAATTTATTTCATATTATAGATTGGTGTATTGCCTTTCAAATGACACCAAATTTATGAAATTCTGTGCAGTAGTTTTGAATCTATGCCCTGCCAAACCCATGTACCCCCCATGAATACCGGGACATGGATACCGGGAATACCGGAGATTATCATGCGCCCATTATAATGGGTAAAACCTTGCACCATCACAGCATATAGGTTTCAATAATTTCCGCCCACACAGGACAACGCGTCCAGACTGGTTAAGTGAGAAGTGTTTTTTAGGCAACCCAGCGTAGTCGTACATTGTAGGTAGAGTCAAGTAGCACATCACACTCTTGGTAGAATCTATAGATAATGCTGTACAGCATGGCTTGTTGACGTTTGTCCATCCGAATATTAAATAAGACTGAATAATCAGAAATTGACTATTTACTTCAACCACTGCAGCACACATAGGGGAGACCGGGGATAGTTGGTGCACGGGGCAAGTTGATGCAGTGGGAATAAAAAGACAATGACGTCATTATGGACGTCAAAAATGACGAATTAAAGTAGTCATTGACAGCCGCCATCTGTTCCTGAAGTTTTGCGGAATTTCGACAACAAATGAGAATTTGGTAAAGAAAAGTTCATTTTTGACACATCTAAGTAAATTTATGGTATTTTGCAATTTTTCGTTTAGCGCGCATTTGTTTCTGGTTGTTCATGATTCTTTTATGCATATAGGTAGAGAAATCTTTCATCTTCAAAATCATATGCTCTTCTGAAGGAAAACAATGTTTGTTTGTTGCCTATCTTGCTGAATGTCACGTGGGGCATGGTTGGGGCAAGTTGATGCAATGAGCAAGGGGCATGTTGATGCACTATAGAATTCTATTGGTCTGCATGAGCTATTCACAATATTTGGCTGGACTTGAACTCTAACTGATCTAGAACCATGTACAATAGTTTTAGCAGTTCGGATCTGTAGTATTTAAGAAACGATGTATTTTATCATATTCAAACAAATATACTATGGCATTGTCACAGTAATTTCTACAATTTTCATGTGCGCCAAACGAAGACTCAATACATCCGCGCAGTCTGCTCAGAGTCTGTGCTGTGCGCTCCATTGATAGTAAGGAAGCATTCCTTTTCAGTTGGCCAGTGAAGACTCTGACCCGGAGCTGATGATGCACAGGCTGGTTTGAGTCTTCGCTGGGCGCAAAATATAAATTGTACAAATTGCTGTGCCCGGCTCATTCAATATAGCATCTATAACAATAAAATGATATTTTCCCATTTAAAATATTCTGAAGTTTCAGAAAGAAAAGTATAGAATGTTTTGATCATTTTATCATACAATTCTTCATATACAAACATCCCTTGTAGAGATCTTTTACTGGCGATAACTTCAATGGCTAAAATAATTTTGAGTAAATGCATGTAACTAGAAAGCACGGAAAGCCCCATTTGTCAATAAAAACGGTCAATTTACTGTTGTATTCGTTGCATGGACTTGTAAAGGCAAGAAAAAACTTTGTATCAACTTGCCCCAAGCATTGCATCAACATGCCCCACTACTGGGGCAAGTTGATGCATTCGACTTCCCAAAGAAATCTACTTGAACGGAGGGAAAATATACCAAAATTCAAGGATTACTATTTGATTTTAAACGCAGAAAAGATAGAGCTTTTAGTATATACAAAGATGATCAAAATTGGGCAGTCCGGTCACGATATATATCAAAAAGTCTAAAAAGTGCATCAGCTATCCCCGGTCTCCCCTACAATAGTTTAAGCATTTCGGATTTGTTGTATTTTAGAATATGATGTATTTTATTATATTCAAACAAATATATAATGGCATTCGGGCCATGTCACAGCAATTCCCACTTTACATGTGCGCCCATCGAAGACTCGATACATCCGCGCAGTCCGATCAGAGTCTTTGCTGTGCGCTCTGTGGATAACTAAGGACCCATACCTTTTCGTATGGCCAGTGAAGACTCTGACCAGAATGTGATAATGCACAGGCTGGTCTGAGTCTTCGCTGTGAGCACATGAAAACTGTACGAATTGCTGGACCCCGGCTTATTCAATATAGCATCTATGACAATGAAATGTTCTTTTCCCGTTTAAAATGCTCTAAAGTTTCAGAAATAAAAGTATAGAATGTTTTGATCATTTTATCGTACAATTATTCATATATACAACATCCCTTCTAGAGATCTTTTACTGGAGATACACGTAACTTCAATGGCTAAAATAATTTTGATATATGCATCTAACTAGAATCAAGGAAACCCCCATTTGTCCATAAAACGGTCAATTTACTGTAGTATTCGTTGCATGGACTTGTAAAGGCAAGAAAAAATAAACGTGTATCAACTTGCCCCAAGCGTTGCATCAACATGCCCCACTACTGGGACAAGTTGATGCATTCGACTTCCTAAAGAAATCTACTGAAACGGAGGGAAAATATACCAAAATTCCAGGATTACTATTAGATTTTAAATGCAGAAAAGACAGACCTTTTAGTATAAACAAAGATGATCAATATTGGGCAGTCCGGTCACGAGATATATCAAAAAGTCAAAAAAGTGCATCAACTATCCCCGGTCTCCCGGTACTAGCTAATATTCGCGTTCAAATTTTCGCTGTTAAGGGCCCAAAACATAAACATCAATTTTCGCGATTTTTTATTTTCGCGGTCAGCAACATGTGCGAAAAGTAAAATTACTCAATTTTCACTTGAACCAGTTCGTTCAGTAACCTGCGACAAGGCCGCAGGTCAATGAACGAACTGGCTCAAGTGAAAAGTAGCAGAATGTACCGAAGCAGACGGAAACAAAATATATGGACACTGTGTCTGCCAAACTTACTTTATCAGAAACAGGAAAATATTTCGCGATTTTCATTTTCGCGGTTTGTAAGTGACCGCGAAATACAGCGAAAAATGGAACACCGCGAAAATTATCGCGTATACGGTACTGACATCTGTCAATGAGGAGGAAAAGACAGTATTGGTTACATCATTTCATATCCCAGTAGGAAGAATAACAAATCTAGACACTTAAATAAAGGGCAGTGAATGGTCGGTTATTGTGTGTAAACCAAAGTGGGAAAACTGTGATAAGGAAGACTACCAGCAATCTGCAAGAGATGCACCGTTACCGTTTGATTTTTTACTTCTTACACTGGACTCAGAGATCAGAATTTAGAGGTCGCTTAGTCATTTAAACCGGGTTCTAAAGCAAGCAACAGTCAGCAGTATTACAAAATTCAAGTTTGAAATTTCTGTTAAACAGCCAACCCAGCAAAAAACACGAAACTGTCAAGTGTTGTCGCCTTAGGTGGTAGGAAAAGCTAAAGTCAGGAGCTGCCAGAGAGCCACAGACTCCGCATAACAGCCAATGTTAAAGTACAATCACTCTGCACATGCTGTTGGTGGATGGGGTTGAGTGTGAAATTGCTGAGGAGATCCAGCAGCGGTGGACCAGTCACTTTTAGACCCTACCTTCTCACACAGAAAGTCTCACCAGATTTTACAGACCTTGTAGATGCAGATGTGAAGACCCTAGGAGGATTATATAATGAAGAGAATAAATCAGTTGAGAGAATTACTGAAGAAGAGTCTTCTCTGTCCTGAAACTAAATAAAAATTAGTTGTAGATGTTATGGCCATTACAAGCGAATATTTTAAGATGACAGACCATAAAATTATTGCGTTTCTTGTTTTGTTTCTTGTGAACACGTACTTGAGACGCACCAAAAGTATATCAATGGTTCTCAAAGAAGAAATCTTGACCTCTGTTTACAAATGGAAGGCTCTTATGACCCTAGCAACTATAGAAGCGTAACAGTTATCCCGGTCCTATTAATGTCCACCACAACAGAACATCCAAAGAGACATTTAAGATCACAGAGATGATTTACTTCTGATTGTTCTTCCCTGAAAGCGGTTATTATTCTCGGAGTGTGTGATCGAGGCCTAGAATATCAAACAAAGAAAATGGTGACAAACCTGAGACACCAAAAAGCAATTGATGTTGATCTAGTTCTTTTCTGAGAAGCCTGGCTCAGAGGTGATAAAACTTGAGTACATTCTCAAACTGAAAATAAAGCACACTGATTGGCTACTTCCGAGCCCATGCTCGGAAGCAGCCAATTAGTGTGCTTTATTTTGAGTTTGAGATTATTCTCAAGTTTTATAACCTCGAACCTTGGATACAAGCGACATGTTTCTGGAGCTTAGGCCTCTTAGAAAGTGAAACATCTCGTCTGTGTTCTCGGCTAAGCAATGCTTCCACGGACTTGTTAAAATGTATAGAATTCATCTTTCTACCTTTGCAATAAAAGGCAACACTGGGAAAATCTAGAAAATAATACCAACACAAGTGAAGAAGGGAAACATTGTTTCTTACTGTAGGGATTGAGGGGAACAAAAGTTTATTCAAGTGGTCCTCGTCATATGACCAACATGGCTGCCATGCCCACATATGGTAAAAACATTTTAAAATCTTCATCTACAGAACGGGTTGACCCGTGACATTACAAGTTGGTATGTAGCCCTACCAAGAGTTTTCAAATCATGACTTTAGGTCGACCTTGACCTTTTATACGACAAAATTTCAAGTTTGCTTTCTTTGCTGTTGCTTTATATGGGAAAATGCTAGTGCTAAAAGAGTTCATGCAAATTATAGAAGAATTTAGCACAAAATGGTAAATACAATTACACAAATGAGTATGTGAAGATTTTTGAGCACATGCGGTCAATGTCATCTTATGACCTTTGACCAAGGTCTCTCATATTTCGACAATTTCAAATATCTCCTGGAAGCCATGGCAGAATCTCCAGGGATTGGGCGAACGGAAGTGTGTTCAAACGGGCCATGTCAAATGACCAACAGGTCCGCCATGCCCATATATGGTTAAAACCCTTAAAAATCTTCTTCAGAACCAAACGACCGATGGCCTTTAAAACTTGGCATTCAGCATTAAGTACTCGAGTACTACCATGATTGTTCAAATGATGACCATAGCTGACCGTGACATTATTTACAACAAAGTCAAATTTGCTTTTTGTTTTTTTATATTGGAAATAAGTATACACGTACATGAAGATTTTTATGAGAGCAAGTGTTCAAGGTCATTCTCTGACCTTTGACCAAGATATCTCATATTTCGACAATCTCAAGCATCTCAAAATCCTTTGGGCAAATTGTAATCCTTGCTCCAAGATGGCTGCATACTCAATCGCACATTAGCTCAGAAGATACGTCAACTCAGGTGAGCATAACAGGGTCTCATGGCCCTCTTGTTATTATAAGAGAAAAAATGGCTAAGACAATTTCTAAGACCTTCGACTGAAAGTTATTTATCCCTCCCCCAGATTAAAGCAGTTACGGAAATTTATAGTCTCCTAGATAATATACAAGAGGCCCAAATGGGCATGATATCGCTCACCTGGCTATTGTGCAATGGGACCATTCTGATACAAAATTGGTCCAATTCCACTGAGAGTTCCTCATTTTCAAATTTTGCTACTTTTAGTAACTGAGGCCAACTTGCCTGGTCTTTATATATTTACTTTTGAAACACCTCAATGCAAGAATCATTTTGCCACAAATTTCATCAAAATCCATTTAGGGGTTACTGAGCTATTGTCAGTTTCATGTTTTGTGCTATTTTTTAGTAACGACAGATGGCGGCCATCTTTGAATGTCAAAATGCAAAAAATCCAAAAGCTTTCATGCAAAGACCATTTTGACGCAACATTGGTCCAGTTCCATTGTAATTTTCTAATTTTCGTATTTTCCTATTTTAAGAAACAGAGGCCAACTTGACGGGTCTATATTTGTTAATTTTTGAAACATCTCAAAGCAAAAATCTTTTTGCCACAAATTTTGCCTAAATCCATTCAGCGGTAACTAAGATATTGTCATTTTCATGTTTTGTGCTACTTTTAGTAACGGCCGATAGCTGCCATCTTGGAATGCCAAAATGCAAAAAATCGAAAAATCTTAATGAAAGGACCATTCTTACACAAAAATAGTCCAATTCCATTGGGATTTTCTAATTTCACATTTTTTTATTTTTAGCAACAGAGACCAACATGACTGGTCTATAGTTAGTTATTTTTGAAACATCTCAATGCAAAAATCATTTTGACACAAGTTTCGTCAAAATCCATTCAGCGGTTACTGAGATATTGTCATTTTCATTTTTTGTGCTATTTTTTGTAACAGCAGATGGCGGCCATCTTGGAATGCCAAATTGCAATTAATCGAAGCAGCTTCATGTAAGGAACATTCTGACACAAAATTGGTCCAATTCCAGTCAAGGGTTCTTGAGTAATTGTCATTTTTATGTTTGTGCTATTTTAAGTAACGGCAGATGGCGGCCATCTTGGAATGCCAAATTGTAATTAATCGAAACGGCTTCATGCAAGGAACAGTCTGACACAAAATTGGTCCAATTCCATTCAAGGGTTCTTGAGTAATTTTCATTTTTATGTTTGTGCTATTTTTAGTAACGCCCCCACGGTGGCCATCTTGGATAGTAAGCTGGCACAAAATTGAAATAATTCCATTCAAGGACCATTTCTGACCAAATCTGACCAATATTGATTGAGTTTCCTTGAGATACTGACATATGAGCAAAATCGGTCTTGTAAAAGTAAAAAGTATGCAAAGACCAGGAACTGAAACAATCAAAATCCAAATCCAGCCCTCAAACCATAGTTGGAAACAACTAAGATTACAAATAATCAAGATACAGAGAACATATGGTCAACCGAGTGAGCAGCTTGTTCCCAAAAGGTGGCCACTCAGCAACCCAAACCGAACCAAAAATATAAACGCTAAGTAGGTCACTGTGACCTAATTCCGGTATAGATTTTTTTATTTTTATAGTTTTTAATTTCAAGGTCACATTAATGTTCCACGCAAACCTTCAACCAAATATACGAAATGGTTCTGGAGAAGAAGTTGATTTTGTTGTTTTTGCTATTTTTAGTAATGGCGGCCACCTTGGATTCTTGACCTAACCAAATTTTACAATTTTGAAACCATGCAGTCTTGTCATGCTCCATGTGAAATTTGAGACCCCTGGGTTCAGTGGTTTTAGAGAAGAAGATGTTTGAAGTTGTTTGAATAAGTCGTTTTTTTGACATTGACATTTTAGCAAAATTACACTCGTAAATAGATAGTAGGTCACTGTGACAAAACTCTGCTACAGATTTTTTTCATTTTTGTCGCACCTGCTTTAGCAAGGTGCGATATAGGAGTTCACTTTTCCGTCCGTCTGTCAGTCCGTCCGTCCGTCAGTCCGTCCGTCCGTCCACAATTACGTCGACCCTAGCGTTCGTGTCCATTATTCCCAATCTATGATACCTACATTCATCAAACCTGGTATAAAGTTTTTTCTTAGAATGGTCTTGAGGAACCTTGCACTTTTTTTTACCTTTGACCTATTTTTCATGCTCTAATGACTTCGTAAAATTTTAGGCCAAAAATCACGTCGACCCCAGTGTTTAAGTCCATTTCTCTCTATCTATGATACCTGCAATCTTCAAACCTGGTATAAAGTTTCATCTTAGGATGGTCTAGAGGATTGTAGCCTTTATTTTGACCTTTGACCTATATTTTGTGCTCTGCTGACTTAGTAAAAATTTACGTAAAAAATTACGTCAACCCTAGCATACTGGTCCATTTCTCTCAATCTATGATACCTACAGTCATCAAACCTGGGCCCAGGTTCACAATCATTCCTTAAACTTAAGGACGACCTTAAGGTTAAGGTCTGAAATTTCATATGTAAATAAAAGCTTACAAAAACTTAATGTATTTGATTTTTTCTTTCGTATTACATTTCTATGACAGTTGTCAGTGGGATCACGCAAAGCCTGCGATTTTCAATACGATTTAAATAAAGATGTTCTTAGGGCGAAAATTTCCACCTTAACTTTAAGGTGGTCCTTAACTTTAAGAATGATTGTGAACCTGGGCCCTGGTACAAAGTTTCTACTTAGGTTGATCTAGAGGATTGTTGCACTTATTTTGACCCTAGACCCATATTTGATGCTCTGCTGGGTTTGTAAAATTTTACTTACAAAATTATATCAACCCTATTGTTTAAGTCCATTCCTCTCTGACAATCTAAGAGATCTAGAATCATCAAACCTGGTATAAAGTTTCATCTTAGAACGGACACGAGGATTAATGCACTTGTTTCTGCCCTTTACATATATTTCACGTGCTACTGATTTGTAAAATTTCACATCCAAAATTGTGTCGACCTTAGGGTTTGAGTCCATCTCTCTTTAAATATAATGGGTGCAATCATCAAACCTGGCTTGAAGATTCTTCTGAGATGCTGCTATTATTTGTACCCTTGACCTTTATATCATGCTCTGTTGACTATGGAAATTTTATGTCAACTGGCATCCATGATTATATGGACAAGTGCATTCAAGTCCATTAACTATACCACCTACAATCATCAGACATAGCATAAAATGTTTTTTTAAGTGGGTGTCCTCGATTGTTTGATTACTTTACACCTTTACCTATATTTTCAACTCTGTTGACTGTAGAGCTTTATGTATAGAACTACATCTTTTCTAGCTTGTAAGTCCAAATTGCTCAAATTTCTACATAAATTCATCAGACCTAGTGTACACTTTCCTCTACGCATGGTATCCACTACTGAGAAAGCATAAGGCAGGTGCTACATAGCATTCCGCGGAATTCTTGTTATAATTTTGAATACCAAGGTTTCACTGATGTTCCATGCCAAAATTCAGACAAATATACCCAGTGGTTCTGGAGAAGAAGTTGATTTTGTTATTTTTGCTATTTTTAGTAACGGCGGCCATCTTGGATTTTCAACCTGACCCAATTTTATAATTCTGAGACTCTGGAGTCAGGTCATGCTCCATGTGAAATTTGAGAACCATGGGACCAGTTGTTTTACTGAAGAAGATGTTTGAAACTTTGTTTTTAGGTGTTGACGGACGACGCACGGGAAGACGCACGATGCACGCCGGACGCATTGGTGTGACAATAGCTCACTATGGCCCTTCGGGCCAGGTGAGCTAACTAGGTGAAAACACGAGCCTGAAAGCAGATGTACCAGCAAATAATATTCGATCGGTATTAGTTCTTAAAGGAAAACACTCACTAAAATGCATGTTGGGCTCAACTTGAAGATTTAAATAAAACATATAATTTGCCGAAAATTTCATAAAAATCGGACTGAAATTAAGACAGATATAACAGTTTGTATATATTAAAATGTTCAGCTGGGAACCAGAAAATCTGTGAGTTAATGACGTCATAAACTCACAGTCAAAAATGAAAATCCCAAATAACTTTAGTTTGAAACAAATTGTAGGTAATAAAATGCTTAAATCTTTATTTTACTTCATAAAGAAACAATTTAAACTAAATAATACTGTAAAAATAATAAATTTATGCACTTAATTTATCACGTGACAAGAATTTCCAAAATGGCGGCCTCCAATACCGCCATTTTGATTTTTTAAAATCTTCATATCTTTCATATTTTAAGTCCGATTTCCATGAAATTATCACTGATTTTAATTGCTAATCAAGATCTACAATTTAAAGTCTGTTCATATTTCAGTGAGTGTTTTCCTTTAATAAATATTCTTTCAAGCGAAGGCACACAACAACGTTGCAGAAAATACTGTCTTTCTTGAAATGCGGCGTCTGATCTAGGTCTGCAATGTTTGCCTGTGACGCTAGGCATGAACGGATTAATTAAAACACTATGTCATGCATGATTACTCGAAAACGTCGTCCTCTCGCCATCATGCCGTGGGATGTTATCTTTGACTCTTTGCTAACACCGCTTTCGACAGGGAAAATGGTAATGTCATTTTTGTTCAACGTTTGCGTTTGATACTTACGGCAGAATTTCTGACAGCCCCGGAATGCCAATGAGCAAAATCAAATGGCGGGCTTATGCCAGCACGTCAAATGTCTGGTCAAAACGGATTTTACATGTTAAAGCTGTAAATTATGGTACTACTTTTTATGCAATAGTAAAATTTTTTTTGAGTGAACTATTTGGATTTCTAACAGATAAAATCGCAGATTTTTTCTTCTTTCTTTTTTCCGCAAATTCTCCTTTATACCATTCTAGCGTGGGAGCAAACTGACCGTAATGTTGACTGTAACACGCTAACAAACATCTTTTCATTTTTTTTTCGGAAAAAAAAAGAAAAAAAGAAGCAAACGCGACGAGGGTTTATTTTTTTTTTAAAGTATCGAGTAGTAGTAAAAACATATTTAGTCTAAATAACTAATAACATCTAAGTGTTACAAATCCCGAGAAATAATATCATACATACTGAGCTCCGCAAAAACTGGTTTCTGACCTTAAAAATCGGTCACCTTAACACTAAAGTGAATCACCATTGAATAATCGGTAATTAGTTGGCATGAGTCTTGACCTCAGCTGTTACCTCTGCCGCTGTTTTGTTTTCCCCTCTGTTGACCTTTTCGTAAACCGAGATGACCGCAACTCCGTTACATAATATCATTTTCCGATTTCTGTTGCTAGTAAGGTTTTGCGAGAAAGGCCTTTACTAGACTAGCCCTAGTCTGCTAATGAAAAGGTTTGCCATTTATAGAAAAAAAGAATTTTTTTTTTTTGCTTCTTTTCTCTGGCCAGTCTTTAAAACTTTAATATGTCCCTTTTCTGATATATACATTGACTAGCTGTAGGAACTGGGAAAATAAAATGGCTAACTGATATAACTTCTTCGCCTAATGGCTAGGCTAGGCCTTTACCCGCTCGTTTGATACGTTAGAATATACAAGTACAAGAACGTAGCAGCCCACACGCAAAAACGCAGGTGCGTATTGAAATTTTGTCAAGTTGGGCAAATAAATTCCAACTGCCAACTTATGAAATATTTTAGGGGCTAAATCCCCAGTCTTATCCTCATGGAGTATAGAATAAGATTGTGCGTATTGTATATTATACCCCCAGCTACGCCCCTGAGTATTACGGAGCCTGTTCGTCTGCGTGTACGGAGAAATAATCCGCGAACTTAACGAGAAGATTAGCAACCGTGCGCCGTTGTGAATCATATTAGTATTGACACTCAACGAATAATTTTATTCAGCTACTGAAAATCAAACTCTGATTTATTATTGGAATTACAAGTATTTCTTTTCTACTTTTCAATGAATTATAGACATTTCTCGGTGAAATCGAAACTGATAATCGCAAAATCTTATCTGGATTGACAAAAAGTACGCCACGCATGTTTGCACGTCATTACGACGTTAATGACGTCACTTAGAGCACGAACAATAACCCTATTCTAGTGTCTAGTTCTTATGCTTAATAGAATACATAATACATAATAATAAGTGGCAAGTAGGAGGTTAGAAGTGAAAAGTAGGATGTGCGAAGTAGGTAAGAAGAAGTTGATAGTAAGAAACTACCACTTCCTATTTCTCTTTTCCCTACTTCTTCTCAGTTCTTATACTTCTCACTATATATAAGAAAATATACTGAAGAACTTTAGAAACGCACCATTTTACATCCTCTGTTTCTTCCACGTGGCTAATTTGATGTTTTTTCTTAATCATATTATATGTTCACACGCAATGTGCTATTGATTGCCATAAATTGGCTTTGCTCATGCTGTCTATTCTGACGTTACCATTACGTTAGTGTTTTTCAACAATTGGCATCTTGCAGATGGGAGTTTAATTAGATTTGAAAACAAACAACTTTAGCTGGTAGCCTGATGTCTTAACTAATGGGAAAACACAAAAAGTTACGGAAATTACCGTTTATTTACACTCCCATTCGCAGCGTTTCTTTGCTGACGTCAGCCAAAATATTTCAAACAGTAATTACAGGTTCATGGCGTTCGATATAGACACGATTCTTTTGTTTCCTATGCAACACCTTCTGGACCATCTGATGAGATGAAAAGATTTCGATTATTCATGTTCCTTAGGTTATAAACGGCCAATTACGTTAAAAAGAAAAGACGTGACGTAGACGAAATGAACGTTGCCAGAGGTCTAAAACTTCATGATCTGATTTTGTCTTGCCTACTGCATTTGAAAACTGATATTGGTTTGAAAACTTATTTTCAGTCATAATGTAAGGTATTGTTACTCTGTGATTTTTTTACATTGGGGATGTCTCAGATTTCTCGCGATGTCTCGGCAACTATAAGTCTCAGCTTTTTGATTTTCTAATTGAATGAAAGCCAACTGACAGCACTTTTTAATTCTGTTTTCACAGAATGAAAAAGTTGGGCCTGTAACAAGATATTGCCATTTTAGTAATTGGTGCGTTTCTAAAGTCTCTCAGTATATATATAAGAAAAAAGAGGTTTGAAGTAGGAAGTGAGAAGTAGGAAGTTTGATACAGTGATATAAGAAATACTAATGTGCCTAAATTTTGGGAGACCTAAAATAATTAATTTTGCATTTGGAACAAATGGAAATTTAATTGTTGTAGGACATGAAAAGTATGAAGTGGTCCCCACTACAACTTCTCAACACCTACTCCTCTCGTCCCATTTCCTACTTCTCTCTTTAAACTTATCATCTCCCATTTTCGCTTTGCGTTTCCTATTTTTCTTCTAACTGCAATGTATTGTATTAGAATTAAGAATGGGAAGTTTGAAGCAAGCAGTGGGAAGTAAGAGTTGAAAAGTAGCCACCGTGCTTTCGTAGTTTCATGCTTTGTTCTGGTTTGGAACCTTTTTCGTTTTTGGAGTTCCATCACTGGCATCATCGCTGGTCAATTAACTTAAAAAGTTGTAAACATTATCTGAGAGATTTTGAAAAAATTCTAAAATTTAACAGTTTGATTTTTTATAATGTTTTTCTCTGCATTTGAATTTGGACTAGTCCATTGATCATTTTGAGAGGTGTCTTGCTAGAAGAGAAGAGGATTTCACAAAGTCTGTCAGCGTTATGTATCCCAGATAAACTTGACCATCGCTTGTGGTTGATTTGAACATTTTTTTCGATACTAATCAGTCTTTGAATCGACCGCCTTATCAAAATTTAGAAACTACATTAAGTTCATTTTTTGGCTTTCATCGCCAGATCATGTGAGGGTCACTGATGAGGCTTGACTAGTCGAAACGTCGAAGTAAGGCCCATGTTCCATCTTTTGAATGTGTTCTCAGCTCTTGAAACAACAATTATGTTGATGTCAACAACTCCACTTGCTACCTGTCATGTAAATTGCATGCAGAATATGAAATTAACAGGCGTTGCTGTACAGAAAATGTCACTGTAGAATACTGATTAGCCATCAGTCTGGTAAAATGCATGCACAAGTTGAAATTATTAGGATGGAACTAGTTGGACGTATATAGTAATGACCTGAACAAAAGCTTAAACACTGGATGGCTTTTTCTGTTTATTCAAATATAACGGATGAGAAAAATAACGATGAGCTTGAGGCGTCGACACATAAGACTAAACGCTACCGACTGCGCTACGCGGCCCAGCTGCAAAGAGTGTAGACCCTGTCAAGGCTTTCTGGTGTGGATCTGCACTTTTAAGAAAAGTGCTACAGCTAACTAGTCACCAACGACCACAGCATGTTACAATGATTTTAGCCACTGATCAAAAGAATTCTTCCCACTTATCAAGCGTAAACGAGTTTGAATGATAATGTGACTGACATCACATTGTCCTGCCTATTGTTACATCGAGCATCGCCTGTCAGTAAGCTGACCATTTGGTAACTTCTTTATTTGGGGCTGACCACACACTTCCTGAGTTGGAAAGGATGGACAGACAAGAATCTTAATAGGGGTCAACTTGAAGTTCATTTCTGTCCCCGACGCCCACGCACCTTTTAGGATTGAGTAAGACATGGCGAGTTTCTGAGTATCCTCATTTTCATTGATTTCAAAACAAATGCAGCTTTATAGATTTAGTACGACAACTTAGCATTTTTATATTTGACCTATCTCATAAGTTTAAAACAAACAAACAAAACAAACAAAACAAAAAAAAAACTTGTGAGCGAGTACCGTTCCTCTTCGAACCAAACTTGCTGATGTAATCCGCAAGTGGCGCTTATGACTCACGCGAGCGCAGATATCCCCACCAAGACACCTCGACCCCCATGGCCAGAAAAAGACGCCAGGCAAGGATGATCAAGGATGGCTGATGCAACAAGAACCTGCAACAAGCCAAAGCAATCCAAAAGAATGGAATCCAAACTCCGCTAAGATTCGTACAGACATGACAAGTCAGTCTTCAATTTAGACCATCTTTGGTAGTTTTAAGTTTGAATAAGGTTATTTTAAATCTTTACTTGAGTTCTGACTCCGATGCTATTACAAGACGTAAAATCAGCCCTGAAGCACTGATTACTGGGCTGATGAAATTGCCCGCACTAGCAGTGTTATCGGCCCCGTGGTTTTAATCAAATCCGACTGCTGCAAATTTCTGTATTAACCTAAACTCTCTACTTTTCAGTGGACACACACAGCTATATTTTTAGGTCAACGAAACTAATGCTGCCAGGTTGAACGTGGCTACGTCTGATCAGTGACGATGTCGACATAAAAACATGTAACATAGACTTATACAAGTCTCCTGCTCTAAGCATATTTTAATTTTCTAATTTTCAAACTGGAACAAACTTCAGCTATATATGAGTCGCGAGACGACAACACCAACAAAGTGACATATAAGCCCGACGAAGACCTAGATCAGCCAGGCCAGCCGCCCAGTCTAATAAGTCTTCGCTATTCGCATAAAGTGTAGCTAAGGTTTTAAGCTCCTCCATGCTGACGGCAACGACTCTGATCAGACTGAGAGTATACCCAGGCTGATCTGAGTTTTTGCTGGGCGCATATGTCACTTTGTTGGTTTTGTCATGTCGCGGCTCATACTAGGTGATATGTAAAAGGTATTAGAGATAAGGAATGAAAATCAGTCGACGTGTCACGCAACTCAGATGTAATTCATTTTGTTGCTGTTTACTGAGTTTTCGGTCCAGTTGTGGTGGCCCTGGCGCAACAGGGCACGTAAAATATCCTTATATATTTGATTTACAGAATTGAATACAACATGTTATGGGTATTTAATCATAAGTATTTTATATGGCGACACATGGGGTTTCATCGATGGTTGTGCTCCGATATAGCTTATATGAGCCGCGACACTACAAAACCAACAAAGTGGTTGTGCGCCCAGCGCAGATTCAGATCAGCCTGGGCATCCGCCCAGTCTGATCAGAGTCTTCGCTGTCCGAATGCATGTAGCTCAGACTCTTAGCTACTCTTTTTAGCGAAGAGTCTGATCAGAACGGGCGTATGCCCAGGCTAATCTGGGTCTGTGCTGGGTGCACGACCACTTTATTAGTTTTCTCGTGTCGCGGCTCAATTATATACAGTGATGAATGCTATGTAGTACACTTTTTCAGGTACAGAAAGGTCTATTTTTCATATTTATGCGGTCATTTTTGCCCCGATTTATTATGTCCAGCACTTTCACAATTAAACAATTTCATTTTATCGGTTTAGAAACTGTATAATTTTGCTGCGCCACGGCCTAGACTGAACAAATTAACGATTCTTTGCTAAAGTAGGCCTGCTGTAGTCCTAGCAAACTGGACCAATCTGGGTAAAGTTTGTAGATGAAGTTTTAGATGATGCAAAACAAGACAACAGTCAGGAAAATAAATAGTTTATAGAGGGTGGAATACTAAACATAGATAAAGAAAATAAATGGTTTTTAGAGGGTGGAAAACAAAGCCTAGGTAAGGAAAATAAAGAGTGGAAAATAAATATAGGTAAGGGACAAGTCATTTATTATCAGGTGGTGGGAGGTGGGGGAGGGGGTACATTTTTATATGGTTCATTGAAAATTCCCCCCCCCCCCCAGTCTCACCAGAATTATCCCCCCTCCCCCCGATAATTGACAAAAAAAAATATGACCCCCATCCCCTATCCCAGCTACCCTTCACACACACACACACACACACACACACACACACACACACACACACACACACACACACCATATTACCTGTTTTATGTCAGACTGACCTCACTCAAAACCTGTACGCAACACAAAGAACATTTTCTTATTCTAACAGGTTAAAAACTGCATTTCTTGCACTTTTATGCTGCTTATGGGCATCTGTAAATCCGTTGTCGAATGCTTCATAATTATAACTGTTGATAATATTTATTGGGCTCCTGGGGCGAAGCCCAGCCGCAGTAGTTTTGCTGATGAAAAGGCACCTGGAGAGCTGATATCACAAATGCAGGCATTAAATTTGACTGAGAACGAAAATCATCTACTTGACATGATTCTATTAACACTTTTGTACTGTTGTTTCAAGTGAATCAATGAAAAAATCTATTTTGATATGAAACTGCCCAAGTTTTGTGTGTCATTCCATAGATGTCTTTAAGTTTTGTGTTTGAAGGAAAAGAGTCAGAGAAATGATAGGAGTAAGGGGGGGGGGGGTCTGGGGGGTGTCCCCCCCCAGCAGCTGAGACATTTTTAAAAATGAAGACTGATGAAAGAATTCTGACCCCACCCTCCAGCTAAATGTACCCGGCCCCCACCTGATAATAAATGACTCTTCCCTAAAAGACAAAAAATAGTTTTTAGAGGGTGGAAAACAATACTTAGGTAAGAAAAATAAATAGTTTGAAGCGGGTGGAAAACAATATCATAGAAGTAACTAGTTTGTAAAAAGGAAGAAAACAATACAGCGGTAAGTAAAACCAGAGGACCATTGGTCCTGTAGCTCACCTGAGTCCATTCATCCTCGATCAGCACTCTAGGGTAAGTAACTCTAAGGCAAATTGTACAATATGGTTTAATGTCGAATGCATCTAAGATTTTATGCTTGTCGACGGCATTTCCATATCATAGAGTCTCATAGCAATGAAAAAATGCACTTTTCAGCTATTTCCATTCTAAAGCCTTACAGACAAAATTTGACCTTGCCGTAAAATACTGTAGATCAAGGTCAATCCAAGGTCATCATTATATAACTTTTGTAGTACTACAGTCCCAGATGCTACATACCAAGTCTCAAAGCTATGCCCTGTGCATCTAGGGAAGGAGATTTTTTTTAAAGTTTTTATCATATATGGGCATGATGGCCATTTTGGCCATTTGACCTGGACCAAATATGTAAACCTTCTATATCCCCTTTGCCTGAAGACTGCATATGCAATTTAATTGAAATTGGCCTAGTTGTTGCAGAGGAGAAGTCCTTTTAAAATGTTGACACACAACGGACAAGTGACCTTTAGCCAAGGTCACTAACCTCGACATCTAGAATTCTAAGAGGTTGAGGCTGCATTTCCATATCGCACTATAGCAACAAAAAAGTTTTTTTTTTCTTCAGTTTTTCCCATTCAAAAGCATTAGAGACCAAATTTGACCTGCGGTAAAACAGATCAAGGTCAACCCAAGGTCATCATTTATATAAACTTGGTAGCACTAGAGTTCCAGATGCTACATACCAAATTTCAAGACCCATTGGCTCTGGAGTAGAAGATTTTTAAGGTTTTTGCCATATATGGGCATGGTGGCCATCTTGGTTATGTGACCTGAACCAAATATATACACTTTGTTCCCGCTTTGCCAGAAGGCTGCATATGAAATTTACTTGAAATTGGCCAGGTAGTTTCAGAGAAGAAGTCCTTTCAGAATGTTGACACACAACAGACAAATTACCTTCGGCCAAGGCCACTAAATGACCTTGACCTCTAGAATTCATAGGGGTTGACGATGGCTGCATTTCCATATCACAGAGCACAACAACAACAGGAAAATGCACTTTTTCAGCTTTTTTTCATTCAAAAGCCGAAGGGACCAAATTTGACCTCGCCACAAAATGTGTCAATGTCAACCCAAAATCATCATTCATATAAACTTTGTAGTACTATAGTCCAAGATGCTACATATTCAGTTTCAAAGCAATTGGTCCAGTGGTTCTGGAGCAGAATTTTTTTTAAGGTTTTTGCCATATATGGGCATAGCGGCCATCTTGGTCAGGTGACCTAGACCAACTATATAAACTTCCTTTTCCTCCTTTGCACCGATAAACTCTAGATTACGAGTTCAGGGCCCAGTTGTTCAAAACTAACGACGTCGTTAGTTAACGTGACGTTAAAATTTCAAAGGTTAATAACTCAAACATGCCAATATTTTTTGTTGAAAAAAATGTGAGAAGCTTTTGCATTGCAAAAGCTTCTCACATATTTTCAACAAAAAAAAAATGGTGTATTTGGCTATAAAGTCGTAAAACACTTAATGAGTTGACCTCTTAACGAGCTCGTTAGCCTAACGATGCTTTGAACAACTGGGCCCTGAATGTTAACCCTTTGGCCAACATGGACTGATGCGTCATTTAGAAAAACCCTAAAAGCATTTGCATAGAAATCTGGTGTGGTTTTGACGGACACTCGGCACCATGTGTGTGCAACCATGGTTACGTACCGCTGAGCCACTTTGGGAACGTCGTTAGAATTGAACAGAACAGAACAAAATCTGGTGTGGTTCGAGGATGTGCAATTCGACAAAATAACAGGACACTGTTGACTGTTTAACGTCTGGGGAACATCGTTATGATAACTGGGTGGGAAGAAAACTGAACGCATGCAGATAGAATAGCAATCAGTGTAGACCCTAATCAGACTGTTCCTTGACCTTAATCTGTACTATTTGCTTAGATCGACTTCTCCGTCACTGGTAGTAGCTTGGAATGGTATTTTTAGCCCGCTAATTAAGAACAAGCAAACGTAGCGATTTTTTTTCTGAGTTCATACAAAAATAGCTGAACTTGAACTTGGATCAAAGTACTAAATTGGAAGCAAGCCATTTACTACGTAACAACATTCCTTTTGGACCATGACCTCAAATTCCCAGGTCAATATTTACCTGAGACTTGCACTTGACCTAACAGGCACCATAACCTATATAAGCTTCTTTTATTTTATTACCTGGTTTGCTTCCGATTGACGTAACATTACATCAATGAACTTTCAATAACACCATCCTATGTTGCCACTGATCTGCTGAAGTTTGATATGATTAACAAAATATATTTGAGCCGCGACACGACAAAACCAACAATGTGGTTGTCCGCCCTGCGCAGACTCAGATCAGCCTGGGTATCTGCCTAGTTTGATCAGGCTCTTCGTTAAGACCTCAAAGGGTAGCTTAGATACTAAGCTACCTTCATGCGGACAGCGAAGACTCTGATCAGACTGGGCGGATGCCCAGGCTGATCTGAGTCTGCGCTGGGCGCACAACCACATTGTTGGTTTTGTCGTGTCGCGGCTCATTTCAATAACTTTTTAGATATGTATGGCCTCTAAAATTAACAGAGAAAGAATATAGTCAGAATACGATAATAATATTCACATGGGATTCCTCGTAGTAAAACTATACAACCGCGCTCTCAACGTTGATCCCTGTATGACCCCACACAAATACCAAAAATCATAGTAAGAGTCATAATAGTCATTTCGTTACGTCGACGGTCTTCGTAATAGCTCAGTTCAAGAGTTCATCTGAATTCGGGTGGTATAAAACCCTCGAGGTCTACCAGTTGTCCTCAGAATCCAAAGTCGTGTCCTGACGTAGCACTGAACATTATGAGCGGACTACTATTGGAAAATAATTTTACAGGGGCAGATGTCCCCTCGGTCGACGCCATATGGCCCGCGGGGTCACGACCTCAGCATGTCCTCATCTGGACATCATCTAACAGGTAAGTGTATTCCTTAATTTATGATAAATTGTCTTTTACAATTGGCCTCAATAGTTCTTCAGTATTTTGGGTATTTGGGCCATTCCGATATTAATATGATTTTTGTTTGCTGTTGTAATTTATGATGGGTATGTAAACCTTAATTTTTTTCTGCCAGTTTTACAAAGGAAAACAACTTTTGTGACTTCGGATCTGACGCAGAACAGTTTGTACCATTAACAGGATTTCAATACATACAATGTGCCGGACTCGGGACGATTTCGTGGTATAGTAGTTGCCTATATCCTGTTGATTAATAACAATAAGTTAAAAAACAAAACAAAAAAAAACCGGCGCATGCTGAAATTTTGTTGGACTGTCATTTTGATTCGCTTAATCTTTATCTACGGCAGCAACGCGCTATAATACAGTGATGTAAACTCACGGTAGGAAGATTATTAATGTTTTGTTTAATTCCATATGGCGCGTAAATGACTTCTTGTGTATTGAATGAACCCGATATTGCAATTTATTCTTACTTAATGTTAATGTCTGAATGTCTTTCCAGCAAAACTTTGGATGGGTAACGTGTTGTAATCTTGTGCTTTGCTGTTTTTTAAGAAAAGAATTGGGGTATCAGATGTGAGATGTCACAGGAAAAAGTAAAATTAAGGCCATTATTTTACTGTGCTATGAGTTTTCTTGCGCCAGGTGACAGAGCCGCGTGTAAAACATGCTTCATGAAACGTATAAAAGAAACTAAACAGTTCTTCAAAATTTCTCTACAGAATAGAAGTTTAAACTTGTGGCTGAGAAGTAAATTTGTCATTTGCTGTAAGTTTATAAACATTCGAACAGAAAGGAGTTTATCGTGATAATATAGAAGCTTCCCAGCAGGCACATTACATCAAAATGACGTCGTATTGACGTCGATGCGACGTGATCGCATCGACGTCAGTACGACGTCATTTAAAGTTATATGCCTGCTGGATTTTATTTTATGAGACGAATATATTAATTGTATTTTGTTATTCTTATTTCAGTTCCGAGAATATTCCAGCGATTGCTTTGCTAGTAAATCTGATCCGGGTCCTGGTGATCCCGTCTATGTTGACGTTAATCAGCTGCCACCTTTGGTCTGTCTACAACACGTGCTGTCGTGACGTCACATGCTCTAAGCCACTTCCACCTGGTGGATATGGTCTCCCCGTTATTGGCGAAACGCTTAACTTTTTGATTATGGTAAATATTAGTTTTCCTACATTTTGATGATTGTTTTTATAGTATTTTTGCATAAAGAACTTCATAATCGTTGGGTGATTCAGAAAGGAAATTACTCATCAAATTTTAAAAACAACAGCAACAAAACTGAATAGCCGGTATTGCGACAAACAGGCTTATTTAAACTGCAGCCTTCTGAGACTCTGAATGCCACTATTAGTGGAACCACGACGCCTTATGTAATCCAGTTTTATCGGGTTCTCTATTGTTGCATGGTGGTACAATCGTAACTTATCAACCATTGTACCATATCGGCTGTACATATTGCTTGTTGTATAGCCGACCGAAGAATCTAAACATGAATGACAACTTGCTTAAACCGTCAGAACTAACATCAAATCGAATTCTAAGATCATGCAATAACGGTTCCTTAACAGTACCAAGATCTAGGACTGCCCTTTTTGATGGCTCTTTTTTCATGCTCAGCGCCAAAATTATGGAACTCCCTCCCATATTCGATAAGATCAGTACCCTCGTTAAATGTTTTTAAAAAGTCTGTCAAAGAATATTTCTAATTTTAGCAGTCTCATATTGTTTTCCAGAATAGATGTACTTTTTAGGACATATATTTAGACTATCTTAAAATGTGTATACTTGATGTTTTTATACGCCCTTAACAAGTATGGTGGTGCCAAAGTTAAACTAGTCATGTGTTTTATGTGCTGAATATGCATGTAATTGTTAATTTTACAAGGATGTGTGGTTTTAAATAATGCTTGAAGTCGGTTGGTAGATATGTGTATGTTCATGTACAGTTTGTTTCACATGTTTTATGTTTATATTGTATATAGTATTTTATGAATGGAGGGCCACATGGTAGAATGGCTTTACAGCTAAATGCGTTACCCTCTTGAAACATTGTATAACAATTATAACGATTATTGCTAATCAAGCTCGAGTGGCACTAAGCGGCAGTCGTGTTATTCCTATAACCCTACTACAAACAATTACTTCAGAAACATGGAATGATATTTTTCTTTTTGACATATAAAATGGGGCCGTAAAATTGTGAGATACAGCAACCATTCCACGTGCATGTCTATCTCGGATGGTAGGAACGCATAGTGTTAAATGTTACTCTAGCGTCAGGGTTACATCGCTTCAAGGTCACGATTTAGAAGGATCTGAAAAGTAGTATGTGTAGATACATGTGCTATGTAAATTGCTTCTGCATGCATGTAGTTTGGTTTGGGATTTTCTGAAGTTTTGAAGGGCTTAAATTCAAAGGACTCCATCAAGACATTTGGGTTAATGGCTGTCTAGTTTTGCTATTGCATTTACCGTGCCAAGAGTGGGCCAACTTTTTTGTTATAAGCCCCTTAGACTTGCATGTATTTTTGGGAACGCAAGAAAATTAACTACGTTATGTCTGCTTATGCGATTGAACTAATATACGCTGCAAGAAAGCTTAAATAAAATCGAAATAACATTGTATTTGCTGTATTTTTTTTTATTGACGGACATTTGAACTGTAATATTTTATATACGGTTGCTTCTGATTTTTGTCCGTTTTTTTTTCTGCGACGTTACCATTGACGTAAATGGAAAATTCTTGTTTCTAAATTTTCAGCGTTACATAAACTATCGTCTTTCACAAAGTAAAGACTCTAGGCTAATGAGTATTTTTGTACATTGCCTTAATCACCTGCCTTGAGAACAGTTTATGTTTCATTGCGATCTACTGGCTAGAGGCAACGCAATTATTTAATTATTTTTTTTTGCGCACTGACATAATTATACAGGTAAGTAGAAATTGCCTCACTTTTGGCATGATACTGTATTTTATACATATTTTTTGCAGTAACTTATTTAGTACTAATTTATTTCAATAGCTCTTTCGGCACTATACAAACAATATTCAAATACTGCGCATTGCAGCAGTCGATATGGCAACAGAATACATTTCTGTTTCCCTATATTTGTATTCGAAGATCAAAAATAAAATCTGTAGGTATTCTTGTACTATGGCCACAGTATGTAGGCAAATTTACGTACACGAAAGTATTACTTACGAGACATTGCGGGAAACTGCGCGCGGCAAGTAACAACTCTTTATTCTGACAGTTTTTCTTGAATATATCTGCACTGACTTAGTATCTTACAGATCTGTTTTTACAGTGATATTGGTCATATTATCTTCTATCTAGTAACGTTCAGACGCTGAAGATACACTCTCCGTGTTAAGCCTGATTTTGAGAAAAACATATAGATTTTGCATTTTTTGCCAGGAAGCAGCATTTCATTTCTTTATTCCTTTATCATTTGAAAAACTGAACCCATGCACGGGTGGCCTATTTAGTGCTCTTTACAACCACGGCTATGTCAGATTCCAACTTTATATAGTACAAGAATAAACAGCAATGTTTTACAGTGGAGGTCTACCTTTTTGCATTTACGACCATCTCAGCATTACTTTTAAACATTTACGACCATCTGCGCAACATAAACACGAATCTTGACACGACCATCGACAAAACTCTGGTATGAAATCATCTGTTTCAGAAAGTTTGCATTCAATCACGTCTTGTTCTCAATCTAAATATGCAGTAAAGCTTTCCAAGGCAGTTTTGCCGAACTTGCATGACTAAAATAAGCCTAACCCTCCCTTTAATACAAATAAAACCCCACTCGAAAGCTATTCGATCGTCTTCACAGAATCCGAACGCACTGTACCATCTCTTCTGGTTTTTAGCTCACCTGGCCCGAAGGGCCATAGTGAGCTATTGTCATACCAATGCGTTCGGCGTGCGTCGTGCGTCGTGCGTTGTGCGTCGTGCGTCGTCACGGAATTTGTCCGTCAACACCTAAAAACAAATATTCAAACATCTTCTTCTGTAAAACTACTGGTCCCATGGTTCTCAAATTTCACATGGAGCATGACCTGACTCCAGGGTCTTAGAATTGTAAAATTGGGTCAGGTTGAAAATCCAAGATGGCCGCCGTTACTAAAAATAGCAAAAACAACAAAATAAACTTCTTCTCCAGAACCACTGGGTATATTTGTCTGAATTTTGGCATGGAACATCAGTGAAACCTTGGTATTCAAAATGGTAAAAATAAAAAAAATCTGTAGCGGAGTTTTGTCACTGTGACCTACTTTCTGTTTACGTGTGTAATTTTGCTCAAATGCCAATGTCAAAAAATGACCTATTTAAACAACTTCAAACAACTTCTTCTCTCAAACCACTGCACCCGTGGGTCTCAAATTTCACATGGAGCATGACCAGACTGCAGGGTTTCAAAATTGTAAAATTGGGTCAGGTCAAGAATCCAAGATGGCTGCCGTTACTAAAAATAGCAAAAACAACAAAATAAACTTCTTCTCCAGAACCATTGGGTATATTTGGTTGAAAGTTTGCATGGAACATAAGTGGGACCTTGGTATTAAAAATTGTAAAAATAAAAAAAATCTATAGCGGAATTAGGTCACAGTGACCTACTTAGCGTTTACAAGGCCGATTTTGCTCAAATGTCAATATCTAAAGAAAATGCAACCAATTCTGACCAGATTTGGTCAGAATTGGTTCTTGAATGGAATTATTTCAATTTTGTGCCAGTTGATTATCCAAGATGGCCACCATGGGGGCCGTTACTAAAAATAGCACAAACATAAAAATGACAATTACTCAAGAACCCTTGAATGGAATTGGACCAATTTTGTGTCAGAATGTTCCTTGCATGAAGCCGTTTCGATTAATTGCAATTTGGCATTCCAAGATGGCCGCCATCTGGTGTTACTAAAAATAGCACAAACATAAAAATGACAATTACTCAAGAACCCTTGAATGGAATTGGACCAATTTTGTGTCAGAATGTTCCTTGCATGAAGTCGTTTTGATTAATTGCAATTTGGCATTCAAAGATGGCCGCCATCTGCCGTTACTAAAAATAGCACAAAACATGAAAATGACAATATCTCAGTAACCGCTGAATGGATTTTGACGAAATTTGTGTCAAAATGATTCTTGCATTGAGATGTTTCAAAAATATCTAACTGTAGACCATTCATATTGGCCTCTGTTACTAAAAATAGAAAAAATGTGAAAATTAGAAAATCTCAATGGAGTTGGATTAATTTTGTGTCAGAATGGTCCTTTCATTAAGCTTTTTCGATTTTTTGCATTTTGGCATTCCAAGATGGCCGCCATTTGCCGTTACTAAAAATAGCACAAAACATGAAAATGACAATATCTCAGTAACCGCTGAATGGATTTTGACGAAATTTGTGTCAAAATGATTCTTGCATTGAGATGTTTCAAAAATATCTAACTGTAAGACCAGTCATATTGGCCTTTGTTACTAAAAATAGAAAAATGTGAAAATCAGAAAATCTCAATGGAATTGGACCAAATTTGTGTCAAAATGGTCCTTGCATGAAGGCTTTTCAATTTTTTGCATTTTAGCAATCCAAGATGGCCGCCATCTGCCGTTACTAAAAATAGCACAAAACACGAAACTGGCAATATCTCAGTAACCCCTGAATGGATTTTGATGAAATTTGTGGCAAAATGATTCTTGCATTGAGGTGTTTCAAAAGTAAATATATAAAGACTAGGCAAGTTGACCTCTGTTGCTAAAAGTAGCAAAATGTGAAAATGAGAAATTCTCAGTGGAATTGGACCAATTTTGTATCAGAATGGTTCCATTGCACAATAGCCAGGTGAGCGATATCAGGCCCATTTGGGCCTCTTGTCATAGTGTTGAATCGAGAGTACAAAATTCGCTTATAACCAGTAGCCGGAAATCATTATGTTTTGAGTTTTTAACTGGATTCTGCTACGTCATTTATAGTTATTCAGCTTCGAAAATGTAAAGAGGTAAGTTTAATATAATTTTCTCTTCGGTCTTTTACTTTATTGCCCTGTACAATGAAAAACTCCTTGCCGTCGCAGATTTTTTTCCCGAACAGCTTAATTTAACACGAGATTGTGTCGTGCAAAACCTAGCTATCATTCTTTTATCAAAACTAACAAACTGTAGATTGATAACGCCTTCCATTTATTCTAAAGATTTTTTATAAAACATGTAAGAAAATGTTCAAAATGGTTTAAGAATCATGCCAAGGGCGATTTGAATACTGTACCAATTACTACCCACCCATACACGACATTGTACAGGGTAATAAAGTAAAAGGCCGAAGAACAAATTATATTAAACTTACCTCTTTACATTTTCAAAGCTGAATAGCTATAAATGACGCAGCAGATTCCACATAAAATCTCAAAACATAATGATTTCCGACTACTGGTTATAAGCGAACGTTTGTACTCTCGATTCAACGCTATGAAAACCGGAAGAGATTGTACATGTAGTTCGGATACTGTGGTCTTATAACTATGCTAGCCATGGTATTTCGCTAAAACAAGGTTTTGTAACGCTTGACTGCATATCTAAACTGAGGAGAAGACATGATTTGATGCAAAATTTCCAATATCTACGATATCATATAAAACGCTTGTCGTCGATGGTCGTGTCAAGATTGTGTTTTGTTGCGCAGATGGTAGTAAATGTTTAAAAGGAACCCTGAGATGGTCGTAAATGCGAAAAGCTAGACCCCTCCTGTGAAACATGGCTGTTTATTCTTGAAACGTATAAAGCTGGAATCTGATTAAACTGTGGATGCAAAGAGCACTTAGAAGGCCACCCCTGATGATATCAGTTTTGCAAACGATAAAGGAATAAAGACTGTACATGCTGCCTTCCGGCGAAATAATAGACAAATGCAAAAATCTACATGTTTTCTCAAAATTAGGCTTAACACGGTGAGTATATCTGCAGCGTCTATATGTTTCTAAAAAGAAGGAAATATGCCCAATATCACTGTAGAAACGGATCTGTAAAATATTTTGTCAGTGCAGAGATATTCATGAAAAACGGTCAACTCAGTAAAGTTGTTTACCTTTCAAGCGCTGTTTCCCGCAATGTCTCGTAAGTAATACTTTTGTGTACGTAAATTTGCCCATATACCGTGATGGCATTATTATACCACCCTTACCAGAAAACGCCAACTTTAGCACGAAATATTTCGCAGCTACACTGGTAAGGGTGGTATAAAATAATTATACCATGGTGTGTCCACCTGAACGGGAGATAATCCACTCGCTAAAGCTCGTGGATTATCTCCTCGTACAGGTGGACAAACCATGGTGTAACTATTAGCGAGTGGATTATCTCCTCGTACAGGCGGACAAACCATGGTGTAACTATTATACGTATATCGTTTCAGGGTCGCAGCTTCTTCCAACATCGCCGAAACAAACATGGAAACGTCTTCAAGACTCATATTCTAGGGAAACCTACGATACGAGTGATTGGATCACAAAACGTTAAACAGATTCTCCGAGGGGAAAATAGTCTCGTGGCGACACAATGGCCCCGAAGTACGTGCATTCTACTAGGAGAAGGGTGCATCTCGCATGCAACTGGCAGGCAACATATCTGCAGGAAGAAAGTTCTCATGCGGGCTTTCTCGTTCTCGGCACTTTCTGCCTACATTCCTGTAATACAGGAAGTGACACGGGGCTACATACGGAAATGGTGCAAAGAGACAAGCATTATGGGATGTACTGAATTTAAAAAGATGAACTTTGACCTATCGAGTCGAGTCGTTGTTGGGTCATCAATGGGCGAGGTCGAACTTAAAAGTCTGATGGAAGTCTTTGAAACATTTTTGTCTAACTTGTTCTGTTTGCCATTCAACCTTCCTGGGCTTGGTCTTCGAAAGGTATGTCAATTATTATACTTTTGTATAGTTGAAATGTTCCTCCTTCGTCGGACGAAGAGAACATATTCTAGTAACATTATTACTAATTTTTGTAATGATTTGCGAATTATAAAAAACGCCAGTTGCATATCATTCAGCACAGCATTGAGTTTGGGCTGTACCGACGGACATAGCATGTTGAAACGGCGAAGCAAGATTATGACGTCGAAAAGGTGTTCCAACGTTTTTTTTATAGCCTAAATGTGTCTTCCAGGCCCCGAGTTTATAAAACATTTTTCATGCTCAACTCAGCTGAGCATGAAATTTTCTCTGCTGATAAATATGAAAATGCCAACTAATTCTGCTTATGAATATGAAAATGCCAACATTAGTTGGCATTTTCATATTTATCAGCAGAGAAAATTTCATTCTCAGCTAAACTGAGCAAGAAAACGATTGTATTTTTCAGTAATTTGCTATTTATTAGCAGATACAATTTCATGCTCAGCTGAGTTGAGCATGAAAAAGTTTTATAACCTCGGGGCCAGGATCCATTTGTAGGCTCACCTTGTTAACTGGTCTGTTAATATCTGTCAAGCCGTGAATCAGCTAACTCGACTTGTAGCCTGCACGACTGTTGTCTGAGTCAAAAAAGCACATTTTGTAACATTCAAGCTTGTATTGTGTTCCCGCTTAAAATTGGAATAAACCAAAATTACAATAGTTGATGGCTGTATGAAACAAAAATTCATTTTTCTAGCATATCCAAAGCTACAAATTGGTGCGTTTCTAAAGTCTCTCAGTATAATATATTTCAAGGCTTGTTTTCAGCGTTCAAATGCTAGGAAACATTTGGGACCATAAATATCTCTGCGAAATGCGGAATGCATACATTACCTTGCGTACGTCATATTCTTCGAAAACTGACTGCCTTATTTTACTTATCACTATCCTCGAGAGGATAAAAATTAATACGCCTATTTGTTTACTCATCTGTATTCCTTCGCGAAATAGCAAGCGAAAAAAACATATAAATGAAAGCAAAACGAACCAACTGATATTTAGTGTTTGTAATTATATTGTTACTTGAGTCTAATATAAATATTACATGTGATATTATACTGTTCTGTGTGACAAAAACATTATTCCATGCATAACCACGCTGAAGAGTAGCCATGACGCGTCATGACCTACATTTGATACAACTTTGAATGGACCAATCAAGCAAAACACATGACCTGGTGACGTAATGGTAAACAATGTAGTACCGGCTTACCCAGCAGTCCCGTATGCGATAGGTCGGTATTTTAATGCTACCTATCAGCGATAATGGAATGCATACTTTGAGTATGAATTTGAATTTTCGAGCCTCTTTACACGATTCTTAATAAGCTTCTCCTTTTACAGGGTTTACAAGCGAGGGAGAAATTGCTGGACAAGATCGAAGGTGTGATCAAAGCTAAGCAGGCTGAAGACAGCCAGGACGACAGAACAATTGTAAATGTCTTAATGAACAGCGAGGGAAGCGACAAACTTTCACTTACAGAAATGAAGAACCTTTGCTTAGAATTGCTGTTTGCTGGCCATGAAACGACTTCAAGCGCCTGTTGTACACTAGTACTTCAAATCGCAAGAAACCCGGATGTAAGACGGAAGCTGGAAGAGGAGCTAGCAGCTCTTGAGCTAGAGTTACCCGGCTGTGGCAATGATCTTGACATTCAGATACTAAATAAGATGGTGTATGCCAACAATGTAGTCAAGGAAGCTCTTCGATTGGAGCCGCCAGTTGGAGCAGGATTCAGGAAAGCTCTGAAAACTTTTGAGATTGGTGTAAGTTACACTTTCTATGATATACGTGTCCTTGCAGTTTCAGATCATAGCCATTTATAGTCATAATTGAGCCGCGACACAAAATGTGGTTGTGCGCCCAGTGCAGACTTAGATCAGCCTGGGCTTCCACCCAGTCTGATCAGACGCTTTGCTAAGCGCTTAAAGAGTAGCTAAGGATCTTAGCTTCCTTCTTGCGGACAGCGAAGACTCTGATTAGACATGGCGGATGCCCAGGCTGCTCTGAGTCTGCGCTGATTGCCTTGTCGCGGCTCAGTTATCTAGATCTATCTCGGTTGTGAATGACCAGTACTGTAAGAACTTGCCATGTTGTTTTGCGTCGGACTTGTTCAAAATGATGCAATAAACTGTTCCTGATGATAATATGACTTGGTTTTATGTAAAACAAAAATTCAGAGTTACCATTTAAGTCCGCAAGTGTTTAAAAGACATTATTTTATAAAGCGATACTTTAGAAAAATAATAATAGCACTTTTTGT
Organism: Ctena decussata; assembly: GCA_963989385.1. Taxonomy (NCBI): domain Eukaryota; kingdom Metazoa; phylum Mollusca; class Bivalvia; order Lucinida; family Lucinidae; genus Ctena; species Ctena decussata. Next base: position 124,960,613 of record OZ022498.1, read on the forward strand.
TGGGAATTTTTCTCTAGAAATTACAGGGCGCTAAACATGACCTACAATACTGAAATTCCTAAATCGTAGCAGAAAATGAACACACTTAAAACGCAGCCTATTGTAAAACGATACATTTCTACTCCCATTACGAATTTAAAAGCTCGATACCTCAGATGTGTTTCTGTGTATTAAGTCTATGGAAAGTCTTTGATGGGCTGGGGCCGTATTTATAAAACGACTTAAGTGGTTGCTATGATGTTGCTAAGGCTGAATTTCTATGAAGGAGATTCCCTACAACTATGAAATTTGCTCTGGAGGAACAGTCTTTTTCAGACTGTTCCTCCAGAGCAAGTTTCATAGTTGTAGGGAATCTCCAACATAGAAATTTAGCCTTAGCAACAGCATAGCAACGACTTAAGTCATTTTATAAATACGGCCCTTGAACTTCTATTGATCAGTTTTATACAGGAAAGAAAGGCATAAACACAAGACGCACGCGCGGGTGATATTAATGTTCTTAATTGTCTGTGTCTTTTCTAGGGCTACCAGATACCGAAAGATTGGTGCGTGACCTATTCTATTCGTGATACCCACGAAACAGCAGATATGTTCGAGAATATTGACAAGTTTGATCCAGATCGTTGGAATAACCCCATTCTGTCAACTAGCAGTTGCCAGTACCTGCCCTTCGGAGGCGGGAAAAGGGCGTGTGCTGGGAAGGAGCTTGCGCAACTTATGTTGAAGATATTTACAGTGGAACTCGTGCGGTGTAGTTCGTGGACAGTACTGAACCCAGACACAACATACGAGACATTTCCAGTTCCTTTTCCAAAAGACAAATTGCCATGCATGTTTAATTCCTTACACAAGGACATTACAACGAAAGCTTTATGATCATAGCTTATTCAGCGGAAGTCAGTATATATTTGAGCGCAGCTAACTTAACTTCTCTTTTCCGGTGATATTTGTCAGTATTTATCTCCGACCAACATGATGGTCCAATCCACTTGTTCTTCTAATTTTTTCTCTCTTTTGTTTGTTTGTTTAATTTCTATTAATCAATCATCGGTGTAAATATGAGGTTCCCACGGATACCTATTTAACATATTTAAATCATTTTCTTTTTGTACATCTTTTTTGTCACTCAGGGACGTTGATGAAATTTAGAATATTGCTTAGTTTATTTTAAATGAATCTCATAGAAGGACAGTTGTATTTTAATCATTTTCTTGACTTTGTTTATTAAATGCTTTGAAAAAATCTTTTCTAGTCACTGTTACACTTTTTCTGACAGGCAGCATCTTCGGAACTGCCCCCAGCAGGCAAACAGCGTTTCAATGCTTATTAAACGTCGTGTACCCACTGGGGGTGTCTATGGGCTGGAACTTCATACGGTACCACTCCGTAGCACAAAACCGCAAGATACAAATGAATGGATGACATGCGACCTTTATCCAGAGTATTTCAACCATGAAAGGATGGTATTGAATGCTGTGTGCACTAGAAATCCACCCACAGCTGTTAAAGATTGCAGGAATCGAGCCTTGATCACTAGCTTTGCATGCCAGCACTTAAACCCGCTGAACTTATGGGCTGCACATACAACAGGGTCAGCATAAGGAAGAAATACATGATATAATCATTGTTGAGATTTGGTAGATTGAGTTATGTTTGAATCTGACTCTTGGTCTTCAAATTTATGAAATATTTAGGCTGGGTCATTGTGCCCGGATCTTTTTAATAGACAACAATAATGTTTATGAAGGGCTTTTCTTCGGTATTTAGCCCTAACTGTTATTTTGTGTAAGTTTGAGAAACATTGCACCGGCACCCGTGCTTGAAACCTACCAATGGATATTTTAGATATAAACAGTTTTGTGGTTTTAATGGTATAAAGTTGATAAGAATCAACTATTTATGCACCGGCACCCGTGCTTGAAACCTACCAATGGATATTTTAGATATAAACAGTTTTGTGGTTTTAATGGTATAAAGTTGATAAGAATCAACTATTTATGGTTGCAAAGCATAGACCAAGCTTTTTTGAGAATTCTATGCTCGCTATTCATAGAGGCATTAAATCCAAATTACCCGGGTATTAACATTTACTTCTGCGCTTTCAGGGTAGCGAATAAATGGAAAAACAGTACGCCTACAGATTTTTGACAAAGTATCTGTTATGGATTCGTACCTTGATTGACCCTTAGAGTCAAATGATAACACGCGTGGTCGGGTTGCATCAGCAGTGAAGGAATGCGCGGGAAGATAGTACTACGATACTGAGGATAGTAATTACCGAGTATCCATTCATGAATAATTGACCTCAGAGTGACCAGGTCACAACTGTTGTTACGTTACCTGCCACTCCCTGTTACCATTATTTAATCGAATGTTTGGGATGTTTGACAGGGAGTATATATTGTAACCTGAAATGTGACGGCAAGACCAGGTCATGACCTCACACTAGGATCCAATTACCGTAAAATTGGGACAAAAATAAACACCGTAAACCGGTAATTCCCAGCAGGCACATGACGTTGAAACGACGTCGTACTGACGTCGATGCGACGTAATGCATCGACGTAAGTTTGACGTCATGTGCCTGCTGGGAATTGTCTTAAAATCTTCGTAGAAATTGCTAGTGACAGATGTTGTAAAAGAAACTTGTAGTTTGCATTTAAGCCCTGTTACACAAGTAAAGATAATTATCATGAGTCACCTAGGTTTAAGGTTCTTTCCAGTTTGAAGGGATTGCGCTCAAGGGTCCACAATTCGTGGGATTGGGGTTGATCTAGGTTGGATTGTGCTTTTCTTTAGCTTAGGTATTAGTCAGGTGTTACAGCCCGAAATGACGGAAGCACTCATAAAAACAATTTTTTGAATGTGCGCTCATATGTATGTGCACTGTAAATAAAATAAAAAAATCCAGTAGATTTTACTGTTAAAGACCTGGCACCTGACTGTCAGGCCCTTTACGGTAAAAAATAAGGGATAGTACCGTAAATTTTTTTATGGAAACCGACTGCATTGCATAAAAAGATTTTGGTTTAAATCCGCTTATGATTTCTTTTTGATCACTAATCAACAAAACTCAAAATGCAGGTTTGAAACAAAGTTTTAAACAGGGTTTTCAACAATACATGCAGATTTTTTCCATCTGAAACTGAATAGTTACGGTACTATCCCGTACGTTTTACAGTTAAGACCTGGCAGCAAGTTTCCAGGTCTTTTACCATAAATCCACAGGATTTTTTTTTTAAATATAAAATGTCATGACGAGTCACATATACCAATGACTGGACCACAGTGGATTGAACAGTCGGAAAACATGCAAACTTATTTCTGCGAACTTGGAAATCTTCTATGTCCTTCAGTTTTACTCAATATCTTATCCCTGGAAAGTCATCACCCTCATATATCGCAGGGCCGTGGTCCTGTCACAGTCAGTGTTGCCAATTATTACATGAGAATTCTGTAAAACACTTATATTTGGCGGTCACTTTATTTTGCGATATTGGAAGAAGAAAATTGCCAATTAAAATACCGCCAATTCAAACAGATGAACTATAGTTGATCTACAAGTAAATACAAAAAAGAAAGCATATTCAATCAAGCCCGGGAAACAGAGAGTGGAAATAATAATTACACATGTATAGGGGCCTACGCCCAGTTATTAAATCATAGATAACGCAAAAATAGCGTTATTGTGCAAATGTTTATATAACAACTAAACAGAATTGTATTTGTAACTATCGCAATCACCCGTACAACAGGTGAATGACAATAAAGAACACGGACTGATAAACGGCACATAAATCGCCATTTTTTCTTCAAAAATGACGGATCCGCCAAAATAAAAATCCGCCAATACGTGCGTTTTTGAAAACCGCCAAATCTTGCTACCGCCAAATACGTGTTTTACAGTATGACATGAGAAAAGTCAGGCCCCGAGGTTATAAAACTTTTCTCGTGCTCAACTCAGCTGAGCATGAAATTTTCTCTGCTGATAAATATGAAAATGCCAACTAATGTTGGCATTTTCATATTCATAAGCAGAGAAAATTTCATACTCAGCTATACTGAGCTAGAAAATAACCGTACTTATCAGTAATTTGCTATTTATTAGCAAGTAAAATTTCATGCTCAACTCAGCTGAGCATGGAAAAAGTTTTATAACCTCGGGCCCTGGACTAGTATCTTAAAATGACAAGATAACAAATTATTTTGAAAGCCTGAAGTCAGTTTTCTCTTAAGCATCCACGGAGGACAACGTTATTTTGAACCACATTACTCAGAATCAGAATTGTTTACTGGTGATAAGTCCAAATACAATCATTCACCAGGACCTGTGATCAGGGAAACAAGACCATAGCCATATATAGTAATCGAATCCTCTGCACTCTCAGCCGATTTGCGATATTTGGGAACAGAAACAAATATAGAACAATCAAGTGAGAGCACATACACATTTGATAACATTTTTTTTTGCAGTAAGTAACGACCGGAAATCCTGTAAACAGTTTCACTTTCATAGCCTCTAATGAGTTAAACATCCTTGATGTCGGAAAAGAATAGTATTTAATAGTTTCGGAGACCGATCACTTTTTTGAATTAACATCAACCTATGAGGTCAGTTTTCCAAAGTGCCCTGTGCAGCTTCATTTCATTATCTACCACCATGGGAACTGACAATTGTAGATATCGGCTGTGACCTGATGTGACCTTATCATTCGTCTTTAATGTCTTTATAATTTAGAGAGCATCGTTGACAAAGACGCTGTTGGCATAGACACAGGCGCTTGAAGCTTTATGCTATCAAAATATTTCAATGATGCCGCTAAACACCCAGGTTATAAGCCATTACGAAATGGCCTATAGACTGCGTCAAGTTTGAAGGGTTTTGAGTGTGTTTTTTTTAAGCATAGAACTTCAAGCGCCTTTGGTACAGATGTCGTTAAAGACATACCGCAGAACTGCATACAGTATGACCTGGCATTGACCAGGTAAAAATAATGTAAAGAATGGTACATACGAATGTATGACTTGCAATTTTACGGCCTTTTCATCGGTATTTCGGCCATAGAAATGTGATAATGAAAGTTTGTGCAGTGGAACCCCGTTTACAGAACAATTCTAAAGTTGACAGTGTCCTGACATGACCTCATCACGCGTCTTTTGCCTACACAATTTATAGATCTTTATTGACAAAGACGCTGTTCACATAGGTGTCGTGAGCGATCATATAAAATACCACAGAAATTCATACGGTTCCGCCTGGTAAACAATGTACCGGCTATATGAATGAATGACTAGCATTTATACGGTCTTTTAAACAGCATTTAAACCACAGAAGGATGATAATGAAAGCTGTGTGCAGTGTACCCAGTTTGCATTTGGAAAAGACTAGCCTGACTACTAGCTTACCAGGCCAGCACTTTAACCCACCGTGCTAATGGGCGTCTATATACTGCTAGGTTAGCATTAAAAAGAAATACAGAATATAGTTTCTATTCTATTCTATTCTATCCCATAACCTTACTAGGTCGTTGGGGCACCACAGCTGACTTCAAAACAATCCCTTTCCACCTTGTCCTGTCTTCAGCTGCCCTAGTTGAGCTGGCAAAATCCATTCCAGTCCACTCCTTGATATTGTCTTCCCACCTTTTCTTCTGTCTACCTCTTCTTCTTTTTCCTTTCACTGTGCCCTGAAGAATTGTCTTTGCTAAACCAGAAGACCTTGAGACGTGGCCAAACCACCTTAGTTTCCGTTTCTTGACCAGCGTCAGGAGTTCATCATATTCTCCAATGGCTGCTTGGATCTTCCTGCGAACCTCCTCATTGGTTATATGGTCCTTGTACGAAATGTTCAGTAACCTTCGGTAGCATCTCATCTCAAAGGCCTGCGTTCTTTTCTCTAACTCTGCTGTCAAGGTCCATGATTCACAGGCATACAGAAATATGGAAATGACAAGGGAGCGCATAAGTGTCACCTTTGATCCAAGAGATATGTTGTTATCTCTCCAAATTGGTTTCAGCTTGGCAAGAGCTGAAGTGGCTTGTGCTATCCTTGAGAGAACCTCCTGTTTTGAGCCATCATCTGAGACAACTGCTCCAAGGTATTTGAAGCTGCTTACAGTACCCAGCTTCTGCCCCTTTACCTTGATCTCCCTCTGGATGCCATCTGCGCTGTTTGTCATCAGTTTGGTCTTCTCAGCACTGATCTCCATCTTATACCTTATATAATATAGTTTGTAATCCCCAAATTGTTGACATCTGATAAACTGAGATATATTTGAGTCTGACTTTTTGTCTTTTTGGTAATGAATCAGTTAGGCTGGGTCATTGTAAACAGCAGAACAATAATTTAAAGGAGTGCTTTTCGGCATTTAGTGCCACCTGTTATAAGCATAATTTGGTCGAAGTGGCATAAAATCCAACACCCGCTCCTGCACCTGTACTTGACGCTCACTACTGGAGGTGTATGTGCCGGTTTTTTGAGATATAAAGGTTTTTGTGGTTATTAAGGTGGAATAGGACAAAACCCAAACTTTCAGTTTTCGTGTAAAAAGAACAACGATCAAGAAGCTCAGCGCTTTCTAAAGTATAAAATGACTTTCTTTCAAGTGTGAAACAAATTGTTCTTTTTTTCTATGACGTCATGAAAATGTGAGGGTTTGACGTGTTTTTACGCAAAATGAATAGCGCTCGTTTATATATGATTTTTGCATTTGTTTTGGTGTCCGTAAAGATATTGCAATAAAATTCATACCAAAGTACGAGCCGTTAAGAAGCCTCTAAAGATATGTTATTACTTACTTCTGCCAATTATTTCCACATTTTGTGTTGATTCAGGCAAATATGACCTTTCATTAGCTATCGAATATTGCTTAATTTTACATAAAAGCTTAAATACAGAAAAAACGTCTCCGAAAAATATATCTGAAATTTTGATATGTTTAGATGAAATATGTTGACATGTAATTTTTTAAATAATTTTAAGTTTCCACCGTGCAAACTTTTCATAAAGTGTAGCCCCCATGTTCCGATTGTGTCGTTTCTTTCAACGTCAAAGGGAGATTATTCCTAAGAATGTTTTCCATTTAACGTTTTGTTTCTAGTAAAACGTTTATGATCTCTTCTAGAGAATATGACTGCACGAAAAAAAAAACTGAATTAATGTCTTATTCCGTCTTCCAGGGAGGAAGATTTCAGTGCATCAGGGGTTCATTTTTTGCCATGATAAGTATTTTGCGTAACGTGACGTCCCGTTAATTGAACTCTTACGAACCGCGTATTCGCGACGTCAATTACTTCCGAAAACAGCAAAAGCGGGAAAATTAACCTCTGAACTCTTCTGTCTAGAAAACGGTATGAGATATTTCCTCGATTTTTTGGTTTCTCATTTTGATAGGTTTTCTAGAATAACCCGACAGTGCTTTATCGGAATTAAAGATATGTCGGAAACCGCTCTTAGCGCCCAATTTAGTTTGACGTTAAAAAAATCGACGCTATTTGAACAGGGGGTATGGTTTGAAAAATATACTTTGAGAAATATTTACATGGTTAAATTTTAATAGTCTTTCATTAATATTCCAACTTACTAGTAACATTTCATTAAAACATATCAAAATTTGAGATATATTTTTTTGGAGAATTTTTTTTTTCTCTATTTCAATTTTTACGTGAAAAAGGCGAAATTTTAACAGCTTATGAAAATTAATGTTTGCGTCAATTTACCGTCGTAATGCGTAGAGATTGCGCAGAAAGTATAGCACAGCTTTATGGAACTCTTGATGGCACATAATCTGGTATGGAATTTATTTCAATACTTCAACGGACTGCAGAGCAATGTCGATTAATGCGGATATCTGAGAGCTATGAATTTTGCGTAAAAAAACGTCAAACCATCACATTTTCACGGCGTGTTTGAAATAGGAATTGTTTATTTCACGTTCAAAAGGAAGTCATTTAATGAGTCACAAATAATTGAAGTTTTTGATGATATATTGTTTGACTAGAAAACTGAAAATTTTGGTTTTGTGCTATACCACCTTATTGGTGCATTTGATAAGCATAAACTATTAATGGTGCTTAGGGTAGACCAAGCCTTTTGCGAAAGATGCACTTGTAAGACGAAAGTTTTGTGTTTACAAACGACATGCGGGTAAACTGCGCTTTACGACTTCTAAGATCTGAGATATACCAGCTGCTCTTCTTATTTGGTTCGAGATTATTTTCTTTTAAACAAAAGCCAGTTACCGTTATATAATCATGTGAGCTGCGACACGACAAAACCAACAAAGTGGCATGTGCGCCCAGCGCAGACTCAAATTAGCCTGGGCATCAGCCCAGTCTGTTCAGAGTATTCGCTGTCCGATTGAAGGTAGCTTAGGCCCATAGCTACCCTTTAAGCGCACTGCAAATACTTTGTTCAGACTTGGCGTATGTCCAGGCTGATCTGAGTCTGCGCTGGGCGCACATGCCACTTTGTTGGTTTTCTCGTGTCGCGGCTCAATTATTGTGATTGTGACGTTCGTTGTCCACCCTGACTGAGCATTTATGCAGTGCGTTTTAAGACCGCCTTCGTCAACCCAACTGTGTATACTTAAGGAATGAATTTCATTTTTCTGAGGTTTATCGAAGTGTAAACTACATTGGGTCACGTGTAAAGTGAATGAACCCCGAAGGGGTTCATGTTAACTTTGCCAGTGACCCAATGTAGTTTACACTTCGATAAACATCAGAAAAATTAAGTCCATTGCTTATATTTACATTCGTTTTCAATGAAATCTTTCATGAAAAATCTTATATAAGCGCTAAAATTGAAGCAGTAAAACATTTACACGAAGTTTTTTCTGCTAACAGCAGAACGGCATGCATGACGCCATGACGTTGCTAACGTCCAATCAGGTTGTAGAGAGCTATTGTTTATTTTGACGTCATTGACGTCGCGTGTTTCAATGTAATTATTGGAATGTAAACTACATTACGTTCCAATGGTTTACTATAGGGTTTTCAGTAAATACACCAAGAATGTAAATATTACTCAATGAACCCAGAGATCTACCACAAACATATAGCTTGGTAGCTCGCCTCACACCGTATACCTGTTACTACGCATTGCCCACTATAGCGTGCTGCCGTCCTCGCCCTGTCTATACCTCAGTGCTGAGTGTGCGCTTATATACAGTGGGCTCGACAGTATCGGATCAAGTTCAATAAAACTCGCGTTTAATTGTATATGGATGCTAAAATTATGTATGTTATTACACATAACGATTCCAAAATATCCCTCCTATCTATCCATGTCAAAATATTTACGAAATTTATTCCTTTAAGGGCAGATAACCTATCCAGACTTACAGGAGGGTCTTACGACAGTAAAGAATCAGGTGCGACAGTGCCGGATCATATATTATTATTCTATAGGAGAGTTCCTCCCAGCCGTTCTGCCAACCTTCTTAGCTTCAATAATTTTGCTACATACAAAGTTGGACCTATTATACTCTCAGAGGAAATTTTTACGGCCTTTCAACGGTATTTTTCACGTGGCCCTTCGGATATGTCTGTAAATAAGAGTTGAATGTGTACAAATAAGCATGTCAATAATTCTTAACTCAGTAATTTCCTGTGCCCCTTTAGCACGGATCTACTCAAATAGTAAAGACCATAATCAGTCTTTGCAAAGAATACACCTTAATATTTACATTCTTGGTGTATTTACTGAAAATCCCTATAGTAAACCATTGGAACCTAATTTAGTTTACATTCCAATAATTACATTGAGCCACGCGACGTCAATGACGTCAAAATAAACAATGACTCTCTACAGTCTGATTGGACATCGGCGACGTCATGACGTCATTCACGCTGTTCCGCTGCTAGCAGAAAAACTGCGTGTGCATGTTTTACTGTTCCAATTTTAGCGCTTATATACGATTTTTCATCGAGGTTTTGATTGAAATGAATGTAAATATAAGCAATGAACTTAATTTTTCTGAGATTTATAGAAGTGTAAACTACATTGGGTCACTAGCAAAGTTTACGGGGTTCATTCACTTTGCACGTGACCCAATGTAGTTTACACTTCGATAAACCTAAGAAAAATGAAATTCATTCCTTAAATAAGACCGTAGTTTCCGATCAGGATCAACAAATTCACGGTGATTTTCCGCCTTTACATTGATATTTCAATGCAAATAGTGTATAAAAACTACATGGCCATTCAGCGAGTTCTGCTCTATTAAGCTGAGTCTGCACAGTGTACAAATGTCCATCTGATGAAGCCAGTCATTAATGGGTTCGCACACGTGTGAGCTGATCTCGATTGTAGAATGTTTAGCGGAAGCTTTATTGTGCTACGCATAACCTTCATTATCAGATGCTAGTGTGTGGGGCGTGGGATGGGGGATATTTTACAAAAATTTTAAACAGATCTTTGAAAGAAGACACTGCAACCACTCAGGTAGTTGATTTATGACTTTCAGCATCAGACCATGCATCAGGCATAAAGGTTTCCAGCTAATGCCTGTATTTGAGCTCAAATTATATAATGATCCGTTCCTGTCGCACAGCGGTGCCCTACTTTTCAAGTCTTTAGTTTCATCAAATACTGGCATGTTACAAAAATAATGACTGTCGTTTTAGTGATGCCAGGACACATAACAAAGCAGAATTGGTTTCAACCGCCTAATGATAAAATTGTGTAAACAACCGAAATCTTTTTATTTGTGAATAACGAGCAACAGACAAAATGCAAGCGCCGCTGAAGAGGGGCCAAGCTTTTCAACAGCTCTGATTTGCTTCACAGCCGCACATTTCGATCTTATTTTTCATCAAATACTTTGTTATTGGTCTAGCTTGATGACTGTAATATAATGGTAAAAATTGTTGCTTCATTTGTGAGAAAAATGAGTGATAACTTCTGACTGATGATCTGATACTGTCGAGAGCTCTTGCTCGTACGCAAATAGGTCATATAGGTAGCGCACATCAAACAGTAGAGAACATATACGACATAGGAGCCAGCACACATCCAGCACGCGCAACTGAGGCAGCATACAGCACACACCTAATGATAGACAGAAATCCATATAATGTACATGTCGAGGGCTCAGTGCAAGACTAGTCTAACTCACTATTTTTCACAAATTCACTTTTTTTCAGCTTTGAAAACTTGATGGTCAAACACACATTCTTTGAAAATATTAAGATTCATGTTTTTGCAAAAATGCTTTTATTCCTAATTCAAAAATAGTCCAGGAGCCAAATGAGCCAAATCTTCAGCGCAAGACTAGTCTAACTACAATGAGACGAATTTGATTTTAAAGAACATACCATGGATAAATGGCTAAGTTTTCAGTTTTATAAATTTAGATACAAGTTCTTATAGTCTTTAAATGTTTATAGGTCTAGGCACAGTGTTTTCTTAACACAAAGTTAACAGTTTTTCGGTAGTAAAAAATGGAATCTTTCCATTTCAAAATATTCTCCTCATTTTTCTTAGTGCAAGACTAGTCTATCTTGAGATAGACTAGTATTGCGCTAAGAAAAAGTGGATTTGAAGTTAGACTAGTTTTGCACTAACTAAAAAAAAGTTATATAAATTGTCCTTTTTAAATGTTAAAAGTTGTTAAATAGCTGTTTCACGGCTCATGCTTATTGAGTTTTTGCCTTCAAACTGTAAAAATTGTTAAAATTTGTTTTATAATGACATATTTTGCATTTGAAAAAAAAGTCTATCTCAAGTTAGACCAGTCTTGCACTAAACTTTTCAGCGCAAAAGTAGTCTAAGTCACAAAAACCTAATTTAACAAAAATGAATTAATAAAATTGAATAATGTAAGCATTTCTTCCCATATTTCATGTAAATTTGTCAAATTTCATGTTAATATTTTGTTTATGTACTGTAATAATCATTTTTTTGCTTATCCTGAAAAGTTTCAAAATAGAGTTAGACTAGTCTTGCACTAAGCCCTCGATGTGTAGAAGGATGAGAAAAATCTGTGAAGAAAATTTCGTTGATCGCAAAGACGGGGATTCGATCTCATGTCCCCAAGATTATAAAGCGAGCACACAACCAATGGGCTAAAAGGTCCGGACCAGTTAGACTGGTCAGTAATGCACTCTATATACCTGTATATACATATTTACCCCTCGTAAATTTACCGTACTACTTAGGGCGCGTTTACACGACCAAAGTTTCTATGACAAAGTAGGTTGGTCACAGAAAAATTTGCTCGTGTAAATGCCAAAATATGACAATGTTTCTTTGACAAATATATATGGTAAAGTAACTTCGATAAATTAAATTTGTCCGTGTATACGGAGAACTTTGCTAAAGATTATGTAACAAAGAACATTGCTACAAGCGTGGAAAATGTGACAAAGATTTTGTTTCATCGCTGCATGTAACTTTGACGAATAATATTTGGTCGTGTGAACACTGCAGCAAATAGTTCATTGCCAAAGTTTATGTGACAAAGACGCTATGGCACATTTTATTTAACAGATAATTTGCTCCGTGTAAACGCAAAATGTTTGTCATACTTTCTTTGTTAAAGTTTCTGTGACTTAGAAACTTTGCTTGTCTAAACGCGCCCTTACTACACATGTAACAGTAGTTGTACCATATAATCACAGAGTTTCAAAATGACATTAAGAAGTGTGTGTGTGTGTGTGTGTGGGGGGGGGGGGGGGGGGGGGGGGGGGGGGGCTATAAGGCCCTTTTTCTGCCCAAGAGCAAAAATGTTTTATTTTCAGCTGATGATTAGCCTATAGTGTCCGCTATACTTAAGCTCCGTAAGCGCTCCTTTTGGAATAATGGGGTTATTGGAGTGGGTGGGGAAAATCAGCATGAACCAGGGGAGTCATATTATAAACTATATTTCTCCTTCAAATTTAATGGCATTCATATATACCTTCCTTTATAAGTTAAAATAATGTCTTTAGTGACATCTTTTCTGAAATTCTACCTTTTAAAGTAAAGGTACTTTGAATTCAATATATTCTACTATATCTCTAGATCCAATGGATGACTTCTCACCAAACTAACATGGGTTCACCATTGGGAGAGTGCAAAATGTTGATTAAATTTTGGTGACCTTGACCTTTGTTTCAAGGTCACAGTAAGACTTATAATGTCAGTTTTAAGTCAGGTTTTGACCATTGTCTACACATTAGCTCCTGAATTGATATGAAATTGTGCCTTAAGTGGCCTATATTAAACATTATGAGGAGTTAGAGCACTAGTTATGATTAAATGGCCATGACATCATGATTAAATGGCCATGACAACATCTTCAATGTCAAGGTCAAGGTTAGACTAAACGGAGTTTAATCATAGATTTCACACAATTAGTCAGCAGAACTGTACCAAATCTGAGTGTTTTCATTGAAAATCAATGCTTAATATACATAGAATGACCTTGACCTTGGTCTGAAGGTCAGTATTAGCCGAACATAATGAAACAGAATTGGGTTAAATTTAAAGATTATAGAAAAGTCTATTGTGAAATAATGAACTTCTGAATGTATTTGTGACCTTCAGATCAAGGTCAAAGTCATTATATGCATATTAAGCATTGATTTACAAACAGAAACAAACACATTTGTTACATTTCTGCTTACTAGCTGTGTGAGATCTTTGATTAAACGCTGTCGAGTCTAACCTTGACCTTGAAGATGGTGTAATAGCCATTTCATCATAACCAGTGCTCTAACTCTTCATAATGTTTAATTTAGGCCACTTTGGTCATGATTTCATATCAGTTAAAATTGACATTTTAAGTCTTACTGTGACCTTGAAACAAAGGTCAAGGTCACCGAAATTTAATCAACAAATTGCACTCTCCCAATGGTGAACCCATGTTAGTTTTGATAGAAGTCATCCATTGGTTCTAGAGATATAGTAGAATATATTGAATTCAAAGTACCAAAATTAATGAAAATTGACAGTGTCTCTAAAAGAAATTCTGCAGACATAAGATTTTACTTTAAAAGGTAGAATTTGAGAAGAGAGGTTACTAAAGACATTACTTCAACTCACAAAGGAAGTTATTTATGAATGCAATAAATTTGAAGGAGAAATATAGCTTATAATATGACTCCCCTGGTTCATGCTGATTTACCCCATCCACTTAAATAACCCCATTATTCCAAAAGTAGCGCTTACGAAGCTTAACCACTATTGATTCAGTATAGCGGACACCATAGGCTAATCATCAGCTGAAAATAAAACATTTTGCTCTTGGGCAGAAAAATGCCTTATAGGCACCGCCCCCCCTCCCCCCCCCCCAAAAAAAAAAAAAAAACTGAAAAAAAAACCCTGAAAAAAATGCACCTCCCCCAGCTTCAGGGGAGCTTTCTTCAGAATATATTTTTCTTTCAACGATTTTATAGGCAACACAACTGAACAAAGAGTGGTGGTCACCTGTTGCACTCAGGAAGGGCCTGGTGTGCCTGGGAATACAACCATATCAGAAAGACTGACCGTCTGTCCGATCACAAACATAGACTGCTCTTGAGTCGGCCAACGATTTTCTGCCAAATCCGTTTATTATTCATATAATATAATAATTGAGCCGCGACACGACAAAACCAACAAAGTGGTTGTGCGCCTAGCGCAAACTCAGATCACCCTGGGCATACGCCCAATTCGACCAGACTCTTCGTTAAGTGCTCAAAGGGTAGCTAAGGGTTTAAGCTACCTCCATGCGGACAGCGAATACCCTGATCAGACTGGGCGGATGCTCAGGCTGATCTGAGTCTGCGCTGGGCGCACAACCACATTGTTGGTTTTGTCGTGTCCCGGCTCAGTGTGTGATGGGTTCTGACTGCTAGTTATTGATAATGTGACATATTGACTTGGATTTTGCTTTGGGTAATACAAGCAACAGACTTAGTAACTGATAATTATTGGGCTACATATGAACAAATTTATATTTATGTGCATTTTACTGGGTTCCTTAGATAGTTTTCCTCTAATAATTACCTATATTGCTAAGATAATATGAAAAGGGGACGCGTGCATTAACCTAATTTGGTTTTTACCACCAAGTTGAAAAATGCCAATGACAGTCAATATCCATTCGCCATTCGAAGTTTACAGACCGCCAATAATACCACTGGCAACAACACATTGTATGCCTGCTGCGCAATGATAACCTATGGTGCCAATGGCAAAATGGCAAATTTACGATGCTTAATATAAGCATATGCACATAAGCATTACTTATGTAACTAAAATAGCGAGTTCAAAACTCACAAGCCAAGCGTGCACAGATTGTACATTTGAAGGATCAAAGAAAAAAACTTTAAAAGAACAAAAGTTTCTCCCATGTGTTCGAGGACTTAATCCGTAGCCTGCTATCAAAATGTTTGAGAACAGACCCAGTTATCCTGCATTCACTTTCAACATCCTATTTGTTCAACTTTACCGACACCATAGTTCCATAATTTCATCCCTGAAGTTCATGGAAACAATTTAACCTTTTTGTCTCCGTTTAACTCTTTAAGCCCAAGTGACGCAATTAGCAAAATTTGCAAACAGCGTAGATCATGATGAGGCGGCTCATAATGAGCCGCCTCATCTAGATCTACGACTGTTTGCCCTCTAGTCTTTGAATTCTCAATATAAAAAGTCTTGGACTAGGCATTTTTTTTTTTAATTTTTGCAGACGTAAATTTTGTCGTCTGCTTTTTGGTACTGAAAGAGTTAAAAAGAGTAAGCACTTTTACAGAAAAGAATTTTTTTCATTGATGTTTTTACATTTGAATTCCTCTTTCTAGGGGTCTATTCTGAAAGGAACGAATCTGCCTTCTTCTGTCCTTTAAAAGTAGCCCCCCATCCCTACTCCTCCATCTCCACATTCTATCACATAAGAAATATTTTCATGCTAGAGTGAACTCCCCTGGCTGTGTAGCTTTCCATCTAACTCTAGATGATACCACCTTCAGGTGCCTCACACACGTAGGAGAATATCTTGGTACAACACCGAAGATACCAACGATTATCCTGTAGACTCATTGTGATACAATAGTCACCATCACTTTTGTTATTTCTTGGTTGCCCTGTGGCCCAATTGAAAAACTCCATCTTCTTTTCTTTCCAGTTAAGATAGTCGGTCTCTTGGGAAAATCTCTTTCCGTCTATTGCTACCATAGAATCATCTAAGTCCGTGATATTAGAGTTCACTTTATCACCAATGGTAATGTCTGTTTGTTTCTTATATGTCGGTATAACTGTCTGCAGGTACTCTGAAACAATCGCCTGCTTTTCGAGGCTATCAATCTCCACAAGATGTGCGTCATCGGTTTCACAAAGTATTGACGCCAGCAGGCGACTGGCAGGTTGATCAGAAAGCCGGAAACAGTAACCTCGAAAAGATACGAAGTTTTCTGGACAATCTGGGAGAGATAAAGAAATGACACCGCACGTACTTGTCGTGCAGTCTGTTGTCTCAGAAACAGCGGGATCACAATAAGATTTAAATTTCCCATCAGTTTTGCAAGCACGTGACCTTGATGAACTTCCAGTTCCGCAGGAAACGGAGCAGACGCTCCATTCTGACCAAGAACTGCACTTTGCTTCCTTTAGACACATATCTTCCATTAGTTCCATAGTGGAATGTTTCAAATCAAACACTGTCCACTCTATTTCGGAAAGGAAGTCTTGATCCTTAATCGACAGCCCATTATTCTTAAGATCAGCCACTGCCCACAGAAGATCTGTTATTTCACGTTCTTGAATGTTGACAGTCTCCAGTAAATGATCATTCGTTTCCTTAACTTCGTTTAGTTGGTTAGATAACTTTTTATTAGTTTCCGTAACGAACTGCAGTTTCTTCTGCATTTTCTCTATGGTTGGCAAGAATTCATTTGCAAAAACGTTAAATCCATTTTCTAACAAGGCTAATCTATGATCGGTGAATTCCTGATTAAGTTCATCATCGCCCGTTGGCAGTCCGAGGCTTCTGGTCCAAATTATCACGAAAATCAGGAGTTTGGGCACAGACTTGTTATAGAAGAGATTAATTATTGCCATGCTTAGACTTAAGGAGTAAAGCTTTCTTCCCGACGTAAGAATAACTGTGTTTTTAGACTAAGTTTGTATTAAAGAAAGTTCCTGACGTAAGAATAATTGTGTTTTAATCCAAGTTTGTGTTAAAGAAAGTTTAAAGGTTTAAATGAAAGTTTCAAGTACCCAAGCACATGAATTTAACGATCATTCTGTTGTTCTGTTTGTCTGATCACACAGGCTGAGCCACACCAGGAAACTGTCACTGACAATTTGTGCAAACTTGCTGATTCAGACTGTGCCTGTATTTCCGTGCAAACTCATCAGGGTATTATTTTACTATATGAATTCACCACCAACTATAAATTTTGGTCCAATGGAGAAGACGCTAATCAGTCTGCGCTGATGCGCAGCCTGATAAGAGCCTTCTCCATTCGCACGTAAAGTAAAGCACCTTTTCTCTTTGATTTGTTCATTTTCTTTGACAGTTTTACTTTCCAGTTGTCTAAATGTAAGGAATTCTACTTTAATTTGTAAAATAAGCATTATCACTCTTTGAACACACTCTGAAAAAATATCCGATTACTTTTTTAGAAGTTCAGCATGAAAAGGTCACCAGATTAAAAAAGGTTAATGAAGCAGAGAAGCCGATCAGATATGGTAGGATGGCGTGAAGCCCTTGTCGAAACAAACTTTTATATATATGGTTTTATTCATAATTATATCGTTACGCCTCTATTATGCTATAAGAAACGATTATAACTACACTTTTGATTAAAATACCGAAACACTTAGACACCTGCAAAGAGAAAATACGAATCCTTCAGTGGTTTAAAATGTTAAGATGACATATTTGCCCCGAATGAACCAAGGTTATTTTTTTGTCGGTCAATTTTTCCGACTCTTCTCCCCAGAGAGTTTTTTTTATTTATTTATTTCTCTTTTTATCTATATATATTCTCTTTTTTTTGTTTCTTTGACTTTACAGTAGAATTTGCGAATGGCTTAAGTCTATGCGCCAGTGTTAAGCTTGTAAGATTAAGGTGAAACTTATGCGCTCCCTTGTCATTTCCATATTTCTGTATGTGTATGCCTGTGAATCGTGGACCTTGACAGCAGAGTTAGAGAAAAAAACGCAGGCCTTTGAGATGAGATGCTACCGAAGGTTACCGAACATTTCGTACAAGGACCATATAACTAATGAGGAGGTTCGCAAATGATCCAAGCAGCCATTGGAGAATATGATGAACTCATAACGCTGGTCAAGAAAAGGAAACTAAGGTGGTTTGGCAAAGTCTCAAGGTCTTCTGGTTTAGCAAAGACGATTCTACAGGGCACAGTGAAAGGAAAAAGAAGAAGAGGTAGACAGATTACTGCAAATACATGTACATTTTTGTGTTCCTCCTGATTTAATTATTTTGGCCTCGGTACTTGCAATGCCTAGTCTTCTGTATAAATTCTGCCTTTATAGACATACCTGGCATATAATCTGTAAAAAACGTCTTAAGTAGAATTCACAACTATATATTTTTTTCTGGTTGTTAAAAGTCACGGAACGTTTATTTACACGTAGCCTGTCTCCAATCGAATCTGTATATTACTCGGGTGGTCATGTTCCTTGGCAGGGGGTACACTCTAAACATGGTGCTCCATTTTGCTGGGGTTGCTGCGCCCTAAGAGTCATGCATGTCTAACTAACATTTCCAGATTCCGTATCCTCCCGCTTGTTGTTTCTTAGGAATCTTCTTTTTGTTCTAATATTTATGATGTGTATTGGCTCTGATATTATGGTCGAGGCGATAAATCGTATCTTCAACGGCATTTTTTCCTTTCACGATCCGAAGCCTTCGGTTCAGAGAAGAGTAGGCCCCTAGGGGAGAGTCGGGTAACTTCGGACATACCATTGCAATACCATTGCAAACAGTGAAAATCAAGATGAGACGGCCATAATGAGCCGTCTCATCAGGATTTTGACTGTTTGGCCAGTTATTGTTTTGTTTTAGTTCCAGACAACTGACATATAAAGGAAAAAATGTCACTGTCCGAATTTCCCCACTGTCCGAAGTTACCCGACTCTCCCCTATCTGAAAGTATAAAACATGGATCCTCTTCGAGTTTGTATTTTATGACTGTGACATGTAGTTCTATCCCATCAGACAGACAAAGTCCGGATGAGGTCGCATCAATTACGGTGTGACGTCAATACGTCGAACAGATATCGAACCAACCTATTTTTCTGACAGTCCCTGCTTCTGGCTAACGTAGACTTATCAAATACATGTATACAGGAGTTTTCTGTGTCAGGTGGGTTTTACTAGAAGATCAGACCCTCTAATCAGCTTTTGGTATTGTTGGTATTACATGTATAAAACCTGAAAGAGCTATTGTGCTTGGCGTGAGATATCATGAATACGAATACCTCTCTCTCTCTAATTGTTGTTATATTTGTCTATACAAGGGGTGATCATTAAATAATGGAAACTAGCATCTATTTCTTTAGATATGTGTCAAAACAGTATTCCAGATATATAATACCTCAGAGGCAAGCATATGACATATAATTAAGTCCTATAGTACTGTTTAGGAATATCGTTACCATGGCAACAATACCTTAGACTTATATTTACGTGCATATTTGCTGCTGATTAGTAAAAGAGAATGGATAAAAGTTTGTGATGGTGTGATGGCTTGATGCAAGTCTCAGATACTGAAAGAAATATGTAGTTATTCATGACTTGCTCTCAAACATGACAGAAATACAGACCGTGTCAGACTAATTCATGATTGCAAGTTTGGATAATCAAACTATCCCAAGGTTTATAAGCTGTCAGTTTGAAATTTAGCACAGATGTTCCAGACATATTGAAGAGATACATGTGTCGTTTTCAAGTGGAAAAAAATATCAAAAAAAAAAATCAAGGCCTTTTCAAACTTAGCAATTTTTCGGGTTTTGGCTAATACAGAATGACAACAGTGTATAATCTACTCCGTCCACAGTTCTTACGCAATACAAGATAACAAGTTCAGCAGCTTCAAAACAATCTTTGAGACCTTTCACAGAGATAACCTACATATTAAAGATATGCACTTGCCTTTTGAGGTCTACAAAAGTGGGGGAAGGGGTAGTGGGAGAAGAGGGGAAGTTGTGGACAGGCGCAGCACGGGGGCATCATCAGTGTCTTACAGACACAATTTTCTAGTTTGTTTCTTTTTATAGTTGTTTATTTGTTTGTTTGTTTTGTTTTGTTTTGTTTTTTCGATTGAACTGCAAGGAAAAGAAATAAATAGAAATGTATAACTCTCGACTATTCGCGCACCAGAAAAGTGGTTGACAGAACTCAAAGAAAATAAATGCATGTTTTTTTTTTGTTTTTTTTTGTTTCTTTACGTTTATTTTTATTATTTTTTTTCAGTTTCATGTGTAACTGTTAGAATTAAAATAGTTCAGCTCGATGAGTAATTTGTCGCTTTTTGTCGGACGGTTGTAAAGTAAAAGATAGGCAATGCAACCACCGAAAATAAAAAAGGAAGGTATACTGTAAGGCTGTAACTTTGTCAAAAATGATTTTTTTTCTCTTCAAAAAGAGAGGTGCACATTTTCAATATGTCTGGAACAACTGTGCAAAGTTTTAAATTGATAGCTTAAAAACTGTATCAGTAGTTGATTATACAAACTTGCCAGTCTGTCTTAGCCAGAGCCTGCAAATATTTCTAAGTCCGTAAAGGCCGTAATTTTGTCAAAAATGTTTTTTTTTGCTCTTCAAAAAGAAAGGTGCACATCTTCAATATGTCTGCAATAACTGTGCAAAGTTTTGAATTGATAGCTTAAAAACTGTAAGAGGAGTTGATTATACAAACTTGCCATTCTGTATTAGCCAGAACCTGTAAAAATTTTCTAAGATCGAAAAGGCCGTAATTTTGTCAAAAATGATTTTTCCTCTTCAAAAAGGTAGGTACACATCTTCAGTAAGCCTGCAACATTTGTGCAAAGTTTCAGATTGATTGCTTAAAACTGTAGGAAGAGTAGATTATACAAACATTTTTAGGCGCGACGGACGGACAGACGGACGGACAGCCTGACCCTGACTATCGTCACGGGGGCTTAAAAAACAAACATAAAGAAAGAAAAACAAACAAACAAACAAAAACAAAACAAAAAAAAAGAGCAAAAAGAAAGAGAAAAAGTTACTCTGAAATTCGAGGAAACGTTTTCAGACATCAAATATTTTAGTAACATCGTTAGACATAGACTTTGTCTCACACACCATAGAACTCAGTTTTGCAATTTTAAGTCCCCTCGAATCCTACTTCTACTCTCCATGTGCACTGACAGTGCAGCTGCACATTTACTCTCAAAATCGAAAATGATATTGCAAAAGCAAGAAAGAAATAAGGAAAGAAAGAAAGCAATAAGAGAGGAATAAAAAAGTTGATAATGGACGATATGTTGGGATAAGTGCAAAATAAAGTTGAAGTTTCCAATGCCTGGTAGCCGTAGAGGCAACAGTGGTTATAGACCCATCTTAGGCACAGCATATGAAAGGCGGAGCCCATCCGTCTCCTTTTGCTGCCATATCATTCCCGGATACGAAAAAAAGATACTCATTTACAGCTTTGTCGACAAAGAGAGTTTTCCAGTCTCTGGCTGGCCTAACACGGATACGAACCCACGACTTCCTGCACCTTAACCGAGTCGCTCTAACCACTCGACTATGACGCCTCTCTGAGTAGAGTAGGTAGGGCAAGGCAGGGCAGGGCAAGAAAGGGCAGGATAGAACAGAAAAATGGAGGGATGGGCTGGGATCGGGTATGGTAGGACATAGTCATAGGATGGCTATAGATGTAGCGTTAAAGCAGAGATAAGGTAAAATATGGTAGATGGGAGTAGGAGTTGGGAAATGACAATTAAGGTAGGGTAGGGTAGAGTAGAGATGGGTACGGTCAGGATATGATAGGGCAGGATAGGATATGACAGGCCAGAGTAAGGTAAAGTAGAGTAAGGTAGGGTAGGGTAGATAAGGGGAAAAACAGAATGTATACTGTTTGGATCAAAAAGGAAACTTAGGAAGGTGAAGGATTTCCATATTGTCTGCAATGACCACACGATTGATTCTACAACTTCTGTAAAATACCTTGGTCTTAACATAGATAATCAACTATCTGATGAGATCGTTATTAACAGCATTATTTCAAAAGTTAACGCTCGTCTTATTTTTTGTATAGACAAAGTAATAGTCTGTCAGCAAAAACTAGGAAAAACTTATGTTCGGCTTTGATACTGTGCCATTTTGATTATTCATGTTCATCTTGGTATGCTGGCCTCAACAAAGGTTTGAAAAAGAAACTTCAAATAGCTCAGAATAAAGTCATTAGATTCATTAATCAACTAGGACCTAGAACAAGGATCACGTCGGATATTCTGATGAACCTGAACTTACTCAATGTTGAAACTAGAGTAAAACAACTAAGATTATATCATGTGCATAAGATCTTCAACAACTTGTATCCTTCATACCTTCAAGAAAACTTTGTTCCTTTGAGAGACATACATCACCATAATACTAGGTCTAGTGGGTACAACTTCTTAGTTCCAAATTGTTAAGGCGTCGCAGGACTCAACCTTTTATTATACTGGCATCAAAGATTGGAATTCTCTTCCTGAGTGGTTGAAAAAATTGGAAAGCTTACAGAAATTTAAAATAGCCCTCAAGAAATATCTGATTGAGTATTGTTGTGCAACTGAGCAAGAGTTGTTCTTATATCATTGAGCATATAACATTCCTTTTTTGTCTGTGATAGCAGTGCTAACAGCCGAGTTAATCACTCATAGTGCTATGATGCCTGTAGCACACACACTTGGCCCACCGTATGCTCTGGGCTAGACTGGCTCCAGTCCTTGTGTTTTAATTGCATGTCTGTAAGAAAGCTAACTCTACAAGGAATAATCTTTACATCAAGTAATTGCAGAGTTACCCTAGAAACACAAAAAAATGGTTGGCCATCAGAGTAAAAAGAGCCACGTTAAGATTTCTCTATTTGAATACATATAACCATTTAGCCTGGAAGCCAGGCTAGCTCTGGGCACACTGTTCCTCGAGATACGGGGGATGGTTCGTGGAGAAGCTTAAAGTGACACTCCGGTTCCAGTTCCTTGACGGGTCAGTGTGTGATTGCCTGCGGGTTCGCTCCCTTGGTCCACAAGTATGTGTGAAAGATATGACCATTGGCTTTGTCTTTCCTATTCGAGCACTCTTCGGTGATAAAAATCGTTCCTTTATAGAGTTTTGAATGTTAACCTGAGCAATAATTCATACTTTTCCGTGCCAAAGTCTTGTTCGTACCTAAATGGACCCCATTGGAAATAAGCCATTTAGGCTTTATGGGCTATCCATGGGTATTAAGATCGAATCTTTCGAATCAGTGAAAATGGGTGTGGGTGTTAGTTTTTACTTCTAGCAGCCTAGCCCTTTCCGAAACTCCTTAAGTTCTAGTCAAATTCACTGTGATAATTTTATTTTTCTTATTTTTCTTAAATTAAATTCATATAGATATATTCATAAATATCATTTAAGCGTGCTCTTAAATACTTCACTTGTTGATTAATTTTTAGATTTTAATTTCAAACATCGCTCTTAGATAGTATATGTTACTTTGTTAAATGATCTTAATTCCTGAATAAATCTTAAGGTTAAAGTAGGATAGAATAGGAGGTAGGATGGATAGTGGTAGCGTTGGAGTTTGGATAAGGTAGTAAGTTCTAGTTCTAGTTCTAGTTCTATCAATTATGTGCTGGGCTCCTCTGGAGCATCTTCGCACAGTTACTATTTACAGGCATGTGACAAGGGGTGTGAAGTCTTGTACAGCTAAAACTGGTTAAAAACATCCGTGTTTACGGGTGCCCACCCAGGATCAAAGTCTTAAAAGATTCTAGGGACTGGGTTCTGACTGTCTCAGTAGGCAGGTTGTTCCACAACCTTATCCCTGATGGGAAGAAAGCAAACCTGTAGGCATCTACACTGCAGTACGGCACGAGATATCTGTGGTTATGTCCTCTTGTTCGGGATGTACCAACAGGCTGAAAAATATGAGATGTCGGTATCTCAACAAGATGATTAATGATTCTGTACATCAAGAACATCTTACCATGCTGTCTGCGGGTGTGGAGGTCTTCCCAGCAACGATGTTCAAGCATGCTTGTAACACTGCTTGTTCGTCTGTAATCACCTGTTGTTACCTGTTACAAATCTTGCCGCTCGTCGCTGCACAGCTTCAATCTTGTTGATATTTGACTGTGTGTGAGGGTCCCAGATGCTTGATGCATACTCTAGCTGGGGGCACACAAGTGCTTTGTAGCAGGTAGCTTTAACATGAGGCGGACAGGGTGAGAGATTCCGTCTGAGGAATGCTGTTGTATTCTTCTTCGTGGTGTTATCGATGTGCTGATTCCAAGACAAAGTGCTGTCAATGGTGACTCCCAGGTACTAAGCCTTGTCGGTGCGCCGTAGTATCTGGCCATGAATGGTATTGTCTGAGTCAACCATGTTCCGCTTGTTGGTTATGCGAATGACCTCACACTTGTCCGGGTTGAATTTCATCTGCCAGTCATTCTCCCATTGCTGTAGATTGTCCATGTCCTCTTGGGGAGCATTAGTATCTCCTGAGGAGTTGATCCGTCTGTACGTGAGACAGTCATCAGCAAAGAGGCGTGCGCTGGACTTTACGCTAGATGGGAGATCATTGATATATACAAGGAATAGCAGTGGACCCATGACAGTGCCTTGGGGAACACCTGATAAGACTGGTGCTGCTGAAGATGCAATACCGTCAAGGACAACTCGCTGGGTTCTGCTATCTAAGAAGCTCTTTATCCATTTCAAGATGTTGCCGCGGACGCCGTAATGATGGAGATTGAGAGCTAATCGTTGGTGGGGCTCTTTGTCAAATGCTTTACTGAAATCCAACAGAATGGCATCTGTATGGCTCCGACTGTTCAGCCCAATAGCTAAATCTTGAATAGCTACGACAAGCTGGCTCTCTCATGATCTTATTTTTCTGAAGCCATGCTGAGCATCGCAAAGGATCTTGTTATCTTTAAAGAACCTCAGATGGCTGTGAATGATATGTCCGTGGTCCGTTTTGTCCGTGGTCCGTTATGTCGGAATGGAGCAAACAAAAGAAGAGAAGGATATTGGGGTGTTAATAGATGACAAATTAACATTTGAACAACACATAACAGAGAAGGTGAATAAGGCTAACTCTATACTTGGTGTGATAAGAAGATCTTTTGAACATATTGATGAGAAAATATTCAGGCTTCTATATACAAGTCTTGTAAGACCCCATTTGGAATATGCTAATGCTGTTTGGAACCCGTATAAGAAAAAACATCTGGATATCATTGAAAATGTGCAAAAACGTGCCACCAGACTTGTGCCAGGATTGTCTAACATGGATTATGAAAACCGGTTGAAGAAATTAAATCTACCAACATTAACCTATAGGCGCATGAGAGGAGACATGATTGAAGTGTTTAAAATTCTTACGGGAAAGTATGACTTTGATTCTGCACAATTATTCCAAGTGAGAGATAGTACAGTAACTCGAGGAAATTCTATGAAATTGTACAAAAGACGCCCAAGATTGAATATAAGAAAGTTCTCATTCGCATTCAGGACAGTGGATATTTGGTCTTTCGAACAGTGTTATCTCAGCAAATTCCATCAAATCATTTGAAAACAGATTAGATAAATTTTGGAGTAAACAAGAAATGAAATACAATTATAGAGCGACAATAGCAACCGGACAAAGCCCCGATAATGTAGAGACAGTAAAAGAAGAGCTGGTGACACAGGCATACCGCCTTCTACCAGAATGAGGATACTGGATACTGATACTGGATGTCCCTAATTCATGGTAGGGTAGGGTACTGTCAAATACCCACTGCAATCATGTGACAAAAAATGGCGACGCCCATGACTTCTTCCACCGAAATAATCATCAGAACGAGTAATTCCAGCATTAATTCATCAATGGAAAATTCTTCCACTAATTCTACATCAACATACATACTCTACCATAGACGATGGTTTATTTTATTTATAATTGTGCTTCTCAATATGTCGAATGCGATGGTACGTAACAAATAATCGCATGCAAATGTCTGAAATTCGGTCTGCTAGTTTTCGGAAAATTTATATAGGAGTCGCATTTATACTGATTATTTTTTAAATAGGTAACAATTAGAGATTGTCATAAGTTGTTGTTCGTTTGTTGTTGTTTGTTGTGTTGTATTTCCTGCCTGTCTTATGGTGCACCGTCATAAATGCATAAAATTGTTGTAGAAGAGTTGAGGAGAAAGGGGACAGAAGAAAGGGAGCGGGTATGAAAGAAATAGCACAATTACATGATATTGACTTACCTGTGTTGCCCTCGGGCACACGTGGCAAGAGACGAGCTCGATCGGCAGTGTACACTGGTTGAAGGCTGGGTAGTAAGTGACGAGCAGTGGTGTGACCTCACTCACTGATGGTCGCTCGTGCATAAAGCCAGTACCTGTACATGTGTTTATCAGCCCTGTCTCTCGTGGCCCAAACCATGACACATGTAAAATCACACTGAGTATGCAGGTAACAGCTGGGGTTTACAAATACATAAATGCGCACAACACTCTACCCCATCTAAGAAGAATATGACCTTGGCTTATTTGAAATATATAAATTAAAGTAATAGATTTTTAGTTCTATAACAATTTACCTAGAAACAGGTCATTATTAAAATTTTGCACTAGTATTGAGTGTTGAAATCATCAGGAAATACATCAGTAATAAAAACGAGAGAGACACGACTGATAACTTATGCTAGCCTAGAATTTACGAAATTTGAACAACAATAAAGCTATGTGATGGAAACTGTATAAAACCTATTGTGCTGTAATGCGACAGATGATTTTGTCATGAATGCGTTGTATTTACATAGAAGAATAGAAGTTTACACAAATGATCATGATATATAACTAAATGATCTTGTCGGGCATGGACTCCAACTATTACCCATATATTCAGGGTGTACAATAACAAATTTAAAGAAAATGCATTTTTCATTTTTTTTCCAAGTATAGAAGCGAATAAGATTTCATGGGAATTGTTGTTCCAAACGAGCTTTAGACGTCATTAATTAATGAACTGTATATTGAAATACAAGTATAAGTGAGTTAGTATAAATATCCCATCCCCGATTAAGGTACATATAAAATAGCCATCACACACATGAACTGCTATACTTGGGACTACAAAGAATGGTAACTTGAAAAGGGACACAAACCAAAGTAGCATAATCACTGAAAATTTCGACGAGTTGTGAAAGAACGTAAAGAGCTTACATGTATATACAACGAGAATTTAGACACTGCAGTAGTCATGATGGTACAAAACTTGCCAGAACTAACTGATATAATTACTAAGTGTTTGTGAAATATTTGTGCTTGTTAATTTTCCAACATTATTTATGTATTCTTGATGTGAAGCGCAACAAAAAGCGTTTTGGTGGTAATAAAAGTGGACTAAATATACAATCAATATTGCAAATATAGTAAAACAATGACTTTTCAGCACTCTCTTTACAAACGGAACGTATAAGGCCAAACGCAAGTTTACAGTACAATGTACATCATTTTCAATTTACATAAGTTTTTACATACGTTGATGATGTTTGGCAGATCAAAAGTCGCCATAATCAAAGATCAAGTAGTTATTGAGGAATCGTCTTATGCCATAACAAAACATCGAAACTTCCTGTTCTGACTTTGGCTTGTTCGTAATTGAATAGAAGGAGTTCTGAAGTAACACAGATGGAATGGAAAACATCAAAATCACAACAGCGAGATCATCTCAAAGGAAGCAACAAATGAACATTCAGCCAGAAAAAAAATTCCATTCCATCCCTTCTAACAATACCGACTGCGCAGTCCATATGTATGTGATGTAGCGAAGGTACACTTAATTAAAATATACGTACATGTACCTCTTCCAAGTTTGTACAAATAGCAGTATACCAGAGAACACAAGTCCAGCTCACAAATGCACTGCTAGTTGCCCAAACATGGGATATTAAGAAAATTATTTGTGCAGTTCAAATTGGCCCCGGAAATCCCCACACTCAGACAACATACAAGCTAACTTCCGAGAGTCGGAACGATGAAGCCAAAATGACAAGCAACCAATATGAGTATAATTTGTTGCGCACGGACGGAGGCTCGACCCAGTCACATGACGATCACAAAAACATGAATAAAATTACATGCAGCAATCGAAACTACTAATAATTTCGGAAACTACAGGCGTATATACTCCACACAGCATTCGGAAAACACACAGGCTAGCCCGACTACTGCGGTGGAGTAATATGTAATTATGCAGAATGCAGTGGGGATGAGAAATGAAATATGTTGCAGAGCCACTGCAACCAAGCACACACCGTATCATGGATTTTACCGTAGTTACCAATTACCGAAGCTACAAACCTGAACGTAAAAAAATACCATTTGAAAAATGCTTAACGCGTTCAAGCTTCAAACGCCACGGTGTTCAAGTGTTAGCTGTACAAATTTACACAACCGAGTTAACAGTCAGAGAAGTTCAAAATCTATACAAACAATTTTCCACGACATAGATATTTTGATAGGAACCCAAAGTAAGTTATAAATTTTCAGAAGTCCGATCTATAAAATTATGAACAAAAAAGAAGAAAGACGTGCAGAAAGATATAAGCAGCATGACACAATATCCCAAAATGCTCGCCGTTAAGGTTATTAGAAAGCCGAGATATTAAGCCCAAAAAGGAAAAGCAGTATTTATAAGCAATAGCATTAATATTATAAGCTGCACAATGCTAAAGTTGACAGATTCTATCATAACTGAAAATACATATACATACATTACATATCATACATGAGCATAAAAATATTACAGAAAAATGCAAATATCGCACATGCGCATCTTTCATGCGCAGCATGACAGAATTAAATGTCAATCCTGGACCATTTAATCCAGGCCTGACTAAATATCACTCCGGCGCAAATACGCCGGCCTGACAAAATATCACTCCGACGCAATTATATACGTCGGCCTGACAATAAATTAATGAGTCATGATAGAAACTGCCAAAAGTCACGTAGTTCTGAAATCTTCTAAAGTTACATCATATTGTATTAAACGTGATGCTGAAATTATCTTTTCAAAGCTAAGTTTCAGTTAATATAGATGCTATGGTTCAGCTCCACATAGAAATGCACAGTTCCAACAGCGAAATTCCCATATTTCTTCCCCTTTTATCAATAAGAAGTTTACTTTGATGACCAAATATGAGCAGAAAACCTCTTAGGGTACGAGTTCCTCTAAGAGAATGTGTCAAGTTTAAAATCTGTAAAATGTTCAGCCAAACGCCGGAAAAATAAAATGTCATATTCACGTTATCGTTATCGCGAGCATTATTATTATTTTTTTTTGGGGGGGGGGGGGGGGGAGGGGGGGGGCGGAGATGCGTGTGTTGGGGCGGGGGTGTAAATCACCGGAGGAACTATTAGGGTATGGTTCAAATGCAAATGGCGAGTGTAATTTGATCAAGCTAAGTCTACATTTTAGACTCGGGGACAGGCATGCGTGGTGATTTTTTTTGTGGGTGGGGGGGAGCTGGGGGTGTCTGGGGCGAAGTAAGTTGGCACTGCCTTGGTGGAGAGAATAAATTTACTGGCTATTGAGGGGTACAGGATGAAAGAAAATGTAATTTTACATTTTTCATATATAAGAATGAATAAAATAATTTATAAATCACGGGAGGACCTATTCAGAGATTCAGAGAAATAGCGGCAGTTGAATATTTTACCGAAAGAATTATTACCGTTTACCCTGTACGTTTCCTAAATATTCTTATATTGGGACAGGTGATGCCGTACAAAAGAAATTGCCTTCTATTATGCGAAATACGCCAAAAAGATTAATTTCTGATTAATAAGATGTTTAAAAATGAAAACGAAAACCGAATGTAAATTTCAAGAGTATGCCAAAAACAAACATAAACTGTTGGTTAGGAGAAATTTTATACGTTTCAGCAAAATAAAATTGAATTCGTACAGGGTAAATAATAAAAATATTAGCTTGAATAGCTACGAAAATACATGTGAAAACAAAACATAAATGAAAAAACACATACCTGCTCCATTCCCTCCGTCTTGACTCCAAAAACCTTCAATGGGCAGCCCACGTCCAGCTGTTTCCTCGCAGTCGCCAATTGTTGTAGAAGAGTTGAGGAGAAAGGGGACAGAAGAAAGGGAGCGGGTATGAAAGAAATAGCACAATTACATATTGACTTACCTGTTTTGCCCTCTGGCACACGTGGCGAGAGACGAGCTCGATCGGCAGTGTACACTGGTTAAAGGCTGGGTGGTAAGTGACGAGCAGTGGTGTGACCTCACTCACTGATGGTCGCTCGTGCATAAAGCCAGTACCTGTACATGTGTTTATCAGCCCTGTCTCTCGTGGCCCAAACCATGACACATGTAAAATCACACTGAGTATGCAGGTAACAGCTGGGGTTTACAAATACATAAATGCGCACAACAAAAGTTTATCAAAATGTCAAAGAAAAGTGAATAAAATAAGCAGCACTGTTGCACACTGGCAAACATAAAACACCTTCACAAGTCCACATACACTCTTATGTTCATAAAATAACTAAGGCACCGCTAAACAACACAGTTAAATGAATGAAAGTAGTACTTGGCAACAACAGAACAAGCAAATTTGTGAAATTTCATGTCCTATTGTTGGCAGGAAATATCACGATATCTTGTGATATGGCAGCATCACCAGCGTGAACACCTTTTGAATTCTTCTCCTTTCTGTGGGTGTCTATTACAATTTGAGCACACACCTCTATCGTCATCACTGTCTATATCATTTGGGATATCCATAAAACCTGTTCTCTTGCTAATTGCTACGTCAGTTGTTTTGGAGCTGATGCCTTGTTGTCCAATTGCTTCAGTTGTTCATTTTAACTGCTACCTGTTGAATCTGATTAGTGACTGGCAGCTTCCAAATCACAAGGAGCACCTTTCCTTTCACAATGAAACTTATTATATTTCAGAGAGGGCACCTTAGCCTGTTACCATAATTATGCTGAATTAGAACACTCAGAATTGGCAAAAGTGTCCCAATAGCTAGGGTCATACTGATTTCAGAAATACAAATACCTTAAAAACTCTAAGTATTGGGACAGATAGGTCTGAGCAAGAGTGCAGACCCAGATCAGACTGCTCCTTAAGGATCAGTCTGATCAGGATTTACACTTTTTGCCATTCCATCTGCATCTTTAAGATGCATTACTGTATTGAAAAAAGAAACTGTTCAATTTTTAGGGCAGCCATGATAATTATTTTTGATGTCCCAATTATTAGAATTTTTATGACAATATTAATTTATCATTCCACTGGGTAACAAACTTTATTTATAGTCTGAGGGTTCTAATATATATGAAACATTAGCAATGAATAGCAAGTTACCATCAACTCATTACTGGTGGAATAGCAAACATTGTAGACCCGGATCAGACTGCTCTTCATTTCAGATCAGCCTGATTAGGGTCTACACAGTTAGCTCATGCCATTCTGTCCCAATTTTTAGCAAATAGAGTCACTACAATTATCAATCCAACTTTTCAGATATGGATAACATTCTCTCCGATAGCTGACACAGCAGTACCATACTACAGTATTGATGCTTTTCGACTCAACATGCTGGTGCTAGTGTTTGCCATAGCCTCTGTCCCCTTTGGTTTCCTAGCGTCATGGCTTCTGGACACACTAGGTCTCAGGTGGAGTGTAAGTTCCACAGAGTCAGTCTTTACAAAGCTCCAGATAAACTGGAGTACATGTATTTATTTGTTACACCTTATTTAATGATAATTTAACATGTTCCCTGCTGCAGAACTCTTAGTAAGGCCTCCTTGATAAGGAGCACCAACATAGTATATTTCTTGTTAAAAATAAGTAAATGAAATAGAAAGCAGTTCTTAGAATTAACAGTATGTGGAGCCCTCAATCACATGGTTTTATTGTTGAGATTCACATATAGAATTAGTGATCTCCAGTTGAAACACATTTTTGTTCACTTCTGTTGAAGTCATGTTTCTTCTTTATGTTTTTTTCTAAGAATTTTAGTGTAACACATACCTTTAAAATCTTTTAAGGAATCCTCAGCCACGGAGTGCTGGAAACTCCCCAGATTAATGTGGTGACCCAAAAGCTTAACAGGCCATTGTAAAAGATGATAGAGTTTATTCTTCAAGTCTATACCATGCTTCTTTATTTATTTATTTTTTTTTTTT
This sequence comes from Ctena decussata, assembly GCA_963989385.1. Lineage (NCBI taxonomy): Eukaryota > Metazoa > Mollusca > Bivalvia > Lucinida > Lucinidae > Ctena > Ctena decussata. The sequence goes on from OZ022498.1 coordinate 124,992,990, forward strand.
TGGTATCATTTCAGCTCATAGTTGCTGGCTGGTTAAATGGGATAGGAAGTCTTCTCCGCAATGTCAGTACATTTGATGCTCTTCCGCAGGAGCATAGATATACAGTGTGTCTTATTGGTCAGATTTTGGCTTCATGTGCTCAACCATTTGTTATGTTTGCTCCAACAAAGATGGCTGCATTGTGGTTCCCTAGCAACCAAAGAGCAACAGCCAATATGATGGCATCCATGTGTAAGTAAAATTTCTCTGTTTGTTACGTCGCTAAAATAGCTTTCCTAAAGTATATTCATTTTGTAATTCATTAAATTCAAGGCAAAACATTTAGATTAGGCAGTGAAAGGAAAAAGTACCATATAGCCTTGTGACCATACCTGAATTAGATTGTTGGAGCCCTTAAATTTGTGTAAAGGGCACATCATTTGAAAGGGATGACTTAGTCCTCTCCCTTTAGTACCAATTATCTCTTTCTGAAATTATTAGCTCGCCTGAGCACGAAGTGCTCAGGGGGAGCTTTTGGGATACCCTGATGTCCGTCGTACGTCCGTCCGGACGTCCGGACGTCCGTCCGTCCGTCAACTTTTGCTTGTGTACACTCTAGCGGGCACAGTTTTGATCCAATCTTTCTGAAACTTTGTCAGAATGTTTATCTCCATAAAATCTAGGCCAAGTTCGAAACTGGGTCATGTCGGGTTAAAAACTAGGTCACTAGGTCAAATCTTAGAAAAACCTTGTGTACACTGTAGAAGGCACAGTTTTCATCCAAAGGTCATGGAACTTTGTCAGAATGTTTATCTTTATAATATCTAGAACAAGTTCGAAACTGGGTCACGTTGGGTCAAAAACTAGGTCACTAGGTCAAATCTTAGAAAAACCTTGTGTACGCTCTAGAAGGCACAGTTTTCATCCAAAGTTCATGAAACTTAGTCAGAATGTTTATCCTCATAATATCTAGGACAAGTTTGAAACTGGGTCACGTCGGGTCAAAAACTAGGTCACTAGGTCAAATCATAGAAAAACCTTGTGTACGCTCTAGAGGACACAGTTTTGATCCAATCTATATGAAACGTTGTCAGAATACATATCTCCATAAACTCTAGACCAAGTTCGAAACTGGGTCATGTCGGGTCAAAAACTAGGTCACTAGGTCAAATCATAGAAAAACATTGTGTACACTCTAGAAGGCACAGTTTTCATCCAAAGTTCATGAAACTTTGTCAGAATATTTATCTTTATAATATCTAAGACATGTTTGAAACTGGGTCACGTCGGGTCAAAAACTAGGTCACTAGGTCAAATCTTAGAAAAACCTTGTGTACGCTCTAGAAGGCACAGTTTTCATCCAAAGTTCATGAAACTTAGTCAGAATGTTTATCCTTATAATATCTAGGACAAGTACGAAACTGGGTCATGTTGGGTCAAAAACTAGGTCACTAGGTCAAATCATAGAAAAACCTTGTGTACGCTCTAGAAGACACAGTTTTGATCCAATCTATATGAAACGTTGTCAGAATATATATCTCCATAAACTCTAGGCCAAGTTCGAAACTGGGTCATGTCGGGTCAAAAACTAGGTCACTAGGTCAAATCTTAGAAAAACCTTGTGTACACTCTAGAAGGCACAGTTTTCATCCAAAGTTCATGAAACTTTGTCAGAATGTTTATCTTTATAATATCTAAGACAAGTACGAAACTGGGTCATGTTGGGTCAAAAACTAGGTTGCTAGGTCAAATCATAGAAAAACATTGTGTACGCTCTAGAGGACACAGTTTTAATCCAATCTTTATAAAACATTGTCAGAATGTTTATCTCCATAAACTCTAGGCCAAGTTTGAAATTGGGTCATGTCGGGTCAAAAACTAGGTCACTATGTCAAATCTTAGAAAAACCTTGTGTACATTATAGAAGGCACAGTTTTCATCCAAAGTTCATGAAACTTTGTCAGAATGTTTTGCTTTATAATATCTCGGACTAGTTTGAAACTGGGTCACGTCGGGTCAAAAACTAGGTCACTAGGTCAAATCTTAGAAAAACCTTGTGTACGCTCTAGAAGGCACAGTTTTCTTCCAAAGTTCATGAAACTTAGTCAGAATGTTTATCCTCATAATATCTAGGATAAGTTTGAAACTGGGTCACGTCGGGTCAAAAACTAGGTCACTAGGTCAAATCATAGAAAAACCTTGTGTACGCTCTAGAGGACACAGTTTTGATCCAATCTATATGAAACGTTGTCCGAATATATATCTCCATAAACTCTAAGCCAAGTTTGAAACTGGGTCATGTCGGGTCAAAAACTAGGTCACTAGGTCAAATCTTAGAAAAACCTTGTGTACACTCTAGAAGGCACAGTTTTCGTCCAAAGTTCATGAAACTTTGTCAGAATGTTTATCTTTATGATATCTAGGACTGGGTCACGTCGGGTCAAAAACTAGGTCACTAGGTCAAATCTTAGAAAAACCTTGTGTACGCTCTAGAAGGCACAGTTTTCATCCAAAGTTCATGAAACTTAGTCAGAATGTTTATCCTCATAATATCTAGGACAAGTATGAAACTGGGTCACGTCGGGTCAAAAACTAGGTCACTAGGTCAAATCATAGAAAAACCTTGTGTACGCTCTAGAGGACACAGTTTTGATCCAATCTATATGAAACATTGTCAGAATATATATCTCCATAATCTCTAGGCCAGGTTTGAAACTGGGTCATGTCGGGTCAAAAACTAGGTCACTAGGTCAAATCTTAGAAAAACCTTGTGTACACTCTAGAAGGCACAGTTTTCATCCAAAGTTCATGAAACTTTGTCAGAATGTTTATCTTTATAATATCTAGGACAAGTACGAAACTGGGTCATGTTGGGTCAAAAACTAGGTTGCTAGGTCAAATCATAGAAAAACATTGTGTACGCTCTAGAGGACACAGTTTTGATCCAATCTTTATAAAACATTGTCAGAATGTTTATCTCCACAAACTCTAGGCCAAGTTCGAAATTGGGTCATTTTGGGTCAAAAACTAGGTCACTAGGTCAAATCTTAGAAAAACCTTGTGTATGCTGTAGAAGGCACAGTTTCGATCCAAAGTTCATGAAACTTTATCAGAATGTTTATCCTCATAATATGAAGGACAAATTTGAAACTGGGTCATGTAGGGTCAAAAACTAGGTCACTTGGTCAAATCATAGAAAAACCGTTTGTATGCTCTAGAGGACACAGTTTTGATCCAATCTTTATGACACTTTGTCAGAATGTTTATATCCATAAACTCTAGGCCAAGTTTGAAAGTAGGTCATGTCAGGTCAAAAACTAGGTCACTAGGTCAAATCTTAGAAAAACCTCGTGTACGCACTAGAAGGAACAGTTTTGATCCAATCTTCATGAAACTATGTCAAAATGATTATTGTCCATATATATATGCCCCTTATGAAACTGAGTCATGTCAGATCAGAAACTAGGTCACTAGGTCAAATCTAAGAAAAACTTTGTGTACACCCTAGAGGGCACAGTTTTGATCCAATCTTCATGAAACTCTGTCAGAATGTTTACCTTTATGAAATCTAGGTAAGTTTGAAACTGGTTTGTGTCGGATCAAAAACCAGGTCACTAGGTCAAATATAAGAACGACCTTGTATACGCTCCAGAGGGCACAGTTTTGATCCAATCTCAATGAAACTTTGTCAGAATGTTTATTCTTACAATATCCGGTTTGAAACTGGGTCATGTCGGGTCAAAAGCTAGGTCACTAGGTCAAATTTAAATTAAGTTATGTTGCAAGTATCAGAACTAACATTGCAATGATGCCAGCCACAAACTCCTTGGAATACATTAGTTTCACCACAGTGAGATAATGATGCTACCATTCTATCATCTGTGTTTGCCTAGTTAAGTCTAGTTGAAATCCATCAAAGGAACTCAACATGAACGGGAACTTTTCGGAGAAGCGACTCTGCCATTTTCAGCTCACCTGATCGAGCCTTACAGTATTGGTGTTAGCTGCCTCTTTCATCCATCCATAAACATTTTCAAACATCTCTGAAACCACTGGGCAGATCAAATTTCATATGGAGCCTGCACATGGGTCAAAGGATTGAAAGTTCTTCAAATGATCTTGGTCACATGACCAAGGTGGCCGCCATTCCCATGTATGGTAAAAACTCTTATAAATCTTCACCAGAGCCAGTGAACTGATTAATGCTCAGGTGAGCGATTCAGGGCCACCATGGCCCTCTTGTTTTGGTAGGCGCTTCTGTATACATAGCAGGAATGTTGCAAAACTTTTCTGTGTCCATGAGTTCTAGTCAGAGTTCTGCATGTGCTGCACTCCATCATTGTTCTACCCTTTGATGATCTTTTGCTATACTTCATGCTTTTTAATTGTTATAACAAAGTCAGGCCCTGTTTAACTGCATTTCTGTCGAACATACATACAGTTTCCATATCATAATGATTGCTGTAAAGCTTTTGGTATTACTACTTTCAAAGTAAGAGACTCAGCATTCTGTGCCATCCTGATTTAAGTCTACATTTTAATATGGTCAGGATGTTCCTAGACAATACTTCTACTTTGACATTTGAGTTAAGTCTGTTGGTGTCTGTTCTGAATTTGGCTATGCAAAATACAATTCAAACTATATAGGCCCAGATCTTCAGCATCTGATCTAGTTATACACAATTTGCCACAGTCACTTTTATAGCAAGTTAGGCATTTGTAGGCTGAACTAAATAAAGGTATTCTAGCAGTTACATGTAAAGATAAACATTATAGCTTTCTGGGGTTTTCCTCTTCTTATTTTCCAGCAAATCCTCTAGGAATTCTAGTCGCAAACATCCTTGTGCCATCAGTTGTCAATAAACAAAGTGATATACCTCTGATGGTAAGCTATTTTGTTTTATTGTACTATATATTTCTTGGTTATAAGACAGAATTTTACCCTTCAAAACAATCCAAAAAATTTAGATCCATCTTTTAAGATGGATCTAGATTTTTGGAATTGTTTTAAGAGAGAAAAACTCATCAAATAGCGGAATTTCATATACTAATTTTGATATCTAGGGTAAGTTTTAGAGAGGGAAAAACACTCTTTATAGCCGGATAAATACGGTAAATTCAGAGTGGTGGGAATTCAGTGATGATTCCGGGAGTTGCTTTTAAGTGTATGGGCAGCTCTGTATTCTGCTGCCAGTTTTACAAAGGGAGACAACTCCTGTGACAAAACTCCTCCCAAAATGGAGTCTACTCTTGAAAGAAGGTATCTGGGGAAGCAGATTCTTTCCTTGAAGAGTTGACTATAAATGAGAAGGGAGGCAATAATGAAAATACCAGAGTTGTATCCCATGAAAGACTGTGTGAGACTTTTTCAGCAGAGCAAAGGAGTGCATATATGACAGAGCACTAGATAAGAAGGAGTATTTGGTGATAATTAAGGATGATTTTTGTTAATTCTGAATAAAAACATATGTTGTGACCCCTCATCTGAACAGTCTCAGCAAGACGGTTCAGATGAGGGGTCACAACATATGGTTTCAATGAGAAAAAAAAAAATTATCCCTAAATTATCATCAAATACCCCTCTTATCTAGAACTCTGTATGATGCTGTTTCCTCATGGGCATGCTCTTGTGTTTGGCCAAAAGTTTCCTGTTCAGCATATGGGTCAGTTTACATGTAATCAGTAACTTCACGTACAATCAATTGCAGTCTTTAATATAAAGGTAAGATCCCTGAAAGCATGCTTCATTGTCTTCAGGCAATTCTTGTTTGAAGACTTTTTTAAAAATATATTTGTATATATTTTTTAGTAAAAATATTTTCATGTGGCATTGCCTATGATGCTACACTTTGAAGGGCTTGAACTCTGTTGATACCAAAATGCATTTCCACTGTCCACAGTCTCACTCATGATCACTGAATTAAGTTTTCCAAGATCATCTGCTAGATCTGATCAGGGTCCTCTCTGTTTGCATAGTGGTTTATTGAGCCTGAGGAATGGCTAAAGTGAAAAGTAAAGGCTATAAGATGCTTTATAGGTGTGAGGTGCTGCTACAAAATCCATTCCTTGGGATAACTATTTGGCATCATGAGGGAAGCCTTGGGATGGATTTTTCTATCCGCTGTTCACATCCATGATAGATTTTTTTTTCTTGCAAAATGTTGATAACAACATTGAACTTGCCGAATAGCAATATCTTAGCATTTGCTGAAAGGCATTATAGAAGCAATTTCTTGCATACCTGTGATTTACTGTGTTGAATTCACTGAAATGCATTATTTTAGCATTTATGAGCATTTGAAAGAATCTGACACTATAAATTTCACCAAATAAATTGATTGTTCACACAATAATGTTTCTGTAAGCATAATTTAAATGCTAAACAAAAGAGTCAGCTTGTAGTGCATGTCTTTCAGCTATGGGTTATCTCAGGGCCAGCATTCTTAGTGATGTTGATGGTAACATTTGGTGTGTGTAGCTCTGTTCCACCTACCCCACCCACCGCCAGTGCAGCTGAAAAATCGGAACCATTTTTCAAAGGCCTAAAACAGGTAAAGTAGATTGCTTTTTAAAAGGAGCAAATTCTTTACTTTAAAAATTGACTTATTTTTACAAGGGAGGCAAAAATGAAATTACAAGAGTTCCTCCCCCTAGAAGTATACCCAATTACCTTATGACCAGCTGTTATTGGAAATGACTTGAACATACAGAAGTGCTGACAATACCATGCATTGTAGTTGAAAAAACCCCAACAAAACAAAAGCATGTTTTTTTTTCGTGAATGCCTGTGCTTAACTTTAAAAGTCTGGTTATGGGAGAGTAGTTTGTCTTTAGAAACACAAATTGTTAAAGAAGGTATTATAAATGCTAGCAAAATTTTTGTTTCCAGATCGAAGCGAAAACACAAGCAGGAAAAACACCAAATAAAATTCAGGAAATGCTAAAACATATAGAGGAGCAAATTCTTTCTTTTAAGTGTTAGCTCCTTTTTAGAAGGGAAGCAAAAATGAAGTGGCAGAGTTGCTTCCCTTGAAGTATACCAATATTTATGTCTCAGTGTTTTGTCATTACAGATAATGAGAAATAGACGTTACTGGGTGTTAAACTTTGTGTTTGGCACTGGCCTTGGTATATTTACAGCATTGTCTTCATTCTTAGACCAGATTCTCTGTCCTCGAGGATACTCAGATGTAAGTCTAGTTAACTTCTTACTATTTTTATACCCCGCCACTATTGTGTGGCGGGGTATTATGTTTTCCCGCTGGCTGTCTGTGTGTCTGTCTGTCCGTCCTTGAGCACTTCGTTTCCGTTGGATAACTTGAGTATTAACAGATTTTCTTCAAACTTGGCACATAGATTGGTCTTGGGGATATCTCGGTTGGGATTGTTAATAGGCAAATTTTGATATCCTGTGACAGAGTTATTGTCCTTGTCAGTGTCGCAAAAGTGGTTTTAGCTCTGTTCTTCCTTTACACTTTGAAATATCATGATGAAATTTCACAGAAATGATTGAAATAATATATTTTTTCTGTTCTTAGCAGAATTTTGTCCACCAGGGTTATCTTCCCCTACCCCAGGGCTATATACATGTATAAAGTCATGAAAAATTCTGTATAAAATTAGGATGAAAGTGATTTTCCTGAAACTTACTACAGCTTATCAAAACAATATAAGCTTTCTGTCATGATCAAAATTTTGTCCCCAGGGGTTATCTGCCCCTGGCACAGGGCTATATATTCATGTATAAAATCATAAAAAAAATCCTTATAAAATCAGATTTTGGTATATCTTATGAAATTTCTCAGAAATGATATAGGTAACATTAACTTTATTTTACAACCAGAATTTAGTCCAGCAGGGTCATCTACACCTGCCACGGGCATATATACATGTATAAAAACAAGAAAAAAAAAACCTATATAAAATCAAAGTTGAAAGAAATTTTCTCGAAACTTGCAGTAAATTATCAAAGTAATATAACTTCCTTTTATGATCCGACTTTTGTCCTGAGGGACTGTCTGCCTCCGACATAGGGCTATATACATGTAACAAATCATGAAAAAAACTGTATAAAATCAGAACTGAAAGGGATTTTTATGAAACATGTAACAAATGGTCAAAGCAATAATAGCTTCTAGTGATGGTTAAAATTTTATCACAAGAAAGTTAATTATCTATCCTAGTCTGGAACTAAATACAAGTATGAAATCATGAAGAAAAAAAAAAGCTATGAAAGGTTTGCAGTGGTGGGGTATTACGCAGTCGTTTACAATGCTTTTTGTCGAGCCCGCTTGCGGAGAGCGAGACATAGTTGTTACAATGTCAGTTCGGTGTATGTCCGTGCGTTAGTGCGTGCGTGCGTGCGTTAGTGCGTGTGTGCGTCCGTCCGGATTTGTCCGGGCCATAACTTCTACATTTATGGATGAATTTCAAAATAATTTGGCACAATTGTTCTCCTTGATGAGTAGAAGTGCCTTTTGAAACATTTGTTCAGGTAGGTCCAAGGTGAAGGTCACACTTGAAGGTCAAATGATAAAATGGTCATAAATTGAGCTTGTCCGGGCCAGTACTTCTACATTTATGGATGGATTTCAAAATAATTTGGCACAATTATTCTCCTTAATGAGTAGAAGTGCTTTTTGAAACATTTGTTCAGGTAGGTCCAAGATCAAGGTCACACTTGAAGGTCAAATGATAAAATGGCCATAAATTGAGCTTGTCCGAGCCGTAACTTCTACATTAATGGATGGATTTCAAAATAATTTGGCACAATTGTTCTCCTTGATGAGTAGAAGTGCCTTTTGAAACATTTGTTCAGGTAGGTCCAAGGTCAAGGTCACACTTGAAGGTCAAATTATAAAATGGCCATAAATTGAGCTTGTCCGAGCCATTACTTCTACATTTATGGATGGATTTCAAAATAATTTGGCACAATTGTTTTCCTTGATGTTTGAAAGTGCCATTTGGAAAATTTATTCAGGTAGGTCCAAGGTCAAGGTCACACTTGAAGGTCAAATGATAAAATGGCCATAATTTGAGCTTGTCTGAGCCATAACTTCAACATTTACAAATGGATTTCAAAATAATTTAACACAATTGTTCTCCTTGATGAGAAGAAATGCAATTTGGAACATTTGTTCTAGTAGGTCCAAAGTCAAGGTCACACTTGAAGGTCAAATGATTAAATGGTCATTAATTGAGCTTGTCCGAGCCATTACTTCTACATTTACGGATGGATTTCATAATAATTTGGCACAATTGTTCTTCTTGATGAGTGGAAGTGTCAAATGACATATGTGTTTGGGTAGGTCCAAGGTCAAGGTCACACTTGAAGGTCAGATATTGTAACTGTCATAAATTGAGCTTGCCTGGGTCATCACTTCTACTTATTTTCCTTTGTGAAAATTTGGAGGGAAAAAAGAAGAAAGTGCTGGCTGAGCATGATGTTTTTTGGCTTCTTTCTAGATTGAAGCAGTTACTTAGTCTTGACTTACTTATAGGTCACTAAAGCAAACAGCGGGCTCGACCAGTTGTCCCTGGACAACCTTCTAGTATTACTATTCTGTGTCAGTGCTTTTATTTCTCCTTGCATACAAAAGATCCAGACTTGTTTGACTGTTTTGATTGTATAAATCTGTATACATGTACATGTTTCTTTGAAAGTTTGATATTAAGATTAATGGTTTACCAGCACATTGGATTGGGTACTGGTAAATGATTGTCAGATGTATCACCAGTAAACAATTCTGATTCTGACAAAAAAAATGGCTGAGCAAATATTGCAGCCATAAAAAAAGACTGTTCCCTAGACGCATCAGGCCTGGATCTTCGGTTCTTAACAATGTTAAGGCAATATAAACTTGTCAAAATTTGAATGGCTAATGTTTATTCCATTGTTGAAATGGTTAAGATGATTGAATATTTATGTTTTCCTCCTGTTTTCAATGGAAGTCCATTATTATGGAAAGAATTTGATCTGCAAGGAGCAAATTCTTTCCATTTAAAGTAGACCCCATTTTGGCAAAGTTTTGCCATCCAAGAAAGCAAGCAAGAACTTACAGAAGTTGTTCCCCTTTGTAGAGTGGCAGAAAACATGGTTATGTACTCATACACCTTAAAAGTAAGTTTACATTGATATCAGCTTAGTGTTAAAGAATTGATGAGAGGTTTATCCTTATTGTAAGAGACTGTTGTTTCACTCTCTGTACAAATTGTATCAACTGCGTAGCGCAGTTGGTAGGGCACCTGACTTATAAGTCAGAGGTCCTGGGTTCGATGCCCAGTCTGGCCACATACTTTTGTTTCTCTTTCCACTGATTCAAGATGGGCAGTTGTCAGATACTGGCAAAAATATGTGCACTTAGTACTGGTTAACCGCTTAGGAGGTCTAAGCCTGCCCAGGAATCCTGATACTTTTGAAATTGTATTGTAGTATATGTATGTAATTTATAGTTAATAAAATATCATTTAAACTAAGCCTGCCCAGGAATAGTGTAGTTAGGTTAACTGACCGTCCCAACATGACCATAGCTATTTACCCTGGACGTAAAGTAACAAATCAATCAATCAATCAACAAATTGTATCTGAATGACCTCTGCCCTGACCACACTGCATTATGGTGTGTTGATACATTCTTTTATCTAGCTGCCATTTTTGCAAGGGAGACAATTATAACAGAGAAGTTCCTTGGTTCCGTTGTTAAAAAAATTCTTTTCTTGGACGTGTGTCTTAAAAATGTTTTCTGTGAGAGCAATTTTTTTGTTTGAAGAGTAGCCACCCCTAGAAGTATGATGTATCGATACACATCTATAAATGCATGATTTGCCGTTGGCTGCCTCATACTGACCTGCCTCATTTGGATCTACTCTGTTCGTCCTCTAGATTTTGAATTCTCAACATGATGTAGCTTGAAGGAATATTTGTTGAAAATTTTCAGAAGTAAATTTTGTTGTCTGCTTTTCTGGTGCTTTAAGGCTTAAAAAACTTGCTTTTTCATCTGACAAAATGACATGTTTTGTTTCTTCAGAATTTTGCTGGTGTATGTGGCGCCCTGATGATTGGTGTCGGGGCTATAGGGGCAGTATTTGCTGGGCTGTATGTTGATAGAACAAAACAATTTGAAGAGGTTGTGAAAGTCTGTTGGTCTCTGGCTGTTCTTTTTGGTATAGGCTTTACACAGGTATGTATTAAATAGAGGGTATTTGATTTATTTATATAAGATCATATTTTTTAGCTCACCTGAGCCAAAGGCTCAGAGGTGAGCTTATAGGATGGGAGTCGAGCCGTCGTCCGTCCGTGCGTGGGTGGGTGGGTGCGTGGGTGCGTGCGTGCGTGCGTCAACACTTTCAAACATAAATATCTCAGAAACCAGCGGGCCGATTGCAATCAAATTTTATCTGAAGCATCATTGGGGTGGGGGAAAGGCTGCATTAGGTTTTGGTGCCGATCAGCTCAGAACTCTGGTTTCCATGGCAACAGATAGCCCCCATAGGGTTATAATGGGGAAAACGGCGTCATCACGTTTTCTCGACTGTTTTTGATTAGATCCTTATCATACTTGCAGGTAATGATGACATACACAAGAGCTTGGATGAGTTCGAAATTTGGCCGGATTCGAGCACAGACTACGGAGTTAGCTGCCCTTGAGCGTTTGAAAAAAATCCCATAGGGTTATAATGGGGAAAATGGCGTCATCACGTTTTCTCAACTGTTTTTGCTTAGATCCTTATCATACTTGCAGGTAATGATGACATACATAAAAGCTTGGATGAGTTCGAAATTTGGCCGGATTCGAGCACAGACTACGGAGTGAGCTGCCCTTGAGCGTTTGAAAAAAATCCCATAGTCTTATAATGGAGAAAACAACGTCATCACATATTTTTAGAAAAACTTTGTCATCGCTCTATTGCCTACATTTCTCAACGGATTTTAAAATAACTTCACACAAATGTAGGGCATGACAATATCTCGAGCATGTTTGACTTTCAGGATGCTACGCCCAAGGTCAAGGTCACTGTGGCTATTTTAAGAAAAACTTTGTCAGCGCTATTGCACCTACATTTGTCTGCAGATTTTAAAATAACTTCACACAAATGTAGGGCATGACAATATCTCGAGCAAGTTTGACTTTCAGGATGCTGCGCACAAGGTCAAGGTCACTGTGGCTATTTTTAGAAAAACTTTGTCAGCGCTCTAGCTCCTACATTTCTCAGCAGATTTTGAAATAACTTCACACAAATGTAGGGCATGACAATATCTCGAGCAAGTTTGACTTTCAGGGTGCTGCACCCAAGGTCAAGGTCACTGTGGCTATTTTTAGAAAAACTTGGTCATTGCTCTTGCGCCTACATTTCTCAAGGGATTTTAAATCAACTTCACACAAATGTAGGGCATAATATCTCAAAGAAGTTTGACTTCCAGGGTGCTGCGCCCAAGGTTAAGGTCACTGTGGCTATTTTTAGAAAAACTTTGTCAGCGCTCTAGCACCTACATTTCTCTGTAGATTTTAAAATAAATTCACACAAATGTAGGGCATGACAATATCTCGAGCAAGTTCGACTTTCAGGGTGCTGTGCCCAAGGTCAAGGTCACTGTGGCTATTTGTAGAAAAACTTTGTCATCGCCGTAGCACCTTCATTTCTCCATGGATTTTGAAATAACTTGACACAAATGTAGGGTATGACCATATCTCAAGCAAGTTCGACTTTCAGGATGCTGTGCCCAAGGTCAAGGTCACTGAGGCTATTTTTAGAAAAACTTTGTCATCGCTCTAGCACCTTCATTTCTCAACGGATTCTAAAATAAATTCACACAAATGTAGGGCATGACAATATCTCGAGCAAGTTTGACTTTCAGGGTGCTGCAATCAAAGTTTTTGATTAGATCCTTATCATACTTGCAGGTAATGATGACATACATAAGAGCTTGAATGAGTTCGAAATCTGGCCGGATTCGAGCACAGACTACGGAGTTAGCTGCCCTTGAGCGTTTGAAAAAAAATCCCATAGTCTTATAATGGAGAAAACAACGTCATCACATTTTCATTTTTCATCGGATCCTCTTCATACTTGCAGGTAATGAGGATATGCATAAAAGCTTGGATTCTTAGCATTTCGGCTAGATCCCACCACTGACTATGGAGTACCTGCCCTGAGCATCCAAAAAATCAGTGTCGCCACTTTTTCTTGGTTTCTACTGATTCGATCCTTTTCAAACTTGCAGGTAATGAGGAAATGCATAATATCTTAAACAAGTTCAAATTTTGGCCAGATCAGGTCAACCACTACGAAGTTAGCTGCCCTTGACAGCTCTGTCTATTGTGCTCTTGATCGGATACTTTTTAAACTTGCATATATTAAATGAGGGCATACATAAAGTTTTGGATGAGTTTAATTTTCAGCCTGATTGGACCACTGACTGTGGAGTTAGCTGCCCTTGAGCATCTTAAATATCCCTATAGGTTTACAATGTCTCTCAGGTGAGCAATTGTTGCCCTTTGGGCTACTTGTTTCACTGAATGAACAACAAAAACTGTATTTTTTACATGTATCTTAGCCAAGAGAGTCTGTGAAAATGCCGGGAGCGAAATATAGTTTGATCTTTTATGCTTTTTATACTCTGCCACTTGTTAGTGGTGAGATATTAAATTGTCATGCTGGTTGTTTGTGTGTCTGTCAGTCTGTTGTATGCTGTGGTATACTATGCATACCATTGTTAGTGTAGTAATAAGTTTATTTTGCATAATCATAATGAAAGTAACTTCTTAAACAGTTTATTCTAAAATCATTAGCACATGAAGCAAAGGGGAGCTTAAGCTAAACCCCAGGTGTTGTAGTCTAAGTATGCATTGGCGTTCGCATCCATGGCAGCATCCATGTCTGTGAGCAGTTTAACCTATAGCACATGATCACCTGAATATATGCACCATGTATGACCTTGACCTACTGATCATGGTTAACTGATTTTGAAAAAAAATTAGGTTAATGTATGTTAAGCATTTGTGTTCAAGTCAATTTTGATGTTTGGTCAGCACTTGCATCTGGACGAGGGCATCTGAGTGTAACCAACCGTGAAGGACACAGTTATGCTTCAATGACTGTATGATATTTCTCAGTCCCTATATGGGTTACCAGTGAACTGTCTTCAATTTTGTCAGTAAAGTGTTTTCCAAAATCCAAGTCAGTGAGTTGTCTTGTCACTGAAATGGAGCCTTGATAGCTCAGCCTGTAAATGCTGGCCTGCTGAACTAGGTTGTCTGGGTTCAATTCCCATTAGAGGCTAGAATCTTTTCAATTGTAAAAGGGTCTAATTGCCCACAGCCTTTCATTATCACCCTCCCATTATTCTGATATGACCGAAATACTGTTGAAAAGGACATAAAATGGCAAGTCATCCATCCATACATCTGTCACTGACACTGTTATGATTCCATCCATATTATGCCATAACAGGTAAGTTAAAAAAATACCCTCAATATTATTATTTTTAGAGCTGCAAAGCATACTTGAGCCAAGACAAGAGAAAACCAACAATGTGGTTGTGCGCCCAGCGCAGACTCAGATCAGCCTGGGCATCCGCCCAGTCTGATCAGAGTCTTCGCTGTCCGCATGGAGGTAGTTGAGACCCTTAGCTACACATTGAGCACTTAACGAAGAGTCAGGTCAAACTTGGCGGATGCCCAGGCTGATCTGAGTCTGCGCTGGGCACACAACCACATTGTTGGTTTTCTCTTGTCGCGGCTCACTTGTTTCATATTTCAGGTGTCCAAGTTTAGAGATCAGCATGCATTGGTGGCTCTGTCTATATCTCTGTTTGGTTTGTTTGGTTTTGCCATATATCCAATCACTTTAGAGTTGCTGGTAGAAGTTACATATCCTATTGCTGAAGCAACAAGCTCAGGATTGGCTGTTATTTCTGGGTAAGTCAGGAACTATTCTGTACCTGCTTTATAGCCCAGTTTGCAGTGTGCAATATTGTTAGAAAGAGAAATATTTCATTTAGATTACAATTTGTAATCAGCAAAAGTGGCTCATAAAATAATGACCTTTAAAGTCACAAAAAAGAAGCTTACAAAGGGATTTCCAATACTTCATATACACGGTCATTAGACGATGTCACAAAGTTGAATTTCAATTCAAAGTACTGATATCTCAAAATAATTTTTCTGGTCTGTGTCCCAGAAAATTTAGGCTTAGATAAGAGAAGCTTGATAGAAGTTGATATGTTAAAAGAAAATAAATAATGATGCGTCAAAACTATTCTTTTTATAGAAGAGGGTACTTATAGATATATCAGTGTTTAAGACAACAAACACCAACTGTATATTTGCAGGTTCTGTACAGAAAATCTGTTACTTTGTTGTGAATATAGATTGTAGTTGCTTGCTACATATAGCAGCTTTTTATAACAGCAAATTCTTTCCTTTAACGCGCCAAAAATGAAAAATTGTTGAATTTGCAAACAGTGTAAATCCAGATGAGGTGGCTCATGATGAGCCACCTCATCTGGATCTACAGTGTTTACCCTATAGTCTTTGAATTCTCAATATGATATAGCTTGGACAAATTTTTTTTTAAAAATTTCTGCAGATGTAAATTTAGTTGTCTGCTTTTTGGCACATTAAGGGTTAAGAGTAGACCCTGTTCCGAAGGGTTTGGTCTTCTAGGGAAGCAAAAAGGAAAATCACAATAGATGTCTCCCTTTGTAAAAATGGCTGAAGCTGAAAAACTGGGATCCTTACACCTCAAACATCATTTCTGTGGTATTTTGAAAACATTATACAGCTTTGAGCTTTTCTCCTCATTTATATATTACAGGCAGCTGCAGAGTATAATATATATATTGGTGATGCAACTTATAGCTCAAGATTTATCACAATATGAGAAAAATCAGGGTGTTGGTTGTGCTAATGCTGAGGCCAATGGTTTTACACCACAAGATTGGATAGGTAAGTATATAGAGAATACCACGTTAGTTCCTGTTGATATCATTTTTATCAGGCGAAATAGAAAAAAGGCAGGAATGGAGAGGTTTGCTAATCAAACCCTAAAATCATTTCAAATGTTAAGATCTACACCGTTCAATGCCAAGAGAGACACAAAATGCATTTCAAGATGACACTTTACCAGCGCATTGTTGCACTAACATCATATATAGAGAATACCATGTTAGTGTCCTTTGGAATGGCAAGGCTTGCCGACGTGCAGATGACCTGATATATTTATAGGTCTTTGTGACTGTGAGAATCAGGCACCCATGAGGCGCGCTGACAACTCTTGTTTTTGCAGTCAGTATTTAAGTGATGTATCCAGGTGATGTACAAAGCAAGAAAAAGAAAAACAGTTTCCGTCTAAACTTTGAAACAACAAAAACAAACAAAAAGGCATCAGAATATAGATCAAAATCGAAGAATATAGATCAAAATCGAAATTCCCTTTGGCTTGTCATACTGAAATTCAACGTAGGTCTAATGAACTATTGCCACCACAGAACTATTTTCTTCTGGGAAATAGCAGTTTTGTTCAGTCTAGAAATGCCGGTATTTCCTTGTTAAGAATGTAATGTAGAGTAAATACAGTGCTTTACTGCTACATCTTGTTCATTTTCTTATACATATATTTCAATAGTAAGAAGCAAGGATGGCTCGAACCACGATGGCTTTAACTGTTGAATGAATTTCTGGGTCTCTAACACCATTTTGTTACGTAAAATACATTGATCAGTCGAACTTACTTTTCCTTAAAATTGAATTTACCTAAAATTCTTTGCTACATTGATGAATTCATGCTCAGACAATTGACTTTACCTCCATGCAGGACTGTAACATCCCTCTGTCTAGACCTATTCTGCTTGAAAAGGCTAAAAGTTTTGTTAAACAGCTTGGCATAACTGATTTCAAGCACACTGAGTGGTCTTATTCCTATATGTCTCAGTTGACACTTTGATGTCTCGAACTACCTATCAGTCAAACCCTTTGCACTGGTCCAGGTGAGTTCTAGGCATCAAGGTTTGACTGTAATGGAACTGCAAGTCACAGTAGTGTTACCAAGTACATATGCAAACCACCTGTGGATCTGTGCTAGCTTTCTATAGGCTGTGCTGTTCATACATAGATTGTATTGACATTGGGAAATCTACAGGCTCAAATTAAAGGCACTGATTACACTGACTCGTTTGAGTGTTGCTGCTGACAGATTTCTTGTTTTGTTGCTTTACGTCAATGGTAAACAGCCATAGTCGTGTCAGGACAGTTAGTTAATTTAACCACACTATCCCTGGGCAGGCTTAGACCATCTAAGCAGTAAACAAGTACTAAGTGTACATACTTTCACCAGTAACTGACAATTGCCCTTCTTGAATCAGCAGATTTTGATTGATTGATTTGTTGTTTAACGTCCACTGTGAACAGCTATGGTCATGTTGGGACAGTCAATTAACCTAACCACACTATTCCTGGGCAGGCATAGACCTCCTAAGTGGTTAACCAGTACTAAGTGCACATACTTTCGCCAGTAACAGGACCTCTGACTTATGAGTCAGGCACCCTACTGATTGCCCTACGCAGTCCTTGAATCAGCGGAAGGGGAAATGAAAGTATTTTGCTGATAGATGTGATATGCATCCACGTAGTGCATTGTTGCTCAACTTATTATACCTTAAAAATTAAAAAAATTGGGACACCTGAAATTATTACCGTAATTGTCCTAAAATAGAACAGTTTGAATTTACAATGCAGTAATGTGTCTAAAAGATGAGGATGGAATGGCAAACAGTGTAGGGCCTGATCAGACTGCTCCTGGAGCAGTCTGAAATTGGTATTGCACTATTTGCTCAAACCTGTCTGTCCCAAAACTTAGAATTTTTATAGAAATATACATTTTAAACAACCATCCATGTCCATTTTTTTTTCAGTGCCAAATTTGTTCATGAACGGTTTAGCAGTTTTTGCATTGCTGATGTTAATGCTGTTTTTCAAAGCGGAATACCGACGGATGTTAGCAGAGCAAAGAATAGAAGCAGAGAAAATATTACATCAAGACAAAGAATTCCAGACGTGATACTTGTATATATATGTATATGTTTTATTTGTGTTTTAGCGCCCCTGAGCCAAAGGCTTCTTTGGAGCTTACAAGATGGAAAGGCTCTTATGTTGTCGTCAGCCATCGTCATCTTTTGTCCTGATTGTCAAACAAGATTATTGCTGAACCCTTTGGCCAATTTCTACCAAATTTCAAATGCAGCACCATTTAGGTAGGGAATTAAGTGTTAATAGTCTTCGGGTGGATCAAGTCAGGACTTAGGTTGCTATGGGAATTCAAAGACTCCATAGGCTTATAATAGGAATATCATATTGACCTACAAGCAGCAGGAACCACACTCTCAGCAGGCCATTCCAGATCACCTCCCACAAAACTAGGTCACAGTGGCCTGCTATCATGAAAACTGACACCATGTCATATTTCCCAGATAAGCCATGTATCTCCGCTGGCTTTAGTTGAGTCTTTCAGAGCTATTCAGTGCATGCACCAAACTGTGACATAAAGCTGGACTGTGAAGATTGGACATTTTAGGCAGTATATTTATTTAAAGCTGACTTCTCCCTTATTACAGCCAATATTTCCAGGAACAAGTTTGCCTCCTGCCCAGAGTTGCTGTTGTGGTGTTATTCAGTTCTTAGGGAAGACCAAAACTTAGATATTAATGGGCCACCAAAAAAGAAAAATGACCATTTTTAGCTCGCCTGAACGAAAGTTCAGGAAGAGCTATTGTTGTCACCCTGGCGTCGGCGTCGGCGTCGGCGTCAGCGTCCGCGTCGGCGTCCGGATTGGATGTTTTGGTTAAAGTTTTTTAAATACCTATATCTCCTGAACGTATGGATGGATTCTTTTGATACTTGCACTGTAGTTAGATATTGGACCAAAGTTTAACAGGGTACCACCCCCACCCCATTCCGTGACCTTGATGTCAAGGTCATGTACTTAGAAAATTGGGATTTTTTTTGGACTGGATGTTTTGGTTAAAGTTTTATAAAGCCCAATATCTCCTTAATCCATGGATGGATTCCTTTGATACTTGCACTGTAGTTAGATATTGGTCCAAGGTTTTCAAGGGTACTATACCCACCTCCCTCAGTGACCTTGAGGTCAAGGTCATGGACTTAGAAAATTGTCTTTTTATTGATTGGATGTTTTGGTTAAAGTTTTTTAAAGACACATATCTCCTGAACCCATAAATGGATTCTTTTTATATTTGCACTATAGTTAGATACTAGTTCAAAGCTTTGCAGAGAACTACCCCAACCCCGTTCAGTGACCTTGATGTCAAGGTCAGGGACTTAGGAAATTTGGTCTTTATTAAAGTTGTCTAATTGCATACTGATTCATAATGCTTGGCAGAGATTTAGTTTACACTTGAACTGATGTTAGACAGTTTTTTGAGATTTTACAAAACACTATATACTTACCCCACCGGATGACCTTGAAGTCAAGGTCATCAACTTTGAATTTCGTCTTAAAGATTTGGGTTAAAGTTCTATATTTATGAAGACATAATTTCACAGTGCCATGATGGACTTGGACTCAGTTGATAGATGTTAGATAATGGTTCAAGGTTTTGAAACATCCTAGGCCCCCCCCCCCCCCCCCCCCCCCCCCCCCCACACACACACACACACACACACACACACCTGAGTTCTTTGACCTCAAGCTCATGGACTTTGAAATTTCATGTGGATTTTTTTATTTTAATTTTATTTTAAGACTTACTTCTGAGCTTTTGTTTATAAATATGCTGACAGTATGAACATCCTTTCCTGAAGTTTTATGCATAGCAGTCCACACCATCATAGCGACTGTATGATGGGCAAGCACCTTTTCAGGCGAGCTATGCTGTCAGGCGACAGCTCTTGTTTTTTATGAAAACACTGTACCAAGTTTAAGGTCTGCCGTCAGCTTCTATTAGCCTCACACAAACTTATTCAGTCCATGTCCATGACTGCTATAGATCACCTTGTAAAAGTAGGTCACAGTGACCTACTTTCATTGAAATTGGCAGCAGAAACAGTTTCAAGGTCTTTGTTATATCTCTGCATCTGTAAGCCTCATGCCTTTCAAACTATGTCAGTTCATGTCAAACTATGTCAGATCATGTACCAAAACTACTCTATCTCTCACAAAAAGTAGGTTAAAGTGGCTTTCTTCGGCAAAAAAGTCAACAGCATGTCAAGGTTTTTGAGGTCTGTCTGGTGTCTCAGTCTCCTTATCTGTCGTTGGTCAAGGAATATTTTTGTTTCCATTGTTATGAGCACAGGGGAGCAACTAAGGCCCACATAAACCTCTTCTGTGTTAGCTTACCTGTAAGAAAGGACAGTGGGGCAGGTATCACTCTCTGAATCAAGATCCGGAACATCCTTTTTAGGAAATGGAACAGACCACCAAAGATGGCAGACTGGTTTACAATGCTAGGTAGGTGCTTCGTTATATAAAATTTTCTGACTATTTTTATCATATCATCCGTCAAAAGAAATATATCAGGGAACAATGAATACATTTCTCCATACAAAACAGGCAGTGATGTGACAAAAATTTACACATTCACTTGGATTGGCATATTTTCAAGGCTGTTACTGTTCAGTTTTAATTTTCAGAAGTGACCCCAATATTTACTTGACTTTCCTATGAAACGTCCTTTATATTGTTATTTTTTTTATAAAATACGATTTTGAGAAATATTCATTTTTAGTAGCCATGTGATTTGCACTTGTCACCAGAACATACTTGTTACATACAGAGACATAATTTGTGTTGAACTAGCGAGTATGTTTAAGTGACAAATGCAGTTTACATGGCTAAAAAAAAGAATATGTCTCAGAAACCAGCCAAGAGATTTAAACACAGATTTCGGGGTCTTGGACCAAATTGAAGTCATTGTATTTCATAAAAATAATCAGAAAATATAAATGATCTTTTATTGGAAAGTCGATAAAAATATATATTCACCACTTAAAATTAAACTTTAACACTACTTCAAATATGACGATCCAAGTGAATGTGTATATTTTTTGCCATATCACTACCTCTTTTTATATAGAGAAATGTATTCTTTGTTCCCTGATATGGCTTGTTTGATAGATGCATACAATATATAGTCTGAAAATTTGATAAAACAAAGCGCCTACCTAGCATGTGCAACCCAGTCTGCCATCTTTGGTGGTCTGTTCCATTTCTTAAAAAAAAGATGTTTCGGATCTCGATCCAGGCAGTGGGTATTGCACAAGCACTGGCAGCAGCATTGTCATCAGAGTGTGTAAATGTTGAACTTGTATGTCCTTGGGAACTGCAGGTTCAGGCAACCTATGTTGTCTGGTGACAAGCCGTGTTGTTGTTTGATTTTTATACACATATTTTATATAAAATATATATTTATATTTTTTATATGGATGATTTATATATTTTAACAAATTTTGTTGATTCATTGCAATTATTATCCCAAATATTAGGACATTTTAAGAAATAACTTAAAGTATTCTCAGATTTGAACATTGAGCCACTACAAGACAAATCCAACAAAGTGACCGTTGGACACAGTGAAGACACATATCAGACTGGGCATCTGCCCAGTCTGATCAGATTCTTCCCTTGTGCTTAAAGGGTAGGTAAGGGACTTATCTACCTTTATGACAACAGTGATGACTCTGATCAGACTGGGTGGCAGCCGCCCAGGCTAATCTGAGTCTTCACTGGGTGCACATGCCACTTTGTTGGTTTTGTCATGTGGCGGCTCAATTACTGATTTTACCATCTGAGGATATGTCAAGATGAATGGATACACTTTCAGGGGAAGTGACTATTCCAATGTTATTTTTGCCTCCCTTCTAAATGGGAGTCAACTCTAAAAAGAAAGTATTTGCTGCCTTTGGAGAAATTCTTTCCTTTAAGAGAAAACCTTATTTTGGAAGCTCTATGTCATCCATGGAAGCAAACAAGTAGCCACAATAGTTGTTCCCTTTTGTAAAATGATGAAAAAAAACATGGATGTTTACCCCTACACTGTAACAAATTATTGAAATTGTCCTAAAATGTAATCATAGAGATATGGCAAACTGGCCCAATCTGTAGGGTTTCTATGGTACCTTGTATCAAAGAAATCTGGCAAATGGTTATACTCCCCATGTTTTTTTTTACCACCATTCTTTCAAAAGGAAACAACTAACATGACATCATGTTTATGACATTATGTATCTGGGTGACGACATCTCCCAAATAAGTCTATTCTTAATGGAAAGACTTTGCCCCTAGGGGAGCAAATTCTTTTCTTTAAGAGTTGACTATCATGGAGACAGGAAACAAAAACGAAAACGGAAGATTTGATATCCCTGTAAGTGTACCTGTTCACCTTAAACATGAATAGAGCCTTTGCATGTAAAACGTGCACTTTTGTATACAGAAACAGGGTGAACCCACACCAGTCTGCTGTTCAGTGTACATTTTTATATGCTGATTGTGAGACTGGACATATGTCATGGCTTTGTTTGTCTGTCTGTCTGTCTTGTCTGTCCATAACCTGTCTGTTTGTTAACATTTGTGTCCAAAACCACCCTGGAAATATTTTCTTGAAACTTGGGTCAACTGTTCACCTCATCAAGATGATGTACAACAATGTCCAACAAAGGTCAGGCCCAGAGGTTATAAAACTGGAGAACATTCTCAAACTCAAAATAAAGCACACTGATTGGCTGCTTCCGAGCATGTGCTCAGAAGCAGCCAATCAGTGCGCTTTATTTTGAGTTTGAGATTATTCTCAAGTTTTATAACCTCGAACCCAGGTCACACTTAGAGATCGAAATTCAAAAAATAATATTTAATGTCCACTCCATATCTCTAAAACATTTAAGATTTCTTCATGAAAGTTTGTACAAAATATAAAGCACCATCAGATGATGCAGAGAGAAAAAGAATCATAGAAAAAGTAAATAGGAAAGTCCTCAGGATCTACTTTCAGTTTTGAGGGAATTATGCCCCTTTGTTTGTACTTTTTGTATAGCAGTTTCATATCAGCTTCTTTCCCACTCCATATCTTTTAATTCAATTAAGATTTCTTCTTGAAAGTAGGTAAAATTTAAACTCTGTCAGACAATTTGCAGAGAAAAAAAACATAACCCTACTTTCAGGTTTGACAGAATTATGGCCCTTTGTATATTTCATATAGTGAGCTTGTGTCTGCTCCCTAATTTTAACACTGTATAAATTTTTATTTGAAACTTAAGTGAAACTGTAAAACGTAATCAGCAGGACATATTATATTGTGGTGTCATGTGTCTGTCTGTTGTTCTCTGTCATTCCAACTGTCCATTCGTTTTGTGTGTCTGTGCCATATCTCCTAAACCCCGGGAAAGATTTTCTTGAAACTTGGGCCAAATGTGTATCCTATCAAGATGATATGCAGAACTCACATTTTAACAATTTTCTACGAAGGTCAAGATCACACTTGGAGGTCAAAGTTCTAAAGGTAATATTTTGTGTCCATTCCATATCTTTAAATGGCTTTAATGTTTCTTCGTGACAGTTTGTACAAATATAAAACATCATCAGGTGATGTGCAGAGAAAAAGAACCATTAATCTTCTTCTTCTGGTTTAGGCAGACTTATGCCCCTTCGTATGTTTCCTGTATTGATTTCATGTCTACTCTCTAACTCATAAAATATATTAGATTTTGCTTTGAAATATTGTACTAATACAAGACACTTTCAGACGACACAGAAAAAAGAACCATAACTTTACTTGCAGTTTTGACAGAATTATGACTCTTTGTAGACATTTCAAAGTGATTTCATGTCTGCCTTCAGCTTCTGACTAAAACAGTGATCATTTTATTGTGTCCTTTTCTACTATAAATCCCAATAGGCATATACTGCCCCACTCAGCTGAGCTCTTGATCTAGGAAGTTTGGCAAACAGTGATCATGCTGACAGAGCCCTAGATAAGAGGGAGTATTTGGTGATAATTAGAAATAATTTTCATTAATTCTGGATAAAAACATACGTTGTGACCCACATCTGAACTGTCTCGAAGAGACGGTTCAGCTGAGGGGTCACAACATATGGTTTCAGTGAGAAAGAAAGAAGATTATTCATCAATTATCATCAAATACCTCTCTAATTTAGGGCTCTGTCATGCTAATTGAAGTGTGCATTTGTAGGCTGGTGTGGGCGACCTTAAAGCTTGTGATGTTTTATTAAGAAAAGTGTCTCATTCCATTATTGTTTTAATCAAAACAATCATCGTTGCTGTCATTTTGGAAAGTCATAATGATTGTCTGATTTGACCAAAACTAGTCGATCATATATTAAAGAAGATATACATTACGAATGTTGTTGTTCATCATATCCCTGTTCCCATGGTTGTGTCTTTATGCCCCTGCCATTGCATGATGCAGGGGCATATAGTGTTTCTGATGTGTGTATGTGCCTTCATGTGTACCTTATTACATTCATAAGTGTGTCTCTATGTATGTCTGTACGGCCATATGTTAATCCTGTTAAGACTCGGGTTAAGATTTTTGTAAGCGGTAGATTTGAGGGTTCCTATTGTAGCAGCTTGAAATTTTGTTTGAGGATTCATATCTATAAATACAACAGGAATATACAAGAATCAGGGTATGATGATCCATATGTCAGGGCCCACTGACTTCGGCGAGTTTTGCAAGGTTAAGATTTTTGTAAGAGGTAGACTTCAGAGTTCCTGTTATTGTATTATTGAAATTTTGTATGAGAAATTATAAGTGCAACAGGAATATACAAGAATCAGGGCATAATGATTCGTACGTTATGTTTTATGGAGGTTCCCAAGGCAGGGGCATCCTTGTATATTGGACACTTTCTAGTTCAGTCCAGTTCTGTTAACAATGTTCCCCAGGCGGCTCAAGGGAATGTTCCATAACATGCACCTCCTGGCACTGATTCTGCATTTGTCTTGTCTAATTTGAAGAGGAGAGTAAACTCTAGAACTAATATCTTATTTAGATAGGTATAGGTGAATTAATTCAATGGAAGTGCTGCCACAGTGATCACAGAATTCGTTACAATACATACATAAATTCTTTTGCTCTTAAGGTGAATTGGTACACCTCCATATATTTCAGCCATTTTACAGGGGAAACAAATTTTGTTTCTTCCTGTTTGCCTTTCTGGATGGCACAGCCCTTCAATAATGGGTCATCTCTTAAAGCAAAAAATTGCTCCTATGGGAACTAACTCTTTCCTTTATGAGTCGACTCCTTTTGGGAAGGGAGACAAAACTGAAAATGGCAGAGTTGCTTCCCCTGAAAGTGTACCCATACACCTAAAATACCTTTGACTGAGTCAGCCATCTTCAAATATTTCTGTTCATGATACAAAAACCACGAACAGAAAGGTAACAGTGGAGAATGCTGTGAGAATATGGTTTAAACTTGTTCTTTTTTGCCAGCTATATATAATATACAGAAATTTGGTTTTTAGCAATAATTAATGATAATTAATGCATAATATTGAAGGCATTAGAATTCGATTTTTTTTTTCACATTTTTTTTTACACTTTTATTCTGTGCAATATTTAAAAAAACAGTGAAGATGGCAGTTTTGATGACAGATGGAATAAGCATTCATATTAGGGCAGACCATTGACCACACTGCCATCACTTATTAGAAGTAGTTTACAAAATTTAATGCGTTCTTATATCTGGATTTAATGTTTTTGTGGTCATTATCCACCACCACGTCTGACCATCCATCTTCTCAATTGTAGTCATATAAGTAAGAAACCAATGAACAAAATTTCACGATGCACACACTTAACTAAGTAATAATTAGCTTGAATTTGTGAAACTTCATCATATAGATCACCATGTCTTGTTTCTGTAGTCCTTATCCACTGCTACGTCCAACCATTCATCTTCCCATCTATAGAAGTACGTAACCAATGAATAAAACATGATGCCCGAGCAAAATTTGTTGAAATGGTCTCAATACGGCTGCATTGCATGAATTATTGCCCTTTTCACTCAAACTAATATGGTTGTCCAGGGACAACTTGTCGAGCCCACTGTTTGTTTAAGTGACCTAATAGTATAACAAATCTAGCTGTTTTACTCTAGAAAGAAGCCAAACACAACATACTTCTTCTGTAAACTTTTCATTATGGAAAACAAGTAGAAGAAATGGCTGGGACAAGCTCAATTTATGACACTTTCAAGTGTGACCTTGACCTTCAGCTTACCTGAACAACTGTTCTACTTATCAAGCAGAACACTTGTGCTAAATTATTTTGAAAACCATGCATAAATATAAAAGTAATTCCCTTGACAAGCTCTATTTATGACCATTTTTTCATCTGACCTTCGAGTGTGACCTTGACCTTCAACCTACCTGAACAAATGTTTCCAATGACGCTTTTTCACATCAAGAAGAACAATTGTGCCAAATTATTTTGAAATTCATGCGTAAATGTAGAAGTTATGACCCGGACAAGCTCAATTTATGACCATTTTATCACGTGACCATCAAGTGTGACCTTGACACTGAACTTACCGGAACTAATAGTTCAAATAGCACTTTTACTCATCAAGGGGAACAATTGTGCCGCATTATTTTGAAATCCATGCTTAAATGTACAAGTAATAGTTCAAGGAGCTCAATTCGTGACCATTTTATCATGTGACCTTCAAGTGTGACCTTGACCTTCAACCTACCTGAACAAATGTTTCAAACAGCAGTTTTACACATCAAGGAGAACAATTGTGCCAATCCATAAATGTAGAAGTTATGACCCGGACAAATCCGGAAGGACGCACATAAGAAGAAAACAGAAAAAATAAAGAAGATAAAGGGAGATATGTTTTCTCGAGAAAGCCGCATTTTTTCTTTTACTGTTGTGTCGCTATCAGTATCTTCATCTGTGAATATTTCAGAAATTATGATATTCTACCACTTTTCATTACCATTTTATGACATTTGATCGGTTAGCTGTCTTTTTGCACTTGTATGCGAAAAACGCTGACATCAAGCTACTGTATTTTGTTACTACAGAGCTCCAGATAAGAAGGGATAATGAGGATAATTTAAAGATAATTGTTCTTAATTTGCAACAAAAACATGTTTTGACCCTCATTAGAACCGTCTCGGCGAGACGGTTCTAATGAAGGGTCACAAAATATGTTGTTGTTTTTTATGGAGAAATATGCAAAATTATCCTTAAATTAGCCCTGTTACCCCTCTAATCTAGAGCAATGCTTGTATCAACAAAAAAGACACTTTCAGATGTAGATGATTAATTCCTGCCAAGCAATGACTTGCAAGAACTTGTTTTTAATAATCCATTTTCGAATGTTTTGAAACATTATATAATGAGATCTTTATGGCGCACAGTTTGTCGAGTAATGTCAACTGAAATTTGACATGAGGTTTAGTAAAAGGACAGAACCTTCAACTAAGAGCGGTCTTATTGTACGATGTGATATTTGTAGCATGAAATATACAAATCAGTGTCCTGTTTTTGTTACAAAAAACTTTGAATCTGAATTTTCAATGTAGGGTTTTAAGTCTCTTGAGTGCAGAACTGCACCAATTATTCACCTATGAAGCGCCGAAAACAAAAACAGTTGAAACATCGTAGACCAAGATGAGGTGGCCCATTTTGAGCTGCCTGCTCTGCTTCACGCTGTCGGAATTCTCAATAAAAGTTCTGGCGAAACTTTTTTTTTGAAATTTTGCAGACAATTTTTTTTTATTTTTGCGCTTCAAGGTCTTTGTATGGCCAATGCTCTCATGAGTAAGTCAGACAGTGTTATATTTCCAGAAGTCTTATGACGATTTCAGTCACTTAGCCTCCATAAAGATGGATTGATATTTTAAAAGTAGTCTACAAACGGCAACCGTCCAGCAATAGGTCCTGTTAGTGCAGTAAAGTGATATGAAGGACAGTTCTAATATAAATAGAGCCTCGACACGACAAAGCCAAAAAAGTGGCATGTGCGCCCATCAAAGACTCTGATCAGCCTAGGCATCCGCCCAGTCTGATAAGAATCTTCGCTGTGCACTTATAGCTAAGGGTCTAAGCTACCTCTACACCTAAAGCGAATACTCTGCTCAGGCTGGGCGGATGCCTAGGCTGATCTGTGTCTTCGCTGGACGCACATGCCACTGGGTTGGTTTTGTGTCGCGGCTTAATTATATCGAAGGATGTTATGTCGCACAAATCTATCGTCTTTCTGATAGTAAAAAGAAAAAAAAGAAGATCCCCCCCCCCCCCCCCCCCCCAAAAAAAAAAAAAAAAAAAAAAATCACACACAAAAAACACACACACAAAAAACACAAACAACGCCCCCTCTCCACAAACAAACAAACAAAAAAAAAAAACAACAACAAAAAACGGGTCGATATAGAAAGTTTGCATATGTGGCCAAAGACGTACCTTAAAATCATTGGTTTGGCACTATTATATAAAAAGAACAGTTATACTATTACGACCAATAACAAGTATAGCCTACAAAGGAGATTCGGACAAAATTCCACAGACTTATTTAAATCTGTATCATAATATAACTTCTGTATGCACGAGCGATGTTAGTGGGACACACTACTGTTAATAGGCGAATCGTACACTTGTACAAAGCCGGCTTTAATAGAGACATACTGTTGCATGTTTGGCTGCCAGGATTCGATCCCAGTCGTGTCAGGCCCAGAAATAGCCACGAGTCTGTGGATATTCTGCTGGTGGAAAATCCTCCCTCTTTAGATTATTGTTCTACAAAAAATCACAGAGAAAACTCCGCACCTTTGACGAAGCCACACCTTTGACTATATAAAACAGAGTAAAGTTATTAGAGAATGAAATTATAAATTTGAGAAATTCACACTTTTCCATTGTAAGATTTTCAGGTAGCGTCTCACTTATAATTCGAGAGGAGCATGACATACACCTTGCCATGCTCCTCTTGAATTATAAGAGAGATAACGCCATAGATCTTTTACCATAGCAACTATGGATTTAGCGACTGTTGTTCGTAGTACTTTGGCAGAATGACGTCTTGATTACGTCACTTTGACCTAAATATGAACTCTAAGTTGCTATGGTAACATTTGTATGACGTCATTGGTATCGGAGCATGGCATACAGTTTTTGCCATGCTCCTCAAATTTTTCGATTCTCTCCAAACTGAAATTCTTTCAACGGAAAACTTTTAAGATTTTCTCTCAAACAAATAATTTCTCAAGCACTGGAGCTTCATTTGTGAGTTTTTCGCTTGAACATTCTTGGTAAAAATTAGTTTAATAACTCAGATTGATGTTTTTTGTTGTTGTTGTTGTAAGCATACATCTCTGCAAGTAACGTATTTATAAATTTTGGCTATATGACGGGACTTTCTCTCTCCAAACATACCCCCAACTACAACTGACTCTCGTCATCTCAAACACAGACATCTCAAATTATCCTCATATTAAAGAATATAGTTTGGACACATTTTCTATTTTCTTTATATTTTAATGTTTTTCATCTCTGACTACTAGTATTTTAAAATAAATTATATGGGACATGAGCCAGAACTCATGACATGCGCTTGGACTTTGAGATATGGAGATTACCATGTATATAAAACAGTATTGTGTAATTTGATAATGTTTTCTCTGCCCTAAAAATCCCAAAAATCTAGATCGTATGAAGACGGATCTGGGCCCAGTTGTTCAAAGCATCGTTAGCCTAACGAGCTCGTTTAGAGGTCAACTCATTAAGCGTTTTACAACTTTCTAGCCAAATACACCGATACTTTTTGTTGAAAGAATGTGAGAAGCTTTTGCAGTGCAAACGCGTCTCCCTTTTTTTTCAATAAAATTTTTTGGCGTATTTGAGATACTTACTTTTGAAATTTTAATGTCTCGCAAACTAACAATGTCGTTAGTTTTGAACAAGTGGGCCCTGGTCGTCAAAATTTATGTGGGAGGGGAAAATCCATCTTATAAACGAATACATTGTAGATTCAATAAAATTTTGCACTTATATTTCGCTTGGTGGACACTTATATCTAAGAGTCCATAACCGACTTTGTTGAACATGATGATGTCTTTGCGTGATGTCCTATAACAAGGGCTGGAGGAAATTAGTTCTGTCAGCATTGTATGCTTTCATTCCTAGTTTCAAACTTTATTGCTTATTTTCATGTGTGTACACCGTAAATTTACTCAGTAAACAGTAAATACCCCAAGGATCCTGGTCGAATTATGATTTAATGAATGAAGTAATGCATAAAAGCGAGGAACGTACTTTGAGGTTTTCATTGATAGAACTAGGACGAGTTGCATAAGCACGCCTACCAATCGCTCTCATGCGAAACCACGGTTCAGAACGCCAATCCATGAGAGGAGTTTCCGGTTTTGCAGGAGGGGAGCCGAAATCGTAAACAAATTTGACATCGGTATAAGGTTTGAGGTATTTATTTTTATACAAAAATATAAGAATGCTATTTTGTCACATATAGATTGTTTCTTCGGCACATGAAAGGATTAGGCACATGGCCTTGCATTTTTCCAGATATACATTTAGTACGGCGGAGCATGTGTTCAAGGTCAATCTCGGCGAAATATACATGTAGGGAAAAGTCGCATTCTCTTGCTTGATTTTGAGTCTCTGACCCTGTCAGTCGCAAAGAAGTGAACAGAACTACTGTATGCGTGAATCCAAATGCTGGAAGTAAGCTTTCCATGATGGAAGTTTAGAATTTAGAAAATATATGCAAAAAAATGGCATCGTCAGCCCGGTTCCGCATGAGATGATAGAAAATATAAGGACTTTTTTTCAAACACCAAAACAGCTTCTGAACAATATTATTGGATCAAAACTGACATGAACTCTTTGATAAATCATTATTTTATAAGTTGCAGATGATTTTCTGGCTGTTTTAATCCCCGTTTGTCTGTTTTTGAGGCATGCAAGAGGGTTTGAAAGAGGGGTTGCAAAAGGCTTAAAAAGACAAACGGGGAATAAAAACAGCTTGAAAGTCATCTGCAATGTATAAAATAATAATTTATCACAGAGTTTATGTTAGCTTTGATCCAATTATTGTTCAGAAGCTGTTTTTGTGTTTGATAAAAATTCCTTATATTTTCTATTATCTCATGCGGAACCGGGCTGACGATGCCAAGTTTTTGCGTATATTTTCTAAATTCTAAGCTGTCTATCACGGAAAGCTTACTTCCAACATTTGGATTCACGCGTACAGTTCACTTCTTTGCGACTGCCAAGGTCAGAGACTCAAAATCAAGCAAGAGAATGCGACTTTTCCCTACATGTATATATCGCCGAGATTTACCTTGAACACATGCTCCGCCGTACTAAATGCATATCTGGAAAAATGCAAGGCCATGTGCCTTATCCTTTCATGTGCCGAAGAAACAATCTATATGTGACAAAATAGCATTCTTATATTTTGCATAAATAGTTTTCAAAGAAAATAAACACCTCAAACCTTGCGTCGATGTCAAATTCATTTACGATTTCGGCTCCCCTCCTGCAAAACCGGAAACTCCTCTCACGGATTGGCGTTCTGAACCGCGGTTTCGCATGAGAGCGATTGGTAGGCGTGATAAGGTAAGCGCCACATAGCGCCTTGTAGTGCTCAAATGGTCATGCAACGACGCATTACGAAAAAGCGCTCTGTATCGCTACTTGGCCCTCCTGGAGCTGTCTCTCACAAAGCGCTTTTTGTTGCGCAGCGTTGCATAGACTAATGGAATCTATGATGGGGTTTTGGCCGAGACAAGGAAATTTCAGGCTAGTTTTCAGATTATTTTGTCTTATGCGAGGCTTGCCGAGCGTAAAACTTAAATAATCTGACAAGGAGCCTGACATTTTCTTGTCGCGGCCTCAATTCCATCGTTAAAAAAGAGAATTCATTGACGCTTAACTTCTTGTTGAGGCCATTTCTATCGACTTCAAGCTATTTTTTATTAGTAGTTCTTACGTTTATTACATGTAATTTCACCTTGTGCATGCATATTTCCTGACTGACAGCTAATCAGAAATCTAACAGTGATAGCTATATCAAGCAATGGTTGACTTTGAGACAGCTTTCAGAGCCTAGGCTGAGCCAGCAGGCTCGACAGAAAAAAATCAGACAGTTTTAGAGAGGGATATTCTTGTTCAATGGATGAAATAAGAAAAGCACTGTAGCGGTTTGTGTGTTGTAGCGAGGCAAATTTCACTGTGCAACGCACTGCTACAGAAAAGCGCATTTTGAGAGCACAACCGTTTCGTACACTCATTTGACTTATTCCGGCGGATTCACATATTCCGGTCTATCCTGTTTCTTTCTCTGCAACGAAACAAGCTAGAAGCGAAATGATTTTTAGGTAATTACTTTCAATATCTATTTGTCAAACCCACATATAGTAAAGATCTCATTTATCAATCAAAGATACGGAAAAGTGAGTTTAAAAGTGGCTGGTAATGCATATTTAACAAGGAAAATGACAGATGTTTTCAGGCCAACTGTGAAAATAGGGTCGAACAATATTTGTGTAAACAAATATGTCGTAAACCTATATGTCTGTCGATTGCTCATTTTATTAGCTATCTAAACCGATTAATATCAAAATGAAATATAATCAGTTACTTAGGTTTATTGAAATTTTAATTCATTAGCTCATTTAGCCTATTCCGGCGGATAGTATATTTGGGTAATGTCTCTGAGTTCTGAAATCCATATTAGTGCTGCATTATCGTCATGCAATTTGAATATGTAAGTAAAACTCCATGAAGTTTTATTTTGAATTGTCATTTATCATAGAATCCTGGATAAAAATATCAAACATTGTACTTACGGGCACTGAACCACCGAAATAGTTTTTCAGCGAAGCCGTGAGTATAGTCAGATGTTTTAAATAATCAGTTATGTCAAACAGACATTTGTTTGCATAAAATCGTCTTTCATTGAGCTAGTAATAATCCGACAGTTTACTTTTGGGGCGCCCCGCGGTGGTTCTTTCGATGTATTGTAAAAAATATACAGATCCACCGGAATAGAAGAAGGTGCGTCGAAATAGGATAAAAGACAACGTCTGGTTGTCGTCAGATTTGCCTATCTTCCTCAAATAGTTTGTGAACCTAAACAAAGTGCCTTAAACAAGAGGCTTTTATTTATTTACTGACACAAATAAATTCAAAAATGACAGTGTATTTAGACTGTAGCGCACGGTCGACTGAAACGTGCGTCGGAATAGGTCAAATGACTGTATCGTTAGAAAAGCGATACAGAGCGCCACATTATAGCGCTCGCTGTATGCAACTGTCGCCCGGTTACTGTTGCACAAAGCGTTAGGGCGCGTTTACACGACCAAAGTTTCTATGACAAAGTAGGTTTGTCACAGAAAAATTTGCTCGTGTAAATGCCAAAATATGACAATGTTTCTTTGACAAATATATATGGTAAAGTTACTTCGATGAATTAAATTTGTCCGTGCTAAAGATTATGTCACACAGAACAGTGTTACAAGCTTGGAAAATGTGACAAAGATTTTGTTTCATCGCTGCAGGTACATGTAACTTTGACGAATAATATTTGGTCATGTGAACACTGCAGCAAATATTTCATTGCCAAAGTTTATGTGACAAAGATTCTATGGCACATTTTCTTAAACGAATAATTTGCTCCGTGTAAACGCAAAATCTTTGTCATACTTTCTTTGTTAAAGTTTCTGTGACATAGAAACTTTGCTCGTGTAAACGCGCCCTTACAGAGCGCCACATTATTGCGCTCGCCGTATGCAGCTCTCACCTACTTAACCGCTGCCAGGTTCATACCTGGCGTTTGCAGGCAGAAGAGTAGTAGACGCTCATCTATGGTCAGCCTGTTTCCAGGCTAAAGGGTTATAGACATTCAAAATGGTTGAAGTCCTAACATGGCTCATTTTATTATGCTGGCCAACCATTCATGTTTCTCAGAAAACTGTAAAATCACGTTGTGTAAAATTTACCCGAGCTGAGTTAGTTCTCTACTTGTAAAATCTAAAACATAAGTACTGGGACAAGTCTAATCTATGGTCGGTAGTCCCAGTTTCCTCGACCATATAAAACCACAGAACACCACTATTCGGGCTTTCGAGATGGCGTTTACCGTATTTTTGTTCGTTCGGTTTACTATTTGTAAAAATCTAGATCCGTCCAATAAAACAATCTAAAAAATGCAGATTCGTCTTATAAAGAAAACCAATAACAAATCTAGATCCGTCTAAAAAGAAAAATAATAAATATCTAGATCCGTCTTATAAGATCTACATATTTTTGGATTGTTTTATACGACGGATCTAGTTATTTTAGATATAAAATGGAGATAAGTGCAGAGGAGACCAAACTAATGACAAACAGCGCCAGCGGCATCCAGAGGGAGATCAAGGTTAAAAGACAAATACTTGGAACAGTTACAAGCTTCAAGTACCTTGGAGCAATGGTCTCAGATGAAGGCTCAAAACCGGAGGTTCTCTCAAGGATTGCACAAGCCACTGCAGCTCTGACAAAGCTGAAGCCAATATGGAGAGATAGCAACATATCTCTTGGACCAGAGGCGAAACTGATGCGCTCCCTTGTCATATCAATTTTTCTGTATGCCTGTGAGTCATGGACCTTGACAGCAGAGTTAGAGAAAAGAACGCAGGCTTTTGATAGGAGATGATACCGATGGTTACTGAACATTTCGTACAAAGACCATATAACCAACAAGGAGGTTCGTAGAAAGATCCTAGCAGCCAATGGAAATTATGACGAACTCCTGACCTCGGTCAAGAAACGGAAACTAAAGCGGTTTGGCCACATCTCACATTCAAAAGCTTGATTTACAACCAGTTACTGGCGAAAGTATGTGCACTTAGTACTGGTTAACCGCTTAGGAGGTCTAAGCCTGCCCAGGAATAGTGTGGTTAGGTTAACTGACCGTCCCGACATGACCTTAGTTGTTTACCGTGGACGTTAAGCATCAAATCAACCAACCAACCAACAACCATTCGGTAACATTGAAATACATACGGTATAAGCTCGGCTCTGCTTCCTGTATATCAAGCACAACTACGGCCAACCCACTTCTATTTGAGCGGCGACACGAAAAACACACACACAATAAAATGGAATGTGCGCCAAGTAAAGACTTAGATAAGCCTGGGCATCCGCCCAGTCTGATTAGTTTCTTCTCTGTCCGCATGGAGCTAGCTTAGACCGTAAGCTACTCTTTAAGCACACAGCGAAAAACTGACCAGACAGGGCGACTGCACAGGCTGATCTGAGTCTTCGCTGGGCGCTGGTTGCTGTTGTCATTATAAGCCGCCTCATGTATCGCCGTGTAAACCACCTTAATGATTGTCATTAGTTGCCCGGAACTAGGAAGTTCAAGAAATGCTTTACTAATGATTTCGACAGACCGCTACTGTTCTTATAGTCTAAAACTAATGCCCTTTATGATATTTTCGGTCAATAAAGAGGTTTCAAGTTTAAGGAAGTGCGCAGCATAAAGTCGTCTGATTTCTCTGAATACTGTTTATCAGTAAATAAGACATTGACTTCACAGACACTTTTCTGTCTAGAAGAGTACTTTGAAAACTTCTTACGCCTCGCTGTCTAATTACTGGTCTTTCGAGCGGAGAGTGTAATCGGCTGGCAAGTGCTTTGCCAGGACTTTCACTTTTTGTGTAACTGATCAAAAGTGATAACAGTTGAGATCTTAAGGAGAATGGCTACACCTCGAGCTTTCATGGGGTGGAGACAACATGCTGCCTTTGTGAAAAAATGATTTTTTCACAAAGGCAGCATGTTGTCTCCACCCCTCCTTCCACACACACACACACACATTGGCGCGTATTATGTTTAGAGCAGCAGAAGCTCCATTGCAAACACAGCTGAACCACGACGTGAGAAAACCAACAATGTGGTTTTGCGCCCAGTACAGACTCAGATCAGCCTGGGCATCCACCCAGTCTAATCAGACTCTTCGCTAAGAGCTTAAATGGTAGCTAAGAGTCTAAGCTACCTCCATGCGGACAGCGAAGACTCTGATCAGACTGGGCGGATGCCCAGGCTGATCTGAGTCTGTGCTGGGCGCACGACTACATTGCTGGTTTTCTCGTGTCGCGGCTCAGCTGTCCCACAACTTCGCATAAAACACTGAGGAACTGGTTAAGTCCTGACCGTCTACTCATTTTTGGTAATTATTCATGGTAAACACGATATTCTTTCTATGCTATGCAGAAAATGACTTGTTATGTATAATTTGATTGCTTGCTATGGAAGTTGCTCGCATCCAATGACATAGCACAGTGGGAAATTCGATTAACGAATAGTCCGTCGACCAAGGCTACGTTAGGAACAAAGTGGAACAAGTACCCTTGGCTTGCGAAGAGGGTGACACCCGTGCATTTCCCCATGCAGCATCATTGAAATTGCCTGTTGCGTCAACATTGAACAATAAAACCATAGCCGCTCCCAACAGGCAGAAAACATTGAATCAACACTGAATCAAAATTGATTCAACGTCATGACGTTGAATCAACGTTATTGCATAAAAATCAGTGCTGTACGCTATTAACAGCTGTGCATTCACCGGCTAAAAAGGAGATTCACGCGCTGTTGATGCACGGCCTTTCATGATCAAAATTCAGGCCAATACTTCATGAATACAGAAGCAAACGGTAAGTTTGCAGTTCAACGCATCGATTGAAGACTTGCACCCTACAGTTATACAAATTCGGACATTGTAAAAAAAAAAAAAAATGGAAATGCAGACGACTCCACGTGAAATCTTGACAGAACATAATTTTGACCTGTGAATTGCCGCTAAAGGTTTTAAAAAGGTCACGATAGCTGATCATGGCCGGAAACGAGGATTTTAATAGAAATACATAGTAGTTTTATGCTAGGTAAGAGCGGTGACCACAAAAATGGTGCCTAAACATATTTTTTATTATTGTAGCATTTTGGTTGAATTTATGTAATAACAGCGATCAAACATTGTTTTTCATTGCATTACATTTTCCAGGTCCGTCGGGAGCTGTTGAAAATCTCGGCACAGTTTATGTTGCAAGTCTTTGATATTAGTCTCCTTTTACGTAGTAACAGACAAATGAGCCACGACACACAAAAAACAACAACAAAAAAAAAAAAAACAACAACAACAACAAAAAACAACAACAACAAAAAACCAAAAAACAACAAAGTGGCATGTGCGCTCGGCGAAAATTCAGATGAGCCTAAGCATCCGCCAAGAAAGATTGGAGATGACTATCATAGAAGCATTACGCTTACCGTCAGATCCTACATTGAGCTGATTTGAAATCATGTATATGTATTTAGTTTACCTGAATAAAATACTGTTTAAACCAAGTATGATTGGAGTCTTCGCTGTCGGCATTGAGGTCGCTTAGACCCTTAGCTACCCTTTAAGCACACAGCGAAGACTCTGATCAGACTGTACGGATGCTTAGACTGATCTGAGTCTTCGCTGGGCGCACATCCTTTTTTGTTGGCTTTGTCGTGACGCGGCTCAAATCTGCTCGTTTTGGGTTCTTTAGTTCTGTTTCTCGTCCTGCTCATTTGTGACTTAAGTTTTAATACATTAGTAAACTTGAACGTTGACTTTCTTTATTTATTTTTGTTCGTGATAGTCCTTTCTTGTTAAAACTAAAATGCTATGGTTTCTATACTGAACACCAAAAGAAACTTCGAAAAGTTTCTGTTCCTTTTTTCGGCACTGTCACCATGCAAATCCAAATCAATCATTGCATAGACTACTTTCATCCGACCACAGTACACGATGAAGCTATCATGGTCTAAATCTTTGAATAAAGAGGCACCTCACTTTCTCCTAAAACATTAAATTCCATTGTAAGTGTTATCTTTCTTTTCCCAGTAAAGCAGATTAAGGTTCAGAAATGGTCTCGAATGTGTTATTGATAGAAAACCGCAAATAGTAGTAGACGTATTTCAATTCTCATATCGACGTTGCCCCGCACCTCAGCGGAACGAATCCATAGCCGCAGTAACGGGGCGCCGAGCGTTCGTCCATCACATTGATTTGAGTCGTTATTTAAGGAATGAATTTCATTTTTCTGAGGTTTATCGAAGTGTAAACTACATTGGGTCACGTGCAAAGTGAATGAACCCCGAATGGGTTCATGTAAACTTTGCTAGTGACCCAATGTTGTTTACACTTCGATAAACAACAGAAAGAATTAAGTTCATTGCTTATATGTACATTCCTTTCAATTAAAATTTTCATGAAAAATCTTGTATAAGCGCTTAAATTGCAGCAGTAAAACATGTGTACACACGCAATTTGAACAGCATGCATGACGTCATTACGTCGCTGACGTCCAATCAGATTGTAGAGAGCAATTGTTTATTTTGACGTCATTGACGTCGCGAGTCTCAATGTAAATACACCCAGAATGTAAATATTTATAAAACGACAACTCTACGTAAAAGCCCTTAAAATTGCTTGTCATTTGTATGACCAAAACAATACCTATCTTATTCAACCCTACTGTGCAGATGGATTCCTGCAAGTATTTACAAGTGCCCGCAAAATAAATGGATTAGCAGCTGATTGGTTATATTTTACTGTAAAATCTACGGACCCTTTTTTTTTACATAGAGGATCTTACATGAGTACTCATGTATTATTGAATTTATTAAACGAGTTGGGGAAAAAGATAAGATGCAAGTCTTGCCGAGCATCTTATCGGTTTTCCCCAACGAGTTTAATAAATTCAATAATACAGGAGCACGAATGCAAGATTCTGTTTATCATATGACACTAAAATCTCATTTTATTTGCAAATTTTGCACTAAAACGTCACGATTTCGCCAATAGAAAAGGTGACGTTTTTATGGATGTCAACGCGTAACGTTACGACGTAATTTGCGTATTTAATCCACAAGTGGATTATCGCTTTTAATGCATGACTTTATTACACTCTCAGATGCGACGTCATATGATAAAATGTACTTCTCTGCTATGGCATAGTTATTTTAACAATCCCCATCGTGTCGCCGCGGTTCGAGGGCTGTGACCTGTGGTTATAGGTATTTCTATAAAACATAGGTACTGTGCCTTAGTTGTTTTTAGTCAATATGGTTATCTAAACATTACGATATAATTAAACTTTAATTTCTTCTCAAAAATGCTTATATGACACCTCCAGGGAGCGGCAGTTGAACTCCATTCAAGTAATTTGGAAGTTAAACGAATTAAAGCTATTTAAAACAAAAGCACTTGACTTTCATTGGCGTCGAAATAACAGAAGTCATTATCAATTTACATAAGTTCCCCTTTACTATCAACGCTGAGCTGAATTTTACGACAGGCAATTAGATTTGAAGCAAGAATTTAGATAATTATTAATTATCTGAGCTATATCACGAGAGAAGGGCCATGTACCCCTCGCGGCCGTTTAGTACTGAATACGCAGGAACAGACTTTTGATGAACATAGGGAAAGCTGACCAGCTTGCACAGTGCGTAGGCCTTTGTGCTTTTGCTGTTCAGTCATGCCTTATTGCGTCTTTAGTGTCATCCTTCTTTCTTTCTTTTGCCTTACCTTTCCAAGGATTTGCTGGTTACATGTACAGCTCTCTCTTTTTATAGTTCAAAGGCAGTGCAGTTTGAAAGTATCCGTGCACCAACGAACAATATCTTACATGGACTTTGCCAGAACAATAAGGACAACTAAAAGAGACCTGTGGTGTCCCAACAATACTGGGAGATAGACTAGACTCATATGGGTATGCTCCTGTTTGAGACTTCTTCTTGTTTAAGGTGGCTTAAGATCTTAGATGTGGTTGATGGTAAATACAAAACTCTGAATAAAATCATTAAATTTGACGTATCTCATAAAATGTATGTAGGTCTGAAAGTGCTTCAATACATTGCGAAGAGCGTCGAAGTTATTTGTCCAAACACAAGTCTGAAAATTTGTAGTGAACATAAATTTTCCAATAACGCAAATATATATTTGGTTTGTTTGTTCCAATAAAGTCGTGCATTCACATCTATTCTATGCAAAATATATATATAGCAAGTTTTTAGATTTCATATTATCTTTCAATGTCTGGGTAAGAACCAATGCAACTTTCGGAAACACCGGAACTTCTTTGCCTAAATTTATTTACTACTTATATGCATTTGTCTGGTTTAACTAAATTACGTGAAGGGGTTGAAAGCACGAACATCTCAGTAGACATGGTTGGCGTCACTGGCGTCAGTTTGTCGGGAAACACACAGTCGTTTTGGGGCAAAACAGCGGCTCTAAAGAAGACTAATAATGAGATGATAGATCACTTTACGAGGAATCGATCCGGTGAGTTGCAGTAACGTAATGGAGCGTTTCTGTGAGAAACTGACGACGTTATCATTGGGTTTTTGTTTATTTCGTTCTGCTAAGGACAATTAACGATTCAGAAATATGTATCATTTTTATCCCCCGACCGAAAGGTTCGGGGGATATAGCGATGAGCCTGGCGTCCGTCCGTCCGTCTGTCCGTCAGCCGTCCGTCCGTCCGTAAACATTTTCTTGTCCGCTCCATATCTTGAATAGTGTTTGGAATGATTTCATTATACTTCACAGTTATGTAGAACAGGCCATGGCAATGTGTCGCGTGCAAGAATGGTAACTCTTGCTTTTGTAATTTTTGATTTATCTCCCCTTTGGTGAATTTTGGGCAGATTCGTGTCCGCTCTGTAACTTGAATACCCTTCGGGATATTTTCATGATGCTTCACAGATATGTAGAGCAGGTCACGACGATGTGTCGCGAACAAGAATGAAAACTCTTGCTTTCTTATTTTTTGAGTTATATTCCCTTGATGGTTTTCAGTGTGATTTCGTGTCCGCTCCATAACTTGAATACCCTTTGAAATACTTTCATGATACTTCACAAATTTGTACGGTTGGTCATGACAATGTGTCGCGAACAAGAATGACAACTCTTGTTTTCTTACTTTTTGAGTTATTTCCCCTTGACGGTTTCCGGTGTGATTTCGTGTCCGCTCCATAACTTGAATACCCTTTGAAATATTTTCTTGAAACTTCACCGATATGTAGAACAGGTCATGGCAATGTGTGGCGAACACGAATGACAACCTTGCTTTCTTACTTTTTGAGTTATTTTACCTTGATGGTTTTAGGTGTGAATTCGTGTCCGCTCCATAACATGAATACCCTTTGAAATATTTTCATGATACTTCATAGATTTGTACAGTAGATCATGACAATCTGTCGCGAACAAGAATGATAACTCTTGTTTTCTTACTTTTTGAGTTATTTTCCCTTGATGGTTTTAGGTGTGAATTCTTGTCCGCTCCATAACTTGAATACCCTTTGGAATATTTTCATGATACTTCATAGTTATGTAGAACTGGTCATGCTCATGTGTTGCAAACAAGAATGACAACTCTTGCTTTTTAACTTTTTGAGTTATTTCCCCTTGATGGTGTAATGTGTGATTTAGTGTCCGCTCCATAACTTGAATACCCTTTGAAATATCTTTATGATACGTCACAGATATGGAGATCAGATCATGGCACTATGTCTCATACAAGAATGACAACTCTTGCTTTCATACTTCATACTTTTCTGAGTCCCCCCCCCCCTCCCGACAAAAATTGTTTACAGATTTGGATTCTTCGTCCCACAAATTCACTTAATAGAGAGCTCAAAATTAGATTTGTAGGGCTTGTTCTTTAGAAGATATTCACACATTTTGAAATGTTGAATGTATCATATGCAATGCATTGTCTACATGATTGCTATTTGAGATTTTACCTTTTTTTTAGCGATTTTTCATACTGTTTTCGTCTGAGTGTTAGATAATCATGCATCTGTTAAGCAGATAATGTCAATGAGGAGCATAAAAGAATGACAGTATACTATCTATATGCGTTTTGAAGTGTAACCTGTTTACCAAGGCCGAGGGGCCTTCTGTCGGGGGATTTGCCATCTCCTCTGATGGCTATTTTTACCTCATGTCTTAGAAATAAGCAGTTGTACGTAAGTAAATGATCGCAAAAAGCCGCTTAATTCAAAATTTATTTCATTGGTTAAAAACATACAATGTAAATACATTTACACACATTTCTGAACACATTTTTTTTTATACAGATATGATTCAGAAGTAAAAGCCGCTTAGAAACGTCTTTTCGTATGATGCGACAAATGTAAAGTTAAGGCCAGCGTCAAATTATTCGGAATTCTAACCTTTTTCTGTCGCACGTTTTGCATTACTTTTCTACTTTCTTCTTTTTATACTGTTCCGTGGTAATAAGCTTGTATTCCACTATAAGTTTTGCTCCCACACATGGTTTAAAATGTCTCTTACGTTTATTGTGCAGAAAATAACTGACGTCACGTTAGATTGGACGCTGAGATTGCTAAAGTTCACATTTAACACCAGAAATGCTTTCTCAAGAGTTTGACGCTTGTATTACACTCAGACAGAAGCCGGAGTTTGCATAACAATTAGCCCTCAAAATCATTGCTTGACTTAGTTTGACTGCTGGGGTCATTTCTCACAGTTTAGGATCTTCAGGATCTGAAGAAAGCTAAAAGTGTATGATGTGCTCCATTTCTTGAAGTACTAGAACTGGCACATTATGTAAATTACTATAGCAGTGACAAGCAATACTAAAATCAAAGAGAGAGAGAGAGAGAGAGAGAGAGAGAGAGAGAGAGAGAGAGAGAGTATACTTTTATAACGACGACTGGGACTCGACAATTAAAAAGTTAATTAGTGCGGGGTGGTGGTTGCTAAGAATTCATTTCTCATACCTTGCTGTATGTCATACCTTGCTGTTGACATACTCACATGTCCAAAAGTTATGTTAATACTGCTCATTAGGCATACAACGTTGAATCATCAATGGTTCAACATTGATTCAACGTCCAGAACCTTGATTCAACGATAGGATGTTGCATCTAGGTTGATTTATTGTTGTTTCAACGTTGTGTGCCTGCTGGGGTCATTTTTTTCGCTCAGACATTACTTCAAGTAGCATCAGATGTGTAATGTGTCAAGTTATTGCTGTACCAGAGACTAATGGCAATAATCTAGCTGCACTTTAGCTACACCATTTTGCTCACCGAAGAACATTATTAAGGTGGAATGATACACTAATGGCGGAAGCAACTCTTTCTTTTTTTTTTTCTTTAATTTTGATTCCTATCTCAAAGGGGTCAGTTCCAGCTGGAACACAATGTTATATGAACAGTGAATCAATTTTGAAAATTCAGATCAACTCTCGATATCTCAAAGTCGAAGTTGACCCCAAACTGCTGATATCTCAAAATAAATTTTCTGGCCCCAGTAAATTTACTTTGAAATATCAGCAGTTTGAGATATCCAGATTTGAAATGTAAATGTAAATTAAAGAGGAAAATTTCCCA
This sequence comes from Ctena decussata, assembly GCA_963989385.1. Lineage (NCBI taxonomy): Eukaryota > Metazoa > Mollusca > Bivalvia > Lucinida > Lucinidae > Ctena > Ctena decussata. The sequence goes on from OZ022498.1 coordinate 125,036,413, forward strand.
ATCTATACTCAGAGGCAAAAGAAAGTATACTGGTAATGCAGTCTCGATTTTTCTACAGATGTCAACATATCTGCATAATACCTTGGAATTGTAGATAAATACAGGCATTGTCGCAGAATTTGCGACAATTTTCAGTGCAATCGGTCAAAGGATAAAGAATTGACATGGTTTTAAACAAACCAGGGGTCTGAGTCAACATTGTCGCTGGAGTAGCTCCCCTTTAAACATGCACTTTGGACAGTAGAGATTGATTTTATACATTTTTATGCATTACATTTAAAAAGGGATGAAAGGTTTCTAAGGATATGTAGCACTCTCATATAAAAAACGGGGTAAAGTATCAAATTTTCTTACCAAGAAATAATGTTTTTGGTGTCTTCTGGTATCATGAATTGAATAAGCATTACGTTCTAGTGGGAACTTTATTTGCAATTTTCTTTCGAATAAACAAGTCTGTGAAGTTTCTTTCAAGTGTGCACAAAGGCAAGAAGTCAAATAACAATTTTCCGAAATTTTTAAGTGAAAACTTCTTACACCCGGTAAGATAGAGAAACGTTCAATTCCCTATGAATTTAATTCAAAGGGAGGTAATGTGAGACATGTAGCATTTCTAACTATAGTTAAAGACTTTTGGTGGGAGTTTCAGATTAATTGACGATGTGGTTTTACTCACAGACATTGGCGCTAGATATTCGTGAAATGCAAAATGCCATCTGCAATGTTCAAAGCGAGTTTTGTTTGGAGCTACTGATTTTGAATTAAGGGCCATAACGTCATTATTAATGACTGCAAAACAGTTTGTGTTTGTGTTTAACAGAGCTAGTCGTTGGCCAAAATGACACTATTGATATGTCCACGCAATCATTTACACGAGGCCCAGAATTCAAAATCAAAAACTGTATACTTATAATTGCCTCTGAGTATATATTCATTGATAATACAAGAGGGTACTTGAGATATTATTGTTTGAGAAATCAAGATCTGACTGTAAAGTACCCACAATGCATGAGGTCTCTTTTTATGCGACGCAAAGCTGTTAGACAATCCAAACTTGTGAAGTTATGGAGCTATTAGGATGTCTCTCTAGAATATTGGTTATGAATTGGTAGCATCTATAGTCTACTTATTTTTTTAATCTACTTCATAATTTTCAAAGCTCACTTGAGATTGTTATTGATTTCCAGTTCCAGACAATATATATCATTTAAAGATAATTATTTTCTAAGGAAGCTGTCATTTAAGCTAGTGTGTCTCTGATACTGATGCTATGAAACACAGAAAAATGCAAATGCCACCAACATATTACCCATCGGGCACACCAGCTTAATCAACACAGAATGAACATTGATTCAACGTCAAGAGGCTGAATCAATGTTCATTCAATGTAGCCTGCTGAAGGTCGATAAAAGACTGAATTTTCCGTCGTCGAAGCTACGCATGTCATTTTATCAGTCGCATGTTAACAAATGCTGTCTGGAGCATTAAAAAAAACTGTGTGACAGCGTGACTAAGGCAGAAGCAACCAATACATGTACTTTCCTTTCTACTGACTTGCACAAAATCACGATGTTAGCTCCCAAGTTTTGCACGGGACGTTTGAAATCACCTTTTTAGCTGTCCGGATAATCATGAAAAATCTCAAACGGTTTCAGAGTTATGGAGCGGAACGAAATCATAAAAGACAGACAGACAGACAGACAGACAGACAAACAGACAGACAGACAGACGGACGGACAAGGTGACTACTATAGGGCCCACGCAGACTACGTCTGACAGGGCAATGATCAATTTACACCCAATGTAAATCTGGTGTGTATCTGCAAACACTTAAATTGTCACCACCAGCGCAAGTCAAGGTGGATGGGTACATGTTCTGGGAAAGAATTTGAGTGGACCCAATGTTAAAAGGACAAAGATTGCAGAGAAAATAGAGATGCACCCATTTGCCTTAATGGTGAAGAGAAATTTACATACGAGAAGGAGACACACACTTAAAATTCGAGATATTTTGAAAAAAAAAAAAATGGTAAGCGTCATTTTTAAAATAGCTCAATCCCTATGGAATTTATAGAGAGAAAATAGATTCCAGAAAGACCATTACATAAATACACAGAAAAGTACAAAGAAAAGTACAAAGAAATTGTACCCAAAATGAAGACAGATAAAAGACTTGATTTTCTTAATTTACATACTGGGAAATATTCATAGTCTGAAATAAAATGATTCCCTGGTTGTATTAATTTGAATAATATTAATTTTATTTTCATTCAGATGTGTTCTGTTCCTCCATAAATTCCTTTTATATGATATTGTTACAGGCGAAAGTATCAAGCAACGCATTTACATGGAAATGAATTCAGTCCCAGTTCTGTGAACTGCAGCTATTTTTTTTATATACCAGTAGCTATTTTGAAGCAAAGCCAGTAGCGACAATACATCAGCCTTCTTGCCCTCCATAAATCCGTTATGTGTGCCTATCATATTTATCATACATTAACAAACGGACACGCTCTTTTTTATACAGGCTAAGCTTTCATACATGTATCAGGGCTGTAGATATCAAAACCCCTATCACTCCCTAGCACTCCCTATGGCCAAACACCAGTATCACACATAATCACTGTTTGGGAGCGCACAGTACACATGGTACAAGTGACCGTAGTACCGATCTGTATTGTGGACACAGCTTTGTCCCAATATGTCGGGGGGTAAGTTACAGAATTGTTTATTTTTGTGTTTTTAAATCATAAAATGTAGGTAGTACCGCGAGTTCGACAATCATAACTACAGTTCTTTTCGACATGTCACTTTGATTTTCTGTTTGTTGTTATGATGTGTTTAATTTTTAGTTAATTTGAGAAAATAACGTTATACTTTCGATCTCGAATGCTGCACCGGTACCATTTCTTCAAAGTTTGCCATCCATTTTAAATGAAACAACCATATCTTAATTGCAAATATTTTATGGTGTGTTTCGGTTCGGGATTAATTGATCTTATTGGATACAATGAAATGCAACCTAGGGCAATTATTTTCAAAGAAAACGATGGAGGGGTCAAAAACTGTTCTGTATCGTGTGTCGCAAAACCGATTCTCAGTGAGACATCCCATTTAGTCAAAAAAATTGGGGATGCTCAGTCTTGCTTGTCGCTTGGTTTTGTCCCGTACTTAAAGAATATTTAGTAGATCTGTTAATAGATTATTGATGTATCTTTAAAACGAATCAACTAAAAATTTCTTTCGAATTAAAACGCTAACTCGGTTGATTTTCTAGTTACACGTGAAGTGACTTTATTACAAACATCAGTGATTTGCAGATGAAAATATAGATGTAGAGCAAAGAAAGCAATATCTAGCCATCTACAAAGACGACCATTAAGGAAAACATGATTAGATAGAACCCTTTTACCAAGTGGTTTAAGTAAAAAAAAAACAAAAAAAAAAACAACAACAACAAAAAACAAACAAAACAAAACAACAACAACAACAACAAAAAACAACAACAACAAAAAAAAAACAAAAAAAACAATAACAACAACAACAAAAAAACAAGAGGTCCGTGATGGACCTAAATCGCTCACCTGAGTTATGATGAAATAATATGGAAGATCATCTATTTGATGATGGTTCAATTGGAGCAGTATTGCACTTTCTTATCTACATTCTGACAGAGTTTCATGAAGATTGGATCAAAACTGTGCCCTTAGTTTAAACAATATTTTATTCAATATACTGTAAACATAAATATATATACAACAATCTTTACATGACATAGCAATATACAGCACGATGAAAGGGATACAGAAGTAAGTCATTGACTTATGTAAAATCTGTCTCCCAAACCATACATACAGTCATTTTTACTTTCAGTAGGCTTTAGTGTTAGTTAACAATGCAGTATAATGAACTTTATGTAAAACAAAAAAAGAGAGAAAAAAACAGTGAAGGAAAGAATGACGAATTAGTATGAAAAACGACTTGATGACCTAGGTTCATACAAGTCAACACAAGAAACATATTTATGCGAAAAGAAGATAAAAAAAAAACAGAAAAAAACCCAGAAAAAATAAGATATAGAAAATAGAAAGTAGAAAGTCACAGTATCAGATCATTTGCGGAGCATCTCAACCACATGCACATTGTTGTTCTAGTCTTCGCGGTGACAGACACAAAATTTCACAACAGCTTTAAACCATTTATTTACCTAACAAACAGCGTTTCACTTATGCACTGATGAATAACGAACAAGTTCAATAATAACTTTAATAACTTTAAGGACTATGCTCGACGATAGGAACAGAAGAGATGGGTTTTTTAAGTTCGTTTTGTGTTAATGAAGTAAGAGGTTAACTCCATCTGTTATTAAGTTATGAAAAATTTATACAGAGAAAATTACCAAGAAGCATTTTGACAAATAAGTGCTATCAAATTATGATTGTTTATTTTTTAGAAAATATTTTTTTTTTTGTATTCATTTATTTTTTTTTTTAAATTTTCTAAATTTTCAGCTCACTCATGCAATTTCAAATCGCTTTGATTTTACCAAAAAATCTTGTACAGCTATGAAGATGTGTCGGTTTTCAATTTCAGAAAGTTGTTCGCTGCCAAAAAGAAGTATATTGAGGATAGGCTGGCAAATTTGAATAATTTTATTAAAGAGTTCTTGCCTTAAATTATGAAAACGCCCACAATTAAAAAGAAAATGGTTAGTATCCTCCACTGCACGACATACACATAACGGACTTTCGACTATATTTTTGGAGAAGAGATGTTGATTAAGGGAACTGCAATTTGTTCTTAAACGTGAATGGTAAATCTGCCCAAGCCTCTTTCCAGCAAAGTAATATAAAGGTATTTTCCTAATGTTCGAGTTTAACTCATTCTTAAAAGTAGTTATGCTCGGTGAATTGCGTATATAATCCGGAATTTCATTCCAGTCCCTTATAGCAGAAGGTAAGAAAGAATTATAGTAAAGCTGGGTGTTTGTGTGAACTGTAAGTAGATTTGTAGAGTTCCGCAGCTGATAATTAACTGTATTCCCAACACTTGGCGGCACTAAAGAAGACTAATAATCAGGAGATATACCATGTTGCATTTTATAAAACAGAAAGAGTTTATGTTTTTTCCTTCGATTTAAGAGTGTTTCCCAACCAGTCTCACTCGTAAGAGAATTTATTGACACTAATTTAGTGGCTCCGGTAACAATACGTGCTGCCTCAATTTGAATTTTTTCAAGTTCATTTACTTCGTACTGAGTACAATTATTCCATACAACATCGGCGTATTCTAAAATTGGACGGATAAAGGTAAGATAAATAATTTGAAGAGATTTCCTATCCAGTTTAAATTTTAGTTTCCTCATTACATTTATGCGAGTCCATGCTTTAGATTTTATATATTCTAAATGTTGGTGCCACTTGCAATCACTTGATAAAAATATGCCTAAGTGTTTATGTGAACTGACTTCCTCAATAGGCTGTTGGTCCATAAATACATTAGGATGTATAGGTTTGTTACGTTTTCTTGAGAAAATGACAGACTCTGACTTTGACGGATTAAATGTGACGAGCCACTTAGTGGCCCAATGATGAATTTTTAACAGATCGGAATTTAGCTGATTGGCAGCTTGTACTGGATTGTCAACTATAATATAAAGAGCAGTATCATCCGCAAAAAGTCTAATTGACGAATTTATATTTTCAACAATATCGTTAATATACAGAAGAAAAAGCAAAGGGCCTAATATCGAACCTTGAGGGACACCAGCTTTGACTGATGACCAGTTAGAACTTACACCGGGAATAACTACTATTTGCTTTCTGTTATCTAGATAATCCGTAAACCACTGAAGAAGAGATCCTGAAATACCAACAGAGTATAATTTAAAGAGAAGACCTTTGTGCCAGACCCTGTCGAAGGCCTTACTAATATCACAGAAAATTGCACGGACCTCTTTGCCTTCGTCCAGGGCCTGGCAAAAAGTGTTATAAATGTCGACTAGCTGATTTACGGTAGAATCGCCTGGAACTAAACCCGACTGTAGAGTAGTGATAACATGATGATCGTTTAAGAAATTGAATACGTATTTGTGCACAATCTTTTCAAGAACTTTACCCATAGTATTAAGAAGGGATATGGGCCTATAATTTGCTGCGTCTGAAGGGTCATTCTTCTTAAAGATAGGAGTAACATGTGCTTGTTTCCAGAGACTTGGAACTTTACCTTTAGCAAGAGAAAAGTTGAAGAGGTCAGTAAGAGGAGTTGATAAAGGTCTAGAAAGCTCTTTCAATAATCTGTTATCAATAGAATCTGGGCCTGCAGCTTTACCCGTCTTTAGAGTTTTCAAAATGTCTTCCACTTCATGGGGAGAGATAGAGATAGATTCAAGTTTATGTGGCGGTATATGATTTATTGTTGGTAGAGTGGCATTACTGTCGTCTAAGACCGATTGATCAGTAAAAAACTGGTTTAAGATGTTGGTTTTTCCCTTATCATCGGTATAAATTATTCCATCTTTACACAGCGGTGGAATAGTAGCCGGTTGTTCAGGGGTAATGAAAGATTTTAGTGTTCTCCACCAATCCTTTTGACTAAGATCGTTAGATTTTAATTTTTCTGTAAGTTTCTCAAGTTGGTCTTTTTTAGCTTTCCGTATTCCATACGTTACTTTATTTCGAATATTTTTGTAATTTTCAAAATCGGTAGTGCTTTTTGTCCTTTTGTATTTGTCATATAATCGTGTACGTTTGCGCATTAGTCGTTTAATAGTATTTGTTAGCCAAGCAGGATCTGATTTCGTACTTTTCGTTCTTTGTTAGGTATATGTTTCGTTATAAGTTTTGTAATACAGCCAGTTATATTATTCGCGTATTCGTCAATATTATCGGTCTTCAAAGAATTCCAATCCATATAAGTTAAGTCGCGCGAGAAAGACCGATAGTCTCCCTTGTCATACAACCAAATATTCTATTCTATTCTATTCTATTCTATTCTATCCCATAACCTTACTAGGTCGTTGGGGCACCACAGCTGACTTCAAAACAATCCATTTCCACCTTGTCCTGTCTTCAGCTGCCCTAGTTGAGCTGGCAAAATCCATTCCAGTCCACTCCTTGATATTGTCTTCCCACCTCTTCTTCTGTCTACCTCTTCTTCTTTTTCCTTTCACTGTGCCCTGAAGAATTGTCTTTGCTAAACCAGAAGACCTTGAGACATGGCCAAACCACCTTAGTTTCCGTTTCTTGACCAGCGTCAGGAGTTCATCATATTGTCCAATGGCTGCTTGGATCTTCCTGCGAACCTCCTAATTGGTTATATGGTCCTTGTACGAAATGTTCAGTAACCTTCGATAGCATCTCATCTCAAAGGCCTGCGTTCTTTTCTCTAACTCTGCTGTCAAGGTCCATGATTCACAGGCATACAGAAATATGGAAATGACAAGGGAGCGCATAAGTGTCACCTTTCATCCAAGAGATATGTTATCTCTCCAAATTGGTTTCAGCTTGGCAAGAGCTGAAGTGGCTTGTGCTATCCTTGAGAGAACCTCCTGTTTTGAGCCATCATCTGAGACAACTGCTCCAAGGTATTTGAAGCTGCCTACAGTACCCAGCTTCTCCCCCTTTACCTTGATCTCCCTCTGGATGCCATCTGCGCTGTTTGTCATCAGTTTGGTCTTCTCAGCACTGATCTCCATCTTATACCTTGTGCAGGTCTGGTCGAGACTTTCAACTAGAGCTTCTAGTTCCTGCTCTTCCTCAGCAAGAGCGTCTATGTCATCGGCAAACCGCAGGTTGGTAATATTTCTGCCGCCTATGCTAACCTTTCCGTCATGTTCTTCCAGAGCATCAGACATGATCCGTTCGAGAAAAATGTTGAAGAGAGTGGGTAACAGAAGACATCCTTGTCTTACTCCAACTGTTGTTCTGAACCATTCTCCTGTGCTGCCATTTATCAGGACTGCACTTGTAGCCTTGTTATATAGCTGCTCAATGGTGCGAACTTGGTTTGCATTGATATTGTACTTCCTCATGGTGGCCCATAAGGCTGCATGCCATACCCTGTCAAAGGCTTTTTTTGAAATCAATGAAGACATGGTACAGATTCTGCTGATGTTGGAGATACTTTTCACACAGGATTCTAAGGTTGAAGATCTGTTCTGTGGTGCTTCTTCCTGCTCGGAACCCAGCCTGTTCCTCAGCAATTATCTCTTCGACTTGTGGCTTAAGCCTGTTCAAGATAACTTTCAGCATGACTTTGCTTGAATGACTGATAAGGCTGATGGTTCTGTAGTTCTGGCAGAGCTGTAGGTTGCCCTTTTTAGGGAGAGTAATAATCAGCGACTGAGTCCATGGGGTAGGCCATTCTCCTGTTCTCCAGATCCTGTTACAGATATCTGTTAAAACATCAATCATGGTCTCCCCTCCAGCTTGAACAAGTTCTGCTGGTATATTATCAACTCCGGCAGATTTTCCATTCTTCAGTGCTGCTACTGCAATCTCAACTTCCTCACGAAGGATTGGTGGTTGATCTTCTTCTGGGGGCTGACTGCAGTCCAGAACTGTATTGTCACCATCAGTCTCATGGTGACAATACAAATATGCCTTGTGTAAATCGGGGTAGTAAATTTATCAAAATTTAATATACAGTAGATAGGGCAGTGATACCTTATGTTCTGGTCAAAAATGGGCTCTCCGACCCCACTTAGAAGAACGTTATTTTTATCAGACGTTAAAAAAAGTCAATAATAGAGGACGACGTTTCCGTATAATGTGTTGGCTCCGTAATAAGCTGATCTAAGCTGAATTGTTGACATAAATCAGAAACTTTTTTGTTTGCAGACTGCATTGACACATCCAAATTAAAATCGCCAGTGATAAGTATATTTTGTATATTAGTGTCAAAGGAAAGGGCTATCGAATCTTCAATGGACAGTAAGACATCATTGGTAGAGTTGGGAGGTCTATAAAAAGTACCTATAAGATGTTTTTTGTTATGAACAGAAATTTCTATCCAGACACATTCAATATTTGGAAGTTCGATGTCCTGTCTGCGACGCGAGTAGATATTTTGTTTCATGTACGCGCAAATACTACCGTGGTTATCACCAGTACGATCTCGTCTATAAAGATTATATTCGTTTAAAGATAAATCGTTATTCGGAATCCTTCCGTCAAGCCACGTTTCGGTTAAGCATATAATGTCGAAATTGCAAAGTTTAGATTCAATAATATCTAATTTATTTGTAACATTCTGTACATTGTAATGGACGACCGAAAACTTGTCTTTTACATTTTTTAAGTCATCAAAAGTTGACGATAGATTAGAGGAGTTTGTTGAAGCCTCAGAAATCGGACCGGGATTGGGTTCAATACCAGCAAGAAGCAATAATGACATAATTATAAAAAAAATCAGTAAAATTTAAGGAAGAAGCTAGTGACAGACGTCTGTCACTAGCCAATATTCGTTATATTTGCTACTGCCAGTCGTCTGTCACTAGCCAGTTATCGCTAAATTTGCTACTGACAGACGTCTGTCACTAGCCAATATTCGTTGACTCTGCTAGTGACAGACACTTGTAAAATTAGCAAATATTTGTAGTTTCGGTATATTTAGAAAAGTAATGGTTATAAACCTCTTTGGACGAAGGAACATCGCTCATGGGTCCAGACGTCGTGGGTTTGGGGCTGATATAGGTCGTGCCTTTTGCTTAACATAAAATTATTTCATCGTCTGAAATAACTGAACACAGTTGAGAAGACTGTAAAGCAACATGTCGAAAGCCAAATAATAGACTATCGGAAATATGATGAAATCTTTTTGCGGACTCTAGTCTCAGTGACTTTACACTTGAGGAATATCGCATTGCCTTGTCCTTGCTCTTACACGAGTATGTTCTGGACTCATATCTTAAAATAGCAGGATAACAAATTGTTCTGAAAATAGGAAGTCAGATCCACAGGTAAAACATATTAATATTATCGTGAGAAAAATCAAATCTCCAGATTTCATACCATCACTTGCATTCGTCAGAAACAGATAATGCGTATTCGTGTTCGTAGAAACTCAATTCACTAATGATGGGAAAATGGTATGGTAATTTAGGGGAGTACGGAGCACTTAAGCATTCTCTTGATTATACTGACATCATTTTCCAGTTGGAATTATTTTATTTATTTACATAAAGAAATATATCTCAGGGGCATTATGATATATAACATATTTTTTTAGCATTAGTTCGCATATATTTCTAACAAACAAGATATTATAGACAGATATGATAAGCCATAGTGGACCATATTACCCCAAATGTATTTTTCACATTGTAAAATAGAAGCATTTAAAAATATTATTCTTTTCAGATATGTTTCAAACTTTTTGTTGGTACGCGAAAGTTACGGTATTTGAATACTTTAGTAAGGATACGGTTTGAAGTTAGTATCGTTTGGTCATTAGAATTATCCGTTTTATTCCGGGTGGACCATATTCCCCATTAGACCATATTTCCCCCAAATTCCCCTATGAATACACGCACTTGATTTGAAACCGGTCAACAAAAATATATCTGTCACTAGCAAATTTGCCTATCGAGTTTTGCATATCAATAGTCGTCTGTCACTAGCAAATTCAACGAAAACTGGCTGGTGACAGACGTCTGTCACTAGCAAATTCTTCGAAAATTGGCTACTGACAGTCGTCTGTCACTAGCCACTCCGAAAATTTAAATATTCAAGATACTTAACTTTGGCAGTATTAAAATAATCAGCAGCATCTGGTCCCGGGTTAGATTCGATATCACCAGCTGTTGTCAACAGCAACCGTAGCCATGTATAATAGTCAAATATATCTATTTTAGCAAGTCCTTTCAGTCTGAAGTGTCTGAGGTGATGCAGCCCCATCCTGGCTCTGTAGATAGCAATATCAACCTCCATCATCAGCTATATATAAAAATGAACAAGCACTAGCAGATCGGAACAGGGCTGCACCAACACCACACAGACTAGGACAACATGAAACAGAAGCGGAGAAACATTTCAAATAATATGATACCGTGACTGAGTACAGAAAATAAAGAGAATAAAGAAAAGTAGAAAGAGAAAGAAACAAAAAAGACATATGTGAAACTATTGACTGAATTATAGGATTAATCATCAGCAAGTAACTGTGCCCTTGAGAGTGTACACAATGTTTTTCTAAGATCTGACCTGGCGATCTAGTTTTTAATCAGACATTATTAAGTTTCAAACTTGACCTACATTTCATGAAGATAAACATTCTGACAAAGTTTCATGAAGATTCAATGCAAAATAAAGCCACAATTGTGTACACAAGGCTTTTCTATGATTTGACCTAGTGACCTAGTTTTTGACCTGACAAGACCCAGTTTCAAATTTGGCCTAGATTTTATTAAGATAATCATTCTGACAAAGTTTCATGAAGATTGAACCAAAACTGTGCCCTCAGGCGTATCCACAATGTTTTTCTAACGTTTGACCTAGTGACCTAGTTTTTGATCCAACATGACCCAGTTGCATCCTCGGTCTAGATTTGTTGGAGATAAACATTTTGACAAAGTTTCATGAAGATTGGAACAAAACTGTGCCCTCTAGAGCATTCACATGGTTTTTCTAAGATCTGACTTAGTGACCTAGATTTTGACCTGACATGGCCCAGTTTCAAATTCGGTCTATATTTCATAAAGATAAGCATTCTGACTAAGCATCATGAAGATTGGATCATAACTGTGCCCTCTAGAGTGTACATACGGTTTTTCTAAGATTTGACCTAGTGACCTAGTTTTTGATACCACATGACTCAGTTTCAATCCTGGCCTAGATTGTATAAGGATAAACATTCTGACAAAGTTTCATGAAGATTGAATTATAACTGTGCCCTCTAGAGTGTACACAAGGGTTTTCGAACATTTGACCTAGTGACCTAGTTTTTGACCCCACATGACTCAGTTTCAATCTGGGTCTAGATTGTATAAAGATAAATATTCTGACAAAGTTTCATGAAGATTGGATCATAACTGTGCCCTCTAGAGTGTATACAAGGTTTTTCTAAGAGTTGACCTAGTGACCTAGTTTTTGACCCCACATGACCTAGTTTCAAATCTGGTCTAAATTTCATTAAGATAAACATTCTGACAAAGTTTCATGATGATTGGATCAAAACTGTGCCCTCTGTGTCATTCTAAGTTTTATTTCTATTTTTAGCTCTGGCGGCCATTTTGTTCAGCGGAGTGAAACCGTTTTAGCAATTTTGGTTCAGGGCAATGAGTCAAACGTTTCTGTGAATTTTTTTTTAATTAAGCCATTGGCTTCAGAGGAGATGTCGTTTAAATGTTTTTCTATTTTTTAGCTCTGGCGGCCATTTTGTTCAGCGGAGCGGAACCATTTTAGCAATTTTGGTTCAGGGCTATAACAGAAACATTTGTGTGAAATTATTTTGAAATTGGCCAACTGGTCTAGGAGGAGATGTCGTTTGAAGAAATTGTTGACGACGGACGGACGGACGGACGGACGGACGACGGACGACGGACAAATATTGATCACAATAGCTCACCTTGAGCACTTCGTGCTTAGGTGAACTAACAAAAAACATTTCACCCAAACACACCCCGAAGGTCATACCAACAGACAAAGATTTGCCCACTATACAGACCGGACAGCGGGGCAGGCACATGTACTTACCGTCCCAACTAGTGCTAATGTAACCCATAGAACTCCCTTTTGCGAAAATCCATATCAAATTGATCGGCGTACTAAGCATTTATTCTGTTCTGCTCTAAAATTGTAGAGAGATCCTATATCAGTCCCTAGGGCGAAAACCCAATACCTGACGCGACCCATATCCCTCCCTAGGGCGAAAATCTAATCCACCTATATCCATCAATTGGAGTACTCGGCATTAATCATGTTCTACATGTATTCTTAAAAAAGTTAGGAAACCTCATTTCACTATCACTATGATTATATGACAATTTTCATATCACACCCCAAATCGACCGTCGACTGCCATTTAAACACTCGACTCCCATAAATGGAAGTCGAGGACTAATATGGTAGTGTTGGGTCGATATAAGGTATGATTTGATTCTGTCATTTTATAATATCAGAGTTAAATGATAGTCAAAGATCAAGATGCATGTAGACATGGGCTACGTAGCACAGCTGGTACCAGATATTTTAAAAGTACGATAAACAGAATTTATCTGATATCTAAAAGCACGATATTTTCTTTCCTCTTAACTGCACGCCGATGGGTCAGGCATGAGACTCAATGGTGAACCCGACATAAAGCTGTTTGTTTTAGCTCTTGTCATGTCTGTTGCTTGGTCATTCGGGGTTCACCTGGTCTTTTTTTCCTTTTTTTTTTGCTCTAGTATTAAGTGGTGTTGCTAGACACCCTTAGAAAACCCAGCTGTTGGAATACTTTGTTTCTATCTGATCCAAATTTTTGATGCCCCGTTGGTGATTTTATGGCAGATTCTTGTCCGCTCTGTAACTTAAATACCCTTTGAAATATTTTCATGATCCTTCAGAGATATGTTGAGCAGGTCATAAAGATGTGTCGCGAACAAGAATGACAACATTTGCTTTCTTACTTTTTGAGTTATTTCTCCTTTATGGTTTGAGGTGTGATTTCGTTCCGCTCCATAACTTAAATACCCTTTGAAATATTTTCATGATAATGTACCGATATGTAGAACAGGTCATGTCAATGTGTCGCGAACAAGAATAAAAACTTTTGCTTTCTTACTTTTTGAGTTTTTTTCCCTTGATGGTTTTAGGTGTGATTTCGTATCTGCTCTATAACTTGATAACCTTTTGAAATATTTTCATGATCTTCACAGATATATAGAGCAGGTCATGCCAATGTATCTCAAACAAGAATGACATTTCTTGCTTTCTTACTGTTTGAGTTATTTCCCCTTGATGGTTGTAGGTGTGATTTCGTGCCTGCTCCATAACTCCATAACTTGAATACACTTTGAAATATTTTCATGAAACTTCACAGATATGCAGAACAGGTCAAGACAATTTGTTTCATACATAAATGACAACTCTCGCGTTCATACTACATGATTGGAAGTTTGAGCTGCAGTTGTGTGTGTGTCTGCTCCATATCTGTACAACCCTGACCTGCACCACAATTTCAATGCTCATATACCTTTTAGAATATTGATGATCATGCCATGATCCTGCCCCCCCCCTCCCCCTTACATATACACACACAAAAAAAATACAGATTTGGATTCTTTATCTAAATTCACTTACTAGAGAGCTCAAAATTAGATAATTTTAGAGGTTATTCATATATTTTGAAATGTTGAGTGTATCATAATATTATGCTTGACATTGTATAGATGGTTGCTGTTTTGGATTTTACCTCCTTTAAGCGGTCTGGCATACTGTTTTGGTCAATCATGCATCTGTTAAACAAGTAATGTCAAACAGAAGCATAAAATAATGACAATGTATTACTTATATGCGTTTTGAAGTGCACCCTGTTTTCCAAGGCGCATGGTGCCTTTGGTCGGGGGATTTGCCATCTCCTCTGATGGCTATTTTCAGTTTATCCAAAGACGTTTCGTACATGATATAGGAATAGGTGCATGCGTCTTGCCTTTTCTACACTTATCCTCGTCGTTTAACTGTATCTACGACCAAGACGATCGTCATTAATTTCGACCACGTAATTCATTGACGGAAGTTGATTAAACTCAGCAATATATATAATATATCTTTATATGGCTTTATGATAGATGGATTTTAATATTTACAGATATTAAAATAGCCAGACATTGCCATTAACTGTTTCATAAGAGAGGTCAACCAGTCACTATTACTTCTGTTTGTTACAGTATAGGGATAGAAATGTAGAAAAATATATCTCTGCCACTGTTAAAACTGATATTAAGGAGGATGGCGACACTGTCATGTGTTTGATTACCTTGACCAACTTGTCCCTTCCAAACCGAGAGCTACTGATAAAGGGAAAAAAAGTGGTCCTCGAGGGAAAAAATTCTTTTTCTTTAAGGAAAGCCTGAAATGAAATGGGCGCAAATATGTCTTGGTAAGAATCTTCCATTCACTGTAGTAGACCAAAGCATTTCCGCGTGAGAAATTCATGTATTTGGATGACTACGAGACAAATGTCTTGCCCCTTTTTCCTTCATAAACTAGTTTGTCTCCTCATTATCAAGAATGTTTAAAATTTTACGATTACGCCACGTGCTCATATGACATTTTGTGCTATACAATGTGATACACTAACATTTAAGATATAAAGAAGGAAATAAATAAAAAAAGCAAAAAAAGTGCGTCTAAGGACGAGAGAGAGAGAGAGAGAGATTCAAACACCTGAATTAAAATCACAGGAAAAAATAATTATTTTGAATCAATAACTATTTTTAATACTTTTGGTCCAAATACACAGGCTGTGTAATGCTTTGAAACTTTTGAGAACTATTTGTTTTCCATTAGGTGCTGATTGTAACTCAACTTTAGACATAAACTTTAGACGTATCCCCATACATCATCCACAGGGCAGCTGAAAACAGGACCAAGTGGAAAGGGATTATTCCGCAGTCATCTGTGGTGCCCCAACGACCTTGGTCATGGGATAGAATAGAATGGAACAAGATATGTATCTCTGCCGGGACGTTTGAAGGAGAACTTTAAAAATAGCGCTGATTTAATCCACCTATACCTATAATTCAGTTAATCTTAAACCATTGCGCATTATATGGGTGCTGTTTAGCAGATCCTCTATGCTGATCCTCAGTTGTAAATAATGTAAAAAGATAGGCAATGATCAGAAACAAATACGATGAGGTCCCACGTCCTGTCCTCAATACCATAGAGAAGGAGGTACAGTCAACTCGAGATATCTCGAACACTGATATCTCAAAGTATTCTCTGAAAACAAAGAATACAGATTAAACTATCATATTTTTATTTACATTTCAACTCCTGTTATCTCAAACTACTGATATCTCAAGGTAAATTTTCTGGGACCAGAAAATTTACTTTGAGATATCAGTAGTTAGGGACGAAGTTCGACTTTGAGATATCGACAGTTGATGTATATACATAAACTGACAGCACTTCTTTAGTAGGCGGAAATAGGGCATTGCCCTCCTGCCATTCCGCCCCTATCCCGCTTTTGCCTACAGAAGTTTTCCATTGACGTCAACGGTTTTGTCATAATAGATACTTGTACCTTTGCTTAAATGAAATCGAACATTTTATATGTCATGCTGTTAAGATAAGGGTGAACATATTAAATATTTCTTCGCCGGGCCGCGTAGCGCAGTCGGTAGAGCGTCTGACTCAAGAACCAGAGTTCCCGGTTTCAATACTCTGTCTGGCCACTTACTTTCGTTTCTCCTTCCGCTGATTCAAAACGGGCATTAGTCAGTTTCTGGCGAAAGTATGTGCACTTAGTACTGGTTAATCGCTTAGGAGGTCTAAGCCTGCCCAGGAATAGTGTGGTTAGGTTAAATGACCGTCCCGACAAGGCCATAGATGTTTACAGTCGACGTTAAGCAATAAAACAACATCAGCAACTAAATAATATTTCTTCGCTTATTTTATTCATTCAAAATCCAAAACAATCATACCAGGACAACAAAAGAACAATAATAACAACGAAGTGCCAAAATATTTGTCAGGTAAAGATAAAATACCCAGAGAAAGAGAAAATTGTGAAAATACGTTTGGCCATAGTGTCTATTGGGCACATTCAGCTGCATTAATAAACGTCTCTGATAACGTCTTTGCAATACACGGCTTATCGGAATCTGTACATTTCGAAAATCTGTTGCCGGAAAACGAAAAGTTAATAATAGGAAATGTGTAATTCGCTAGTACTAATGAGGCTTGAGTCATTCGTTCAGTCTTACATTCAGAACAATAGTATGCATTTTCCCCCGTCATTGTTGCTCAACGTCAATACAAAATCAGTGTACATGTTTCTTTCAAACTATTAAACAGAAATTAATTCATTACGTTTAGCATTGTAACTTCTTGTATATCAAGTAGAATGTCAATTGAAAAACAAGGTATTTGAGCTGAAGATAGACTACACCACATATAGCACAGTCTTTGTATTTTCACTGCAAAGAAATCTTTTTTCTGTGGAAAAATAATTAGATGTGTCAGATAACAATAATACTGTACACAAGCGTAGGAACTTTGTATTATTTTATACTGGAAATAAATATCACAAGAAATGACTTGCAGAATTTGAATACAATGAGATGCATTCCTATGACAGTGTTACGAAATGGATCTAATCGTCCGCTGTGTCGTCGAGATTATTTTAATCCTTTCAATCAGTAAGGCTACAGTCTTTAGGGTAACTGTGGTAATAAAACATTTACGGAAATTGTGGCTACGTTATGCATGGGTTGTTTGTGAATACCTCTCGTGGACAGCATATTGCATGATTTTAAGGTGAATACCTGCACGAGTCTTTTGATTGTGGAAAGCGCTTTGCATGATTTTAATGTGAGACGCATAGTATTTATACGCCTATCTTTTAATGAAAAGTTAGACGTGGCTGAATTCTAATACGGAGTATGTTAAATTATTGTTGTGTGCCCAGATTCTGTGTTAAGACCTAGAAGGGCACATCAAGTCCGGCAGTCAGCTGTTAGGGCTTAGAGCCACGTCTCACCTGGAGATGCGATATACGTCTCCAGGTTAATACCAACCCGGGTAGAGGCAGTTACAACGCCGTTTGTGCAAGGTTCCCAAGCAGAGGCGGGAAGCACAAAATGTAGGCGGAAGTGGTTAGCACAGTTTTGCCAGATTCTGTGATAAGATCTGAAGGTCACATCAAGTGTGGGACAGTGTTCGTCCACTAAGGTGTTTTAATATATATAGACTGGTCCCTGGTACAATCCAGGGAGCGACCAGTATATAATCGTGCACGTGTAATTATAAGTTGGTGTTCCTCATGATATATGGACTGGCCCATGACATGTTCCAGGGAACGACGAATTGAAGTCTACCAACATAAGGCCTTGTTTTTTTGTATGAGCTCAAACTAACGTTTTTTGTCCTTTGTGTTTTCCTTTAGTTCATGGCGCTGAGCCGAGTACGGTGTTGACGTCAGACGGTAATCTATTTGCGTATTGTACGCAAATCGATTACAGATTTGAAACAAACACCTTACTTGGGCCAGCGACATGAACTAATATGTGTTGTATATTATTGTAATTGTGACAGATGTAAATTGTATTGTTGTATATAGAATTTACATTATATATAAACTTCAAAAATTCTAACGTTGTTAGGGTTTCCTTGTTAGCGTATTACACTAGTAGATAACCCTTTAACCGGAAGTCACCCTCCGCCGTCCTGGCGACGCATAAGGCTCTACACCCGTGTCGACCGAGTGTAAAACCTTCTGCGTAACATGGTGTCAAGAAGTAACGGGATTTGACTTCTGGTTAATATCTGCCAGTATAAGACATTGACAATATATACAGAATCTAGGCACAATTTTGTCAGACATTTTTTTTTATTATTATTGACTTTCTGATTGTTCTTTTCTAAGGTAACGTAAGGCTGTGAATTTTAGGGGAGCAATTTTGCCACTAAATTCTTAGTAAATGTAACCTACACTCAATTAAGGTCAACTATCCTTATTCCCTGCGTGATGAAGTGCGATAGCCCATGCATTAATTTGTGATAAAATGTAACAGGTTGCATATCTGAGTGGGGAAACTGAGGTATATAGACCTGAATTGTCTTGGCACGGATGATACATATTTAGTTTTAAGGTCCGTTTGAGTACCTTGGCACTGCTGTTGCATGACAATCTGTAAGTTTATTAACCTAAACGTTTTGTACGTTGTGTCGTAACCGTTACTGAGGTCCATTTTATGTCCTGATTTAGTAACGTAGGTCACTCGTAACGTTATATAATATCGTTACAATGAATTAAACCTAATAGCGGAATCTTAAGTTTGATTTACCGTTGGTATCTAATATGGTTTTGTAAGGTAGGACGTACAGTTGTCGTGTCAGTGTTAATACGTTGCGTTACATACGTTACGTTTGTATATCCGATACGCTAGATCAAGTTGGGCGAAATTGTATGTGGGTTATTTACGTCATCTAATTACGTCATCTAATAGTGAAAAGTAATTCTCGGCAAAGTCAACGTCAGTTTATGACGTCATTTCCGGTCTGTTATGAACGTAACTTTAATGGCTACGTCCAGATCGCGAGTATACTAATTAATCAACGTTTTAGTTGGATTAGTTCGTTATTATTATTGTTAACGTTTTAGTTAACGTGTGTGACTATAAGTGAACATCGGTTTCAGTTAAGTTAACGTGAGCATTACGTTAAGCGTCATGGATCAGTTAGTTAAGACGGGAAAAGAGTTAGGTTATGAGGGGCAGGCATTGCAGGAATTTGTAAAGCAACAGCAAGAGACTGAAAGGGCAGAAAGGCACGCGGTAAGGGAACTTGATAAAGAGAAGATCGCGGCGGAGAAAGAAAAGCTTGCGCAGGCCGATAAAGACCGGGAAATTGAGTTAGCTAGGATCGCGCAGGCCGATAAAGACCGGGAAATTGAGTTAGCTAGGATCGCGCAAGCCGAAAAAGATAGGGAAATTGAATTGGCTAGGATCGCGACGGAAGAAGCTAAGATTGCGGCGGATAGGGAAATCGAGATGGCGCGGATTGAAAGTATAGAGCGGCAAGCCGAGAAAGATAGGGAAGCTAGGTTGTATCAAGTCGAAAGCGATAAGGAAGCAAAGTTGTCGAGCGAAGTTGAGTTAGAAAAGTTGAAGTATAGTTTTGAATTGCAGCAACGCGAGTTGAAGAATCAGATAGATTTGCAGAAGGTAACGTTTAGGGTTGAATTAGAAAAACAGAAGTCTGAAAAGTTAGCGCATGCGCGAGATCCCAAGTTACCGTATTTTGATGAAAGTAAGGACAAAATGGATAGTTACTTATCAAGGTTTGAGAAATACGCGACGGCGAATAAATGGGATAAAAACGTTTGGGCTGCATATTTAAGCGCATTACTTAAAGGTCGCGCGCTTGATGTCTATGATAGATTGTCTGTAGATGATGCAGCAGATTATGACAAGTTGAAAGATGCGTTGTTAAAGAATTTTGATATGACTGAACGCGGATTTAGGAAGAAATTTCGCTATGATAGGCCTGAAAAGTCCGAAACGTTTATTCAGTTTAGTAGTAGACTTAGGTCGTATCTTAATAAATGGTTAAAAATGGCGAAAGTAGACCAGTCTTACGAAGCTGTTTGCGATTTTTTCGCTAGAGATCAGTTTTTAGAATCCTGTAGTAAAGAACTATATGTTCATTTGAAACCGAAAACATTCACGAATCTAGGTGAGATGGCTAGGGAAGCAGATCTATTTGCAGAAGCACGTGGCGGTGTCTACGCTTGTGTTAATAAGGGGCAGCGTGATAGTAAGGGCGTAACTCAGAGTAGATCTGATAATAAGCCGAGTGCGAAGCCAGAGATAAAATGTAGTATTTGTGGTAAGGGACATTTAACATATAAATGTTTTAAGAATCCCGATAGGAAGCAAGCATATAGTGCGGAGGTAGGTGCAAGTGCAAGCGGGTAAAGCGGAAGTAAGGGGAGTAGTTATGCACCGAAAGATGAGACACAAAGATCACAGAGTAAGAGCGATACTGTACAGACGAAGGGTAGTAATTCAGATCGTGGCCGTGGTCGGGGTTATTCTCGCGGACGTGGTCGGGGTGGCGGACATCAAATGAGCTTTTGTAAAACTACAATGAATAGGTCTCATGACATTGAAGGTCTCTATAAGAGTAAGGAAGAAAGTCCATTAATCGATGATAGCATGGATAGGGACGGTGTCTGTTACTTTTTAAGGTCGCGATTACCAACAGCGCAGGGTACGGTTAATGGTAAGACAGTTGTAGTTTTAAGGGACACAGGTTGTACTGGGTGTGTTGTTCGTAGAAACTTGGTTTCTAATGATCAGTTACTTGGTAGAGAATCTGATGTAACTTTGATTGATGAATCTACCCAAAGGTATCCCTTAGCAATGGTTGACATAGATTGTCCATTTTTCACTGGAAAAACTGAGGCATTGTGCATGGAAGATACATTGTATGACCTGGTTATTGGAAATATTGACGGGTCAAAACTTCCCGATATGTCCCATTTTGCAATGGCGGCAGTGACTAGGTCACAAGCTAAGCAAGGTGAAGAGGTCTATAGGAAACTTAAAGTTCCTGATCAAATTATTGCTAGTGATAAGGAGGCATTAAAGCAGGCCCAAGTTGTTGACCCTAAATTGAATGGCATAAGGCAAAGAGTGGAAACTGGGAATGTGACTATTAGTCGTGGATTGAACCGGGGTGAAACTAAGTTTATTCGAAAGAAAGATTTATTGTATAGGCAGTTTACTAAGGGAAACAAGGTCACTTTGCAACTTATTATCCCTGAAGGTTTTCGTGAAAAGGTGTTAAGATTGGCGCACGAAACCTTGATGTCAGGTCATTTGGGCATAAAGAAAACTATGGATAGAGTATTAACTGAGTTCTTTTGGCCTGGAGTTTGTGGTGATGTGGCAAGGTTTTGTAAATCTTGTGACATATGTCAAAGGACTATTCAAAAAGGTCGTGTCACTAAGGTACCTTTAGGAAAGTTGCCACAGATTGACACACCATTTAAACGAGTCGCTGTTGATATAGTTGGACCGATAGAACCTCGTTCTGACAGGAAATCCCGCTATATTTTAACAATGATAGATTATGCGACGAGATATCCCGAGGCGGTAGCGTTACCCGGCATTGAAACGGGACGCGTAGCCGAAGCGTTAGTTGAGATGTTCAGTAGATTAGGAATACCGAGTGAAATGCTAATCGAGCATGATAGTAAGATCACGATTGACGTCATGAGAGAGGTTAGTAGGTTGTTGTCGCTTCAAGATCTGACAACTATTCCTTATCAATCTACTGGTAAAGGACCCGTGGAGAAATTCCATGATACATTGAAACAGATATTACGTGAAATGTGCGTAGAACGTCCGAATGACTGGGACAGGTATCTCCCAGCATTATTATTCGCAGTAAGGGAAGTTCCGCAAGAGTCGTTAGGTTTTTCCCCGTTTGAACTGTTGTATGGGCGTAATGTTAGGGGTCCTATGCAAATATTAAAGGAATTGTGGTCTGTAGAGGAAACTGACCAACGTGCGTTATTGACGTATCAGTACGTTATTGATCTAAAAGAACGTTTAGAGAGAACGTGTAAGTTAGCACAGGATATTGTCCGGAAAATGGACGTAAAGCAGAATGCTTATTATGATAAACGCGCAAGGTCGCGTAAGTTTGACGTCGGAGACAAAGTACTTTTGCTACTCCCGAATGAGTGCAATAAGTTGTTACTTCAATGGAACGGACCATATGAAGTTGTCGAAGTAGTCAATGCAATGAACTACAAGATTAACGTCAAGGGCGTCGTGAATACTTATCCTGCTAACATGATTAAGCAGTACGTTCAACGTCAAAAGAACGTGTCGTCTGCAGTTGTTAATGCACGTGACAATGTTGGATCCGAGGATCACAGTGATCCGAATGTCCAAAGAGTTAACATTTGTACGTCAGAGGACGTATCCCAATATAACTTCATACGTGAAAACGTAAAGCCCGACGACGTAACGTCGACTCTGAAAACGAATATGGAAGAATATGGTGGCGATAGGAGGTTAGAGGCAGAGGCAACGGATCCTGTGGGATCTGTCGTGCGAAGTGGGTGTAACGTCAAAGACAACGTTAATTTTACGTCTGATACACTTAAAGGTGGCGATTTCCGCCTAGTGTTCGATCAGACTTACCCATACTTCCCCATTCCATTTGAGGCACGACAGGTACGACACAGAGAATTGATTGACTTTGGGATTAGATAGATCAGTTGCCAAGATAATTTGGGGGCGGACTACCTTAGTAGATAGTTTGGCCACGTTATGCATCGCACCGTTGTTGTGTATATAGCTAGTTTTCCAGTTTTGACATAGCCTACGATTCGATCGCATTTCGTACTATTTCAGAAAAGAAACATTGTTATGTTTTTTTCTCCCTAAGGGGAAACCTATGTTACGAAATGGATCTAATCGTCCGCTGTGTCGTCGAGATTATTTTAATCCTTTCAATCAGTAAGGCTACAGTCTTTAGGGTAACTGTGGTAATAAAACATTTACGGAAATTGTGGCTACGTTATGCATGGGTTGTTTGTGAATACCTCTCGTGGACAGCATATTGCATGATTTTAAGGTGAATACCTGCACGAGTCTTTTGATTGTGGAAAGCGCTTTGCATGATTTTAATGTGAGACGCATAGTATTTATACGCCTATCTTTTAATGAAAAGTTAGACGTGGCTGAATTCTAATACGGAGTATGTTAAATTATTGTTGTGTGCCCAGATTCTGTGTTAAGACCTAGAAGGGCACATCAAGTCCGGCAGTCAGCTGTTAGGGCTTAGAGCCACGTCTCACCTGGAGATGCGATATACGTCTCCAGGTTAATACCAACCCGGGTAGAGGCAGTTACAACGCCGTTTGTGCAAGGTTCCCAAGCAGAGGCGGGAAGCACAAAATGTAGGCGGAAGTGGTTAGCACAGTTTTGCCAGATTCTGTGATAAGATCTGAAGGTCACATCAAGTGTGGGACAGTGTTCGTCCACTAAGGTGTTTTAATATATATAGACTGGTCCCTGGTACAATCCAGGGAGCGACCAGTATATAATCGTGCACGTGTAATTATAAGTTGGTGTTCCTCATGATATATGGACTGGCCCATGACATGTTCCAGGGAACGACGAATTGAAGTCTACCAACATAAGGCCTTGTTTTTTTGTATGAGCTCAAACTAACGTTTTTTGTCCTTTGTGTTTTCCTTTAGTTCATGGCGCTGAGCCGAGTACGGTGTTGACGTCAGACGGTAATCTATTTGCGTATTGTACGCAAATCGATTACAGATTTGAAACAAACACCTTACTTGGGCCAGCGACATGAACTAATATGTGTTGTATATTATTGTAATTGTGACAGATGTAAATTGTATTGTTGTATATAGAATTTACATTATATATAAACTTCAAAAATTCTAACGTTGTTAGGGTTTCCTTGTTAGCGTATTACACTAGTAGATAACCCTTTAACCGGAAGTCACCCTCCGCCGTCCTGGCGACGCATAAGGCTCTACACCCGTGTCGACCGAGTGTAAAACCTTCTGCGTAACAGACAGTTATAACTCGAGTCATGACAAAACCAACAAAGTGGCATGTGCGCCATTCGAAGACTAAGATCAGCCTGGGCATCCGCCCAGTCTGATCAGAGTCTTCGCTATCCGCATGTAGATAGCTTAGACCTTCAGCTCCCCTATAAACGCAAGCAAAGACGCTGATCAGACTGGGCAGATGCCAAGGCTGATCTGAGTCTTCGTAATGGTTTTGTCGTATCGCGGCTCATTTGATTTCTTCTACGTTTTCTAAAACACTCATATGCCTATTATATAAAAACACAGCCGAAAAAAGTAAGTTTCAGGAAAAAAATAGAGAGATATAATAAAATTTATAATTGCTGATAGGGTAGCCTATAATTTCTAAGTTAGTATTTCTTGTTTTTTGTTTTTGATTTTTTTCGTTTTGTTGTTTTGTTTTCTATCCAAGTATATGCTACTATGATAATGAAACAAACAACATGTTTAAAGAAAGAGCATTGCTTTTCATTTAGACTGACTATGCAGCTAGTTATAATATCCTGCTTATACAATCTAACCTGCACCCGTAGAGAACCGACAATGGTTTTTATTCAGAGTATGAGACTGGAAATAAAACTGGGGCTTATCCTCAGTTAATCAAAGTGTCTCTTTTAAATATTTAGGCCTAAAGTAATGTAATTATTCGATATTATTATATACCGTATTAATCCTATTAACGCCCCTGCTCTTATAAACGCCCCCTGACTATTGTCCAAAAATAATGATTATGTATTTACGTGCATGAATTCCTTTTTGCTTCTCTGGATAAGGTAGCTCTTTGAAATGAGGTCTACCCTCAAAGGAAAGAATTTACTCTTAGAGGAGCAAACATTCCTTTCTTTAAGAGTTGACGTAAAGGAAAGAATTTACTAATAGAGGAGCAACTTCTTTCTTTAAGAGTTTAGCCACACCCCGACTGAGATGAAAGGCAAAAACTAGTAAAGTTCCTACCCTTAATACTGTTTAAATACTGTTTATTAAAGGAATTTTAGCAGAGGCTGATTAACTTCAATGTAGGCTCTAAATAACGTCCCCGCCCCTCCTCCTTTTCGAAAAGTGCAACGCCTCCGGGGCGTTTAAAAGGATTAACACAGTATACGGACACCAGACTTCGAACTTTTCATACGGCTCTACATTCAGTGAGATAAAAGCATGGTGCGTCCTGATATTAGTTGTCTCTATGTCACCCAGAGAGCTTTAAGGGTCCATAATAACTTGTGAAGACAGAGGATTCTGACTAGACTGAATGGATTCACATAAAATGAGCCATGATACAACAAAACCAACAAATGGCATGTGCGCTACGCGAAGACGCAGATCAGCCTGGGTGTCATACAACATGTGTCGCCGTGTAGACCAGCCTTAATGATATGCGTGAATGGTTTAGACCTAACCACGAAATTAATAAACGATATTTTTTTCATTTCAGAGTCGGCACAGAGGAACAAATCTTGCTTTTAAAGGTTTCTCCTTTTTTTGAAAAGGTTCTTCACACATAAGGGAGCAAACAAAAAAGCTTTTTCCCTTTTAGAAAATGGTTGAAAATATGACAGTGTACTGATCCACTTTTAAAGAATCTATATGAGGCATAATTTTATGTTCTTGTACCAAGTATTTCTTCTGATATATCAGGTGCAGCAGAACCTTGTCCAGAATTTGTTGCAAGTAATATTTTCCACTCATTAGCCTCAAAAAGCAATGCAGACTGACCAACCTTTTCTGATTTCTCCTGAGGACTGGTAGGTTTAATCATATTACCACTAATAATGTGAGATATATCTCAGGCGTTCAATGCATTGTCAGCAGCGCGGTGCTAATTTAATGAGACAATTCTTAAGAAAATTGCTTCTGCTTTGTGAACAAAGTAAAACAGCTTATAGTCTGTAAATATATCTGTATTTCTAAGTCTCTAAAATGTGTCGCAATTGCAGTTTATATGCAATAGCTCCAGCAGGCGGACAAAGTTAAATCAACATTATGTCAACCTTGATTCAACGTAAAAACGTTGGATTTGGCCCACAGTGTAAAGAATTTCCGTATATTTTACGATAGATTAACTGGAAACCAGCTGTCAGTCCTTTTCCTAATATTTTACGAGCGCCCGTAAAAATTGCAGGAATTATCATGCAGAGAAGGACAGAATAGAACAGGTGTCGTTTTGGTCAGATAGCCCTTCAACAATATAAAGTTATTTTTGATTGCGGCCAGTTAACACAACACTTCCATTTCGTGATTTCCAAAAATGTCTTACAGGCAAACGCCCGTAAAAATAACGGGAAAAGGACAGGCAGCTGGCAGCCAGTTATTCAACCGTAAAATCTACGAAACACTTTCAGAGTGCGGTGGGGCACTGGTACTTAATATATCTATGTGGCGATATGTGGCGATCGAGGTTGCTATATCGCAAAAGATTTGAAGTTTCTGAGCTGGAATAATGATCGAAAAGGCAATGCCGTTTGTTCCCGTCCCATGACTTCATTCTGGCTCGCCAGCGATAGACGTGGTATACAAAACTTGGCTAATGAAAACCAGAGAGAAATAATAACAATAAGAAAAAAAAAAGAGTAAATACCATTCCAGTTGATGAATGAACTTGGTTTCCAGCTATTTTGTGGTGACTGGTCTTTATGCCAATAAGCTTCATAGATAAGTGTGGTGATCGGATAACCAATCAGAAGCAATCTCTCGACAAACAAGGAAGTCTAGCTACAAATGTACAAGGTGGCCAAAGAGATCACGTGAATATAACGGTAAATTCGTTGTATTTGAAAAAGAAATACTAATTTCGAACCGGTTTAGAAAATTAGTTATATCTCAGGTGTTTCAAGGCTGGTCCTAATGCAGTAAACTGCAGTTATTTGTACCCAGTCGTTTGTATCAAAGTTTTGTGAAATGTAGCCAGTTGCAAGGGCACTTCTGAACATATAGCTTATAGTCAGCGAAATATTAGATTTGAAGTATCCTGGGGTCATGTTATAAAAGCACTTAAGTGGTTGCTATGCTGTTGCTGAGGCTTAATTTCTATAAAGGAGATTTCCTACAACTATGAAAATTGCTTTGGAGGAGTCTTTTTCAGACTGTTCCTCCAGAGCAAATTTCATAGTTGTAGGGAATCTCCTTCAAAGAAATTTGGCCGTAGCAACAGCATAGCAACCACGTAAGTCGTTTGATAAATACGCACCCCCCTCCTCAGTAACTGACGTCAGTTTACAACAATGGCATTTTCTATAGATGGTGGGCAAACGTAAGACCTTAGATATAACTAACTTTGTACGGTTCGAGATTATTTCCAAATTGGAAATGGGTACAGTAAAAATCACGTGATCGTGACGTAAGATAGCCACCTTTAAACTATCTAAAGGTTATTCCGATATGAACCAATGTCCACATAATGTTTCTTTATTAATTATTTTTTGATCTGTAACAGATCAATTACAATTGTTAAAGCCACTGAGCATTTTCTGAAACTAATATGATTAATTTAGTGCAATATTCAATGCCAGCTATTTCTGCAGACTTTTTTGTTGTGCGTGATTTTAAGCTGCTACTCCGAATACAGCAACACGGCCAGACGAAAATAAGCCAGGGAACCTTTAAGACAAACCTTGTCCAAGAACCCATTATAATAATACATAACAGGGTAAGTAATTAAACAGCCAGTACACCTACATTAGCCGGCACTCCTTTTGATGCTAGCCGTCACAAGAACCGGAAGTTCAAACCTGGTAGCTTATGTCTGTATTAATAACGAGTTTGGCAAATTCCTCCTGAGAAATCTTGGATACCAGCTGTAACAAACGTGAAACGTACCAAAGACTATTCGCAGAGGGAATAATGAGACTTGTAAGCTAATACATCCAGATGTCTGGCCAGCGTGTTTATGTGAAAAGGGCATCTCTGTGGACCCTGAAAAATCTAAAGTGAAAACTTAGCGTCATATGGTGTTACGCGTAGGGCACTCTGAGTGTTTGCTTCAGCAATGTGGGTAACGGATCATTTCTCGAGTTGCGGATCACTAAAGCATTTGTTCTTATTCATGCTGGGAGCTGTCTAGACAATTAGCGTCATCTTTGTCATAATTTTAATGGGGAATAAAATGTATCTATGTACCGTAGTGTCACTGAAATTAGGACGGAAGTTCCTAGAAAAACCGTGAAGACCCAGATCAGACTGCTCCTCAGAAGCAGTCTGATCAGGGTCTACTTTGTTTGCCATTCCTGAAACAAGTGTTTGATGCATAACCGGATAGTGAAACTACTTGTTCAAATTATAGGCTCACAGTAAAGAATTAGAGTCCCAATACTGGGAAATTCTATCGCATATTCAACTCAGAGAAACTGGTTGGCTAAAAGGTGCTCGGCATGCTGCTATTAGAACACTTTGATGTTAGATATATTTCTGAGAAAATCTTAAAAGCTATCACTTCTATGGAAAACTAAAATGAATTTAGAGTGGAGAACGAACAGGGTAAACTTTAGGACTGAACGACCCCGAAGCTAATATTGCAAGAGACATGTATTCTAAATTGCATGATTTTATGATTATCCAGAACTAAGAAAAACAATTTTACACAAAATGTCACACTTATTCAAAGAGCAGCACATAATTTACTTCTCGGCTAAACAAAAAGTCGGGTAAAAGTCAGAAATGCGAAACATTACAGACCAAAACAAACTTGTAAGGTTGGTTGTTTCGGGTTTAACGGCCCTTTGAGACAGTATTTCAGTCTAAATCGGGCCGTCTCCCAAAAGAGACGGAGGAAAAAAAGATAGGTGAGAGAAAAATATCCAAACACCCCAGCCCGTACCTACAGCAAGCCAAAAGGCCCTTGCCGTACGTTTGTCCAAATAAGTAGGACGCCCCGGCACTGGAAGTAATAACCAGCACCATCGCCCGACACCCCAAAGCTATAAGGACACAAAAGATTGAAGTGCTGCCTTGCACACTGGTGGAGATGTGAATGAGTTAAACACAGGGACAACACCATACTACTGATTTCAGATACAGTTTCCTATACGGCTCTTCATCCTAGACCTTTACACAGAAATTGGAGACAAACGAAGCTTTTGGCCGGTCCAAAAGTGGTCAAATAAACGTACCTTTACCAAACTTAGTGCAAGGACGCGCATTCCTGTATTTAACTTCTTCGTATCACCAAACCAACACGTTTGAAAGATAAAGGTGATGGGCAGGTCTTGGCAAGTAACGAACATCCCTTTCTGAGCCAAACTTACTGACGCATTACGTGAGACACAGCTGCTGCAGACATCAGGTAAGGATCGCATTACAATTAACACGCGAGGGAAGCGTACCCCATCGAGCCACCTAAACCCCTGTGTCTCGAAAAAGGCGACAGACTTGGGCATCAGGAAGGTCATGTCCGATGCAGTGAGAAACTGCGAAAAGCCAAAATAATATGAAAGAATGGAAGCCAGACTTCGTTAAGATTCATGTTGCTATGACAAGTCAATCTTAGTTTTAGGACAGTTTAGAAATTTTACCGGATATAATTCAGTTAAGTTACTCTAAGTCTAGTGACCGCAGTGCCAATGAACAAGAGTCAACACTGAAACACTGACTAACTGGGCTGATGATATCTTCCGGGACAATTTGTCCAGCAGCAGTGATATCGGCCCAGTGGTTTTAATATAAAATGTTAACATTAGATTGTTGTCATTTTCCCAACTTTGTTCCTATAGTTTTACTATATCTTTGTTTAAAGGCTCCATTGCTCTATTAGCGGTAAAAAGTTATGACATATATTATCATGACGTATAAGTGCAAGCTTCTCACTTCAGTTTCGTCATGACTAGCCAACTTTGAACAAATAAAACCATTCTTGAGTGTCAAAAAATGTTTAAAAAGATTAAAACCTATCTTCTATTTACTATAACAAAATAAGTAAAGTAAAAGATAGGCAATATGTAACAGTATAATGCATGTAACAGTTTTATGTACAGGCGTCGACCCCATTCATTGTGCCGCAATTAGCTCTCGACGGGGCAAATCGTAACACATATTTCCACTTCTTTTGCCAGTAAGATGGCTGTTTTATCGCCAAACATGATGGTTGCACTGCTTTTCTTAAAGATATCTACCACTAGTAGGTTAGGCCTAAAATGGAATAATAATGTAGAATTAAAAAAATGATATTGATATTTGTTTGTATAGTATGAATTGCAATTCACGCGGGTAAAATAAAGGTATAATAGAATGCTTTTGAAAGACATGAAATTGTGCACGGCATCTCATCAATTCTGGTAATTAAGCCGCAACACGAGAAAACCAACAAAGTGGTTTTGCGCCCAGCGAAGACTCAGATCAGCCTGGGCGGATATACTCAGATCAGCCTGGGCATCCGCCTAGTCTGAACAGGCTTTGAGCCTAGGCTACCCTTTAAGCGCAGAGAAAAGACTCTGGTCAGACTGGGTGGATGTCCAGGCTGATCTAAATTTTCACTGGGCGCACGTAACTTTGTTTGTTTTGTCGTGTCGCGGCTCAATTTTTGTCTACTCATCTGATTCCTGTAATCATGGTGACATATTCCGCAGCTATTGTATGTTAAGCGTAAATCAAATAATGCTTGTTCTCAATATCAGCATGAGATCCAACTTGGCGACCTCTCAGAGAACTTATTACCTCAGACCTATAAACGTCACTTTGACACATTCCTAGTAATTCAACTAATTTGACACGAAAAATGAATCTGTTCTTTCACTCCTGCGCAAAAAACTAGCGTCGAGCTCTTTGTGAAACAGTTATCACGATTCAAATGATTCCACAACACGGAAATTGTTGGAGTAGGAAAAATAATAAAATCTGTGTATGACCCGTCACGTAAAAAAGGTACGATATGGGAGTTGGTAAAATGAAGAAACAGACTTTACTTTGTCATCATTTTAAAGGTAATAATGAAGTCTGAAGTATTTGAAAAGAAGAACCTAATCTACGTATATGCCCCTGCCATGTTCACCGACATTCCTCGTTCCTACATTCCCCCTCTTCCCCTTTATACTTGTTTTCTCAGTCAAAATTCACTTACTAGAGAGCTCAAATTAGAACTCTAAGGCTTGTACTTTATTAATACATCTCTCATTTATACTACTTAAAGTTTGCTAAGCACTAAGAATATTTAAATATATAGTTTGTGTTATGTTGCCATATTCTTATGATTTTTTTTATACATTTCAAGTAGTGATTTCTTTAATGTAGTAGACAAAAGTGTTTTATATGTTTTTATTAGAATTTGAGTAGCATGACCATTTAAAATAGAGATATTGATAAAATGTGTAATTTCAAAAATTTGCCCAAAAAGCTAGCGATGCAAGCTAGTATAGGATTAATATCGAGTATGTGACCCATTGCTTAACAGCTTGACATCGTCTCCTTATGCTCCCTATAAGGTTCCTGATTATCCATTGTGGAATGTTGTTCCATTCTTGGACAAGCATAGCACCAAGCTCCTGGATAGTTCTTGGTTGGGCCTGACGGGCTGAAGTTCGAAGCTGTAACTCATTCTACATATGCTAGATGGGACTGAGGTCAGGGGATCGGGCTGGTCAGTCCAGGCGTGCAATACATTCTCTTTGCAGGTAATCTTGTACAACATGTGCAGTTCAAAGACGGGCATTATCTTCCATTTGAATGAACTCCTCACCTCTGCACCAGCATAAAATCTCACCTGGGTATCAGAAACTCATCTCAATATGGCTTGGCAGTCGGTGTGCTCTGCTCAAGGCC
Source organism: Ctena decussata (assembly GCA_963989385.1). NCBI lineage: Eukaryota > Metazoa > Mollusca > Bivalvia > Lucinida > Lucinidae > Ctena > Ctena decussata. The sequence goes on from OZ022498.1 coordinate 125,068,441, forward strand.
AACGAGATCTGTACGTCCATCCCATTTGATTCTACCCCAGAAAATGATAAAGCCGTCTCCATAGAGGCAGGGAATCTGCCCCCTGGCCATTCCCATACCCTATCACGCCTGTCTGTGTAGTCCAGACAGTACCTGAACTCATCTGTAAACTTGACAGGTCGCCAGTCCATTCTGGTCCGTCCAAAATGGTCCACGGCCCACTCTTACCGTAGCCGGCAGTGGTTCCGATAAAGCGGAAAGCGTATACACGGCCTATTAGACCAAAATCACTTTCATGCAACCTTGTGCGGATGGTTTTTGTGGATACATTGACCCCAAATGCATTCTGAAGGTCGGTGAGAAGCAGGGTTACCGTTAAAAAACGACCATCGGCTGCAGAGGTTGCTCTTTCTCTGCCACCACCATGCCGCCTGACAGGTGTGCCATGATACTGCTGAAATCTGGCTCTGGAGATAACAGTATGATGCACGTCAAGGGCCTTGCTATCATCACGAAGGGTAGCCCCTTGCTCCAACATCCCAACTGCCCGCCACATTTATGCTTCCGATAAATATCTTTTTAAATTTGCATTGGCCATATTTCATTCATACAGCTTCAGCCTTTCGAGTTGAAGTGAAGATCGAATACCCAACGCCTGTCGGGTACATGTACGCAGTTCACCAAAACACCATGAAAACCGAGGGGTACATCATTTCCATGACTTGCAGGAAGATTTTGCCTGTCATACACTTGGGGACCATCTCAGTACATCACTGAGCCATATCCAATAAAATATCACAAATATATCTCATTCAAGCTTTACAATGCTGTTTGAAATATTTTGTGCTCAGCAAACTTTGAGTAGTATATTCATTCTTAATAATAGTGCTTGCATTGTGTTTGCGATCTCATATTTTTGGCAGTTTTTCATATTTTGTTTGGTCAGTCTGGATGTCATTTATCTGTTGAACAGATAATGTCGATTTAAAACATACATATTTAGATAAGATAAGATAAGATAAGATAAGTTTATTCATAAGCAATAGGCCATACTGGCCCTTGTGCACTAAGTTTACAATTGTAAACAATATACAAAATTGATGACAACAGTGTGGTATACTCAGACATGATAATCATAAATACAATTTGTCGGAGTTATCGGAGAGTTTGCGTGCATCAACACATGAGACAAACCATCACATAGCAACCTCGTATGTCCATATGTCTAACAATACATATAGCATACGTCAAAAAAGATATGTTTTGAAGTGTACTCAGTTTAGGAAAGCCCATGCTGTCTTTGGTCGGGGATATTTTTTACCATCGAAATAGCAAAGAAACAGACTATTGCAGATTTCAACGGTATATGTGAACACTTTCATGTTTTCCGTCATTTTTACAAAGGAGTTCACCTTTTGTGACTTGCTATTTTATTTCACGGGAAACCAAGGGCTTCTAAACAAGAATAAAGTGAAGCAAAAAAACCTTTCATTCAGAGACGGCCTCCATTATCACAATATCCGAACTGACTGTACCATACGCCGGATGTATCTGGTGTGTTTTCCGAGATGACAAACATTCGCTTATAACGGGTAGTCGGAAATCGGTATGTTTTTACTTTTAATCCAGCATATACTGCATCATTTATAGTTGTTCTGCTTCGGTAAACTCTATACAGGTAAGAAATAAAATCCTATTACTCTGCTAAAAGTAATTTCATGAGTTTGTTATTAAACTCCTTTCCAACGCATTGTGAAATTTCGAAGTTGAGCCAAAAAAAGAGTCGCTGTATGTCTGAAAGTAAGTAATTATGCAATTTGCATTGTTTAAATGTAATTTAGAGTTATCTTTTGACATGAACATATACTTGATATTGTTACTGTTTGCAAGCTTTGTTGACAGTTTCAAGTCAAACGGATGAAGAGTTGCAGATACAGCTGTACACATTACTCTCGTGTCTGTCCAGACAACTGTATTCCTTACTGATGAGTTATTGTACGCTTTACCTGATGAGCTATTCTGTTAGATAATACTATCAGTCATTAATCACGCGCACGTTTCCTCACGAAAATATTGTTCTATCAAAAATCTAAATTGTGATCTATTTTGTGATAAAAATCGTCTATTGAGTGATATCAGCATATCATAATATGACAAAATAAGAATGATTTTTATATAAGAAAAAAATCTGTTTGTGATATCACATTAGTCATACCATTTGCAACAATGTGGTTTCACAATCAGCGACGTGACTTAATAATTGTTTATGAGAAGCCGAATGAAAATACAAAACTATTGTGCACCCATCGACAACTCAGATCAGCTTGGGTACTAATCCAATCTGATCAGGGTGTTATGCGCTTAGAAAGATAAAAGTAAAAAGTATGCAAAGACCAGGAACTGAAACAATCAAAATCCAAATCCAGCCCTCGAACCATAGTTAGGTCCCACATTTTCTACATTCGGATAGCATAGATGTTCATCCGTCCAGGCTGATCTGCGTCTTCTTTGAGCGTACATTAGAGATGTAGTAGTTTCTGGGTGACTGTGCAGAGTGCATGGATTTAAAATACCACAATACGTGGAATTGCGAGCAGTGAGCTACGCTACCGGTGAGACATTTACATTTCCACGCGCTGAAGTCTTTTCAATCACGAATGCGGTAAATATTTGCACACAAACAGTAGGGGTGGATGAATGAAGTTCCAATTTTACGTCCTTTGTAACAGTATTTCAGTCATATAAGGATGACGGGAGGATGATAATGAAAGGTTGTGTGCAATAGAACTCCGTTTACGGTTGGACAGATTCCCGCCTCCAGTCGGGCTAGAACGCGAGACCGCTGAATCAGTAAGCCAGTGCTTAACCTGCTGAGCTACCGGTGCTCCTTATAACAAAAATTAATGGATTCAGGTTAGTTTTACATATTAGTTACGTAAATTACAGTTATAATAGTCATAATAATAACGACAATAATATAGGAGCCCCTGTAGCTCAGTAGGTTAAGCGCTGGCCTGCTGATGTAGCGGTCCCGGGTTCGAGCCCTTCTATAAGCGTTGATCTTTTAAATCGTAAACTAGGATCCACTGCACACAGCCTTTAATTATCACCCAACCATCGTCCTGATATGACTGAAATACTGATATAAGGGAAGTAAAATCGCAAGTCAAACAGCCGGGCCGTGTAGCACAATCGCTAGGACACCGGACTCATGTCAGAGGACTTGGGTTCGAAACCCGGTCTGGCTACATACTTTCGTTTCTCCTTCCGCTGATTCAAGAAGAGCAGTTGTCAGTTACTGGGGAAAGTATGTGCACTTAGTACTGGTTAACCGCTTAGGAGGTCTAAGCCTGTCCAGGAATAGTGTGGTTAGGTTAACTGACCGGCCCGGCATGACAATAGTTGTTAAGCAACAAATCAATCCAAAAACATCCATCCATACAACAACAATGACAAGTATTAGCTTTTACAAAAAGGTTGGGTCTACGCTTAGCACACATTAACAGAGGAAAAATAAATTTTCAAATTTGCCCATTTCTGGCCCAAATAGACCTAAAAAAGTGAAATTCAGGTGAAATTGACAAGTCTGATTTTTCGCACGACCTTCTGTTAATGTGTGTAGTCATTGGATTGCCACCGTGATCGAATCGCGCCTCTACCAAACCCAAGTCAATCTTCACCTGTTCTTGGTTTTAATCTAGCAGATTTCATGTAAGATTGCAAGTAATTACCCTTAGCCAATCAGCAAGCAAGTTTGGTCACCAGATAAAAGTAGCCTGTGTTTAGAAATGTTCGGCATTTACTGATACTACTAAACAGTGTCCATGTCGATCCTTTTCTTGTGGACCTGATCAAACTTGCGCAGGTTTGGTCAACAAGTAGAAATGATCTGGATCTGTTTTCTTCTAAAACAGAATGTACAAATAGTGAAAAATCGCTTGTTAGATCAGGCTCTAGTGTCCAGACGAAGTTCTCTTGTGGCCACTGCATTTCAGGCAGCAATGTTTCATGATTTTGGTTTGTTTTCCTGATGATAAATCCGGTCTGAAAGTACATGCGAACTGTGTTTGGGCAGATCAGCATGTACACATGCGCAGTCTGATTAGTTGCGATTAGTAGAACTTCACTGGCTCGAACAGGCTTGGGACCGTGAAAATTAGTTCCAGCCAAGGGTAGTTCTAGCCATCCAGGGTTAGTTTCCATATAAAGTGACCTCTAGGGACCAAGAAAAGAGTTCTAGCCAGGCAGGGTGAACGAGCCATCAGGGTTCGAGCCATTGTAGTTCTACTGCATTACATTTATCTGTTGATTAAATTGCATAGGCCTACTGGTTAGATTCGCAATAACGTTAAAGGTTTTCTCGCGACCCGACTCGAGTCAAATTGCAAAAGCAGAGACTCAACAAAATGTCCGCTTCTGTTCGTTTTATTTGTGCCTGTGAGACGCTGGTTGTATGCGATTCTGCATTTTGATACTTTTCATTTCTAGTGCCTATATTAGATCGTATGCAAGTGCGAATGTTAACAAGCACGTCTCTCATAAGAACCAAATTGGCACGTATTTATCTATTGAAGCCTATGGAAAAAAATGTGCGTAATTTGCGGTTATTTTTATATGGATCAAACATGGTTTTCATGCAATAAAATCTACCAGTTATTTTGTGATCAGGTCGTTTGGTAACTATGACTCGTTAGTTTCGTAACAGCTCTTTTTTGTTTTGTTACAAAACACAAAAGAGTCATTTACCGTACGACCTGGTCAACAGCTCCTTTTCGTTTCATAACAACCCTTGTATGTACATCGTTAACCAGGGGTGTTACAAATACAGAATATTTCACATTTTAGGTTTCGCATATGATAACGAACGGCAGATAGTATCTTTATAGCAAACCCAGGAAGGGATTACATAATTTTCAGCTATGATTACGAGAATATAAATATATTTTTATATAAATTATGGACATCAAGAAGAATGTCATGTGAAAGCTTTAATCAATTACCTTAAACATTGGTATAAATCAACTCTCGATATCTCAAAGTCGAAGTCCCAAACTACTGATATATCAAAGCAAATTTTCTGGTTCAAGAAAACTTACTTTGAGATATTGGTAGTTTGGGATAACAGGAATTGAAATGTAAATAAAAGTATGAAATGTGTCAAAACTATATGATATATGAGGTAACGTGAGATATCAGTGTTCGATATATCGAGAATTGACTGTATATGGAATAATCTGTTTTGCTGTTCCTGTGATGCAATTATGCTTCAAGCTGGGTAAAATGATACTTACTCCCATTGGTGCATTAAACAACTTTATTGCAGCAGTGCCACTATTCTACAAAACATTTTCTTGTGTATTATTTGTGACTTTTATCAAAGCAACTAAGTGTCACCTGAAAGTATTACTCACTTTCCGTAAACCCAGATATATTAGCAACATATCAATGTGTGTGCATATCCCAAACATGACCATCTACATGTCAGATTGTACCAAACTTTCAAATGTAGATGAGTTTAACTAGACTAGCTGCAAAGATACCTTACAAATATATCTGGTTTTAAAGTAAACGACTGACACTTTCAAATCAAACTGGGGTTGGTACGATACAAGTCATAAAAGATATAGAAGAAAATAGAATAGTTTGGTCATCAAAAAAGTACATTAGTGTCCTTATAAACAGGCCTCCGTGCCCTAATGCATAAGAGCGCTGACTTTTTAACATTACCTCACCCCTGAGTGTTTAAGCTTCGGCGGGGCACGTGCTACGAAGGCAAAGATCAAATGGTTTATCCGGAAGCTGCGGTTTTGCCAAACTCTGCATAACAATGAGCTAGAATTAAGTGAAATATTGATGAAAAAGTCGTGAACCCATATAAAAAATCGTGAACTTTAGTTTAGCGCCGCATTAGGGGTATATCTTATTGTACCAAAACGTGAAGTATAACTTAGTTGAACAGAAATAGCAGTAAAGATAATGCACATACATCTGTAATGAATACTTTCTAATCAGGGCCTTCATTGCTTTGTAAATCTACAAGGGCAACGTATCTCATCTGTAGTTAGGCGTACAGTTACTTCATCGTATACTCTTAGCAAGGCGTACACTAGATCGGTAGTAAGGCGTACATTATTTGCTTCCCGAGGGGCTTGATTTGAACACCATTTTCAACCTTTTTTACATACATCTGATAAAAATCTTTTGAGAAATTCCTAGGCACAAGCAATCTTAAGTCTGTTTAATTAAATAACAGGATAATAACTAAGTTTTTCTCACCACAGGCTCGCGTTGCATTTATCTGTACGGGATAAAATTCCTGTAGCGGCAGGGAGTTTATTGTCATTCAAGGCAATAAAATATTTTAGCGAAGACACATAAATATAAACCTACCTCTCTGGTGTTTGTTACGCAGAAGGTTTTACACTCGGTCGACACGGGTGCAGAGCCTTATGCGTCGCCAGGACGGCGGAGGGTGACTTCCGGTTAAAGGGTTATCTACTAGTGTAATACACTAACAAGGAAACTCTAACAACGTTAGAATTTTTTTTAAGTTTATATATAATGTAAATTTTATATACAACAATACAATTTACAACTGTCACAATTACAATAATATACAACACATATCAGTTCATGTCGCTGGCCCAAGTAAGGTGTTTGTTTCAAATATGTAATCGATTTGCGTACAATACGCAAATAGATTACCGTCTGACGTCAACACCGTACTCGGCTCAGCGCCATGAACTAAAGGAAAACACAAAGAACAAAAAAACGTTAGTTTGAGCTCATAGAAAAAAACAAGGCCTTATGTTGGTAGACTTCAATTCGTCGTTCCCTGGATCATGTCATGGGCCAGTCCATATATCATGAGGAACACCAACTTTATTAACACGTGCACGATTATATACTGGTCGCTCCCTGGATCGTACCAGGGACCAGTCTATATATATTAGAACACCTTAGTGGACGAACACTGTCCCACACTTGATGTGACCTTCAGATCATATCACAGAATCTGGCAAAACTGTGCTAACCACTTCCGCCTACATTTTGTGCTTCCCGCCTCTGCTTGGGAACCCTGCACAAACGGCGTTGTAACTGCCTCTACCCGGGTTGGTATTAACCTGGAGACGTTTATCGAATCTCCAGGTGAGACGTGGCTCTAAGCCCTAACAGCTGACTGCCGGACTTGATGTGCCTAAAAATAACGAACTTACACTTAATACATTGTAACTACATAATAACAATACGTAAGACGTGGGCCTGTCTTGGAAATACCATACAACGCCCTCGGCGAATGCCGAGCATAACGTGCACACGCCAGCCGTGTCACTAGACACGACTCGCGCTCACGATGTAAAGCTAAAAGTGTGCTTACCACTTCCGCCAATGAAGAAACGTAGATCCTACCACGCATGTGCGTCAAAGGATCTGACGTCAAACATTGTCAAGAAGTATACTGACGTCAACAGGCATTACCATGACATACCCCACATAAAACATGAATAATCTAAACAATGTCCTATTTACATTAAATTGATTGACCAAAATCTAACTCGCATATGTATTAATTCATTTCTTTAAACTAAGCGTATTACCAGTTGCCATATAATAATAGCTGAATAAGCGTTTTTCACACATTTGGGATCATAACGTTTGATCTGACATCATGACATCAATGATGTTATACCATATGACGCCGTCTAATGAAGGCAAATCAAACGCATGATGACCAAATGTTACCATTATAACTTATGGAAAAAACCCTTAATGCGGTGCATGCTATGGCGTCAACTGACGTCACGAGTATAGAAATTAGTTCCATTACAAATCAATCTACTTCGCCACGTATACATGAAACTAATATAAAAAATGCTGACGTCGCAATAACATGATGCAACTGACTTCATATGAATAACATGAATGCACCTGACGTCACATGAATAACATGAATGCAATTGACGTCACTGGACGTCAAATAGATGCACACCAGTGAAACTAATATAAAAAGTGCTGACGTCGCAATAACATGAATGCAACTGACGTCACATAAATAACATGAATGCAACTGACGTCACTGGACGTCAAATAGACGCACACCATTGCAACCAACATCAGTGATATAAACTATCTCCGTAATTTACAAAACTTCCTAATATACAAATACAAATCAGTATAAACACAATTGGTCGACATATGCGCAGCCTGATCACTGCCAACAAAATCAAATCAGTCGACACATATAGTCATACCATATCAATCAGAAGTCACATTTTTCATTCTTAGCCAAACAACTCTAAAATAAATATAATAAAATCTTACCGTTCTGGTCTAAAACTCAGAATCTGGGCACACAACAATAATTTAACATACTCCGTATTAGAATTCAGCCACGTCTAATTTTTCATTAAAGGATAGCAGTATAAATACTAAGCGTCTCACTTTTAAATCATGGGACTCGAATCAAAGCGTGCAGGGTACTCACATTAAAATCATGCAATAGGCTGTCCACGAGAGGTATTCACAAACAACCCATGCATAACGTAGTCACAATTTCCGTAAACGTTTTATTACCACAGTTACCCTAAAAACTGTAGCCTTACTAAAAACTGTAGCCTTACCATTCTATTAAAATAATCTCGACGACATAGTGGACGATTAGATCCATTTCGTAACATAGGTTTCCCCTTAGGGAGAAAAAAACATAACAATGTTTCTTTTCTGAAATAGTACGAAATGCGATCGAATCGTAGGCTATGTCAAAACTGGAAAACTAGCTATATACACAACAACGGTGCGATGCATAACGTGGCCAAACTATCTACTAAGGTAGTCCGCCCCCAAATTATCTTGGCAACAGATTTACCTAATCCCAAAGTCAATCAATTCTCTGTGTCGTACCTGTCGTGCCTCAAATGGAATGGGGAAGTATGGGTAAGTCTGATCGAACACTAGGTGGAAATCGCCACCTTTAAGTGTATCAGACGTAAAATTAACGCTGTCCTTGACATTACACCTACTTCGCACGACAGATCCCACAGGATCCGTTGCCTCTGCCTCTAACCTACAATCGCCACCGTGTTCTTCCATGTTTGCTTTCTGAGTCGACGTTACGTCGTCGGGCTTTACGTTTCACGTATGAAGTCATATTGGGATACGTCCTCTGACGTACAAATGTTAACTCTTTGGACATTCGGATCACTGTGATCCTCTGATCCAACATTGTCACGTGCATTAACAACTGCAGACGACACGTTCTTTTGACGTTGAACGTACTGCTTTATCATGTTAGCAGGATAAGTATTCACGACGCCCTTGACGTTAATCTTGTAGTTCATTGCATTGACTACTTCGACAACTTCATATGGCCCGTTCCATTGAAGTAACAATTTATTGCACTCATTCGGGAGTAGCAAAAGTACTTTGTCTCCGACGCCAAACTTACGCGACCTCGCGCGTTTATCATAATAAGCATTCCGCTTTACGTCCATTTTCCGGACAATATCCTGTGCTAACTTACACGTTCTCTCTAAACGTTCTTTCAAATCAATAACGTACTGATACGTCAATAATGCACGTTGGTCAGTTTCCTCTACAGACCATAATTCCTTTAATATTTGCATAGGACCCCTAACATTACGTCCATACAACAGTTCAAACGGGGAAAAACCTAACGACACTTGCGGAACTTCCCTTACTGCGAATAATAATGCTGGGAGATACCTGTCCCAGTCATTCGGACGTTCTACGCACATTTCACGTAATATCTGTTTCAATGTATCATGAAATTTCTCCACGGGTCCTTTACCAGTAGATTGATAAGGAATAGTTGTCAGATCTTGAAGCGACAACAACCTACTAACCTCTCTCATGACGTCAATCGTGATCTTACTATCATGCTCGATTAGCATTTCACTCGGTATTCCTAATCTACTGAACATCTCAACTAACGCTTCGGCTACGCGTTCCGTCTCAATGCCGGGTAACGCTACCGCCTCGGGATATCTCGTCGCATAATCTATCATTGTTAAAATATAGCGGGATTTCCTGTCAGAACGAGGTTCTATCGGTCCAACTATATCAACAGCGACTCGTTTAAATGGTGTGTCAATCTGTGGCAACTTTCCTAAAGGAACCTTAGTGACACGACCTTTTTGAATAGTCCTTTGACATATGTCACAAGATTTACAAAACCTTGCCACATCACCACAAATTCCAGGCCAAAAGAACTCAGTTAAAACTCTATCCATAGTTTTCTTTATGCCCAAATGACCTGACATCAAGGTTTCGTGCGCCAATCTTAACACCTTTTCACGAAAACCTTCAGGGATAATAAGTTGCAAAGTGACCTTGTTTCCCTTAGTAAACTGCCTATACAATAAATCTTTCTTTCGGATAAACTTAGTTTCACCTCGGTTCAATCCACGACTAATAGTCACATTCCCAGATTCCACTCTTTGCCTTATGCCATTCAATTTAGGGTCAACAACTTGGGCCTGCTTCAATGCCTCCTTATCACTAGCAATAATTTGATCAGGAACTTTAAGTTTCTTATAGACCTCTTCACCTTGCTTAGCTTGTGACCTAGTCACTGCCGCCATTGCAAAATGGGACATATCGGGAAGTTTTGACCCGTCAATATTTCCAATAACCAGGTCATACAATGTATCTTCCATGCACAATGCCTCAGTTTTTCCTGTGAAAAATGGACAATCTATGTCAACCATTGCTAAGGGATACCTTTGGGTAGATTCATCAATCAAAGTTACATCAGATTCTCTACCAAGTAACTGATCATTAGAAACCAAGTTTCTACGAACGACACACCCAGTACAACCTGTGTCCCTTAAAACTACAACAGTCTTACCATTAACCGTACCCTGCGCTGTTGGTAATCGCGACCTTAAAAAGTAACAAACACCTTCCCTATCCATGTTATCATTGATTAATGAACTTTCTTCCTTACTCTTATAGAGACCTTCAATTTCATGAGACCTATTCATTGTAGTTTTACAAAAGCTCATTTGATGTCCGCCACCCCGACCACGTCCGCGGGAATAACCCCGACCACGGCCACGATCTGAATTACTACCCTTCGTCTGTACAGTATCGCTCTTACTCTGTGATCTTTGTGTCTCATCTTTCGGTGCATAACTACTCCCCTTACTTCCGCTATACCCGCTTGCACTTGCACCTACCTCCGCACTATATGCTTGCTTCCTATCGGGATTCTTAAAACATTTATATGTTAAATGTCCCTTACCACAAATACTACATTTTATCTCTGGCTTCGCACTCGGCTTATTATCAGATCTACTCTGAGTTACGCCCTTACTATCACGCTGCCCCTTATTAACACAAGCGTAGACACCGCCACGTGCTTCTGCAAATAGATCTGCTTCCCTAGCCATCTCACCTAGATTCGTGAATGTTTTCGGTTTCAAATGAACATACAGTTCTTTACTACAAGATTCTAAAAACTGATCTCTAGCGAAAAAATCGCAAACAGCTTCGTAAGACTGGTCTACTTTCGCCATTTTTAACCATTTATTAAGATACGACCTAAGTCTACTACTAAACTGAATAAACGTTTCGGACTTTTCAGGCCTATCATAGCGAAATTTCTTCCTAAATCCGCGTTCAGTCATATCAAAATTCTTTAACAACGCATCTTTCAACTTGTCATAATCCGCTGCATCATCTACAGACAATCTATCATAGACATCAAGCGCGCGACCTTTAAGTAATGCGCTTAAATATGCAGCCCAAACGTTTTTATCCCATTTATTCGCCGTCGCGTATTTCTCAAACCTTGATAAGTAACTATCCATTTTGTCCTTACTTTCATCAAAATACGGTAACTTGGGATCTCGCGCATGCGCTAACTTTTCAGCCTTCTGTTTTTCTAATTCAACTCTAAACGTTACCTTCTGCAAATCTATCTGATTCTTTAACTCGCGTTGCTGCAATTCAAAACTATACTTCAACTTTTCTAACTCAACTTCGCTCGACAACTTCGCTTCCTTATCGCTTTCGACTTGAGACAACTTAGCTTCCCTATCTTTCTCGGCTTGCCGCTCTATGCTTTCAATTCGCGCCATCTCGATTTCTCTATCCGCCGCAATCTTAGCTAACTCAATTTCCCTATCTTTTTCGGCCTGCGCGATCCTAGCTAACTCAATTTCCCGGTCTTTATCGGCCTGCGCAAGCTTTTCTTTCTCCGCCGCGATCTTCTCTTTATCAAGTTCCCTTACCGCGTGCCTTTCTGCCCTCTCAGTCTCTTGCTGTTGCTTTACAAATTCCTGCAATGCCTGCCCCTCATAACCTAACTCCTTTCCCGTCTTAACTAACTGATCCATGCCGCTTAACGTAAAGCTCACGTTAACTTAACTGAAACCGACGTTCACTTATAGTCACACACGTTAACTAAAACGTTAACAATAATAATAACGAACTAATCCAACTAAAACGTTGATTAATTAGTATACTCGCGATCTGGACGTAGCCATTAAAGTTACGTTCATAACAGACCGGAAATGACGTCATAAACTGACGTTGACTTTGCCGAGAATTACTTTTCACTTTCAAATGACACAATTAGATGACGTAAATAACCCACATTACAATTACGCCCAACTTGATCTAGCGTATCGGATATACAAACGTAACGTATGTAATGCAACGTATTAACACTGACACGACAACTGTACGTCCTACATTACAAAACCTTATAGGATACCAACGGTAAATCAAACTTAAGATTCCGCTATAAGGTTTAATTAATTGTAACGATATTATATAACGTTACGAGTAACCTACGTTACTAAATCAGGACATAAAATGGACCTCAGTAACGGTTACGACACAACGTATAAAACGTTTAAGTTAATAAACTTACAGATTGTCATGCAACAGCAGTGCCAAGGTACTCAACCGGACCTTAAAACTAAATATGTATCATCCGTGCCAAGACAATTCAGGTCTATATACCTCAGTTTCCCCACTCAGATATGCAACCTGTTACATTCTATCACAAATTAATGCATGGGCTATCGCACTTCATCACGCAGGGAATAAAGATAGTTGACCTTAATTGAGTGTAGGTTACATTTACAAGAATTTAGTGGCAAAATTGCTCCCCTAAAATTCACAGCCTTACAAACATCCTTACGTCACCTTAGAAAAGAACAATCAGAAAGTCAATAATAAAAAAAATGTCTGACAAAATTGTGCCTAGATTCTGTATATATTGTCAATGTCTTACACTGGCAGATATTAACCAGAAGTCAAATCCCGTTACTTCTTGACACCATGTTACGCTGAAGGTTTTACACTCGGTCGACACGGGTGCAGAGCCTTATGCGTCGCCAGGACGGCGGAGGGTGACTTCCGGTTAAAGGGTTATCTACTAGTGTAATACACTAACAAGGAAACTCTAACAACGTTAGAATTTTTTTTAAGTTTATATATAATGTAAATTTTATATACAACAATACAATTTACAACTGTCACAATTACAATAATATACAACACATATCAGTTCATGTCGCTGGCCCAAGTAAGGTGTTTGTTTCAAATATGTAATCGATTTGCGTACAATACGCAAATAGATTACCGTCTGACGTCAACACCGTACTCGGCTCAGCGCCATGAACTAAAGGAAAACACAAAGAACAAAAAAACGTTAGTTTGAGCTCATAGAAAAAAACAAGGCCTTATGTTGGTAGACTTCAATTCGTCGTTCCCTGGATCATGTCATGGGCCAGTCCATATATCATGAGGAACACCAACTTTATTAACACGTGCACGATTATATACTGGTCGCTCCCTGGATCGTACCAGGGACCAGTCTATATATATTAGAACACCTTAGTGGACGAACACTGTCCCACACTTGATGTGACCTTCAGATCATATCACAGAATCTGGCAAAACTGTGCTAACCACTTCCGCCTACATTTTGTGCTTCCCGCCTCTGCTTGGGAACCCTGCACAAACGGCGTTGTAACTGCCTCTACCCGGGTTGGTATTAACCTGGAGACGTTTATCGAATCTCCAGGTGAGACGTGGCTCTAAGCCCTAACAGCTGACTGCCGGACTTGATGTGCCTAAAAATAACGAACTTACACTTAATACATTGTAACTACATAATAACAATACGTAAGACGTGGGCCTGTCTTGGAAATACCATACAACGCCCTCGGCGAATGCCGAGCATAACGTGCACACGCCAGCCGTGTCACTAGACACGACTCGCGCTCACGATGTAAAGCTAAAAGTGTGCTTACCACTTCCGCCAATGAAGAAACGTAGATCCTACCACGCATGTGCGTCAAAGGATCTGACGTCAAACATTGTCAAGAAGTATACTGACGTCAACAGGCATTACCATGACATACCCCACATAAAACATGAATAATCTAAACAATGTCCTATTTACATTAAATTGATTGACCAAAATCTAACTCGCATATGTATTAATTCATTTCTTTAAACTAAGCGTATTACCAGTTGCCATATAATAATAGCTGAATAAGCGTTTTTCACACATTTGGGATCATAACGTTTGATCTGACATCATGACATCAATGATGTTATACCATATGACGCCGTCTAATGAAGGCAAATCAAACGCATGATGACCAAATGTTACCATTATAACTTATGGAAAAAACCCTTAATGCGGTGCATGCTATGGCGTCAACTGACGTCACGAGTATAGAAATTAGTTCCATTACAAATCAATCTACTTCGCCACGTATACATGAAACTAATATAAAAAATGCTGACGTCGCAATAACATGATGCAACTGACTTCATATGAATAACATGAATGCACCTGACGTCACATGAATAACATGAATGCAATTGACGTCACTGGACGTCAAATAGATGCACACCAGTGAAACTAATATAAAAAGTGCTGACGTCGCAATAACATGAATGCAACTGACGTCACATAAATAACATGAATGCAACTGACGTCACTGGACGTCAAATAGACGCACACCATTGCAACCAACATCAGTGATATAAACTATCTCCGTAATTTACAAAACTTCCTAATATACAAATACAAATCAGTATAAACACAATTGGTCGACATATGCGCAGCCTGATCACTGCCAACAAAATCAAATCAGTCGACACATATAGTCATACCATATCAATCAGAAGTCACATTTTTCATTCTTAGCCAAACAACTCTAAAATAAATATAATAAAATCTTACCGTTCTGGTCTAAAACTCAGAATCTGGGCACACAACAATAATTTAACATACTCCGTATTAGAATTCAGCCACGTCTAATTTTTCATTAAAGGATAGCAGTATAAATACTAAGCGTCTCACTTTTAAATCATGGGACTCGAATCAAAGCGTGCAGGGTACTCACATTAAAATCATGCAATAGGCTGTCCACGAGAGGTATTCACAAACAACCCATGCATAACGTAGTCACAATTTCCGTAAACGTTTTATTACCACAGTTACCCTAAAAACTGTAGCCTTACTAAAAACTGTAGCCTTACCATTCTATTAAAATAATCTCGACGACATAGTGGACGATTAGATCCATTTCGTAACAGTGTTATCCAAGCAGAGCAACTATGAATTACGCAGTATATGCTTGATTAAAAGTCCAAACACACCAATTTCCGACTACACGTTATAAGCAAAATAGTTTCATCTCGGTATACACTCCAGATATATCCGGCGTATGGTACAGTCAGTTCGGATACTGTGATAATGAAGAGGGACAAAATTGAAGCAGACAAAGAGCTGCCTCCCTAAGTGTGTATCTGCTGACTTTAATTTTACACTTCAGCAGTCTGCAAACATTTGGGAGCGAATTTTTCTCTTTAAGAGATGACAATTTAAGAGAGTTCGCCGTCCAGGATGCAAACAGGAAGTTACGGAAGTTATTCGTCTTTGTAAAAATGGCTGGCGCCCCAGGGATCTCCAGGTGTCTCAACACGTTTTGGCTGTCGAGTCCTCATCCTTGCTTCATCACGGTGTTTTCTTGATTGTAATTGTTGACTGTGATGACTCTGATGACTCTGGGTACCTCCATACGAACCGAACTATCAACTAATTGTGTGCACCGCGGCGGAGGGTGAGGGTGAAGGTTTGGGCCCAGTAAAACCGGTTTAACCCCCCCCCCCCAGTAGATATTACTGACCGTCCCAAGGCGGTACTTTCGTTGCGGTTGCATTTGTTTTATGTTCGGTGTTATTTAATTTATTGGATTCTTATTTTAACCCTTCTATAATACAAATAGAGAACAGGTAAAAAAATAGTTGTTAAATGTTTTTCGTATAATTTGCTTAGTCTGTTGTAACCCTTCCGTTGGTCTAAATTGTTTAGTTCAATAAAGAGAGCTGAGTTGCCACCTATTTGGGAAAGAGCTGCTGACTCGGTTAATCACTTTTAATTTTTGTTTGTTGAGATGTCTTTGTCACTCTTTCCCTTTGATGTTGGGGATAGAGTTTGGGATCTGATTCAGTCAGTTCCTGAAGTGTAGTTACTCTTTAAATTTGAAAACATAGAGGTGTGCACATACTTACAGTGCATAGGGATAACATTCGGCATTAAACAATTCAATATTTGTTGCTTCCCTTGATGATTCTAAAGGGTTGTTTCTGCCGAGTCCTCATTTTCTATTCGTTTAGTTGTATCCGTTTTTTTGGCTCGCCTGAACGAAAGTTAGGTAAGAGCTATTGTTGTCACCTTGGCGTCGGCGTCCGCGTCGGCGTCCGGATTGGATGTTTTGGTTAAAGTTTTTTAAAGACCTATATCTCTCTAAACCATGAATGGATTATTTTGATGCTTGCACTGTTGTTAGATATTGGTCCAAAGTTTAACAGGGTACCACCCCCAATCCTCTCCGTGAGCTTGATGTCAAGGTCATGGACTTAGAAAATTGGGAGTTTTTTGGACTGGATGGTTTGGTTAAAGTTTTATAAAGCCCAATATCTCCTTAACCCATGGATGGATTCCTTTGATACTTGCACTATAGTTAGATATTGGTTCAAAGTTTTCCAAGGTACTACCCCCCCCCCCCCCCCCCCCCTCAGTGACATTGATGTCAAGGTCATGGACATAGAAAATTGTATTTTTACTGATTGGATGTTTTGGTTAAAGTTTTGTAAAGACACATATCTCCTGAACCCATAGATGAATTCTTTTTATATTTGCACTGTAGTTATATATTAGTCCAAAGTTTTACATAGTACTACCCCAACCCCGCTCAGTGACCTTGATGTCAAGGTCAGGGACTTAGGAAATTTGGTCTTTATTAAAGTGTTTTAATTGCATACTGATCCATAATGCCTGACAGAGATTTGGTTTACACTTGAACTGATGTTAGACACTTTTGAGTTTTTACAAAACACTATATACTTACCCCACTGGATGACCTTGAAGTCAAGGTTATCCCTTGAAGTCGAGGTTATCAACTTTGAATTTTCAATTTTTGTCTACAAGATTTTGGTTAAAGTTATATATTTATAAGACATAATTTCACAGGGCCACAATGGACTCAGCTGATACTAATACTTGGACTGATATTGGATAATGGTTCAAGGTTTTGATACATCCTAGCACCCCCCCCCCCCCCACACACACACACACATCCCACCCCTTACCCCTTAGTTCTATTTCTGAGATAGCTTTTGTTTATAAATGTGTTGTCGTTATGAACATGCTTGTCTGAAGTTTTATGCCTAGCAGTCCACACCACCATAGCAACTGTGTGATGGGCAAACACTTATTCAGGCGAGCTATGCTGTCAGGCGACAGCTCTTGTTTTATTTTTGCTTCCTGTAAGGATTCTTTGACAGGGTAGGGAACCTGAACGCAGACCAAATAGCTAAGTGAAAGCGGTCAAAGTACCAAAAATCATAAGTCCCACATTACTGACCATTGAAACACCAACAAATTCGACATATTTAGCTACACAGGTAAAATCCTGAAAAAACCAGTGTGACCAGGTAAAATAAGCATCACCTTCCTACTATGATATACCCGCCATGTCTATGTATCTGATTAACTAGTCAGTGAAAATAAAAATGCGGTAAACTTAGTCATACTATTTTTCGGCCGTGGCCATCAAGCCAGAAAGAAGTTTATAAATTGCCACATTGTAGGGATCAACGAGGTCGTGGTGTCTCACAATAATCGTTTACGAGTAGACACCAGCTTCGCTCTGCGATTTACTGGTGAGTAGCTTCCCGGTGTCAACAAAGTCTTGATAGTTGAAACAGGCTCTAGCATGGCAGACAAATTGACAGACATAAACTCCGTTAGGTGCCGTAGAAATACATATTCTACTTAAAATTAGGAAGGTTAACTAGAGGAAAATTGAAATAATTAAGCCTAGTTACAAGCTTTCGATCGACAGTATAGAAATATCACTCTAAGTATATGGGGCATATAAACTGGACTCTGTAAGAGTCTTACTTTCAACTTCACATGGAAAAATGTGATCTATACAATCCGAAATCTTCGAGCTATTCAGAGACAAAACAACATCTATTTATCAGTAGCTGAAGTTGAAGTGCTTAACAATGCGCGTTTTACTGGCTTTCAAGAGTCCCACGCTGAATTTCTCTTCAAACCCGTATGGAAATAAGTGGGAAACCATTGCTGAAGATAAGGGCGAGGGTTTGGCTCAAATCAACAATGGTTTAAGCCTCACTTATATATTACTGACCGTTTCAAGGCTGTTCTTCTGTTGTAGTTCCTCAATGTTTCTTGTTCTTGTGTACGCTTGTCTGTGGTCTTCTAACAAAATGGGTACATGTAAAGCTGCGGTTTTATTTTGTCCGCATTTCTGCCTCCGATAAATGTCTTCTTGAATTTGCATTGACCATATTTCATTCATACAGCTTCAGCCTTTTGAGTTGAAGTGTCTTTCGAGTGAAGCTTGTCTGTATGCTTCTAGCAATATGGTCACCTGTATAGCTGTCCACTTTTCTTTCTGTTTCATTTTGTCCGCTTGTCTATGATCATCTGGTTTAGTTGCCCATTTTTCCAGCTATTTATTTTATCCGCTTGTCTGTAGTAATTTGTCACCTGTATAACTGCCCGGTGTGCTTTCTGTTTTAAATTTATTATAAAGAAAAAAAAAGGTACATCTAAAATAGAATAATTGAGCCGCGACACGAGAAAATCAATAAAGTGGTTGTGCGCACAGCACAGACTCAGATCAGCCTGCGCATCTGCCCAGTCTGATCAGAGTCTTCGCTGTCCGCATGGAGGTAGCTTAGACCCTTAGCTACCCTTTCAGCGCTCAGAGAAGAGTCTGACTGGACTGGGCGGATGCCCAGGCTGATCTGAGTTTGCGCTGGGCGCACAACCACTTTTTTGGTTTTCTCGTGTCGCAGTCGCAGCTCAGATGCTACCGTTTCGATGTCGGTTCCTTTGTTCACCTGTTGTGTGAGTGGTGGTTTCACTTGGAGTAGTTGACCGGCGACCTGTCTGGTAAAGATCTGGGCCCAGTTGTACAAAGCATCGTTAGCCTAACGAGCTCGTTAAAAGGTCAGATCGTTAAGTGTTTTATAATTTTATAACGAAATACCCTGCTAAAGCTTTTCACATTTCTTCAACAAAGATATTGGGGTATTTGAAGTATTAACGTTTGAAATTTTAACGGTTCGTTTACTAACGACGTCATAAGTTTTGAACAACTGGGCCCTGTTCTTTCTGTTTTCGCCGGCTGTTGTCAGTTTGTGTATATACGTGTTTCTCTTTAGGCTTTAAAGACGGCATATGAGATTTGACTGTATTAGTTTTTGAACATTGCCTGGCTTTTTACTTTGTTCCTGTCGGTCATTCACATTGACAACTGACCGCAAAAAGAAATACTTTTAAAAACCCGTGCTTGGAATCAGATAAAAGTGAATGGACATTTTTTCCTCCTTTAATATCATTTTACGAGATTTTTTTTCTCATTTAGAATGACAGATATTATATTGTAGGCAAAAACGTACAAGGACAGCTTAGAAATATTGGTCTGCGTAATCTGTTATTTCTGTTTGTTTTTTGTAAAAGTCATTTTGCTACCTTTCTGCAAAACTTTACAGGTTTATTTGCAAAAAACAGATACAATAAAATCAGATAAGACCAAGAAGGAGAAGGTTGGTAAAAGAGCACATGATAGTTCCGAACTAATTTTTTTGTCGCCTACATTGTTTCTACATTTTTTTTTTCAATGTACTTACAGGGTGTTTGTTACAAACTGCGTCTTATTTGTTTCCGAGGATAGACTAGCAAACTTATGTACTATTCAATCTGGAACAAGCAGCGTAAGTGAATATTCCGTTCCGAGTCCCTTTAAGAACAGTTCCGATAAAGCGCTCACCGGTGCTAAAGAGTTTGATTGTTGTGAGTGCTTCACAACAATCAAACTCTTTAGCACCGGTGAGCGCTTTATCGGAACTGTTCTTAAAAGGGACTTGGAACGGAATATTCACTTACGCTGCTTGTTCCAGATTGTATAGTTCAAAAGTTTGCTAGTCCAACAGACCAATAAAACACGAGTGAAATTTTCTGCTTTCCAAAGGAGTCATATTTTCAAATCCATTATGTAAAAGTCCATATAGTCCTACCAGTGGTAAGTAAGTAAGTAAGTAAGTAAAAAAGTAAGTAACATTTTTATTTGAAAGAGGACAAAAAAGTCGCCAAAAAAAGCAGAGGAAAAAAAACACACACAGTCGGCAAACCCAGTCTTCACTTAGGCCCTCTATGACTATTAAAACATATTAGTGGAGCGGGATATAGCGAAAATACTTCAGTTGATGATACAAGCATGAAATTTACAGGATAGCAAGTACCTGGCATGCACTTTAGCATAAGATCGCGGGCCACTTGAAATTATGTCCTTTTCAAGATGGCCGCCGCAAAAACAAAATGTCCGCCATTTTTATGTACTTTTCAACACATTATTTAAGGCAATAGTCCAGGGGCCCGTTGGCATGGATGTTTATTTTATGCCCTGATCATAGTCACTTAGAGCAGTCACTTAGAAGTTGCAAAATGGCTGTTGCCAGTTTTTCTTTCAATACTTTACCGAAAGAAAAATGGCCAAAGTTGTGGGTGGGGTAACACTGGTCCATTACAGCACCTTAAAGCAATAAACGCAATGTAGAAAATACTTTGTGTCATAAATATCCCTTTTTAAATGTTCAAATACATAAAAAGCATTTGAAGTCTGGAAATGATGATCAAAAAGCATGATATATTTGTAACGTATATAACTGTAACTAAAATATAAATGATCAATGAGAAACAGACCAACCGGTGGAATGAAATTTTTACATGTATGCTAAATGAGCATAATCCATAGCTCTTATTCGACTCATGCTCATCTCAACTTTGACAGAATTCCTTGATATATTTTGAATCAGTTAGGTTGGAGTTAGTTGTGGCAATATCAGTTGAAGACAGAATATAACTTATTTCTTATGAATTCCTGAAACACTGGTGAGAAAGTATAACTAGGTGTAGTTTGTATTATATCTTAAATTGAAAAAGTGTACAAGTACGCATGTAAAATGCCATTCTTATATTCATTAGACTATAATAACTCTGGGTTGTATCTGAAAGGCACCCAAACAGTAACATTGTTACTGTTTAGGTGCCTTTCAGTTAACATTACGTAACAGAATCGAAATCCGTCCTTGGAAAAATAATCCAGGGTCATATGTAATAAAAATGGGGTCCTCGTTTAGACATGAACTTCAGTTTAATGTTGTTATTATAATCATTAAAACAGTCCTTCAGCAACTCAAAAATGGTTGTTGCTATATCATTTTATGTGTTTTATCTAGAAACTGACCAAAGTATCGGGTGGGGTAACAGCGTGTTACAGCAGCAAACTGTTACAAATGAAACGTGGGAACAATTAACGTTATAAATGTAAAGAGCAATTAAAATTATTATGATTTGTTTCATATTTATATAAATAGAAATATTGACATATATTTAGAAAAGGATAGTCATCAGTCAAATAAGACCAGTAACGTACATAACCGAGACTAAATCACAATTAACAAACAAGAATCGCTAGAATGAATCTTATATGATTGGTCCTTTATCAACATACTCTGCCACTTCTCTTTAAACCATGTTGAAAGAACTGCTTGCATATTTTGAATTAGTTAGGTCGCAGTTAGCTATGGCATTGCCAGCTGAAGAGAAAAGTTAACTTTATTTTGAATTTTCCCCGAAACTGACGAAAATGTCTAACTGTAGATGATATAGCATTTCAGTGTAACTTTTGAGGTCTTAAGTTTACACATGTGAAGCTCTCATGAAGAAACACCACTGTTTATGCATCCAAGTCTGATAATATGGGGCTGTCCTGTATTTGAAAGGCATTGTAACAGTAACATTATGGTACATATCTGAAATGTATTAGGATATAGTTTTTTTTATTTGAGGAAGTTGTCTTCAAAGGCTCAATTCTTGGATGTCAGAAAGCAATTTAACTTACCATTGGTATTAAGACAGCAAATATTTACTTTTTTACACTCACAAGAACTTAACATGAACATCTGAAGCATTTAGAATGTTCTTAACATTTAACGTGACTTACAGCAACATCACAAAACGCATCATTTAAAATCTTGAGGGACCATTATATGTATGAGTTGACCTAACTGATCCATGTCTAGCTTTAGAATTATCATACGGGAGATACCTGTTTCCCTACCCATGCTGTCTACTGAGACAATCAGGTAATCTACCGGCAAAAATGGCTGTCAGCTGAGCCAACACTTAAAGTATCGTCTCACTTGATAGTTATTAACATCGTGCCTGATTGTAATCAACGTTACCTTTTTGTGTTGCTCCCATCAGTTACACTGCACCATATTATCACTATGTCAATTAAGCAATGGAAAATGATATACTTTAAATAGGAGACACATATAAAGCGTCTTTTCATGAGTCTGTTCATCACCTGTATCTCTCATTGCAACATTGCCAAGATTTATTTGGTCAGATAATTCTGTACAGCCCCTGTTTGTGTTCTGATACATTATTACCAATACATTAAGTGTAACGAAAGACAAAATTAGTTTTGATCGTTCGACTTTTAATATGTATGCTTCTTCTATCATTGTATTGATATAAATGGTATCAGAAAGCTGCATTTCTTACTGTATATGAAATATCCGGCCAAGACTCATTCATAAAAGCGGTAAGACTTCATTAATAAGCAGTTAACCCCTGTAATTATTGCTAAACAATGATTAATAATAATAAGAATTATAGTAATATCTTCAAAGTCAAGGAGGTCATCTGAAAATAAATATATCAAGGTTTGTCCTTGACATCGATAGTATGCATTACCTTATCATTTGCTAATTTTTAATTCAGAACTAAATGTATTACTGTTTAAGCATATGAGATATGGAAATTTATAAATTTCCCAGTAATTCTTTGTATACTTTATTCGATCTGTTATCCTACTCTTTGTTTTGTTACCGTACTGCAAAGTGCAACTACAGGTCAATACATTCTTTAGGATAACTGGTATTTGCCCAGAAATATCCAGCATCGAATATGCTGTCGTTTTGATTTGCCACTTCATTTTGTGGCTTAGAACTCTGTAGAACTCGGTCCCTTAAAACGTTAAATATTCGTCAAATTAAAAGTAATTTCTGAAGCTGGTTTCATGCTAAATCGGCTCATTATCCAACCGACTATATATTGCTTTATTTGAAGCATGTATACAAATTATTTGCTGGCTTACGTATATTACTGTCTAAAGAATCGTAAGACTGAGTAGCTAGGCATAATCATTAAAGGTGCAGATATATGCTATTAGAAAAAAACAAGCAGCAAAATCTGCTGTGCGTGTATGGAATTTGCCGAGTCTCCATTTATTAGCATTTGCAATTTTCTGAGTTTCGTCGCGTATAAAACGTACCTCATGAAGTCCCTAAATTAGTCATAAGCTGATAGTTCCAAGAAAACAGTGTTTTTTAAGAAGTGCCATGTTATTAATTTCGTAATTGTTCTCTGAGAGACAATGAAGAAATTCCGTAAGTCGTATTATAATGGACTAATTTATAAATTAAAGTTATTTACGTTACTACAAGTAGTAATAAATGATGAAAAAGAAAACGTACTAAAATGTATTTTCTAATACTTAACGATGATTCTATGGAGAAACCGCATTTAAAAATGAAATAGTAGTGTACCTTGAAATTATATGAATTTGAATTAAATACATACAGGTAACGTATATAATCGATGCTTAGGGCCAAAGTGTCGGTAGAAAAATTGACAACATGCGCTTTTCCATTGTGAACACTCAATTGATGAAGTTTTTACATGTATAAATTGCCAAAAAAAATAACACACATGCCGACGGGAACTACATATGCCTGCGGACTTTAAGCATGTTATAAATTAAAACGATAGCATTTTGAAACTTGGCGGCCATCTTGAAAATGGATGATTTTTAAGTGGCCCACGATCATTTTTGAATCTGGCCTATGTAAGGAACATTTAGTGAAAATTTCATGCTTGTATCATCAAGTGAAGTATTTCCTTAAATTTTCACTCTAAGCCGCTCCACTATATATAATTTTACTACTTAACATTATTTACACTATTTATGGCATAGCTATTAGATCTTATAGCAATCCAGTCATCACAACTGACTTGTCGCCACCTGTCAGTCAAAATATGCATTGACCAGTCAAATAAGGTAAAAACCACGTGCGTTTTAGCGACAGTAGTTTCTTTAGTAAAAATACTCAGTTGATGACAATGTGTCTATTGATGAGCTTTATTGTGCCATGTTACTGGCTAAAAAAGGGTAACAAAGCTAAGTAAATGACCAGTCTGCCATTGAAATACGATTTTGTTTCCCCGTTGAACAATGAAATCACACAAAGCGAAACAAAGGACAGGGTCCTTTCCCGTACATAAAACATCTGTTCAATCATTGTATTTTACCATCTGCACCTTGTATTTTCACCATGTTCTAAGTTTATGATATTGAGGTTGCCAACCTAAATGACCCCACTATTTTCAAATCGTATTTGAGAAACTCAAGGACATTTCGAGACGCGCCGTAGTCGAGAGACGCGCCATAGTCGAGGGGTTAGAGTGGCTCGGTTATTGTGCAGAAAGTCCCCAGAAGGTCGTGAGTTCGCGGCTCACCGTCGCCATCCGATGACTGGAAAACTCTCTCTGTCGACTCAGCAGTAAATGGGTACCTTTTTCGAATTAGAGAAGGCTTAGGCAGCGAAAGGAGAGAAATGGGCTCCGCCTTTTATCAGCTGTGCCCACGATACAGTGGGTCTCTAACCCCCACTGCCCCTACGGCTATTAGGTTATGGGAAACCTTTAACTTTACCTTTTTACCAAAGACATTTTAATTGTTTGAAGCCTGTCAAACCCGATTATATACAGTGGCAAAACTGTAGTGAGAATCCCATGATACAGTGTTTGCGTGAATATGTAGACAATGGGAACTTTAAATCGTGTTTTATTATATTAAATGGGTCCACTGGGTCACACGTCAGCAGAATAAATGGAGATAAACTCTGTATTTCTATTCATTTAGACAGGCGCCGTAGTCGAGGGGTTAGAGTGGCGCGGTTATTGTGAGGAAAGTCGCCGGAAGTCGTGAGTTCGCGGCTCACCGTCGCCATCCGACGACTGGAAAACTCTCTCTGTCAAACCAGCAGTAAATGGGTACCTTTTTTGAATCAGGGAAGGATAAGGCAGCGAAAGGAGAGAGATGGGCTCCGCATTCCATCAGCTGTGCCCAAGATACAGTGGGTCTCTAACCCCGACTGCCCCTAAGGCAATAAAAGATGAATTCATTTAAAACAAAACGTCCTGGACTAAAAGCCTACGAATTTATATACAATTTTAAATGTTTGTCATGCCTAGGAATTTGAATTATATATATACTACTGCTGTGGTTATCAAGTTAAACTGTTCCTACTAGTTTGAATCTGACAACTAATCTTTCGTCTGCCTAAACTCATAAGTGCCTAGTGTCCCATAAAAGGACATTAGCAAACAGTGCATACCCCGATCAGATGCCACAGAGCGCGGCGTTCGATCAAGGTCGTCATTATTTTCTTTACCATACAGGTGATAGGCAGGTTATTTACTACTCGAAGGCGCCTGATTACACATCTTTTTTGGAACCCATGTCTGTGTATCTAAAATGCCTCGGAGTCATCAATGTTTGATTTACGAGTTGGACTTTTGATTTAGGTACTTTGACCACTTTTTCTGGTAGAAGAAACAAATTGAGTTTTTGTCCTTAAATTAAGATAACATAATATATGAGCCAGTCTTTGTGAAAACCGGGCTAAATGACAAATAAAGATAAATTACGATAACTACATCACTAGAAAATATTATCTTTTCTAAACATTTACTGAGACTTTTTGATGGTTACCATTACTTATCATAAAGATATTACTTAAGAATCATACAAGTAGTGCAGTTTCTTTATATGACGTCATTAACGTCGTGCAAGTAGGTTCTCATGTTAACATCATAACGCTTGCTTTTACGAGCTTATGATGCGCGTTAGGCAAAACAACTCCGACAAAAAGTGTGTTTGCTCATGTTAAGTGGGTGTGCGAAGACACACATATAATAATTGACATGTATAACATTCTTTTATATATTATAAGTCTTAGAAGTGGCATACCATGTGGTTTTAAGACTTTGGGGTTACCATGGACTAAGCATTGCCATGGCAACATATATCATATTTATAAGTCGGGTTTGGCCAAATTGCTGTTCTTTTATACATTCATTTCTACATCTGAAGTATTTTCATGAAAATAAAGAGAAGTCTGAAAAATCATAAATTTCAGTACTCTTCAGTACTCTTCAAACGTTGAGAACCTAATAATTACGTAGAAGACAAAACAAAATTAGCCACCACCAAAGACATCATCAGCGGCAGCCATGTGAACCGCCATTTCTTAATTAGGTGCTCACCAGGCTAGCCTTAGAATTTTCTTCCTTACTTTAGCGTCACAAACAATATATATATACTTTAATTATAATAACACCAAACCATCGAGTTCGACGACTAAACTCGAACTTATCGGACAGTGGAGGTTGGCGCAGTGGCGGATCGTTCTCTTCACTGATGAGGCTAAATTTTGTGTCGACTCCAACAATCGGAGGGAGAGCGTCTATCGACGTCAGGGAGAACGTTTCACTGATGTCTGTGTAAGAGAACGAGACCGATGCGGAGGCGTCAGTACCATGATTTGAGGTGGCATTGACAATAGTGGGAAAACGAACATAATTTTTTCTGATACCCATAGAGGAAGGGGACTAAACGCGCAGAGGTACGAAGACAACGTCTTGCGGCCGGTGGTTGTTCTGTAAATTCGTGCTCGACCTGGCATGAGTTTGCAACAGGACAATGCCAGGCCACACACTGTCCTTCTCACACGACAGTTCCTGACACAACAGAACATGGCCATGCTCCCATGGCCATCCCTGTCCCCAGACAGGGATTACATACAGAAGAAGATCCGTGGACGTAACTTGCGTAACAGACAAGATTTTCAGCGTGCTATACGCCAGGAATGGATTAACTTACCTCTACCATTTCGTCAATGCCTAGGAGATGTAGAGCTCTTGAACACGCCAGTGGAGGACATACGCGGTATGAGTGATTTACAGATTTACCTGTGCGGACTTAAAATCTATTGGGAAAATTTTCGGAATTGCCCTGTGACGTAGGTGCTTAGTGCTTTCGTCTCAATTTTTCAGCGAATCTATTGGAGAAAGATGAAATGTTTCATGTATGGAATTTGTTTTTAAAATTATATAATTTTCATGTGTTGTAGAGATTTTATTTCCGACCTGTGCAGAACTTTTGTCCTTAAGTATATATCAATAACAGCAACAAACAACACATAGAGAAACCAAGAAGAACCAAAACAGAAGCGTCGACTTGGGACGATCAGTAATGAAATTACCAGTTTTTGTAGTCGACGAACCCTTGCCCTTGGTCCTGCTTTGGTGCATCAGACACTTAGTTTTTCGGTTTGCGTGGAAGATTTTTAGCTCATAAGTGTAATATCTCAGAAACAAAGACATTAAAATTAAAACTAAGATAAAACCAACATGAGGACTCACAGAAATAGCAATACCGAAATTCCGGAGCAGAAGAAACCTACAATTTAAACCACGGTGGGCCCGACCCAGAACGGCCCGGAACGAGTGTCAGTCGTCAACCGTCTGTGTAACTATGAAGTTAGGTTTAAGTTGGCGCCTTTATAAAGTATGAGGCCCGACTCACCGTCGTGCAATCGAAGAGGTGAGCAAAGCTGTTAGCCTTGACGCCTTTAATTGATTTCAAGCTAGAATTTGTTTTACAGCCAGATATCTACCCTGTTGTTTGCTTAAAAGCTAATTCCCATATGTTTCCCAGTGAAAAGTTCCTTCGAGAGCAGAAAATACATACAGAAATAGGAACATGGACCAGACTACGTAGTTTCGGCTAATAAAGCCTCGTCAGTGACCCTGACAATATTTGGTACGAAACAGTAGCAACTTTTCAAGGTCGCAAAGCAATTACAGTTATTGACCAAGTGCAGTAAAAAACAGGATTTCGGTTGAGGCTGCTTATGCTTAAAATCAGTTTGCAAAGTTTTAACTGTTCCAATCTTTTGACTACTGGCATTTGGAGCTGATTTTATAAAGATTACTTATTTCAACAACAACAACGACACAAAAAAGCAAGGCCAGTTGTCGATATTTGAAATCATGATAAAAAGCGTGTCACTAGACCTTTGAGACATTTCTGCAAATTTTCATCTTTTCTCAGCTTACTGAGAAGTCGGTTGAACATGTTGCCACTAACAACATATCAATTGCTGTGACAAACAAGCCGACTAAAAATCATCACAAATGCCATTTAAATGGTAGAGGACTACCTAAAATCTATAAAAGATCTGTTTTGAAATCCACAATTCCGAGTTAAGCAGAGCAAATGTTCAATGTTTCCGTTTAACATCCATGACCACTTTAAGCTGTCATACAAAACCAAATTGCTTTTTCAACAGAAATGAAAATCTTTGCTGTTGACGAATCTTATTTTCATATATTTTTCTGCGAAAACACAGCTTTTACCAGCCTTAACGCTGATGAGGGATTTTTGCCATTTTCCATTTACGTTACTATGCCAGTTTTATATGTCAAGCTTAGGCAGTAAAAGCAAACTGTCAATTCTCCCACTGACAATTAATATCAATTTTAAAATAACATAACAACGAAAGTGGTACACCGATTTGCAAAAAAAAAAAAAGAAAGCAATTTTATAGAGTCTTTTTCAACAACAACTACAACTTCTTTCATATTTTCCACCTTACATTTACTACGGAAATTCCTTTATGTCTTTCTGAAACATGTTGCCATTTTCAGCATTTTGCTAGCAATGGCGAACCAATGTAGTGGAGTTAACATTAAGCAATATATCCGAGTGAAATACCCATGGTTGGTTGGTTATTTTGAGTTTAACAGCCCTGTGAGACAATATTTCAGTCTACTTCGGGCCGTCTCCCAGAGAGAGGGAGCAAGAAAAGAGAAATGATAGACGAGAGGAAAACGTTCAAACAACCCCCGCTTGCCCCCTACGCAAGCACAGCAGGCCCTTGCCCTACATTTATCCAAATAAGTAGGACTCTCCGGCACTGGAAGTTATAACCAGTACTATCACCCCCGAAATATCTATGGAATATGCTATATGTATTCAAGGAAGTATTATTGTAATCTAAGTGGATGGCAATTTTAAGATGCCAGATCACACAAATTGATGGAACAATAGACAAAAAAAATCAAATTTGTTTGGATCTCACCATAATATGGATGGTACACTAGTCATTTGTTGACAAAGAATTTTATAAACTAGTCAAAATAAGTTAAACCCCATGTTTATTATTTACATAGGTGCAATGTTAATATATCGAGGTCAAATCGTTCACAACCAAAAGAAATGAAATGACTGAAATTTGTACCCCAACCAAAGTGCTACAGCAGCATCTTGGATGTAATATCCCAAAGTTTCAAATGATAGCCTCCTCTATCTTTCGAAAAGTTATGGATTTCCTAAGAGCACCCATTTTGTTTGCCAATTTTACTATAGAACAGGTAGGGAACGAAGCAGGACCTTTACATAAATGTATGGATCTCAGCAGAAAATCGATCGGCAAATTAAAGTGAACCTAGCGCATATAGAAAAGCGGCATTAGTTCTTCGCTTAAAAGTTTGTGCCAAGATTTCAACCCACTACAAAGTTACGATAAAACAAATCTGACTGTTTTTGTAGTAAGACAGGTGGGACTTAACTTCCTTTGGACAGTTCAGTTTAAGAGAAGATGTCGTTCGAGACTGTTTAAAATAAATGGTTGCACGCCTAATCACTACCTGCGGCTTAGAGACGCTAAATCTGCCTTATTTTTGTGAAAATGTCTTGCAAGAATGAATGATTGCCTCAAATTTATTTTTCAGGTATTGAACCGCGAAGGAAAACTACAACAGACAGATCTTATTATAATATGGCTACGTGCTGAAATGCCTTCCATTTTGTAATGTCGACGAACCGATGCTAAATTAATAAGACTTACATACCTGAAGGAAGCAGAAGAACACATTTTAAAGCTTCTTTCAGCTGATTTGTTTAGATGACATAATTCAGACAATTTAATTACGACAGCCATTGATGCAAAAACTTATTTTTTATCAGAGCTTATATAAATAAGCAATGAATTTACAATACAGTGGTTTATTTACGATCCTCGTGCTGAGAAACTTGTCTTATAAAAGTCACACTTACAGACCTTTGTTAGTCCAGATAGTTATAGTAAGCTAATGCACCTCTGAAAAATATGAAGAGGAGACAATATTCGAGAAAACTAACCCTCTCCCTTTGTTTTGCCCTGGTTCATCAGATACTCAGTTGTTCAACCCAACAAAAACATCCACCGCCCACACAAAAGTCTTACAAAAAGCACAACCCCTGACAAATCACATGTATACGTAAAACAGTGAACATGTATCTTTACCTATTTTCTTATTTTAATGCCAGGGCTAGCCTTAACATAAAAACATAATAAAATCATTCAAAGCGACAAACAACACATGAAACAACTGAGAAGAACCAAAACAGAAGTGCCGCCTTGAGACGGCCAGCAATTAAATTACTGGGGGAGTTTAGCCGGTTTGCGGTCGAGCCCTTGGTTCAGCTTTGATTCATCAAACTCTTAATTTTTTGGTTTGTGTGTAAGATTCCTAACTCATAAGTGTAATATCTTAGGAACATAGAAATCAAAATTAAAACTAAGATAAAGCAAACATGAGGACTCACAGAAATAGCAACACTGAAATTCTGGAGCAGAAGGAAACTACTAGTTCAACCACGATGGACCCGACCCAAGACGACCCGGAACGGGTGTAAGGCGCTAGCCGTCCTTATTTTAATCCAGAAGATCGTGACATTGTTCACGGTAAGTATGAAAACTTTCATGTGCTGCAAACAGCGTATCTCAGAAACTTCTACAACAGCCCGAATTACAAAGATCAGAACTAGGATACTTGCATATTCTGCTGAACACCAGAACAACTGTTGTTTTCCAGATATGCAAGGTATTATGGCATGATAATGAGCACGGTAGAAAAAAGAACGATTGCAAAGTTCACGGTAATTTCTTTATGTTAAAGGGGTCTAACATAAATTTCCAACCTACTGAAACAATGCAAATTTTAGATACACGTGGCTTCTTTGCTTCGTTTTTTTATCACTGGTATGCATTGTTCTTTGGTTTAATTAAATGCACGCGTCAAAGATATGAAAGCACCAGCATCTCATATAACAGAGTCGGCGTCAGTGACATCAAATTGTCAGGATTAAATTAAACACACACTCGTTCTGGGGCATTCGAGATAAGTGTAAACATCGGTTCAAATGAAAAATATAAAACGGGCATGTAGACCATTTTAAGAAGGATTTAGTCACTGAGTTTCAGTAACAGAACGGAACGTGTCTGTCAGAAACTGATGACATTAGCCTGTTTTTTTAGCTCACCTGAGCCGAAGGCTCACAAAGTGAGCAAATAGTATAGGATTGGTCCGTCGTCCGTCGTTTGTCCTTTTTAAGCATGAATATCTGCTAAAGCAGGTGGTCAATCTTGAACAAAATTTATATGTAGCATTGTTGGGGTAGGGGATTGATTGCAAATAGTTTTGGGACAGATTGGTTTAAAATGTGGTAACCATGGCAACAAAATGTCCCAAAGACTTATAATGGGAAAATGTTGTCCGGGCGATGGCTCCTTCATTTCTGATCGAAACTTCTTATAACTTGCAGGTATCTAGAACAACCATAAATATCGCACCATTTCGAATTTGGGCCAGGTTGGATGATTCTTTTCAGAGTTACTTGCCCTTGAGCGATAAAATATTTTCCCATAGACTTATAATGGGGAAAATGTTGTCCGGGCCCTAGCTTCTTCATTTTTAAATGCAACTTCTTGTAACTTGCAGGTATCCAGGGTGGACAAAACATCTCGGACCAAGTCAAATTTTGCCAAGGTTGGATGAATCTTTTCAGAGTTACTTGCCCTTGAGCGATAAAATATTTTCCAATAGACTTATAATGCGGGAAAATGGTGTCCGGGCCCTAGCTTCTTCATTTTTGATGGCAACCGTTTTGTAACTTGCAGGTATCTAGGGTGGACAAAAAAATCTCGGACCAAGTCAACTTTTGACCAGATCGGATGATTCTTTTCAGATTTACTTGCCCTTGAGCCATAAAAAATTTCCCATAGACTTATAATGGGGAAAATGTTGTTCGGGTCCTAGCTTCTTCACTTTTGATCGCAACTTCTTGTAACTAGGACATCCATAGAATCTCAGACCAGTTTAAATTTGGGCCAGGTTGAATAACTCTTTTCAGAGTTACTTGCCCTTGAACGCAAAAAACACGTTTATCTCTATGAAATTTAGGAAGAGATTGATACTGGGTCATGTCAGGTCAGAAACTAGGTCAATAGGACAGACCTTTGCAAAACCTTGTGTACACTCTAGTGGGCTCAGTTTCAATCCAATCTTCATGAATCATCTCTATAAAATATGGGACTAAATGTTTATCACTATGAAATGTAGGAGATGGAAACTGGATTATGTCGACTCTGAAAGTAGGTCAGTAGGTCAAATCTTAGAAAAACCTTGTATACACTCTAGAGGGCAAAATGAAGTGACAAAATGTGTCTGTTGACAGTAAG
Organism: Ctena decussata; assembly: GCA_963989385.1. Taxonomy (NCBI): domain Eukaryota; kingdom Metazoa; phylum Mollusca; class Bivalvia; order Lucinida; family Lucinidae; genus Ctena; species Ctena decussata. Next base: position 125,101,714 of record OZ022498.1, read on the forward strand.
ATCTCAGGTGAGCTACAGGATCTTTGGTCCTCTTCTTTCGTATTTCTGTGCCTGAACAGAATAATTTTCAGAAATGCCAATGCTACCTTGTTTCAAGACAATAGACTGCTGCGCGAAAATAAATGATTTTATAAATACCCCCAAGCAAAGCCTTTTCAGTGCGATGACATTGACATTAAGATACAAAGTGTTAAATTATCGGATCTCTAAATTTTTCTTTCGTTGCGTTGTCGCATGTTTTGCTATATTTTTCTAATTTGGGTTATCATAGTAAGAGATGTTGCATTCCATAATTAGGTTGGCTTCCGCAGGTAGTTCAAAATGTCTGTTATGTTCATTGGCCTGAAAAGCTGACGTCACGTTCGCTTAGACGGCGAGATTATTGTAGATCACGTTTAACATAAGTAATGCTTTCTAAAAAGCCCGATGCTTGTCTCTAAAGCACTACACCACGAACAGAAACCTGAGTCTCTACTGAAGCCAGTCCCAAAGACGTTGCTAAACTCATTTTGCATATTTGCACTACAAGCAATACGTTGCTCGCAATCAAAACAGATGTCTCAAGCCACTATCGCAGGGAAAAGGTCAAACTTAGCAAAACATGATATCTGTGGATTCAAAACTAAAGACATAAGTACAATGAGACACCATCTGAAAAAACCCCAAAAGCACTCGGAACTGATCTTTGTAATTCCGAGTGAGGAACAAGTATTGTACATACGCTGTTTGCAACATATGAAAGTAGTTTCATAACAGCCGTGAATATTTTTTCGATATTCTGAGTTCAAAACACAGTTTTGGGTGAGTATTTTTCTAATAAACCAAGCAAGCTGCGCCTTAATATACTTCAAAAAAATCAAAACTGACGGTTTTCATTTCTTGATTCCGGCCAATCTAGCAAATTTGTTATGTATATATGCAATTTTTACTGTTGGACAGACGTTTAACTACTTAAATCATGAAAAATTATTGGTAAATATCTGTTCTGTTCGGTGTTATCTATTTTATTCCTATTTTAATAATTGGTTTAAACATAATTTATTTTCAAAAATGCACATAACAACATACAAATAACACAATTACCCGAAGCAATAGGATCAGAACGAAAGCTGATAGCTTATATAGCTCTTCTTCTTTTAATAATTTAGGACAGAACTTAAATTTGCGCATGCGCAGAAGAAAGTTCTCCAGTACGAAATAAACAGTATTTTCAGTACGTAACGAAGACAATTTTAACGCTTAAGTTAATTGTAATCACAACCTGAAAAAAAATAACGTTTAAAGATTCAAAACTTTCAGATTATCTCCCTTTGAATTAAACATATAGAGATTTATGAGATGCCGTATCTTCTATATCAATGCGTCTTTTTTTGTTATTTTCTTCGAGATTTGTTTGATTGTCTTGCAATCTCAATGTCTTTATTACTATATTTATTCGAAAGCCATTTTTAAACTGCCATTAAGACTTAAATGTGTGATGGGAATTCCATTGAAACTGAATTTCTGACATCATAATGGTTTGGACTGAGGCTTTCCGTCTTGTCCTCACGGCCTCCTAGTTGACCGGGCATCGGCGTAATTTTAGCTCATGAGTCCATACAGTTTGCATTTAATAATGGAAAGGCATTGCCAACAGAATTTTAATCATTATAGCAGGGTAATTGTTTGGTTTTGAGTACAGAAAACAGAAAAGAACCTTTCTGACGTTTGAAATAGCCTCAATTTTGCTGTATCTAAAGAATCATGAATTTAGTGTGACTATGATATTACATGTGTCAGGTCAGGCATAACCTGCTACTGGTACCATGTAAACCAGTACTACCTGTTGCATGTGGGCAGATGGGGCTCATCAACCTGGGAAGGTGTCCTGTCTAAGAGTTACTAGTCTCTAAATAAAACTAGAAGGGGTAGGTGGAGCTCTTAGCCTTGGCAGGCAGTCCACCTAGGAGTTCATTGCTAGGTCTCTAAACAAAACCTATGGACAAAACCTGTGAACACAGCACCATTGGGCGGAGGTCTTCCTAGAAGAAGTCAACGGCAGAGTGGAGCTCAATCTAAATCAAGTGTTAGCAGTCAGACCCAAGCGAGCCCTGCTCAGCTTGGTGGAACAGCTAGATTAAGGGGGTCACTGATAGGTAGGAACCGACCCGATCACTTTGACTCTTTGAATCTAGTTGTCTATATTATAGGCAGTGGACAAGTCAGTGACTTGATGGGAGGAAATAGGACGCTCCCGCCTCCATGAGTCTCCCAGCCCTATGGGTCAACAAGGGGTGGTGTTAACACCGCATCACTGGGCGGAAGTCTTCCTAGAAGAAGTCAACGGCCAGGGCGGAAGAACTCTTTGAGTCAACGGCCATGTGTTCATGACCAAGGCGAGCCATACAATAATCGTGGATTTCGGCTGTGGTCAACATATATAGCCTGGAGAGGGATGGGCTCCGTCAGGCTGAATCCTGCCCTTGAAACACCATGGTTGACAACGTAAATAAGACCTTAATACCGGATCGGTCGCAGCCTGGGTTAACAATGACCGCGCCTACTGTTGGACACCGGGACGTAGGTGACAAGTATGCAACTGGTGTAACACATATCAAGAAAATCAGAGGTAGGGAGAACATCTCAATTGGCACCTGGAATGTGAGAACTCTGAGGCCAGCTGGGAAGCTTGAAGAGCTGACTCATGCAATGGACAGGTATCACTGGAACATACTGGGGCTCTGTGAGATGCGCTGGAAAAATTTTGGTGAGATGTCAACAGATGACAGACACAAGGTTTATTTCAGTGGAGAAGAGGACAAACGTGAGTATGGGGTTGGATTTCTTGTGCATAAGGACATGGTGAGTGCTGTCTTGGAATGTCGACCAGTCTCCAGCAGACTGATTTCAATTCGCCTGAGAGCAGCTCCTTTCAACGTCACCATCATACAGATTTATGCACCAACATCTGGACATGACGACAATGAGGTAGAACACTTCTACCAGCAACTCCAGGAAATCATAGACCAAACACCCAAGAAGGACAGTGTGGTTGTACAAGGGGATTGGAATGCTCAGGTTGGAAAGGATGCACAGGCAGACTGGGAAAGCGTTTGTGGACCCTACTGCAATGATGAGACAAATGAGAGAGGTCTCAGACTTCTAGAGTTTGCAACCTGTAACAGCATAGTACTGACAAACACCCTTGGCCCTCACAAACCATCAAGAAGATGGACATGGCAAAGCCCAGATGGGAAACACCACAATCAGAATGATTACATCTTGGTGAGGAAGCGCTTCCGATCAGAAGTCAACATCCACAGGACAAGGAGTTTTCCTGGAGCAGACATAAGAAGTGACCATGACCTGGTCATGATGACCTTCCGAGTTCGTCTGAAGAAGGCTAGAAAGCCAACCCAGCCAAGACTGAAGTTTGATCTTGAGAAGCTAAGGGACCCAGAGGTGGCATGCACTTTTCAAGCAACAATAGGTGGAAAATTTGCACCACTCATTGGATTGAGGGATGATGACATGGACATAGATACCATGATTACCACCTACAATACAGTGGTGACTGATGCCGCCAGTGAGATACTTGGGAAGGAACGTCGCAACAAAAACAACAGCAAGAAAGCATACCAGCTGGTGAAGGATCTAACTTCAGAGAAACAGGGTAGATCCACAACTATCCAGGACAAGTCTGGGAAATGCCTTACAGAAGAACAAGAGATTCTTAGCAGATGGACAGAATATTGCTCAGCATTATACAACCATGAGACTAATGGTGACAATATGGTTCTGGACTGCAGTCAGCCCACAGAATAAGATCAACAACCGATCCTTCGTGAAGAGGTTGAGATTGCAGTAGCAGCACTGAAGAAGGGAAAATCTGCCGGAGTTGAGAATATACCAGCAGTACTTGTTCAAGCTGGAGGGGAGACCATGATTCATGTTTTAACAGATATCTGTAACAGGATCTGGAGAACAGGAGAATGGCCTACCCCATGGACTCAGTCGCTGATTATTACTCTCCCTAAAAAGGGCAACCTACAGCTCTGTCAGAACTACAGAACCATCAGCCTCATCAGTCATTCAAGCAAAGTCATGCTGAAAGTCGTATTGAACAGGCTTAAGCCACAAGCCGAAGAGATAATCGCTGAGGAACAGGCTTGGTTCCGAGCAGGAAGGAGCACCACAGAACAGATCTTCAACCTTAGAATCCTGTGTGAAAAGTGTCTCCAACATCAGCAGAATCTGTACCATGTCTTCATTGGTTTCAAAAAAACCTTTGCCAGGGTATGGCATGCAGCCTTATGGGCCACCATGAGGAAGTACAATATCAATGCAAACCTAGTTCGCACCATTGAGCAGCTATACGACAAGGCTACAAGTGCAGTGCTGATAAATGGCAGCACAGGAGAATGGTTCAGAACAACAGTTGGAGTAAAACAAGGATGTCTTCTGTCACCCACCCTCTTCAACATTTTTCTCGAAAGGATCATGTCTGATGCTCTGGAAGAACATGACGGAAAGGTTAGCATAGGCGCCAGAAATATTACCAACCTGCGGTTTGCCGATGACATAGACGCTCTAGCTGAGGAAGAGCAGGACCTGAACTAGAAGCTCTAGTTGAAAGTCTCGACCAAACCTGCACAAGGTATAAGATGGAGATCAGTGCTGAGAAGTCCAAACTGATGACAAATAGCGCAGATGGCATGCAGAGGGAGATCAAGGTAAAGGGGCAGAAGCTGGGTACTGTAAGCAGCTTCAAATACCTCGGAGCAGTTGTCTCAGATGATGGCTCAAAACAGGAGGTTCTCTCAAGAATAGCACAAGCCACTTCAGCTCTTGCCAAGCTGAAACCAATTTGGAGAGATAACAATATATCTCTTGGATCAAAGGTGAAACTTATGCGCTCCCTTGTCATTTCCATATTTCTGTATGCCTGTGAATCATGGACCTTGAAGGCAGAGTTAGAGAAAAGAACGCAGGCCTTTGAGATGAGATGCTACCGAAGGTTACTGAACATTTCGTACAAGGACCATATAACCAATGAGGAGGTTCGCAGGAAGATCCAAGCAGCCATTGGAGAATATGACGAACTCCTGACACTGATCAAGAAACGGAAACTAAGGTGGTTTGGCCACGTCTCGAGGTCTTCTGGTTTAGCAAAGACAATTCTTCAGGGCACAGTGAAAGGAAAAAGAAGAAGAGGTAGACAGAAGAAGAGGTGGGAAGACAATATCAAGGAGTGGACAGGAATGGATTTTGCCAGCTCAACTAGGGCAGCTGAAGACAGGACAAGGTGGAAAGGGATTGTTTTGAAGTCAGCTGTGGTGCCCCAACGACCTAGTAAGGTTATGGGATAGAATAGAATAGAAAGAATCATGAATATTTAGTGTGACTATGATATTACAGAATGTTTACTTTATCTAAAATTAAAAGAGTTGTCATGTCTCACTTTTTCCCCGACTACCGGAGGATGAAAAATAGCGACTGTCAAGTTTTTATTTTTGCTAAGTATACAATGTAGCTTGCACCATCAATATGCAGAAATTTAGAGCACTACTCTGCATTTGATCTCCTTTCAATCCGTTCTGTAGTAAGACATATAAATGGAGAAAACAATACCTGACTCTCAGCCCGTGGGTATGCTACACTGACAAGGCTATGTAAACCATTACATTTCTCCCTGAGTATCAATGTTTTGCAAAAGTGTATCACTGGGAGTAATGTTTTCACCTTCGTTTCAACTAGCGTTTTGAACAAGCATTACTTAGCCGTCATTAGATTATATTGGTTTAAACATTTCTACTTCTCAAACTTGAACAAACAAAAAATAGGGGGAAAAAGAAATACATATGGTAACTGTATTGATATGGTGATGTAATACTTAAAGCAATACACGCAAAAAAGCATGATTATATCAAATCAAATTTGTCTTATTAAATGTCAGTTAGGAGCAGACCCTATGGATAAAAAGAACATCGGGAAATACCAATGGTTTCCCTCTCTGTGGCTCCAAAAAAGCCAAGGTAGTACAATCTTCTGTTACAGTAATGATAATTCGCTACGTAGAAATTGTGTGTTTTAGAGACAGATAATCTGAAAATTCTGAGTGTTTAAGCGGTGACGAAAATAACATCAAGCTATGCACTTGAAACATACTGGCGATATTGTCAGCATTTAGTATAAGTTTGCTTGTTTCAAGCGGATTCTCTTGTCTAAAATTTATCCAAACAAAATTATTACCAATTTATATTTAGTGGGTTAATCCAATCCAGATTATTTCATTCAAAGTTTGTTCGATTCGACCATATATTATTCAAGAATTAAATCGTATGGCTGGAAAATGTCTCTTTTATCCTTTCAAATGCAAATATCATTCTATTATTGGAAGTCGATGACCATCTTTATTTCAAGAGGATTTGTAAATTACACTTGTTATTGAATCAGATGTCATTGTGACCCACTTTAATTCTATAACATAACATCAAACCAACAGCGTTGGATAAATTGGATTGTGGTTGGAAACTCTGAGATTGTTTTATTTTTTTCCATTAAAGCATACGCTAGCGAGGTTATTCTAATATGAGGTCAACAGGAGTTGATAATAATAATTCTGAGATTTGCCCATGGACTATTCTATTCTTATCAAATAGATGAGTTCCTTTTTCAATAAGGGTCTTTTGTATCATTTTTATTTCATTTTAAGGAGAAATACTTCTTTGTCTTATTCAAATAGGGAAGACCCTGATCAGACACCGCGTTTTGCGGCGTCAGATCTGGTTATGCGCTGTTAACCAATGTCCTTTGTTGAGAGAAATTGTAGCCCCACCCCATTTACGCTCACATGAGCCAAAGGCTACGGGGGAGCTTATAGGATAGGCAGGCTCTGTCGTCCGTCCGTCTACAATTCGAAACAACTTCTCCTCTGAAACTACTAGGCCGATTGTAACCAAATTTCATATGTAGCCTCCAGGAGAAGGGGAACGAAAAGTTGTTCAAACGTACTTGGTAACATGACCAACATGGCCGCCATGCCCATATATGTTAAAAACCCTATAAAATCTTCTTCTTCAGATCAAATAGACCGATGGCATTGAAACTTGGTATGAAGCATTTGGTATGCGAGTACTACCAAGATTGTTCAAATGATGACCTTGGGTTGATCTTGACATTTTCAACGGAAATGTCAAATTTGCTTCCTTGTGCTTTTATATGGCAAATGCTAGAACATAAGAAATCTTGGAAACTGTTTAAGATTTGGGGCTGAAAATTGGTATATAGAGTCATCTAAATAAGTACATGAAGATTTATGAGTACAAAGGGTCTAGGTCATTTTTGGACCTTTGAACCAGGTCTCTCATTTTTCGACAATTCAAACATCTCCTTAAAAAGCCACTTGGCCAATTGTAAACAAAGTTCGTAAAGAGTCTCCAGGGGTTGATGGAACAAAAGTTTCTTCAAACGGTCGAGGTCACATGACCAACATGGCCGCCACGCCCAGATATGGAGTAAAGCTTCAAAATCTTCTTCTCCTTGGACGGACACTCAGCGCCAAGTACGTTCAATTATCGTAACGTACCGCTGAGCCACTTGGGGAACACCGTTAGGAGAATTGAACAGAACAGAAAGCTTCTTCTCAAATATGTAGCATAAGGTACTCGAGGTCTTTCTAGGCTGTACAAATGGTGACCTTGGGTTGACCATGACTTCGTTACGGCAAGGCCAAATATGGGAAAATGCTAGAACGTAAGATTTCTGATTTTTCTTTTGAAGATTTTGGCCTATACAGTCAACTTAATGAGGTCATGAAGAATTATGAGTACAAGAGGTCAAGGTCATTCTTTTACCTTTGACCCAAGTCTCTGGTATTTCAACAATTTCAAACATCACCTCAAAAGCCACTTGGCCAACTGTAACCCATATTTCTTAAAACGTCTCCAGGGCTTGAGGAAAGAAAATTTGTTTAAACTGTCCAGGCCACATCACCAACATGGCAACCATGTCCATATGGTAAAAATCTTTAAACATCCTCGTAAGAATCAATTGAACGATGGCTTTGAAACTTGGTAAGTATCATCGGATCTCAAATTCTTCGAAGATTGTTTAGATGATGACCTTTGATTGACCTTGACCTTTTTCATGGCAAGGTCAAATATGGGAGAAGGCTAGAACATCAGATTTCATGGGAAATTCTGAAGATTTTGGCCAAAAATTGGTATATACAGTCGTCTGTAGGAGGTCATGAAGTATTATGAATTCAAGAGGTCAAGGTCATTCTTAAAAGCAAAAGGGCCAATTGTAACCGAATTTCATATAGAGCCTCCAGGTGTTGAGGGAACGAAATAGAGTTCAAACGGTCAAGATCAATTGACCAACATGACTGCCATACCGATGTATTGTATAAATCTTTAATAGTTTTCTTCTCCAGACCCAATATAACTATGGCCTTGAAACTTGGTAAGCAGCTTGGAGCACTGAAGTATTAACAAGACTGTTCAAATGATGACTTTGGGTTTACCTTAAGCTTTTTTGAGGCATGTTCAAATATAGGTAAATGCTAGAACATAAAATTTCATGGAGAATTTTGAAGATTTTGGCCTAAAAATGGGATATATGGTTGTCTTAATGACTAAATAAAGATTTATGAGTATAAGAGGTCATAATCTTTCTTTTACTTTTGACTCAAGACTCATATTTTGACAACTTCAGACATAAGAAAAAGCAATTTGGCCAATTGTGAGCGATTCAGGGTCTCATGTCCCGCTTGTTTGTTTAATTGGCTCGTCTGAACCATAGTAAACCATAGGCTCAGGGTAAGATATTGTGATCACCCAGTGTCTGTCGTCCATCGGCCGTCGTGCGGCTTCAACAATTTGCTTTAAATGGAACCTCCTCTGAAACCGCTAGGCTTATGGCTTTGATATTTGGTATGAAACATTGTCTAGTAAACCTCTACAAAGTGAGTTCAAATAGTGACCCTAGGGTACAAAATGACCCTGGGGCAGGGGTCTTGGGTTCGAAAAAAAACACTTAAAAACCTTCTGCTCAAGAACTGCTGGGCTCATTTGATTAAAATTTGGTATGTAGCATTGCCTAGAAATCTTTTACTAAGTTTGTTTAAATGGTGGCCACAGGGTCCATAATAGCCCCGCAGCAGGTAGCCCCAGGTTTGAACCATAGAAATACATAGAAAAATATTCTAAAATCTTCTTCTTCAGAACTCTAAGGCTCAGATGCTTGAAATTATATATGATAGATTGCCTAGTAGTTATTTACCAACTTGAAGTTTGTTCAAATGGTGGCCCCAGGGTCCAAAATGGTTCTACCGCAGGAAGTGCTATGTTTGAACAATAGAAATACATAGAAAAATAGTCGAAAACCTTCTTCTTCAGAACTGCAAGGCCCAGGTGCTTGAAACCTGTTATGAAGCATTGTCTGGTAGACCTCTACAAAGTTTGTTTAAATGGTGGTCCGAGGGTTCAACATGGCCCTGCTCAAAGTCGGTCCTGGGTTTGTACCAAAGAAATACATAGAAAAATATTCAAAAATATTCTTCTTCAGAACCACAAGGCTCAGGTGCTGGAAATTTGCTATTTAGTATTGGCTAGTTGTCCTTTACCAAGTTTGTGCCATATGAACAGTTACAAGGTGGGCAATCACGTGATACACATGTGGTAATCTCACACGTTTTAACGGTGTTTTCCTTTTAATTCAAGGTATGTTTTTATTTATTTGTCTTGAATGTTTTCACCTTGTAACTGATATGTTCAATCAGAAAAGGAAAATCTTTGTATCAGTAGTAATATTGTAGTGAAATGTAACACATAAAGTCATTTGTAAAAGAAACTGCAGCGTGAAGACATAAACAGTGCCGTTATACGTCTTCAAAAATTACTCTTTGTTTAATACAAAGGGAGGTAATTTGAAAATTGACCGATTTCATAGCGCTGTCGTTTAATAAATAACATAACATTCATATGAATTTGATTGTTTTCTAACAGTTGCATATCTGAGACCATTTCTGAACACTATATGCCATATTCGAGAAGGAAAGATAACTCCTGTGATGGATTTTTTGTTTTGTTTGAGAAAGTGAGATAACTCTTTTACGAAAGATTTAAATCATGATAGTGTCATCGTGTACTGTGGTTGAAACCATAGAAATATATAGAAAAATTATTCAAAATCTTCTTCTTCAGAACGGCTAGGGTCAGATGCTTGAAATTTGGTATGAAGCATTGCCTGGTGGACTTTTACCAAGTTTATTTAAATGGTGGCCCTAGGGTCAAAAACGGCCCGGAGACAGGGGGTTTGGGATTCAAAAATAAATTACACTTAAAAATCTTCTCCAGAACTTCTTCTTAGGCTCAACTGCTCGAGATTTGGTATGTAGCACTGCCTAATGGCCATTACCAAGTTTATTCAAATGGTGGCCCAGGGCCCAAAATGGCCCCGCGGCAGGGGGTCATGGGTTTGAACCATAGAAATACGTAGGAAAATATTCAGAAGTCTTCTTCTTGAGAACCACTTGGCTCAGATGCTTGAAATTTGGTATGGTAGGGGTTGAGCGAAGCAAATTTGTTCAACAGCGGTCCAGGTCAGATGATTAAATTGGCGGCTACACCCATTTATGGTGAAAACCTTTAAAAATTCTCTTCACCGGAACCAAATGACCGATTGCCTTGAAATTTGGTATTTAGCATTGAGTACTGGAGTTATATCAAGATCGTATAAATGATGACCATTTGTTGTGCCTGACTTTTTTACGGCAAGGTCAAATTTGCTTTCTGGTGGTTTTATATGGGAAAATGCTTAAACATAGGAGTTAATGGAAATTATAGAATATCTTGGTGCAAATTTTGATAAATGCAGTCTGACAACTAAATGACTACATGGATCATTCGTTGACTTTTAACCAGTGTTTTTCATATTTTGACAGTTTCAAACAACATGTATCAGGTTTGTTCAAATGATGACCCTACTTTGACGTTTGTCATTTTTGCTCAGGTGAAAGATTCAGGGCCTCTTGGCCCTTTTCGCTTTATGTACAAAGACAATAAAATATGTTTAAACTAAACTACCAATGTCCTTGTTACGGGACTCAAGGCCTTGATGGGTAAATAAAGCTAAAAAGAACTATTTTCGCGGAGAAATATCAATTGTTTATAATGAAAATCTCTTGATAACTGCTGGAATGAACTGGAATGACGAGGGTCGTTCATTTAATTGTGTCACTAATGGCCCACCATACCGCGTAGCTGGAAGGAGCACGTGGAATCTGCGGTGATTTCACGGCCGGGGGCGGGGGGGGGGGGGTAATTTTCTATAATAGGATGCAATTTCGGTCTAGTTTGTTCAGTCTTTCAAAAGTTACTGAAAGTTCAAGTTGGTTCATCCAAATATACTCAGCTCTTACTGTATGCAAAATTAAAAACCAAACAAGCTTTGAAATGAGGGCCTATATTAAAGGTTGCGTTGGTCTGAATGTGTCAGTTTCACAGATAAACAGAGAACTGTGTCAGATATATGGGACATTTTTGTCTCTAAAAGGTCAGTTTTCAGGTGGCATAAAAAATTTAAAGCTAGTAAAAGTAAAAAGTATGCAAAGACCAGGAACTGAAACAATCAAAATCCAAATCCAGCCCTCAAACCATAGTTGGAAACAACTAAGATTACAAATAATCAAGATACAGAGAACATATGGTCAACCGAGTGAGCAGCTTGTTCCCAAAAGGTGGCCACTCAGCAACCCAAACCGAACCAAAAATAATAAGAACATACATAAGGTAAAACATCACAGAAACTCTGACACCAAAAACAGGCAACAGAGAACCACAACAGAACTACCGCCTTGGAACGGTCAGTAATGAATTACTGGGGGGCTTAAATCGATTTTACAGGCCCAACCTCACCCTCAGTTACTGAAGTGGTACAAAACATTTAGTTGGTTGTTCGGTTCGCATGATAACCCTCTAACTCGTCAATGAATCATCACGGTAAACACATAAATCAAATTTCAACACCATGAAGAAGCAAAGACGAGGACTCAACAGATACAACGGGCCGTCTGACAGGTGGAGATCCCTGTCCTGCCAAACAACCCCACTGGAAATCTGAAGCAAAAGAAGGTCACCAGTTGAGCCCCGGTGGACCAAGCAACAGACAAAAAGGCTCCGGTAAAACTGACCTGAAAGATGAGCCCCGTCCCAGCCAGCCAAGAAGCAAGGTCGGTCATTGCCAAAAGAATTAAAAGCGCGGCAAAAGTTTTGTATGCGGCAGTTTTTAATTGCGATGGATTGTTCAAATTTCCGTACCAAATGGCTAGACTTACGCAGATAAATTTTGTAAGAATGGTGTGTTGTCAAAACTATAGGAACACTATGAAAAACGTAGAACTGCAATCGGTTTAAAAGGTCTGTGTCTTATCCATGACAACGCACCTGCTCACAAGTGTGTTCTTGTCCAAGACTTCCTGAAAGAGGAAAAGTAGTTTAGCTCTCTCATCCATCTTATTCGCCAGACCTTAGTCCCTGCGACTTTTTACTGTTTCCTTTACTAAAGAAAACCCTTTATGCCTGTCGTGATGGATCCCGAAGTGCACTTGCTAGTGCAATTGTTCGGATTTATCAGAGTATACCTAAAAAGGCCTACTTCTCTACATTTACAGAATACATTTCGAGACTTGAAAAGTGTGTTTCTGTCAAAGGAGAATACTTCGAAGGATTAAGGTAAACCAAATGTGAATGGGATAAAAAGAACGCTTCCTGTAGAACCCCAATGACAACCTTAAATGAACGCCCCTCGTAACAGTACTCCAGTGCCCAAAAATCATAAGTCCGAATTCGTATTGAAACATTGACAAGTCCTAACAATTTTGATACTACATATGGACCGCTATACAGAGGTGTGATCAGATGCTCGCGCGTAGTAAGCATCACCTGCCTATTATATACTGCTCATAAAAAGTAGGGGATGTTTTGACATAAGAGCGAGTTCAAAAATAAATAATGTTTATTGGGTAAAATTATCATTGTATACTGATAGAGCACTATTCAAGTGACAATATTCAGCTAAAACGGAAAGAGTCTCAGCAGTCATTTGACCTTAGCCAACACATACAGTACACCGGGGTCTACACCTTAATTTCGCATAGGCGAAAAATTCTTTTGGATCCTAAGATTCTTTAAATATTTAAATTCTTCATAATTTTCCAAACTAAAAACATCTACTTTTGTAGGCTTAACTGCGTTATCTAAGTTGTCGGGCGCTTGCAAATGTCACCATCGGTGAGACAATTCACCACGCAATGGCATCGTTTACGCCTACCATTTCATCTTGTGATAAAACCGCATGAAAAAGTGTCTGCATCTTGTTAACTGAGGCATTAGGCGTCTGTCTTAATAAAGTCTGCATAAAAATGATAAGCCATTGCCATGCTGGATTTTAGCGAAATTAAGATGCCGATCATATGTCTGTTTTCAATTTATTATAGGTCACGTGACAAGCTTAAACATACCACTATTCATATTGAAGGTCTCTATGAATGTTTGTTTTATGAATTATAAGTTTAATATTCATTCACTTATTTCTCCTTATTCTGCTTTCTTAAATGTCTAAATACCCCTTACTTATTTAGAGCTGTATAGTATACCCGCCATGTCTGCGTGACCAGTGGGCAAAAATGAAAGACAGGTAAATGAAAACAGGACAGTGCTTCTGTCGTGGTCATCAAATTAAAGGTAATTGTATAGGCTATACCAAACTGAAGAGATATGACTTCCATAGAGTTTTGTAAGTGTTGAAACAAGTTTCGTTCTGCAATAAGCATCAAATTTATTTTGGATAGTGGTAAATTTCTGTGTCTCTGGCATCTTCCTGATTCCTTGTCTTTCGATTTCTCGGGCCATAACGGTGGTTTGGTAGGATAGGCATGTGCAACCCAGTTAGTATGTAAACGTCTCTTTGTTATGTTTGCAGCTGCGCTGCCTCGCAAATTACATCCATAAGTTTGGCTCGGAAAAGATAAGCGTTACCTCCAGAGATCTGCCAATCACCAATCACCTCATTTTCTCTCTGCTTTAGCGGTACTGACGAAGTTTAATTTAGAAATAAGCATCTGTTAAAGAAACCCTGATACCAAACATTTCATAATATCTGTATGTTACGCATAGATGCATAGCGTCTATTTAAAGCGGCCTCTGCATACAATGTAGATCCTGATGAAAGGCTGGTAAACGCGGCGTGTGATTAGACCTTGCACCCTTTACATTAGATACAGGGATGTCTAAAAACAATATACAAGTAAAATAACTCAGACATGATTTATTGAAAATCGTATGGGCTAATTTCGGATAAAAGAATGTGCTGTGTTAAATCAAAAGTTTTGGGTGTGGGTTTCTAAACCCAATCTTAGGTACCGTCTAGCAGTTTTTGAGAAGATAGAAAACATGCTTTATAAAGACTAAATACGAAAAAAGAGTAACTGCAAATAGCGATAATCTTTCAAAATTAGACCGGCAGAAATGTCTTTTCTTTATTGTAGAACCCATATTGGAAAAGTTTTTTTGTCCACAGAAGCAAGAAAAAAAAAAGAAAAAAAAAAAGAAAAAAGAAAGTCGTCTTCTTTAAAATGTTAGTAAAAATGAAGGTGTTACCATACACAACAAAGAGGGGGGCAAAACTGCCTAGCGTGATTTGGGTTTAACATAACATTTTTGTTTACTGCGTACCTATATATTACAACGGTAGAAAAAGAACCGAAATTGAAGAGGAACTGTTATAAGATCCCCACTGGAATAGTCTGACAAAGGTCTATTGCTTATGTATTTATCTTGGTAATATTATAGTGTGACCGGAAATTGTTGAGAATTACATTTTTCATACTGTGTTAAGCCTTTTTGATTCAGTGAATCATTTGCGTGGAGAACTAGTAAGAAAGGAATGTAATGCATACTTTTTGTCTTAGATATTTCGTGTGTTTTTTTCTGGCATTTTCAGTAATTTATGTCAATTTGTTGGACCGAGGGGTCTAAAATTGCAAAATAAAATGGATTTTCCAGAGTTTTTTTTTTAAAAGTATGAGTCTTATACTAGACAACAATGCTTCAGGCTCACACAGGCTGGTCTTTGTTAAATATAATAAAACAATGTCATGTTGGTCTATGTTATTTATTTGTTGTTGGTTACTGAGTTTTTTTAGCAGTTGAAATTCCGG
Organism: Ctena decussata; assembly: GCA_963989385.1. NCBI lineage: Eukaryota > Metazoa > Mollusca > Bivalvia > Lucinida > Lucinidae > Ctena > Ctena decussata. Next base: position 125,116,916 of record OZ022498.1, read on the forward strand.
TTTGGCACGCTACATGTAATACTTAAATCTCATATCTTTTGGGCTCAAAACTATTCAAATCAAAGTAACGTGACTATTCAACAACTTGAAGGATGATCTTATTTTTCGGTAGGATGTTACATAATACTGATTAGTTTTGTTGTTGTAAAATTATGCTTGTCTTTCATTTTTACGTTTATCTCAAAGACTAAATCAAATAGCCCACCTAGCTGAAAATTTACCTCATTTCTTAAGATTTTTTAGGATTTGGTGAAAATTTGAAAACCTGGCTGTTGGTCAGAGCCAAACATTTACTTTTAAAATAAAGGCGATATCACATATATCTACTGATTGTACAGCAGTGTTGGACCTGCATCTAAAAAGTAATTCAATTGTATGTTCCTTCTTTAGCACTTTTCTGTACACGTTTTTGTTTCAAATTTCATCGTATTTTGCGATTTTGCTCAAATTTTGCGATGCAATAATTAACGGGGAGATACTCCACGTCGTTTAGATGACAACAAATATTAGGCCTACAGCCGTCACATTGTACTTTATAGAGAATATACCAACAATATAACAAAGAGACATACTGGCTTGAATTTGTTAAAAATTCCCAATAATTACCGGTCATACTATATTTACTTATATACATTTGCCAAAAGCACAGGAATAGGGTTACCGTAGACAAATGCGTGTTAGAATTTTGTTGGATGTGCTCATGCTTATCAAAGTGGCAGTAACATACTGAAAGATGACGAGCCAAAATAACACTACGATTTATTCAGTAAATAACACACAATCAGGTGCTAAAAGGTCCAAGGCCTCGGTGATAAATTGTGCACACAAGCTGAAGTGTGCATAGCCTTGTATTACTTGCGACTATTAGAACAATCAAAACTTTTATCGTTCTAGACGCATTCGGAATGCAATTGTTTTGTTATTGTATTGTATCTAAGCGATACTTTGATAGTAAGTTCAATGAACATTTAATATTTACTTTGACTAGAAAGTAAGACAAAACAATTAGCAGCAACGCTTTATTCTTCAAATCCGCAGTTCATGCTGCGATAAACTACGTTGTTTCTCAAATAAACACGAACAAGATCTGTTTAATTTTATGTTAATACAGTAATTGTTACTGAAGCACATTTTGTACTCAAGGTCATACTTCCTGTCAATTAGAGTACAAGAACTCCTTTTATCTCCGAAGTACAACAGGTATGTTTGAGAAACAGCTGCTCATTTGCTTTACCGTGCGTGTCTTTCGTGAAACGTTTGTCAATTTGTGTGTGTGTTTCTTTCCCTTTTGGTTTTAGGGCGCGGTGTGGCATTTAATTGTATTAATTCCTAACAGAGGCTTATGAATTACTCACGGGACTATGAGCATGAAAACATCAATGAAAATGAAAGTGCCATAATCGTCTATGATCATTGGCTGCCTGATCCCTGCAGTAATTGGCATTAATGAGTTTGCTTTGCAGGTCGTTGCAATTTCAACCATCACTTAGAACATCAGATGTAGATAAGACTCTACTAAATATAAGTCCCAGTTCATAAATTAGAGATCTTGTAATGAATTGTATTATCTATTTGGCAAAACTGTTTGCAGAATGACAGTCAATTTCTGTATGACTATAAAAATATTAAAATATGACTAAAAAATCTGCATACGTCTAGACAGTCTCCTACAACATGTCTGTCGATTTTTTTAAGATCATTATAGTGTGAAAGGTTGACTGGCAGCTACCATGTGTATTTATTATTAGTAAAACATTTAAATGATGTGCGGCTGAGATCAAATCATTATCATAACACCTTCCCTACAGAGGCTGAGATAAGATTACTGATAAGCCCTCAAGTTAAAAGCCAATGTTTGTAGAGCACTTCAGATCCTTCCCGCACACTTGATGTTATATGGTTTATACTAGGATGCTGTTAGCCCCGTGAGTAGTTATAAGCCTCTGTTTCTGACCATTGACTATCTTTTTACTTTGCATATGTAAACGATTGCGTTTGTGTCGTGTGGTGGCCTTAAAAAGTCTCCACGTACATTTATTTTATGTTCTTATTAACCGAATCCTCAGAAATTATGTATAATCACTTTTCAGGATTTCTGTCCCTTGATTCCTAACCTTTCTGATACTGTATTGAATGTTATTAGCAACCGATTTTCGTATCCCGTTCGTTGTGTAACTGATACTTACTTTACGTCCACGGACCCTTTTTGATACTAACCAGTCTTTGAGACAGTGTATGAGAGGTCAGGGAAAAATATGTTTTGGTCTATAAAAAATTCTGGTGAGGTACTTAGTAAACTGAAGTCAAGAGGGTTCCGTGCGACTAGTTTGTCCACTTATGATTTTTCTACTCTTTATACCACATTACCCCATAATTTAATAAAGGAAAAACTTGTTGATTTGATTGAGAGGGCCTTCAAAAAGTTCTCCAAAAATGAAGATACCCTTTATATTGCCTGTAACGATAAGAAAGCGTTTTTCACTTCTACTGACCGTAAAATATATAGAGGATATAGTCTTTGGTCATGTCAGAATGTATGTGACGCCTTATCATATCTCTTAGATAATATTTACATCAGATTTGGTAATAAGTTATACAGACAAATTGTTGGTATTCCGATGGGATAAATTGTGCTCCTCTTGTGGCCGATTTGTTTTTATTTTGTTATGAAAGAGATTTCATGACTTCTCTTTCTGTTGATAATCAAGCTGATATCATTGAGGCATTTAACTCAACCTCTAGATATTTAGACGATCTTCTGAATATTGATAATCCTTATTTTGAAAGCATGGTTAACCAAATTTACCCACCTGAACTTAAATTGAATAAAGCTAATACTTCAGATACCGAGGCCCCCTTTTTGGATTTACATCTATCTATTTCTAACGGTTTTGTATCTTCTAAAATTTATGATAAACGTGATGACTTTGACTTTGATATAGTTAATTTTCCATTTTTGGACGGTGACGTTCCACGTCGTCCCTCTTATGGAGTGTATATTTCTCAACTTATAAGATTTGCTAGAGTGTGTAGTCATGTAGATGACTTTAATGCTCGTAATAAATGTTTAACTGCTAAACTTCTTCAACAGGGCTATCGGTATCATAAGCTTAGAAAGGCTTTTTCTAAATTCTATCGCAGACACCATGAATTGGTTTCAAAATTTGATGTCGGATTAAAATTTCTTTTACACCAAGGCCTATCGGAACCAGAATTTTATGGTGACTTAGTATACAAATTCAAAAAGATTAAGGGTAGGACTGATTTTTCTGATCAATTCCGAAAAATAATAATACGTCACAAACGTATTGGCTATAATTTAAATGTTATGCGACAGTCTGCATGCTTAGTGATTAACCCAATCACGGTTGATAACTTTTCTGCACTCTTTAATTGCACACCGGGGGATCGGTCGTCAGACTCTATGATGGCCCCGACCTAAAGCTATATATTGTAGTTGGTTGGGACCGGAGCCTTTTTGTCTGTTGCTTGGTCCACCGGGGCTCAACTGGTGACCTTCTTTTGCTTCAGATTTCCAGTGGGGTTGTTTGGAAGGATAGGGATCTCCACCTGTCAGACGGCCCGTTGTATCTGTTGAGTCCTCGTCTTTGCTTCTTCATGGTGTTGAAATTTGATTTATGTGTTTACCGTGATGATTCATTGACGAGTTAGAGGGTTATCATGCGAACCGAACAACCAACTAAATGTTTTGTACCACTTCAGAAACTGAGGGTGAGGTTGGGCCTGTAAAATCGATTTAAGCCCCCCAGTAATTCATTACTGACCGTTCCAAGGCGGTAGTTCTGTTGTGGTTCTCTGTTGCCTGTTTTTGGTGTCAGAGTTTCTGTGATGTTTTACCTTATGTATGTTCTTATTATTTTTGGTTCGGTTTGGGTTGCTGAGTGGCCACCTTTTGGGAACAAGCTGCTCACTCGGTTGGCCATATGTTCTCTGTATCTTGATTATTTGTAATCTTAGTTGTTTCCAACTATGGTTTGAGGGCTGGATTTGGATTTTGATTGTTTCAGTTCCTGGTCTTTGCATACTTTTTACTTTTGGATTGACTGCCCAGTTCAAATTAAGAAATAACAGTATGCTTTTCTCTGGTTTCGTCACCAGATATTGTCAGGGAAACTGATGAGGCTTCATTAGCCGAAACGACGTAGTCTGGCCCATATTCCTTCTTTTGCATGTATTCTCTGCTCTTGAAGGTACTCTCTATGATTTTAATTTTACTTCACTGCAGCTGGTGCTGTGCCGCGTGACGGCCGTAAAACGTCTCCCCGTACATCATCTATGGTGCAGATTATATTTTATTTTGTCCTTTGAGATCAAAGGATATGTTCTAAGAAATCTGAAATTTGAGATTGGTTTAGACTCTCATTCTAGATCATCGTCTTTTATATTATTTTGATCCTTTCAGATACTAATCAGTCTTTGAATCGAATGCCAAATTAAAATTAAGAATTACAGTATCATTTTCTCTGGTTTCGTCATCATTGTCAGGGTCACTGATGAGGCTTTAGTAGCTGCAACTACGTTCCTTCTTTTGAATGTATTCTCTGCTCTTGAAGGAGCTCTCTAAGATTTTGATTGTATAAGACATAGATGTGAACTGCGGGACCTTGTTATACCGCTCCTTTTATCAAAGGGAACTACATGTATTTTACGATTGACTGTATGCTTATTTCTGTACCCTATATGAATTTTCTCATCATGTGTTTGCGTCTGAAACACAAATGATCTAATTTTCATAGGATTACATATTGCTGGAAGATCTGCTAAAGGAATAATGCACACAGTTCAAAATGCAAACTTGTCGTGCCGGTCGGTCTTATATGTATGTAGGAGCGGCTGTAGCGTAGTGGATAACACTCCAGACTACCAATCCAGGGGTCGCAGGTTCGATTCCCCGCTTCTCCGGTCTTTCGGATGAGACTTTAAACCGAGGTCCCGTCTCCATATTACCTCGTTGTTGGCGGGACGTTAAACCCGAGTTCACTCACTCACTCACTTATATGTAAATTCTCGCCTCAAGCAAAGACGTTGTTTTGCCCTAAACTTCAAATCTTGTTTTAGTATTAGAAAATTTCTAAACAGTACTGGCAGAATGGAAACTAATGTATGAAAGAAACAGTCTGATCTTTGTCTGCATGGTATGCTAAGCTTTTTATGGTTTATGAAGTAATAATTGTTTAATACCGTTATTGTCATAATCAAATGACGCCAAGATTAACCAATTTCTGTTTAGAGGGTACACGTCTCACCTGAGTAACAGTGCAATGGGCATACATTTAGTGGCTGTATTCTGTTTAATGACAGGTATTCACTGATCGCCCAAGCAAAGCGGCCAAAGTCATACAGCTATGAAACCCCTTATTCAGTGAATAATCTTGTACTACGACTAACCTGGAAAGTGTCAACATTCTTTAAAACTCGTAGAATAATAAAAACCGAAAATTTGGTGGAGTCAAGATAAAAGCGTATATCTCAATGTTTTTTACCTCCATTTTAAGAAGAGAAACAAGTTTTCTAACATGTTGCTTCTCTGCATGAAGAAGCCTTTTTAAAACAGGTACATCTTTAGGGAGAAAACTAGGTCCTAAAAGGTTGATCTCGTTTTAGAGAAGGACAACCATATAAATGACAAAGAGTTTTCGCCTGAAAGTACACCCATCTACCGTAAAGGAGTTTCTAGTTGGACAATGATTGAAGCTAAAATGCCTTTCTTACGTCACAAGGAAGTGAATAGAAGTATTTGGTCAAAGTAAAACGTTGATCGTGTTTTCACAATAACATTATTGCACAGACAGATCTTTAGACCTTGAGAATATACTTGGACGGAAATAATTATTTTAAAACATTACAAAAATGACTAGGATTGAGAAGTCTCCTACTTTGTTTTCTAAGAAAACATATTGTCGATGTAGATCACTTGAGGATATGTAAAATGTCAAAGCTGCGAGACTTACTCTGCTGCTCACGGCCCAGACTGACTGACGCTTTGATTCTGGTTTGTGCTTGCAATTCCCATGTGTTCTTTGTGCACTTTCTGAAAAAGAAAATAGGTAAAATAGATGTTTTGTGTGTCTTATTTTGTATAGACTTTGATAGTGTCCTATTGCTGTACGTTTCCTCTGTGCTGGACTGTGTCTGTAATTGGCAGTGCACTGCTCCTAATAGTCGTTTGCCTTTCTCAAGTCCGCCTATCTTGATGGCTGGTGTGGGTTACGTTTTGTTTAGTGGGGCTTTTGCTGGTTATCTTCAGTTTTACTGTTGCATAGTGTTTACACCTCACGACGAGTCGACTGAATGATTTAACCCATTAAAGCCAAACAATACAGACTCAGATCAGACGCCACATAACATGGCGTCTGATCAGGTCTGCACTTTTTGCAGTAGAATAATGGGAATTGATAATGATAAAGTAAATCAGACATCCCTAAATTGACAAATGGACTAATTAATTCAATAAGAATAGAGCATTCCGCTGGGTCGAATGGGTTAAGATTGAAGTACGGTCGGGCATGTACATCTTTGTTTTACGTAGCCATATCGTAGTTGACCCAATTTAACGCCCTATTTCTGCCGCAACCCTTAATAAAAAATTAATGACATACGTTATAATGATTATACTTATTAATTTAACAATTACCGCCTTCACTAGGGTGTTCTCTTCTTTCTTCTTTTAACTTTTTTTCACTACCACTTGTCTGTAGTATACTAGCAGTATTGTCCCCTGTATAGCTGCCTACTCCTCTTTCTGTTTTGTTTTGTAGTTTAAGTAGAAAATGGCTTAAAATAGATGTTACTCCTGCTTTCATCTGGTATTGCTGACTGGCCACTTGTGTAGGAAATGCTGTTTTTCGATTTATCGTGCGTGAACTTTGCTTTCGTTTATTGATGTTTTACTATTTGGATTTAAACAACTTGGTAAGTGTGTTTTATTTATTTATTTATGTTATCCATTATGGACGTCTTTGGAGCCGGTTAGATTTTGCTTTCTTTGCTCTAAATCTATTTTTTCATCTGCAAATCACTGGTGTGTGTAATAATATCAGTCCACCTGTAACCAGAAAATCGACCGATTTAGCGTTTAAATTCGAAAAACTTGTCAGTAAATCCCTTTTTAAGAGAGATTAATAATCTATAAAGAGATTTACTAATGATAAATACCCTTAACGTGCGGGACGGAACCACACGACAAGAAAGACTGAGCGTCCCCATTTTTTCGGACTGTATGGGATGTCTCATATTTGCAGTATGGTTTGTCATATGATACGCTGTTTTGACTGTATGGGATGTCCTATTTAGGTGTGATACTTATTCAAAGATTTATTGCATTTTTGTTTTATTCAATTAAATATAAATGTTTAAACGTCTAGCGAATCCTTGTTACAACAGCACTTACTTATTAATTCACAAAATCTTGGAGAAAAAGGCTGAATTACTAGTCTATTGAAATGACCACAAGGACGGGGTATGAGTTTTACCCCACCTTGGCCTTTATGCTCATTTGTGAGCTTATAGCATAGCCATGCAAAGGAAAGATTTACTATTATCAGGTTGGGGTGGGGGTGGTGGGGAGGGGAGGGGTGGCGGGTGCATTCAGGTGCGGGGGGGGGGGGGGGGGTGAAGGGGGAGTAGGGGGAGGGATCGGAATATTTTTGGTGATCTACAATAAGCATAGGAAGTGACCGTGGCCTGGTGATGATGGCCTTACGAGCTCGTCTGAAGAAGACTAGAAAGCCGACCCAGCCAAGACTGTAGTTTGATCTTGAGAAGTTAAGGGACCCAGATGTGGCATGCACTTTTCAAGCAACAATAGGTGGGAAATGTGCACCACTCATTGGTCTGAGAGATTATGGCATGGACATAGATACCATGATTACCGTCTACAATACAGTAGTGACTGATGCAGCCAGTGAGGTACTTGTGAAGGAACGTCGGAAGCCCTGGGTCACCAGATGTGTTCTCTACCTCTGTGATATTTGAAGAAGAAGCGGTATGAAACAGGGGGAGCAAAAGGATACAGGGAAGCAAACAAGAGGACTCAAAAGGCAGTGAAGAAAGCGAAGGAGGACTGGATAGGTGTTCAGTGCGAGGAGATCAGAACTTGCCTGAACAAAACATCAGCAAGAAAGCATACCAGCTGGTGAAGGATCTAACTTCAGAGAAACGGGGTAGATCCACTACTATCCAGGAAAGGTCTGGGAAATGCCTTACAGAGGAACAAGAGATGCTCAGCAGATGGACAGAATATTGCTCAGAACTATACAACCACGAGACTTACGGTGACAATGCGGTTCTGGACTGCATTCAGCCCTCAGAAGAAGATCAACAACAGAGCCTTCGTGAGGAAGTTGAGATTGCAGTAGCAGCACTGTAGAAGGGGAAGTATGTCGGAGTTGACTAAATGTTTTGTACCACTTCAGAAACTGAGGGTGAGGTTGGGCCTGTGAAATCGATTCAAGCCCCCCAGTAATTCATTACTGACCGTTCCAAGGCGGTAGTTCTGTTGTGGTTCTTTGTTGCCTGTTTTTGGTGTCAGAGTTTCTGTGATGTTTTACCTTATGTATGTTATTATTATTTTTGGTTCGGTTTGGGTTGCTGAGTGGCCACCTTTTGGGAACAAGCTGCTCACTCGGTTGGCCATATGTTCTCTGTATCTTGATTATTTGTAATCTTAGTTGTTTCCAACTATGGTTTGAGGGCTGGATTTGGATTTTGATTGTTTCAGTTCCTGGTCTTTGCATACTTTTTACTTTTGATAATATACCAGCAGAACTTGTTCAAGCTGGCGGGGAGACCATGATTAATGTTTTAACAGATATCTGTAACAGGATCTGGAAAACGGGAAAATTGCCAACCCCATGGACTCAGTCGCTGATTATTACACTCCCTAAAAAGGGCAATCTACAGCTCTGCAGAACTACAGAACCATCAGCCTCATCAGTCATTCAAGCAAAGTCATGCTGAAAGTCATCTTGAACAGGCTTAAACCACAAGCCGAAGAGATATTCGCTGAGGAACAGGCTGGGTTCCGAGCAGGAAGGAGCACCACAGAACTGATCCATAACCTTAGAATCCTGTGTGAAAAGTATGTCAACATCAGCAGAATCTGTACCATGTCTCCATTGATTTCAAAAAAAAGCCTTTGACAGGGTATGGCATGCGGCCTTATAGGCCACCACGCGGAAGTACAATATCAGTGCAAATCTAGTTCGCACCATTGGTCAGCTATACGACAAGGCGAAAATGCAGTGCTGATGAATGGCAGCGTAGGAAAATGGTTCAGAACAACAGTTAGAAGAAGACAAGGATGTCTTTTGTCACCCACCCTCTTCAACATTTTTCTCGAACGGATAATGTCTGATGCTCTGAAGAACATGACGGAAAGGTTAGCATAGGTGGTAGAAACATTACCAATTTGCGGTTTGCCGATGGCATAGACGCTCTAGCTGAAGAGGAGCAGGAACAAGAAGCCTAGTTGAAAGTCTCGACCAAACCTGCACAAGGTATAAGATGGAGTCAGTTGTGAGAAGACCAAACTGATGGCAAACAGCGCAGATGGCATCTAGAGGGTATCAAGGTAAACGGGCAGAAGCTGGGTCCAGTAACAAGCTTCAAATACCTTGGAGCAGTTGTCTCAGATGATGGCTCAAAACAGGAGGTTCTCTCAAGGATTGCACAGGCCATTTAAGCTCTTACCAAGCTTAAACCAATTTGGAAAGATAACAACATATCTCTTGGATCAAACGTGAAACTTATGCACTCCCTTGTCATTTCCATATTTCTGTATGCCTATGAATCGTGGACTTTGACAGCAGAGTTAGAGAAAAGAACGCAGGCCTCTGAGATAAATGCTACCGAATGTTACTGTACATTTCGTTCAAGGACCATATAACCAATGAGGAGGTTCGCAGAAAGATCCAAGCAGCAATTGGAGAATATGATGAACTCCTGACGCTGGTCAAGAAACGAAAACTGAGGTGGTTTGGCCACGTCTCAAGGTCTTCTGGTTTAGCAAAGATGATTCTACAGGGCACCGTGAAAGGGGAAAAAAAGAAGAGGTAGACAGGGGAAGAGGTGGGAAGACAATATTAAAGAGTGGACAGGGATGGACTAGGGCAGCTGAAAACAGGACAAGGTGGAAAGGGATTGTTTCGAAGTCATCTGTGGTGCCCCAACGACCTAGTAAGGTTATAGGATAGAATAGAATAGACAACAAGAGGGCCATGATGGCCCTGGATCGCTCACCTGAGTATCCTGTGAACTTAACCTCAGAGACATCCATATGACTGACAGAGTTTCACAAAGATTAAATGGAAAATGAACCCTTTATTGTGTACCTAAGATTTTTATAAGATTTAACATAATGACCTAGATTTTGACCCTACATGACCCTGTTCCAAACCTGGTCTAGATTTCTTGGATATGAACATTCTGACAAAGTTATCAAAACTGTGTCCTCTAGAGTGTACACAATGTTTTTCTAAGGTTTAACCTAGTGACCTACTTTTTGACCCAACATGACCAAGTTGCACCCTTGGTCCAGATTCGTTGGAGGCAAACGTTCTGACAAGGTCTCATGAAGATTAGAACAAAACTGTGTCCTCAAAAGCGTTCACACTGTTTTTCTAAGAACTGACCTAGTGACCTAGAGACCTAGTTTTTGACCTGACATGGCCCAGTTTCAAATCTGGTATAAATTTCATGAAAGTAAACATTCTGACAATGTTTCACCCAGATAGGATCATAACTGTGCCCTCTAGAGTGTACATGAGGTTTTTTTTAATATTTGACCTAGTGACCTAGTTTTTGACCCCACATGACCCAGTTTCAAAGATGGTCACACCCATAAGACTCAGATTCAAATTTGGCCTAGATTTTATATAAATAAACATTCTGACAGTTTCATGAAGATTGGATCATAACTGTGCCCTCTAGAGTGTGCACAAGGTTTTTCTAAGATTTGACCTAGTGACCTAGTTTTTGACCCAACATGACCCAGTTTCAAAGATGGTCTAGATTTCATTAAGGTAAACATTCTGACAAAGTTTCATGATGATTGGGTCATAACTGTGCCCTCTGTGTCATTCTAAGATTTATTTCTATTTTTAGCTCTGGCGGCCATTTTGTTCAGTGGAGCGGAACCGTTTGAGCAATTTTTGTTCAGAGCCATAAGTAAAACATTTCTGTGAATTTTTTTTAAAATCGAGCCACTGGCTTTAGAAACGATGATGTTTAAAGCTTTTTTTCTATTTTTAGCTCTGGTGGCCATATTGTTCAGCGGGGCAGAACCGTGGAGCAATTTTGGTAGAGGGTCTCCTAAGGAACATTTCTGTGAAATTATTTCAAAATCGGCCCAGCAGTTTTACAGGAGAAGTCGTTTAAAGGTTTTTCTATTTTTAGCTCTGGCGGCCATATTGTTCAGCGGAGCGGAACCGTTTGAGCAATTTTGGTAGAGGGTCTCCTAAAGAACATTTCTGTGAAATTATTTTAAAATCGGCCCAGCAGTTTTGGATTAGAAGTCGTTAAAACGTTTTTTTCTATTTTAAGCTCTGGCGGCCATATTGTTCAACGGAGCGGAACCGTTTGAGCAATTTTGGTAGAGGGTCACCTAAGGAACATTTCTGTGAAATTATTTCAAAATCTGCCCGGCAGTTTTGGAGGAGAAGTTGTTTAAAGGATTTTTTTAGCTCTGGCGGCCATATTGTCAAGCGAAGCGGAACCATTTGAGCAATTTTGGTAGAGAGTCTCCTAAGGAACATTTCTGTGAAATTATTTCAAAATCGGCCCAGCAGTTTTGGAGGAGAAGTCGTTTAAAGGTTTTTCTATTTTTAGCTCTGGCGGCCATATTGTTCAGCGGAGCGGAACCATAGGAACATTTCTGTGAAATTATTTCGAAATCCGGCTAGCAGTTTTGGAGAAGAAGTCGTTTAAAGCAAAAGTTGACGCCGGACAACGGACGAACGACGACGGACAAAGACCGATCACAATACCTCACCTTGAGCACTTCGTGCTCAGGTGAGCTAGTAAGCCGTTCTCGGAGGGGGCGAGAGAGCGGGAGGGGGGGGGGGGTGCAGGGGCAAACAGGGCGTGAGGTCATATGTTTTGTTTGACGTATGGTGATGGGATTTCAGAATTCTTCCACCAGTCTTCAATTTCGCCCCACAGACCCCCCTCCCCCCTCATTACTCCTACTTTTTCAGATTCTGTTAATTCAACCATAAAACTTCACCCCCCCCCCCCCCCCCCCCCAAAAAAAAAAAAAAAATATCCCCATTGATTTGCCAGTAGGACAGTATACAATGGTTCATAAAATCATGTCGAGAAGACGATTTCGTCCTCAAGTAAAATTAATTCCTGCGTTTGTGGTATCAGATCTCCTGGGGTGTCTTGCAATCAGCAAAAAACTGCTGTGGCTGCAGGTGACTGCGCCCAAGACCCACTTAATATTATAACCAGCTTTATAGGGTTTTCATTGATTGATTTATTGCTTTACATCCACGGTAGACAGCTATGGGCATGTCGGGACGGTCAGTTAACCTAACCACACTATTCCTGGGCAGGCTTAGACCCCCTAAGAGGTTAACCAGTACTAAGTGCACATACTTCCGCTAGTAACTGAGAACTGCCCTTCTTGAATCAGCAGAAGCAGAAACGAAAGTATGTTGCCAGACCGGGTATCGAATCCAGCAAGGACTTATAAGTCAGGTGCCCTACCTACTGCGCTACGCGGCCCGGCCAGCTTTATGGGGCATTCAGCGTCAGATTTCTGTTAATTTATTTTCTTCTGCATCTTTTTGCTGCTTATGCTCATCCAGAAATCAAAGTAACCTGTATATTTAAGAAAATGTTCTTTGTGTTTCACACAGGTTTGTTTAAGGCCAGTCTGACACAAAATAGGTAATATGCTGTTTGTGTGAAGGGTCGCTGTGGGGCGTAGGGGTGGTGGTGTTGGGGGCGGGGGGGGGAGGGGGGAGGAGGTTCGTAAAGTTTTTCTTACCTATCGAGAGGGAGAAAGGGCTGGGGATATTGGTGAGACTGAGGACTGAGAGGGTCGTAAATAAATAAGTGAATCATATGAAAATGTACTCCTGCCCCACCCACCCCAGCCCATACTGATAATAAATGAGTCGTCCCTTGGCCAATCATCAGTGGACAAACGAGAAGAATAATGGCCGTGTCACAGTACTGAGTCTATGTTTAAAGAGTGTGTAAACACACCCAGATTGTTTTGTGTAAGCAGCGAAATTGACAGTTTATATTTCTTCTTCGGTTTATAAGCTGTTATTAGGCCAAGTTTCTACATGCCCAAAACATTAGTTGTAATATATTTGTAGCCTATCCTGCGAAAATATTGAAAAGAGTTCTGTGCTATGTTATCACACACTATACAGCATAACTGAGACACAGCATACAGTACCGAGAATCGGTTTTGCGACACACGATACAGAACAGATTTTGACCCCTCTATCATTTTCTTTGAAAATAATTGCCCTTACATAGCATGATATCTAACAAGATCAATGAATCCTGAGCCGACATACACCATAAAATAACTGCAACGAAGATACGGTCGTTTCATGTAAAATTGATGGACAGATTTGAAGAAATGGCACGGATGCACCTTTTGAAATCGAAAGTAGAGTGGTGATTTTCTCAAATGAAATGTGAAAATAAAGCACATCATAACAATCTACAGAAAATCAAGGTAGCATGTCGAAAAGATCGGTAGTTAGGCTTGTCGAACTATCGGTACTAAGTTGAAACTCACTTACTTTATATTTTTTAAACACAAAAATAAACAGATCTGAAACTCACCCGCCATATTTGAACAAAGCTACATCCACTATACACATCGGTACAACGGGTCATACGTACTGTACGCTCCCAGCCAGTGGTGTTGCTACACCCTAGAAGTTAGAAAGAAAATATGATGACAGGTCTTGGCAAGCAAACCCTCTCCGAACGATACCTAGTGACGCATTCTACGGAACACAGTAGCAGCAGACATCAGACAATAAAATTCGCGAGTGCACGTCTCCTCCCACCCAGCCACTTCAACCCCATGCGTGCGTCTCGAAAAGCTGAAATATTCCAAAAGAATGAAAGCCAAACTCCGCTAAGATTAATGTCGCTATGACAAGTTAGTCTAGTTTCGTAATAGTTTAGAACTTTTACCAGATGTATGTCAAACTGAATAAGGTTACTTTAAATCAGTGTTTATGTTGTGACCCCAATGGTAAAGCGGAGTAAAGAATCTCCATGTCGAATTAATGTCCCTGATAGGTGAAATTATTCCTTTAAGCCATATTCCGATCACTTGACTATCAAAATGCACTCTTTGAAAGTACAATCACATTAATCAGATGTAATTGCCCCGAGTGGCAAGACCTTGTCGCAAAAAGAACATTATCAAAATCAAATTATGTAGAAAGATCAAATCCCTTGAGCCTTTTGGGCTATAACATGTCTCACTGCCATGACGATGCTTTCTCTCAAAACATAAACTGCACTGTGATCCTAAGACATGATACAATATCCAAACTTCGTATGGAACGTCAACAACGTCATTGACGTGCGGCGTGTGTCGTTACAATGCCTTCTGTCTATGTTGATATCTCAATTACTATGCATTATGATTTTATCAGGAGTTCGACTATGCTGCAAATAGAATAAGGTACATGGATGCGAAATTTTGTTGCTCTCTTTATTCTACACGATTTTATATAGCTGCAGTGACATTACTTCTTGATCAGCCCTCGTATAATGCAGCTAGTCAAGCACTTCGAGCACAAATTTTACTACATGTATTCCACATTCATCATTTAACCTTGTCTAGTCTAGTCTAGTCTATCCCATCACCTTGCAAGATCGTTGGGGCACCCGAGATGGCTTTACAACAATCCCTTTCCACCTAGTCCTGTTTTCAGTTGCCCTAGCTGAGTTAGCATTTAGCCTTGAGAAAAACTAAATTCCTGCAGATTTTGCATAGTAAAATATGGGCATACAGAAAGTGTATACTTTCTTTGGCATCTGAGTTTAGTTACTGCACCTAATATCTGACCGAAATTTATGGAATGTAATTCTGATCAACTGATGAAAAGTGTCGAACATTTTAGGGAGCATGCTTGAATATTTTTAGGGAGCTGGGGAGAAGCTGTGTTACTCTTCGGGATTTGGGGAGCAGGAGCAAAATAATTGTACGGAGCACGGGGAGATATTTTAAGGGAGCTGGGGGAGATTTGGGCATTATTTTTGGGGAGCTGGGGAGCATTGCCCCCTCCTGGTAGGGCCTCACATTGTCCAAATTTGTAGGACGCTCCGGCAGTGAAAGTTACCCAGCACCATCGACCGACCACGACCGGATAAGTCTTCAGCTTAATGACTAAATTCTTCAAGTTTGGAATTTAATTGATGATTAAGTCTGTATTTTAAATAAACTCTACATAACCATTTTCTATCAGTTAGACAGTATGTTGTTGTTGATTTATTGCTTTACGTCCATGGTAAACAGCTATGGTCATGTCGGGATGGTCAGTTACCCAGACCACACTTCTCCTGGGCAGGTTTAGACCTCCTATGTGGTTAACCAGTACTAAGTGCACATGCATTCGCCAGTACCTGACAACTGCCCTTCTTGAATCAGCGGAAGGAGAAACGAAAATATGTGGTCGGACCCGGTACCGGTACCTCTGGCTCATGCGTCAGACGCTCTACCGACTGCGCTACGCGGCCCGGCTATCTAGACAGTATGATTATGGAAGTTAGAATGAACTAGCAATAAATAAATAGATAAATAAATAAATAAAACATAATAGCAGATATCAATAAATAGACAAAAATGAAAGAAAAATCACGAAAATTTGTAAGCTATATGTACAGTGATTCTAGCTTGATCAGACGATCAGTCCATGCTCTGCCTGTCTAAAAGCATATGCGGCAGATGAGCAGACAAAACAGTTCATCGGCGTCATGTGAAAATGAACTTAAAATAATATCGATGCTGTAAGTACTAAATTCGGGCAAGTCAGATTGCCATTTTAAGATATATCTAAACTCCCAGATTGTATAAGGCGAAAAAAAGAATCTGATCACACTGTGCGAATGGAGTTTGATCTGAGGCCTATCTGTACTACATGTAACGCCGTGCCGTGAGGTGCATTTTCACGTTATGTCAATAAGTTTATCTTATTACAGTTGATAATGTCTGTCGTTCCATGTCTGGACGTTTGAGTTCAAGTAAAGTTTGTGTGCATTGTGACAACAGCTGCAATAATTAAGATTGTTTTTAGATATCACTTTTTACCAAACTGAGTTATATCGGTCGTTAAGATGACATCTTGTCAATACTTGCACTAACATGGCAGTAATGACATAGAACTCAAAGTACAATACGCCAGCAAAATTAAGCAATTGCAATTAAAGTTATTCTAAGACAACATTTGGAATTTCAAATAAAGTAATGTCGACGGTAACAGACTGTAAACACATGAACATCAAATCAAAATGCTAAATACTAGCAATACGGCTATTGCTACATTTTATTAGTACTTAGGTGATAGAAAGGAAGCGGCTCACCAGTAAATGGTTGTAACAGGTTTATCGCAGAGGGAAGCTTGCGTCAACAATGTTAAAAAACGTTCTATGAGAGACATCATGACGTCGTCAATCCCAACAATGTGGCCGTTTCCAAACGCTTTTCCGATCTGACGGTCTCAGTCGAAGCATAGAAATTATGCTTTCAAATACCGGACTTTTATTTTCACTGATTTTTTCCACAGATACATTGATATGGTGGGTGTATCATAATAGGCAAATAATGCTTACTCCTCTGTTTTTAGGTCCATGTATGTGTATCTAAAATATATCGGAATAGTCTATTTATATGACTCACGAGTTTGGGTATTTTGACCACTTTAACTTTGTCATTTGAACACGACATCCTCCTTTGTTGTTTTAAGAAGCACACACACAAATTTACAAAATTACACGATAGACCCGCATGGTTAGCCGAATGAAGAGCTCTTTCCCAAACACGGATCATTCAGTTACTCAAATTGGAAACAGGAAAACATCTATTTTTTCATATTTTTTTTATAACTATATAGGTGACCATATTGCTAGAGATACAGCAAACCGATATTATTCAAAGACTAAACTAGTTTAAGGCCCCCGCCCTCACCCCACCCCGTAATCTTTTACTGATTGTTCCAAGGCAGTATTTCTGTCTTGGTTCCTCACTGTTACATGCTGTTTTGTCCGCATGTCTATGGTGCTACGTATCTTTTACTCTAATGTGCATTATACGAAATAAAAAATAAGCAGGTGTATATTTTGTATTCCTTATATGTTTATGTTTGATTAATACTTGTTTTGGGACCTCAAACTTCAGTTTCTTTGTATCTGTATTGTTAACTCATGTTCCTATTTTCCAGTGGGTGGTTACCTTTGAAATCACGTTGACTGATTGATTGATTGATTGATTTGTTACTTTACATCCACAGTAAACAGCCATGGTCATGTCGGGACGGTCAGTTAACCTAGCCACACTATTCCTGGGCAGGCTTAGACCTGCTAAGCGGTTAACCAGTACTTAGTGCACATACTTTCGCCAGTAACTGACAATTGCCCTTCTTGAATCAGCGGAAGGAGAAACGAAAGTATGTTGCCAGACCGGGTATCGAACCAGGACATTGACTGAAAACGTTTCTTAAATTATATATTGTCAAAAGATGAGAGTATTACACATTTGCCGTTTAACCCACTAAGTATACTTACATTTTTCAGGAATGAAAAATCACTGTCTCATTCAATGCGATAAGTATCAATTTGTGTAGTCCAGTTCATGAAAAAAAGCTGGAGTGCGCAAGAAATCGCGCCTAACATGGTCTTTTGTAAAATCATATGTTATATTGGAGTAAAATTGCCAGATTCAATTCGAGATGTGCGCAGTTTTCTATTTAATTACTTTAGTTTCGCTGAACAACACGCTTTCAAAGCAAATTCCCACTGGGCACAAAAGCTTGAATCAACCTTGATTCAACCTTGATTCAGCGTCACAATAAGATGACTTGTTGAATCAAGGTTGATTAAACCTTGTGTGCCTGCTAGTATGGTAACGGATAGTTTTCGGCAGGCAACGGACATCCCTCTCTACGAGCCACATTTACTGTCGATAATCCCGCAATAGAAGTGACAAACGTCAGATGACAGACGCATAACGTACAATACCAAATGACACGTGCCCTTTGCCATTTCCGTGCCACCATTACCCACATGACATGCGACAGACAAAAACATCACAGCTTCAAGAAGGAGACTTTTGATTCTGCATGCATTTAAATGATATACTTAGGCAATTTAGCAACATAATGCCAGTAATACTATTGTTAATTTGTATTTACCGGCTCCGATACTAAACTCCGTTCATTAATTCTGAAACTGGGTTTTTCGCTGCTCATACTTTTATTATCTAAACAGTCCAGGTTAGACTGTGCATAGTGATAATACTAGACTTCCGCCGATTTCTCATCAGTGTGTCCTCTGACTCTGCCCATCGTATGATGCTGGGCGTACCTGCACAAAAGTGCAAATAACAGATTTTCAGCCCGAGACTAAGTCCATCGGACAGGTTGGAAACGCCTTCTAATACCATATAAAGTGGTCCTATAAATAGTTTTATGTACGGGTCGGGTTAGTATTCTAACACATGTTCTGCGCGTGCGAAATCAGTCAGCATGACACCTAGCTGATCATCCGCGTAATTCTGACTCCACACCGCTTAAATTCACACTGGTTAAGGATTTCTGTGTTTCATTATAGTCCTTCGCCACGGCAAACAACGTCTACTTGACGTCATATCAGCGTCAGTGCGACGCTTTGATGTTGACTGGTGCTATTTTAACGCAAATATAACAGCTTTCCACTGTATGTAGTAAAGTTCTGAAGTTTCAAAACATATAGTACCAATATTGCAAAGTTAAATACAAGGACAAAATCGTGCACCTCTCAAACTTACTACAGCTGCCTTCAATCAGTGTACTCCTCCACTCACCCCACCCCCCTCTAAAAGTAATATGATATAATGTCCCCCACACTACCAATAGCCGCTCCCCTCAATTAGTCAACCATTCAAACTCCCTTCCGTTGACATGACCCCCGGCCCAAACGCACACCTTCAATCTACCACCCAAACCTACACCCTAGTCTCTAGACACGCCCACCTCCAGTAGCATCGGTTTCAGCGGAACCCTATTTTCAAACTTACACAAACAAATACACTAAGAGCTAAATGAAGATCCTTTGGAAGCGAGGAATATGCCAAGACTCGGTTTAATTGAGTCTGTTCATGTTCAGTAATGTATTGGTGCAACACTGCCCACGCCTAGCACCGGCCTCAGCGGAACTCTGTTTTCAAACTGACTCAGAATTAGTGTCCAAAGTACGGTCTTGAGACTTTTGCATTTCCATCATGCACATTTGTGAGGATTAACCATGCACTTTAAATGAACTTACATTATGGCTTGCCATAACATAATTACTTTAATTGTTACCAAAAGATATCACTACATGTCCGAAGGATGAAACGTGTTGGAAAGCCATAATGCTAGTTTCTTCTGGTGTTATGGCTGACCATATCAAAACCCAAAACCCTCAAGTACTTTTCAACTGAGAAACTGGCACAAAACTCATACAATACGCATATGTTTCAAAAATGCAAGGCTCGTAGACAACTTTGATCGTAATAGAATAAAAAAAAAAGAAAGTACAGAGGTATTTTTCTTGGAAATAAAACAAGCCAAATACACACCAATTTTTATCTAATTTTGACCATAATTCTGTAGAAATAACCAGAATACAGACTGTTTATACTAAGAATAGTTAAGCGCTGGACCAAATATCAGTTTTAAGTGTAGACAGGCCGTACTGAATGCTACAAGTGGGTTAAATTGCCATTTTTCGTGAGTTGTACTGAAAATGTAAGAGTTACTACTAACCATCACAAATGTGCGTGATGGAATTCCACAAGTCCCTAGACTGAAATATGGTAAAGAAACTGGGTCTTGTTTTCAATCCTAAAATCCAGCCTTGTCAAAACTGAAAAAAACGTGGAGCATAGCCGGATTTCAAAACTCTTTTTTTTTTGCAATTCGGGAATCATCCTTCGTGTGACTTTGCTGGAGGACCAACAATTATTACCCGAATGATCAGCGTGATACCCACGTGGAATCTATGTGAATATGTATGACTTTTGGCTTTCAATTTTCAACAAATGGTCTTAGTTTGCGGACGGCTTTTTGAAATTTTCCGTTTCGTGCACGTAACTGCAGCATCAGACGCCAGGCTAAGATATATGAAACCTTGATGAGAAATCGGCGGAAGAAGAGCTTTATGACTATGCATTGTCTTACCTGGATTGATTAGATGATAAAAGTATGAGCAGAGAAAAACCCAGTTTCAGAATTAATGAACGGAGTTTAACAATAAAAATTTGCATTGTATAAGACTCGTTTTGTTTGGGATTATTGTGAGAAAAGACTGTATTGAAAGAAAACATTAGCGATGAAAGATGGCGTATATTGGTTTGTGCCACTACAAGAAGCCCTGTACAGATATGATCTAACGAAGAGTTGTTTCATTTCGCTACAAGAATTCAATTTATTAATAATCTCACCAGGTTTTTTTGATAGACCAAAAGACATTTTCACCTGACCTTTCATAAACTTTCTCAAAGTACCTAATGACATTACTTTTGACAGCATTGAGGCAAGAAGTTAATATTTCAGAAAGTACAGTAGTAGTACAACAACTTGAGTTGGCAATATATCGTGCTTTATACGTTTTTATGAAGATTTATGGAAATGTTGTTTGTGAACAAGTCGTTTTTTTCTAACAAATTTGAAAACAAATGTCAAGAAAATATTATACACAATGATTCCATTGGCTTTTTTGTCTGCAAGTAAAGATGCAAAAAGCATGTCTGCTTGTTGTTATTAACATAGATTGTATTTTCTTACCCGCTTATATCTTATAACAAATTACCGGATTTAAACAGAAAAATCTCCAAAAATAGAGTCAGCTTGAGGTTCTGTAAGCGATTTTGTACCAATCCGTAGAAGGCAAATCCGAAGTATCGTAGGTAATGGACTATTATATCCAAGCAATTGGGAAAAGCTTTACAATTTGTTGTGCACTATTGTATATTGGAAGCGCAGGTGTTAAGACTAATAAAGGACGGCGAGCCGAAATCAGGCCGCAAAACGGAGATTCGAACATACGCTTCGACGCCAGCTTATGATTTTTCTCTGCCATGCCTCACTGGATATATCAAACAACATCAATAACAAATTAAGAAAGCCGCAGGTTCCTCGTTGTCTGGCAAGACGCAATTAATATGCACTTAAATAGCGAAAAATAACCTGGCTTCGTCATTTACGCAAAACAATACTTAAAATACTTCACGATTAGTAGTGATTCGAGTTGAAGCAGACGATGACAATAATATGATACCATAACACAAGTCTTGACTGACGCTGTATGTGATTTGCTTCGTCCCAACTCTTTAACCTAGGTTTTACCGGTTGTTTAAGCCATGTTAGCCCTAATCCTACGTTTTTACATTGTTCATACGTCCAAATAGCGTAGTTTGTGGGTCTTATTTTTGCAGACTTTAAACCTGGTGTCATTCGATTATCTCACCGTCATGCTTTTATCTCCATTTACAGAAACTGAGGCGTAAACCCGGCCAAAGTCTTACGCAGGGTTCGTCTCTCCTTAAGTCTTTGTCAGCTCAAGATCTGCACCAATAAAGCAACGCTAGTCGGTATGGTTTAATCATTCATTTACAGGATGCTGCAAGGCCGTGAACCATTATAGTCTTTTGGAAGTGGAATATAATTAGACTCCAATAAAAAAATCATTACGTCAAGCCGAAGAAACGATAAGGCTTTTGCGATCTTGATCGTTTTTTTCAAAGTCACACAAGGACTTTATATTCTCTTGAATCTAGACAACTTGAGACCAGACCTGATAGATTTTTATCAACACAGAAAAATTGTAGGATGGCGAGAATGCACTGGTGGGCGATTGTTTCAGGATGGGAATAGGCTGGTGGGGGATATCTGCTTTTCTCTAAAAATTTAAAGAGTAACTACACTTCAGGAACTGACTGAATCAGATCCCAAACCCTAACCCCAACATCAAAGGAAAAGCATTTAAGTTACTGATTGGTGAGACTCTTACCTCCTCTCTGTAGGTGGAGAGAACCCCATAGTTCCATTGGGTCAATACTGACCTGCTGTTATAGTAATCTTGGTTCAATTACCACTGGAAGCGGAAATCCATTTGACCGTTAACGCAATAATTGCTCTCCCATCGTCTTATATGATTGCGATATAGGTAAAAAGGACAAAAAAATAAGCCAGTTGCTTTGCTGTTCGTTCTTCCTATTAGAGTGTGTCGTAAAATTATAAACGTTGAGACTGATACGGATACAACTGGCAATCAATAGATACTCGATCAGAATGTTTCTTATCAGTTTACAAAGTTTGTCATTGTTTCTGCATTGTTTGGCTGTATTGCTGGATTATGACTTCAAGCTTTCCCATTCTAAGACAGTTCCAGTAACAGCTATGCTTCAATCGCATTTGTTAGAATTTTAACAATATACTGTACATGTATGTGTAATTATTCACTCTGCCTCTTGGTGGCATTGATGTTTTTTTTATATATGATTGCAACACTTTCAAGGTATCTGCATTGGTATTACATCACACGTTATCGAGACTAGATGCCATCAATATTTTCCATTCAGTAACTACATAAGTTGTGCGTGAGACCGAGTAAAAATATTTCAGCACAGTGACAGTTCTGTTTCCCACTAACTTCCGTTTCTAATCTTTTTTCTCCAGACGAAAAACATTTGTTTCTTTTACTTTATCAGTTTTGACAACTGTTTAAGTGTATAAAGTTCAGACACAGAACTTTCGACCGAGAAAATTACCGGTCACAGTGACAAAGCTCAGCCGACCGATAAAACACAATGACAAAATATCGGTAGCTTATAGTACCAATATATTACTATTCATGCTTAGTCTGCCAGAAATAAAACATTTGCAAAAGTGTAGACCAAGTAAAAAGTATGCAAAGACCAGGAACTGAAACAATCAAAATCCAAATCCAGCCCTCAAACCATAGTTGGAAACAACTAAGATTACAAATAATCAAGATACACCTGTTTTAAAAAGAGTTCATTGATAATCTATGGACGGTTTAGTGTTATATATAACTCACTGGCAGGCGCAGCGCGGGGAATCATTCGTGTCTCATAGACACAATTTTCTTTTTTTAACACATAAATTCCCCTACCTTCTCTCGGAGACATTACATACAATCGATCGGTTACAGCTCGAATAAACATGAATTAAGGTTGCCTGATGCTTCCTACAAAAATATCAGCTACTTCGCCACATGCTCGAGAGGAGCAGCGTTTTGAGCTTTTAGAAAATAAAACTACATCCTGTTTAACGGGCACGATTGAGGAAAATTGTTGCACAAGCTTGGTCCTCACGAAATTTGTTTGAATCTGCCCACTGTCTTTTGAGATAAAAAGGGGACGAACAGGAGACTGACCACGATATTTAACAGCGGCTTAACTTCAGCACTGTGTGCTAAAAATAGATGAATAAAAAACCCAAAAAGCAGCAAATTGAGTTTGCGAGCAACAAAGAGTTATTTTGATGGAGTTAAATCTTTCTTGGGTAAAATAATCAAATATGACACTTATGACAATATGGCTTAACTAGAGAACACTCTTGCGATAATTTGGTGTTTATATTATATCAACATAATACAAGTAGGACCCGCGTTATGGCAACGCTGTAGGAGTAGCCCAGGCCCGGAGGTTATAAAACTTGAGTACATTCCCAAACTCAAAATAAAGCACACTGATTGTCTGCTTCCGAACACATGCTCGGAAGCAGCCAGCATATGCTCGGAAGCAGCCAATCAGTGTGCTCTATTTTGAGTTTGAGATTACACTCAAGTTTTGTAACCTCGGACCCAGAACGACCGCTTATTACTTTTTCGCGCACGAACCCCGCCTTTTATAACCACGATGTGCATCATTAAAATGTCGTTTAATATTGTTTTGTTTCATTTATTCGGATTTGGCATCACGATTCATCATAATAAAAGCATGATTCCGCCATTAAATGACATTCTAGCATATGCATGTGAAAAGTACATGCACATTACAGTTTATTCTTTACAGGAAAATACTGGTGCTTTTTGTTCAAAATGTTTTCTTTAAGAACGCAAAGGTAAATACCTGTATACTCAGAATACACAACAGTTCTTTTTATTTCCTATATTGAGATGTTGCGATATAATATTTCTCATTTTAATTAAAGTAAAAAGTATGCAAAGACCAGGAACTGAAACAATCAAAATCCAAATCCAGCCCTCAAACCATAGTTGGAAACAACTAAGATTACAAATAATCAAGATACAGAGAACATATGGCCAACCGAGTGAGCAGCTTGTTCCCAAAAGGTGGCCACTCAGCAACCCAAACCGAACCAAAAATAATAAAACCAAAAAGTTATGATTTGCACTACTTCAGGAGCTGACTTGAGTGAGTTGCGAGGCAGAAAAAAATCTCAGGTTGCACTCTGATGGTTGCAGCTGCCATGACTCGGGCAATGCATTACTAAGTGTGGCTCGAATACAGATGTCTTTTGCCTGCCGAGATTTGCTCATTACCTTTATGTTTCAAGCCTTAGCTTTTCAGCTATACTGAAGGAGTAACATATAGATATGTGCATCTATCCCACTAAATATAGTAACGTTACAGTAATGAGCCCTGACATGACAAACCAACAAAGTGGCATGCGCGCCCAGTAAAGACTCAGATCAAATCGGGCATCCGCCCAGTCTAATATAAGAGTCCTCGCTGTCCGCATGGAGCTAGCTCTTAGCTACCCTTAAAGCCCACATGGAAGACTCTGATCAGACGGGGCGGCTGTCTAGCCTGATCTGAGTCCTCGCTGGGTGCACATGTCACTTTGTTGGTTTTGTTATGCCGCAGCTCATTATACTTATCCATCTTATAAACTTTAAAAGTTGCAATGTTAAATCGTGTATGTGCTAATCGTAGAAAGAGTCGTATTATCACTGAAAGCGCTGGTAAACTTGACGGCTTTACGTGCTTTTAAAAAGCATTCCAGCCTTATCAGGACTGTAGAAGACTCTGCAAGACACCACACGGCATATAGTATCATGAAATGAGCCGTGACACGACAAAACCAACAATGTGGTAGTGCGTCCAGCACAGACTCAGATCAGCCTGGGCATCCGCCCAGTCTGATTAGAGTCTTCGCTGTCCGCACGGAGGAAGCTTAGACCCTTAGCTACCATTTAAGCGCTAAGTGTTGGCTTTGGTCAGACTGGGCTGATGCCCAGGCTGATCTGAGTCTGCGCTGGACAGAGTACCACATTGTTGGTTTTGTCGTGTCGCGGCTCATTATAATACTTAGCCCTAGTAATAAAACAACATGAGCAGATAGCACAATAAAGTTGTCACAGAGCTTACCATCAAGCATATTTGAGCCGCGACACGAGAAAACCAACAATGTGGTTGTGCACCCAGCGCAGACTCAGATAAGTCTGGGCATCCGCCCAGTCTGATCAGAATCTTCGCTTTGGGCTTAAAGGGTAGCTAAGGGTCTAAGCTACATTCATGCGGACAACGAAGACTCTGATCAGACTGGGCGGATGCCCAGGCTGATCTGAGTCTGCGCTGGGCGCACAACCACATTGTTGGTTTTCTCGTGTCGCGGCTCATTTATAAATTTTTATATACGTAAATCAAGGAATCTAATTAAAGAGAACCATATGTCTGACAGACAAGCTGTTCCAGTTTGAATATTATTTCTGTTCTGTAATTTTTTTCTTTATTGTAACAGTCTTCCTCAAAAATCAAATCCGCAACTTTATTGGTAACCTGTCACCTTTATATCTATCGAACAAAGCATGTTAGTGATGAAATGTATGTCGCCGTATTATTTCAAAGTTTTCGGTATAAGCGACAAAAAAGAAGTTCAATCCAAAACTGTGCATGTGCCGCGCAAAAGTTGGGAAAAAGTTACATACATACTGAAACAACTAGCCACCCTCACTGCAGGTGAACACTTTGTCGCCGGGGGTATATACCAGAAGTCAGTGTTTTGTTCTTTAACGATTTAGACGGTACTTAATAACAGATTTAGTTTAAATAAATGCACTGGTGAAAATTTCTAAAATACTATGAAATAAAGACCGGCTTTTGCTTCAGTTTGCACAGGGACTTTAGATTCATTATATATTTCTGGTGACTTTATGTGTGATTGTGAAGTTTCACTACTGTTCAGGGGCCTTGTCGCAGACCGAGCATTTTATTGCAGCTGCATCCAAAGGTGATGTTGCGAGCATAAGCTACGCCCCCCCCCCCCCACACAACTCTTTGCCTCATATAACAACTGTTGTCTGTTTCATGGTAAAAGAAAAGGCTAAATCGACTCCTGTTTGTTCTAATTTTAAGCATTGTAGTTACCTTTTGTGGCTTTGCTTCCTGTTTCGATTGGTCGTGTTTGTTACCGTTCTGTTGTATGCATTCCGCTTTATTTTTTCAGTGTCTTTCACTGGTTATGCTTTGTTATTGCGGCCTTTCCATGATATATATTTATCACTATTTCGTCAGCGACATGAATTTTAGCAGATTTAAGCCTCCATTCTTTAGAACTATTTTGGCTTATCGAATGCTCTCTTCTTCCAAATGCTCTAGTAACTTCTTGGGCATAAAATACCTTGTTTCAGTGGCTGTTCTGTCTCGAAAATTATGTCATTATGTTTGGCTTAGGGAATTACGATCGTATTACCTGCCTAGACCTGCACGTTAAACCACAACTCAATAACAACAGATAATTTTGCAAGGACGTAATATTGCTGCAGATGTGAAATGGAACATTATGATGTCATTCTTTGTGAGATTGATTTGACTTCTGATACAACAAAACTGACATAGACCCAGGCAAAATCACAAGAGGCCTCCTTTCGTTAAAGATAATCCATTTTCGAACAGTGCACTTGTCCGACCTTATTATTGGGATGAGTCCATTTCTAGTGTTATGTAGTGGTTTCTGGTGAATGTTTATTCTTTTTTTGTATTCTTAATATCTGACATAGACCATTTATTCCTTTGAGCAACAGTGTTGACCCTGATCAGACGTCTTGTTCTATGGCGTCTGAACTGGGTCTTCATTGTCTGCATTTGTACCTAAATCGATTTCCGGTCTAAAAAGGTTTATGTCTGGCAGGTGAAACGTTTAGCTGTCTGGAACCTATAACCGAGGATAATCGAAAATAAAGATACCTTGCGCATGTGCAAACCCGCAAACTAAAGATCAGTATATGCAGCTTCACGATCTCAATAGTTTCTACGTTGTCTGCAACATAGATTTCGGCACCCATGAAGCTATCATGCATAAGATGAGTTCTCTGATTAGGCAGCATAGAAATTTAATGCACATTTTTATGTTACGCTATTCATTTCTTCGTTAGCTGTTATTGTCCTATCTTCTATCAGTATGAGAAGTATTACCGTTAATTTACGGACACATGAATCGTTCTGTTAATCAGCTCTCCCTGCGTTTGAATCTGAAAAAGTTCCAGCTACACACCAGACTGCGGATGATGCAAACACAACTGTTCTGGTATAGCTTTCAACATGTTGATCGGGCTTATCACTGGTTGTGCAAGAATATAGTCCTGCTAAAATATATATGTGAACTGTTATGTTGTGGGCAGTAAATAGAGTCCGCGATTTCTTGACCTTTCATATCTTGACCGTACATTAAAATCTTCTTTTCTGTCAGAAGGCGGGAAGTCTGCTTTCCAGGAGGTTAATTTGTCGCATGAGCCTGGCCAGCGAGGAGAGGACTTTTTCATGTTTAAGACATTGCAAATAGAGGAAACTTACGTCAGCCAGCGCATCTGCGGATGCGCAGAGAGATTTGTGTGTTCTATGTCTGATTGATCCATGGGTCCTGATAATGACCAACAATGCTCCAACCGCACTGCGTTGTGCAGGCTGCTTTTAGCATTTCCAACTTCCGCATGTTGTAAGTCATTTTCAGTTGTGCTGGACAATGTTTTAGGGCGTTATTCATGATATTCAAGAAACGCAAAACACTTATATAGTCCATTAGATATCAATGACAAGACCTTTAGAGAAAAAAAAAAAACGCTAATGGTTAAAAGCTTATTAATACATAAATTATATTTAACTAAAACATTTTGGTTTTGCCTAAAATCTAAGTGCTTGCACCACGATGACATTCTAGTCGTCTTTAATAGTCTTGTTACTAATTACATACTATCCTCGTACTCGAGGACATTACAAACGCCTCACCTATATTTTTAGATAATTTATAAAACATAAAACCCGGGAACAAGTATTCCAGGTTTTGTTTCGAAACATCTTAAAACTAGTTTTCGCAGATGTACTCTTAACTATGATAATAAACGTAACCACGTGACGCAGAGCACGTGTATATCGAGATGTCCGTTCGTCTACATGTACATGCTCAAATTGGCATGCACATATGACCAACTATTGTTTATAGTCTTAGACAGTTGTCTGTGAGTCCAGTTTGCCTCGCTTTTTAAATATTGTTCTTCAACTGAAGATGCTACGTTTAAATAATGAAAATCAGAGTCGGATTTTTGGCCTTCTTGAAGCAAACATATCCAAGGCCGAGGCAGTCGGTCGCCGCAAAGTCTCCAGGTCGACATTTTTTCACCTTGTGAGACGTTTCATTTTCTGACCGCCCGCGGCAAGGTGCACCTAGAGTGACGTCCCAACGTAAGGATAAATAAAAACTAATATTGGTCTCCGATGCGGAAAGGTTAATCCCAACCCGAGAGCATACGGGATGTGTAGAAAATGTGGCTTGCCGAGTTTCCGACACACCCATTGTGCCCGACGGTTGGGATTTCCCTGTCCGCATCGGACACCAATGATTGATTATTGTTCTTACCTACAATAATTTTGTTTTTTACAAATTGAACGGATAACTATTATTCCATGCAATCGTGTACATGCGTAAGTAGAACGACCCTGTCAGCAACATGGCTTCTGGAGTGAACAAACAAGTAAAAAATCTTGAACGCGATTTAAACAATCAATGCATACAAACATACAGACAAAAAATGTGTGAAAATAGCAATAATTCCAAAATCCTGTTTACAGCGCAGTTTCCAAACTAACGATTGGTTTACAGCATATGCAGGAATCCTCTTGACGTTATATTCATGTGCGACTTTCGTTTCTCATTAGATCCTTGATAAATCTGTACTTTCGGAATTTCAATTTGAAATTCATATTAAAAGACAAAATTTGTATTAAAAGTAAAACGATGGGCAATGATCAGGAGTTAATACAATCAAATCCCATATTCCGCTCTAAAACCAATAGGGATAGACGCACATACACACAGAAAGTGACACAAGTTTACGAAAGACACACACAGTAAATCGAATGAGTAGCTCTTTCCCAAACAGATGGTCATTCAGCTACCCGAATTACAGCATGAACATCTATTTTTACTTATTTTTACTTAGTTACAAAACAAAACAAAAGACGACTAAGACGACCACAGCAAGCGCGTGTATGACGTTAATTGTGACGTAACGCCCACGTCATTTCAAAAGTCAGTTGGTAACGTCTTCAAAATGGCGGCACCTTCGACAGTGTTTGTGTGAAATATTGACTATTGAGGAGTTTTTTTTTCAACTTTAAGACTTAGAAACTGATAATAATGGAATTATAAGGAATGAATTACCTTTCTTGGGATTCTATTGATGTATATTCCTATGTAATACATAAAGTATAGAATCGCGAAGCCTGGCGCGTCGAATTTCAGTGAGCGCGTGCTGTAGTGATACACAGAATTCAAGCTCGGGTAAGCAGTCTCGGCCCATGGGCTAGACAGAATTTTTCAGCACCGCTAAAACAGAACAAGCTCTGTCTTGTAGGCAAGAATATAAGTATCTATCATGGGTGTGAGGTGTGGATAGAAAAATCCGTCACGAGGGTCATTGTTCGGCATCACGAGGCTTGCCGAGTGATGCCGAACAGTGATCCCGAGTGACGGAATTTTCTATCCACACCTCACACCCATGAAAGATACTTTTTCTTGCACACCACGTTTTGTTTTAACTTCAGAACTTGTTAAAATGCGTAATTCTAGTGCTTGAGAGGTTTCAATTTGATTTTGAAAGAAGGCGCTGCTTTCAACGACCGCCATTCGGCTCTTTACGTCAACGACTGGCGTGCATAAACTGACGTCATTTTACCGTCTTCGTGACGTAATCATCTAAAATGCCAACGTCACGACGACGCAGGTACGTGAGCTCCTATACAACCAATGCATTGACAGCTCGTGATTTTTTTCCGGTCCTGGGTCAGAACACCAGGGTAAGATGAGATTTTCTATCCCAGGTGAAAAGAAATGCAGTTTCTATCCGGTGTGCAAGAAAACTGCATCCGTCAAAATCATCTGCGGGAACGTTTAGGTTATCGAGAATTGGGGTCGACGGATTCATCGACGCACGAGGCCATTTGATGTCATGTGCTTTCAGATATATTTCCTCACTTTAGAAAATTACAAAAAAGGAAGGAGGAGAATCTTCAGGAACTGACACAAGTCAATTCCAGATCCAGCCCCAGACAATATGTGGGAAAGAGACAACAAAAAACTAGTCATCATCAAAGACCCAAAGCGGCAGTTCTGTTCTGGTTCTTCTTGGTTGCTTTATGTGTTGCTAGATGCTATGTATAGTTTGTGATGTTCAGGCTAGCCCGTTGACCACCTATATGGAAAATGACTGTTCACATGTCTGCTGCTGGTGTTGTCTTTGGTGATGACTAGTTTTGTGTTGTCTTTTTCCCACATGTTGTCTTAGGTTGTATCTGGAATTGAATTGCGTCAGCTCCTGAGAATTTTCTTCCTTACTTTGGCAGTGCATCGCCTTTGGTGTTATCTTGCATCAGCTTTATGTGCCTATAAGGCCTTTATTGCAATATCCAGAATACACCAATAATTAAGGGATAAATAACTTACAAAACACAATTAGGTGAAATTAAAAACAAATCCAATACAGCGTTTTACTGGACGGCTTCAGGCATTTGCTCATGTATATATTTCCTCTTGACTGTTTTTGAAATTTTCTCATGGAGTTTACAATTCTTTCACAGCGTTTAAGGCTCTAATAATAGCAATACATAGCCG
Organism: Ctena decussata; assembly: GCA_963989385.1. Classification (NCBI taxonomy): domain Eukaryota; kingdom Metazoa; phylum Mollusca; class Bivalvia; order Lucinida; family Lucinidae; genus Ctena; species Ctena decussata. The sequence goes on from OZ022498.1 coordinate 125,148,256, forward strand.
TCAGAGGAGATAGCAAATCCACCCACCAAAGGCCGCATGGCCTTCGTAAACAGGGTGCGCTTCCAGAAAGCATAGCTTCTTATTGACATTATAGACATAAACTTTTAAACAGATAGATGATTATCTAACACTATGCCAGAGTGCCATAAGAGGTAAAATTCCAAACAGCAAGCATCTATATAATGTTAAGCATTTGATACAATCAACGTTTCAAAATGTGTGACTAACTTCTAAAGTTCAAAGCCTGCAGCTCCAATTTTGAGCTCTCTAGTGAGGAATTTTGCCAAAGAATCTAAACCTGAAAGAAAAAATGTTGCAGTGGTTTAAAGGGTGGGGGGGGGGGAGTGCGAAGGGGGCACGGCAGAGAGGTAGGGACACTTATATAATATTATAACATGATCATCAATATCTTAAAGGTATAGGGGTATTCAAGTTGTGGTGTTGGCCAGAGTTATATATAGAGGGAGTGGCACAAAACTGCAAGTACATACATGTAGCTTACGGTAGAATCAGATGGTGATTTTTTCACCATTTGATATTAAAATTGAATTCTTTTGTGAACTTAGAAATTCTGCCCCTCGATCATGAATAAAGCTGTTGTATCGGAGAGGCTGCAGCGCCGACGGTCGAAAAAATTCGTCTGCGTTTCGTGACTGAAATCTGCAAGGTACGTGCGAGTGTGCACTGAAAATGATTGACATGATGGTTTGTTTAATCAGTCGTGCAGTCAATTCCTTTTTAATTGACATGATGCATGCATTAGAGGCCCTAAGACTCTATGTGTACGAATCTGCAACCTGTACGGATCTGCAACCTGTCACTCTATTCTCAGAGCCCTATGCACTTCTTTTACCTGCCATGCTATAAAGGAAATTATTGTTGTACACTGTTTTTTTTTTTGCTTTGAGCTTAAAGCAAGATTTATATCGCAACCGCCAGTGCGACCCTGTTACACTCCACTGGAGTAAACACAGCAAAATTCTCTGTGAGAACCTTCACAAATGCTGTGAGAAATACGAACCATCATCTTCTACCATACATCTGTGCTGTTTAGTCCTGGTGTACTTGTAAAATTAGAAGCCGTGTCCTTTTGCAAATATTTGTTTTCGCAGCAGAAATAACAGGATAAATGATCACGTGTTTTCTTTCGTCATTTTCTTATAACATTCTGAACAAAGAAACTCCGGGAAATTAGTATGGATCGATGGATGAGTTGCGCTTTACGTCCATTTTAACAGTATTTCAGTCATATCAGGACGATGGTTGGTGATAATGGAAGGGTGTGTGCAATGAAACCCCGTTTCCGATTGAAAACATTCCCGCTTAGAACGGGGCTCGAACCCGGGACCGCTAGATCAGCAGGCTAGCGCTTAACCTACTGGCTTACCGGGGCTCCATGTAATTCAGTAAGCTCGTTGTTTCTGTATGCTTTCTTTTGAAATAAAGCACAGAGAAAGTGTAATCATGTACTTTAATGTGATATTCGACATTTTATCGTGGGTTTTGTAGGTTTTGTATTTAATGATCGTCCCTCTGTATCCGAAACCAGAGTAGACTTTGCTGTTCAAGATGGTTGGTTGGTTGGTTGTTTTGGGTTTAACGGCCCTTTGAGACAGTATTTCAGTCTATATCGGGCCGTCTCCCAAAGGGAGGGAGAAAGAAGAAAGAAATGATAGACGAGAGGAAAACTGTCCAAACAACCCCCACCCACACCTACTGCAAGCACAGTAAGCCCTTGCCCTACTACTATTCAAATAAGTAGGACGCCCCGGCACTGGAAGTTACACACAGCACCTTCGCATCACCCGACCACCCCCTGCTGTTCAAGATATCTATGAATATTGATATTGCTCCGAAACTGGGGAAAACTTTAACATAAAACTCCAAGGAAAGACAATACTAACTTTATAAAATACATACAAATTCTCTGCGCTATATTCTGTCAGACTGCGTTTGAATAGTAATAAACAGTAACTACGAAGCAGATTTTTGCACTGGACTTCCCGGTATTTCCTGTAACATGAAACACCATGTGATCATCCACCCTGAATAATTCTATTTTCCTTTTTATCTGCCAACCTTTTCATGTGCGCCCATTAATTCTAGCATATATTGTAACATATCACTACTTCTATCAGAATCAGCGGACACCTATTTTCCCTCTATTCTTCTGAGTACTCTTTTTTCAGATTTGGAACCTGGCTCTTCCCAATCGAGCTTTCCCATAGATCTCCCTTAGCCGTTTAAAAGATAATCCTTTTGAAAATGTATGCCACACAGAGTTCGTCTTTTATATTTTTTCGATCCTTTTGAAACTAATCAGTCTTTGAATCGACTGCCCATTTAAAATTAAGAAATTACAGTATGCTTTTTTCTGGTTTCGTCACCAGATATTGTCAGGGTCACTGACGAGGCTTTATTAGCCGAAATAACGTAGTTTGGCCCTTGTTCCTACTTCTGTATGTATTCTCTGCTCTTGAAGGAACTTTTTAAGATTTTAATTTTACTTCACTGCAGATGGTGTTGTGCCGTGTGGCGGCCGTAAAACGTCTCCCCGTACATCATCCATAGTGTAGAATATATTTTATTTACATCCTTTGAGAACAGAGGATAGATTCTGAGAAATCTAAAATTTAAGATCGATTTAGACTATTATTCTAGATCATCGTCTTTTATGTTTTTTTCTGGTTTCGTCACCAGATATTGTCAGGGTCACTGACGAGGCTATATTAGCCGAAACTACGTAGTTTGGCCCATGTTCCTACTTCTGTATGTAATCTCTTCTCTTGAAGGAACTTTTTTAAAGATCTTAATTCTGTAAAGCCTGCTTCTGGTTCCAGTCCAGAACTTACGACGCAACAAGACAGTTTGCAGCTTCATTGTGCTACTTTTCATGTACAATTGAGTAACTGTCAGCAAAAACAGAGGTAGGATTTGAAACTAAAGCTGGTTGAGGCATAGGAAGTAAAGCCGTCAAGCTTTCAAAATCATGAGTCCGAACTCATAAACCATATAGACCTAGGTAATTCTGCATATTTAAATACACAAACATGGATCCCCCAACCCGCAAAGAAATATAAAAAAGACAATGGAGAAGTAAGACACATAGATTTCAAAAACAGAAATGTTCAGTCAAGACTCTGGTTGAGGTTGGTGGGTTTAACGTCGAAAAGGCAACAACGCTGTGATTTCTACCCAGAGAGATATATAATTTTACATATTTATTTGAATTAAATACCTTTATATGGTTATACATTTAAGTGAAAAAAAAAAACAGAGATAATATCCTTACACAAAGCCATATACACAGACTGTCGAAATGAAAGACTCCGGATGTATGAATATGATCTCTAACTGAAAATTAAAACAATATAAGGTCAATACGGGGGATGATAAAAAGATTCGTGGACTTTTGCTGTAGAAAGTTTGTTTTTATCAGTAAACCCATTAAATTTGAAGTGAAAACAGATTCATCTTTCACTTATCCAGTTATAAATTTCATATACTGGTCTAACTTCTGGAACTCCCGTTTCGATATTTTTTTGTTTAACTTTGGCTATGTCAGTAGAGTAAAATACTTCAATTATGGTATGCTATTTTGTCATAGTTTCCGCTTTTCACTGTGAGGGAATTTTTGCCTTTGCCGTCAACAATAGTTAGGCTTGAATCAGCAGCGTAAATTATGGATTGTGGGTCATATAAGGGCGACACAATGACGTCAATATTATACCGTGTATTTAATGCAAGTTCCAGACTTTGTATTATAACACTGTAACAAAAATGAAGCCAAAATCTAAGAAATGGTATAATGATCAAATTTAATATTATTTGATCTTTGTATGTTACTGTTATCTAATACCGGCACTGATTTGAGCGTTGTAGACCTGCATTTAGACAAATACCGCAAAAATAATGTACGTTGACCTGATCATGGGTGAAAATCAGGGGAACTAGCACGAAATTGTGTGTACGTAATTTTGTCCAACGCCACATATTGACATCTGGCGGTAGCTCCAACATCAAAAAATAAATAATGGTAGGTGGTGTGCCCTTTCTTAGAAAGAAGAAATTGCATGCACACAAACTATACAAATGTTGTTGTTTTATGTACTAACTGAATATTTAGCAGTGTGATCGGTTCGTTCATTTTATTGCGAAACAGACGTCCTTTATTTGTAAATCTTAATCTAGTCAATGGTTGGTGGTATCTATGGTATGGTTGTTCCTAGGACATCCTCAGATTTTAAGGCTTCACAGCAGTACACGTATAAGTCGTGTTTGAATAAATCTAGCAAAATATGAAAATAAATATAAAAGTTCAGCTGTATCACTAGGCTCGCAGTTTAATTGTACCTTGTGCAGAAATTATTAAAAGAAACTTGATCTTCATCGCGCCTGAAAACAATAGCGCTGCATTATAAAACAAATCAGCCGCGACACAGCAAAACCAACAAAGTGATTGTGCGCCCAGCACAGACTCAGATCAGACTCGGCATACGTCAAGCCTGATCAGACACTTGTCTAAGCGCTTAAAGGGTAACTAAGGGTCTAAGCTACCTCACTGCGGAGAGCGAAGACTCTGATCAGAATGGGTGGATGCCCAGGCTGATCAAAGTCTGCGCCGGGCGCACAACCACTTTGGTTGTTGGTTTTCTCGTGTTGCGGCTCAAATTTAATGTACATTGCACACTTGCATAAAACAGAATAGAATGTTTGCAACTCCCGAAGTTGCACAGATACAGTGGCTGCGTCAACAGCACTTTTAATAGCGGACGCATAGGGACTAATTTTATCCCAGGGAAAGTACACAAAAGAAAGAATTATATCTTCCGTACGTATACACAGAATCTTAAGGTGTATGGGTATCTCGCAGTTTTTCAAACGATTGCAACTTTCAATTCTTTATACTGCAGGGCAACAAAGTTAACAACAAGGCTTTCGTGAATTTCTGTGTGATTCCACTTACTTATCAAAAAAGGTATGTCCACTCGTCACAACGATAGCATCAGCTCCTACAACTGGTAAATTTCTGAAGGGAAAGCTTTGCTCCTATAATTGGCAATTTCATGCGACAAAGCCATTCCTGGAAATGCTCTTCTCGTCCTTTAAAGAAAGCATTTTCTCCTAGAGAAGAATGATTGAGAGAATATCAGAAATCCCCCCCTTCGATATATGTCAGCAATATCGTAATATTAGATTCTGAAGCCTGCTTTAGTTTTAGAAAATGTCAAAATATGCAGTCGCTTTTAAAATTGTTAGTGTAATCCTGGATTTGTGACACACCAAATTTCACCGAATCAAGCTCTGTTATAAAGTAAGATACTTTTCAAACGGCCTTCATAAGGGATGTTAGAAATTTAATGCTGTTTTTGTTACCTTTAGTAGACTTCCTGGTAATAACCGGCTAAACGTCAGCACTGTGAACGTAATGCTGAAGGTAAAAACAAATGAGGCAATGAGTTTTCATTCAAGAAGAAGTATTGATAAATTATCTTCTACGAACTCTCGGAAAGCACATGTAACCAAAACACCCGTTTAGATCGATTAGACAGTTCGTGCGGAGTGAATCAAATCCGTGTTCTTTAATAGATTCAGTATATTTGATTGTATCATGGCCTACATTTTAACCTTTTATCTTTGGTGTGAAATATCTGAATTAACTTTAAACACCAGCGTCCAATCAAGAAGGCGGAGCTTCAGATTCCCATTTAGTTACACTGAGGTAATCCCAAATCGTGCTCTTACTGCCCTGCTCTACATTGACTGTGCAGTGTCTATATACACTGCACAGGCTGTCAAATTTTATTCATTTACCAGACACCTGTTGTAGCCTTGCTTGTGTTGTAGCTTTTATTGTGTTCTCATTTTAACCCTTCTATAATAAAAATAGAAAATAGGTAAAAATGATTGTTAAATGTTTTACGTATAATTTGCTTAGTCTGTTGTAACCCTTCTGTTGGTTTAAATTATTCAGTTGAATAAAGATAGCTGAGTTGCCACCTATTTGGGAAAGAGCTGCTGACTCGGCTTATCACTTGTAAATTATTGTTTGTTGGATCTTTCCCTTTGATGTTGGGGATAGGTTTGGGATCTGATTCAGTCAGTTCCTGAAGTGTAGTTACTCTTTAAATTTGCTACTTTAGTTCGGCCAAAAGTATAAGTCGGTACTTCTATAATGCCGCAAATGCATTATAAAATCATACAAGACAATGTAAAGCATTAAAGTTTAGATTTATTTTCTATTTGCTTGGAGTTCATCAATTGAAATAAACTTGAAACAGAGTAGACCAATATTAATGTCACATTTGAAATTCAAAGGACCTGGTATTCTAAGGGCCATTTTTGGCCCCCATTCAAATTCTCTTGAAATTACATGGTTTCTATCGCCTATTATTGGTGCGTATGGGAACAAACAGAAATAATACGTTACACCTTTGTTAATTCTCAGAATAATATGATTTCTGACATGTTGGTTCAATAATATGAAAGAAAATTGCAAGAAAAAACTGAGTTTAATAATTTTTCCTTTAAAGAAATAAGTCATTTACAACAGCTTTTGAAAGCTCTTGATAATAGCCTTTCGATGAAATGGTTATACATTGGGTACCAGGGCTAATTACATGTACCTGTGCACTGCACAAGGCCTGTCCAGGTACCCCACCCACTCAAGTTTGCAAGTCCAGAGATGCTTACCAAAAAATACAACATATCAAAACGAAATGTGTACCAAATCATGCATTGTGTTCTAACTAAGAAAATGAATACCCACAACATATATTTATTTTGTCTATGCGCGGAAATATGGGCGTTTTTGTGTTGTGAAAACGGGAAAAAGGTTCCAAACGCTGCGAGTTTTGTTACATAAAGTCAAAAATTAACATAGAACCCGGTCTCCAGCACCATATGAAACTTGGTTACAATCGGCCCAGCGGTTTTAGAGGAGAAGTCGTTTGAAATTATGGATGGAAAACTAGAAAATAATAATTACAGCCCTAAAGATTGGTGAAAAACTTCGTTAAGCCCGAGCAAGAATGGTGTACCCTCCACTAAATAAGGATAATATTATCTACTCAAATGACAAAGTATGATATTATCTACTCAAGTTACAAGGAAAAAGCGAACACTCACTCAACTCCACTCAATAAGGATGATATTATCTACTCAAATGACAAAGGATGATATTATCTACTCAAATTACAAGGACAAAACAAATCTATTAAACGAACACTTCATCAAACTAACTACCTTGGACGAAAGAAATGCATCACATCTGTAGAGGTAGGAAGATTATATATGCAAACTGCCCAGGAAAAGTTGGTCGACTTTTTTTGTGAAAGCTACAACTTATTTCAAATTCTCTTTGAAATTGAGTGCCTTCCCTTTGGTTAAAGTAATCGTACCAGCAAGCTGCACAGTGCTTTTTAAATTGTAGGTATATGGTAAAATTAATCAATAAAAGGTATCAGGCTTTTAAGTGAAAACTACAACTTATTTTAAATTTTGCCTGCAAGTGAGTACCGTATTTAAACTAGGCTGTCATTGTGACAGCACCGAAGCGTGATAATGGCGCAACCAAATTTAGAAAAAGACTACTGTAAATTAGAGGAAGTTAATGTGGAAAGAAAAACACACTTACTATTCATACAGAAAACAAAGAAATAAAGGCTGATAAAGTATTTATGCATCTTCAAAGTGGTACTAAATACAAAACTTGAATGCATACAAAAACCATGAGGGAAGAAGCTGCAGATTTTGAAATTACAATGAAAACACTAGATATGTAAACAGAAGTTGAAAATAAATTGAATAAGAAAATTTGAATAGAGAATACTGTAATTAAACAAGCAGAAAACAGAAATTTGAGGACATCATAAGAAAACCTATAATAAGTGTAATTATTTATAAAGCTCCTAATGAACTCTCCGATGAACACACGTATGGGGAAATAAAGGGATACATACAGAGACATAAATTCAGGGGAACCAACATTATAAACGGCAACAGATTTTTAAGTTTAAAAAAAAAACACACACACCAAAATACCTACAACTCTCTTTTTCAAGGGAAACAAAATAAAAGTGAAATATCAAGGCCAAGATCGTACGGCTCTATGTTCTTACTGTAAGGAAAAGGGGCACTGTAAATTAATCTGTCCAAAGTACATCAAACAGCAAGAAGAAGTTGAAAATCGAACAGAGTACGAAGAACAAATGAATTACACTTATCGTGAAATTATTGACATTTTCCAAGATACAGAAAAAAACAGCAACTAATTCATTGGCAAATATCGTATAAGGGCGTTATGGGTAGACTATTTCAAAAGTACCAGTTTTTACCTAAAATTAAATCTTAAAAAGTTCCTTCAAGAGCAGATAATACATACAGAAGTAGAACATGGGCCAGACAACGTAGTTTCGGCTAATAAAGCCTTGTCAGTGACCCTGACAATATCTGGTGACGAAACCAGAAAAAAGCATACTGTAATTTTTTAATTTAATTGGGCAATCGATTCAAATTTAAGGAGTAACTACACTTCAGGAACTGACTGAATCAGATCCCAAACCCTATTCCCAACATCAAAGGGAAAGATTGACAAAGACATCCCAACAAACAATAAATTACAAGTGATAAGCCGAGTCAGCAGCTGTTTCCCAAATAGGTGGCAACTCAGCTATCTTTATTGAACTAAATAATTAAGACCAACAGAAGGGTTACAACAGACTAAGAAAATTATATGAAAAACATTTAACAATTATTTTTACCTATTTTCTATTTTTATGATAGAACGGTTGACTCTCTGATGAGTTAGGGGACCTCCATACGAATCGAACTACCAACTAATTGTGTGCACCGCAGCGGAGGGTGAGGGTGAAGGTTTGGGGCCAGTAAAACCGGTTTAAACCCCCCAGTAGTTATTACTGACCGTCCCAAGGCGGTACTTTTGTTGCGGTTGCATTTGTTTTATGTTCGGTGCTGTTTAATTCATTGTGTACTCAGTTTAATCCTTCTATCATAAAAATAGAAAATAGGTAAAAATAATTGTTAAATGTTTTTCATATAATTTGCTTAGTCCGTTGTAACCCGTCTGTTGGTCTAAATTATTTAGTTCAATAAAGATAGCTGAGTTGCCATCTATTTGGGAAAGAGCTGCTGACTCGGCTTATCACTTGTAATTTATTGTTTGTTGGGATGTCTTGGTCAATCTTTCCCTTTGATGTTGGGGATAGGGTTTGGGATCTGATTCAGTCAGTTCCTGAAGTGTAGTTACTCTTTAAATTAAAATGAGAACACAATAAATTAAACAGCACCGAACATAAAACAAATGCAACCGCAACAAAAGTACCGCCTTGGGACTGTCAGTAATAACTACTGGGGGGTTTTAACCGGTTTTACTGGGCCCAAACCTTCACCCTCATCCTCCGCTGCAGTGCACACAATTAGTTGGTAGTTTAGTTTAGACTGATTAGTTTCAAAAGGATCCAAATGATATAAAAGACGATGATCTAGAATAATAGTCTAAATCGATCTCAAATTTTAGAATTCTCAGAATCTATCCTCTGATCTCGAAGGATGTAAATAAAATATGAAATAATGTGCACTATGGATGATGTACGGGGAGACGTTTTACGGCCGCCACACGGCACAACACCAGCTGCAGTGAGGTAAAATTAAAATCTTAAAACGTTCCTTCAAGAGCAGAGAATACATACAGAAGTAGACACATAGTCTTTGTTTGGAAAAAGGACCATGTAATACTTAACCAGCAAATTCCCTACCCTCATATAGTTGGGTTGGGCGATTTCACCATAATGTGTGAAAGTCGCTACCTACGTTGTTTGTTCGTATTAGAAACTATATTCAAATAAGTTTTATTTTTGCGGATCGTTTCCATTTATTTTTCTAAATAAATCATCATCAAGAACTCTCTTACTTTCTCATTCTCAGGCAAGCTTAAAAGTTGGGTACCTGATTTGCTCTGATCTACCTGTCTGTTGGTCTAACTAACGGAATGTTAGACGTCAGTAATCGACTGTCTGTCCAGCTGAATGTCCGTTTGTCTGCCGATGCATCTATACGTCTATTTTACTGGTCCATACATCGTGTTATCGAACAGTACTAGAACCCGTAAACTGATTGTTATAGGGATTTGTAGTGTCCTGTGGGTTGTAGACGGGGTAAGGCATATGGGAAGCTTACAAACTGTATTTTGTTAAGACAGTACTGACAGAAACAGAGCAAATTAAAGAAAATTATCGGGACGTTTGTCACGATTATAGCCTAGGGCCGAGAGGACTGGTGGCTCGTCCCGTTACAGTATTTTGATGCTCGCCCTGTCACAATACTTCCCACTACTCCAAATACTCCGCCTCACGATCTTAAATGTATTCTCATTTCAGAGGAGGAAGTTGAATCAACACTGAAACCGTTGAAAACAGGTAAAGAAAAAAGATGGGCAATGATCAGGGATTAAAACAATCAAATCCCACATCCGACTCTCAAAAACAATAGGGAAAGAAGCACACACACACGGAAAAAATAGCAAAAAAGGTGACCAAACCGCCACAGAACATAGGCAAGCGGACATAGCACAACATAACATCAAGGAATCACAACAGAAGTACCTCCTTGGAACGGTCAGCAAAAGATTACTCGGGGGGAGGGGGGAGCGGGCCAGATTCTGTTGATAATAAATTTCTTAGTGAAACAGCTCACTCACTATCGCCTCCTGTTTCTGACCTGTTCAACTACTCCTTTACTAGGGGTGTTATAAGGGACCACAACGGAAGTAACTCCTTAGAACGGTCAGCAAAAGATTACTTGGGTTTGGGGGAGGGCCGATTCTGTTAACAATAGACTTCTTAGAGAAACAACTCACTCACTATCGTCTCCTCTTTCTGGCCTGTTAAACTACTCCCTTACTAGCGATATTATACAAAGTAAATGGAAAGAGGCTAATGTAACCCCGATTCATAAGAAAAACGATCCCTCGGACGTTTCTAACTATAGGCACATTTCTCTTCTTACAGGTACATGCAAAGTACTTGAAAAAAAAATCCATATACATGCCTTCAAATTCTTTCGTGAGCATCAAATTATTACAAGTTTGTTCCAGGAGATTCAATCGTTAACCAGCTTGTAGATATCTACAATACTTTTCGCATAGCTCTTGACGAAGGGAAACCATTTTGTTGCGGTATACGCAAATCCGTTGACAGAGTAAGGCACAGAGGTCTTCTCTACATACTTAAATCTGGTGGCATTAATGGCTCTTTTCTTCAACGGTTTAAAGATTATTTGAATGATAGAAAGCAACGAGTAGTTCTGCCTGCCTGGAGCAAATTCAAATTGGTCGTTCGTATAGCTGGTGTACTTCAAGGCTTCATTCCTGGGCATCGTCTGTTTCTATTATACATCAACGACATTGTTGAAAGCATAAATTTTGCAGATGAAACCAGCTTGTATATCATAGTAGGCAACCCTATCGAAGCTGCAAATAAACTAAACTTAAATCTTCAAAACGTGCATCGATGGGCCACTCGATGGCTGTAACGTTTCACCCTCTAAAATCTGAGACCATCATCTTTTATAGAAAACGTGCTAAACCTTGCCATGCACTTATTTTAATGGATACTCATCCAATTAAAGAAGTAAGTCCGCATAAAAGTTTGGGCATTACCCTCTCCAATGACTGCATATGACATGAGCACCTGGAATATGTTAAAGCTAAAGCCTGAAAGCGCATAAATGTAATACGGAAACTAAAATCCAAAATTTACATAAAATCGCTTCAAACGATATATTTTCCTTCATCAGACCATTACTTGAATATGCCGATGTTGTTTGGGACAAGTGTACGCAATACTAGGCAAATGATCCAGAACAAATACAAAACGAAGCCGTTCGTACTGTGATAGGAGCCACCAAACTAGTAGCTATAAACTCGCTCCTCTTATAAACTGGCCCTTTGCGGAGATGAATGATTTGCGAATTTACGTTTTTTTCAACAGTTTTCAAACATACCAGGACGATGGGCGGGTGATAATGAAAGGCTGTGTGCAAAGGAACCTCGTATTTGATGGAAAGAATCCCGCTTCCGGCGGGGTTCGAACCCCTGACCGCTAGATCAGTAGGCCAGCGCTTAACCCTCTGAGCTACCGGGGCTCCTCCGTTGCAGAGAAGAACATACGCTCTAGTTGTTTTACAAGATGTAAAATGGTCTAGCTCAAGATTTTATTATGTCCTACTAATATTGTACCTACTAATATTGGTACAACTACCACTTACCAGTTACGTAATGCAGAAAACCTTCAAACTGTTCTCCAAAATTTCCAACTATACTGCAATTCGTTTCTTCCTTCTGTAATTCGTAGCTGGAACGAGACCCTGATTCAAACACGAAGTCATCCTAGTTTACATGCCTTTCGGTTCCAACTGAACACGAACATTATCTATCCGCCTAAATTCTATTCTGATAACAAAATACTCAGACACATTTGTCATACTTGATTACGAACCGATTGCAGCGCTTGTAACTATCATCTCTTTTCGAAAAACATAATAGGAAGCCCACTGTGTGTATGCGGCATAGCTGAAAATACCAACCACTATTCAATCGAATGTGAATGTTTTAACAACTTTAGGCAAGAACTTTTCGATAAAGTGTCACAGATATGCCAGCAAACAGTAAACGTATTTCTTTATGTTTGTCATGAGCTGACCTATCAAGAAAATAAGGAGATATTTCTAGCAGTTCAAGATTTCGTCGTAAAATCAAAAAGATTTCAAATAACATAATTTGATACATAGTCATATTTTTTAATCTACATCTCCTTGTGCACTAACCTAAGAACACTCGTTTAAATACGTGCGCTACATAAAATCACCAGATGTTTGTCTTTATTTCATCTCCTCTGGAAAATACTGCTTAATAAACCAACAACTCAACTTGGACACAAACAAAGTTTTTTTTTTTGGTATTGAACATATACCCTACTAAACCTTTATCTACCATTATCACGCAGTACAATCTTTAATCCCAAAACGTAAAGGTGAGATAGAAGCGCGGCCGTTTTTTCGACGGAGTTTCCCAATTTGCATCAGAAAACCACACAAAAATATACGTTTGCAGTTATTATTTTAGATTAAACTAAGTGCAGTCGTTACTTCAAATAAAATAGACAAGAGTTTAATAATCATTATGGTAATCTCGTGTCTCGTGCAAACGGTGAGTCTATTACAAGTTAGTAAATGTCACAAGTCTCGTGTGAGCGACCGACACTAGTACCGTTATTTTCGATTGAAAAGTTTGAAAAGCTGGACGTTGTCTAACAGTAAGGTCAGTTTTGCTTAGTTTGGATATTTTATAGATATGTATAGTGGAAATTTCCCCCTAAAAATCAAATGCCTCAGAAAGGATAAAAGGCAAACATTGCTAGGGCAAATCCTGAACGGTGAGGCTTTAGCTAGGCCAAAATTTACGGAGTTGAAATTCGTGTCAGTGGTTAAAGGGTTGTGACTAAAGAACTCCTCATAAATAGTAAAACGGTGCCCTATATAGATGCAATACTTAAAAAAATAGCTTTTTTATATGGGAATTAAGATATGCCATGGTCAAATAATAAAGTGAAAACACATGTTCACGTCATGACCAGATAAACTGCCACGGTTCAATGAACCAGGTCTGTTTAAGCTTAAACCAGTGGCAAACTAACCACAGAAATCTTCTAATGTTACGCTTCTTAATATGGAAGAAAATTGTAGTAATGTTCAGACGTGTAAAACAACATATGAGCCGCGACACGAGAAAACCAACAAACTGGTCGTGCGCCCAGCGCAGACTCAGACCAACCTGGGCATTCGCCCAGTCTGATCAGTCTTCGCTGTCCCCACAGAGGTAGCTTAGACCTTAAGTACCTTTAAAGCTAACTGCAAAGCCTCTGATCTGCTGAGTCTGCTCTATGCGCACAACCACTTTGTTGGTTTTCTCGTGTCGCGGCTCATATACCCTCACAATTGTCACAAGATTCTAAACTTCAGCACATGATTGATCCAAAATGATGTTGTTGTTTTTTTCTTAGCTCACCTGAGCCGAAGGCTCTGGGGAGCTTCTAGTATGGTCAGACTTCGTTCTATTCTATTCAATCGTCTGTCATCGTCCGTCCACAATTTCAAATGAGTTCTTCTCTGAAACCACTGGGCCAATTGTAACCAAATTTCATATGTAGCTTCCTGGGGTTAGAGGAACGCTAAATTGTTCAAATGGTCTGGATCACATGACAAACATAGCCGACATGCCCATATATGGTAAAAACCTAAAAAAAAAGTCTTCTTCTCCAGAACCAATAGGCCGATGGCCTTGAAACTTTGAATGAAGCATTGGGTACGCAAATTTAAAGAGTAACTACACTTCAGGAACTGACTGAATCAGATCCCAAACCCTGTCCCCAACATCAAAGGGAAAGATTGACAAAGACATCCCAACAAACAATAAATTACAAGTGATAAGCCGAGTCAGCAGCTCTTTCCCAAATAGATGGCAACTCAGCTATCTTTATTGAACTAAATAATTTAGACCAACAGACGGGTTACAACGGACTAAGCAAATTATATGAAAAACATTTAACAATTATTTTTACCTATTTTCTATTTTTATGATAGAAGGATTAATACTACCAAGATTGTTCAAAATCTTCTTCTCCAGAACCAATTGACTAATGGGCTTGAAACTTGGCTCGAACCCGGAACCGCTAGAGCAGTAGGCCAGCGCTTAACCTGGGCTCCTAGTTGTTTCAGAGGTTTCAGTCGTTAAAATTTTCACGGATGACGACGGAGCTTGCATATTTTATAATTTTCCCTGGATCTCCGCGAAGGTGAGCAAAATACTCATGATGGCCAATATCCAGTTTCAGTAAAGGCTGTTAAAAACCTATTTGAAACAAAGGAGGACGTTAGCCAACAAATTTTTAAATTAAATTGTTATAAAAATTGAATTTTGTGTTGACAAAAGGAGAGCGTAGCTCTCATTCTTTTATTTAAAAGCCTCTGTATTTTGTACTATAATCACTGCTTAACTTAAAGTATCGACCACTAATGGCATCTCTAGCTAACGATGTTTTGAACAACTGGATCAAGAATGTCTGCTGACATCTGGGACATTCTAAGCAACCTCCGCTTAAACCATATCGTACACCATTCATCACCGGGCATAAAATCGCTTATAACAAAAAAATATTGACGGCACTGTATTTCATAACGTCACTTCATGTTTGTTTACTGCTTATTGCACAAAACTGATAACGCATTAAGAATGTAGAACATAGGGAGTACAGAAAATTGGAATTCGTCATATCTTGTTGTCACTTGACAGGAGAGGCGACAACCACGGCTTCGACTCAAATGTTTTGACAGCTAACACAATAAACCTGTGGAGTCTTATACTCTCTCATCGACTTCATTGACAAGTCACGTCAATTTACTTTAGACTGCACAGACGGACTTACCATGGTTCTCCTAAATAATGTGTAAAATATAAGTTTTACCTGGAAGCTAAATCAATCCTCGATTTGTTTACATAAATTTTGTAGCCTCACTTACCCGGAAAATCGCCTAATTTGTTCATCGCCGGTAAATTTTGGGTCTAAAGATTGTACTACGTGATTATCTACTTTTTATATATCTGAATGTTTCGCGAGTTACAACAATAAGTGAGATTTGACGACAATAACCACTCTATAACCTATATTATCTGTTTTCGAATAGCACTTGATATCTCCAATCCCCGAGAATACCTAAGTCCAAGTTTAAGCTGAACGTACGTACGTTTAATCATAAAAACACAGCTGTTGACACGTGACGTCTGATGTGACGTCACGCATGTGTTATTTACTGCGAGGCACCCAGTATACTGACTAGATTTTCTGTCACGATATGAAAATTTAAAAATAAAATTAGTATGATCATAAGTTATTCTTACCTGCATGAGATCCAGTCAGGATGGTCTGTGCAACAGGTGTGAAAATGTATACCTACATATTTAATTTTCTGTCTGTTTATATCCATTGACAGAAAAGCTTTGGGATGTCTTTGTCAATCTTTCCCTTTGATGTTGGGGATAGAGTTTGGGATCTGATTCAGTCAGTTCCTGAAGTAGTTACTCTTTAAAGGGGGAGTGCCTATAAGGCCCTTTTTCTGCCCAAGAGCTAAATGTTTTATTTTTAGCTGATGATTAGACTATAGTGTCCGCTAAACTGAATCGATAGTGGCTAAGCTCCGTAAGCCCTACTTTTGGAAAAATGGGGTTATTAAAGTGGGTGGGGTAAATCAGCATGAAACAGGGGTGTCATATTATAAGCTTTATTTCGCCTTCAAATTTAATGGCATTCATAAATACCTTTCTTTATAAGTTGAAGTAATGTCTTTGGTGATATCTCTTCTCAAATTCTATCTTTTAAAGTAAAATCTTATGTCTGCAGAATTTCTTATAGAGACACTGTCAATTTTCGTTAATTTTGGTACTTTGAATTCAATATATTCTACCATATCTCTAGAACCAATAAATGACTTCTTACCAAACTAACATGGCTTCACCGTTGGAAGAGTGCAAACTGTTGATTAAATTTTGGTGACCTTGACCTATGTTTCAAGGTCACAGTAAGACTTATAATGTCAATTCTAAGTCAAGTTTTGGCCATTGTCTACACAGTAGCTCCTAAACTGATATGAAATAATGACCAAAGTGGCCTAAATCAATAATTATGAGGAGTTACAGCACTTGTTATGATCAAATGGCCATGACATCATCTTCAAGGTCAAGGTTAGACTAGACAGAGTTAAACTTATAATCTCACACAACTAGTAAGCAGAAATTTAACAAATATGTATGTTTCTATTTGTAAACCAATGCTTACTATGCATGTAATGACCTTGACCTTGATCTGAAGGTCACCAGTACATTCAGAAGTTCATTATTTTACAATAGACTTTTCTATAACCTTTAAGTTTAACCCAATTCTGTTTCATCAGGTTTGGCTAATACTGACCTTCAGACCAAGGTCAAGGTCATTCTGTGCACATTAAATATTGATTTTCAAATGAAAACACTCAGATTTGGTACATTTCTGTCGACTGATTGATGAAATCTATGATTAAACTCTGTTTAGTCTAGCCATGGCCTTGACCTTGAAGATGATGTCATGGCCATTTAATCATGGTGTCATGGCCATTTAATCATAACTAGTGCTCTAACTCCTCATAATGTTTAATTGAGGCCACTTTGGGGACAATTCCATATCAATTCAGGAGTTACTATGTATACAATGGCTAAAACTTGACTTAAAATTGATATTATCAGTCTTACTGTGACCTTGAATCATAGGTCAAGGTCACCAAAATTTAATCAACAGTTTGCACTCTCCCAACGGTGAACCCATGCTAGTTTGGTAAGAAGTCATCCATTGGTTCTACAGATATGGTAGAATATATTGCATTCAAAGTACCAAAATTAATGAAAATTGACAGTGTCTCTAAAGGAAATTCTGCAGACATAAGATTTTACTTTAAAAGATAGAATTTGAGAAAAGATGTCACCAAAGACATTACTTTCAACTTATAAAGAAAGGTATTTATGAATGCCATTAAATTTGAAGGCGAAATAAAGCTTATAATATGACACCCCTGTTTCATGCTGATTTACCCCACCCACTTTAATAACCCCATTATTCCAAAAGTAGGGCTTACGGAGCTTAACCAGTATCGGTTCAGTATAGCGGACACTATAGTCTAATCATCAGCTAAAAATAAAACACCCACTTTAATAACCCCATTATTCCAAAAGTAGGGCTTACGGAGCTTAACCAGTATCGGTTCAGTATAGCGGACACTATAGTCTAATCATCAGCTAAAAATAAAACATTTTGCTCTTGGGCAGAAAAAGGGCCTTATAGGCACCCCCCCCCCCTTTGTTACTAGATGTTAGTTTAAATCACCTGTTGTGTCAAAGTAATGTCATTGCAAAGTGGGATACAGATAAACATAAATATAAGACTTCCTTCTGAATTCCATTTGTTCTTCCAATTGCATTGTGTTGGAATTTTCTGTAATTTCATGAAATAAATACAAACATATAAAGTTTAAACTAAACAGAATTTGACTTTTTGTACATTGTGAAGAATAGCCTTACGGTTATATGTCAGCCTTTCGATTGTCTTATTTTGCTTTGTATGCCGACAAATTAAAGCCTTTAAAAATTCCTTCAAGAGCAGAGATAACGTTCAGAAGAATGAACATGGGTCATACTTTGTAGTTTCGCCTACTAAAGGCTCATCAGGACCCTGACAATATCTTTCGACAAAAGCCAGATAAAAGCTTACTTTTTATTTCTTGATTTTAATAAGGCAGTAGATTTATAGACAACTTAGCATAAAAAAAGGTCCTAATGATTAAAAAGCGATGAACTAGAAAAATCTAAATCAATTAAAAAATTCTGATTTCTCAGAATATATCCTTTGATCTCATACGACAAAATATATAATTAGTCTATTACAAATGAAGTAAGGGGAGACGTTTTACCGCCGTCACACGGCACAACACCAGCTGCAGAGAAGTCAAATAAAATCTTAAAGAGTTCCTTTAAGAGCAAAGAAACATGCAGAAAAACGAACGTCAACCATAATTTGAAGTTTCGGCTACTCAAGCCTAACTATATCTGGCGATGAAAGCCAAATTAAAGCATACATGAAGCTACATTAACTTTAAGGCAGTCGATTTGTTGTTTAGGGCAGGATATGCTCCAGAATTTTGATTTAAATTCTATTTATTTCATTTAAAAAGAATACAAACATTTAATTTACATTGACGACATATTTTTTGATATTATACAAACGGGATCCAGAAAAAGTCAATAGATTTATTTGAATCTGTTATCCCTATTGATTTTTAACGATTTTCGACGATTCTTAATCAGCGCCGTTTCATCCATTTTTCAGCATGTACATCGAAAAGGGTATACCATTCATGAGTAAAAACAAAACAAAACGAAACAAACAAACAAAAAAAAAAAAAAAAAAAAAAAAAGGGAACGACTCTTCTCAGATCTAGCCGAGTGCATTTATAGTAGGCAAATAATATCAGACAAGCATGTTCAAAGTTATATGAAATCTGATAGTCTAGAAATGTCGTAACGACGACATGAATGCACGTTTTGTGCTAGTTGATGTACGAAGCTGATCTTTTTTTCTCTGTAGACAGATCATCGGAGAAAAACTGAGAACATATCTAATTATTTTTGACACTGACATGTCAATAGCAAATCTCATTTCTGGTTGCTAAATTAACGGTTCACACGCTACGGGCGTTCTCGTAAATGATGGATTACTATAACAACTACCGAAGAATGAATTTATATTATGTTGTTTCGGTATTACATCAGTATTTTCTAGTGGTTTTGGTCTATTGAAATGCGAGATGCAACAAACAGTATGGCACTTAATGCAGTCAGCAACGACGCGTAAACAGAGTCTGATCAGAGTCTTTGATGTCGGCACACAACATGACAATTTGTTCAGGCCTACCTGTCCCAATACTTAGATTTTAATGGTAGTTTGTCCATTAAAGTTTAGTGGACTCCTCCACCTTGCAGTTAAAGAGGTTTCTCAGAATGACAAGTGTTTACTGCACACAGTGTTGGCCCTAATCAGATGCCACGGAACATGGCAGCTGATCTGGGTCTGTTCTGTTTGCCATGAAGTCTTTTATGGCACACTAGGCCTTACAGTATCCCATGGCTGCATTGCCTTGATTGTAACTGATTTAGTATTCATAATTAACTTTCATTACATAAAGTATATTTAAGATAGCTTCTTTTTTTTTGTCATTATTGTTGTTTAAATATGTTTTATATACTGTATTGCTGTTGTATTCCTGTATCACTATTTGAATCTGCTTGTATATTCCTGTACATTGTGTATGTAATACTTCTAGAGGGCCTCATGGAAGATTAGCTTGTTATGCTAAATGTTGTCACCCTCTTTAAATAAAGTCTTTACTTACTTACTTACTTACTTACTAAAAGACCTGTGGACTACACAGGCACACAATGAAATCGCAGATTCATAGATTAGCTTGAATATATGGTGTTTGCAGATACGTTAAGCACCATTTTGTCTTGCACAGCTCACTTTAGACTTACTTGTTATGTTTCTACAGAAACAAAATATTTATGCTTCACTGGTTAGAGAAAAATGTGAGGTGGTTTTGACAGTTATGACGGCAAACGGTGCAACTCTGGCGTCATCTATCATATTTCTGTGTGCAAAGTATAATCAAGTGTGTCTCTGGAGAGGTTCATCGTGCTTTCCATAACCTTGAACAAACTATGTTTGAACTATTTTTGGTGTTAATTATTTTTATGTTGTTTCGTATGTTTGTTTGAAGACAAAGACATCATCTTGGGAAAGATAAGCAACGCACACGTAAATAAATAAATGGGCGATATGTGTAACTGGTTTTGTTTTCTTTTGGTAAAGAATACTGACATCTTATTATTATTAGATTTGGTCTTAAAGCATTATCACTTTTGTCCTATTTAATCACATATTTATAATAGGCTATATAAATACATTCACGGAATTTTTTTCCAAGTTGTCTCATCAAGTACGCTGTTACAAAGCAACACATTTTTAGAGGTGGCGTTTAGATGCATAAGTAAGTACTGAAAGTGTCGTTGAAGTGTTCATATCTAGCAAATGTAGGTTACGACTACCTAGGTTCTGAGAGATAGCTTCTAGCCAGAGGACCAATGGTCCTGTAGCTCACCTGACACCTTCTGTCAACAGACACAATTATCATTTCGCTCATGTGCTACAAATTTGAAACCAGTGGCCTATTAGAAGTGCATAATTTAATTTTAAAATCTCAGTGACCTTGAGCAATGTTAAAAAATGACCTTGATCTTTGATGACCTTATGACTTCATGCTTTCATTTAGTTAACTATATGTTCCAATTATTATATCTTCGCTTAAAAAGTTTCAAAGAAATCAGCTGTATCAGCATTTTTTCCATATAAAAGCATAACATATCAAAGTAGACCTTGCCATAAATTAGGTCAAGGTCAATGCACGGTCATGATTTGTACAAACTATGATGAGCTCGAGTCCCAAATACTACATATTATGCCACAGGGTCATGCGGTCTTCGGTTCTGTAGAAGAATTTTGAAGGGTGTTTATCATATATGGGCATTTTTGTTTTTAGGAACTTAACTTTTTTATGTTCGGACTTTTTTTCTCGAAATGTGAATATTTGTGCTTATTGCTTCCTTTTTTTGTTGTTTGAAACCGCTGAAGAAGCCGAAAGGCAAAAGCGCCCAGTAGTCACCTGTTGGTTATAATTAACCATTGCAAATGTGACATAGTCTCACAAATAAAATTGCACGTGTTGACTGTCCCAAAGTAAGTTCGTGATTTTGCAATACAATTAATGAGGAAATGCACAATTTTATAATTTTATAAAAGTAAGTGTGGCTTCAAATAGGGGAATAGCATACATTGCTGTGTTACGTTAGTCTCGTTCGACGACCATTAACGACGTCAGAAGCGTTTTGTGTTGTTTAGTTTAACTTTAGATACATGTATACGTTAGACGTGACATTGTGTGCAAAACATCAAGAAACAGGAAGTGCGACGATTTTTGGTGTCATCATGATTTGTAATCCTGAGATGATTTTTCGTGGAATAAAGTAACCACTGTTCAAATCAAACTCATAATTTGAGTTCCTTAAACAGCATCAAAAAACTTTCATAAGACATAAAAAGTAGGTCAAACTACATAGTTATGGCTAATAAAGCCTAATCATTAACCCTGTAATTGACAGACATCATAAGTCAGAGGAAAACAAATTGTGATTTTATAAATTTTAAACACACATCCGCTTCAAAGACAAGTGAACGCATTGAATTAGAGCAGATTTTGGTTTTGTTTGAAACTACTTATCAGGCACATCCCGTTCTCTAAAAACATACGTTTTATTTCTGTATAGTATATTGTTTTCAGCGTGCTCACTGTATCGGCAAAGAAAATTTCAACGTCGAATTAACATATTAAATTGAATTGTCACTTTATGTTGCTCCTGGGGCTTTCTGTTTCCTTTCCTGGATTACAAAAACCTTTGTGGCTTTCTCTTTCCTTTCCTGGATTACAAAAACTTTTGTGGCCTCTTTGTTGCTTTCCTGGATTACAAAAAACTTTGTGGCTTTTTATTTACTTTCCTGGATTACAAAAACCTTTGTGGCTTTATCTTTGCTTTCCTGGATTACCAAAATCTTTGCTTTCCTTAATTACACAAACCTTTGTGGCTTTTTATTTCCTTTCCTGGATAACAAAAACCTATGTGGCTTTATCTTGTTTTCCTGGATTACAAAAACCTTTGTGGCTTCCTCTTTGCTTTTTTGGATTACAAAACCTCTTGTGGTTTTCTCTTTGCTTTCATGGATACAAAAATCTTTGTGGCTTTCTCTTTGATTGCCTGTATTACAAAACTTTGTGTCTTCTTCTTTGCTTTCCTGGGTTACAAAAACATTCATGGCTTTTTCTGTGCTTTCCTGGATTACCAAAACCTTTGTGGCTTTATCTTTGCTTTCGTGGATTGCAAAAAAACCTTTGCGGCTTTCTCTTTGCTTTATGGATTGCAAAACTCTTTATGGCTTTCTTTTTGCTTTCTTGAATTACAAACACTTTTGTGGTTTTCTCTTTGCTTTCATGGATACAAAACCTTTGTGGCTTTCTCTTTGATTTCCTGGATTACACAACGCCTTTGTGGCTTTTTTTGCTTTCCTTGATTACAAAAAAAAACATTTGTGGCTTGCTCTTTGCTTTCCTGTATTACAAAAAACTGTATGACTGTCTTTTTGCTTTCTTGAATTACAAATACCTTTGTGGCTTCCTCTTTGCTTTCCTGGATTACAAAAACCTTTGTGGCTTTCTCTTTGTTTTCATGGATAGAAAAACCTTTGTGACTTTCTCTTTGATTTCCTGGATAACAACAAAACGCCGTTGTTGCTTTCTTTTTGTTTTCCTTGATTACAATAACATTTGTGGCTTGCTCTTTGCTTTTCTACATTTCAAAAAACTGTATGACTATCTTTTTGCTCTCTTGAATTACAAACACCTTTGCTTTCCTGGATTACAAATATAAAGAGTAACTACACTTCAGGAACTCTTTGCTTTCCTGGATCTCTTACAAGAAAGAATTTTTTTCTTGAAGAGTAAGCCCTCATTTAGAAGGGCGACAAAATACATGTATGAGAAAGGAAGAGTTGCTGTCCCAAAAATTACGATCACCTTAACGGTTGTTTTGATGATTTGTAGATCATGCTGTCTTCAATCTCGTTCAAGGCAAAACAAGCTTCACATCAATAACAGGATATTTGTTTTTTCTATATTAACTGTTCTACGGCAAATTGCCCGGCGGGTACACAACAGTTGAAACTCGTAACCGCGTTGATTGGACGTGACTTGTTTTAGAACAGGAGAGGACAGCCAAATATTTCGTTTCCTTACCTTTGCATGGTGGATTTAAAGTCTCCATAGTCCTACCTGTGCTAATGTCGTCGAAGCACAGATCATTCTAAAGCAATATAATCCTCAAAATAGATAACAATATGTCGAGTGATGTGCCTTATCGTCTTATATGACCGGCAAAAAAGATTTGGGAAAACGTTATTTTTTCTGAGAAAAAAAAAGAAAAAATAATGACAAGTCTGTAGAAATCCGGTTTTATTCCTGGTTCCCCGTTGAACAATGAAGTAACGCAAAAGCGAGATTACGACTGTATTTTTTACCATTGATTAAAAGTCTCTACATTGCACTTTCACCACCTGCGCCTTGTAAAGTTTTTGGTATATAAATAAGAACAGTTTAGTTGCGGACTCAAATGACTCATATATCTTTCACTTGTTTGAGAAATTCAAGAACATTTTAATTGTATAATGCCGGCAAAACATGTTCATATACAGAGGCAAAACTGCAGTGAGAAGCTTCCAGCAGTATTCCAGTATAAATATTTCGTCAATTTGTACAGTAATTGGGCCTTGAAGAAATGGTCTCTAAAGTTTCAAATTTTCCATTAATATATGCTGCTGGATAGCAACAAAGAATGAATTTCAGTGTGTTATGGCATTTTGATTACATTCAAGTTTTCGATATATCATTTCAAAAACTATTCTGTACTTTACATCCTTTCGATTAAGGTAAATGGATACTGAATAGAAATATTGGAGGGTCATTCAAACCATTATACAATCTAAATAACCCAAAGAGCTATAAAACATTTGGATAAGAAAAAAAATAATTCACAGTTTTGTTTTCCTAAAAAAACAATAGTTTGTATTTCTACATACATTTTTTTACACATTTTCGATTAAATTCATATCTCTAGCACATGAATGCAATTTCATTTCAGCAAATCATATAATCTGTAATACAGGATATTTGAAACAAACTGGTAACAAAAAATTGCAGTTATCTCGTTAATAAGTATATTTTTACATTCTTTAAAAAATGCAAGAAAATTGAATTTCATGAAAAACGTGTTGAAGAATATATTCAATCGATTGGGCATGCTTATGCACATTATTTTAGTAAAACTTACATTGTATGTTACAGAATAAAAAAAAACAAAAAACATTTCACCATTTCGTGTCCTAGAAGAACAATGTTTAAGTTCAAAAATATCCCCAAAACAGACTGCTTAAATTCTGCATCTGCTGCAAGCACAGCCGGTCCTTGCCCTACTATTTATTTTCCTGTTATTCGGTTCTACCATAGAGTAATGTCGACAAAATGCGCAGATGGGATGGCAACTGTGAAGACCTTGATCATTCTGGTTCCTAAGGAACAGTCTGATCTCGGTTTCCATTGTTTGTACAGACCTATGTGCCCGAAAACTTAGGATCTTTACGGTAGACAATGTTAGTGTTTGTTATAACCAGTCTGGGGACTTATGGATTTCCATCACACAATTTTGTGATGGTTAACCATTCACTTTAAATGAACCGACATGATGGCTTACCATAACATAATTACTGAAATTTTTACCACAAAATGTCACTACATGTCCGAAGGATGAAACGTAAGCCATAAAGTTGGTTTCTTCTGGTGTTATGGCTGACCATAACAGAGGAAAAAAAATCAAAGTACTTTTCTGTTTAGTAACTGGTGCAAAACCTTGAGTAACTTGTACAGTTAGCATCCGTTACAAAAAAACAGGCATTGTAGACAATTTTGAACGTAACACTTTATAAAAAATAGAAAGTAAACTTGTATTTTTCTTGAAAATAAAACAAGTCAAATGCACAGCAATGTTTGCCTAATTTTGGCAATAATTCTGCAGAAATAACCAAGGTAGAGACTGATTTTACTGAAAATTGTTAAGGGATGGACCAAATATTAATTGATTAAGTGTAGACAGGTCATACTGAATACTGCCAGTGGGTTAAATTGCCATTTTAGTGAGTTGGACTGAAAAATGTAAGAGTTATGGCTAAACATAACAAATGTGCGTGATGGAAAACCGTAAGTACCCAGACTGATACCTGTATATACTCCACAGTTGATCGATTTCATCAGGAACAATAACTCTCTTTTGTTTTTAAAAAAGTAAGAACGGAGTCGTTCCGTATACGACCACCTTAAGTTCAGCAAAATACTAAGCATTATGTAGAAAAAATATCAGGAATCCCAAAAGGTCAATTATTCTTACCACCGTTCATATATAAATTCGTATCAGATTACAGAATATTTCTATGGACAACTACTATATGATTGTGTACTTGTGAAGCTACAACCTAACTGACAACCGAACCTAATCTTGGTTCAAATATATCCAAAAAAGTGTTTGAGGGTTTACACAACTGTGATTTGAGATGTACATGTCAAATTCCGTCCAAGAATGATTGCATTAAGCCTATTGTTTCATTGGACATTTATCAACTTCTGGACTGATTGACTCCTGAAGCTGATTTGGTATATAAGTAATACTTGCTTTGATTAATTATTTAGTGGCGGTGAGGTAGCTCTGTTTTCATTAATTACGGATTCATTTCCATAAAACTGAACGATTTTATTGTGACTCCATGGTCAGTTTTCGAATGGCTACTGGTCAATAGCTATGAGGTCAGTTTTCCAAATACCCGTTTTTCGAAGTGTCCTGATAAATGGCTTCATTTCATACAATGATAGCAGTTTGTATAGATAAACGGAATAACTGAGCTTTATTTATACACTTAAAAGTTCTCCCCCAATTACTTTACCTTGGAGCAACCGTGCATTATTTTTCTACATACTGCACGGATTCTAGGGGATATTGCAAGGAGCTAAGGAGTCACGTTCGACCAAACTACTTTTGTTTTAGAAGAAGCAAAATGACAGCCATTTTGCTGTCGACAGCAATTGAAAAACAAATAAAATGATGACACTAGTGTCGATATCGCTGTACAAGTTTCATGCAAGAAAAATAAATATGATTTACCTTTGACCTGTCATTCTTTTAAAAAAATATTCTGAGACAAATAATGGACATTTACGTAAGAGCTGCAGTGAGTCAGACTGGAAAATGGCGCTTATTTCTTGTTAACATCATCGATTGTTTACTGACGTCACGTCCGAAATCGGAACGTCTTTTATCACTTTCACGCCGTCGGGCGTGGTTTTTAGGGTGCATGAAGACCCTTAATGATGTACATAACTTTAAATTTAAAGCAGTTTGCGAATGGAGAAACTTATATATTTTTTGACTTCTAACGTTCAGACTGCTATTACAACTAACAGATTAAAGTCGATGGTATACAATAAACAAGTAGCCCAAGGGCAACGACCGCTCACCTGAGTTATAAAATGTAAGCTTCTAGCTCAGGTAATCTAATAAACAGGCTGCAATTCTCTAGGATTCGATGACCCCATGGGATGTGGCAAGTTTGGACCCTAGGGGCTTGATTGGCAGGATTTATGTAGAGGCAAACCATACACTGCTACATACTAAATACATAAGCTCTTGGCCTTATGGTTTCATAAAAGAAGATTTTGAAGGTTCTTTAGCTATATAGCTCTATATAAACAAACAACCCACTGGGGTGTGGGCAGTTTGGACCTCAGGTTGGCAGGATTTATGTAGGGGAACACTAGACATTGCTACTTGCTACATATATGCTCTTGTCCTCATGGTTAAAGAGAAGAAGATTTTTTTAAATTTTCCCTTTGTAAGTCTGAAGGAGTTTATGACCCCCTGGGCGTGGCCAATTTGCACTGCAGGGTCAGGGTTGGTATGATTTATGTAGAGGACCACTAGACATTGCTACAGGCTACATATATATGCTCTGGGCCTCATGGTTTCAAAGAAGAAGATTTTTCAAGATTTTCTCATTGTAAGTCTATGGGAGCTTATGACTCCCAGGGCGTGGCCAATTTGGACCCCGGGGCATGGTTGGCAGGATTTATGTATGGGACCACTAGACATTGCTTCATGCTACACGTATAAGCTCTGGGCCTCATGGTTTCAGAGAAGAAGATTTTTTTTAAGATTTTCTCTTTGTAAGTCTATGGGAGCTAATGACCCCTTGGGGCGTGGCCAATTTGGGCCCCAGGGGCATGGTTGGCAGGATTCATGTAGGGAACCACTAGACATTGGTACATACCAAATATATAAGCTGTGGGCCTCATGGTTTCAGAGAAGAAGATTTTTCAAGATTTTCCCATTATGAGTCTATGGGAGCTTATGACCCCTGAGGAGAGGCCAGTTTGGACCCCAGAGGCTTGGTTGGGAGGATTTATGTAGGGGACCACTAAACATTGCTACATGCTATATATATAAGCTCTGGGCCTCATGGTTCCAGAGAAGAAGATTTTTGAGGTTCTTAAGCTATATAGCTATATATATACAAATGGCACCCTGGGACGTGGCAATTTGAGCCCCAGGGGCATGGGTGGCAGGATTTAAGTAGGGGATAACTAGACATTGAAACATTCTATATTTATAAGCTATGGGCCTCATGGTTTCAGAGAAGAAGAATTTTTAAGATTTTCCCATTGTAAGTCTATGGGAGCTAATGACCCCCGGGGCGTGGCCAATTTGGGCCCCAGGGGCATGGTTGGTAGGATTCATGTAGGGGACCACTAGACATTGGTACATACTAAATATGTAAGCTCTGGGCCTCATGGTTTCAGAGAAGAAGATTTTTGAGTTTTTTCTATTATAAGTCTATTGGAGCTTATGACCCCCGGGGAGTGGCCAGTTTGGACCCCAGAGGCTTGGTTGGGAGGATTTATGTAGGGGACAACTAAACATTGCTACATACTATATATATATATATATAGGTTCTGGGCCTCATGGTTCCACAGAAGAAGATTTTTGAAGGTTCTTAAGCTATATAGCTATATATAAACAAATGACCCCCTGGGGCATGGCCAATTTGAGCCCCAGGGGCATGGGTGGCAGGATTTTGGTAGGGGATCACTAGACATTGATACATGCTATATATATATAAGCTATGGGCCTCATGGTTTCAGAGAAGAAGATTTTTTAAGATTTTCCCATTGTAAGTCTATGGGAGCTAATGACCCCCGGGGCGTGGCCAATTTGGGCCCCAGGGGCATGGTTGGCAGGATTTATGTAGGGGACCACTAGACATTGGTACATACTAAATATGTAAGCTCTGGGCCTCATGGTTTCAGAGAAGAAGATTTTTGAAGGTTCTTAAGCTATATAGCTATATATAAACAAATGACCCCCTGGGGCGTGGCCAATTTCAGCCCCAGGGGCATGGGTGGCAGGATTTTAGTAGGGGATCACTAGACATTGATACATGCTATATATAAGCTATGGGCCTCATGGTTTCAGAGAAGAAGATTTTTTAAGATTTTCCCATTGTAAGTCTATGGGAGCTAATGACCCCCGGGGCGTGGCCAATTTGGGCCCCAGGGGCATGGTTGGCAGGATTTATGTAGGGGACCACTAGACATTGGTACATACTAAATATGTAAGCTCTGGGCCTCATGGTTTCAGAGAAGAAGATTTTTGAAGGTTCTTAAGCTATATAGCTATATATAAACAAATGACCCCCTGGGGCGTGGCCAATTTCAGCCCCAGGGGCATGGGTGGCAGGATTTTAGTAGGGGATCACAAGACATTGATACATGCTATATATTTAAGCTATGGGCCTCATGGTTTTAGAGAAGAAGATTTTTTAAGATTTTCCCATAGTAAGTCTATGGGAGCTAATGACCCCCGGGGCGTGACCAATTTGGGCCCCAGGGGCATGGTTGGCAGGATTTATGTAGGGGACCATTAGACATTGGTACATACTAAATATGTAAGCTCTGGGCCTCATGGTTTCAGAGAAGAAGATTTTTGAAGTTTTTCCCATTATAAGTCTAAGGGAGCTATATGTTGCCATGGCAACCAGAGTTCCAACACAATCTACCCTTAAACCTAATGCAGTCAATCCCCCACCCCAACAATGCTACACATAAAATTTGATCAAGATTGGCCTGCTGGTTTAGGAGATATTGGTGTTAAAAAGTGTGGACGACGACGACGCCGACGACGCCGACGACGACGGACGACGGACCATGGCTATACTATAAGCTCACCTTGACAGGTGAGCTTAAAAGGTTCATTGAATTTATTTTGTGAAATATTCGGCACTCGTTTATATGGCGGAGACGCACTCGCAAGCTTGTGCGTCCTGCGCCGTATCAACGAGTGCCGAATATTTCACAATATAAGTTCAATAACTACGGCATAAAAATGGACTTTTAGACCTGAGATATAGCCGTTTTTCTGATTTGGTTCGAGATTATTTCCTTTAAAATAAAAAGAAGTTATTTACAGTTATAATCATTATCTTGACGTAGGTTGTCCACCTTATATTTGTGGCTACTCAAACATTTGATTTTGCTTTCAGACACGCTTTTGTAAAAAAAGTCTACCATAGTGCCTTAAATAGTTAGGCAGGTAGTTTAGTGCCAACAGTGCTGGCTGAGATCACACCGCTTCTTCTGAAGCAAGCAGATCTAAGCCTCAAGTATCTGGCATTTCGTCAGATAAATTGACTCACAGACTGGTGGTCAAAAAGGTTGACTTTTGGGTTGTTACAGTAAATGGTATAGATACGCCAAGATGTGTTGATCTGTGTTTGAATTGTTACAGTAAATGGCTTAAATACCCAAAACTGAAATGTGAATATTTCCCTATTTTTCAACCAGCTAGCATTTCCTGGATTAAAACGTAGAATCATTGAGGGCATTTTGTCTGTATTGCTTAACAGGACAAATGCGGAAATGCATGCATTTTTTGAAGACAAAAATCTTCGCTGGGGCTTTTTAAGCCAACAACCCAATCTTTTGTAAATGACCATTGTTGCCTTTATAGCAACCTAACGTACACTCCACACTAGTCCAAAGCTGGCACTGGTATGAAACATACAATATACTCAAAAATAATTAAGGGTCAAACATTTACCCTAAGATTTCTGGAACATTTCAAACATTTGGTAAAATAAATCATTTCGACCTTCCATTTTATTCATTTTACAAGTTTTATACACATGAAGCTTGAACCTATAGCCTTTGTCTTGACCAAGGCCAAGCTTTAAATCAAACTGTCCCTAACATGAAAGTTGTTTGAATTCCCATAGAGAACTGATAGTGTGTCAGTTTGGTCGGGATTAACTTCTAAAATTGCTATCAGTTTTAAACTTCTTATAGCTTGCTGACCTTAAAAATGATTACACTTGATGACTATCGAGCACTTTTTAAAAAAATTCATGAATCGGCGAATTCGAAAATTTTGGTGAATTTGTTCCCTATGGACTTCAAACAACTCTGATTTTGAGGGTAGTGTGAATTGAAGTCTGGACTTGGTCAAGATATAGGCTATATTTTCAAACTTCATGTGTACAAAACTTGTAAAATGAATGAAACGGAAGGTGGAAATGATTTATTTCACCCAATATTTGACATGTTCCAGAAATCGCGGGGTAAAAGTTTGACCCTTCAATATTTTTTTCCGAGTATATATATATATATATATATATATATATATATATATATATATATATATATATATATATATATATATATATAAAGCCGCGACATGACAAAGCCAACAAAGTGGTTGCGCGCCCAGCGCATACTCAGATCAGCCTGGGCATCCGCCCAGTCTGATCAGAGTCTTCGCTGTCCGCATGGAGGTAGTTTAAGACCCTTATCTACCCTTTAAGCGCTTAATAAAGAGTCTGACAAGACTGGGCATATGCCGAGTCTGATCTGAGTCTGCGTTGGCCGTACAACCCCTTTGTGAGGTTTCTCGTGTCGCGGCTCAATTATGTGAGCCCTCCCAATACGGTCCGGCATCAACCGCATTACGACTGACGAGTAACAAATCTACTTTATAACGCTTTAATTCTTGCGCTTCATCAAATTTAAAGAGTAACTACACTTCAGGAACTGACTGAATCAGATCCCAAACCCTATCCCCAACATCAAAGGGAAAGATTGACAAAGACATCCCGACAAACAATAAATTACAAGTGATAAGCCGAGTCAGCAGCTCTTTGCCAAATAGATGGCAACTCAGCTATCTTTATTGAACTAAATAATTAAGACCAACAGACGGGTTACAACGGACTAAGCAAATTATGTGAAAAACATTTAACAATTAATTTTACCTATTTCTGTTTTTATGATAGAAGGATTAAACTGAGAACACAGTAAATTAAACAGCACCGAACATAAAACAAATACAACCGCAACAAAAGTACCGCCTTGGGACGGTCAGTAATAACTACTGGGGGGTTTAAACCGGTTTTACTGGGCCCAAACCTTCACCCTCACCCTCCGCTGCGGTGCACACAATTAGTTGGTAGTTCAGTTCGTATGGACGTCCCCTAACTCATCAGAGAGTCATCACGGTCAACAATTAAGTATACTCATTCGTATCCTGACAATTAATTATCTGGACATGTCACTTGTTTCTTAAATGATAAGACATTGGGAAACAACTCACCACGTTTGCAATTCGAAAAACGTATTTTGACACAAATAAAATATTTTTTCATTATTTTCACTTATTAATGACGATTGTTTATTCATTGTGCAGGAATACAAATGCACTATGTCAACTGCGTCCGCAAGCTGTATAGCATGTGCACCCTATGGGCACAGATGCATGCTACACAATAACAGCCGCTTAACTGAAAAAAAGTGCAATAGCAGGCATATTGTAGAAACTAAAATGCGAAGAATTCATCATAAGTAATCGATAAGGCCATTGCTTTTTCGAAGAAAAGTGCTGTACAGGTCATGATTTCTAACTTAAACAAGAAAAAGCTTGTTGCAACGGCACTGCAGGCTGCAGATTTGCTTCAATATCTGAAGAAAGAATATCTGTTTGTACTTTTAATATCGGCTAGACGATTTTTTTCATGTGACTATTTTGCGGCATTCTTGTACACGGTATTTTTGTAAAAATACGAGCATCGATGTGTGTGAAAAATGTCATAGCAACTAGTGTAGAACAGGATCAGACATCGTCGGGTGGCTGACCAAGTTCTCCATGTTCTAAGTGTTTTCAAGAACACCTTAGTCTGTTTCTCTGACTTTGAAGAATAACTGTTACATTTTTCATACTTTAGAACAATGACTGTTACAATGTATTTTTTTTTCTAAAATAATTGATTTGCGCAAGGCCAGACAAAAGATAACATTTTAATAGATATCATTTTCAAATACTCAGTTAATATATTTATTGATGACTCGAATATAGGATAGACAGTGGAGCTAGATTTTGAGGTTTAGATTCTGCAAAGGAAACAAGAACTGTTTAGATGTGATTTTCTTAGACGATGGCATTTCTAATGTTATGATTAGTAGTGCAACTTCTAATTTGCGTTTGCTAGACTCGCTCAGATATATAGTATTCCTCAAAATTATTGAGAATTTTTTGCAAAGTGAAAATTAAGCACTGGTAGTTGACAGATCATATATATACTTAATATCTTTGTTTACTTAGTTAACAACATCCCTCTGTGAACTTCTTAGCATACCAGTATTACTCATATGTTTCAGTCACAAATGTTATCTCCCCCTTGAATTGGGCCTCCCAGAGATTTTTTGTCTGACTGGAAAATTATGTACCCTTACCAAATAAAATTGATATTTGTGGAAAATATAATGACAAATCAGTTGATTTTCTGAATGTTTTTCTCATCTAGAGATAAGGTGTTGGCAAACTGAAAACAGAATTTTGTGCGAGCTTGTCAGCTGTACATGCTGCTGGCGTTCAAACACGTGACTTCATTTCGAAAAAGTGCCCGAAATTGGGGAAAATTGCAATTTTGACAGAGGGTATGTTGCTCTGATTCATTCTTATTCTATACACCTCGATGGAAACGGCACAAAACCATATTTTTTGTAAGGCTTAGTAAACGTGCTATAAGGGATATAAGTTTTGTAATGATTATCTATACATTGCCAAAAATATTCTGTTCAGATCACTAACCGATCAGATTTTTTGCTGTTTCTGATGCTCTCAATATTCTTCCTAAATATAACAGCCAGTCCCTGACTCAGAAACTGGAATTAGTAACTTTAAATCATGCAAAATATTAAAGGCAACATTACTAATGTAGATGGTGTTGCCCAATGAAGAAAATAAACTATTTCACCTGAGATAGTTTATTTCTGGCAAAGGTGGTATAGAAAAATATAGTCGAAATCGAGGGACAAATTTTTACAGGGGTGTACCCTAGCCCATCTTTACCTACCACTGACGAAAGAAAATGCATCATATCGTCATTTTTGTATATCCAACTTGAAACAGAGGTTCTTTTATTGTATTTACCGATTTTAAAAAATTGTTGAACATGTATGTGTAGCAAGTGTGTGCCAAAATGCAATTCTCAATAATTTTGAGGAATACTGTACCTTTATGTACTTTATGTATTCAACACGGACACCATGTGTTGCCATCAATTGTGTTTCAATCAATTGATTTAATTAAGACAATATTTTGTTCAAGGGTGTCATGCATGCATTGTTGCCTCAGGCAATAAATCATTATAAAAAACAAACAAAACGTCCTATAGTAGAGTATGTTTAGTTGCCTTAAGATGAATAGGAAGGCTTTCCATGGAAGCAATACTGACATATGGTTCTCTTGCTTTCGTCTCAGAGGAGCTCAGTATATCTTGCCGGGACCTTTTTAACTCTGCTAATACTTATGAAATTCAGAACAATTGACATTGCCATAGAAAACAAGGGTTATAAAAATGGAAACCAGTCTTTAAAATGACTTTCCCAGAAGGTAATCGAACCTTAATAAATGAGCCGCGACACGAGAAACCAACAATGTGGTTGTGTTCCCAGCGAAGACTCATATCAGCCTGGGCTTCCACGCAGTCTGATCAGAATCTTCGCTTAGCGCTGAAAGAGTAGCTAAGGGTCT
The DNA here is from genome assembly GCA_963989385.1 of Ctena decussata. Lineage (NCBI taxonomy): Eukaryota > Metazoa > Mollusca > Bivalvia > Lucinida > Lucinidae > Ctena > Ctena decussata. The sequence goes on from OZ022498.1 coordinate 125,182,748, forward strand.
GATCTATCACTATGCGGACAGCAACGACTCTGATCAGACTGGGCTGATGCCCATTCTGATCTGAGTTTGCGCTGGGCGCACAAGCACATTGTTGGTTTTGTCGTGTCGCGGCTGAAATATGAACGTCTTACCTGGCTACCTCTCTGATTGATTGGCCTGTTCAGCATTGGTCATAACACTAAATATTAATGACGAACGGGGAACTTCCGGGGCCAGTTGTTCAAATCTAACGACGTCGCTAGTGTACGAGATATTAAAATTTCAAACGTTAATATCTCAAATACGCCAATGTTTTGTATAATGTGTTCTCAGTTTAACCCTTCTATCATAAAAATAGAAAATAGGTAAAAATAATTGTTAAATGTTTTTCATATAATTTGCTTAGTCTGTTGTAACCCGTCTGTTGGTCTAAATTATTTAGTTCAATAAAGATAGCTGAGTTGCCATCTATTTGGGAAAGAGCTGCTGACTCGGCTTATTACTTGTAATTTATTGTTTGTTGGGATGTCTTTGTCAATCTTTCCCTTTGATGTTGGGGATAGGGTTTGGGATCTGATTCAGTCAGTTCCTGAAGTGTAGTTACTCTTTAAATTTCAACAAAACTATCAGTGTATTTGGTTATAAAGTCACAAAGTACTTGACGAGTCGACCTCTTAACGAGCTCGTTAGGCTATGATGAGCACTTTGAACAAATGGGCCTATATATACGCTCACTTTAAAACGACTCTGCGATGCACGTAAAATAGATCATGCCTGCTGATGACGACAGCGTTACATCAAATCAATTATCAAACAGTTTAGAACAATAGATAATTATGGCATTATAACTAATACGTCTAACATAAAATAGCTGATATCAAAACAAACTTGAGTGCAATTTTCTTATCAAGGTATAAAAATGGTACTGATTAAAATTCTTTTTTGGATACCAGACATAATGAGTATCTCAAATATGATTCAGCTAGTCTTGTCTGGCATTAATCCCTAATAAAAATATCTCAATAGATATCTGCAGAAACCTGTTTGACACAGATGCTATTTAAACGCATACACCAGTGAATAATACATCACAAGTAAATGAGAAAAAAAGAGAATGAATAAAACTTAAAAAAGGCAAAAAAGTAATAAAAGTACGAACGCAATACGATTACTACAAGGTAAAACATGAATAAAAATAGAATCAAAACGCAGTACGGTTTGTTATCTGAAAGTACCTAGAATCTAGGCAGACGGGTACTTTGTACTTTATGATAAAAATTATACACACAGAGCTTGTGAAATAAAAAAGATATGTCTTATGTTCATGCAGAAATGTGGTCAACAAATATGCGAAAAGCAGAAACTCAAACCAGCCTCCACATGTGACTAAATCGGTCAGTCTTTGACGCTCACACCCTCAAAATCTAAGCTCCACGGAATCAGCAGGCACAAGGAACATATTTACGGCCGTAAAACGTCTCCCCATATATCATCCATTGTGCAGATTATATTTTATGTTTGTTCCTTGAGATAAGAGCATAGATTCTGAGAAATCAGAAATTTTTAATTGGTTTACAGTTTTCTTCTTAAATCATCGCTTTCTAATCATTTAGACCCCTTATTAATACAAAACTTTCTTTGAAATGACTACCTTTTTTAAAGTATGAAATAATCTAAAAAAAATAGCCACAGTGACCTTGACCTTGGGCACAGCATCCTGAAAGTCGAACTCGATCGAGATATTGTCATGCCCTACATATGTGTGAATTAATTTTAAAATCCATTGAGAAATGTAGGTGCTAGAGCGCTGACAAAGTTTTTCTAAAAATAGCCACAGTGACCTTGACCTTGGGCGCAGCACCCTAGAAGTCAAACTTGTTTGAAATATTGTCATGCCCTACATTTGTGTGAAGTTGATTTAAAATCCGTTGAGAAATGTAGGCGCTAGAGCGATGACCAAGTTTTTCTAAAAATAGCCACAGTGACCTTGACCTTTGGTGCAGCACCCTGAAAGTCGAACTTGCTTGAGATGTTGTCATACCCTACATTTGTGTCAAGTAATTTCGAAATTCATTGAGAAATGAAGGTGCTAGGGCGATGACAAAGTTTTTCTAAAAAAAGCCACAGTGACCTTGACCTTGGGCACAGCATCCTGAAAGTCGAACTTGCTCGAGATATTGCCATGCCCTACATATGTGTGAATTTATTTTAAAATCCATTAAGAAATGTAAGTGCTACAGCGCTGACATAGTTTTTCTAAAAATAACCACAGTGACCTTGACCTTGGGCGCAGCATCCTGAAAGTCAAACATGCTTGAGATATTGTCATGCCCTACATTTGTGTGAAGTTATTTTAAAATCTGCTGAGAAATGTAGGTGCTAGAGCGCTGACAATGTTTTTCTAAAAATAGCCACAGTGACCTTGACCTTGGGCGCAGCATCCTGAAAGTCGTACTTGCTCGCGATATTGTCATGCCCTACATTTGTGTGAAGTTATTTTAAAATCTGCTGAGAAATGTAGGTGCTAGAGTGCTGACAAATTTTTCCTAAAAATAGCCACAGTGACCTTGACCTTGGGCGTAGCATCCTGAAAGTCGAACTTGCTCGAGATATTGTCATGCCCTACATTTGTGTGAAGTTATTTTAAAATCCGTTGAGAAATGTAGGCAATAGGGCGATGACAAAGTTTTTCTAAAAATATGTGATGACGTTGTTTTCTCCATTATAACACTATGGGATTTTTTTTCAAACGCTCAAGAGCAGCTAACTCCGTAGTCTGTGCTCGAATCCGGCCAAATTTCGAACTCATCCAAGCTCTTATGTATGTCATCATTACCTGCAAGTATGATAAGGATCTAAGCAAAAACAGTTCAGAAAACGTGATGACGCCATTTTCCCCATTATAACCCTATGGGATTTTTTTTCAAACGCTCAAGGGCAGCTAACTCCGTAGTCTATGCTCGAATCCGGCCAAATTTCGATCTCATCCAAGCTCTTGTGTATGTCATCATTACCTGCAAGTATGATAAGGATCTAATCAAAAACAGTCGAGAAAACGTGATGACGCCGTTTTCCCCATTATAACCCTATGGGGGCTCTCTGTTGCAATGGAAACCAGAGTTCTGAGCTGATCTGCACCAAAACCTAATGCAGCCTTTCCCCTACCCCAATGATGCTTCAGATAAAATTTGATTGCAATCAGCCCACTGGTTTCTGAGATATTTATGTTTGAAAGTGTTGACGCACGAACGCACGCACCCACCCTCGCACCCACCCACGGACGGACGACGGCTCGACTCCCATCCTATAAGCTCACCTCTGAGCCTTTGGCTCAGGTGAGCTAAAAATCAGAAATTTTGATTTGTTTCCAGTAGTCTTCTTTAGTCATCGCTTTTTAATCTTTTGGGCCCCTTTTTAATACTAACCAGTCTTTGAACCGACTACCTTATTCAAATCATGATTTTACAGCCTGCTCTTCTCCAGCTTTCGTCATCAAATATTGGCAGGGCCACTGTTGAAGCTTCACTAGCCGAAAGTTAGAAGTATGGACCATGTTCCTTCTTTTGAATGTGTTCTCTGCTCTTGAAGGACCTTTTAAAGATGTTTAATTCATTAAGACCTCATTTATTCACTGGTTGCTGTGAGTCTTCTCTTTTCATTCGGATATAGATGACTTTATAAGATGACTTTAGATCTTTGAGATTGTTTGGACTTGTCATACTGACATGAATCTTAGCGGAGTTTGGCTTCCATTCTTTTGGGTTGTTTTGGCTTTTTGCGGGTCATTGCTGCATCGGACATCTCTTTTTATGCTCTTATCTGTCGCCTTTATCGCTAAAGAGGGGTTGAGGTGGCTCGATTGGGGACGGTTGCACTCGCGAGTTGGATAGTAGGCGTTTCTTACCTGATGTCTGCAGCTAATGCGTCCCGCAGAATACGACATTAAGTGTGGCTCGGAAAGGAATGCTCGTGCCTAACGAAACCTTTATCTCATGAAAATTATGGTTATTATTACAGGTATTCCAATGTTTAGGATTATCATGGCATGAACTGCAATACATTAATAAATAAAAGTAAAGACATTGCACTGTTAAAGTATAAGTTTGTAATTAAATATTTGTCATGGAACCCAGCTAATATCAGAGTAAAAAGATAGGCAAAGATCAGGAATTAGTATTCTACGTACGATGTTATCGAAATCGCCGCTCTTGGTTTGACATGATAGCTGCCTTTTAAATTTCCTTTCTTCCACCATTATGTTGAAATGACACTGTTTTCCCCCGAAGCGAAAATCAACTAGACTGCTTAATACGAGTTATTACGGATAGGAAATTTCTTAATTCTTATCGAGTAATAATGTCACTGCCGTTCAGTGGTATTTGAAGCGACATAACACAACAATGATTTCTCGCTGTGGCAGATGTCCAGCTGCAAACATAACTAGTACAAAGATAAAGAATAATGATTAAAATGTCTGTAACATTTAGTGTTTCTTTTTCCTCTATACATACATAGGCTTTTTAGTATCTTCGACATTTTCTTGGATATTCAGTTACTCCGTTTGCCTGATGAGAAATTGTTATCACACTGTAGAGGAAAATAGATAAAACTTTGGTTGCTAATGGGAATGACTTGTTTTTTCTTGTGGTGTAGTTGAGACACATTAAGTGTTAGTTTACTGTTAGAATGACTGAACCAACGACTTCAGCGATGATGCCCGACATTCTGTCACCGGACTTGTTAATTGATTACGGCGATATATCTAATTATACGTTTCTAAAACTTAACAACATTACATTTTCGGATTTATTTAAAACTTACAAAGGATCACATATATTTCTACACCTTTGGATATGGCCATGTTTCTTTTGGATAACGTTTGTTATTGGTATTTGTGGTAACTGGATGGTGATATACGTTGTTTTGCGGGCGAAACAAATGCGAACTGTAACAAACTTGTATCTTCTGAACCTAGCAGTGGCCGACATTTTGTACCTTCTGACTGCTATTCCAAGTACAACGTATTGGACGGATTACTGGCCATGTGGTCAGTTCATGTGTAAGTATTTGACTCCATGAGCCGTGCTATCAGAAAAATAGTCTCACGTTTGAAAATAACGAGTCCGATTTAACATCCCACCAACACGTAAGTCATATGGAGACAGGACCTCGGTTTAAAGTCTCATCCGAAAGACCGGATAATCGAAAATACCGAGTCAGATGAGACATTACATGCAAAGTCAGACGATAACACCCATTTGTCTAAATGCATACATACTGGCTAAGAATAGGAAATATCGGACATAACCTGTGCAATGTTTATCAACGTCAAGACGTTGAATCAATGTTTGCACATTTCGTACTTGATTAGACAATTCGATCAGAACAGGAAAAACAAAGAGAATATAGAGCGATTGAAGTATGTTGATCACACGTGTTTGAGGCGACTGCATATATATTTTCGGTGGGAGGGGTGTCGAGTCTGATCAGAAATGATTGATCTCCCCTGTGAGCAGGTTCTTTCCTTTAAGTTTAGATTGTAGATGTTATTTTGTAAGTGTTAAGCTCTTGAGGAAGAAGGAAACAGGGCGTCTCAAAGTTGTGTCCCTTTGGAAAATGACGGAAAAATTGAAGGTAAACCATACGCCTTCATTTCGTTTTGCTTGTCGTGGGGCTCATTGTATGAATGCAACTACTTTGGGATTTATTTTCTATCAGAATTACCAAAATTAATGCAGCGTTTTTGAGAAGCGATGCTGAAAGTGTTTGCTGTTAGGTAGTCGGTCAAATCAAGAAACTGAAGTTGTTAGATACTTTAGAAACAAAATGCTTGTTTTAACGCTATATTAAAGAATGTTATTAAAATTTTCAGAGCTCTAAATAATTCCAGTTTTTTTGAACTTAGAATCAGGGTTTAATTACCTTGTGCTTTCGCAGAAATGACCCCAGTACCAAAAAGATATATACAACATGTACATCATGTTTTCTGTATGCAAAACTTTTATCTACACCTCAGTATCAATGGTGTTTCCTGAAATGGTGACAGAACTGAACCCTTATTGAAAAAGACTCAAGTAAATATATATTTGATTCTTTTGTGTACTCCTTTTTTCCAAAGGATTCAACCATTTTGAGGTATATACCAAAACATGTAGCCTTAGCAAGCGTGAAAACTTCATTGTGAAGAGACTTTGTCTGTACAATTATATTTTATTTCACTTTTTTCTGCTTACACTTGTTTCCATTCTTCTAACTAATTACTTAATTACTCAGAACCTGATCTTACCGTAACACTACCTCTCTCTCTCTCTCTCACTCATCTTGCTTTTGTGTTTTTTTTCAACTGTAATTCACAATTAGATGTCATTTACTAATACATGTATGTAACTTTACCTTAAATGTCTTTTTGTTGACCTGATCTGTTCTTGTCTATTCCGTTTGTAATGCATATGGCATATATAAAGAATATGCACGCATGAACGAACGCATCACCACTTTTTATACTTAGGCTTGGGGACAACAATAATTCGCCATAACATACATGTGTGCCCTGGAATATATACAGCATGACCTTTACTATGTACTATGTGCAGAGTAATTACATAATTTTGACTGGTTTAAACAATATTTTATTTAGTGCAAACTACATGGTTACAACACGGTACATGCACAACATACAATTTGATAAAGGATCTGACGGAAGGCGAAACGCTTATATGGAAGTCATCTCCTGATATGAAAGTCATGTGCTGTTATGAACGTCAGATCCTGTTGTTTTGACTGTCTGCAGGTATCATAAACTTTTAAAAGCATTTGCAAACTTTTATCGCCGACACTATGAATTGTTTTTTAAATTGAAGGTTGGATGGAAAAACTCTATGCGGTAGGGCTTATTGGGATCAGAAGTGTATGGTAACCGAGTCAATAAATTCCAGGAAATTGTTAGTAAGGCTGATTTTCTCCGATCAGAAAACTTATCATACGTTTTAAACTTATTTGATATAACGTAGATGTAATGCTGTAGTCTTCGTGGTTAACCAAATCATGATTAATAACTTTGCTTTTCTTTTTAATTGCACGCCGGTTGGTTGGGCATCAGACTCAATGATGGACCCGACGGCATAAAGCTGTTTATTTCAGTTGATTTGCTTTTGGACCGGAGCTTGTTTTGTCTGTTGTTCAACTGGTGGTTTTACTACAATATTTCAGTGGTGCTTTTTGACACCCAATGTCAAAAAACGTTGTTTCTGTCAAGTCCGCACGTTTGATTCATCATCAGTCTTATCTGTGACTTTGAGTTATTCCTGTGATGAGAGTCATTATAGGGCTAGAAACATTCATGCAGACCAAAGAACCAACTAGATGTTTCGAACCACTGCAGAAGCAGAGAGACAGGGCTTTGATCCTCTAAAATTAAAATCTAAAAGAGATCTAGTTTAAGCTCCTCTGTAATCTATTACTGACCGTTCCAAGGCGTTTTTTGTTGTTGATGTGATTCCTACATGTTAAATGCTGTTATATCCACTTGTCTTTGGTCTCTTGCAATATGGTCATCTGAGAAGCTGCCTGTTCTGCTTTCTGTTTAGTTCTGTTTGACTTTTGGAGTAGAAAATAGGTAAAACAGATGTTGTTGGTGGTTTTAATTAGGGTGGCTGAATGATCACCTGTTTGGGAGACTTGTCATTCAGTTTACTTTATTGTATTTAATCCTGATTTTTGCCTTTCTTTTACATGGCAAGTGTTTGCTTTCTTCGCACGTGACCGGTCAGTATTTTCGAAATCGCCCGGTAGGTGACATCAGGCGTTCATACGCAACGCAAAAGCAGTGATTAAGTTTTTGAGTTTCGACCGGTCACGAAGTACCTTCAGACGTAGATGGAGTTTTCTTGCGTAAACGAGACACAGTTTTACATCAGTTTGATAATAAAAAACTGCTTCATGCCTTTGTACAGGTAAAGAGTCAAATCTATTGCTCGTCTGTGCTGTGGAGGACCCGGTTCACTAACGCCCTCGGCCTAACGACATCGTGCAATTGTCCATCGGGCCGTGGACAGCACATCAGGGTGATAGGTTTGACTATTTCCACAAAGGCTTGAACAAATTGTAACATATTAAGTTTTGCCTTAAAGACTTGACGTTTCTTAGCACTTTACTGCACCCTCTGCTACAAACCTCTATTCCATGTTTCAATGCTGAAGCAATTTATCTATTGGCATATCGCGAGAAAAGGTACATGGAATGCTACCATATTATTCTCGCGATTTAGACGATTTAGCGGCTGTTGAAATCCATACCAAAATCTCATTTGTTTTATGAAATCCCTGAACTTTACAATAGTCATTAAGTTTGACACCAGACACCATTTAGTAATGGTTATTAATTTTGATACTGCATCCGCTAAACATTCATATTAAGTCTGAAAAGTTCATAAAATCGCTGTTATGTCGAGATGGCCGTCTTCAAGCTCATTATTTCCGTCTGAATGTATCTTGCCTATTTTGTTTTGAGGAAACTACCACCATTTAGGTTATACAGACTCATTCGTAGGGCGTTTTTGTTTCGGTTCATAAGTCCAAACAAAAACTAAAATTGCTCATAAAGATATTCACTGTAACCGAATCTTCTACCTTCTATAGAAACTGTTTTTCGATTCAGTATGGGTTCAGCCATAAAAATCTTTACTTTAGTTGACTTAATGTTTATGCCTTATATCGGATCATTAGGATCAGTTTGTCATTTCTGAGGGGTTGGTATTTTCCAGTGCTGCATATGTAATTATTAGTAATGAACAGTCTCAAACTTAGTAGGCGTAGAGACAAACCATTCTTAACGCATTACTTAGTTGGTTAGCTATGTCGAGTTCCTCAAAACAAAGAAAATCTTAAAAAAAGTAAGGTTTAACTATCTTCATTTCATTGCGACCTATTTATAGTGTCGTTGCATGTATAATGAAGCAGTAAGTGCCTATCAGAACTGAAACTGATTTGGTCATTTAAGGATTTATTTGAATCAGATGCTTTATACGTGCTGCAGTTAATCATCTACATTCTCTGTAATTACCAAGAATGTTTTCAGGGTATGTTTATCCGCTTGTGAACATGTTTGAGCATAACTGCCAATGATTCATAATAAATCATCTGTAAAAGCTGCATATTTTACAGCCACTGCGGCCTTAATTCTAAATTCCCATAGACTGAGGTGTATCCAATTTAACATTTTCATTTTCAGGTGTTAGAAAATAAAAGTTTTCCGATGAAACCTATTTGAAAAAAATAAAATACAGTAAATTCGACATCGAAATATAATTATGGAAAGCGACACTATAAAACATAATAAGGATTTATCTGTTTTAAAGAGATCAAAGGTATGGAAAAAATCTTTTCCATTGACGAAAAAGGCGACGTGATCAAACTCTGACCGAAATAGTAGGTTTTGGAGAGCTACAACTGCGATGTCAGCCAAGAAATAGAATTGCTATATTTAGTAATCCCACTTTCAACCAGTATATTGTTGTTTTAATTGCATAATCTGAAGCAGGGTGCTCAATTAATTGCATAGTATGGAATTGTTGTTTTGATCTCATTGATGGATGAGAATTCCTTCACAGTGCATTTCAATGCTGGTTTCCGCAATATAAAGCGAGCGTTTAGGACTACACATGTAAATTGATTGCTTTTGCTAGAATAGGACATGTTTGTCTCCTCTAATTTGCTCGCTATAGTATGCAAAAATTTATGACAAGCTTACCTATTAAATACGGAAATATCAAAGCATTAAATACATCTTTAAGGGAATTAGGAATTAATGATGCACTGGGCTAAGCCTGTGCTAGACTGATTGGCTCATTCATCTTGTCCAATAGCTTAGTGAACAGGCGTTTGAAGACAAGAGGAACTGTTGGTAAACAAACCACAGTCAGTCTTGTCACGGTTACGGTTACAGTGCGCCCCATTCGTGAACTGTGGTCAGTTTTTATATACACTTCTTCCGGTTTTGGTTTTGATGGCGTGATATTGGACGTGGTTGTATTAGTTACTGATCATTCTTTAAAATGTTTCATCGACGGAGACCAGGGCAGTGGTAACTATTGGCGGAGAATATTTTATGAAACAGAGGATATTGCACGTGTCTTCACGCATGATCATGCATATTAAATGAGTTGGAGATAAAGACGATATTTTTGTGCTGCAGCGGAGATAAAGACGATACATTTGCGCTGCAGCTTATGTTTATAAGTTTATTCCAGACTTTTTGTTTAATTCAAGATTGCATAATTCTATAGGATTCACAACCTCATATAAATTAAAGTTTTGTCATCCAAACTGTAATATTCGTCCAATAGTAAACAAGAACTGTTATAGATGTCAGCGCGTAGAGCCAGTGGGGTATTGTTTTGCATGCCGGACGCATTGCATTGCCAATCAGGCTGACACATTAACAAGAAGGTCTTGAGGCTCTGAATTGCCCACCTGAGTATAACTAGGTTCATAATTTGTCCTTAAATGCTAGTATGTATTAATATACCTTTACCAAATTTAGTGCGACAGACGCGCATTTCTGTATTTGATCACTTCAGTGTAGCTAATATATATCCCAAAAGCTGCTCACTAGGTTCCATTTTCATGGGTCATTTGATTCTGGAGACCTGTTAAAATTTTACGACCTGTGGGCATAACGATCGTCTTTGTCAGATGCCGACAACTATTCAGAGATAGTTTAAATTCCCTGACCTATGACTGCTGCATAAGAAATTCTAATTCAGCTGACGCAGTGCCTTTGGAGAAGTTGCTGAAATATGAATGACCATCCAAATGGTTAAGATTAAAAGCAAAATACCCCTGACCTCTGGTTTTCAAAAGTGTTTGTGTTCCCACCAGCAGTATTGCATTCACCAACTGTTATACTAAAGCATTGTAACATTTTCCCATACGAAAACCCCAGGACGTAAATTTGATTTTACTGTAAAAAGGATCAAAATTAACCTAGAGACCTTTTTTGAAACACATTAAGTATCTGAGCACTTTGTACTATACTCAAAGTTTAAATACCATCGGTCTTTTGGTTCTGGAGAACAAGAGGTTTTCGTGATTTACCTTATGAGCTTGGTGACAATTTTACTCAAATGATAAACTTGCTGTCACGCCACCCTGACGACGGATATACGGATTTTGTTTTGGTCATGATCTTACGAATCCCGTTGCTCGGTAATGGAACATTACTTACATATTGCCTGCGTCGATGGCTCCTTGTTACTTAGCTTGTATATTTCTGAATTAAGTTGGGCAGCATAAAAAGTAATATAAAAGTATGTATAACGTACCAAATTAGCATACAGTCGTCTGTTCAGATATTGTTCTAGTTGGAAGTGAAATTACCATTCTTTGCAGGAATCTACAGTGTGATATAAAATGAGTGTGCCAGAAATATAAGTTCACAACAGATCACGTATTTCCTATAACGACATACGAGTATATAGTATATTATTATATAGAAAAGAAATCGTGAGATACTGAAATGTAAGTAAAAAGTATGCAAAGACCAGGAACTGAAACAATCAAAATCCAAATCCAGCCCTCAAATCATAGTTAAAACGTAAAGAAAGTATAAACGGCGAGCCTCGCTTATACACACGTGTTTTGACGTAGATATAAACAAAGACTTAATCTTCATTAAACAATGTAAATTTGTTAATTGTAACTTAGCGTTAGTCCATTCCATTTTGCTATATAAGAACTAAATGTAGCGGCGTCCTTCTCTCGTTGGCAAACTTGTTAGTCTATGCGCCCACTAAGGTAATCTCAAACGCCTGTTATGTAAATTTGTAATTACAGCATTTGAAGTTTTGATTTGCAAACATTGTTTTTGCCGTTATATGTTTTTTTTTTCATATTTTCGTCCATTTGTTTGTATGCTTTACCTTTACAGTTGTTACTTCATCTCTGACCTCCATTCAGTTTTTTTCCACTTTCTTATCTGCACGATATAATTGCCTCACTTGATTGAGATTGGCGATTTGGGCTATGGTGCTTTGTAACTTTCAGTGCCACAACCTTCTATTAATTTGAATAGTAGTAGAGCGAGGGCCTACTGAGCTTGCGGCGATGTGGGTAGCAACTGTTTGGACATTTTTTTTCTTTCGAACACCATCGCTCTTCTGTCTCTCTTTCTCTTGAGGGGGGGGGGGTGCATAATGTACTCGTATAGTGTCTCAAAGGGCCGTTAAACTTTAAACAACCAACTAGTCAGGCTTATAATTATAGTGGTGTGTTTATCATCAAAGTTTCATAAGGGTCATATTCTCGTTCGCAAACGTTTGGTTGCATGCGCTCTTGAATTTGATTTGTAGCGGTGTGTTTATCGCACTTTGTTAATGACTGAATATGGCGGCGCCCTTCTCGCGTTTGCAAACTTTTATGTCCATGCGCTCAAGGCGTACAGTCGAAAGCGCTAAGTTACAATTAAGAAAGAGTCTTCATATCTACGTTAAGTCATTTGTGTATCCGTTTCGGACCTGGTGTTACTTAAGAGAATTGTGTTAGATGTCTTGCCCCATATCGCGTGCGTGAAGTTTCAGGACGTCAAAATATCAAAGGATGTCACAAACCATGATAAAATTTTTGCTCTCATTTTCAATCGTCCGATTTAGCCTCGGCTTAAATAACAGCAGTTCTATGAAGTACGTTTCTTGCATTTTCCAAACGGTTACATTATCTTGCTTTATTTTATATTAAGGAAGTAATATAAATTAAACTGCATAGTCTCTAGAACAATTAGCGATGTGACTGCTGACATGTAGAATTCTACATTTGCTTGTCTTATTAGTTGTCTATGCATAGTGATTCTGTGTCATAGGTTTTCGCCTTTTTCCAAATATATTCTTCGCCGTATCCTCTGCATTGCACCACATTACGCAGATTCTTAGCATCACACCCCATATTCGTTGTAACTTTAAATGTCTTTCCACATTTAAAGGTAAAGGTATTGTCGACATGTTAGTACTGGAAAATCCACAGTTGGGGCGATTGCATTTTTTTACTTGCATCTTGATGATTTTCATCAAATTAGGCACGTGTAAGTAATACTTTTAAATTTGGAGGCTGTCGTTTACTCTTGATAATGTTGTTTCTTTCTAGAATTTCTCTCATTTTGATGTCATCAAATAAAATTGTCATATTTTGTCGTATGACAATGAATAATTCAGGCTATTTGGGATTAAATGTGAAGAACTATATATATGAGTTATCGTCTCCTAAAGACGTCGTGTTTCCAGATGGCAATTTAACCATTGCTATCCCTTACAATTTTGCCTTCAAACCTTCCCCGTGTTTAAGGAAGGTACGTCTCATGTACAATATTTAATATATCATCTAGTAAATATTATGCGTGACATGATTCTCATTAAGTTTTAATCTATGAAAAAATTATGATGGCATTCAAAAAGCTTAAGCATGATCCTCTTACAGTTTTTTAACATAAAAACACCGTGAAGCAAATTTTATCTTGCAGTAAAATGGTGACGTCAATCTAGTGTTTTCATATGAACAAAGGTGTATTCAAAGGAAAATTTCTTTTAATTCTAGAAATGAATTTTATTAAGCTTTTTGCCATATCTGAGCGCGATGACAATGCTAGTCACGTAATTAGGGCCGTTTAGATAAGCATTCGTCCTTCTTTCGTAGCTGTGCCGTTCTTTTCCGCAAAATGCCAATCGTCATGACAATGATGTAAGCTTCACCTTTAAACGGTAAGTTGTAAATTACAAGAATCTTTTTATACCTCACCCGAGCCGGAGGCTCCGGGAGGGCATATAGCATAGGCAGACTCCGTAATCCATCTGTCGTTGTCCATCCGTCCACAAGTTCAATCGACCTCTCTTCTGAAACCACTGGGTAAGTCGTTACTAAATTTCGTATCCTGTTTCATGGGTTTGCGGGATCGAAATATCTTCATATGGTCTGGGTCACATGACCAACATTGCCGTCACACAAAATCCTTAAATCATCTGACGAAACATGGACGGATAGACTTGAATGAAACACCCCAACATCCACTTGGCCAGTTGAAAACTTATATCATAAGGAAGGCTCAAGGGCTTGCGGAAACGACAATATGTTCATGTGGTCGAGGGGACATGACCAATAAGGCCGACGCGCCGTTATATGGTAAATATTTTATAAAATTTCTTCTCTAGAACAAATTGACTGATGACATTTAAATTTGGTATGTAGCATTGGCGGCCCAAGTAGTGCTTAGATTGTTGAAATGATGGCCTTGTGTTAACCTTGACTTTCTACGGCAAGGCTAATTTTGCTTTCTGATGCTTTTATTTTTTACGGTAAGGCTTATTTTGCTTTCTGATGCATTGTGTTGGCCTAAAACTGGTATATTCCGTCATGTTAGTGAATACTTTAACGTTTGTGTATACAAGATGTCTATGTCATTCTTTGATCTTTGATCCAGGTTTCTCATATTTCGAAATTTTCTAACATATTGTTAAAAGCCACTGGGCCAATTATGATTAAATTTAATAGCAAGCCTCCAAAGGTTGAGAAAATGAAAATTTGTCAAATCAATCCAGCTCACATGACCTACATGGCAACCACGCCTGTATATAGAGAATGGAAAAAAATCTTCTTCTCCAAAACCAACTGAAGGATGACCATTGCATGTAACACTGATTACTCATTGACAAGTACTACTAAGATTATTCAAATGATGGACTTCGGTTGAGCTTGATTTTTTACGGTCAGATCTAATTTGATTTTCGATGCTCATATGGGAAACTATTAGAAACATTAAGAGTTTATGGAACTTGATTGTCTTGAAACTTACTATGTCGCATTGAGTACTTAAGTTTTACCTAAGATTGTTCTAAGGATGATCTTGGGTTGAGCTTAATTTTTTACGGCCAGGTCAACTTTCATTAATGGTTATGAACAGACTTGATAAAACCGAGTCTGCTATTTTCGTGTCTTTGGTGTTTTCCTTGCTTTTAAGGATCTAACTACTCAGAACTCATTTATCTTCACTGCAGCCAGTGTTGTGCCGTGTGGCGGCCGTAAACCGTTTCCCCGTACATCATAGTGCAGATTACATTTTCATGGAGTTCATTTTGAGTGAGTTTGAAAACAGAGTTCTGCTTAAGCCGGTGCCAGGGGCCGTAGCAAGTGTTGCACATTTTATTACTGGTTATGAACAGACTCACTACAACCGAGTCTGCTTTTTTCGTTTCTCTTGTGTTTTCCTTGCTTTCAAAATACCTAACAACTCTGAACTTATTCGCTTTCTGGTGCTTTTATATTGGAAAATGCTTAAACATAAAAGTTTCCATGGAACTTTTAAAAGTTTGGTGCAAAATTTGATGTATACTGTCAACTCAATTAGTACATTAACTTTTTGAGTAATACAGGTCAAGGTCAGTCAGATGTACGATTCAGGGTCTCATAATGTTTTGTTTCGTAAATTTTAGTAAAACGTCTCCCCGTACATCAATCATAGTGCAGATTGTTTTTTTGTGTCCTTTGAGATCAGAGGAGATCTGCCCAATTAAAATTAAGAAATTGCAGTATGCTTTTCTATGGTTTTGTCACCAGATATTGTCAGGGTCACTATTCACTAATGAGGCTTTATTAGCCGAACTACGTAGTCTGACCCATGTTCCTTCTTCTGAATGTATTCTCTGCTCTTGAAGTAACTCTTTAAGATTTTAATTTTACTTCACTGCAGCTGGTTTTGTGTCGTGTGGCCGCTGTAAAACGTCTCCCCGTACATCAATCATATTGCAGATTTTGTTTTATTTGCGTCATTTGAGATTAGAGGATATATTCTGGGAAATTTAAAATTTTAGCTTGTTTTAGACTCTTACTCTAGGTCATCGTCTTTTATATTATTTGAACCCTTTTTGATATTAGTCAGTCTTTGAATCGACTGCCCAATCTAAATTAAGAAATTGCAGTATGCTTTTCTATGGTTATGTCACCAGATATTGTCAGGATCACTGACGAGGCTTTATTAGCCGAAACTACGTAGTTTGACCCATGTTCCTTCTTCTGAATGTATCCTCTGCTCTTGAAGTAACTCTTTAAGATTTTAATTTTACTTCACTGCAGCTGGTATTGTGTCGTGTGGCGGCTGTAAAACGTCTCCCCGTACATCAATCATATTGCAGATTTTGTTTTATTTGCGTCATTTGAGATTAGAGGATATATTCTGGGAAATTTAAAATTTTAGCTTGATTTAGACTCTTACTCTAGGTCATCGTCTTTTATATTATTTGAACCCTTTTTGATATTAGTCAGTCTTTGAATCGACTGCCCAATCTAAATTAAGAAATTGCAGTATGCTTTTCTATGGTTATGTCACCAGATATTGTCAGGATCACTGACGAGGCTTTATTAGCCGAAACTACGTAGTTTGACTCATGTTCCTTCTTCTGAATGTATCCTCTGCTCTTGAAGTAACTCTTAAAGGTTTTAATTTGTTTTCTCAAAACCCTTTTCAACCTTCTAAGAATGACCCGAAAATCTGCACTTTTTAAGCTGACTCCGTTAACGTTACACAAAACCGATAAAACGAAAAGCTCTCTGCTGTTGCACGTCAAGATACAACTGGGATTTGATAAACATTCAAATCTGGCTTACGGGGTCAGACAAGAGCCCATACAATGAGTGATTACGACAGGGGACTCCTAAATACAGATACTTATACTGAATCTGATTCAAGGGATTCGAAATTGATAGATATTAAAGTCTTTACAGAGGAACCTGTTAAAACAGGTTTGCCTGTACTTGCCATACAATACTTGCTTTTTTCATAGGCAGGAGGTTTTGGGGGCAGTGAATACAAATGCTTTTCTTACCTGATATCTCCGGCTGCCGAGTCTTTGGGGATGCATCAGTTCTTGTGGCTCGGAAAATGATGTCCGTCGCTTGCTTAGACCTTACCATGATCTTATTTCTCTTATAATTTTGAGGCCTGCAACACAAAAAAAATGTTATGTACAGAAACGCGCGTCTGTTGCACTAAAATTGGTTACGAAACATATTTTTCAAATGAACAGTACATGTAGCTGTGATAATATGACCTACATAAGTGTTTCTGGTGAGGCTAACAACTTTAGTTTTAGACTCTCAATAAGAAAATTTACACCAAATAGACTGTCGAGTCTAATTTTTTCGAAGCCCACGTGACTAGAACGTTTGATATGAAATAGCAGTAGCCTGTGATAATATGTGCTGAAATTTTAGGACTTTGTCTTTTTGGTTTTTTAATAATTTTATTTTAACACTGAAGAGATGTTCGAGCTCATGTGACATAGCTTCATACTCTAAACACAATTATAATTAAGCCACATCATTTGATTTCCATCGATGTGGCAATTTGTCATGTGATATTCAGATCATCATTTTCATTTAAACAGGGTTATTCAGAGACCTCACTGTTGGCTCTGTGGTTTGGATCTCTTCCTTAGATTGCTGATGTGACAAGCAAAGGCTCTGCTTGGACTGTACTTAAGTCTGATCAGAGCCTTTGCTGGTCACTAATGCCACATTGTTGGAAAGCATATAATATAACTCATAATTGAGCCGCGACACGAGAAAACCAACAAAGTGGTCGTGCGCCCAGCACAGACTCAAATCAGCCTGGCATCCGCCCAGTCTGATCAGAGTCTTCGCTGTCCGTATAGAGGTAGCTTCGAACCTTACATACCCTTTAGGCGCAGAGCAAAGACTTCTCAGACTGGGTTGATGCCGAGGCTGATCTGAGTCTGCGCTAGGCGCACAACCGCTTTGTTGGTTTTCTCGTGTTGCGGCTCAATTATCTGGATGTTAATTAAGACTAGTACACAGAAATTATTACAGCTTAGTACTCATTGGAAGCAGTAATGAATATAATTCTGGCACTTAAACGTTTTCTCGGCTGAGTCTACAGTAAGCGGCTTCGTGTAAAAGCTGTGATACATCAAGTTGCTAACCCCGTGGCTTGCAAATTTGCATGTTGTTAATGTCGGATGTAAATATTTATGTGTGTCGATTTACGCCTCGTAATAGTCTAGTCACTTAGAAAGCAGCAGTATTGCTTCTTCGTTTTGTATAAGTTAACAATCGAAATCGTATTTTCGTAATGGTATTATATCGCTGATTAACATATTTGTTCTCGAGCAGATGCGATTATGAATTCACCGAAACTTCACCATGCGAATTAATATTTTGCGATCTGTCCTACGATATTATTATTTTCAGTGATAGAAAATATTTCCCAATCACTAGGACACATCTGGCACTATAATATCAAGGTAAATTTAATATGCATTGTATATTTGAGCCGCGACACGAGAAAACAAACAAAGTGGTTGTGCGCCCAGCGCAGACTCAGATCAGCATGGGCATCCGCCCAGTCTGATCAGAGTCTACGCTGTCCGCATGAAGGTAGCTAGGACCCTTAGGTACCCTTTAAGCGCTTAGCGAAGAGTGATCAGACTGGGCAAATGCCCAGGCTGATCTGAGGTTGCACTGGACGCACAACCACATTGTTGGTTTTCTCGTGTCGCGGCTCATATCGGCGCAGGTGTACAAGTTGCTTGCTGTTGCATATTCGCAGATCATGTTGTCCATATCTCACTATATGGTAGTAATTGGTGTACCTAGATGAGAGGTTACCATGGTATCAAAACATCTGTGAAATATGCATACTCATACACCACCATAATATAAATAAATTATGACGAAGGTTTCTTATTATATGATCATAAGTCTCTTAATTATAAGGCACAGCATACATTCTAAAGTTTATAATCTAACGGTCTCTCGATTCAGTGCTTACAACAGTACTTAATTTGAAATCTTTAGACATTAATCCACCACATCTAAAGCAAAGCATTGTAGCGAAAGTAAAAGTAATCCATTGTAGGTTTAAATGCTTTACTATCTAATATACACATTTGCTTGCCATGCACATGTTCCTCAGTCTGTGTTGGACACATGAAACATTTACAGCAAGTTAGAAACATACTGAAGAAATTCAGACGTAGAGTCTAACAGTCAGCATAACAAAGCTGGCCAGAGTTATGGAGAACGATTAGGTAAACCAAGAGGGCTAAACCAAAGAACATCATAGGGCACCAATTGTGAAAAGCAGTTTTGCGTTGGGGCAGTCAATAAATCCGAGCCTGATACAACGTCCAAATAATAAAGAGCAAAGAAAAGTCACCGCCTATGATAGCAGTGAAAGACTAGTTAGTGTGTTAATTGCACACTTCTGTTCATATCAATTCTTTAAATGATTATTTTGAGAAATATACACTTAACAAAATTTCTAATTGGTCAGTTGTCTTCTTTGCATAAAAATGATTTCTAAACAATGTTTATGAATATTATTATAATCAAAACTTTAGTTTTTTTATCCACTTATTCCAATTGAATTTTGTAATAAAAACTTAACTGTAATATACTCAAAAAAAATATTAAAGGGTCAAACTTTTATCCCGCGATTTCTGGAACATTTCAAAGATTTGGTAAAATAAATCATTTCCACCTTCCATTTCATTCATTTTACAAGTTTTGTACACATGAAGTTTGAAAATATAGCCTATATCTTGACCAAGTCCAGACTTCAATTTATGCTACCCTCAAAATCAGAGTTGTTTGAAGTCCATAGGGAACAAATTCACCAAAATTTTCGATTTTGCCAATTCATGAATTTTTTGATAAATTGCTCGATAGTCATCAAGTTTAATCATATATAAGGTCAGCAAGCTATAAGAAGTTTAAAACTCATGGCAATTTTAGAAGTTATTCCCAATCAAACTGACACACTATCAATTCTCTATGGGAATTCAAACAACTCTCATTTTAGGGGTAGTTTGACTCAAAGCTTGACTTCGGTCAAGACAGAGGCTATAGGTTCAAGCTTCATATGTATAAAACTTGTAAAATGAATAAAATGGAAGGTAGAAATAATTTATTTTACCAAATGTTTGAAATGTTCCAGAAATCGCAGAGTAAAAGTTTGACCCTTTAATATTTTTTTTGAGTATAGTAGAGTGATGACCACTTGTTTGTAAACCACAGAACAATTTAAAAACTCATAGGACCTGCATCGAATTGCCACAAAATCATGACATTTCAGAAATAAATTAAGTTTTCCATTATAAAAACATGAAATTTGTTCTCAATACTTGTGAAATTCTTGTGTATATTAATTATAATATCGAATTTTTGAAATTACCTTCCTTTGAATGTTTGTGAAACTCTTAATACAGGCTTCAAATTGTAGTGATTTATTTTCAAAATACATGAGCGATTGTGTCACTTGTAAAATACAAGCATATACATCCACTTTCTATTCATAATTTGTAGCCAGATAAATTTGAATTTCTATAAGGCTTAATTTTATGGAAAACAGACCAATTAGAAATTTTGTATTTACCAGTAATTTTCTTCTTTTTTTCTATAAAACAAACATCGTAAAGTCGAAGTTAATGTTTAATTTCTGAGCTGTCCTGCTGCTAAATTTTATTTTGATTGTTCATACCCTGGCGGACCAAATTAGTTGAGAAATGTATATACACCATATCAGCCACGACACGTGAAAACA
The DNA here is from genome assembly GCA_963989385.1 of Ctena decussata. Classification (NCBI taxonomy): domain Eukaryota; kingdom Metazoa; phylum Mollusca; class Bivalvia; order Lucinida; family Lucinidae; genus Ctena; species Ctena decussata. The sequence continues at coordinate 125,203,322 of OZ022498.1, forward strand.
AACAAAGTGGTTGTGCGCAAGGCGCAGATTCAGATCAGCCTGGGCATCCGTCAAGTCTGATTAGAATCTTTGTTTTGCATATAAAGGGTAGTTAAGGGTACTTCCATGGAGACAGTGAAGACTTGGTGGATGTCCAGGCTGATCTGAGTCTGCGCCAGGGACACAATCTTTTTGTTGGTTTTCTCGTGTCAGGCTCAATTATGAGATTCTGAGATTATGAAGAATATGCGGAACCGTGTACAATTAGGTCATCAAAATCATACTCTACATAAACTAGAACCCATTTCTAACCGACCACTTATATCTATTTTTTCCCGCAAAATAAAAATTACTATAGAACATAGGTTCCCATCTGTTATAAAATTGAAGTCTTATTTAAATAAATCAGGTAACACTTAGAAACCTTATCAGTATACCATAAAATACGTGAAAAATAATGGTTGCCCTGTTTAAAAAAATCGAACGTGTCGACAGTTTGTCATGATTCGGATAGAACCACATTTCGGAATCTCATCAGCATTGCTTATAACTTGTGCGAATATTTCGCAAATAATGCTTCATTAGGCATCATTCTAATACAGAATTCAAACTTTCAGTTACACTATTGAAACCTTCCCCACCACAGTCCTAATCCTATTGAAGTGTGCAGATTGGGGTACACGTGATTCTTCTGCTGCCACCATAAGTAAAGCAATAGATTGAGCTCAAATCTTGCAAAAAGTTTACATTGTTACGCAGAACGTTTTACACACGAGTGTCACGGGTATAGAGCATTATGCGTCGCCATGACGGCGGAGGGTGACTTCCGGTTAAAGGTGTTATTGACCAGTGCACTACATTAACAAGGAAACTCTAACAACGTTAGAATTTTCGAAGTTTATAAATATGATAATGTAAGAACATACATAAGGTAAAACATCACAGAAACTCTGACACCAAAAACAGGCAACAGAGAACCACAACAGAACTACCGCCTTGGAACGGTCAGTAATGAATTACTGGGGGGCTTAAATCGATTTTACAGGCCCAACCTCACCCTCAGTTTCTGAAGTGGTACAAAACATTTAGTAGGTAGTTCGGTTCGCATGATAACCCTCTAACCCGTCAATGAATCATCACGGTAAACACATAAATCAAATTTCAACACCATGAAGAAGCAAAGACGAGGACTCAACAGATACAACGGGCCGTCTGACAGGTGGAGATCCCTGTCCTGCCAAACGACCGCACTGGAAATCTGAAGCAAAAGAAGGTCACCAGTTGAGCCCCGGTGGACCAAGCAACAGACAAAAATGCTCCGGTCCCAACCAACTAAAATATATAGCTTTAGGTCGGGGCCATCATAGAGTCTGACGACCGATTGTGTTTGATTTATGTGTTTACCGTGATGATTCATTGACGAGTTAGAGGGTTATCATGCGAACCGAACTACCTACTAAATGTTTTGTACCACTTCAGAAACTGAGGGTGAGGTTGGGCCTGTAAAATCGATTTAAGCCCCCCAGTAATTCATTACTGACCGTTCCAAGGCGGTAGTTCTGTTGTGGTTCTCTGTTGCCTGTTTTTGGTGTCAGAGTTTCTGTGATGTTTTACCTTATGTATGTTCTTATTATTTTTGGTTCGGTTTGGGTTGCTGAGTGGCCACCTTTTGGGAACAAGCTGCTCACTCGGTTGGCCATATGTTCTCTGTATCTTGATTATTTGTATCTTAGTTGTTTCCAACTATGGTTTGAGGGCTGGATTTGGATTTTGATTGTTTCAGTTCCTGGTCTTTGCATACTTTTTACTTCTATATACAAACAATACAATGTACAACTGTCACAACTACGAAAATATACAACACATATCAGTTCATGTCGCTTGCCCAAGTAAGGTGTTTGTTCCAAATCTGTAATCGATCTGCATATGTTACACAAATCGATTACCGTCTGACGTCAACACCGAACTCGGCTCAGCGCCATGAACTAAAAGGAAAATATAAAGAACAAAGACGTAAACTGAGCTCACAACAAAACAATAAGGCGTTTATACCGTTGCCGACTGGTCACTCCCTGGATTATACCAGGGACCAGTCTATATATTTCCACATCGCGCACTTATAAACTGATCATTCCCCGGATTATACCAGGGACCAGTCTATGTATTGTGGGAAACACCTACTTAGTCCATATCGCGCAATTTATGGACAATTATTAGCGAGTACACTTGACTCGCTAATACACGAGTGGACGAACACTACTGGTTAACACCGTCCCACTTTCTATTCAGCAGCCAATCACCTCGCCGACAGCGGCCGACTTCGCCTAGTTTTCGCGCATCCCGCCTTGGCTAGGAATCTTGCGCAAGTGGCGTTGTAACTGTGCCTCTACCCGAGTTAGTATTAACCTAAAGATGTATATGGTATCTCCAGGTGAGACGTGGCTTTAAGCCCAAACAATTGACTGTCGGACTTGAAGTGCCTCTCAGATCTTAACAACTGAATCCATGCACTATATAATATCCTTTCACTTTGAATTTCAAGCCATGTCTAAATTTCAATAATAATCAACGATTATAAATAGTAAATTAATAGCCTGTTAATCTCATCTTAAAATCATGCGACTCGCTTTTACAGTGAATAGGCCATGTGGGTATCGACAAATGAGTAATGCGTGACAAATAGCCACAATTTCCGTAAATGTTTTACTACCACAGTTACCCTAAAAACTGTAGCCCTACTGATTGAAAGAATTAAAAGCAATTTCAACTTGACATAGTCGACGATCCGATTCATTTCGTAACATACATGACTATTTGGATGTACTTAAAATAAGAAAACTATGTCCGGATACAATCTTACTAATGTCAGTGTTCAAGACAAAGCAAGTCATCGGTTAAATGTTTTGCTTAGTATATAACGTTTGTGCTGAAACGACCATTTGTCAGTTTTTAAAAAACATTTAATTGTAGATATAGAGATGAATTATATACTTCATATGTCATTGGAAACTTCTCATATGCCCTCAATGTTATCCTGTCGGTCATAACATTTTGGTCCCCAATACCATGACCGAGGCGTTAAATTTTCTCATACCCGACCATGTATTTGGAAGGTTTGGCAGTGAGCTAAGCTGATCTGAGACGATCTTAAACCTGTTTTCACGATGACACATGTGCTCATTATAGGTCTTTGAAAACACGCACATGACATCCACATAATTATCTACGTTTTCGAAGCCATTTAAAACTTTACCCATCATCCTACAAAAGGACGCACTGGCCTTTACCAAAATACAGTCGCAATACAACTGATCATTACTTTTACGATTTTTTACGATAACAGGCAACAGGCACACGTAGACTGAGACGCATGGCTCGCCAATGATAACCTTTCTTTTATCATCGAGCAAAGTTTCTGGTGGGCATATGGGATTTGATCTTTTCAGGGATTTTTTTACACTTCTTTGCATGCAACCTAATCTTGATGCCGCTTTTAATTCAACTGAAATTGCCATTGTAAAAGATGCTCTCATAATTGTCGCATACCCAGATAATATCGGGTAAGTCTTTGTTCAACTGTTCTGTTTGTGCATGAATCAAATTATTTGCCCTTTCGAGATTTGGTTTCGAGAGCAATGATCATCACGACATTGCTGCACATCCGTGTTAAATCACAAATCTCGTTATTTGTGTTTCTTGCCACAAACTTGTGTTAAAGTGGGCGTTAGTAGTTCTTGGTTTCTTAATGTTTGCACCTGTTAACTTTTCTCACATAACAGCGCATTTGTTAATACCCGTTTGTTATTGCAATCCTTGTCTAGAAAACTTCCAGTAACGACAATACGGTATACAGCAACGCGGTTATTGGTTTTCTGAGTGCTCTTTAAAGCTGGCTTGCTCACACTAATGAAGCCTGTTGTCATAGACAGTGCAGCCTTGTTAAGAACAAAGCAACTATAATTGAGCCGCGACACGAGAAAACCAACAAAGTGGTTGTGCGTCCAGTGTAGACTCAGATCAGGTTGGGCATCCCCCCAGTCTGATAAGACTTAAGAGATAGCCAAGGGTCTCAGCTAGGTCCATGCGATCAGCGAAGACTCTTATCAGACTGGGCAGATGCTCAGGCTGATATAAATCTGCGCTGGGCGCACAACCACTTTGCTCGTATTCTAGTGTGGCGGCTCATATGAGATATAACTATACAAGATGTTTTTTTTATATTTATCTTTTAACTAGCCAAAACATACATGACAAAAATAAAAACTCTCTAGCCCTACTCATACAGCAAAACAACGCAAAAATATTTCCAGATTATGAGATGTTTGATTTGCTTTTAATTTATTTTTATTTTTCTCCACAAGTTCCTGTATCTGAGACAGACCGGATGCGTTACACAATGATAGATAATCTAGTTGATATTAACTCAGTGGACAAAAGAACATATTTACCAATGTCCTTGAATTACACAGCTGATTATACAAAATAAAATAACAATAATAATAAAACAAATCTTAGCTTTAAGATACAGCTTGGGTCTACGCTTGGCACACAATGATTTGTGAGGTTATTGGATGGCACCACATTCAAATCGCGCCTCTATCAAACCCAAGTCAGTCTTCGCCTCGGTCTAATCGCACATAATCAAGTAGATTTCTGGTTGACTTTCTTAACACATGTTTGCATGTAATTACTCTAAGCCAATCAGCCTGCAAATTCGGTCAACAAATAATAGTGACCTGTGTTTAAAAATATTCGGCATTTAGTTGTACTACTAGATCGTGTCCATGTTGATCATTTTCTGTCACTTGTGGACCTGATCATTCCGGCGCAGATTTGGTCACCAAATAGAAGTGACATGTGTTTATAAATGTTTGGCACTTAGTGATACTTCTGGACCGTGTCCATGTTGATCTTTTTCAGGTTCTTTGGTACCTAATGAAACATGAGCAAAATAACAATGTAACCAGTCAATAGAAAATAGCATTTCAACCAGTCATGACCTTTTCTAAAATATTTCCAGAGCAAAAGCTATTCCTATCATTGTTTACGCCACATGTGGCATAGAAATGCGGCGTAGACAAAACCTGGTATATATTTTCATTATTCAAGTTACGCCACATTTCAGCATAATAACGAACTGAGTTCAAGGTTTCGAAATGACAAAATGTAGAATTGTTTGTGAATCTGTAAGCTCATAAGTAATTGGCTCATTGTTTTATTGGCTGCTTTTGAGCTTTTTATAAAAAAACATAGTGTTTAATCTGATAATTGGCTCTTTCTGACTAGACTGCTTGTTACGTGATGTCACACAGTGAATATTTGGCTGATGGTACTGGATGACAACTATTCATATGATTTTATTGTCAAAGAAATGTTCGTTGCGTCTGTTTGTTGGTGGGCCATAAACTGTGTTAAATCTGCATTATCACAAAGAACGAATTTGGAAGTGCATAAAATCGGGTTTCAGTAAAATTATAGATGGGTCGCGCAATTGTGACAGTTTTTTGTTAACATTTCAAATGTCAAAAGCACCTGTTCAATCCTTACAGTGCAGTTCATTTGGCTTCTTGGCGATGGTCATGAACAAAACTTACGGTTTACTAGCAGGTCTTATTTATGTAAAAATGCCATTTGAAAGCTTCTTCTCATTCAAGAATATCAGTGAAATAGCGAGAAAAAAAACACAAAAAACCAAAAACAAACAATAAATAAATTAAAAATAAAACGAATTCGTCCAAATTATTGCTTTCATTCCATCGAGTTGGATAAGCTGAACCTTGCTATATACCTGATAAGTTTACCAAATCAAAATAAACACGGAATAATAACATTGCCCAGCTATTGCGTCCGCACGATAGTTTAAAGCCCCCCTGTAAGTTTTTGCTGACCGTTCCATAGCGGTAATTCTGTTGTGGTTTCTCAATGTTACATGTTGTTATCTAGGTATCAAGCAGGCTGGTGACCTGAAGAGCTGCCCATTATGCTTTCTGTTTAGAGTTGTATTGCAATTTAAAATAAAAAACACACACACACAAAAAAAAACCCAGGTAAAACAGAGATGTTGCTGCTGTTTCTTATTAGGGCAGCTGAATAACCACTTGCTTGGGAAAGACCTGCTCATTCGGTATACCGTGTTTGTCTTTCGTGAACTTTTTTCCTTTTTGTGCGTTAGCTTCTTTCCTTTTAGGTTTTGAGAGTGGGATGTGGGATTTGATAGCATTAATTCCTGATCATTCCCTCTTTTTTTTAATTTTCTCCTCCGAGTGGGATGTGGGATTTGATAGCATTAATTCCTGATCATTCCCTCTTTTTTTTAATTTTCTCCTCCACCGCCACGTAGTATTTCATACTGACCGTCTTAAAATGTATTGTTTTTGCAATACCGCTTTCCTAGACAGTGATCTCTCTCTCTCTCTGTGCCCTTACTTAGAAAAATGTCTTTTTCCCCATTTTTGTTCGGCTCTTTTGTGATAATTCCGTGAATTGGGTATCTAGAACCCATGCTTTGTACCTAAGAGAAGATGCAACAGCAAACTTTGGCCTCTTACAGGACTCCGCATATCGCAGGTATGTAGGAGCACGTGCTGGTAGCACATACGTTAAGCACCATTTCTAAATGTCGCGGCTCCAATTTAAAACTAACCTTACCAATATGGTACTGTATGTCCGTAACATCAAGCCAACCTGTTTATGTTTATCCCCGTCTCTGTCTTGTCTCTGGAGTACCTATTGCCAATTTAAGCGAGAATTTTATGGTTGGAGGCAATCAGCTATTCAGTAAAAATGTCAAATTCAGTTGCCGCAACTGCAAGTGAGGTAGCATCCCAAAATCAATATAGATTACATATTATCATTTTTGTTTTTGCATTAGTCAGTAAGAGGACAGTACCATGTGATTTACACCGGGCGCCAGCCCCAAGTACTGTTTAACGTTGATTTTATAAGGAGTTGATGTATTTGGATCCTCATGGCTTTTTCACTTGTTTTGGGGCCACCAATAGGACTAACTAAATGTTATATATGTATTTGTTTAAACACTACTTTATCCATCAATTCAAAGGTATAATGTACAATCTAAAGTATCAGGATCTAGTAAGCTGAGAACAATAAAAATATGAAATAATTGTTGCTGCCATGTGGGGATCAGGAAGTACTTTGTTGAGTTGGTGAATAGGTCTGTAATAATCCGAGTTAATGAAAATATAGTTTCCTTTACGGGCCCTCTTGTGGTATATGTATCAATGAGGGTAATGTTTTATGCTTACATAATTTGCAACAAGTCTTTGTAATTTTTGTATTACTAATGTGGTTAAGACATTAGTAAATATACAAATTTAAGCGAAAATAAATACAAGTCTGAGTAGTAGACAGCAGAATAAATACTTTTGAAGGTTCGACGTATTACTGCACTGCTGCCTTCCACTTATAAAAATAAATAAGTTTAAATATAAAGATTGGAACAGCGATAGCAACGGGATTGAAACAGAACAGAGGAGAGCAATAGGAATAACAGTTGCCTTCTATGCATAAATACTGCTTCAACTTTCTACACTATTATACGGGAAAACAATAACAACATAAAAAACATCTTAACTTCTGTTACATAGTGTAAAACCATAATTCCTACCACCGCGGTTATTTCAATATACTTTCAGATAGTTCAGGGGAGAGTCCTGAAGTCATTGCTTTAAATTGATGTGTGCTAGTTTTGTAGCTTCTCGATAATATTTCTAAGAATAATAATGCAAATTACAAACTGGAATCAAGTTTTTTGTCTCTACACAGCTGTTTTCGAGTGACGAAACCATAAGTTTAAGGAAATTATATTTAAAATCTTAAAAAGTTCCTTCAAGAGCAGAGAATACATACAGAAGTAGGAACATGGGCCAGACTGCGTAGTTTCGGCTTATAAAGCCTCGTCAGTGACCCTGACAATGTCTGGTGACGAAACCAGAAAAAAGCATACTGTAATTTCTTAATTTTAATTGGGCAGTCGATTCAAGGACTGATTATTTCAAAAGGATCCAAATAATATAAAAGACGATGCTCTAGAATTATAGTCTAAAGCGATTTTAAATTTTAGATTTCTCAGCATCTATCCTCTGATCTCAAAGGCTGTAAATAAAATATAATCTTCACTATAGGTGATGTACGGGGAGACGTTTTACGGCCGCAACATGGCACAACACCAGCTGCAGTGAGGTAAATTAAAATCTTAAAAAGTTCCTTCGAGAGTAGAGAATACATACAGAAGTAGGAACAAGGGCCAGACTACGTAAGCCTCGTCAACGACCCTGACAATATCTGGTGACGAAACCAGAAAAAAGCATTCTGCAGATAAGCTTGTTATTTCTCGCCTTTTTGCGAACTGTCACAAAACCAGAAAACGCAAAGGATAAGCCACCGACGGTGACAATGTAGAGGCCGCCGAAAAAGCAATACATATACATGTACCTAGTTTGAATAAAAATAAATCCGAGCAGCGCTGAAATGCATCATTATGATACATGTATGTCAAGATCCTGCCAACATGACATGACATGTATACAATAGTAGAAGAAAGCCAACAAAATCCAATCCAATCAGCTAGAGAATACCACATAACCCTATAGGACCTTTGCTATTTTTCAAATTCCCTAACATGCGCACAGTTTCTGGTCGCAGAATTTTAAATGTGACTGAGTATCCCGGCGTATTGATGCTTGGCATGTTTTCTTGTTATTATTAATACAAGTACAAGTAAAGCTTTCACAAAAATCTTGATCTGCGCTTAGCAACCATTAATAGTTGATGCTTATCAAATAAACCCTTGCAACCTCCAAAATAGACTTTTGTTTATATCTCAAAAGCCGATTTAAAATTTTCATTGGTGGATTTCAAGCACGGATGAGAGTGGTAAGTATCAAAGCATTCCATGGTTGAAAGACAGTTTAAAGGGTGTAAAATCACAAGTCATTCATCCATCTGTACCTTTTGATAAATACTGCTACCCTGTGATACCATATGTGCGGTATTTCATATGACCGCTTACGACATCTATGCGAATAGCCCTAACGAAATATTTGCGAACAGCTTATGGCCACTCACGACATCTATGCGAATAGCGCTCGTGCCACATATGCGAACAACTGCATAGAGGTCAAGCTGCATTGTGGGTAATTAACGGCTGTACTGCCGATGTCAAAAGCAATTACTATGATAGTCTTCGCCCAAAGGCGTAGACAACCATGCACTATCCCGCGGTATGTAATATTCAGTGGTCAGCCATACCAAGTGGATCTGTTTGACCACTGGTGGCCAATTGCTTCACACTTAGTTCTGTCTTCTTGTCGTTGGAAAATATACCTGCATGTGACAGTATTGCAGATGTGCAGTGCACTGCCTTTCACAAATGCCGTGAACCACTGATAAAATGTATTTCATTTTGTCAAGACAATACTTTGTTGAAGATAGACTTTCCATGTTCGATATGTCTACTTTAAAAGGCATTCAACGAGTGTTATCTCCAGTTTTCGTTCCCGTGTGTGTTCTTACTTTCCAAAGCCAACCTTAAAGAAGTTTTATTTTTGTACATGTTACTTTGAGAAAGAACTTGCTGCTGTTTTTTTAGGAGTCGACACTTTTTGGTAGGCTTTCAACGTCCAGGACGGAAACCAGGAAATCACGAAATCATCAAAAAATGGCATTTAATGCCATTTTTCCATGCGACAATTTTTATTTTGTTGCCATTTTGCAAAAAAAGAAGTATTACCATAAGGCGCGACTTGATCATTATGCGTCCTTAAAACAGCCCTTTTAATGCCGAAATTTACCAAAAATGCCTAGGACCCCATAGGACAAAGGGAAATAGGACAGGCCTAGATAAGCTGCCACGTGTTGCGGTGTCAGATCAAGGACTACACTATTTGCATAGGACAAATGGAATTTTCTTTAAAATGTTATAAACACGACAAAATAATTAAAACCAGACATCCCTGAATTGACAAGTGGTCACATCCATTTGATAAGGATAGAATTGTCTACTGGGCATAAATGGGTTACCGACAAGATTTAATTTGAATTTGAATAACAGCCACAAGCATTTATGTATAAATGGCTCCGAATTAGGATTTCACTGTTGGTAGAGTAATTCAATTTCCAACTAGAATTTGAACGGATTCGCTTATAAGATAATATACCAGTATCATTCTCAGAAAAAATGTGCCGTACTATGCTAAAAAAAAAAAACCAAGCTCAGCCTACGCGTCTGCATAGTAAATACTGAGTTTTCCCTGCTAGTACCACCAACCGTTTATGGATTTTTAGGTTTATAAATAAAAATGTCTGCGCGATATGCGGATTTATCTCAGTCTAAGCAGTCTTTTACTTGGTGCAGGGACTTGCTGTTGCAGTTTGGCAAAGATCTGTTTACCCAGAATAAGAAAGAAATGAAAATGGTTTGTAAACGCTTTAAATCTGATTATTGAAAAACGTCAGTAATGGGAGCGGCTTTCAACATTACAATTAAAACCGTAAAAATGTTCCATCAAGAGCAGATTATACATTCAAAAGAAAGAACATGGGCCATACTTCGAAGTGTCGGCTATTCAAGCTTCATTAGTGACTCTGCCATGATCTGGTGATAAAATGCCATAGAAGAGCATGCTGTAATTTCTTGATTTTATACGGCATTCGATTTAAAGACTGATAAGTATCAAAAATGGTCCTAATGATTAAATAAAAGCATCGCAAACGACTGCGTGATACCCCGCCACAGAAACCCTTTTCACACACTGATTTTTCCAGAATTATGCATGTATATAGCCAGGGATGCAGGGGGAAATAACTCCCATGGGGTCAATTTGAGCATCACTGCAGGCTTTCATCACTCTGATAATTTGCTGAAAGTTTCAGAAAAATTGCTTAAAACCTGATTTTATGTGGAATGTTTCATAATTTTATACATGTATATAGTCACAGGTCAGGGGCAGATAACCCCCGATGATAAAATTTCTGTACTCATATAAAGCTTTTGTTACTTCGATCATGTTTGTGAAGTTTCATCATGATACTCCAAGTAGTGAAGGAACTAGAGGCCAGAAACCATTTTTTGTACATTAAAAGTAAAAGTATGCAAAGACCAGGAACTGAAACAATCAAAATCCAAATCCAGCCCTCAAACCATTGTTGGAAACAACTAAGATTACAAATAATCAAGATACAGAGAACATATGGCCAACCGAGTGAGCAGCTTGTTCCCGAAAGGTGGCTACTCAGCAACCCAAACCGAACCAAAAATAATAAGAACATACATAAGGTAAAACATCACAGAAACTCTGACACCAAAAACAGGCAACAGAGAACCACAACAGAACTCTGTCATAAATTAACGAAATTAACATTCTCGGTTCAAATGCAAATGCATAATTTGAAGGAAATCCGTTGATAAATACTTAGGTTATCGAACAGAAATGAAGTGCGGACGGACAGACGGACGGACGTACGTACTACGGACGGACGGACAGACACACGGTCAGCCAACGTGAAAACATAATACCCCGCCACTAACGTGTGGCGGGGTATAACAAGAGCTGTCGCCTGACAGCATAGCTCGCCTGAATAGGTACTTGCCCATCACACAGTCGTTATAGTGGTGTGGACTGCTATGCATAAAACTTCAGGCAAGCATGTCCATAATGACAACACATTTATAAACAAAAGCTATGTCAGAAGTGAGTTTTAAAATGAAAATTAAAATAAAAAAAATCCACATGAAACTTCAAAGTTCAAAGTCATCAAGCTAGAGCTCAAAGAAGTAAGGGGGGGTCTATGATGTATCAAAACTTTGAACCATTATCTAACATCAGTCCAAATATTAGTATCAACTGAGTCCATCGGGGCGCTGTGAAATTATGTCTTCATAAATATAAAACTTTAACCATAATCTTTATGACAAAATTAAAAGTCAATGACCTTGACTTCAAGTTCACCCAGTGGGGTAAATATATATTGTTTTGTAAAAGCTCAAAAAAGTGTCTAACATCAGTTCAAGTGTAAACTAAATCTCTGCCAGGCATTATGAATCGGTATGCAATTAGAAAATTTTAATAAAGACCAAATTTCCTAAGTCCCTGACCTTGACATCAAGGTCACTGAGCGGGGTTGGGGTAGTACTCTGTAAAACTTTGGACTTATATCTAGGTACAGTGCAAATATAAAAAGAATTCATCTATGGGTTCAGGAGATATATGTCTTTAAAAAACTTTAACCAAAACATCTAATCAATAAAAAGACAATTCTCTAAAGCCATGACCTTGACATCAAGGTCACTATGGGGGGTGGGGGTAGTACCTTGGAAAACTTTGGACCAATATCTAACTACAATGCAAGTATCAAAGGAATTCATCAATGGGTTAAGGAGATATTGGGCTTTATAAAACTTTAACCAAAACATCCAGTAAAAAAAAAACTCCCAATTTTCTAAGTCCATGACCTTAACAGCAAGGTCACTGAGGGGGTGGGGGTGGTACCTTGTTAAGGCTTGGACCAATATCTAACTACAGTGCAAGTATCAAAAGAATCCATCTATGGGATAAGGAGATATAGGTCTTTAAAAAACTTTAACCAAAACATCCAATCCGGACGCCGACGCCGACGCCAGGGTGACAACAATAGCTCTCCCTGAACTTTCGTTCAGGCGAGCTAAAAATCGATAATTTAAAATAAGAGTCAAAATCAATCGAAAATTTCTGATCTTCCAGAATATATCATCTGATCTCAAAGGACGAAAATTCAATCCAATCTGCACTTTAGGTGACGACATTAAAATTAGGTTTAACGGCCGCTACATGTTACAACACTAGCTGCCATGAAGTAAAAATTAAATCTTAATGAGCCTTTCTTTGATGTTAATAGGTAAACCAAACAGAAACAGACTAGTATCATTGTTGAATGCGGAAATTACACTGACATTTTGTTCATTCACTCGTTTTGCCGTAAGATCTTCATATTATTCAGACTGCATACTTACATATGCCTAATTAGATGTACATAAAAGATTTAATTTTATAAGCTCAACTGGGCTGATGGCTGAGGGAACTTGTTCCTTGTTCGATTGGAAGGCATCGTCGTCGGAACTTGTTCCTTGTTCGGTAGGAAGGCATCGTCGTCCGCCTGTCAGTATTTTCAAACTGACTTCTCTGTGACACAGGGCCAATTGAAAACCCAACCTTTCTTTAGAAGCTAGGGGAGCAAAACTTGTTTAGATAGTTGCAGTCCTATACTTTAAATGGCTGCCAAGGAAAACAAATATTTATTTTATTGCCAATACATTTTCTTCCTGAAAACCAACTCACATAAATCAATGCAGTGTTGATAATCACTGATTTGCGAAAAAAAAAAAAAAAAAACGGGCGTAAAATGTGCAATATAGAGCAAATCTTCTCTTAGCTGGTGACTTCTTTATGTTGTAAACATAATTTAGAGTTCTAGAACTTTATAAAAAGAGACTTGTTGATGTTAAAAAGTGTCTATACAAAAAGATGGAATGATAATATTTTTCGCAAAAATCTAGAAAGGGTAACATTCAACTATTTCACGAATGATAAAGTTGGATAGATATATTAAAACATACAAAAGGAGCACGTACTGAAATCGTACGTAAAGGTAACATGGTCGAATTTCATCTCATTTAGATACCGATATGCTCAACGAAATGTAGATTATTATGTTTAAGTTACACAGATAACTGCTTACCCTTTATTTAATACAAACACCCATTTATTAACAATATCATGGTTAATTTACATGAGCGAACATCTATTTGTAAGTGGTCAATGTACCAAAATCATAAGTCCGAACTCATAGGTCATTTAAACATTGACAATTCCCGAATTTTTAGATACACAGGCATGGACCCCAAAACAGAGATGTGATCTGGTGCCCATGGGTAGTAAGCATCACCTGCCTATTATAATACACCTGCCATATCTATGTATCTGTGGAAAAAGTCAGTGAAAACGAAAGTCCGGTATTTAACTAATCTGTTCTTGGAACGTTACTGGAGAATATTACACTCAGTTCATTGGAGTACCCTTGGATGTAAATGCATAATCATAATGGTTATTTTTAGACATTTGCGCCGCAAAGTACCATTTGATCTTTCTTATGCAAACCCTGTTTTCATCAGCATGTACCTTTTTTGTATGTTAAACTATACAGAGCAACAAAACGAAAATGTTTGCCTAGTTTGATAAGAATTATATGTGTAGGGAGATATTTTATATTTTCAAAGTATTCAAATGAAATGACGTTACAACTTTGCTGTAGCATGACCTTAACGTCATCGTAGCATAAGTTGTAGAGAAGACGTTATTAATCGTTACGGCTCAGCCTCGTAGCATATCAAATCTAAATAGCGGACATACAGTCGCAGTTACATTTTGTGGTGTTATTTCCATGGTCAGAAAAAAACGTCACATCAAAATTTGGTAAAAAGCGAGATTCTAAGTATCATGAAAATGACGAAAATATTGAAATTTATATGTCGTCGTCCGAAAATACAGCCAGCATAGAGTGTCGTAGTCGAATTCACAAGACTGAGATTAGAAATTAAACGCAATAAGGGTAAATGAATGATCAAACTACCGTTGTCATTAAATCAGATAAACATGGCTTGCCGACATGCAGGGGAGTTTGTGATGCCTTTCTGAACATGGGCGCAAGCACGGAAACAGCAGTGGAAGTGCTAACAAATTTACGGACTTTTATATCGTAAACTAATAGCTAAAATGAAGTAAGACGGTTAGTACCTTAGATAGAGAAGACAGAAGAAAATTATTATACAACACATATGTTGAGCAATTTATGTCAGAGTGACCCTCCTGCTTATTGCTAGAGAAGAAATCCTGACCAATCGAGGTAAAGCTTAGTCTTGTTAATTGCTGAACAAGCCCATGTTTAACATTGTGAGCAGCCTCGAGCCTTCATATTCTCTCCAACAAAATCGGTTGTCATAATTTTTACATGAGAAGCGAAGTCTCCCTCGCTTAGTAATGAATTAATACAAGAAAGTTGTAGTTTTAGGGGAGAGATTCGCTAACTTCACGATCCCCTGTCTATGTTGAAAAAGAGAATATGTCTCACGAAAATGTACTTTACATAATATGCAGACAAAAAGACGTTGACCAACCTGCGATCAGTTTGGGATCAGCGAAGTTTGACCAATGTCCCTTCACGCATAAACGAAGTATAAATATACTCGAAGATGCACTGGCAAATTGATATGTCTGCTGTTTCTGCATGACTCTGGTTTGCTTTTCACTTGCAGACATCCAGATAATTATCAATTGTACTCTGAAAATAGTCTAATTGACGATAGCAATAAAACTATTTTATCTGACTAGAAAGGCATTTTATCTGAGAAAAAAAAGCTCAAGGTAGTGCCACAATCATGGATCTCAGTCTATCTGAAGCATCAAAAAGAAAAATAGCAAAACATGAAAACTGTACAAGTTATAGGTTGACGGACAGCACAGCGACCAACTCGTATCTTCAGGAAGTGACAGGATATAAAAAAGGTACAGTTACCGAACGATAAAGTACAAGAAAAAGGCTGAGACATGTCACCACAAACCATGCAAAACTTAGAACAGCCCCAGAACAGTCAGCAGAAAATACAAGAACCACTGTGAAGAAACAGCATTTCAGGGAAGACGTGCTCGGTCAGACTATATGATGTTTCAGTCTATCCTGATAATTGACGTTTTATCACGATATTGCATAATGTAAAAGTAAAGAGGATATTTTTCAGGAATTGACACAATTCAATATCAGATCCAATTACCTATACAACAGATTTTCATCTATGACAATACTTTTGATTGGCAGATGATGTGTCAAAATATGCAGTACTGCGCAGAGGTCAAGTTTCTTATGCCTGACTTTGACAAACCAAAGTGTAAAGCAAAGCTTCCTCTTATGAACTGGCATGTGGCGAGTGTTTTGCATATATTTTATTATTTGAATTTTAGCTGTTGTGATATCAGATTCATGTGAAATTCGATAGTCAACGCCCCACTGTGTAAATCACATTTTATGCAGATCACGTTGGATATCAAGGATTTACTGCAAAATGTTTTAATTGATTGATTGATTGATTCATTTATTGCTTAACGTCCACGGTAAACATCTATGGTCATGTCGGGACCGTCAGTTAACCTAACCACACTATTCCTGGGCAGGCTTAGACCTCCTAAGCGGTTAACCAGTACTAAGTGCACATACTTTCGCCAGTAACTGACAACTGCCCTTCTTAAATCAGCGGAAGAAAAAACGAAAGTATGTGGTCAGACCGGGTTTCGAACTCAGGACCTCTGACTTATGAGTCAGGTGCCCTACCGATTGCGCTACGCGGCCCGGCGCAAAATGTTTTAAGAAACATTTTGCGTCAGGACATGGACCTTTACAGACGGGAATTATGATTTATCTTGATATTACAATTTAATTTACTTAATATCAGCTATTTTTAAACCCCGCCACACGTTAGTGGCGGGGTATTATGTTTTCCTGCTGGCTGTCCGTCTGTCCGTCCGTCCGTCCGTGAACACTTCGTTTCCGTTCGATAACGAGTATTTATTAACCGATTTTCTTCAAACTTGGCATGTGCATTGGTTCTGGGAATATCTCGGTTGGATTCTTAATGGGCACATTTCGATTTCTTCCCATGCAGTTATTGCCCTTGGCATGATCTTAAAAATAATTTTTCGTCTGTAGTTCCATTACACTATGAAATATCTTGATGAAATTTCACAAAAATGATCGAAGTAACATAAGCTTTCTGTTAGAAGCAGAATTTTGTCCATCTGGGTTATCTGCCCCTGCCCTGGGGCTATATACATGTATGAAATAATGAAAAAATGTGTACAAAATCAAAGTAGAGAGGGATTTTTCTGAAACTTGTTATTAATTATAATATTAATATAAGCTCTTTGTCATGATCAAAATTTTGTCCCCAAGTGGTTATCTGCCCCTGACACAAGCTGTATACATATAAGAAATCATGAAAAATATGTATATACATCAGATTTTTGGTCTATCTTGATGAAATTTCATAGAATTGATTGAAATAACAGTAAGCTTTCTGTTACAAATTTAAAGAGTAACTACACTTCAGGAACTGACTGAATCAGATCCCAAACCCTATCCCCAACATCAAAGGGAAAGATTGACAAAGACATCCAAACAAACAATAAATTACAAGTGATAAGCAGAGTCAGCAGCTCTTTCCCAAATAGATGGCAACTCAGCTATCTTTATTGAACTAAATAATTTAGACCAACAGACGGGTTAAAACGTACTAAGCAAATTATATGAAAAACATTTAACAATTATTTTTACCTATTTTCTAATTTTATGATAGAAGTGGTAAACTGAGAACACAATAAATTAAACAGCACCGAACATAAAACAAATGCAACCGCAACAAAAGTACCGCCTTGGGACGGTCAGTAATAACTACTGGGGGGGGGGGGGGGGGGGGGGTTTAAACCGGTTTTACTGGGCCCAAACCTTCACCCTCACCCTCCGCTGCGGTGCACACAATTAGTTGGTAGTTCGGTTCGTATGGAGGTCCCCTAACTCATCAAAGAGTCATCACGGTCAACAATTAAGATCAAGAAAAGACCGTGATGAAGCAAGGATGAGGACTCGACAGCCAAAACGTGTTGAGACACCCGGGGATCCCTGGGGCGTCAGCAACACCACTGGAGTACTGGAGCAAAAGAAGACCACCAGTTGAACCCCGGTAGGCCAAGAAACAGACAAACATCCGGCCCCAACCAACTAATATATAACTTTATGTAGGGGCTATCATAGAGTCTGAACCCCGACCCACCGACGTGCAATTAAAGAGGACAGCAAAGTTGTCAACCGTGATTGGGTTAACCACTAAGCATGCAGACTGTTGCATTACATCTATGTTATAGCCAATGCGTTTAAATCGTATGATAATTTTCTTAAATTGATCGGGAAATTCTGTTTTCCCTACGTTTTTGGGTAATTTATATACTAAGTCACCATAAAATTCAGGTTCCGATAGGCCTTGTTGCAAAAGTGACCTTAACCCTATATTATATTTAGAAACCAATTCAAAGTGTCTACGATAAAATTTAGAAAAGGCTTTCCGAAGTTTATGATACCGATACCCCTGCTGTAAAAGCTTGGCAGTCAAACTTTTATTACGAGCATTGAAGACAGCCAGATGACTAGACACCCTAGCGAAGCGAATAAGCTGAGAAATGTAAACACCATAAGAAGTGGTGCGGGGAACATCACCATCCAAAAACGGAAAATTAACAATGTCGAAATCAAAATCATCGCGTTTGTCATAAATTTTAGATGAAACAAATCCATCTAAAATAGATAAATGTAAATCCAAAAATGGGGCCTCGGTATCAGAAGTATTTGCTTTATTTAACTGCAATTCAGCAGGATAAATTTGACTAACCATTTCTTCAAAATAAGGGTTGTCAATATTTAAAAGGTCGTTCAAGTATCTAGACGTTGAGTTGAATGCTTCAATGACATGAGCTTGAGTATCACCAGAAAGAGACATCATAAAGTCTCTTTCATAGCAATTTAGAAACAAATCTGCTACAAGAGGAGCGCAATTAGTACCCATCGGAATTCCTATAATTTGTCTGTGTAACTTAGTACCGAATCTGATGAAAATGTTATCTAGAAGATATACTAAAGCATCACAAACATTTTGGCAAGACCACATTTTAAACCTTTTTTGGTCATCGGAAGTAAAAAAAAGCATGTTTATCATTGCAAGCAAGATAAAGAGCACCCTCTCTCTGAAAAGTAGTCTCAATTAAATTTATTAGTTTCTTTTTTATTAAATTATGGGGCAAAGTTGTATAGAGTGTAGAAAAATCGTATGTAGACAAACTAGACGCATGATATCCTCTAGACTTCAGTTTATCAAGAACCTCGGTAGAATTTTTAATTGACCAAAACAAATTTTTTCCTGACCGTTCGTAAACTTTTTCACAGTACCTAATTACATGAATTTTGATAGCGGTAAGGCAAGAAGTTAATAATTTGGAAAGTTCAGTAGTCGTACAAGCACTAGAATTAGCAATAAACCTGGCTTTATATGGTCGTTTATGAAGTTTAGGTAACCAGTACATCGTAGGAAGCTTGTCCTGCCGTTCCTCTACATTTACAGAAAACTTGAGGGCTATATCATTACAGTGCCTAAAGACAACAGACTTTTAAGTAGTATTAAGTCCACATAGGTTACCTGCCCCTGCCCCAGAGCTATATACAGGTACAAAATTATAAAAAAATTCTGTATAAAATCAAAGATGAACAGGATTTTTCTGAAATTTGCAACAAATTATCTAGGTAATATGAGCTTCATGTCATGATAAAAATTATCCATAAAAGATGAAAGAATGGGTATTGGTTTGCAGTGGCGGGGTATTACGCAGTCGTTTACGATGCTTTTATTTATAAATAGTATAGTTCGCATTCTGATCAGAGCATACCTTGATCATCTGCTTTTTTTCGGGGTGACCTATACATGTGTGTATTTTTATTGTGGCGTCAGTCGACACCGGTACCCCTTTATTCGAGCCTCTTCTCAAATGTGGTTCTG
Source organism: Ctena decussata (assembly GCA_963989385.1). Taxonomy (NCBI): domain Eukaryota; kingdom Metazoa; phylum Mollusca; class Bivalvia; order Lucinida; family Lucinidae; genus Ctena; species Ctena decussata. The sequence goes on from OZ022498.1 coordinate 125,222,943, forward strand.
ATGAAGAAGCTGGGCCGCGTAGCGCAATCGGTAGGGCACCTGACTCATAAGTTAGAGGTCCTGGGTTCGAAACCCGGTCTGGCCACATATTTTCGTTTCTCCTTCCGCTGATTCAAGAAGGGCAGTTGTCCATTTCTGGCGAAAGTATGTGCACTTAGGACTGGTTAACCGCTTAGGAGGTCTAAGCCTGCCCAGGAATAGTGCGGTTAGGTTAACTGACCGTCCCGACATGACCATAGCTGTTTACCGAGGACGTTAAGCATCAAATCAATCAATCAATCAATCTGATGAAGAAATGAAGTCTGCGTTCAAGACTGGTTTGTCTGCGTGTTTGTGTGTGACTTTGCGTGACAAGGAAATTTTCGTGTTGTTACATGTATATGATTATTAATATTTGAGGCTTAAGTTGCGTATTCAGTAGTAGCATAGGTTTTCTGCTTGCAATCGTCAGTGAAACACAGACACTGAATGCTAGAGAGTGAGAGAAAGACAGACAGAGAGTGATGGGAGAGTAAAACCACTCAAAACTATCCAATTTAAAAGGACCAACACCAAACCAGCGTCCTTGATACTATCTACGCCGTTCTCGTGGGTTGCGCTTTCTACACTCTGGTAGTCAGACTGATATAGAGTGTATGAAGGGTTGCAGTATGAGCGGGCTAGCGTAAGCGTAGGTGATGTCGCGACTGGTGTTTATAGGATACTTAAATATTTTGTTTTACATGTATATTAGGTCGAACCGATGTTAGGTTTCTCACAAATCTGCAAAAAGATACATAACAAATGCTCGACACATTGAAGCATACCTTCCTACGTCAAAGCAGTATCTGTTCGTCCGAAACTATCTATCTATCCATTATCCATAAACCCTGTCTCGAGTAATATTTGGATTTTGTGACCATGCACGGTGTGTAAGTAAGAGAAGTTAAAAGTAAGATAGTGTAGAATAAAACGTTTAAAAGTAAGGTGAATAAAGATGATAGAGTTAATGTTAGTAAGACGAGTTTTAAATCAGGATAAAAGACACTATAAGTACTTAAGGAAGGACATGACTGATCTAACTGACTCCAAATCTAAAGGAGTCAAGATCTGACACCTGGACGAGATCATCTGGTAATCTGTTCCAAAGAGCAATAGTCATGGGGAAGAAATAGTATTGATAATAACAGTATGGATCTGTCTGTAAGAAAGCGGATGCATGTGACGAGTATATCTGGTGGGTTGTTTGAAGTATGATGGAACCGGTATGACAACCAGGCCATAAACTACCTTGTAGAACATAGTAAGCGCTCATCATAACGTCGATACTCACGCGACCGCCATCCAAGATACCTAACATATCTGTTACACTACTTTAAGGGAAGTAGTCGTTTAAGACCAATCTTGCTGCCCTTTGTTGAATCGTTTCAGCTTTCTCAATATTGTCCTTTGTGTGTGGGCTCCTGACTGAATACGCATATTCAACATGGGTTCTTACGAGAGAATTGTAAACCAGTGCCTTAATTTCTTTTTATTTTGTTTTTTCATTTCTTTTCGCAAAGTCTGAAGTTCTGTCGGCACTGGCAGTAATATTATTAATATGTGAGTTCTAGTTAAGATCCGTTCTGATGCTTACCCCTAGATACTTCGCTGGATCCACAAACTTCAGTTCTTGACCGTGCATATAATACTTAGCTTAAGAGGGTTTCTGGACCTAGAAATGTAGAGCACCTGACATTTGCTTGCATTGAACTCCATGTCCCAGGTTCGTTCCCAGTGGAGATCAGACTGAAGTACACTATTGTCCCCTGGTCCAGACACAGTTTAGTAACAGCGGCATCATCAGCAATGACACTTACTCGAGACTGTACATTTTCAGGAAGGCCATTCATTCACAGTAGAAAAAGGAGCTGGCCCAGTACCCAAGAGGTGACTGGAACCTCATCTGAAGACACCCCATCCAGTACAACAGTTTGAGAGCGACCAATCAGAAATGCTACAAGTAGTAACCGTTAACCCATCTTTTGCCTAGCGTCCCATAAAATGGATTTTTGGCAAATAGTGCAGACCCAGATCGTTTGCCGCGTCTGATTAGGGTCAACACTATTTGCAAAAGACCAACGGGTATTTCTCCTTAAAATAAAACGAAGACGATAAAATAATGTCACCAAGACACCTCTAAACTGAAAAATGGACTCATTCATTTGATGAAGATAGAGAGGCCACCAGGCATAAATGAGTTAAATCCAGTCTGAAGTTGTAAAGTTTTGCAACAGCCTGTATCGCCTTAGCAGTATGCTGAATGTCAACAAAACAAGGCAATTATCAAGAACCGACACAATCAATTTCAACATCCTGTCCAAACACCAAATGGGAAAAGAATCAACGAAGACGGCGAACAAAGCAAATCAAGGCAAGAGTTAGGCCAGTAGGTCAGCTCTTTCCATCAGATGGCCTCGAGGCTATCCCACATGATATACAATAACATCACAAAGTTCAGCCCCTGGAATATAGATCAAGAAAAAAAATAAAAGAGGTAAATAACTGGTTTAAACATATTTATTTAGTTAGTTAACATAATATATACATACATGAACAAGTAAGATATCAGTACAAGCTCTGGGATTAGAACAGAAGCGATATGCTTATCGAGTTCTTCCCCCGGAACTAACTACTTTACTGCCTTCAACAGTAGAGACTTATGTTAATGTCGATGGCTGTATGATCACACGTTAATGTCAGTGTCTGTATGATCATACGTTAGTGAACGGAAACCTAGACGCCGAAATGTAAATCTCTAAATATAAGTCATGCTCAGCAATCTGTTGAATTGAAATATAAATTCAAAATGTTTCTCTGATACCTTTAAAATGTTTAAACAGATGAAATATTTCCAAGTAGCAGTTATCGTTTTCTTTATACCTGTACATGAATTCGGCATAATTTAATTTTCATAACTTTACCTTTGATCTTAATATGCATAGAGGGCTTGCTCCTCTAAAGTATTTAGAAATGATTAAATGCTGTTGAAACAGTTACATATTGGTTAAAATCGTGAGTTAGTGTAATAAATAATAAACAGGTTTAACTGTGTGTTTTTTCTTTTTCTTTCCTAATAGCATTAAACTGCGGCTTATCTGTGATTGAGTGTCTCTTATTCACATGCCTTTACTCGTGCATATTTACTTGCACTAATTTAGGAGTTTCAAATTGAGCTTGTAGCCATATATTCTTTGTGGAATTGACATCATTCTGTTTAAAAAACACAATTTATGCATATATCGAACAGATGGACGACTTCAACAAAACGAATTGTCGATTTTTTTTTAACTGAAGCAATATAGTTGTTGGTGGGACGTTAAACTCGAGTTCACGCACGCATTTTAACTTACTCGTTTTCTAACCATTGCACATATCAAATGATAAGTGAGAGTGCTTAATTCCTTTCGAAGCTTTCATCGGATCATTTCAGTGCCTTGCAAAAATGCTTTTGACATTTTGAAGATGCGCAGATAGAAACTAAATGCTGAAAAATATATTTTGACAAACTGCATTGGTTTAGAATATATCCATATATCAGACGGCTGCACCATGAAAATCATAGTTGAAGTGGATGCTTCGTAAATTTAACTCATTACATAGTTTAAACATTTTTCAGAAACTTACTTCAGTAAATCCATTCATATTTCAGTATGCAGTGGGTTTTCAGTAATCTGTACATATGGCCAAGTTTATTTTATGCTTCACTGTCCATTCATATATTTCTATGTTCTATATTTTTTTACAGCATCAAACTTCCTCATGCAACATGTCTGTAACATACGTACAAGGCATAAAAAGACAATTAAAATTCTAAAACGAGTTAATTTCACAAAGTATGATCTATCAACCATTATTAGATACATATACTGGTCGGGATATGCCTAAGCTCCTAATCAGTATATTTGTCATACTATTGTTTTCGGCATTTAACTTTTTCAAGCACATTTTCAGTGTGCCTGTAACGAATCTGCGAAGTATTGAAAAGGTCCAACGAAAGCTCTAAAAGGAGTTGATACACAAAGAATGCTATTACAGCCATTATTGTATAGATGCAGAGGTAAAACGTGGCTATGTTCAAAACTCTGAAAGTTTGACAAAAAACATCATTTTCCGCATCAAACGTCTTCATGCACATATTCAATATGTCCTCATTATTCTTGCAAAGTATTGAAAGATTTATTTTGAAAAAGATCCACTGAAAGCTCTAAGAGGAGTTGATTTCACTAAATATAGACTATCAGTCATTATAGAAACATATTTATCATATGACGTCGCATCTGAGAGTGTAATAAAGCCATGCATTAAAAACGATAATCCACTAGTGGATTAAATATGCACATTAGGTCGTAACGTTATGCGTTTACGTGCATAATAACGTCGCGTTTTCTAATGGCAAAATCGTGACGTTTTAGTGCGAAATTTGCTAATAAAATGCAATTTTAGTGTCATATGATAAATAAATCTTGCATTCGTGCTCCTGTTTTATTGAATTTATTAAACTGGTTGGTAAAAAACGATAAGATGCTCGGCAGAGCCTCGCATCTTATCTTTTCCCCAACTCGTTTAATAAATTCAATAATACATGAGCATTCATGTAAGATCCTCTATTACTGTCATGATGTACGGGTAGACATGTTATAGCCCGAGCACCAAAAGCTAGGTTGACAGTATATAGATGACATTGAGAAGGTGATAAGAAACTGAAATAACAAAGATGGGATCGCTTTGTTTTCAGAATGCCTTACGATTAAGTTCCTAACAAAATCTTTCATTGAAAACTGCATGGGAAAACTCTAGCAAGATCAAATGAAGCGGTACAAAACATCTAAAACGTCTCTACGACGGCTTTGAAGATACTCTTTCTGTTTTTAATTTTAATGCACTGCAACAGTCCTTGGAATAGTCTGACAAGATATTCATAATAGCATTCCAAGTAGGCACACGGCGTTAAATCTACATTTGATCAACGTCGATTGAACTTCATGACGCTGAATCAACACGAGAGGTCATTTAATATGAAATTTATGAAACGAGCCTCTGACGGGTTTCATAAATTTCATATGAAATGACCACGAGTGTAAGATTATGTTTATCATATGACCCTTTAAAGTCTAATTTTATCGTCTTCAAAATGAACATTATTTTAATAATAAAACACATTTTTGACATTGACGTTGTCAATAACGTTAAGTGCACGCGCGCGCCAAAGTGTTATTACACGTCTGGTCATACAATTTTTATGACACGGCGTTATCCACTGAATAACAGCGACGTCATATGATAAAGAGATTTACTGAAATTAAATACAGTCCTCCTTCAAAGTTTTGAGCAGTATATAAAGCTGTAATGGTGCTTGTTTTTTCTTTTACTTGGAAACAGAATCAGGACCAGTTTGTTTAGAAAATTTTAAATCAGATTTTGACATGTTATAGACATTCAGAGTAAACTTTTTATGGAGAGATTTCCATATAACGATATCAATTTAACTTAATTGACTGTTAAGCTGTATCTTGCGCTCAGTTGGCGAAGGTACTTGATATTGAACTGAGGCAGTACTATTAGATGTTTACAATTTTTTTAAGTACTGAGACGTAAATTATAGCGGATGTTTTGCCAGACAACGAATGGACTTTATAAGCATACGTCTTGTTTTCTTTATTATTTGTATTGCTTCTTCGTTTCATATTGCTCCCATAACAATTGCAAATAGCTAATCGTAATCATATATGTTTCCGTCTTACCGGCAAATGTAAAGGTTAATATCGACTTTGTGATATAGTTATGTCACATTGACAAAGCTGCTAGTGAGAAGAACCAGACTTCAGTGATATTCTCTTTGTCAGAGATAGGCAGGTAGTCAACAGCTGTTGATGTCTGAGGACAGTTTTAAAAAAAACTCTTGGATTGTGCTTTTTAACGTTTGAATAGTATGTATTTGAACTGTTAATACGACATCAAAATACGTACATGTTTAACATATTTGTAAATTGAAAAGTAGCTTAATCGTCAGTGTGTCACCTTGTGACTATAATGGAACAACAGACGGGAATCTTAGATCTGATCCGTATGACCCAAGAGGAAGCATTTGCTAATGGAGACTTTACCAACTACACACTGTTTAGAATGAACAATCGTTCATTTACAGACATTCAAAACCCAAACAGCTCTCAAGTGTTTTCACGGCACAGAATATGGCCTCTTTTATTTTGGATTACATTTGTTATTGGCATGTGTGGCAACTGGCTTGTTATATACGCTGTTTTCCGAGCGAAACAAATGCAAACTGTAACCAACATATATTTACTTAATTTGGCTATCGTTGATGTCTTGTATCTCATGACTACGATTCCGAACACGTCTTATTGGACGAACTACTGGCCAGTAGGCGATTTTATGTGTAAGTAGACTTTCTGTTCCGTTATAACGTTCAACTTGTATCATTTTATATGGTAAAACGGACCTTTATTTCGTGCTCTTAGTTACGTATCACTTTGTGCTTTCAGAATAGTTCAATATTTGAAACGCCTTCATTGATGATTGCCTAACGAAGGCTCATTTAAATACTTTGAACCAGTTCATTTTTGGCAAAGATAAGGAATGTCGTCAGAAGGAACTTATGACCAAAAACTAAATCAATAAATCATATCATACCTCAATCACTACATATTTGCAGGTTAAGAGATTTGAAGAATATAAATGGATGCCAATAGTTATTAAGCAGTGTTAAATTTGTTCCACTTATACAAATAAAAACCAACAAACTGTACGTAAGAGGGATATAAAGAAGCGGCGAACAAAAACATGAGCCTCGACACGACAAAACACACAATGTGGTTGTGCGCCCAGCGTAGACTCAGATCAGCCTGGGCATCCGCCCAGTCTGATCAGAGTCTTCTCTGTCCGCATAAGAGCTTAGAGCCTTAGCTACCATTTGAGCACTTAACGAAGAGTCTGGTCAAACTGGGCGGCTGCCCAGGCTGATTTGAGTCTTCACTGGGCGCACAACCACATTGTTGGTTTTGTCGTGTCGCGGCTCAGTCATGGTTCGAACGCATGAACCATAGACTCATTGACAATTCCAAAAAGGAAGTGTGATCAGGTATTTTCGAGTAGTAGGTTGAGCTGTCAAAGTATCAAACTCATTAGGAAGAACATATGAACTATATAAACATTGACAAAACCGAAATATTTTGATAAACAAACATGAACCCCGAAAACGGAAGTGTGATCCGGTGCTCCCGGGAATTAAGCATCACCTGCTATCACAATAAACCCGCCATGTCTTAGTCCACTGTGGTTCAACGAATGGTTTCCTTAATTCTGGCCGAAAGTGGAGTTTGGTTTGACCAAGAGCTTGACCAAGAGTACTTTTCTTTGTTTTATCATAGTGATCAATTTGATTTTTATGGCGTCGCTATGGTTCATTGATTGAGTAAGGGAGTCATTACGCGAACTGGAACTTTTATGTTTTTTTTTTAATATTTTTTGATTTGCATCGGGATCAAAATGAATTGTCGACAGTAAATTGTGATCGAAATCCCCTTCAGTTCCTGAAGTGTAGTTACTCTTTAAATTTTCATTTAGTGTTTGTTTTAGCATTTTTATCGCCTCGCTTGGGAAAGAGGGGCTAGTTTTTCTGCTCCACATGCACTTATTTGTTTTGTGCGCGTGTGGTTAGCTTATTTCTCGTCCTCTTGGTGTCGCGCGGGTTGGCTGCGGTTTGTCAGGGTGGCATACATTGAACCTTCCTTTTTACTGATTTAGTTTGTGATGAAAAAGTCATACAGTAAAGTCCAGTAACAGAATTATAAAACTTTTTAAGAGCTTACATAAGTTTTGCTCTGGGATAGGCTCTAGCAACATAAACTCCGTATCCTGCATACGGAGTGCCGACGGAATATTGCTGCTCGAGGAAAGGAAACTTAACTATGGGTAAAATGGAGTCGTCCATCTTGTCATAAAGGGATAGCAATCTAAGTAAGACGCAGATGAACTGGACTTGATAATATTCCTTATTTCAAGTAGCATGGGTAGGTGATTTCAACAAACTCCGAAATCTTTGAAACATTCACAGATAAAACATTGCTGTGCAAGTCGTTTTTACCTCTTCAAAGATTTCTGTGTAAACTACACCTTATACCCATAAGAAATAAGTCGGCAAGTAAGTGGGCGTAGTGAGTGCCAACGGAATGCCAACTTCGTTGAAAACTAGCAAATTCGACGAATTTATGCCCCTCGCCTTGGAAACTAGGTCTCCACTGTATATACACTTAGTGTTTGAGCTGGAAAAGCAGCTAAGTTAAAAATGTAAAAAAGTAATAAAAAAAAATAATGTGAGGATTATATCCAAACCACATGCATATTTTCAGACCATAATCAAAACACCTGTGAAGTTTCAAAGGAATGGGCATAACACTGCAGGAGGAGTTGCACACACAAGGTACCCACTATCTGTTCACTTTGATAGTAAAAAAGTATGAAATATGGTTAAGTTCAATTTGCAAAAAAGTAATAAAAAATAATTTGAAGATTATATTCAAACTACACGCATATCTACAGACCATGACCAAAATACCTGTGAAGTTTCAAAGGAATCGGCATAAAACTGTAGGAGGAGTTGTGCACACAAAGTACCCACTATCAAGTCACTATGTTAGTAAAAACGCCTAAAAACTGACTAAGTTCAACTTGTGGAAAAAGTAATAAAAAATAATGTGAGGATTATATCCAAACCACATGCATACTTTCAGACTATGACCAAAACATCTGTGAAGTTTCATAGGCATCGTCATAAAACTGTTGGAGGAGTTGCGCTCACAATGTACCCACTACCTAGTCTTTTTGATAGTAAAAACGCCTAAAAGGTTCAACTTGTGGAAAAAGTGACAAAAAATAAGCTCAGGATTATATCCAAATCACATGCATATCTTCAGACCATGACAAAAACATCTGTAAAGTTTCGAAAGAATCGGCATAAAACTGTAGGAGGAGTTGCGCACACAAGGTACCTACTAATTTAGGGGACGGAAAGACGAAAGGACGGACGGACAGAAGGACGGAATGCCGAAAACTATGTCCCTCCGTTTTTCTTCGAAAAGGCGGGGGATAAAAAATGGCCACTGAACCTCAGATAGATATTGTCAATTAGCTATTCCATCATTTGACGTGCCTATTTTAATACATTTGCTATGCTTATAGTTCTCATTGACAAGTAATCGAAAATGAAAGTGCATTAATTAAAAGCCAATCTATATTTCGACCATGGCTATCAAGTCAGATTTTTTTAGAAACGACCACATTGGAGAGATCAACGAGGCCATATTGCCTCCAATAGAAGTTTTTAAGAATTCACAAAAGCTACGGTCTGCAATGGGAAAATCGAAGTTGCTCCTCTTTTCACATATGTTCAGACTTTTTAGTTTGTGTGGAAGCATGGAATACCCCAAATAAATGAAAATGACAGACTCACTTCCATTGAGTCTGTTCATGATCAATAATGAGATGTGCAACACTGGCCGCGCTCTTTGACCCCGGTCTAAGCTAAAAATTATTTTCCAAAAAGAAAAAAAAACAAAGAAAAAAAATCAAAATAGGTTTAGTGATCCTAAAGGACCAGAAAATATAATCTTCACCATGATAATGTGCTGGGAGACATTTAACGGCCGCCACACGGCATAACATCTGTTGCTGAAATACAAATTCTGAGTATTTAGATCCTTTGGAAGCAAAATATTCATCAAAGGAATGAAAAATAAGAACTCTTACGAATAACAGGCTTTTCATTGTCAATATACAAATGGCAATCTAAGTATGGGGCAAATAAAATTTACTCTGAAATACCCTACATTCACAGCGTTAGATAAGGGCAATAAACTCCGAAATCTTGAAATCATCTAAAGACAGAATCATCTATATATCTGTGGGTAAATTTAAATGCTGAGCAAGGCGTTTTATATTTACTTGTTAAAGTCCCTGTACTCCACCTCATACTCAAAAACGAATGAAGGTAAGTCAGGAGGCACAGATGGAGAACATTGTAATGGAAACGGTTTTGAAAAACTTGTCTACTGAACTCTACATGAATATAGTTGATATGAAATTCCATAATTTTAGAAACATCGGTTTCAGAATATTTTTTATGAGGATCAGAGTGTCTCTTTACAAAGTATTTGCCCATAATATCCCTGAATCAATGTAGTTATATCTCCCTGTTGCGACAGAAAAAGTTGTTAATAATTTACTTAATTTAGCGCTGAATTTGTCAGGGTTGGTGCTTTTTGTAACAATGTTGTGTGGGCGGTGGTAGTTTTTGTTGGGTTGAACAACTAGTTTCTGATAAACCAAGGCAGAAGAAAAGGCGAGGATCGGTCGACCACAAACCGGTTAAGCCCCCCCCCCCACGGTAATTTCATTACTGGCCGTCCCAAGGCGACAGTTCTGTTTGGTTCTTCTTTGTTGCTTTATGTGTTGTTAGTTGCTATGTCTGTTATTGATATATTGTCTGTGATGTTCAGGCAGGCCGTTGACCACCTACGTGGGAAAGGGCTGTTCACATGGCTGTCCCTGGTGTTGTCTTTGGTTGTGACTAATTTTGTGTTGTCTCTTTCCCACTTGGTGTCTTGGGTTGGATCTGGGATTGAATTGTGTCAGTTCCTGAGGATTTTCCTCCTTACTTGTCATAATGTATTGTAGTATAAAGCGTAGTAAAAATCAAATATTTTGACATTGTCTACTTCAGAGAGTGATTGTGTTCTCCACCTTTCCAAAAGTGATTTATAACTTTTTATGACCTACATATGATTTACACTACTTCTGGAGTATGAGAATCCACACTATTCATAATTGCAGTAATTATTCTAATACTAGCCTGAGAGAGAGAGAGAGAGAGAGAGAGAGAGATTTGGTTGAGCACTTAGGCAATATCTTCGCTTGTATGGATCATAATGTATAATTAAAATCTTAAAAAATAAGAATTAAAATCTTAAACTTTAAGATCTTATACAATTATTGGAAGGTCAAGCTCTTCCTCTGCAGTCTAACTTCCAAAGGTAAGCAGAACCGTCTCATGGCCTCTAAGAATGTCCTCCACAGACAACAAAGTGCAAATATATGTAAAGTTTCCCTCTGAAATGTTTGTACCATCAACAACACTTACCTTTTAATTATATACTCAGAGGCAAAAGAAAGTATACAGGTAACGCAGTCTCGACGTTTCTATAGATGTCTGCATATCTGCATAATACCTTGGCACTCTAGATAAAAATAATCATTTTCGCACAATTTGCGACAATTTTCAGTAAAGTCGGCCAAAGGATAAGGATATGACATGGTTTTAAACAAGTCAGGGGTCTGAAGCAACATTGTGGCTGTAGTAGCTCCCCTTTAAACATTCACTTTGGACAATGGAGATTGCTTTTATGCATTTTTACGCATTACAATAAAAAGGGATGAAAGATTTGTAAGGACATGTCGCACACTCGTATAAAAAATCGGGGTATAGTATCAAATTTTTGTACCAAGAAATAATGTTTTTGGCATCTTCTCGTAACATGTATTGAATAGGCATTGAGTTCCTATTGGAAGTTTATTTGCAATTTTCTTTCAAATAAACAAGTCTATGAAGTTTTTTTCAAGTGTGCACAAAGACAAGAAGCCAAACAACAATTTTCCGAGAATTTCAAGTGGAAACTTCTAACTCCAGGTAAGATAGAGAAACATTTGATTCCCTATAATATTATTTCAAAGGGAGATAATTTGATACTTGTAGCATTTCTTTCTATGGTTGAAGACGTTTGGTGGGAGTTTAAGATTAAACGAAGATGTTGTTTTACTCACAGACATTAGTGTTAGATGTTCATGAAGTGCAAAATGCCATCTGCCGTGTGCAAAGCAAGTTTTGATTGGAACTTCTGATTTTGAATTAAGGGCCATTACTCAATTATTAATGACTGCAAAACAATTTGTGTTTGTGTTTTGCAGAGCTAGGCGTTTGCCAAAATTGTATTATTAATATGTTTACGCAGCTATTTACACGAAGCCCAGTATTCAAAATCAAAAACTGTATACTTATCATTGCCTCTGAGTATAATTGCATTTTCAATAAAATCCATTTGCATACTTATATGGACTATTTACAATGCTGGGTCGAGGTTTAAGATGGTTAAAATGTCTGAGTTTGAAAACATTAAACATCTCTGGGCTTAGGGTTTGCACCATGCCACAAACAAACTAAGGACTTTGACATTTCAAGATAGAGTGCTATAACAACTTAGAATATTGCAAAAAATTGTAAGAAGTTAACGACGCTTCTTACAACAAAGATATTAAAGCGGAACAGTGGTAAACTAGTTATAGCCGTTTGGTTTGACGCAGACGCTCTTAGGTTAAAATACACAACGGCCAACGCCTACAAAAATAGCTCGTCCACTCAGCAGTTAATGGGCAGTTATTTTAAAACATGAAGTGTTAAAGTAGCGAAAGTAGGGAGATGTCTTCCCGAGGTAGGCTTCAAACACGCATCTGCTCATACGGCCTCAAAGCTACGGGAAGCTATTACCTTTAACATTATTGTTTTTCTTTGGCGCCATTGCTTTTATTTATCATTCCGTGAATATGTACACAATGTTTTCATTTACTAGTTTCGATGTAAGTTAATTCGATCCAATTATTTTAAGAATGATGGTCTTTACTATAGAAACATCATGCTCTGATATCAATCAATAGCATAATTAAACCTGAGGACATCTTCAATTATTATATTGTATATTTAATAGGTATTTTGTCAAACGATAGTCTATGATCGTACATAGAATAGTACATGATGTTTGTCTTATACTGAGCGCAATGTACAAAAGTATTAAATTGATAAAATAGCAGAGACATTATGACATCTGATATAAAACATGAGGCAGCACATGCGCAATTAGAGTATTGACGTCAATCAAGTTCCAGTTTTAAAACGCAGTTTAGATAAACAGTTGCACAGAAGAATGATTCACATTGTTCTTTAAAAACTAACAGAGCCAGGCAAAAGTGCCACCGTCCTCGACCTTAGAGACTCATTGTTTAATGCTCTGGAAGAACATGACGGAAAGGTCAAATTAATATCGATACATTCTCTGTACAATGAAACCTGTTGGGAAACTGTCGAACATAGGCGTATAATCACACAATAACCTTATTTTACAAAATGCTAAATAACATTATTTCTATTCTTTAGTACCGTAGTCTATAAGTAACTTATCACGATTCTATTTTTTCTATTCTATCACTTAATCTTATTAGGTCGTTGGGGCACCACTGATGATTTCGAAACAATCTTTTTCCACCTTGTCCTGTTATCAGCTGCCCTATTTGAGCTGACAAACCCATTACTGTCCACTCTTTGATATTGTCTTCCCATCTCTTCTTCTGTCAACCTCTTCTTCTCTTTCCTTTTACTGTGACCTGAAGAATCGTCTTTGCTAAACCAGAAGACCTTGAGACGTGGCCAAACCACCCTAGTTGCCGTTTCTTGAACAGTATCAGGAGTTTATCATATTCTCCAATGGCTGCTTGGATCTTCCTGCGAACCTTCCCATTGGTTATATGGTCCTTGTACGAAATGTTCAGTAACCTTCGGTAGCATCTCATCTCAAAGGCCTGCGCTCTTTTCTCTAACTCCGCTGTCAAGGTACATGATTCACAGGCATACAGAAATATGGAAATGACAAGGCAGCGCATAAGTTTCACCTTTGATCCAAGAGATATGGTGTTATCTCTCCAAATTGGTTTCAGCTTGGTAAGAGCTAAAGTGGCATGTGCAATCCTTGAGAGAACCTCCTATTTTAGCCATCATCTGAGACAACTGCTCCAAGGTATTTGAAACTTTTTACAGTACCCAGCTTCTGCCCTTTTACCTTGATCTCCCTCTGGATGCCATCTGCGCTGTTCGTCATTAGTTTGGTCTTCTCCGCACTGATCTCCATCTTATATCTCGTGCAGGTTTGGTCGAGACCTTCAACTAGAGCTTCTAGTTCCTGCTCTTCCTCAGCTAAAGCGTCTATGTCATCGGCAAACCGCAGATTGGTAATGTTCCTATGCTAACCTTTCCGTCATGTTCTTCCGGAGCATCAGACATGATCCAATCGGGAAAATGTGTTGAAAAGGGTGGATGACAGACGACATCCTTGTCTTACTCCAACTGTTGTTCTGAACCATTCTCCTGTGCTGCCATTTATCAGGACTGCACTTGTAGCCTTAATCGTAAAGCTGCTCAATGGTGCGAGCTAGATTTGCACTTATATAGAACTTCCGCATGGTGGACCATAAGGCTGCATGCCATACCCCGTTTAAGGCTTTTTTTAAATCAATGAAGACATGGTACAGATTCTGCTGATGTTGGAGATACTTTTTACACAGGATTCTAAGCTTGAAGATCTGTTCCGTGGTGCTCCTTCCTGCTCGGAACCCAGCCTGTTCCTCAGCGATTATCTCTTCGGCTTGTGGTTTAAGCCTGTTCAAGATGACTCTCAGCATGACTTTGCTTGAATGACTGATGAAGCTGATGGTCCTGTAGTTCTGGCAGAGCTGTAGGTTGCCTTTTTTTTGGGAGCGTAATAATCAGTGACTGAGTCCATGGGGTAGGCCATTCTCCAGTTCTCCAGATCCTGTTACAGATATCGGTTAAAACTTCAATGATGGTCTCCCCGCCAGCGTGAACAAGTTCTGCTGGTATGTTATCAACTCCGGCAGATTTCCCCGTCTTTAGTGCTGCTACTACAATCTCAACTTCCTCACGAAGGATCGGCTGTTGATCTTCTTCTGGGGGCTTTCTGCAGTCCAGAACCGCATTGTCACCGTAAGTCTCATGATTATATAGTTCTGAGCAATATTCTGTCCATCTGCTGAGAATCTCTTGTTTCTGTGTAAGGCATTTCCCTGACTTATCCTGGATAGTTGTGGGTCTACCCTGTTTCTCTGAGGTTAGATCCGTCACCGGCTGGTATGCTTTCTTGCTGTTTTTTTTTGTTGTTGTTGTTGTTTTTTTTTTGTTCAGGCAAGTTTCGATCTCCTCGCACTGACTAGCTCTCCAGTCCTCCTTCGCTTGCTTCACTGCCTTTTGAATCCTCTTGTTTGCTTTCCTGTGTTCTTCTGCTCCTCCTGCTTCATACCTCTTCTTCTTCAATTTTCTCCCCTCATCACAGAGGTCGAGAAGATCTCTGGTGATCCAGGGCTTTTTCCTGCGACGTTCCTTCCCATGTATCTCACTGGCTGCCTCAGTCACTACTGTATTGTAGGTGGTAATCATGGTATCTATGTCCATGTCATCATCCCTCAGACCTGTGAGTGGTGCAAATTTCCCACCTATTGTTGCTTGAAAAGTGCAAGCCACATCTGGGTCCCTTAGCTTCTCAAGATCAAATTTTAGTCTCGGCTGGGTTGGCGTTCTAGCCTTCTTCAGCCGAACTCGGAAGGCCATCATCACCAGGTCATGGTCACTTCCTATGACTGCTCCAGGAAAACTCTTTGTCCTATGAATGTTGATTCCTGATCGGAAGCGCTTTCTCACCAAGGCGTAATCAATCTTATCACGATATAACCTCCGAAATTCAAGTGACTTACAAACTATTGATGCTAGAACTAAACAGTATTTTAATTCTTTTTTACCGTCGAGTGTCAGAGCATGGAATAATTTACCTGTTGACTCGAAGTAATGTGAATCTGTAAACTCTTTCAAATGCTTTCTTCAAAGAGATAAAAAATCAGTTCCCAAACATTATATTGTAGGTTGAAGAAAAGGACAAATATTATTAACCCGCCTACTAACAACCTGTAGTTCGCTAAATTTTGATATCTTTGTCAAAAATATATCAGATTCTCCTGTTTGTCATTGTGGAGCTGTTGAGAACGCCCAACACTTTTTTCATTGCACATTTTATAAAAATGCAGCGCGACGAATTAATAAACGCAGTGTCTCCATATCAGCATCCTTCTCTTAATCTATTTTTGTACGGCGACCTGTCCTTGTCTTATGAAACTAACAGTTTAATATTTGAAAACGTTCACAAATATATTATAGCAACAAAACGCTTCTAAACGCACAACACTCCTGTTATGCAGGCAGACTAAATTATATAAAGTTCAGCGTAAATGCTATGACTGCTGCTAAGACCCGTTCCCGCTCTCTCACCCCTGTTTAGTATTTGTATATGTTAAGAATTATTTTTTATTGGCCTAGTTCCCTCTTCTTATGATAGCTCGCTACCTTTCTCGGTCGACAATATTTACTGACACCCCTTTTGTCCTATTATTATTTTGGAATTGAATTGCCTATTTTCTTTTCTTTGTTATATGTTCTGGCAAAGAGGTTATCTATCAGCATCTAGGCCTTGTTTGTTTGTTTCTTCTTTCAAATACTGAAAGCTGTTTTAATTTTGGTTTGCCATTGTAACCTATATTCTATGACATTTAGATATCCGCCATATTTTGTACAAATGTTTCATAATAGGGAGAAGAACTCTATAAGCACACAGCTTCCGTTCTTATCCCATAGCTTGTACTTAATATATGTTATTTGTACATGTATGTATACATGTATGTCAATGGAAAAGTGAAATAAATATGTTTAAACCAAAGGTCAACATAAATCTAAGTACTAACAAGCAGTGGCTGGCTCTTGCTGAGGTGCATCGGGATATAGAAGCACTAGTGGAAAGGCTCAGTAGAATTTGCGAAAGATGTTAAATGGTTATAAGTGCTGACAAAAATTAAACAGCGCCAGAGGAGGTGAACGTAAAATGATCTTTACTTTTCAAGCCGTTAAAGGAAATACTTTAGAAGTAAATAAATACTGTATTATATTAAATTAATCTTCTTACGCCAACAGGGATAAAGAAGGAAACGTATTGCACTTTATGTATTGATATTTAGTTCATTGGTTTAAGCATTTGAGTTGTTTATCCTCTGCCAAAGCCATACGATAGCATGTTCTTGCGGATAAATGGCAACGACATTTCAAGTGGCTGTTCAAGTTGCTTCAGAGGTTCTTTAGCTGCCTTTCTCAGAGTGTCGTCTTTAGCTTAATCGCTGCTAAACGTAGTGACATAATGATAGACAGAAGTGTGCAATTAATGTCACGTTCATGATGTTCTTTATACAAGAGACATATCAACGATTGGAAACGCGTGGAAAGTTAGTTAAGAAAATTCTCAGGAACTGGCACAATTCAATCCATAGATCCTACCCAAGACAACAGGCGGGAAATGACAACACAAACTTTAACACCATAAAGGCATCAGCAGCAGCAGCCAGGTGAACAACCATTTTCCGTGTAGGTGGTCACTGGGCTAGACTTAACATCACAAGGAAAAAAAATATATCAATAACAGACGAAGAAACAAGCAACAACTGTACGCCACCATCACCACCACCACCACTAACAGCAACAACAACATAAAAAAACATGAAGAACCAAAACAGAAGTGCCGCCTTGGGACGGCCAGCAATGCAATTACTGGGTGGGGGTGCTTAACCCTCGCCCGCGTCGGTTCTGCCTTGGTTCATGAAACACTTAGGTGTTCAGCCCAACTAAAAGAACTGTAACCCATGTGTTCACAGTAAAGAACCATCAATCAGTGCATAGGCTCAAACCGATTTGTGTTATGTTTTTCCGTTATGTGAAGATAGGATAGTCAAGTAAATTATTCGTACAACCATTGACTTTGATCAGACAGCGTGAGTCGATTGTATAACAAATAGATCAAACATGCAACGGTTGATTTAGTTAACACTTCTTAAGTATGGCGGTCTATCTTTCATCTATTTAAGTTTTAATTAGTGTGTTCTATTGCTAAGACAAGGACTCGCATATTTATATCAAAATGATAATGGTGAATTATGTAAAGTGAAATCATTGTTATCATCAGCTTGATCTAGTTGTCACAGTTTTCATGTTGGCAATATTATACTAATAAATGTAAACCAGTGTCAGCTTCTTCCTCCCAGAAGTTTATTATTTAATGGACCTTACACTAGTGGTCATTGCATATGAATTTATGAAACGAGCCTCCGGCGAGTTTTATAAATTTCATATTCAATCACCACTAGCGTAAGATTCTGTTTATCATATGACCCTTAAGAATTGGATTTTAGGGCCTTCAAACCGACTATTATTTCAATAAGAAATTCATTGTTGATATGGACGTTGTCAATGACGTTACATTTGCGCGCCGAAGTGTTATTACACGTGTGGTCATACGAATTTATGACATCACGTTTTCCACTGAATAACAGCGACGTCATATAATAAAGGCTGCTCCAAAACGGGTTTTTATTGTTTTCAGAATTGATTGTCGGCTTTTTATCTAACTTTGACATTTTCCATTTATTATTTGGGGCAGAACATGGTAATCATTGGTGTCGGTTCCTGATCATTGCCTCCTTATCTGCTTAAATGAGCCGCGACGTGAGAAAACCAACAAAGTGGCTGTGCGCCCAGCGCAGACTCAGACCAGCCTGTGCATCTGCCGAGTCTGATCAGACTCTTCGCTAAGCGCTTAAAGGGTATCCATGCGGACAGCGAAGACTCTGATCAGACTGGGCCTATGCCCAGGCTGATCTAAGTCTGCGCTTAGCGCCCAGCCTTTTTGTTTGTTTTCTCACGTCGCGGCTCATTTGAATTCACTGCTGCCAGTCTTAAGTGCTGTGAATGCTCGAAGAAATTTCTCTTCGTTCTTCATCATAGCGCAGTTTTGTTTTGTTTTTCTATCTGTGGTGATTGGGACTATACTGGTAACTGTGGAATCGAGTACCGCTTTAGCTGGCACTGTGCGACATATTCAGCCTGGCAAACGACATTGTTGTTTTATGAAAAGTTTACAAAACCCCGGGACGTCTATTTTCGTTGTTTTTACATGTTCTTCGCTTTCAAAGGCTTCACACAGATTTTAAGTGTCTGATGAACCAAAGCAAAACCAAGGGTGAGGTTTAGTCGGCATAAAACTAAGCTGGCGACAAGCTATTACAAGAGTACAAGTTAAAGCTAGGACCGTGACAAATAGCATTTCCCCAACACAGATAAGATAAATTGTCATTATGTCATCTAGGCTGTCAAAAAATCCACTTGAAACGCGATAAAATATTAGTTAATGATAAGTTTTCTGTCACGTGATGCCTGGTTTGAAACCAATTAGACTCTCAGAATTAAAACTGATGGCATATGCAGTTATCAGTCATACAGGACACATACGTAGTCATGTCGCAGAGAGAGAGAGAGAGAGAGAGAGAGAGAGAGAGAGAGAAAGAGTATTCGTGGAAAGGATGTATGGCGGTTAGTTTTTCAAACATTTATTATATACTACTGCTGATAGAGGATCTGTTTGCAGCGCAATCAGCAGGACAAAAATGCTATGGAGCCACTACTCCGTGTGCACATGTACTACAGTGCAACCAATATGTACAACGGCCAACATCCGGAACAGCCAAAACTGGCTGTTGTAGAAAGGTTGCTGTTATCGTAGGGTTTGCCTCACGTGCTTTTACTTGGTATTTGACCACTGAGTACCAGTAAAGCAACATTTTTATTGATGTATAGGTCTGCAAATGTACGCATTTTGTAAAATCTTCACATTTATCATAAATATACACTATTACTATAAGCTGATAAGTAACAAACCGTAAAATACTGCTCGGTAATTGAAAAAGCACCGTACTCCACCATAAAAAAAATGGCCGTTACAGAAGTACTTATCACCGTTTTCATCGAAAACTTTGACCGCTGACCGAAAAGGAGAGGTGACCGCTGTTCAGAAGTGAAAATATAGGAAGTAAAACGGGGGGAATTGAAAGTGACCGTTGTTAAAAGGTGACCGTCGGTGGGAGGTGACCGTTAGGGGAGGTTGGACTGTATTGATATGCTAATCTCATCGACCTCGGATGGAGTTACTTCAATTACAAAATTATCGCAGAAAAAAATACCTTTACCTTTCTGGAAACTAGCCAGTTGACCCTAAATATTTGTTCAAACTAAGAAACAGTATCATCTACATCAGCTAGAGAGAATATCGTTTACCTGTTACGCTTTCCTAACGTTGATCGTGCGAAGATTACAAGTCACATTTAGCTATGATAAGCGGTAAAAATCTGTCATAATATTTTTAATATAATAACATGTTTGTAAATTTTGACGCATGTATATTTTTACGCTATGTCAGGTGTAATTTATTTTGTATATCGAACATATTATCACTCTACAAACATTTAAACGTGGACAGGTTTGTTCTGTGTTGGTTGCAGTAAGATTCGCGCTGGTCATTTTCGGGCATTGGTTTTAGTATATTTCGTGGCAGGTCGATTTCGAGACTCGCATAAATATTATATGATCGGCTTGTGTGGGCCGTGTCGTTGCTGGTTCCCATCATGTTAGTTTATGTTTGGGGTGTGGATAGATTATTTTGCATAGATTGTGCCTTAACTCCCTTTCTGGAGGATAGGTTTTACTATGTTTTTAAACTTAACAGCACGGCAATATACGTAGTGAACACGAAAAATATACGGCTAAGGGCCCAGTCTGACTGTCACGTTTTCAGGGCTAGGTTGCACTACGTTTCCCGCCCTACGATTGGCAAAGAAATATACCTCGTTTTGTAGGTATCTAGGTGTTACTACGTTTTCTGTACTTTTCAAATACGTTTAACTACGATTTATCAAACGGCTTATCACGCTTTTAGAAGGAATGAGAACAGTTTACTTACTTACTATGATTCCGTACGTTTTACTAGGGACTACTAGGTAGTGACCGGGATCATTACCTAATCAAAGTGACGTTTCAGCAGGTTTCGCAAAACATACCAAATCGTAATAAAACGCAGAATTAAACGTCACAAAACGTACAAAGACGTGGTAAAGCGTATTTATTACATGTATTACTAAATATAGTAACAAATATCTTGGATACGCAGTCCAATATGGCTCGTGATTCCTTTCCCCATATCAGCCCGCTCGTGCAAAGCCTTATCGGCCCGCTCGTGCAGTCATATCAGCCCGCTCATTCAAAAACAAGATGGCGGAAAGCAAGGTGGAACAGATGTAAATTTATGGCTTGAGCGACTGGATTTATTGATATGGGGGAGAACAGACCGACAGGGACTGCTAAACGGCTGAGAAAGTTTGTAGAGATTGTTTGTAGAGAAATCGAAAATCGTAAACACAATGTGACAGTCTTTACAGACTCAGACAGTGGGAACAATCCTCCTCAATGAAATTGAAATGCATATTGTAAGTTTTTTTTCTCTCTATCTCTCTTTCTAAGAATTTGCTCTCTGTGAATTCCTCTTTAAAAAACTTTTTATTTCTAACTTTGTTTGAAAATGATTGCATATATGTAATTTAAATGACGTCATGTTTCTTGAAGGACGTCAGCACGGCGGCAATGTGTGCATGCGTACTTTGCAACGTAACAATCGAGTTGACGTATCGTCCAGAATAGTTCCGTTTGTTTCAATCAGTATTATGATTTAGGGGAATGTGCAGAATACATGTAATAAAAAGGTTATGACATCTCTAGTGTCGCATTGCCAGGCATATCGGCCCGGCCACTCCATATTGGCCCTCGGGCCTAAAGGCCCTCGGGCCAATATGGAGCTACCCGGGCCGATATGCCTGGCAACGCGACACTAGACATGTACTAACCTCTAAATAATGCGTACTAGTACGTAGCAGACCTTCACGTATGGCTACTTATTTAACACGTTTCATCAACGTTTTAGTACGTTCTAGTACCTTATGACTACGGTTCGATACGTTTTTATTACGCATACAATAAGTATTTCGAAATGCTACGTTTAAGCCGAGTTTTTCAATCAAACGTAGCTAGGCCACGTATGTAGCTGTTTATATCCGTATATAATACGCATATTTCCGTTTTGGTACGTTTTAGATATGTAGAAAAACCTAGTCCTCAATACGTGACATTGCGACTGAGACTTTTAGGACCTCTTGGTTATTCTTGTCACGTTTATGTACGTATTTAATGCGTTTTGGCTACGTTTTAGTACGTTTTGACCACGTTTTACTACGTGTTGGTGCGTTTTACTACGTATACGCTACGCATATCAAAATGCCATGTTTAAGTTAAAAATTCTAAATCAATCGTAATAAGGCCACGTATTTAGTTATATCTATATACGTATTCACTACGTTTTATGACGTATACTGCCGTTTTGTCACGTTTAAAAACGTAGTAAAACCTAGCCCTCAATACGTGACAGTGAGACTGTGGCTTAACTATCTTAAAAGTTGCATTTCGATATACGTAGCGTATACCAAAAAGTAATAGTTGCATTTCGATATACGTAGCGTATACCAAGAAGTAATAGATACAGACAAAACAAGTTCTAGATAAAACTCATTAAATACGTACAAAACGTAACAATCCAAACTCGTAGGTCCTTTACGTACTACCTACGCATTATCCAAGTGTTCCAACATCTTACTACGTTTGGTCTACGTTGTTATACGTAGTTAATATATTAAATACGTTTTGTCTACGTTTAAGTACGTGCTGACTACGTTTAAGCAGGTAAACATTACGTATAGTAAATGCCAAATTTGACTTGAGCATTCCAATTTAATGTAGCTGAGCCACGTATATAGGCTGAGCACCAGTAGTTCAGTGGGTTAAGCGCTGGCCTGCTGATGTAGCAGTCCCAGGCTCGAGCCTCGCTGAAGGCGGAAATCTTTTAATCGTTAACGGGGTTCCATTGCAAACAACCTTTCATTATCATTCATCATCGTCTCCATATGTCTGAAATACTGTTAAAAGGACGTAACCTTGCAAGTCATCCGTAAATGCCTGGTATATAGCTATATGTAAATCCATTTTGCTATGTATTTTACCGTTTGGCTATTTTTTTCTAGAATTTTGAAAACTCCTAATAAGATCTAGAATAAAGTATTTCTGTAATGATGAAATTCGATTAAAGTCGATTCGATGAATTAGAAAACACCATTTTGTCTGATGCACATTGCTCCGAGGAATCATATTATTGGGTTCCTGGCAACAAATATGAGGCGTATGTGCTTTCCCGCAACGAAAAAAGTCATTCTAAAGGCCCCATTAATCTATCAGCACAAACCATTTCATCGTGTTGTATCTCTGCAAGCTTCTCACCGTAGTTTCGTCATTGTAAATGACCTTAATTAGCCACTTTTAAACAATTAAAACGTCCTTTTGTTGCCTTTAAGTTTTGAAAAATAATTTAGGTTATTTTACTTGGCAACTAAAATGACCAACTTTCGATATAATAAAAGGAAATAAAACAGAAAAAATGCAATGTACAGGAGTGGTCCCCATTCATTGTTCTGCCTTTGCTTTTACTTTATCGCTCGACCGGGAACCAGAAATGGAAAATTGTATATTGTGAAGCAATTTATCATTTTCAAAAATATGTTCGCCTTACTTTACGCCAGTTATATGACCTAATACATGCATGTCAGCCCACATTTTATCACCAATCATGCAGGTTAAAGTGATTTTCATAATGATTTGTATTTAGACGTTTCTACCAGTGGTAGGGCTATGAAGACTTAAGTTCATTCAGCGGGATAGTCTAGGCGGGCGTAAGTGCTGGTCGATTTTAGTGCCGGAACGTCCTACTGACTTGGATAATGGTAGGGCAAGGGCTTAGTGTGCTTGCAGTAGGTGCGGTTAGGTGTTGGTTCGGATATTTTTTCTCTCGCCTGTCATTTCTTTTTTCTCTCTCCCGCTCTCTAGGAGACGGCTTGATAGTGACTGAAATACTTTCTCAAAAAGCCGTCAACCCAAAACAACCTACCAACCAAGGTCAGTCATACGGCCTATGAAACAGCGAGAAATAATCGTCTGACGTAAAGTCGTTGTTTGCCATACGGATGACCAAATTTCTTGATCACAGACAAGCGGGCAGCAGGTCTGTCTAACAGTTATAGTCACTGGATCCAATACAACGAAAAAGCTGTTTTATCTGTTGGAAATCAGGTTTTAAACACTACCTAATACAAAGTAACGCACTTGACCGAACATGGTGATTTCTTATTACATAAACAGAACTGAAATTTTGTTTATCATTAAAAAGTGTTGGGTTAACATACCACCAACAGCTAGGTCATACGGACATGGGACTCGGTGTAAAAACTCATCCGAAAGACCGGAGAAGCGGGGATCGATCTTGCGATCCCTGGAGTGGCACTAAAGCGTGTTATCCATTACACTACCGCCGTTCCAAAACATTAAAAAGAACTACTAAGATGATGACTCGTAAAATATCAAAAATTCTAAATGTTTTTTTAATTTTACTCCTGAATAAGATTTTTTTTGGCTTTAGCCATATAACCTTCCTATTGCCCTACTATTTAGGTATTTCATTGGCCAATATAAATACACCCGGGATTTTGATGTAAGTAGCTTACTTTCGCTTTCTCTTTCTACTTTCAGTTTCATTTGACTGTTGGCCTATAAACCGTGTCGTGATGAATCAAGATATTTCGGTCCCAATCGCTTTTTGTCAAAAACAATTTCGCCTGTTATGTCGCTCATGTAAAATATAAAATCCACAAAATAACGTGACACAAGAATCGAAGACGAAATTAAAATAATTGTTGCTGGCTTAGTTGTTGATCTTGTATTGGAACTGCGACACTTTTTTAAACATGCGCATCCGTACAATCAGATCTGCACATTTGATATCTTACATGTACCTGACTCATACATATTACAATACACATTTCTATTTAATCTAAGCCAATTATCTTTTTGAAAGATATTTCTTGTTTTCTGTGTTTGGATATTGCAAGAAACATAAGGACGACAGCCCTCGCGGCATGTAATTTCGTAGACATTCAGAAAACTTATAGGCAAGATGTACACTATAAATCTGAGGTTTTATTCGTGTTGTTCGTCAGCAATATAAAATTGTAGTGTAAACAAATGTGCGTGCGTGTTGCTGGATATTAGAGACATATATTATGGTATGTCTTAGAATAAGACATAAGAATCATGCGTGAAATGAGCCGCGACACGAGAAAACCAACAAAGTGGTTGTGCGCCCAGCACAGACTCAGATCAGCCTGGGCATCCGCCCGGTCTGATCAGACTCTTTATTAAGCGCTTAAAGGGTAGCCAAGGGACTAAGCTACCTTCATGCGGACAGCGAAGACTCTGATCAGACTGGGCGGATGCCCAGGCTGATCTGAGTCTGCGCTGGGCGCACAACCACATTGTTGGTTTTGTCATGTCGCGGCTCAAATTAGTTCTGTTTTGTTTCAATTTTTGTAACGACGTTCCCAAAGTGGCTAAGCGGTACGGAACCATAGTTGCACATACCTAACGCCGAGTGTCCGTCCATCCGTGATATTGATAAATGATCCGCTCATTCAAGTGGTTTTCGTATTAAGAAGATAGATCTGGCATCTGATTTGATTGACGTTGCAATATTAAGCAATGAGGAAATAATCGAGCATTTTCAATAAAATTGTAGAACTAAAATTGGAAAGTTTAAAACAAAAGATGTTGCTATTTCTAACAGAATTCTGATTATGAGCTTTCTTGAATAGCTTTATTAGTTTTATGTCGTATTTATGGTACAGTTATTAGGGCCCCGCCAGACGAAGTCTGCGGAGGCCCTAAAGTAATCACCTTGTCCGTTCGTCTGTCTGTCCGTCCGTCCGTGTTCATTTCGTGTCCGCCCACTAACTCAGAAACCGTTAGAGATATTTTCACGAGACATGGTACAAATGTAAAGCATTATCAGACGATGTGCAGAGAACAAGAACCATAACTCTGCCTACAATTTTTACTGAATTATGCTCCTTTGAAATTTTGAATACAGAAATCGTGTCCGCTCCATAACTCTAAAACCGTTAAAGATATTTTCACGAGACTTTGTACATATGTAAAGCATCATCAGATAATGTGCAAAGAACAAGTATCATAACTCTGCTTACGTTATATACTGAATTACGCCCTTTTGTGATTTTGAGAACAGAAATCGTGTCCGCTTCATAACTCTGAAACTGTTAGAGATATTTTCATGAGACTTGGTACAAATGTAAAGCATCATCAGACGATATGCACAGAACAAGAACCATAACTCTGCCTACATTTTTGTACTGAATTATGCCCCTTTGAAATTTTGAGTGCAGAAATAGTGTCTGCTCCATAACTCTGAACGCGTTAAAGATATTTTCATGAGACTTGGTACAAATATAGAGCATCATCAGACGATATGCGGAGAACAACAACCATAATTTTTCCTACATTATTTACTTAATTTTGAGTTTAGAATCATGTCTACTTCATTACTCTGAAACCGTTAGAAATATTTTCATGAGACGTGGTACAAATGTTAAGCATTATCAGACGATATGCAGAGAATCAGAACCATAACTCTGCCTAAATTTATACTGAATTATGCCCATTTGTAATTTTGAGTACAGAAATAGTTTCCCCTCTTTAACTCTGAAACTATTTGAGATATTTTCACAAAACTTGGTACAAATGTAAAGCATTATCAGACAATGTGCAGAGAACAGAACAAGAACCCCAATTCTGTCTACATTTGTTAATGAATTATGCCCCTTTGTAATTTTAATTGTAGAAATCATGTCCTCTCTATAGCTTCAAAATCATTATTTTTCATTGAATTAAGTTGTGACTCCTTCATCTGAACCGTCTCGTCGAGACTCATATCTACAGCAATGATTTTTTTTTTATATTAACAGGCGTGTGTCCCTACACCGCAAAGCACCGAAAAATGGTTAGAGAAAGGCGGCAAAAAATTTGTTGACTTAGATCATATTTCAACACGGCAGAAAATACCTTGGTACGAGAGATGCGTCTGCAATAAGATATTTTCATTTCAATGACGGTTTTCTAGCACAGATTTAGTTGAGTCTCTTAAAATAAACAGCTCCAAGGAATTCATACGACCACCGCATCTATCTTAATTAGGATATGTTCACACTTTTCGTGACTTGGAGTAAGTCCCCGAGGTTACACCGCATTTCTACGAAGTGTGAAGAGCTTTTTTTCACAATCATTTTATAGGATGACTTTTTGCCAGAACATTTATAACAGATTGTCTTTAATAATATTATGTCAGTTGCAGCAAAGATGTTGTGGAATTAGACAATAATTGATTGTAATGATTTTGCTAATAGTGCGCGAGAAAGAAAAAAATATCGACGATATTACATTAAATGGCACACGATTTATCGTATCACAAATGCGTGACTTGTGTCTCTATTTAAATTTCGCCTAGCGGCCCATATATATGACAGAGGCAAACAGTGCAGAATCTGACAGACCCCGCAAAACGCGGCGTCATGTCGGGGTATACACTGTTTGCCTAAGACAAATTGGTATTTCTGTTGAAAATGGATTAAAATTATTCACAACAAACTAAACCAGACATACCTCAGTTAGAAAATGTACTCAAAGCTAAAATTGTCCTCTTGGCATAAATGGGTTCAGTTTATGATGGAATCAAAGACCGCCATACTATAAAATCGTGTATCTGGGTCAATGATATTGAGCGGCGGCCTTATGTCGTACTTAATCAAACTTGCTGTCAGGATTGCCGAGGAACGGCAAGAATTAATTGTCATTTCTTTTAGACTTTGTTGTAACATATAATACAGCCATAATTAATAATAAGACAATGTAATGAATATTTATCAGGAAAATTTCGTTGATCTTTTTTGGCAAAAACAATATTGCAGCACAAAGATGAATGAGTGCTCTTTCATGGGAAAACGACTCTCTCAATTCCATTTGCGCCTCTATTAGCAAAAGAGGATAAACTCTTAATGAATGAACAAATGAGCCGCGACACGAGAAAACCAACAATGTGGTTTTGCACCCAGTGAAGACTCAAATCAGCCTGGGTAGCCATTAGTTTGATCAGACTCTTCGTTAAGTGCTCAAAGGGTACATGTAGCTAAGGGTCTAAGCTACCTTCATGCGGACAGCGAAGACTGATCATACTGGGCGGATGCCCAGGCTGATCTGAATCTGCGCTGGGCGCACAACCACATTGTTGGTTTTCTCGTGTCGCGGCTTAAATATGCTCCCCGTAGAGCTCAATGGAACTTGGCTTTTAATGAGTTTACCTATTTTCTAGGAGGAATTTGATTTGTAATTTATATGTAAAAAGAAAATAAGAAAACAAGTAACAATAGATACATGTATAAGTGTATAATCTAATTTGTTAATGTTGTCCTCATTGATTGATTCGTTCGTCTGTTGTATGAGTGGCATGTTTTATGACTAAGCAGGACCATAGTAAAATCTAAGCGCAAGGGGTTAGAATCCAGTAAAACTAGTTAAAGTCACCCTCTCCTAGTAATCCAATACAGACCATTCCAAGGTTATCCCTTTGTTATGGTTTCTCAATGTTACGTGTTCTATGTCTGCTTGTCGTCTAGCAATATGGTCATTTGTGTAGCTGTACATTTTTTACTTTCTGTTGTGTTCTGTAAGTTAACGTATAAAGCAGGTTTCCCGCGCCTGTGAACTGTGGACAATTTGTGTATACGCACATTTCTTTCTTGGTTATGAGAGCGGAATGCGGGATCTGATTGTATTAGTTCCCGATCATTGTCTAACGTTTTGCTTTTCATCAACTAGGAAAATTATACAAGGCAAACGGAACATATGAAAAGTTGTTCGTTTTTTAGTTCATCTGAGCCTTTAGGCTCAAAGGTGAGCTCATATTATAGCCAGGCATCCGTCGTCCGTCCGTCGTCCGTCCGTCGTCCGTCCGTCTTAGGTATAAATTGGTATATATGGTTAACTAAATGAGCAAATGAAGATATTGTGTTGCTAAAGGTCAATGTCATTCTTTGACCTTTGATTAAGCTCGCTGAGATTCTGTTGCCTGTCAATATTTTCAAACGTGTTTTTCTCTGAAGCCACTGGGCTGTTTGAAACCATATTTCATATGGAGCTGCACTTGGTCAAATGAACCAAAGTTTGTTCAGATTATCATGGTCACATGACCAAGATGGCAGCCATGCTCATATATGGTAAAAACCTTTCTTTTCTTCAAACTGTTGGGGTTTAGCGACACTGAGGAAGTTAAATACAGAAATGCGCGTCCGTCGCTATAAATTTGGTATGAATACGTTTACATTCAAAAATCTTCTTCTCCAGAACCAAAGGTAGAATGACCTTGTGGCATGGCATGTAGCATTGGGGACGGGCCCATTATAGTTTGTACAAATCATGACTGTGCATTGACCTTGACTAAATTTATGGCAAGGTCAACTTTGGTATGTTATGCGCTTATATGGGAAAAAGCTTAAACAGTTGATTTTATGAAAACTTTTTAAGTCTAGATATAATAATTGGAAAATATGGTTGACTAAATGAATACATGAAGACACAATGTCATCAAAGGTCAAAGTCAGTTTTTCGAAGTTTGCTCAGGGTCACTATAAACCACTGGTTTCAAATTTGTAACAAATGAGCGAAATGAAAAATTGTGTCTGTTGACAGAAGGTGTCACGTGAGCTACAGGACCATTGGTCCTTTCGTTTTTCTTTCACTTAAAAAGGCGAAAAACAAAACATGGAATTGTGTCCAAACCACCTTAAAAAGATACGTCATTTTTTTATCTTCTGTTAAATTATTACGCAAACGGAAATTAGATTTATTGCAAGGAGAAGACATGGTGTAGGTAAGAAAAGTAAGCATATTCCAATAACCTTCCTTTCAAAAAGTATTAAGCACATCCCGTGCTAATGAGAAACAAGTATTTCCACTATATTGATAAGCGAAGTAATCATTTCTTGTTTCCTCTGCCACCGAAACACAAGTTGTTTCACCTTACAGTGAGCTTTCGATGCCATTTACACTACAAAACATATCGGTGATATTTCAACATTACATCTGGACAGAAAATTTGGTTTGAAACGCACTCCGCATTCCTACAATAATGGCCAAAAAGTGCACGCCACTTACATTAACTCCCCAGCAGGCACACAAGGTTGATAAATCAAGATTGATTAAATGTTGATCCAACGTTGTGTCTCCTGTGGGTAAGATATCAATTATTTTGCATGGATTATGTTTTCTTATGGTTTTATCACAGGGTATAATCGATTCCGCTAATTTTCGCTTCCTGCAGAGACTGTACATCATGTTTGGCTTCCGCCGAGACTGTCCGCGAACTCTTGCTTCCTGCCGAGGCTCTCGGCAGGAAGCAGAGTCACGCGGACAGTCTCGGCAGGAAGCCATTTTTCGAGGACAATAGTCTCTGCAGGAAGCAAGAGTTGGCAGACAGTCCCGGCGGAAGCCAAATATGATGTACAGTCTCTGCAGGAAACGAAAATTGGCGGAATCGATTATACCCTGTGTTTATGCGCATAGCAATTATTCTTTATGACACATTTCAGAAAGCTTGACTGTCAGAGTTTTCTTGTCCTAGTTCAAATCCATCATGAAAATGATAATAATAATTAAAAAATAACAATAATAATAATCATAATAATAAAAAACAATAATAATAATCATAATAATAATAATAAAAAACAATAATAATACAATACAATTCTATAAAAGGATAAACTGTTAGGAAAACTGTATAATGACACCGTAACTGTCATAAACCTTGCAGCTGAGATCGCAAAAAACGTGGATCCTGATAAGACTGATCCTATAGGAGCAGCGTGAGATGGTTATGCACTGTCTGTTTGTTGAGATCTATGGTAGAATTAATACGGTAGTACATGTCAAGTTTGCAAGGGAACCTGGTATGATATTTATATTTGGCTCCCCCCGAAGATTCATTTTTTAAAAGTTATATTTCGATAATATAAATAATTGAATTCAAATAGAGTCATTTTCGAAAATAGAGTAACCGTTATGCTTAAGCCGGTGCTAGGGAGCGTTTGCTAAGGCCGTTTCAGGGTTGCCAATTTCATTATTGGTCATGAACAGACTCAACTAAACCGAGTCTGCTTTTTGCATTTCTTTAGTGTGCTCCTTTCTTCCACGAGATCTAACTATTCAGATTTTATTTCCAACGTGCACGATTAAGATGGCCCCTTCAAAGACATATTGAAATATAGTATTCTGATTCTTGAAATGAAGGGTTCCGCATTAGGTAAAAGAAGTATATAACAGTACAAAAGTACTCTCCTGAGTTGACGAATGGACGTTGATTGAACTTACACAGATACTTCGTTGATAAGCGAAAAGTGTCGTTTAGGTTGTGATGAAATTGACCCTATTTTTAAGGTCGTGCGTGGTCATAGAATGTTGCTTGATTGATTGTTTTGAGTTTAACGGCCCTTTGAGACAGTACTTCAGTCTATACTGGGCCGTCTTCCAGAGAGAGGGAGAAAGAAGAGAAATGATAGACGAGAGAAAAATGTCCAAACAACCCCCAGCCGCACCTACTCCAAGCACAGTAGGCCCTTGCCCTACAATATTCCAAATCAGTAGGACGCCCCGGAACTGGAAGTTATGCACAGCACCATCGCACCACCCGACCACCCCTCTTAGAATGTTTGAGAATGATTTTGTGCGCTGTATCTCCTGAAGGGATACAATGATTTAAACAAACTTGCACATATATATTTCTGGCACATGGAAATAAACCGACTAGATTTTGATGACCCTGACTCCATTATTTAGGTCACACGAGGTCTTAGAATGTTGGGATATTGCTTGTCTGTACAGTTTTTTAGAGGTAAAATGGATTTGACCAAATTTGTGTAAAATATTGTTGGGACATGAAAAAGAACTGATTAGATTGTTGTGACATTGATCCTAATCTTAAGGGCACAAAAGTCTAAGAATGTTGGAAAAGGGATTGTCTAAAAATGTTGACTTCTATCGGCTAATTCTGTAGAAATTTTCCTAACTGGAATCTGTATGATAAACAATTCATATCATCAGGTTTTCGTTGTCACCCAGTGTGTCAGCCCGAGACTCCAATATCGGACGACCGAGGGCTTGCCATATAATAATTTCTATGGATTGATGACAGCTTTTACAGACTCACGTCTCCTAAACCCACAAAAGTGCTCTAGTGTTTGTTTAGCTTCTTGAGATTCTGCATTGTGGTCACTTGATCCGCCATCTGATTTGCCTTCTGTATTGGTTTGTTGTTTAACTTCCAGAATTCAATATTGTTGTCTTCTGTGCATCAAAGCCGTCAGATTGCACCAGCGCACATACAAAACCACTCTAGATTGAAACCAAGGAATCCAGGTCATCATAGGTTTTGATGATACACTATCTATCAACTTTTATAAACTTAAATGCAATTTGGTAATCTGGTATACTTTGAGCTCTTTGGGATCTAGATCCAACCATAAAATGTCAGTTTATGCAGCTGAGCACTCAAGAGTATACACCATAAAATTAGGAAAGCTCTAGTCACCTGCCTGAAATTCAACGTAGCTGAAAGCAGAAGAAATCAACGAGTTCTACGAACCAAGACCCTTCCGATTTCCTTTACATATGTTTCCCGAATCACGTGACATACACAGAACCTGGTCAGGATTTCCCTTAAAAGTTAAGGTAGTAAAGGTACCTTAATCTAAATTCCGAACTCGTTAATCATATTAAGATAGACTATTCCGAAACATGTTGGATACACAGACATTTGGCCCAGAACAGAGGTGTGATTAGGGTAGTATGTATGATACATCCGGTAATTTATCCGATATCCAGGAACTCATTGTTTCTGGTTCAGGATTTAACATCACGTTCAAGATACTTTATTAGTTGATAATCCACAAACTTTCAATGGTTCTTCAGTGTGGCATTCCCGTTTCTAAAGGTCATCCGATCATGGTGTGATCTGCTTTCCAATGAATCAATCTAGCAGTGTTGCTTGACCTTCGAGGGCAATGATCAACGGCCAGGTCGACTTTTTGTGTTGGGTTGGTAAATATTTATATTAAAACAGTGTCGAAAAGCACTATTTGTTCTTTTTACAGAGTTTCAATTTGCTTCTGTAAATTTTTCAGAAATTCAGTTACTTCTTTTTTTTCTTCTTCTTGTTTTCCCCCTTCTTGTCCCCCTTCTTCTTCTCATCGTCTTCTTCTTGTTTTAAGTCCTCGCTTTTTTAATTTAGCTGAGGCGAGACCACAATATCGACAAACCAATAAACACAACATAATGAAAAATATAAAACTGTAAACTATTAAATGTTAGAGTTAATAAAAAGCAATAAAAAAGAAATGTTAATGAAAATCTATGAGACGTTTGCATGTACTCTAGGTTATTAGAAACTGAGTCTCTTAAGCTCAGTACAGGAGTCCATCATGCTTGACTAGCGAGTTAAATTTGGAAGCAAATTATTGGATATCTGACGCTATATGGATTCCTTTCCGTGTTCTCCGGTTTTTTACTTTTAATAAGACACCTTCTATAACGTCCTCTGTGCTTCTCTTGACGACAAACCTTTCCAAAAAGGAATGTTATCTGACTCAAGCTTGTTCCTAAATTATAGAGGAAAAAAAAATTGCGAATCGTATAAACGTCGGTGCAGAATGTCACATTGTTTCATCGGTGCATATGCCTACAGGTTATCGCATCGATGACAATACGAGGTTGTTTTACTGTTGAGCACCCGCTATAGCGGAACTAATTACTGCAGTCCATTGAAAGCTGAAACACATTATCGAATTCAGTATATGTGACACAATGTCTCTACTATTAGACCTGGCTGATCCG
This sequence comes from Ctena decussata, assembly GCA_963989385.1. NCBI lineage: Eukaryota > Metazoa > Mollusca > Bivalvia > Lucinida > Lucinidae > Ctena > Ctena decussata. The sequence continues at coordinate 125,256,670 of OZ022498.1, forward strand.
TTCAAACGGTAATAAATTATTATATAAATTTGGGTCCGGAGTTTGGCAAGTTATGAGTGTACTTCTACTCATTAAAACTGTAAATTATACGTTTGTGTGTCGTTTTCCTGTCTAATGTATTGCATAATTGACTGCACGTCAGTTTAACCAGCGTCAGAAGGCAGTAATCATTACAAAATTCTAGAGCGTAGTCGAAAATTGATCGGTCTTATTAGTTTGTTTTTATGTTAGGCGAACTCCAATGACGTGAGCATGTAGATACAATGTGGCTCATATTTTACATCGAGGTCATTTGAGCCGCGACACGAGAAAACCAACAATGTGGTTGTACGTCCAGCGCAAACTCAGACCAGTCTGTGCATCCCCCTGGTCTGCTCAGACTTTTCGTTAAGCGCTCAAAAGGTAGCTAAGGGTCTAAGCTACCTCCATGCGGACAGCGAAGACTCTGATCAGACTGGGCGGATGCCCAGGCTGATCTGAGTCTGCGCTGGGCGCACAACCACATTGTTGGTTTTCTCGTGTCGCGGCTCATTTGTACATTCTGTACGAGTATTGCGTCTGGATCAAAACAAATAGAATGGCAAAACGGTTATTGTTAAGGCAAACAAGTCATTGTAAGTAGAAAGATATCAAACGTTACAAACGTTAATGAAATGTTGCAGTCTGCACGTTTAACCATTAACCCATTGTGGTTTATAACTCTCCTGCTCTCTTTAATTGCACGACGGTTGGTCGGGCATCAGACTCTTTGACGGACCCGACGTAACGCTATTGATTTTAGGTGGTCGTGGCTGGAGCATTTCTGAAGAACCTTCACAAACCCAGATTCAAGAAAATAAGCAGTTCCAAAAGTACACAAGAAAACAGTTTAAAAGAACATATACAGTTTTCAGAACTGCACTGGATAATAACAAAGCCCTGAGAATTCCGATGTTATTGCATACCCTCTAACTAACTATTATTATTATTATTAACTTTTATTGTTATTATCATCATCATTATTATTATTATTATTATAATAATGTTTATAAATATTAATAGTATTATTATTATTTCTTTTGGATAATGCTTTGACGGTGATTGTGGAGCAGAACATTAAACTCCAGGCTTTTGCTACCATCCAGTTGTCCATTGCATGATTCAATTGATGATGCAGTACGCCCTTTCCTTTCCAATCGGGATTATGGATATGTTTCCTTGCAACGTATTTCACGCGCAGCTAATATCGTCTTACCTGAGTTTAATTCACCTGTAATTTGAATGTTGCCATTGACTGTGCAATGAAACAAAAATAAAATTCACCCTGCCTGGCTAAGCATTGCACATAAAACGGCAAATTATTTACAAATATATTCCTTAAATAGCCTTGAATCAGATATATGTGATTTGTAGTAAGGTCTTAATTGGCATGGTTGCCATAGAGATCGAAATGCTAAAAATAAGAAATTCATATTTTATTACTGAACACATAAGCAATTGCGCAAATACTCAGCCAAAAAAGAAAGTGTCCACTGAATATTCTCCTACCCAAGTGAGCAAGTCTGAGAAAGCCTCACTGTTTAATATAGTTCTGAAAACATTGGATATCTAGCTGTACGCTGTTTTCTTGTCAATTCCTAACCCTTGTTATGATTTTTGTGGGACATCTGTTGGACTTCCGGTATGCGAAGGCCTCTTTAACGTTGATCCTAACAATCACAACAAGTATGTCAGCTTTTACATTACATTTATATGTACAACATCTACTTACAAAATTAGAGCTCGATTGACAGTATAAAATCTACAGTAGAAATAGAAAAAAAAAACTATTATAAGTTCACAAGTATGTTGAGTTCACTGATGGCGACTATCGACGACTGCATAACTGTCACACAAGGATCCCCTCTATAAGATAGTCTTCAAATCCACACAATTCCTCTGGAGGTCACCGTAACATCCACCACTGCCTTTTACCAGCTCTCTCCGCTTATGTAAAACATTTCTAGCTGGCGTCATAATAATGACCTCATATACATCTTATGATCGCCTCAAATAGCACTATGGCATAGAGATTATAACCATGAATTATCTGACTTTTTGTGTAGCCTTCAACCTGGTTCCCAGTGTGGGACAGGCACGTGTTTGCTTGTCAACAGTTTTTTCCGACACGGGATACCCAACGTCGGAACCTACCCGAAAACTTGCAGAAATGTGGCAAATCTCAACAGAAACAATTGACTTCACAGTAAAGCGTAGCTAATATGGAATACAAACGCCAATGCATGTACAGCGTTATAAACATGACGTTGTTTCGATGTTGACCGAACGGCTCAATAAAAATACAGTAGAAACAACAAACCCAACTATTATTCGATAAGGGCAGCACTATACCAAATATGTGTACAACAGGTATATCGTGACGTCACAAACGGAAACACAACAAGACAATGAAAAATTCGTTGTAGACACCGCAAAATGGCGACAAAACGCTGATATAAATAGAGGATCTTACACGAGTGGTCATTTCATATGAAATATCACATGAAAATGACCACCAGTGTAAGTCTCTGTTTATCATATTACCCGTTAAAAATTGAATATTATCGCATTCTTAATGAACATTATTTCAACAAGAAAACGCATTGTTGACACAGACATTGTCAACGAAATTACGTGTACCCGCAAAGTGAGTGAGTGAGTGAACTCGGGTTTAACGTCCCACCAACAACGAGGTCATATGGAGACGGGACCTCGGTTTAAAGTCTCATCCGAAAGACCGGAGAAGCGGGGGATCGAACCTGCGACCCCTGGATTGATAGTCTGGAGTGTTATCCACTACGCTACAGCCGCTCCTGTGTACCCGCAAAGAGTTATTACATGTGTGGTCATACGATTTTTATGATACGGCGTTATCCACTGAAACAGTGACGTCATATGATAAATACAGATAATACACCAAAAATCACCAATAAAGGATATTAATGAACAGTGCATCGAAGAAATTACGTCTTCATAATGTCGATGCAAAATCAAACATGACGTGACTTTCCACATAGACATTAACGATGTGTATCACAAACTATATGACAAAATAATACTCATAAATTTTTAATTAAGAAATAGATCAGCTCTAGCAGTGAATTGTTGAGTAATAATTCACTGTTTAAAGGTCAGTTGTAAAGTAGATCATATCACGAGCGCGGAGCGCGAGTGATATATCTACTTACAACTGACCGACAAACAGTGAATTTTTACTCAACAATTTAATGCCAGAGCTGAACTATTTCGATTCTAACACTCAAAAACGCTGAAAAAGTATTTCTTGCCTTCAAATTCTCCTAACCTTCCTGCCAGCGCGTTCATGCTCCCGCCAATATTCTTAACTGTATCTAAGACAAATGTACGTTTTTATGGCGATTTTTGAAAGAAAAAGAGACGTTACACCGTCTAACATCTCAAAACGTCACAAAATTACGTCAGTCCTGCCAGTGACGTCAGCAATTAGACTCACGCGCTCCGCAACAGTGAATTGTTGCAGAATAAAACACGGAAGTTTTCCATTGCTTCTATAGACGCACTGTGTTAGAATACATAATAAGACATGGTCAACGTGATGACAACGTCAAAACGATATCAGTTCAACGTCGATGTAACGTTGGCACAAGAGAACCAAATCGGATCTCGTACTTATGCCAAACTACTTAAATATCACACAAAAATACCGCAGATGCACTGTTTATGTCGAGCTAACTTGACCATACACTAACGTTTAGTGAACAAAAATGCGTAAACTTGACAATTGTGTCTGTAAGACACGAATGATCCCTCCCCCCCCCCCCCCCCCCTCGTGCAGCGCCTGTCACAGACAATTCACATCACTGGATTGTCCATTACCAACAAACGTTACGTTGCAAAGAACTTTCCTGCTAGCTTGACTGGCAAAACGGCTTAGTACAAGGTCCATACCCTACAATGCCCCCCCCACACACACACACACAAATAAAAAAAAATGCCTAAAATGACTAAAGATCAAATGACAGTAATTCAGTCAAAAACTAATTCCAGTTCAATCTAAACCCACCATGCAAATCTTCAATATGTTCCAAATACATGATAGGCCAAAAGGCAAAGTTTGAAAAAATCGATTGCAAACACAAAGTCCATACCATACAATGGAAAAAATGTCAGAAATTACTAAGTTCAAAAGGCCCTTTTTCCATCGAAATTGGCTCTAGCTTCACAAAATATCCATATGCACATTTTCAATATGTCCACAATATGTATGCAAAGTTTTAGAAAGATCCATTGAAAACACTTGGCGGAGTTGTTTACTCAAACTCCAAACCCTATATTGCACAAAAAACTGCCTGAAATGACTAAGTGCAAAAGGCCCTAATTCTGTCAAAATTAATTCTAGCTCCATCTAAAACCAACATGCACATTTTCAATATATTCACAACATGTAAGCATACAAACGCCATATCGTACAATGCATAACATTGCCTGAAATGACTAAGTTCAAAAAGCCATAAATCTGTCAAGATTAAGTCTAGATCCATCAAAAGTCTACATGCACATTTGCAATACATCCAAAATATGTATGCAAAATTTGAAAGAGATCCATTGAACACTGTGAAAGGAGTTGATTACACAATCTCCATACTCTACAATGCAAAAATTGCCGAAAATAACTAAGTTCAAAAGGCCGTAATTCTGTCAAGATTAATTCTAGCTCCATCAAAAGCCCACATGCACATCTTCAATATGTCCTCTACAAGCTTGCGAACTTAAGGGGACCTCCATACGAACCGAACTACCAACTAATTGTGTGCACCGCGGCGGAGGGTAAGGGTGAAGGTTTGGGCCCAGTAAACCCAGTAGTTATTACTGACCGTCCCAAGGCGGTACTTTCGTTGCGGTTGCATTTGTTTTATGTTCGGTGCTGTTTAATTGTGTTCTCAATTTAACCCTTCTATAATAAAAAAAGAATATAGGTAGAAATAGTTGTTAAATGTTTTTCGTATAATTTGCTTAGTCTGTTGTAACCCTTCTGTTGGTCTAAATTATTTAGTTTAGTAAAGATAGCTGAGTTGCCACCTACTTGGGAAAGACCTGCTGACTCGGCTTATCTCTCGTAATTTATTGTTTGTTGGGATGTCTTTGTCAATCTTTCCCTTTGATGATGGGGATAGGGTTTGGGATCTGATTCAGTCAGTTCCTGAAGTGTTGTTACTCTTTAAATTTGAAAAAGATCCATTGAAAACTATGGGAGAAGTTGAAGTGGCTCGATTGGGGACGCCTGCACTCGCGGGTTAATACGTAGGCGTCTCTTACCTGATGTCTGCAGCTAATGTGTCCCGCGGAATATGACAGTAAGACAAGTGTGGTTAGGAGAGGGATGCTCGTTGCCTGCCGAGACCTGCTATCATACATTTTCTTTCAAACGTTTGGGGTTTATCGACACTGAAGAAGTTAAATACAGAAACGCGCGTCTGTCGCACTAAATTTGGTATGAATATATCTGTGTTTGAATCTGACTGGCGACTTCTGAGAAAGAAGAAAGAAAATAATTTGCATTAGGTTGCCATAGCAACATTAGGTATATTTGGACTGTATTTTACCTCTGAATACTTTTCTAAAGCGCACTTTATATGAATTATACAATGAAGTTGCATGAACTTTAGTATGCTGGCATTTGAAGACTGATTGGTGACGGGCGAAATGAACAGATCATACCAGCTCATAATGAGCACCCTGTGTTCGAATGAGCTTAAAAGTGTTTATGACTTTTAAATTCTATAACAATTCTACAAAACACAACTAGTTAAAGAACTTAATTGCCAGCTGCTATTATATTTGTGGAGCTTTAAGTGTGATCAGATAATGATTTTATGTAAAAAAAAGTCATTTTGTTCAATAAAAAACAAATTGATTAACGTTTCCAAAGAAGTCAAATTAAGTTATCGGGAAAATCTAATAAAGTCTAGAAGGTTTTGTTTGTGAACATCTGAAACACAAAAGAATTTAGCAGTATAGTAATGTATGTGGATATTGTCTCAAATTGGAACCCGTTTTACAACCCTTAACATTGCAAGAATAACATTTGAATTAGTGTTTAAAGGAAAAACGGAAATAGGTATAATCTTTCTCTACATTCCACACACGAAATTAATCATGATACAAAAAGAACATAAAGACAAATGAGCCGCGACACGACAAAACCAACAATGTGGTCGTGCGCCCAGCGCAGACTCAGATCAACCTGAGCGTCCGCCCATTCTGATCTGAATCCTCGGTTTGCGCTTAAAGGGTAGCTAAGGGTCTGAGCTACCTCTATGCGGACAGCGAAGACTCTGATCAGACTGGGCGGATGCCCAGGCTGAAATGAGTCTGCGCTGGGCGCACAACCACTTTGTTGGTTTTGTCGTGTCGCGGCTCAAATTGTTCAAAGCCTTTTTAAGTCAATGATTTGATAAGACTGTTGATACATGTTAAATCACGTTCGTCATTGCAAAAGCTCCTTTTTCTCCTGTTGGCAACAGTCGGGAGTATTTTTGAAAATACTTTGTTAAAAATCTTAACAGCTCGTAAACTAACGACACCGTTAGTTTTTAACAACCGGGGCCAGTGTTGTAGACTGGTTATTCCACACTGCTTGACGTACTAGAAATTTGCCTGTACAAAGAATAACATGAGCACATCACATCTTTATGTAATGGAAAGATCATGATGTCGATTGTAGAATGTTTAAAAGATAGAAACAAATTGTCTCTGATATTGATACGGTGAATATGTACATTTATCATAAGGTCTGGTGCTTTCTATTACTCGTCCCAGTTTAATTAGGGTCGCCAATTAAAGGAAAGAATATGCTTATCAAGGTGCAATTTCCTAAATCAAACAGTCGGTCTCCTTTGGAAAAATTTTGTCGTCAAGCAAAACAAAGAGAAAGTCTATCATTTGGAAAACAAAGTAGGAAAGTGCATCTTAAATAAGAAGAGCTTGCATACTTCGTTACGCAAATTAGCGTTTCAGATGTATGAAGACACATCCATGTGTTTATATTTTTTTATAAAGAAACACTACATTTTGTTATTTCCTTTGTCTGTTTTTAAATGACATAACCTTCCAAGAAAGGAACAATGATTTTCTTTATCAGTCGACTCCAACTGAGATGTTAGGCAGCAACAATAGCATTGTTGCTTCGGCGGATGACAGTGTACCTATTTGCCATACGACTATTATTACATGTACTTAAAAATTGAAAGTAGTACGCTGGTTCTTTGGACTGTTGATCATTTTGCAACAGATTAATTTGCCGAGCGAAAATATATTGCGTAAAAACAAAATGTTAAAAAATTTCTGAATCAACAATGTCTTTGCGCCAAAAGTGATAGTATTTACCACCTTTCTTTTTCTTGGTTTTCATAGCACACTTTTGTAATTCTATCGTCTCATACAAAAATGAACGAAATAATGCAAAAGAATATGCTAACTCGGTTTTCGCGAGTAAGATCGAAATACTCAATCGGTTTTTAATGAGCCATGTCAGGATGATATATACTGAACGCCAAAAGAAACGCAAACAAGTTTGTGTTCTTTTTTGTAAGGCACAGTTACCTGGCATTTCCAAACCCTTTGTTTCCGCAGACTATTATTTTCACCCAACCACACTTAACGATGAAGCTTTCATGATTTTAGCCTTGAATAAAAAAAGTTATCTTATTTTATGGAAAAACAGTGAATTCCATTGTATGAGTTACCTTTCCCTTTCCATTAAAGCATATTGTGTTCGAAATGTTCTCTGATATGCAGCTGTTAGAAAACCGCTAAGTTTGTTTTAATAGTTTGACTATTCACTTTACTATAGCGTTTTGAATATGTCAATTTTCAAGTTACCTCCTTTTGCATTAAACAAAGAGTAAATTTTGAAGACCGATATCGCCATTGTCTATGACTTAACGCTGCAGATTATGTTATGAATGATTTACGGTGATGTGTTTCTTTACCGTATGGCTGTTCATACAAAGAGTTTCCTTTTCTGTTTGAACAAAACAGAGTTAAAACATTCAACAGAAAAGCATGTTTGCACTGTCTGGATATCTAACCTTGGTTCTGTTGTTTCTCAAGAAAGGAAACCGGAGACCAAACTTAATTGTGGTAGTGTTTTCAGATCCAGGGATGCACAACTGCAGGTTTATCTGATTCCAAATCATTCTGCATTTGAAACGCTGGTCCCCTGTAAATTTAAAATTTACCCCATACCAAAAGAGTTGGTTCTTCCGGTTACATAGTAAATGATATTGAGTGTTTCCGACATTCGTTTTTCACCAAAATACATGAACACACAAAACTAGCAAGACAAAAACTGGTAAAAGTTGTCCACTGTTGCAAATTTGTTATGTATACTTTGTGTGCGTTTATTTCGGCGTTCAGTATATATATTAGACTTATACAAGTCTCCTACTTAAAGCATATTTAACTATTCTATTTTCAATCTTTATCAAGCTTCAGCTATAGATTGGCTCGAAGTATTCAGCTGCCCTTAAAATGGGATCAGAGAGGCATATTGCTGAATATGAGACTGAATATCAGTCTATATATATATATATATATATATATATATATATATATATATATATATATATATATATATATATATATATATATATATATATATATATATATATGGTAGGATTAAATCATCAACAGTGCAAAACAATTTGTTGGATCCAGTGCTACCGGGAAGATTTTTGTTTGATGTTTGTCTCATTTCTCCCTATATATATATATATATATATATATATATATATGTGCAACCTTAGTTTTGATACCTTAAAACCAATAAGCACAAAGTTGCTGCTTTAGTCTCCATACAAAGAAACCATTTGAAAGATTAGTTTATTAGCTCACCTAAAACTTTAGGCTCATATGTGAACTTATAGTATAGCGTCAGGCTCCGCCGTCCGTCCACATTTTAAGACATCTTTTCCTCTGAAACCACTTGCCAAATTTCATATGAAGTCTCAATGGACTAGATGAACGAAATTTTAGTCATGGGGTGCAATTAATGCACTCCATTGTCATATCCATATTTCTTTATGCTTGTTAGTGGTGGACCGTTACAGAAGAGTTCGAGAGAAAAAACGCAGGCCCTATGCAGCCATATAAATAATATGATGAACTCCTGACTAGGGTCTAGAATCGGAAACCGCAGCGGTTTGGGTATATCCCATTGTTTTCTGGCATAGCAACGACGATTGTTCAGGGCTCAGTGAAAGGAGACGAAAGATAAGGTAGACAGAATAATGGGTGGGAAGACAATATTAAAAGTTTTGCCAGCACATCTAGGGCAGCTGAAGACAGGACTAGGTGGAACGGGATTGTTTTAAAGTCATTTATGGTGCCCCAACAACCTTGCAAATTTATGCGATGGACTACACTAGACTAGACACTAGACTTATTTGCCAGGACCACCTTTTTATCCCCCGACCGAAAGGTTCGAGGGATATAGCGATGAGCCTTGCGTCCATCCGTCCGTCCGTCCGTCCGTAAACATTTTCTTGTCCGCTCTATATCTTGAATACCCTTTGGAATATTTTCATGATACTTCACAGTTATGTAGAACAGGTCATGACGATGTGTCGCGTACAAGAATGGTAACTCTTGCTATGTACTTTTTGAATTATCTCCCCTTTGATGATTTATTTGGCAGATTCGTGTCCGCTCTGTAACTTAAATACCCTTTGGAATATTTTCATGATACTTCACAGAAATGTAGAACAGGTCATGACGATGTGTCGCGACGAAGAATGGCAACTCTTGCTTTCTTACTTTTTGAGCTATTACCCCTTGATAGTTTTAGGTGTGAATTTTTGGCAGATTTGTGTCCGCTCTGTAACTTGAATACCCTTTGCAATATTTTCATGATACTTCACAGATATGTAGAACATGTCATGACGGTGTGTCGCGACGAAGAATGGCAACTCTTGCTTTCTTACTTTTTGAGCTATTACCCCTTGATAGTTTTAGGTGTGAATTTTTGGCAGATTTGTGTCCGCTCTGTAACTTGAATACCCTTTGCAATATTTTCATGATACTTCACAGATATGTAGAACATGTCATGACGGTGTGTCGCAAACAAGAATGACAACTCTTGCTTTTTTATTTTTTGAGTTATTCCCCCTTGATCATTTTAAGTATGATTTCGTGTCCGCTTTATAACTTGAATTCCTTTTGGAATATTTTCATGATACTTCACAGATATGTAGAACAGGTCATGACAATGTGTTGCGAACAAAAATGTAAACTCCTGCTTTCTTATTTTTTGAGATATTTCCCCGTGATGGGTTTAGATGTGATTTCGTGTCCGCTCTTTAATTTGATTACCTTTTAGAATATCTTCATGATACCTCACAGATATGTAGAACAGGTCATGATGATGTGTCGCAAACAAGAATGACACTTCTTGCTTTCTTACTTTTGGAGTTATTTTCCTTTGATGGTTTTAGGTGTCCGCTCCATAACTTGAATACCTTTTGAAATATTTTCATGATACTTCACAGATATGCAGTACAGGTCATGACAATTTGATTCATACATGAATGATAACTCTTGCTTTTTTACTTTGTGAGTTATTTCCCTTTGGTAGTTTGAGCTGCTGTTTGAGTCTCTGCTCCATATCTGTATAAACCTGGCCAGCACCAGAATGAGAATAACCTTGTACCTTTTAGAATATTGATGATCATGCTGTGATATCTTATCAGTGTTCCTATTTCTCTCTGACCCCTCCACATTCCCGTGTCCCCTCCCGCACCCCCCCCCCCCTTAAAAAAAAAGATTTGGCTTCTTTGTCCAAATTCACTTACTAGAGAGCTCAAAATTAGGTTTGTTGGACTTGTACTTTAGAAGTTATTCACACATTTTGAAAGTTGAATGTATCATATGCTATACATTCGTGCATATGGTGGCTGTTTGAGATAGTACCTCCTTTTAGCATTCAAGCATACTGTTTTAGACTGAGTGTTAGATAATCATGCATCTATTAACATTTAATGTCAATCAGAAGCATAAAAGAATGACAATATATTACTAATATATGTTTTGAAGTGCACCCTTTTTACCAAGGCCCATGGGGGTCGTCGGTCGGGGGGTTTGCCATCTCCTCTGATGGCTATTTTTTCTATTATTGTACAATTTCACATTGACGTAATCCTGTTGTTTTAGATAATCTATTGGGTATGAGCTGCATACTTTTTAAGACCCAAACTTCTTTTGGGAATACTAAAGACGACAATAAAATTCTTAAAGGCCGTAAAAAGAGCTATAAAGACAAATATACTGCAAACATACGTTAACAAGATGTTCTTTAACCCACAAACCACACGCGTTATATCACAGACTTGTCACTCTAAATGTTAAACAATTACAAAGTTTACCATTTGCATCTTAAACGAAATTTCATTTGAATAACAATTTGCAAGGGCAACAGAGTGAATTTAAAGCACATGGTATGTGGCATCCATCTACATTACCCCAGTGCCACATTGACGTATTAAAGGCAAGGTTTTACCACGCATTTAAAACGTGGCCACGGCAATATACTCCATGAAACTTAGTTAAAATGCCTTACATAAAGCTATGTACGTAGCCTAAGGGCCCAGTCTCACTGTCTCGTTTTGAGGGCTACGTATATCAAAATGTCATTTTTGAGTTAACCATTCTAAATAAAACGTAAATAAGCCACGTATTTAGCTACATTTATATACATATTCGCTACGTTTTACAACGTATACTGCCGCTTTGCCACGTTTTAAAACGTAGTAAAACCTAGCCCTCAAAACGTGACCGTGAGACTGTGGCTTAAGGTGTTTGGAGTGTTCAAGGTGGCACTTTGATAAAACCATCGTATAGGGCCCAATCTCACTGTCACTTTTTGAGGGCTAGGTTGTACTACGTTTCCCTCCCTACATTTGGCAAAAATGTACCCCGTTTTGTAAGTATCAAAGTGTTACTACGTTTCTAGTATGTTTAACTACGATTAACATCGTATTACCCGGTTATCAAACGGCTAAGTCCACGCGTTCAGATAGTACTAGAACAGTTTACTTACCAACTACGATTCCGTACGTTTTACTAGGGACTACTAGGTATGTCCGGGATACCTACCTAGTGAAAGTGACGTTTGAGTAGGTATCGCAAAACATATAAAATCGTAATAAAACGCAGAATAAAACGTCACAAAACGTACAAAGACGTGGGAAATCGTATATAATGCGCCGTAGTACGTAGCTGACCTTCACACATGGCTACGCAGTTAAAACGTTTCATCTACGTTCTAGCATGTTTAGGCAACGTTTCAATATGTTTTTACTATGCATACAGTAAGAATTTTGAAATGCTACGTTTAAGTTGAATTTTCAGTTCAAACGTAGCTAGGCAACGTATGAAGCTGTATATATCTGTATAAAAATACGTATTCACTACGGTTTAATACGAATATTCCCGTTTTGGTACGTTTTAAATACATAGAAAAACCAAGTCCTCAATACGTTACAGTGAGACTGAGGCTTAGAGAACCTCTAGCTTATTCTCTTGTTAAGTTTTTGTCCGTATTTAATGCGTTTTTGCTACGTTTTAGTACGTTTTGACCACGTTTTACTACGTCTTACTAGGTATACGCTACGTGCGTGTATATCAAAATGTCATGTTTGAGTTAAAAAGACTAAAAGAAACGTAACTAGGCCACATATTTAGCTATACCTGTATACATTTTTTTACTACGTTTTACAACGGATACTGCCGTTTTGTAACGTAGTATATCCTAGCCCTCAAAACGTGACAGTGAGACTGCGGCTTTACCTAGTAAAATAGCATGACTGCGGCTTTACCTAGTAAAATAGTGAGACTGTGGCTTTACCTAGTAAAATATTGTTAAAACACGCTAGGCGCGAACGTAGACAAAACATACTCAATGCTTACTGAAACATAATTTAACCCAGGAAAACGTACTGAAAACGTACTTAAACGTGGAAACAACGTTGAAAAGTGCTTATGAAAACGAAACAAGCCATATATGGAGGTCCCTACGCTTTACTACGGACAGTATACGCATTCCCTTTTAGCGCGCCTTTGCGAGGCAAAGGAGAGCTTAAGCTATACCCCCGGCGTCGTAGTCCGAGTATGCGTTAGCGTTAGCGTCAGAGTTAGCGTTAGCGTCAGCGTCCTCGTCGGCGCCCGTGATCAGGTTAACCAATGTTAACAATTGCGTTTAACTCGATGTTCAACTATATATCTTACAAACTACAGCAGCTACAATCATCATACTTGGTACATACATACATCGATATGACTGCAGCAGCTGCATCACACAATCATATGTCCTTGACCTATATGTTACGGTTGACTGACTTTGCTGTTTGGCACTGTTTTTAAGGCAAAATTTTCAGTTTTGATGATACCTTTGACACAAGAGACTTGATATTTGCTCGAATAGCATATCCCTATAATTGCAGCAGCTGCAAAGCTTTCATGCTGACTCCTGTGTCATAGACCTTTGTTCATGGTCCAGTGATTTTGCCTTATATCTCTAACACAATTTGATGAATTAACATTATACCTGACATAGTGGATCAGCCTGACATTGCGAATGACCTCATACTATTTATAGATTCACTATGCCCCCCGGAGCATTGGGATCACTACCCCCCCCCCCCCGTAGCATTGGGTTGCAGCAGCAACAAAGCACCCATGCAGACTCATGTGTCCTTGACCTTAATTTATGGTTGAGTGATTTTGCCTTATACCCTTTAACACTATTTAATAAGTATGCAATATGAATATCCATTTCTCTTCGAGCTCATAACTTCGATACGTTATATGCTACAAAGTTTAGATGTAATATGATACTTACCCAGACAAACATCTCTGACTTTGTGGTAGAGTTCCCCTGGGTGGGGACAGGGGTCAGAATGTATAACAGGTCATATTAAACACTTGCAAAATGGGAATAAAATCATAAGTCTGGTACCATTTCTTGCCCTGGAGAGTTAGAAACTGGACATAATGATCACAGATGAAACATTTTATATGGAAACCAGGCTTTGACAACTGGTTCAGGCTAGGGGTGCGGTTATAGGGTGGGGCCGAAGGAAACATGAGAAGTCTGCAAAGGGTAAAGAGGTGTCGACTGACCGACTTAGTACTGGGTAATGGTGGTGTGAAAACCCATACTAGGAACCACCCTTTGTCACCATGAGGCATTATAAGGTAGACTGAGTTGGTATCTCTCCGTCTGGTGCACGAGGACCCGACCCTCAATGTCCGCAAAGTGTCCAGATAGTGGCATACAAGTCGGCCCTGTATGCCAAAGGGAACAACTGACTTAGTTTAGCTTCTGATGCAAACTTCATTTGTGCACTAGCTACCACATTCACCCCAGATTAAGTATGTTAACAATGTTTTGAGACAGGATACTTTGTAACCTTGAGAGTCAGGCACCCATTAGGCGCGATTCGTTGTCTTCTGACAACTCTTGTTCCTCCTACGTTTTGCTACTTGTTATTATACGTTTGATTAATTGCAGTACGTATTCATACCTGGTATCTAGGTTTTAATAGCGGGCACTCGCTTGCAGGCGCGAAGCGCCTGCAATTCAAAGTTCCGAAGGAGCTTTGAAAGAGCGGGAGCTCTATGGTAGAGGATTGGTAAGGCATATTTTTATCTGTAAGATACATTACTTTCAATGGAATTTCTTTCGTCACGACACCCACGGAAGTTACAATTAGACTGGTTCGAATAGAAATCAACGAAAAATTAAGAAATACGGGGCATACAGTCTTCCTGTCGCTACGTTACGTAATGACGTTAAACGTTCCGTTTGAGATAAACAAGATGGCGTCAATGATAACCGTTTCTGTGATCACACAAAATGCAAAGAGGCTGAGCGTTGGCTGAAATTAAAAGGAAATAAAGCGCTGTAGAAAAGGAACTGAAAAAGTATAGCCCGTTTTCCGAAGGGATAGATTACTGGGGGGAAATTTGATTTCAGAGAGTTTCTCATCAGTTTGTGGACGGAGTTCGCAGCTGTAGAGTTGCAATGCTTTTATTACAAAGGGCCTGATATGATAAGGCCCATATTTAGCCCCCAGAAAAGTCCTATTTCGATAATAAAAATGTATTCGTAGGAAAGAGGAAAGTTCAAACCTTGAATATAACAGCAAACACAAAAATAATCAGTTCTTGCAAAAAATATGTTTTTGTCTTGAACATATCTAAACCCCAGCGGATTCTGACGAAAATGATGAATTTGGTAGCCTTTGCGGCTTTCAAAATATATGAGCCCAGCCTCCAGCACATTTTATATTTTATATACAGACATAACATATTTCATGCGATGAAAATACTAAATGTGCTGGAGACTGGGCTGTATGTTTATTTAAAATATAACTTTTTGCTTCCAAACTGGCAGTGTTTGGAACATTTTCCCTGTTTCCTCATAAAAAATGCCCATATCTCCGCTCATAGATAAAATAAACACATGTTGTGGGTATTCATTTTCTTAGTTAGAACACAAGGAATAATTTGGTATATATTTCATTTTGATCTGTTGGAATTTTTGGTAAGCGTCTCTGGACTTGCAAACGTGAGTGGGTGGGGTACCTGGAGAGCTTTGTGCTGTGCACAGGTAATTAGCAGTGCTATCAAACGTATATGCATTTCATCAAAAGCCTGTTATTTAGAGCTTTAAAAAGCTATTGTAAATGACCTATGTCTTTAAAGGAAATTGTATTAAACTCAAATTTTCTTGCACTTTTCCTTCGTATTATTGAAACAACATGGGCATGTCAGAAATCATGTTTATTCCGAGAATTACCAAAGATGAAACATATTATTCCTGCTTATTCCTATACGCACAAATAATAAGCAATAGAAACCATGCAATTTTAAGAGAATGGAATGGGGGCCCTTATCATACCAGGTCCTTTCGTACGACAAAAAAAGCATTGTGAAATTGAATCCAGATTCTTACAATGAGTGGTCAGATTAGGGTCTACACTTCGATCACGCATTTTTGTCCGAAACTTTAGAGTTAACATGGTAGCAGTTATAGAGAGGTTTTATCATACCAGCCACACATTGTAAAGAGCGATGTGCTCGCCTATAGGCAGTGCCTATTTTCATATTATATTCAAACTACGTTTTCTAGGTATACGCTACTTATATCGCAGTCCTACTTTTGAGTTAAAATTTCCTAGTGTGGCACAGCGACGCTACGCATATTTGAATGCCACATTTGAATTAACAATTTGGCTTTCTCCTCACCTATGTCTCGTTTATACCTCAGATAAGGTTCGATTAGAAGAGTATCATTGTAGCTGTATATGTTGACCGCTGAATTCAATGAGCCATATAACCGCTGAATTCAATTAGCCCTATATGCCCCCCTCCCCCCCCGGTTGTAATTTCATCCGACAGAGCTCTTCTCAACTCCTTAGATGTTATAAGTCTCGAATATGGTAGAGGATGTTATGTCTCTCTTATGGTAGAGGAGGGTTGACTAGACTACATATATAAATATATATCCATAAGGACGGTAGTCATCTGCAAACAGTCTAGTATATTATGCATATGACCCCAAGACGAGCGAAGACAAAAGCTTCCTAAGACAAGATATTTACTTATTTTTGTCAGGTTCTGAGAACTATTGAACTATCAAGCAGAACAAAATGTTTTTTTTGTCTCGAAATAAATTCGGTTTGGGATAGAGTCACGTCACGAATGTCCTTTCAGGACTTTGTAAAAAGTAAAATGAGCGGCAACGATCATTCATTCATACAACCAAATCCCACATCCCATCCTAAAAACCAAAAGGGAAAGAAGCACACCCACAAATTGACAAATTGACAAAAGTTGAAAACTTTCAACAAAGCGTCGAACCTCTGCAGTTTACATTTGAGCCGCGACACGAGAAAACCAACAATGTGGTTGTGCGGCCAGCGCAGATTCAGATCAGCCTGGGCATCCGCCCAGACTGATCAGAACCTCCGCTGTCCGCATGGAGGTAGCTTAGACCCTCAGCTACCCTTTGAGCACTTAACAAAGAGTCTGATCAAACTGGACGGATGCCCAGGCTGATCTGAGTCTGCGCTGGGCGCACAACCACATTGTTGGTTTTCTCGTGTCGCGGCTCATTTATGGGCTGCAATTGTCAAGAGATATGGAAGCGCTTGTGGTGTGCGTTACAAATTATTAAGCAATGTTTAAATGAGTGAAAGCAGTTTAACACTGAATGTGTCAGACATCTTGCTTTTCTCCGACAGTTGTCATGAGCGGGGCAGTGTTGTAATACGTTACTGCATTTGGCCAGACTCAGCTAAACCGAGTTTGTTAGTTTCTTTTCCTCCGTGTATTCCTGCTTCCCGAGGAACTTATTCAGAATATATTTTAACTATAATGCGTATGGTGTTTTATCTTGCGGCGGTCGTACAAAGTAATTCAACATAATGCTGATTCCATATTCCAAGTCCTTTTGGATAATTAGGCCCATTCTGACTAAATTTGTAAATAAAAGTTTCGCTGAAGCTAATGCTGGTAAGGGGACGGGATGCGGAACGGAGAAGCTGTGTGTGGGTGGGTGGGGTGCGACACGGTCTTGGTAGACATAATACATTGGTGCAAGAGTTATTCCTTCAGATTTTCCCTTAAAACATTGTTTGACTCAGTACATTTGCTTATCAGTGAGAATCTTATACTTATAATAATTCCACTTTTCTCATCAATGGCATTCACAACACTGGCTTGCTCAGACTAAAGGAGTAATGTTCTAGTGATAAAGTAGACACAGTGGTTTTAAAACAAGTGTACATTAACTAAATAAATGAAGTAAGGTCATCATCTTTACAATTTGTGCGTTTTAGGCATGTATGTATGCTGATGGATTTACCGACTGTATCAACGTATTTCCGGGTCAATAGAAGAAAAGTAAAAAGTATGCAAAGACCAGGAACTGAAACAATCAAAATCCAAATCCAGCCCTCAAACCATAGTTGGAAACAACTAAGATTACAAATAATCAAGATACAGAGAACATATGGCCAACCGAGTGAGCAGCTTGTTCCCAAAAGGTGGCCACTCAGCAACGCAAACCGAACCAAAAATAATAAGAACATACATAAGGTAAAACATCACAGAAACTCTGACACCAAAAACAGGCAACAGAGAACCACAACAGAACTACCGCCTTGGAACGGTCAGTAATGAATTACTGGGGGGCTTAAATCGATTTTACAGGCCCAACCTCACCCTCAGTTTCTGAAGTGGTACAAAACATTTAGTTGGTAGTTCGGTTCGCATGATAACCCTCTAACTCGTCAATGAATCATCACGGTAAACACATAAATCAAATTTCAACACCATGAAGAAGCAAAGACGAGGACTCAACAGATACAACGGGCCGTCTGACAGGTGGAGATCCCTGTCCTGCCAAACGACCCCACTGGAATTTCAGGACGGGAAGAAATAATCAAGAAGTTAGAGAAGAATCACAATAGGCTGTGGTTTGAACACATGACATCTGTTTTATATTTCAGTCCACCAAACGAGACTCGTGGCTAAAATGGCATAGAAGTAGAGTTGTTTGCTTCCTAAACTAACAGTGTTTTCTTCTGATCCAAAATGTGTAGTTGATCGGTAGGATTACAATTTAGGGTTCCTTTTGCATACAATCTTGATACAACGTCGCATCAACGTTGATGAAGCATGATGAATTGACGCTTATACGACGTCAATTCAAAGTTATGAGCTTACTTGGTTTGAAACATATACCACAGTATACGCATTTAATTGCGCGTTTAGATAATTGGCATTGCAATAAGAAAAAAAAAAAAAAAAAAATAAAAAAAAAAAAAATAATTGTCTTCAGACTTGTAAAACCCAAACAAATTTTTTAAATTATTTTTTGAATTTCCGACAAAAGCACCAAGGACAGTCATATTTAAAAAGGAAAAGTAATGCAATTAAAACTGCCCGCAAAAGAAATGTTGTTTTTCAGCCAGGAAAGAGAACAACAGTACGTCAGAGTGTATGGTTATTACTTGGGTAAATATGTTTTTATGCAACTTTTCCTGGAGATACACCTGATTCTTTGCTGTAGTTGGACACCATAAAATGTACGATCTGTTTTTCAAAGGCTGTCGTTTAGAAGCCAATAAAAATGAGACCTAAACGATATGACTTTCGACCAGGATCAGGTGTATCGTGACGTATACGGTCAATTAAAAGCTATCAATAAAATTCTTTGGCGAATCCGATCGTTTTATGGTGTCTGAAGCTGGAGAACCAAATTAAAGGTGATATATGATGACCGAGAAAGTCGCACTTCCGGAATCATAACTTCCATGCGACGATAGAAATACGTACAGTACTGTCAAAGTTTGTGGGGTGTATGGATGGGCCTCAATGTTCCTGTCATGTTTGTGAAGAAAATCTTTCATGACCTTCTGCTTGTTCTCCTTGACGACATAGTTTTTTTCCAAAATGGATATATTTTCAAAGACAAGCAGCTGGTCCTACTGGAATAAATTTGTTCCTTTTTCAGTTGACTCACATCGAAAACTATGGTAAATGAAAATGGCAGACTGCTTTCCCATTCATATGAAATACTGAAGCGATTTGTCGACATATCGTCTTTACGGACAGAACTCTTGATCACCTCATCGGAAGCTCATTCAGTTCCAATTATTGTACTTACCTATTTTTGTAAAAGATTTTTATTTTAAGAGCTCAAGGTAAAAAAAAAAATAGGCAATGGCAAGGAATAATACAAAAAAAAAAAAAAAAAAAAAAAAAAAAAAAAAAACACGCACTAGCATTAGTCTAAAACGTAGGAGTAAACTAGTTTAGACACGACAGTTTTTTTTATCGGAACCAGAATTCTATGGTGACTTAGTATACAAATTCAAAAAGATTAAGGATAGGACTGATTTTTCTGATCAATTCCGAAAAATAATAATACGTCACAAACGTATTGGCTATAATTTAAATGTTATGCGGCAGTCTGCATGCTTAGTGATTAACCCAATCACGGTTGATAACTTTGCTGCACTCTTTAATTGCACACCGGGGGATCGGTCGTCAGACTCTATGATGGCCCCGACCTAAAGCTATATATTTTAGTTGGTTGGGACCGGAGCCTTTTTGTCTGTTGCTTGGTCCACCGGGGCTCAACTGGTGACCTTCTTTTGCTTCAGATTTCCAGTGGGGTTGTTTGGCAGGACAGGGATCTCCACCTGTCAGACGGCCCGTTGTATCTGTTGAGTCCTCGTCTTTGCTTCTTCATGGTGTTGAAATTTGATTTATGTGTTTACCGTGATGATTCATTGTCGAGTTAGAGGGTTATCATGCGAACCGAACAACCAACTAAATGTTTTGTACCACTTCAGAAACTGAGGGTGAGGTTGGGCCTGTAAAATCGATTTAAGCCCCCCAGTAATTCATTACTGACCGTTCCAAGTTCTCTGCTCTTGAAGGAATTTTCTTAGATTTAAATTGTTATTGGTGTTTCGCTGGGCGCAGAGCCACTTTATTGGTTTTCTCGTGTCGCGGCTCAGTTTTATAGCCATGATGGTTTAAAGGTAATATTTTTTTAGGACAAGAACAAGAAAACGCCAGACAGAGGCCCCTCTGAATGAAACTTGTTCTCTTAAGAACCACCAAAGTTCGATCAACAATCGTATTTAGGATATCTTCAAAACAGTCGTTTTATAGGGGACTCACCAGTGACGCTGCTTGACTTCGCAATATTTGAGCCGCGACACGAGAAAACCAACAATGTGGTCGTCCGCCCAGAGCAGGCTCAGATCAGCCTGGGCATTCACCCAGTCTGATCAGACTCTTTGCTCAGCGCTTAAAGGGTAGCCAAGGGACTAAGCTACCTTCATGCGGAAGGCGAAGACTCTGATCAGACTGGGCGGATGCCCAGGCTGATCTGAGTCTGCGCTGGACGCACGACCACATTGTTGGTTTTCTCACGTCGTGGCTCATTTGTACTGTGGTTGAAATTAGTTGAGGACAAAGCCAGAAAGTGGATACAAATCACAATCTTATAAACGTACTTAAATATTCGACCTCATCGTTTTCGTAAACAAAATGCATTTACAAATGCACAAAAAAACGTACCATGCGAATTTTATTTTATCTCGTGTATATTTCCTCCAAAGGAATTACTTTGCATTGCTTCATAGTTTCATGTCGTCGATTATTCAGACCAACTAATTTATCTACCGGCTCATAATGGATTAGTTTCAGTTTACATGTTAACGATCATTAGAAACATGTCGTAAGGGCGGTGCCAGAAGGTATCTGTAAAAAGGCCTGATAGAAGTCTAAGGAATCATTCAAACTGAGCCATTTCATCAGCTTTCGCAGTGTCTGTGAGATTCCTTAGGATCGGCAATCTAGCTATTTGATCTATTTGGACTATTTTGACCAGACTGTCGACCAGCATATTTTTGTTTGCAAATGACATAATGAATTTTCCTTTGGCGCGACATATTCAGCAATAAGTCGTTCTAATTGCATGCTATAAAAGCAACGTAATGTAAGATATTTAGTTGGGAACGTCTTCTCTATGGCAATTCAGTGGATTTACGTCGAATCTATCAGACAAAGGTAGTTCAGTTTATGATGTCAAGCTAAATTACAGTAATTCGCTTAAATAATGGGATTTCTAAGCCAATTAATAGTATTTATCTGATGTAACAGTAATTGTTCGGGGGAAGCAAACTGTCATTTTCTCCTCCCTTTTCAGAAGGGGAAAACTCTTAAAAGAAATTAAACAAAAAAAACTCCTTTAAGAGTTGAGGCAAGTTTAAAAGGGTTTCTATGCTAAATGAAGGAAAAAGAAAGTCTCAACAATTTATTTCCTCTACAAAAAGACGGAAAAGACATGGAAGTGAGCCCATTCCCCTAACGAAGCTGACTGCCATCTATCCCATGATATGTGAGCAACTGCCGAATGAATATCAATTATTTTGGATTCGGATCGGATCACGTCTATATTGTTTGTACTTTTGGAAAAGATAGCGCTGACAAAATACAGCGGATGTGATGCACCAATGCAATTTCCACTAGACGCGCTGCACTTCAGATTTGGAAACGTTTTATTGAGTTTATAGTTCTCCTTATTGAAGTATACGTCTTTTAATGATCTGTGCTCAGACACTGTATGTCATCAAACAGTGGACACAAACTTTGCAAGGAAACATTTAATATCGGCTTACTGTCAAACAGTAATGCCATAAGAAATCAGCTATGCTAACAGTGAAAGTTAGGAGCGATGGGCTGATTCCATAGAAATGTCATGCGAGGTAGAGACGGCGTTTTAAGATGATTGATACAAAAATCAGATCGAGGCGTCTAGGGAAATGTCTGTAGATCTTTGTGTCTTAAAGTCTTGGTATCGTGCGACAGAATTGCTCGAAGCTTACTTGAAAAATTGCTTTACGATGAAAAATGTTCATATGTGGTAGTGTGGAATGTAAAGCCACGACAACGGATCCGATTCAAGGCAATACAGATCCTGATCGCCCTACGGCAGAATTATTACTTAATTTTGATGATATGACAAATTTTACGCTTTTTAAACTGGGTAACTTTTCTATGTCAGATCTCGTTTTTGATCCACGAGACACACAAGTTTTATCACATAATCGGATATGGCCATTTTTCTTCTGGATCACATTTGTAGTGGGTATGTGTGGAAATTCGCTGGTGGTTTACGTTCTGTGTCGGATGAAACAAATGAGGACAGTGACTAATATGTATTTGCTCAATTTGGCAATTGTTGATATCTTATATCTAATGACAACTATTCCTAATACTTCGTATTGGACTGATTACTGGCCGTTTGGGGAGTTTATGTGTAAGTATATGAATGTCTGTATGTTTGTTTCCTATCGAAACAAGTAGCATCTATTATTCCTGAGTGGTTTTAGCATATGTCGCCCAAATAATCAAACTTACTTCTGATCCTTACCAAACCTTTTAGTTAACCCAATCCTGATAATAAATTTAGTTTTAATTCTAATGATCCTGAATTCACCATTATGTAGCCGCTAATCCTTACTTAAATTCCTCCTAAACTTATTTTATTTTAGCTCTTTATCAGTGTTTCGTGGTGGCGAATAAGTTCTAGATTCAAGTTTTTTTTCTTTTCACTTAATCATATTATCTGTTCTTAGTTAGAATTTACAGCCAAACGTGTTTTGTTTAATATATATTTCATAATTATGCCTGCACGGTTCTGCTTGCCTGAACTACAGAAAATAATGTTTGAAAGAAGTAATACATGTTGTATATAAATTGTTTTGAAGTAAAAGCACGTTTCCTACAACGACAATATTATCCTCACGCTGACGCTATTTAAATATATGCTTAACAAAAATAAAAACTGTAAAGACACTGTTTTTCATCCTGCCGTTGTCAAGAACATGTCAGGAATAAGTAATCATTTATAATATCACAGTACCACAAAATTAAAGATTTTTTCGGTAAAGCAGTTTATAGGCTTTTGAAATGTCACAATGTCTACTTTTCTACTTTCTATGCTCAGTACTAAACAATTACTGAATTTAAATTATTTGAAACTGTCTAATGATAAAAATTCTATTGAAATGCCTTGACATTATTTATTTTAATCTGTATGGACTCATAAGCTAAACCTTTACAAAAGCGCGGTCGACTAGAAAGAAAGAAACTAAATTCAGGACACAATGAAGTCACAAATACAGTTTCGGTGGAATTTGCATTACACATCAGATCCTATGCAATTGAAGAAATGACTTTCAGACTGATTAAATTCTGAGGGCATTAAGTATTCAAGGCAATCAACCAAATGGATTTCAAACAGAAGGTAAAAAGGCGAATGACATAGAACCTTTGGTATCTCAAAAATCTGTACATGTTAAATTCAAAGGTAGATAACTTGGAAAGTTTTGAATCTTTAAACTTCATTTTTAGAGTGTGATCACGATCAACATAAGAGTTAAAAGTGTTTTGTATGTCTACTGGAACTAAAGCTTATTGTGTACAATTAGTGAATAGATAGGCAATGATCAGGAAGTAATACAATCAAATCTGACATCCCGCCCTCAAAACCAACAGAGAAAGCACACACACACGGAAAAATTAAAACAAGTTCACGAAAGACATGCACGGTAAACCGAATGAGCAGTTTTTGCCCTAATAGGTGGTCATTCAGCTACCCTTCTCAAAAACAACATCATTATCTATTTTATCTATTTTATTTTTATCTTACAAAACAAAACAAAACAAAAGTCAGATTGGGTAGCAAAACAGGTGACCAAATAGCCAAAGAACGTAGACAAGCGGACATAGCACACCGTAACATCAAGGAACTACAACAGAAGCATCGCCTTCGAACGGTCAGCAAAAGATAACTGGGGGATTAAACATGTTTTACTGGATCTGAACCTCGCCCCCTGCTTCTGCAGTGGTTTGAAACATTTAAAAACCCGTCATCTGCGCTTGAGCATTTTAAAATTATTGTCCAATTTATTAAAATAGAAATACGTTAGATAACTCCTGACATGGCAGACATGAACTAACAAATTCCATAGTAGGAAATCAGAAGTCTGACCAACTGGAAATAACTCATATATACATTATATCTTCGCTAATTTAGCCAGAATTATGAAATAAAAATCTCAAGTGTTTATTTTTGTTCAGTGTTTTACGGCCATCGTCGTGACTCTCAGAAAATATAATTCATTGTTGAAGTTTAATCTATCTGGCAATTAATCAATGTATCTAAACAATTTAATTTAGTTTTGCTGAAGGTCAGCTCAATAGCTTTGTTTCAGCTTATATGAAATTAATCATGAACGTCAAGTTAGTTATTGCTTCAGGGTCTAGTTTATTTATTTAGTATTCGTACATTTGCTAACTATAATCTATTCCCATAGCACTTGAGTGACAATGTATCAATGCTGATTATGAAAACCAAGCTCAGAAACAAATAAGCGTCTATGAAAAGAGTCATTTATAATTTGAAATTAAGGCTTTGTAAATTGCAAAATCTAGGTATAGAGAGGCGCCGTGGTCGAGTGTTTAGAGACGCTAGGTTATGGTGAGGAAAGTCGCCGGAAGGTCGTGAGTTCGCGGCTCACCGTCGCCATCCGACGAATGGAACTCTCTGTCAACCCAGCAGTAAATGGGTACTTTTTTCGAATCAGGGAAGGATAAGGCAGTGAAAGGAGAGGGATGGGCTCCGGCTTTCATCTGCCGTGCCCAAGATACTGTTGGTCTCTTACTCCCACTGCCCCTACGGCTATTAGGCTATGGGAAACCTTTAACTTTACCTTTTAGGTACAGACCATTTAACGTTCAATATAGTGTATATTTCATATCTGCAACGTCATTCGTTTTTAACATTAAATGATGATAAGTCGACCATTTATGAGGCAGCACAGTTAAAACATGTACCGCGGCCCCGCGAGGGAAAATATAACAGGAGTATAGAAATTTTTTCTGACACTCATAAATCCTAGGTTAAACCATAAACGTCAGTTGATATTATCAATGTTATTAGTTTATGTCTATGTAAACCCGGAGCGATTGAAACCCTAGCCTTACATGTGAAAGCGATTAAATACCCTGTTCATTGTCATTTCTCAACGTAAATAAACTAGCACAGTATGACAGAACTTTTGCTGTCCACCTTGGTAAGGAACTCATGAATATGAATGAAAGGTAAAGCATGAGTGAAAAGAAGTAAAAGTAGTATGCAGCATTGCCAAATAATAAACGTAGGACATTTAAAAACGATGTTCTATGAGCATGAAATATGTGCAAGCTAACTGAGTATACGTGACAAAGAATTACTTTGTCTGAACAGAAGATATAAAAACAAATTTCTTCTTTGATTTAAACTTTTAACATGAGCACACCTTTACCAAATTTAGTGTGACGCTCGTTTCTGTATTAAAATACCCCGAAAAAACCTGAAGGACAAAAGATGAAGGCAGATCTCGGTAGTCAACGGACATCTGTTTCCGAGCAACACCTTCAAATGGATTCCGTGAGGCACTTAGCTGCAGACATCAGATGAGGGGCAGCCTATTCTATGATTATGATACTAGACAGTATAAAACCAATTTTACATGATTGAAAACAAAACGATATTTCAAACTGTAAGCGTTCACAAATAATATTTTAGATTTAAGGTTGTTGCTTTAGTCGAAATGTCGAGGATGCTTATGCCCTGTGGATGTACATTTGTTTTATTGCTGTGATGGGCTGTCCCAGAAAATATGAGATATATCTTAATAAAGTATGGATATGATTTGAAGGTCATCATACAGTTCTTACACCAGCTTTAGTACAGTTAAGTAAAGTCTGTAAAGAACAGTCGCTTAGGCAATGACAAATCATTAGATCCTTTATAAGCAAGGAATTTACTAAAGAAACGAAAACAGCCAAAGTCGAAATGTTGAGAATGCTTATGCCCTGTAACACGGATTTCGGCAAAATTCTTTATTCATAATAACTGCGCCGCAACATGAAAAAAACAACAACAAACAAACTGGCATGTGCGTCCAGCTAAGACTCAGATCATCCAGAGGATTTGCCCAGTCTGATCAGAGTATTGGCGTTCCACATGGGGCTAGCTTAGAGTATTGGCGTTCCACATGGGGCTAGCTTAGACTCTTAGCTACCCTTGAAGCGCACAGTGAAGACTCTTATCTGCGTGTCAGTACTGTTAATACACTGTAACACGGATTTGGGAAATATTCTTTATTCAAAATAATTGCCCCGCAACACGATAAAACAAACAAACTGGCATGTGTGCCCACCAAAGACTCAGATCAGCCCAGTCTGATCAGAGGCTTCGCTTTCTCCATTGAGCTAGCTTAGACCTTAAGTTACCTGTAGCACACTGCGAAGACTCTTATCAGACCTGGCGGACGCTAAGGCTGATCTGAGTCTTGGCCTTGCACACGCGCAACTTTGTTAGTTTTGTCCTGTCCCGGCTTAATTATCTTAGTCGTCTTTGGCCCATCGTCGCCCAACTAGACGTTTTCTTTTGCTATGACCTCGGATATACCAGATTCTCTAACTTTCCTTCATCATAGTTTCCTGATGATTTAAGTAATTTCCTCTGATGTGTTACTCATTAGTTAGGAAGCTTACACACAGGCCAAATATATACTTGTTTTTGGTTGGTTGGTTGATTTGATGTTTAACGTCCACGGTCAACAACTATGGTCATGTCGGGACGGTCAGTTAACCTAGCCACACTATTCCTTGGCAGGCTTAGACCTCCTAAGCGGTTAACCAGTACTAAGTGCACATACTTTCGCCAGTAACTGACAACTGACCTTCTTGAATCAGCGGAAGGAGAAACGAAAGTATGTGGCCAGACCGGGATTCGAACCCAGGACCTCTGACTTACGAGTCAGGTGCCCTACCGATTGCGCTACCCGGCCCGGCACTTGTATTTGGAGCTGCATGGGACGGGAGTGTGGTATTGAACGAAAAACATGTGAAGCTTAGGGGACTATTCTTTTAAATATGAACACAATCTTTCCAAGGCGAATTCATCTGACAAATATCGTGTTTGTTGTATGTCCATTCTTCTTCCTGATTTACGTCTCGATAGGATACAAACTCAAAGTTTACAACAAAATTGAGCAGCGTCTCAACCAAACTAAAAACGCTGCATGTACATCAATAGAAGATAGATCAGTCTGGACATCCACCCAGTAGGTAACTGGACATCTCGGCCCATAGCAAACTCGGTCCATTGCAAACTCGGCCCATGACAAAGTCGGCCTACACAAACTCGGCCCATACCAGGCTCGGCCCATATATTTACAGTACTGCGCCTTGCTTTATGGTGTTTCTCACAAATTTATTTCATCAATTTAATTTTGATATGATGTTTATACAGACTCGAATCTGCATTCTCTAAGTCTAAGAGGTTATCTAAAATGATATGGTGTAAAAAAAAAGTTGGCTCATGTATACAAACTCGTCCTATAGCAAACTTGGTCTTGGAGTTACATATCATCGATAAAAATACCGTAGAAAATGTGTGCATAAATATTCAAAGGGACTTCTGAAAATTGATTATTTAAGTAGAGAACAAATTCCAAAGTTGTTAGTGTGAGTGGATGGAGAGGGGAGGGGGCTGGAGGCGGGAGCTGGGGGGGGGGGGGGGGGGGGGCGAGTCAAGTCAAATTTCCAAATCAGCCATCCCTATAGGAAACACATGCATGATTTCAGATGTAACTTTGATAATCGTCTCAGAAACAATTTTGTGGCCTGAATTTAAAGTAAAATATCGCCCCCCCCCCTTAGAAATGTTTTCTATACATGTCTCTGGTATAAGACCATGGAGAAATGATAAAAGGAAATCTATATGAGTCAGCATTAAATAAATGAAAACAAATGATTCTTTTTTTAATTTTATCTTCTATCTAGATAATATAGTTATTGTTTAGCAACTAATAGCAAGTATATTGAAGATAATACCGCTGCTAGATTATTTAGATACATTGTACATATTTGCCGAGTTTGTAATGGACCGACTTTCTGTGCCTAGTCCATTTGGATGGCTCTTGTTTTATAAAAGTAAAAAGTATGCAAAGACCAGGAACTGAAACAATCAAAATCCAAATCCAGCCCTCAAACCATAGTTGGAAACAACTAAGATTACAAATAATCAAGATACAGAGAACATATGGCCAACCGAGTGAGCAGCTTTTTCCCAAAAGGTGGCCACTCAGCAACCCAAACCGAACCAAAAATAATAAGAACATACATAAGGTAAAACATCACAGAAACTCTGACACCAAAAACAGGCAACAGAGAACCACAACAGAACTACCGCCTTGGAACGGTCAGTAATGAATTACTGGGGGGCTAAGCCTAGTAATTATTAGCATTTGTATCTAAGTGTTGTCTGACATGCCTTTAAATGAAAAAGGCCTTTGTGAAAGCTGCAAAACGATACCGTACTATACCCATGGGCCGAGTTTGCTATGGGCCGAGTTTGTAATGGGCCGAGATTGTAGTGGGCCGAGTTTGTTATGGGCCGAGATGTCCCGGAATCACCCAGTTTGATCAGTGTCTCCGCTGTCGACATGGTGGTAGCTTAGACACTTAGCTACCCTTGCACAGTAAAGACTCTTAGTCTCCGCTGGGCACACTAACCACTTTGTTTATTTTGTCCTTTCGCGGCTTAACTGTTTATTTTGCAGTTCATATGATTTTCATCGATAAAGAAAATGGACAAGCAATGGATGTTTAATATATTGTTGTTTTTTTTTTAATCTATTTTGTATGTTTTGTTGTGTTTTTGAAATATTGTACAGTTTCTTAGAGTTGTAGTGGAGTTGGAGTTGTTTCTTATCAAAGATGACATGGACCGCTTTGCCATTTACTCCCCTTGTTTTCTGGGTCGGTTGTGCTTTGGGATCGTATCTGTTTTTTTTTTTTGTATATACTCGATGATCTAAGAAGAGAGGGAATATTAGTTGCATTTTAATGAGCTGTTAAATATCCGATTGTAATGTATGCATTGGGGGAGCTATTAGCAAAAATTTTGTATTTGCTACATGTAATACTGCACAGCTGACTTTCTAACAATTCCCAAGATATCTTTACAAATGTGATGCCCATCTAAATTACTTCTTTATGCCCATCCAAAACAGGTCATACACTGTAATAAACGCCACGAAACCCGATCCAATTCGGTCTTTAAAACGATCTCCTACTATTTACTGAAATAAAATCCACAGCTTATTGTCTCGGTCATTACTTTGAATCTTCAGGAAATTAAAGTGAAATTGAAGCCATATTAATCAATACTTTGCTATTAAATTTCCTTTTTGAAACGGAATTGTTCTAAATGCTAATCGGATACTGAGCGAAGTAAAAATAGCCATCAGAGGAGATGGCAAATCCCCCGACCGAAGACCCCCATGGGCCTTGGTAAAAAGGGTGCACTTCAAAACACATATTAGTAATATATTGTCGTTCTTTTACGCTTCTGATTGACATTAACTGTTAACAGATGCATGATTATCTAACAGTATGCTTGACTGCTAAAAAGAGGTAATATCTCAAACAGCCACCATATACACAAAATGTACAGCATACGATACATTCAACTTTCAAAATGTGTGAATAACTTCTAAAGTACAAGCCCTACAAATCTAATTTTGAGCTCTCTAGTAAGTGAATTTGGACAAAGAATCCAAATCTGGAATTTTTTTTTTTTTTTTTTTGGGTGGGGGGGGTGGGGGTAGGGGGGGGGTGCGGGAGGGGTCACGGGAATGTGGAGGGGTAAGAGAGAGTTAGGAACACTGATAAGATATCACAGCATGATCATCAATATTCTAAAAGGTACACGGTTATTCAAATTCTGGAGCTGGCCAGGGTTATACAGTTATGGAGCAGAGACTCAAACAACAGCTCAAACTACCAAAGGGAAATAATTCACTGAGTCTAAAAGCAAGAGTTATCATTCATGTATGAGACAAATTGTCATGACCTGTTCTGCATATCTGTGAAGTATCATGAAACTATTTCAAAAGGTATTCAAGCTATGGAGCGGACACCTAAAATCATCAAAGGGAAATAACTCCAAAAGTAAGAAAGCAAGAGTTGTCATTCTTATTCGCGACACATCATCATGACCTGTTCTACATATCTGTGAAGTATCATGAAAATATTCCAAAAGGTATTCAAGTTATAGAGCGGACACGAAATCATACCTAAAATGATCAAGGGGAAATAACTCAAAAAGTAAGAAAGCAGGATTTGTCATCTTGTTCGCGACACATCGTCATGACCTGTTCTACATATCTGTGAAGTATCATGAAAATATTCCAAAAGGTATTCAAGTTATAGAGCGGACACGAAATCATACCTAAAATGATCAAGGGGAAATAACTCAAAAAGTAAGAAAGCAAGAGTTGTCATTCTTTTTCGCGACACACCTTCATGACCTGTTCTACATATCTGTGAAGTATCATGAGAATATTCCAAAGGGTATTCTAGTTATAGAGCGGACACGAATCTGCCAAAAAATCACACCTAAAACTATCAAGGGGAAATAACTCAAAAAGTAAGAAAGCAAGAGTTGTCATTCTTGTTCGCGACACATCGTCATGACCTGTTCTACATTTCTGTGAAGTATCATGAAAATATTCCAAAGGGTATTCAAGTTACAGAGCGGACACGAATCTGCCAAAAAATCACCAAAGGGGAGATAATTCAAAAAGTACAATAGCAAGAGTTACCATTCTTGTACGCGACACATCGTCATGACCTGTTCTACATAACTGTGAAGTATCATGAAAATATTCCAAAGGGTATTCAAGATATAGAGCGGACAAGAAAGTGTTTACGGACGGACGGACGGACAGACGGACGGACGGACGGACGGACGGACGGACGGACGCCAGGCTCATCGCTATATCCCCCGAACCTTTCGGTCGGGGGATAAAAAAGCGATACAGATCCGAATTGTTGATCTTTATTGAAGCACTGCAATAGCCTGTTGTGAAAGCGTTAATGAGAGACGCAATACAGTAGTTATTCGGCTAAAGTCGGGATTATAACTTCTAAAATAACCCCAAAGATCTAATTGAGTCTAATGAACTTCAGCTATGAATACGTTTTGAACTTGTTGAACAGTCCGAGATATATAGATCCGTCTTATAAGACGGATCTAGATTTCTAGGATTGTTTAAAAGAGATAAAGCCTGTCTTATATTATAATAAATTCGGTATGAGTCGCGTCACTAAAATAAGGATTAACGTATTTGAGAACAATCTGCGAACCTGAGCTGCCTAGCAACAACCTTCACTGTGTGTCTGTAGACTTCTATGAGTCCACACTGAATGTGTAGGCGGCTTGGTTGATACTGCGCGGAAGTGTAGGCTGGTCAGTGCCTTCGCTATCCCTATATGCGAAAAACATACTTTTGCGCGTCGCTGCTTATATTATTCTTCCGGGTAGTTTGGGTTCAATGCAGAGCGTCGAAATGCTAATCATTGCCCATCTGATTACTTTGTTAAGAGTTGCTGCATGGCATTTCAAAATACTCGTGTCTGCCATGGTAGCTTCTGTATAAAAGTTTTCAAACACATATCAAATAATAAAGAGACGTTTGAGGAAGTCAGGGATGAAGAATTTATACGAGATATGCATCTTTTTCAGAATCATGAAAACACATATGATCTGCGTATACCCACACGATTCTGCGCACATGCAAAGTGTGGTCATGCATTGTACAGATCCCGAGAAACTAAAGTGTCCTCAGCTAAAATATTCATTTTTATTTCTTTTGTCTCGACTTTTAATAAATTTCGTGATTAAGTCAAAATATATTCAAGCTGGTCCAGACATGCGCTGTATGAAATATCTTGCAAAGCCCTTTAATATATATAAAAAAGATGATATCTTAAATTAAACCTTTGTAGTGCTTTCTTAATTTCCTGTTATGAATCTGATTCTGGCAGTCTGATCGGAAGGCTGATTTATGAAAGGTTTTCATCAACACGCACACTGTCATTTGTCTTTAATTAACTCTTGCAACTGACCGTCATACACTCGCAATGAAATATGAAAGCTAAATTGTCTCTCAAATATCATCTTTGATAAGCCAAGTTATTTG
Source organism: Ctena decussata (assembly GCA_963989385.1). Classification (NCBI taxonomy): domain Eukaryota; kingdom Metazoa; phylum Mollusca; class Bivalvia; order Lucinida; family Lucinidae; genus Ctena; species Ctena decussata. The sequence goes on from OZ022498.1 coordinate 125,289,357, forward strand.
ATACATAATAAACGGATTAACTACCTTTGTAAATGTATGCGTACAACGATAAAATGACCCGCGACATGACAAAACCAACGAAGTGGTATGTGCGCCCAGCGAAGATTCAGATTAGCCCGGCCATCCGCCAAGTCTGATCAGAGTCTTCGCCGTCCGTATGGAGAATTTGAGCAGACTAGGCGCCTGTCCAGCCTGATCTGAGTCTTCGCTGGGCGCATATGCCACTTTGTTGGCTTTGTCATGTCGTGGCTCAAATGAAGAATCATTTTGTAACGAGGTGACACAGTTTTGTAAGGAAAGCGGCAGGCAACATTAAGATTCACAAAAGGATTGGATACTATCAGTAAACAATCAATTTATATTCAATCCGTAAATTTATATTCATTATTCACAAACTACGTAATCAGCACTTACCATTTCCTCTTAATAGCACTGCTTCGTATGATCTAGTGTTCGACAGCTTACTGTAAAATCTTGATCTTGTTCATCTCAAGCTCTTCAAAAAGCCACTTAGTGCACATTATTTCCTTATATAAGAGCGATATTCTTATACAAACGTCAGATTCGTTTTTACGATTATTTTGCCATTATTATTTCATGAATTTGCATAATACGTTTTTGAACTGGGGTTTCAGCTGCTGCATTTCTTAAGCTCCGGCGTTTCTATGTTGTTCTTGTTGTTGGGTGTTCGTATTATTTCATATGTGTATAGGATCCCTGATTTGTATATTTGCTGTTTCGACCCGTTAATAGTGAAATTGGTCAACGTACCCAAATCATAAGTCCTAACTCGTAAGTCATTTTAACATTGACAATTCCGGAATATTCTAGATACACAGACAGGTAAGATGTCCTTCACAATAACTGAGGAACTTATATATGTTATGGGCTAAAACTATCAATGCCGGTTTAAGTCTGTACTGTATAACTGACCAGTTTAAGCAAGTAGTCTATAAATGGGCATTCCAAGGCGGTCCTTTTGTATTTTTTTTTTACTTTGCCGGTTTTCTATTTGTCTCGACGTTTGTTCACTATTAAAGATTAACCTCGTTTCGATCTGCTTGACCTCATTTCTTTCCTATGTCTTGTTCAGCTTTGTCTGCCCTGTCGTCTTGGTTGTTTCCTTTTCTATTTAATGTGGAGAACCATTCTACTGGTTCCACCTGATAATTACTCAATGTCTCATCTACTCTCAAGCAAGCGCTATAGGTCCGTCATCGACCTTGTCTTCAATTCAGAAAAAAAAATCAGCAACAGTTCCTAAAAAAAGAAATAAAATAATCTTATTTGGTGACACAAATAGAAACTTGGCCGTCAAAGATGGACAAAAAAGCTGCAGTCACAAGTACAACCCACCAGAGACACGGAAACAAAACAATACAAAAGCGAAAAAATACAAACGGTAATACACATCACAGGCTGCCCTGATAAAAGACTAAGCCAAGATAACGCACTTGAACACATACTTCAAAAGCCCTACAGAGTTTATTGAACATATAATACATCTATTTTACATATTTACCAATCAAGGATCACCTGTTTTCTTGCGTAATTTTCAGACGTCATTTTGAACGAGGAAATCCCGGGAATTCTTCAACTTTTACTCAATAAATTTGTCGTTACTGTACGCCTTCTTTTAATATGAAGCACAGAGAATGTGTTATAATGAATACTTTCATGTGATTTTATTGTGAGTTTCATAGTTTTTGTATTAATCGTCTCTAAATATCCGAAACCGAAAGTATGTGTTCTAGATCTCTAGGATTGTTGTTGTTTCTCCGAAACTGAGGAAGGTTTAGACATAAAAATTGTAAACTCTCAGTAAAACCAAGAGTACTAATTTAAAGTTTTTTCGGGAACTCATTCTCTGCACTATGTCCTATAAGACTGCATTCGGAAATAATGAAATTGTAATAAAACAAAAAGGAATCACATTGCAGATCATTGGACTTGCGTTCCCAGTATTTCACATGACGTGAAACAGCACTTGATCATCCACCTTGGAAGTAAGCTTAACCACAAAACAAAACAGGAAGGAAAGTAGATAACTATACAAACCAAAAAGTCGTATGATTTTTCTGGCTTCAACGGCAGTCAACAGCCCAATCTATGATTGTTAGGGAGGCGGGAGGGGTAGGAGGGGGGAGCAGGGCAGTCGTAAAGTTAGTTTATAATTGCCCTCAGCTTTGCATTCCCTTCAGACGCATTTCATAAAACAAGTAGATAGTCGGTCTGCAATGCTGCTTCCTAATTTGATCAGTGCGACATCACTGTAAAAACATACAATTGTCAGGTACCCATAATGTAAAATAATTGAGGACCCTGTGCTGAAGCATGAGCAAAAGGAAAACCACTAGTTGGACAATCAGAATCAGAATCAGAAGTGTTTACTGGTGATACGTCCAAGCACAATCATTCACCAGGACAAAGTTGAGCCTGGACATATGAGCCGCGATAAGGGAAACCAACAATGTGTCAGGTGCGCCCTGCGAACATTCAGATCAGCCTGGGCATCCGCGAAGATTCTGATCAGACTGGGTGGATGCCCAGGCTGAACTGAGCCTATGCTGGGCGCATATGCCACTTTGTTCATTTTGCCATGTCGCGGCTCTAATTCATTAGCGTCATCTTCCGTAACAGATTATTCTTTAGTTGATTGAGCATGGTGTCGTCATTTAGTCTACGTCATGCAAGTAAACAGCCAATCGTGACAGACTAAATTTCCATGCTCATGTAGTTTGTTGCATATCATAAAATATCTTTATTTCGTACCGAATTATTATCGCTTTGAAATGGTCCGAAAAAAATCGTGTTCCAGCAACCATTTTGAATGTTACACTTTCTCCATAGAAATGAGGTTCCGTGAAACTAAACATAAAAGGAACGGAATACGACGAAACGAAAACATTAATGTGTATCCATACACTTTAGAATTACCAAGTTCTAGGGGACGCTTCTGTCCTCATGAGATCATCTGGTTTCTATAAACGCCATAACTTTAAGTGGACACGAAAGAAAACAATGCAAATATCTTCGGGGACTGCCGGATGATGATTTGTCAGACCTTGGGAGCTTTTATAATTTAAGGTAATAATTGTCGTACTATATTCATCGGTAGATGCAATAAACCGATTTCTATGCCTCCCTCCAAAGACGTTCATTTAAGTAAATACAGTTGCAGCATTATATAAAATTCGACAGAACTATAGAACTTACTGTCCAAAATAATATTTGACTTTGCAAAAAGTGCTTTAAACATGATGGGCTCATGTCTTAGAAGATAAGCCCAGTAATCTTTTGCTGACCGTTCCCAGGGGGTACTTCTGTTGCGGTTCCTTGATGTTACATTGTGCCGTGTTCGCTTGTCTATGGTCTCTGGCGGTTTGGTCACATGTACCGCTGCCCAATCTGCGTTCTGTTTTGTTTGTGATTTGAATAAAAATAAGTAAAAATAGATTATGATGTTGTTATTTGGGTAGCTGAATGACCATCTGCTTGTGAAAGAGCTGCTCATTCGGTTTACTGTGCGAGTCTTTCGTAAGCATGTGTCAATTTCTGGTTGTATGTGCTTCTTTCCCTATTGGTTTTAAGAGCAGAATGTGGGATTTGATTGTATTAATTCCTGATCATTGCCTATCTATTTACTTATTATCTTCATTATACACATCTCGAATCGTATAAAGTGGAAGTCATGTATAATATTTTATGCATCTATAATTTCATGCATCGAAAGTCATGACAGAAAGAGAGTCATTTCTAGTCTGGAAACCTGAATCAAACAAATTTGCCTTAACTAAATGCTACCATAGTGAGCCGACAGTTAACTTCGTTTTTTGTTAGATATAAACCTATATAATTGAGGCAAAAAAAAAATTCTTCTCCGAGCAACTCTTTCACATTCCACGAGGAGCAGCAGTATCAGACATCAGGCACGAGACAGGCCTCACTGAGTTACCTCAACCTAAACAACATGAACTACTGTAGCAAAAGAAACCCATCAGTAGAACCCCGAATAACCAAGCAACGGACAAGGCAAGGTCCGGTTCAAAAGATTTGCAAAGTTTATGATACAGATGATCCTACTGGAGAAGTTTAGCAGATAAAATTTTATAACAGGCATTGAAGTCAGTCACATAACTAGATACTCTAGCAAACCGAATAATTTGAGAAATATAAATCCCGTAAGAGGTAGAACAGGGAAAGTCACCATTCAAAAAAGGAAGATTTACTATTTTTCCAAATGAAAGTTATTGCGTTTATCATGAATTTCGGACGAAACAAATTTGTTTGAAATAGGTAATTGTATATCTCCGAATCGAATGCATAAATCGGTTACTTTAATCGTTTACTTTAATCATTTTTAAAAAATGAATCTAACGCTTTTGAATCAACACTGAAACACTGACTGACTGGTTCGTTGATCTACCTCCTAGGGGACAAATTGCCCACCAGCAGTGATATTGTGAAATGTGTTTGTTTCTGTTGCGTGCAATGCACTGTAGGTGATGTATTGTATTACAAATTAATTGTACTGTAACTGGTAAGAACAACACACAACTGAATCGAAAAAAACCGCTTGGTCCCTGTTGGAATTTACCAGAATCACTCGTTCTGATTTCTGAAAACCACCGTTAAATAGTCACAGCTTGCGTCAGGCATGGCTTACAAGGTATATAATTATACTGTAGAAATCATGTCAATGGATCCTGTCCTAGCTCGAATATTACCAGTCGATATTTTTTTCTGATATTCGGCCGTAAGAATTAGCAATAGAGGCGTCAATCAACCTCTTGGAAAACTTGAAAGCTTTCTTATTTATTACAAGAAGATTGGATTGATTTTCTGAATCTAAATTAACACTAACAGGCGCATAATGAAAGCAGCAATTGCTATAATTTGCCTCTTGATTTATATGCGCTGTCCTTTAAATAGGTCATAGAAAACAGTATGAATTTGTTGCAAACCAAATGTTTCAAGGTACATAAGGCTGACAGGATTTATATAAGTATATTGCATTATTGGGGTTTGATATGGATGCAGCAACGATTCTCAAATCAAAGGTCAGATGGATCGTGTGCAACCTTTTTTTTTTTCTTTCGTTCACATCTTAATAGCAATTCTCTGTAACCACCAACCAAAGTTCGGCACGCATAGTCATGGATTTCGATGAAACTTACTCAGTTTGTGTGTTGTCACACAAAACCAAATAATTGATACGTAGTTCCTTCTGCTGCATGCCTGTTGCCATGGTAACGGCCTCCAAAGTTTTTGGCTCAAAAATTATCAAAAAATAAATGAAAAATTGCACTATTTGAACTTTTATATATGCTGAATGAAACTACATTTCATCTAAACATGAATTTGTTGAAGAAGTATAGGTCAGTTTGAGTGTAAGGAAAAACAAATTTAATAGTTTTATAATTTTTTTAGTACTGCTACTGGCTGCTAATGGTGGGTGGGGTATCAAGGTATCCGAAACCCCCATTTTAAGGCATTTTTAAGCGTATACTGTCATTTCGTCCGGTCAGTCTGACATATCTACATATCACTACAAACTAAAGGAGGACCTCAACTATTATGAACTGAAGAAACATGTTTGGGAAGTTACTTCCTTCTGACCGTAACCATGGAAACAATCAGTACACTATATAAAAAAACGGAAAAACATAGCCCTGTAAAATATCAAACATTTTTTCAATAAACAATGACATACAGCATTAATTACATGTATAGTTGTTGTGAAAATATCAGACTTACATTAAGTAATATCCACATTACAAGGACCAGTACTGAGACTCTTTTAATATTCATTAAAGGGGCTCCGAAAGGGGTTTTAACAGGCTGATTTGCATCCCAAATGATTAATTTTCTTCATGCAGTTTCAAACTCATAACTGTTTTCCTTTAACCAGGTTGTGAAAATATAAGCCTAAAGTTAACAGATACAAAATATGGTTATGAGGTACTCCTGGGTAATATGTGCATGACATTTAAGGGCCAAAAAAGGGGATGAAAGGAGGAAATTTGACGTAAATGCCTGAACTGCTTCACAAAACAACCATAAACAGCACTGCATGCAAATATAATGGCTAAGAATCTGTCAGTCAAATGTCAACAGGTATAGATAATGACAATAGGGTGTACTGTTACAGTATTTATAGTTCCTTAAGGGGCCAAAAAGAGTAAAATCTCCTAATTTGTCCCCCCTCCCCCCCCCCAAAAAAAAAATCTCAAATATTCTTCATACTGCAACAAAATACAATATCTATTACTTTAAACTGTTTAGGAAAGCATTAATTGTAAATTAACATATACAAAGTATGGTACTGAGATACTCTTAGAATACAAATGGTCTAAAAAGGGGACAAAAAGGGGGAAAGATCAAACAAAATCATGGCTTTCTTCACAACATAAAGTAGCTAAATGGAACACAAGTATTAGCTATGGAGGATCGATAACTGGCAAATGTTGTCACCTATGTGATCCCCACATTCTCAGACACTCGCCTTACTAGAATACAGTTCTTGTCCCAGATCCAGAACACAGCTCGTACCAATTTTGTAGTCTTCGACTTGAAATTAAACTTGAACACTTGGAAGTCAAACAGCCAGGTTAGATTATAAATAGGTTTATTTCTACACAATAAGAGAATAAAACGCTGTTCATATACACACATCAGGTGGTTGTGCCTATATTTACATCACCCACATCCATAGTTTCCAGCTGGTGCCACGAGGAGGAGTGACTAGGTCTTGCTATCACAAATGGCTATACTGATATTCAAATATTAGTCTAGCCATTTTTGACAGCCATTTTCCGGCCGTTTTGTTGTTGTTTTTTTAGCTCGCCTGAGCCGAAGGCTCACAGGTGAGCTTATAGTATAGGCAGGCATCCGTTGCCCGTCGTCCGTCTGTCTGTCAATATTTTCAAACGACATCTCTGAAACTACAAGGCTTGGTCAGTTCAGTTCAGTTCGATTCTCCTAACGATGTTCCCCAAGTGGCTCAGCGGTACGTAACCATAGTTGCACACACTTGGCATCGAGTTTCCGTCCAATACAAGACCTGTTGTAACCAAATGTCTGTAAAAGATTTGTCAAAATATCTGCAGTGACATAGAAATAAATGCATATTTTCAATTTCCCATGGAAGTCAATGGAAACTTTAAGTTGCCATAGCAACCAAAGTTCTAGAGCAATTGCCAAGAAAAAAGGTATTTTCATAGGCTAGTACTAAGATCTTGTCTGTGTAGATTGAGCTATACTGGTTGCATAGTTTCTGAGGAGATGATTTTTAGTATTTTTCCTATTTTTAAACATTCGGTTCCCTTGGCAACCTGCCGATTCTGCAATTTACATAAATTTCATGTGGTTGATAGAGGACTACTCAAGAAACGTTTCTGTAAAATAGCAATAAATGCAAATTTTCAATTTTTCCCATACAAGTCAATGGAATTTTTAAGTTGCCATAGCAACCAAAGTTTTAAAGCGATTTGGATAAAAAAAGCAGTATTATTAGTTCCCCCGCCTATAGATACTATATACTATATATGAAATTCCCAGCGCTGCGTCGCCTACCCTTCTCCACCCCCCCCCCCCACCCCACGGAATCCTTGGTGGGGGTAATAGGAACACATACTACATAGATGAACACTTTGAAAAGGATGTGTTGTGTCGAATAGTGCCTCTATATTTTATCAATTACAAAGTATAATAATGCGATTTTTTTATAAATCCTTTATTCCTAGAGTTAGATACATGAAAATTTACCCCAAAAGTTTATTTTTCGTTTACTCCTACCCTCGTAACCACTGTAATGTAACCCGTTTATGATGAATATGTTTATGGGGAATAATTATGTATAAAAAGTGTAGTGGTTACGAGGGTAGGATGGAGTGAAATTTGGATGCATAGTAGACGTTGATAGTTCAAAAGTCCTATAGGCTCAATGTTAAATATTGCAGAGAGTACATGTATTCAACTGCAAAATTAACCTTAAAGGCATTAAAATGCGGGAAAATGAAATAGTACAGAATAAACTAGAAACATGTAGCTAACATTTATGCATGTTTGTGGTTATCTGCCTACCTTCGAAAATCGGCCTTTTCAGTGGGCACATTGCAATAGTAAAGTGTAACTCGTCCTTTGAAATTAGGCCATATTGTACAATTTACTTGAGAGCTACATACTCTTGAGTGCTGAGGATGAATGGACTCATGTGGGCTACAGGGCCAATGGTCTGTTTTTGTTTTTTTTAGTACTAGTTTTATAGTCCATATAGTCCATAAATATCATATGCAGGGCATCAAGCCAGAGCCCATTCACTTAAGGTGAATGGTTCTTCCCCGAATTTTCATTTTATCATTTCTCAGTCATTCCGTCTATTACTTCCAAAGGTCACACATTCACATTAGATAAAAAATAAACTTAGTCATACTCGGGGCATCAAGCCAGACGAGCGATCAACGACACGGTAAAAAAGGAAGATCGCCTTGACCCTGGCTGTGAGTACATGGACCTTGGTAAATGCATTAGATACCCAAAGCACTACGACGATGACCTGGTACACCAAGAGGCTGGGCAGGGAGGCTTGAGGGTACTGCAGTTGGTCATTGAGAGATCTTTCGAGCAAGTGCCATCGTCTGGGGCAGAACTCTTTAGAAGGACGAGGGTCTCAGAATGTTGGGTGTTGTGGGATGAGATGTCTTAGGGCGAGTTGTCTGTCGGGCGAGTTGTCACCTGAAGGTGGGGCGTTGTCTTTGGGCGAGATTTTTGTGGGGCAAGTTGTCCTGGCGCAAGTTGTCTTTGGGGTGAGTTTTCCATAATTCTCTATCAAAACTGGAAATAGGGTTATGTTTCCTTTTCTTTACATATCCTCTGATGATGCTTTATATTTGCTCAAGATACAAGGAGCAAAGTCTTACCATTTTGTGCGTGGTCCTGGACCAAGTACATGTATTGAAGAATTTCTACACCTACAGTGTGAGATGATGGTTCAAAAATTTTAAGCACTTGACAGGGTGTGGCATGCAGCTTTATGAGCTACCCGATGTGGAAGTAAAACATCAATGCAAATCTAGTCCCTACCATTGAGCACCTCTATGACAAGGCGATAGGTGTAATTCAGAAGTACAGTACAGGAGACTGGTTCAGAACAACAGATGGTGCTGATAAGATCAAACTGAAGACAAACAGCGCCAATAGCAGCCATAGGAAGATAAGGCAAAATGACAGAAGTTTTAACTGTAACAAGCTTTAAATACCCAGGAGCAATTGTCTCAGATGATGGCTCAAAACCGAAGGTTCTCTGAAAGATTGCACAAACCATTGCAGCTCTGACAAAGCTGAAGCAAATAAGGAGAGATAACACCTCTCTTGGGTCAAGGAGAAACTGATGTGCTCCCTTTTCATGCATCCATATTTTGTATGCTTGTGAGTCATGGACATTGACAGCAAAGTTGGAAACAAAAATTGCAGGCCTTTGAGATAAGATGCTACCGATGGCTACGGTACATTTCGTACAAGGACCACGTAACTAATGAGGTAATGAAGATATTTTCGGAAGTATCCAAACAGCCAAGCAGAAATTTGTTTTGCAGCAGGATTTACCTTCCTAAATGACATTTACTAATGCACTTTTTTGGTCAGTTTCAACTTTCAGACTTCTTCGCACCCATTACAAGCACTTACATCACAATAAAACCAAATGTCATCCAAGGAGAAGTGATCTATGATTATGACATTTGCTGTTTGACTGTATATCACAGGATATACTTGTGTTATCCAATTACACATCATGTTACATTCCTAAGTGCATTAGAATGAAATCTAAAACAGTTTCAGTTACACAGAGTGCATTTGTTGAAGCAATGTATTAGAAGACCAAAATGCATCAATAGATTCGTGCTTTGAGAGGAAAAATTTGGTATGGGGCACTTAATATGAGCATTGACTCGAAAGGGGAGATAAACAGAATGCCAAAGTAACTCAGTGACCTATATCAGTGTCATTTTAACAGATCCACTCCAAGCCTGTTATGATAATATCCATCCTCATCCATCTTAAGTGCAGTTCTTTATATGATCTTATGATATACTGATATGGATCATATCATGACTGCTGTTGACAGGATCTGATAACATTTCGATGTATATGGCACAGTATCAGGTTACACTGTCGCTAATGCTGCATTTTTATTGTTATCTCTTATGGGGCCCATCAAAGAAATATAAAGGGAATACCAAAGCAATACAATCAGTTAATCATTTTAACATTAAGAATATTATTTGAGTTCCAGTCCTATCGTTGGAGTGGAATAGAGTTCTTTAGATAAAGGACTGCTCTTTAAGTAGATGGTTTTATGATGTATGCTGATAGGATTTGCTTACATCTGAACGTATAAGGCGAAACACCATGTTTCATATTGGTCAACAAATGAGAGACATTTCAGATCTGTTATTCATTCAAACATGTTGTAAAGGGTCACCCTCATAAAAGAGCTCTTTTAGGAACGAATTCTTTACTTGAAGACCCCATTTTTAAGAGCTAGCTACGGTTAGTCCTCCAGAGAAGCGAGCAGGAGTTCATGTTGTTCCCCTTTGTAAGTTTATGGCAAGTCAATCTTACATATATTTTTTTGGAAAAGGGACAGGGGCATGTATTAGGAATGATATGGTAATTACATATTTAACCAATTTATTACTCCTTAAATGCATATAGAAAGAACCACAGGGCAGCCATGGTTATGGCTTTAATTCATTCATTTTCATTTGATCAACAGCTTTTGAACCAGTGTACTTGTAACAAATATAGTATGCTGTTTTGTAAGAAACTTAAAATTTTTGTGCAATTATCTGCATTTTGACCCCTTTTTGGCCCCTCCTGGACACAAAAATGCAATTACTTTGATCCCCATAACATATTTCATGTGCCTTACATGAGACTGATGGTTGCCTTTATTAGTAACGGAAAATGGTTCAGATGCTATATGAAGATGGTAATTACCGGGTAATTTTGCTGATTTTTCCCCCTTTTATGGCTCCTTAAGGGGATATAACTAAAATAAAAGAGCACCCCATTGCCATGTTTAAACCACTTAGTATTTAAACCATTGTCATTGTATGCACTGTTGTAAGTTTTGTTTTATGAAGGAATTCATGATTGTTGGTCGATTTTCCCATTTTTACCCCTTAATTTGGACCCCTAAATGACCCCAGAATATTCCAGTGCTATAGTTTATATCTGTTAACTTCACACATATATTTCCACAACATATTAAAGAGAAATCAATAATTTGTTTTGCAGTTTTGTGATGAAAATTTGTTATTTTGGGGAAAATTAGCCATTAAAACCCCTTCGGAGCCCCATGAATGATTTTTTATGAGGACCCCGTTGCTACCCTTTGTGATGTTTATATTTTTTAAACTAAAACTGATATTATTACAACTATTGTGCATTCAATAAATGCTGTATTTTGATTGTTTAGGCTAACAAATAAGTGATTTTGTGCACTAATGTGTTTTCTTGTTTTTTGAATAGGATATTGTTCGTTTCCATGGTTACGGTAATAAGGAGGTAACTTCCCAAACATGTTTCTTCAGTTCATGATACTAGAGATCCTCCTCTAATATTCTGTCATGTGCTTATATCTCAGAGTGGCCGGCTGAAATGTTAGTACGCGCTTGAAAAAGTCCAAAAATTGGGGTTTTCGATACCTCGATACCCCACCCCACATGAAAGGCTAAAAGCAGTTCCAAAGAACTAACAAATCTGATTTATTCTTTCCTCTGAATTCTCATACTGATTCAAATTTTGTTGATCAAAATGTTTTAAGACTAAAGGTAATGTCATCTATGATATATAAATGTTCGAAAATTGGAAAATTTCACTAATTTTTTTACTATTTTATGGGCAAAATCTTTGGAGGCCGTTGCCATGGCAACGGACACACAACAGAAGGAATCGACCATCAATTAAATGTTTTTTCGTGACAACAAACAAACCAAGAAAGTTTGAGAAAAATCTGAGACCATGCGTGCCGAACCCCCATTGTAAAATGTGAAATGGTTACAGAGAATTGCTATTAATCAGCAAGAAACTATATAGGTACAAATACGATTTTGGGGAGGGTGGGGGTGGGGGAGGGAATGTAAGACTAATGTATATGAAGGCCAAGTGCGTGCGCTTGTACACATATTAAAGAAGTAAGAACAAGAATACAATATTATAACATTAAACGCGATGAAAATGTTCATATTTTGTTTAACTTGAAGGGAGAGTCGGGTAACTTCGGACAGCGGGTAACTTCGGACAGTGACATTTTTTCCTTTTTATGTCAGTTGTCTGGAACTAAAACCAAACAATAACTGCCATACAGTGAAAACCCTGATGAGACGGCTCATTATGACTCCGACTCTCCCCTACGCACTCTAAGCTTAAAAATAGCCTGTGACGTAAGCTGCAGAGCAAACTTTTATAGCATAGGCTGCATAATAATGTTGGTTTGTGTTTTCTTTTGATACGTATAACCCTTCTCTCAATTCATCAAAACTATGATATAAGAGGAACGTACAAGGAAACTTTATATATTAATTATATTGGATGATTGAAGCAAACGCTATACAGAATATGTAATTTCACAGATTCCACGAAAAGTTTATTTCAACAGATGAACGCTGATATAAAGGATAAAAGTAAAAAGTATGCAAAGACCAGGAACTGAAACAATTAAAATCCAAATCCAGCCCTCAAACCATAGTTGGAAACAACTAAGATTACAAATAATCAAGATACAGAGAACATATGACCAACCGAGTGAGCAGCTTGTTCCCAAAAGGTGGCCACTCAGCAACCCAAACCGAACCAAAAATAATAAGAACATACATAAGGTAAAACATCACAGAAACTCTGACACCAAAAACAGGCAACAGAGAACCACAACAGAACTACCGCCTTGGAACGGTCAGTAATGAATTACTGGGGGGCTTAAATCGATTTTACAGGCCCAACCTCACCCTCAGTTTCTGAAGTGGTACAAAACATTTAGTTGGTAGTTCGGTTCGCATGTTCGCTGATATAAAGGATGACTGTCAAACACGGTCATACAAGGGGAACTACAGATAGAACGCTTATGATGATAGGAACTCCAGTCAATGTGGTCACACAAGGGAGACTACAGATAGACCGCTAAAGAAATGTGACCCCCAAAACAATATTACTTTCCCAGTGTGGAAAAGTCTTATAAGCAATCCAGAGGCTTTCCTGCAAGATTTTCACTACAGTTTTATGATAACTGACCGGCTCCAAAGAAATGTAACGATAACATCATTTGATTTTGTCCTGTAGTTTATGAACCATTACAGAATCCAGGGCAAGGGTTACGCGCTGTAAAATGTAAACCTATAAAGCCCCACCTGCCGCCCCCTCCATTTCCCGCACAACCACCCCTCCCCCTATCCCCACACTACCCTCCCTTGTGATTTATGACTTACTATTCCAAGGTAGTGCTTTTATTGTGGCTGACTATTATAGTAACTGTTTTTCGTCTTTCTTCAGCCTTTGACTTATATCGCGTTATTCAGATATGCCTCACAGCCCGGATCAGCGCCACGTTTCCTGTATCTGATCTGAATCTGCACTGTTTGCCTATCTTCTATCTATGAGAAACTAGGTCTTATTGACATCAGAAAACCAACACCAAAGCAAGCATACAAGCAAATGTGATGCCGAAAAGCCACCCTAAAAAGAGCCTATACCCATTGATAAACCAGCTTGCACGTCTGCCCATGGAAGCTAGTCTTATTTTTTCGCGAAGCGGATCCTCCATAATCTATGTGAAAAAAAAAGAGAGCAAAAAAATGTGACCAGACACTGCGGATGAGCGGTATTGCGATGGATTCTCTCTATTTTCAAGTGCTTTAACGCACCTTTATGTGCGACGCAAATGTAATAGAAACTTCATAAAACTTCTTAGAGTATTAATAATTTGTTTGCATTAAAAAGAGATGTAAAGATCAAACGTAGTTGAAAATGGTTGATTCTTGATCACTATTGTCCCTAATCCAATTAATCCATCTCTCTGACCCAGCCAGCATTGGTCTCAAGTATTCCACCCTTAAACTTGTTGGTTTGCCCTTCCAATCATCCTGTAACTGCTGAATGTTCACTTTTCTGGATAATATGGAGCGAATTCAGACCTACAGAAGATATCAGAGTTTACTGCACTGTATGTAATGAAAAGGAAAGAACAATGATAGTGATAATGTTCACTGTCTGAATCAAAAGGGTCGCAGATTGTACGGGGCTAGTGCTTCCGGGTTATGAACAAAAGGATGATAAAACTGTTTGACGACACATTGGTGTATCTTTATTTGAGGCAAGGAACTTAGAATGGCAGAAAAATGGGGCAAATGTGCCCAGCTTTCATGACACGTCGGGCATTTAGCCTTTGACAAATCTTGCAGTCACAAGTATTTGGAATTCCTTTACCTAATAACAACTTATCTTTTCTATTCTGGCAAAATTAATGCTTGCCTAAAGCTTTTTGAGGCACATTTGCTCTTATATGCAACATTTTGCGACAGGACGATTTAGTTGTGGAAAGGCCGAGGCGCGTCAACATGAGTAGATGCAAAATTGATTTGTACGCCATTTGTCCTGCATGTTAAGCTGATTTCACACAAAATAATGATATAAAAGATAACATAACATGCCATAGGGAGAAACAACGATTCACGAGGGAGGGGGGGAACTTAAGTAGGATAACCAAAATTCAAATAATTCTACACAAGCACATGAGTAAGTATAAATACGTGATTCTATTTGCATCAAAAATCTGATCTTGTTCAGTCATGTGCTTGTATAAAACTATTAAACTTGCTCAACTTAGTTGTCAATTAATAGATTTGCATTAAATAATTTGGATCAGCACAATCTATTTGAACATAAAAATATTCGAACGTGTTAAAACAATATTAGTGTAAAACGGTCTGAACTTGTTCAACCACTGACAGTTTTCCTGCATTTTAAGCTAATTTCATTCCTTATAATTATAAAAAAGATAACATAACATCGTCATAGGGAGAAACAGCGATTGACGGGGTTGGGGAACTAAAGTAGGATAACCAAAATTCAAATAGTTCTACACAAGCACATGAATAAGTATAAACGCATGAAATAATCTGATCTTTTTCAGCCATGCACTTGAATCAAGCTTGCTCAACCTTGTTGTAAATTA
This sequence comes from Ctena decussata, assembly GCA_963989385.1. Classification (NCBI taxonomy): domain Eukaryota; kingdom Metazoa; phylum Mollusca; class Bivalvia; order Lucinida; family Lucinidae; genus Ctena; species Ctena decussata. Next base: position 125,304,589 of record OZ022498.1, read on the forward strand.
ATTGATTTAAATAGAAATGTTTTAATCTGCACAAGCTACATGTATTTAAGCATGAAAATATTCGTACGTGTTCAAACAATATTAGTATTAAACTGTTTCAACTTGTTCAACCACTGACATTTGTTTGTAACAAAAGATCTTAGTTGAGCATTAATGTCTTGCATCAAACTAGTTGAACTTCAGTCTAGTGCAATCTCAATAGACTGCATTTGAACGACCGATCCAGTGTCAATCCGTCTGCACTAAATTTATTAGCTTGTATCGGATTATGATAATACCAGTAATACGACTAATGAACTGAAAAATGTGCAGTTGTCGTAGAAATTCAATATGCTGCATACGATTAGAAAATAAACAATTTCACAAAAAGGTATGTGCCGCTTATAGCAAGAGACAAATTGCATCTCTGCAAATTTAATGATCATATCGTATTTCTTCACTGAATTTTAAGACGGTATTTTACCTTCCAAAACAATCCCAAATTCTAGATCCGTTTTATAAAACGGATCTAGATTTTTTGGATTGTTTTACAAAGTAAAAACCTATTTCAGAGCTGAAGCACACAAGAATGAGTTAGACATATGGGGTCGGGCATAGAATGCACTGAACATCACCTTGATGATTCCTTAGCCCTATATTTTAAAATCTTCCTGTTACTGTACGCTGATGACACTGTAATTGTCAGTAACTCAGTCGACGGATTGCAAGACTCCTTGAATATATACAATGATTATTGCACTTTATGGAGACTAACAGTAAATCATTCAAAATCCAAAGTTATAATTTTTTCAAAGCGAACACAACCCAATATTATATTTACTTTAGGTGGCATAGCTCTAGAAACTGTCAAAGAGTATAAATATCTGGGGGTCTTATTCAGCAGCAATAATTCCTTTTTTGGTATGAAAAAATACATAGCAGAGCAAGGTAAAAGAGCAATGTATAGTTTGTTAAGTAAAGAACGGAATTTGGAGTTGCCAATAGATTTACAAATAGAATTATTCGAAAAGCTGGTGAAACCAATCTTACTTTATGGATGTGAAATCTGGGGATTTGGTAACGTAGAAGCTGTCGAGAGAGTTCAATTGAAATTTTTGAAGCGCGTTCTGAATATCAAAAATTGCACCCCGAATCACATTGTATATGGAGAGGTAGGAGTTTATCCTTTAAAGGTGGAAATACATGCTAGAATGATATCATTTTGGAGTAAACTTAATTCACCTGAAAATTCTACAACTCTTGCAACCCTAGTTTATTACTCCTCCAAAAGTTTTTATCAAAACAGTAATATAACAAGTCGGTCTTTGTACTTTAAATGGATACATAGTGTAAAAGTTATCTTAAATAATACAGGCTATAGCGGAATTTGGGATTCACATTCTTTTCCAAATCGAAAATGGTTTTCAAAAGCAGTTAAACAAAAACTCCGAGATTTGTTTCTCACTGAATGGTACCAAAATATAGAATCAAATACAAATTATCGAATTTTTAAACACTCATTCGTATTAGAACCTTACTTAACTATTATTCCTAAAAATCTTTTATATTATTTTATTAGCTTTAGAACCAGAAATCATAGACTTCCGGTGGAAACAGGTAGGTGGTCCAATAAAGAAGTGTCAGAAAGAAAATGCAATTTATGTAAACTTGAAATTGGTGATGAATTTCACTATTAACTCGCATGTGAGAGGCTGAAAGTGCAAAGAAAACAATTGATAATGAAACACTATTTTACCCGACCAAATGTTATGAAATATGAAAGTCTTCTAAACACAAAAAGCAAACAAATGCTAATTTCGCTGTCAAAGTTTATTAAAATTATTTACGAAGTTGTAAAGCAAACGAACTGAAATAATTTTTAACCATAACAAATAACTAGACTAAGAAACTAAGTTCTCAACTCCGATTTTTATTATCATATTAAAGTGCATAAAAAATATCTGACATTTTTTTCATTTCTTTAAATCTATGCAGAAAATATGCATTCACTCATGAGTGCATTAGAACATATTCATTGGGATGGAAGTAGATCCGATCCTCTCCAGTCGAGAAAGACCAGTGTCGATCAGTTTGGGGAGCTATCTCATACACTTCATGTCAGTCCTAGCAACGGACAGGCATGAAGCGTATGAAGGGCTGATGTAGTGTGGTTCGTGTCGACATTGGCATTGATCGGACGCATATATTCGGGTTTGTAGGTTGATAAGTACACGGTCTCAAATATAAATACGTAAAACACTACGAAAAAACATTAAAAAATACTACATACCTTTTTGCACAGGACACTCGTCTTTTAAGAATATACCTGATTCTGAGCAGTTATGAACTTACATGCGGGCCCACAGCGCTAGGAAAGCGTGTTGTACCAGCTTTGGTCCAACCTGAGACGTTGAACCAACGTTGATACGGCGCTCTCGGGGCGTAATTTGCCCGATGGTACTACAAAGTATTACGAACTTATCTTTTTTGTACTGTGCATGTTTTAATTATATTATTTACATGAGCGCGCGCTTGCGTGAGTCGCTCGGAATCTACATAGCCGAAGCAGAGACCCCGATCAGCCTGGGCTGATGCATAGACTGGTCAGTGTCTCTAGTGTTTGCAACTGTCATAAAATGTTGCCCATTTAGACTAATTTATGTTAGCATGATATATTTTAGAGAGAGAGAGAGAGGTGAGAGATGACACTTCTTAACATGTGCACTCAATGACCCCTTAATTCCTTCTTATTTTTTCGTATTTCGGTAAGGTGGAAACATGGGAGTTATTGAGGAAGTACATGTTATACAGTTTAGCTAACTATAAGTGGCAAGATTACGACCATTACCAGTCTGCTATATATCAGTTTCTGCATAGAAGGTGTGCATGTATGCGTGCGTGCAAGTATGATGAAAAGATAATAGTTTAAGTTTTTTTTGTTTATATATATATACTGTACCATTGGCAATCAACATACCGTAACTTTTTTCTTTTTTTTATTATTATTATTATAATTATTAATGTTAGTATTGTTAGAAATAGTAATTAACTTACCTACCATTCTGAGTCATTCCGAGAGAAAGTCGGTCTCGCGCGTTTACGATCAGCTGTCTCGACTGTGCAACCCTTTCCGGAGACGGAATGCACGGGAGAGAAAGTCGTCTTTTACATAGGTCTTCGTTGACGTGAGGCAGGGTTTCTCGCGGAGAGTCTCAGAATGCTCGGAATTTTAATCCAGTCAACACAACTATCGTCTGAGTACTGAAGTACGATGTGCACGGATAGATTTATGTAACGTTACTATCGAAGCATAACGGTATATGTAGCCATAAGCACGCCCTCCTGGTATACTTTCTTGAAAGTTATTATATACTACCTGTATTTGTTAACCGATTGGATTAGTTCTATTATATAGAGTTGTATTTCATCGCATTATTGTATCTCATACATTGAACGAAGCCTCATTTATTTATTCCATATTGTACATTTGCCTCATGTTGCCATGTTCTATGGACTAAGAGTAATAAAGATTTGATTTGATTTGGTCATTTTAGAAAGGTAAACCCCCAACTTATAGCCAAATAATACGGTGAAATGTATGTCGAATTCATGAAAAAGTGATTGCTCCCTGCATGTTAAGTGATCAGTATCGAAAACCTGGCAAGTGAGTACGCATGCAATCTCAAGTACAAAAGTGAGGTCACGATTTATTCAGTGTATTAAATCTGAAAGAACAAACAAGATTATCAATTATCTCTTCTGTTCGAGTTAATTACAAAATGATTTATTGAACTTTTTGACATGTGAAAATGTTGTTTAAAATATCCGCCTATACTCGCTTGTGTGATCGATTTGGGCGCTATAAAGATTATACAATGTTAACTAGTGTCCCGAAGACCAGAAACAGCACAGGAAGGGAGAGGCTTGCCGAGCCACTCCATTGTGTTTGGATCGAGCTTTTTACGCAGGATATCAAAAGATAATAACATGGTTTTCAATTATGCTGAAACTTACTAACACAGAAAACAACATAATGTTAAAACAATATTTAATTGTATTGGCGGATACACATAAAATCAAACATTTAGCGACCTAATAATACACATGAAAAGTTAAACAAATTAACCTGGTATATAACCTAGGCCGCATGTTTCATATATACAAAATCAAAACTAAGCATAAATGGGTTCGGGAGGGAGGGAAAAAGAACTTGCTTGCGAATAAGAAATTTCGCTGTTGCCTCGACTGAGTTTGTCGAAAGAGTGATTATCCTCGTGCCTTTCTGATAAAAGGCGCGAACGGAGAACCAATGAAAAAACAGTTCTATTTTCCGATTTACCGAAGCGCGAAGCGGAACACAGACGTAAGGTTTAACATAATTAAACTTTATGAATAGATTCATAAATGCTAAATTATGCTGAAACTTACTAACACAGAAAACAACATAATGTTAAAACAATATTTAATTGTATTGGCGGATACACATAAAATCAAACATTTAGCGACCTAATAATACACATGAAAAGTTAAACAAATTAACCTGGTATATAACCTAGGCCGCCAAACCGAAAGGTCCGCCAAGACAAAGAATAGAGGACAGAAAAAGTAGGGAAACAAATTCTTAACCTTGCAAATCGCTAAAAGTTCGCAATAGTCCTATTTTCGCAAATTTTCGCAAACCAAATGACGACCTAAATCATTAATCTCGTCAACATTTGACCAGTCAATGACTTAAGAGAAATCGCCGTTTGATAGAAAAAAAAAAAAAAAAAAAAAAAAATATGTGAATGAGTAATATTGCGAAATAAAGAACGTGCGAAAATTAAGCGGAGAAAAATTATTTCAAATAAACAAGTATTTTGTTTCTTATTTCCACTTGTAAAATATCAGTGATAGAAGCTGCAGAAAGAAAAATAAACATTGCATATTCCTGTTAGCACATGCGTCAGCGCAAATCAACAAGAGCACTTAACTTAAGAACATGATCTTTCTTAGGAGTCATAGAATTTTGTGTAGACAGGGAAGACTCCGATCAAACTGCGCGGATGCATATAAGCTAACTGGAGAGATAAACAAAAATAAAGTGCCTAATTACACAATGCAAATTAGTATTGTATACAATTAATTACGAAATAAATCAATAGCGTAACAAAGAACTGTATCAGCAACTGTAGATTGAGTCAAAAGCTCGATAACCATACATCATCCTTCATCGACTGTCGACTGAGTTAATAGCTCCAACTACGTCAGTTGAGTCAATGGCTCAGAAAATATAACTGTCGAAATAATACAGCTCTTAGTGCGTTCACGAACCTTTTTAATAAATAATTATCTGTATGAAAATATATCAGTCACAATCTTCGTGTGTTCACGCGCACTTCAAATTATAACTACATAGATAATTTTCTACGTATGGCACTTGAATATAATGAAACAGAAAAATACAACAGAGAATAATCCTGTCAAACCATGAATTGAAACTGTAGTTCCAAATTTTTCACTTTCCAATACAGGCTGCATGTAGAAGGAAACCAGGGTGTTAAATACCCCCCATGAAACCTTCAAAAAGAACCCGGAACATTGCATTTGAACCGTGAATCCACCCACTGCCATAGATTTATTACGTCTATGTGTAGCTTGACGGGAACAGCCTGAAATAGAAAGGGAAAATTTTGGCAGCAACGAAGTACAAAACCATTCTTAAGATAAATGAGTTATAGTATTGATGAAAAATTGACGGAGACGACGTGGACCCTCTAAATTCAGATGTAGTCCACCATCCTTTACTGCAAATAAAGAACGTATTGGCTTCCCAAACTTCAAGAAAATTCTATAAGTCTTCAAACATTGAACCTTACGGCGAAGGCACAATGATTCAAGTTGTCTGTTAACATATTTTAAACGAGATTCTGCGTTTTCAGATGGTAGATCGCAAGGGCGAGGAATTATAGAAGATATTATAATGTTAGTGCCTGAACGGCTTCTGATGAAAGTAATCAGATTTTCATATAAACTAATAATTTCATCACCTGTTAAACTGGATGAAATGTCATTTGTACCTATATGTATTATAGTATATTTAGAGAAAATACTCGCCTGATGAGATTGAATTTTGCTCTGTAACCGACTTATAGTAGCACCTGGAAAGCTTTGAATGGTTGTATACCCGATGCCATTAATATGTTTAATCATGGAGTCTCCAATAATTGTCGCCCAAAATGGTTGACGTTCTGTAAATATAAACAAAACTAATAGAATCACATACAAGCAGTGCTGTATAAAATGCACTATGTACAGTAGTAAAGTAAAAACATAACTTGGAAGGAGCTTAGGAAAAAGCTTACATATATCTTTAATCTTTCAGAACGTGTAGAACAAATGAGAAAGATTCAGTCTGCTGTTTTTAAAATGTTTTTTCTCATATTATCTGAAACTGATAGAAGCTGACTGAAATCATAAGTAAGATATTCTAGATAGGCATTACTCAGCCAATCTCCATGAAATTTAACGAGCTCGGTCTTTACGTTTGACTTAAAAGCAAAGCTACAACCTCCACGTCTGAATGAATGAGAGCTAAATAAAGTACCATCTATGCCCGATTGATTAAGCAAAGAACGTAGCTTTTCTTGAAATTTTGGGTACGTTAATGGAACTGGTTTCAATTTTTTATCAAGATACGAAAATGCAGAATCACCACCATTTAATGGTATCAGGCGTCTCATATTCTTGTATGCCGAAACGGGACATAAAGGAGAATCGGGAATCGACAGAAGTGGAACAACTCTTGAATGGCCAAACTGACGTGTTTTAGACCATTTAAAATGCACTAACAAAATATCATCCCTGACTGAAATGTCATTTTCAGTTATATGTTTGTTTGGATCAAACTCTGATACTTTATTTGGCAAGAAATTCGATTTTCTGCTCATGAGAAAAAACATAACTAAAAAGAGTGACCAATACACATGATCTATTATATTGTCAAAATTTAAATGCTTATACATATCTAAAAGTATATCTGGTGTTATAGGCTGTGCCTTCTTTGGTACATGAGGGTTACTTCTTGCTAAACTTTTCAGCAGTAAACGAATACTATAGGATTCAGAGTCGGGAAACTTTAAATCCAGTAATGTATGCAAAACTTTAACACCAGATATGTAATTCCTGATAGAAGCGACGGACTTGAAAGATCTACTTAAAAATTGAATATAGAGACATAATGTTTCACTACTTGTAGGCAGAGCCTGCAGTTTAAAGTATTCGCAAAATATCAGAAAAGATTTCCACTGAATATGTAAGTTTTTAAATGTACCCTCAGCAAAAGCGTGTCGCATAGAATTTTTAACATCTCTGGATAAGGATGTTAACTGAAACTCTGAAATTAAATTAATATATAATACATTAGCACAAAGGTAAAACTCTAACAATACATACCGAAACTGATAAAAGAGAATACCTAGATCAGCCTGCGCACATACTCTGATTAGAACCGTAGTCTTACCGATGTCATCTTCAATCTATGAGATTGCGCAGGCTGGTACAGGATTCACCGCCCTAAAAAGAACTTGCTTGCGAATAAGAAATTTCGCTGTTGCCTCGACTGAGTTTGTCGAAAGAGTGATTATCCTCGTGCCTTTCTGATAAAAGGCGCGAACGGAGAACCAATTAAAAAACAGTTCTATTTTCCGATTTACCGAAGCGCGAAGCGGAACACAGACGTAAGGTTTAACATAATTAAACTTTATGAACTTTGACATGTGAAAATGTTGTTTAAAATATCCGCCTATACTCGCTTGTGTGATCGATTTGGGCGCTATAAAGATTATACAATGTTAACTAGTGTCCCGAAGACCAGAAACAGCACAGGAAGGGAGAGGCTTGCCGAGCCACTCCATTGTGTTTGGATCGAGCTTTTTACGCAGGATATCAAAAGATAATAACATGGTTTTCGATTAGAAGAGTTTTAGGCGTAAAGAGCGACAAACAAATGAAAAGCAAACGAAGTTTGTCCGATTTTTCTGACGTCACGATTGTATAATGACGTTAGTCGGTGACGTCATTTAACCAATCAAAGACCTTGTTTACAGGGCAAACGCCAGTTTGTAGCCAATTGTCTTCCAAAATTGCTTGTTAAGGCACTGCCTGCTATCATTCGCGCAAACGCAATTTTAAAGTGACATGCTATCTTATTTGGTTATCATACCCTAGTTACCAGGTGGAATTTTGCAGCAGAATCATGATAAACTAGAAAAGTGTGTCTGCAAGACAGAGACTATGCCACCGTGCTGCGCCTGTCCCTCACTTCCTCCTTCTTGTCCCTATCCTCTCCCCCATTGCTTCACTTCAAAATGGCATATACATATTCTAAATATGAAGGTAACGTCTGTGAAGGGTGTCAATGATGGTTTAAAAGCTGTATCCAATATTAAATATACAAAATTGTCATCCTTTATTGCATAAGAACTGCAAAAGGAGCTGAGTTTACCGTCTTGTCACCCTGCATTAGCCGAATCCCCTGCCCCCCTCCCCCCTCCCCTCAAAAATGCTAAATTCAAAAGGGTATAATTTTGTCAAAATTATGTTTTTCCTCTTGAAGACGACACATGCATATTTTGATTATGTCTGCAACCGCTTGGCTAAATTTCAAATTGATTGCTTACAATCTCTGGGAGGGTTATTTATACAAATTTCCCGCCCTGCATAAGCCAGAACAAGCACATCTGTTAAGTATAAAATATCATTATTGTGTCAAACATGATTGTTTTCTCTCCAAAAAAGGCAGATACACGTCATCATGTTTGTAATATTTATTGTTCCATTCTGATCTGTTTCTGATCCCGCCAGTATATGACGCAACAGTAGACTCTCCGACATTGATAGAATCACCATACCTATATATGTAGAAACACCGAAAAAAGATGAAAAAAAATCCCCAATACAGCTTGAAAAGAATATGTATGCAATGAAAACCACTATGAGCGTGATTTCGGTTTTATTTTATGCCATAACCGGGCAAGGTCTTTGATTTACCATATATGACTTGAAACAATCTCTAAGTCCAGCCCTGTAAGCCCTATGAAATTATCTAACCTCCTCTCCTCTTTCCTCTATCTCACTGTTCTATATTTCCCTTTTTCTGTGGCCCGCATGATCGTCTTTATTAAGCCAGAGGACCTACGCAGATATCGCCAAACTACCTCCGTTTCATTTCCTGACCAAAGCTGGGAGTTCGTTGTGTTCTCAAATGGCTTCTTGGAAATTTCTGAGAACCTCCTCATTAGTAACATGGTCATTGTACGCGATGTTCGGCAACCTTTCATAGTGTCTCTGCTTTAAGGTCTGTGTTATTTTTCTCGCTTTGATGTCAATGTCCACATTTCACAGACATACAGAAAGATTGACATGACAAGGCAGTGCAATTGATATACCTTTAAGCAAAGATGTTGTTATCTCTACAAATTGGCTTCAACTTTGCTATGGCTGCTATAGCTTGTGCAACTTTGCTATGACTGCTATAGCTTGTGCAAATCCTTGATACAAATCCAGAGTTTTAGCCATCATCTTAAAAACTGTTCCAGTGTATCTAAAAATTGTCTCTGTCTGCTTACGTTGATTCTTCAAAACCCACATCCACATATGGTACCTTGTGCAGGTTTCGCCAAGACATCCCGCTACGACTTTTAGTTCATGTTTCTCTGATTCAGCATCAATGTCATGATAGAAAATAAATAGGAACATTCCCAGGAACTGACACAATTCATTCCCAGATCCCACTCAGGGTACCATGTAGGAAAAAGACAACACAAAATTAGTCACCACCAAAGACACGATGGACTGCAGCCATGTAACAGTCATTTCCCTTGTCGGTGGTCACCGGACTAGCCTCACAAAAGAAAATAGTTCTGCCGCCTATGTTCACCTTTCTTCAATACCATCAGCCATGATTCTTTCAATAAAAAAATGAAAAGGCATAGTGCTAGAAAGCATTCTTGCTTAAACTGATGATCTAAACCAGCCTCCTTGCTGCCATGTACCTAGATTGTACTTGTAACCATGTGATAGAGGTTCTCAAGGGCACGAACTGAACTTCCGCATTGTAACCAGATGGCGCCATTCCGTACCCTGTCAAGCCTGTCTATTACCTATGATGACATGGCTCACATTGTGCTGACGTTGATGTTGCTTGTCAGATTTTTGAGGTTCTGTCCTGTTTTTTTCGGATCTGAGCCCAGTTGTAAGGGTTGAGTATAAGTTTCCGAAAAAAAAAATCCTGAAAGCGCAGTTTACATTTTATAAAAGTTATCCGCATGGCATAGAGCTAGAGGGATCTCAGATCCGAGATACGAAAAAAGAAGATGAGACAAATGGGTACATATCTATGAAAGAAATTCTTACCTACCAAGAAAAACTGTCTCCTATTTTAGTAGGGGTTTCTCTTGTGAGGCAAATATATCGAAATGCTCCGTCAAAGAGCAAATTCTTGCCTGCATGAGTGGCTAAAAAAACGAGAGAAAAGCCCGATTTCCACGAGTGAATGCAGGAAATCACAGACGTGGTTTCGCTTTGTGAAAATGGCGGAAAAATATGGACGTGTATCCATGTGTACTGTTGTCAATCTTTAAACTTTGATTTACTTCGCTCACAGAAAAAGCTCACTGAACGTATAAACATTCTTGCATCCACTTATGTTGACATTGTGCAGTCTGCGTGGTAGAGGAAACCGTAGAGCTCGAAGAAAACCGCCGGTCTTGGATAAACGACCACTATCTGTCATATGTCGACGCCGGTATTTAACCGTTTCCACAGAAATACAAAGCGAGAGACCATTAGTCTGCGCTTTCCAGTCGGTATTATTGTTCTGCCCTTTGAGTGCATCGAAGACAAAATATGTCCTCCCAGTTACCACTTTCTATAATACAATCCCAGGACAATAGGACAATAATGAAAAATGATCTCACCAGTTTCCAACTTAATATCGCAAAATGTCAGCATTGCTTTTGCGAGATTTCTTTGCCAATGATAGAATTATGGACTTTATAAAGACGAATGGGTGTTATTAATTTTTCGAATTCAACACATTAACGAAGATCATAGTCTGCAATGAATATTATTAAGTGCGAAAAAATAATGACAAAAGATGCAGATCGACTGCTGAAAAAAAAGAAGTTCGTGGATTTAGAAACTTAAATAGGATTCTGCAATATATTGAAGAGAAACAAAGTGTGAGTTTCTCATGTCACCTTTGTTACATGCAAACGCTAGTTGTGCAAACTTTTCTCGAAATTGGTCCATGCCTGTCTTTCAAACTATTTCGAATTTGTCGATGAGTATATGGTTAGTGTGTACGGGCTTATGCATGGGTACTTTGACCGCTCTACTAAAATAGGTTTCCGAGTAACCTTTGTAAGTGGCAACATCCATTTACATCATGTGCAACACCTTTTTTACATAGATAGTTTTGTGGCTGAAGCTTTAAGGAGCCTCGGAAGTTCCGTAAGTTAAGCACTGCTAAGCTAGCGGTCTAAGTTTGATTAATGCTCAAGTAGAAACCTTAAAGAGAATTCCATTCCTCACAGTCGTTCATTATAACTCTCTCATGGTCCTGAAATACTGTGAAAAATAACGTAAAATTGCAAACAATTCATCCATCCACCCATCCAAAGCAGAATTTGAGCTAACACACGACATAGAGTATCTTACTTTGTAAAATTCTTTAATCCTGTCCGAGAGCATCGGAAAAAAATTATGCATGTCCGCTTATTACATTGAGTTGCATGGAAAGACAAATGGTTTAGCGAAAGTGATTATGAGTTTTGTCACACAGGACAAAACAAAAAAGCCAGAACGAGCAGCTTTTCAGGTGACCAGACTGCTAGAGACCATAGTCAAGCGGACATAATACCATGTAACACTGGGGAACCACGAAAGAGCTGTTAGTAAAAGATGACCAGCGGGTTTTAACTAGTTTTACCGGATTCAAACCTCGCCCTCTGCTTCTGCGGTGGTTCGAAACATTTTGTTAGCTATTTGGTCCGCATGAACGTTTCTGAATCCATCAGTGAATCATCTCAGGAACCAAACAAATCAGGGATAAGACCTTTGAAGAATCAAAGATGAGGACTCGACAGAAACAACGTATTGCGACACCTAGAGATCGATCCCTGGAGTATGACACAACACCACTGAAACACATGAGCAGCAGAAAAGCATCAGCTGAACGCCGAATAAACAAGCAACAGACAATGCAAGCTCCGGCCCCAAACAACTAAATTAAATAACTTTATGTCAAACCCATTTTTCAGTCTGAAGCCCGACCATTCGGCATGCAGTTAGAGAGGGAAGCAAAGCTATTTATCGTGATTTGGTTAACCACTGAACATGTAAACTGCAGTATATCCAATATGTTTGTAGGGTACTATAATTTTTCTGAACTAATCAGATAAAACATAATTGAGCCGCGACGCGAGAAAACCAACAATGTGGTTGTGCGCCCAGTGCAGACTCAGATAAGTATGGGCATCTACAAAGTCTGATCAGACTCTTCGTTAGCGGCTTAAAAGATAGCAAAGGGTCTCAGCTGCCTCCATGCAGACAGCGAAGACTCTGATCAGACTGGGCGGATGCCCAGGCTGATCTGAGTCTGCGCTGGGCGCACAACCACATTGTTGGTTTTGTCGTGTCGCGGCTCATATCTACTTGCATTGTGTTTGAATTTATAAACTTGCTTTACACAAACTTCTGGTTCTGATAGTTCCTGTTCCAAAAGACTTCTCAACAAAGTTAAAGATATCGACGGCATTTCGACTTAGAGTCTGAATATAATGTCGGATTGAAAACACTTCTTCTGCAAGGCCTTTTGAAACCTAAATTTTATGGCGACCTAGTGTTTTTGTCGTTGTGTTGTTGTTTTACGTCCACTGTAAATAGCTATGGTCATGTCGGGACGGTCAGTTAACCTAACCACATTATTCCTGGGCAGGCTTAGACATCCTAAGCGGTTAATCAGCACTTAGTGCACATACTTTCGCTAAATAGACTTAAGGCTTCACACATATTTTGGCATTACCAAAGTTCATGTCGATTATATTGGTTATATCGGTCTTGGTGTTCAGAAGTAACGAAATCGTTTCGTTCGTAAAAGGCAAAAAAAAAGGCGAACATTGCCTGTGGAAAGTCTACTTATTATGTGGTAAAGTGGTATAAAGTGTAGGAAAATTATAGTTAACAAACAGGTCGCACAGAATCCTCTCAACTTCAATTTCTTAAATGGATTATCCGAATTTCTAAAAGACCAAAAGGATTTTTACTTGACCTTTCATAAACATTCTCACAGTACCTTATGGCATGATATTTGAAAGCAGTGAGGAAAGAAGTTAATAGTTTAGAAAGTTCAGTAGTACTACAAGAAGTAGTACTACAAGAACTTCAGTTGGAAGTAAATCGTGACTTGTATGTTTTTTTTTTTGTTTTTTTTTTTTGGGGGGGGGGGGGGTTGTTATGATGAACCTTAGGTAACCAATACATCGTCGAAAGTTTGTCTTTGTGTTCTTTAACATTTACAGAAATTTTCAGGGGTAAATGGCTACAACGGTCTTAAACCACAGAACTCTCTCTTGCCGATGTCTTTTCGTAAGCCCCCGGTACCGCCAGGATCCTGCTTTAAATTGTTAATGTAGTATAACCGTCAAACAACAAAAACGTTGCTTGCTGTCTTGTCTGCTGAAACCAAAATATACTTTCTATGAAATTCTTGGATACCCCGCTATCGAAAAGTAAATTTAGGTTTAGGGTTATTTTGTGAATATAATTAAAAACGTTTATCTGCATGTTTGAAGATGTTTACCTTCAATGCCTTTAGGAGGCCTTTAGGAGCAGTGTTTATATTGTCATGAACAGACTCAATTAAACTGAGTCTGCTATTTTCTATTCTTTGGTGTGTTCCTTGCTTCCAAAGGATCTTACTTTTCAGAACATATTTATCTTCATTGCAGCTGGTGTTCGTGCCGTATGGCGGCCGTAAGACGTCTCCCCGTACATCATAATTGTGCAGATTATATCTTCTGGTCTTTTGGGATCATTGAGTTCATTTGAGTAATTTTGAAAATAGAGTTCCGCTTAAGCCGGTGCTAGGGGGCGTGGCTGGTGTCGCACATTTCATTACTTGTCATGGACAGACTCAATTAGACAGAGTCTGCTATTTTCTATTCTTTGGTGTTTTCCTTGGTTCTAAAGGATCTCACTTTTCAGAACGTATTCAAATTTATACCGAATTATCATTTGGTCAGAATTTTGGAAATAAGGAGGTATGGATGAAGTGACGGATCTATCCTTAAAGATAAAATGTAAGTCATAAATTCAACCCCTTTATTCATGAAAGAATGTTTTTAAGAAATGCCTCTTGTGATTGGCTTCGGAATCGAATACTGGACAAATAGCATGTTGAGTAAGTTTGTGGGATTAGTCACATTTATAGTTTAGCAAAAGAAGCATTTATCAGAACGGACTTTACTGACTGTTCCAAGGCGGTACTAATGTTGCGTTTCCTTGATGTTATATTGTGCTTTGTCCGCTTGTCTATGTTTTTTGGCGGTTTGGTCACCTGTTTTGCTACCCAATCTGCCTTTAGTGTTGCTTTTTTTTGTAAGTTAGAAATAAAATGATTAAGAATAGATGTTGATGCTGTTTTTGATTAGGGTAGCTGAATGACAACCTGTTTGGGAAAGAGCTGCTCATTTGGTTTACCGTGAGTGTCTTTCGTAAACTTGTGTCATTTTTTCCTGAACTTGTATCAGTTTTTCCGTGTGTGTGTGTGTGTGTGTATGTACTTCCCTGTTGGTTTTGAGGGCAGGATGGGGATTTAATTGTATTAATGCCTGATCATTGCCTATCTTTACTTTAAAACTCTGACGCAGTCATTTCATAGGCGCTCGCTGTATATTACATCGAAAAAAAAAAAAAAAAAAACGTAAATAATTGTTGCATGTACAATTGTGCCTTGACAAAAATGGGATGTTTCTATTTGCAGGTTGGTTGCAGTTTATACTTTTTCTCACTGGGCTCAAAATATTCAAAATAACTTCAAGAGGGATACTGTTTTAATTGGAATTGACAGTATACATTTAACAATAAACATGTTAAGTCCCTCTGTATAAGCAGACAGATTCCGGGACCCTGCGGATGTACTCCTTGTCCACTCATGCAAGCAGCCGTAGAGCCTTTACGAACAGGACTGACGGACGAATCAGACAAAGGATACACAACAATGGACGGACAAACGCCACCCCGTCACAGCGGCTATGGATACGTTCCGCTATTGTGCGGGCGGTACCGTCGTGACGTTGCGAGAATTGAAAATACATTAACAGACAGTTAACCTAAGAAGTACGGTTTAGCAAATTGTTGATCTATTAAGGCAGTGAAATCCAATTTATGTAGTTGGGCTGTATCAGATATATTCTGGTAAATATATGTTTGTACGTGGATGAAACAAGATATCCCTGGAATAAGATTGTTCAAAATTTTGCCAAGGACATGTTCAGGTCAAAAACCGTGCTGTTGATGAATGTAGAAATCAATGACTGAAGCCAATAAAACAGTGTATTATGTCATTTCGTTACCATAAAGCCGTAATGATCCAATTTAATGCATAACCACTAAAACCGCGTATAAGAAATTAAGTTTTTATTCGGAAAATGGCAGATCGTTATTTTTATAAAATTGCATTAATTTTCCATAACTGCCTATACAATATAATGCAATATATATTTTATAAACCATAATATATTTCATTTATTATAAACACTGTAATATTAGAATCTAACTCATTAATTCCTAGCGTTCCATGATGACATACTCAAACAGTGTGGACACAGATCAGACGCCGCAACATGCGGCGTCTGATAAGGGTCTTCACTATTTGCATTTTCTCTTCACAGTACAATAAATTGACTTAAAATAGACTAATCCGGACACCATTTAATTGTTAAATGGACTCGTCCTTTTAATAAGGATAGAACATTCCACTAGGCATAATAGAATCATGAGATTGTTTCTTTGGTGTATTTGCTATTTCCAAAGCGTCATATATATCAGAATTTATCAATCTTCACTGCGGCTGGTGTAAAGAACTCTATCGTGGCAAAATAATGTCTATTGTTCTTTGCTTCAGCGTCCTCAAAGTGAATAGGTACCTTGTCAGAGGAAGCAAATCTGCCTTTGTCCTTCTTGTTTTTATCTCCTTTTCAATGGACATCAACTTAAATCAAACAGTTTTTTCCTTTTAAAGTTTTTTTTCTTATTTTCTTCATTTGTTCTGAGAGAGGGAAGACCCAGTTTTGGTAGGGCTATGCCAGAGAAGCAAGCAAAACTTTTTCCCACTTGAACAAAAAAGAGCAAAATGTTTTGAGCTGAGCTCATACAATTTCTTATTTTCTCATCCTCTGGGAACATGGTTTTCATTAGTTCGTTTCTAAATATACTCCTCGCCAAAAGTTTAGCATAATTCTTTGTGAAGTAGGCAGCAGAAATAACTGATAAAGGGGACTTCTTATAAGTACAAAAATGTGTGATTATGGATCCTATCCGAAGCAGTAATGTACCATGAAAACACCTACACATTGGATTTTTGAAACTCTGCAGCTGATTGGATGCACAACGATAAAAACTAAGACCACTGTAATTAAAGTACAAGTCTTGACACTTTTTAAAAGTGTGTCCAAACCATTATCAGTTTTTTTTATTTCACACACCAAATTATCATAGTCTGTAGACGACATGTTAAATCGTAACCTACTACATTGATTGTGTCTCAGTCATTTCTAAATCAGACATAAAAGAAACTCTTGTCAATACTTGTATTCTTAATCATTAACAATGCATTTTCCTATGAGTTCTTGTCATTTTTGTCCTACTGAAAACTGTCGGTCTTTGATTCCGGCACTTCAAATTTTATGTGTGACTTATTTGTTCCATGGTCTCCTGTTTGACGTGCGACATTTTTTCCTGGCACGACGTCTTATATGCAGGAAATAAAAGATAAAAAGCTATAAGTTTACACAAAAATGTCAACCCGCCAAAATTCTTTTACCTGATAATTTTGGACAAAAATGTCATGAGGCATATGCGCAAGTATTCTTTCTTTCCAAATCCATAAATAATATTGTTGTTTTGTAGTTTGTCAATTTGCTGCAGAATTTGTAACAAAGGTACCATAGAGTTGAAATATGCTAAACTTTTGGCGAGGAGTATATATGATGCTCCACTAAAACAGGCGTTAGAGTGCATGGGCCTTGTGCGTCTGGCGCTAATGAAACCGAGCCTCGAGGTTATAAAACTTTTTTCATGTTCAACTCAGCTGAGCATGAAATTTTCTCTGCTGATGAATATGAAAATGCCAACATAACATAACATAACATAACATAACTTTATTTCTCTCAGATTGCATTACACAACATATGAGGTATTCAATACTAATCTAACAAGAATGGCATACACATATTGAGATACACACACAACTTAACAGGGACTAAAACTTTTTTAGCACTTCATAAACAAACCTACTTAGCTGTTTTAACAATTTTATGCTAGTTGTAGATAAAAGCTTCTGAAATTTCAAGGTATTAACATATCTCAAGTAAAATTTTGGTAGGTATAGTTTTCGTACTTCTTTGAAAACTCACATTCGAACAAATAGTGAAATTCATCGCCAAGAACATTATAATTACACAGTGTACAGAATCTTTGTGATCTTTCAATATTTTCCCACCTCCCCCTTTCAACTGGAAATCTATTATTTGTAGTTCTAAATCTTGCTAACGGTATATAAAAATTTGGTTGCAATTTAGTAATATATACTTCAGTCGTAAATTCTGTTTTAAATAATCTATAATTTAAACATTTTGGGCTATCTTGGATATTAGAATGCCAATTTTGTATAAACTGTAGTTGCAATCTTTTTTGTACTTCATTACATAACCAGTTTACGTTAGTAACATCATTATTCATCCAAATATAATTAAATCCAACATCTTGCAATATTTTTTCTACACAGGAAATCCATTTGCATGAAAATATATTATTCTTATGTAGATAGAATAACACCAAGTACATTCTATATGAAAATTTAGTATTTTTACCACTTAAAATCTTTGACCAGTATTTTATCATCCTTGACATTACTTGGATTTCAAGAGGAAATCTTCCGAATTCACCACAGACCATACTATGCGGGGTACTACTTTTCATTTTTAAAATCCCTTTTAAGAAATTTAAATGAATTTTTTCAAGACAATTAATATTTTCAAAGCCGGTAATTTCACTTTCATAAAGTAATATTGGCACTATAGTCTGGTCAAAGAGCTTAAGTTGGCAGTCAAAAGGTAAATGTAAGTTAACAATTCTTTTTCTTAATTTCTTAATAAATACATAGCTTTACAAGCAATACCAGATAAATGTTTAACATACTGAACAAATCTACCATTTTTGGTAAACAGAACTCCCAAATACTTAAAACAGTTTACTATTTCAACTTCCGCTCCCGCCATAGAGAAACTTATGTTGGCCTTTTCATATTCATAAGCAGAGAAAATTCCATACTCAGCTAAACTGAGCGAGAAAGCAACTCTATTTATCAGTAATTTGCTATTTATTAGCTGGTAAAATTTCAGCTGAGTTGAGCATGAAAAAAGTTTTATAACCTTGGGGCCGAGTTTGTTATTTTCGTTCATTCATGTGTGTTCGTTGCTTCAAAAGGTTTTATGCATCAGAATGTCTGTTGCAAATCGGCGCACAACTGAGGTTTCTCTTGATTTCCTAAATTTGGAATATTTGTTTCTGTTTTTCATTGTTCAATTTTTTTTTCTTTCTCATCTTAATTTAAAGGCAGAACGGTATCGACGAATGCGTGAAAATTCCTTCACTCACTAATCCGCCGAAAGATGTAAACTGATTAAGTAACAGAGGTAATAGTGAACATTTTTAGGCAACTCCTTTGTTCAACCAATTCAGCAACTGCTGCTTTCAATGGAGTTGGCAGCGTTAAGTTTACCTTACATGGTTCAGTCTGCTTCATTTTTGCAATCAGATTTGCCTCAGTCATATGCTTTAAACCCGGGGAAGTATTTTATTGTAATGTATTGTTTTGAAAAAAATATATATTCAAGATGGTTGTCGCAACTGAAATCTGCCTGGCTGCAGCAGAAGCATGTTTCAAGTCCATTCTAAAACATTCCCATTTAACACAAACTCGATATGAAATCATCTCAGCTGAACTCTTTCTAATGGGAAATATTTATGTCAAAAAATGACTGAATGTGATACTGCTGAAGCGATCCGTTCAAGACAAGGTCATGACCAGAGCTGTGACGTCATCAGTGTTGTGATTTCAGTTTTTTCCCTTCTTTTGCTTTTATTCCCAAATAAACACTAGTGTTTTTTTATTTGGAGCGGGGATTGCTGGGGTTGGGGGGGGGGGGGGGGGGGAGGAGATCTGGTTGTATTTATTCCTAAGCATTGCCTATCGTTTTTCTTTCCTTGTTGATGTTGGTATAATAGGCGCAATTCATTGCGTAACTCACATTATTATTATCAATTACATATTTGGAGAAGCTTGATAAAATTTCCTTACACACAATATCATAAAATTGAATGACGCTTGTAATATAAAACACTTGTGAATCAGAGTATATTCTTATAACAACAAATACAGTTTAGACAAATGTCCTTTTTTTCTTTACATTTCAGCTTCGGATACCATTAAATTTTCTAGGACCAGAAACAATTAAGACAATAGTAAATTGATATGAATTCCGGCTTTCCGATATAAAATATTGACAGTGGTAACATTTAACGTTGTTTCAAGGCTATGTGTCTCTTGGGAATCAACTCAAATGACTGAAATTGACCAATCTGTTTACCAATTTATTCAAATTGCGTAACAAGCCGTCATATCTGTACTCTGCAGTGTTTCCAAAGGATTCTAGTTTGAAAGATCGGATTGGAAAGCGTTTGCATTTGAGCCGCGGCTCGCAAAACAAACAGAGTGGCATGTACGTCTAGCGAAGAATCAGATCAGTCTGGGCATCCGCCCAGTCTGATCAGAGTCTTTGCTGTTGGCATAGCTGTTGCTTAGACCCTTAGCTACTCTTTAAGCGCACAGCAAAGACTCTGATCAGACTTGGCGGCTGCTTAGGCTGATCTAAGATTTCGCTAGGCCCACATGCCACATTGTTGTTTTTGTTATATTGCAGTTCTTTTATGTCTCTGCTGATTGAAAGGTATTGCGTGCGCTGAATACACCAGGGAAACAAATCTAAGAGTTATACCGTCTTTGAAGATAACAAAATAGAGCATTTGGGGTATCTAGAGAACTATTACTCAATCTTCTTTTTTCACTTCACATATCAAGAATCCCATGACAATTGATACATAATTTATCCTTTAATACTGTCAGTTTTTTTCTCATTTCTACTAGAGTTTCATTTATCCTATGTGACAAAGACTGAGCAGCGACTGTTCTTATTTACGGCAAATGGAACTGAGTGAATAATTGTGGAACTTAAGTTTTAATTACCCTTGTGCACTGTACCAAAGTTAATGTTTTAAGATTTCAAATCGTATTTAAGATGATTGTCAATAAACTTTCTTAACTTAAAAGTACATGCATATTGAAGTGCATGTGTAAATACAAGCACACATTCAAGCTGACTTTTTATTTCAGTCTGAAATCAGATACGAGTATGGCCATATGCAAATATGAATAATGTGATGAGGAATGATTTTGGCATAAAGATACTTATTCAAAATAAGTATAACCTCGCAAACCTTGACCTATGGAAACTTGACAATGCATTCAAGTATTTTTATAGGTTAGACATACTGTGATTTGTTGTACTGCTTTAGTACAGTAAACAGTAGATAACATAATATTAATGTGCCTGTGTATAATTTGCAAAAATATCTAAAATACCTCGTCTTGCAATACAACTTTATTTTGAAGACTTCTCTATATGCAGTGAAATAGACTACTCTTATTTTGAAGACATCAATGTGCAGAGAAAAATATAATGAAAAAAAATACGGTGCAAGAATATCCTTTGACACGTAGTGTAAACAGATAGCTGACAAATATAGCCTCTTCACTTTCTTTTTACACGACTCTGCAAATTTAGACACAGCCTCTGTTTAGTAGATAAAACTCTTCTGGAGTAGTTTCCTTTAATAATCTTGACCACGACTTATCTATGCCGTTCCCACGTGTTTGTTATGTCGTTTCCACAAGTTTGTAAGACCTGTTCTAATGACATAGCTACGAGTTAGTGTAATTTATCAAATTTCGTGTGGATTCTAGTAGTATGGGGGAGGGAACAAAATAGAAAACCTTAAATTAACACCATTAGTCAAATTTAACACATTACCAAGGGATCTAGATGTTGAATTGCGCGCGAGACGTGATCTTGATATGGCTAACATTTGTTTGCATTTATTTTGAAATCTACCCACAAATGACAAAGCTACAGGTCAGACACGCCCCTATCTTTGCCAGAATTATATAGCAGCACACCATTACTTTCTACTGATTCTTTGAGTTACGTATCCAAGTCTTACGCTCTACACATCCTGATATTCGACTAATTGTATGACTGTAGCATATAAAAATATCAAATGAGGAACAACATTAGCACTAGTCTTTGGGAAAGTTTCTCTGACGCCAATAAGAAAACACTATGGAGCTATCAAGAATAAATTTGTTTACGGGTTTGGAGAGCTAAAAGCGTCTTCAGAAGGAACAAACTGTGAGATGACACTAAAACTTGTGCCTTTAGTGAAGAACGTTGTCATTTGTACATGCTGGGAAGTAACATCATTTGAGCCAGGTCACAAAAAACCAACAAAGTGGCGTGTGTGCCCAGCGAAAACTCAGATCAGCCTAGGCATTTGCCCAGTCCGATCAGAGTTTTCGCTGTCCGCTTGGGGCTAGCGTCCACAATTAACTACTCTTAAATCACACATCGAAGACGCTGATCTGACTAGGCGGCTGCCCTGTCTTATCTGAGTCTTCACTGGGGACACATGCCACTTTGTTAGTTTTGTCGTGTTGCGGCTCAAAAGTTTAGTGGCGCGGATTATTTTATGCCTTTAAGCATGCGCAAATGTCAGCCGGTACACATCCACAGACTTCTACATCTCATTAATTGTGCAGTTCGATCACAAAATATGTATTGTCAACTTTAGCTTAACTATACCTGACCATCAGAATCAGCGTAGTGCGGTCTGGCTGAGCCAAATATATCACCCTTCGTACACGATTTTTAAAAACATACGCTAGATACGTTTTTTAAACGGACAATATTCAAAACCCACGCTATGATAGAAACTTAGAATCTAAGAATGTGGGAGCGCTTTGAATAATACGATATTGTTGAAAGTATTAAGGAACAGTCTTAGATGTTATCATAATTCTAGTCATACTAAGCCGAAAGGAAAATACATAGAGACGCTCCAAGTCTCAAGTAATATATGCTTGTTTGTTCTTTCAACTTAAAACAGCGCTGACTACGTCTGACATTGAACATATACATATCAAAGAAAGGAACAGTTTTAAAAGGAAAAACGAAGAAATTGACTAAGAATAGACAGAGAGAGAGAGAGAGAGAGAGAGAGAGATTCAGAGAGTCATGGTGATTAGATCCTGTTTCGCTTACCATATATATTGTCCATCAGAGGCTCTGATTAAATAAAGGTGATCATTATAACTGTTATCATAAGCAACTATCATTTAATATGCGCACATTGGAAATACTTGGCACGGTGCATAATAGTTCATTGAGTCGCGACACGACAAAATCAACAATGTGGTTGTGCGCCCAGCGCAGACTCAGATCAGCCTGGGTATCCGCCCAGGGTGATCGGAGTCTTCGCTGTCCGCATGGAGCTAGCTTTGACCCTTAGCTACCGTCTAAGCGCAAAGCGTTGACTCTGGCCCGACTTGGCGGAAGCTCAGAGTGATCTGAGTCTGCGCTGGGCGCACAACCACTTTATTGGTTTTCTCGTGTCGCGGCTCAGTTGTCTTTGTAATATCTTCTAGAACAACTGCTTAAACAGTGCTAACATTTTGACAGGTCATTTTAGTTTATCAAATAAACGTTAGTGCCCACTGCTTAATTAGTGTGATTGTATCACAAACATGAAGCTGAAATTAAAAGAAAATATTTTCAATCAGCCTCCCTCAAGACGTAAGCTTAATAGCTGAATCGGATTTTGCAGTACTGTTCTCAGGCAAGCCGCTACAAAACTGCAATAAGACGGGAACTGTGACAACAGCGAATGCCAATTCAATGATTACTGACTGTTACACGTTATCGTCTATCTGATATAAATTCATCATGCGAAATACGCAGTTACTTTGGTTGTCAAAGAAATGCAATGCTGAAAATAGAAATCGTGGCACAAAGTAACAGAAATGTCGAAAGTATGTAGAATTTTGTAAAGATATGCCTCTACAAAAAATGTTAAGCTCACTTCAGCCTTGTAATCTGGAATATTTTTCGGACAGGTAGATGTCCATACATCATACAGTTTGAGACAACATTTCACTATCATTGAACAGTATCTACAGGCCTTCCTATGCTAAAGTCATTTTAGATTCTTTGTTTAAAAATCGAATAAGAACATGAAATTCTTATAAGACTGCTCTCTAGTGGAGAAAAAAGATTTTGCATCTACAGCACCTTGCATGCGTCTGCAGTGACTATATAAGTTGACATGATATCAATAAAACGATATCTTTGCTAATTAGCGAGTCTCCAATCTCTAGAATAATTTGGTAAGATAGACAAAAATAGAAATAAAACAGTATATCACAGATTAGTGAAAATGTAGACGGTTAATCAAGTCTAAAAGCATTCGTCTTAAGGTGAATACACAGCAGGGGCCGTATTCATAAAATGACTTAAGTGGTTGCTATGCTGTTGCTAAGGCTAAATTTCTTTGAAGGAGATTCCCTACAACTATAGAATTTGCTCTGGAGGAACAGTCTTACAAATAATGATAAAAGATTAGATCCTTTAAGAGCAAAGAAAACATTCATAAGTAAGAAGTTGGGCCATACCGCGGTTTCGGCTATTCAAAGACTGTTCCTCCAGACCAAATTTCATAGTTGTAGGGAATACACTGAATCAACATTCAATAAAAGTTGCTTCAACGTCATGTCGTTGATTCAATGTTGAATCCACATTCACCCAGGGGTGGATACCAGTTCAGTTGATGAGGATGAAACTTTGTCGTTTACATTATTGCCTCCAGTCTGCACGGTAATCATTTCTTAAAGAAAATAATTTGCTTCTTTCGAGGAACATTCTTTCCTTAAAAGACAGAGATGGTACTATTTAAGGAGGATGTACCGCCCTAGTGTCATTTTGCCTCATACTCACATGGTGTGACACCGTCATTCAGCCAATGAAATTATCACAATTGTTAATTCTGGTCCGCTGATTGGTTGAATAAATATTTACACCTTTACCTGTACTGGTAATATATACAGTATGCTGGAAACCACATAACCCCAATCCTCCATCACCCCCGCCTCCACACACACACACGACATGCATCGGCAGAGAAGTTCTGTTGCTGAGTGCGCATACACAGACTTGCATAGGTTTACGTGAATAGACTTCATTGGGCATGGGTGGAACCAGTTATTGGTATAGAACTTGCGGTTTGAAGTGGTTCTGTTAAATTGAAACACGGACTGGAATGACGTAGCAGTGAATTGAATGCACTAATAGAGAAGGCATACGTTCTTCTATTCCACGGATCCGGAATAGTTTTTTTACAGGAAAAATATCACATCTTATGAAGGAGCAAATTTGTTCCAGTAAGAGTTCATCCTAGAGTGTGGTAGCTAGCCAGTGGAATGCTGATACTCTCACCCATCAGTTCCAGTACAGTCGATTACATTCAAGATTTTTAACTGTATCACTCCATATGTCTCATTCGAAAACTGTGTGGTGTAGGCAACTGTCTGTATATATGTTGAAAACTGGAATGAGAAACTTGATATTTTCCCTCGGAGAAAATACTTACTTAATGATACTCGCCTGACATTAATTAGGCTGAAATTGTAGGATACAATTAGCAATTACCGGCAGAAGGAAAGTTTTATTTATGATATATAATACTGGGAATACCCAACTAAATCTATATTTTCCAGATAAATTTGCAACATGTCATCAGTGAAAAAAAGCTTTACAAATAATTCAGGCTAAATCTTGAATTGTTGTTATTACCCTAAATTTGAACTTATATTCTGAATAGTCTGTATCTTGTCTTCCAAGTGACGTCAAATGATTGCTTTTGCAGTGGCAAATTACCCAGGCTAAAACTAGAATTGTTGTAATTAACGGAAACTGTAAGCTTATATTCTGAATATTCTGTTTTTGTTCTCTATCCAGTGACGTCAAATAATGGTTGTTGCAAACACGCGATTAAATGACTCGAGAATTATTATTTGTTTGCTTTTAACCAATTGCTTATGTTAAATTGACGATGTTGCCCTCAAGTATGTGAGTATGAATTTGTGTGCGAGCAAGTGTGCGCCATAGAGTTGTTTTGAATTGCATAGTACATGTTTGTTCCTTATGTTGTTTCATTTTATGCAACCTAAGTGTAATAAAGAATTCGAATTGAATTTTTAGAAAATCTGAAAATTTTGTTGAAAGATTTTCAGTTTCAGTTATGTCACTGAAAATTTGACCGAGCATGGCATGCACTGTTTGCCATGCTGCGTAATATATAACGTCATATATCAGTTACCAAATCAAATAAGAGTTCAAATTAATGTTAAAAATGGCGTCATTAAAGGTCATCCTGGAAAGGTTCTAAGCACAACAGTTGGTAGTTACATAGTTGCTACGATAACAGACCTATGGCGACATCTCACTTATACTGCTAGAGGACATGTCGTGCTCTTCTCGAATTATAAATGAGATGTTTCCCGAAATTCAAAGAATGGAAACGTGTGATTTTCTCACACCTATCATTCATTCTCAGATAATTAATTCTCTGTTTGCAGCCTCTGTTTGCAGTGTCAAACAATGTAGATTCTGGGTTAACACTTTGTGGGAAGTTCTATATATCAATTTATTTTTAAACCAATATTTAATTATATATGGCTGTGTCAAATACAATGTGTATTGTAGGGCGGATACGGCAGATACACCTTTCAATATTGTTTATGGAAACGAAAAATACTTGAGCCGTGACTTGAGAAAACCAACAAAGTGGTTGTGCGCCCAGCGCAGACTCAGATCAGCCTGGGCATCCGCCCAGCCTGATCAGAGTCTTAGCTGTCCGCATGGAGGTAGCTTAGACCCTTAGCTAACCTTTAAACGTTAAGCGAAGAGTCTGATCACACTGGGTGGATGCCCAGGGTGATCGGAGTCTGCGCTGGGCGCACAGTCACATTGTTGGTTTTCTCGTGTCGCGGCTCACTTGTCTTATATCTGACTAAATACGACATATCCGTGCTTTTTCTGATGTTCCTAGAATTACCAGAGGCTATGTGCAGCATACTGTATAATTTGTTTTGAAATCATACGCTATTTAAAGAACCTATTTGACCAATCGTTTAGACATGATCGCAAGAGATTAACACCTACGAGACATAATTTGCTTTCCGAGTTACTGTATTAGCCTCAAGTACTGACGCAGAATTATAGAAACGTATCAAATGGAAAGAAAATCTGATAAGAATTTCCACTGAATCAGATAGTCCTTCTACTAGCAAGTTTCAATTTATCAGCTGTTAGCTTGATCGCCAGTTTTCCATCCTTGGTACATTACTGTACATTTTTTATAATATTATTCCAATATTTAGGTTGTGCACGGTAATCTATACGGCGTCTTGCACAAATATAGCAACTGATCGGATAGAACAGCTTTGGCTGTTAGTTTGATTCCGTTAATCATTTCAATTTGTTGATAACTCTCGTATATGTCCGATGAACTTAAAAATGAATTATCAAACACATAAATACGTACTGTTTTGGTACATCTCACTAACCCTTTTTGTCTGTTTGCGCATGTGCTGTCTTACATTGTACTTCTTTTTGGTTTAATATTATTGGTAGGATTTGGATTTTTATTGCATCAGTTCCTGTGCAGTTTAATATATATTTTTCCGCATCATGACAAACCATACAAATATAAATATACCAACAACAAAGTTAGGGCGACAGACGCGGGTTTCTGTATTCTTAAGTGTCGTTAAACCCCAAAAGTTTGAAAGAAAAGAAATGATGGGCAGGTCTCGGCAGGCAACAAGCATCCCTCTCCAAGCCACAATTACTGTTGAATTCCGCAGGACACATTAGCTACAGACGTCAGATAAGAGACGCCTACGTATTTTCGCGAGCGCAGGCATCCCCAATCGAACCACCTCAACCCCTGTGTCTCGAGAATGGCGGCAGACAAGGGCATCAGGAAAGTAATGTCCGATGCAGCAAGAACCCGAAAAAAGCCACAACAACTCAAAAGAATGGAAGCCAAACTCCGCTAAGATTCATGTCACTATTACAAGTCAGTCTTAGTTTTAGAATAATTTACAAATTTTACCAGATAAATATTAAATGGAATAAGATTACTTTAAATCAGTATTTAAATAGTGACCTCAATGCTAAAGACCCAGAATCAACACTGAAACACGGACTAACTGGGTTAATGATTTCCTTGGGGACAAATTGTCCACAATGTGGCATGGGCGCCCAGCGAAGATTACGATTAGCCTGGGCATCCGTCCAGTCTGATCAGAGTCTACTTACGCTAATAAAGTAAAAGAGGGACTTAGCTACTCTATGCGGACAGCAAAGCCTCTAATTAGTCTTGGCTGCTGCCTAGACTGATCTTAGTCTTCGCTGGGCGCACATGCCACTTTCTTTGTTATAATGTGTTGCGGCTCGTTGTGTCCGTAGTCATAGCTGGACTGAGAACAATATCCGTATCTCTTGGCCGGAAAGCGAATGTGGGTTGTTCAAAGGTACCAGCATGCCATTTCAAAGAGCTCATGCTGCAGTTTCAGAAAATGATA
This sequence comes from Ctena decussata, assembly GCA_963989385.1. Classification (NCBI taxonomy): domain Eukaryota; kingdom Metazoa; phylum Mollusca; class Bivalvia; order Lucinida; family Lucinidae; genus Ctena; species Ctena decussata. The sequence continues at coordinate 125,332,649 of OZ022498.1, forward strand.
TCAGCCGCGACACGAGAAAACCAACAAAGTGGTTGTGTTCCCAGTGCAGACTCGGATCAGCCGCCTGTGCATCCGCCCAGTCTAATCAGAGTCTTCGGTTTGCGCTTAAAAGCGCCCAAGGATCTAAGCTAGCTCCACGCGGACAGCTAAGACTCTGGTCGTACTGAGCGGATGCCTAGGCTGTTCTGAGTCTGTGTTGGATGCACAACCACTTTGTTTCTTTTCTTGTGTCGCGGCTCATATGTGCTTATACAAAATAATTAATTTCATTGCTCAATGTATGGTACGTATTTCCAGAGTGTGTATTACGGCCCTCGCCTATTTACATGCTTATATTGTTTTCATTTACAAACACATGGAGGCAGTCATTTTAATTCAGTTCTTTCAAGAACCCTCGAACTCACATCTGTAATTACTTGCACCAAAGCTCATACTAGTATCCTGTCAGAGGAGGAAACTTCTGAATTGATCATGCTTGTTATATAACAAGCACTGTGGTTAGCAATATATCTACATACTTTGCCTTCTACTTTGCTGTTTGAAAAAGAAATAAGTAAAGATGGATAGGCATGTGTTACATGTAACTGCTATTTCTACATGTATAACTTTTGATTATACTGTTATCAAAATTTATCAGTGTCATTATTACATTGCTTTAAATTCATTATTATTATTATTATTAATATTATTATTATATTGATATTGTTATTATTATTGATGTTAAGTTTATATGTGTTAGACTGGTTGTGACTGGAATCGAAAATTTACTGTTCCATTCTCTATATGCCTTCGGTGAGTAAAGCTTTGTGAGTGTCATTTTCTTTTTTGGTGTCTGCAAATGTGTTGTTGTAGTGAAACCTAAAATAAGTAAAGGTTTCCCGAAGCCTTATAGCAGTAGGGGGCAGTGGGGTCAGAGGCCAACTGTGTCTGGGCACAGCAAATAGAAGACGGAGCCCATCCCTCCATACATACAGCTACTGTAAGCATGCCAGGGTAGAAATTATATATGAGCCGCGACGTGACAAAACCAACAATGTGGTTGTGCGCCCAGCGCAGACTCAGATCAGCCTGGGCATCCGCCCAGTCTGATCAGAGTCTTCGCTTTCCGCATGAAGGTAGCTTAGTCCCTCAGCTGCCCTTTAAGCGCGTAGCAAAGAGTCTGATCAGACTGGGTGAATGCACAGGCTGATCTGAGTCTGCGCTGGGCGGACGACCACATTGTTGGTTTTCTCGTGTCGCGGCTCATATATCATCGACACAAAACTGATTTTGTCGAAGCAAAACAGGGCTAATAAGAGAATTTTGTGAACAAGCAAACATTTGCCTTCTGTCTGGTACTAAAATACAAAGTCCGGAAAGATCAAAGTGGTAAAACAAATATCCCAAGGTCCGGAAATGTCTGTGGTGAGCAATTTCGAGCATCTGTGTATCTAATTTGTACGTCTTGTAGCTGTGACATACGACTTTTCCGTCTGAACTTAATCGATCCAAGGTTCTATCATAGTGCTGATAAGATGACAGTTAGGTCAATCTGTGACACTTCCACCTGCTAAAACTAAAATCGTATCGAGACGTTAATCTTTTTTTGGCCCAGTTCAAAGTACAGATAAGTGATGAAAGAAAGATGGGAAAATGGTGACTGCAAATATTATTTTTATTTTCGGAACGAAGTGATATTTTACCTGATAAAGAGACGTTGGCAGATAGCAAGAATCTCATTAAATGGATCATCTTTCGTGAATGGTGTTAAGTACTGTCCATCATGATCGGGATATACTAAAACCTATGTATAGGACACTTTTGTACACATCAATAAAATCTGATTCATTTTCATCCATAAAGATAAGTGAGGGTAATATTTATTGTATGGTTTGTTGATAGTGAGTAAGAATATTTTTACGAGTTGACGGTAAGATAGAATTTAAATAGTTGTACACAAATATTGGGTCATCAGCACGTACTCCCCTAATTGCCAAAGTAACACAAACAATAAAGAAGAAAAAAAACCAGAAAAAAAACAAGCTTTAGTGCTAGCCTGCGGACAGGCTGCTGATATTATGCTGTTTCGACCGAACAGACTGACCAGACATATGTAGCCTCTTCATTGGCCTGCCTACTAGTGCCAAGATGATAAGTTGATCCGTATTATAAAGAGGCCTGTCTGTGAAGAGTAGGCTCACAGGCCTACATGAACAATGATGATGTAACATAAAATATTATGAACTCATGCAGACACTTCCAGGTAAAATACATAGAACATATCTAATATCTGCAAATCATCTAAAAAACACAAATTTATGTGCTATTTTCATATATTTTTGTCACATAGGCAAATACATATCGTCATATCAGCTAAACCTGGCTTTAAACTAAATTAAGTCGCATGCAAAATGATTCTCAAAATTGTTCAAATCACATCTTATCTGAGCTCCTGATATGGCTATTGCGAAAACATATCTATCACAGACACGGTATGGGGTGTTGGTCTGTACGTGAAAGATACTTAGGCCATAGAAATATAACAGATTACCAATTCTAACTGTGTCAAATTGATTGAAATATTCAATCTTCAGGGATGAGGTTTCAATTGTTGAATGTGAATGTGAAAGAATGTTCTATGATCTGAAAGCTGTTATGCTCATACTGACTTGTTCTTACTTGGTCGTACATTCAATAAAGTACCTTTACTCGCGGTGACGATCAGCTCTCGAATAATTCAAACTGGAACTTAAAATGCTGTTGCCACAATAAGGACATATCCTTATTTCACTCTTTCTTTGAGACGTTAAGCAGCTCTTTTTTAAATACAAATCTGTTCTTCAAGAAAATTTTCATGTGGGAATTTAAAACTGAAGCTTGCGTGACTTATTCCAATTCGTAATAAAATCGAGGAGGCTTAGGGCTGCGACTTAAAATGAATGTAGTTAGTTGCATTTTAAAACGCCATAAATGGTGCCGTTTTATACGATTTCAGACGGAGCATTTTATTACATATTTCATAGCATGCTTTATAATATCCACTATACATGCACGGCAAAATTGGAACGGTCACTGAGTGACGGTGCGTAAGTACGCTCCCTCCCCCGAATCAAATCACGGGATCTTTCATTTGATACATTAAAAGCCCATTTTAAATTTAGCGCGACAGATACAAGTTGACAAGTTTTCTTCTTGTAAGAATATCAGAGTACTCTCAGAGTGTTTGTGAACACATAATACACAAAATTTCCGGCAAAACACCTTCAGGAAAAGACATGGTGAGATTCGTAGAGTTGTGTTGTCCGATTTCGCGCCGTTATTTGTAGCGCCTACAATGTGACGTGACCTTGCGACGGAACGTCGCGGCAAAATTTTCACAACGTCGCATAGCGTAAACAAGTTACGGCAATAGGACAAAATGTAATTATCGTGAAAAATTTTGTTTCTTTGATAAAGGCAATACGCCGAAACGTTAGGAAGTGTTATTGTATTAATGATTACTATTCTTTATCCCTTTGGATAATTATTTACGGATGCAAAAGTGAATGTTATGCAATTCCTTGTAATTTTCATATTTCTGTATGCCTGTGAATCATAGACCTTGACAGCAGAGTTAGAAAACAGAACGCATACCTTTGAGCTGGGATGCTACCTAAGGTAACTGAACATTTCGTACATGGACCATATAATCAATGAGGAGGTTCGTAGAATGATCGAAGCAGCCATTGGAGAATATGATTAACTCCTGACCCTGGTTAAGAAACGTAAACCAACTGTGGTTTGGCCACGTCTCAGCGTCTTCTGGTTTAGCAAAGACAATTCTACAGGACACAGGGAAAGGGGAATGTTTTCTATTCTATTTCATCCCATAGCCTTACAAGGTCGTTGTGGCACCACAGATGACTTCGAAATGAACCCTTTACACCTCGTCCTGTTTTCAGCTGCCCTAGTTGATCTTGCAAAGTCCATTCCTGCCCACTTTTTAATATTGTCTTCCCACCTCTTCTGCTGTCTGCCTAGTTTCCATCCAGGCCACCTCAGCTAAATTTGCCCGAGAACACCATACAGCCCTCAGAAGGAAGGAGCTATGTGATGCAGCGAGAACTGCAACAAATGAAATATACTATGCACAGTAAATATAGCAATTATTTTGTAAGTGCCAGATGCACCATATATGGCTTTTATTGTCACTTTATTGCATACAGAAACAAAGGCCGATCGTTTGAGATGGACTGCCAGGTAAACAATTCAAGAATGCTCATTTGCAACGTTTGAACTACCGTAACGTAAGTTTTTAAGACGAGTGTATGTGAAGGACATTATTGATCATGTATAGAAGCCAAAACCATAATAAAGCAGCTGGTGCTGGTTTGCTGTTAGAATAAAGGAAAACGCTCTAAAACAATTTAATATGCTACGAGAATGAGGTTTACAAACCTTGAAAATTTGACGTTTTCTCTTGTTTTTGCCTTATCGTCTCTAAACAATGTTTCTAATCGGTATTTCTAGAATTTCTTTCGAGTGTATGATTGTTTGGTATCTTCCAACAGGACAACGTAAACAATTCAGAAAGAAAACTCTGCGCGATTACTGAGCATAAGTCAAAAGTCTTAGGCTAACGTCTTCATTTTCTCAAAGTTACGTTATCCGTCAATAAAGGAAGTTCACAGTTCAATTAATCATGGTGTGAACTTTAATTTTAGCCTTTTGTCTTTTCTCGGGTTTTGATCCTCCATTGAACTGAAGCACTCGTGAATCATTACAAATTTGACCAAATGCTGACGTTTTAACGGCAATGGCGCATGCTAAGATTCGTCAGTTGTTAAGTTCTATCATATCTTATATACAATCCATAGCTTTTACAAGAAAACTGATCATGAAAATGATGAGAAAACCGTACAAAAAATCACATGCTTGCCATTTTCTTGTTGCTTTTCAATGGGTGGGAAATTAGGCTAATGCCCCCTTCCGCGCTCATCGCTTTTCCCCAGTATCGATTTTAAAAATGGCTCCTGTAATCTCATTGTATCATAAGCCCAAAATACGGTTTCCTACCATGCAATTTAATTTCGCTTAATGTTGCACTTCAGTAATGAGAAAAAATGCAACATATGAGAAATTGCTAAATACATTTTGCATAGTACATTATAGCAATATGTGCTAACATTCATCGGCCAATGAAATTATACTTGTTTCAAAATACTGTGACCCCCTCCTTTTCCCTTCAAAGGTATTTAGTTCTATAATATTTCATTTTCACAGTCGACACTGAAGCACAAAAACAATAGATGAAGAAATAAAACTAAAAAAATAAAACAACGATTTTCGCTGTAAGTTTAATATATTAAAACAAGTGTTTACTAAAGTTCACTAAGTGACACGCCGCTTTTAATAAAGATATCATGAAATAGTTTCAACTGATCGTGTGGTTTACGTAGGAACAGTTACATTAGACTGATAATAAAAACACGAAACAGTAAAATTGCCCTCGACCTTTTTGCAAAGCTACGAGGGGCATTTTAGAAAAACTGTAAACGAGTCTGCCATTCCTTACGCTTGATACGAACAGGTCTGGATTGATACCGATATTATCTGTTATACTAAAACTATTCCAGTATGAAATTCCTTGTATAAGCTTTGCTAAAAACATAAGATAGGCTAATCATGGAACAATCTGCATTTCTTATTATGTCACTTCCTGTGCTGAATTGGAATATCTAGTAAGCTGTTTATACTTCGATTGTTAGGGCATTTTAAGTGAAAGGGAATGTTTAATGACCAATATGAACCAGAAAATGAATAAAAATTAATTCTTCATGCTTGTTCTTCGTAATAAATAATCTTTTACGTCACCGTATGCTGTTTTGTCGGTGACCTTCCTGATTTTAACGATAGGTTTCTCCACCCACCCAGATATATTTCAGTGTCTATATGGCATATAAACCAATAAGGTTTTATGTATGAATTTAGCTTCCAGTATGAAACTTTAATGTTTGAAACTAGACAAAGTCTAATATATTGCGCCTGTGTCTCATAAGAAGAAAATTTCAGTGTATTGTTTTGTATTTTACATGAAGTGCAGCTTCTTTGAAACTTCCGACATGGAGTTTGCACATGTACCATCCAGTTTCATCAGTCATATGATGTCAATTGTTATAAAACATAGTGACCTAATCATTTCTGTAATAAATGCCTGTTATTTGTTGAAATTGGATGTAAATAAGTCGAAAACCACAATTTATTGATATAAGGCATACATAACAGCATAGCAGAAAAAACTCGTTTATTATGTTATTTGACTGTGTAGAATCTGGATACGATGCTGGTTAACTTTAAATATTCTAATTTATATTTAAGACTGCATTTTGCGTTTCTTAATTAAACTTTATCATTGTCTCATTGAGAAAACAGCGAAAGACCACAAGATACTTGCAATGAAAATGTACAGTTTCCAGTTCCCTTAACCTTATTACGTATAAGCACCTGCTGTTGTCCATAAGTGACTTAGACAATCTTTTAACCGATACCATTCTAAAGCATTAGAATACACCTTTCAAATGATATATAGAATAACTGCTAAATATCAACCAATAGGATACGCTGAGATCATTTACACTATTTCTGAAATGCCCCTCGTATATGCTGGTATCGTAAGTATTTGGTTGTACGTGACTTGCACGTTATATCGTCACCTTCACATAGACCTACGAAGCTTTCGTCATTGCAAATGCAATTTCATGCATAACAAATGTACAGTCCAGAGCTCAGACTTTTTGCAGGGCCGGTGTAAAAAAAATAATGAAAAAGCATTTGAAATGACATGAAAAATAGTTTTTGTAACACAAGCTGCCTTTTGGGTGTCTTGATAAAATAAAATCTAAAGATCTCTCCGTATGTCTCTCTGTTTATCTTTTTTTCTGCGTCGTCCCTGTCTGTCTGTCTCTCTCTCACTCTCTGAAATAATGACATCTGGATTTTAGTTTCAAGTTGAGGTTGTTTATCTTGACCAACTGATTGACCTGGTGCATATATTCCAGTGATGACCAACTTAACTTTCTCGCGAAAAAAAATAAAAGAAAATACTTTTGATTCTTAAAAAAGCAGAGGAAAACTCAGGATTTTCTTGATCTTCTTGCTTTAAAGGTGAATATTTCTTATTTGAGAAAAAATAAATAAATTATAAAATCGTTAACACTTATATATCTTCTCAAAATGCTATTTAAATGTAGCAAGGTGTGGTTTCCCCAACATGACCTTTGCTTTTAGTGACCAGAGCTCTAGATAAGAGGGAGTATTTGATGATAATTAAGGATAATTCTCTTCATTTCTCATCGAAACCATATGTTGTGACCCCTCATCTGAACCGTCTCATCGAGACGGTTCAGATGAGGGGTCACAACATATGTTTTTAAGCAGAATTAACAAAAATTATCCCTAATTATCACCAAATACTCCCTCTTATCTAGAGCGCTGGTGACTACAAACCCAGTTTTTTCGGGATGTTGCTATTTGGCTTCATCTTTTAACACAATGACACTTGTGCCAGATGTAGGACTTCGGTACGGAGTAACTGCAGCACACTAGAAACAAATCGACTACAAAAGACATTGTCTTATCTTATTATCTTTAGCTCACCTGAGCCGACGCCTCACAAGGTGAACTCGTAGTATAGGCTTGGTCCGTTGTCCGTCGTACGTCGACGTCGTCCACACAGTTAAACATAAATTTCTCCTAAACCAGAGGGCAAAAATAAACCACATTTTGTGTGCAGCATAATTTGGGTAAATGTTTGACTGCATATAGTTTGGGGACAGATTGGTTCAAAACTGTATTAACCATGGAAACAAAAAAAGCCCAAACAGACTTAAAATGGGGAAATGTTGTCCTGTTCATAGCGCCTTCAGTTTTGATCGAAACTGCTTCCAACTTGCAGCTATCCAGGACAAACATAAGCTCCCTGATGAGTTCGAGCGTGGGCCAGGTCGGATCTTTACCTCAAAAAGAGATTTTTCAGTGATTACAACCCCACTTTTTCGAAGTTTTGTTTTATTTTGTTTCAACTTTTCAAACAGTGAGACTTGTTCCAAATGAAGGCCTTCGATACAGAGTTCCGGCAATATACTAGAAACAAATCGACTTCATGAGACCTAGGATATAAATTATTTTCTCATTTCAGAGATACCACAAGACAAATAAACATCTAAATTAACAAAATTGCAAACAATTGTTTCTCTCCATAAAAACGGAAATCGTCGGTATAAATACGTCAAAGACCACTTTGATGTTCATACAAAATACTCTGACAATATTTAAGAGAGTTTTGCGTACAGATTTTTCTGACAATTTTCTGACATTATTAACGTGGATTTAGCGGACAGGTTTTTCAACAAACAGTTGGTATTCCAAAGGACATTACCTATGCCAGCTTATTTGCCGACTTGTTTCTTTACGGGTAGGAGGCGGAGTTTATACAAGACCTTTAAAAAGCCTGCATCGAAATTCAACTTGACCTACATACATTGTATATATAGATGCTCTATCTCTAATACATGTATTTCAAAGATTTCGGAATTTATTCATCTTTTCTAACCATCTGAACTTGAAATTAATGATACTACAGAGTCGAGTTTATCTGCCTCATACTTTTATTGTGATCTCTATATTAACAATGGAAAACTTGTCAGTAAGCTTTATTAAAATCTTTAAGATTAAAAAGAAAATAACTATGTTTTCTCTGGCTTTCGTCACCAATTGCCTGGGTCACTGATGAGGCCTATATAGCCAAACCGTCGAAGTATGGCTCATGCTCTTTCTTTCGATGGTGCTCTTTGCTTTTTAAGGAACTCTTTTAGATTTTAATTTGACTTCACTGCAGCTGCCGTTTGGCGGCCGTAAAACGTCTTTCGTGAACTGTTGCCAATTTGTGTGTGTGATGCTTTCTTTTTTGGTTTTGAGGGCGAGATGTTAAATTTCATCGTATAAAGGTTTTCTACATGTAAAAATGACCGTTCCAAGGCGATGCTTCTGTTGCGGTTCCTTGATGTTATATTATGCTGTGTCCGCTTGTCTATGGTCTCTGGCGGTTTGGTCACCTGTATTGTTGCCCAATCTGTCTTGCGGTTTCTTGGTGTTATATTATGCTGTGTCCGCTTCTCGATGGTCTCTGGCGGTTTGGTCACCTGTATTGTTGCCCAATCTGCCTTCTGTTTTGTTTTGTAATCAAATATAAAAAATGAGTAAAAATAGATGTTGATGCTGTTATTGGGGTAGCTGAATGACTATCTGTTTGGGAAAGAGCTGCTGATCATTCGCTTTACTGTGCGCGTCTTTCATTACTTTGTGTCAATTTCTGTGTGTATATGCTTCTTTCCCTAATGGTTTTGAGAGCGGAATTTGATTGTATTGATGATCATTGCCTATCTTTTTACTTTGATGGTTAAAATATATGGCTGCTATGAATTTTAGGTGTATCAAGAACAATATCCGTTTTTGTTCTGTATTGCAGAAATAATCGTAATACATGAATATTATAGAATATATTTTTGTTATTGAATGATAAAATAAACACCTTGAACTTGGCCAAATTTTGAAAATCCAGAGCTCCTTTTTTCTTCATCAGAAATACAGTTATTTTTCCCCCCAACAGATAGCGTAGTCGGTTGGTTGTTTTTGGTTTAACGGCCCTCTGAGACAGTATTCTAAACTGTATCGAGCCGTCTTAACAAAGAGCGGGAGAAAGAAAAGAGAAAGGAGACACGAGAGAAAAAATGTCCAAGCAACCCCACCCGCATCAACTGCAAGCACAGTAGGTCCCTGTGTTATTATTATCCAAATTATCCAAACTAGTACGACGCCCAAGCACTGAAAGTAACAAAGCGCCATCGCCCGAGCCGACCATCCCTTATCCGTAATCTAACACAGTCGGAATATAAAAAAATCCAAAATTTATTTTACAAGCTCACTATTTCTGCTTATTTAATAGCAACCAGCACTCATTTGATAGCCAATAACAAGTATATAAATGAGGGGTAGTTTAACAGGCAAGCTTGCATAGGTAGATAACATGTACACCTGACAGTCACTGTGTGTTATAGAAACAACTTGAGTGGGGTTCTTTAAACCTCGAACGTTAGTTTTTAATGACCTTTTGTCGAAAAAATACATTTCAACTGCATTAGTTCATGGATTATGTTATATATTGGTCCAAAATATATTTCTGATGAAGGAGCATGGATGTCTACGTTTCCAAAATTTAGCCAAGTTCAAGGTTGGTTGGTTGATTTGATGCTTAACGTCCACGGTAAACAACTAAGGTCATGTCGGGACGGTCAGTTAACCTAACCACACTATTCCTGGGCAGGCTTAGACCTCCTAAGCGGTTAACCAGTACTAAGTGCACATACTTTCGCCAGTAACTGACAACTGCCCTTCTTGAATCAGCGGAAGGAGAAACGAAAGTATGTGGCCAGACCGGGATTCGAACCCAGGACCTCTGACTTACGAGTCAGGTGCCCTACCGATTGCGCTACCCGGCCCGGCGCCAAGTTCAAGGTAGTATATGACTAATTTAAGAACGGCTTATTTTTCATTCAATAAAAAAATATAAACTATAATATGCATATCTTATAATTATTCTGTAATTAAGAACAATAGTGCATATTGTTCTAGTTACACCTCAAAATACAAAGCACCCTTATATTTTAGCCACCAAGTCATATTGACACCTAGAGGTACCTTCATTCCTGCTAATTTACTGTATGTTTACTTTTCACTGATACTTTATTTAACCAATCTCACCAAATTCAGGTGGACTAGAAGGATACCAGGCAAAATAGTATGGTATGCTCAGATTTCAAAATATTGCGAAAAGATTTTTTTACATGCCTAAAGTGTATATTGTAAGTCGCATAGGCAAATCGTAAAAGTTGACGGGCACTTCTCTGTATTCGCCACCGTTATTACAAACGACTTTTGAGACTGTTTCAGAGTAATGTGAGTTCCTTAACAGAAAAGATTTACCTCCTACAGTTTGCTCATAATGAGTAGGGGATAAAGAAGAAAACGATAAAGTGCTTCCCCTGAAAGTGAATCCATCTACTTTAAATAAATGAGCCGCGACATACGAAAACCAACAAAGTGGTTGTGCGCCTAGCGCAGATTCAGATCACCCTGGGCATACGCCTAGTCTGAGCAAACTCTTTCCTTAGCGCTCAAAGGGTAGATCAGGGTCTTAACTACTTTTATGAGGACAGCGAAGACTCTGATCAGGCTGGGTGGATGCCCAGGCTGATCTGAGACTGTGCTTGGTGCACTACCACTTTGTTAGTTTTGTCGTGTCGCGGCTCAAATCATGTTTTAAGCCTGAGGAACACACGAAATAAATTCTGCGTAGTACTTTTTCAATAAAGAGCAGCCTTCAGTAATAGATGGCTATGGAAAATTTGTATTAAGGATAACGATTTTCAGAAATGTCCATTTTTGTCACATCATACTCGCTACACCAAACAATGATTATGCTTAATGATAAATCTTTATATCAGAACATAATCACTGATTCATGATTTCATCGTCTAAGATGGATTGCCAACGCAAATATGGCGATGCTTATTTAAAGCTACAAATTGCGTCAATGGTGTTATTGGATTTCATGATTTCAGAGAATTTCTTTAGTTCGTCTTGAATATTGTAAAATATCGTAAAATGTGTTGTTTGTTATGGCCTAACACGTTTCTAGACAGGTTCGGTGGGCCAAACTGCCAAAATCACAGGTCCAAAGTCATAAAACCATTCTAACACTGATAAATTCGAAACATTTAGATGGACCATAAAACGGAAGTGTAGTCGACTAGTCAAAGAAATCGTTATACCTTGTCCAATCAGCAATATAATTTTTACAATTGATCAACATAAAAAGCAGTGCTGATTTAAAGTAAAATGGAGCCGCGACGCGAGAAACCAACAAAGTGGTTGTGCACCCAGCGCAGACTCAGATCAACCTGGGCATTCGCCCAGTCTGATCAGGATTTTCGCTGTCCGCATGGAGGTAGCTTAGACACTTAGCTACCCTTTAAGGGCTCAGCCAAGAGTCTGATCAGACTTGGATGATGCTCAGGCTGATCTGAGTCTGCGCTGGTCGTATAAGCACTTTGTTGGTTTTCTCGTGTCGCGGCTCAAATTAACTGTTGCTTGAACATATAGTCAAAATGAATGCTTGTTTAAAAGTCAATGACATATTAAAAACCAAATACACTCCTTAGGCGTTTATAATTTCTTTCAAGTGCAAACACTTTTGCTAAGGTCTATCGACTGCCAACTCACAGTGATTGTATGCCGAGTAAAGAGAAACTGTCGCTGCTATCCATGTTTAAGGAAAAATAACATGTATTTAATTTAACCCTGTACCTACAGCTTTGGCTTCTCATGGTCAGGAAGCATTCCCTATTCAGTTTGAGATACAGCAAGCAAATAAGTAGTTTCATATATAAATGTGTAAACTATAGACTCAATTCATGAATCTGTTGATTTTATACTGTTTGAATATTTTGTAAAGTTTATAGCAGACAAAGGAAAGTAAACATGTAAAAAATGTAAGTGGTCAATGTACTCAAACATACGTCCTCCCTCATTAGCCGTTTAAACATTGCCCATTCCGGAATATTCTAGATACACAGACGTGGACCCTAAAATAGAGGTGTGATCAGGTGCTCGCGAGTAGTAAGAATCACCTTTATACTACTGTGGAAAAAGTCAGTAAACATGAACGGCCGGTATTTTAAAGCATAACTAAGCTTCGGCTGAGGCCATCAAATCGGAAAATAGCTTAGAAATGGCACCATTGTAGGGATCAACGAAGTCATTGTGTCTCCCATAAACTTTTTTATCTGTCAACACAAGCTTTTCTTTATGATAACCCTGTGTCAACAGTTTACGATTTAGTAGCTTCCCTCTTTTAACAAAGTCTTGATATTTGAAACAGGCTCTAGCTAGCGGACTAGCTGAGAGACACTCCGTAAGCAGGTGCCGATCGGATATTACTACTCAAAAATGGAAAGCTAAGCATGAGAAAATAGAAGTCTTCCCTCTTGTCGTAAAGCCTGATAACAAGCTTTCCATTGTCAGTATAAAGATAACAATCTAAGTATGAGGCATATGAACAGGACTCTGTGGTCTCTTTAATTTCAAGTTCACGCGGACAGATGAGGTCGATAAACTTAGATAATTCAGAGATAGAACATCATGTATGTACCTGTAGTGAAAAGTAAAAAGATCGGCAATGAATTTGATTTTCTGTGCAATGTGTTTATTGTCCGCTTTTAAGAGCCCTTGTATACACTCTGCACCTGTTACAAGTAAGTAGATGGGGCTCAGCAAACTAATAAGAGTTGCTAGGTCTGTATTTGAAACATGGGAAAGAGAGGTGGAGTCCAGTCCACCTAGGACTCTGCGAGAGGTGATAGATGTACAAAAATACAATATCAATGTCAACCTGCTTCGTGTCATCGGGCACTCTTTGCGAGTAGGCTTCAAGTGCATTCCAAACGAATGGCAGCACTATCGTTCAAAACATCAATAAGGTGGATTTTTCTACATCCTACCAATTTGTTTTTTATACGCCCGTCAAAGACGGGTTGTATTATGTCGTGGCCTCCGTCCATCCGTCCGTCTGTCCGTTAACTTTTCGTATCCGTCTCCTTAACCCCTTGAAATATCTTTTTGAAACTTGGGTAAAGTGTTTGCCCTATCGAAAAGGTCAAGGTCGAAAGGTAGCTTTTCTTGTCCGCTCCAAATCTTGAAAACCGTTTCAGATTTCTTCATGAAAGTTTGTACAAATATAAAGCATCATCAGAAAATGTGCAGAGAAAAAGAACCATAACCCAATTTTCAGTTTTGACGGAATAACGTTCCTTTGTGTTTTTCTTCATAAAAGTTTATATAAATATGAAGCACCCACAGGCAATGTGCAAAGAAAAAAGAACAAAAACCCTACTTTTCAGTTCTGATGGAATTATTCCCCTTTGTAATGTTTGTCTAGGGGTTTCATATTAGTTTCGTTTGTTTTGTAGTTTTATATCTGCCTTTTTATTGAAGATTTAATCTACTGACAAAGTTCTGTCATCTCTGGTTTCTTACCAACTTTAAGCCCAAATGGGCGTATATTGCCCCGCTCATTGGAGCTCTTGTGTAGCTTACTCCAGTGTGTTTAGTTTATTGAATATAACTTTGTATGCTATGCAATATGTATGTAATATTATAAGTAACTTTGGTCAGGAAGCCCTAGTTACCGAACTTTGGGTCCACAGATATGAGTGGAGTAATTCGACATGGTTTTAGCATGTCTAGTAATATTATTTCCATTTGGTTATAGAGTTTAACAGCAGACAGTGTTTGATAAATAATTCACAGAATGTCTAAATTCTATTTCCATATCATTTTTTTAATTTGCTTCCATATATGATATCAAAAAGACTGCTTTTGACATCCATCATTTTTTGTTTATATTTCTGTCCTGTATTTTCAATATTTATTGGCATAATTACTGAGTAAATTGACCAGTAATCAGCAAACGCGTATCAAGGAAAGATTTTGACCAGGACAGTTACACTCCTACATACAGGGTGATTTCAAACCACAAATATGTGGTTCTCAGACAAATCAAATTATGAGCCATGTTATTAGTAGAAATTACCCAGCCTTCCTGTCCCCAGCATGGAACCATCATTAACACCTAGTTATAAAGGTATAAACTGGACAGCCAGATCCTGAGGCATAAAATCTGATAATGTTGTTGGCTTATCTGTATGGAACTGTATATTTTATAACTCTGCTTCACAAATGGTTTGAAATGTGTGACATGTACAACAATGTCTGTTTCTAGATTTACATCATATTAATTGTTTTTAAATTTTTTTCATTTTATTTCTTTTTATCAGTGGCATGCAGTATAAAGAAGGGATAGAAAAGGTTTGTTTATGGATAATTTTCCTTATATTTCTATAAAAGCATATGTTGTGACCAGTCATAAGAACCGCAGCATCGGATCCAGGGGGGTTGGCTTTGGGGCTTAAGCCCCGCCACTTAGGGCTCTGTGCTCGATATAATGCATGGAAGTAAGTATAATATAGAACACTTGATGATGATGTGAGATGATCACAACTTATGTTTTTTGTTGAAAAATTAGAAAAATTAATTTTATCGTTGAAATATCCTCAGTACCCCAACTTATCTGTAGCTCTGGGCCCAGTTCCTTAAGCTTTAGTTTAACGAAGTTGTTAGTCTAAGATTTGTTAAGTCTTACAGTCCTCATAAAATTAATTCGGAGCATATGGTTTGCTTAAAATTGGTGAGGAGTTTTTTCAGTGCAAAAGCTCCTCACATTTTTGGCAAATTTTCCGTATAAAACATTTGAAAATTTTACGTCCCGTTAACTAACGACGTCACTAGATTTAAACAACTGGACCCTGATGTCCTCGGTAGCAATGTAGGTTAGGTTCATTCTGTAATTTAAATAGACTGACCAAAAGGATAAAACTGGCATTTTGTCAGTGAACAGAGTAGGTGCAGGCTAAAACAAATGGAATGACTTAATTTGCACAAAGTCTGATGAGCCCGTATAATAAAGATTGTATTGTATTGTAAAATGTTGGCAGGCTAACGAAGGTTTTGGTGCTGTGAACCACAAAGCCTCGGATTAGACTGGGCTGATGGCCATACTTACTCAGTAATTGCTGTGCACAAATGCAGTTTTTGATTTGCTTTGCTCAGGTCATTATACCCCCTGTCATTCCATCTGTTCATCTGTTCGTCCGTTCGTTTGTTCGTCTGTCCGTTCGTGAAATTTACATCAAAGTTTTGCGTTAAACCTTGTATGATCGCTCATACAGTACCGGCAGCGCAAAACCGTACAATTTTCGCGTTTTGAACGCGTGTGCAACGCGTTTTTCGTGCGTGTGTATGAAACGCGTTTTGAAACGCGTTGACTCGCGTTTTTCGCGTTTATCTCGTTTTCCAAATATCCAATCAAATCGCTTACCGAGAAACCCATGCGAAACGCGTGTTATCCGCGATTTTCGCGTAGCATAACTTAACCAATCAGAAAAGCTCATTTGCGTTTCTCTGTGACGTAGATAAGGCGAAAATCGCGATTCATAATAAGCCAATCAAAACGCTTCTCGCAAAACGCATGCGAAGCAGCTATAATATGGTCGTACGCGCATCACAATTTATCAGTATTTTTGCAGCGTTTTACAGTGAATTGTCAATTGGATTTATAAACAGAGTCATATTGTTTTCATATAGATATTTTTAGTTCGTTTTCTGTGCTTTTAATTATGTTCGCAGTAAGTCTCATAATCGATAATATATTTTCGTTCAAAGTATAGTTTGCAGTTTTTTTACGTAACCGGAAATAAAGATGAGATTTTCAGTTGCGATCCAAAATAACATTTTTGACCTGCATCGTGACGGACTTTCAGCATCCGTTGACGCTGAAAAAGTTTATTCTCTCAAGCTTTTACAATAATTTAGAGGGAATTGGAGAGTCACAAAGGGCTTAAATTTAAATAATTTCAAGTTCTAGAAAAAATGTGTTGTTTTCGGCCCTGAACCTGGCACCGGGATTTCATTATAATTTACATAGATCTAATTTTTTTTATATACTTCGTCGAAAATAATTGGGAAAAAGGCAAATCCTTACCAAATTTAGTTGGTTCTCAGTTTTTCAATAGCATTGTCAATGAATCTAGGAACCAGTGTATACGTGACCGAAACGCGTTCGACAAACGCAATTTTCATTGGTCTAAACACCAAACGCGTGCGCACGCGAAGTAACGAAAAACGCGAACTGGAATCGCAGTTCTGATTGGCTTAAGCGAATTTCGCGTACAAACGCGATTATTCGCGATTTTATGCAGTAATTCGATTGGTTCTTTCACAAACGCGTTTCTAAATCGCAAAATGCGTTTGAAAAATACGCGTTTCGAACGCGTTCTGAACGCGAATTTCTTGTAAAGCGCATGTACGGTTTTGCGCTGCCGGTACTGTACACATATCTCTGTAACTACACATCAGATTCTTTTCATGTTTGGTTCATGATATCCCTGTAGCATTTTTCTTCGATATAAACTGTCCAGGCCCCTGGGTCAGACCCTAGGGTGGGGCCAGGGGTCAATAATGAGGACTTAGACATTTTTATTATGTCCAAGTTTTGCGTTAAACCTTTTTGATTGCTTATATCTCTGTAAATGCGATGAAGATTTCTTCCATATTTGGTTCATGATATCTCTGTAGCCATGTTTTCAATATGGACTGCCTACGCTGCTGGGCCAGGATTATGGGTGGGGCCAGGGGCCAATAATTAGGACTTAGCAAATTGTTGTAGAATTTTTTGCTTGTAGTTCTAATATCTGTGAACGGAGCCTAATGATGCATGACTAGGTTTATTTCATACTATTTTCATCATACGGATGCTGCTGCTGACCTAAGGTCAAGGTCAAGGAATTACGTATTGATTTTTTGGGGTAAAAGTATGCTTTTCTAATGCGGTTTCACTGGTCATGGGTATAGGTGAGCCCCTGCTCACTTGTTCAAATTTTTGTTGATTACTGATCTGTTAAATTTTCAGCGAGGTAATTAGATAAGCTGAAGACTCAGATCAGCTTGGATTTCAAGCAGTCTCTCGGAAGGGTAGCCAGTGATTTAATGCTTAAGCGCATGTGTAGTGCAGGCAGACTAGACTGTGCAGATGAGCAGACTGAACTGAAACTTAACACCACATTCATAGTATTTTACCCTGGCTAAACTTGTGCACCATAATGTCCGCTCAAAATTTCAAATAAAACAAATTTCATTAAGATTCAGTTTTATTAGTTTTGTTCTTCACTTGCAGTTAATATATTCAGTGTGAAATATTTTCTAGTGCACAATGCAGTATTGGTAAGAGAATCACTAATTACATACAACTGCTGGTAATTATACCCAGAGTGGGAGATAGATAAGATGAAGATAATAATCTTCCATGGTCCATTATTTAATTACTCTAAGAACCACAGATCTGCGGCTTGAAATCACCCTGTATGTAGGACTGGTTAGATGATGAGACTAGACTATCACAATGACCTACTTTTCTTGGCTGACTGAACATATGTACTTGCTTGGAAGACGACTTTTATTCAACTTTAAAGCCTAGAATTACCAAACTGAGATCCACTTTTGTCGTGATTGCTAAATAATGCACCTTCTCCTACACACATACCACCACTAAAGATGAGGGGAGACGTAGTTGTTTCAGTGTGGATCCCGTTGGCGTCGGCCTATTTTCAAGGTCACAGGAGGTTTTAAAATGTAAAATTTTCTTCGTTGGCGAGACGATTTCTTGTTCAGTGACCTATATTTCATTACTATACCTACTTTTTTCTAATACTATTTCATGGATTTGCATTAAACTAGGGTTCTCGGTTTGGGCTGACATATTGACTGACCTCATACTAATTGTAGGTCACTGTGACCTATTAACCATGGTCCAGTGATGTTGCGCTTTTTTTTCTAGCACTTTACGATGATTTTGCATAATACTTGGGTTATGAGTGTGGGTTGGCACTGTGAGTGACCTCATGCTAATTGAAGGTCTGTGTGCCCTACATATTTCATGGTCCATGGTGAATATAGTCCAGTGATTTAAGCCAATGTCTTAAACTATTTCAGTGACGTCTATCATACTTGGTGTAATGATACATTCAGATACACCGATCGACTACATGTTACTTCTAGGTGACTGTGATCTATATTTTACTGTTCATTGATATTGTCATATCTCTTGCAATATTTTTAAGGTTTGAATTATTCTTAGGAGAACTGTTTATTCTGACACTGCAGCTAATCTTATTTCACTTGGCCAGTATTGTCTATATAAACTGGGGCGTGTTCAAGTAAAGCTTCTGGAATGTTGCGCTTTATTGTTCTTTGACAATTCTCGTTAGACCTTGTCCTAGTGTAACGATAGCCACACTGAAATAAATATGTATCCCCTCATCTTTAGTGGTGGGGCTGTGGGGCATAATTAAGCAGGTAACATATTACAGTTGACCAATGTTTCGTATTTCTAGGTCATAGAATTGAACGAAAACCACTTCTAAGCTAGTAAAAGTGTTTAGTCAACCATGAAAACAAGGACATGGTGATATTCTGGTCACATCATTCCATTGTCGAGGTAATTGTGCTTCCTTGACATGTGTTTGATGACTACTGGTAAGGTTGTTTAGCAATTATGCCAAGAAATATTGAAAATAGAGGACAAAATAAAAATAAGAATAAAAAAATGATGGATGTCAGAAAAAGTATTTGACATCATTGTAATTGAGCCGCGACACGAGAAAACCAACCAAGTGGTTGTGCACCCAGCGCAGATTCAAATCAGCCTCATCCGCTCAGTCTAATCAGAGTCTTTGCTGTGCACTTAAAGTGTAGCTAAAGGTCTAACCTAGCTCCATGCGGATATCAAAGACTCTGATCAGACTGGGTGGATGCCCAGGCTGATCTCAGTCTGCGCTTGGCGCACACCCAGTTTGTTGTTTTTGTCGTGTCGCAGTTCATATATAAAAGTAAAATCAAATAAAATGATATGAAAATACCTTGTAGACACGTTCTTAATTATTTTATCAAACGCTATTTGATATTGTACTAATTTACCACATGGAAATGTTTTTACAAGTCATGCTTAAACCATGTTGAATTACCCTACCCACTTCTGGGGCACATAGCTTTGTAACTAGGGCTTTCTGGCCAATTTTAGATATGGTATAATAAACTAGGCACACAGGAGTATACCATAAGTAAAACAAGAACAAATTGGTAGAACGCAAAACCCCCACCCTATTAATACCTCTCCTTTAACATTTGTAAGTTTGCGATTAATCTTGATAATGGAGTTAAGGTAATCAAATCACAATCACCTCTTGGGACTGTGCCAAAGGTAAATCTGTGCAGCTTTGTTGGAAACTTAGGTAAACATTCAAGAGATATATCGGTTATTCCTGACAGTGTTACATATTGTGATCTTGTGACATTAAAATGGGATCAGCGTCGCCAAACTCTAGTCAGCCCCCTTGTCCAAATTGTATATCTATTTAAGTTTGGAAAAATCCGTTCACTAGTTCGAAAGGTGTCCTATATACAAGAAAAAAAGCGTCAAGTCACCAAAGCCTAACATGTCTTTAACTTGTCACAATGATAAATCCACGCAAGTCTGATGAATTTCCACTCAGTGGTTGAAAATATATATCTCACTATTTGGGGGAAAACAAATATTTGTAAGTGGGTTTTGACCTAAAAAATAAGGTCATGGTCACCATAATCGGTTCAACGCTTGAAACTGCCACAAAAATATATTCACGCAAGTTTGGAGGAGTTCAAGCCAAGTGCTCAAAAGATACATCAATGCTATGAAATTTTCACATGTTTAAATAAATTCTGAATTGTAAGATCCTTTGTAATCAAGAAATACACTCATCAAACGAAAATAGCAGACTCGGTTTAATTGAATCTGTTCATGACCAGTAATGAAATGTGTGACACCGGTCAAGCCCGCTAGCACCGGCTTAACAAACTCTATTTTAAACCGCCTTTGAATGAACTATATGATCTTAAAAAAACAACAACAGAAAATATAATCTGCAACGTGATGGTGTGCGGGGGGACGTTTTATGGTCGCCCTACGACATGTTGCTAGTTGCAATTTAAGTCCCCCTGTAACCTTGAAAAAATATGGTTACCAAACTGTTATCAACTCTTTAGCTTGTCCCTGTTATATACTAATTCAAGGTTGGTAAATTTACATTTAACAGTTGAAAACGTATGATGGGTTATAAGAAATTGTCACGTCGACGCTGATGCCAACGCCTTGGATCGGCACTTAAACCAATATTTTTTTCTTAACGTAGGTGGGGGGGGGGGGGAGTTGGGAGAAAGAGAGAGAGAAGGTTCAACAAAACACTAAATGTGCAGTTTTGCAGCAGCAGAAGTAAAATGAAAAAAAAAAGAATAAAAATGACCTACTTGAAACTGACATCAGACTTATTGGATTGTTTCTATAAAATAGCGATAGCAATTAATAGCTTGGGGCTTGGCTTTGAAAAATAGAGTTATATAACTACACGGAAAATAGGCATCGTGACAAATAAACTTTGCGTTATGAAATGAACTCCGGATTTTGTTTACTGTATTTTATTTCCAAAATATTGAATACCGCTGTGATGCCATGTACAGTCTAAAAAGGTTGCTAGCTTAAACCGAGGCGCAGAAAGATGTTCTTGATGGCATGCTCATCGGTGATGATATGGCTAGAATACCTTAACAGAGACAAATTTGTACATTTTGTTTTTGTGTGTGCGAGTTTTACAAGATTAATCAATGTGTAATCCATTATGTTAATTTAGGTATTTCTATATTTGGAGGAAACTATGGAAAACTTTTCGCGCCATTCATTTAAATCGATAAGCATAAATAGGAAATTGCACCTTCACTTAATATGGTTAATATTATTCACGTTTTATTCCGAATCCGTTTCAGCATTAAGACGTAGGTCCATGCGTATTAAATGTAAAAGAAGTAGACCAACTCTCTGCTCATGCTGCTGTTAACCTTTCTGTGCTTAGAAGGTTCTCAGCTACTAATGGTTTGACAGAGTTTTTGGTAGAAGGCTTACCCGTCGGGGATTTGGACTTGCACCCTCCTGCACCATAGCTGACCGCCCCTACCCACTCCACCACACACCCTCTAGCACTGGCTTTATCAGATATCTATATACAAAATAAGCCCTAAAAACAACCCATGGACCACAATATAATATAGAATAAAAGCTTAGTAATGACGGAAAAGAAGATAGAATTAATTATTGATAATTTTAGAATTAATATGTCAGCCGACATTGTTACCATAGTTACCTCCGTGTTTGGACACTTTCACGGGAATGGTGATACTAGGGTCGAGTCGGGTAACTTCGGACAGCGGGTAAATTCGGACATACCATTGCAAACAGTGAAAATCCAGATAATACGGCTCAGCATGAGCCGTCTCATCAGGATTTTCACTGTTTGCCCAGTTAATTTTGTTTTAATTCCAAACAACCGACATTTAAAGAAAACAATGCCACTGTCCTAATTTACTTGCTGTCCGAATTTACCTGACTTTTCCCCACAGGGTTGGTAGTTCTGCCAGTTTATATTTGCTCCCTTTCTAATGGGAACCAATTCTTTAAGGAAAGAATCCCTTCCAACAAAATATTTTTTTGAAAAGTAAATCCCAATTTTTAGACTTTCATTATCAATTGAAGCAAGGTGTCTCCAAATATGATATGCATAACATTTCAAACAGGCTGCATTTACCTGCTGCGATGTCCAAAAACTTAGTAGCTTATGGGTGCAAACCCTAATTAGATAAATCCTCTTTCTCGGAACAAATTGACCGGATCAACACTCTGTGCTCATGACCTACTGTTTCAAAATATAGTTTCACTACGGTATCATGACAGGCAACAGAACCGTTAATGATAATTAGAAATAGAATATTAATGCTGATTTTATGACTCCCATTATTCCAAAAGTAATTACTTGTATCTACTATGCTAAGAGCAATTTTATTAAACACTGTGTGTGGTACAGTGGTGAAGTTTTCAGTTTTACAACCCTTTTCATAATATTTCAGTCAGATCGAGCCGATGGAAGAGCTATATTGAAAAGCTATACGCAATGCGAGCCTATTTACATTAGAAAAGCGGATTCGAATCTGGACCGCTAGCTTAGCAGGCTAGTCCTTGTCAAACGAATGCGTGTTTAGCAGAAAAAATATCCGATATTTAAAACAATTGGCGGGCAAATAAACTTTGACACTTATTCCTAGGACTTTTGAGAAGAACAGAGATACGGGCCAGACTTTACAATTTTTAGGAGTTATACCTTCTGCATTAAAATCAGTTTGTTAATGTATTATTGTTATTATTATTATGATTATATTATTATTACCGTCAACTCCCGATATTTCGAAGTCGAACTTCAGCCAAAACTACTGATATATCAGAGTAAATTTTCTGGTACCAGAAAATTTACTTTGAGGTATCAGTAGTTTGAGTTCACAGGAGTTGAAATGTAACTTGAAATAGGAAATGTGTTCTTTGATATAAGATACTTTGAGATATCAGTGTTCGAGATACATGTATCGGGAGTTGACTGTTTTTGCAGAAAAAGTACAAATGCTTTCAAGGCTTAATCAGATGTGAAAACGCTTTTATCATATCTGTCCCTGTTGAAATGGAAATAGAAGAGTTTGTCAGACATAAATGAGCGCACACATAGCGCATAGGAATAAAAGCACTGCAGGCACTGCATGATACCCCGCCACTGCTGGGCATCGTTACTTATTTTTTGAGATATATAATAGCTTAATAGTCACAGAACTGGGTTAGACAGAGATATGATGTCCTTACTGTAAATAGATATTGATATAATCCACTCAACAATATGGGGCATTCTGACCAGTGTAGATTAAGATCAGACTGTAAAGCATTTCTTTGAGCTGAGAGACTCTGTTTCTCATTCAATGGTGATTAACATATCAGAAAAACTTCATTCAGATATTCCATATAGTATAGGAACTACAGGGCAAACAATATTTTTTTCAGATCTATCAAGGGCAAATAACTCACAAACTGGAAAGGTCAGAGTGATGTTTTTTAGTCATAATATGTAGCCTTTGATATGAAACATATCTGTGAAGTTTCATTCAGATATTCCATATAGTAAAGGAACTACAGGTTAAAACCATTTTTCAGCTCAACCAAGGGCAAATAACTCACGAACTAGAAAAGGTCAGAGTGACGGTTCTTTGTCACAATATGTAACCTTTGATGTGAAACATGTCTGTGAAGTTTCATTCAGATATTCAATATAGAAAGGGGGCTACAGGTCAAAACCGTTTCTCTGACCTATCAAGGGCAGATGACTCACGAACTTGAAAGGTAAGAGTGACGATTCTTAGTCAGAATATATAACCTTTGATGTGAAACATATCTGTGAAGTTTTTATGCAGATATAACATATCGTAAAGGAACTAAAGGTCAAAAAACATTTTCAGATCAATCGGGGGCAGATAACTCACGAAATGGAAAGGTAAGAGTGATGGTTCTTATTCAGAATATGTAACCTTTGATGTGAAACATATCCAGGTCTGTGAGGTTCCATTCAGATACTTCGTATAGTAAAGGAACTACAGGTAAAAATACATTTTTTCAGACCTATCAAAGGCGGATAACTCACGAACTGGAAAGGTAAGAGTGACGGTTCTTTGTCAGAATATGTTATCTTTGATGTGAAACATATCTGTGAAGTTTCATTCAGATTTTTCCATATAGCAAAGCAACTACAGGGCGGAAAACTCACAAACTGGGAAGGTAAGGGTGACGGTCCTTCGTCACAATATGTAACCTTTGATGTGAAACGTATCTGTGGGGTTTTATTCAGGTATTACATATAGTAAAAGAACTACAGGTAACAACCCATTTTTCAGTTCAATCAAGGGTGGATAACTCATGAACTGGAAAGGTAAGAGTGACGGTCCTTAGTCACAATATTTTACTTTTGATGTTAAACATATTTGTGAAGTTTCATTCAGATAATTTTAAAAAGTAAGGGAATAACAGGCCAGATACCATTTTTTTCCAGTACGAAATAGGGCAGTAACACTGTTAAAAATGGACAGATGTTGCCCATTAACAATCCTATACCACTCATCCCCGATAACTTTATATATGCAAAATTTGAAAAAAAAAATCGTGAATAAATACTCAAGTTATCAATCGGAAATGGTGAACACGGACGGACCGACGCCGGAAGGTATTACATGATACTCCACCACTAAAGTGTGGCGGGGTATAAAAAAACGTGTTTTAACCTATGTTAAGACATTTTCGACCTTAAATTTTAGGCCGTTCTTAAGATTGACCTTGATCTAGATTAGAGCTTATTCCGGTTTTTGCCTGTACACCTTGCAATAAAACTTGATGACGCCACAAGCTATGGATGGATTCTTTCGTTACAAATGTCAAAACGCATAATTGACTGTTCTGAAATATTACTTCTTAAAAGTACAGAGTAATATTTATTTATATTGTATTTGGACTTGGACAAAATGTCAAAAGATTCCTGTGAATAAGAAACCTACGTGCAGACGTGTAATTAATATCAGAATAACGGTTGACTCTCCATCTCGGTGATGGCTATATACATAACAACTTCCGGAACATATCACCGTAACGTCACTGAATATTGCAGCAAAACATTTGAGACACATACTAAAAGGCAAATATTTTAGACTGAGGTCAGACTTTAAGTTCTACAAAGTTTCCATCATGCGGTTTTTACCAGTTTTGTTATGTTGACTTATTGCCGAATATAGTATTACCCGACAACATATTGTTGTCGGGTAATACAATATCCGACGATCATTTCAAAAATACGGTGATCACGGTAACTAATACGGTGAAGTAGATAATAAGGTCATTATAGCCATAAAATTAGAGCGAGTAAAGCGATTACAGCCTTCTCTTCCTAGTTTAACCTACTCGAACCGAACCAATATTCCTCGATACGGTGGTTATTGTAGTTATTTCAAGTCATACTATACTTTTTCTTGCGTTGTGGCACTATTATCTTCCCTGCAGCACTTTGCAAGATGCAATTTAAGTAGGCTTGGCATTTACGGCGGACGATACAGAAGACAGCCATGGCATGATATTTCATGGTAATCTAATTTGGTTTCGTCAGGCAACAAGGTTACCAAACCCCCTTCGACTAGTAATTCAAACTAGTTGGCAAATCTGTGCTATATATCCTACGGTGCGTCCTGAAAAACTTCAGGAAAAATCAGTTAGAATCTTGCAAAGGGAAGATTTTGCCCTCTCGAATAAGCAAATGCTCCCGTGGTTTTGGATACGGCCATAATTTTGTGACACGACTAGTTCGGGCTCTAAGATTTCTTTTTAGCAGCGCACCAGGTGCTAATCAGTTAGTGTGCAATTTAAAGACATGATTTATTTTTGCAGATACCGTAATATACAAGGAATCTAAATATTTAAAATATTCATCATTTACAGAAATACTAATCGGTGACTTCTACTGGGCTTTTCTGCTAAATAATACAGAATTGTAACGGAGTATGCATCGTGTGTTTGCACTGCTTCGAATTACTGGTTAAGCATCTAAGCGTTCAGTTTGCATTTTATTATCGTAACAGGGATAAGCTGCAATTTCCTGCAGATTTTACTTTACTAGTATCTATATGCATGCAGAGGTTTCCTACGGGGCTACTTAATTTCTCCAACCACCAGGTCGAATAGATAAACACCAAGGTCAGCAAGTGCATCGAAGCAGACTGACAGTATTCCTTTTTGACGAATATAAAATCAAGTCAAGTAAATTCGGACAGCAGGTGAATTAGGACAGTGACATTGTTTCCCTTATATGTCAGTTGTTTGGAACTAAAGCAAAAAATAACTGGGCAAAGAGTGAAAATCCTGATTAGGCGGCTCCTAATGAGCCGTCTAATCTGGAGTTTCACTGTTTGCAATTGCATGTCCGAATTTATCCGCTGTCCGAAGTAACCTATCTCGACCAGGCCCGGATCCAGGGGATGGGCTTTGGGGCCAAAAGCCCCGCCTTCTGGACCTCTGTGTTATGTAAAATAAGTAGGTCTTCAGCCAATAAGGCGTACCCTATAAAAGTTTGAGATAATTTCTCCGTGAGGTTAGATTAAAATATATGTTGAGACATCTCATTAGAATCGCCTTGGTAAGACGATTCTAATGAGATAACACAACATATATTTCAAGGTAAAACAGACATTCTCAAGCATTCTCAACAAAATGACTCCTAATTATGTCATATATAGTCAAACCCCCCCCCCCCCCACCACCCACCCCCATACACACATACATCTCGGCACCTCTCAGCTCCACGAGTTATTCAGAGCCCCACCAGTACGTGGTGGTCTGGATCCGGGCCTGTCGACCCTATAAATACGCCGTAATGACAAAATGAAGCTGATCTCTGCCGTCGCAGAGTATGACCGCTGTCTTGTTGCTCGATATTTAGCATAGCCGGTTCAAATTATAGGCGCTTGCCCGAACTTAAGATGGAAGGCGCGAGTGAAGGGTTTCTTGATCCGTCGGTGTTTGGAAAAATCCATCAGTGTTAAGATACCACAAACATTCTGACTTTTGTATTTCTTCGGTTATAAAATGGGAGGTTTGCCTTATGAGACGGATCTAGATTTTTGGACTGTTTTAGTAGAATTAAACCATCCAGTGGAAGAATTTTATGACATTTTAATATTTGGGGTCACTGTTGAGATGGATCATCGTTTTATAGCCGAATAATTATTCTCAAACAGCATATTTATGAAATTTACTCATATAAGCCCATATATTTCTTCAACATATAGAATTGGGTGCAGAAGCATTTTCCTCACCTTAGAGCGGGCGACACTTACGGGAAGAGTGTACATATGAGTTGCATGTTTTTCATGTCTTCTGTATCAAGACTCATCTTACTACTTATGCATATTTCCGTGTGTGTTTTTTTTTTCGTTTTTTTTTTAACTTACGTATGCTGTAACGAGACAAATTAATTACTAATTTTTGTTTGCATGTTCGGATTTTTTCGGTTTGTCAAGTAACAAAACATGTTTCCGAATAAACTGTTTGTGTTGAACAAGCTTGCAGACAATTTGTAGAATAACTTTTCAAAAACGACTTGCTTCAAATGATACAAGTGCTGATGCCATTTTACCAATATGAGCCATTTGTTTTTACCTTCATCTCCGGAGAAGGCATGACACTTTCTATACGTACGTTGTGTTGCGGCTAACACAGCCAAAATTCTTTTGTATTTTGTTACGGTTTTCAGATTTTCAACTGCATTCCAATTGGAGAAATCAACTTAAATGACTACTTTTAAACTTCACTAGGAATGAATAATGAGTATCATGTTTTCTTAGTGCAGTTTAGAGCTTAAACAGACGTAAAGGTCGATGAAACCTCGTTATAAAGAGATAAAGACATAAATAACAAATGTCTATAAGTATGCATTTCCAGGAGTTTTGTTTTTTTCCCACGTTAGAAATGTGCAATTAATCGATTTAACAGATAAAACCACAGGGTATTTTCTATACACTGCTGAATTACGGTTAAAAACATACCGCACCTCAAAATCCTTAGGAGACCGTTATGTTGTCAATTCTTAAAAGCCTTTGATCAGTCGCGCTTTTATCTTGGTGATAGAAAATTACCGTATTTCTCCGGTTATTTGACAGATTTCCTCCCCTCCCCAAACAATCACAAAAATCTAGATCCGTCTTATAAGACGGATCTAGTTTTTTTGGGATTGTTTTAGATGGATGGGCAAACACTTCTCATAGCTATATTCCGTATAGATATAGATATTAGGCAAAAGAAAAACAAACTATAGTATGTGTGCATATATTATCAGGATTTAAACTGCCTTTGCGTTCAGAGGAAGGGGATTGGTACAACAGGTAAGGCATATATTGTAGTGATCTCATTGGTTGCTATGCAATGCCCAGCATGCACCATGTTGATGACAACAACACGTTCTCAATTAAATCAAAGATAGTTTTAGCCAAAATAACCAGGAAAGAAACAACTCATATCATTTTTAAACCGAAACAAATTCAGTGTTTGAAAGCTGTGATTGCTTTAATTTAGAGGATAGATCTACGTTGTACTTTGTTGTTGTTTACTGATCCCGAGACGCATTTTGGAAAAAAAGCTTTGTCACTCGAGCTACGACACTAACCATTAGGACCCCCCTTGGACCGGGCAGAAGTCTGTCCGGTAAAATTATATCTTACAGGCCTCTAAATTAGAAATAGAATGCGTTTCGAATGAGGCCGATTTCCAGTTTTCTTGTCAGCCAAAATTTACATCAGGTAAACTCTATTATGATAATAGTTATACTTATTTCAAAAGGCGGATCAATAAGCTCATTTCCCGTACGATCATTTCTTGCCCCGTATGCCATCGAAAGCTTTGTTGGCGTAACTTTCCAGTTTATTGTTCGCTAAGTGAGATTCACTTTTGCAATAGTATTATAAAAGGGGTAGGGGTATGATGGTATGAACCATAGGTGTCTTATTTTACGTTCTTCCGAAGCATCTCTCTGAAATTTTCATTAATTCTTTGAATCTACTAAATCGTACCTAACTCAAGAACTGTAAATTTGGTTTTATTGTTACATAGAATACGGCGGATAGACCCTAAAAATGACACATCGTCCCCCCCCCCCCCCCCCGCACACAACTCTCTCTCTCTCTCTCTCTAAAGCCCTTTTTTTCGACATTAAAACTACAAGTTTATTAGCCGAAACTACGTAGTCTGGCCCTTGTTCCTACTTCTGTGTGTATTCTCTGCTCTTGAAGGAACTTTTTGAGATTTTAATTTTACTCACTGCAGCTGGTGTTGTGCCGTGTGGCGGCCGTAAAACGTCTCCCACTACATCATCCATAGTGCAGATAATATTTGATTTACATCCTTTGAGATCGGAGTCTGGCCCATGTTCCTACTTTTGTATGTATTCGCTGCTCTTGAAGGAACTTTTTAAGATTTTATTTATACTAAAAGTGTTCTGTAAAACATTTAAACTGGGATCAAAATAAAATACAATTGACTCCTTAGTTTTAAGTCTTATTCTGGGATAGTATGACGCAGTCTCCTATATATTTATAATTAAGACTTGATAGTAGATGGTCTTGCTTAATTCTGAGCGCACACGCTAGTATATCCTGCAGCGATTTTGTTATTCCTTTATTACTCATGGTTTGAAAAGGGTGACTCCTTGTAAGTTAAAGTAGAACTCAAGGCATACGGCTCGTAGTTTTATCTTTATAAATGACCGTGACTGGGCAACTCTTAACAAACAAAGCATCCTTCAGTTTCTCGTAAGTGTTACGCTTTTACCACTAGTCCTGTCTAATCAGTCCAATAACCTTGCAGATGACTTGGACCAATCCCTTTTCATATAGTCCTGTCTTCAGCTGGTCTAGGTGTGCTGGCGAAGTCCGTCCCTGTTTATTCTTTGATATTGACTTCTTATATCTTTTTTTTTCTTTTTCCTTTCACTGTGCCCCGAAAAATTGTTCTTGCTTGGCCAAAAATAAGGAGGAAAATGTTCAGGAATTGACACAATTTAATCCCCGATAACCCAAGACACAATGTAGGAAAGAGACAACCTAAAATTAGTCACCACCATAGACAACACCAGCGGCAGCCATGTGAATAGCCATTTCCCGTGTTGGTGGTCAACCTGCTAGCCTGAACATCACAAACAATATATCAATAATTTGCATAGCAACTTACAACATATAAAACAACCAAGACGAACCAAAACAGAACTGCCGAATAGGGTCGGCAAGTAATGGAATTACTGATGGGGGGGGGATGCTCTACCGGTTTGTGGTCGACCAACTCTGGGGGGCGGGGGGGGGGGGCTCTACCGGTTTGTGGTGACCAACTCTCGCCCTTTGTTCTGCTTTGGTCTGTTCAACCCAACAAAAACAATCACCGCCCACACAACAGTCTTACAAAAAGCACCAACCCCGTCAATAAGAACAGATTACACGCTAAACATTAAACATCTATTTTTACCTATTTTCAATCTAGCCTTAACATAACAAACCATATATCAAAACGGTTAAAGCGACAAACAACATATGAAACAAGGTAGAAGCACTAAGACAAAAGTGCCACCTTGGGACGGCCAGCAATGAAATTACTGGGGGGGGGGGGCTTAACTGGTTTGCGGTCGAGCCGTTGGTCCTGCTTTGGTTCATCAGTTGTTCGGTTTGCGTTGAGATGTGGCCAAATCACTTCAATTTCTGTTTCCTGACCAAGTTCAAGAGATCGTCATATTCTCCAATGGCTGCTTGGATTAAAACATAATCATTAGTTACGCGGTCCTTGTGCGAGATGTTCATTAATCTTCTGTAACAACTCATTACAAAGGCCTAATGTCTTTCCTCCAATTCTGCTGTCAAGGTCCATGACTCACAGGCTTTTAGAAATATGGATATGACATCATTGTCATCTTTTATCAAAGAGATATGTTGTTTTCTATACAAATTGGTTTTACTTATTATATTTTCACATCCCTGTATTCTCTTTTATTGAAAGTTGACCCCAAGAAATGTTTCCCTTTTCACAGAATATATTGAAACTAGGCTTTAGTGCCATAGTTTTCTAAAAATGCACTTCATATCGTTGACATATCTGACAGAGTGTACTATGTATATATAGTTGTTTGCTTTACTGGTGTGTACCATAGCTGTCCTAGGTATTGGGACGCCATGACAGATTACTTTTGTGGTGCTAAGAATTTAGCATTTTGCTCTAATGCAGTGGTTTGATGTATACTGCCAGCAGAGTGGCAAATGATGCAGACCAAGATCATACTGATCATGGTACTTGTTCTGCAGTCTTTGTCACTTTCTGTTTTAGTATCTGGGATAGTTGTGGTAATTTCTATGTTAGGTATGTGAAGGCATGTGCATGGAAATGTGTGAAACAGTGTGTGCAAGGAAGTGCTTTTTTAACCAAATCTTTGTTGCATGACTATTGTAAATATATTATTAGTAGTGGGCCACATGGAAGATTAGTTTTTTCTAAATGTGTTTTACCTTCTGAAAATAAAGTCGATTATCAATAAAATTATCTTTTTATAATAATGTATTTCCTTTTCCTGTTTTTCAGGTAAATTCATCAGTTACCTTATGGGTGTAACTATGACTGTGAGCATTTTAACTCTAACAGCTGTGGGTCTAGATAGGCATTATGTGATACTGTATCCTGTCTCTTCAAGACAACATAGGTAAGTCGGACGGACGATTACCGTATTTGTTTGGTTATAAGGCGGGGGCTAACCCTTCCAAAATTACCCGAAATATGTGAATGAGCCGCGACACGCCAAAACAAACAGAATGGCATGTTCGCCCAGCTAAGCCTCAGATCAACCTGGGCATCCTCCCAGTCTGATCAGAGTCTTTGCTGTGCAATTAAGGGTAAGCTAAGGGTCTACGTTACCTCCATGCCGACAGCAAATACTCTGATCACACCGGATGGGATGCCCAGGCTGATTTGAGGCTTTGCTGGGCGCAGATTCCACTTTGTTGGTTTTTTCGTGTCCCGGCTCAAATAAGTATTGTGTAATCCGGCGATATCTAATAAATCCAACGTATCTTGATCCGTCTTTAAGTTACAAGATGTTCAAAGCCCGGTTAAATACAAGTGAAAAGCTTTATATATGATGTGAAACACAATAACAAAATGTTCGAAGGGTGAACTTTTCTTTTAGAAATCAAATAATAAAGAGAATATAGCACTTTGTCCGGACACTTTCCGATCAACCCCGGTAAATTAATACTGACAGAGTTGCTTCTAAATCGACTGAATTATCCTAGAACTTGAACAATCTAGCGAAACGTAACACATTGCTGGTGTGACTGCGAATTCGCAATAGGGGTCAACGACTGAGCAAATTGTCTATTCTAAGAGCAAGCCCTTATTTGGAGGTGTTTGTCGTCAAATGCCCTAAATACTGTTCCCCTTTGTATACATGGTCACCGTGGTAAACGTAATGGTGTACCCATACACATGAACGCAACTATTGGTCGTATATTCAGGGCAATTGCGTTGAAGAATAATTATCCTGGCGATACTGCAAATAGATTCATGGTATCTAGGCATGCGAAAAAGTTTTTTTTTTGTAACCATGAACGTAAATTAATAATATTAATAATATACCCGTCGCGCAAAAAGGGACGAGTTGGGTGTCCTATAGCGAAATTTAGTTTTATGTCTCAGTGAATAAGCAAATCTAAGAGGATTCGGAAAATATCAAAACTTTGGTGCCTCTTGGCCATTTTGGGGCTCAATTTGTCTGCAGAACGTAGGTACCGTCATGAATCGTCACAAATGTTTTGATGACGTTGTGGTGACGTCGCAAAGTAAAATCGTTCAGAACTTGTAACTGATAGATAAAGTAAATGTTTGTTTTGTGTGCCGTCCTTGGAAGCTTTGTTTGCTGAATAAATATTCCGAATCATGCTTCTCGGGAACTTCTTCCTTCCTGCAGGTATGACAAAGAGATCACCCACTGGCATCAAATAAAACAAATAAGCATTTTGATGTATTATCAAGTGACATGCACATATATGAGCCGCGACACGACAAAACCAAGACGGTGGTATTTGAGCCACATGAAGACTCAGGTCAGCCTGGACATCCGCCAAGTCTGATCAGAAGCTTCGCTATGCGCGTAAAGGATGGCAAAGGGTCTAAGCTACCTTCATGCCGTTGCATGCGGCGGCGAAGATTGGCCAGACTAGGCGTAAGCCCAGGCTGATCTGAGTCTTCGCTAGGCACACATGTCACTTTGTTGTTATTCTATCCAACTATGCGAGATGGTTTCTGCAATTTTACGGGTGCCCGTAAAAATAATGGGAAATGGACTGGCAGCTGGTTTCCAGTTATTCTACCGTAAAATCTTCGGATTTTTTACAAGGTAATGGTAACTGATGGTATTTTCCTTGTTTTTGTCCAAAAAGAATGCAATTGCTTGATAGAACTGCCTCATTCGGCGATGAGGCGGTTTTAAGGAGTAGTGACCATCTTTGTTTTGAGATTAAATAAGTAAAATAATGCCGTGTTCACAAAACGTGTAGGACAGTCTGACAGAGTCTGGTAAACATCCTTGGCAAAAATATTCTAAAATTTCACGCATACAACATCATTTACCGGTTTTGGTTAGACACTGAATTCTGAAGCTTTTTTGCGAACTCGAACAATGCTCCACTTTTCCCTCTACAAAGTTGGATGTTCAATGGTGTTCATTACACAACCTTGTCAACATGGTGCTCGTATTTTTCTCTTCCCTTTTCCACATGAAATCCGTCCAAATTTCAATGAAAATGCCTTGGAAATTATAGAAATGACTGTTTTTAAGGAAAATGAGTAGCATGACGTCATTCCGAAAAAAAAAATGGAAAGAAAACATGGACCAGTTCAGGCCTGCTTATTATCTCCTGAAGCACAATAGCGTGTTGTGAATAGAAAATATTGAGGGGATGTGTGGTTGCGCCGGAGGGGACTAGAAGCTGGGATGACACAAAAGTTAGTGAACCAGTTGAACCGAGATTCATTCTTTTCCAATGTCAAGTCTCACAAATCTGGGAATGTCATGAAAGCAACACTCTATTTACTCTCCTATAGGTGTGAATCGAATTTGAAACCAGATTCTGCGTTTAACAGCAGAAATCCGTTTTGTCCTGGAGCAAGGGTAGTCAATATTATGCCATTTTGACGCAATGCGAACAAATTGGATACAGATTCCTGAAGTTGTCCAGTGTAAATGATTCCATCCATCACCATAACTTTAAAAGGGATTTAATGTTAATGTTCTTTACCGACCGAACTATATTCCGTTACTATTCGTTGCCAAAAAAATGGGCATTTTGTTGAATTTCATGACTAAAGGGATCGAATGTGCTTAAATGGATAGGTTATGATTGAGGGGAGTGTGAAATATTGGTTTTGTGTTTGTCCCTTTTGAGTCATTATTTGTTTAATTGGCAAGGTGAGGCTCGGTTGGCAGGTGCTCTGGTAACCAGGATTTGGTAGATCGGTTTGTATAGGGTAGGCGATGTGTGTAGGTATCTAATCTCTACCTTCGGAAGTTAGACACACTTATCTTCTCTACTCTACTTTTCGCTGCTCTACTCTTCTTTACTCTACTTACTAGACGGACATTTGCAGTGCATCACAATGCCGTATAGTAAGCTGTTAATTGTAGTAACGTACTATTATTTTCAGTACTGTACATTGTTCCTCCCTCCAAGAGGACATCCGAGTAGACCAGGCATCGCCGCCACGGGAAACTAACAGGAAGCTATAAATGGGGGAGCCACAAAAGCTGTTTCCCTTTACATGAAGTAACCCAAGTTCTAGCCTAAGTGATGGCAGTATACAGACGCGCAATATATTATGGCCATCCTATGCAGCATTAAACTCGTACAAATAAAGTTGTTCGGGCCATATAAATATACAAATTAGCTGATATAGGATTAGGATTTCTAATAGTTTGAAGAAAAAAAAAGAAAGAAAATGAGATTCGAACTTACACGGAACAATTCTTATGTCAACAACTCAGCGGACGAAACCGCTCGGCTACCTTACCACGTGACACAATGAACAGAAAAACGCGGGCACCTGTTTATCGCGCAAGAAGTATACTCTAGACAAGAAGTTAAACAAGCTGCTCCTGTGGATGGTAGAAGGGCAAAGTTGCGGTTCATACTGCACAGTGGTGTAGGATGCTCTGCAGGTTTGCCCTTCTCATATCTTATGAACATCCTTTCCAGCTTAAATGATTGATTTGATGGCTATAGGTTATTGATGATTATAGGTTAAGAACTTGATAACATATTTGTATAAGGGTCTGTTTGCAAGTGTAATTGTATTTTGTGTTATTGTATACATGTCACTGGTGACAGTCCTTTGACTGGACTTTATACCAATAAAATTGATTTGATTTGATTTGATTTGATTTGAGAAAAAAATAAAATACATAGCTACGAACTCACTGTACATCTTTCCTTTTTTATGTTAATTTTCTCTTCCTCCTTCCCACATCATTAACTAAATCTTGGGTCTCTTTATCACCATTTTCTAAGCTTAGGAAACAAGCATCGTAAAGGAAATTTGACTAAAGTTGTTGTTCGACTCATATTTTCGCGGCATCAAAACTTCAATACTCTTCCAAGGGATGCAACTTTATTTACGTCAAATATTTGACAGGCTGGTGGGAATAAAAGCCCCCCCCCCCCCCCACACACACACAAAATAAAGCCCGAAACGATTGACAAAAACGCGGGCACCTGTTTATCGCGCAACTGAAATTAATAAGTCGTGACGTCAACGTTGAAACGTAATTTCTTGAAACAACGTCATCCACCCAACTCGTCCCTTTTCGCACCGGGTCACATATACGAACATATCGGTAGCACCAGATATCAGCTGGACTACTACGTACTCCAAAGCCTAAATTATGAAAAGGTCACATTAGTTCAAATGTTACTCGACCGTGGACAGAAAGTTGGAAATTAAACGGTCCATATTGCCGGACTGACTTTGTAATGACGCAATTGAGCCGCGACACGACAAAACCAACAATGTGGTTGTGTGCCCAAGGTAGACTCAGATCCGCCTGGGCATCCGCCCAGTTTGATCAGACTCTTCGTTAAGTGCTCAAAGGGTAGCTAAGGATCTAAGCTACCTCCATGCGGACAGCGAAGACTCTGATCAGACTGGGCGGATGCCCAGGTTGATCTGAGTCTGCGCTGGTCGCACAACCACATTGTTGGTTTTGTCATGTCGCGGCTTAGTTATCGTCATAATTACAACTGGTGCTTTTATGACGTGTTTAAAATTATCAAGTTGACGATATGTGTTGTAATGACGCGAATAATATTTTTATTTATATGAAAACGACGGCCGGACTGGTTTTGCGATGTGATTTATACTACCATGGCGGCAAGACTTGTTTTGTAATGACAAGCTGGGTACTGACTAATTTTTAATTTACGATATTCATTATTATGTTCAGATTCGTTTTTCATGATTCAATTCGTATTCTAGCTAAACTATAGGTGGTCGTGGTTGGGCGATGTTGCTGGGTAACTTTAAGTGCCGGACGCCCTGCTAATTTGGAAATCAATAGGAACATGTCTACTGTGCTTGCAGTAGTTGCGGTTGGGGTTGTTAAGACATTTTTTTCTCTCCTCTATCATATCCCTTTGCCTACTCCCTTTCTGTAGGAGACGACTCGATTTAGACTGAAATACTGTCACAAAGAGCCGTTCAACCCAAAATGACCAACCAACCAAAACCTAACTGAACTAGTTACGAATGACGCTTTTATTTGTAGTGACGCGTTTGTTTTAAGTATCGCGCCAATTCTAAAATATTCTGTTCAAGCATACGTGTACTGACACAGGTGATTCGGCTGTCCATGTATTTTATTCATTTCGGAGTAAAAAAATAATAGTAAACATGGAAACAAGCATAGTTTGCATTTTCTTTTGTAGAACGCAGTTCCTCATATTGTGCAATGGAGCTAATTTCTTCGCGACGGTTTCAAACTAAACCTATATAATGATATTTGTACAACACCTAGTTTCGCTGCAATATATTCGAAAGCAAGATGACTTGTCTGTCTGTAATCGTTATCAAGAAACTGTGTATCTTCCATAAATAATATCATCTGTCTAATTGCACTAAACTTTTAGAAAGAAAATTAGCCGCGACATAAGAAAACCAACAAAGTGGTTGTGCGCCCAGCGCAGACTCAGACCAGCCTGGGCATCGGCCCAGTCTGATCATAGTCTTCGCTAAGCGCTTAAAGGTTAGCTAAGGTTTCAAGCTAGCTTCATACAGACAGCGAATACTCTGATCAGACTGAGCGGATGCCCAGGCTGATCTGAGTCTGCCCTGGGCGCATAACCACTTTGTTAGTTATCGTGTGTCGCGGCTCAAATGTACCATTTTGGTCCTTATCATCAGAAATCAATGCCTTCAGAGACCTAATACTTGCAAAGAAATAATTACGAAAAAAGAAAGAATATTTACTGTACAATGCAAGTGTCAATATATTAGTAAAGTTCCTAATTACTT
Source organism: Ctena decussata (assembly GCA_963989385.1). Taxonomy (NCBI): domain Eukaryota; kingdom Metazoa; phylum Mollusca; class Bivalvia; order Lucinida; family Lucinidae; genus Ctena; species Ctena decussata. Next base: position 125,370,408 of record OZ022498.1, read on the forward strand.
AGGTTCGAAACGCAGACTTACCAAGTACATAAATATCGTCATAATCATAAAAATTGGGACAAAAAGCCTTTAAGAGTAAATTAGAGAAAAGGGCCAAATCTGAAGCCCGCTTCACTAAGCATCTGAAGTCTAAAATTTGCTTTCAGTTCCATACAGACTGCATGCATGGAACCTACGAAAATTTTAGGCTTAAGAGGTTTTCTTGTGCCTGTCGTAGAAAGCATCTGGAAGCCTATGAGTTTCGTAAGTTTCATACAGTTTGTCAGAAACTTACCAATGTAGATAAAATTCTTAAAGTAAAAGTTTTGCTTCCCTTGAAGGGCTGAGTCACGTGGGAAGAAGACATAAAGTTACAAATAGCGATCTCTTGTAAAATAGCGGATAAAAACATGTTGGTGTACTTATATCCCTTTTGTGTCCTACTGTTTAGTGAAGTTACTGGTAACTCTGACGTTAATGAGGAACGTAACAAGGAGAAAACAAATGTACCTTTTTAGCTATCTACAGATCTAACAGCGTTAATTGGCAAAATCAGTGGCGAAAGGAAATGGAATAATGGGTTGGCCTGACCAGCTTGTGTTTTATTGACATTCCTGAGCGAAAGTAAATTTGGGTCGGGGACTAGAATATGAGCCGCGACACGACAAAACCAACAATGTGGTTGTGCGCCCAGCGCAGACTCAGATCAGCCTGGGCATCCGCCCAGTCTGATCAGAGTCTTCGCTGTCCGCATGGAGGTAGCTTAGACCTTTAGCTACCCTCTAAGCGCTTAGCGAAGATTCTGATCCGACTTGGCGGATGCCCAGGCTGATCTGAGTCTGCGCTGGGCGCACGACCACATTGTTGGTTTTCTCGTGTCGCGGCTCATATAGAAGCTTGAGACAGTAGAACATAGATCTGATTTGTTTGTCATGCCGTCTGAAAGGTTCCTCCAGATTCTAAAGACATAATGTTCTAGCTCCAATAATTGCTTTGGGAGAACTTAACGTCTCCTAACAACCAATGCATAGTCTATTTTTTCAACTAAACTCATCTCACTTGATCAGAGCCTTTTTGCTTGCTGCTCCCCCAGTCCATATATAAACTACGCTATGACAAATCATTTTTCGCATGACCTGACCAACTTACTAGATTTCGATAGCTCTTGAGCAAATTTAGCCAGACAATACACCGAAATTATAGATTTGAAAACAAAAGGTCGTTGCGCTGCCCTGTTCATACTGCTAATATTTAGATGTTAATCCTAGACCGCTAAACGCGATTATAGTTCGAGAGAGATAGATCATTTAAAGAGTCTGTCAGTGAGTGAGTGAGTGAACTCGGGTTTAACGTCCCACCAACAACGAGGTCATATGGAGACGGGACCTCGGTTTAAAGTCTCATCCGAAAGACCGGAGAAGCGGGGGATCGAACCTGCGACCCCTGGATTGGTAGTCTGGAGTGTTATCCACTACGCTACAGCCGCTCCTGAGTCTGTCAGGCACGCTAGACCTAAAGTACATCACACCAGTGGTATTGTATTTTAGATTTTCAAACGCAGAACATATGTAGTAAGATAGATTTGTCAGCAGCCTTACTTGGTTTATCCCGAATTTCTGGGAACTTAGTCTTAATTCACCAAAAATAATAAAGAAAATTATATATATAAGAATTGTTCAGAGATAACACTGGAGCCCGGGTAAGCTATCACTTTCTTCCCATAAAGCATACACATAACGCTAATATATTGTTGCTGTTTTTTTGTGTGTTTTAATTTATTTCGTTGCCACAGTGTTTGACACGGTTTTTGGTTAAAAGGCGTAACTCCCTATTCGGATGTCACGTGACCTGGGTAAGACTGCTTGAACATTACGACATACACCTCGTACCAACTGCGTGAAGATATTGACAAAATCGGTTAGATTTTGTGGGGGTTATGGCATCTTAGATAGGGTTTCTTAGTGTCAGAATGTCTTTTATTCAGCGGGCAAAGGGTAAAGGTCGCAAGACAGTTAATATCGATAGATATCGCCGATATCGAAAAACACCTCAGCCTATCGTTGTCAACTTCGGTCAGCACTGGTAAGCCGTTGTCTGGCGTTATTTGTCGATGTGTTTGCGTCAGCAAGTTCTAGATCCTAGATACATTATTATACTGCAAGTTATATGGCCTGGTCGTTTGGGGTCATTGGGTTCAAAAAGAGTCATTTTGAGAATGAAGTTCTGCTTAAACCTGTGCTAGGTAGCTAGCCGGTGTTGCACATTTAATTTCTGATCATGAACATACTCTGTTTAGCTGCCTCTGTTTTTTTTATTTCTTTGATATATTCATCACTTCAAAAGGGTCTAATAATATATTCGGAGTGGCTAGTGACAGACGACTGTCAGTAGCCAATATTCGAAGAATTTGCCAGTGACAGACGTCTGTCACTAGCCAGTTTTCGTTTAATTTGCTGGTGCCAGATGCGTTTTTCCTGGATGGTTCCAAATCAAGTGACTGTGCACCGTAAAAAATTTCCGCAGAGTTTAGGGTATAATAACTGGCAACCAGCTGCCAGTCCATTCCCGTAAATTTTATGGGCGTCTGCCTGTAGATCATTGTTGGAAATTACGATATGGTAGTGTTACGTTTACTGGCCGTACTCGAAAATACCTTCATAGTGTTGAAGGGTTATATGACCAAAATGACACTTGTTCTGTTCTATCCTACTCTGTTTGACGATTCCTTCACTTTTACGGACGTCCGTAAAAATAACGGAAAATAGACTGGCAGCTTGTTGCCAGTTATTCAACCGTAAAATCTATCAAGTAAAGTGATGGTAGGAAATCTGGAGATCGGTTTTCTAACGATATTTGTAAACGGGACGTTTTTTACAGTCTGTTACCCGTGGATCGGACTTCTTTTTTGAAAACAATTTGTTTTCTTGCAATCTTAAGACATGAGTCCACAGCATACTCGAGAAAGAACAAAGACATGGCCATGCAATGGGGGCTGGTTGGGTGGTGCGATAGTGCTGTGTATAACTTACAGTGCCGGGGCGTCCTACTGATTTGGAACATTGTAGGACAAGAGCCTTCTTTGCTTGTAGTAGGTGCGGGTGGGGGTTGTTTGGACATTTTTTCTCTCGTCTATCATTTCTCTTCTTTCTCCCTCTCTCTTGGAGACGGCCCGATATAGACTGAAATACTGTCTCAAAGGGCCGTTGAACCCGAACAATAAATCAGTCAATCAAGCCATTCGATATTCCTCTACACTGTAAAAATGGCCGTAGATTTTACGATAGAATACTTGGCAACCAGCTGCCAGTCCATTATCCGTTACTTCTACGGGCGTCTGCCTGTAGAACATTTTTTGAAATTTCAATATGGTAGAGTTATATTACTGACCGCACTCAAAAATACCTTTATAGTGTTGAAGGGCTATATGACCAAAACAATGCCTGTCTTATTCTACCCTAATCTGCGGGATGACGGGTTTTACGGTCTTTTCAACTGTGATCAGTTAGTTTGGACCAATGCTGATATTGGTAAAATGATCCATATGTTAAACAAAACCCACGACCTACATCAGTCTCAAACCCACGACTTCAGGACCCATATGCGATCTTCCTTCGGCCAACTTGGACGAGGTTTAAACCTAGGTGACTCATGATTATAATCATGCTTATAATATCAATCATAACTTGTCCAAATGTACTGAAACTACAAATGTTTGCTAAATTTACAGATGTCTCACAGTCTGTCACGAGCAAATTCAACGAATTAATAATATATTATTTATCTTTACTGTAGCTGGTGTGGTGCCGTGTGGCGGCCGTATAATGTTTATCCATACCTAATCATAGTGAAGTTTATATGAGCCACGACACGACAAAACCAACAATGTGGTTGTGCGCCCAGCGCAGACTCAGATCAGCCTGGGCATCCGCCCAGTCTGATCAGTGTTTTTGCTGTCCGCATGGAGGTAGCTCAGTCCCTTAGCTACGCTTTAAGCACTTAGGGAAGAGTCTGACCAGACTGGGCGGATGGCAAGGCTGATATGAGTCTGTGCAGTGCGCACAACCACTTTGTTGGTTTTCTCGTGTCGCGGCTCATATAGGATCTTTGGTTTCATTAAGAGGCATTCTAAAGATAGAGTTTTGCTTCAGACGGTACTTGGAGGCGTGGCCGATGTTGCAGATTTCACTCATGAACAGACTCAATTAAACCGAGACCGCTATTTTCATTCCTTTAGTTTATTCCTTGCTTCAAAACGACTTTACCATTTACAACTTCTGTATCTGTAGCTGTGGCACGCTTTCCTCTCATCTATTTTACAATGTTCAGACAATGCTTCAAAAATTAAAAACAAAACTCATTACCTACGAACTGCTGGGTGCCTTTGATTCCGACTCTTATCAAAAACATGCGAGATATATAGCTTTAAAAGCAATAACGTTGCAGACGTTCACGAAAGTCGCTAATTTGAAAATATATCGGTTTTAAACTTGAAAGAATCAACATAGACGTGAACTAAAGCATTCCATTTACGACAAACGAACTAAACTGGCTCGTATGATTGACTTCCAAACGTTACTTAACACTTCCAAAGCGCATTAATACGCGTAAAAAAGAGCATTCTTGGTGAGATATTTGTTTCCTCTATCTCGTGCGGAGTTGATGAATGGGCACACTTTCAGGTGGAGTGGGGATACTGCATGTAGGGAGAGGGACGAACGGGGAACAGTTGTTTACGGAAAAGATTTGCTTTTGTAGTAGCGAATCTTTTTCTCTAAGAGTAGAACCCATTTTTAAATGGATACAACCTCGAGGGAAGCAACCAGGAAAATTGTATCCCTGTTACAAATTGTATCCCTGTTGGTTGGTTGGTTGATTTGATGCTTAACGTCCACGGTAAACAACTAAGGTCATGTCGGGACGGTCAGTTAACCTAACCACACTATTCCTGGGCAGGCTTAGACCTCCTAAGCGGTTAACCAGTACTAAGTGCACATACTTTCGCCAGTAACTGACAACTGCCCTTCTTGAATCAGCGGAAGGAGAAACGAAAGTATGTGGCCAGACCGGGATTCGAACCCAGGACCTCTGACTTACGAGCCAGGTGCCCTACCGATTGCGCTACCCGGCCCGGCAAAGATGGAGGTGCACTATTCACCTTCAATAAAAATACTGAGCCCCAGGGAGGAGCATTTTGTGTCATCTTCAGAAAGCCTTCCAACGCCAGGTAACTAGATCTTATAATTCTCTCAAGTGTCATAGAGGCTACAAAAGCATAAATAATTGAATAAACAAATTGACCTTAATAAAGTTTAATTTTGTGTTGAAAACGACATTGTTCCCATATATCATCAAGCATTTGACTGTGTGTTATGTGCCTGCAGCAATTTCATTTATGAGCCACATCATGCCATTTCCAACAATGTGGCATGGGTGACAAGCATAAGCTCTGATCTGACTGCACAGAAGTGCAGTCTGATCGGAGCCTTCGCTTGTTACATCAGCCATGTATAGAAATGACCCAAGCCATAGAGCCAACAGTGAGGTCTCTGCTTACCCTGTATAAATAAAATTGATGATCTGATTAGCACATGAGAAAAATACCACCTTGTTGGAAGTCACATGACGTACGTGGCTCAGTTTTACTTTTGAAAAACAAGACATTTGTAGTAAACAGATGATTGTTTAACATTCCCATTCAGACTTTGAAGACACATATAGTACAAAAGGGTACATGTACTGTTTCACACAATTATAAACGAACTCAAGAACAAAGCAAACCTATCGTTAAACTTTGGTTTGGCAATATAATGCTTTGTATATTCGCTTTTGTGTGATAAGCTTAAGCCACCAACGTCGCCTACAGAGTTAGTTTGTTTACAAAATCAGTTATTCTAGCTTTGATGTGACTTACTTGTAAACGGAAAACATCTAAGAGACCAATTAAACACACAGATCAATTGATCAAGCTTCGGGCTACACAAGTGTATACAAGTCAGGAACAATAGATAATAGATCTTTAAAGCCTTCATTATACATAGTTGGAAACAAACGTGTTCATCTGGTCGAGTTGTGAACGCTCCCGCCTTCAGAGTATAAGGACGTATTTGAGACCCGGTGGACGCGGGATTCTGTCCGAACCGAAACTCTGCTTCACCCAATTAGTGAATTATATGGGCTGTATTCTGTTATGCTTCACAGAAAATGTGAGTGATTTTTTGTGATTTTTTTGGTCAAAGTCGTGGTAAAATACATCAGTATTTCGCTTTCAGTATTTTATACTTATTGCGCCATGTGCCACTTTCCAGTTCACACATTCATGATGTGAATACTCGTACACCTAAGGGTCTAGAATCAGAAATTTCTATTTTTCAGCCCTCTTAAGAGGAACAGTAATGTTTATTTTCCCTGTCAGCATCAACGTCCATAAATCTCTGCTTTAGCTATTTGATACCTAATAACCTAGGCAGCTGGTTATCATATAGGCACAGGTTTAATGCTGATATTTCAGTTCTGAAATTGGAATTAGTCTTGAGAATAACAGACGGACAGAGTGAAACAAGCAGGGGCGTAGCTAGGGGCAATTACACAGTACGCACAATCATGTTTTACACTCATTACCGCTAAGATATTTCAAAGGACCTGGTATGATAAGGCCCATATTTGGCCCCCAGAAAACTCATTTTTCAAAAGTCTTATTTCCATAATGTAAATGTGTTCATATAAAAGTTCAAACCTTGAATGTAATAGGAAACACCAAATTAACCAGTTCTTGCACAAAATATTTGTGATATTTGTACTGAACATACTCATACCCCCAGCGGATTCTGACGAAAATGACGAATTTGGTAGCCTTTGTGGCTTTCAAAATATATGAGCCCGCCTCCAGCACATTTAATATTTTGTATACAGATAAGATTTTAATATATGTACATGCCATGAAAATATTAAATGTGCTGGAGACCGGGCTCAATGTTTATTTTTAACTTTTTGTTACCAGACTGGCAGCGTTTGGAACATTTTTCCCAGCGTTCTCAACATTAAAACGCCCATATCTCCGCTCATAGACTAAATAAACATATGTTGTGGGTATTCATTTTCTTAGTTAGAACACAAGGAATAATCTGGTATACATTTCATTTTGATCTGTTGGAATTTTTTGGTTAGCGTCTCTGGACTTGCAAACTTGAGTGGGTGGGGTACCTGGAGAGGCCTTGTGCAGTGCACAGGTAATTAGCAGTGCAATCTTACATATAAGCATTTCATCAAAAGCCTATTGTTAAGGGCTTTCAAAAGTTATTGTAAATGACTTATTTCTTTAAAGGAATATGTATTAAACTCAAATTTTCTCGCAATTTTCCTTCATTTTATTGAAACAACGTAGGCATGTCAGAAATCATGCTATTCTGAGAATTAACAAACACGAAACATATTATTTCTGCTTGTTCCCATACGCACAAATAATAAGCAATAGAAACCGTGCGTTTTTAAGAGAATTTTAATGGGGGCCAAAAACGGCCCTTATCATACCAGGTCCTTTTCGAGTCTGTTGGCAGTTAGTATTAAAATTATGCCTATTAACAACATTTCAGCAAGAAAATATGCAGGTGTGTGTTGAAATTTTGTCAATTTGACAAAATTTCAATACGCACCTGCGTATTTGCGTATAGGCAGCTACGCCCTTGACAAGTAAATTAAAAAGGTTTTGTAATTTATGTAACAAAACTCTGAGAGTTGCCAAACTGTTTGACTGAAGCAGATAATGATGCAGATTGTTTTTCTAGAGGTCAAAAAATCTCTCTCTCTCCCCTCTCTCTCCCCCTCTCTCTCTCTCTGTTAACTTTAAAATATTGCACTCCATCCTAGTAAGGGACATTAAGCATTAAGTCATTTATTATCAGGTGGGGATGGAGGGGGGTGGGAAGGGAATACCGGGTACACATGATTCACAAAATTTTTCACAACCCTCCCTTTTTAACCAGATTTTTTTTTCACACACACCCCCCCTCCCCACCCCCAAAGATAGGCAAAAAATGTTAATGACCCTCCCCCTCCCCCGCGCAACCCTTCACATACAGGATAATGACCTTCTTATTTTCTATTTTGTGTCAGTTTGATTTCAATCAAATTGACCAAACATAAACAGCATTTTCTCAATTTTACTGGTTACTTATTTATACAGATTAATGGTTCCTTTAATTCTTTTCTTCATTATTTCGGCACATGCTCAACCAGAAATCTGATGCTGAATGTTCTATACGGTTCTAAATAATATTATGATGCGGGAAGGGGGTGTCTGGGGGCGCAGCCCCAAGAAGCCAAAACTGTTTTTGACAGGCACCCAGGAGATTTGATGCCACAGATGCAGGCATAAACTGATCAGCATTGTTTTTATAGACTATTTTATTCTGTCCTGCTGGCAAATCAAGGAAATTATATGAAAAATATTTTTTTCACCAAATATGAAGCGGTCATTTTTAGTTATTGTTATTTTTTTTTTTTTTTTATTTTTAGAGGACATAGGTTTGAAAGAACAGAATTAATTGGGAAATGTAGGAGTTATGTGGGGTGTGGGGGCGCAGCCTCCGAGAAGCTGAGACATTTATTTTTAAGATAAGGACTGATGGAAAGATTCTGAAAAAAAAATCCTCCCCATATGCCTAACAACCTAACAAAATAAGACCGCCCCCGCTCCTTGGCTTATTTATTTTCGACCTTTTCGACCCACTTCCCCACAGTTGATAAAAAAATCCAACCGCTCCCCTCTCCAACTGAATATACCCCCTTCCCTATACCCACCCACCTGATAGCAATTGACTTGTCTCTAAGGGCAAAAGGGGTGGTGCATTTGGTATTGATACCATTTGCGTTTTAGTAGTAGTGCTCTTAATATCCTACCTTGATTATCAGAATAGAAACATGTTTATGTACTCTTGTTCCTCCCCAAGCCCTGGAGGCTACACATGAAGTTTGGTTCAATCAGCCCAGCAGTTTCAGAAGAAGAGATATCGTTTGAAAGTGTGGACAACAACTTGACACTGTCGGACCGTGATAGACCACAATAGCTCACTCAGGTGAGCTAAACACCACCAGGGTCAGGGATAACATGTAGAAAATGTAACATTCAGAGTACATAAAATCTTAAATGTTATCTACTTTATTAAGATATCTTAGGTATGCGATATCTTAATAACTGGTTGATGTATCATCATTTAATGCCTCTATATTCCTGTTATATTACCTTTTGTACATTGTCACCTGTTCATTAAAGCTTAATAACGAAGCTCTCAAATAATACTGATACTTTCAATACGGTAGACCCAGTTTAGACAGTGCACAGAAGTACGTACCATTATAAAATGAGCCTCATTACTGTTCAAATAATGAGGTGCTGTTTTACTTTAAATCCCCCTTTTTTGATATGATTTCTAATATGTAACATCACATATCATTTTGAGTAGGATGGATGGATGGATGGATGGATAGATGGATGGATGGATGACTTGCGATTTTACGTCCTTTTTAACGGTATTCATGTCATATCAGAACGACGGGTGAGTGGTACTGAAAGGCTGTGTGCAATGGAACCCGTTTACAATTGAAAAGATTCCAGCCTCCAGCGGGGCTCAAACCCGGGACCACTAGATCTGTAGGCCAGTGCTTAACCTACTGTGCTACCAGGGCTCCCTATTACTTTTTTAATCAATAATTAATATGTGATATCATCAAATCGATTAAGATATATCACAAAATCTATTTTGTGTGATATCACAAAATCGATTACCGTGATATCGCGTAATAGGAATGAATCAGTGATATCACAAAACGAAATCTGTGATATCACTATATCACTAATTCGATCTTGTGACATCACTAATTCAATTAAGTGTTCAAAAATCTAATGATATCAGATTCTGTGATATCAAGAATTCAGATCAGTGATATCACAAAGTAGCTGTGATTAAGTGATATCATAAAATCGATTTTGTGTGACATCACAAAACTGATTGAGTGAAATCATTAAACAGGAAAGAAACAGTGATATCACAAAATTTGGGATAACATAAAGTCCATGTAGTGATATCACTAATTTGATTTTGCGATATCACTAACAAGTTAGTGATTACAAATTAGTGATATCAGATTTTGTGATATATATAGAAATTTGAATTTGCGATATCACCAAATATTGTGATTTAGTGATATCAGAAAATCGATTTTGTGATATTGTGATATAATTAAATCGCACATACTTTGTGATATCACTAATTTCAATTAGTGATATCAGGGAATTTACAGTAAAACGGCACCTCATATTCAAAAAGTGAAGTAAAAGAACAATAGGTTAAATAGGTGCTCTATACCAGCATTTAACAGAATGATGAGGAATGTGCATGTAAATAATAACTTGAACAGGCTGACCAGCACTTTCACTGGGCACATACTACATTGTTTAATAATTAGAGTAAAACCACATGTTGGAAATTCTACACCATATTCCACTGCAGTAACCAGCAGACATGTCAGATAAATCATTTTAATGAGACTTTACTGGTTGCTTGAGCGAAGTAATTCTCCGACCCTTAGGTGTAGGACTATGAATGGCCTTTTGACAGATTCATAATTTGGGCAAGTCCTCCGTCACATGAATTCAGTCGGAAAATATCGAAACTAAATGGCGGCGAACAGCTTTTTTGCCCGAGGTACGGACCATTGTGGTTTGCTCAAAGTATCATTAGAATCGGATGAATGTTGATGGGAAAGTGGTCCGTAGGTCAATGAGAAAAAAAAGTTTTTGAAAAGAGAAGTCAGAAATTATCAGCTCAGAAATAACCAAGACTTACTCTCAGCATTTCCGAGTATTTCACCGTGCAGCGTATCAATTCAAATAATGATAACATTAATACAAACCGCCGGCCTTGTCCACTGCACAGAGCCTTTTTAACAATATACCACATATCGTCCTGATATACCCGAAATAGTGCTGATAGAAGTAAAATCGTCTATCCAGCCACAATCAACACATTTAATTGTAGGTAGGACATTTGCTATTTCTCGTGAGGCGAGCCATAAACACGTTACAGTCAGTTTGTTTAAAGGCTACTTTTAAATTACAGCATGCGATTTACATTTTCATTTCAGAGTCCCAAAATAGGTTTTTTGTTCGTTTTCGTATTTTATGATTCTGTATCAAAACTTTGTACTCTAGCTGAAACAAAATGTCTTCTATTCTATTCGTTGTTTTCCCTTTAGGCCCAAGAAGACGAATCAATAGCTAGCACTTTCTGACACCAAGCCTGTCCTTGCTCCTCTAATTGGAAGAATAGAAGATATTAAAAACACCTGAAAGTAGTTTTTAAAAGAAAATAAACAATAAAACATCGCACTTTATGACAAATGTCATCGGATTAAGTCGTCAAGAATGACTTTTATTAGAACTGTTTTTTTTTTTTAAATAAACATCGAACTCGGGTCACAACAAAATCTTCAGTTGTATTTTATTCTGTCCCTTATTTTTTTTTTTTTTTTTATTCTGTCCCTTATTTTTGACTGAATTATCTTCAGCTCTTGTGCGATTGCTCTATTGACTGTTGACAAAATGTTACAATCTGGTACCTCGCATATTCTTCAACATTTTGAATCATGCTGGCACACCGCTTGTGTCAACAGAAAATCTCAAATCGACGTTTTTACGCCATGACCTTATATGTAAAGAGGATCTTACACGAGTGATCATTTCATATGAAATTTATGAAACGAGCATTTGGCGAGTTTCGTATAATTTGATGCAATTTACTTAGTCTGTTGTAACCCTTCTGTTGGTCTAAATTATTTAGTTCAATAAAGATAGCTGAGTTGCCACCTATTTGGGAAAGAGCAACTGACTCGGCTGACCACTAGTAATTTATTGTGTGTTGGGATGTCTTTGTCAATCTTTCCCTTTGATGTTGGGGATAGTATTTGGGATCTGATTCAGTCAGTTCCTGAAGTGTGGTTACTCTTTAAATTTTCATAAATTTCATATGAAATGACTACGTGTGGAAGATTCTGTTCTGATCCTTTAAATGTTCTCATGTTATATAAATACATGTGGTATTGTGATGTTATGAAATGAAATATGTTTAAACTAAGATTCTGTTTATCATATGACCCTTTTAATTGGGATGTTAACGCCTTAAATCTGAACATGATTTTGATATGAAAACGCTTTGTTAACAAGGACGTCCTCAATAAAGTTACACATAAACGCCAAAATGTTATTACACGTATGGCCCTACGATTTTTGTGACTCGACGTTTTCGTCTAGATAACAGCGACGTCATTTGATAAACGGGTATGTCTAAAACGACATCCTTTCACATTTAGGGCAACACAATGACGTTGCCCAGACGTCTGTACAACATAAACTGCCCACGGTTAAAACGCTGGTAATCTGTGTAATCTATACAATTATTCGCAAATGCGATCCTGCATGCCACGGTGAGACAACGAGCAGACGTTCCATAGAAATGGATAAACCGTCAGAATAAGCATGAGACGTGAGGAAAGATATTCTAATAGAAAAAGACATCGAGAATAAAATGCAAGTACGAAATATAGAACTTAAACATTTAATATAGAAACCAAAAACAAAAAAAACAGTCAAACTTCTTGTTTCATTGAATTTTTGCAACATATCCTACGACTTGCAGGACTGAAACGCCTCCTTCGTTGTCCGCAATTCAATAAGTACATATAGAGGATCTTACATGAGTGCTCGTTTATTATTGAATTTGTTAAACGAGTTGGAGAAAAAGATAAGATGCGAGGCTTTGCCGAGCATCTTATCGGTTTTCCCCAACGAGTTTAATAAATTCAATAATACAGGAGCACGAATGCCAGATTCTATTTATCATATGACACTAAAATCGCATATTATCAACAGAATTTGCACTAAAACGTCACGATTTCGCCATTAGAAAACGCGACGTTTTTATGGACGTTAACGTATAACGTTACGACGTAATTTGCATATTTAATCCACGAGTGGATTATCGCATTTAATGCATGGCTTCATTACACTCTCAGATGCGACGTCATATGATAAACAATATTTAGAAGAGAAGTAGCAGCTAATGGCCCTGACATGTTTTTGTATAATTTCCGACGAATCTGAGGTATTCTTCGACGCACGATCGGTGTCTAGTAATTTTTATCCGGTAGAATGTAGAGAAATTTATACCTCTTCTACCTATCAAGCAACAACAGGGGCCAAGTAAATATTCAGTCATGTGTCAAAAGTTTTTCCCCAAAATATTTTTCCATTGACTTCAGTGCATTGTAAGTGTGCAAGACATTTTACTGTGAGACTTGTGTTCAAATGTTCATAATAAGTTTGCATACCTAAAAACCTCAAAGATTTCTGCAATATATATTTTTTCTTAGCTTGCCCTAAGCCTACTCACGATTAAACAATACGCATTTAAACTTCATTAAAATTTTCTGAAATGACGTTTTCTATTGACGTTAATAGTGAAATTGTCCGAAATTTGCTGAAAAAGTACAGGTGTTGCCTTTTTGAATAATATCTAATATTTCTAAAAGAACAATTAATTAGATTTCAAATCAAAATTATTAGATGTTGCCAAAATTATTGCTCTTTCTAATCATATTAGATTTAATATCGTACAATAAGCAGTATTGCTACAGCAAAATTTCACGCACACTTGAAAACGCATTCAAGTCTATGGGAAACATGTTTTTGGGAAAAGACTTTTGACACTTTGTTTCAACAATATGCGCCCTCTTGGTAAAAGTCGTTAAAGTACCATCTTGTATATTTGCATGACCTATACAACGTTTTCTTTCGTTTTCGTTTCAGAACATTGATGAAAACAGTTCCAGTGATAATAGCTTTCTGGGTTTTCTCCTTTGCTGTGAGTTCGCCATCACTGTTTATAGCAAAGAAGATCGTGTTTTTCGGAGACGACGTATGTTTAAACTACTGGCAAAAACCATGGGGCCACAAAACCTACGCTGTATCTATGTTTGTGTTTCTCTACGTCATACCACAGTGTGTTCTCGCAGTTTGCTATTTTCGAATAGGAAACAGACTGTGGTTTTCTGTTCGTTTCCAAGGACGACCACAAGGAACATCTCTACAGAAACTGCGCACCCGCCGAAGAGTTGTCAAAATGGTTATTATAGTAACGGCAGCCTTTGCTGTCTGTTGGTTACCTGTGCATGTAGTAGAATTATATATGGCTTTCGGAAGAAACTTCTCGAAAATATTTTATGAGCTCAAATTACTCGCACCGTTGGTTCCTCATCTGTTTATTGCAACGAACCCAATCATCTACTGCTTTATGAGCAAAACTTTTCGGTTACATTTCAAAGCGGCCTGCACGTGCACGACAACCCTGCTTACAAGTTTATCTATTGACGATCCGGATGGGAATATGCATGAAACACTTGAAATAAGAAGGGCTAAAAATGGAAATGAGTATTCGTTGGAAGTTACAAATAAGGATATTTCAACACAGACTTGCCCAAACCATCACTGTGATAATAGTATTGTGTCGAACAACAACGCTCGAAATACGACTTCTTTCTACAATCATACAAGCTCGTCAAGTGTTGAAGACAGCAGTCGCAAACTGTCTCCCCCTGCCTTTGTATGATAACCCCCTTCCACATCCCCATCCCCATCCCCATTTTTTTTCATTTCTGATTTTGTTTATTTGGTGCAATGGTAGAATGAGCAACTCAGCCGTTTTCCTGCTTGCTTTCTTTCTCCATTGGAGTCAAATCTTAAAGAAATGAATTTGCTCCTGTAGGAGCAAATTCTTTTCTTCAAGAGTAGACTCCAGTTTGGAAAGTACGTCATCTTGGGAAGCAACAAGGCAAATAGAACTGATGATGGGAAAACATGAAGTTGAAGCCACTCATCTTAAAGTGGAATAGGTTTAAAAAGCAACAACAAAAATCAATTTATGTAAAACAAAAAAGTTTAATCAAATCGTTCAGCCTTCTCTAAATTACAAAATAGTTTACTTTTGAGTGCGAGACAAGTACTCCTGTGAAAATGTGAGGGTTTGGCGTTTTTATGCAATATATATTGCGCTCCAATATAGATATTTTATCGCATTTGTTTTTCTCTCCGTTAAGATACTGCAATAAATTTTGTACCAAGTTATGTGCTGCTAGGATTTCTTTTAAGATGTGTTATTACGTTTCCCATGTTTTTTGCATCAAGTGTTGATTTAGGCAAACATGGCCTTGTATATGCTATTGAATATTGCTTGTTTTCGCATTAAAGATAAAATAGTGAGATTTAAAAAAACGTCTCAGAAAAATATATCTGAAATTTTGATATGTTTTAAAGGAATGTGTTTATAGGGAATTATACAAGAGCGAAAGTTTTTCGTCCACTCCTGAGTTCCTAGTCAAACAGTTATTATCTCTTCTACAGAAATTCACTACACAAAAATACTAATAAATAAATAAATAAATAAATAAATAAATAAATACGAAATAAAATAAAATAAGTGAGAAGACTGAAATGATATCTTATTACCTCTCATTGGAAGAACGGTATAAACATGATAAAGATAGGTCGGAAACAGCTCTAGTGCCCCTCTAAGTTTGACGTTAAAGGAAACGAAGTCATCTGAACAGGGAGTATGGTTTAATAGTCTGCTTTAAGAAAAGATGAAACAGTGAAATCTTGACATTATTTCATCAACTTTTCAACTCATATATCAAAATTTGAGATATATTTTTCGCAGTCGTTTTTGTCCCTTTTTCATTCTCTAAGTCTTAAACGGCTAATTTGAACAGCAAATGATGAGTATCGTTTGTGCCTGCGTAGAAATAGTTTCATAAGCATACGTTTTGATTGTTTAGACTCATATTCTAGATCAATGCTTTTTATCCATTTGAACATGCTTTGATACTAATCAGTCTTTGAATCGACTACCTTATCAAAAGTAAAAAAAAATACAGTAGCTTTTTTGAGGGCTATTGTCTCCAGATCAGGTGATGGTCGCTGATAAGCCTTAAACAGCCGAAACCTCGAAGTATGGCCCGAGTTACTTCTTTTGAACGTGTTGTCTGCCTCTAGGAAAACTCTCATAGATTTCATTTGACCTCACTGTAGCTGGTGCTGTGCCGTGTACATCATTCATAGTGCAGATTATCTTATTTTTTGTCCTTTGAAATCAGAGGATATATTCGGAAAAATCAGATATTTATGATTGGTTGAGACTCATATTCTAGATCATTGCTTTTTATTCATTGGGACCTAATGAACTAATGAGACTGAATCGGCTGCCTTATCAAAAGTAAGTAATTGCAGATTTTTTTTCTGGTTTTCGCCGCCAGATCAGGTGAGGGTCACTGATGAGGCGTAAATAGCCGATATATTGAAGTATGGTGGTCCGAGTTGCTTCTTTTGAATTCGTTCTATACTTTGGAGGAACTCTTATAATTTTTCATTTGTATGCAATTCATTTCAATACCTTAACGGACTGTAGAACAATGTCGATTATCAAGCATATCTGACTGAGCGCTATCAGTATTGCATGAAACGTCAAACAATCATATTTTTACGACGTCATAAAAAGAGAAAAGTGTATTTCATGCTCGAAAGAAGGCCATTTAGTAATACACATAAGACAGAACGTTTTGATGGTATATTGTTTGACCAAAACACTGAACAATTTTATTTGTCATAATCCTCCTTAAAAGCACATCATAGACAATGTTAGAAGTGTAAAGTATGATATATGCTACAGATATGTTTATTATATAATTTAACCAGTCTTCATTTCTGGTTGTAAAAGGGGGTGGTTGTTGTCGGGCGATGGTGCTGAGTAACTTTAAGTGCCGAGGCGTCCTGCTAATTTGGATTAAAGTAGGACGAAGGCCTACTGTGCTTGCAGTAGGTGCGAGTGGTGTTTGATTGGACATTTTCTTCACTTTTCTCTCTCCCTCTCACTCGGAGACGGCTCGATATAGACTGAAATACTGCCTCAAAGAGCCGCTAAACCCATAACAACCAACCAACTGGTTGTAAAATCCATGTTTTGATACTCGGAAACTGTCAGTCAATGTTCAGCGAATACTTTCTCATTTCAGTCACATTATGTTTGAAGCTGCGCCTCGCTTCCATCATTAATCCATGACTCATCGAGTAACAGGAGCTAGAGAAGATATTAAACTGTCATTGTGACTTTTAGACCATGTCCTAAGAGTAGATACATGTACTCAGATTAGTCTGTGCATCTGCACTAGATTATTTATAGAGAATACCATGTTAGTGTGTTTTAATATCAAGTTTATCAGGTGAGACCAGAAACAGCGTAGGAATGGCGAGGCTTGCCGGGCCAGCCCGACGTGTTTCTGCTCGAGTCTGATAAACTTGATATCAAAAGACACTATCATGGTTTTCTATTTATCATGCATCGTTAGAAGATTTTACGGCATAAAAAGAGTCAAACTAACAGTAAAAACGCATTTTTGTCTGAACTGTTTGACGTCGCGAATGCGTTGTGACGTAAGTCGGTGACGTCATTTAACCAATAAAACGTTGTTATCACGACCAACGTCAGTATGTAGCCAATCGTCTTTAGAGATCGCTTCTTTAGGCATCACCTGATAACATTCACGCAAGCGCAGTTCTAAAGTAACATGATAGCACGACATGTTATCATACCCCTGTTATCACTTGAATTTTGCAGCATATGCATGATAAAGGTGTTCACACATGCTGTTAGGTAATTCTATGGAATTATACAATACTATTAAGAGAATAGAGAAGATTCTGATCTACTGTGCGGATTCATAAACTGATCTGCATGTTTACTAAGCTACGTATAAGCCGAAACTAAATGAGGCCGCAGTGCATACTTATAATTATTAAAAAAAGAAACGCATTATAATCATTACTCTCTTCTACCTCGAAGCTAGGAAGATCAACTTTCAAAAGAAATGGTGTCTGATTTAAATTTTTTTTTTTTTTAATTTTAGAAATTTCTGAGTTAACGGCAAACGTGTAAGTCCTATTCAGATGCCGTGCTCCGGTGTCTGGTTGGGGCCTACACTCAACGTCGATGCAACAGTCTCCACTAAAATGCTAGTACTTGTTTTTTATGATTGAATTACATCGTTCTTTTATTAGTCCGTATTTGCGATGGGACACTGTCCACACTGTTGGTAAATCCCTATTTTCACGAAAAGAAAAAAATGTATAAAACAATAAAAGACGTCAGTTGTGAACGGACTGCAACAAACTCCGCTAGAGAAAATTAGAAGGTCAAAGATGAATGTTCGAGAGAATGAAATTCGAAAACACGCATTAATTCAGTCATATTCAGTCTTGATGTAAACACAAATAAAATGTAGTCAGAGTAAAGAAAGTTTTTAAAAACACAATATGAATTAAAACTTGAAAGGTATTTCCTATAGTAGATAAGATAGGATCTATCTTTTAATTTTATATACGAATGAGGTTATGGTATGTTGCACCTGACACTAAGTGACTGTTAGTTATTGTTATTTCTAGTAATATGAGCTGCGACACGACAAAACCAACAAAGTGGGTGTACGCCAAGCGCAGTCAGATCAGCCTGGGCATTCGCCCAGTCTGATCAGAGTCTTCGCCGTCGTCATGGAGGTAGCTAAGACTCATAGGTACCCTTTAGGCGCTCAACGAAGAGTCTGATCAGCCTGGGCAGATACCCTGGCTGACCTGAGTCTGCGCTGGGCGCACGACCACTTTGTTGGTTTTCTCGTGGCGCGGCTCATTTAAAGTAAATGAAGAGGCAATGATCAGGAACTGACAAAATCGAATACCATACCCTGTCCTAAACACCAGGGCCCAGTTGTTCAAAACTAACGACGTGGTTAGTTAACGAGACGTTAAAATTTCAAATGTTAATATCTCAAACATGCCAATGTTTTTTGTTGAAAAAATGAGAGAAGCTTTTGCATTTCAAAAGCTTCTCACATATTTTCAACACAAAATATCAGTGCATCTGGCTATAAAGTTGCAAAACACTTAACGAATTGATCTCTTAACGAGTTCGTTAGGCTAACGATGCTTTGAACAATTGGGTCCATACGGGAAAGAAAAACAATAAAGACGGCACACAAAGCAAAACAAGGCAAGCAAGAAACTAGAGGCTATAAGTATCTTTCATTGGCGTGAGGTGTGGATAGAAAAATCCGTCATGCATGTCATGAGGGTCACTGTTCGGCATCACGGGGCTTGCCTCGTGATGCCGAACAGTGATCCCGACTGACGAATTTTTCTATCTGCACCTCACACCGATGAAAGATACTTTTTCTTGCACACCACGTTTTGTGTTAACTTTAGAACTTGTTAAAATGCGTAATTTTATTATTTAAGAGGTTTCTATTTGATTTTGAAAGAAGGTGCCGCTTTCAACGATCGCCATTCGGTTCTTTACGTCAACGTCTGGCGTGCATAAACTGATGTCATTTTTGCCGTCTTCGTGACGTCATTATATAAAATACCAACGTCACTTGACGACGCAGATACGTGACCTCCAGTACAACCAATGCATTGAATGCTTGTGATTTTATTCGGTCCTGGGTAGGAACACCTGAGTAAGATAAGATTTTCTATCCCAGGTGAAAAGACTTGGCATGTTCTATCCGCCTTTTCTTGCACACCAGACAAGGATATCCACGTGCTTCCCCTGTACCGACAAATCTTATCTCACCCATGTTATCTCACCCAGGACCAGATAATAATCACGAGCAGCCAATGCATTGGTTCTATTGGAGGTCACGTATCTGCATCGTCAAGTGACGTTGACGTTTAAGATGATGACGTCATGAAGACGGCAAAATGACGTCAGTTTATGCACGCCGGACGTTGAAGTAAAGAACCGAATGGCCGTCGTTGAAAGCGGCGCCTTCATTCAAAATCAAATAGAAACCTCTCAAGCGCTAAAATTACGCATTTTAACAGGATATAAAGTTAAAACACACGTGGTGTGAAAGAAAAAATATCTTCCAGGGTGTAGGTGTGGATTATAAGGATCTATCATGGGTGTGAGGTGTGGGTGGAAAAATCTGTCACGTGGGTCACTGTTTGGCATAACGAGGCTTGCCGACGCAGATCCCGAGTGACGGATTTTCTATCCGCACCTCACACCAATGATAGATACTTTTTCTTGCACACCATGTTTTGTTTAAACTTTAGAAGTTGTTAAAATGTGTAATTTTAGTGCTTGAGAGATTTCAATTTGATTTTGAAAGAAGGCGCCGCTTTTTACGACCGCCATTCGGCGAAAGTTTACGTCAACGACTGGCGTGCATAAACTGACGTCATTTTTGCTGTCTTCGTGACTTCATCATCTAAAATGCCAACGTCACTTGACGACGCAGATACGTGACCTCCAATATAACCATGCATTGAATGCTCGTGATTTTTATTCGGTCCTGGGTAAGAACACCTGGGTAAGATAAGATTTTCTATCCCAGGTGAAAAGAATGGCATTTTCTGTCCGGTGTGCAGGAAAGAAAAATCCGTTACTCGGGATCACTGTTCGGCATCACTCGGCAAGCCTCGTTATGCCAAACAGTGACCCTCGTGACTGATTTTTCTATCCACACCTCGCACCCATGAAAGATACTTATATTCCATTAACAGATTTTCTCTTGTCTTGTTCTGCTTTGTGTTCCGCCTGTATTGTCTTCCTTTCCGATAGTGTTTTTAGGGCAGGATGTGGAAGTCAGTTGCGTTGGTTACTGGCCACTGCCATCTTATTTACTTTACGTTTCTTATTTCCGTCAATATTGTTTTAATATTATCAAATATATCGAATGTTTTAAGCTGTAGTCAGTTGTAAATGTAAGAAAACCTGTTATCAACCTGACTTGAATACTAAGTAAATCTGACTCCAGGAGCTATCTAGACAGTGGAGTCCAAGAAATTCTGTTCAGAACGACTTTATTGAAAGAAATGAGTTTTTATTAAATGCCTTACAAATACTCGTACGTTTACGACTGACATCAGTCTGAAAGTTTATAAATAAACTTGGACTCAGATGTGTCCCTCTTGATCTTTCATCACCGATTAGGACCACAATTTTATGCTTTCTTCAGATAAGGGGTGTATATCACGATAGGTTTTTGGTGTATTTCTTACTTCGAATATTATATAAACATATGTTATAGGTTCTAATATGATCAAGCAACTCAGTGAAATATCAAAACTCTTTAATTCAAACAAAGATAAGAACTTATCCTAACTTTAAATCAACATCAAAAGTCGCTTGCTTAGGCACTGAATTTATATGATTAATCGATGCATATGGAAATACATGTTCACCTCGTTGCATTGCAATCACCTCCCTCTTGAACGAGAGATTTGGTGAAAGCGATGGATTGTCCACGAAGATGAGCAGTAGTAAAAAGCTTATTCTGGTGAAAGCGTGGTATACTATGTATACTGACTGCACCTCAAAATACAACATCAGACTTAGCCATATTACTTGTTACTAGACATATGAGAAGGCGATGAGCATAAACTGTCACAATCGGTTTCCACATTCCGCCCTACAAAGAAAATATGGGAAATGAAAACAATAAAGACGACAGACAAAGCGAAACAAGACAAGCGATCCCCAGAGGGCATCTGACGTCAGAATGACGTCGTACTGATGTCGATGCGATATAATCACGTCGCAGCGACGTCAGTGCGACGTCATTTTAACGTCATGTGCCTGCTGGGAAGATGCCAAGAGGTCAGCTCTTTTGCAGCATATTCACAACTTAACGACTAACAATAAACCGATACAAATGTCAACAATTATAGTAATTTATAGTTATACTCTTCCTATAATTTGCTTTAGATGCTTGTCCACAAATATTCCAAAGACAAACAAAAGCAGATGATTGTAAAGTAAGTGAAACAGATTTGCTATCCCTGTTCGCAACATTTGATCCTCTATAACTGTTAAACTTTTCTTCTGGTTCCCTTTATTACCTTTAAAGATTCGTTCCAGATAAGCATCTAATGCAAATAACAGAAAGGGTATTAAAATCTTAAAAAGTTCCTTCAAGAGCAGAGAATACATACAGAAGTAGGAACATGGGCCAGACTACGTAGTTTCGGCTAATAAAGCCTCGTCAGTGACCCTGACAATATCTGGTGACGAAACCAGAAAAAATCATACTGTAATTTCTTAATTTTAATTGGGCAGTCGATTCAAAGACTGATTAATTTTAAAAGAATCCAAATAATATAGAAAACGATGATCTAGAATAATAGTCTAAATCGATCTCAAATTTTAGATTTCTCGTAATCTATCCTCTGATCTCAAAGGATGTAAATAAAATATAATCTGCACTATGGATGATGTACGGGGAGACGTTTTACGGCCGCCACACGGCACAACACCAGCCGCAGTGAGGTAAAATTAAAATCTTAAAAAGTTCCTTCAAGAGCAGAGAATACATACAGAAGTAGGAACATGGGCCAGACTACGTAGTTTCGGCTAATAAAGCCTCGTCAGTGACCCTGACAATATCTGGTGACGAAACCAGAAAAAATCATACTGTAATTTCTTAATTTTAATTGGGCAGTCGATTCAAACACTGATTAATTTTAAAAGAATCCAAATAATATAGAAAACGATGATCTAGAATAATAGTCTAAATCGATCTCAAATTTTAGATTTCTCGTAATCTATCCTCTGATCTCAAAGGATGTAAATAAAATATAATCTGCACTATGGATAATGTACGGGGAGACGTTTTACGGCCGCCACACGGCACAACACCAGCCGCAGTGAGGTAAAATTAAAATCTTAAAAAGTTCCTTCAAGAGCAGAGAATACATACAGAAGTAGGAACATGGGCCAGACTACGTAGTTTCGGCTAATAAAGCCTCGTCAGTGACCCTGACAATATCTGGTGACGAAACCAGAAAAAATCATACTGTAATTTCTTAATTTTAATTGGGCAGTCGATTCAAAGACTGATTAATTTTAAAAGAATCCAAATAATATAGAAAACGATGATCTAGAATAATAGTCTAAATCGATCTCAAATTTTAGATTTCTCGTAATCTATCCTCTGATCTCAAAGGATGTAAATAAAATATAATCTGCCTTATGGATGATGTACGGGGAGACGTTTTACGGCCGCCACACGGCACAACACCAGCCGCAGTGAGGTAAAATTAAAATCTTAAAAAGTTCCTTCAAGAGCAGAGAATACATACAGAAGTAGGAACATGGGCCAGACTACGTAGTTTCGGCTAATAAAGCCTCGTCAGTGACCCTGACAATATCTGGTGACGAAACCAGAAAAAATCATACTGTAATTTCTTAATTTTAATTGGGCAGTCGATTCAAAGACTGATTAATTTTAAAAGAATCCAAATAATATAGAAAACGATGATCTAGAATAATAGTCTAAATCGATCTCAAATTTTAGATTTCTCGTAATCTATCCTCTGATCTCAAAGGATGTAAATAAAATATAATCTGCACTATGGATGATGTACGGGGAGACGTTTTACGGCCGCCACACGGCACAACACCAGCCGCAGTGAGGTAAAATTAAAATCTTAAAAAGTTCCTTCAAGAGCAGAGAATACATACAGAAGTAGGAACATGGGCCAGACTACGTAGTTTCGGCTAATAAAGCCTCGTCAGTGACCCTGACAATATCTGGTGACGAAACCAGAAAAAATCATACTGTAATTTCTTAATTTTAATTGGGCAGTCGATTCAAAGACTGATTAATTTTAAAAAATCCAAATAATATAGAAAACGATGATCTAGAATAATAGTCTAAATCGATCTCAAATTTTAGATTTCTCGTAATCTATCCTCTGATCTCAAAGGATGTAAATAAAATATAATCTGCCTTATGGATGATGTACGGGGAGACGTTTTACGGCCGCCACACGGCACAACACCAGCCGCAGTGAGGTAAAATTAAAATCTTAAAAAGTTCCTTCAAGAGCAGAGAATACATACAGAAGTAGGAACATGGGCCAGACTACGTAGTTTCGGCTAATAAAGCCTCGTCAGTGACCCTGACAATATCTGGTGACGAAACCAGAAAAAATCATACTGTAATTTCTTAATTTTAATTGGGCAGTCGATTCAAAGACTGATTAATTTTAAAAGAATCCAAATAATATAGAAAACCATGATCTAAAATAATAGTCTAAATCGATCTCAAATTTTAGATTTCTCGTAATCTATCCTCTGATCTCAAAGGATGTAAATAAAATATAATCTGCCTTATGGATGATGTACGGGGAGACGTTTTACGGCCGCCACACGGCACAACACCAGCCGCAGTGAGGTAAAATTAAAATCTTAAAAAGTTCCTTCAAGAGCAGAGAATACATACAGAAGTAGGAACATGGGCCAGACTACGTAGTTTCGGCTAATAAAGCCTCGTCAGTGACCCTGACAATATCTGGTGACGAAACCAGAAAAAATCATACTGTAATTTCTTAATTTTAATTGGGCAGTCGATTCAAAGACTGATTAATTTTAAAAGAATCCAAATAATATAGAAAACGATGATCTAGAATAATAGTCTAAATCGATCTCAAATTTTAGATTTCTCGTAATCTATCCTCTGATCTCAAAGGATGTAAATAAAATATAATCTGCACTATGGATGATGTACGGGGAGACGTTTTACGGCCGCCACACGGCACAACACCAGCCGCAGTGAGGTAAAATTAAAATCTAAAAAAGTTCCTTCAAGAGCAGAGAATACATACAGAAGTAGGAACATGGGCCAGACTGCAAAATTACCACTGATTTGGTTATTCCTCATTCACTCTGTTAATCCTGTCATTGTGCTCAATAATATTACGTTTTATTTCCTTCCCTCCTTCACATACGTAGATCTGCACCAAAACTCTGTAGCTACTGGTGCTAGGATTATGGTTCTTGCATTCTGTACTTTAATTCCCTCATTGTCCACTGTCAGCGGTCAGTTTTACATTCAATTCACTTCTGTCATTTTAGAGATATGTTCCTGGCAAGCACAGAATAGCAAAATGATACGAAAGGCAAAAATTCAGTAAGTACATGAATAGAGTTATCGTTCCTGTTTTCTCACCTCACCACTACTCATTACCCTCTATCAGTATGAAAACCTTGTGAAGTTTCTTTAAATTCTGAGAAAAAAAAACTGAGGAAGGTTATCCGTAAGTATGAGTAATAGAATTACAATGCTTCATCTCTGCACCTCTTCTCATGACCCTCTATAAATGTGTTAAAGTTTATTTTAATTCCCTTTAATAACTTTAAGGCATGTCCCAACAAGCACACATGTAAAATAGCAAATATAGGAAGGGTAATAACTTAGCATTTTCCTTAATAGGGTAAAAGACCCTGCAATTCTTCTTTTTATCCTTTACAGTGTATCATTTTATAAAGTTTATTGAACTCCCTCTAAGACTTTCAAAGATATCCGACAGACAAATGTGTGATGGACGGACAGACCGACGGACATTCGGAAATTTTAAAAACTAATAGAAAAACAACAATCAATGAAAACGAAAATAAACAACAACAGAAACAGCGCCTTGGAACGGCCAGTAATAAAGGACTTCTATGGTTAAGGCGTGAATTTTCCCCATGATAAAAAAGTTATACGGATCACTGACTTCTGCTTTGCATTTTTGACTATGACATGTAACTTGCATGACAAATGAATTTTCTAGTGTTTGTGTCTATGTAAAGTATGTTAAACATACGTTGACGTTGACGTCATTGTTGAGATAAATTGTAAATTATCCTTATACTGATTGTTGAAATAATGAATTATTGTATACATTTCACCCTTTTTTGAATTACATTACTTACATAACAGTCAACACTGGATAGTTTTGACTATATATATGTGACCTTGACCTCATTTCAAGGTCATGGTACACAACATAATCCTTGAAGATCACAGTGCTACTGTTGACCATTCTTCTTCTTTGGCTTACTGAGTATCGTTCCCCCCCCCCCCCCCCCCCGTGACCCAGCTTCCCACTCATATATATTGCGTACTTGGACCACATAAGTCCGCTGCACGAAGGAAATGCTTGGTCACGGGGGGGAAAGTACTTGTACCTTAATTATAGTGAAGCGTTCTATTTTGGCCGTTTTGACCGGAAGTGTAACTATGGTTTTGCATGTTTAAATGCCAGTCAGGCGTAACAAGAAGAAAATCATTGCTTTGTATTGTGATATGCGTGTATTTAGCATGCATTTAAGACAAAAATGTATGGAATGAATGACTGGTTTCAATACTTTTATTACCTCAAAAGATGAGGTATGTGAAAACCTTGAATTCAGGGTAGGTAGGGTCAGAATGGATTATCTCCCCATGTCTTTGGGTCTGAATCACAAATGATCTGATTTCATACGGTTTACATATTTGTGGAAGCTCGGCTAAGAAAAATTTGCACACTTTATACTTTTGAAAATTCGGACCTGTCGCGCCGGTCTAATGGGGAAAATCCTCGCCTTAATCATAGAAGTCCTTACTTGGGGGCTTAAATCTATTTTACATGCGCAAAATATTCACACTGGCTTATGTTATGGTTCATAAACATACCGTTCCGTGATAAGGTCAATGGATTTTTAACAGCACACATATAAATCAGGATTTTACTGGCATGAAACAAAATGAGCACTCAACAACGAGAACAGACCCGAGAGACTTGGGCAAGAGGTGTTGAACCCAGATTGCCCCGATCCCGACCCATCCAAAATCTGAGGCAATAAAGGAAATTCATTTATAAATTAAAGTTAAAGAAATTAATAGAAAAAAGTCCAGATTGAAAAGAGTGAGAGTAAACTCGGGATTAACATCTCACCAACACATGGGTCACACGCAGGCGAAACCTCGGTTTAGTCTAATCCGAAAGACCAGAGGAGCGAGGAACCTGTGACCGCTGGATTTAGGTCTAGCGCCCAAACCACTACACTACCACTACTGCTAGATCTAAAAGAAAATATTCATCTATATTTCATCGTATAATACGCATTTTAGCATGAAACATATTTCAGATTAACCAAACGATTTTCATGTATGTTTCGTTGAATAATAAGGATTTCTCATGGGTACCGGTGACTTTTCTCTATAGAATATCTTTAAATCGCACTTGTTTTGAAATTCGCACGCTTAAATTCGTCTTTACATTGCAACAGTAGGATAAGCTACAGAAAATCATGACTGTGAACGACGTGAGTTCCCACATTACAAAATAGACAAAACACCTATGATAACTCTGCAACAAGACACGTTTCCCAGAAGCAGCTTTAAATGCTAAATCAGACGAAGCATTGATACAAGTATTACAGACAATTCACCTGTTTGGATCTGACAAAGGCTCATTATACAACAGCATTCCTCGGAGGTTCAATTGATCAGTCCATTATCAGACATGCTATATACCTACCGCACGCGTAGATGGCAAACCGAGTTGTTTTATAGATTTTGTTATATACCTATCAATGATATGCCTTTCGAACTGACTGTTTTCTGGCCATCTGATACAGAACGCCGTATCAAGCTGAGGTTTTCTGAATCCGTAGGCCCTATCACTATCTCTTAAAACGAGGCGATGTCTGAGTTCCAGCTTCGGGCGCGTCATTGTTTAACGTGCATCGTAGAAACGAGAATCAGAGATACAGGACTAGTGACGTAACGTCAACAAACACGTCAAAAATAGCGCGGACTGTATCACGTCTCGTAGATGAGCTCATACCATCAGATCATCCTCGGGTGATCCGATGGTATGAGCCCATCAACTCGAAGTAATACAGTACGCTAGAACAAGTTACTATTATGATAATGTGTTTGTAACGTGCTAAAATGGAACAGCTTTTAAGATTAACAAATCATGAAAAGATGGGTCCCTGGGAAGAACGGAACTAAATATGGCATGAAGTCTCTGGAAATAAAGTGATAATTGATAAACCATCTGTTCAGCAAGAAATTAAGTGACAAAACAATGTTTCCGATTAAATAGCGTAAAAATCTAAGTATTGGGACAGGAGCACACCAGCTAATAGCCGAGACCGAGATAATAAAGCTTCCAGAACAGCTAGTTGATTAATGACTTCCCGCTATGCCTTTTGACTTACACTTTTATTTGTGATGCCCTGATAAGTAAATTGATTGTTCTTCCTTATTCCTATATGGAAATATAAGTTACTGAAATGTTATCTGGTAAAATTGTTTAGAGTAATTGCGATTGTACTAATATTATCAGAGAATGATTTTAATTTTCGTGCATGTGCTTGTTGTTGTAACGCCGACCAATCATGTGTATCCTGAATTAGCCCGCACATTTCTGTTTGTGTTATTAGTTCGCCGGCGTTTATGCACCGATGAACTCCGCAATACAAACTGAATTCCTTATAAACTGTTCACAAAAAGTAGGCGATATTAAGCTATAAAAAATTGTAGCATCTACAACAAATGTGTTATCCATATGAAACGGTAAGTGTTCGTAGGATGAATATCCATTAAGACATTTTTCATGAAAGTTTTGACGATATATACGGTCACGTGATCTGTATGCAATTTGTTTCATACAGGGGGTCAGGACCAAAGTGTTGCAAAAAAAAAAAAATCCTTCATATTCTTCACCTAAGCTAATATTTTAATGCAATTTTAAGCTTTGTACACTGAGAGATTTTTCTTCTTCTTCGAATCTGTCATTTTGAGAAGAAAACCAGAAAATAAAAATCGGACAGGTACATCGAGTCACCGAAAATATTAGACGTTTATTGCATGCACTCTTTATTTTGACGGAACAGTGTGTAAGGCGAATTGTCAGCTTGTTAAATGAATCGTGGTGAGTGTTTACGTGTAAATTTTGTAATGTAAAAAGGAGCTGTTGCAATACCAGATTCATGTTAAATTTGGATGTCGACCCCCTGCCTAGAAGGAATCGCATGCAGATCACGTGACAGAATATACCGTCAAAATTGTAATGCAAAATGCCTTATCGAATGTTTGTCTGCTGGACACTTGCCTTTGCAGATGGACTTGATAATTTTTTCTAATTAATACAATTTTCAATAGCTTAATATCCCCTACTTTTTGTGAACAGTATATTTCTTATTCCGTCATCTTTACTTGAAGGTTAATGGGTATACTTTCAGAGGAAGCATTTTTTTCTAATTTTTGGTCCACTTCTCGATACAGATCAACTCCTGCAGGGATGCCCCAAAAGCAAATTCTTTCCTTTAACACTAGAACCCATTTCGGAAGGGCTTTGTTGTAAGGAAGTCAGAATAGATATTTCCCTGTCTAAAAAGACATAGCACCTTAAATAGTCGGTATACTGACTGTCTCAAATACGCGTTCTTATGTGTGTATATATGTCGACAATTACTGTTGCCAGCAGAACTGGCACCACCACTAGCCAAGCGATCTGCATCTGATCTCATCAAAGGGTGCTTCTGATGTTCTAACGAAGCTTAAAATATAGTAAATGGGATGTATTCATATCCTACAGGGTGTCACAATACTCTAATACTATTCCAACCTTCTTAATGTCGAAAAATTAAGAAAGAAAAAGAAAATTATAATAAACTAGAGCAGGTGAGCAGGGGCATACGCATACCCCCGACAAGTGCCATCGCCTAATGAAAGCATACTTTACCACAAAACTACAATGTAAATGTTAAACATGTACAAAATTCAAAATAGACCCTTATGGAGCGAAAGTCGGAAAATTTCTTTTCAACAATTTCATGTTTATTAGTGCTTCCGAAATAGATTTCTAGAAGCACAAGGCAATAGCGCTAAGGTTTACTGCAAAAGCAAACGACATTCATACCAACCAGATTTTTCGTTTCACTGACTGGAAACAATTTACATACTAGCTGAAAAAACTTTTATAACTCTGGTTCGTGACATCACTTTTTAAAGGGGTATAATGCGAACATTCTTGAAAGAGTGTAAATGAAGAAATTAAAAATGCCGATAGAAATGTTGAATCTCTCTTTTTAGGTCACTCTTTGAAATCTATTGGTCAGTGCGCGGAAATCCAATTAACCTTATGTGCAAAATTTGATGACGTCACTTTTATTTCAGTTTCGTGACGTCAACGTCACACCTTCAGAAGTCTTAAAATGCCAGGCACTGTCACAAGCATGTCTAACCTAGTATGAAATAAATCTAGTAATGTGATTAGGCTCCATTCAAGTATATTAGAGCTTTAACCCAAAACTAAACAACAAATAGCTAAGTCATAGTTATTGTCCTCTGGCCCATTCCCATGAGCTGGCCCTAAATCTTAGGTAGTCCAAATCAAAAGTAATGCTATAGATATATCATGAACCAAATATGGCAGAAATCTTAAATGCGATTACAGAGATCTAAGCTATCTGAAAGGTTTAACGCAAAGCTTTGACATAATGAAAATGCCTAAGTGCTAACTACTGATCCTTGACCCCAACCTGGGGCCTTACTCAGGGGCTGAGTTAGTTTACATCAAAGGCGCTGCTATATGACAAATGACAAAATTTTATTTCATAATTTAAGGTTTTCGGCCCACAATACTAATTTTATTAAACACAATGAATGAGTGACATCCAATATAAACAGTACATCTGAACAGAAAGTGTCACGATAGATATATGCCTTAAAGTTAAATGTACTAAGTAATTTAAGCACAACAAAAAATGTGTTGTAAGTACAGTATATCTTTGCAACAAAGAATGTAGGTCCTAAGTGTCCCAGCAAGTACATGACGTCGCGACGAAATCGCACTGCCACCGACGCGATGCAGTAACGTCGCGTCGATGTCAGTGCGACGCCATCTCGGTGTCATATGCCGCAACGACATCGTACCGACGTCGACGCGACGTTGTTACGTCACGTCGACGTCAATACGACGTCATCTCGACGTCATGTGCCGGCTGGGTGAGCATATGTTCTCACCGTATATGTCCGTTTTAGTAACAAAAGTGAAATACACTTTACGGGGGAAAAACAAATAATTACAAACTATGCATAACTAAGCGATAAGTATGACAAACATCCGATCAAAAATTTGCAAAGATGTTGAGACACGACTTTCACCATATTAAGTCTATAGGAATGCTCAAGGGCAACTAAAGCCACGGTGGAAATTCCGATTCCGCAGAATTTTAACTTTGTCCAGTGTCTTGTGCGTTACCTCGTTCTCTGCAAGACTGAAGAAGATCCGACAAAAAATAACCGAAAAACTGGAGACACCGTATTCTTAGACGCTTAAGGGCAATTAACTCTGATAAGTCCAATCTGATAGATATTCGAACTTATCCGAGACTTCCTGTCTATCATTGTTTCTTGAAAGTATGAAGATCATCCAATAACAAATAAGCAAAAATTTGGAGACACGATCGTCTCCATACAGAGTCTTTAGGAAAGCTCATGGGCAACTTACTCCGGGGTAAAAATCGGATATGACTGAATTTCGAACTTGTCCGAGTTTTTGGATCTGGCCAAATTCCTTGAACGTCTGAAAAAGATCCGATCAAAAATATCGGAGAAACCCTGGAGACACAATTTTCCCCATTATTAGTCAATAGGAGCTATTGGTTGCCATGGTAACCACAGTTTCGGCCAGACATGCTCCAAAACCTTATGCAGCCTTTCACCTCTGCCCATTATGCTACACATATAGGCCATAAGCCAAATATGGTTTACCCCCCCCCCCCCCAGGGGGAGTTTTGTAGACCATACTTTTCTTAAAAAAACATCTTAGAAGTATTTTGCAGCATGTTAGCCCTCTGGCGAGTGGGGCGTTAAGCTGTAACAGCCTGTTACAAACGTTACCCATTAAAAAAATAAACATAAAATAAAAGCTATCAAAAATTAAAAAAAAAAAATAGAAATCACTTTCCTATATTTAAAAATATAGTAGAGTCTAGTAGAACAATCCAGTAGCTAAAAGTTAGGATGTTTGAAAGGTCACTTTAGCCTACATGGTGTAATATACGAGACATTTGTCTTTACACTCCATTAAAATTTCTATTTCCATCTTAAATACTTCCTTTTTATAAGTTATTCCTTTAATATTAGACCATATGTTTGTTTCTGTATTAAAGACAATTAATTGGTCTGCAAAAATTATTATCCTATCTTGTATACTTTAGGAGAAATAGGATGTTGAACACAGTACCCCTTTCTAAATGTTCCATATTACAATTATAACTTTCTGTATAATTCAAGTGCTTGAACTACACTGTATGAATTAAAAAACAACAGTAAAAGGTAACATTGAATACGCCAGCCTATCTAAACAGCAAGAAACAGTTCCACAATATTTTGAACGCATTTTAGTCGGCCATAATGATCGATTATATACGTTACCGATGGCTATTTTTCTTAAACTCATACAATTTGAAGATAGAATCATTTTATTTTCGTTGGTAGCAGTTTCTTCATAAAAATATTTAAGCTGGGCATGAATCAAAGAAGATAGATGGAGCACGTATAAACTTCAGTCCACCAATGCAGCGATTTAGTCTGGTTGTTTTTTCCCGGAATTTTTGTTGTGGTTATATACGTTTCATATTTATCGTGACTGCTGACGAGTTTTGTAAGACTTTAGTTTGTTTGTTTTTATACTAGAATATTGAAACAGTCATATATTGACAATAACTTTTCTCTTCACTTCAATTCTTACAATTTGCTCCATGTATTTAGACACTGAAGGGGAAAAACGTCAAATACAATGTAAAACACGTTAAACAGGTTAGTCAAATTATTCTTGACCATGTCAATAACCTTGAAACAGCGATTTATGTACTAGCAGACAAAACCCAACATTATTTAGGGCGAATACTAACATGTCTTTACCAATGTGTATTTTCTATTATAACGTGAGTATGTAAATTTGGGTAGTGTATTTGGTATTTGACGTTGACGTTACACGTTAATGCCCCAACGTACAGAGGACTAACATGTGTCATTTTGTTTCTTATATAATGTAGTTTTAGAAAATCATAGGGTACAAAACTCCCCCGGGGTGGGGGAGGGGGATCTATGGTCAGCTGAAGGTCTTATAAGATTTAATCGAGTTTGGTTTGGTTTATATTAGTAGCTTTAGAGATATGTTTGTTTGAAAATGTTGACAATGAACGGATGAACGACGGAGAACGCTTATCCTATAACCTCCCCCGAGACGGCTGTCTCAGGTGAGCTAAAAAGCCTCTATTAATTCACTTCTCGTAAAATTGTCTAAAATGTTCTGAAACTAAGACAGACTTGTCACAGTGCTGCGAATCTTAGCGGAGTTAAGCTTTCATTATTTTGGATTGTTTAGGCTTGCTGCGGGTGTTCGTTGGATCAGATATCCGCGTTCACATTGCCTCGCCTGTCCCTCATTTCGGGTCGTGATGGTTCAGATGGCTTGGTGGGGGACGCTTGTCCTGGCGAGTTAATACATTTGTTTCTTGCACACCAGATAAGATATCCACCAGCTTAACCTGTACTTGAAAATCTTTTCTTGCATACCATATAAAGATATCCGCGAGTTTCACCTGTACCGACAATTTTTGTCTCACCCATGTAATCTCATCCAGGACTTTGTCTCTCCCATGTTATCTCACCCAGGACCGGACAAACGTCACGTTTGGTAAATGCTTTGTTTGTTTTGGATATTACGTCGTCAAGTGACGTTGGCGTTTTAGATGATGGCATTACCAAGACAGCATAATAGACGCCAGTTTATGTAGACCAGGAATTGACGAAAAGAGCCGAATGACGGTCTTTCAAAATAAAATAGAAACCTCTCAAGCAGTTCTAAAGTTAAGACACATCAGGGATTTGAGGTGTGGTTAGAAAATTCCGTCACGAAAGTCACTGTTTGGCATCACGGGGCCCCGAGTGATACTCTATCCGCATCTCACACCCATGATAGATACTTTAGGGGACCTCCATACGAACCGAACTGCCAACTAATTGTGTGCACCAAGGCGGAGGGTGAGGGTGAAGTTTTAGGCAAAGTAAACCCGGTTTAATCCCCATCCCCCCACCCCACACCCCCAGTAGTTATTACTGACCGTCCCAAGGCGGTACTTTCGTTCCGGTTGCATTTGTTTTATGTTCGGAGCTGTTTGGTTTATTGTGTTATCATTTTAACCCTTCTGTGATAAAAATTGAAAATAGGTAAAAATAGTTGTTAAATGTTTTTCGTATAATATGCTTAGTCTGTTGTAACCCTTCTGTTGGTCTAAATTATTTAGTTCAGTAAAGATAGCTGAGTTGCCACCTATTTGGGAAAGAGCTGCTGACTCGGCTTATCACTTGTAATTTATTGTTTGTTGGGATGTCTTTGTCAATCTTTCCCTTTGATGTTGGGGATAGGGTTTGGGATCTGATTCAGTCTGTTCCTGAAGTGTATTACTCTTTACATTTGTGCATGCTGTCATGTGTGGTGGCTTTTCGTGCCGATTGCACAGCGTCTGCATGAGAAACCACATATTACAGCTTGCGCCTATACCAGTGATTGCTCCGTTGAGATTCTAGTGATCGCATTGTCACAAAAACTTTACGATAATTGAAATATTTGATAATAACTGCTACCAATTACCGACTTAATTGATAAAACAGCTCATGGCATTGATCTAGTGGTTTGTCAGATAATGAACATGTTTTATAATTGGTTCAGTTGATGTAAACAGAGCTCAAGATACATGTAAGCAGGAGTTACAGAGATAATGTAAGGATTATTTTCCATATTTCTCCGTAAAGCAGATGTCGTGACCCCTCCTTAAAATGGACTCGGGGAGACGGTTCTAATGAGGGAGGTCACAGCATATGTTTTCGTTGAATAATAAAAAAAAATCTCAGAATTATCCTCAAAATCCCATCTGATCTGGAGATCTATGAATCAAGGTTATCCGTAATCAACTAAACGTGAAGGGAATACAATAATGGTTTTGATTTTTAACCGAGTTTAGATAACTTGAGATCATGAATTAAGCCATTTGACTGACTTATTCACTCATGACTACAGTCTATACACATGAGTTAGTACTTAATTCCACATGTTATTTATTCTGTCCAGGGACAACTATTTTATATTCCATTTGACCATTGGAGCTAGTGTTGAATACCGTATGTCAGTTGTTAAGGTCTCATCGTACTTGATCATAGGGAGGTTATTTTTGAGCCGCCACACGACATGGCCAACAAAGTGGCATTTGCGCCCAGAAAGATTCAGATCAGCCTGGGCATCCGTACAGATTACAGTCTTGGCGCTACCCTTTTAGCGCACAGTGGGCGAAAACCCAGGGTGACCTGAATCTTTGCGTGGCAAATGTGTCACTTTCTCTGTAGTGTTGCACCAATACTTTACTAACTTTGGGACTAACGACCCAATGCTTATTATTACTAGAACATCGAGTCCTTAGGACCGTATGTAGCCTTGCAAATGACATTGCTGTGATATGAAGAGTCTCTTTGAAACCGAGACTCTGACTTTTTTCTTCTTTCTTTTTTTATCTGTGTGGCAACATTTATAGATTTTGTTTGAAAAGTAAAGAGATAGGCAGAGATCAGTGTAGATTGTATTTGCAAAGTAAAACAAACAGACAATGATCAGAATTAATACAATCAAATCCCACAACCTGCTCACGAAACCGAACGGGAAGGAAGCATAAATACAGTTTGACTAAAGCTCACGAAAGACAGGCATGGAAAACCGAATGAAGTATTCAAATAATCGGCATAATGGGAGCCTCCAAATTTTTATTTGACAATAGTAGAAAAAAATATATTTGGTTTGTTCATGAAACATACTGCAATGTTCATTAGCTTGCAATGCTGCTAAGTTTCTCTCGAGAAAAATGACCTCATGGCGTTCTGTGATTTCTGTGATGAAATTTTTCCCAGCTTGGACTCAAACAAGATCAACAGTCATGGCAGAAGGTCTTATTCAGTTTGAAAACTCAATGCGAACGCAACCTACATGTACCAACCCTAATTAGATTGTTCTTCCGGGTCGACACTGTCTGCTCCTTTCTCGTTTCTGTCCCGATTCATATGGGCTCTGTCGCAATACATCGGAAAACAGTGTACTGTCAACATTGCTTTTCGGTGTGGAGGTCGGATATCAACCTTGTCCTCGATGTTCATCAAGTGGAAAGACCTGCACGTGCGTATCGAAACACCTCTCGCGCTCCGCGCGGTCGGTGCCTCGATCCGCATGAGCAAGTCTTTCCACTTGATGAACACCTCGGACAAGGTAGATATCCTAAACAGACTAGTTAAAGCCCCTCCCCCCTTATCCCCACCAAAACTCAGTAATCGTTGCTGACTGTTCTATGACGTTATTTCTGATGTGTTTTCTCAATGTTAAATGCTGTTTTGTCCGCTTGTCTATGGGTTCTAGCAGTCTGGTCACCTTAAGAGCTGCCCATTCTGTGTTTGCTTTTAATTTGTAATTTAAAATAAAAAGACAAAGTTGCTGCTGCTTTTAGTAAGGGTAGTTGAATGACCATCTGTTTAGGAAAACAGGTTTGCGTGCCTTTCATATGTATTCTCTTTATTTTTGTTTGTGTGTTTCTTTTCTTATCGGTTGTGAGAGCGGGATGTGGGATTTGATTGTATTGATTCCTGATCATTGCCCATCTTTTTACTTGGCAGGTATTTGAGACAGTACTTAGGTCTATATCAAGTCGTCTCCAAGAGAGAGGGCGAAAGAAAAGGGATATGATAGACGAGCTCCCACTGCAAGCAGAGTTGAGCCTTGTCCTACTATTATCCAAATTCGTAGGGCGCCTAGGCACTGCAAGTTAGCCAGCACCATCGTCCGACCCGACTCGACCACCCCCAATTTGAGTACAGATTTTTCTAACGTCATGACTCAAAGACAGTGAAGAGAAACGATGTGCATTCGACTAAAACTAGGGGTCTTCAGGCTGCAGCCTTCAGTAACAGACAAATGTTTATCGTATTTAAACCTCAGCGTCGAGCGATTTACGAGGCGTGAAAAGTTGTTAACCGTGCTAATATTTTTATACCAAGCATGCAGGCTATTTCATAAATCAGTAGAAAGTTGTAAGCTTTTTATATCTTTCTTAACAATCTATGAAATAAATACTAAATAATATTTCTGTATCTATAAACTAGGTCTCCACAGAATTAGGGTCTCTTTAGATCCTGTCGGTTGAATGATTTCAAGCCAAGATTATGCATGTTATACTTGGATATTAGTTCTAATTTCGATAAATGAAATAAATGTTGGACCATTTAGAAGAAGTAATTCGATTGTCATGATTAACTGCAGAAAAACAAATTCTCTGCGAAATATTTACACCGTATGGTGTGATGTTGCACGTGAAACATCACTATCTAAATCAGGATACAATTGAAAATCGTTGACTCAAAAACTGACATTTCAATGTGCTTCTTATATCAAAGAATATGGTTTTCCTTTCCTTTTTGTCTTTACATTTCAACCCCTGTTATCTTAGGTATTGTTATCTCAAAATAAATTTTCAGGGATCTGAAATTTTACCATGAGATATCAGTAATTTGTGAAGACGTTCGACTTCGAAATATCGAAAGCTGACTGTTTTAACATTGTAAAAACCAGTCTTCGAAAGTTAATATTAATCTTTCAAGAAATATACTATAGAGGCATTACAAATTAACATGTGTCAATGGTAAATAATATTGGTAAAGTTAAGTTTTCAAAATGTCAAGAAATTGTTCTGAATGCATCGATAACGTAGTCCTAGCATGCATGCCAAAATTAGTGATTGTTTTACAACAGAAACACCTGTTCTGAGCTAGGGTACCTAATGGAAAGTAATTCGCAATTTTGCGTCATGAAAAAGCAGTGCATAATCAAATTTCAAATAAAATAAAGTGGACTTCATCTAACGAATCAAATTCAATATCAAAATTTGTCTATGTAGATTATTAGATTATATTCACTAATATGTGAATAAAAACTAAATTGTTTTTGAAAGTGCAGAATTTATAAAGCAAAACATTGTAGGAATTGCTTAAAGTACATTTTATTTACAAGAATGCACTAACGTCAGGAATTGTCAATATGCCTTCCATCCAAAACATTTATGATAGTACCTATGCGTGCGATTTCTTTGACATGCAACAAGAAAAGCATAACCTAAAAATACCGGATACTTTTTGTTATGCGGACGTTTAGAGAGAAGGTTGCTCATATATTTTTTGGTGTTCTTGTCTTTATGTGGAACAGATTTCGTTACATGATAAAATTGTCTGCATTTGAGCCTTAACTATCACAGCAGTATTTGTACCGTGTAGAAACGTCTCTCCAACAAGGCAAAGGCAAACATTTCCCGTAGCCTACTGAGCTTTGGGCAGTGGAGTTAGAGACTCGCCGTATCTTGGGCACAACCTATGAAAGGCGAAGTCCGCTGCCTACAGTTCGAAAACATTTACTGTTCCAGTCGCCGCCAGGCAAAAACGGCCATTCGAACCCCCGATCTCTATGGATTGCATTTAGGCCATGCGAACCCCCGATCTTTACGGATTGCATTTAACAATCACTTTTCGAATTTCTTTCAACTTTGATCCTTGTCAATCATGTGGTTTCCGTTTATTCTGGTCTCGGATTGCTCTGGGTCGTAATGGTTTCCGGTTTTTGTGCCTGACAGCCGTTCCGGGTAGTCTTAGGTTGGGCCCACCGTGGTTTAACTTGTACGTCTCCCCGTACATCATCCATAGTGCAGATTATATTTTATTCACATCCTTTGAGATCAGAGGATAGATTCTGAGAAATCTAAAATTTTACATCGATTTAGACTATTATTTCTAGATCATCGTCTTTTATATTATTTGGATCCTTTTGAAATTAACCAGTCTTGGAATCGACTGCCCAATTAAAATTAAGAAATTACAGTATGCTTTTTTCTGGTTTCGTCACCAGATATTGTCAGGGTCACTGATGAGGCTTTATTAGCCGAAACTACGTAGTCTGGCCCATATTCCTACTTCTGTATGTATTCTCTGCTCTTGAAGGAACTTTTTTAGATTTTAATTGTACCTCACTGCAGCTGGTGTTGTGCCGTGTGGCGGCCGTAAAACGTCTCCCCGTACATCATCCATAGTGCAGATTATATTTTATTCACATCCTTTGAGATCAGAGGATAGATTCTGAGAAATCTAAAATTTTACATCGATTTAGACTATTATTTCTAGATCATCGTCTTTTATATTATTTGGATCCTTTTGAAATTAACCAGTCTTTGAATCGACTGCCCAATTAAAATTAAGAAATTACAGTATGCTTTTTTCTGGTTTCGTCACCAGATATTGTCAGGGTCACTGATGAGGCTTTATTAGCCGCAACACGTAGTCTGGCCCATATTCCTACTTCTGTATGTATTCTCTGCTCTTGAAGGAACTTTTTTAGATTTTAATTGTACCTCATTTTCTGTAAATAATGCTCTTGAATTAGTCTTTGACTTAAATGAAGCACGAAATGCGGTAGCTAGCGCATGAAGTTTGCATCAGAAGCTAGACCACTAAGTCAGTTGTTGATATCTTTGGCAATACAAAGCCGAATTGTACGCCACTATCTGGACATTTTGTGGACATTGAGGGTCAGGTCCTAGTGCACCAGACGGAGAGAAACAAACTTCCAGTCTATCTTTTAATGCCTCATGATGACAAAGGGTGGTACGTAGTACTGATTTTCACACCGCCTTTACCCAGTACTGAGTCCGACTAACGACACCTCCATAACTTTTGCAGACTTCTCGTGTTAAATAGTCGTAGTAATTTTGGTTTTGACATACGGTAAGCACAAAAATATCCGATGAATGGAAAATGTACATTATCAAATTAGAATGATTATATTTATCTAAACAAATAGACACCTGACCTTGACCCTACCACCCTGAAACACCAACTCGTTCGAGGCACTGTCATACCAAATATTTGCATGAAGTCATAAGCTTATTTAAACTCTTCATTATCAAATGTGTCAGACTTATGATCAAGCAAACATTGAATACGTTTGTTTTGGCCCCTACCTGTAGCCTCACTCCTAGCTTATAGCCGACTCAGTGGCCTGACTACTCCATAGACGTGACAAGCCCTTGTGATTATGATTCATTTATTTAATATTAAATATTTTTAACTTTCCAGCATCAACACGTACCTGCGTTATGATCAACAAAACATCCAAACATATTTCCTTTGGTCCCATCTTATAGCCCCTACCCTGATTCAGTTGTCAAATCATAGCCTTCCTATAATCTATTACATCTGTGATCACTATGCCCAACTTCAATTCAATCCAGGACAAATAATGGTACCAGACTTCCGATTTTATTCCCATTTTGCACGTATTCAATAAGACCTAAGAAGGGTGTTAGTCTGGGTAAGTATCATACCAAATTAAGACTTTGTAGCATAAAAAGGTATCAAAGGTATGAGCTTCAAGAGAAACGCAGATGTGTTCAATATGAACCGTTATACATTAAGACCCCTGGCCCCACCTTGTAGATTTTGACCCTGACTCCACCCAGGGGCAAGTCCCAAGAGCAACTCTACCATAAAGTAAAAGGTGTTGGTTTGGGTAAGTATCATACCAAATTCAAACTTTTTAGCATAAAATGTATCAAAATTATGAGCTACAATAGAAACGCGGGCGTACAGCTCCAAGTTGTGTATTGTTTATTTAAGTTCACAAAAATCGTCCACTGGTTCCATAGTTACGGCTAAACTTATGGATTTCAAATCAAGAGCTACAACTCGGGCATGAAAATGATCATTCTAAAACAAATGCCTCAGCATCGGCCCATTATGATAAAAGCTATTCATATTGAGATTCAAGACTCTTCGTTCATTGGCAGCTAAGCTATGGCTAATTTGTGGTAATTAATTTCATTAAAAGGACATTAACGCATGCACTACTAAAGACAAAACTTGATGTGCCGAGCCGCATGACGACATTTCGCTATTGTTTTAAGTTACATGACATTCCATCATTTGATCTTAACTAAGACTGAATTCGTTGATTAAAGAGAGCAATGTAGATTTAAAGAGTAACTACACTTCAGGAACTGACTGAATCAGATCCCAAACCCTATCCCCAACATCAAAGGGAAAGATTGACAAATACATCCCAACAAACAATAAATTAAAAGTGATAAGCCGAGTCAGCAGCTCTTTCCCAAATAGATGGCAACTCAGCTATCTTTATTGAACTCAATAATTTAGACCAACAGACGGGTTACAACGGACTAAGCAAATTATATGAAAAACATTTAACAATTATTTTTACCTATTTTCTATTTATATGATAGAATGATTAAACTGAGAACACAATGAATTAAACAGCACCGAACATAAAACAAATGCAACCGCAACAAAAGTACCCCCTTGGGACGGTCAGTAATAACTACTGTGGGGTTTAAACCGGTTTTACTGGGCCCAAACCTTCACCCTCACCCTCCGCTGCGGTGCACACAGTTAGTTGGTAGTTCGGTTCGTATGGAGGTCCCCTAACTCATCAGAGAGTCATCACGGTCGACAATTAAGATCAAGAAAAGATCGTGATGAAGCAAGGATGAAGACGCGACAGCCAAAACGTGTTGAGACACCCGGAGATCCCTGGGGCGTCAGCAACACCACTGGAGTACTGGAGCAAAAGAGGACCACCAGTTGAACCCCGGTGGGCCAAGAAACAGACAAACATCCGGCCCCAACCAACTAATATATAGCTTTATGTAGGGGCTATCATTGAGTCTGAACCCCGACCCACCGGCGTGCAATTAAAGAGGACAGCAAAGTTGTCAACCGTGATTGGGTTAACCACTAAGCATGCAGACTGTCGCATTACATCTATGTTATAGCCAATGCGTTTAAATCGTATGATAATTTTCTTAAATTGATCGGGAAATTCTGTTTTCCCTACGATTTTGCGTAATTTATACACTAAGTCACCATAAAATTCAGGTTCCGATAGGCCTTGTTGCAAAAGTGACCTTAACCCTATATTATATTTAGAAACCAATTCAAAGTGTCTACGATAAAATTTAGAAAAAGCTTTCCGAAGTTTATGATACCGATACCCCTGCTGTAAAAGCTTGGTATCGAAAAGGATTGATGCAAAGGGACAAGAGAATGTTGTAGGGCGATAACTCATGCATTACTATAGGGCGATAACTCATGCATTACTATAGTGATTGTGACAAAACTTTACACGCACCACAATGTTATCATGCGGCATATTCAGTATACTTTTCATCGAATTCCAATAACTGTTTTCTGAGTTACGGCTGAATTTGCTAATTTCAAATTAATTCAGAGGCAATAAATCATTCGCGACTGATGCTATTCTAATGAAACTTTATGTGCACAGTTGTAATATGGTGATACACATTTCTATGTTTCATGAAATTCCAGTGAGTGTTTACATTGTTATAGCTTATCTCATTGAATTTAAATAAATTCAAAGGGCAATAGCTCATGCATTACTAAAGCGAATCTGATGAAAATGAATGTGCATCAGCACCTTATAGTGATACATATATGTGGCAGTGTCTGACATTTAGAGCCTTATGGAGCGAAAATCGGAAATTTTGTTTTTAAATTTTTTTATATTTATTAGTGCTTCCAGAATAGATTTCCAGAAGCACAAAGCAATAGCGCTAAGCTTTACTGCAAAAGCTAACGAAATTCACACCAACCCACTTTTGTGTTTTCGTTGCACTGATTGGATACAATTTACATACTAACTAGATATACTTTTATAACTCTGATTCGTGACATCGCTTTTCAAAGCTCTATGATGCAAACATTCTTAAAAGAGTGTAGATGAAGAAAATTAAAGGCGCCAATAGAAATGTTGAATCGCTCTTTTTAGGAGACGCTTTGAAATTTATTAGTCAGTGCGCGGAAATCCAATCAACGTTACGTGCAAATTTTATGACGTCACTTTCATTTCACGTTTCGTGACGTCAACGTCGCACCTCCACCAGGCTTGAAATGCAGACACTGTCACATTTATGTTAAGTTTCATGAAATTAGGTTTCATGGTTACTTAGTTATGGCTCCGGACGGACGGAAAGATGGACGGATGGAAGGACAAACAGACGGATGGACATGGACAAAAACATCCCTCCTACTTCAGGGGATTAAAACGTTGATGCCGTCAACAACACAAAATTCGTTATGAAGTCTCAATGTGATACCCTTCCCTTATTTGCGGCTCTTTAAAACGGGAATATGTCATTTTGTCTTTAGAACGCAAAGTGGTAATGCCTCTTACCAGCGTGTCCGGGAATTCTAGATTAAATAAAAAAAATGATACTTTAACCCTTAGCGCACATTCAATCGTGTAATAAAAATTGACACCCCCGCTATTATAGAAGCCTCTGTTGGGACACAAAACGCCTGCACTCTTGTAGCCTTTCTTGAGAAACAAGTGCCTGTTCTGTTCAGGTTATGTGAGGTTGAACAGGGTATCATACCCCAGTCCTTGCAGGGAAGTCTCGTAATAACCTGATTCATACCCTAAACACGACGTTCAGAAAGTATTTGGACGATCATTTTCTGCTTGTGCATCCTTGTGTCGAAATGTTCATTAACCTATAAAAGAATTGTCAAATTCCTGTTCTGATCAAACGCGTACAACATATCAGGCATATTTCGTGTGCCTCAGGTGTACAGAGAAAATTCCCGGAAATCCTGTGTTTACGTCTTGAAATACAATGTGGAACTATAAAAGGCGGGTTAATGTATACTGTCTAAGGAAACTGCTATGTGTCTCTGGCTCGGTTTCCTTAAAAAATCCAGTCAGTCACTGCCATTCTGTCCTAGTGGTAACATCTCTAGTTTACCAGTGCAACAGCTTGGCTCAATAAATGGTCACACTTTTACCTGTATTTGCTGTTTACTAACAACCTGGCAACCTCTTGAAATAAAGAAACCTTTATTCAGATATATTCTAAAGGAGAAATACACTGGTCTTGAAGGAACATATTAGAAATTGATATTTTGATGGCTATTCCTAATAACCCTTACTAGTTGTCATTCAGCAAATATCGTTATATGCATAGCTACTTATTGTCTCGGAAAAGTTAAAATCCAATCCAAATATTTTCTTTTGGCAGTTAAAGTTGTTGAATAAATGTGTGCAAGGTAAGGTCTTGCCAAGCCAAAAACAGAAGTATCATAACTGTCTTACGCTAAAACTGTTTATCAACATATTTGCTTTCAAACTAGTCGCACTAAAACTATTTGTCTCAAGGCATTGATTAAATAATTTAACATATTCAGTTACATATATGCAACATATTCAGTAAGTTGTAGTAAAGTTTGATTGTCCCATACTAACATTGTTTGGTTAGCTGTTTTTAAATATCTGGAACCCAGAGACGACACGAACTGACAAACTGGTTTAAACTAGTCAAGGCAGACATCATTTGCAATAGCATCAACGTAAACACCTCTTGACTATAGACCCAAAATAATCAGGAGACATTCCATTTTTTCTTTCAACAAACTGAGGATCGGAAAATACAAGTAACAACAAATGCTTATTTTCGGTAAAAATATGGTAAGACATCCAGTGGCTGTCCTAACCTAGCATGCAGTCAAGCATTAAAACAAAAACAAAATATGATTTTGTTTTGTTTTTCTTGTTTTCTGTGCAGGACGGCTGCAAATACTGCTACCCTCAGATACAATTCATTTATAATTTTCA
The DNA here is from genome assembly GCA_963989385.1 of Ctena decussata. Taxonomy (NCBI): domain Eukaryota; kingdom Metazoa; phylum Mollusca; class Bivalvia; order Lucinida; family Lucinidae; genus Ctena; species Ctena decussata. The sequence continues at coordinate 125,415,094 of OZ022498.1, forward strand.
CAGAGCCTTACAGTGACTGCAACATTGGTGGAACTTCTTTTGACAGAGTTTCAACAAAACTACAAGCTCTCCTAGAATCAATTACTGGAGATGTCGACATCATCATCCGTACCATCCAAATCAAGAGAAAACACAAACACGTATCTTCAGTTCATCCACCCTGGATGTTGCAAATCCTGATAAATTTCAGACAGATATTCGACGTCTAGCTACAGCTACCTCACACTACCCGACTGACACAACAGAAAATGAAACACCGCCCCACGGTTTATTGATTTTTCAGGAATGGACATGTTCTTTAAAAATACCACCTGAAAATGTATCTGCCTATTCCAGCACAAAACTGCCTACCTGCAAATGTCATCTGGATTTTGAGCATTATAATATCGCCATACCCGCTGAGCGGATACCGACCACTTTTGCTTCAGATTGATTGTTGCATAGTAGTTTTACAGATTTGTACTCGACAAAGCAAAATAGGTTCTGTTACAAACATTACCAAACGTGAAAAAATCAAAAAAAATCTTAGAAATTGCTCAGGCGAATTTAACAAACTTTGTTTCAGAATGATCCTTGCATAAAGCTATGTCCATTTCTTTGCAATTTGACCATCCCAGATGGCCGCCATCTACCGTTACTTAAAGCAGCACAAGACATGAATATGTTGATATCTCAAGAACCGCTGAACGGATTTGTATTACACTTGGTGGCAGGATGTTTCTTTCATGGAGTTATTTCAGATGATGAGTAACTCAGCAAAAGGGCTCTTCAGAGGATTGGTTTGAATAAAGAAAGAGATACAAGGGTACTGAATGATATGGGACAAAGCTTATACAGAAAATAAGTCATTCCAAGTAATGTGCATGATAATGCACGAGCAATTTAAGAAATGTTTTATACCATGGTCACGCGCTGCTGATTTGTATACGTCTGAATTTTTATTTGTTTTCTTATTTTTATTGAGTTTCAGTTTTTAACACAAGTCAGTTATCAGTGGTGTAATCAGACTTTTAAGCAGATAACTAAGATGTTTTATTAACACGGAGCAGATAACTAAGATGTTTTATTAACACGGAGCAGATAACTAAGATGTTTTATTAACACGGAATATAAGGATTTTATTGCATCTGCATATAATTTGATTTAATGACATTCTGGCGCATTGTCCGCTACAACGTACAGCCGGTTGTTTAAAATTGCTATAGACCATACTTTTTCTCTTGAAAAAGTATAAGAAAATTATATAATTCCGACACCTCGCGAATCGAGTTGCGAATAATATATTCTAAGTTTTCCTTCGAGTCATATGTTAATGTGGGGCAGTTAACTATTTTCGGTTCACATTTTAACACTTTGTTTGTTTATTCGATGGATCATACTGGTCACCAAACTGCATATGTTGCATATGTCTAATAAGTGCATTAGGGTGAGCTACCTCTGAAAAGCTTAATTGAAGTTATAGCAATGAAAACTGAGAATATACATAACAATACAATACACTGTTTATTGTTACAGGATTTTGTCGACCGATAAGAACAATAAGCAGGATACCTAATGGAAATCAGAACTTTAAAAGGATCATTTCAAAGGACACGAACAGAATACATGTACATATGAGCCGCGATATGAGAAAACCAACAAAGTGGTTGTGTGCCCAGCGCAGACTCAGATCAGCCTGGGCATCCGCCTAGTCTGATCAGACTCTTTGCTAAGCGCTTAAAGGGAGGCTAAAGGTCTAAGTTATCGCCATGCGGACAGCGAAGACTGATCAGACTGGGCGGATGCCCAGGCTGATCTGAGTCTGCGCTGGGCGCACAACCACTTTGTTGGTTTTGTCTTGTCGCGGCTCATATAATGGCGTTACTCAAGAAAGCCACATTCGCAATTTCATAGCCCAATCAAGACAGCAAAAGAAAAATACATGGAACCAGATTCAGCTGATATTTCTTTAGCATGCATATATGCCATAAAATTACACTTTCTAAGTTATATTACGGTTTTAGAGACAATTCAATATTTCTATTTCTTAAACTAGTAACCTTGATTGAAGTGGGGTGGGGTTTTTGAGATTGTGCCTAGAGGTATATAAAAATTAGAGTTGAAGGAATTTTTCTGAAACTTGTAGCAAATTATCAAAGTTATAGAATCATCTCGTTATGGTCAAAATTTCGGCCCGATGGATTATTGCCTAATGCGACACATGCAAAGGTCTGATAATAAAAGACATTATTTATTGCGTGGGTTACTGTCCATGATTTACATTTTACTTCAGTTTGATATAGAAGAAAAATCGCCAAAATAAGTAAGTTTATATTTTACTGGGATAGAAAATATTCAGTAAGTTAACACAATAAAATACCCTTTTATCAGAATAAAATACCCACTAGGATTTATCATAGAGCGCCTGCATTTGTTTTGAAATACACATTTAATACGGAAAATATGCAAACTCAGATATCATCATGTGTTTACTTTTGATATCCAGTTTCAATAAAATCATACCACAACGTACTATATTAATGATGTTCCTTTCTATGAAATATTTCAACATAAGGCATTGTTAATGACATGCGTACATGTCCTTTATTAGACATTTTTAATGGATAAAGTGAGGATGGATGTTAGGGTGATTTTAAGAGATTATCAACCTATTGGTACGGTAAATGAGATTTATTTATCTATTTTTTTTACTTTTTTAGTTACACAGCAATATTACATACTTACTTGTCAATATGTGTTACAGACTTAATGAAAATATATTACTGGGAACTTCTTCAATTTTTAATAATACATGAATATGCGTTAAATTTGCGAACATTTTAGCCTATCAAATGAATTTGAAACTGGCATCTGAGAGTATACAAGCTTGTTCTACTTCATCATTGCATTTCTGCATTATGCTTAAACCCCCAATGTTCCAAAATGGCGGTATAGATTTCTCATTTACATTTATCAGTGTCATAGAAATGTATTTTGTGTTCCTCTGAAGTGTGCAACTTCTTGCAAAAAAAAAAAAAAAGGAAAAAAAAAATCAGTAGGTACATAGATGAAAGAATCCGCATCATATTTCATAGAAAAAAAACTGCAATTTATCAAGAAATATGTTTCGTCCTCTACTTCTTAGACTCACAGTATTAAAAAAAAATCTCAGTCACCAGGGTTTTAATTTTCTAAATGAAGATAACAACTTCCAAATTTTGCTATGACTTTACGTTGACCCCTACTCATATTTATCTTAACACAATGTTTGACTTCAAATGTAGTTTTATTTTTTCTATATGTCCTAGGCTTTTTACCGTTCTGATCAGATCCATTATTCATCAGTTTTTCACGCCATTTAGAATTTTGCGTTAACGATAGTTTTCCTTGCTAGAGACAGACAAGCGGGTCTATCAGGAAGTGCAACAAGCATGACCGTTTCTAAATTATATTCCGCAACAAAAGATAGCATAGGTTTTTCCCATGATTTGCCTATATATATAAAAGGTCACTTATGCACAATTATCGATAGTGTCTGTTTTCTGAAAGTTGTTTTAATCTACACCTTAGTCATATTGTTACTAACATTTGCTTAACGGAGCAGGATACCCAGTCCTAGTCACTTCGCGTGGCAATATCTAGGCATTCTTTGTACTTCTTAGAAAATATCTGCACGCTTTATTTAATGCAACTTTTATTTCTTTTTGGTATTGTTAACCTCAAATACCTGCACCGTAAAAAGAGCCGGCTCTACTACTGAATTAATTAGTTTGGTGTATAGTTCATTCCACCAGCAGACAAATACTTTGCATAAACTGCTTCAAGGGCACGGCTGGCTAATTTTGTGATTTCTGGTATAGACTTTGATATATCTTAATATTCATTTATACAAAATCCACGGTACTTGATTCTGAATTAGCATTGAATTTGCATTAACATAATCATATTCAATGATTTTATCGCCACACTTAAATACGTAAATTATTTTGGGATCTGAAATGCATGATGTTGCATCATAGTCTGAAAACATCTTTCTGAGTCACTAAGTATAACAGTATCGTCTGCATGTAATAAAATCGCAACATTTACATCATCTATTTCTATACCACACTTCTTATCGCATATTCCATTGGCAAGATCATTCAGGTAGATGGAAACCAATGTAGGAGACAAGACACTGCCCTGTTTTAGACCTCTGTCAATTTTGCACCAGTCTGTGGCATAATTATAAACTTTAACGCTACATTCTACCTAACTGTATTGCGACTGTAAAGCGTGAAGGATTCTGTCATTGATAGCAAGTGACAACAATTTAAACCATAAAAAGTGCCTCGCAACGGTATCAAATGTTTTTGCTACAGTCGACAAAACATACAATGTGTCTTTCCGTAAAGTTTATTTTTCTACTTTGGCATATGGTCCAAGTAACTTCGGTGTTTCCTAAAACCATTTGGTACATCGCTCAATATTGTGTTTTCATCTACCCAAAGTTCTAATCTTGTATTTAAAATACTAGCATAACTTTTACAGAGTACTGACAGAAGCGTTATCGGTCTGTAGGTCAAGAGACATCTGGCATCATCGCTCTTGAATATAGGATTCATTACGCCCTTCAGACATTGATTTGGGACCTCTCCGATCTCAAAACAACATTTTATGTTTATAAACATAAGATTTATGCAATGTTCGTTACGCAATATATCAGCGGGAATACCATCGTAGCCTGATGCCTTTTGCAACTTTGCATTACATACAGACCATTTCACTTCTTCACGTGATATCGGAGAATTTATCGATGTACAATCTAGTGTGACGGGTTTAGGTAAATAAATTCTTCTACAGCCTTGCTGTAGAAGCCGGCTTTTATGGCGACGCGGGTAGAGTGGGTGGCTCTTCACAAAGTTAAGCAACGGAGATCGCGGTTAGTACCTGGATGGGTGACCGGTTGCTTGACTTGGTGGACTAACCGACTGCACTAGCTTCGGGAAAAAGATTGTGTGCGGCACTTTTGACTGAACTGATAGCTGCCTTCAAATGATATTGGTCGAATGTTTCACTGTATACATCGTTATAAAGATGGTAATAATCGGATTTCCATTTATTAAGAACCTTATTGGTATCCGTTGTAATATCTACGTTTTCATCTAAAACTTCCAACGGTATATTCTGCTTGCGGTTATTTTCGAAACCAAGTTTACCGAGATTTTTCCAACATCTCTAGGAGTTTCTCTGTCAGACATTACCCTGTTCATTCTTTACTGTTTATCGTCTTGCTACTGCTGTTCAATCTGTTAAAATCGTTTCTTTTAGAACCATACAATTAATGGAGACTTCTTTTACTAATTTAATTTTTACAGGTAAGCAATTGCTTTTCTGATCTGCATAACGTACCCTAGATTTCTTCCAATTCCTTGGACCAGTAATGCTAAGCTCTTGTCTTGTGTCTTTTGGGCAAAATATTTTCTTTGAAAGAATGATTTTGTTTAAGTTTATATTCCATTTCTGTATAGAGCAATGACTTAAAATCGTTGTATGTAGTGTTAATGTCTGTATAAGTTGATACTGTACATTGTTTTTCACGATAGTTTGATTCAGTTTGTCAAAAGACTGTTGGTCGTTTAAAGACAATTAGGGTATGTCATTAAAATCAAACAAATCAAAAAATTAAGGGGTGGACTGATTTTTCTGATCAATTCCGAAAAATAATAATACGTCACAAACGTATTGGCTATAATTTAAATGTTATGCGACAGTCTGCATGCTTAGTGATTAACCCAATCACGGTTGATAACTTTGCTGCACTCTTTAATTGCACACCGGGGGATCGGTCGTCAGACTCTATGATGGCCCCGACCTAAAGCTATATATTTTAGTTGGTTGGGACCGGAGCCTTTTTGTCTGTTGCTTGGTCCACCGGGGCTCAACTGGTGACCTTCTTTTGCTTCAGATTTCCAGTGGGGTCGTTTGGCAGGACAGGGATCTCCACCTGTCAGACGGCCCGTTGTATCTGTTGAGTCCTCGTCTTTGCTTCTTCATGGTGTTGAAATTTGATTTATGTGTTTACCGTGATGATTCATTGACGAGTTAGAGGGTTATCATGCGAACCGAACAACCAACTAAATGTTTTGTACCACTTCAGAAACTGAGGGTGAGGTTGGGCCTGTAAAATCGATTTAAGCCCCCCAGTTATTCATTACTGACCGTTCCAAGGCGGTAGTTCTGTTGTGGTTCTCTGTTGCCTGTTTTTGGTGTCAGAGTTTCTGTGATGTTTTACCTTATGTATGTTCTTATTATTTTTGGTTCGGTTTGGGTTGCTGAGTGGCCACCTTTTGGGAACAAGCTGCTCACTCGGTTGGCCATATGTTCTCTGTATCTTGATTATTTGTAATCTTAGTTGTTTCCAACTATGGTTTGAGGGCTGGATTTGGATTTTGATTGTTTCAGTTCCTGGTCTTTGCATACTTTTTACTTTTGTTAGTCTTTGCATTTCGACATTTAGTACGCCTGTATCTTTCACCTCGTCGGACTGAAACGCAAGCACTACCTGCACTAACGAGTGGTCCGTCAAGTATGTTCGTTAATCCACGGAGGTTCAAGGTATTTATAGGTTCAGACACTGTTGTAATTTCGAAATCTAGACACTTACTGAGATTCTCTTTTATTAATACAAAGTCGATCACTGATTTACCCAGGGGTGAAATACGAGTGCAATTGTCACGACCAACTCTACCATTGACCATGCACAAAATACAGTCAACCAAAAAATATTAAATTGATACTTATATGCGTTGCAATGTTCATTCAACATATAACGAGATGGTATAGAATCTATCCTTTCAATAAAGTAACATTTATCGCCGCATCCTGCATTGATCAGAGGTTAACCATAATTTTGCTATTTGTACAACTGTTCTTTTATTAAGTTTATCTACACTACGTTCTATTTAGATCAGATACGGTTGATATGTGACAAAATATGCCTTGCTATCCCCAAAGCACTATCTTATGGACAACTAGCCAGTGCAAATTAATAATTCCAGGCGTTTTATAAGCTTGGGGTCACAAAGGTAGTAGTATAATGACTGCGCTGCACGGTAATTTGCGAGAATAATTTACTTACAGACACAAAATGTTGTTAGCCGACCTCGAGGGATGCATAAATCTCGTCCACAAATATACGCACGCCTATAAATAGCCACTTAAACTCTGTGAGCGAAACCACTGTCATCATCGGCAGACCTAGACGGTGATATTACTCTAATGATGCATCTGTAAAGCAAATAGATATATCTATATGCGGTTTCCCGATTTTTACCGTGGAGTGCATTTTAACTATCTGTGGCCGTCTTTAGACTACGACATAGTTTCAAAATGGGTTAGTCTTAACAGTGAGCATTTGCTCCTCACCCTCGGTGAAATGGGATGCATTTTCTTTTGACGATAATATCTTTCCTACTTACTTTAAAGGTCTGACACTGATACAGAGAAACTGTCCTTTTCTGTCATAGTACCAGCTTCATCCGAAGTCAAAAACCATAGAAACTTTGAAGAATCCAAAATATAATGATAAACAGACATGTCCGCCAAAGAACACACCTACCTATTGTCAAACACCCGTCATATCTATGTTTTGATGGACCAACCAGTGAAAATGAAAGAAAACATATTTTATCTTTCGACCGTGGCCAAGTTTGGAACAGACATCCCTGCTGTAACATTTAGCTGGTAATAAATGAGAAGTGCATGCACATTCTACAAGTGTTCAGAGAGATGCAGATATTTCACCTGTAAAATAAGATGAGATTTATTTTGAGTCGTCAAGTCAAGCAATAGAAAGTTTTGATAAGCACTTGCTATGACTATTAAACAATAAATGATTAATAAAACATTCAAGTATACACGCTGTAAGAGATTTAATTAAGCAGTATTAAAACATACACAGATCAGATGACTATGTAGGAGTACCGTTATACCTGATATTAATATTATGTAGATGATTCATATAAGATAATCTAGGCTAAACTTTGTCGGTTCCGGCATACATGGTTGAAACATGTACCAGAACCCTATACAAAAGGTACAAAAAGCACACATTTGTGAAAGTGGCAAGCTAATTTTTACTACGCTAGAAAGAAAAGCTTAGGTCTCAGGGGATAGTTACATTTTGGCAGTGGTCAGGAAAATGATACTTTTTGGTAGAGGGGTAGAAATAGCATGGATGCTCCAATAAATTGAGGTATTTGTTCAATTTAGGAGAGGTAGTTAGGCCATCTGGAACTGGCTATGAAAATTTGCCGTTAGCTTTACTTGTCAGGGGAAAACCCTAAGTAATGGCGGATATGTCAAATCACAGCAGACAAATTCTTGGAGAGAAATAGGCCTGAAATTCATATTGAAATACTGAAAAAATTCTATGGTTATGACCCCATTTTGGATTTGTTATTCTGAAGGTATGTTGCTGAGGATGGAAAACAGCTATGTGCCAACTGTCAGTGTTTTGTAGGTATTTCTCCAGATGGTTAGTGTACCACATTTTAGCATTGGAAACAGGGTGGGTGGGGTTATGTAAACATTGCCCTGACAGCTTCTGAAGATGTTGGTGCTCATGTGTTCTGCTTCAATCAGTTTTTGTTTACTATGGCAACACTATGAAATAGTGAAAACCTGCATTGAAGGGCAATTTACTTGTTGAGAATCCTCCAAAAAATGTTCGTGGCCTCGGACTGAAAGTGCCAGATGTTACAATCCCCTGAAACCTTAATATATATGATGGTACGAGCCGTACCTATAATAAAATTTCTTATCATTCTTTATGCACAGCGACAACTGTGATTGCGGTTAGTGTGACCCTGCCAAAGATAATGGAGACTTGCACTGGCGTCATGCATAATTGAAAAATAATATGATGGACGCTGGATTACTGGCCTGTACTTGCCGTCAAGCATTATGAACGCCAGGTCGAGTCAGGCTTTTCGGGGAGCCGGGCTTCAAACTAAATGACGGGTCATTTATGGATATCACCAATGTCTTGAGTCGGAAGGTCCCAGCCCATCTCTGGTTCTTCGATTGTGGATCCCTTTCGACAGATTGGCTGTTTCTGTAATTAAAACTCTTGCTGTTCAGCTTGTCGTCGTGGTTCATGTCTTCTTCTTTATTTAGTGTCTCGGGCATGGACGGTGTGCTTACTGAGTGTGGCTTTTCTTTGGTCTCCTTATTAATATAAATATACGCTACTACGTTATGAGCTTTTTATTTCTTTTTTTTTTTTTTTTTTTTTTGGGGGGGGGGGGGGAGGGGGGATTAGTGGCGAGCGACTATAGGAACTATTTGTCAGCAGTCGCACATATAGACAGTGTCCCTTATTTACTGGGTTTAACTTTGTATTCATGTTTTAGCTTCTTAAGACAGTTTCGAGAGATTGCACTTACATTCAATGTTCATTCAAATGAGTTGAGCTACAAGTAAAAGCAATTACATTTTTGTAGTTGCACTTGATCCGTCCTTCAGACGGAAATTCCTTGTTGTTCGTAAATTGCCTTATTTATAGTTAACAACCTTATTTGTAGCTAACCATCTTGTTGATATAAGAAACACTAATTTTGATGTCCATTCGCATTAGGTACATGTATATACCTCTGTCTATAATTAATGCAAAATCAAACTTCTGTCAAGCATGATATTTCAAAGCACATACCCCAAGTAACTTTAATTACAAAGTGATAATGAAAGGCTGAAACATCCAAGTAGTTTGACTAACAATGTTTAAAATTTGAATCATCAGTCTTGTGTGGAATTTCTAATCAACAAATTATACGATTTAATTTTTTTTTTTTTTCTATTTTTTTTTATTGTTCGTAAATTACTATGGTACTTGAACAGGTTACACCTAGAAACTGCCAAAGTGGGAAGAATGCAATGATCGGGATTCGGCACTATTGATTTCCGCATCCTGCCCTTAAAAGTTTACTTACTTGAAAAAGTGAAGCAAGAGTCACCTGTACGCAATAATTTAATAGGACACTAGAAGTTTGTTACCGTATGTTCCAAAGTCAGTCAGGTTTAAAGTTTCAAATACATGATGTGTCAAGAAGTCAAGCACATCGAATCCCTAACTAAGGAGCTAAATGGCCGTATAGGAGCACATCATCGGCATTTGTCTAGACGAGTAGACCTTAAAGTTTGACTGAACCAATAAAAGACATGTTTCGCATTAGATGGCAGTTATTGATTTTGCATCAGACACTGAGTTATTATGCTTAAAAATAAAGCTGCAATACGACAAAACCAACAAGTTGGCATGTGCGCCCAGCGAAGACTCAGATCTGCTTTGGCATCCGCCCGATTTGATCAGATGCTGCGCTGTGAGGTTTAAGGGAAGCTTAGGATCTAAGCTACGTCAATGCCGACAGCGAATACTCTGACCAGATTGGGCGGATGCCCAGGCTGATATGAGTCTTCGCTTGGCGCACAGGCCTCTTTGTTGGTTTGTCATGTCGTGGCTAAAATGAAGAAATCTAAGCATTTTGGAGGCGTAAGGTGAAGCGGTACCCTAGGGCACGGGTAAACAAGGAAAATTGAAATAAGGCTGCACCTCCGCACATTTTTATCAAAGTGTCATCTACAACGATAAGTTTGTGCGGGAGTACTTACTGAACGCATATGGTTCATTTTGTTCGCGACGCGGCTGATTTCAATATGTCATACTGCGAGAAAATAAGCCAATGTCCGTTGGCTAGACGGTGGTTATTTACCACTTTGAGATGCGCTTTCTAACCGAATTAGCTTTTCGATAATAAGATCATGAACTCGACAAGTCAGTGCTGAGAATAAAGTTATCTTGATTACAGCTGTTTTCTAATATCAAGACTATGCCGTAGCAATTGAACCACTGGAGCAAATGGCACGATAAACAGTAATTTGTAAAAGCTAATGCCAAAATATATGCTGAAAAGGTTTCAACTTTTTCATTATAAGGACTTAACCGTTATATCTGCGATGCTACAACAATAAAAAAGACAGTTTTTCCTTTTTCGCATGGAAAGTCATTGGCAATCTCAAGGGCAAAGAACTAGAGCAATTTGCGATAAAAACAGTTCGTGAAGTTTCCATATCATATGAGTCGCGGAACGAGAAAACCAACAAAGTGGTTGTGCGCCCAGCACAGTCTCAAATCAGCCTGGGCAGCCTCTCAGTCTGATCAAAGTCTTCGCTAACCGTAGCTAAGGGTAGCAAAGGGCCTAAACTACCTCCGTGCGGACAGCGAAGATTCTGATCAGACTGGGCGGATGCCCAGGCTGACCTGTGTCTGCGCGGGGGTGCACAACTACTTTGTTGGTTTTCTCGTGTCGCGGCCCCTGATGAAAAGTAGATAGAAGGCAATGATCAGGAACCGACCCAATAGACTTCCACATCCTGGCCTAAACACCAAACGTGAATTGAAAAAATACGAAATCAAATAAATAAAGACAGACAAAAAAGACAGGATAAAAGCCAAGGGGACAGCTGTTTGACAGAAGATGGCTGAGAGGTTGTCCTAAATAAAATTTATCATATGACGTCGCATTTGAAAGTTTAATAAGGCCAAGCATTAAAAATGATAATCAACTAGTGGATCGAATATGCAAATTACGTCGTAACGTTATGCACTGACGCCCATAAAAACATCGCGTTTCCAAATGGCGAAAGTGTGACGTTTTAGTGCAAAATTTGTTAATAAAATGCAATTAAAGTGTCTTATGATAAATAGAATCTTACATTCGTGCTCCTGTATTATTGAATTAATTAAACTCGTTTGGGAAAAGCGATAAGATGCACGACATAGCCTCACGTTTTATCTTTTTCCTAACACCTATAAGAAATTCCATAATACATAAAGCACTCATGTAGGATCCTCTATATAAAAGGTCAAAGAGTTTGAGAAAGCAGACAAAAAATGACAGTAATATGACTCACAGCATAAGTTCGACCTCTACGAACGGACGTCGGACGATGGCCTAAACTACATGCTCCCCTGGCACCTTTGGCTCTAGGGAGCTTACAATTATCTAGAAGTGGAACAAATCAAGGCAAGCAGACCTAAATTTGAAATATGAAATATTTTGTGTGGCTAATTTGTTTTTCTTTTTTTCTTTTTTTAACACAACTCTCATGCATAGTTTAACGCTTGCATTACTAAGCCCAAATGGAAGTGGTAAAAGTACCCATGTCCGAACTCATAAATCCTTTAACATTGACACTACCGGAATATTTTAGGTACACACATATGGACCCGCAAAAAAGATGTAATCAGGTGCTCGCGACTGTTACTTTTACTGTTATTTATCTGCCGAGCTATCGGGAGTTCTCAGAAATGAAGAGGCGAAACGTATCAATTTATTTTTCCTCGGAATGTCAGTGTTTCGCCAGTTTTATAAAGAATGTTTGGATATTTGGTGTGCTCCAAAAGCTTTTTAAAAGAAGTCACACCATATCTGAGTTAAAGAAGAAATCCGAGAACATTGCATGTCAGTCTAATGCATTTGCATTAAAACATCAGCGCTTGGGGTTTGAAATAACAGAGGCATCTATCATTATTAGTTCCCTTTTTGTAACGTTTAGTTTCAATTTAGTTTCTGCTAGCTAGAGGTATAGGTTTGCAAAAAAAAAATGAGGTTGCTTACTTGCAATGCTTGTATTTAAATTTCCATTTCATCTATAAAACGGTGTAATTGTCAAGTCCTCCATAGATTCTACAGTCAACTTGAGATAGCTGAGTTGCCACCTACTTACGAAAGAGCTGCTTACTCGGCTTATCACTTGTAATTTATTGTTTGTTGGGATGTCTTTGTCAATCTTTACATTTCATGTTGGGGATAGGGTTTGGGATCTGATTCAGTCAGTTCCTTAAGTGTAATTACACTTTAAATTTGCGTGCCTTTCATATATATATATATATATATATATATATATATATATATATATATATATATATATATATATATATATATATATATATATATATATATATATATATATATTTGTTTTTTTTTTGTTTTCGTGCTTCTTTTCTTATCGGTTTTGAGAGCGGGATGTGGGATTTGCCTGATCATTGCCCATATGTTTACTTGGCAGGTATTTGAGACAGTATTTCAGTCTATAACGAGCCGTCTCAAAGAGAGAGGGCGAAAGAAAAGAGATATGATATATATTGACATATCTTGCAGTCGCATTAAAATCTTAAAGGGTTCCTTTAAGAGCAGAGAATACATTCAGAAGAGGAAACATGGCCCAGACTACGGGGTTTCGGCTAATAAAGCTCCATCAGTGACCCAGACAATATCTAGTGACGAAACCAGAGAAAAGTATACTGACATTTCTTAATTTAAATCAGAGTCGATTCAAAGACTGACTAGCATCAAATAGGGTCTAAATGATATAAAAGACGATGATTAAGAATAAGAGTCTAAACCAATCTAAAAATTTCAGATTTCTCAAAACATATCACCTAATCTAAAAGGAGGAAAATAAGATAAATTCTGCAGTGTGGATGATGTAACGGGAGACGTTTTACGGCCGCCACACGACACAACACCAACTGCAGTGAAGTACAATTTAAATCTTGAGAGTTCCTTTAAGAGCAGAGAGTACAGTCAGAAGAAGGAACATGGGCCAGAATACGTAGTTTTGGCTAATATAGCCTCATCGGTGACCCTGACATTGTCTTAGTAGTTTAAGCAGTTCATCTTCAACTTCTGATATCTCAAGGTAAATAAGATACCACTTGTTTGAGTTCAAAGGAGTTAAACTTTTGATAAAAAAGAAATGTGTCCAATTGATTTAAGCGAGTGCTTTGAGATATCAGTGTATGAGATTAGGAGTCAATTGTGTACGCCACTGATGCAGAAAACGAAATGATGGGAACTGAACCCAAAATTTTAGCGGTGAAAAAGTGCTGCAATTTCAGGTCATATATATATAAACGTTACTATACCGAATGTAGTGCAGACGGAAGCGCGTTAACTCTCTCAGTGTCGCTAGACTTAAAAGTTTGAACGAAAAAGTAAATAGCAGGCAAGGAACAATTTTTCCGAGCTACACAGACTGACGCATTCTGCCAGACAACGTAGCTGCAGACATCAGATAAGAGACGTCTGCGTATCGAACCTTGAGCGCAGGCGTCCTCCACCGAGCCACATCAGTCCCTGTTTTTCGAGAAACAAGATAGACACGAGCACGAGGTTGTTATAAATATTCACCAAGAGGGGACATGTCTGTATGCTTTATTTCGTGATGCATATTAATGAAAATAATCGACAGTTGAACCGAATAGAAACTTTGACTGCCCAATTAAAAAGTTTGCTCATGATGCCAGAGTTATTACCGCCAGGAGGACGTTCAGATGCCACAGGAATACAAATTTAAAAGTAACTACACTTCAGGAACTGACTGAATCAGATCCCAAACCCTATCCCCAACATCAAAGGGAAAGATTGACAAAGACTCCCAACAAACAATAAATTACAAGTGATAAGCCGAGTCAGCAGCTCTTTCCCAAATAGGTGGCAACTCAGCTATCTTTACTGAACTAAATGATTTAGACCAACAGAAGGGTTACAACAAAAGTAAAAAGTATGCAAAGACCAGGAACTGAAACAATCAAAATCCAAATCCAGCCCTCAAACCATAGTTGGAAACAACTAAGATTACAAATAATCAAGATACAGAGAACATATGGCCAACCGACTAAGCAAATTATACGATCAACAAATTATAAAAGTAAAAAGTATGCAAAGACCAGGAACTGAAACAATCAAAATCCAAATCCAGCCCTCAAACCATAGTTGGAAACAACTAAGATTACAAATAATCAAGATACAGAGAACATATGGCCAACCGAGTGAGCAGCTTGTTCCCAAAAGGTGGCCACTCAGCAACCCAAACCGAACCAAAAATAATAATAACATACATAAGGTAAAACATCACAGAAACTCTGACACCAAAAACAGGCAACAAAGAACCACAACAGAACTACCGCCTTGGAACGGTCAGTAATGAATTACTGGGGGGCTTAAATCAATTTTACAGGCCCAACCTCACCTACATATAAGGCTTACAATAAGAGACATAGGCTTAAAGTTTGGGCTTAGCACATCTATAGTACATTCGATTGTTACTAGAGAGTTCGGCAAGCCTAAGGTTTGGGCTCGCTGGATACCAAGAATTCTAACAATTGACCAGAAACATCTGAGAGTAGAACCCGCAAAGTCATTTCTTAAACAGTATCGTAACTATGGCCACCGTTCAATGAACTCAGTTATCACAGCCGATGGAACCCGGATTAGTGTATATGACCCAGAAAATAAACACGACTCATGCAAGTGGAAGCATCTAGAGTCACCGTCAACAGTAAATGCCTTAGTGCACCGCTCAGCAAGAAAACTGATATTCATCATCTTTTCCGATTCGAGAGGCGTGGTTCTGTGTCATGCGGTACCAGCAGGGCAGACAGTTACAGCAAAGTATTATTCAAAGGTAACTTTAGTCGAATGTTGCTGGCGTATGTTCTAAATATATTTTATTGATGTTGTAAATATTTGATATCATGATACGAGCATTTGGTCCGATAACTGTATCACATTTTCAGGTCATCAAGCGTGACCTGATACGAGCAGTGAAGAAGAAAAGACAGGATGGTGGCTTCCTTTTACACCATGACAACGCATATCCCAATCCTCTGTGGTCACCAAAGCAACACTCGGAGAGTTAGGCATTGAGACCGTGAAGCATCCTGCATATTCACCGGATCTAGCTCCGTGCGATAACTGGCTTTTCCCAACCTTGAAATCAGAGCTGTGCGGCAGAGGGTTTAATGATGTTGATGACCTACCCACGGTAGTCAGGGAAATCATTCGTAAAAATCCACAGGAACATTACAGATCATGGATTGATAAGTGGATACGTAGGTGGGAGAAGTGCATATCTTGTAAAGGAGACTATGCCGACAGAGGTAACATTTAACTGTTTCAAACAAATTTTGCAGATTCCATTCCTTCATGAGTCGCTCAACGTTTCATGACGTCCCACTCAACGTTACCCGACGTCGCCATAGTAACTGTGGATTGTGCATGAGTGCAATTTGTATCATTTTTTCTTTTGGATTGTGTGCATAGAATATCGAAGTATCACTTGTGATTTTTTTCTAATATTCGCATTTATAAATAAGTTATGAACCTTTTCCGGATACTTTTCGAGCACCCCGCGTAGATGTTGCTGGTGTTTTCAATAAGGGTAGCTGAATAACCACCTATTTGAGAAAGACCTTTCATTTGCTTTCCCGGCGTGTTCCTCGTGAACTTTGTCAATTTGTGTGTGTGTTTCTTTCCTTTTAGGCTACGGCGGCGGGACGAGGGATTTGACTGTGTTAATTCCTGTTCACTGCCTATCTTTTTACCATAGTATATATTATAATAGTACTTTTCTATTTTCCTAAAACTAAATGCTGATTTCTCCCTTTGTAACAAGCGATTATAATATAGTGGCTTTGCACAGGCTGATCTGTATTTGCATATCTCATATCATGCTTGTATGGGTCTACACTGTGTGGCATTCAAGCAGATGGTTGGGGAGACAGGTTTTATTATACTGTGGTCACGCACTGCTTTTGTAACTGTTCAGTCTTTTATTTTTCTAACAGGAAGTGAATTTTAATTCTAAACGCTTAAGTTTTCAAATATCAAAATCTGACATCTATAAAGTGAAACTTGTTGTGCATTATAGATTGATTGTTTTTGTTGGACACTGTTCAAATCAACTGACAACTGTTCTTGTTTAATTAAAGAGAATGCTTGCATTGTTGTTGTTGCTGATGATTTTGACTTATTGTTTAAAGTTAATCCCAGTAGTGTAATTTATTTACATTATAATTCAATAAGTTAATGTACAGTTGGACATGTATTTATGTTAATATTTAAAATGTTGTTATTTCATTAGGAAGATAGTTTAAACAAAGAAGGGTTTGAGTGATAAGTCTGTAAGCACAGATGTGCATGTAGACTTAATGTCACCAACCAAATGTCTTTTAGTTGGGAATGGAATCTGCTTTAAATGTCACGTAAACTGTTAAATTAAAATCTTAAAGAGTTCCTTCAAGAGCAGAGATTATATTCAGAAGAAGGAACATGGGCCAGACTACGTAGTTTCGGCTAATAAAGCCTCTTCAGTGACCCTGACAATATCTGGTGACGAAACCGGAGAGAAGCATATTGTGATTTTTTAATCTTATTGGACAGTCGATTCAAAGACTGATTAGTATCAAAAAAAGCGTCCAAATAATATATAAAACAATGGTTTAGAATATGATTATAAACCAATCCAAAATTTCAGATTTCTCAAAATATATCTTCTGATCTCAAAGGATGAAAGTAAAATATAATCTGCACTATGGATGATGTACGGGGAGACGTTTTACGACAAGACCAGCTGCAGTGAGGCAAAATTAAAATCTTAAAGAGTTCCTTCAAGAGCAGAGAATATATTCAGAAGAAGGAACATGGGCCAGACTACGTAGTTTCGGCTAATAAAGCCTCTTCAGTGACCCTGACAATATCTGGTGACGAAACCAGAGAGAAGCATATTGTGATTTTTTAAGCTTCTGGTGATAGATACATATTGCTCAGTTGTCCAATTGCAGTCAGTGATTAAGCTCGGAGATATGGTTCAACTGTATCTAACATCAGAACAGGCCACGCTGGGCCATTCTGAGATTTATAAATTAAAAGTTGATTTTCAAATGTTACAATTGAAATTATATTTAATTTAGATTAAGACTTTGTAGTAATTCTATGAGTAAAACACCCCGAGAAGACAAACACTATATGGTTGCAGTCATGAAACCGGCGTTACCTAAGGTATATAAGGGCAGTACTTAAGTATAATCACTTATTACAATTAACTTAAAGTTTCTTACTTATGAATGTTTTCTTTGCTCTTAAAGGATCTAAACTTTTATCATTATTATCTCGTAAAATTATCAAGCAAAATTTTAAAGTAAGAATGACATGTCAGTGCGACATGTGTGTTAGCGGAGTTCGGCTTTTATTATTTTTGATTGTTTAAAGTCATGTTACGTCTGATTAGTTTATCCTGATTCTAATGGCTGTCGCCTTTTACGGACCCTAGCAGCTGTGGTGATACAGTGGAGGATGCGTGACGCTGCGATTTAATGCGTAGGCATCTGTTTCCTGATGGCTGCAATTGCTATTGCGGATTGCGTCAGCGATCATGTGCTCGGAAAGGGAAGTCTCAAAGATCTGCCCAATAACTTTTATTTTGAACGTTTTTTTTTTTTTTTTTTTTTTTTTTTTTTTTGCTTTTGTTTAACACATCGTTGAGACAACATTTCAGTCTATATCGAGGTGTTGTAGAAAAAGAGAAAAGAAAGAAATGGCATATAGATGAAGTAAAATCGATCCATACAATCCCCGTCCTGAGCATGATGCAAGCATTGCCAGTGTTTGCCAGCCATGACGCCCTGGCACTGAAAGTTACCCGCCACCATCGCTAAACTTTTAAGTTTAAGCTTAGCTTCTTTTGCGTTTAAGTACACAAAATGCACATCTTCAGCACTCTATTCGGTATAGGTGCTTTTTGTAATAAATAGATTAGGTTTGAAACAACTGACCAGGCGGGGTTGTTTTAGCATGAGTTTTTCTACATTTAGAAAAGATATAGATAAATGAATAACCTAATGGGATTTTGCCTGAATCTTCTTTGAATTGACCATATTAATACTAGGTCAACGGCTTAGTAGGAATACACCCCGAATTCCCAGGAAAATATTACTGAGTTTACAAAATTGTAAATATATTATGTTTCCTCACTTTATTACGAAAGTCAACCACCAATACTTTGATTGTTATTCTATGAACGTAGTTAGATGCCAGCAGTCGAAACGTTGTTCTTTGTATAAATTGATAGAGCTCTCCTGAAAACACAACCGATTGTTTTATTTGATAGATTATAAAGAAATACCCTTCTATGGCTGACACATTGGAATGGAAGTGCTGAATCTTGCAGCTCTTGCCTTGACTGCTCTATGGAGCTGTCTGATTCGGGCATGCACTATTTGACATTTCGGAAGCAATGGTGTTGCACAGCGCGAATACCTGTTATACCAATAATCTTGATGTTTAGGTAATAGTGGCAATTGGCCACTACATCAGACTATTCCACTTTTCATGGTAAGTAGCACACATGGATATGTCAAGAATCTTAGTGTCTTGTTGTCACAGACATGTAAGCTGAAAGCAACACTTGTAAGTGTATACTTGAGAGTACATCGAATGTTTCAACCCAGCCAATGATAGATAGTGACAATATTAGCCTATCAAAAAGTCTATTTTTTATATATTCTAGTTGCACTTGAACTGTTCTTCAGACTTGACTTTTCTTGACATTCGCAAATTGCCTCATTTGTAGGAAATCCTGGAGAAGATTTTATAAGTGCTTACTATTCCTCTCTATTCACATCAATTATACAGCTTCCTTAATTCCGTGTGCACCAAAATGATTTGTCTGTGGTATTCTGATTAATTGAGATTATATAAGTCCGTGCGTGCTAGTCTGCCTGCGTCTGTGTGTGTGTGTAACTTTGAGCCTTTGGTATGACAAGAGGGTCGTGTATGGCATAGATTCTTTCCGCAGAGCTACTCTGAGATTACACATAATCATGCCCGATGACGGTACATTTAAGACAGATTTATGATACTATTTGCCAGGATGTACTAGACGCATCTTGGAAAATCGGCATAGTTGAATTTTTTAGTCCTGAACCTGATATTTAGGTCAGGCTCCATATGAGAAAAAGAAACTTTGGTGCAGAAGTTGAAAGGGCTAGGTGGACTTAAATGGCAAAATGATGTGACATATCTCAATACTCCTTCGGAACTCGGAAGACATAGACCAGTTGTGGTGAAAGAGCGGCAACGCCACGTAACAAATCAGTCACGTGGCGGCGAACACATGTCTCCGGCGTGGTCCCAACAAAGGACGTTGTTATCGAAAAAGACACCCACGGTTGTGGCGTTCCGGGAAGTTGACCCTATTGTTGCGGCATTTTATCGACTTCGACAGGACAGACGAACGGCACCCTGTTACTGCGGCCATGGTTTTGTACCGCTAAGGTTTAGGGGTATGAGGTAACGTCGTTACGAGGATTGTAATACATATCTAATCTTAGTATTTCTCTAGACACATAAACATCTCAAGGACGCCTTAAAGCTCCAAATACCGATCTGATTGGCTGTTGTTCGTGTAGAGAAACATACCTGGGAAATAATTGACAACTGACTAGGGTTGATATTTATTAATAAAACAACTTACTTGGATTCATGTTTACTTGTATGACAAAAGACGCGCCGACCTAAAGACATTTAGAGGTAGTTATTCTTCTGTCGGGGTACAGGATCTAGACCTCTAACAGTAATCGCAGATCGAAATGCATGCTTCACGCCTAATGTTTTGATATAATAATAGCTTAATATGGCTTCCACCCAGGTAAGTTAAAATCATTAGGAGCGGCCGGTCTGAAAACTCGGTACCAATATCAATAAAAATAAACAGAAATTGCTATTATTAGAGGAAATATCCTCCCAGTTGAATCAAGAGGAAGAGTAAACCAACTACAACACACAATATGTACGTAATAGATGTAACAACAAGAGCATCACAGGCCGGGTAATATTCTGAGGTTTCTGACAGTGCTGGAATCTGCAAAGATTAACATGTCAGCCCACTAGCTGAAAATTCCATTTATTTATTATTAAAAAATTATATAACTTTGGACCACTAAAGTCGATATTTTGAATATTTCAAGAATAGGCCATATTGCCACAGGGCCTTTTCAAACACTGAGTTTCAGCCCCAGTTGATACTCTTAAGCAGATCTATAGCCTTACAATTAGCAACTGATGTGCAGACACAGGAATAGTCGGTATAAACTTGTCGAAGGGATGTAACTCGGTAATATTCGGTAAGTGGGAGCAACTATTCCAATACTCAAGCCACAGTTTCAAACTACGGCACACTGCTATAAAGATTTATCAAGCTGTTCCAAACAATAACATAGTAATGGCATGCATGAACATTGTCGAACAATAATCAAAGGAGCGTCACTCCGAAAGTAAGGTAGGAAACCATTTTAATTCTCGCACTCATTTGCATTGCTATAATTTCATCAAGATAATCCAAAAATATACTTACAGTTTTCACAAGAATAGCCTTCAAAATAATCAGAGGGACTTAACTTTAAAAATATGGAAGAGGGGAGCAGCTATTCTTATAAGTCACACACCACCTCAGCCTAATACACATAGCTATAAAGTTTCATCAATATGTTTTATATGGTTACCTATTTATGCTGCTCACAAGAACATCCTTAAAACGATAATCAAAAGGGATGTAACTCCAAAAGTAAGTAAGATGAGCAATAATTTATACACCATCTCAACCTAATACACATTGCTGTAAAGTTTCATCATGATATTCCAAAGAGCCACGTATTTATAAGGAGTACAAAAATAGTATAGACAATAATCTGAGGGACGTAACTCCAAAACAAAGGGAAATCAATCATTTTTGTATGCAACATGCCTTCTCAACCCCATAAACGTTTCTATCAAATTTCATTAAGATAATTCAAAGAGTAACCTTAAAGTGATACACATACACAAAATTGCCATACAAAATGCTAAAGTCGGTTTATCGAAGTGTTATAACTGTGTAAAACCATCGGAGCGTAATCTCCAAACATTGGCACTGCACCATATTCCAGTCTAACTATTTACAAAGTTTCAAAGGAAAAATGTATTATTCTTTGAAAACGAGTCGAGTGCACAGCAATGTTTATTTTATTGTGACCATAATTCTGTGAAAATAAAGAAATTTAGGTTATTTATACAGTGAATAATTAATGGACTGGACCAAGTGATAACAGATCTACTGCCACTGTCATCGGCATTCGTGCAAGCTTGAGTTTCGTTTCAACAAAGTTCAGCGCATATTCGACCGCAAATACAAAGGAAAAGAACAAAATTATTCCATCTGTAGCATAGTTTGATGTTGCAGTTGTATTCTGCTCAATTTGCTCCTGAGTAGAAATTCATTCTAGACAATGGTTATATATGTGACGCGTCATGACATTTTGGGTCCAAATGAGGTCTGACGTCATTCGAGAAAATGCGCTCGAAACGTCACGACGTGACGTAGTTAATTTATGTCGCACCTGTTTTAACGTCGTGGTGAAACACGTCTCGTATCTTCGTATTAATGCAGTATCTAGCTACAATATTTTGGGGGAAAAATCGTAGAAACTATAAATATTTATCAATAAGGCGCATCAGCCCAGATACATGGCCAAAAATATGAAATGTGTTCTTCTCGGGATCTATATTTTACGCTATCCGGATGAATTTTATTCCAGAAATTGCAGTTGCAGTTGTAACAATTTGAGCTCTTGCAAGGTTTATCTGCTTCGATTATCAGCCGGCTTGGCCTCTTTCTTCGAGCCTGATTCAAGAAAACCTTCTGTGTTTTTGCATTTGTGCTAAAGGATCAGGTATTTAGTAGTATTTCAATTCTCATATCGACATCCCCCCGCACCTCAGCGGAACGGAGCCATAGCCGCAGTAACGGGGCGCCGATCGTCCGTCCACTGGCTCAGGTATTTATAGAACGCCGGTAACATTAAAGTTTGACCAAGTTTATTTATGTGTGGAGAATCATTTTCTCATTGCGGTCCCTAAAGTTTGTGGTCATCGGATGGATGAATTGGATGGAAAATTTGCAGTTTAACGTCCTTTTTCAACAGTATTTCAGTCATAGCAGGGCGACTGGGAGGTGGGTGGGGTTGATAATGAAAAGGCTGTGTGCAATGGTCCTTGTTTACGGTTGAAAAGAGATCTTCTTCCAGCAGGACTCGAACTACAAGCAGGCCAACACTAGCCTTATTATTATACTGGGCTACTGGGGCTCCTGTGGTCATCGATCCTGAAATTTTTTGCCATCAGGGCACCACAGGTGATTATTCTTTTTTTTTTTTTTTTAATTTTCTGTACTACGTAACCTTACAGTCTTTTATTCTCCAGCTTAGAAATTTTACAGAGAAATACTGATCATAGAATGGGAGAGGCTGAAGAACTAACCTCTTGCTTTTCTTTCTTTCTTTTGTGCATTATTTCGTCAAGAAGTAGATTTTAGATGTATTTCTTACATTACCGCTTCGTAGAAAATTTATTATTCCCGATAAAAACATAAACTTTCTCCTTGATTATTAGGATACGCTTAAAATTTGGACATCGCTATAATAGTGATTCTTGGACAGAGCAGTCTTGTTTGGGTTTAGATTTGCTTACACCGCAAATATAGTGTGTATCCAGATCCTTTCGGAAATATTTTTGTTAGTGCAGAAACATTAAGGCTTGTATGCAAAGCACTGTACCAGGCATTGTCTCAAATTTTTGCATACCAAATTAATGTCCCGTTCAATAATCTATATAATTTTCTTTATGCTGCAGCCAAATATGCAGAAACTTTTACTGAATTATTAACTTTAGTTAATCGGGGTTGTGCGATGGTGCTGTGTGTAGCTTCCAGTGCCGGGGCGTCCTACTGATTTGGAACACTGTAGGGCAATGGCCTTCTGTGCTTGCAGTAGGTGCGGGTAGGGGTTGTTTGGACATTTTTCTCACATCTATCATTTCTCCTCTTTCACCCGTTCTGGGAGACGGCCCAATATAGACTGAAATACTGACTAAAAGGGCCGTTAAACCCAAAACAATCAATCAAAACTTTAGTTAATAATTGCGTTTTAAGCTAACTGGAACTTATCCGGGGAAGCAACTCTGCATCATTTAGCCGCCTTCATAAATCTTATGTACAATCACTCATGTGCAGGAAACTGTAAAAGCAGCCATTTGATACGGGGTGGCTGGTTGATTTAAGGTATCATTTAAGATGTATGGGTACACTTCCGTAATTTTCTGTCACTTGGCAAGAAGCAATGTTGTAGGAGTTAACTTTTCCGTGTGTCTGTCAGTTTTCCGCTAGTTCGCACGTCCATAATCAGGCCCTATATACTTCTACTTTAACATTATTTCCATTATTCTCAAAATATGATACACACAATCACCAAGCTTGGCTGTACTGATTTCTTCCCATAACCCGTATTTAACTCCTTGCTGACTTGGTAAAATTTTACATTCAAAATTACGTCATATCTGGCGCTTAAGTCCATTTCTCTAGATCTTAAAGTATGACACCTGCAATGTAACAAACCTGGTATAAAGTTTCATAGAATTTACAGAGATGTCTACGCTTGAGTTATATTTCACACCTACTGACTTTATAAAATTGTGTCGACCTTAACATTTCTCTTGCTTATAATCATTAAGCCTGGGATATCGTTTCTTCTAATGTCCTTCTGGATGCTGCTATTATTTGCACATGTAACCCTTAACTTATATTCCATGCGCTGTTTGCCTTGAAACCAACTTTGCATCATCAGCTGCATAGACTCTAGTATTTAAGCCCACTTTTTACTATTTCCCCTGCAATTAGCTATCTGCAATCATCAGTCACAGCATAAATATTTTTGGTCGTCTGAATCATTGAACTACTGAATACACTCAAAGCTTAGGTACTCACATACTGTCGACTCTGGAATTTTACATCATGAATTGCATCCTTCCTTCCTAGCTTGTAAAAGCCAATTTGCTGCAAATTTTCTACATAGATTCATTAAACCATACATACACTTTCTTCTTACTAAGATCCTTACTAGCTATGGACGCGAAAAGCAGCTACAAACTAGCATTCTGTGGAAATCTTATTTTCAAAGAGAAACAACTTTTTGACTTCCTGGTACTTCCAGACCCTTCCAAATGGGTCCACACTAAATAGAAAGAATTTCCTCCTGAAGCAGCAAAATCTTTCATTTAAAGACTTCGCCTCAGTTGAAAAGGGAGACAAAAATGAAAGTAGTGGAGGTGCCTCCCCTAAAGATGCACCCATCCAGTTTACAAATTGGATACAGTTTGGTGACTGTGAACAATTTGTTTTGGTTAGAAAGAAGATGGTAGCCTTATTTTTTTAAGTTCCTTTATATGTAAAACGGCTCTGACCATGGCTGTGTAGAATTGTTTTAAGTATGCTGCTACAAGTTTCTGAGAATAGAGACGACATATCCAATGCATGTTTAAATTTTTAATACTGAACAGTACAAATACCCACGAGTTCATTTTAGTTTACTGGACAATTGAACCCAGACGTTGTTTATTTACGAAATTATGCCGCAGACGTGGAACAAATATTAGTGCCTTTAAAACATAAAATCACATTTTCCAACTGTGCAAGGAGTTATAAGGAATCATTTCCAGGGACTCGATGCGCAAAGACAATGTATCTTTATGAAGAGGCTGCTTCATACTGCTTGGATGTAGAAGTATACCTAAGACCAGCTGCTCAAAACCAAGTATGAAGGCGGAACCTCAAACACTTCAGGATTATTTCTGTGATATTTAACAAAATGAAGTGTTCACTTCCCAAAAGCTTAAAAAATTCAAAATCAAAAAGTGAAGATTTACTTGCGACTTAACGATGTAACGATGATGTCGGTTGCCGTGGAAACAGATTTTTCTGATTTCAGACTGCTTAACGATTAAAGAATAATTTTATTTCATTCTTAATATTTCTGCAGATTTCATATTATTTTACAGAGAACTTTAATGTATGAAAGCATTAGGCAACTAAGTCAAAGGCCGCTTGAAACTGTTCTTTTTGAAAACTGAAAATCTCATTTTTTGGTTAGAGTGACAAGAGTCAAATTTCTCAGAAACCGCTCATTATATTGAGCTTAAATTTCACATATGCACTATCAAGCTATCAGAAAATGGTGATATCTCATTTTCGCCCATGGGCCTTATTTGGACCCAAAATCTCATGGTCAGTCACATATAAGAATAGTCAGGTTATAGTTAGTATGCTATTTATTTACAAGACTGAACCTCAAATCGGATTTTAATTCAAAACTCGATATCTGTTGACATTTATTGGAAGAGAGAGCAACCTTAACAGACTACTGAATAACAGCATCAGTACACATTGCATTTTTGTTCTAAAGACCAAATGCTCCACCATTTAGTCGCCCATAAAGGTCATTGAACATGTGTTACATTCAACTGAAAGAGGTAATAGACACTGGGATACTCCGAGAGGACAAAATTTACAGTGTAACCTGTAGTAGAACTAAGAGCGTTAGTTACCTGTCCTGGGCGATGCTTTAGTTATGGTTTTATTTTAATAGTCATTGTTTTCGCTTGGTTGGTTGGTTGATTGTTTTCAGCTTAACGGCCCTTTGAGACAGACTCTCCGTCCATTTACTCTTTGGGGCAGAATATGACAATCGACTGTTTTGGTCCCTGACTATTGCCTTCTCATCGGCTTATTCTGTTCATACCAGAGGACAAATACCAAGGTTATATGAAGATCAGTTCATGAGGATAAGGTAATACATAGTCTCGAGCCATAAAAACTGTCACTCAAAAGTAGCCAATACACTTTTACAAGGAGGGTAAATTGTAGGTCAGATCTGATCATTTCACAGCAGCAGCTTCATGCAGAGCTACAAATATATTTACCCTATGCCTTAAACTGTATACCATTGTAATGGCAACTTAGCACTTGACATGGTCCTGCAAACAAAATTACACATGCTGCATGTCCCACATAAGTCCGTGATTTTTCCTTGTAGATAATGCAGTGATATAACCTTTACACGTAGGCGTGGTTTTCGGATTTATGAATTTGGAGCAGAATTAAACTTTAACCAACGAAGCGTAGAGTGCATTTTACATCCGTTAAATTATGTGCAGTCGGTACTATATAATGCTTGCGTAATTTAGTATATGTTTCTTCGAATGAGAGAAATATTCCATTGTTTTATTATTCTCTTTTGCTCTGAGTATATACACAAACTGATGCTGGCGAAAACGTAACAGTTTGTTGTCCTGAACAGCCGAATTTCAACCAAATCAGGTCGACTGAAGGGTGATAGTGAAGGGCTCTTTGCAATGAAGTGCTGTTCAGGTTCCTACAAAATCTTGCGTCCATCGGATCTCAAATCCGCGACCATCAGATGTCGGGTGCATTAAGCAATCGTCCACGCGAGCGCTTTTCGAACTACATCTAAGTACATGTGTACCAAAGTTACTTAAACATAAATACAGATGTCGGTTGCGTTTAGCTGCTTGTATCTAGACGTCTGTTTTGGCCTAACGTCATATCTTAGCCCATGCAATTATTGAGAAAATATATGTATATAATGTGAGCTCATAACTTTATCCTAAACTGCAAATGCAGATAAAACGGAACAACCGCAGCTGCAAAGCACAACTCGCTAAAAACTCCGATTGAAGAAAAAGAAGAGACACAAACGAGAAAACGTAACAACATGATTTCGCTAACAAACACAAATACCCCAACAAGAAACATCAAAGGCTGTACAGAGCAAATAAGCCACATAAGACTTTAAATAGGAAAACAAAATAGAAAGCAAAGTGGGCAGCCGTTACTAGGATTACAACAAATACAACCTGCCGCAGATGTCTCCGTCCTCGAACGGAGTACGTTACTGCACATGAACAGACTAAATCAAAACCGAGTCTAGCCGAGGCTGTTATGTTTGTTTATTTGATGTGATTCTTGCTTCCGGAATATCTTCATTCAGAAATTATTTCATATAGCCTGACGGTATCCTCATAATGTTTTAAGAGAAGATATCTTCTACGGAAGGTTGGCGCCTGAACAACAATGTCTTTGATCGGCCCCATCATGGTTCAGCTTGATGCGTCCTTTCGCTCTGGTTTCGGAGATGTGAGGCCCATCACTGATCCATGCAGTCGGATTAGAGACTTCGCTTATCATATAAGCCGCCTATGGCGGTACACTGTCAGAGATTGAATACTCGTAACAAACATTGCAGAATACAGGAATATATCCAGAGCCGCTGTAATGCGATATATGGACTCTTTGAAAATGACGAAGAGGCATATCGATCATTGTAGTTGATGTATTAAATATAAATGGGGACAAGAGTTAGTCGAATATTCTCTTCATACTGATAGATCGCAATCACAGCATTTACCTGGTGGGTGTAGAGGGGCCTGGTTTCAACTCAGTCAACTCTTGGTACAAACAAGCAATTATTGACTACGATGCGCGGCACACTGTCAGAGAGTAAGTATAGATGACGAACCTGAGGGTAGCATAACTAATAACGGTTCGTGGGATCAAACCGTTGTTTTCTGAAGAAGCAAAAATGCAACAGATTATAAATCGCAAAGAAAATGCTAGGGAAATATTCTCAGCGTCGAAACCATGTACGGTTTAGAAGACAGTAACCAGGTCTGTTTTGATATTCTCCATGGTGGTCTACTTTATGGAATACAACCACACGAAAACGCTGTATGTGAGTGAAAATTACCATGTGTCTGAGTCGCCTCCCCTTACAGACATGCATGAAAGGCACGCGATTTCAATAGTACAAAAACAAATATATCTATTTTCCCCAAACACCTAACCTTCTAGCATTTTTTGCACTAATTCATAAGTCTTAATGAAATTGCAACACTATAATGCCCTATGTACATTAAGATGTCAAGAAAAGGGCGTGTCGGTAATACTTCCTGTCGATAATACCTTCTTTTGCTCTATAGATCTTTGACAATTTCATCACGCATTTGCCTTTTATTTCTTCTTTTTGTGAGATAGAGAGCAATAGCTTATGGCTGAAAAAGATCATAAGATCTCAAGCCAGTGTCGCAGTCAAATCTGGAAATCGTAAGCTATATTTATAAGTATAACTATATATATTTGAGCAATTTTATTAATGGTTTCGAAAAGAGTAAAGGCCTCTATAGCATATCTTCTATCAATTTTATAGAAGGGTGATTCATATTTTAAGTCATTCAAAAGTTGCACATTTGTATAGTTTCTGTTTATTGTGAAAACGGTATGGTAAAGAAACTTAAATTGAGGAATGCGGTGTTTCCCCTATAAAATAGATAAATTTAAAGAGTAACTACACTTCAGGAACTGACTGAATCAGCCTTGTTTTTGTCAAAGAGGGTGTGTTGCTTGGTTATTCGGGGTCTAACTGATGGTTTTGGTTTGCTCCGGTATTTCAGTGGTGTTGTTTAACTTCCCAGGGGTCAACTGGTGTCGCAATACGTTATTTCCGTCGAGTCCTCATCTCTGATTCATCATAGTCTTATACGTGATTTGTTTGTCTCCGATGATGATTCATTTATGGGTTAGGAAACTTCATGCAGACCAATCAGCTAACTAAATGTTTCGAACCACTGCAGAAACCGAGGACGAGGTATGGATCCAGTAACCGTTCCAAGGCGGTATGTCTGTTGTGAGACCTTGATGTGACATTGGGCTATGTCCGCTTGTCTATGTTCTCTGGCGGTTTGGTCATCTGTTTTGCTACCCAATCTGCCTTTTGTTTCGTTGTGTTTTGTAAGTTAAAATTAAAATAGATAAAAATAGATGTTGATGCTGTTTTTATTAGGATAGCCGATAGAACACCTGTTTTGGAAAGAGCTGCTCATTCGCTTTACCGTGCGTCTTTTGTGAACTTGTATCATTTTTTCCATGTGTGTGTGCTTCTCTCGCTATTGGTTTTGAGAGCGGGATGTGGGATTTGATTGTATTAATTCCTGATCATCGCCTATCTTTTTACTTATTCTCAAAACACCAATAGATGGTGACCTTTGAAACCTGTCTTGGCAAAAGAGCAAGCGTCTTTGTGATAACATTTTTGCGAAACTACCAAAGAGGCAGAGCAATAGAAGACTATCAGTACAACTGTCAGATGTAATATTAATGGGCAGTTAAACAACTACGTCTGCGTTTTGTTGCAGCTTAGAAAGGTACTCAATAAATTGCAAGTAACTCTCTAGTGAGTATGGCAAAGTTCTGAATTGCCACTCCCAAAGGCGAAACTGCCTATTAAAAAGCAGTGCCGTATGGTATTAACAGTCGTGCATTTACCAGCGAAAAGCCGTGTATCAACAAGGGATTTCACGCGCTGTTGATGCACGGATAGGCAACTTTCAATATGATCGTGCCTTGGTCATTAAAATAATTCTGTCATGCACCCCTGCCTCTCCCGTGGCGGTTAATTTACAAAAAATGGTGGTGTGCTACCTATGACGTCATCATGCTTGATACTCTTATTACGCCATCAAGTCTACTGACACACGCTTCACAGCGATGTTGTCTTCATTCTTACGATGCCAATGGAGAGAAGGTGTTAAAGAAAACATGTATCCTAAGCTACCGCGATAGGTACATGAATGGACAAGGCTTGTTCTGCAAAGAAATTATTGCTTTGATCAAGTATCTACTTTACATCTGCTTTTTGTTGATGAATTTGCAACGACCAACCTGACACTTTTCAGAAATACTGAGGTTGAAAAGGATGGTGGTCGCCATTTTGAATAGTTTGATGCTCTCGCCGAAAGTCTCGGACCAGGAAGACGGATATTAATAAAGAGATGCACTCGCGCGTTGGCTGTCAAACGTTGACAAAATAAAATGCCATATTTTTCGCAAATTGTAAGGAATATTTTGTTGAATTTATGCAATAACAGCGATCAAACATTTTTTTCCAATGCATTAACGTTTACCAGGGCTTGAAAAAAAAACATGTTTGATCCCTATATTGACAAATTTCAACAAGCAACTGCATATTTGGTTATGCTATATTTTTGTACATCGGACAAGATGTAAATACAAGCAGACGCGACTACATGAAATATCGTTGGGGCTCACCTCAGGTTTTAGTTTTATCCATGTCCGTCCGTCCGTCTGTCCGTCCGTCCGTCCATCCGCCCATCCTTCCGTCCGTCCGTAACCATAGCTAAGTAACCACCAGACGGAAGTTCATGAAACTTAATCTTAATATATACCACTATAATCTCCTGATGCACGTCAAGTTTTATCACACTTGCTTCAGTAATGCATGAGTTATTTCCCTTGATTTTTTTAAAAAATCAATAAAAAGAGCCATGACTAAGTAACCACTAGACGGAATTTCATGAAACTTAAAATGAATATACATCATTATAATGTCCTGATGCATGTCACGTTTCATCAGACTGGTTTTAGGAGTGCACGAATTATCGCCCTTGAATTGTCTGGAAGTCAATAAAATAAGCCATTACTAAGTAACCAATCACCAAA
The DNA here is from genome assembly GCA_963989385.1 of Ctena decussata. Classification (NCBI taxonomy): domain Eukaryota; kingdom Metazoa; phylum Mollusca; class Bivalvia; order Lucinida; family Lucinidae; genus Ctena; species Ctena decussata. Next base: position 125,446,354 of record OZ022498.1, read on the forward strand.
ATTCCTTGAAATATAAACTAAATATGTATCACCATACCTCTGTTATGCACATAAAGTTAGGCACTTTTTTAAATGTTTACATGTTATATATGTTCATTTATGAAATTGTGATGATATTTGAAATAAAATATGTTTAAACCAAAGATAGGCACCAGAAATGCATGAGTTATTGTCCTTGAATCTACTTAAAATTGGCAAATTTAGCTATAACTAGGTAATCAATAAATAGAATTTTATGAAACTTTGACTTAATACGTATCACTATAACACATTGGTGCATCTTACGTTTTGTCGAAATTGCTTCAGTAAGCAATGAGTTATTGTCCTTAACTTGGTTTAAAAACAAACAAAAAAAGTGAGTCATAACTTCGTAACCGATTATTGGAATTTCATGAAACTTAAAATAAGTATATAGGGTCTTGACATAGCACTGCACATTAAGTTTTCTATCTATCTATCGATACTGCCACGTGCCCTCGCGGACGTTCCAATAATCACATCAGAAGTGCATGATTTAATGCCACTGAATTGATTTAAAATCCACAAATTAGCCCTAACTAAGATTATTGACGGACCAAAATTTCGTGAAACTGAATTCAAAATTTATATTCATAGTGCAGTGATGCTGAAGCAAGTGTTCAGTATAACAGCTTCGAAGTATAACAGCTTCAGCTAATGCCTCACTTATGCCCCAGCTACTGCCCTTGGTTTGATTTTCACTCCACAAGCCATGGCTAAGTTACCATTGGACGAGATTTTATGAAATTTAAAATAAAACATAACTGAATCAGGGCCACTTCGGCGGGGGATATAAATTCACCGAATTTGCTTTTAAAACATACTTGTGCGTAATATGTAGTAGCCACGAGTTAGGCCCCTGACTCCCCAATTCCATCAGCAATGATCGAATACATAGTTGGCGGAGTGGGGATTCTTACAGCATTACTGCCGTAACAAACCAAAGCATAGTTGAAAAAAATCCTGACTTCTGCTGGGAATCGAAATCGTAACTCACGGGTGAGGGTCCAATGCTCTAACCACAGAGCCAAAGAGTTAACTCTCTGACGCAGTTGTCAGAGATTCAATACTTCAATTATTTCTTTATGATGGCCAAGCTAGCAAATATGTAATGTACATCTAGATTGTTTCGGGTTAAACAGACGTGTGATTACTTAAATCACGAAAATTTATTGGTTAATTTTGTTCTGTCTAACTTATTCCTATTTTAATAGCTCAGACCAGAACATTAATTTGTGCATACGCAGAAGAACGTTTCTTGTACACATTATATAATATATGTCCAGTCCGCAAAAAATACTTCAAACGTTTATGCCAATGGTATTCCAAGCCGAAAATAAAGTTCAAAGATTAAAAACTTTCAGATTATCTCCCTTTGAATTAAACATGTAGAGATTTTTGAAATGCCATAGTTTCTATACCAGTGCGTGTATTTTCTTATTTTCTTCGAGACTTAGTTGAATGTCTTGCACACTCAATGTCTTTGTTACTTTGTTTTTGAAAGCCATTTCTTAAACTGCCATACGGACTTTAATGTGTTATTGGAATTCAAATGCAACTGAATTTCTGATTTCATTATGGCGTGTACCGCGGTTTTTCGCCTGGTCCTCACAGCCTCCTAGTCGACCGCGTGTTGGCATAATTTTAGCTAATGAGTCCATACAGATTGTAGATCTAGAATGTCCGATCCCAGACAAGCCCTCATCTTACGACATTAATGCCGTAACATAGCTGGAAAAAATCCTGACTGTTGCTGGGAATCGAACCCGAGACTCACGGGTGAAAGTCCAATGCTCTAACCACTGAGTCAAAGAGGCAACTCTCTGACGCAGTTGCCAGAAATGGAAGGTAGGAGAGTTGGCCCGTAACAGGATGGGTAGTTAAATCAAGTTGAGCATTATAAGGATAATGTCAGTCTAATAGATGTTGGGGGAGTGGGGATGGGTAGTTAAATCTAGTTGATCATTATAAGGATAATGTCAGTTGAATACATCGTTCGGGGAGTGGGGAAGAGTGGTCAAATCTAGTTGATTATTATAAGGATAATGTTAGTTGAAAACATCGTTGGGGGAGTGGGGATTGGCAGTGAAATGTAGCTATTCATTATAAGGATAATGTCAGCTGTTGATCGGGTGTCTCAATCTTCTAGGACAGGTTTCGGCTATTCAATACTCCTCCCACTGTTCATGTAATGTGGCGATAAAATATGTCAACTACATATGGTGCTGCGTTGTGAGCGTAACGGTATTTCTGAAATTCATTTGCTGCATTTTCAAATAACTGTCTCTATATCTTATTAAGTTTCTTGAATTGCTCTTCATGCCCTTCAGACCTGATTTTCTTGTCGTTCGCAAAGCACCTCATTTGTAAAAATCGCTACAAAGATCAAATGGTACTTACTTTCCTTTTCTATTCACATCATTCATACAGCTTCGTCATTTCATTGTGCACAATCGATTTGTCTACGTTATTTTAATTATTGCTGGGCAAAAAGGAGCCACATTGTATTTTCTCTCACAATGAGCTTGTTACGGCGAGATCGAAGTGAATATAACCTTGACTGTTTCCATTAACGATGTGGAAAGTAGATAGGAATGCAACGGTTAGGAGCCACATAATTATTCAACAAATTCTGCTCTAAACACCAAATGAGAAAGTCACACAAAGCAAACTTAGACTAGCAAAATGCTAGGTCAGCTTTATCCCAGCGACAGACAACGAGACATCTCTAAATAATGTACAAAAGGTCAAGGAGTAATAAAGATCGGAAACACAATGCCACCTCAGAGGCACTGGCTTTGAACGGTCAGTAACAAATAACGGTTGGAGGGGGCGTGGGGTGCTTAAATGAATTTTACATGCGTACCAGTCTCTTGTATGGATATCCATTAGGCTTATTTATAATGGCCATCTATAGTCCTTACACATTTCGGTTCACCAAACAAACAGCTGATGGCGTGAAGAAGGGCCTGTTTACGCATAATAATGACATGAGCACCAGCCTGTTATTATTTCAGCATACATTTATTTACACACCCATTCTATATTTTAGTAATGGTTACAGAAACATGGTCGTCACAATGTAGATATCGGCGTTTATTTGACTCTTACTTTGCAGAAAAAATGTAAGTTTTTTTGTTTATTTTATGGAAATTTTTGCAATCAAGTGCATTTGCAATGTTTGCACTAATTTTTGTGAGTTACACAACAGTTTTTACTAGTCATTCGAAAGGAAACTACCGAATGATTGTTGTTCCATACTACCATTGTGATGAGAAGACAACGAGCTTGAGTTAATTTCCATCATTCTTCATCCGTAGGTCCTTTGGTGCAATCTTGTAGTACTTACCGTGCCGTCACTTGATGGAAAATGGTTAGCGTCACGAATAAGTTTGATGGATTGCCATCACATGGCTGTAGACTATTTTATGTTTGTTCTTGTGATTTTGCGTATCGTGGTTTAACTGGTAGGTTTTTTTTGCTCCAGAATGTCAGTGTAATACAGTTGCTATTTCTGTGAGTCCTCATGTTTGTTTTATGTTAGTCTCACTTTGATTTCCATGATCCTGAAATATTACATTTAAGAGTTAGGAATCTTCCACGCAAACCGAACAACTAAGTGTATGATGAACCAATAAGGCCTAAGGACTCGACCGCAAACTGGTTAAGCCCCCCTTCCCTCCCCCCCCCCCCCCCCACCAGTAATTTCGTTGATGGCCGTACCAAGGTGGCGCTTCTGTTTAGATTCTCCTTAGTTGTTTCATGTGTTGTTTGTCGCTTTGACTGTTTTGATATATGGTTTGGTTTGTTTGTCTTGTTAAGGCTAGCCCTGATATTGTAAACTTGAAAAAGGTAAAAATATATGTTAAATATTTTATGTATAATTTGTACTTATTGTCAGGGTTTGTGCTTTTGTTATGACTGGTTGTTTTCGTTAAGTTGAACAACAAAGTATCTGATGAACCAAGGCAGAACAAAGGTTGATGGCTTGTCGACAACAAACCGGTGAAGCCCCCAGTAATTCCATTACTGGCCGTCCCAAGGCGGCAGCTCTCTTTTGGTTGTACTTGGCTGTTTTATGTGTTGTTAGTTGCGATGTCTGCAATTGATATATTGTTTGTGATGTTTAGGCTAGCCCCGTTGACCACATACATGGGAAATGACTGTTCATATGGCTGCAGTTGGTGTTGTCGTTGGTGTCGAATAATTTTGTGTTGTCTCTTTCCCACATGGTGTCTTGGGTTAGATCTAGAATTGTGTCAGTTCCTGAGAATTGTCCTACTAACTTTTCCTTTTCTGTGGATGTTTGAACATTTTGATTACTTGCCTATGAAGTCTTACTCGATCGTTACTATAAAATAGACAGGTAAGAATGCGGATGCATGCAATAAATCAATTTCAAAACCCTGTGGCATTACTAGAAATTTATTTTTTCCTGTCTGTCGCGTGTCATATAGTGTTTACTTGGGCGGGTTTAGCTTTGTAAAGGTGGCCCTTCTCCATATCTTTAGCTGGATTTCAGAACAGTTTACTTTCTCCAATCGAATAAACAGGCATTTGCATACAAGTGAGACACAGAGCCTGATAATGTTCATTTGTGGTTTTACATTTAATGTTTCTAATAACCATTTTCTCTGATCTACTCCAGATTTGTAGCCATGAACACATCAGCAAGTTATTGTTAAGGTGCAACATACGGTAATCTGTTGAAATACAAAACCGAAATCAATGAAAGGACGGGTTACACTTTGGCCGTTTTTGTGCCCACGACCGATCTTGACAAAATTTATGTTGATAAAAGCTGGGCATTTTGCAGTTTATATAAGCATATTTTTAAGTTTGCGGTTTCATAGATAATCACGTGACTTCCGGCTTATTGCATATGGGGTGCTGAACGGGGTACACTAACTACCTGCGGTTTTTCGATATATTTAGCAATTCCGCTGACATATCAGCCCTCCAAACTGACAGATATAATACTTTTGGTTCTTATCCACAGTCTAAAAGATATATTTCCGCTCAAAACATCTAGTGAGGAGAGATTTTATGTGAATTTTTACAAAACCTCAGAAAAGTAGATTTTACAAGTGTTTATTAACACAATAATAAGCATGTAAAGCGTTTGTTTTTTGTGAAAATAATGAAACAAATGAACAGGAAGTCGATTATCACCGACCGATATTGTTATGCAGATGTATTCTTGGCGAAACGCTTTGCACGCTTGTGCTCTGGCAAGTGCGTGAAAAGGTCACCAACCTTCTTCTTTTCTTAAGCATTATTCGCTACTTATACATATATAATGAAAGTTTTATCATATCAAATATTAATTCACACGTATGAAATATTACGTATTTATGGATGCTACACAGGTACAGATGTTTAAAATATTAGACAAAATCAGTGAACCAAGAAATTAAGGTCACAGGGACCTACATGTACGAGGGTCATCCAAAAAGTTCTGTCACTGGCTTATATCTCGAAAACGAATAGTGCGATTTCCTAAAATAAAAACCATTCAAAAACCGTGTTTTTATCACATAGCTGTAAAAAACTGATTCTTGTATCAATGACATAACATTTACAATCTGCATCTAAAGAAGGGTACCCTCACCCTACTGGCAAATTTGTAGATGCAACTCAGGCAATAATCAATGAAGGGATGTCTATTATCGCTGCCCGGTGCCTACGATATCTCAGGTGCTAATAAACACAAGGAAAAAATCTCCAAGTGATTCTGTCCATTTTAAAGAGTTTACAGCATTTCGTAACCTCAACTTAATGCAAACAAGGCCACAGGAAAATCAAGCTAGGTCATGTTCTAAGTTCAAAAGCTTCATAAACGTATAATATCTCAAATTCTGAAGCATATCTTTACTGCAGTAGATCATGACAATGTGTTCTCAATCAAAATTTCAGAAAAGATCCCAAAAATGAAGGCACAGTGGGTCCTTGAAAATCACGTGACTGTGAATTTCACCATATTTCATATATCAACATTTTGCATCGCATATAATTGACAGAAGTCGCTGATTTTTATGTAGTGTCCCACAAAATGCAACAGACGGCAACACTGAAAATTTCAGAATCCTGCGATATGTAATTGACGAGATATGCAGCATCAAGCAAGCCAGCAGAAAAACAAAAATCGTGCAAATAGGCCAGTGTCAAATATAAGGTCTATATCAGAGCTTATAACTAAACCAGATGGCATGTTTTCACCATTTACCTAATATCAGTATAAAGATAAAAAATTGTTCTTTTGATTGTTGCAAATCGTGGTAAGCTATCACGTCTGTGAGCAAAGTTATGAGTCCAGTGACAGAACTTTTTGGACGATCCTCGTAGTACCAAATGAGACGCAGCGCTGAAGTGACTTACTATTCAAAGTCCGAGGAAGATTCAATTAAATATTAGTTCGAAATAAAACATTTATTCAATGGATCCTGAAATACAAGTCACAATGACCTACAAATAGTATGACGTCATTTTCAATGTCTGACTGAACCATTATCTTTAGTATGATGCATATATAATGTTGAATATATAAGAAAAGAACAGTGATCTTTTAAATATGTTTCACAGTAACCTACAAATAGGATGATGATTTTTTTTTTTGCATCGTTTGACTGACCAACAATTTGTTATCATGTTGCAAATCCAAAAACCGTGTTGAGAAATAAGTGAAAATCCTGGTCCATGCATAAAGTTTAAAGACTCAGTGTGCATGGCTGCTTTGCAGTTCCTACATTTAATGGTTATGATCTGATCAAATATCACAGCACTCTTACCCCAATGCAAAGATATCAAAAGAGGTAAGGAATAAGCTCTCCCAAGTAACTTTTCATACAAAGTTAGTGGAACAAAGTTCAAGGTCACAGAATTTTACAATGCATCAGCTTCAGGCAGAGGAATACATCATCTGACCACGTCGCAACAATATAACATCAGAAGTTATATCTATCACAGCATGATGATGGAGGACATTCAGTCTAACGCCTTACATACGCATATTACGCCATACCGCCATACCGATACGCATGCTCAGCGCGCGCTGCCCCCTGTTATGAAATGGATCCGATCGTCGACTATGTCGTCGAAATCATTTTAATCCTTTCAATCAGTAGAGCTACAGTTTTTTGGGCAACTGTGGTAATAAAATATTTACGGAAATTGTGGCTACGTTATGCATGGGTTGTTTGTGAATACCTCTCGTGGACAGCGTATTGCATGATTTTAAGGTGAATACCTGCACGAGGCTTTTGATTGTGGACAGCGTGTTGCATGATTTAAATGTGAATACCTGCACGCTTAGATTCGAGTTCCATGATTTAAAAGTGAGACGCATAGTATTTATACTCCTATTTCTTTAATGAAAAGTTAGACGTGGCTGTTTAATTCTAAGGTGAATTGATGATGTTATATTGTTGTGTGCCCAGATTCTGTGTTAAGACCAGAACGGTAAGATTTTATTATATTTTTTTAGAATAGTTGGCTAAAAAAGAAAAATGTGACTTCTGATTGATATGGTATGATTATATGTGTCGACTGATTTGATTTTGTTGACAGTGATCAGGCTGTGCATATGTCGACCAATTTTGTTTATACTGACCATGCTGCGCATGGTATTTGTATATTAGGAAGTTTTGTAAATTACGGAAATAGTTTATATCACTGATGTTGGTTGCAATGGTGTGCGTCTATTTGACGTCCAGTGACGTCAGTTGCATTCATGTTATTCATGTGACGTCAGTTGCATTCATGTTATTGCGACGTCAGCACCTTTTATATTAGTTTCACTGGTGTGCATCTATTTGACGTCCAGTGACGTCAGTTGCATTCATGTTATTCATGTGACGTCAGTTGCATTCATGTTATTGCGACGTCAGCACGTTTTATATTAGTTTCACGTATACGTGGCCTATAGAAGTAGATTGATTTGTAATGGAAGTAATTTATATACTCGTGAGGTCAATTGACGCCATAGCATGCACCGCATTAAGGGTTTTTTCCATATATTATTATGGTAACATTTGGTCGTCATGCGTTTGATTTGCCTTCACTAGATGACGTCATATGGTATAACATCATTGGCGTCATGATGTCAGATCAAACGTTATGATCCCAAATGTGTTAGAAACGCTTATTAAGTTAATATATTCTATGGCAAATGGTAATACGATTAGTTTAAAGGAATGAATTAATACATATGAGAGTTAAATTTTTGGTAAATCAATTTAATGTAGATAGGTTATTGTCTAGATTACTCATGTTTTATGTGGGATATGTCATGGTAATACCTGTTGACGTCAGTGTACTTCTCGACAATGTTTGGCGTCAGATCCTTCGACGCACATGCGTGGTAGGATCTACGTTTCTTCATTGGCGGAAGTGGTAAGCACAATTTTGGCTTTACATCGTGAGCGCGAGTCGTGTCTAGTGACACGGCTGGCGTGTGCACGTTATGCTCGGCATTCGCCGAGGGCGTTGTATGGTATTTCCAGGACAGGCCCAAGTCTTACGTATTGTTATTATGTAGTTACAATGTATTAAGTGTTAGTTCGTTATTTTTAGGCACATCAAGTCCGGTAGTCAGCTGTTAGGGCTTAGAGCCACGTCCCACCTGGAGATTCGATATACGTCTCCAGGTTAATACCAACCCGGGTAGAGCAGTTACAACGCCCTTGTGCATGTTTTCCTAGCAGAGGCGGGAAGCACAAAATGTCGGCGAAGGCGATCTAATACTGCGGAGGTGAAAGTGGTACAGTGTTCGTCCACTATAGTGTGTCTTGTTATATATAGACTGGTCCCTGGTACGATCCAGGGAGCGACCAGTATATAATCGTGCACCTGTTAATATAAGTTGGTGTTCCTCATGATATATGGACTGGCCCATGGCATGATCCAGGGAATGACAAAGTGAAGTCTACCAACATAAGGCCTTTTCTTTTTTGTATGAGCTCAAACTAAAGTTTTTTTGTTCTTTGTATTTTCCTTTAGTTCATGGCGCTGAGCCGAGTACGGTGTTGACGTCAGACGGTAATCTATTTGCGTATTGCACGCAAATCGATTACAGATTTGAAACAAACACCTTACTTGGGCCAGCGACATGAACTAATATGTGTTGTATATTATTGTAATTGTGACAGTTGTAAATTGTATTGTTGTATATAGAATTTACAGTATATATAAACTTCAAAAAATTCTAACGTTGTTAGAGTTTCCTTGTTAGTGTAATACACTGGTAGATAACCCTTTAACCGGAAATCACCCTCCGCCGTCCTGGCGACGCATAAGGCTCTACACCCGTGTCGACCGAGTGTAAAACCTTCTGCGTAACATGGTGTCAGAAGTGGAATCTGATTTCCGGTTAATATCTGCCAGTGTAACACATTGACAATATATACAGAATCTAGGCACAATTTTGTCAGACATTTTTTTTTATTATTATTGACTTTCTGATTGTTCTTTTCTAAGGTGACGTAAGGCTGTGAATTTTAGGGGAGCAATTTTGCCACTAAATTCTTTGTAAATGTAACCTACACTCAATTAAGGTCAACTATCCTTATTCCCTGCGTGATGAAGTGCGATAGCCCATGCATTAATTTGTGATAGAATGTAACAGGTTGCATATCTGAGTGGGGAAACTGAGGTATATAGACCTGAATTGTCTTGGCACGGATGATACATATTTAGTTTTAAGGTCCATTTGAGTACCTTGGCACTGCTGTTGCATGACAATCTATTAGTTTATTAACTTAAACGTTTTGTACGTTGTGTCGTAACCGTTACTGAGGTCCATTTTATGTCCTGATTTAGTAACGTAGGTCACTCGTAACGTTACAATGAATTAAACCTAGTAGCAGAATCTTAAGTTCGATTTACCGTGGGTATCTTGTAAGGTTTTGTAATGTAAGACGTACAGTTGTCATGTCAGTGTTAATACGTAGCGTTACATACGTTACGTTTGTTCGCTGGATCAAGTTGGGCGTAATTGTGTTGTGGGTTATTTACGTCATCTAATTGTGTCATTTGATAGTGAAAAGTAATTCTCGGCAAAGTCAACGTCAGTTTATGATGTCATTTCCGGTCTATTACGAACGTAACTTTAATAGTTACGTCTAGATCGCGACTATACTAATTAATCAACGTTTTAGTTGGATTAGTTTGTTATTATTATTGTTAACGTTTTAGTTAACGTGTGTGACTATAAGTGAACGTCGGTTTCAGTTAAGTTAACGTGAACATTACGTTAAGCGTCATGGATCAGTTAGTTAAGACGGGAAAGGAGTTAGGTTATGAGGGGCAGGCTTTGCATGAATTTGTTAAGCAACAGCAAGAGACTGAGAGGGCAGAAAGGCACGCGGTAAGGGAACTTGATAAAGAGAAGGTCGCGGCGGAGAAAGAGAGGATCGCGGCGGAGAAAGAGAGGATTGTGCAAGCCGAAAAGGATAGGGAAGTAGAACTAGCTAAGATTGCGGCGGATAGGGAAATTGAGATGGCGCGGATTGAAAGTATAGAGCGGCAAGCCGAGAAAGATAGGGAAGCTAGGTTGTCTTAAGTAGAAAGCGATAAGGAAGCAAAGTTGTCGAGCGAAGTTGAGTTAGAAAAGTTGAAGTATAGTTTTGAATTGCAGCAACGCGAGTTAAAGAATCAGATAGATTTGCAGAAGGTCACGTTTAGAGTTGAATTAGAAAAACAGAAGGCTGAAAAGTTAGCGCATGCGCGAGATCCCAAGTTACCGTATTTTGATGAAAGTAAGGACAAAATGGATAGTTACTTATCAAGGTTTGAGAAATACGCGACGGCGAATAAATGGGATAAAAACGTTTGGGCTGCATATTTGAGCGCATTACTTAAAGGTCGCGCGCTTGATGTTTATGATAGATTGTCTGTAGATGATGCAGCAGATGATGACAAGTTGAAAGATGCGTTGTTAAAGAATTTTGATATGACTGAACGCGGATTTAGGAAGAAATTTCGCTATGATAGGCCTGAAAAGTCCGAAACGTTTATTCAGTTTAGTAGTAGACTTAGGTCGTATCTTAATAAATGGTTGAAAATGGCGAAAGTAGACCAGTCTTACGAAGCTGTTTGCGATTTTTTCGCTAGAGATCAGTTTTTAGAATCCTGTAGTAAAGAACTATATGTTCATTTGAAACCGAAAACATTCACGAATCTAGGTGAGATGGCTAGGGAAGCAGATTTATTTGCTGAAGCACGTGGCGGTGTCTACGCTTGTGTTAATAAGGGGCAGCGTGATAGTAAGGGCGTAACTCAGAGTAGATCTGATAATAAGCCGAGTGCGAAGCCAGAGATAAAATGTAGTATTTGTGGTAAGGGACATTTAACATAAAAATGTTTTAAGAATCCCGATAGGAAGCAAGCATATAGTGCGGAGGTAGGTGCAAGTGCAAGCGGATATAGCGGAAATAAGGGGAGTAGGTATGCACCGAAAGATGAGACACAAAGATCACAGAGTAAGAGCGATACTGTGCAGACGAAGGGTTATATTCAGATCGTGGCCATGGTCGGGGTTATTCCCGCGGACGTGGTCGGGGTGGCGGACATCAAATGAGCTTTTGTAAAACTACAATGAATAGGTCTCATGAAATTGAAGGTCTCTATAAGAGTAAGGAAGAAAGTCCATTAATCAATGATAACGTGGATAGGGAAGGTGTCTGTTACTTTTTAAGGTTGCGATTACCAACAGCGCAGGGTACGGTTAATGGTAAAACAGTTGTAGTTTTAAGGGACACAGGTTGTACTGGGTGTGTCGTTCGTAGAAACTTGGTTTCTAATGATCAGTTACTTGGTAGAGAATCTGATGTAACTTTGATTGATGAATCTACCCAAAGGTATCCATTAGCAATGGTTGACATAGATTGTCCATTTTTCACAGGAAAAACTGAGGCATTGTGTATGGAAGATACATAGTATGACCGGGTTATTGGAAATATTGACGGGTCAAAACTTCCCGATATGTCCCATTTTGCAATGGTGGCAGTGACTAAGTCACAAGCTAAGCAAGGTGAAGAGGTCTATAAGAAACTTAAAGTTCCTGATCAAATTATTGCTAGTGATAAGGAGGCGTTGAGGCAGGCCCAAGTTGTTGATCCTAAATTGAATGGCATAAGGCAAAGAGTGGAATCTGGGAATGTGACTATTAGTCGTGGATTGAACCGGGGTGAAACTAAGTTTATCCGAAAGAAAGATTTATTGTATAGGCAGTTTACTAAGGGAAACAAGGTCACTTTGCAACTTATTATCCCTGAAGGTTTTCGTGAAAAGGTGTTAAGATTGGCGCACGAAACCTTGATGTCAGGTCATTTGGGCATAAAGAAAACTATGGATAGAGTGTTAACTGAGTTCTTTTGGCCTGGGGTTTGTGGTGATGTGGCAAGGTTTTGTAAATCTTGTGACATATGTCAAAGGACTATTCAAAAAGGTCGTGTCACTAATGTTCCTTTAGGAAAGTTGCCACAGATTGACACACCATTTAAACGAGTCGCTGTTGATATAGTTGGACCGATAGAACCTCGTTCTGACAGGAAATCCCGCTATATTTTAACTATGATAGACTATGCGACGAGATATCCCGAGGCGGTAGCGTTACCCGGCATTGAGACGGAACGCGTAGCCGAAGCGTTAGTTGAGATGTTTAGTAGAGTTGGCATACCTGATGAAATGTTAACGGATTGCGGAAGTCAGTTTACTGCTGAAGTTATGAAAGAAGTAAGCAGGCTGTTATCACTCCAGCAGTTAACCACGACGCCGTATCATCCTATCTGTAACGGTCTTGTAGAGCGTTTTCACGCGACGTTGAAGCAAATGCTACGTAGGATGTGCGCAGAACGTCCAAAAGTCTGGGATAAATATCTCCCAGCACTACTGTTTGCAATAAGGGAGGTTCCGCAGGAGTCATTAGGGTTTTCTCCGTTCGAATTGTTATACGGACGTAGCGTTAAGGGCCCTGTGGCAATATTACGTGAATTATGGTCTGAAGAAGTACAGGATGAGCAGGTTCTGTTTACGTACCAGTACGTAATTGAGTTGAGAGAACGATTAGAGCAGACATGTAAGTTAGCACATGATAATTTACGGAAAGTACAAGTAAAGCAAAAGGCTTATTATGACAAACGCGCTAGGTCGCGTAAATTTAACGTGGGAGATAAAGTACTGTTATTACTGCCAACTGACAGTAATAAACTGTTATTGCAGTGGAAGGGTCCATATGAAGTAGTAGAGGTGGTGAATAGAATGGACTATAAAATCGACGTCAACGGTGTCATGAGTACATATCATGCTAATATGCTGAAACAATATGTCGAACGTCGTACTGTGCCGTCAAATTGTTTATTGTCGACTGAGACTACAGAGTCGGTTGATGACGATGGTAGTGATGAATTTTCTCTTGATGATTGTGCTTTTCCGACAGCTAAAGAGCCGGAAACTTATAATGACGTCAGTATTTCAGATACGTTAACGTCAGAACAACGTATGGAGGTTGAAGCGTTGATTAAACAGTACCCGGATGTACTATCAAGTTTACCCGGTCGAACTCATCAAATACAGCACGATATCAAACTACTCACGTCAGAACCCATACGGACGGAAGGTTATTCTATCCCGTATAAGACGCGTAACGTCATGGAGACGGAGATACAGGTTATGTTAGATTTAGGGGTAATCGAGCCGTCGATTTCACCGTATTCATCTCCTGTTGTCCTAGTTCCGAAGAAAGACGGATCAGTTAGATTCTGTATCGACTTCCGGAAGCTTAACAAAGTGACGGAATTCGATGCAGAACCTATGCCAAATATGGAGGTTATCAATAAAATGTCGGGACATAGATTCTTTACAAAGATGGACCTGAGTAAGGGTTATTGGCAAGTCAGTCTTACTGAAAGGTCTAAAACTTTGACAGCATTTGAAACGCCTAAGGGTTTATTCCAGTTTAAAACTATGCCCTTCGGTTTGGTAAATTCGGGAGCCTCTTTTTGTAGGTTAATGAGAATCATATTGTCCAATCTGCCAAATGTTGACAGCTTTGTTGATGACATGTGGATATTTACTGAAACATGGAAGGATCATGTGACGTCATTACATCAAGTGTTAGATCGACTCAGGTCGGCCAAATTGACGGCAAAACCATCTAAATGCATGATCGGATATGGCAGTATCGAGTGCCTTGGTCACAATATCGTCGGACAGACGGTACGGCCGCAAGAGGACAAGATACAGGCCATCAGAGATGCTCCTCGTCCATGTACGAAAAGGCAAATTAAATCTTTTCTGGGATTAGCTGGGTTTTACCGTCGTTTTATCCCAAATTTCTCATCCATAGCTTCTCCTCTGACTGATTTAACTAAACGGGATAGACCTAATTCTATCAAAGATTGGCAAGATCAGCATGAAAGGGCATTTCAAACCCTGAAGAGTAGGCTCACGTCTAGTCCTATTCTTCGCTTACCTGTTTTTCAAGAAGGTAACCCGTTTGTACTCCGAACAGACGCTTCAGACGTTGGTCTTGGAGCTATTTTGCTTCAGGAATTCGAAGGTGAAGGTCGTTTGCCGATTGCTTATGCTAACAAGAAATTGTTACCTCGGGAAAGGAACTACTCTGTAATTGAAAAGGAATGTTTGGGTATAATCTGGGGTGTTGAGAAATTTCGTAAGTACCTGTATGGGGCGGAGTTCCTACTTGAAACTGACCACAAACCTTTGTCCTATATGCAGACAGCTAAGGTGCTCAATCCCCGAATCATGCGTTGGGCCATGAAATTACAGCCGTACAGATTCAGGATCGTTGCTATCCGCGGCCAAGATAATTTGGGGGCGGACTACCTTAGTAGATAGTTTGGCCACGTTATGCATCGCACCGATGTTGTGTATATAGCTAGTTTTCCAGTTTTGACGTAGCCTACGATTCGATCGCATTTCGTACTATTTCAAAAAAGAAACATTGTTATGTTTTTTTTCTCCCTAAGGGGAAACCTATGTTACGAAATGGATCCGATGTCGTCGAAATCATTTTAATCCTTTCAATCAGTAGAGCTACAGTTTTTTGGGCAACTGTGGTAATAAAACATTTACGGAAATTGTGGCTACGTTATGCATGGGTTGTTTGTGAATACCTCTCGTGGACAGCGTATTGCATGATTTTAAGGTGAATACCTGCACGAGGCTTTTGATTGTGGACAGCGTGTTGCATGATTTTAATGTGAATACCTGCACGCTTATGTTCGAGTTCCATGATTTAAAAGTGAGACGCATAGTATTTATACTCCTATTTCTTTAATGAAAAGTTAGACGTGGCTGTTTAATTCTAAGGTGAATTGATGATGTTATATTGTTGTGTGCCCAGATTCTGTTTTAAGACCAGAACGGTAAGATTTTATTATATTTTTTTAGAATAGTTTGGCTAAGAATGAAAAATGTGACTTCTGATTGATATGGTATGATTATATGTGTCGACTGATTTGATTTTGTTGACAGTGATCAGGCTGTGCATATGTCGACCAATTTTGTTTATACTGACCATGCTGCGCATGGTATTTGTATATTAGGAAGTTTTGTAAATTACGGAAATAGTTTATATCACTGATGTTGGTTGCAATGGTGTGCGTCTATTTGATGTCCAGTGACGTCAGTTGCATTTATGTTATTCATGTGACGTCAGTTGCATTCATGTTATTGCGACGTCAGCACCTTTTATATTAGTTTCCCTGGTGTGCATCTATTTGACGTCCAGTGACGTCAGTTGCATTCATGTTATTCATGTGACGTCAGTTGCATTCATGTTATTGCGACGTCAGCACTTTTTATATTAGTTTCACGTATACGTGGCCTATAGAAGTAGATTGATTTGTAATGGAAGTAATTTATATACTCGTGAGGTCAATTGACGCCATAGCATGCACCGCATTAAGGGGTTTTTTTTTCATATGTTATTATGGTAACATTTGGTCGTCATGCGTTTGATTTGCCTTCACTAGATGACGTCATATGGTATAACATCATTGGCGTCATGATGTCAGATCAAACGTTATGATCCCAAATGTGTTAGAAACGCTTATTAAGTTAATATATTCTATGGCAAATGGTAATACGATTAGTTTAAAGGAATGAATTAATACATTTGAGAGTTAAATTTTTGGTAAATCAATTTAATGTAGATAGGTTATTGTCTAGATTACTCATGTTTTATGTGGGATATGTCATGGTAATACCTGTTGACGTCAGTGTACTTCTCGACAATGTTTGGCGTCAGATCCTTCGACGCACATGCGTGGTAGGATCTACGTTTCTTCATTGGCGGAAGTGGTAAGCACAATTTTGGCTTTACATCGTGAGCGCGAGTCGTGTCTAGTGACACGGCTGGCGTGTGCACGTTATGCTCGGCATTCGCCGAGGGCGTTGTATGGTATTTCCAGGACAGGCCCAAGTTTTACGTATTGTTATTATGTAGTTACAATGTATTAAGTGTTAGTTCGTTATTTTTAGGCACATCAAGTCCGGCAGTCAGCTGTTAGGGCTTAGAGCCACGTCTCACCTGGAGATTCGATATACGTCTCCAGGTTAATACCAACCCGGGTAGAGCAGTTACAACGCCCTTGTGCATGTTTTCCTAGCAGAGGCGGGAAGCACAAAATGTCGGTGAAGGCGATCTAATACTGCGGAGGTGAAAGTGGTACAGTGTTCGTCCACTATAGTGTATCTTGTTATATATAGACTGGTCCCTGGTACGATCCAGGGAGCGACCAGTATATAATAGTGCACCTGTTAATATAAGTTGGTGTTCCTCATGATATATGGACTGGCCTATGACATGATCCAGGGAATGACAAAGTGAAGTCTACCAACATAAGGCCTTGTCTTTTTTGTATGAGCTCAAACTAAAGTTTTTTTGTTCTTTGTATTTTCCTTTAGTTCATGGCGCTGAGCCGAGTACGGTGTTGACGTCAGACGGTAATCTATTTGCGTATTGCACGCAAATCGATTACAGATTTGAAACAAACACCTTACTTGAGCCAGCGACATGAACTAATATGTGTTGTATATTATTGTAATTGTGACAGTTGTAAATTGTATTGTTGTATATAGAATTTACAGTATATATAAACTTCAAAAATTCTAATGTTGTTAGAGTTTCCTTGTTAGTGTAATACACTGGTAGATAACCCTTTGACCGGAAATCACCCTCCGCCGTCCTGGCGATGCATAAGGCTCTACACCCGTGTCGACCGAGTGTAAAACCTTCTGCGTAACACCCCCCCCCCCCCCCATTCCCCCCCCCCGCCACATACACACGCGGAATCCTTGTTAGGGGCATTACGAAACATACTACATAGATGAATACTTTAAGAAAGATGTGTTGTGTCGAATAATGCCTCTATTTTCTATCAGTTACAAAATGTACTGCTGCGATTGTGATATAAATCCTTTAGTCCTAGTGTTGGATACATGAAAATTTACCCCAAAAGTTTATTTTTCGTTTACTCCTACCCTCGTAACCACTGTAATATAACCCGATTATGATGAACATGTATAAGAGGAATAATTATATATAAAAATTGTAGTGGTTACGAGGGTAGGATGAAGTGAAATTTGGATGCATAGTGAACGTTGGTAGTTAATATTTCCATAGGCTCAATGTTAAATGTTGCAGACAGTATATGTATTCAACCGCAAAATTAACCTAACAGGCATTAAATTACGGGAAACTAAAATCGTACAGAATAAACTAGAAACATATAGCTAACATTTCTGTTTGTTTTTGTGGTTATCTGCCTACCTTCGAAAATCGGTCTTTTCAGTGGGCACATTGCAATAGTAAAGTGTAACTCGTCCTTTAGCAATTACATCAAAAGCCTTTTGTCATCTTTTCCAGCAAAACATCAAATTAGAATCATAAAGAGTTCCTTCGAGAGCACAGAACATATTCAAAAGAAGGAACAATGGCCATACATGTTTTTTTATTATGATTGATTGATTGATTTGTTGCTTAACGTCCTCGGTAAACAACTATGGTCATGTCGGGACGGTACATGTTTTTATGAAAGATGTTAAATGTTCGTGTGAGTGTCTGTTTAACCTAAGCTTAATTCAAATGGGCTGTCGACAGACGCCGTGTCATAAACACTTTTGTCAGCAGCAAATATATTCATTATTGAGCCGCGAGACGACAAAACGCAACAAAATGTCATGTGCACCCAGTGAAGACTCAGGTCAGCCTGGGCATCCGCCCAGTCTGAATCAGAGTCTTTGCTGCCTGCATGAAGCTAGCTAAGATACTTATCTAACATTTAAGAGCACAGCGAAGACTCTGTTCAGACTGAGCAGACTCCCAGGCTGACCAGAGATCTATTCGGGGCGAACATGCCACTTTGTTGATCTTGTCGTGTCGCGGCTCATATGTTTCGACATCAGTCAGTGTTTCTCGGCGATGTCTTAAGTAGACGGCGTATCGTCTCTGGTATTCGCATTTAGTATGCTTGCATCCATGTGATTTGAAACTTTGGCATTGAAAATTAGCTGTTAGCCGAGGAAAAGTCCATAAAGGCGAGATCAGGGCGTTAGGGAAGATGGACAAGTCTTCGGCAAATTAGTGTTTCTTAAACCCGACGTTGTCTTGATGGAATATCTAGTCATCATTCTCGCAGTCCAGCCGATAGCTTCTTGCAAAGCCACATAATATATGAGGCACACCATGCTACGTGGTTGTACAAAACATCTGCGAACAACAAAGATAGAAAGGAACAAATATTTGAACGTACATTTTTAATACCCCGCCAGACGTAATCGGCGCCGTAATCGGCGGAGTATTATCTTTTCACACTGGCACGCTTGCACGTGTACATCATTCTTCAGTCATACGCACCTTCGCTCGTCTGTACTTTATTTTCCTTCGACAATTTGAGTATTATTCACAGTTTTCTTTCAACTTGATTTCAACAAGCATAAAATAAGTATGTATTTCGTAATTATTATAATGTTACATGTAGGAACGTGACGAGAAAAAGAATATTGTACAGAAGATAATTATAAAACAAGAGCTCCGCAAGCGGGGCAATATACACCCGTTTTGAAGTGAGTTTGGGCCCGCAGATTTATATCCCTGACAATCAGCCACAAACAGGTACTAATGTGTGCACAAGAACAGTCTGCTAATACTAATTCCAATATTAAGAAAGGGAAAGCAACCATTCCCATACTGAACACACAGTATCAAGCTAATGCACATTGTTATGGGGTGTCATCAAGATATCCAAAATAATTACCTAGTAATGGTGCCCACAAAAATAGTCTAAGAAATAATAAAAGGTAAAAAGAACGTAAGTAATGTGGAACAAGCATTCCAATATGAAACACACCGTTTCATACTTGTCTAAATTGCTATTAAGTGTATCAATATATTCAAATCATAAGGGTTCTCAAAAGAAAAGCCTTAAAAAAGTACTCAAAGGGATATAACTCAAAAAATAAGGAAGGGGAAGCAATTATTCTTTTATTAGACATACTGCTTCAACCTTATACGCATTACTTTAAAGTTTCGTCAAGATATTCCATATGGTTACCTAGTAATGACTTGCCCAAGAATAGCCGTAGAAATTAATCAAAGGGATGTACCTCCATAATTAAGGAAGGGGGAGCAATTATTCTCATATATAATACTCATCGCCTCAACCTAATACACATTGCTATAGATTTTTATCAAGATATTCCGTATAGTTGTCTACTTATCGCTTGCACAAGAATAGCCTTAGAAAATATTAAAGGGAGGTTACTCCAAAAATAAGTAAGGGGAGGCAATTGTTCTTATATGTAGCATATTGTGTCAACCTAATATACGTTACTATTTAGTGTCATCACATCATCACAATAGTCCGAATGAGGTGTACAAATATAGTCTGACATACCTAGTAATGACAGGCCCAAGAATAGCCGTAGAAATTAATCAAAGGGATGTAACTCCATAAATAAGGAAGGGGGAGCAATTATTCTCATATATAAGACACACCGCCTCAACCAAATACACATTGCTATAGATTTTCATCAAGATATTCCGTATAGTTGTCTACTTATCGCTTGCACAAGAATAGCCTTAGAAAATATTAAAAGGGGGTTACTCCAAAAATAAGTAAGGGGAGGCAATTGTTCTTATATGCAGCATATTATGTCAACCTAATATACGTTACTATTAAGTTTCATCACATAATCACAATAGTCCGAACGAGGTTTACAAATATAGTCTGACAAAATAATCAAAGAGAGGTAACTCAAAAACTAAGTAAAGGGGAGTAACTATTCTTGTACGAGACACGGTGTCTTAACCTCATATACATTGCTATTAAGTTTCATCATGATATTCCAAAGAGTAATCAAGTAATGGAATGCTAAAGAATTGCCATACAAACTGCCATAGCCGAGTTTTTTCAAAGTGCTGTAACTCTGCTAAAAATCATCGGAGCGTAACTTCCAAACAATATGCGCTACTCCACATCGTGGTCTTACTATTTACAAAGTTTCAGCTTAATTGGAAGAAAACTATAGGGGATTTATCCGGAAAGGAACACCCCAAAAATTGTAAGTAAAGGGCTGTAACTCCGCTACAAATCATTGGAGCGTAACCTCGAAATGATATGTGCTGGTCAACCTCATACTCTTACTATATACCAAGTTTCAGTTTGTTCGGATGTTAACTGTAGGAGGAGTTGTCCGGAAACGAAAAGTTTACAACGGACGGATGGACAGACGGACGGACGGACGCCAGCGCTATAACAATATATGTCCCGTTTTTCAAACGGGCGTATAAAAATGATTTTAACAGAACAAAAGACAAAAGCCTAGCACTCTTTCTGATTGCCAAGTCACTTCTATATTTATTGGTCTGTAATAGGCAGAATAAGTCAAAGCACCAGAATCTTACGTCCGAACTCGTAAACAATAGAAACATTGACAAATCCAACCTACTTAGACACAATGACATAAACCCCAATAAAGAGGTGTGATTCGGTGCTCGCGACGAGTAAACAAAATCTTTTTATTTAAGGAATGAATTTCATTTTTCTGAGGTTTATCGAAGTGTAAACTACATTGGGTCACGTGCAAAGTAAAATGAACCCCGAAGGGGTTTATGTAAACTTTGCTAGTGACCCATTGTAGTTTACACTTCGATAAACAACAGAAAAATTAAGTTCATTGCTTATATTTACATTCGTTTCGATCAAATCTTTCATGAAAAATCTTATATAAGCGCTAAAATTGAACCAGTAAAACATGTACACGCAATTTTTCTGCTAACAGCTGAACAGCATGCATGACGTCATGACGCCGCTTACGTTCAATCAGATTATAGAGAGCCATTGTTTATTTTTACGTCATTGACGTCGCGTGTCTCAATGTAATTTTGGAATGTAAACTACATTACGTTCCAATGGGTTACTATAGGGCTTTTCAGTAAATACATCAAAAATGTAAATATTGAAATATACACGCCATGTCTATGTATCTGAGGGAAACGTAATGAAAAGAAAAGTCCAGTAACTGAAAGGCATACTATGATTCGGCTATGGCCATACAATCAAAAATAATTTTTAGAAACGGCCACATTGTAGGGATCATAGAGGTTAAGTGGCGTCCATAAAGCTGTTTAAAAAATGACACAAGCTTCGCTTTGTGATAACTCTGTGACAACAGTTTCCTGGTGGGGAGCTGCCCTCTATTAAAGGGCCAACTTAGTCGAAATTTGTAAGACCATGTTCCTTCAACAATGAGGCAAAAAAACGTGTCAGTAATAATTAGAATTAACTGCCATTGATAACTGCTGTAGTCTTTGTAAGCTTATCAGCTCTTAAACATTGATCTTCCTTTGTCTGTCTTGGAAGAACTGCCGTATCCAGGCCGAAACTCTCAGAAAAGATAAAATATTTTACCAGTGAAGACTCAGATCAGTCTAACGATAAGACTTATCTGATCAGTCTCTCGCATTTGCCCAACGAAATGCCACCCTGGTTGAACTGCGTAAGATATCCGTATGTGGGAAAAGTACAGACTTCTGATAGTCTTGGCTGTTAGAACATGTTCAAAGATGACTTATGTTGTTGTTTTCATGATACTAGAAATGAATAGCTTTACAATAATTGTATTTTCTTTATAATCTGTCAAATTCTGAGAAATGGTCTGTTTGTCTTTTCGATGAACAGCAATTTAAAAATATATTGGACTCAAAATTTAGTCTTCTTTCTGTGTCTTTGATGGGTTATAATTTGTGATTTTTGCCTTTTCTGTGTTTTTCTTTTGATAAGTGTGCTAATAGCTGGAACGTGCAGTTAAACAAATTTCTGTGCAATAGGAAATAGAGTGTCAAAACAATTTTATAACGGATACACACGTATTTATTGAGACAAGGAAATCCTTTACAACATATTAATGCCTTTTGCAGCAAATCAGGACAATGGCCTCCTTTCAACGTCGTTTGCTTTTAGCTTTTGACACATGCATTTATGAATTCATTAGCAAACCGATAAAATATCTCTGAATGGCATTTGTATCACAACAGGAGTTTGTTTTACGTTATTATTGAGGGTGCATCATTCAAAACATCACGTTAAAGAACATGTTACAAGACACTCGCACTTAATTGTTGATGCTATATTAAGCAGCTAACAATTTATTTATCTCAGTATGTATAATGAGTTAAATTGTTTTTTTGCGTGTTAAATGTATACGGTCGAGTTTCCTTTAAACGTACTCTCTCAACGGCGAAGACATTGCCCTGCGCCAGTTATATCTCCAGTCAATTAACCACAATATAGGTTGTTTACTAGAAACAACACCTAAAAATAATAAAGATCCTTCATGTTTCTTAAGGTTGCTCTTATTCTAAATTAGCAGACAGTTAAACAAACATTTGGAGGTCGCAGTCTCGCCTGCTGCCTTTACTTACTCATGAAGTCCACATCACCGCACCTTGTTCCATGGTAACAATAGGGACAATGGGTATTTTTACGGGAAAATACTAACCTGACACAATCGATACCCAAATTCTGTCCTTAATACAGCACACGAAGCAAAACAAGCAAATGGTAGTCGTGAAGGTCTGCTCTTTATCAAAATATGACCGCATGGGTATCTGAAATAGTGTACAAAGATTCAAACACTAATAGAAAGCCTAATAACAATGATAATAATATACTGACAGGAACAAGAAAATATACACTTTTTGAATGCACATATTTTACTCATTATTCGTGCCAAAGTCTGAAATTATGCATGCGTTATTTGTACTCAAGGTACACCAATTTAGTGTAGTAAAATTACGTATTGAAACGATTGACCAGCGGCACTGAACGCACATGCCGGTTCCACACGTTTTCTGGATTGCCTAATGGACAATACAAGTTTGCAGTAGCTCTGAAATTTCGATGGTTGTTCTAAACAAATCACAACATTTGGGTTTCAATTGCACGATGACCAGGCTTTCTGTCATACACGCGGCGGAAAAAAGTAGTCGGAGCCAAAAAAAAAGAAAATACACTTCGTCGCCAGTCAGTCGTGACTCTAGTGTATTTTTATAAAGGCAGCCATGAAACGTTTTGAGCGGTAAGCCTGTAACACCTTCTGTCAGCACTAAAAGGATAGTCATATATTACATTATGTTTTTTTTTTTCAGAAAGAAAAAAATATCAAATACTGATTTTACAGCAAAATCGTATTGTTTAATATGATGCAAGTGGAAAAAACGGTTGACTGGTTGCTTGTTTTGGGTTTAACGGCTCTTCGAGACAGTAGTGTAGTCTATATCGAGCCGTCTCCCTGGGAGAGGGAGAAAGAAAAAAAAACATTAAAGACGAAAGACAAAAGTATCCAAACAACTTCCGCCCGCACCCACTTCAAGCACTTTAGGCCGTTGCCATACTAATTTCCAAATTGGTAGGACGCCCCGGCACTGAAAGCGACCCAGTGGATAAACGGCAAATCTAGCATGTATATATAGTGTCCTTAGTCATTAAAGTCATTTAGTAATCTTTCTACTATTCCACGCTGTTGCACTTTGAGGACAGGTATATCAAGTAGAAATTAAGACCTGAGCAGTGTAAATCACGGTGTTTTCTTGATTTTAATTGTTGCCCGTGATGACTCTCTGATGAGTTAGGGGACCTCCATACGAACCCAACTACCAACTAATTGTGTGCACCGCGGCGGCGGGTGAGGGTAAAGGTTTGGCCCCAGTAAAACCGGTTACCCTCCCCCCCCCCCCCAAGTAGTTATTACTGACCGTCCCAAGGCGGTACTTTCTTTGCGGTTGCATTTGTGTTATGTTCGGTGCTGTTTAACTTATTGTGTTCTCAGCTTAATCCTTCTATAATAGAAATAATAGAAAGTAGGTAAAATAGTTGTTAAATGTTTTTTTTAATAATATGCTTAATCTGTTGTGACCCTTCTGTTGGTCTAAATTATTTAGTTCAGTAGAGATAGCTGAGTTAGCACCTATTTTGGAAAGAGCTGCTGACTCGGCTTATCATTTGTAATATATTGTTTGTTAGGATGTCTTTGTCAATCTTTCCCTTTGTTGTTGGGGATAGGGTTTGGGATCTGATTCAGTCAGTTCCTGAAATGTAGTTACTTTTTAAATTTATAAAACTGTATACTTTCTTTTGCGTCAGAAATGTTGTGGTTTGTTTAGTACAACAGCAGAAAATTCAAATGCAACAACTGCAAAATTGCATCGTCCATTTTGTTGCACGTGAACAACGTGAAAAAAAACTGGCATGTACTTACAGTACCGCTTGTCAAGCGATTCAAGCATATATTTTACTACACCACATAAATTCATAAATTCAATTTGAGTAAATAATAACATGCAGAATTTCAGACCATAGCAGTGAAAATAAGTCTGTATGGGTATTCTAAAAGAATATACTAATAAATTTAATTGAGACCACTTTTCAGAGAGAGGGTGCTCTTTATCTTGCTTGCAATGATAAACATGCTTTTTTTACTTCCGATGACCAAAAAAGGTTTAAAATGTGGTCTTGCCAAAATGTTTGTGATGCTTTAGTATATCTTCTAGATAACATTTTCATCAGATTCGGTACTAAGTTACACAGACAAATTATAGGAATTCCGATGGGCACTAATTGCGCTCCTCTTGTAGCAGATTTGTTTCTATTTTGCTATGAAAGAGACTTTATGATGTCTCTTTCTGATGATACTCAAGCTCATGTCATTGAAGCATTCAACTCAACGTCTAGATACTTGGACGACCTTTTAAATATTGACAACCCTTATTTTGAAGAAATGGTTAGTCAAATTTATCCTGCTGAATTGCAGTTAAATAAAGCAAATACTTCTGATACCGAGGCCCCATTTTTGGATTTACATTTATCTATTTTAGATGGATTTGTTTCATCTAAAATTTATGACAAACGCGATGATTTTGATTTCGACATCGTTAATTTTCCGTTTTTGGATGGTGATGTTCCCCGCACCACTTCTTATGGTGTTTACATTTCTCGGCTTATTCGCTTCGCTAGGGTGTCTAGTCATCTGGCTGACTTCAATGCTCGTAATAAAAGTTTGACTGCCAAGCTTTTACAGCAGGGGTATCGGTATCATAAACTTCGGAAAGCTTTTTCTAAATTTTATCGTAGACACTTTGAATTGGTTTCTAAATATAATATAGGGTTAAGATCACTTTTGCAACAAGGCCTATCGGAACCTGAATTTTATGGTGACTTAGTATATAAATTACGCATAATCGTAGGGAAAACAGAATTTCCCGATCAATTTAAGAAAATTATCATACGATTTAAACGCATTGGCTATAACATAGATGTAATGCGACAGTCTGCATGCTTAGTGGTTAACCCAATCACGGTTGACAACTTTGCTGTCCTCTTTAATTGCACGCCGGTGGGTCGGGGTTCAGACTCTATGATAGCCCCTACATAAAGCTATATATAAATTGGTTGGGACCGGATGTTTGTCTGTTTCTTGGCCCACCGGGGTTCAACTGGTGGTCTTAATTTGCTCCAGTACTCCAGTGGTGTTGCTGACGCCCCAGGGATCTCCGGGTGTCTCAACACATTTTGGCTGTCGAGTCCTCATCCTTGCTTCATCGCGGTCTTTTCTTGATCTTAATTGTTGACCGTGATGACTCTCTGATGAGTTAGGGGACCTCCATACGAACCGAACTACCAACTAATTGTGTGCACCGCAGCGGAGGGTGAGGGTGAAGGTTTGGGCCCAGTAAAACCGGTTTAAACCCCCCAGTAGTTATTACTGACCGTCCCAAGGCGGTACTTTTGTAGCGGTTGCATTTGTTTTATGTTCGGTGCTGTTTAATTTATTGTGTTCTCAGTTTAATCCTTCTATCATAAAAATAGAAAATAGGTAAAAATAATTGTTAAATGTTTTTCATATAATTTGCTTAGTCCGTTGTAACCCGTCTGTTGGTCTAAATTATTTAGTTCAATAAAGATAGCTGAGTTGCCATCTATTTGGGAAAGAGCTGCTGACTCGGCTTATCACTTCTAATTTATTGTTTTTGGGATTTCTTTGTCAATCTTTCCCTTTGATGATGGGGATAGGGTTTGGGATCTGATTCAGTCAGTTCCTGAAGTGTAGTTACTCTTTAAATTTCTTCTGCCTCTTAGTATAGTAAATCACAAGGGAAGCACCACCTTCGATCGGTCAGTGCTCATTTTTATACTTGAAAAATAGATGGTGATGTGTTTTACGCACTTGGTATTGATGCTTATGTTGTATAAATAAAAACACACGCCACCTGTGTTGGGCGCAGTGTGTATAGTATCAAATTTGTACTGTTCCGTTTTGTCTTTTGCTGTTTCCGTGTCTTCTTCTTCTGTGATTGTGACTTCCTCGGTATATTTGAGCCGCGACACGAGAAAACCAACAATGTGGTCGTGCGTCTAGCGCAGACTCGGATCAGCCTGGGCATCCACCCAGTCTGATCAGACTCTTTGCTAAGCGCTTAAAGGGTAGCTGGGGGCTAAGCTACCTTCATGCGGACAGTGAAGACTCTGATCAGACTGGGCGGATGCCCAGGCTGATCTGAGTCTGCGCTTGGCGCACAACCACATTGTTGGTTTTGTCACGTCGCGGCTCATTTTTATATGCCAAATGCTTATCATTCATTGTTTATTTTGCAGCTAAGGAATGAGATAATTACTACATGTTCAATGCTATCAGTGAATGTATGCGGGCTTTTTCGCCCATTTCGTAAGCGCGAACAGAAACGCCGGTGTCATTGCGATACTCAACACACTCAGATACGACTTTTAGCAATCTTTAAAGCAAGGGAACGAATAATTCTTTTGCACGACTCATGCAAGTATAGTCTTTGGGGTTAGGGATGATCGTATAATTGATATTACTAAACAAGACGGACATAACTGATAACTGGCTGGCGAGAATAGGACCTGTTTACAAACAAAGGTTATTTGATAACAATTTTAATTGTTTAGATTTTAATTTAGGGTATAAAGGTAACCAACAATGCCTACCCCACCTCACCCCTACACCCCATTTTGAGAAGAAAAAGAAACAACATCTTTTATGACTTCCTGTATGGCCATCTGGAAGGCTAAATCCTTCCAAACTAGGTAGTACTCATAAAAAAAGAGAATGATCCTCAGGGGAGCAAGTCTTTTCCTCAAAAGTTGACCGCAATTGAGAAGAGAAGCATGAAAGAAAGTGCAGGAGTTGCTTCCCTTTATAAGATGTACTGATTTACCGTAATGACAATATTCACGAAGAAATTGCCAGTGTGTTCATATTTAAAAATATGGTCTGTAACAACCAAGCATCTAATGAATCAAAAGTTTTCCCTTCTAATCGTTTTCCTCAACAACACCAAAGAAATATCTGCTGAGAGAGAGCTGAACACTGGGCCTTTACTTGTCTTTGGTTCGGAACATGAAAATGAACCATGTGCCATTTTCAGTGTGCGTTCTTAGACGGTAGGACAATGCTTGCGGTTACATATTCACCTATGAGGGTGAGCCTAAGGAAAAGAAGTCAGTGAAAAGGCAATGCTCAGGAATCGACACAGTCGTTTAGATAAAGGATAACGACTGCGAATGTATAACTCTTTCCCTCAATGGTTTGAGGGCGGAATATAGAATCTGATTGTATTAATTCTAGACCATTGCGCATTGTTTTATTTAACAAAGCAAAAAGACAACACATCAGCCCTTTCCCGGCAGATATCCGCGAATTTAGTCTTAATGTAAGCTGAAAAAAACACACTAGAAATGGCAGTTAGCAGGGCTAACTAGATACCCCCGCTAAATCGAAGTCAACCTTTATTTTGTTGATTGCCAAGTACCAAATCAATTTCAACAAAATCGGATAATCAAAACCTGAGTTTTTCAGTGAAAACAATGAGCATTTCGGACAGACGGAATGACAAACAGACGTGAGCGGAAACCAAATATATTCCCTTTTTCCAGATAAATCAGGGGCCATAACTCCTGTCCGAATCGATGCAAAAAATGTCTATCAATACACTATCTGTGCTATGTTGATGCTCATGTACCATACAAATTTCAAAGAAATCAACTCATTTAAACTGAGGTTATTCAGCGGAAACCAAAAATCGCAAATTTTCATGTGTATCAGGGGACATAACTGTTGTACAAATTCAGGCACTACCTCCTTTTTCAAACTCAACCTGTATCTTGTTGATGAACAAGTAACATATAATATACAATTCGACAAAATCGGATCATTGTGGACGGACAGACAGACCAATGGATAGACAGTCGGGCCCAAACCATTTCGCTCTCTCAACTTGTTTTCAAAGTAAATCTATTTATTTTTTATTTCCTGCTAATAGACGTTTTACCTATATCACTGACTAATTCAGCATGTGAAATCGGAATGAAATAGTTCACGTACTAAGTTAGTATACGTATTAGTTAGTCAATGACTAGCGTTAGTCATTGACTAAATTAACTCGTTGACGTGAAATCGGGCCTAAGGCCCGATTTCACGTCGCATTTAAAATGCAGATTAAGCCTTATGTTACTGTTTTCCCCGGGGTAAAATACAAAATGCATTTCACGTGCGTCAACTAATTTAAAATACGAACTAAACAGTGTTCTAACTTAGTACGCCGTTATCGGAGTACTAACTTTTTTTGGTAACACATTTCAGCCAAAATAGGAAGACAAGGACTAAAGAATCCCTCTACATATTCCAATTAAACCAATCATATCAACACCAGTCATATCACGATCCCTACCAGTCCGTTTGCGAGCATTAATATTGTCATTAAATATAATGGAATGGATCCTATTACTACTGATAAGTGGGCCTGTTTGATTCAAAATTTTTGGGGTTGTAAATGATGCAACAGTTTTTGATTCTTTAATGATCTGGTCCCGAGGCTATAAAACTTTTCAGCTGAGCATGAACATTCAAACTCATATTGAATAAATCTTATGCAGTTTGCACAGATTTTATGGAGTTGGGTCGGGGGGGGGGGGGAGAGAGTAAACGATGCAATAGTTTTAGATTCCTTTATGAACAGGATAATGCCCTTCGTGGTCGATACATAAACTGGCATATCTGCCAGAGGTTATAATGTAACCATGCTCCAGCAACTGTTGGTAACCATGAACATTGTTTTCCTTGGGGACAATTGCAAGGTGTTTTCATCCAGATACACTGTAGGCATAAGTGCCTCGACTGCAAATTTATTCAACTGGAAAACGTGCTTGTAAAACCCTATGACCCCCCCCCACACACACACACACACACACACACGCACATTCACCCCCCCCCTACCTCCACACACCTCAGGCCATATGCTTGCCTTTCAAAAAGGCTCTTTCCTGAATTCCTCAGTCAGAATAGATTCAACTAAAATTTGTATAATCTGCATAGGTTAGTAAATCGCTGTCAAATATAAGAAGCCTATGCTGAAACGCCAATCAGTTAGCCGTAGATGTATGCTAAATTCAAAGTTCCTAGTCTAGTCCAGTCTATCCCATATTCCAGCGAGGTCATCTGTATCTGGACTTGCAACTGTATCTGCCAAATATATGATATACTGAGGGGATGCTTATACCTGTATATCAGAACCTGACAAACAAGACCGGCGGAAATAATACGGATGTGTTCATTTTCATTATCATACCATTAAAAAATGAATGTCCTAGCATTTATAAGTCTGATAAGTTTCACAGCTGCACACAAAGTATTGTGGACGGACGGACAGACAGATGGACAGACTGTTGGCCAAAACCATTTCACTTTCTCAACTTGTTTTTCGAAAAAGATCCATACATTTTTTACATCTTCTACTAACTTACGTTTTCCCTATATCATCGACTAATTTTGCATGTGAAATCGAAATAAAATAGTACACGTACTAAGTTAGTATACGTATTAGTTAGTCAATGACTAGCGTTAGTCACTGACTAAATTAACTTTTTGACGTGAAATCGGTCCTTAGTCTTATAAAGACTGTTCCTCCAGACCAAATTTCATAGTTGTAGGAAATCTCCTTTATAGATATTTAGCCTTAGCAACAGCATAGCAACGACTTAAGTGGCTTTATGAATATCAATGTATATAACAAGACATGACAGACATGACCAGGCGTGGGCTGTCGAAGAAAGTACAACATAATTATTATGTTCTTTATACAAACTAACCCGTGAAGCAGACTATTATGCGCAACACGTAAGACGTATTAACTAATTGCCCGGAAAGCACCAGCTCTGTCGCAGTTATCTATCTGGAAATGTTGTCGGTTCGCTCACAAGCAAAGTTCAAGTCTACGACCAACATCTTTTTATTATTATTATGTTTTATTTCAATTACACGTTGTGCCAAAGGCTAACGAGGCAATACTATACAAACAGATTGTGAACATTTATATAAATAATTTATTTTTTGAGCCTTTTCCGTGCTTTGTTTGTTTCCTGTGCTGATTGTCAATGTTTCCAACCACCACAGAAGTTCAGGGCGGGATTTGAAACCAGTAAAACTAGTTTTGCTCCCGCCATCCACTAATATTTTGCTGACCGTTCCAGAGCAGTGTTACTGTTGCGGTTCTTCAGTGTAACATGATGCTGTCCGCTTGTCTATGATTTCTAGCTGTCTGGTAACCTGAATAGCTGCCCAGTCTGGTTTCTGGTTCCGTATGTAATTTCAGATACAAAATAAGTTAAATAGATGTTGCTGCTGTTTTTTTTTTAATTTTTTTTTTTTTTTTTTTTTTTTTGGGGGGGGGGGGGAAGGGGGGGGTAACTGAATGACCAACTGTTTGGGTAAGAGGTGCTCATTCAAATTTATTGTACGTCTTTAGTTTAAGTTGTTGTCAATTTTAGTGTATATGCTTCTTTTCTTCCGGTTAAAACTTTGTTTAATTGACTATTATAGTGCTGACAATAGTTCTTCCGTTACATCAGCCTCAATGCATAGCGTTCCACAAAATGTTCACCAAGATATGACGCCGGAGGACGCAGAGCAGGGCCTGTACTGGTGTATCACGGTGTTTATATGAAATACACGAGTAAAATTGAGCCGCGACACGAGAAAATCAACAACGTAGTTTTTTCGGCCCAGCGCGGACATAGATCAGCCTGGGCTGCCGCGCAGTTTGATCAGATTCTTTGTTAAGTGCTAAAAGGGTAACTAAGAGTCTAAGGTACCTCCATGAGGACAGTGAAGACTCTGATCAGACTGGACGGATGCCCAGGCTTATCTGAGTGCGATTTGCGCACAACTACTTTGTTGGTTTTCTCGTGTCGCGCCTTAAATTACAATTTATATCAAGCCTGCTTTATACTGAAACTAGACCTGTTCAAACGGGCAGCGAGAAGATCGTCATTGGCTTCAATGGATCAAAAACAGGTTCTTCCCAATACCCATCTTGATCATGAGGGCTAAGCAGGAGTCAGACTATATATGTGCATATGTTGACGTAATAGACTAAACTGCATAAGGAAGTCTTCTACACGCAAAGGAGGTCCTCTACACGCAAATTAAACGACATTTTGTTGTAAATAATCACCTACTGTCAATAACTGCCTTAAGGATGAACAATAATTTGATCGTCAGACTTTTTTCTCAATCCGATGTTTTGACCTTTCGTGTTGTTCATAACTAAATGTTTTGAAACACGTCTGGGTAAAAAGTTTTGTTTATCACGTGTTATTTATGTATCAGAACGTTCTAGTAAACATACATTGTTCTCATTAATAAGTAGTCATGGTGCTAGAAATAAGGATTGTTTGTATTAAGCCAGTTATTTACTTTTTATACATTTCCTGTATATAAAAGCTTGTTTACTGTTGTGTCAATGCACTTTTGATATGACATTTACCTTGAAATAAGTTGAGCAGATTGTCACGGAAATGGTCGGCTCTTTCCGCTTATTCATAGCACCTTCGCACTTGGGGGTGGTCGGGGTAACATTCAGTGCCGTGGCGTCTTTTGCACTATAATAATGATAGGACAAGGACCTACTGTGCTTGCATTAGGTGCGGGTTGGGTATGTTTGGACGTTTTTCTCTCAAAGATCATATTTCATTTCTTTCTTGCCCCGCCATATGCCTCACTAGATGAGTAATGTGTTAAAACATATTTGTGTGAAGTTACATCAAAATCTGACAATAAACAAGAGCATGTGAGCAGAGGCTCACGTATACCCCCGGCCAGCGCCAGCGCCTAATAAAAACACACTAAAGCAAATGTTAAATAACAGACATATGAATGGACAATCTATTACAAATCCAGTGGAAGGCCTTTAGACAAATACACAATGGTTCCATTAAAACATGCAAATTATGTTACCACAAAAAAATACAAATTTAACACAAAATTTCAACACAAATTTACATGAAGTTCTATGTCAGTGACATTGACCTAAAGTCAGCGGCAGCATCCAGATGATGTCAACTAGTCAATTTAAACCTATACCTAAACCTAGTCACATAGCAAACTGAGGAATCTTTAAGATAATTTTTACCATTTATTCCATTGGAGATAGAGATGGAAAAAAAGGAAAAAAATGAAGGCCAAAAGAAATCTTAGCATTTTGATTTTCTTTCCTACAATAAACTTGGCCATTCTCAAGATGTAAACAAAAATTGAAGACTGTGGCTCTCTTAGGAACATAGAAAACTGTGACAAAAAATAAGCTGGAGAGAAAGAAAAATGGACAAACAAAGGGAATGATAAGCATGGGGCCGATACTCTATTACACCATACAACTAGTCATACCTAACATTTGCACCAAATTTCAAAATCCGCGCTGTAGTGGTTCCTGAGAAATCTTGGGACAGAAAAAGTTTAATTTTAAAGGAGAGAAAGAAGAAATGGACAAACAAAGGGAATGATAAGGAGGAGAAGGATGATGTTTTCTTACACAATACAACTAGACATACTCAATGTTTGTAATAAATTTCAAAAACCTAGGTGTAGTTGTTCCTGAGAAATCTATGATAGAAATTTAATTGGAGAGCAAGAAAAAATGGACAAACAAAGGGAATGATAAGCAGAGGAAAGCTAATTGTCCCTTATACTGTACATCTAGTTATACCCAACATTTGTACCAACCTTATAAATTCTAGCTGTTGTGGTTCCTGAGAAATCTGTGACAGAAATTTAATTGGAGAGAAAGAAAAAATGAACAAACAAAGGGAATGATAAGCAGAAGGAGGCCAATACTCTCTCACACCGTACATCTAGTAATACCCAACATTTGTACAAAATTTCAAAATCCTAGCTGTTGTGGTTCCTGAGAAATCTGAAACAGAAATTTAATTGGAGAGAAAGAAAAAAATGGACAAACAAAGGGAATGATAAGCAGAAGAAAGCTGATTGTCTCTTACAAAGTACAACTAGTCATACCTAACATTTGTACCAAATTTCAAAATCCTAGCTATTGTGGTTCTTGAGAAATCTGTGACAAAAATTTAATTGGAGAGAAAGAAAAACTAGACAAACAAAGGAAATTGATAAGCAGGAGAAGACCTATTATTTCTTACACAGTACAACTAGTCATACCCAACGTTTGTACCAAATTTCAAAATCCTAGCTATTGTGGTTCCTGAGTAATCTGTGACAGAAATTTAGTTGGAGAGAAAGAAAAAAATGGACAAACAAAGGGAATGATAAGCAGGAGAAGGCTGATTGTCTCTTACACGGTACAACTGGTCATACCCAACGTTTGTACCAAATTTCAAAATCTTAGCTATTGTGGTTCCTGAGAAATCTGTGACAGAAATTTGATTGAAGAGAAAAAAAAAAGGACAAACAAAGGGAATGATAAGCAGGAGAAGGCTGATTGTCTCTTACACGGTACAACTGGTCATACCCAACGTTTGTACCAAATTTCAAAATCCTAGCTATTGTGGTTCTTGAGAAATCTGTGACAGAAATTTAATTGGAGAGAAAGAAAAAATGGACAAACAAAGGGAATGATAAGCAGGAGAAGGCCTATTATCTCTCACACAGTACAACTAGTCATACCCAACGTTTGTACCAAATTTCAAAATCCTAGCTATTGTGGTTCCTGAGAAATCCATGACAGAAAAAATGTTAACAAACACACACACACACACACAAACATATTAATGGAAAACCAAAAACAATATACCCCTATATACTTCGTATACCGGTGGTATAATAAAGGTGCTAGAGGGATGACTGAGTTTTTCTTAAAAAAAGCAACTGTGATCTGACCTTTGAACTATAACCCTGAAAGGTTAACTTGTCCAAGACATTGTCATACTTAATATTTGTGTGAAGTTCAATCAAAATCAGTTAATAAATAAATGCGCTAGAACCATGACAAAGATTTACATGTACCTATAATAGCATTTGTGACCTTGACCTTGGACCTACAATGCTGAAACGTAAATTTGTCCCAGATATTGTCAAGCTAAATATTTGTGTCAAGTTATGCCAAAATCATTCCAGAGGGATGACTGCGTGTTTCCTAAAAATAGCAAATGTGACCTTGACCTTTACCCTGAAATTCTGGATCACGAACTTGTCCAAGATATTGTCACACTAAACATTTGAGTGAAGTTACATCAAAATTGTCAATGAATAGAGGAGTAGAGGAATGATAAATTTTTTTCTAAAAATAGCAACTGTGACTTTGACCTTGATCTGCGGTGCTGAAACGGTAATTTATTCAAGATATTGTTATACTTAACATTTATGTGAAGTTACATCAAAATCGATTCATAAATGAAAGCGCTGGAGCAATGCCCAAGTTTTTCTGAAAATATCAACTGTGACCTTGACCTTCATCCTACCGACCTGAAATGAAAAGTTATCGGAGGTACTGTCATACCCAATAAAGCTGTGATGTAATACCAAAATCGGTTAATAAATGAGGCCGCTAGAGCGACGATAAAAGGTGAGATTGTATTTAAGCTATGGAAATATGGTCAAAATATGTATGTTATTCAAGGGGACATAAGTCTGCAATAAAGACCTAACTGAGAGTTCTGTTTCCTTTATGCACATGTTCAATGCATGTCTGAACTGTGTTGCAAGTTTCAAATCCCTACATCAAATACTATTGGAGGAGTTGCAGAGACAAGAGAACAGTACTACAAAGTGTGAAATATGGTCAAAATATGCATGTCATTCAAGGGGATGTAATTCTGCCAAAATGACCTGGATCAAAGTTCTGTTTCCTTTATGCACATGCTCAATGCATGTCTGAACTGTGTTACAAGTTTTAAATCCCAACATCAAATACAATTGGAGGAGTTGCAGAGACAAGAACAGTACTTCAAATGTGAAATATGGTCAAAATATTTGTTATTCAAGGGGACATAATTCTGCAATAAAGACATTAATCAAAGTTCTGTTTCCTGTATGCACATGTTCAATGCATGTCTGAACTGCGTTGCAAGTTTCAACTCCCTATATCAAATACTGTAGGAGGAGTTGCGGAGACAAGAACAGTACTCAAATGTGAAATATGTTTATAATATGTATATTATTCAAGGGGGCATAATTCTGCAATCAAGACCTTAATCAAAGTGCTGTTTCCTATATGCACATGTTCATTGCATGTCTGAACTGTGTTGCAAGTTTCAACTCCCTATATCAAATACTGTAGGAGGAGTTGCGGAGACAAGAACAGTACTACAAAGTGTGACGGACGGACGTACGTACGTATGCACGGACGGACAAGGGCAAAACTATATGCCCCTCCCCACTTCGTGGCGGGGGCATAACAAAAAAAAAACAAAAAACAAAAAAAAAATCTTCACATACTGTATAATATATA
The DNA here is from genome assembly GCA_963989385.1 of Ctena decussata. Classification (NCBI taxonomy): domain Eukaryota; kingdom Metazoa; phylum Mollusca; class Bivalvia; order Lucinida; family Lucinidae; genus Ctena; species Ctena decussata. The sequence continues at coordinate 125,482,670 of OZ022498.1, forward strand.
TAGGTTGAAGTGTTTTACAACGGTTCAAGTAGGCTAGAGTAACACTAACACAACAGTGGTTAAAGTAGTTCTAAAGAGTAATGGTAAAGCCCTGGAATTGATATAATCAAACGACGCCAAACGGGAAATAGTAAAATAATAAATGACAATACAAATCAAACCAATACGCGTTATAAAAGATTAAAATTTACAACTCTTTCCCAATTCATAATTGCACAAAGAGCTACTAACACATGGATTTGAGCCCCCCCTACCCCCACCCCCACCCACAACACCTCCCCTCCTCCCCGGATTTATTGGCGATGCTTCTTTGATTTTTGAACATTATTTGGCATAGCCTCGGGCCATCTGCTCGGAACAAGCTGACTTCTTGATAAGAAGCTGGCATCTTGACTTTTCGGTTGTTTTGTGTTGCCTTGTGTCCCGTCTTTATTGTTTCAAAGGGTGTGGAATTAGTTTTGAAAACAAATGCATGATACTAGTGTAAGCCCACAGCAGCTTTATCTACGTTCAGGTGACGGTGGAAACTTTTAATGCGGGTCCTGATTATTATACATGTATATCACTGTAGTCTCCTGTATAGCTGTCCACTTTGCTCTCAAGTTTGTTTTGTTGTTTAAACAGAAAGTAGGTAAATTAGTTGGTTGTTTTGGGTTTATCGCCCTTTGAGACAGTATTTCAATTTACATCATGCTATTAAAGTACAACCTAAAGAAATATGTATTATATTTTAATGTGTGCTATATGACTTTTGATGTTAAAAGATCAAAAGTCACACAAAACACATAAAATATGATACATCTAGCTTGTTGTATTGATGCTAAGTTCCTCGTTTTTTGCCTGAACGGGTGTTATCGAACATGTACTGTCCCGTTTAAACAGAAAGTAGGTAAATTAGTTGGTTGTTTTGGGTTTATCGGCCCTTTGAGACAGTATTTCAAGGACTTCTATGCTTAAGGCGTGAATTTTCCCCATGATTTAAAAGTTATACGGATCACTGACTTTTGCTTTGCATTTATGACTATGACTTGTAACTTGCATGGAAAATGAATTTTCAAGTGTTTGTGTCTATGTAAAGTACGTTAAACACACGTTGACGTTGACGTCATTGTTGAGATAAATTGTAAATTATCCTCAAACTGATCGTTGAAATGATGATTTATTGTATACATTTCACCCTTTTTTGACTTACATTACTTACATAACAGACAACACTGGATAGTTTTGACTATATGTATGTGACCTTGACCTCATTTCAAGGTCATGGTACACAATAAAATCCTTGAAGATCACAGTGCTACTGTTGACCATTCTTCTCCTTTGGCTTATTGAGTATCGTTCCCCCTCGTGACCCAGCTTCCCACTCATATATATTGCGTACTTGCATCGCGTAAGTCTGCTGCATGAAGGAAATGCTGGGTCACGGGGGGGAAAGTACTTGTATTTTAGTTACAGTGAAGCGTTCTCTTTTGGCCGCTTTGACCGGAAGTGTAACTGTGGTTTTGCATGTTTAAATGCCAGTCAGGCGTAACAAGAAGAAAATCATTGCTTTTTATTGTAATATGCATGTATTTAGCATGCATTTATGACAAAAATGTATGAAATGAATGACTGATTTCAATATTTTTATTACCTCAAAAATTGAGGTATGCGAAAACCTTGAATTAAGGGTAGGTAGGGTCAGACTGGATTATCTCCCCATGTCTTTGGGTCTGTATCACAAATGATCTGATTTCATACGGCTTACGTATTTGTGGAAGCTCCGCTAAAAAAAATTGCACATTTTATACTTTTGAAAATTCGGACCTGTCGCGCCGGTCTAATGGGGAAAATCCTCGCCTTAATCGAAGAAATCCTTTACATCATGCTATTAAAGTACAAGGTAAAGAAATATGTATTATATTTTAATGTGTGCTATATGAATTTTGATGTTAAAAGATCAAAAGTCACACAAAACACATAAAATATGATACATCTAGCTTGTTGTATTGATGCTAAGTTCCTCGTTTTTTGCCTGAACGGGTGTTATCGAACATGTACTGTCCCGTACTGTTGTTAATGCTACTTCATTTTTCTTCTTTCCTTGTCTTGGGTCGGTGGTGCTTTATGATTGTGGCTTTTCTGGGTATCTCTTTTTATACATTTTATTCAATTTCAGATAGGGACCATTGATATAGGCATGAAGTTGGAGATCACCATTAGCCTAGTAGCAGTTGATCCGAGGTCACATTTTAACTGCAAAGAGAATTGTTACACAATCTACTACAGGCGTATTTATTTGCTCTTTTATTTTACAACAGTCCTGGCTTATTGTCATTTGAAAATGTAAAAGCACTGCTGATAAGGCTTCAATATCCAAAGTAAGTATTGCGTTACTATTCTACTGAAGCCAGAGCTGTTTCAGTAGAATTATCGCACCAACTGCACTGTCGTGTGCTCCGCGATTAAAGCCACAGTCTCACTGTCACATATTGTGGACTTGATCTTACTACGTTTTCAAAACGTGGCAAAACGGCCGTATACGCTGTAAACCGTAGTGAAATACGTATACAGTTATAACTAAATAGGTGGCCTAGTAACGTTTGATTTAAAATGTTTAACTCAAACATGGTATTTGCTATAGGTAGCATATACCTAATAAAACGTAGCAACACATAGTAAAACGTGGTCAAAACGTACTAAAACGAAGCCGAAACGCTTTAACTACTTACAAAAACGTAACAAGAATAGCCTAGAGGTCCTCTAAGCCTCAGTCTCACTGTCACGTGTTGAGGACCAGGGTTTACCACAAATTTACAACGTACAAAAACAAGATTATGCACATTAAAAAATCGTAGTGAATACGTATTCGACACGAATATACACAGGTACATACGTGGTCTAGCTACGTTTGATTGAAAATTCAGCTTAAACGTAGCATTACGAAACACCTACTGTATGCGTAGTAAATACGTATTGAAGCGTACTTATAGGTACTAGGTACTAGGTGAAATGTTTTAAATACGTGGTCATACGTGAAGGTCCTGTACGTACTACTGCGCTTTGTTTACGCTTTCCCACCCACGTCTTAGTACAATTTGTGACGTTTAGCCGTGATTTTTACGATTGGTTATGGTTTGCAATACCTACTGAAACGTCACTTTAACTAGGTAGTGATCACTGACACTACCTAGTAGTCCCTAGTATAACGAACAGATTCTTAGTAGGGAAGTAAATTGTCCTCATCCCAAGTCGTTGGATAGCCGGGTAATATGAAGTAAACCGTAGTTAAAAGTATTGGTAATGTACTGGAATTATAGTAACACCTAAATACCTACAAAACGGGGTACATTTTTTCTCCATTTTTTGCCAAACGTAGAGCGGCAAACGTAGTACAACCTGGCCTTCAAAACGTGACAGTGGGACTGGTTGGGCGTAGGGGGGGGAGGGGGGGGGGCTAACGTAACACATAATTAATTAGCAGCTTTAGGGCCCAGTCTCACTGTCACGTTCATCATAACTTCTGATGAGTTCGTGGGTTTTGTCGTGATGTCTCAGTGATGAGTTAGAAAACCTCTGTGCCTCTTCTTGTTTTCTAAGCGTCATAAAATTACATCTGTCCCATAGCGGAAACTTCTTGTCCGATTTTTTTTCTTGTATTTCAGGTATTGTGGACACGTGTGTGTCTATCATACTTTGCATACAGATGTTTTGTGGTTTCCAATAGAAAATAGGTAAAAACATTGACCTATATTTTTGCATGGCTTCCATGTTTGTTGAATTGATACACTGTTCCTATATATTGAGCTGTGTTCGAGGTTATAAAACTTGAGAATAATCTCAAACTCCAAATAAAGCATACTGATTGGCTGCTTCCTAGCAATACTCAAAATAAAGCACACTGATTGGCTGCTTCCGAGCATGTGCTCGGAAGCAGCCAATCAGTGTGCTTTATTTTGAGTTTGAAAATGTACTCAAGTTTTATAACCTCTGGGCCTGGGTGTGTCTGTTCCGCCGCCCTGTATGTGTTTCTTCCTTCATCTTTCGATGTCTCAGTTGGTTTATGCTTTTTGATTTTTGCCTTAAGGTAGACGAATATTGAATAGAAATATTGGCGGGGCATTCAAACCATTATACCGTCTAAATAACCTAAAGAACTATAAAACATTTGGATAAGATAAAAACAATTTTCACCGTTTTGTTTTTCTAAAAAACAATATTTTGTATTTCTACATACTTTTTTACACATTTTCCATTAAAATTCATATCTCTAGCACATGAATGCACTTTCATTTCAGCAAATCATATAATCTGTAATATAGGATATTTGAAACAAACTGATAACAAAAAATTGCAGTTTTCTTGTTAATAAGTATATTTTTACATTCTTTGAAAAAAATGCAAGAAAATTGAATTTCATGAAAAACGTCATGAAAAATATATTCAATCGATGGGGCATGCTTATGCATATTATTTTAGTAAAACTTACATCGTATGTTAAAGAATAAAACAAAAAAAAAAACATTTCACCGTTTCGTTTCCTACAAAAACAATGTTTAAGTTCAAAATATCCCCAAAACAGACTGCCCAAATTCTGCACCTGCTGCAAGCACAGCCGGTCCTTGCCCTATTATTTATTTTCCTGTTGTTCCATAGAGTAATGGCGACAAAAATGCGCAGATGGAATGGAAACTGTGAAGATCTTGATCATTTTGGTTCCTAAGGAACAGTCTGATCTCGGTTTCCACTGTTTGTACAGACATATGTGCCCGAAAACTTAGGATCTTTACAGTAGACATTGTTAGTGTGTATTATAACTGTATATACTCAACATCAACAGTTAATCGATTTGATGATGAACAATAACTCTGTTTTGTTTTTTAAACAAATAAGAACAGAGTTCTTGCGTATTCGTCCACTTTAATCAGTAGCTTCGTATGTTTTGTACATAGGTTTTGTACGTAGGTTAACGTTCAAGACTTAAAAATCAGGAAAAGTGAGCTGTTTTTGCCACAGTCCTGAATTCTTCTATATTTTCTCGCTTAGTTGAGCCACATCATCAACAGGTATATTCCAATGATGACGCAAGTGTTAATACTATTGAAAGGTCGCAAAATCGCATATTATTCTTGAACAAATGTTTTACATTTCTTTTTATTCATGCCGTATTTTTTCCGTTGTATGATTCTTAGAAAGATGGCACCTGACACCTTTGACTGGTACTACCACAATTTTTATATATGATTTTTATTTGCGTCCTTTGACGCAAAGAGCACTGGAAATACGATATTTTGAGGCACTGCCATAAAGCATTATCGGAAAACCAATGCACTTGGCATACTTTAGATGAACTATCTCAAATGGTTCCAGCTCACGCTTAGCCTCATTTTATATCTCTAGTTTTATCGTTTTGCTTGTTCTTTCCAATAAACCCGACAATCTTAGTCAGTAACATTATATTATATAATTAGGTCGAATTAAAGCAAAGCTATAGACAATTATCAGGAAATAACACAATCTGGGGCCGTATTCATAAAACGACTTAAGTGGTTGCTATGCTGTTGCTAAGCTAAATTTCTTTAAAGGATATCCCCTACAACTATGAAATTTGCTCTGGAGGAACAGTCTTACAAAGACTGTTCCTCCAGACCAAATTTCATAGTTGTAGGGAATCACCTTTATAGATATTTAGCCTTAGCAACCGCATAGCAACGACTTAAGTGGCTGTATGAATACGACCCCAGATCCCCTATCCCGCCCCAAAACCAAAAGGGAAAAGAGTACAAAATGTATACATTAATTGACACCAGTTCACGAAAGGCACGGTAAACGGAAAGAGGCCTTTTCCAGAGAGATGGTCATTCAGCTATCCCAACTGAAAACACCACTCACACAACAGAAGAACATCAGCACCGGCGTGGTCAACAATAGCAGGTACCAGTAACATCTATTTTTGTATGTTTTCTATTTTAAACGAACGGCCTTAGTCAAGCGTCACCCGATGTTTGAAATGGGTTTCTAAATGCAGTCCTGTATTCAGTTTCAGAGTAACTGTATGACCAAAATAGAACATACGTGTATTACAGGACCTCGGAAACACTATGACCCAATTGATCCCTACAATATGGCCATTTCTAAGCTTATTTCCGATTTGATTGCTTCAGCCGAAACATAGTAAAGCATTCAAATATCCGGACTTTCATTTTAACAGATATGTAGGTATTGTGGCTGAATTATAATAGACAGGTGATGCTTACTACTCGCTTGCACCTGATGAGACCTCTAATATGGAGCCCATGTCTGTGTATCTGTGATGCTCTGTAAGTGTCAATGTTTATATGATTTATGAGGTCGGACGCATGAATTGGGTACTTGATAACTTTAACTTGAAACATAACCAAATATTTGTACGGGCACCTAATATTGGCTGTTAATGAAGTTGCTAAATACTTCAGTTTCGAGAGGCATATTTCTGTTCGTAATATAATAACGAAATATGCACAAAGACTTATCAGGTGTCTGAAATTTTAGCCTTTTACAGAATGCCTAAAAATCAATGCTATTAACCCACTAACAAAATAACAAATGCCATAACTCCACCAAATGAGTCTGGTGAAAATAACAATGCAATTATGAAAATTCTGTCTTTGAATTTCTTTTTATCTTTCAGGGAATATCTATTATCTACAAAAAGGGTAATAACACGGTAAATAATCAGTCTAGCAATTATATCTATAATCAGAATAATCAACATACTAAAAAGGGCCTACTAATAGCATATCACAACTCAGCTTCCTAAGCGAAACAATTCAAAAGTTGGAAAAATGCCAAAAATGACAAAGGGCCGTTACTTCGTCAAAATGCGACGCTTGAAAATCCAAAATCGCATGCATATCATCAGATCAAGATTAAACATTCTGCTCAGTTCAGGTCAGTGCAGTTAACAGTGTGAAAGGGGTTGCGGGGACAATGCCTGTGTCACCAAGGGCCAGAGTTTCATAAAAAAAAATCCAAAACGAAAATCAAAAATCGCATACACATCATCATTTCGGGTGCACAACATTTCGTCTAAACCCATTTCGTCGAATAGACACTTCATCTAATACGACAATCGGTCTAAAACCGTTCTGGTACGACATTTCGTCGAAAAAATAAGGATTTTAGACGAAATGTCGCACCTTTGTTATTGTTCGTCCTTTTCGATTTTTCTCACTTTTTTCCTCCAATATTTGCATCTATGCCAAGCCCATTGGAGAAAGAATCAGGATCTTGGTCTACGTCAAACATACATTGAAGACCCTGGATTCTCCATGAGCTGCAAGATGATGTCAGCCCTCGCCTTCGTTCCCGTGTCGGGTGTATACAGTGTATTCTTGGAGTTCCGAGCCGGTGTCTAGAGGGAAATCCTGATCTTCGTGACTACATGGAGAGGACATACATCGGCTACTATACACATAAGTCCAAAACAAGCATGGGAAAAAAGTTGGAATAATTTACATTATTTATTCATTTATTAAAACCTAAACCCAATACATTTTTATCTTGTTTCATGTCAGTAACCAATTTTCAGTGACCTTTCGACGAGCGTACATCCGAGCAATCAACTTTACAGTCCTCCTGTCATCAGAATTATTTTCCTGTGGTATTATCTGCTGCCCAATGGGTAACAGTATTTGTCAGTGGCGGGTGACAGTGGGCTTGTTCTATAATAAATGTCAGAGACTTCCAGTCAGATGTAAGGTGAGTTTTAATATTCCATTTAATATGTTTTTCTTGCCGATTATAGTAAATATTATTTGTAAACTGCCGAAAGCGTTAATATCAATAAATAAACTGGTCTTGGAAGGATACTTTCATTTTTCATTTACGTTTTTTCTGTTGATATTAAGTGGAGATATCGAATTAAATCCCGGCCCTCCTTTTTTAGGCCATTGTTTGTCGGTACTGCATGTTAATATTCGCAGTATAAGAAATAAATTAGAGTATATCAAAGACCAATTTTTGGATTTTGATATTTTGTGTTTTACTGAAACACATCTGGACGACGCTGTTTCGTCCTCTGATTTACAATTATCTCAAAATTTCGATATTTTTAGAAAAGACCGAACTTGCCATGGTGGAGGTATTCTAGTTTACTTGAACAAAAATCTGGCATATGAAAGAGTAGCTGAACTTGAAGTTTTTTGGAACGAGTGTATTTGGTTCAAAATCAAACAAAAGAGTCAGTTATATATATTTGGAATATTCTATAGTCCTAAAACTTCAGACAAATTGTTTTTTGAAAGATTAAACCAAAACTTGGAAAAGGTTTATGAAATCTCGAAAACGGTTATTATATTGGGAGATTTGAATGAAGATTTACTGAACGTTAACAATCATAATTTAAAAAATATACTTTTGGTAAATTCTTTGAAAAATATTATTATCGAACCGACGAGAGGGAATGCTCTTTTGGATCCAGTAATAACTTCATTTGATCAAATCGTATTAGATAGTGGCGTTTTGGACACTCCCCCAAATATTAGTGACCATTCAGCAACATATGTTACTGTGCCATTTGATTATTCTTTACATAATACTTTTAAAAGAAAAATATGGTTATATAAAAGGGCAAATTATTCAGATTTAGATAATAAAATTAATACTTTTGATTGGGATTGTCTCAATACATTACCATTGAACCAAGCAGTCGAATTTTTTACTAAATCCTTCTTAAATCTTGTTGATCAATGCATACCGTCTAAGGAGATAACCGTTAGAAGCGATGATAAACCATGGTATGATACAGAACTCCGTAAATGGTCTAGAAAAAGAGATAGACTAAAAGTGATAGCAGCTGCAAGTAAAAAAACTTCTGATTGGCGCAAATATAAAAATACCAGAAATAAAGTAAATAATATGAAGAAATATGCGAAGGAAAGATTTTATGATAATTTAGAATTAACATTAACTGACAGTTACGGTTCTAACAGACGAGATTTCTGGAAAATTACCCGTTATTTCATTAAGAGCAATTCGTCATCAGCTCTTATTCCTCCATTATGTACAGTTTCAGATAATAATAATGATCCTATCTTGCATTCTACCGATAAAGAAAAAGCCGATTGCTTGAATGATTATTTCACATCAATATCGACTGTTTGCGATGACAATGTAATATTGCCTGATTTACAAAAAATAACAGATAGTTCCTTGCATTACTTTGACATTTCAGAGTACGAAGTTAAAGACGTAATTAATTGTCTTGATATTAATAAAGCATCTGACCCTGACCTTATTAACCATAAAATGCTTAGATATGTTTCAAACTCTGTATCAAAACCACTTGCAATTATTTTTAATAGATCTCTAAGAGAAAAAGTATTTCCCGATTTATGGAAAAGAAATATGGTGGTTCCCATTTTTAAGAAAGGCGAACGCTGTGATCCGTCTAATTATAGGCCTGTTTCACTCTGCAGTCCCTTGGGTAAAATAATGGAGCGTATCGTTTTTAAGTATTTATTTAATTATTTATTCACCAATAATTTATTATATAAGTACCAATCTGGTTTTATCCCTGGTCATTCTACTACATTTCAACTTGTGGATATTTACCATCATATATGTCAAACATTGGATAATAAACAATATGCTTGTATGGTATTTTGTGACATTTCGAAGGCATTTGACCGTGTTTGGCACAAAGGTCTATTGTTCAAACTACAACAGAATGGAATCGAAGGTGAATTTCTAGAATGGATATCTAACTATTTACGAGAGCGAGAACAGTATGTTGTATTAAATTCTGCTAGGTCGGAAATAAAAGATGTATCGGCTGGAGTTCCACAAGGCTCTGTATTGGGGCCTCTGCTATTTCTCATATATGTCAATGATATCACAGACCAGCTGTTAAGTTTAACTAGATTGTTTGCAGACGATAGTTCACTGTTCATATCTGCAACTGATATTCATGATATTGAGGGTATAATTAATCACGACTTACTCATTTTATCACAATGGGCAAAGCAATGGTTAGTCAAATTTAATCCTAATAAAACTGAAGCAATTTTATTTTCTTTAAAAAAGATTAATACATTACCTAATTTGATATTTGATGGTGTTAGAATTAATCTGGTTGACCAACATAAGCATCTTGGTCTTACTTTTAACGCAAACGGTAAATGGCATGAACACATTGATAACATTTTATTATCAGCATCTAAAATAATTGGAATCATGAGAAAACTTAAATACAGTTTTAGCAGAATAGCATTAAATCAAATTTATATCTCGTATGTTCGACCAATCTTTGAGTATTCATCTATTGTTTGGGATAATTGCACAGTTGAACAGGCTAACTCACTGGAAAAAATGCAAAACGAAGCTGCTCGGATTGTTACTGGGCTTACCAGATCAGTGTCTCTGGAAAACTTGTATAATGAATGTGGATGGGATTCTCTCTCTTTAAGAAGAAAAAATCAGAAGTTAAAATTTATGTATAAAGTGTCACACAATAATGTACCCTCCTATATTTCGGATACTATACCATTAACAGTTGGTGAAATTTCACGTTATGAGCTTCGCAGCAGGCAAAATATTTCCACCTTTCCTCAGCGAACTAGTATATTTGCCCAGTCATGCATTCCGTCGTCTATAAATGCGTGGAACAATCTTGAAATACAGCTTCGAAATAGCGAATCTTACTCTTCGTTTTGTTATAGACTGAAAAAAGACTTTTCTTCTTCAATTAAAATACCTAATTATTATTTAAAGGGTAAGCGTATATTGTCAGTTTTACATTGCAGACTACGTAATAATTGTAGTGATCTCTATAATGATTTGTATTACAACCATCTTCGTGACGATCCCATTTGCGACTGTCTAGAAGATATAGAAAATGCTGAACACTATATTTTTAAATGTCCGAGATACAATGCAAGCAGAATAGTTTTATTCAATAGAACGAGAGCATCACATCCCTTAAGTGTTAATGCTGTATTATATGGGAGCCCTAATTTGACCGATGACGATAAAAGTTTACTTTTTGAAGCGGTTCAAACTTATATTCAAGACACAAGACGATTTAATAACTGAATTAGACAGAGCACTAATACTTGTTGATAATTTGATGAACTGCTTGATTTCTAAAGATTTGCCCAGGTTAAGTCCTAATCGTGACCTGCTGTGCGATATATCTCTGTTTCTTTGGTCAGTTGTTTATGAATATATTCTTATTCCACGCTCGTATGTCCTACTTTATCTAGACCTGTGGGCAGAGGTATATTGCATGGAGGATTGATTGTTTGAGAGTACCTGCTGAATACCGACCTCGCCTTACTATAGCTTTTGTGTTTTTCTTTTTCAGGTGAGATAAAGGAGTTTTGGATGACCGCTCGTCGATGGGTTGTGTTCTTGGGAGGCATGCGAGTAACATCCAGAGGGAGTATTTTTATTATTGTTACTATTATTATTATTATTTATTCATTTTTTTTGTATTTACCTATTGTTAAAATAGTTTTTATTACTATTTTATTATTATTATTATTATTATTATTATTATTATTATTATTATGTAACTGTACAATTAAAATATTTATGTAGAAGTTGTAATGCCATGTTGGTCGTTTTGTATAGGTTTTAGGGGAAGGGCTGTAACTAATGTTGTGAGAACTTGTAGCCCAACCCCCTTGTTTGTACTTGTTGTGCAAAGGCAATAAAATATGTTTGAATTGAAACCAATTTTATTTTATACTTTCAGAAAATCAAAAAGGTATGGTAAGAGGCGCTGTTTCCACCACACCTCTGGAATGTGCATGAGCGCGCTATTGCCAATGAGCCCAGAACTAACAATATAGTTGAAGAATGGCACCGTCGCTTCAACACCATAGTAGCCAAGCACCATCCCAATATCTATGAGTTTTTGTAAAGGCCCAAGGGGGAGCAGGCTCATACAGATACTCTGGTGGAACAGTTGATCGCTGGACAACAGCCGCAGCAACCCCGTATGAAAGTATGTATGATTCCAATAAAGTCTAACCTAAATAGTTGCAGAATTAAAAAATCACGTATCATGATGGTTATTTTTATTTTTCAAGTGAGGAAAGAAAATGAAAGAATCCTTCGGGTTGTGCAGAGCTATGGTGACCGTGACAACACGGAATACCTTCGTGGGATCGGACACAATCTAAACTATTAACTTTGAAACCATAGAAATTTCCTGTCACTGGCAAATAAAGATCAGACTTCGTAGATCACTTGTCTTTCCTTACCATTAAACGTGTAAACAAAATTTAGACATTTTTCGACAAAATTTAGACGAAATGTCGTATTTGACGAAATGTCTTTTAGACGAAATGTCCTTTAGACGAAATAGGTTTAGACGAAATGTCATGGACCACTTCATAAAAACACTATTATAAACTTCAAATCAATCCAATGAAAGCCGTAGGAGGTGTTGCGAGGACAAGATTTCAGACGGACGGAAGGACAGACAATGGGAAATATGGACGATAACCCACTCGGACGAACGGGGATCATGTCTATAGCCCTCCTCCGTATACGTTTACGAAGATAAACCAAAGCTGAAGTACCACCTTGGGAGGGTCGTAACAATTTTTTTCGGGAAATGCGAGGTGAACGGTTAAATCTGCAATAACGCTCGCATAAATTCATGCTTTGATTCATCAGATTTTAATTATTTGGCCAGCGTGGAGGCTCTTTATCTCGTAGTGGTGGAACAAAGTTGAGGATTCGACCAAACTTCCGACCGGTAAATTAAATTTTGAACAGCTCATGACGACATTTCGTTTTTCCAGTTTTAGTAACAAAGGCATGTAAAAATTAAGTACTGAATCATTGTTTAGCCACTATGACTGGGGCTTGATAGATGTAACTCAGACATATAATTCATATAAAATATTAAAAAACAAAAACAAAAAACAGTCCACCAAACATCAAGATCAAGGTGAAAGTCATAAGGAAGCTGTCATTGATAATGATGATCCTGATATGCCAATTAGATACCTGGCAAAGCCCCAAGGTTATAAAACTTTTTGCATGCTCAGCTGCTGTGTATGAATTTTTACCTGAGTTGAGCATGGCTTTTATAACATCGATGCCTTGTTTTTCTTCTGTCTGGCTCAGACACAGAAAAGTTAATGAAAAGGCAATGATCAGGAACCCTTCTCAGGAACCGACACCATCAATTGCCACCCCCCCCCCACCCACTTTGAATGCCAAGTTGGAAAGGCAAACAACTAAAACGATACATGTAGTAAGGCAAGACAAGCAAAATAATCAAGAAATAAGCTCTTTCGCAAGGGTAGCCTAAATGATGTTTGCAAAAGACAACAACTACTTAGTAAACCAAAACAGAAATATTGCCATTGAACAGTCCGTAATAAATTACGTGACTTTGTGTGCGTGTGTGTGTGAGGGGGAGTGGTGCTAAAACCGTTTTACAAAATTCATGCATGTTGCATTCACTAATTTGTGATTTTCACCTCTGTATTTAAGGATGTGCAATGAGTAGTTAACCTTTCTTTGTTATTGCACCTTTCAATCTCTTAAGATAATAAAGGGCTAAAAAACAGTCTATCAAGAAAATCGCTGGTCATTTCTGCGTTAAAAGGGACACAGAATGAAACAAAAGCCACTTCATCTTTAAACGTTGGAAAAAAATGTACAGAAGTTGTAAAATTAATGACAATCAAAACTTAGTTATCGATGTCCTTTCAAAAAGTAAAAGGAAAACACTCACTAAAATGCATGATGGAATTAAATAAAAGATTCTAATAAAACATGAAATTTGCCGAAAATTTCATGAAAATCTGACTTTAAATAAGAAAGATATGACAATTTAAAGATATTAAAATGTTGAGCTGGGTATATTTCTATTCAGAGAAGAATGACTGAAACATGTATATTTTGAACACCAAATTTCCTTTTTGTAAATAATACACCACAAGAACCCGACTACAAGCAAAGACAGTCACATTGGCTGATTCATTTCCTTTACCGACATGGTTAAAATTGAAATTGCAAATACAGAACACAGTTTGACATTTTCAAAGGATATCGATGAGTTGCAGTAACGAAAACAGCATCATCAATGTCAGTTGACTGTCTGCGTTTCTGTAAAGTAATTAATTTTTGAATGGCAATTTCCCAAGGTTCCTTATCAAAACCTACTTCGATGTAGATTTCTTTGGCGACTCTATTATGTTTTCAGAAAGCAGTAAAAGAACTAACGTTGCTTCTTTTGAGATTGGTAACAATAACCCAAGGAGGTTTTATCAGGGTCACTGACGAGGCTTTATTAGCCGAAACTACATAGCTGGTCCATGTTCCTACTTCAGTATGTATTCTCTGCTCTTGAAGGAACTTTTTAAGATTTAAATTTTACCTCACTGCAGCTGGTGTTGTGCCGTGTGGCGGCCGTAAAACGTCTCCCCGTACATCATCCATAGTGCAGATTATATTTTATATACATTCTTTGAAATCAGAGGATAGATTCTGAGAAATCTAAATTTGAGATCGATTTAGACTATTATTCTAGATTATCGTCTTTTATTTTATTTGGATCCTTTTGAAACTAGTCATGTCTTTGAATCGACTGCCCAATTAAACAGAAATCATAGTATGCTTTTTTTATCCCCCGACCGAAAGGTTCGGGGGATAAAGCGATGAGCCTAGTGTCCGTCCGTCCGTCCGTAAACATTTTCTTGTCCGCTCTATATCTTGAATACCCTTAGGAATATTTTCATGATACTTCACAGTTATGTAGAACAGGTCATAACGAAGTGACGCGTATATGAATGGTAACTCTTGCTATTGTACTTTTTTACTATCTCCCTTTGGTGAATTTTTGGCAGATTCGTGTCCGCTCTGTAACTTGAACACCCTTTGAAATATTTTCGTGATACTTTACAGATATATAGAACAGGTCATGACAATATGTCGCGAACAAGAATGACAACTCTTCCTTTCTTACTTTTTTAGTTATTTCCCCTTGATGGTTTTAGCTGTGATTTTGTGTTGAATATGTGTCCGCTCTATAACTTGAATACCCTTTTGAAATATTTTAATGATACTTAACAGATAGGTAGAACAGGTCATGACGATGTGTCGCGAACAAGAATGACAACTCTTGCTTTCTTACTTTTTGAGTTATTCCCCCTTGATGGTTTTAGCTGTTATTTTTTCGTGTCCGCTCTATAACTTGAATACCCTTTGAAATATTTTCATGATACTCTATAGATTGGTAGACCAGGTCATGACGATGTGTCGCGAACAAGATTGACAACTCTTGCTTTCTTACTTTTTGAGTTATTTCCCCTTGATGGTTTTAGCTGTGATTTTGTGTTGATTTCGTGTCCGCTCTATAACTTGAATACCCTTTGGAATATTTTCATGATACTTTACAGATATGTAGAACAGGTCATGACAATGTGTCGCAAACAAGAATGACAACTCTTCCTTTCTTACTTTTTGAGTTATTTCCCCTTAATGGTTTTAGCTGTGATTTTGTGTTGTTTCGTGTCCGCTCTATAAGTTTAATACCTTCTGAAATATTTTCATGATACTTCACAGATATTTAGAACAAGTCAAGATAATGTGTCACGAGCAAGGATGACAATTCTTGCTTTCTTACTTTTTGAGTTATTTCCCCTTAATGGTTTAAGCTGTGATTTCGTGTCCGCTCTGTAACTTGAATACCTTTTGAAATATTTTCATGATACTTCACAGATATATAGACTGGGTCATGACGATGTGTCGCGAACAAGAATGACAACTCTAAGACTTTTTTACTTTTGAGTTATTTCCCCTTGATGGTTTTAGGTGTGATATCCTGTCTGTTCCATGACTTGAATACCCTTTGAAATATTTTCATAATATTTTACATATATGCAGAACAGGTCATGATAATTTGTCTCATAAATGAATGACAACTCCCTCATGCATTCATACTTTCCCCGCCCCCTCCTGCCTCCCCCCCCCCCCCCCAAAAAAAATTAAAAAATTTTTTTTTCACATTTGGATTCTTTGTCCAAATTCACTTACTAGAGAGCTCAAAATTAGATTTGTAGGGCTTGTACTTTAAAAGTTATTCACACATTTTGAGATGTTGAGTGTATGATATGCAATACATTGTTTACATGGTGGATGTTTGAGATTTTACCTCTTTTTAGCAGTCTGGCATACTATTTGGGTCTGAGTGTTAGATAATCATGCATCTATTAAACAGATCATGTCAATCAGGAGCATAAAAGAATGACAATATATTACTTATACGTGTTTTGAAGTGCATCCTGTTTACCAAGGCACAAGGGGCCTTTGGTCGGGGGATATGCCATTTCCTCTGATGGATATTTTCTCTGGTTTCGTCTCCAGATTTTGTCAGGGTCACTGACGAGGCTTTATTAGCCAAAACTACATACATGTTGTCTGGCCTATGTTCCTACTTCAGTATGTATTCTCTGCTCTTGAAGGAACTTTTTAAGATTTTAATTCCATCCGTCATTCAAAACCAATAAGACGCTGTAGCATTAGTTATGACCACAACAATAATTCATTTAAAGTTGAATTGGTACATTTACAAACGTAACAGCTCTTTTTTGCATCATGGTCTCTCTGAAGTTAACTCTAAATGAAGAGAATTTACTGTAAGAGTAGATGGGGCTATATCGTCTTGGGAAGCAAACAGGAAATTACAAAAGTTGTTCCCTTATAAAACATTTGAAACAATATGAAGGTGTACTCATATCCCTTAGTTTAATTAAGCCGCGACACAAGAAAACCAACAAAGTGGTTGTGCGTCCAGCGCTTACTCGGATCAGCCTGGGCGTCCGCACAGTCTGATCAGAGTCTTCGCTGTCCACATAGAGGTAGCTGAGACCCTAAGCTACCTCTATGCGGACAGCGAAGAGCCTGATCAGACTGGGCGGATGCCCAGGCTTATCTGAGTCTGCCCTGGGCGCACAACCACTTTGTTGGTTTTCTCGTGTCATTGATTATCGGTACAGCTTTTGTTTACACAAAGAATGAAAACCTAAATCAAATAAGTTAGATTATCCATGGTACCATCTAGTCTCAACTCAGAAAGAGAGCGATGTAAAACCCGAATTTACGTTGGCGAGTTACCCCTTTTAGCCTGTAAACCGTTTTCGGGATATATGTAAACAATGCAGACCCAATTCAGACGCCGCTAAACGCAGCGTCTGGTCAGCGTGTACAATTTTTGCTTACAAGAATTTCTATGCAAAATACATCAAAAATGTACAAAATCACCAAAAAAGCATCTATAAACTCTAAATGGTCTAAAAAATAAATGGATGGACAAGTCAACTATTCGAAAAAGGTTTAAAAACGATTTTAACTTGTTAACATTAACCATATGTAGGCGACTCGGTTACCAGTCTTGTCTTTATCCGTAGTTGATCGATTATATTTTGTATAAAAGAGGAGGTAAAATTACAAACAGTGTAGACCGTGATTAGAATGTTTTCTAATTTGTTTCCTTATGGTTGACTTTTTACTGCACACTGGATTTTTCGACCAAAGAAGTCGGACACTTCAATTTCCACTTTTAGGGGTGTCTGATTGTGTTTTATGCTCCTTTTGCATTTCAGTTTGTCCTTAGAAATTACAGCATGCTTTTCACTGGTTTCGTCACCAGATATTGTCAGGGGCACTGACGAGGCTTTATTAGCCAAAACTATGGAGTCTGTCCCAGTTTTCTTCAGATGAATATTTTCTCTCGTCTTAAAGGAACATTTAAGATTTTAATTGTATTTTATGCAAAATCCAGATTCGGCAGCTAAACGTGGCTCCTGATTTAGGCCTGTGTGGCTTTCCAATGCCCCTTTCGTAAGACGGTGGAAATACGACAAATTTGATAGCTACCGCAAGTTTTTTTTTTCCGTTTATGCTCATTGTTTTGCTCCAATCTCCAAACCTCTTCAGTGTCACTAGTCTTCATATCACTAGACTTCTTTGCTGGCATGATTCATTACTTAATCTCATAAAAAATATAAACAAAATTAACATGCGCCATAAACTCAATTATGTCGATTCCACGACGGAGAGCCATAAATTCACTGTATGAAAAATTGCTGGTTAAATGTTTCCCGAATGTATTTTGATGTATGTCAGCTTCATTCGCATTGAATATTAACTAGGCGTATTGTGCTTTATATTTTCTCTAGTGTGATTTGAAGTCACGAACTATCAGAATCAAGCGTCACCATCTTCAGCAACATACAATACGACAGAACACAAAACATTATGCATATATCGCAGACTTTGTCAAATGACCATGCTTCCATGCGACCATACAGTATGTGTCATTATAACACCACGTCAAAATTTTTTAAATAAAAAAAATTGTTTCTGGGACCCAGGTACGCAATAAAAATGTTTTCCTTTGTACAAATAGTGGAAATACTTGAAGGCGTACCCATACACCTTAATAACGTGTTTTTCTGTTGTTTCCTAAGCAAAATTGATTGCTGGTAAGTTTTTTTTCTCAATTTAAAACCCTATAATAGCAATTCTATCACTAACGGACGGCAATTCATCTTTTACAAAATGTCATGAGTTCGTCTGAAGAAGGCTAGAAAGCCAACCCAGCCAAGACTAAAGTTTGATCTTGAGAAGGTATGCAACCCAGATGTGGCATGCTCTTTTCAAGCAACAATAAGTGGGATATTTGCACCACTCATTGGTCTGAGGGATGCTGACATGGACATAGATACCATGATTACCACCTACAATACAGTCGTGACTGAGGCAACCAGTCAGATACTTGAGAAGGAACGTCGCAGGAAAAAGTCCTGGGTCACCAGAATTGTTCTCGACCTCTGTGACGAGAGGAGAAAAATTTGATGAAGAAGAGGTATAAAGCAGGAGGAGCAGAAGAATACAGGAAACACGAGGATTCAAAAGGCAGTGAAGTAAACGAAGGAGGACTGGATAGCTAGTCAGTGCCAGGAGATTAAACTAGAAATGTGTCCATACGACACGGATGCCCCCGCCTAGTGCCCTAGGTAAGACGGCGCCTTGTTTAAGGTACTGGCATTTGTAGCAAAACTAGGTTCACAAAGGCAGACTTCTGTGGTACATGTTTTATTGTTTTCCTTGGGCAGATGTATTGTGCTTCTTGGATCAAGAGAAGTGTGTGTGGGGGGGGGGGGGGGGGGGGCTTGGAGGGAGTGTCCTGGCTGATATGTGATGACATTCTGCAGCTTATCGCAGAAATGGATGCCATGCAACTTTCCAAAAGAAATAGCCCAGAAACAAGTAACTTTTCAAAAACTATCAAACGGAAACCATTATTGTATGAAATGAAGTCGAAAAAGGACCATAACTCCCACAATAATCGACGGATTTTGCCCAACATTGAACTTGACCTGTATTTTATGATTATATAATTGTGTACAAAATATGAATCTAATACATCAATGCTTTCAAAAGATAATGAATGGAAACCAGCTTTTTATACAAAATGAAGTCGAAAAAGGGCCATAACTCCCACAATAATCGACGAATTTTGCCTAACATCAACTTGACCTGTATTATATTATTATATACCTGTGTATGAAATATGAATTCAATATACCAATGCTTTCAAAAGATAATGAATAAAAACCAGCTTTTCATGCAAAATGAAGTCGAGAAAGGGCCATAACTTCCACAATAATCGACGGATTTTACCCAACATCGACCTTGACCTGTATTTTATGATTATATACCTGTGTATAAAATATGAATTCAATACACCAATGCTTTCAAAAGATATCGAACGGAAAGCATTCTTTCATATAATTGATTGATTGATTGATTTATTGCTTAACGTCCACGGTAAACATCTGCGGTCATGTCGGGACGGTCAGCTAACCTAACCACACTATTCCTGGGCAGGCTTAGACCTCCTAAGCGGTTAACCAGTACTAAGTGCACATACTTTCGCCAGTAACTGACAACTGCTCTTCTTGAATCAGCGGAAGAAGAAACGAAAGTATGTGGCCAGACCGGGTATCGAACCCAGGACCTCTGACTTATGAGTCAGGTGCCCTACCGATTGCGCTACGCGGCCCGGCTCTTTCATACAAAATGAAGTCGAAAGAGGGCCATAACTCCCACAATAATTGACCGATTTTGCCCAACATCGAACTAGACCTGTATTTTATGATTATATACCTGTGTATAAAATATTAATTCAATACACCAGCGCTTTCAAAAGATATCGAACGGAAGCCATTTTTTCATACAAAATAAAGTCGAAAAAGGGCCATAACTCCCACAATAATAGACGAGTTTTGCCCAACATCGATCTTGACCTGTATTTTATGATTATATACCTGTGTATAAAATATGAATTCAATACATCAATGCTTTCAAAAGATATTGAACGGAAACCATTTTTTCATAGAAACAGAAGTCGAAAAAGGGCCAGAACTCCCACAATAATCGACGGATTTCGCCCAACATCGAAAGTGACCTGTATTTTATGAATATATACCTGTGTATGAAATATGAATTTTATACACCAATGGTTTCAAAAGATATTGAACGGAAACCTTTTTTTTTCATAGAAACAGAAGTCGAAAGAGGTCCATAACTCCCACGATAATTGACAGATTTTACCCAACATCAAACTTAACCTGTATTTTATAATTATATACCTGTGCATGAAATATGAATTCAAAACGCCAATGCTTTCAAAAGATATTGAACGGAAACCATTTTTTCATAGAAACAGAAGTCGAAAAGGGCCACAACTCCCACAATAATCGACGGATTTTACCCAACATCGAACTTGACCTGTATTTTATGATTATATTCTGAGTAAGAAATATGAATTCAATACACCAATGCTTTCAAAAGATATTGAACGGAAACCATTTCGTACGTACGCTACGCTACGTACGCTACGCTACGTACGTACGGACAGGTGTGATACTATATCCCCTCCCCCCATTTTAAATGGCGGGGGCATAACAACAGCAAGAAAGCATACCAGCTGGTGAAGGATCTAACTTCAGAGAAACAGGGTAGATCCACAACTATCCAGGACAAGTCTGGGAAATGCCTTAGAGAGGAACAAGGGATTCTCAGCAGATGGACAGAATATTGCTCAGAACTATACAACCATGAGACTATCGGTGACAATGCTGTTCTAGACTGCAATCAGCCCCCAGAAGAAGATCAACAACCGATCCTTCCTGAGGACGTTGAGATTGCAGTAGCAGCACTAAAGAAGGGGAAATCTGCCGGAGGTGATAATATACCAGCAGAACTTGTTTAAGCTGGCGGGGAGACCATGGTTGATGCTTTAGCAGACATCTGTAACAGGATCTGGAGAACAGGAGAATGGCCTACCCCATGGACTCCGTTACTGATTATTATGCTCCCTAACAAGGCAACCTACAGCTCTGCCAGAACTACAGAACCAGCAGCCTCATGTCATTCAAGCAAAGTCATGCTGAAAGTCATCGTGAACAGGCTTACACCACAAGCCGAAGAGATAATCGCTGAGGAACAGGCTGGGTTCCGCGCAGGAAGGAACACCACAGAATAGATCTTCAACCTTAGAATTCTGTGTGAAAAGCATCTCCATAATCAGCAGAATCTGTTCCATGTCTTCATTGATTTCAGAACAGCCTTTGACAGGGTATGGCATGCAGCCTTATGGGCCACCATGCGGAAGTACAATATCAGTGTAAATCTAGTTCGCACCACTGAGCAGCTATACGACAAGGCTACAAGTGCAGTCCTGATCAATGGCAGCACAGGTGAATGTTTCAGAACAGCAGCTGGAGTAAGACAAGGATGTCTCCTGTCACCCACCTTCTTCAACATTTTTCTCGAACGGATCATGTCTGATGCTCTGGAAGAACATGACGGAAAGGTTAGCATAGGCGGTAAAAACATTACATTACCAATCTGCAGATTGCCGATGACATAGACGCTCTAGCTGAGGAAGAGCAGGAACTAGAAGCTCTAGTTGAAAGTCTCGACCAAACTTGCACAAGTTATAAGATGGAAATCAGTGCTGAGAAGACCAAACTGATAAGGAACAACGCAGATGGCATCCAGAGGGAGATCAAGGTAAAAGGGCGGAAGCTGAGTACCGTAAACAACTTCAAATACCTTGGAGCAATTGTCTCAGGTGATGGCTTTAAACAGGAGGTTCTCTCAAGGAATGCACAAGCCACTTCAGCTCTTACCAAACTGAAACCAATTTGGAGAGATAACAACATATCTCTTGGATCAAAGGTGAAACTTATGCGCTCCCTTGTCATTGCCATATTTCTGTATGCCTGTGAATCGTGGACCTTGACAGCAGAGTTGGAGAAAAGAACGCAGGCCTTTGAGAATTGATGCTACCGAAGGTTACCGAACATTTCGTACAAGGACTATATAACCAATGAGGAGGTTCGCAGGAAGATCCAAGCAGCCATTGGATAATACGAAGAACTCCTGACACTGGTCAAGAAACGAAACCTAAGGTGGTTGGCCACGTCACAAGATCTCCTGGTTTAGCAAAGACGATTCTTCAGGGCACAGTGAAAGGAAAAAGAAGAAGAGGTAGACAGAAGAAGAGGTTGGAAGACAATATCAAGGAGTGGACAGGAATGGATTTTGCCAGCTCCACTAGGGCAGTTGAAGACAGGACAAGGTGGAAAGGGGTTGTTTCGAAGTCATCTGTGGTGCCCCAACGACCTAGTAAGGTTATGGGATAGAATAGAATAGAAAGAATTGTTTTACCAGGAAAATTCATATACAAAATAGCTGGTAAAAGATTTAAATTTCCAAGACTCGTGTGAATAAATAGGAATTTATTTCGACTATTTCGTAAGAAAACCTGACCACGTCACTCATGAAGATGTTCAAAGAGAGATCCAAACTGCCATTGGAGAAATATGAAGAACTACTACCATGGTTAAAATCCGAAAACTAAGGTGGTTTGGTCTCATCTCAAGATCATCTGGCTGAGCAAAGACGATCCTACAGAGCAAAGTAAAAGGAAAACAGATAAAGAGGTGGACAGAAGAAGAGGTGGAAAGACAATATTAAAGACTGACAAGGATGGACTTGGCGAGTACAACTAGGGTAGCTGAAAACGGGACTAGGTGTAAAGGGATCGTTACAGAGTCATCTGGAGTGCTCCAACAACCTCAAAAAGGTTGTGGGATAGACTAGACTAGACGACTGGAAAACTCTCCCAGTCAGCCCAGCAGTAATTGGGTACCTTATTCGAATTAGGGAAGGATAAGGCAGCGAAAGGAGCGAGATGGGCTCCGCCTTTCATCAGCTTTGTCCAAGATACAGTGGGTTTCCAACCCCCACTGACCTTACGGCAATAGGCTATGGCAAACCTTTACCTTTACCTTAGACTAGATGCAGTAAAACTAGAATTTTCTAGCAATGTTGTAACTAATGTTAACACACCGGGTAGGCGGCAATCGAAAACGCTCTTAACAATCGATTAACGCGGATCAAAAAATTTTAGAAACAGCGTTTTTGATTGCAAATTGTCGCTGTTTCTAACGTTTTTTGATCCGCGTTCGTCGATTGCACGAGCGTTTTCGGTTGCCGCCTACCCGGTGTGGTTAATTGCTAAAAACTAATGTTACATTGACAACCGTAACACTACCGCTATAATGCATAATGTAAATTTTGTTACTATTAGTCTGTCAATAAAAGAAGATATACGCCAGCGCACTGGCTCGTTCGCCGGTATCTAACTGGTCATTCCTAGATTGGCTCATTTGCTTAACAGCTGGCTGGTCTTATTATTTTCTTTCTATTTGCGATGTTCAAAGAAATATTTTCTATTCATTGTCTAAAATCGATATGTCTGCTTTGTTATGCAATACTTGCGTGAATAAGATGTTATATTTGTTTGCTCAACATGTGCGCTATGAATAATAACTTGTATTTTATTTGCTTCCATTCATCTTAATTCGTATCATTTATCCACAGTATTTACGAAGACATTGACATCCCATAACTTCAAATGAACGTTGTACCAATGCCTAGAATTTGTTTTTAACATTACAGATAATATTTTATTAATCACCTCGTTAAATCATATGTACCAGCATATTGCTAATCCTGTCCGAAGAGCATGTGACAACATGTCCAAACATCATTGAAGTTCTCTGAACATCAGGTCCACTTTGTGCAAACGTAGCACGCCACCTGGGTAGCTACAGAATATCGCTAAACTGTTTTTTAATAATTATGTGCAGGTCTAATTGCTCAACAGTTGCAGGCATGGTTTGGATGCACTCCTTATCTCTCTCTCTCTCTCTCTCGCTCTCTCTTTCTTTCTCTCTCTCTCTCTCTCTCTCTCTCTCTCTCTCTGATGGTGGATGAGGGTGTATTTGCACGTGCCTGCGTGCGTTTGTTACTAAAAGAGCTGGAAGAGAGTGCGAGGATGTCGTGAATGTTTCGGCGTTGGGGCTTGCGTGAAGATGGACCTGCTTTACTTGCCATAAGTGGGAGAAGCGCTGCCTGGGGGACGGCTATATTGTCTCAAAGGGTCGTTGAATTAAAACAAATCAACCATTTATTATTCTTAAGAACTAGATTTGACTTCAACTTAAATTGTGTTCAGTGCATTGGATTGTTGCACGAAATATCTCCTTCCTGATTCCTTGCCTGTCGTCTTCCTCGGGACATGGGGGTTGAGTTGTCTCGAAGGGACGGACGCCTGCGCTTGCGAGTTAATACATAGCCATCTCCTACATGATGTCTGCGGCAGCTGTGTCTCGCGGAATACATCAGTTAGTGTGGTCCGGAAAGATTTTACATAATTTGTTGCAAACATGACATAGTAAATGGGTCAGCCTTCATGCACTTTTTCTTTATATCTCGCCTGTCTAAAGTAAAGTGTTGTCATAAGCTTGATATACCAATAAGTCATTGGACCAGACATATTAGCCAGTAGTTAATACCCTAGTAAGCCATAACTATATATAAATATTCATATGCTTTTTCGCAAACTAGAGCATTCCGATGAGGATTTTCGTTATGTCACTTGACAGTTAATGCTGCTTTCGGCGGCTGCAAGAACACTTGATCATATTTCTATGATCTATATTTACTTACAGTGTCTTACTGCTTGACTGAACAGTGACGACTTAGCGTATGACTGGCATCATCGACTTTTACTCAAAGCCCTCGATGCTCACTTTATACTTATTATTGCACACAGGATTGCTAAATGAACTGCAATGATGCTCAGACTGATCAGAGTGTCTACGTATACTTTTGTAGTGGTCTTAAACAATGCTTTCACCTCGCTGTAAATAAATCAACACTAATCCACCTGCATAATTCAACTGAGACTAAAGCTTTCTAGAGCAAGCATATAGGTCCTAACATAAACGGAACCTAAACAGTATAAACTGTGCTTTTCCTGTTCTATTTGGGGTATAGAAAGTATGCAAACTACTAGAAATGTCGAGTAATGACTATTTTAGCAATCTATGGTACTTAACGCTATACCAGTTGATGTGGGTTGCTCCCCAACTGTACTGTTAAGAGAAGTGAGGGATATTAAGATATGGAAAATTGTTTTTATCAGCATTTTTAAAGTCCTTGAGTATATGTAATATAACGTTGTTGCTTGTTTTCGCTTCCATCTTTATTTAATACAAACAATAGGAGCTATATCAAAGCCATATGAGCCGCGACACGACAAAACCAACAATGTGGTTGTGCGCCCTGCGCAGACTCAGCTCAACCTTGACATCCGCCCAGTTTGATCAGACTCTGTTAAGTGCTCAAATGGTAGCTCAGGGTCTAAGCTACCTCCGTGCGGACAGCGAAGACTCTGATCAGACTGGGCGGATGCCCAGGCTGATCTGAGTCTGCGCTGGGCGCACAGCCACATTGTTGGTTTTGTCGTGTCGCGGCTCATATTTTACAGCAGTTTCTAGTGAACAAGAAAGGAAAGATCTTCTAAAATTTGGTTCGGATAGGATTCTTATGTGTTGTGTCTAGATTTAAAAGACTATGCTTGTTAGTTGTTTACACTCTTTATTTCCTGACGTTTCGGCCTGTACCAGCCTTCTTCAAAGGAAAATGCAAGAATTAATTTACTCTACATTCGTTGTGATGCTATGCAAGAATTGATTTACTCGACATTCGTTGTGATGCTTTTCAATCCACTATCTTGGACCACACAGCCATAAATAAGACTCCATCGCACGTGCGAGCGATGGAGTCCTGAATGGGTCTGCGCAACCGCGCAGTCTTATTTATGGCTGTGTGGTCCGCACTTTAAACTATTCGTGGCTTTCCAAGTGATGTACGGCGGAGATTATGGCTTGTCTGGCCGGTTGCGCAGACTGATCATGATCTTTGTTTGCCGCGGGTCGTTAGGCAGGTTAAGCTTTGCCCTTGCTGTTCTGTTGTATGTTAAATCAGCATGCACGCAACGTTGCTTTGAAGATGAATCAACGTTGGTTCACATTGAATCAACGTTGACTCATCGTCATTACATTGGATAAGCGTTGAATCGTTGTTGATCACACATGGTGTACTCAATAGGAAATGTTAAACCCCTGTTGAAATATATTTAACGCAAAATGTTTATTTCGTCGCTTACGATATTTTCCAATTATATCTATGCAATTTTGCTTTAAATCCATAAATCCATTCAGGAGATATGGTGCAGACAAGCCATTTTTCAACATTCTTTGACCTCCTGTGACCTTAAAAATGGGGTCAAGGTCACCAAAATCTAATAAGTTCTTTGCCATTTCCAAGTAATATATCTATGTTAGTTTGAAAAAAATCATTATTTTCCTCAGGAGATATGGTGCAGACAAGCTATTCATCAGCATTCGACCTCCTGTGACCTTAAAAATTGGGTCAATGTCACCAAAATCTAATCAGTTTTCCCCCCTTCCCAGTGATGTGTTTGGTCAAAATCCATGCATCTCTTCAGGAGATAGGGTGCAGACAAGAAGCTACAAGGATGCCGACGCTGACGCTGACGCCGACGCAGACGCCGGCGCAGACGCCGACGGGATCCATACCAAAAGCAATATGGGGGGACCTGAAAATCGACGACTTGTGTACGTAATATGCCTTGAAAATCTTGTTTGAGTTAATTCATCATGTCAGTTTGGTAGAAATTTGCACAGTAATTTGAAAGATAAAGTGTATTAATGATAAGACGTCTACGCTGACGACTCCGCATGGAAAAAAGTTTCATTGGGAATATAAATAATAAACGCCATACTTATTTCTGCAAAAAGTGTTCAAATGCCGAAGTTGTCCTTTTTGTTAACGATTTATTTTAGTTACATAAAATACATTCACTCAGTAACGGCTGACACCCCGGATTTTATATCAAATCCAAATCCAGGGAAATAACTTCCTGGCTTTTTCTTGGTTTGCTTTGTGTGACGTCTTTATTGCTATTTTTTTTTTTTCCTTTCCCATTTTGTGTTTAAGACAGGTAAACGCCTGTGTTAATTTCATATTCCTTAGTTCATTAACTGAGACAATGTCAGGCTATTCTTTTGATTATTTGTCGTTAAAAACCACCAGGCTGAACCAGGCTGTTTGCGCCATTTATAAGTATCTTTATAACCGTGCTCAAAAGGTCGTCATAAGCTTAAGTGTTAGCTATCTTCGCGAAAACACTGTTTCTTTTTCTTGTTTTTCTTTAATAATTTTTAGCCTGGGTATTTGCCAAATCCAAAAAAAAACGTAAATACAGGCCGAAAGCCGAATTTTGTAGAAAAACATAGTACTATAATTCACGATGGGATTGCGGCCAAGATAAGGAAATCTGAAGATTGGTTGTTCGCAATTAATCAGTGACATACGGGATTTCCCGTGCATTAGACTTAACTTAGTGGTTAACCCAATCACGGTTGACAACTTTGCTGTCCTCTTTAATTACACGCCGGTGAGTCGGGGTTCAGACTCTATGATAGCCCCTACATAAAGCTATATATTAGTTGGTTGGGGCCGGATTTTTGTCTGTTTCTTGGCCCGAACTACCAACTCATTGTGTGCACCGCGGCGGAGGGTGAGGGTGAAGGTTTGCGCCCAGTAAAACCGGTTTAAACCCCCAATAGTTATTACTGACCGTCCAAAGGCGGTACTTTCTTTGCGGTTGCATTTCTTTTATGTTCGGTGCTGTTTGGTTTATTGTGTTATCATTTTAACCCTTCTGTGATAAAAATTGAAAATAGTAAAAGTTAGTTGTTAAATGTTTTTCTTATAATTTGCTTAGTCTGTTGTAACCCTTCTGTTGGTCTAAATTTTTTAGTTTGGTAAAGATAGCTGAGTTGCCACCTATTTGGGAAAGAGCTGTTGACTCGGCTTCTCACTTGTAATTTATTTTTTGTTGGGATGTCTTTGTCAATCTTTCCCTTTGATGTTGGGGATAGGGTTTGGGATCTGCTTCAGTCAGTTTCTGAAGTGTAGTAACTCTTTAAATTTAAAAAAAGTCTGCAAATAAGCCCCAGATGTCCCTGTCGACGTATCAACACCAGCTTTGTGTATTTATGGCACTATTTATATTCTATAAAATGAATATCCGAGATATCATTAATATTCGTTTAGGTCTGACCTATATCCTTCAACTTAATGTCTAATTGATCATTTCAGCCGAAGCATGAATTTTACATGACTATCAACTACATGTAATCAGAAATCTATATGGCTGTCTGTTTTACATTCTGCATACAATTTACATGACAGGTAGCAGGTGGACTTGGTGAAAATAACTATGTGACAAAAATGGATTATACAAAGAAAAAATTGAAGGATTGATAGTGATTTCAGAGCTTACCCTTGAGACAGCAGGCCATTGTACAGCTCTGAAAGGATTTTTTTTTTTTCGTAGGATATAAAACCAAAATTTATTTCCGATACCGAGCATTTAGAAGAGAAAACATTTATCTGTTTCAAACGGATTAGTTTTATTTAAAATTTATGATAAGTAAGATAGCTTCAATTCTGACATAGTAAAACTTTCTTTTGTTTGGATTGTGAGGTTCACTGTGCAACCTTTCACCGCGTTTACACATTTGTCCTGACTGCAACTGATGTTGCGTTGGGTGGCGGCCATTTTTTGGAACATTGATTTTAGAATCATTATAAAATAAGCAGTCTGCTTAAGGCAGTGCAGGCGTCGCACAGTTCATTACTGGTCATGAATACACTTAATTAAACCGAGTCTGAAAGTTATGTTCCTTTGGTGCATGTTTGCTTCGAAAGGATCTCACTATTCAAGACTGATTACTGTCTCAACTTATTCGGTTTGCTATACTTGTAGTAACTGACTTTAATGCACTTAATTTAGTCTAGGAGAGGATACCTATAAGTTCTTGGAACTTGTTTTCCGATCCTAACATAATATGTATGTGTGAATATATTTTGTACGAAACAAGAATAAATATTGTTTAAACCAATGCACTTAATTAACGAGCTAACTTCTGCATTTCTTCAACAGGGCTACCAGTAGCATATACTTTAAAAAGCATTTTTTTTTCAAATTTTATCCCCGACACTATGAATTTGTTTCTAAATGTAAAAGCAGATTAAAACGCTATTTTCAGTAGACCTCTCGGACCTAAAATTTTATGGTGACTTAGCATATTTATTAAAAAGTGAAAGTAGGGCTATTTTTCTGATCTTTGTCTAATGCACGTACTGCTACAGTCCGCATGCTTAGTGTTTGACCAGCCATGGTATATTACTTTGCCACACCTTTACTTTCTTTTTTTTCGATTGGTCGGTTATCAAATACAATAGTAGTAAGGAGGAAAATCAATCAATCTCAGATCTAGCTCAAGACACTATGTGGGAAAGAGACAACACAAAATTAGTCACCACTAAATACACCACCAAAGGCAGCCATGCGGACAGCCATTTCCGTTGTAGGTGTTCAACGCTAATTATTTTAGTTGCTTGGGGCCAGAGTTTTTCCTGTCTGTTGCTATGCTATTTGGACATCAACTAGTGTTATTTTACTTTTTAGTTCAGTGGTATCGTTTGACACCCCAGGGATCTCCAATTTCGCAACAGACTGTTTCTGTTGAGTCCTCATCTTTGCATCATCGTCGTTTTGACACGTTTAGTTTCCAATGATAATTCTTGATTGGTTGGGAGACCGTCACGTAGACAGTACAGATAACTAAATTTTTCGATGACCGTTAAGTACGTTCCCGGTTCCTGGTTCCCAGTTCCCGGTTCCTGGTTCCCGGTTCCCGGTTCCTGGTTCCCGGTTCCCGGTTCCCGGTTCCTGGTTCCCGGTTCCCGGTTCCTGGTTCCCGGTTGCAAGTTCCAGGTTCCCGGTTGCAAGTTCCAGGTTCATAATTCCCGTTTCCAAATTACCGGTTCCTGGTTCCCGGTTCCCGGGTTTCTGGTTCCGCTTCCTGATTCCAGGTTCCCGGTTCCTGGTTCCCGGTTTCTAATTTCCGGTTGCAAGTTCCTGGTTCCTGGTTCCCGGTTCTTGGTTCCCTGTTCCTGATTCCCGATTCCAGGTTCCCGGTTCCCGGTTCCTAATTCCCTGTTCCAAGTTATCGGTTCCTGGTTCCCGGTTCCCGATTTCTCGCTGCGCCAACTATATAATAATCAGTATTGTTCATAAGGAACTGTTTCCTTGTTTCTCTTTTGCAGTTCTTTCAGATCTATGTGTTTTTTTTTCCAAATAAGGAACAAGGAACTAGTTCCCGGTTCCCGATTCCCGATTCCCAGTTCTCGATTATATCAGGCTTTCGTTTGTTACTTACAAAGTTGAATTCATTGTATTAAAGCATTACATTTACTTGGTAGCAACATCATCCAATGCCTGATATCATGTCATATTTCAAAATAAAATTATTTAGGGGGCTTGGTTTAAACCGCTTTTTGTTCAATAAAGAACCGGGAACTGGTTCCTTGTTGCCGATTTGTCGTTTTTAAACAATGATGATGGATATACAAATAAGGAACAAGAACTAGTTCCCGGTTCCCGATTCTCAGTTCCCGATTAGATTTTTTTCTTAGTTACAAAAAGCATTGATAAGAAGTGACTTTTCACATTTACTCGATTGCAACACCATTATACGCCTTACATCATGTTATATGTCAAAACAAGTATTAATATGCCAAATATTAAATAATTAGTATTGTTCATAAGCAACCGGAAATTGTTTCCTTGTTGCCTTTTTGCAGTTCTCTCATATTGCTGATTTCTCTCCAAATAAGGAACAAGGAACTAGATCCCGGTTCCCGGTTCCCGATTCCCAGTTCCCGATTATTTTGTACTTTCATTTCTTGCTTACAAAATTGAATTAATTGTAATAAAAGCATCACATTTAGTCTGTGGCAAAACTGTCTTATGCCAAATAATATGTAATATGTCAATAAACAATTATTCCTGCAACTTCATTTAAACCGCTTTTTGTTCTATAAGGAACCGGGAACTGGTTCCTTGTTGCCGATTGGCCGTTTTCAAACAATGGTGATGGATATACAAATCAGGAACAGGCAACTAGTTCCCGGTTCCCGATTCTCAGTTCCCGATTAGAATTTGCATTTTCTTTTAGTTACAAAGAAGCATTTATAAGAACAAATGACTTTTTCACATACACCCGATTGCAACATCATTTAATGCCTTATACAACATGTTATATGTCAGAATACATACCGCTGCGCCAACTAAATAATAATCAGTATTGTTCATAAGGAACTGTTTTCTTGTTCTTCTTTTGCAGTTCTTTCAGATCGATGTGTTTTTTTTTTTCAAATAAGGAACAAGGAACTAGTTCCCGGTTCCCGGTTTCCTATTCCCGATGTCCAGTTCCCGATTACATTGTGCTTTCGAACTGTTTCCTTGGTCCTCTTTTGCAGTTCTTTCAGATCAATGTGTTGTTTGTTGTTTTTTTCAAATAAGGAACATGGAACTAGTTCCCGGTTCCCGGTTCCCGATTCCCGATTTTCAGTTCCCGATTATATTAGGCTTTCGTTTGTTAATTACAAAGTTGAATTCATTGTATTAAAACATTACATTTACTTGGTAGCAACATCATCTAATGCCTAATATCATGCGTTATTTCAAAAATAGATTATTTATGCAACTTGGTTTAAACCGCTTTTTGTTCAATAAGGAACCGGGAACTGGTTCCTTGTTGCCGATTTGTCGTTTTCAAACAATGATGATGGATATACCAATAAGGAACAAGAACTAGTTCCCGGTTCCCGATTCTCAGTTCCCGATTAGATTTTTTTTCTTAGTTAAAAAAAAAGCATTGATAAGAAGTGACTTTTCACATTGACTCGATTGCAACACCATTATACGCCTTACAGCATGTTATATGTCAGAACAAGTATTAATATGCCAAATATTAAATAATTAGTATTGTTCATAAGCAACCGGAAATTGTTTCCTTGTTGCCTTTTTGCAGTTCTCTCATATTGATGATTTCTCTCCAAATAAGGAACAAGGAACTAGATCCCGGTTCCCGGTTCCCGATTCCCGATTCCCAGTTCCCGATTATATTAGGCTTTCGTTTTTACTTACAAAGTTGAATTCATTGTATTAAAGCATTACATTTAGTCTGTGGCAAAACTATCTTATGCCAAATAATATGTAATATGTCAAAAATCAATTATTCATGCAACTTCATTTAAACCGCTTTTTTTTTCTTTAAGGAACCGGGAACTGGTTCCTTGTTGCCGATTGGCCGTTTTCAAACAATGGTGATGGATATACAAATCAGGAACAGGCAACTAGTTCCCGGTTCCCGATTCTCAGTTCACGATTAGAATTTGCATTTTCTTTTAGTTACAAAGAAGCATTTATAAGAACAAATGACTTTTTCACATATACCCGATTGCAACATCATTTAATGCCTTATACAACATGTTATATGTCAGAATACATATCGCTGCGCCAAACTAAATAATAATCAGCATTGTTCATAAGGAACTGTTTTCTTGTTCTTCTTTTGCAGTTCTTTCAGATCGATGTGTTTTTTTTTCCAAATAAGGAACAAGGAACTAGTTCCCGGTTCCCGGTTTCCTATTCCCGATGTCCAGTTCCCGATTACATTGTGCTTTCGAACTGTTTCCTTGGTCCTCTTTTGCAGTTCTTTCAGATCAATGTGTTGTTGTTGTTTTTTTTTCAAATAAGGAACATGGAACTAGTTCCCTGTTTCCGGTTCCCGATTCCCGATTCTCAGTTCCCGATTATATTAGGCTTTCGTTTGTTACTTACAAAGTTGAATTCATTGTATTAAAGCATTACATTTACTTGGTAGCAACATCATCTAATGCCTAATATCATGCGTTATTTCAAAAATAGATTATTTATGCAACTTGGTTTAAACAGACTTTTGTTCAATAAGGAACCCGGAACTGGTTCCTTGTTGCCGATTTGTCGTTTTCAAACAATGATGATGGATATACTAATAAGGAACAAGAACTAGTTTCCGGTTCCCGATTCTCGGTTCCCGATTAGATTTTTTTCTTAGTTACAAAAAAAAGCATTGATAAGAAGTGACTTTTCACATTTACTCGATGGCAACACCATTATACGCCTTACAACATGTTATATGTCAGAACAAGTATTGATATGCCAAATATTAAATAATTAGTATTGTTCATAAGCAACCGGAAATTGTTTCCTTGTTGCCTTTTTGCAGTTCTCTCATATTGATGATTTCTCTCCAAATAAGGAACAAGGAACTAGATCCCGGTTCCCGATTCCCAGTTCCCGATTATTTTGTACTTTCATTTCTTACTTACAAAATTGAATTAATTGTAATAAAAGCATCACATTTAGTCTGTGGCAAAACTATCTTATGCCAAATAATATGTAATATGTCAAAAATCAATTATTCATGCAACTTCATTTAAACCGCTTTTTGTTCTATAAGGAACCGGGAACTGGTTCCTTATAGAACAAAAAGGCAACTAGTTCCCGGTTCCCGATTCTCAGTTCCCGATTAGAATTTGCATTTTCTTTTAGTTACAAAGAAGCATTTATAAGAACAAATGACTTTTTCACATATACCCGATTGCAACATCATTTAATGTCTTATACAACATGTTATATGTCAGAATACATATCGCTGCGCCAACTAAACAATAATCAGTATTGTTCATAAGGAACTGTTTTCTTGTTCTTCTTTTGCAGTTCTTTCAGATCGATGTGTTTTTTTTTCCAAATAAGGAACAAGGAACTAGTTCCCGGTTCCCGGTTTCCTATTCCCGATGTCCAGTTCCCGATTACATTGTGCTTTCGAACTGTTTCCTTGGTCCTCTTTTGCAGTTCTTTCAGATCAATGTGTTCTTTGTTGTTGTTTTTTCAAATAAGGAACAAGGAACTAGTTCCCGGTTCCCGGTTCCCGATTCCCGATTCTCAGTTCCCGATTATATTAGGCTTTCGTTTGTTACTTACAAAGTTGAATTCATTGTATTAAAGCATTACATTTACTTGGTAGCAACATCATCTAATGCCTAATATCATGCGTTATTTAAAAAATAGATTATTTATGCAACTTGGTTTAAACCGGGAACTGGGAACCGGGAACCGGGAACTGGGAACCGGGAACCGGGAACTGGGAACCAGGAACCGGGAACCGGGAACGTACTTAACGGTCATAAAAAATATTTCGAACCATTACAAACGCTATGGGGCGAGAATTTGGATCGACTGAATACGGTTTAAGCATATCTATCCCACCTACCATCCCTCCAGTGGTTTATTGCTGGTCGTTCCATGGCGACACTTATGGCGTGGTTCATCACTATTACGTTTTCTTGTAATTTTGAGCCGCGACGCGACAAAACCAACAATGTGGTTGTGCGCCCAGTGCAGACTCAGATCAGCCTGGGCATCCGCCTTGTTCGGTCAGACTTTTTGCTAAGCGCTTAAAGGGTAGCTAAGGGTCTAAGCTACCTTCATGCGGACAGCGAAGACTCTGATCAGACTGGGCGGATGCCCAGGCTGATCTAAGTCTGCGCTGGGCGCACAATCACATTGTTGGTTTTGTTGTGTCGCGGCTCGTATCTGTTAATCTGTTATCTTCTAGCAATGTGGTAACTGTTTAGGACTTTTTTTTCTCTCTGTGGTAAATTGTAATTTTGAACTGGAAATATGATAAAAAAAAAAGGAAATAAAATATTTCATGTCTTTCGTAAAATTTGTCCTTGTTGTCCATCGTAACTTAGATAAAACAAGCATAAGGACAGACTCACAGAAATAGCAAGGCTGAAATTCTGGAGCAGCAGAAACCTACTTGTTAAACCACGGTGGGCCCGACCCAAAACGTCCCGGAACAGGTGTCACGTGCAACCCGTTTATGTTACTATTTGGTAAGGCTTATGTTGGCGCCCTCATAAAGTCTGAGACCCAACCCACAGTGGTGCAATCGAAGAGGTAAGCAAAGTTGTTTACCTTAATTGGATTAACCACCAAGCATGCAGTTTGTCGCAAAACATCCATATTATAACCAATATATTATCTTCTTTTCTTAAATAATAAGGAAAGTCATTTTAACCGATTATTTTTCTAAATTTATACACAAATTCGCCCGCCTTAAAACTCAGGTTCCGAAAGGCCTTGCTGAAGAAGTGTTGTCTATCCGCCATTTATTTAAACACTAAGTTGAAATGCCGTCGATAAAATTTGGAGACGCTTTACGAAGTTTATGACCTTTTGCTGTCAAAATTTTATTACGATTATTAAATTCGTTAACATGACTAAACACACTTGCAAAACGAAAACTTTGAGAAATATTAACACCATAGGGTGTATAACGAAGAACATCCTCGCCCGCCCCTTCCCAAGGCGGTACACATGCTATGGTTCCTTACTGTTATACTCTGAACGTGTGCATTTCATTGCTTGGCACTGGTACTGGTGTATGTTGTAATCTATGGTGGTTTTTCACGTTTATTGCTTAGCCGCGGTATTAAAAACCACAAATGCTAGATGAGGCCAATTTGTTCTGTGTCCTTTCACAGAGATTTTATAGCGGTCGCCTCTTTTAAAAAGGCAAAAAAAATCTGAACGTCAATTTATGTATTTGATAATATCTGCTACCATTTATTGACTTAATTGATGAAATAGCTCAAGACATTGATCTAGTGGTTTGGCAGATAATGAACTTGTTTTATAATTGCCTCAGATGATGTTGCGAGAATAATTCAAGTTCATCGGAAATCAAGTTCACATTAAGAATATGGAGTGACTTTTTTAAATTTCTGACATATATTTTTTTATTATCTGATTTTAGGAAGTAAGACATTTTTCTCCGGTATTTATTGATGTGAACGCGCTATAAATGTGAGTCAGAAACTGGACCATACAAGTTATTAAGCCTTTTCACCGATTTTTGTTTGACTTCGCTGCAATAGCGATAAGTGCCAATTTGCGACTGTAAAAGATCTGCTCGTATTTCATCAAAGCACTGATTTTTTGTTCTTGTAGATCATGCTTCTAACATGAAAACGAGTCCACTTGGTCTGTTCTTGTTCCTTAAGTGAGTATGCAACACTCCCCCCCCCCCATCCCCACTTTAGCCTCGGTTTTCGAGATCCAGTGGCTTATAATACCGATAATTAGGTTGAATGATGTCGGTTAATCTATTCATACTTTTGATAAAGGAATTGTCTTGAAATGTAAATCAATAAAAGGGAAGGGAACGGAGGCGTTCTATTGCCTACTTACTGCAAACCCATCGGCTAGAGTGAAAGATTAAAACCTAATATGAAACAACAAAACATACAATTTAACTGAGCTTGTCCATAAAAGATGATGTAAATAGCACTGCTCTAGCTCGTTCGCACCCGCGTTGTCAAAATTATCTTACTGTAAAAAAATCATTCCATTGAACACGGGAAGTGCAACTGATCAAAAATAGTAACAAAGGACGTATTAAAAAGTGCATGAACATCAGTTTAATATTTGAAAGAAAATAGATGCAAGTACTAATTGCGTCATGTAAATGCGAGCGACTTTTCTAGAACCAAATTAAAATCTAAAAGAGTACTTCAAGAGCAGAGAACACATTCGAAAAAAGGAACATGGGTCAAGTATCATAGGTGAGTGTGGATAGTTTTGCCTGAGCTATAATACTCGTTTCTTAGCAACTTGTTCTCATTTATTGACAAACCAATGAAACTAAAATAAACTGCAAATGCATGACCATTATTCACATCCAAAAGAAATTAATTAAATTTAAAGAGTAACTACACTTCAGGAACTGACTGAATCAGATCCCAAACCCTATCCCCAACATCAAAGGGAAAGATTGACAAAGATATTCCAAAAAAACAATAAATTACAAGTGATAAGCCGAGTCAGCAGCTCTTTTCCAAATAGATGGCAACTCAGCTATCTTTATTGAACTAAATAATTTAGACCAACAGACGGGTTACAACGGACTTAGCAAATTATATGAAAAACATTTAACAATTATTTTTACCTATTTTCTATTTTTATGATAGAGGGATTAAACTGAGAACACAATAAATTAAACAGCACCGAACATAAAACAAATGCAACCGCAACAAAAGTACCGCCTTGGGACGGTCAGTAATAACTACTGGGGGGGTTAAACAGGTTTTACTGGGCCCAAACCTTCCCCTCACCCTCCGCTGTGGTTCACACAATTAGTTGGTAGTTCGGTTCATATGGAGGTCCCCTAACTCATCAGAGAGTCATCACGGTCAACAATTAAGATCAAGAAAAGACCGTGATGAAGCAAGGATGAGGACTCGACAGCCAAAACGTGTTGAGACACCCGGAGATCCCTGGGGCGTCAGCAATACCACTGGAGTACTAGAGCAAAAGAAGACCACCAGTTGAACCCCGGTGGGCCAAGAAACAGACAAACATCCGGCCCCAACCAACTAATATATAGCTTTATGTAGGGGCTATCATAGAGTCTGAACCCCGACCCACCGGCGTGCAATTAAAGAGGACAGCAAAATTGTCAACTGTGATTGGGTTAACCACTAAGCATGCAGACTGTCGCATTACATCTATGTTATAGCCAATGCGTTTAAATCGTATGATAATTTTCTTAAATTGATCGGGAAATTCTGTTTTCCCTACGATTTTGCGTAATTTATATACTAAGTCACCATTAAGCATACATGTAGTTAATACACACTTTCATTCCCAACCGGAGGTTAAAATTCAGACTTTTACAAACAGTTAGCCAAAAGAAAACCTTGCTGTTTGGCTCGTATACATTTTGTGCATTGTATTTAGTTTTTTTCTGTTATTTTTTTTTTCCTTATTTTATCTTATTTTATTTTATTGTTGTTGTTGTTTATTTTCGTTTCATTTATGTTTGGTTTAAAGTAAATTAAAGTAAATGACCTGATTGAATTATCAAAAGATTGCTGAAATTGACGAAGACGAAATTTAGGTTATCACCGAACTTCTAACGGTGGGAAAACCAAAACTTCGGTTTGGCCACTATCAGGGGTGTTGTAATACCTCCACTAGTGCATCTTCGAAGCAGTCAGTTCTCGATATATGTCCTCCGGTAGCCTGAGCACTTAAATTGGATCCAAAGATAGCACAGGTGACTGTCCATAGAAATCGTTGTGGCGGTGGCGTGTGTATATGTTTTGAAATGGCATATCGTTCTCCCTCAAAAATGACCTACACGAATCGAAATAATATAGACGTATTCATACAAAATTTAGTGCGACAGATGCGCGTTCTATAACTGTAGTTATTTTCAAACTAAATAGTTTTAAAAGTCAGTTTAGATCTTATAGAAATACTCTAACATATCTTAAAATTTTATTTTTGTTTTCATCCCTATTATTCTTGTGTTATTTTTGAAACTCCAAGATTTTCTTAATTCTCTAAGTATGCAATACGGCCTGCTTAAACTACTGTATGTGATAATTTGTCAGTAATATGTTTTAATATTTTTGTATTATATGCTGATTTTACCAAATTAACATCAATCACTCAATCAGGTCTTGAATAAATCTCAAATCGTTTAAAAATTTCTTTTCGTCGAAAATAGTTATATTGTAGGAATTTGTATGCAAAAGCTTGATGTTTTAATTTCAAAGGAGGAATGGATCTAAGCGTTTAACAGGTGTGTTAAAACTCGAAAATAATATTAATCGGTTATTATAACAGTAATTGAAATATATCTCCTGGAGAAACAAATGCAATGAAAATAGCTTGCTCTGTTGGAACCATCTTTTTCTCTTTTTTCATACTGTAAAGGCTTTCTCACGACTCGCTACAGGAAGTTTAATGTAATGAAATAAGCATATCAGGACTGTGAGCAAATATCTGGGAACACAGTGAAGCGCAAATCACACCGACTGAAGACACCAAAAATATTAGACATGTGGTTTGACTCTGCAGTGACGAGCACACTTTGTTCCACAGAGGACACTGCATTTGAAAAATAGTTTCAAAATACTCCCCTGCAGGATTGCTTGGTTTAAGCCATTTATACATAGCTGTTATAAACTGGACATAGTCAAACAGTGCAGTCCCAAATCCGACGCCGCCAAAGGCGGCATCTGTTCAGGGTATAAACTGCTTAAGTAAGACAAACAGGTGAAATGAGGCCTAATATATTGCATAAAACAACTGGGCATTTCTCCTTAAATAAAATAAAATTAATAAAGGTATACTCTCTTACGTAAACCAGGCATCCCTACTCATCTATTAGATAAGAATTGAATGTTCCAAATGGCATAAATGGATTGTTGTAGTGTTGAGTTTGTAGCTGCAACCTCACCTTCATTCCGACACAGCTTTAAATGAAAGATAGGTCTTCTAGGAGTGCAGCAGCTATTTTATCCACTAGCAACAGTAATACATATGTTTTTGTCAAATTTGATTAAACAAACTGTTTTTTTATTAAATTGGCAGATGCCGGATTAAAGGGGAAAAATTGGTTGGGCCATAATGAGAACGCAAGTAATATCGGGGTTTTCGAACGTCAGTCTGTCTAATTTGATAAACTCTATTCTCACTATCGTACGGTTAGAAAAGTTGTCAGTCGTAAATTTTAAACCAATACCATTTGCTACGTATGTATAAAAAATGCACACTATTTACATCATCCTTCGGTTTAGGTGTGCTTAAAAGAAATGCTGAAATCTGCTGTCTCACTTGCCATAGTTTTAAAGAAATAACGGCAATATGTTTTTTTACAAATGTTTAGTCCGAAAAGAAGCTTCAATCTTATACACTATCAGTATATGTATATTGACAAAAAATCGAAAAAACTGTTTTAATATGTCAATACCATTTTCTTAGCATTAACACGCCTGTTTAAACATACAGCGTTGGCCTCGATTTTGATATTGATTACGTAAAGATATACACACCTTTTTCAACAATCGGATTTCTCTTCGTGTAAAAGCAGTGCATCTTATTAAGCATCAAAATAAAGTACAAAATAAAGTTTGCCTAATTGAATTGCCAATAAAATAAAGCGGCTTTCAGCCTGCAATAACGATTTAATATAAATTGTTGCCTTTGTAGAAAATTCAATTTTACGTCTTTTAATAGGAGTATGTTAAGCTAAATTGTTTTCAGGAAATCGAAATGATCGTGTAGAATTTATAAAACAAACCATCGTAAGAATGCTTAAAGTACAGTTTAAATCGTAACGATGTACTAATTGCAGGGATTTCATATAGGGTATCATACTTAAAGCTTATGATAGTACACTATTTTACGTTGGTTTGGCATTTAACGAGAAAAATATAACATAAATGTCACATCATAGTTCTTTTGCGGGCGTAAATAGAGAGAAAAAATAGCCATCAGAGGAGATGGCAAATCACCCGACCGAAGATCCTCATGGGCCTTGGTAAAAAGGGTGCACTTCCAAACACGTATAAGTAATATATTGTCATTATTTACATTATCTGCTTAACAGATGCATGATTATCTAACACTCTGACAAAAACAGTATGCTCGACTGCTAAAGAGAGGTAATATCTCAAACAGCCACCTTGGACACAAATGTATAGCGTATGATACACTCAACTTTCAAAATGTGTGAACAACTTCTGAAGTACAAGCCCTACAACCTAATTTTGAGCGCTCTAGTAAGTGAATTTGGACAAAGAATCCAAATCTGGAAAAAACAAATGGGGGGGGGGGGGGGGGAGGGTGCGCGAGAATGTGGAGGGGTCAGAGAAAGTTAGCAACACTGATAATATATCACAGCAAATTATCAATATTCTAAAAGGTATAAGGTTTTTGAAATTGTGGAGCAGGCCAGGGTTATACAGATATACAGATATGGAGCAGAGACTCAAACAGCAGCTCAAACTACCACAGGGAAATAACTCAAAAAGTATGAATGCAAGAGTTGTCATTCATGTATGAGACAAATTGTCATTACTTGTTCTGCATATCTAAAGAGTATTCTGAAAATATTTCAAAAGGTATTCAAGCTATGGAGCGGACACCTAACATCATCAAAAGGAAAATAACTAAAAAAGTAAAACAAAGCAAGAGTTGTCATTCTTGTTCGCGACACATTGTCATGACCC
This sequence comes from Ctena decussata, assembly GCA_963989385.1. NCBI lineage: Eukaryota > Metazoa > Mollusca > Bivalvia > Lucinida > Lucinidae > Ctena > Ctena decussata. The sequence goes on from OZ022498.1 coordinate 125,524,160, forward strand.
GTTCTACATATCTGTGAAGTATCATGAAAATATTCCAAAATGTATTCAAGTTATAGAGCGGACACGAACTCACACCTAAAATAATCAAGGGAAATAACTATAAAAGTAAGAAAGCAAGAGTTGTCATTCTTGTTTGTGACACATTGTCATGACCTGTTCTTCATATCTGTGAAGGATCCTGAAAATATTCCAAAGGGTATTCAAGTTACAGAGCGGACACGAATCTGCCAAAAAATCACTCCTAAAACCATCAAGGGGAAATAACTAAAAAGTAAGAAAGCAAGAGCTCTCATTCTTGTTTGTGACACATTGTCATGGCCTGTTCTACATATCTGTGAAGTATCATGAAAATATTCCAAAGGGTATTCAAGTTACAGAGCGGACACGAATTTGCCAAAAAAATCACCAAAAGGGAGATAACTCAAAAAGTACCAAAGCAAGAGTTACCATTCTTGTACGCGACACATTATCATGACCTGTTCTACATAACTGTAAAGTATCATGAAAATATTCCAAATGGTATTAGGTAAGTAAGTAAGTAACGACTTTATTTATCGAGGGTAGCTCAGTTGGCCGGAACCAATCTTCACGATATAGAGCGGACAAGAAATGTTCACGGACCGACGGACCGACGGACGGACAGACGGACGGACGGACGCCAGGCACATCGCTATATTCCCCGAACCATTCGGGTCGGGGGGTAAATATACATAAAAAACGTCACAAACCATATGAAATTCGACAAATGGAAAATTAAACTATACACAGACATGGACCCCCAAATGGAAGTGTTATCAGTCGGTCGCAAAAAAATAAGCGAAACCTGCCTATTGTTATGCGCCAGCCATATCTATTCATCAGTCAAAATGAGACTCCGGTAACTGAAAATCATAATTTATTTCGGCCGTGGCTGTCAAGTAGAAAAAAATAGGTTCAAAAACGGCACATTGCAAGAACCGATGGAGTCACGGTGACTTCCGAGATCATAGTAAAACCAATTTGAATATTGTTTCCTCAGTTTTATTAATTCATAGATCTTACAATTATTATCAATTTTCGGATGCTATCTGTGTCTTCTATTCACGAAAGCCACGCAAGGTAAACCGAACAAACAGCTCCTTCCCGAAAAGGTCGTCATTCAGCTACTCCCAAGTAGTTATTACTGACCGGCCTAAGGCGATACCTTCGTTGCGGTTGAATTAGTTTTATGTTCAATGATGTTTAATTTATTTTGTTCTCATTTTAACCCTTCAAAACATAAAAAGAAAATAGGTAAAAATAGTCGTTTAATGTTTTTCGTATAATTTGCTTAGTCTTTTGTAACCCTTCTGTTGGTCTAAATTATTTAGTTCAGTAAAGATAGCTGAGTTTCCACCTATTTTGGAAAGAGCTGCTGATTCGGCTTATCACTTGTAGTTTATTGTTTGTTGGGATGTCTTTGTCAATCTTTCACTTTGATGTTGGGGATACCTATTGGCAATCGGACATGTACCACTGAGAGCCATTACAAAAATATGGGCTTGGAACGGTTGGAAAGGTCAGAAATAGATTACTAGGGGATAGGAGAGGGAGCCTAAACTACTGGATCCATACCTCGCCCTTAGCTTCAGACAGGTTCAACCCAAACACTACACTGCCACCCACACAAGAGACAAACGAAAGCATGAATGAGGAAAACCAGGACAAAGTGACTGAAAAACATTAAACGTTTATGTTTTACCCTTTTTTTATCAGATATAGAAGCAGGGTGTGCTGATGCCATTTCGATCTAACTGAAACGAACAGGTTTTTACGAACTTTGTAAAAAAAAATAATCTTTGTATGTAAATTGCATAATCATGCACTTGTCATTCTGGAAAAAATTTATTATCATTAGTACGTCATTTTGAATCAAAGATTCATTATTTCCGACTTTTGAATTAGCTATGTGTATATTTATTTTATTTGCTTCTTTAACATTAGTTAATAATAAAAAGTGTTATCAGACCTCAAAATAAGACGATAAGCAATCATTCTTTTTTAATTTTTGGACATGTAATCAAGTAAGACTAGATTTAATTTTGACCACCTACCAACAACTCGACCAAGAAGAACTGAATAAGCTGTTGCTTTCGTTCTGATCCCATTATTTGTATCATTTTGTATACCTTGTACATGTATGTCGATTTTTGAAATAAATATGTTTAAACCAACTCGACCAAAACAAAACAAAAATTAGTTTAGAAAACCTTCAATTTGCGCCGTTCAGACTAGTTAATTTCACAAACCGTATTATTATTATTATTATTTTGCATTTGTATAGTATAACAATGATATGACTCGATGACATGCTGTCTAAACGTCAACAACAATTCACACCTGCTGTGGAACATGTTATATATCTCACCTGTCTTTACATGGAAGGTTTATCATTTTGATAACATGCAAATTGCATAGCCAGACATATGTTTTGACAGTACAATAAAACCATTTGATAATGTGGAGCAGTTTGCTATTTGACCCAGTTTTTTACCACTTGCTTTCAGGTATTGGACATAGTCCGTGTATCTGTCCATTCTTGAAAAAAAATTGAGACGAGGCCCCAAAGGGGCCGATTCCCAAAATTTTTCAGGAGTGGACAGATATTCGGACTTTCTCCTACTTAAAATACACCTCGACAAAAAGGCTCTGTAAATTGAAAGGCAATTTATATTTAAGTCATGTACATGAGGAAAAATTATACTGTGTCTATATTCACTGTGCTATTGATATTATCATATGTCCACTACTTGGAAGTAATAGAGAGTTTTATGAGGGCAACTTACGGCAGGTGTATTTTAATTCATGTTCAACTTATCTTTCAAACAGAATGTACATGTTGTACATGTCTAATGCGTACACTGGGGTAAGCTTCCGCTGACGAGTTTTCTTCAGGTCATAGCAATGAAAAGTGATGATACACATAGCAATACATTACATTGGTTATTAGTACTGTATTTGGTCGACCGATAGGAACAATAAATAGAATTCCTAATTGAAATCTGAACTTTAAAGGATCATTTGTAATGATAAGAACACACTACATATAATGAGGTTATACAGGAAATGCTTCATTCACAATTTTATTGTAGGAACCAATCAAACAACAAAAGAAAAACGCATGTTGAACGTGATTTAGCTACTAATTATTTTTCACTTAAACAAGTATACTCATTAAAAAGCATAAAAGCGAACTTATACCGATGCGTTATATATTTTCTCTTCCATTGGGAGTATGTGTCCAGCTAGAAGATAGAGTTCAGCGAAGCAGGTTTATTCCATGACAGAACATTCAGTTATAACCCTTCAACTGAGACAATGTCCCAGTCTCTCAGTCCTCGTTATTGACATTGATGCTGCTGATTCGGAAGAGCAGGAACAAAAGTCCTGGCTGAATGTCTCATACAAAACCATCCCAAAGTGAAACATGCTTACAAATGGCGCCAACGGTATCCAGGAGGAGATAAAGGTAAAAAATAATAGGTTGAGGAATATAAATTTAAAGAGTAACCACACCTCAGGATCTGACGGACCAGCTTCAAATGTTTTGGAGCAGTGTCTAAGCTGAAGACTTCTTTCCAAGGTTTAGTAAAGGATTTTACAAGTCACCGCAGCTTTCACAAGCTGCATTCGGAGACTCAGCAAACATACCTATTATTTCAAAGATGAACTGATGTGCTTCCTTGCCAAACGTCTGTGAATCGTAGAATTTAGGGAAAAGAACTCTATAAGCACTCAGCTTTCGTTCTAATCCCAAGATTGTATTGTATATATATATATGTATGTATGTTACAATTTAAAAAACGAATAAAATATATTTAAACCAATCGTAGAATTTTACGTACAATTTAGAGTGTTTAACGAATGCCCTTCTGATAAAATACTGTTGAAGGTTATTGAACGCCTCGTGTACAGTTCATGTTACTTATGAGGATGTTCGCAGGAAGATCTGAACAGCTACTGGATAACATGAAGAACTCCTGACCATGGTCAACAAACGGAAACGTATGTGCTTGGGCATAACCCTAAGATGCTGTCTTATCAGAGACAACTCTATGGGGCACACTGCAAGGAAAACGAAAAGAACTGGTAGACAGGAGAAATAGAGGTGTTAAGACGATATTAAACAGTAAATAGGAGAGCAATGACAGTACAACCTGAGCAGCTGAAAGCAGGACCTGGCCCCGAGGTTACAAAACATTCTTTCATGCTCAGCTAAGATTGTGCTCAAACATTTATACTGAATATAAGTCAAAGTACTAGACAAGGCTTGTTTTAAGCTTTCAAATTAAAGATAATATACCCAAAGCAAACACTTATAACGATAAACATATCTGTAAAATGCACAAAATGTATTTAGTATGAAGTTCAATTTTCATGCTCAGGTGAGTTGAGCATGAGAAAAAGATTTATAACATCGGGGCCTGGTAAAAAAAATCTATAAACTCATGTTTAGTCTCGACACATAGCCTTGTTATTGGAAATAATATGAAATAGCTATAACAGACCAGAACAACGCGTACGTATGAACCCAGGAGACTCATAGCAAAGTAAGTGTCCGTGCAGTCTAGATGTGATGTAAAAGATCAGGATTGCACATGGTGTGTACAAAGAGACTAATCAGGCTGCTCGGATGCAATGGCTAGTATGAGTTTGTGCTGATGGCACCTGGCTCAAAGAAAACTATTGCATATGCAAACAACTCAGTTTGCTTAGTTCATTTTTTTGTTCAAAGAATTGTTCGCCTAATTAAGTCGTTAGTTAAGGATTTGTTAAGCTTCATGAACACGTATGTACATCATCTAAAATGGTCTTGTATCTATACTGGTTCTGGCATCTATTTTGTCCTAACCAGCCTCTAAATTGACCCGGGCTGGCATCTAGTATGGTTCGCTAAGCAGACTCTTAAATGAGCCCGATAACAATGCATACTACGTATAATTAAAAGTGCTGATATTTTTGCTAAAAAAATGAGAAGAGATCTTGTGCAGCAAAAATGTCCTCACGTTCTTTTGGCAAAAAAATTGCAGTATGTTTGCTTACACTGCATTTGAAAATTTAACATCAACCAACAACGTCGTCAGTTTAAACAACTGGGCTCAGTTGTTCAAAGTATCGTTAGCCTAACAAGTTCGTTCAGAAATCAACTTGTTAAATGTTTCGTGACTTTATGACCAAATACATCTATATTTTTTGTTGAAAAAAGTAAGAAGCTTTTGCAAAACAAAACCTTTTTACATTTTTTTAACAAATATATATTCGTATTTGAGATATTTTAAACGTTTTTTAAATGTTAACGAAACGTTAACTAACGACATCATTTTTTTGAACAACCGGGCCCAGGTTAGTAAATCCACGTCATCCACCTAAGTTTCCAGAACATTTATCAGGTTCCTTTTCACATTTATGATAATCACTGATTGTCAAAAGTACAATGATTTCGTTCTTTCAAACAGTCAGCTGAATTTATTTTTCATAGATTTATAAACAAATTTTACTACCAAGTTCACCTACACTACTTTATGTTCAGACACATTTGCGTTGTGATGAAAATATGTTTTGTTATCCACAAGCTAAACGGTCAGGGCAAATAAATTGGGGTCAAAAGTAAATACCTTAGTGCTTGTAGTGTACGGTAATTAAGAGCAATGATTTACTTACAGGCACCGATGTTGTAAGTAATTCTCTAGGGATGCATACATCTCATCCACGTAGACACGCATGCTTTTAAATAGACTTCTTATCTATTCGATTGGAACGAAATCACCGATATCAGTTGGTACAGAACTAGACGGTGATCAGAATTGATATTTATTACTCAAATGACGCATCTTGAGGGTAAATAAATATATTTCTATTAGTTTCCTCTAACTTTACATAGCAAACATTTTGTTTATTTTCTGTGGTTTTTCATTGGCAATAAAAAGTAAAGGGAAGACAGGCAGTCATCAGGAATTAATGCAATCAAATTCCAAACCTCGTCCTCGAAACCAAAGAGGTAATAAGGACAGACAAATTGACAAGCGATCACAAAAGGCACGTACAGTTAACCGACTGAACAACTTTTCCCAAACAGGTGATGATTCAGCTACCTTAATTTAAACAGTAGCAACACCTATTTTTACCAATTTCTATTTTATTGTACAAAACAAGACAAAGCAGAAAGCAGAATAGGCAACTATTTAGGTGACTTTATTGCTCAAGACCACAGACGCGCGGACAAAGCAAGTAACATTGAGGGACCACATTAGAAATATGACCTTGAAGTGATTCCAAAGTTGTTTTTTCTCAACGCAGTGCAGTTGCTAGTCAGAAAGCCATATTTTTATTTCTAATGGAATTCCTGGAAGGGTTCCCACTCGCTTAAAATCCTGACAATAATAAACGAGAAGGACATCGGATGTTTGTGTGAGAAACTATGCTGTATCACCTCTGAGATAGGGTCCGATGTACTTTGAGTCGGCAAGCAAAGCAACATGCAGATATTAGGTTTGATAAATGTATAACAATAACATTGAAGCAAACAGACTGGAAGCGATTAAACATACATACTTAAAACATACACATCTGATAAAATAGACACCCGGTCGTACCCTTTAACAATAACACAATTTTGCAGTTTCATCAGAAAAGTTATTTTTTTTTATATCTGATTTGTGTGCAGCAATTACAAGAAGAACCAAAACAGAACTGCAGACCAGTAACGAAATTACTGGCGTGAAGGGGGCGGGGGCTTAACCGATTTGTGGTCGACCAACCCTCGCCCTTTCTTCTGCTTTGGTTCATCAGAGACTTAGTTGGTAATTGACTGACTCGGTCGAAAGAACAGGTAGCCAAATTAGTTTTAACCCTGTGAAAATGCATGATGTTGCCAAATGAATTTTACACATTTCATACAAACTTTGCCTATGTTTTTATCTAAAAGTCAACTGCACAGCTTCTAGATTTACATGGTATCTTTAAGGATAGACCGTCACTTCTTCTATACCTACATATTTCCAAAATTCTGAGCCACCAATAATTTGTTATAAATATGATAAACCCATACGAAGCACTATATTTAATTTCAATCAACTTGTTTCAGATCGTGACATTTATGCTAGCACGCCTGGGTCATGAGATTGTAAAGATTCCAAATTTATTTATCCGGCAGCTGGTCATGTTATAAATGGAAATTTAAAAATCATTTCAGATTCAAGAATTCGTTAAATACTTATTTCCTTTCCGCAATGATTTCAAAAAATGTAGGGAAGAAACAGCATCTGCATTAAATGGGTCCGGTGATCAATGGTATAAGCGAGAGTATGTTAAGGCATGGAAAGTAAGCATCTTCAATATAGTAGATAAACGTTTGAAATTTTATTTGCGAAACATTCACCGTTTACCCCCTAAAGCTTAATCTACTTTTCGACATCCACAGCTAGGTATCCAAGAATTTCATAGAAAGTGTGTTTTGGTTCCAGCAGTCAAGGCCGCAAACAACGCTGTTGTTGTTTGACGGCTACAGTACATTAACACTTTAAACCAGGAACTTGGCGGTACAAGGGTCTACAAAGAGACATCTACAGAAGAGAGTTCTGTAGTTAAAGGCCACTGTAGTCATTTACCCCTTAAGTTTTATGTTTATGTTAAGCAACGCCAAAATATGTACTGGTTACCAAAGCCTCATAAAAAGACATATAAAGTACGATTTAATGCCAATTCTAGTTCTTGTACTACAACTGAACTTTCTAAATTATTAACCTCTTGCCTCACTGCTGTCAAAAATCATGTCATAAGGTACAGTGAAAAATTTTATGAAAGGTCAGGTAAAAATTATTTTTGTCTTTTAAAAAATCTGTTGAGGAAATTAATAAATTGAAGTTGAGAGGATTCCGTGCAACCAGTTTGTCAACTTATGATTTCCACATAATTAGATCGAGGAAACACTTCTAGATTTAATTGTTTCGACCTTCAAAAGGGAAGGTTCGCCTGTAAAGAAAGAAACTCTTTCTTTCATTCTGAGCACCAAACCGATATAAACTTTGGTCAAAATACGCGTGAAGCATTAACATACCTTTTAGATAATATTTACATTAGATTTGGTACTACGTTATACAGACAAACTGTCGGTATCCCGATGGGTACTAATTGTGCTCCACTTGCAGCGGATTTGTTTTTATATTGCTTTTGAAGAGATTTCATTGCTTCTCTTTCTAATGATAAGGGACCGACCATTTGATATTCTGGGGGGGCCTGGTATATTTATCAAAAAATATCCCTGTCTTTGGATATGCAAGAAAAAATAACCTGGCTCATAAGGGGGTTCAAAAAAATAATCTGGTTTCAAAAGTAAGAGAAAAAAATAACCTGTCTCCACCCAAAATTTCAAAAAAAAAAATATAGTCTGCAGATAATTCCATTGGAATTGAGTTTTTATAATGTCTCTGGCTTCTGGGGGGCGCAGCCCCCCCCCCAGACCCCCATATTATAGTAACATTTTAATATTATATACAATTAGTTTATACCAGCGGGCCCACATGTGCATACATTTACAAAAAATCCTATACAACATTCACATACATGTATTACTGATCTGCCACATTACTAAGTAAATGTTTCCACTAAAACTGAATTGCAAAAGAGTCACTAGCTTATGGGAGACAAAACCATTATGGCAAAATAAACACTCTAAAAAACAAAAGTCCTAACATAAAAACCCTTATTTTTATCATCATTCCTAGTTTTTCTCTATTGTTTCAAGTCTTAAAATTGCCATTGAAATTGGGAAATTGCTTTAGCTTCTGGGGGGCGTTGCCCCCCCCCCCGACCCCCCTTTGTTAACTTCTTAGCACATAACTTTCAGCCATTTTATTAATTGCCATTCATGTATAATGTAAGTAATGTGACTCTATCATGTGAGTATTTATCAAACTTTCTAAAGTACGAATAAAGCATGTTTGGGCATATATTGGGATAGAAAAGAAAACTTTAATTCCTAGTGTTAGCCCTAAAACTTTGCCAAAATAGCCCTAAATTTTGGCCAAAATATCCCTAATTTAAGGCCTAATTTTTTGCCAAACTCATACAGGGATGTTTGTATCTGTACCTTAGATGAAAAGAGTAGCATGCTCCCGGCACTGGTTTGCAAAAGCAAGCTAAGCCATGCCCTTGGCCTGGTTAAAGACAGCACCATGTTCTTTTTGTGAGAAAAAAGGTGTAAAAAATACTGATGTGGGTAAAATAAAAGAATATTAAGGTCAAGTAAACAAGGATCTGATAGTTCAGCTATAAAATTAAAAAAAAAATAACCTGTTTGAGTTAGTTTGTAAAAAAAATAAATTAGCTCCCACAAGGTGAAAAAAAAAAGAAATTGTTTCCAGAGGGCAGTGAAATAAAATATCGTGTCTCCATCAAGAATACCAGCCCCCCCCCCCCCCCCCCCCCCCCCCCCCAGAATATCAAATGGTCGGTCCCTAAACAATATGAAATTATTAACGCTTTTAACTTTACATCTAGATATCTAGATGATCTTTTAAATACAATGCTTACTTTGAAGGCATGGTGAATCAAATTTATCCACCTGAGCTGCAGTTAAACAAAGCTAATGCAGCCGAAACTGAAGCCCCATTTTTGGATTTACATTTATCTGTTTTAAATGATTTTGTTTCATCCAAGATTTATGATAAACGCGATAACTTCAATTTTGACATAGTAAATATTCCATTTTTGGAATGTGCTACCTCTTACGGGGTTTATATTTCTCAACTTATTCAGGCCGGGCCGGGTAGCGCAATCGGTAGGGCACCTGACTCGTAAGTCAGAGGTCCTGGGTTCGAATCCCGGTCTTGCCACATACTTTCGTTTCTCCTTCCGCTGATTCAAGAAGGGCAGTTGTCAGTTACTGGCGAAAGTATGGGCACTTAGTACTGGTTAACCGCTTAGGAGGTCTAAGCCTGCCCAGGAATAGTGTGGTTAGGTTAACTGACCGTCCCGACATGACCTTAGTTGTTTACCGTGGACGTTAAGCATCAAATCAACCAACCAAAATCAACTTATTCAGTTTGCTAGAGTGTCTAGTCATGAGACTGACTTCAATGCCCGTAATTGAATTTTAACTGCTAAGCTTCTCCAACAGGGCTATTGATACTATAAACTTCGAAAAGCCGATACTCTGGATTGGTTTCTAAATTCAATGTCTGATTAAAAAGTCTTTTGCATCATGCCTATCGAAACCAGAATATTAAGGTGACTTAGTCTAAAAATTCAAAACAAATGTAGGTAAGTCTGATTTTCCTGATCAATTCAGGAAAATTATCGTTCGTTACAAACGTGTTGGATATAATACAAATGTAATGCTTCAGTCTGCATGTTTAGTGGTTAACCCAATTATGGTTAAAAGTGGGCGAGGTCTGGGCCCAGTAAATTTAGGTTAAGCCCCCAAGTAATCTTCTGCTGACCGTTCAAAGGCGGTACTTCTGTAGCGGTTCCTTGATGTTATATTGTGCTGTGTCCGCTTGTTTGTAGTCTCTGGCGATTGGTCACCTGTATTGATGCCTAATCTGCCTTCTGTTTTGTTTTGTAATTAAAATAAAAAATTAAGTAAAAATAGATGTTGATACTGTTATTGGGGTAACTGAATACCATCTGTTTGGGAAAGAGCCGCTCATTCAGTTTACAGTGCGTATCTTTCGTAAACGTGTGTCAATTTCTGTGTGTGTGCTTCTTTTCCTTTCGGTTTTGAGAGGGGAATGTAGGATTTGATTGTATTAATTCCTGATCATTGCCTATCTTTTTACTCTTTATATAATACTTATATAGTCATACGTTTAGATGTTATAAGTAATTTTCTTTTGGATAAGTTATTTTCTTTTGGATCGACTGTACAACTTTTTTATCACTTTTTGTTTTGTTTTTCATTTCTACACGTGTGCATATTGACAGTTTCTCATACGTATTGCGCTCGCATGGAATCAGATTTATCTTTATACGACATTTATTCACATTCAGGAGCATCTAAATCGTCGTCAAAAACAGATCACGCTTATATTCGACATTCGTTCAAATGTCTTTTATTTGTATGAGCTACACGTCAAAGCCATTATGTTTCTTTAGTTGATCTTGATCTGTCCTTCAGACGCCAGTTTCTCGTTATTCGAAAATTGCCTTATTTGAAGAAAACATACTTCTCTGCAGCAAATAACCTTGTTGATATATCTATAATACTAAATAAACGAAGTAACGCATAAACTGCAAAATTGGTGGCTTTTTCAAGCGTAATTTCTATACTGGTTCTTTCGCATATTGCAATCATTGATAATTTCGGTTAGCGTGTGTTTTAGTTTCACGTAGATTTAAAGAATTTGGGAATTAAATTCGTCTTTCATTTTAAATTCTCTCAAGTATTTTTCTAGAAACTTCGATGTCAACAATGGGTGCGTTCGAGTGAAATTATCGTGTACTCGAATACACGTTTTAAATTAATCCGGTCGTTTCGGTTCTGCGTCGTTATATCGGCGCGCTGCTTAGCAAGTCCAAATTTAGCAGGTTCTAATGCAAAAATCCGACCCATGAACGTACGTCATTCCCCATAAATAACGATTTATTTTTGTATTTTTGCTCATATGTCTACACGGATGAAGAACTAAATGGCCATTGTCCCGACGGCCCTGGCTCGAAACGACCCATTTTTTTCCAAAACGATAGTCAATACGAGTAGCCAATCGAACTCGCCCATTGAAGAATAAAGCTTAACGCTCAACGGTCTTTCGAAAAGTTGGACGGACACACGGCGCCAAGTTTGTGCGGCTATGGTTACGTACCGCTGAGCCACTTGGGGAACGTCGTTACGCGAATTCAAACTGAACTGAACTTTCGAAAAGACAAAAATTAAAAATGTCTAAGGTTAACACATATGCGCCAGGTAAGAAAGGGCATTTTTTTCCAGCGAAGCAGACAAATCAATTTCAATGATTCAACGAAGCTAAATAAGCCTTTAGTCTTCATATTCCGATGGGTACAAATTGTGCTCCTCTTGTGGCTGATTTGTTTTTATTTTGTTATGAAAGAGATTTCATGACTTCTCTTTCTGTTGATAATCAAGCTGATATCATTGAGGCATTTAACTCAACCTCTAGATATTTAGACGATCTTCTGAATATTGATAATCCTTATTTTGAAAGCATGGTTAACCAAATTTACCCACCTGAACTTAAATTGAATAAAGCTAATACTTCAGATACCGAGGCCCCCTTTTTGGATTTGCATCTATCTATTTCCAACGGTTTTGTATCTTCTAAAATTTATGATAAACGTGATGACTTTGACTTTGATATAGTTAATTTTCCATTTTTGGATGGTGACGTTCCACGTCGTCCCTCTTATGGAGTGTATATTTCTCAACTTATAAGATTTGCTAGAGTGTGTAGTCATGTAGATGACTTTAATGCTCGTAATAAATGTTTAACTGCTAAACTTCTTCAACAGGGCTATCGGTATCATAAGCTTGGAACGGCTTTTTCTAAATTCTATCGCAGACACCATGAATTGGTTTCAAAATTTGATGTCGGATTAAAATTTCTTTTACACCAAGGCCTATCGGAACCAGATTTTTATGGTGACTTAGTATACAAATTCAAAAAGATTAAGGGTAGGACTGATTTTTCTGATCGATTCCGAAAAATAATAATACGTCACAAACGTATTGGCTATAATTTAAATGTTATGCGACAGTCTGCATGCTTAGTGATTAACCCAATCACGGTTGATAACTTTGCTGCACTCTTTAATTGCACACCGGGGGATCGGTCGTCAGACTCTATGATGGCCCCGACCTAAAGCTATATATTTTAGTTGGTTGGGACCGGAGCCTTTTTGTCTGTTGCTTGGTCCCCCGGGGCTCAACTGGTGACCTTCTTTTGCTTCAGATTTCCAGTGGGGTTGTTTGGCAGGACAGGGATCTCCACCTGTCAGACGGCCCGTTGTATCTGCTGAGTCCTCGTCTTTGCTTCTTCATGGTGTTGAAATTTGATTTATGTGTTTACCGTGATGATTCATTGACGAGTTAGAGGGTTATCATGCGAACCGAACAACCAACTAAATGTTTTGTACCACTTCAGAAACTGAGGGCGAGGTTGGGCCTATAAAATCGATTTAAGCCCCCCAGTAATTCATTACTGACCGTTCCAAGGCGGTAGTTCTGTTGTGGTTCTCTGCTGCCTGTTTTTGGTGTCAGAGTTTCTGTGATGTTTTACCTTATGTATGTTCTTATTATTTTTGGTTCGCTTTGGGTTGCTGAGTGGCCACCTTTTGGGAACAAGCTGCTCACTCGGTTGGCCATATGTTCTCTGTATCTTGATTATTTGTAATCTTAGTTGTTTCCAACTATGGTTTGAGGGCTGGATTTGGATTTTGATTGTTTCAGTACCTGGTCTTTGCATACTTTTTACTTTTTTCAGAGGGCTTGAATATTTTCCCCCAAAGCGTTCCAGGACCCAATTTTTCCAGAAAAAAAAAATACCCAGGACAGGTCACATTACCAAGATGGCAAACATTTATTATGGTAAAAAATTTCAAAAATCTTCTCCCCCAGAACCACGCCGGGCCGCGTAGCGCAATCGGTAGGGCACCTGACTCATAAATCAGAGGTCCAGGGTTCGAAACCCGGTCTGGCCACATACCTTTGTTTCTCCTTCCGCTGATTCAAGAAGGGCTGTTGTCAGTTACTGGCGGAAGTATGTGCACTTAGTAGGTCTAAGCCTGCCCAGGAATAGTGGGGTTAGATTAACTGACCGTCCCGACATGACCTTAGCTGTTTACCGTGGACGTTAAGAATCAAATCAACCAGTTCTCCCCAGAACCACAAATTCTATGATCTTGAAACTTAGCATGTCACATCAAGAACTCAAAAGCTCAACAAATTTTATATAAATGATTACCCTGGGATGACCTTGATCTGTTTTACGGCACGGTCAACGTTTAAATCACTTAGGTTTTTCTATAGGAAAAAGTGAAAAAAAATGATTTTTTTTAGAAACAATGCAGTCTGTTACCTGAAAGTTTGTAGATGCAGACAACTAATTAGGTAAATGAAGCTTTAGTGAGTATTCATGGTAAAGGTCATATCTTCACCTGGGCCTAAGGCCATTTACATTGAAAAATTAAAACTCGCTTTTTTTTATAAAAACTTGACCATCATGAAATATTTCCCCGCTTGCGCGGGCTCTTTTCTAGTAAAATGCTACATTTGCTGTCCATTTGAAATAGAGTCGAGAAAGATCATCTATAATCACTGCAAAATGAAACTTCTGTAAATTTAGCATTGGGTGCGAACTCCCATTATATTTGCTTTTAGAATAATACTACAGGGTTAAATGCCCAAATAATTTCATTGACAATGTGTAAAAATTGAAAAAGGAGGAAAATTCTCTTGAACTAACAAAATTCAAGCGTAGACCCAACCAAACACACCATGTGGGAAAGAAACAACAAAAAATTAGTCACCATCAAAACAAAGACAACACCAGCTTCAGCCATGTGAACAGCCATTTCCCATGTAGGTGGTCAACGGACTAGCCTGAACATCACAAACAATATATCAATAACAGACAAAGCAACTAACAACACATACAACCAAATTCAGAACTGCCGCCTTGTGATGACCAGCAATGAAATCAGCGGGGCAGGGCGGGAGGGGGGGGGGCTTAACCGGTTTGTGGTCGACCAATCCTCTCCCTTTGTTCTGCCTTGGTTCATCAGATACTAAGTTCTTCAACCCACCCAACAAAAATAACCACAGCCCACACAACAGTCTTACAAAAAGCAAAAACCCTGAGAACAAATTGTAAAATTGAAAATAGATTATACGTAAAACATTAAACACCTATTTTACCTATTTTTATTTCCAATGTCAGGGCTAGTCTTAACATAACAAATCATATATCAAAACAGATAAAACGTTAAACACCACATGGATCAACTAAGAAGATTCAAAACAGAAGTGCCGTCTTTGGACGGCCAGCAATGAAATTACTGGGGGGAGGGGGGGGGGGGGGGGGGGCTCTTAACCGAAGCAATAAGTCAAATGTGGAACGCCTCAATACTACATTATAAGGTATTTTACCGTTATATATTATAAGCTTATGCCTTTAATTATATTTAAACGGATTTCACCTGGAAACCCTGAAACCTGTGGAAATTTAAAAAAAAACTTTTTAAGCAACCAACCAACGAGTTGGCGGCAAACAATAAGTGTTGGTAGCTTCACGTTATGTTGCGTATTTCTGTTCTATACTATTCTGTCCCTTACCACTAAGGCTTTGAATTTTTGTGTCACTGAAATTCCGGTCGACGTTTTTTTTTTCTTTGGAAGAAATGAGACGCTGCCATTTTTATTTGCTGAAAATAATCCTGAACTGCCGCCGCCATTTCCTTGGCAACACGCAAATGTGTTCCAAAAAAATCCTATGATGGCCATAAGAATTAGGCTAGAACTCGAAGAAAAAACAACCCTTACCTCTTCACTGCGGCTTCTCGGCACCTGTTTTTTTTTTGGTGACACACTATATTTCTAGGTCGGCAGCAGGCAGGTGCACACGTGATATAGCTAGCAAGCTTTACAACTTCCTAGAAACGACATGGGTCGACGAAGAAACGGAATCTTTCTGCAAAACAGCTTATGACTTCCACTAGGCCTATCGGTTTTCCGTCAGTCATATAAATAATCTAGTAATCGATTGGTTGCAGCACCAGTATGACGTTGCATCTTTTATGTGTGACGTCAAAACCAATACTGGTTGTGTTCGGGGTTCTGCCAATGTCACCATTGGCATGCCAATTCCGCTCTGAAGTTCACTTTCGGCAACATTGGCTCTACCATTAAAACCAGTATTGCCGACCATTGGCTGCCAATACTGTGGACAACTTAGGGCATGGGCAAAATTACCATGGCGGGAAATTCGCGTCATTCAATATGGCAATTTACTGAACCCATCATAAACACTCGAGTTGACACAGAAGAATTTTCCCCACAATAATGAAAGAAACGTGAATTAGAAAAACTAAATATTTCTAAGCACAGAAAAATATTGGCTCTGCAATGGTGCCATTAGGCGCCATCGGCTCTTCCAATGGTTCCATTGGCGCCATTGGCTCTACCAATAGACCTGCCAGTTTTGACATTGGCAATTTTGCCAGTGGTGCCAACGGTAGCCAATGGCAGCATTGGCTGCCAATACTGTGCAGGATTTGACGGTTGCCAATGATACCATTCTCTCTCTCTCTCTCTCTCTCTCTCTCTCTCTCTCTCTCTCTTCAAAACACCAGTCGTGCCCCCTCTTCTGTCTCTTGCCTAGGCCTACTTTTTTATTCTCATTTCATTATCATTTATTCAATATTTCGTGATACGGATGATACAACTGTGTTGTACAGATGTCGATCAAAAATGGTAAAATCAATCAATCAATCAATCAATCAATCAATTAATCAATCTCATAACACATAAATGATACGGATGTCAAAATCGATTTTTTCCACATTTCTTCCCATCCTCATCTACCGACGAGAGGCACACAACCTCGAAACGATGTCGTATGTGCATCTCTGGGACATCATAACGGCGAACTGATATCGATATGAAGTCATTTCGGCCTTGTGTGTCCAATTGGTAGTGATTGGCGTCGCCTGAAATGGTGCCTTAAGTCATGTGAATACATCGAATACTCGAATCAGTCTGCGCATTTCGGCAAATTAGCCTCGAACCTTTAAAGTTAGTTTTTAGATTCTCCAGATTTAACTGATCACATACGAATGTGAATGAGAAATACTCATATCAGACGACGCAAGCTATATACTCTGAGTATAGGTAGGGACAACAGGGGCACTGTTATATGCTATGATAAAAGGAAATTATTTAATCCCGTCTGCATCTTTTGCGCGTCGTAATTTTAATATGAGCTGCTTTTTTTCAAATGTCTTTGTTTTACTACGTATAAAACGTTTTCCAGGATTTCTGTACTGTATGACGGAGTTGCATAAAACTATTAAATAGGAGCTATCCATGCAGCTGTGCTGCAACTGTTTTGTTTCAGTTTTTTTTAATTGGAGTCATACTGTAGGTGGCGCCAATTTCATATTAGACATACTTGAAAAATTACTTACTTTACAACATATGTTACGTCCTCCTACACTCAGTGCGCATGTCCAGTGTAAAATGCGGTACAATCTCTCTTCCGTCAGTAGGCTAAAGAAACATGGTATCTACCGATTATCCAAGACGCACCACCGAGTCAGAGACGCTGCCAGGAAAGCTTAGGGACTTCCGGTATGATAACGCCCCCATCACGTTGATCCCGTTAATCACAACAAGTTACTAAGTTTGTTTTTATTTATACATACAACATTAAGCATAAAACAAATAAGCACACCTGTTTTCACTGTAAGATATTGTGGTGCTCGAGTCTACAATCGGCAGGACTGCTCACTTAACCTAAGTGGACAATACCTCTGAAATTACGGTTCAATTGCCATTGCAAATCTACTGTAGTGACAAGGAAAACCTAGATTAGCACAGCCACAGTCACTTCCGGAATCTCCTTCACAATTACGGGAATCCCTGACACTCACATTAACAACCAGATTCCCCGCATTTACATCAACCATCGGAATCCCCACCTGATCCTCGTCGACTCAGGTTGCGCGACCCCAAAAACTCGGTTTCTCTTGCCTAGTAACAGGCTCTCCGGCCTAGTAATCGGCTCCACGGCCTAGAAATCGCCTCGTCGGTCTAATGATTTGTGCAGTTGATCTATGTCCTCCCTAAGAGGTACAAAAGAGAAACCCTTTGCTTCTGGTCTAATTTCCAGAGGGATTCCTGTGTAGTAAATGCACTCGCTGACTTTTCAGCAATGAACGCTGACATGGGATACCCCAAACTCGGAAGTTGTCTGAAAGCAAGCATAAAATTAATGTGACAAATCTCAGACAATCAATTCACTTCACAAAACAGTGCAGCCAACATGAAAAACTTACGACGAAACAAAATTACCTTAGTGATGTTGTTTCAACGTTGTTTCAACGTTGGTCCAACGGCATAATAGAAATAATCTACAAATAATCAACCTAAGGTCTTGAGTTCGCGGCTCACCGTCGCAATCCGACGACTGGAAAACTCTCTGTCAAGCCAGCAGTAAATGGGTACTTATTTTGAACCAGGGAAGGATAAGGCAGCAAAAGGAGAAAGATGGGCTCCGCCTTTCATCAGCTGTGCTCAAAATACAGTGGTTATCTAACCCCCGCTGCCCCTACGGCCATTAGGCTATGGGAAACCTTTACCTTTACCTTTAATCAACCTGACAATAATTTCACAACGACAGCGCTTTACCAAATATAAAGAAATCCGTGGCAGTCAAGATGACATAACAAGACTTGCGTCTTACAATACATGTAACTCCTGACTACGATACCCAACGAAAACCTAGGTTCCCAAACTGCAGCTTCCTACAATTACTTCAAGTAATGTCTTTAATAAAAGTTGCAGTCTAGAGTATGTCTCCTTAGTAGACACAGATCAGAAAACGACAGAATTCTTCCATCAAAAATAAATCCTAAATTGGAACTTAAAATCAACCTGCCCTGCCTTTTACACATAAATTAAAACACACACAGTCAATACGGTTCAATAAGGAAACATGTTACCAGCCCCTGACCCAAGGGGTGGGCTTTGGGGCTTCAGCCCCGCCATCTGGGCCACTGTGTTCTGTATAATATGTAGGCCCCTAGATAATAAGGTGTATCTGATGACACATTGAGATAATTTATTCATGTGGTTAGATGAAAATATATGTTGTGATATCTCATTAGAATCGCCTTGGCAAGGCAATTCTAATGAGATCTCACAGCATATATTTCATGACAAAAAGTTCATTAAATTGATCCCTAATTATGTCATACATTTTAAAGCACCCACCCCTCTTCTCACACACACACACACACACATCTCGGCACCTCTCAGCCCCATCAGTTATCCAGAGCCCTACCAGTTCGTGGTGGTCTGGCTCCGGGCCTGTGTTACAGTGTATATGCGATTCATAGCAATTAGAAGTAAAAATGTTCGAAAGACGGAACAAATTCCTTACTAACTTATAGGGAATGAATGGCAAATTCCTGGCCTCACTTGGTATCGTAACAATATAAGAGAAGCAACGTTTGGTTGCATGCGGAGACAAGAATTGCCAGAAGGCGGTAGAGCGTGCCGTATTGGAACTGGACATTAACAACAGCACCTGTTATATGACTAGTTTATGCCAAACAAAAGGAGTTTAACTGCAGTGATAGAATAAAAAGTTTTCCGCAAATTGAATTAAATCAACAAAACAGTGCCAGAGACTTACGAAAACTCACTGAACTATAGAATATAGGTATATTCATAGACCTATGAATAATATGAGGTGAATTGAAAAGTCGGAATATATCATTATATCTATCATGATATAAATCTATAAAATAGTTTCTGAGATATTAAGCAAAAAATTTTAGACCATGAAATATAGGCTAAAGTGAGTTGCAGTTAGATGAGGTCACTCACAGTGTCAAACCAAACTATTACTGCATTAGATTAGACAAACTCACTGAATCATAAATTCGACTGATGGTTTCCTTTTGCTCCGGTATTTCAATAGGGTTCTTTGACATCCCAGGGATCTCCAATTGTTTCTGTCGAGTCCTCATCTCTGAAATATCTTGTCCGTGATTTGTGTTTTTCTTGTGATGATTTATTGATAGGCTAGAAAACTTCATGGGGCCTCCATACGAACCGAACTACCAACTAATTATGTGCACTGCGGCGGAGGGTGAGGGTGAAGGTTTGGGCCCAGTAAAACCGGTTTAAACCCCCCAGTAGTTATTACTGACCGTCCCAAGGCGGTACTTTCGTTGCTGTTGCATTTGTTTTATGTTCGGTGCTGTTTGATTAATTGTGTTCTCATTTTAATCCTTCTATAATAAAAATAGAAAATAGGTAAAAATAATTGTTACTGTTTTCGTATAATTTGCTTAGTCTGTTGTAACCCTTCTGTTGGTCTAAATTATTTAGTTCAATAAAGATAGCTGAGTTGCCACCTATTTGGAAAAGAGCTGCTGACACGGCTTATCACTTGTAATTTATTATTTGTTGGGATGTCTTTGTCAATCTTTCCCTTTGATGTTGGGGATAGGGTTTGGGATCTGATTCAGTCAGTTCCTTAAGTGTAGTTACTCTTTAAATTTCATGCAGACCTAACAGCTAAATAAATGTTTCGAACCGCGACAGAAGCAGAGGGCGGGGGATCTGATCCAGTAAAACCAGTAGAAGCACCACCATCCCCCACCTCAACTCCCCCCGCCTGTAATCTGTTTTACTGACCAATCCAAGACAGTTCTTCTGTTGTGGTTCCTTAATGTTACATGTTGTTATGTCTGCTTGTCTATGGTCTCTAGCAGTCTGGTCACCAGAATAACTTCCCATTATGCTCCCAGTTTTGTTTTCTTCAGTAATTTAGAATAGAAAATAGGTAAAATAGATGTTGCTGCTGTTTTATTAGGGTAGCTGAATGACCACTTGTTCGGGAAAGAACTGCTGATTCGGTAACCCGTGCGTGTCTTTCCCAAACTTTTTGTCTTTTTTTTTGTTCGTTTACTTCTTTCCCTTTTGATACTGAAGGCGGAATAAAGCATTGATTGTATTATTCTGAACATTACCTATCACCTACTTTACATAAACATGAATTGTATTCCATTGCTCTCTCCTGGTCTTCCTCAGTTGTACGGGTATGCAATATATTACAACTTCGCTCTTACTGGCACTATGATAACAACGTAAACTAAACCGTGAAATATAGTCAATATCAGATCCGGTTTGCTTCATTTATCAGTCAATTGCAGGATGTCCATGTTTATAAAAAATGAAGTCCTCGAACCTAATAATCTAGTTGCTTTCGTTCCAATTCTAGTTAATTTTGTATTTTTATTATATATATAAGTAAACAGAGGAGTAAGTATGTTAAAGACCAAGTCCTATGCTTCTGAGAAACTGAGGCAAACGCAAAAGGTGAATCTAAATATATATGTTCATTGATCTATAAAGTATAGGTTTTTGCCAACTATGCACAATTACACTCTCATGGTATTGTCCAAATGCATTTTTGTAACTAATTCCGAAGGCTCTATCCCTTTTGATTACTTAGAACATGAGTTAAACGCAACTGGTAAACCAAACTTGTCTTCGTTTAATTATCCATAAAAATAGGCCATGCCCGATATGTATCACTGCTTTCAGTTAACCTTTCCCAGATGTTTTTTGAAGCAAGTTTGAAGACTCTATTCCTTTTAGTTTCTTAGAAACTGGAATAAACGCAGCTGGTTGGCCAAACTTTTCTATATTCAATGATCAATAGAATTAAAGTTATTACCAGATATGCATCGCAGCATTCTGTTGATCTTTTTTAGATATTTCTGTGTATCAAGTTTTGAAGACTCTATCTCGTTTGGTTACTTCGAAACACTGCTAAACGCAAATGGTAAATCAAAATTCCACGTATTATTTATGATCCATCAATTTCAGGTCATGTCACAATATGCTTTACTGCATGTTTTTGATATTCTCAAGATATACCTGTAAAAAGTTTGAAGACCCTATTCCTTATGGTGACTTGAAAACAGAGCTAACTGGAACAGTTGAATTTGTTGCTTACGTGCACAAATTAGCATGTGCACGGACACGCGCACGTAAACGCACACGCGGACGAACATGAATGGTATCACATAAGGCCCCCATTGCTTCGCAAAGGCGCTAAACAACAACAAAAAAAAACTAGAAAATTGTGTCAGTAAGACATTATTGTTGTCCCCGTGCAGGGCCTTTCACAGGACGTTTACATCCCTGAAGCATCTTTTTAGCACAAATACTACCTACAAAAATCCATTGTAAACGTTACACAAACTCCATATCCTATCGTGCAAAAGTGCTGCCCAAAATGATAAAGTTCAAAAGGCTATAATTTTGTCAAAGTCAATCCAAAAAAAAAAAAAAAAAAAAAAAAGCACATACACATCTTCAATACGTCCAAAACACATATGCAAAGTTTGAAAGAGATCCAGTGAAATGATAACACCATCTCCATACCCTACAATACAAATGTTTGCCTAAAATATATAAAATGTATAAGTTGAAAAGGCCAAAATTCTGTCACAGTTAATTCTAGCACATGCACTTTTTCATTATGTCCACAACATGTATGCAAGGTTTGAAAAAGCTCCATTGAAAACTGTAGGAGGAGTGGTTTTAACTACAATGCCAAACATTTGCCTAAAATGACTACGTTATAAAGGTCATATTTATGTCAAAATTGATTCTAGCTCCATCAAAAACCCACATGCACATTTTCAATATGCCCGCAATATGTATGCAAAGTTTGAAAAATATCCATTCAAAACTCGTGGAGTTGGTTGGTCGGTTGATTTGATGCTTAACGTCCACGGTAAACAACTAAGGTCATGTCGGGACGGTCAGTTAACCTAACCACACTATTTCTGGGCAGGCTTAGACCTCCTAAGCGGTTAACCAGTACTAAGTGCACATACTTTCGCCAGTAACTGACTACTGCCCTTCTTGAATCAGCGGAAGGAGAAACGAAAGTATGTGGCCAGACCGGGATTCGAACCCAGGACCTCTGACTTACGAGTCAGGTGCCCTACCGATTGCGCTACCTGGCCCAAACTCGTGGAGTAGTTGATTACACAAACTATTAGCCTCAGGTGTGTCGGACGGACGGACATACAGGAACAAATCTTAATGCACTGTTCAGTTTGTTTTTCTCCCACCTTTGCCTATATAAGATAGGCTCTCAGCTCATATAAGAAATTTCTATCTTATACCTGGCAACATCTTTCTTATATTAGCAACCAGACTTTTTCATTTTCTGACTAATATTTTAATTTTAAATGAACAAAATGGACACGCAAGCATGTCGGATGACGTTTGATAGCAGATCATGAGTTTGTGACGTCACTCAATTTTAATGACGTCACTAAAATTGGTTAAAAACGTTGCTAGCAAGCTTGACGCGCGTGACGTGAGAGGCTAAGTTGCATTTTGTTTTCGCCCTCTGGAAGATGAAATAGTCCACATATCGTGTTTTCCGTCTAATTTTGAGGTGCAAACTGCGTTTACACCCATTTTATGACCCGATAAACACACTGGGCTGGTCAAAATTCACTTCAGATCATTGGTTAAAAAATAGAATTTTCCTGTTCTGAAGCCTAATCCGACTTGAGGTTTAAAATCTGCTAACAGTGGGAGAAAAATAATCCATCATGAGCCAGTCCATGTAGGATAGGTAAATCTCACCCTCGGGGTTGGAATTTCAACCAGGGACTCGGCAAGCCTCGTCCCTGGTTGAAATTTCGACCCCTCGGGTGAGATTTCCCTATCCTACATGGACACTCATGATGGATTGTTATAATCTGATTTAAAATGTAAGTCAAAGCCTACTTTACAAAAGATTGTGAAGAAGTCTATCATATCGACTCCTCAACTAATGAATAAAATGGCCATTTAGGAGCATATCATCGGCATCTGTCTAGACGAGCAGCCTTAGGGTTAGACTAAATGCATAGATTACTTGTTTTGCATTAAAATCCAGTGATGAATTTTGCAGTATGCTTACATTGATGAAAACAAAGAATTTTAATGACATTAGGTGAAGTTGAAACCTAAGGCCTGGTTAACCAGGAAAAACACATATGAGCCATATAGTATGACTTTAAACAATCTGTTACCGCTGACAAGAAAAAGCTCTGATCAGACTGCACCTTGCAGTCTGTTCCGAGTCTTCACATGCAATACAGCCATCTGTGGAACTAGCCCAAATCAAATCGCCAACAATGAGACGTAGTGTCAATGATAAGAATGATCTAAATATCACATGGCAAAAGCGCCATATTGTTGGAAGTCACATGATGTGGCTCCTATTATTATCCTGCACCTCCTCACATTCGTTTAAAGTTCTCATTCGCAGTTTTGTGCAGGAACAACCTTTGAATCTTTGTCAATATTAACAGCCAATAACAAAATACTTAAAAGTTTGTGCGGAAGTGCAGATTGATTTGAATTCTTACTGAAAGCACGTGGATTCCGGTTTGTGCTTTCGCGACGCCTTATACTTCTAAACCCTAGACTCGTACAATGAGAAAACAAGGCAATGCTTCATGGCTAGACAGTGGTAATTTCCTTCTTCGATCTGTGCTTCTAACCGAATTAGGTTTTCGATAATAAGATCATTAGATCATGAACTCGACAAGTCAGTTCTTAGAATATTAACAGTGTGTTTTGGTCAAGGCAGACTGGGTACAAAGAGAGCTACTCACCATATTTTTTTGAGAAGAGTTATCGCAGACCACTTGTGTCAACACTGAAAAAACTGGGGACATTATGGCTTGGCCCTATGTTATAAACTTTTTTCAACAACTCAGCTGAGCATAAAATTTTATCTGATCATAAATAGCAAATTACTGATAAGTACAGTCGTTTTCTCGCTCAGTTAAGCTGAGTATCTAATGTTCTCTGCTTATGAATATGAAAATGCCAACAGTAGTTGGCATTTTTATATTTATCAGCAGAGAAAAGTTCATGCTCAGCCGAGTTGAGCACGAAAAAAGTTTTATAACCTCGTGGCCTGGTTGTTCCCTATGATGTGGTCTCATCTTAGTTATTTTCATTTGATGGCAAAACAAAAATTATCAAAGGCTATTGTCAGTCAGAGAAAGCTGGGATAAGGCTATCATTTGCCGCGTTTTAATTTCTCTGGTCATTTTTTCTATGATATACAGATTATGCCCACCCCCAATGTGCTGCTGGCACCTGAATCAAATCTTGCGCAAATAGGATTTTTTTTTTGGTTTAACATTTTGTTCCCGAAGATATCGTCAGCTCAGAAGCTTGTGCTTCAGTGCCTATTCTGTCTCTTTCCTGGAGTCAGTACTTGAATACTGATTTACATTAACGTTCTTAACCTTTTTCTGGTAAAAATGTCTAAAACGTTCTAATACTAACACTGCTGCTTCATACTGACATGAATTTAAGCAAGTTCTGCTTAAGCCGATCCTAGTGAGCGAGCTTCTGTTGCACATTCCATGACTGGTCCTTAACACAGGATCGAACTTTCATAACTTATTAATCTTCAATTGTTTTTTCGGTATCAAATGTGCTGCGAGAGCATTCCGAAAGAATTCACATTATATCTGAGATGTAGACGGTATCAGAGAATATTGCATGTCAGTCTAATGCGTTTACATTAAGAAATCAGCGCTTGGAGTTCGAAATAATAGTGCCATCGATCATTATTAACTCGCTTGTCTGTAATATTTGGATCAGTTCAGTTTATATATGCTAGAGGTATAGGTTTGCAAAATCTTTCAATTTTAGGTTTGCTTACTGGTAACGTTTGAACTTGTTTTTCTGGTAGCATTCCTGAACGGTATAGTTGGTATGAACACCCTTACAATCTTTATATCACGCCGGTATAGAAAACAGTATTAAAGAAATGCATGAAGTTAAAAGTTTAACGACAATATGTTAAGATCTCAAGGCATATGGATGCGTCGACAAAAACAAAAATGATACTTATTATTTGACGACGGAACGAATGTTGTCCCATTCGCAGCTAATAATGTTAGTTTTCCATCTTTGACACTTTTTGATCGTGATTGCGTAAGCCCATAATACTGTATATACACAGGTATCAGCGATTTATCAGCTTGCTTAATTCCATGATACATAATTGACCACTGAAACGATAAAACAAACAAGGTGGCACCGGCTACTCTGCTCAGATCCTTTGGTGTCCATATTGAGGTAGCTTAGACGCTCAGCTACCTTTTAAGCACTAAGAAGAGTCTTATCAGAATGAATGCCCAAGCTGATCTGTGTCTGTGCTTTGCACAGAACCACTCTGTTGGTTTTTGTTGCATCGCGGTTCAATTTTAAATGCAAATGATTAACAAATAAAGCAATAAGTCACATTTATACTACACTATTTGCCTGTCACATTAATACTACACTATTTGCATAATAAACTTAAGACAGTAAGTATGCAATTAAGATCAATAATAATCAATATGCAATTAATAAATTGAAGTTGAGAGGTTTCCTTGCAAGCAGTTTGTCAACTTATGATTTCTCTACACTCTATACTACTTTGCAACATAATTTAATCAAGGAAAAACTAATGGATTAAATTGAGTGGACGTTCCAAAGGGAAGGTTCGCTTTTCCTTGACCGTGACGAAAGAAACGCTTTTTTTACATCTGAACACCTGAACCGATCTAAGCTTTGGTCATGTCAAAATATTTGTGAAGCCTTAACTTTTTTTAGATAATATTTACATTAGATTTGTTTTCAGTTATACAAACAAATTTTTGGTATTCCGATGGATACTGCTTGTGCTCCTCTTGTAGCGGATCTGTTTTTATTTTGCTATGAAATAGATTTCATGGTTTCTCTTTCTAATGATAAACAATCTGAAATTATTGAGGCTTTTAATTCTACATCTAGATATCTTGATGATCTTTTCAATATTGACAATCCTTACTTTGGAGGCATGGTGAATAGAATTTATAACCAATGTAGTAAGGTATTGTAGTTTGAATTTAATATTCAAATCACATTTTATTAGAGTGCCTTAGATTGATACAATGGGATACAGACTTGTATAAGTCTAATGACTTCCTTCTGAATCCCATTTGTATAACATAGATTATACTGTAATTTTTGTTATTTCTGTTCTGTAATATATGTTTATACAAATAAACTATAGTTTAAACCAACAGAATTTATCCACCTGAGCTGCAGTAAAACAAAGCTAATGCATCCGATACTGAAGCCCCATTTTTGGATTTGCATTTATCTATTTTAAAAGGATTTGTTTTCACCAAAATGTATGATAAACGCGGTGACTTTGATTTTGATATAGTGCATTTTTCATTTTTGGATCATGATGTTCCCCGTTCTACCTCCAATGGGGTTTACATTTCTCAGCTTATTCGGTATGCTAGAGTGACTAATCATGCAATTGACTTCAATGCCCGTAATAAAATTTCAACTGCTAAGCTTCTTCAACAGGGCTATCTGTATCATAAACTTCGAAAAACTTTTTCAAAATTCAATAGCCGACATTATGAATTGATTTCTAAATTCAAGGTCGGATTAAAAGTCTTTTGCAATAGGGACTATAGGGACTAGAATTTTATGGTGACTTAGTTTATGAATTCAAAAAAGTGTATGTAGCTCTGATTTTTCTGATCAGTTCAGAGAAATTGTCCTTTGTTACAAACGTACTGGATATAACATTACGAGGGTCATCCAAAACGTTCTGTCACTCGCTTATATCTCGAAAACGAAAAGTGCGATTCACCTAAAATAAAAACCATTCAAAAACCCTGTTTTTATCACATAGCTGTAAAAAACTGATTCTTGTATCAATGACATAACATTCACAATCTGCATCAAAAGAAGGGTACCCTCACCCGACTGGCAAATTTGTAGATGCAACTCCGGCAATAAGCAATGAAGGGGTGTCTATTATCGCTGCCCGGTGCCTACGATATCTCAGGTGCTAACAAAGACAACGAAAAAATCTCCAAGCGATTCTATCCATTTTAAAGAGTTTACAGCATTTCGTAACCTAAACTTTATGCAAACAACGCCTTAGGAAAATCGACCAGGTCATGTTCTAAGTTCAAAAGCTTCATAAACGTATAATATTTCAAATTCTGAAACATATCTGTACTGCAGTAGATCATGACAATGTGTTCTCAATCAAAAATTCAGAAAGATCCCAAAAATGAAGGCACAGTGGGTCCTTGAAAATCACGTAACTGCGAATTTCACCATATTTCATATATCAATATTTTGCATCGCATGTAATCGACAGAAGTCGCTGATTTTTATGTAGTGTCCCACAAAATGCAACAGACAGCAACCCTGAAAATTTCAGAATCCTGCAATATGTAATTGACGAGATATGCAGCTTGAAGCAAGGCAGCAGAAACACAAAAATCGTGAAAATAGGCCAGTGTCAAATATAAGGTCTGTATCTGAGCTTATAACTAAACCAGATGGCATGTTTTCACCATTTACCTGATATCAGTATAAAGATAAAAGATTGCTCTTTTGATTATTGCAAACCGTGGTAAGCTATCACGTCTGTGAGCAAAGTTATGAGTTATGACAGAACTTTTTGGATGATCCTCGTAATGTAATGCTACAGTCTGCATGTTTAGTAGTTAACCCAGTCGTGATTAATAATTTTGTAATCCTCTTTAATTGAACGTCGGTTGGTCAGGTATCAGACTCAGTGATGGGCCAGACATAAAGCTACTTAGTTTAGTTGGTTGGGGTCGGAGATTGCCTTGTCTGTTGCTTGGTTATTCCGGTTCTAACTGATATTTTCTTTTGATCCGGTATTTCAGTGGTGTTGTTTGACTTCCCAGAGTCCTTCTGGTGTCGCAATACGTTATTTCCGTCGATTTCTCATATCACATTCATCAAAGGTCTTATACGTGAGTTGTTTGTTTCCGATGATATTCCATTGATGGATAGGAAGTCTTCAGGGGGACCAAACAGCTAACTAATGGTTGCGAACCACTGCAGAAGCAGAAGGCGAGCTTTGGAACCAGTACAACTAGTACCCATAAATCGTCTCGTTTATCATAAATTTTAGTTGATACTATACCATAAGATACTGCCAAAATTCAAATCTAAAAATTTGAACTTCAGAATCAGCAGAATTATCTTTATTCAACTGAAGTTCAGCTGTGTTATATCTGGTCAACCATATGTTCAAAGTACATATTATCAATATTTAGTAAATCATCAAGGTATCTAGAAGTGGAATTGAAAGTAAAAAGATAGGCAATGATCAGGAATTAATATAATCAAATGCCACATCCCGCCCTCAAAACCAATAGGGAAAGAAGCACACACACACGGAAAATTGACACAAGTTCACGAAAGACATGCACGGTTAACCGAATAAGCAGCTCTTTCCCAAACGGGTGGTCATTCAGCTACCCTAAAAAGCATCAATAACTATTATATCTATTAACCTACAAAACAAAACAAAACAAAAGGCAGATTGGGTAGCAAAACAGGTGACCAAACCGCCAAAGAACATAGACAAGTGGACATAGCACAATGTAATATCAAGGAACCACAACAGAAGTACCATCTTGGAACGGCCAGCCTAGCTGATGTCAGTCTGATTTTCTCATGATTTCATGAAATCTCATTTATAACAAAGGGAAACAAATCTGCGATAAGAGGGGCACAGTTAGATTCCATCGGAATATCTATAGTTTGTCTATAAACTTTACTGCATAACTGCCGATTCTAATGAAAATATTATCCAAAGGATAAACAAGGGTTCACAAACGCATTGACAGGACCATAATTTATATTTTTATATACTTCAGAATTAAAAAAAAGCATGTTCTTCGATACAAGCCTCATAAAGTACATTCTCTCGATGAAACGAATGCTCAGTTGAGGCAATAAGTTTGTCCGTAATAAGATGATGTGGCAACGTAGTATACAGTGTAGAGAAATCGTAAGAGGCCAAAAAGTCTTTAGATTTAAGTTTGTTCAGGATTTTGGTAGAATTTCTAATTGGCCAACAGAGTTTAATACCATCGCCTTCGAAAATCGTATCACTGTATTTAATAAAATGGTTATTTACAGCGATGAGGCAAGAAGGTAACAGTTTAGACAGTTCAGTGGTAGTGCATGAACTAGAATTTGCAATAAAACGTGCTTCATACGGTCGTTTATGAAGTTTAGGTAGCCAGTACAGCGTAGGAAGCTGTTCTTATTTTTTGTGATTTGTAATATCTATGGCTAGTGACAATAGACTTCACGTCAGAAGCAGTACGTTTATATGCCTTGGTGCTACCAAGTACCTGTATTAAGGTATTAACATAATGAAGCCGTCAAACAATGGTAAAATTGTTAGCAGCTTTATCTGCAGGAACCAAGACAAACTCTTGCATACCTTGTTTTAAATGCCGGAAAGAGGACTTGGGTTTAGGAGGGACAAGATCAGGGTTATTAGAATAAAACAAGTTGCGTTGAGCAATGATCTGAAAAATGTTTAATTCCCAGTTATTTAAATCATTAGACTCAACATGTTCTCCCTTACACGAGCTCGTACAATAATCATTTAAAGCTTCAGCTATTACTTCTCGACATTTTTTGAAGTCAATGTGGGTAGGAAATCCGTATTTAGGTCTCTTAGAAACTATTGAACAGATTATAGAATCAGATTATAATCTTCAAATTTCCAGTGATATGACAAGCTGGTTGATAACAGTACTTAGATTCTTTACTTTCTTAAGAATCTGGAGGACTAGTTTCAACATCAAAATCAGAAACTAATTTGTTAAAGTTAAGTATAGTATTACGGATAGGTCTTTTTATACTTATAACACATAACAGGTGATGAAATAGGAAGGAATAGATGATATTATTTTATTTTCTCTAAATATGCTATGTAAATCAATGAATTTGACACCTTTATTAATGAATGGAATTTTGATAAAGTGCCTTATGTGATAAATTTCAGAGTCAATGTACGGACGAAGAGCATGTTGAGTATAACATCTAGAAAGGAGAGTTGCTTCATACAGATCATGTTTTCGATCGAAGAATTTATTGGCCTCTTCATCTATTCTACGTAGAGACAAGACAAAAAGTGAAGATAGCTTTGATAGCATTTTGTGGCGTCCAGATTTTAAAAGGGTATTTAATTCTGAAAGAATCAGAATAACTTTGTGTTTTCGTCTGAAATTACACTTTTTGCGTTTACCATGAGATCGTTTCCTTCTATTTCGATATTTAAAAATAAAAATACATTCAAATCCGGCATTTTAAAAATGTTTCCTTCCTGGTAAATATTATCGTTGAATCCAAGAGAAAAAGGGCTTTGTAAGAGTGTAATCCATTTAAGTTTAATTTCATATATCAGTATATTTTCTAAATCTTTCAGATGAATATGGTTTATATATATTTTTTAAACAGGTTGAACCAAATTTTTGTTAGGAGATCATGAAAAACCAGCTCTCCCGAAATGTCGGTAAAGAAAACAAAATATATTTTTAGGGGTTTTCATTTTCTGAAAATGTTTCCTTAACCTAGCTTTAAGCGTACGTTTGGTCTGCCCATGATACTGCATCCCTCAGCTTTTCGCACTGCAGGTTAGAACAATTGTTATGTCTTCTGACTTTAAATCTAAATCAGAGTTAAGCACAAAAGAAAACTGTCTATTACTCAAAAAAATAATAGTAGTTTTGCAATTTAGATATTTGCAGCAGATGCAACTATTGCCATTGCACTTAGAAATAGAAGGGTGCATTCAACTTCTATTATATACGGAGCCCGGGAGGGGACATAGCAATACATATATTGATTTTGTTCCTACGAAATACATTTCGTTCCCACGCATTACTTTTTCGTTCCCTCAATTTAATATTTCGTTCACTCAAAATAATATTCCGTTCCCACGCTTTACTTTTTCGTTCCTTCAGTTTAATATTTCGTTCCCTCATAGTAATATTCCGTTCCCCCACTTTACTATTTCGTTTCCTCAAAATAATATTCCGTTCCCCCACTTTACTATTTCGTTCCCTCAAAATAGCATTTCGTTCCCTCAAAATAATATTCCGTTCCTCCCACTTTACTATTTCGTTCCCTCAAAATAACATTCCGTTCCCACGCTTTACAATTTTGTTCGCTCAAAATAACATTTTATTCCCTCAAAATAATATTTCGTTTCCACGCATTACTTTGTCGTTCCCTCAGATTGAAATTTCGTTCCCTCAAAATAATATTCCGTTTCCACGGGTTACCATTTCTTTCCCACACAATAATATTTCATTTCCTTACCATAATATTTCGTTCACTCAAATTAACATTTCGTTCCTATGAAATAGCTTTTCATTTTCTCGCAAAAATATTCAGTGATGGTAAAAGCAAAACCATAGTATATTTTAGCAGCCTGGTTTCCAAGCTAAATGCTTTATTCTAAATGTTACAAGTCTTAATTTGATTCCGTTTGTTCTGAAGGCCAACCATATTTTTTATCTTATCATTTTATATTCAACATTGTCATTATTTTTATTATTATAATTATCGTTATTTTTATTATTATAATTATCATTATTATTGTTATTTTATTTATGTTCTTAACTGGAGCCAGTCTAGTACTTTCAGTCATCCCAGTCTCTGTGCCCCCTTTAATTCGGGGCCAACTCCTAAGAAACGAATTAGCCCCCATCAAAGCAAATGCTCCATAGCAGCCTAAAAAGGGCACTGCCACCTAGGGAACAAGAAGGAAGTCATACCAGTTGTCTCGCTGTGGAAACCTGGAAGAAAAATATGGAGATACACTCACACACCACAGCTTTAACATAGCTCAAATGTTATTATGCCAACTGTCACGTTTAAATTACTGGAGTGTTTCCGGGCCCTGAGTTTAGCTGGCTTACATGAACCAAGTACCTAAATGATAAGGTGAATGAGTACACCTTCAAGGGAAGCAATTCAGCCATCCCAGTCTCTGCAAATCCTAAACGGGGCAAATTCGCAAAGGGAAGAATTTGCTCCCCTTGGAGCAAATTCCTCCTGCGAGAGCAGACCCCCTCGATATGGTCACACTGCCAAAGGAAACAAACAGGAAGTCACAAAAGCAGACTCCCCTTCACTGGAAGCAACTCAGCAATCACTATCACCATCTCTGCGCCCTGTGGACAAAATCGTGGCTCTACTGATCACGAACCCAGAGCCCCTCGTGAACCATACATATAAGTACACCGCCAACTGATGATCGACACCGCCGAGTGAGCACGCGATGTTCGGACAACGCTGACCCAACGTTCAGAAACGCCAATGATGTTTGTCAAACGTTGGGTAGACGTTGTACCAGCGTTAAGTTTTCCTATTATAATTATAATGATGCTACGTTGTCTCAGTTTCTTATTTTTAAATTGTTAGTAGAATATGTAATTCGATTGTCATGTTCAAAGTTTTAATATAATGTTGACCAAATTGATTATTATTATGAAATGCCTTTATTCAAAACAGAGCTCTTTTCAACGACCATGATATACTGATCTGTCTAAAGCTAAAAATAGATGAGTCTAATAATAGTAAATCGTGGGAACGAAATGTCATTTCGTGCGAACGGAATAGTAATCTGTACGCTCAAAATACTACTGTGATAGAACAAAATATTATTGCAAGGTAACAAAATACTATTTTAAGGACACGAATTAATTTTGCGAGAGAAAGAAATATTAGAACGTGAAAACGAAATAGAGATGCGTGAAAAACAAAATGTTGTTTTGGAGGAACCAAATATTATTTTGAGGGCACGAATTATTATTTTGAGGCAACGAAAAAGTAATGCATGGGAATGGTATATTATTTTGAGGCAACGAAAAAGTAATGCATTGGAACGGATGTTATTTTGAGGGAAAGAAATGCTATTTGGAGGGAACGGAAAAGTAAAGCGTGGGAACGGAAAACTATTTTGAGGAAACAAAATACTAAATTGAGGGAACGAAAAAGGAATGCGTGGAAACGAAAAAGTAAAGCGTGGGAACGGAATATAACTTTGAGTGAACGAAATACTAAACTGAGGGAACGAAAAAGTAATGCGTGGGAACGAAATGCATTTCGTGGGCACGAGGTCAGTATATGTATTGCCATGTCCCCTCCCGGGCTCCGTAATTATATCAACTAAATATTTAATGGAGCTAAATATTTGTTGCATTAAGTTCCCTTCATCCAAACATCTTTTGGACATGATGCTATATATTGACCCTTATTGTAAAAGTTGCGTAAACTAGTATACGAATCGTAAACTACAAATGTAGATACAGTAGAACTTCATTGGCTCGAACATGCATGGGACCATGAAAATCAGTTCCAGCCAAGGGTAGTTCTAGCCATCCAGGGTAAGTTTCGGTATAAAGTGACCTTTTGGGACCAAGGTAAGAGTTCTAGCCAGACAGGGTCAGCAAGCCATCAGGGTTCAAGCCATTGAATTTCTACAGTACCTAGGAATGACCACAACCGCAAATAACAACCCACTATAACCCTGAATGAAGATAAAGAAGAAAAAGCGACAGTTGACAAGACGCAACAACATAGATTCTATAATAGGCCCACTTCTCTATCAATATACATCCAAAGTCATAAAAAGCAAGTAAACTACATGATGTCTATTTTTCTTCTATTTGAAGCAACAAAACAACACAGAAAGCAATAAGGCAGCTATGCAGGCTACCATAATAATAGCATTACAACAAATGCAATTTTAACCTCCCGCCTTCGAAGGGAGGGTAACAATAAGCTCTGCCGGGACATTAACTAGATTTACGTATGCTATCTGGCACAAATTATTAGAAAGTCGTTCTAAATTACAATATGGGACATTCTTCTGTTTTGCATAGAGGGGCTAATTTTAAAATGATATACATTATTAAATTGTGTTATCTTTTGTTCGTAACCTGTCAAAGTTTCTCTAAACATGACCCATGTAAATGTCTTTAAATTTCCGGTGAGAGCGTTGATTAAAGCTTTGTAACTGGTAGAGTCGTGTGTCAGACACATATCACCGACCGACCTCATCGCAGGCCATGTCATGACAATCAAACAGCTAGTCTTTGTCTGCTTACTTTAAGCAACGCTTTTCACTCATTATCCACACTTACTGGAGCCAGAATATCAGAAATATGGCAGTTGTATGCAGTTTATCCCATCTTCTTTTATGAAGACTGTCGTTTTTATGATGCAAATAGATCTTTTATTAGAAAACATCGTAACAAACCAAAACCATTGACACTTGAACAGAAGGAAGTAGACAAATTGCCTCGATTTAATGTCTTTTCCTGACTCTGCTCCGAGATGTATTCATGTCTGTATGTTGTGAACTAATAGCCCTTAATTTAATACAGATTGCTATCGACCTTTGTGTTCTGAGGCTATATCAAATGTTAAGAAGCTGTATGGCAAACACTTCCTCTAATTTTGCATGACTTTGAGTTGAGGCTCAGACCATTGGACGCCATCCCTCTGCATTTGTAACGGATATGATCTGTCATGGAAAATTTGCGCCTGACCACCGGGGTATAGGATACGATGTTTATATATTATAATTAAAATTTTAAAGAGTTCTTTCAAGAGCAGAGAACACATTTAGAAAAGGGAACATGGGCCAGACTACGTAGTTTCGGCTAATAAAACCTCATCAGTGATTCTCGAAATATCTGGTGATGAAACTAGAGAAAAGTATATGTATAAGCCTGTTATCAACGTTTATACCATTGCTGTAACGATTAAGCTAAATCATGTATAATGAATATGATATTTTAACCTTATCAAAGTTTTGCTAGTGCGTGCTCGCCGTTTGCTGTGGCTACGAATAGCAGTGATTCTAACTAGGTTTCGTCGTAGTTATCTTTCTTTGTTTGTTTCTTTGTTTCTGTTTTTTTTTTGTTTTTTTTTTGGGGGGGGGGGGGGAAAGTCAGTGTTTCAGTGTTGATTCTGGTTCTCTGGCATCGTGGTCACTACTTAAATTCTGGTTTAAATTAACCTTATTCAATTTGATGCATATCTGGTAAAATTTCTACTAAGACTGGCTTGTCATAGTGACATGAATCTAAGCGGAGCTTGGCTTCCATTCTTTTGAGTTGTTTCGGTTTGTGTGCGGGTTCTTTCTGCATTAGACATCTCTTTCCTGATGCCCTTGTCAGTGGCTTTTCTTGAGACACAGGGGTTGAGGTGGCTCAATGGGGTACGCCTGTGCGCCTGGGGCGTCTCTTACCCGATTTCTGCAGCTAGTATGTCCCGCGGAATGCCACAGTAAGTGTGGCTCGGAGTTTGAAGCTCGTTGCCTGCCGAGACCTGCCCATCTTCTCTTTTCTTTCAAACTTTTGGGGTTAAGCGACACTGAAGCAGTTAAATACAAAAACGCCCGTCTGTCGCACTACATTTGGCATGAATACGTTTATATTTTACCGTGATGTCTCACTGATGCATTTGGAGGTCATTACGCAAATCGAATACTATGGTTTTTGCTTTAAAAGGGAATTTGTGAGTGTGTTTGTATGTGAATATGTGTATGTGGGTGGGTCGGGTGGGGGGGGGGGAGGCTGAGTCTGAGGGAGCGGTTGGGGCAGCGGGAAAGGGGAGATGTTTTGGGTGGATGTATTTTGGTATTCAAATCTGAAGGAGCTCTGGTACGCTGCATGAAAATAGCATCGTAAGAACTGGTAAAGTAAAATAGATGGGCAATGATCAGGAATTAATACAATCAAATCCCACATTCCGCTCTCAAAACCCACAGGATGAGAAGCACATACACTCAGAAAGTGATACAAGTTTACAAAAGACACGTACAGTAAACCGAATGATCAGGTCTTTCCGAAACAGATGGTAATTCAGCTACCCCAATAACAGCATCATTATCTATTTTTACTTATTTTTTATTTTAGTTACAAAACAAAACAAAACAGAAGGCAGATTGGGCAGCAATACGGATGACCAAAACGCCAGAGAGCATAGAAAAGCGGACACAGCAGAATATAACATCAAGGAGCCGAAACAGAAGTACAGCCCTGGAACGGTCAGCAAAAAATTACGAGGGTATGGGGGGGGCTTAAACATGTTTTATTGGGCCGAAACCTCGCCCTCTGCTTCTGCAGTGGTTTGAAACATGTAGATAGCTGTTTGGTCCGCATGAAGGTTTCCTAACTCATCAATGAATCATCATCGGTAATAAACAAATTACGGATAAGGCCTATGATAAATCAGAGATAAGGACTCAACGGAAAGAACGTATTTCGACTTCAGGAGACCCCTGGGAAGTCAGACGACACAACTGAAATACCGGAGCAAACGAAAACTATCAGTTGAACCCCGAATAACCAAGCAACAGACAAGGCAAACTCCGGCCCCAACAAACTAAATTAAGCAGCTTTATGTCAGATCCGTCATTGAGTCTGATGCCTGACCAACCGGCGTGCAATTAAAGAGGGACGCAAAGTGTTAAACCATAATTGGGTTAACCGCTAAACATGCAGACTGTAGAATTACATTTATATTATATCCAATTCAATTGTAACGAACGATAATTGTTTTAAACTGATCAGAAAAAATCGGACTTACCTACAATTTTTTGGAATTTATAGACTAGGTCACCAAAAACTTATGGTTCCGATAGGCCCTGTTGCAAAAGTATATTTAATCCGACATTGAATTTAGAAACCAATTCATAGTGTCGGCGAAAGAATTTTGAAAATGCGTTTGGAAGCTTATGATATCTATAGACCTTTTGGAGAAGCTTAGCAGTTAAATTTTATTACGGTCATTGAAGTCTATAAACATGACAAGACACTCTAGCAAACCGAATAAGTTGAGAAATGTTAACCCCATAAGAGGTAGAACGGGGAACATTACCATCCAAAAATGGAAAATTTACTATGTCAAAATCAAAGTCATCCCGTTCATCATAATTTTTAGATGAAACAAATCCATTTGATATTTCAGGTCAAAACATATATCAGGTCCATAGATTTTCAGTTTAATTCCGAATTATTTACCACTGAAAATTTTCTACCATTCACGAATGAAGTGACCGTAGACTTAATACATAAATGTTTACAACAGTTACACCTCTTGGCATTGCACTTCAAAATACTAGGAAAAGGGATTCTATAAGCATTTTGCTTTCATTCCAATCCCAGTAACTATTTTTTGTGTATATCTTATGTTGCATGTGAGTGAAATTATGAATTAAATATGTTTAAACTAAAATACTAGGATACATTCCAGGGTAACTTTATTGTATCTAAACTTTATCAGAACAAGTCTTTCAATCTCTTTAAATTTTTGCGAATGGTTTTATCCGAAAAGACTGTCATATCTTAGATTAGCCTTACTTCTCCACAATAGCTTCAGCTTTGTTAGTCCTGCGGTGGTATGTACAATCCTTGTAACAGTTGTCTACGATACTTAAAGCTTGTAACCGTTCCAAGCTGATGTCTATAAACCGTTTATCTCTCTCTCTTGATGACATTGGCGTTTGATCGTTTCAGCACGTATCCCTGTTTTATACTTTGTTCAGGTTATGTGGAGACGTTCAACAAGGGCTTATAGCTATTCCTCAACAAGAGACTCAATGCCATCGGCAAACAGTTCTGTCGCCTGTGCTGAACTTTCCATCATGTTATTTCAGAACATCAGACAAGATCCTATCAAGGAAAATGTTGAACAGAAGAGGTGATAGAAGCCATCCGTGTTCTAATTTAAAGAGTAACTACTGACTGAATCAGATTCCAAACCCTATCCCAAACCTGCCATTTATCTTAACTGGACTTATAGCCTTGTCATAGAGCTGTATAATGGCGCGGACTAGACATGCATTGATATTGTTCTTCCACAGGGTGGTTCAAAAGCTGCATGTCTTTCCCTGTGAAAGTTTTTTTAAATCTATGAAGACATGTTACAAGTTATGTCGATGTTGAAGGTATTTTTCACAAAAGCATTCGGAGTTGGAAGATCTTTTCGGTGGTGCTTATTCCGGCTCTGAATTCATATTTTTCCCTTTATTTATCCAATTTTCTTAATTTCCATACTTTGAATATTGAAATTTTTCGTCAATTTCGTCAAAGATTTCTCCACAATCATAAAAGCTAGAATGGTCTTATTTGGAATACAGGTTGGTGATGGTGTATTGTATTGTGGGATTTCAAACCAGCCTTCTCTTGCTTATTTTTCTCTGTATTTGTCCAATTTTCTTACTTTCCATACTTTGAATAGTGATTTCTCCACAAGCATACAAGCTAGAATGGTCATATTTTGCAAAGAGGGATTCAAATCACCGTCTTCTGCTTATTCTTCCCTGTATATGTCAAATTTTCTTACTTTCCATAATTGAATAGTGAATTATTTCGTCAGAGATTTCACAACAAGCATACAAGCTAGAGTGATCATTTTTTTTGCATAGAGGTTGATGAGGGTGTGTTGTATCGTGGGATTTCAAACCTGCATTCTAGTGCATGTATTCCCCTTTATTTATCCAATTTTGTTTAATTCCATACTTTGAATAAAGAAATTTTCCGTCCAAGATTTATCCACAATCGTTAGAGCTAGATTAGTCTTATTTGGCATACAGGTTGATGATGGTGTGTAATATCAATGGATTTCAAACCAGCCTTCTCCTGCTTATTCTTCCCTGTATTTGTCCAATTTTCTTACTTTCCATACTTTGAATTGTGAATTTTTTCGTCAAAGATTTCTCCACAAGCATACAAGCTACAATAGTCATATTTTGCATAGAGGTTGATGAGGGTGTGTTGTATCGTGGGATTTCAAACCAGCATGCTCATGCATATTTTTCCCTTTATTTATCAACTTTTCTTTATTTCCATACTTTGAATAATGAAATTTTTTGTCAAAGATTTTTCCACAATCATTCAAGCTGGAATGGTCTTATTTTGCATACCGGGTGATGATGATGTGTTGTATCGTTGGATTTCAAACCAGCCTTCTCCTGCTTAATCTTCCCTGTATTTTTCCAATTTTCTTACTTTCCATGCTTTGAATAATAGATTTTTCGTTAAAGACTTCTCCACATCTGTGCAGGGTAGAGAAGTCATATTTGGTATCCAGGTAAATGACAACTTATTGTATTGTGGAATTGAGAACCAGCCGTCTCCGGCTTATTCCTTTCTGTATTTGTCTGTTTTCTTTTCTTTCTTTACATTGAATAATGCAATTTGTCGTAACAGATTTCACAGCAACCCTGCAGGGTAGAAAACTCTTATTTGGTATACAGTTTGTGTATAACTTACTGTATCGTGGGATTGTTAACCAGGTGTATCTGGCATTTTCTTCCCTGTACTTGCCTGATTTTCTTTCTCTCTTTACACTGAATAATGCAATTTTCCGTAACAGAATTCACAAAAAACCTTCAAGATAGAATGTTCATATTTGGTATACAGATTGATAATGACTTATTGTATCGTGGAATTGCAAACGAGCCTTATTTGGCGTATATTTCCCTGTATTTGTCCGTTTTTGTTTCTTTCCATACTTTGAATAATAAACAAAGATATTTTTGTCAAAGTTATCTAAGCAGCCTCTGCAAGTTAGAGTAGGGATATTTTGTTTGCAGGATGATGGCATCTGTTGTATTGTGGG
The DNA here is from genome assembly GCA_963989385.1 of Ctena decussata. Taxonomy (NCBI): domain Eukaryota; kingdom Metazoa; phylum Mollusca; class Bivalvia; order Lucinida; family Lucinidae; genus Ctena; species Ctena decussata. The sequence continues at coordinate 125,564,445 of OZ022498.1, forward strand.
ATCAAGTACCAACCTTCTCCAGCTTATTCTTCCCTATATTTTTTTCATTTTTTCTTTCTCTCCTTACTTTGAATAATGCAAGTTTTCATAACAAATTTCACAGCATCCCTTCAAGTTTGAATCTTCATAGTTGGTATACAGATTGATAAAGACGTGTGTCTTACATGCATCTTTTAATGTTTCTATCTGTCTATGTGAAATAATTTTATTTTGTATTACATAGAAAGGGATTTATTGATATTTGGTATACATGTTGACAATGAGTTCTCTCTATACTTTATGTAACGAAAATAATACAATTTAATTAAAGCAGTTAAGCGGGGGTATAGTCGAATTCTCCGACAGTTCTAGTTTTCTTTTGTTTTGTAATCCAAAAAAAAAAGATAAGTAAATATAGATGTTGATGCTGTTATTGGGGTAGCTGAGTGACCATCTGTTTGGGAAAGAGACGTCATTCGGTTTACTGTGCGTGTCGTTCGTAAACTTGTGTCAATTTCTGTGTTTATGTGCTTCTTGCCCTGTTGTTTTTTATTGCGGAATGTGTGATTTGATTGTATTAATTACTGATCATTGCCTATCGTTTTACTTATTAGCCGAAATTACGTAGTCTGGCCCATATTCCTTCTTCTTAATGTGTTCTTTGTTATTGAAGGACTTCTATAAGATTTCAAATTAAATGAAAGATGTGTGAAATGAAAAACTTAAAAAGTTCTTTCAAGAGCAGAGCTGATATTCAAAAGAAGGAACATAAGCCATACTTCGACGTTTCGGCTATTTAAGCCTCATCATTGACCCTGTAAATATCTGATTACGAAATCCAGAGAAAAGAGTACTGTACTTTCTTAATTTTAATGAGACAGTCAATTCAAAGACTGATAAGAATCAAAAGGATCAAAATTGTTATAAAGCGACGATTCACAATAAAAATCTTAACCAATCAAGAATTTTTTTATTTCTCTGAGTATATCCTCTGATCTAAAAGGAAAAAAATCTATGATCTGCACTATACATGATGTACGGTGATACCTTTTACGGTTGCCTTACGGTACCACACCAGCTGCAGTGAAGTCAAATTAATATCATAAAGGTTTCCTTCAAAAGCAGAGTAGCATTCAAAAGACGGAGCATGGGCCATACTTCGAAGTTTCGGCTATTGAAATCCTGTTAACGGTTTTTAAGATTTCTGCGCCTAGCGGGAATTGAACCCGGTACCTCTAGATAAGTAGGCCAACGCTTAACCTACTAAGCTACCGGGGCTTCCAAGTAGACGTCGCTCTGAAAGCGTTAAACTAGGGTTAATCTGAAGCCCTACTTTTTGCAAACCTTATATGTAGGTACATGCATACAGCGCAAATGTCTGTGAAACCGTAAGAAATCAGACAATGTGGAGCCCCCCAGTAATTCATTACTGACCGTTCCAAGGCGGTAGTTCTGTTGTGGTTCTTTGTTGCCTGTTTTTGGTGTCAGAGTTTCTGTGATGTTTTACCTTATGTATGTTCTTATTATTTGTGGTTCGGTTTGGGTTGCTGAGTGGCCACCTTTTGGGAACAAGCTGCTCACTCGGTTGGCCATATGTTCTCTGTATCTTGATTATTTGTAATCTTAGTTGTTTCCAACTATGGTTTGAGGGCTGGATTTGGATTTTGATTGTTTCAGTTCCTGGTCTTTGCATACTTTTTACTTCCATCTTAACTCACCTCCTACAACAGCAAACTACAGGTTGAAAATCTTGAACAATCTATTATTTTACTTCGATTATTGTTCCATAATAAGACATGACAGGCATGATCAGGCGTGGGATGTCGGAAAAAGTACAAAATAATTATCGTGTTCTTCATACAGACTAACCCATGAAGCAGACAATTATTCACAACACGTAAGATCCATTAACTGATTTGCCGGACAGTACCAGCTCTGACACTATTATTATCTATGTTGTAATGCTGTCGTTCAGCTTATAAGCATGTAATGCGAAGGGCAGTCCAAAATGATGTAAATGAAATCTCAGTATCATTTTGTTTGCTACATAAATAAGGTTATTTAAACAGTTTAAATTGTAATTTCAAGTGCGTTAAAATGGGTTGCGTTATGGTATACTTAAATACTGATTATAGTAACCTTTCTTTGATAACTTTATCAGGTAAAACTTATAAACTAAAACTATGACTGACTTATCAAAGTGGCATGGATCTTAACGGAGTTTGGCATCCATTATTTCGGAGAATATTAGCGTTGTGTAAGTTATTGCCTGCATCGGTCACCTCCTTCCTGATGGCTTTGTCTGTCCTGGTTCTCGAGACACAGGAAAGGAGATGGCTTGGTGGGGAACGCCTATGTTTGCTCTGCTATACGTCTCTTACTTAATGTCTGCAGCTACTGTTTCTCGTGGAATGCATCAGTAAGTGTGGCTCGGAGATAGTTTCTCGTTACCTGCCGAGATCCCCATCACCCTTTTTCTTTCTATGTTTTGAAGTTTAGCGACACTGAAGAAGTTAATTACAGAAATCTGCGTCTGTCGCACTAAATTTGGTATAGTTATGTTTTCATTTAAAGTATTTCCAGGTCACTTGTGCATGATAGCACGTGCTTATACAAAATAAGGCTCTTGCCACTAGAAAGTACACTTTTCTGTCGTAACTCCATTGAGTTTTGTTGTACTTATCTTAGTGTGACAATAGTTTAAGAAATAAAAATGTAAGCAGTATTGTTCTTTAATTGTATAGTGACAACAGTGTATAGGAAAATTTCGAGATTCTGACCATTAGACTCATTTAAAAACCTCACAAACAAATTTTTTTCTCTGGTATGGTGTAATGAATGCAAAAGTGTAAGAAATGCAAATAATAATAAGTTGTAATAAATTGCTTACATATTTCTACTTTCAACAAAAATCCGTTGGTTTGATAGTATAACAATTAGCTAATTATGTTTATATATGATTTGCATCATAAGACTGATGAAAAATGATGACACATGAGCGCACTCCACACCGGTAGATGCTTAGCATTGGTAATAATTGCCAAAAATAAAGAAAAAAAGTGTAAAAGTAAAAAGTATGCAAAGACCAGGAACTGAAACAATCAAAATCCAAATCCAGCCCTCAAACCATAGTTGGAAACAACTAAGATTACAAATAATCAAGATACAGAGAACATATGGCCAACCGAGTGAGCAGCTTGTTCCCGAAAGGTGGCCACTCAGCAACCCAAACCGAACCAAAAATAATAAGAACATACATAAGGTAAAACATCACAGAAACTCTGACACCAAAAACAGGCAACAGAGAACCACAACAGAACTATCGCCTTGGAACGGTCAGTAATGAATTACAGGGGGGGCTTAAATCGATTTTACAGGCCCAACCTCACCCTCAGTTTCTGAAGTGGTACAAAACATTTAGTTGGTTGTTCGGTTCGCATGATAACCCTCTAATTCGTCAATGAATCATCACGGTAAACACATAAATCAAATTTCAACACCATGAAGAAGCAAAGACGTGGACTCAACAGATACAACGGGCCGTCTGACAGGTGGAGGTCCCTGGCCTGCCAAACAACCCCACTGGAAATCTGAAGCAAAAGAAGGTCACCAGTTGAGCCCCGGTGGACCAAGCAACAGACAAAAAGGCTCCGGTCCCAACCAACTAAAATATATAGCTTTAGGTCGGGGCCAACATAGAGTCTAACGCCCGATCCCCCGGTGTGCAATTAAAGAGTGCAGCAAAGTTTCCAACCGTGATTGGGTTAATCACTAAGCATGCAGACTGTCGCATAACATTTAAATTATAGCCAATACGTTTGTGACGTATTATAATTTTTCGGAATTGATCAGAAAAATCAGTCCTACCCAAAATTTTTTTGAATTTGTATACTAAGTCACCATAAAATTCTGGTTCCGATAGCCCTTGGTGTAAAAGAAATTTTAACCCGACATCAAATTTTGAAATCAATTCATGGTGTCTGCGATAGAATTTAGAAAAAGCCTTTCTAAGCTTATGATACCGATAGCCCTGTTGAAGAAGTTTAGCAGTTAAACATTTATTACGAGCATTAAAGTCATCTACATGACTGCAAACTCTAGCAAATCTTATAAGTTGAGAAATATACACTCCATAAGAGGGACGACGTGGAACGTCACCATCCAAAAATGGAAAATTAACTATATCAAAGTCAAAGTCATCACGTTTATCATAAATTTTAAAAGATACAAAACCGTTAGAAATAGATAGATGTAAATCCAAAAAGGGGGCCTCGGTATCTGAAGTATTAGCTTTATTCAATTTAAGTTCAGGTGGGTAAATTTGGTTGACCATGCTTTCAAAATAAGGATTATCAATATTCAGAAGATCGTCTAAATATCTAGAGGTTGAGTAAATGCCTCAATGATATCAGCTTGATTATCAACAGAAAGAGAAGTCATCAAATCTCTTTCATAACAAAATAAAAACAAATCGGCCACAAGAGGAGCACAATTTGTACCCATCGGAATACCAACAATTTGTCTGTATAACTTATTACCAAATCTGATGTAAGTATTATCTAAGAGATATGATATCATCTGTTTATAAAAAATACACTTTAAATGTATTCAATTTTGGCTGTTTTTATTAGCAAAAGGGACGTATTTAAGGTATAATTAATTATACATAAACACTTGAAACTTTGTTGTTTTGTATGACAATCTGACATCAAAATATATGGATGGGTGGGGAAAATAATAATAAGAAATCAGGCAACATCTACCGACAAAATATCATATAATTTGCCTTTTAAGACTTATTATTTAAGGTGAATGGGTAAACTTGCGCGCCGTCCATATGGATGCTCCGATAGCGTTTCGTTGGCGTACGCCATAATGTAATAAAATGCATATATCTCACATACTTAACCATAATTAATTTGCCTAAATGTCATCGGAAACTTATTTTTACAGCGTTAACCAGTTTCCTTAATTCTGTCTCTATTGTTTGTTATTTTCTACCGGCTTTTTATTAGTCTTTTCTTTTACTACATTATTCAGGAAAGCCTTGCGGACATCGTCTGGGCAAGAGCTGACCACTTGTCTTTTTGCTTGTCTTGGTTTGCCTGTGTGCCGCCTCTATTGCTTTTTTTTCTTCCCATTTAGTGTTTAGAACAGGGTTTGGATATTGATTATGTCGGTTCGTGATCATTGCCTTCTCATCTTTTTACCCTTGCACAAGTTGGAAATGATCACCATGATATCAATCATATAGAATGTCTAGATGTCTCATATCAGCAGTGTTATGACCTTGAAAAGGAGGCCAAGGTCACTATTACCTGTTCATTACTTTTCCTGTCTCCTCTTACTTTCTCGCACACTTAGCGCCGTCTGCCTACTAATTAATGCCAAACACATATGTACTTCCAAATGACAAAAAAAAATTATCCATTAACCTTAGGTTGTTTGCACCTGAGATTCATCAAGTATGTCTATTGTGTACACTGGTAGTTTGTGAACGAAATCTATGAAGAAAGATTTTCCACAACGAGTTCAAACACTTTTCAAGTATTGTAAAAATTAAGCAAATTTTGACTGATTTATTTATGTTACGTAATGAAAATTCAATTAAATAAAATTAATGATCGTAACTTATAAGAAAGTTTGTGTTAGTTGCTTTCCCAATAGGTATGTCTGTATAAACATGTCCGCTTTATGTGTGTGGCAAATCGGGATACATATTAAATAAACCATTCATGAAATCTACTGCTTATGTACAGTTACAACTTTTTGTTGGGCAGAAGAGCATGCATACCCTCATAGGCATGGCCTCATGGCTCGAAAACAAATTTATTTATGTATTGTGCCTCTCATTTTCTCTATGGATTTGTAAACCCAATTACTTTAAGAAAACAGTAAGACAAATCATATTTTATTCATTGTTTTTTTCACATCTATAATAAATAATCAGTAATTGATAATATGACCTCAGAACCTTGCTCTAAACATGTGATAAAAATAAATAGACTCTAAATATTCTAATATAGACTCTAATATTTACATCAAATTTGGTAATAAGTTATACAGACAAATTGTTGGTATTCCGATGGGTACAAATTGTGCTCCTCTTGTGGCCGATTTGTTTTTATTTTGTTATGAAAGAGATTTCATGACTTCTCTTTCTGTTGATAATCAAGCTGATATCATTGAGGCATTTAACGCAACCTCTAGATATTTAGACGATCTTCTGAATATTGATAATCCTTATTTTGAAAGCATGGTTAACCAAATTTACCCACCTGAACTTAAATTGAATAAAGCTAATACTGCAGATACCGAGGCCCCCTTTTTGGATTTACATCTATCTATTTCCAACGGTTTTGTATCTTCTAAAATTTATGATAAACGTGATGACTTTGACTTTGATATAGTTAATTTTCCATTTTTGGATGGTGACGTTCCACGTCGTCCCTCTTATGGAGTGTATATTTCTCAACTTATAAGATTTGCTAGAGTGTATAGTCATGTAGATGACTTTAATGCTCGTAATAAATGTTTAACTGCTAAACTTCTTCAACAGGGCTATCGGTATCATAAGCTTAGAAAGGCTTTTTCTAAATTCTATCGCAGACACCATGAATTGGTTTCAAAATTTGATGTCGGGTTAAAATTTCTTTTACACATAGGCCTATCGGAACCAGAATTTAATGGTGACTTAGTATACAAATTCAAAAAGATTAAGGGTAGGACTGATTTTTCTGATCAATTCCGAAAAATAATAATACGTCACAAACGTATTGGCTATAATTTAAATGTTATGCGTCAGTCTGCATGCTTAGTGATTAACCTAATCACGGTTGATAACTTTGCTGCACTCTTTAATTGCACACCGGGGGATCGGTCGTCAGACTCTATGATGGCCCCGACCTAAAGCTATATATTTTAGTTGGTTGGGACCGGAGCCTTTTTGTCTGTTGCTTGGTCCACCGGGGCTCAACTGGTGACCTTCTTTTGCTTCAGATTTCCAGTGGGGTTGTTTGGCAGGACAGGGATCTCCACCTGTCAGACGGCCCGTTGTATCTGTTGAGTCCTCGTCTTTGCTTCTTCATGGTGTTGAAATTTGATTTATGTGTTTACCGTGATGATTCATTGACGAGTTAGAGGGTTATCATGCGAACCGAACAACTAACTAAATGTTTTGTACCACTTCAGAAACTGAGGGTGAGATTGGGCCTGAAAAATCGATTTAAGCCCCCCAGTAATTCATTACTGACCGTTCCAAGGCGGTAGTTCTGTTGTGGTTCTCTGTTGCCTGTTTTTGGTGTCAGAGTTTCTGTGATGTTTTACCTTATGTATGTTCTTATTATTTTTGGTTCGGTTTGGGTTGCTGAGTGGCCACCTTTTGGGAACAAGCTGCTCACTCGGTTGGCCATATGTTCTCTGTATCTTGATTATTTGTAATCTTAGTTGTTTCCAACTATGGTTTGAGGGCTGGATTTGGATTTTGATTGTTTCAGTTCCTGGTCTTTGCATACTTTTTATTTCTAAAAAATGACGCAGAAAACCACAAAGAAAAAAAGATAGGCAATACTCTGGAATTAATGCAATCAAATCTAACATCCCGTCCTCAAAACCAACATGGAATACAGCACACACACGCGGAAACATTGCCACAAGTTCATGAAAGACACGCACGGTAAACCAAATGACAAGGTGGTAATTAAGCTACACCAATCAAAAACAGCATCAACATCTATTTTATCTGTTTCATTTTTAACTGACAAAACAAAACAAAAAAAAAGGCAGATTGGGTAGCAAAAAACAGATAACCAAAACCGCCAAAGAATATAGACAAGCGAGCATAGCACAATATAACATCAAGGAACCACAACAGAAAGTCCGATCAGAGATCACGGTCATAGTGGTTCTACAAAAAAACATTAGTTTCAAGGCAGATTAATCATAATAAAAATTCAAAGACCTGGTAAGATAAGGGCCGTTTTGGCCCTATTTAAATTCTTTTAAACTTGCATGGTCCCTGTTGCTTATCAGCAGTGCATGGGAACAATCGGAAATGATATATTTCGTCATTTTGAATTCTCAGAATAACATGATTTCTGACATACTTATACTGTATCAATAAAACATAGGAATAATGCAAGAAAGAATGGGTTTGATAGCTTATCCTTCAAATGAATATCACAGTTATTTGGTAGTAGGCTTTTTGTGGAATAATTACATGTTTGACAATACTTCTAAGCAGCTGTAAACCGCACAATGCCTTTCCAGTTACCCCTACCACTCAAAATTGGAAGTCCAGAGACGCTTACCAATACTTTCAACGCATGAAACTAAAATGTGTACCAAAACATTCCTTGTGTCCTAACTACGAAAATAAATACGTGCAACATATGTTTATTTTATCTATAAACGGAAGATATGTTTTTTTATGTAAAAAAAAAAAAAGAAAGAAAATAACAAAAACAAAATCAAAATCTGCAAGATTTGTTACACAATGTTAAAAAAATTAACATAGAGCGCATTCTCCATCAAATTATATATTTTTATTGCATGTTAACATATCAAAATTTTGTCTGTATACAAACTACATAATGTGCTTGAGGCCGGGCTTATATATTTTGAAAGCCACAAAGGATGCCAAACTATTCGTTTTAAACATTTAGGGGTATGGTATATTCAGAAATGTGTCCATAGGACACGGATGCCCCTGACTAGTGCCTTGAGTAAGGTGGCGCCTTGATAAAGGTACTGTACTTGTAAGATAGCTAGCTTTAAAGAAGCAGACTTGTAGGATAAAAAAAGAAACTCAATGACCAAGAAATATAGGTCAAAATGACTTACATTTATTTATCAGTCATACCTCCAACACAAGAAGGACATAATCATGTTTTCATTATAGCCTATTCACATAGCTCAGGTGTGCAATGTAATATTGACCTTAAAGCTAGTAACATGGCCCATGCGTGCAACAAACCTTCTTGCCAAATAGTTTTGAAATTCCACCATGCGTGACAAAATTATGGGCTAGATAGGAACAGGTTTTCACTGTTGTCTATCCACAAATTTTAAGTGAAGCTGTGACCTTGATCTTTGATCTAGGAGCATGATTCTTGCATGCAACAAGTCGTCTTGTGTCATGACTGCTATTTATGTCAAACAATTTTGAAATCCCACCTTGCATTAGAAAGGTTTTGGACGATCAAAAACATTTACACCATAGCTTATTCACAAAGTTTGCGTGAGAATTGTGACCTTTACCATCAAGCAAGCGATATCGTTCTTATATGCAACGTAGTGTCTTGTCATGGTGATTATTTGTGCAAAATACGTTTGAAATCCCACCACGCAGGCCCGGACAAAAAAATGTTTCACTGTAGCTAAACCACAAAAGTTAAGTATGACCTTGATCTTTGAGATAGCAACATGATTCTTGCACGTGACACATTGTCTTGCCATGATAAATATTTACACTTTGTAATTTTGATATCTCACCATGCGGGAGGACACGAGCATGTTTCACTCTAGCCTTTGCACACAGTTTACGAGTCAAATGTGACCTAGACCTTCAAGCAAGCAAATGATGATCATTTGTGCCAAATATGTTTCAAATTCCTCACTTCAGGACAAAGTTATGGACCGGAAATGATTATCGGAACATACAAGCACATACATAGCACACACACAACCATACATACATACTCACACACGGACAGGGTAAACTCTATATGCCTTTCCGCCATTTCATGGAGTAAGTTTCAAAAACATAACTACATTTTATGCATAAACTGGTAGATTTTGTGTCTGCTGATGCATTCTAGGTTAGAACTTTCTTATGTACAAATTCTTATTATCAAAATAGAATTTTTGAAAAAATGAATAATCTGGGGTGGGGGGGTGGGGGGGGGGGGTAGGGGGGAGAGCAAATATGAGTCTTATCATACCAGGTCCTATGCTCCTTTATTTGAAAGCGACCTGTCCGCTCTGGTAGGCAGAATAATGCAATGTACTCTATTTCTTGACTAACACCATACCATCTACATAGCCATTTTAATAATGATGAGTCAGACTGTATGTGCATGTGTGGACAATATGCATTAAATGATGAAAGGATAGACCTTTTACACACAAATTGAACGGCATTCTAATGCAACTACATATATCATGCGACGTCTGTCTGTATAACGTCAAACATATGCCACATTATATCCTGCAAAACCCGATGCCATTAACGTCAATTCTCATTGGCAGACATCTGGTTTTGAATTGTGGAAAGCGCTTAATTTTGGTTCCAGTAAGAATACTTTCAAACGTAAAAAATGTTAGAAGTGCATACGCATTGGAATAAGTATAAAATAAAACTTGTCATTTGGGGTGTCAATCGACGTTTGTATGGTCACAAATTGCGTTTCACGGCGCGTCGTTTGAAAACGAACTTTGCGACCATAAAACAGGCTATTTCTCCTTGAAAGGCGCGGCGGCGTAAAGCGCAGTTTGTGACTATGAAACCAATAATCTACTAACTCAAATGATGATTTTGACTACAGTGACCAACTAATTTTTGTTGTTGATAGATAACTACTGCTGTCAGTAACTGCCTTTACGATAAACAATAACTGAATCGTCTGACTTTATTTCCAATCCTGTATCTTGACCTTTAGTGTCGTTCATAACTAAATGTTTAGAAGCACGTCAGAGTAGAATCTCTGTTTATCACGTTTTATTGGGCGCGGAATTATGCATCAGCGAGTACTAGTAAACATGAATTATTTCTCAGTTATACACATATTAAGGCTTTTCCTGTTTCACTGACTTTTCCATAAGCTACATAGACATGGGTTGTATATTGAGACATAGTCATGACGAGAGAAATAAGAAACGGTTGTTAATGTTAATTATTAGCAATTACATATTCTACAATTTTATACATTTCTTAAATATAAAAAAAATGTTAACTGTGGTGTCAACGTACTTTTGAACTGAGATTGAACCTCAAAAGTGCGTCAAACAGATTGTAACGGAAATGGTCAGCTGTTTCCTCTTATTCATGATTTTTCCATATACTTCCAGCGTCTTACTATATAATAGGGTGCATTGTGTTACAACGGTGAATTCAAGTATGCTAGGGAAACACTGAGACGGTGGTAAGTGAAAGCGGTGTATAATGACAATGATCAGGTCCTCAACCAGATACATTCAAATTCCTGATCCCATCTACGTCAAAACGGTGGAAATAGTTGCAGCAAAATATTAAAATTTTACATCAATTCTCTGTAAGCACCAGAATATTTTGTCCACGCACCGAAAGGGATTTTGATGACACTTATTTCAAATGAAAGGGTGTATCAAAAAACGAAAAAGTTATACTTAGTTTTGCGATTCTTCTTTCCGTTGTCATGGAAACGGCAGATGAAAATAGAAAATGTTGAAACTGGTGGGAAATTACAGTAGGTGGATATCTTAAGATTTTAAACATTCATACTTTGTCTGAAACTGATTAATTTTGCAGATTTTGTATAAAGTAGACAACAAATAAATAATTCAAAGTGGGAAGTGTATATTCTGAAACTGCTGTTTGCTCCAGTTATCACTTAAATGTGAAATTTTAGATTTTCTTGGTGTACCATGGTCTCCTATTTAAGAGGGCAATGTGCAAAACGCAGTCTGATACAGACAGTGTGCCATATTCTAGTATATAAAGAAAAGCCTATAATACAAATTTCATAAAAAATCTGAGTGGGGTAAAGTAGTTTTCTGCATTAATTCTGGAGATGGTTGGACCCCAAATCCTGAATTTTCTTCAATTCTATTCTGTTTTGGTTGCTACGCAGTAACTTCCCTTGTTAGCTCTTCAAAGTAAAACAGAGAAACATGTAAACAATTACACTATAATTAAAGGCGGTTATGCCACAAGTTTGACAGGACTTTGTGAATTTGTATGCTGAGTTTTTATTCAGTTATTCATTGTAGCACCGTCTACAGATAATGTTACACAATTCTGAGGTCACTACATGTATTTGTTACGTGTGTTTATCAGATTTACCTCTTGATTGTTGGAGAAAGTGAAGTGCTGTAGAGTGATATGTTGCAGATTCGTACAGCTTGCAGATTCGTACACTGGGAGTTTAAGGGTTTCTGCTGCATGCATCATATCAATTAAAGACAAATCAATTACTTGACTATTAAACAAACAATCATGCCAGTCATTTCCAGTGCATGCTTGTGTGTGCCTTGTAGATTCAGTCGTTGTAGAGATTGTTATTTTCGACTCCGCTACAGCCTCTCTTATACAGCAGTTGATTTAAGGCCAACAATAAGACAAATAATATGTGGTGGCCCTCGATATTTGTTAAGTCATACACAAGAAAGGCAAGTGCCTCGTGGAGACAGGGGAATCACAGAAGAGACAATGTACAAATCGATGATGTTTCTGATGTTGTTCTTCCAGTTGCCATATGTAAGTAAAGGAGGCTCAGTAGCTGCTAGCGGCCGCAGTCCCGCTCCAGCTCTAGCCCTAAATTTTTTTCAGAAACACGTTTCTAGTTTAAAAAAAAAAAAAAACGGTTTCTAGATATTTTCCAGCCCAGTGCTGGGCTACTAGTTGCTGGGGAATGTAATGGTCAAGAATTTTTCCATTAACAACAAACCTTATCAAATTCTGTGGAGCCAATTGCTGATGGAGGGTTTTATCAACAAGGGGCACACACACTTCTTATATATATATATATATATATATATAAATAAATGAAATAAGAGTTGACGTTACATGTTTTGTTATTTAATGATCAACTATGCAAAAATATGTCAACGCGTTTCGCTGAGCTCGTCAAGTAAAAATACAAAAATAATGTCCGGAACCAGAACTCTGTATATGAAAAATGAAACTAACGAGATGGAACGTCTGTAAATAATTTAATTTTCCCTATGCATTTCACTGTATAAGATCATCAGGGGAATAATCCCCTGATGATCTTTTACAGTGAAATGCATAGGGAAAATTAAATCATTTACAGACGTTCCATCTCGTTAGTTTCATTTTTCATATATATATATATATATATATATATATATTATTTTTTTTTTAATAAACAGTGTACATGGTGTATTGTTGCAAAATGGGCACTGCAATATTAATGTTTTTCTAATATTAGAGTGCCCATTTTGCAACAATACACTGTTTATTCTAGATTTGTGTTTTAGAAATAAACACAGTCCATCTAGAACAATGGAACTGTTTGTAGTGTATGGGTACAAAACGATGTATTCTGCCATTTTTACAAAGGGATACAACTTCTGTGATGTCCTCTTTTCTTTCCTGAATGAAGACGCTCTTCCATAATGGGATCTATAATAGGGTCTATTCAGAAAGGTAAAAATCTGGTCAGGGGAGGGGTGGGGTGCAAATTCTTTCCTTTATGAGTTGGCACAGTTGAGAAAAAAAGGAAAAAAAGAGAAAAAAATGGTTTAGATTGCTTCATATGAAAGTGTATCTGTACACCTTAAATTTGCCAAGTTATAGATTTTACAAAACTTTTCAAAGAAGTTGAAAGAAACTAGACAGTAAATTATATTGTCCCGACAATATATGGATAGCACCAGATCAGTTTTCAATGAATCATGAGAGGGCAGTGATATGATACAATTTCAGTGAACCCTTTCACCTCTTATCTCCTGTTAACAGCGCTCTAGATAAGAGGGGTATTTGATGATAATTGAGGGATAATTTTTTCTTATTTTTCATTGAAACCATATGTTGTGATCCCTCATCTGAACCGTCTTGTCGAGACAGTCCAGATGAAGGGTCACAACATATGTTTTTATGCAGAAATAACAAAAGTTATCCTTAACTATCATCAAATACTCCCTCTTACATAATATAAAGAGCTCTGTGTTATGATTATGCATACTTTACATTATGCATGTATATGAACATTCGGAAAATCTTTTTATCTATTTTAAGGGACTGAAACATATGAAGAAAAATATAGTTGATTATGCCAGTGAAAGGTTCATCTGATGGTAGACAGAAATACCAATAACAATGTACTTTTGAGAATGAAAGAAATGAATCCAAAATACGCCATGTGTGCCACTTCAGCAACATGCTTGTGGGAGCAGAGAAACTTGCCTGAAGAAAACTGTCCAAATGTCTGCTGTAGGTATACTTTTAATAGCATTGCATTAAATAAAGGATCTTGTAGGAGTGATCATTTCATATGAAATTTATGAAACAAGCCTTTGGCAAGTTTCATAAATTTCATATGAAATGACCACGAGTGTAAGATTCTGTTTATCATATTGCCCTTTAAAATGAGATATTAACGTCTTCAAATTGAACATTAATTCAATAAGTAAACGCATTGTTGACGCGTACGTTGTCAATGACGTTACATGTATGTGGCAAAGTGTTATTACACGTGTGGCCATACGATTTTTATGACAGGACATTATCCACTGAATAACAGTGATGTCATATGAAACAGATTTAAAGGAACCTGATAACTTATATCAGCCAGCTGCCTGCACATTTGTTGAGTCTTACCAGATTTCTAAATTCACTGTTTTTCATTTGCAGTCTGAATCTTTAAAGTGAAATCTAGAAACTGATATGTTTGCACAAATGTGCAGCACGATGTGATTATTTCTGTATGCATTGGTTGGTTGGTTGTTATGGGTTTAATGGCCCTTTGAGGCAGTATTTTAGTCTGTATCAGACCATCTCCCAGAGAGAGGGAGAAAGAAGAGAGAAATGATTGAAAGAATTTAAAACAATGCCCGCCTGCACCTACTGCAAGCACAGTAGGCCCTTGTCTTACTTTCTGTATTCACTTACCTTGAGGCAGCAAAAGGAAAGTGTTGGGTTATTTCTTTTTCATATTATATGCTGTGCCCAAGATACAGTAGGGCTCTAACAGCCTTCTTCCCCTACGACCACAAGACTCTGGAAAACCTTTTACCTTTACTTTCATAAATAATGGTTCCTTTCATACAATCTTCATAATTATTTATGTATTTTTTGGGACACATTAAATGCATAGCTCCAAATAATACAGGTCTCACTCACTGGCACTGCCCTTTTTAGCTGGCCTGAACGAAGTTCAGGAAGAGCTATTGTACTACCTCCGGCATTGGCGTTAGCGGCGGCGGCTGCATAAGCAAAATGTTAAAGTTTTAAATTAAAGTTTTTTAGGTGATGGGCAAGGCACTGTAAGGCGAGCTATCCTGTCCCGGTGACAGGTCTTGTTAAAATTTACATTGGACAATTGTATTGCTAGTCTGGACTAGTCTGACAAAGGTGGTAGAATAGAAAAATATTGACATTCTGTGCACTGATACTCAGTCAGGGAGACCAGGTGCTCTAAAATAAATCAAGCATTTGTACTGATTTCTTCTATTGCAAGGGAAGTGTTTAAATATGTAATTTGTGCGTCTGCTGTAAACAAAAGATCATGGATTTGTATGGGGTTTACGTGCAATTGATTTAAACACTGTGTAGGTATTGGTCAGCAAAAGCCAGCTTGAACATCTGGTTTTGACTGTGCTGATTTGCAAATGATTTTGAAGATTTTTTTTGTCTAATAAGCAGGAAGGAGACTCTATGATTGGTTACTTATACACAGACTGTACCAGAGATGGCTCCCTGTTACTGTGTTACTGTGTTACCAAACTAGAGACAGCCAGTATGGTGATCATGATGTCTGTTGGTTGGCCTACCAGAAAGTATGATAGAAAGAACCCAGACCTTTGATCTATGCAAATAACTTATACCCGGTAAGCAAGTTCTACAGGTAGTTATTCACTAAGGGCATTGAGGGCTGCATTTATTGAACAGGATCTCAGCCAAGGTTGATAATGGATCATATTGGACCATTAACACCAGTTATTGTCCCCCTCCTTTTCGAAGAAAAGCGGAGGGACATAGTTTTTCGGCATTCCGTCCTTCCGTCTTTCCGTCCCCCTAAATTAGTAGGTACCTTGTGTGTGCAACTTCTCCTACAGTTTTATTCCGATTCTTTCGAAACTTTACAGATATATTTGTCATGGTCTGAAGATATGCATGTGGTTTGGATATAAACATACTAAGAAATGTACGAGTTTCTGTGAAAGATGCAAAAAAAAAACAAAAAAAAACTTCAGCAACATGTAGTTTGAACTTCAGAATCCCTTGCTACAATGCACTTTACTTATTTCATGCAGTGTATTTTATTAAGTATTCCAGTATGTTCCATGTTGATTTTGATCAAATATGAAATTACACTTATTACAGTAATTCAGAGCTCTAGATAAGAGGGGTATTTGATGATAATTGAGGGATAATTTTCTTCATTTCTCATTGAAACCATATGTTATGACCCCTCATCTGAACCGTCTCATCAAGGCATATGTTTTTATCCAGAATTTACAAAAAATATCCCTAATTATCATCAAATACTCCCTCTTATCTAGGGCTCTGCAGTATATGTGTACAGGTCCATGTTTTTTTTTTTTTTTTTTTTTTCATTTTGACAAAAGGGAACAAGTAAGTGAATTCATGTTTGCTTCCTCATGTTAATCTTCCAACATTTTTACAAAGGAAAACTGAAGTGACTTCCTGCAGTTTGCTTCTTGGGATAAGGAGGACTTTTCAAAATGGAGTCTACTTGTTAAGGAAAGAATTTGCTCTTGGGAAGCAGATTCTTTCCTTTAAGAGTTGACCCCCATTTAGAAAGGAGATAAAAACAAATTCTAATGCACTTACAAATATAACGCAACGTCTGATTGGATAACGCCAAAAATTTGCGACAGTATATTCTGCGATATACTGTCGCAAACCTGACGTTATTAAGTAACGTCGCTTCTCATTGGCTGACGTTTGGTTTTACGTTGCTGACGGCGCTTGAAATGGGTGCAAAATAGTCCATTATGAAAGTTGAAATGTGGAAAAGTGCATTAGAATGGGGATAACTGTATTGAAAATTGTCATTTTGGGAGGTAAATCATCGGTTTTATGGTCGCAAATTGCGTTTTACGGCTCCGCAGGCGTGTTGCCGTAAAACGAAATTTCCGACCATAAAACCAATGATTTACCTCCCCAAATGACAATTTTCAAGACAGTTATCCCCTAATTGGCAGAGTAACTTCCCCTCCCCCCAAAAGTGGATCTATGGACCTTAATTAGATTGAGAACAGATTACATGAGTACATATTACTCTTTGAGAAAATCTGGCTTTTGATTACCGAAAGTACAAGTATTGTATGTTCCATTTTCATTTTTTTTCCAAGTATGACATTATGAGGTATGGGTATTTGAATGTTTACATCTCTAGGAACAACTTAAGTTACTTCCTGTTTGCTTCCCTCAAGTTTTTTTTTCACCATTTTTACAAAGGGGAACAACTTTAGTGACTTTTTGTTTGCTTCCCTCATGTTTTCCACCCACCATTTTTACACAAGGAACAACTTGAATGACTTCTTGTTTGCGTCCTGGGATGATTACAAAATGGAGTCTACTTGTTAAGGAAAGAATTTGCTCCTACGGAATCAGTTTAGATGGGAGGCAAAAATGAAAGTGGGAAAGTTGTTGTTCCTGAGAGTGAACCCATTCACATTTGATGATTTAAGTAGGTAAGTGATATGGGGTTTACTGCACAGTTTTAAAGTATACCTGTGTATCCCATGTTGATTTTTTTCAAATATGCAGTTAGGATGTATGGATACATCTTTATGTGTTCCCTTCTTTTTACAGAGAGGCGCGGTAGCAGAGTGGTTAGAGTGGCTCGGTTATTGTGCAGAAAGTCACCGGAAGGTCGTGAGTTCGCAGCTCACTGTCACCATCCGACAACTGGAAAACTCTCTCTGTCAACCCAGCAGTAAATGGGTACCTTTTTGGAATTAGGGAAGGATAAGGCAGCGAAAGAAGAGAGATGGGCTCTGCCTTTCATCAGCTGTGCCCAAGATACAGTGGGTCTCTCACCCCCACTGCCCCTACAGCTATTAGGCTATAGGAAACCTTTACCTTTACCGTTTCTTTTTACAAATTAAGTGACTTCCTCTTTCCTTCCGTCATGTTTTTCCACCATTTTTACAAAGAGAAACAAAATCATTGACTTCCTGTTTACTTTCCTCATGTTTCTCATCCATTTTTATGAAGGGGAACAACCTTTGTGACTTCCTGGTTGCTCCCTGAGATGAAGAAGCTTTCAAAAATGGAGCCTGCTTGTAAAGGAAAGTATATGCTGCAGGGGAGGCAAATTCTTACATTTAAGAGTTGGCACTTGTAAATTTAGGAAGAAGGCAAAAATAAAAATGATAGAGTTGCTGCTCCTGAGAGTGTATCCATTCTTTTTTTCTGAACGTCCTGAAGAGTAGACTTTATTGGAAGAGCTCTGTCCTCCAGGGAGGCAAACAGGATCTTGTGATGTTCAATGTTGTAGGGCTGGTGGAAAAACCAAATGGTGACCCATCATTTGCTTCCCCCTCCTGAGGGGATCAGCCTTTGTGGGTAGTTTGCTCCTCTGTGAGCAAATTCTTTCCCTGGGGTGTAGACTTCATTTACAGTTAAACCTGTCTTAAAGGGTCACTCAAGGGAAGCCCAAAAATTGGCTGCTTAAGACAGATGACCTCTTAATACAGGTTCATTTGCATTGTATTTTGGTTCAAGGGACCTGAAAAAGGTGGCTGCTAAAAGCAGGTGACCCCTTAATAGAGGTGACCACATCAGCAGGTTTGACTGTATTTGAAAATGAGGTCCAGAGAGGCATACAGAACTTCATGAAGAGATGCGTCCTTCAGGAAAGCAAATCAGAAAACGAGTTCTTGTTGCTCCTCTTTGTAAAGTTGACAGTTGCTTCCCTTTGTGTATGTGGCTTTTTGTTGGAGCTCAAGTTAATTTTGACAGAAGTATGGCCTTTTGAACTTGGCCCCAAGGTTATAAAACTTTTTTCATGCTCAACTCAGCTGAGCATGAAATTTTACCTGCTAATAAATAGCAAAGTACTGATATGTACAGTTGTTTTCTTGTTGAGTTTAGCTGAGCATGAAATTACCTCTGCTGAAAAATATGAAAATGCCAACATAAGTTGGCATTTTCATATTTATCAGCAGAGGTAATTTCATGCTCAGCTGATTTGAGCACGAGAAATGTTTTATAACCTTGGGGCTTGGTCATTTTAGGCAAATGATTGCAATGTTGGGTAGGTATTTTGTGTAATCAGCTCTTCCAACAATTTTCAGTGGCTGTTTTTCAGACATTGTATACTTGTTGTGAATATGATGATGATGTGTGTGTGGGTTTTTGATAGAGAAAAATTTAAGTTTGAAGGAATTTTGCCCTTTTAAAGGTAGGTCCCTGGACTAGCAATAACAATTATGTTCACAAAATAATTTTGTCCTTTTCTGAGTAGTATTGAATTCTCCTATTTTTCTGAATTTGTTGCTACTGAGAAAATCGTCAGATGTTGAAGAAAATAGTCACTTTCCCTTTTGGTTTATTTTCTTTCGCTGGAATTCCAGTTCTAAAAATAACTACGTTTATTATGTCTAAAGTGCACGATTTCTGATGCCATTCTCCAAAGGTCAATTTTCTCTTGCTGTGAGCTCTCCTAGAGGTCCTGGCATGGCGGATGGGTTAAAACTATCACAAAATGCAATGCAGCATGACGTCAGCTGTGTTATTTATTTTTGGCACGAACTAAAAATAGCATTAACTGGTGTGCGAAGCAGAGTTAGGAAATCCCTTGCAAAACAACTTTTCTTATATTTTTTCGATTTACACTTTTTAGTGAAACTTATTCATTCCCTTTTTATAAGTGCTTTCCAACAATTTGGATGAAAGAGCATCAAAATTATGATGAATTCCAAAGTACAGGAACCTACCTTTAAACTTATCATTTTCGGCGGCATTTTTGCACTGTTGGGTAAGAGTTTTTGTGTAGTGTTTCCAGTGGATTCTCTTTGCAGACAGTGTTTGTGCTTAACAAGTGCTTTAGGGATGTACACATGTCCTGTGACAGGCGCTGCATGGGGTCATCATTAGTGTCTTACAGACACCATTTTCTAGTTATTTTATGCTTAGCAGTGAATTCAATGCATATCTAGAAAAAATAAAGGTGATATTGTCTGCAGTAAAATATATTGTATCATTTCACTAGTGACTGATATGATTCATTATTCCCCCTACATACAAAGTATGTCAGGGGTTATATAGTTTTTGTCATTCCATCCGTTCGTCCCTTTGTTTGTTTGTTCATTCGTCTGTCCGTTCGTCAACTTTACATCAAAGTTTTGCGTTTAACCTTTATGGGTTGCTCATATCTCTAACCACACATCAGATTCTTTTCATATTTGATTCGTATCTCTATAGCATTACTTTTGATGTTAATTAGCTAAACCCCTGGGTCAGGTCCCAGGGTGGGACCAGGGGTCAATAATTAGGACTTAGGCATTTTCATTATGTCAAAGTTTTGCCTTAAACCTATCTGATTGCTTATATCTATGTAACTGCATTGAAGATTTCTTCCATATTTGGTTCATGATATCCCTGCATCATTGCTTTCTTTATGGACTACCTAAGCTGCAGGGTCAGGCTCATGAATGGGTCCAGGGGTCAGTAACTAAGACTTAGCCATATGCTGTATTTAATTGGCAAATAGTTATATCCAATATACTTCAGTGGCACCTGATGATACATGAAAGGTTTATTTCATACTGGTTTACATCATACTGGTTTACATCATGTGGATGCTGCAGCTGTCTGAAAAGTAGCATTCTGACATTATGCTACAGATGTTAGCATGCCAAATCAAGTAATGACGTCACATTTGATTTCAGGTTTTGAGCGGGAGTATAACTAATTTGCATGCGACATCAGTTTGAAGGCAGCTGCAAAGGGCTTTCTTAAATTGCCAATTTCTTTTTATTCGTTCTTTCAGATAGCCTTATTAGTCATTTTCTAGGTGCAAACTATAGTTTCACCCAATATTATACCCACTAAATGTGCTAAGACAAGCAAAATTAACAAGAAATGACTATGAAAAAAGTTATTTTATTTTCAAAACAGAAAAAATGAAAAGAAAATTCTATTTTCGATAAATACCAAAAATTTTGTCATGTGTTGAAAATATTAGAGTTTCACTCATGCTACGCACTCGTGATATTTTTTTTTTATAATTTCAACATATTCTAGGAAATAGGTTTGGTATTTACCTTAAAAAGTGTTGTTGTGTTATTGTTTAATGCCCACAGTAAACAGCTAAGGTTGAGTTCATTTTCATGCGTTTTCTATTTTTTTTTTGCTTTTTCGTCAAAAATGCAGAGTTATTGCCCTTTAGCATCACACAAATTGATAAATTTTTAATTAAGTTCAGTTTAACATAATGCTGAATGGATATTTACACAGTTAAAGTCATTTATTAAAGAGTCTTCCTTTTACGGTTGATATTTTGCTTTTGTTTATTTCCCCTACCCCCTGTTTTCGACATATTTTCCACTTAGAATGCGTAAAATATGCATTTTCTTTGGAGACAAGGAGACAAGGAAATGTTTGATACAAATTCAATAAAAACTGACCTGTAGTCATAAATTATCTGCAACAATATATGCATAACTTACTACAATGCTAACATAGAGCCAAAATGTTTGCTTACCTGCTCAAAACCATTTTTTTAAATTTCTGTAACGGTGCAAATTTAGTATGCTTATTTTTCCACGAAGATGCTCTTACCCCACTCAGTTTTTTTCATAGTTACAATCATGATACTTAGTTAATTCAAGAGTAGCTATGTAAATTATTCATAGAGGCCTGCATTTTTTTTATTCCTCTTGAAATATTGTCATTTTTTGCATTTTTCACTTTTAATGAAATTCGCCAGAGTATGTATTGTCAACAATGAAGGTACTATTAGTGACATTAATTTATTCTTAAAGTCTGTTGTGAAACATGCTAAATAAAACTCAAATATTTTACAGGTTTAATTGTTTTTCCTGTCCACCTGTTGATTATTATGATTTTTAAGGGTGAAAATATGCCATTTTTAATATAAATCACAAGAATTTAAGTCCAAATTTCGCTGAAATCGACACTGACGGTTACCATGGCAACGGAAGTAGATGTCAAAGTTTGAAAGGTTATTTTCTTATACCTGAGTGGTAAGGACCATTGTGTGAAAATTTCAGCCAATTCTGAGACGGTGCGTGGAACGCCCCCATTCAAAAATTCTGGTGCTTACAGAGAATTGATGTTAAAGAGTAACTACACGTCTGGAACTGACTGAATCAGATTCCAAACCCTATCCCCAACATCAAAGAAAAAAGATTGACAAAGGCATCCCAACAAACAATAAATGACAAGTGATGAGCCGAGTTAGCAGCTCTTTCCCAAATAGCTGGCAACTCAGCTATCTTTATTGAACTAAATAATTTTGACCAACAGAAGGGTTACAACAGACCAAGCGAATTGTATGAAAAACATTTAACAACTATTTTACCTAATTCTTATTTTTATTATATTCTATTCTATTCTAGCCCATGACCTTACTAGGTCGTTGGGGCACCACAGATGACTTCGAAACAATCCCTTTCCACCTTGTCCTGTCATCTGCTGCCCTAGTTGAGCTGGCAAAATTCATTCCTGCCCACCCCTTGATATTGTCTTTCCACCCCATCTTCTGTCTACCTCCTCTCCTTTTTCCTTTCACAGTGCCCTGAAGAATTGTCTTTGCTAAACCAGAAGACCTTGAGACGTGGCCAAACCATCTTAGTTTTCGTTTCTTAACCAGCGTCAGGAGTTCATCATATTCTCCAATGGCTGCTTGGATCTTCCTGCGAACCTCCTCATTGGTTACATGGTCCTTGTACGAAATGTTCAGTAACCTTCGGTAGCATCTCATCTCAAAGGCCTTAGTTCTTTTCTCTAACTCTGCTGTCAAGGTCCACGATTCATAGGCATACAGAAATATAGAAATGACAAGGGTGCGCATAAGTTGATCCAAGAGATATGTTGTTATCTCTCAAAATTGGTTTCGGTTTGGTAAGAGCTGAAGTGGCTTGTGCAATCCTTGAGAGAACCTCCTGTTTTGAGCCATTATCTGAGACTACTGCTCCAAGGTATTTGATGCTGCTTACAGTAGCCAGCTTCTGTCCCTTTACCTTGATCTCCCTCTGGATGCCATCTGCGCTGTTTGTCATCAGTTTGGTCTTCTCAGCACTGATCTCCATCTTATACCTTTTGCAGGTTTGGTCGAGACTTTCAACTAGAGCTTCTAGTTCCTGCTCTTCCTCAGCTAGAGCGTCTATGTCATCAGCAAACCGCAGACTGGTAATGTTTCTGCCGCCTATGCTAACCTTTCCGTCATGTTCTTCCAGAGCATCAGACATGATCCGTTCGAGAAAAATGTTGAAGAGGGTGGGTGACAGAAGACATCCTTGTCTTACTCCAACTGTTGTTCTGAACCATTCTCCTGTGCTGCCATTTATCAGGACTGCACTTGTAGCCTTGTCGTATAGCTGCTCAATGGTGCAAACTAGATTTGTACTAATATTGTACTTCCGCATGGTGGCCCATAAGGCTGCATGCCATACCCTGTCAAAGGCTTTTTTCAAATCAATGAAGACATGGTACAGATTCTGCTGATGTTGGAGATACTTTTCACACAGGATTCTAAGGTTGAAGATCTGTTCTGTGGTGCTCCTTCCTGCTCGGAACCCAGCCTGTTCCTCAGCTATTATCTTCGGCTTGAGGTTTAAGCCTATTCAAGATGACTTTCAGCATGACTTTGCTTGAATGACTGATGCGGCTGATGGTTCTGTAGTTCTGGCTGAGCTGTAGGTTGCCTTTTTAGGGAGTGTAATAATCAGCGACTGAGTCCATAGGGTAGGCCATTCTCGTTTTCTCCAGATTCTGTTACAGATATCTGTTAAGACATCAATCATGGTCTCCCCGCCAGCTTGAACTAGTTCTGCTGGTATGTTATCAACTCCGGCAGATTTCCCCTTCTTTAGTGCTGCTACTTCAATCTCAACTTCCTCACGAAAGATCGGTTGTTGATCTTCCTCTGGAGGCTGATTGCATTTCAGAACCGCATTGTCACCATAAGTCTCATGGTGGAATAGTTCTGAGCAATATTCTGTCCATCTGCTGAGAATCAATCTCTCCTTCCTCTGTAAGGCATTTCCCAGACTTGTCCTGGATAGTTGTGGATCTACCCTGTTTCTCTGAAGTTAGATCCTTCACCAGCTAGTATGCTTTCTTGCTGTTGTTTTTGTTAAGGCAAGTTTCAATCTCCTCGCACTGGCTAGCTATCCAGTCCTCCTTCGCTATCTACACTGCCTTTCGAACCCTCTTGTTTGCTTCCCTGTATTCATCTGCTCCTCCTGCTTCATACCTCTTCTTCTTCAAATTTCTCCTCTCATCACAGAGGTCGAGAACATCTCTGGTGACCCAGGCTTTTTCCTGCTACGTTTCTTCCCAAGTATCTCACTGGCTGCCACTGTCACTACTGTATTGTAGGTGGTAATCGTGGTATCTCTATCCATGTCATCATCCCTCAGACCAATGAGTGGTGCAAATTTCCCACCTATTGTTGCTTGAAAAGTGCATGCAACATCTGAATCCCTTAGCTTCTCAAGATCAAACTTTAGTCTTGGCTGGGTTGGCTTTCTTGCCTTCTTCAGACGAACTCGGAAGGTCATCACCACCAGGTCATGGTCACTTCCTATGTCTGCTCCAGGAAAACTCCTTGTCCTGTGGATGTTGACTCCTGATCGGAAGCGCTTCCTCACCAATATGTAATCAATCTGATTGTGGTGTTTCCCATCTGGACTGTGCCATGTCCATCTTCTTGATGGTTTGTGGGGGCCAAGGGTGTTTGTCAATACTTGCTGTTACAGTCAACCATTATGTTTCAAGGGCAGAGTTCAGCCTGACGGAGCCCATCCCTTTCCAGGCTATATATGTTGAACACAGCCGAAATCCACGATTATTGTATGGCTTGCCTTTGTTACGAACACATGGCCGTTGACTCAAAGAGTTCTACCGCCCTGGTCGTTGACTTCTTCTTGGAAGACTTCCGCCCAGTGATGTTGTGTTAACACCACCCCTTGTTGACCCATAGGGTTGGGAGACTCGTGGAGGTGGGAGCGTCTTATTTACTCCCATTAAGTCGATGACTTATCCACTGCCTGTAATATAAACAACCAGATTCAAAGAGTCAAAGTGATCGAGGCATATCCCTACCTATCAGTGATCCCCTTAATCTAGCTGTTTCACCAAGTTAAGCAGGGCTCGCTCGGGTCTAACTGCTAACACTTCATTTAGATTTGAGTTCCACTCTGGCCGTTGACTTCTTCTAGGAAGACTTCCGCCCAATGGTGCTGTGTTCACAGGTTTGTTAATAGGTTTTGTTTAGAGACCCAGCAATGAACACCTATGTGGACTGCCTGCCAAGGGCTAGTAACTCTTAGACAGGACACCTTCCCAGGTTGATGAGCCCCATCTGCCCACATGCATTTTTATTATAGAAGGGTTAAATGAGAACTCAATAAATTAAACAGCAGCGAACATAAAACAAATGCAACCACAACGACAGAACCGCCTTGGGACGGTCAGTAATAACTACTAAGGGGTTAAAACCGGTTTCACTGGGCCCAAACCTTCACCGTTGCCCTCCGCCGCGGTGCCCACAAGTTGGTAGTTCGGTTTGTATTGAGGTCCCCTAACTCATCAGAGAGTAATCACGGTCAACAATTAAAATCAAGAAAAGACCGTGATGAAGCAAGGATGAGGAGTCGACAGCCAAAACGTGTTGAGACACCTAGAGATCCCTTCATTGATAGAAGAACGCTGTTCACCAGAAAATTGTTGGCACGGGGCAATCGCAGAGCAAAACTTGTGTCTACACTACATTTAGTGCCGGGCCGCGTAGCGCAATCGGTAAGGCGTCTGACATACGCCAAAGGTCCTGGGTTCGATACCCGGTCCAGCCACTTACTTTCATTTCCCCTTCCGCTGATTCAAGAAGGGCAGTTGTCAGCTACTGGTGAAAGTAAGTACACTCGCTTAGGAGGACTAAGCCTGGCCGGAAATAGTGGCTAGGTTAACTGACCGTCCCGACATGACCATAGCTATTTACCTTGGACGTTAAACAAACGCACAACACTAAATTAAATATTATGGGCGACACCATGTTCTCGTTGGCCCCTTCAGTGTATCCGCTTCCAAACATACTTCCGATTCGATGGCCTCAGCTAAAGCATAATAAGGCTTTCAAATACCGGACCTTCTTTTTTGCTGGCTTATTCCACAGATGAATTTTGCTGGCTATTCCACAGATTAAATGATGCTTGCCCCTGATCACCATCGAGAGGAAAATATCATGCACCATCAAACAATGTGTAACAATACTTTGAGATGGAGACTCGTTTTAGTTTAGTTTAAGTTTTAGTTTAAGGATGACGATTAAGGGAGACAGCAAACTTATCAACCGTTGTTGATTTAGAGCCAACTTGCAGTTTGTGATACATCGCTTTTAGTGAAAACAAATGTATTGCAAAGACTGATCGTTCTAGCAGGCACACTACGTTTTTTCAACATTTAATCAACGTATTGACATTGAATCAGCCGGCATCGTTCAAATTCGATCAGAAGCATTTTTTTGACTTATACTTGTGGCAAAAGTGTTTTCAATCTGACCTTTAACTTTGCCAAAAATTGAAAAAAAAGAGGAAAGGAAAACAATTCGAAGTCTATCATACCGATAGCCCTGTAACAGATGTTTTACTGTCGACAATATATTAAGAACGATAAAGTAAACGAGGTGGCTTTTTAGTTGGTTGGGACCGGAGCCTTTTTGTCTGTTGCTTTGTCCACCGGGGCTCAACTGGTGACCTTCTTTTGCTTCAGATTTCCAGTGGGGTCGTTTGGCAGGACAGGGATCTCCACCTGTCAGACGGCCCGTTGTATCTGTTGAGTCCTCGTCTTTGCTTCTTCATGGTGTTGAAATTTGATTTATGTGTTTACCGTGATGATTCATTGACGAGTTAGAGGGTTATCATGCGAACCGAACTACCAACTAAATGTTTTGTACCACTTCAGAAACTGAGGGTGAGGTTGGGCCTGTAAAATCGATTTAAGCCCCCCCCCCCCCCCCCCAGTAATTCATTACTGACCGTTCCAAGGCGGTAGTTCTGTTGTGGTTCTCTGTTGCCTGTTTTTGGTGTCAGAGTTTCTGTGATGTTTTACCTTATGTATGTTCTTATTATTTTTGGTTCGGTTTAGGTTGCTGAGTGGCCACCTTTTGGGAACAAGCTGCTCACTCGGTTGGCCATATGTTCTCTGTATCTTGATTATTTGTAATCTTAGTTGTTTCCAACTATGGTTTGAGGGCTGGATTTGGATTTTGATTGTTTCAGTTCCTGGTCTTTGCATACTTTTTACTTTTAGTGCAGATTATATTTATCTAGGCTTTTGGGATCATTGATTTCATTATTTCATTTTTTAGGGCTCTGTTTAAGCCGTTGCTATGTGGACGTTTTTTCGTTTGCATCTCAAATTCATATGAATCACGGCAAGACTACGATTGAATTAAAGTAGTAATTAATGTTATGAGAACATGTGGCCAAACCCCACTGCTTATGTGTTTTGCTATAGAATACGATTAAATTATATATAATAAATTCTCGTGATATTACCAAAGGCTCAAAGTTGAAACAAAAATAAAATAATAAAAAAAAACAGGCAGGCTAAACATGGACATGCGGTGTTCTCTCTGTTAATTAGAAAACCACAGACGAATCATTTTGTGCAAACGGAATTAAGGAAACTGTATAAATGGTATAAAGAGAATGGAATAGAAAGCACTCATTTGATCTTCTCTAGGATTTTCTACAAATGAGACAATTTGCGAACGACAAGAAAAATAAAGTCTGAAGAGCAGTTCAAGTACAACAAGAATAGATATAAAACATTGATTTTTGATAGGCTGATATTGTTATTACCTATCAATGTCTGGGTTAAAACCAGAAATCATTTGCCAGTGTTGCCTCAAGCTAACGGTCTATGAGAGCGGCGCACAACAATTCTCCGCGTACCTTTGTGTCTTACTAATCGGAAAGGAGCCACATCATATGACTCCAACAAAGTGGCAGTTATGTGGTATTCAGGGGCCGTATTCATAAAACCTCTTAAGTGGTTGCTATGCTGTTGCTAAGGCCAAATTTCTATGAATGAGATTTCCTACAACTACGAAATTTGCTCTGGAGGAACAGTCTGAAAAGACTGTTCCTCCAGGGCAAATTTCATAGTTGTAGGGATCTCCTTCTTAGAAATTCAGCCTTAGCAACAGCATAGCAACCACTTAAGTCGTTTTATGAATACGGCCCCAGGTCATTTTTATCGTTTTACCGGGTTTCTAGAGGCCTCACTGTTGGCTGTTTGGTTTGGACCAATTCCATCAATGGCGGATGTGACAAGTAAAAGCTCTCAGACGGCACTCAAGCGCCGTCTGATCAGAGCCTTTTCTTTTTACAAATGCCGTATTGTTTGAAATAACATTATCTATGACATTTATATGCGCTGTATCATTATCAAATTGCCGAAATGGCAAACGGTTCATATCCCGATAAGGGAAAGTCAGAGAGCTGTTCGGCTAGGATCAGCTCTGAGTAATTCTATCCTTATGCGTGGGTCAGTGAAGCTTGCTTTATAAACCATCCAGCCAGAAAAAAAGGTAAAATCACATACACACAAACCAAAAACAATTGACTTTGCTTTTAGATGGGTTCTATTAATTTCTACGCAGTAGAGCTGTAGGCATCTAATTATGTTCACGATGGCGGTTGACTTTCGTAATAAAATAAGGAAAATGTAATATTTATATTCTTTTTAACTCTGGAAATATCAATAGTCTGAAACTATCGACTACGTTATCATACGGCCAATTACAAAAAAAGTTAAGACAAAATAACCGTTTGGCAATAAATCATTATATTGCAAATTATTTTCAAAATGGCGAAACAGGCATGCCTTAAACAACCGAACCTGCGTAAAGTTTGGCAGTGGTGCTTGGTAAGTTTCAGTATTAGGGCGTCATAGTAGGGAAAGGGTTTGTTATACATGCAGCAAGTGTGGGATGGGATTGTTTGGCATTTAATTAGTCTATTCTGCCTTCCTTTCTTTCCTGTTTTTTTCTCTCTTCTCTCTCTCTTTTGACGATGGCCCGAAATAGACTGAAATGTCTCAAAGAACCGTTTAACCCCAAACCACCAACTAACCAAACACTGAAATAGTAACAGGCAGATCTTTGTAGGCAACCGTATTCCTCTCTATGCATATTCTTACCAACGCACTCCACGAGACAGAGTAGCTGAAGACGCCTGCGTATCAAATCCTGTCCCCATTGTGCCAAAACTACCGCTAAGGCCCAAGAAAGACAACAGATATTGGAATCAGAACAGAGCTGTATGGTGTAGCAAGACCAATCAAAAGTCATCATTTGAATGAATTTGATATTAATTCAGTGCCAAATGCTATATACAAAGCCATCGTTTGAATAAATTTGATAGAAATCCAGTTTCAAATGCTATATACAAGGTGTCAAGGCCAACAATCCTTTCATCCAGTGCAGATGATTTTAAAGGTTCATTTCATGAACTGATATGGCCTACCATTTTACCATTTAAAAGCACAAGAAAGCAAATTTTGATGTCAACCCAAGATCATCATTCGAACAATCTTAATAGTACTTGGGCACCCAATGCTACATACCAAGTCTCAAGGACATTGGTTTATTGGTTCCGAAGAGGAAGATATGAAAATGGTGTGACATCATTCCCAAAGCCCCTTGACGCTCTTTAAAGAATTTTGTTAGAATTGGCCTTGTGGCTTTAGAGGAGATGTTGACGAAATATGAGAGACCTTGGTCAAACATCAAAAATGATTTTTACCTCTTGTAATCAGAAATCTTTATGTACTCATGTATATACCAATTTTATGCCAAAATCGTCTATGATTTAGCTTTTAGTTCCTACTGCTATGATTGAAATAAACGGCTTTTACGCAAAGAGCTTTTAAATCTTTATTAGTTTGAAATGTTGCCTTACAGCAGTATCGAAAAACCAATATACTCTGGCATACTTTAGATGAACTATTTCAAATGATTCAATCTCATTCTTAGACTCATTTTATTGTAGTCCATAGTTTGTTTGTTTGTTTGTTATTATTTCCATTCATGTATGTATTTTTATCATTTATTTTTTTGTTTCTGATTATTTTAAATTAAAATAGACAACCTAGGTATGTTATTATTATGATATGTATCGAAAAAGAATTGCAAAGAAAATGAGCCGCGACACGACAAAACCAACAATGTGGTTGTGCGCCCAGCGCAGACTCAGATCAGCCTGGGCATCCGCCCAGTCTGATCAGAGTCTTCGCTGTCCGCATGGAGATAGCATAGACTCTTAGCTACCCTTTAAGCGCTTAGCGAAGAGTCTGACTAGACTGGGCGGATGCCCAGGCTGATCTAAGTCTGCATAGGGCGCACAATCACATTGTTGGTTTTCTCGTGTCGCGGCTCATATAAAACTACTAAGGAACTAATATAATCAAAGTCTACAACACTAAATGGGAAGAATAAAAACAGCAGCTGATAGTACATAATGTTAGACAACACATGCAGCAGGCTATATTAACCACGTTTATTACAGAAAGTGCCACCATAAGCAACATATAGTCCAAAGCAGAAAAAAATTGGAGGATGAACGAAAACAAAAGCAACGCTTTGGAAGGATCATTAGCAACATATGATAGGGAAAGGTTGTGCTGGAGAATAAACGTCAGTAGCACTCTTTGATTCATCAAATATTCAGTGCTGAACAGCGCGAATGCTTTACTGCTCATCAATGAATCATCTCAAGAAAAAACATAAATCGAACATAACCAGATGACTCGACGGCAGCAACGACAATGGGAATTTGGAGCAAACTAAACACACGAGTTGAACCGAGGTGGACCCGATAGCAGACAGGATTTTGTTAGGCTCAGAAGGGAACTTTCAAATTTTCTTTCCGACGTGAGCAAACTTACATCTTATTATGCAGTCATTCACTCGCAACTGTATTAGGATAATTAATGAAAAACTAGGAAGAATTATTGAAGAGCTAGGATGTTTTAAATTATTCAATTAGTTTCAATACACAGAATAACCAGTTCACTAATAATTATTTTCTCCTGATTCATCGAGGATGGAAATGAAATTATGATTCTTCACTGCTTTCATCACATTGGAGAGTAAGATAAAGATAAACATTTTGACCTGTGCTTTTACTTACCTTCGAAGGGCTATTGCAAGCTTTGTCTCTAAACTTCAAATTCCAGATCAAAAGCAATCTAAAAATAAACTTTTCTTAAACAATCCGAGAATAAAGGTAAGTTACACTGTTATATAAATCTTTGTCAAATTATAAGTGAAACTAACAGCTAATTTTATTTAATGTGGAACAGAGTGGCTGCAAAATTACAATGTATTGAATTGATAGACAAACTGTAAAAACAATATGTTCAGCCTTATACCACCCAGCTGGAAGATTAATAAGTTTCAAGTTACAGCCGTCATTATACGCCTTTTGTTATGTATTTTCTTTCCCCTGTTCAAACATGTAAATCTGTACGTTCAGTCTTAAGTCATCCAGCTGGGAGTTCAATAAACCATATACCACCAAGCTGGGAGTTTTTAAGTCTTATACCACCGAGCTTGGAGTTTAATAAGCTTCAAGTTAGAGCCGTTGTAGCGTGAGCGTTGTCAGACCGTGAGATTTTTCAGGTTCCGGTTAAAAACCGGAAGTAGCTTAAGGGGCTCACGGGAGGGGGTGTGAGGACTTTCAGGTCGTGAGGAATTTCAGATAATATAAAATATGAAGCAAAATTATATCTAGAGTACAGTAAATAGGCAAATTAATTATTTTATCGTATGTTAATGGTAACGTTCGCATTTTTGATCAATAAAACATGTTCCATATTTGAATTTCTGCGTTATGAATACTCTGATTTAGTAAAATAGCAGCGTTACTGTAATTTGTTTTGTCTTATATTGTGTTGTATTAATCTGAAGATACATTTTTATCAACTATTTCATAAGGATATACTTAAAAGGTATCTTATGGCATGTGCAAAATGGGGAAGACACGGATCAGACTATGCTGTCGCGAAGTCTGTTCTGTCCTTCCTTTCAGCATACACAAGCTTTCTTTACTGGGAAGTCTAAAAATTGATAAAAAAAAAATTGTGCAGATTTTGATAAGCCTGCTAAGATACTTTAGCTGCATCAGTATTTTCTATTAGCGCACTTTTACCCTGTCCTATCTTTTGTATACGGATGACTCGCAACATGAAAAAAGGCGCACTCTGACCTCTTCTGTCGGCGAATGACCAGTCCGCTGTCTGCGCGGACCCAAGTCCGCATTTAAAATGATTAATAGACTGATAATGAGCACAGTCAAGACCCTGATCAGTGACCTAATAGGTCACTGCTCTGATCATACCGCGGGAGATACTTTTTCTCAAGCTGAAACACGAATATACGGTGCCTTTTTCCTTGACTGACGCGTCCCAATTTATGTAAACTATTTTTATGACCCTTTTTGGATAATATATATAGTTTTTGACGGACAGGTCCAAAAGGTATTATAAAACTTTTTGACTTTTTCCGGTGCGATATGCCTCTGGCTGGATTAACTGATTTGGTGCGTCTTGCGAAAAGGAACGTTATACAGCAAGTCCGTTTTTGGATCAGACACTTGTTGCTTGTACAGGTAACTAAATTAACTGGTAAACTAATGTATGTGTAGATTGTCTTACTATCAAAAGCATCAAACATAATTAAAGTTAAATAATAATAATAATAATAATAATAATAATAATAATTAATCATGTACATTTCAAAGTAAAAGAATTACTTTCTCTTGACATGGTTCACACCTCGAAATCTTAGACTCGTGTCAATCGCAGTCATAAATTTTTAGCTGAAATTGAATAAATCCTGGGTTAATAATCGTATAAAACAAAAGTCGCATTACATTTGGTGTGCGGAAACAATGCGGAGTTAGTTCATTCGAAAGCAACGTCCGTTAATTTCTTTTCGAGGGGACATGCAGCATTTGAAACAACATTAAATCCGGTTGGCTGAGATTCAATTTTCAACTTTATGTATACCTTTATCATAAAGCATTGTCTGGTCGGTGACAATTTGCGCTGCCAATTACTGTCAAATTCGATCAGCCCATTACATGGATGGCTGACTTGTGAAGTTTAGTCCTTTTCAAAAATAGTTCAAAAATAGAACAATGAGAGGAGGATAATGAAATGGCTGAGTGCAATGGAACTCCGTATACGGCTGGAAATATTTCCGCTTCGGGCGGAGCTCGAAACCGGGACCGTTAGATCAGTTGGTCAGCGCTTAACCTACTGGGCCACCGGGACCCCTAAGTCAACTAGAACTGAGAAGGTTCGGCAGAATTGTTTCAGTCTATCAATATGTGAGTGAGTGAACCCGGGTTTAAAGGCCCCATTGCTCTATCAGCATGAAAAATTTTATCAAGATGTATCGCTGTAAGCTTCTCACTACAGTTTCGTCATTGTAAATCACCGTGATTAGGCAGCTTTTAAAAAATAAAACATCCTTGAGTTTCACATAAAAACGGTTTTAAAACTTATCTTGGTCATTTTAGTTGGCAACTTAACTGACCTACTTTCGATTTCATGAAATGGTAAAAATACAATGTACACACGTGGAGCCCCAATCACTATCCGGCCTATGTTTATATAGCATTGCTAGACGGAAAACCAGAACAGGAAATTGTATTTTTTGGAGCGTTTTGTAAGTTTTCAAAAACTTGTTTTCTCTACGTTTTACCAGTTATATGACTCAATATATGCACACCCACCCACAATTTATTACCAAACGTGAAGGTTGAACCGCTTTTACAATGATTTGAGTTTAGGCGTTTTTACCGCTGATAGGACTATGGAGACTTTAATATCCCACCAACACATAGCTTATTCAGAGACGAGACCTTGGTTAAAAGTCTCATCTGAAAGACCGGAAAAGCCGGGGATCGAGCCTGCGACCCCTAAATTGGTTCTATTTTTATGGTTTGCGGTTTTTCTTTTCTTACCGCAACCATGTGACTTATAGAAAATGTGAACAAATCAGACGCAGGTCAGTCTGCGCATCGTCCCACTTGGTCTGGTGCTAATTAGCTTTGAATAACATCCCGGTCCCGGAACCATTAAACTTTTGAATCAAGGTCATCCGCAGTGAAACTATGTATGCCCCAATAAGACACACGCTGTTTGCTCTTATTAATCAGGTCCACTATTTGTTGCTTCTGCAAGACCCTGCACCACGCCACCACTACCCGCTCCTCCCCTCCCCCCCCCCCCCCGCACCAACACACACCCCTCCCACCCCAACATCCTAATTGGTTATTTGGTTATTCAAAAAAAAAAAAAAAAATTAAGGACGAAAAAGTAAAGATAAAACAGGTCTGAGCAGTTTATAGTTGGCTAATAATGTAGCATAATAGGTATAAGTTCATTAATTGGGAACTGATGTGGCCAAATTTAACAGACAATCTTGGTTGCAGGTATATGCATAAATTATCTCCATTTTAGACAAAGGAACAAGAGCACATATGGACAGCTAATTAGATCCAGAGCTAACATCATAAGAACTTACTGATGAAGCTAATACAGTGCCAATGGAATGTTCAAAGAATGAATGGAGACATACATAGCTGATTTTAAAAAGTTTATTTAATGCCCTAAAATAAACAAGGTGTATCTATGATTTCCCAGATCTGAAAGTATGGTTAAACTTTAATTCCTTTTTTTTCTCTTATTTTGAATATTGAAAATCTTTAATCGAAAATTTCTTTTTATTCCAAGCAGCAGTAGCCTATTCAAACTAGACTGAACATCTACATCTCTGTAACTTTACTTTCTTTTTATGCCGAGTCTTGTGATTTTATCCTCCTTTTTTGTTATAGACATGAAACTTTGGTAAGTTTCACAGTTTCATTGTTTTAGGAATTTTCTTCTTCCTAGTTTGCAGCATAAAACTGACAATCACCGGCCTGCGTCATTCTGGCAGCATAAGTCTTCATGCCGTAATTTTATTAAAGCGAATTCTTATTTTTCCAAAATGATTATAACAGCCAGCCTTGTCCATGATCAAGCATTTTGTGGTTCCAAACCACATAAAACTGAGGGAGGGGGGGGGGGGCAGCTTGTCACTTCCTTTTTTCTATATAGTCCCCTATTTTTTGGCTATTTATAATCAATAATTATCCAATATTCTTTTTCACATCAATCCTTCTTTTGAAATATCTAGGGCGTTGTTAAAATGCAGCCTGATCTCAGTATTGATCTACGCACATATAACTTTTCTCGTGATGCCACAAGTTCGTATCCTCATGCAGTCTATTATCTCTTATTATTATTTTTTGATTATAATAAAAATGATAATCAGAATAATTATAATTTTTAATAATAAAAATGATAATTATTATTATATAATTTTTATCCTTTTCTTATGTACACGTAATGGGAACCGATCCTAATCCCTTTTCAGTAGGTGTGGTTAATTGTTCACCGGTTAGTTAATCCTATCAAAACTGCTAAGTTGCTCAGTCACTGTGAAATGGGCGTGACCTATTATACCTGTATTTCTTCTTTGTTTCAACTTGTATTTCTGATTGGTCAGTAATGATTTATCACTTTTTCACGTTAGTTTCTGCCAAGCTGATTTAATCCTGACAAATCCTGAAAATTACTGAATTCTTGTAATTTAGTACTTTTGCCTCCAAGACATTGTTTTATCTATTCTTTCGGATTCTTATCGTGTACTATCACTATGTTTTATTTCTTATTGAGAAACAATTTTTCTTAGTAACTCATTTTATTTATTATTATTATTTTATGAAATCAACGTCTCTTTTATTTCTTTACGTATTTATTTTTTTATTTAATTTTATCTTATTATAATTATTATTTCTTTTTTTAGTGGGATGGGGGGATTGATGACGATAAAAATGGAAGGTGAAATATTACCTAACTTGTATCGTTAAAAGTGTTATTCTGAAGTAACACGAAAATAGAACAAAATGAATATAACAGAATTGCGTTCTAGCTGGAAGTATTCTACATCAGGAACTTACTTTCTTAAAAATTTCTTGTACGTTATATGAGTGGAAATCAAAATGCTGTCATTTCACTAGAAAACTGTAAGATACGGATGACGCCTCCATGCGCTAAGCACGCTATTAAGTCCGCAGTCCCCAGCCAACCGCCCCCCCCCCCCCCCCGCCACCAACCCCCTCTCCCCCGGCCTCCTCCACTGCTCCTCAAAATAACTGCTATGTTTCTCAATTAATCAACATGTGAAGCTTATACCAGATTGATATCATACACTCGTTAATAAACACTGAAAAATTCTGAGATCAAAAGCCCGTACTTTTGCTACAAACTGAATTTCCAGCTTTAGCCGGCTGTAGTGTAGTGGATAACATTCCAGACTCCCAATCCAGGGGTCGCAGGATCGATCCCCCGCTTCTCCGGTCTTTCGGATGAGACTTTAAACCGAGGTCCCGTCTCCATATGACCTCGTTGTTGGTGGGACGTTAAACCCATGTTCACTCACTCACTCACTCCGTATAACCTAAGTATTGACCCACATTTCTAGTATTTCATTGGCAAATATAAATACACTCGGGGTTTTTTTATGTAAGAAGCTTACTTTCGCTTTCTCTTTCGCCTTTCATTTTCATTTGACTGTTGGCCTATAAACCGTGTTGTGAATAAAGTCCTCCCCAAAATAACTGAAACCAGTTAATCAGCATGTGTTGCTTATACCAGATCATACACTGGTTAATAAATACTGAAAAATTCTAAGATCCAAAGCCTGTCATTTTGCTACAAACTAATTTTCCCTTTTTAAGGATCTTCACGCACATCTTTTCATGTGCGCAAATTTTTAGATCGATCCACCATAGGCTTGAAAAGAGTTGATTACTCAAATCCTATATTGTTGACAAACGACTGAAAACTCTAAGTTCGAAGGCCTGTAATTTTGTCAAAAATAGTTTTTGACATTCAAAAACCTTAGCGGATTTTTGTTTATGTGAGCCTTGGTTGAGCTATGCGGGGCCGCCGGAAGCGCTGCGGTCGGTGCTGCCATGGCAGCCCTAAATTTTCGGCCAGAAAAGAAAAACTGAACATACTAAACAAAAAGCGAAAAAACGGAAAGAGGAAAAAAGGAAGCAGAAGAAGAAAAAGAACGAGAGAAAAAAAAATAAATAAAAACGGAAAAGGGATTAACGTCGTTGTTCAATTTTGACAGACATACCAGACTGTGAGGCTCATACTCTGCTACGTCTGTCAAAATTGAAAAGACGGTAGAGTTCGGTGTCCTTCTGCCATTTTGACAAAGGGGAAAAACTTTGTTGGAGCAAAGATTTCCAATTTTGACAGACATAGCAGAGTCTCAGACTCATACACTGCTATGTCTGTCGAAAAGACGGTACACTGTACAAAATCCGTAGATCTTACGGTAGAACTGGCAACCAGTTGCCAGTCCATTTACCGTTATTTTCAAGAACATTTGTGGAAGTCACGATATGGCAAGGTTCTATTTACTGGCCGCACGCACAAATACCTAAATAATGTATAGGGGCTTTATGGCTAAAACAATACCTCTGCTATTCTACCCTACTCAGTGTGATAATTCTTGCAACTGTTTATGTGCGCCCGTAAAATAACGGGTAATGGACTGGCAGCTCGTTGCCAATTATTCTACCGTAAATTCTACGGAAAATTTTTACAGTGTAGGGTTGTTCTTCCGCTATTTTGACAAAGGGATAAAACTTTGATGGAGCAAACATTTTCAATTTTGACAGACTTGTAGCAGAGTGCAAGGCTCATACTCTGCCATGTCTGTCAAGATTGAAAAGACGGTAGAGTTCGGTCTTCTTCCACCAGTTTTACAAAGGGTAAAAACTTTAGTCCCTGAGAAGTGAGGCAAAAATACTGAGTTGCTTCCTTTGAATTCCTGTTTGCTTCCCAGAATAAAAAAGCTTTTTTAAATATCGTCCGCTCTAACAGGAAGCAAATTATTCCGCACCGGCCGCAGCGCCTCCGACGGCCTTGAGAGGGTAGAGTTCTTCTGCCATTTTTACAAAGGAAAAGAAAGTAGTAACAAGAACTACCTTTTTTGCTTCCTTGGATGAAGGTTTTTTTAAATGGGATCTGCCCTAAAAGGAAAAAAATGCTCCTAGAGGAGCAAATTCTTTCCTATTACCAAATTCTTTCATATGAGCAAATTCTTTCCTCTGAGCAAATTCTTTCCTATAGGAATTGACCGTCATTGAGAAGGAAGGAAAATGCAGTTGCTTCCCTTGAAGGTGTACAAAATCACCTTAAGCACGGATTGAAATATGTTGAAGCCTATGCGCCTCCAGGCCTCCTCCTAGCTACGGCCCTGATATACATGTATTATTATTTGTTTTCATAATTTCAAAATAAAAATTACAAATAACTTCTAAAAAGTTTATCAAGCTCGTTTTTAGCAATACATTGAACTACAAACGCTCTTATTAACTCATCAGCGTGATACTGCTCTCAAGCCAACAGGTCATCAAGTTAAGAAGTCCATGTTATGAACAGCCAAACTGCCGTGGATATACTGCCATTTAAATCGCCGACAAATTGCTTCAGATCGCACCAGAGAGCATCTTACTTTCATGGATTTTTTTCGGTGGAGCATGCACCCGCACCCCTCTAGGTTAGCTTCGAGATTTCGTCGCTCGCCATGGCCGCACTGGCTAAAATTTCATTCCAACGGGCCTGCTATGTGCTTGAGCGCGGATTCGTTTCTCGGCCAGTGAACATGTGCAGTGATGTCTCTTTAGAGGAGCCTCGGCGACACTGCTCTGATGAGACTTCACGGTAGGCCTATAGGTTTTAGTCTATATGAGTTAAACGAAACCTGTGTTAACATTCACAAATACATGTAATACAGTAAGGACAGCATGGACTATAGTCTCGTCTATAAGAACTATCCGAGCGGGCACACGTCGTGGTGGCGTCGAAATGACGTCGACGCGCCATAATAACGTCGCGTCGACGTCAGTGTGACGTCATTTAGACGCCATTTTCCCGCTGAGCTGGTTTGGCCCTGTTTTTTAGCACCGAGCTGTTTTCGCTCTCGTAAACACGTGTACATAGTGAAGTCTCATTGGAATCGCCTCGACGAGGCGGCTCGGATGAGAGTTCACATCGGTCTTAGCTAGTGTTGTTGGTGTTGTTTTGTTTCTTTGCTATACCTCCTAAGCGGTTAACCAGTGCTTAGTGCACATACTTTCGCCAGTAACTGACAAGTTCACATTTACATAGTAAACATTGATTTCCCCCAACTAATTAAGCAATGGTATCTCACTGGGGTGCCAAACAATAAAAAATTCTATGTTCGACAGCCCGTGATTATGTAGAATAAAATGAAGGGGTGGTAGGGTCGGGCAGTGGTGGTGGGTAACTTTCAGTGTCGAAGCGTCTTATTAATTTGGATACTAATAGGACAAGGTCCTACTGTGTTTGCAGTAGGTGCGGGCAATGATGATTATGATTTTGAGATTCGTCAGATGTAGGTATATTTGTTTATATGAGAATATGTATCCATTAATTATCGTTAAATGTATTCGACTATGCTTTTATAGGCAGTCAGCATCGCAAACAGAACGAACTTAATGTCTTGTAATTACTATTGAGATCAAGGGAGGCTACCTGACAATACGCATGACGATAAACCATCAAAACAGGCACCGCGAGATTTGTCAGATTTACTTATATTTGTGTATATAAAGAATCAAACGACTACATATGTCGTTTACTGTGCCTGATTATGCTTTCATACATAGAATGCATGTCAACCAGTTTGAGCTTTAAGCTTTTTGGGATCTATTGAAAGAATTCAGATATCTGCTGACAAATTTTACGAGGAAAACGCATCAGAATGGTCACCGTGAGATTTCTCAGATTTTTTTTAATATCTGGGTATAAAAGGGTCTATATCCATTATATATCGTTAATCATGTAACACTATTCGTTTATAAAAATTAAGCTTGTCAGCCAATTGTAGCAGTTTCATGTTCTGTGGGTTGATTTGTGCTGTCATAGCGCTATGTGGCAAAGCATCAGAACGGGCGAACTGTTTCTATATAAAAGCGCTTTAATGTAATCAAAGAAAGCATGCAGAAACGCAGAGTAACTTTTTCGTAGACAGTATAATTCTGTAGCGGGAGATTTGTCAGATTCTGCACCGTGAGATTTGTCAGACGTAATTATATCTAATTATATCTGCCAAAAGAAGAGTATGTATACATTATAAGTTGTTAAATGAGTTGGACTATGCTTTTCATACACAGTCAGCATGACAACCAGTGCGAAAGTTTGCCTTGTGCGTAGTATTAGAGATTTCCGACATAAGCTACGATACCATAACCAACGAACGTTAGCGACGATAGCATGTGTTAGGAGCTGATTTTTAGGGAGCGATCATTACACTGGATCATTATTTGTTCAGTCCGCTTGTAAATGAACATTACATGCATAATTTAGAAAAAAAACTTGTCTAAAGACAGACACAGTCTATTTATGCCCATATCAACCAGCACATGTGCGCAGCCTGGTCATGACATACACTTAGAAATCAGTTAATGCCAAGCCCAACTGCACTTGCTCTGACGAAACTGTCCATACGCACAGGCTGGTATTGGCATGCACAGCTTTGTTTAAGGTGACACGATACGTCTCATACATGTACATGTGTCACGGACTCTTAAAAAATCTCACGCCCAGGCCGAGGATCGAACCCGGGACCCTTCGATCTAAAGTCGAGCACTCTACCACATCGCTATAAAAGCCGGCTTGTACCGCAAGGCAGTACAAGTGTATCTTATACCCTGTGACACGTGTACTTAAACTTGTTACAACAGTTATACAGCAACTGATGCCGTATCGAAATTCATCAGTAAGTGTATTTGGTGGCCCCCTCTTACGACAGCTTTTGTTTTGTATCGAGCTATTTTCCATACTGACTTAGATAGTTTGGTTGATTGTATTGGGTCACACAAGTTAAAGGCTCTTTGAGACAGTATTTCAGTATATACCCAGACGTCTCTCAGGGAGAGGGGGGAGGTAAGACGAAAATACCCCCAAACAAAGCAAACCAAAATAATATCGCACCTGCTGCAAGCACAGCCGGTCCTTGCCCCGCTATTGCACAAATTAGTAGGATAGTAGTGTGCCCCCAGCGCCATCCCCCGACCCAACCACTCTAGGAGGAGACAAGAACAAGAAACAGTCTGAATCCCGCACCTACTGCAAACTCAGAAGCCACTTACCTGATTAGCGTTTGCATAAAGTTCGTTCAAGCTTGTGATAGATTGATAGATGACATGCGATCTTACATTCTTTTTCACAGTATTTCAGTCATATCAGGACGATGGGTGGATGAAAATGAAAGTCTGTGTGCAATGGAACCCTGTTTACGATTGAAAAGATTCCCGCTTATAACGGAGCTTGAACCTCTTTAATGGACAAAACATATATGAGACTAAGGTAGTCCAATACTGGATCACTCTGTATTGCATTTGTCTAAACAAAACAGAGTTATTGTTCGCTCAACCTTGGGTTAGCTTACCACTAAATATTCACGAACCGCCTCTTTGTGGGAGAAGCTTCAGTCAAGAAGACACTGGTTAGAATGGCCACCATTAGTCAGGTAACTTATGTAAACAATCGTTAAATAAAACAAGGCATCGCAGGCGATACAAATCCCCTCACACAAGACTACTTGCTCGAGATATTGTCATACCCTACATTTGTGTGAGTTATGTCAAAATCCGCTGAGAAATGTAGGCCCCAGAGCAATGACGGTTTTTTTCTAAAACTAGCCACAGTGACCTTGACCTTGGGCACAGCACCTTGAAAGTCGAATTTGCTCGAGATATTGTCATGCCCTACACTTGTGTGAAGTTATTTCAAAATCCGTAGAGAAATATAGGCACTAGAGCCCTGACAAAGTTTTTCTTAAAATAGCCACAGTGACCTTGACCTTGGGCGCAGCACCTTGAAAGTCGAACTTGCTCGAGATATTGTCATGCCCTTTACTTGCGTGAAGTTATTTCAAAATCCATTGAGAAATGTAGGCGCTAGTGGGCTGACAAAGTTTTTCTAAAAATAGCCACAGTGACCTTGACCTTGGGCGCAGCACCCTGAAAGTCGAACTTGCTCGAGATATTGTCATGCCCTACACTTGTGTGAAATAATTTCAAAATCCGTTGAGAAATGTAGGCGCTAGAGCGCTGACAAAGTTTTTCTAAAAATAGCTACAGTGACCTTGACCTTGGGCGCAGCACCCTGAAAGTCAAACTTGCTCGAGATATTGTCATGCCCTACATTTGTGTGAAGTTATTTCAAAATCCATTGAGAAATGTAGGCGCTAGAGCGCTGACAAAGTTTTTCTAAAAATAGCCACAGTGACCTTGACCTTGGGCGCAGCACCCTGAAAGTCAAACTTGCTCGAGATATTGTCAAGCCCTACCCTTGTGAAGTTATTTCAAAATCCATTGAGAAATGTAGGCGCTAGAGCGCTGACAAAGTTTTTCTTAAAATAGCCACAGTGACCTTGACCTTGGGCGCAGCACCCTGAAAGTCAAACTTGCTCGAGATATTGTCATGCCCTACATTTGTGTGAAGTTATTTCAAAATCCATTGAGAAATGTAGGCGCTAGAGCGCTGACAAAGTTTTTCTAAAAATAGCCACAGTGACCTTGACCTTGGGTGCAGCACCCTGAAAGTCAAACTTGCTCGAGATATTGTCATGCCCTACACTTGTGTGAAGTTATTTCAAAATCCGTTGAGAAATATTGGCACTAGAGCGCTGACAAAGTTTTTCTAAAAATAGCCACAGTGACCTTGACCTTGGGCGCAGCACCCTGAAAGTCGAACTTGCTCAAGATATTGTCAAGCCCTACACCTGTGTGAAGTTATTTCAAAATCCATTGAGAAATGTAGGCGCTAGAGCGCTGACAAAGTTTTTCTTAAAATAGCCACAGTGACCTTGACCTTGGGCGCAGCATCTTGAAAGTTAAACTTGCTCGAGATATTGTCATGCCCTACACTTGTGTGAAGTTATTTCAAAATCCATTGAGAAATGAAGGCGCTAGAGCGCTGACAAAGTTTTTCTAAAAATAGCCACAGTGACCTTGACCTTGGGCGCAGCACCCTGAAAGTCGAACTTGCTCGAGATATTGTTATGCCCTAAACTTGTGTGAAGTTATTTCAAAATCCATTGAGAAATGAAGGCGCTAGAGCGCTGACAAAGTTTTTCTAAAAATAGCCACAGTGACCTTGACCTTGGGCGCAGCATCCTGAAAGTCGAACTTGCTCGAGATATTGTCATGCCCTACACTTGTGTGAAGTTATTTCAAAATCCGT
Source organism: Ctena decussata (assembly GCA_963989385.1). Lineage (NCBI taxonomy): Eukaryota > Metazoa > Mollusca > Bivalvia > Lucinida > Lucinidae > Ctena > Ctena decussata. The sequence goes on from OZ022498.1 coordinate 125,607,943, forward strand.
TGAGAAATGAAGGTGCTAGAGCGCTGACAAAAGGTGAACGTACGTACGTACGTACGTACGTACGTACATACGTACGTACTTACGTACGGGACAAAACCTATATCCCCTCACCACTTCGTGGTGTGAGGGGATAATAACAGACTTAAATAAAAATTATTAGATGGCAAACTTGATTTTTTGCTGTAAACCACTGAAGTATCATATAGTTTTTAACTTAACCCAGTACTAAAATGACGCGCCAAATTTACTGCACGCGCTTGGATTTATATACGTGTTCTAGTTAAAACAGCGGCCTCCAGAGCAGGGAGACGTGGTTTTTTTTCCTTTAAACCATCGGCTAGAGTCGTTCTTCAAAATGCAGTTTTCTAACGACTAGCTTAAACGTTATTTTTGTGGCCTATGTAAAATAATTGATGGTAAGCTACTCATACAAATGACACTAACTACCGTAAAGATCCTAAATTTTCGGACAGATAGGTTTGTACAAATAGTGGAAACTGAGATCAGACTGCTCCTTACGAACCTTTCTGATTTGCCATTCCGTTCTCACATTTTTTGTGGCATTACTTTATGATAAAACCGAAGTAACATGAAAATAAATAGTAGGGCAAGGGCCTGCTTTGATGGCAGCAGGTGCGGAATGGGGGTTGTCTGTTTATTTGGGTTTCTCAGATTTTGGGTATTTTAAACTTTAACATTGTTTTGCACGGAAACGAAACGGTGAAAATTGTGTATTTTTGTCTTATTCTGTAACATACAATGTAAGTATTTCCGAAATTATAAGCATAAGCTTGTCCCCTCAATCAAATATTTTTTTCATGAATTTTTTCATGAAATCAAGTTTTCTTGCATTTTCAAAAAATGTAAAACAATACTTATTATCAAGATATGTGCATTGTTTTTTACCAGTTTGTTTTAAATATCCTATATTATATATTATATGAATCGCAGAAATGAAACTGCATTCATATGCTAGAAATATGAATTTGAATAGAAACTGTGTAAAAAAAAATATGTAGAAATACAAAATTTTGATTTTTTGGAAAACGAAACGGTAAAAATAGTTACAGTATATATTTTTTCTTATCCAAATGTTTTATAGCCTTGTGGGTTATTAGACTGGTAAAATGGTTTGATCCAGCTCCGTCTGAGAAATAAAACATGCAGTAAAATTGGAATATTTTGTTTTCCATTCAGTACTGACTGCCCAGCAGGCACATAACATCATTATGACGTCAGACTGATGTCACTCTCGCTGGGTACTTTATCTTTTTCCATTCAGTGTATAGGATTAAAGTGCCCTTTGAGACTAGACAGTCTTTCAGTCTATATAGAGCCGTCTCTAAGAGAGGGAGAATAATAATACAAATAATAAAGGAACACCCCACAGATGCTGCAAGCACAGCAGGTCATTACCGTATCTTGAAGTCTCCATTGTCCTCCTATCAGTGGTAAAATCGTTTAAATGCAAATTATTATCAAAAGCGGTTCAACATTCACGAATGGTGATGAAATGTGGGTTGGTGTGCATTTAGTTTGTCAGACAACTGGAAGAAAGGTAGAGAGGACATTATTTTGAAAAAAAAAATATCAAATCGCTTAACAAAACTCAATTTCTTTTTCTGGTTTCCCGTCGACAAATGCAATGAAGAGAATGGCAAGATAATGAATGGGGTTTCAAGCTTGTACGTTGTATTTTTACCAATTTACTAGTATGCAAGCTAATAAAATCGAAAGTAGGTCATTTTAGTTGTCAATTTAAATGACCCAGATACTTTCTCAAACCGTTTTTATGTGAAACTCAAGGGTGTTTAATTAGTGTAAAGCCGGCTAATCACGGTCATTTAAAATGGCGATACTATGGTGAAAAGCTTGCAGCGATACCTCGCGATTAAATTATTTCATGCCGATAGAGCTATGGGGCCTTTAAGCAGCCTCAACACGTTTTGAATTGTTTTTAATTTTGACAAAATTCGAATATGCACATTTCGTTCGCAAATAGGCAGCTGCGCGGTTGGTAACTGAATTTGAAAAAGACAAATCTGAGAGCCTTGATAAAAAACATGGCAGTAATGATTTTCAATGGTAAATTCAATCAGCAAAACTAGCCATTCCGACTAACGAATGAACGTGCGACGTAATTAAGTGATGGCATCTCTGCAAATATGCAGAAAGGCACTAAGTTATTTCATATTTTTCGTGTTATAGACAGAGGAGACTGAGCAGCTCAATGTGTTCAGTACCGGCTTCCCAAGCTATTGATCCGATTCCGCCTGGAGGGGGGGGGGGGGTGCTTTTCAGCCTAAATCGGGGTTCCAACAGCAGAAATCTTTATCATCCTGAAATCGTCCATATATGACTGCAATACTGTTGAAAAGACAAAAAATAGCAAGCCATCCTTCCATCCATTCCACAGAGACAAACACTATCATACTGTACATGTAGGCTATATGTAAGCAATTACACAGTCAGCCACCAGTACATGTATAAAGCACCCGTGCAGCCTGCTCTGGACCCTCACAACAGACTATACTGAGTAAACAAGATCTATAGAGTGTATGTGCAAACAGCTTAGAGCTCTTAAAAGACAACGTGGAAAACCAGGCTGAGCTAAGTCTTTTCTGGTCGGACTAGGCCGTATACATGTTCTAAATCGACAGTCAGTCAAACGGAACTTTATGTGCAGATTCGATGTGTCGGAAAACTCCCTGCCATAAAAAATTCGAATTTCTAACGATCTGATTACATAAACAAATATATCTCCCCAATAAACAGCTTCTAACGTCTGCTATCGTTTCCCTGTCGTAGTTAAGGTTCGTTCGTTACCGTACCGCAGCTTATGTCGGAAATCCCTATTATTGCATAAAAAGCAGTGCCGAGAGGTATTAACAGCCGTGCATCAACAGGCGAAAAGCCGTGTTTCAACAATGGTTTTCTCGCGCTGTTGAAACACGATGATAGAACTTTCGTTATGCTTGTGCCGGGCCACTAAAAACCGCCATGCACTCTTGCCTCTCCCTTTTCGGTTAATTTACAATAATTGGTCGCGTGCTACCTAAGTTTTCTTATGACGTCATCATGTACTCTTATAACGTCATAAAGTACCGACACGGATTTCAAAGCCATGTTGTTTTCATTCTTACGATGCCAAATGGAGAGTAAATAAGTGTTAAAGAAAACATGCATCCTAAGCTTTCAGTAATCAAGAACTGCAGGATGGTATACGAATGGATCAGGCTTGTTTTGCATGGAAATTATTGCTCAAGGTATCTGCTTTTTGTTGATTAATTTACCATCTATTTTGCATCAACTACAACGACCAGCTTGGATACTTTTCCGAAATGAGGTTGAATAGGATGATGGCAGCCATTTTGAATAGAATGAATGCTCTCGGGCCCGGAAGACGAATATTAATAAACAGATGCACCAGCGCGTTGGTTGTTAAACGGTGACAAAATAGAGTGCCAAGTTTTTTTCTCAAATTTTAACGAATAATTCGTTGATTTATGCAATAACAGCGATCAAACATTTGTTTATCATGCATTAACATTTGCCAGGTCCCTCGGGAGATGTTGAAAACCTCGGCCTTCGGCCTCGGTTTCCAACATCTCCCTCGGGACCTGGCAAACGTTAATGCATGATAAACCATGTTTGATCCCTATATTAAAACATATGATAGAGTGTGACAATACTCACGCCGATATACCATCAGACCAGGCACCATGTGGTTTGTCAGATTGACTTATATCTGAGTACAAAGAAGTATCAAAACCTTATATGTCGTTCATTATGTTGGACTATACAGCACTAATGTAGGTATGTCAACTAATTTGCTTATTAGGTACTACTGAAAGAATCCAGTGGCGGGCTGAAAAAACTCATGACGACAAAGCATTTGAACGGACATTGTGAGATTTGTCAGATTTACTTATGACTTTCTATATATAAAGCGTATATCTCCATTAAATACCATGTTCCATGCTCGCTGATGCTTTCATACGCACGAAGCATGTCAACCAGTTGCAATTACATGCTCTGTAGGTTCTAATGATGTTTGAAAGAGGTGTGCTGTCATAGCTTTATGTGACAAAGCATCAGAACGGGCAAACTGTTTCTATATTCAAGCGCTTTCATGCAATGAAACAAAGCATGCTGAAGAGTGAATGAAATTTTCGTAGAAAATGTAATGCTTCCGTGAGCTACCGTGTTGGTCTTTGCTTTTAACACAGTCAGCATGATAACCCGTACGAAATTAATGCTTTATGCGTACTGTTGAAATTATATGAAAGCGAGCTGACAATACTCACGACTATATAAAATCAAAACAGGCACCGTGAGATTTGTCAGATTAATTTATATTTGTGTATATACAGAATCAAATGTCGTTGACTTTGCTGGACTAAACTTTTATGCACAGAAAACATGTCAACCAGTTTGAGTTTATGCTTTTTTGGCATCCATTAAAAGAATTCAGACACCTGCTGACAAAACTCGCGAGGAAAACACATCAAAAAGGTGAACGTGAGATTTCTCAAATTGAATCATATCTGTGTATAAAAGCGTTTATAGCCATCATATATCGTTGATCATGAAACACTATACTTTTATACGAATTCAGCAAGTAAACCAGTCTCAAATCATGCTCTGTGGGTTCTAGTGGAGATTTAAGGCTTTGTGCTGTCACTGCTCCATGTGGCAATACATGAGAATTGGCTAACTGTATAAATAAAAGTACTTTTATGCAATGAAACAAATGAAACCAAACATGCAGAAGAGTAAATGAAATTTTCATAGACAATATAATTCTGCACCGTGCGATTTATCAACTTCTGCACCGTGAGATTTGTCAGATGTAATTATATCTGCCAATCAAAGCATATGTATCCAGTCTATGTCGTTATATGTGTTGGACTATGTTTTTTATACACAGTAAGCATGACAACCAGAACTTTATGCTTTGTGCGTACAGTTGAAATCAAATGATATAGTGCTGACAATACTTGCAACGGTATGCTATCAGACCAGGCACCCTGAATTTTGTAAGATTAACTTATATCTGAGTATAAAGAAGTAAAAAAAATCTTATATGTCGTTCACTATGTTGGACTTTACGACAATACATAGTAAGTATGTCAACCAGTTTGAGTTTTATGCTTATTGGGCACAATTGAAAGAATGCAGAGACGGGCTGAAAATTCCCATGACGACAAAATATTTGGACGGGCATCGTGAGATTTGTCAGATTTACTTATAATTTTCTATAAAAGCGGATACCTCCATCAAAATAGCATGTTCTATGCTCGCTGATTCTTTTATACACATTAAGTATGTCAACCAGTTGCAATTACATGCTCTGTAGGTTCTAAGGAAGTTTTAAAGGCTTGCGCTGTCAATGCTCCATGTGACAAAGCATCAGAACGGGCGAACTGTTCTATATAAAAACTCTGTCATGTAATGGAACAAAGCACGCAGAAGAATGAATACAATTTCATAGACAATATAATTTTACCGTGAGATTTGCACCGTGTGATTTGTCAGATGTAATTATACCTGCCAATAGAAGCGTATGATTCTATTATATATCGTAAATTGTGTTGGACTATGCTTTTGGTACATGGTCAGCATGACAACCAGGACGAGATGTATGCTTTCTGCTCACTGTTTAAATAATATGAAAGCCTGCTGACAATACTCACGACGATAAACCATCAAAACAGGCACCGTCAGATTTGCCAGATTTAATTATATCTGTGTATATATAGAATCAAACGACTATATATGTCGTTTACCGTCCTTGACTATGCTTTCATACACAGAAAGCCTGTCAAGCAGTTTGAGAGCTAAGCTTGTTGGGGATCGTTTGAAAGAATTCAGACACATGATAACAAATCTCACGAGGAAAACGCATTAGAATGGTCGCCGTGAGATTTCTCAGATTTAATTATATGTGTGTATATAATCGTCTATATCCATTAAATTTCGCTAATCATGAAATGCTTTGCTTTCATACAAATTAAGCATGTCAGCCAGTTAAAGTGTCATGATCTGTAGGTTCCAGTGGAGATTCAAAGATTTCCGCTGGCAAAGCATCAGAATTGGCGTTCTTTTGCTATATAAAAAAGCGCTTTAACATGTTAATGCAATTAAACAAAGCACGCAGAGAAAAAGTGAAATGACCATAGACAATATTTATCTGCACTGTGAAACTGTCAGATTCTGCACCATGAGACTTGTCAGAAGTAATTATATCTGCTTAAGAAGAGTATGTATCCATTATAAGTCGTCAAATGTGTTGGACTATGCTTTGTTCACACAGTAAGCATGACAACCAGTACGCAATATATGCATTGTGCGTACTATTGAAATAATATATGAGTGCTGACAATACTCACGCGATAAACTGTCAGACCAGGCACTATGAGTTTGGTCAGATTAAATTATACAATGTATCTGAGTATAAAGAAGTATAAAAACCTTATATGTCGTTTACTATGTAGGAATTTACGACAATACACAGTAAGTATGTCAACCAGATTGAGTTTTATGCTTATTGGACACAATTGAAAGTATTCAGAGGCGGGCTGAAAAATCTCATGACGACAAAGCATTTGGACGGGTATCGTGAAATTTGTCAGATTTACTTATAATTTTCTATGAAAGCGTGTATGTCCATCAAATAGCATGTTCCATTAATTCTACCGTGAGAGTTGTCAGACTCTGCACCGTGAGATTTGTCAGATGTAATTATACCTGCCAATAGAAGCGTATGATTCTATTATATGCCGTAAATTGTGTTCGACTATGCTTTTTACGCCGGGCCGGGTAGCGCAATCGGTAGGGCACCTGACTCGTAAGTCAGAGGTCCTGGGTTCGAATCCCGGTCTGGCCACATACTTTCGTTTCTCCTTCCGCTGATTCAAGAAGGCAGTTGTCAGTTTCTGGCGAAAGTATGTGCACTTAGTACTGGTTAACCGCTTAGGAGGTCTAAGCCTGCCCAGGAATAGTGTGGTTAGGTTAACTGACCGTCCCGACATGACCTTAGTTGTTTACCGTGGACGTTAAGCATCAAAATCAAATCAATCAACTATGCTTTTTACACATGTTCAGCTCACAGTTGAAATACTATGAAAGCCTGCTGACAATACTCACGACGATAAACCATCAAAACAGGCACCGTGAGATTTGTCAGAATTACTTACATCTGTGTATATATAGAATCAAACTATTATATTTCGTTTACCGTTATGGACTATGCTTTCATACACAGAAAGCCTGTCAACCAGTTTGAGTTTTATGCTTTTTGGGGATCTTTTGAAAGAATTCAGTTACATGCTAACAAATCCCATGAGAAAAAAGCATCAGAATGTTCGCCGTTAGATTTTTCAGATTTACTTATATCTGTATATAAAACCATCTATATCTTTAAATATCGTTAATTCTGAAACGCTATGCTTTTATACAATTTAAGCATGTCAACAAGTTGCAGTGTCATGATCTGTAGGTTCTAGTGGAGATTTAAAGATTTAACTGGCATTGCTTCATATGGCAAAGCATCAGAACTCGCTTCTTTTCTATATAAAATCGCGTTAATGCAATCAAACAAAGCACGCAGACAAATTAGTGAAATGTTCGTAGACAATATAATTCTGCACCGTGCGATTTATCAGATTCTGCACCGTGAGATTTGTCAGATGTAATTATATCTGCCAATAAAAGCATATGTATCCAGTCTATGTCGTTAAATGTGTTGGACTATGCTTTTTATACATAGTCAGCATGACAAGCAGTACGAAATGTATGCTTTGTGCGTACAGTTGAAATAATATATAAGAGTGCTGACAATACTCACGCGATATACTGTCATACCAGGCACTGTGAGTTTGGTCAGATGAACTTATATCTGTGTTTAAAGAAGTATAAAAACCTTATATGTTGTTTACTACGTTGGACTTTACGAAATTACACAGTATGTCAACCAGTTTGAGATTTATGCTTATTGGGCACTATTGAAAGACTCCAGAGGCGGGCTGAAAATTCTCATGACGACAAAGCATTTGGACGGGTATCGTGAGATTTGTCAGATTTACTTATAATTTTCTATAAAAGCGAGTATGTCAATGAAATAGCATGTTCCATGCTCGCTGACTTTTATACACATTAAGCATGTCAACCAGTTGCAATTACATGCTCTGTAGGTTCCAAGGAAGTTTTAAAGGCTGGCGCTGTCACTGCTCCATGTGACAAAGCATCAGAACAGGCGAACTGTTCTATATAAAAACTCTGTCATGTAATGGAACAAAGCACGCAGAGGAATGAGTGCAATTTTCGAAAACAATATAACTCTACCGTGAGATTTGTCAGATTCTGCACCGTGAGATTTGTCAGGTGTATTTATGCCTGCCAATACAAGCTTATGATTCTATTATATGTCGTTAAATGTGTTGGACTATGCTTTTTATACATGGTCAGCGTGATTACCAGTACGAAATGCATGCTTTGCGCGTACTTTTGAAATAATATGAAAGCCTGCTGGCAATACTCACGACGATATACCACCAAACCAGGCACCGTGAGATTTGTCAGATTTACTTATAACTGTGTATATAGAGAATCAAACTATTATATGTCGTTTACTGTCCTGGACTATGCTTTCATACACAGAAAGTATGTTAACCAGTTTGAGTTTTATGCTTTTTGGAGATCTTTTGAAAGAATTCAGACACCTGCTGACAAATATAACGAGGAAAACGCATCAGAATGGTCGCCGTGCGTAATCATGAAACGCTATGCTTTTATGCAAATTAAGCATGTCAACCAGATGCAGTGTCATGATCTGTAGGTTCTAGTGGGGAATTAAAGATTTTCGCTGGCATTGCTCCATATGGCAAATCATCAGAACAGGATTTTTTTCTATATAAAAGCGCTGTATATCAATCAAAGCACGTAGAACAATAACTGAAATGTTCGTAGACAACATAATGCTGCACTGTGAAATTGTCAGATTCTGCACCATGAGATATGTCGTGTAATTATATCAGCTTATGTATCCATTATAAGTCGATAAATGTGTTGGACTATGCTTTTTTACACTGTAAGCATGACAACCAGTACAAAATATATGCTTTGTACATACTGTTGAAATAATATGAAATTGTGCTGACAATACTCACGCGATATACAGCAGACCAGGCTCCGTGAGATTTGCCAGATTGAAATATATATGAGTATAAAGAAAGATCAAATCCTTATATATCGTTTACTATGTTGGGCTATTCGACGATACACAGTAAGGATGTCAATCATTTTGAGTTTTAAGCTTATTGTGTACTATGAAAGAATCAAGAGGCGGGCTGAAAAATCTCATGACGACAATGAATTTGAATGGGCATCGTGAGATTTGTTAGATATACTTTTAATTTCTATAAAAGCGTATATCTCCATAAAATAGCATGTTCCATGGTCGCTGATGCTTTTATACACATTAAGCATGTCAACTACATGTAGTTGCAATTACATGCTCGGTAGGTTCTGGTAGAGTTTTATGGAAGTATGCTACCATAGCTGTATGTGACAAAACATCAGAGCGGGCGAGTTGATTCTTTATAGTAACGCTTTCATGCAATGAAACAAAGCATGTAGAAGAGTGAGTGAAAAATATGTAGACAAACTAATTCTACCATATTTGCCAGATTCTGCACTGCGAGTATTGTCAGATGCAATTATATATTATATTATATGTCGTAAAATGTGTTTGACTTTGCTTTTTATACACGATCAGAATGACAACCAGTATGTAAGTTATGCTTTTTGCGTATTGTTGGAAACATATGAAAGCGTCCTAACAATACTCACGACGATATACCATAAAAACAGGCACCGTGAGATTTGTCAGATAAACTTATATCTGTGTATATAAAGAATCAAAATATCATATGTCGCATACTGTGCTGCAGTATGGTTTAATACACAGAAAGCAAGTCAACCAGTTTCAGTTTTATGCATTTTTGTGATCCACTGAAAGAAATCAGATACCTGCTGATCTTACAAGGAAAACGCATCAGAATGGTCACCATGAGATCTCTCAGATTTACTTATATCTGTGTATAAAACCGTCATATCCATTATATATAGTTAATCATGAAGACTATACTTTTATACAAATTAAGCATATCATCCAGAAAAAATTTCATACTCTTTAGGTTCTAGTGGAAATTTGAAATTTTGTGTTGTCATTGCTCCACGTGGCAAAGCATCAGAACGGGCGAACTGTTTCCATAAAAAAAGAACAGACGAACTTTTTCTATATAAAAGCGCTTTAATGCGATCAAACAAAGCACGCAGAAGAGTAAGTGAAAATTTCGAACACAATTTAATTCTACCGCAGGATTTGTCAGATTCTGCGTCGTGAGATTTGTCAGATAAATCTATACCTGTCAATAGAAGCGTATGATTTATTATATGACGTTAAATGTGTTGGACTATGCTTTTTATGCATAGTCAGAATGATAACTAGTACGAAATGTATGCTGTGTGCGTACTGTTGAAATCATATGAAAGCCTGCTGACAATACTCATGACGATATACCACCAAAACAGGCACCTTGAGACTTGTCAGATTTACTTATAACTGCGTATATAGAGAATCAAACTATTATATGTCGTTTACTGTCCTGGACTATGCTTTCATACACAGAAAGTATGTCAACCAGTTTGAGCGTTATACTTTTTGGGGATCTTTTAAAAGAATTCAGACAAATGCTGACAAATATGACGAGGAAAACGCATCAGAATGGTCGCCGTGAGATTTCTCAGATTTACTTATATCTGTGTATAAAATCGTCTATATCCATTAAATTTCGTTAATCATGAAACGCTATGCTTTCATGCAAATAAAGCATGTCAACCAGATGCAGTGTCATGATCTGTAGGTTCTAGTGGGGAATTAAAGATTTTCGCTGGCATTGCTCCATATGGCAAATCATCAGAACAGGAATTTGTAATATATAAAAGCGCTTTAATGCAATCAAACAAAGCACGTAGAACAATAACTGAAATGTTCGTAGACAACATAATGCTGCACTGTGAAATTGTCAGATTCTGCACCATGAGATATGTCGTGTAATTATATCAGCTTATGTATCCATTATAAGTCGATAAATGTGTTGCACTATGCTTTTTTACAGTGTAAGCATGACAACCAGTACAAAATATATGCTTTGTACATACTGTTGAAATAATATGAAATTGTGCTGACAATACTCATGCGATATACAGCAGACCAGGCTCCGTGAGATTTGTCAGATTAACATATATATGAGTATAAAGAAAGATCAAATCCTTATATATCGTTTACTATGTTGGGCTATTCGACGATACACAGTAAGGATGTCAATCATTTTGAGTTTTAAGCTTATTGTGTACTATTGAAAGAATCAAGAGGCGGGCTGAAAAATCTCATGACGACAATGAATTTGAATGGGCATCGTGAGATTTGTCAGATATACTTTTAATTTCTATAAAAGCGTATATCTCCATGAAATAGCATGTTCCATGGTCGCTGATGCTTTTATACACATTAAGCATGTCAACTAGTTGCAATTACATGCTCGGTAGGTTCTGGTAGAGTTTTATGGAGGTGTGCTACCATAGCTCTATGTGACAAAGCATCAGAGCGGGTGAGTTGATTCTTTATAGTAACGCTTTCATGCAATGAAACAAAGCATGCAGAAGAGTGAGTGAAAAATACGTAGACAAACTAATTCTACCATGATATTTGCCAGATTCTGCACTGCGGGTATTGTCAGATGCAATTAAATATTATATTATATGTCGTAAAATGTGTTGGACTTAGCTTTTTATACACGATCAGCATGACAACCAGTATGTAAGTTATGCTTTTTGCGTACTGTTGGAAACATATGAAAGCGTCCTAACAATACTCACGACGATATACCATAAAAACAGGCACCGTGAGATTTGTCAGATAAACTTATATCTGTGTATATAAAGAATCAAAATATCATATGTCGCATACTGTGCTGCAGTATGGTTTAATACACAGAAAGCAAGTCAACCAGTTTCAGTTTTATGCATTTTTGTGATCCACTGAAAGAAATCAGATACCTGCTGATCTTACAAGGAAAACGCATCAGATTGGTCACCATGAGATCTCTCATATTTACTTATATCTGTGTATAAAACCGTCATATCCATTATATATAGTTAATCATGAAGACTATACTTTTATACAAATTAAGCATATCATCCAGAAAAAATTTCATACTCTTTAGGTTCTAGTGGAAATTTGAAATTTTGTGTTGTCATTGCTCCACGTGGCAAAGCATCAGAACGGGCGAACTGTTTCCATAAAAAAAGAACAGACGAACTTTTTCTATATAAAAGCGCTTTAATGCGATCTAACAAAGCACGCAGAAGAGTAAGTGAAAATTTCGAACACAGTTTAATTCTACCGCAGGATTTGTCAGATTCTGCGTCGTGAGATTTGTCAGATAAATCTATACCTGCCAATAGAAGCGTATGATTTATTGTATGACGTTAAATGTGTTGGACTATGCTTTTTATGCATAGTCAGAATGATAACTAGTACGAAATGTATGCTGTGTGCGTACTGTTGAAAACATATGAAAGCCTGCTGACAATACTCATGACGATAAACCACCAAAACAGGCACCGTGAGACTTGTCAGATTTACTTATAACTGCGTATATAGAGAATCAAACTATTATATGTCGTTTACTGTCCTAGACTATGCTTTCATACACAGAAGGTATGTCAACCAGTTTGAGCGTTATACTTTTTGGGGATCTTTTAAAAGAATTCAGACAAATGCTGACAAATATGACGAAGAAAACGCATCAGAATGGTCGCCGTGAGATTTCTCAGATTTACTTATATCTATGTATAAAATCGTCTGTATCCATTAAATTTCGTTAATCATGAAACGCTATGCTTTCATGCAAATAAAGCATGTCAACCAAATGCAGTGTCTCGATCTGTAGGTTCTAGTGGGGAATTAAAGATTTTCGCTGGCATTGCTCCATATGGCAAATCATCAGAACTGGATTTTTTTTACTATATAAAAGCGCTTTAATGCAATCAAACAAAGCACGTAGAAGAATAACTGAAATGTTCGTAGACAATATAATTCTGCACTGTGAAATTGTCAGATTCTGCACCATGAGATATGTCGTCGTATAATTATATCAGCGTATGTATCCATTATAAGTAGATAAATGTGTTGGACTATGCTTTTTCACACTGTAAGCATGGCAACCAGTACAAAATATATGCTTTGTACATACTGTTGAAATAATACGAAATTGTGCTGACAATACTCACGCGATATACTGTCAGACCAGGCACCGTGGAATTTGTCAGATTAACTTATATCTAAGTATAAACAAGTATCAAAACCTTATATGTCATTTACTAATTTGGTAAATTTTTGAGATTTATGCTAATCGTGTACTATTGAAAGAATCAAGAGTCGGGCTGAAAAATCTCATGACGACAAAGAATTTAAATGGGCGTCGTGAGATTTGTCAGATATACTTTTAATTTCTATAAAAGCGTATATCTCCATGAAATAGCATGTTCCATGGTCGCTGATGCTTTTATACACATTAAGCATGTCAACAAGTTGCAATTACATGCTCGGTATGTTCTAGTGGAATTTTATGGAGGTGTACTACCATAGTTCTATGTGACAAAGCATCAGAGCGGGCGAGTTGATTCTTTATAGTAACGCTTTCATGCAATGAAACAACGCATGCAGCAGAGTGAGTGAAATTTACGTAGACAAACTAAATCTACCGTGATATTTGCCAGATTCTGCACTGTGAGATTTGTCAGATGTAATATATCTGCCAACGGAAGCCAATGTATCCTTTATATGTCGTTAAATGTGTTGGACTATGCTATTTAAACACAGTCAGAATGACAACCAGTACGAAATTTATGCTTTCTGCGTACTGTTGAAATCATATGAAAGCGTCCTGACAATACTCACGACGATATACCATCAGACCAGGCACCGTGAGTTTTGTCAGATTAACTTGTATCTGAGTATAAAGAAGTATCAAAACCTTATATGTCATTTACTAATTTGGACTATACGACAATACTCAGTAAGCATGTTAAGCAGTTTGATCTTAATGCATATTGGGTACTATTGAAGGAATCCAGAGGCCTGCTGAAAAAATTATGAGAACAAAGCATTTAAACAGGCATCGTGAGATTTTTCAGATTTACATATTATTGTATAAAAAGACCATTTAATATCATATTCCATGCTCGCCGATGCTTTTATACACATTTAGTGTGTTATGTACGTTCTGAGAAACACATGTGCTGACATAGCTCTGGATGACAAAAGCCTGAGTTTTGTCAGATCCTGCCCCGTGATAACTGTCAGGTGTTATCATATCTGCCAATAGAATCGTATGTGTCCTTTATATACTGTTAAATGTGATGGACTTTGCGTTTGCTCACGGTCAGCGTGACAACCAACACGATATTTATGCTTTGTGCGTTCTAATGAAAGCATATGAAATCGTGCTGACAATATTAACGACGATAAACCATCAGGCACCGTCAAATTTGTCAGAATTACTTAAATCTGGGTATAAAGAAGAATCAAATCCTAATTGGTCTTTTACTGTGTTGGACTATTCATTTGACACAGTAAGTATGTCAACCAGTTGGCTTTTTGTGCTTACTGAGTACCATTAAAGGAATCCAGAGGCGTGCACCGTGAGATTGGCCTGATCCTGACCCATGAGATTTGTCAGATATTATTATTTCAGCCAACAGGAGCGTATGTATTCCTTTATATCCCGTTAAATGTGTTGGATATTGCTTCATTCACAATCAGCATGGCAACCAGTACGATATTTATGCTTTGGGCGTTCTATTGAAATCATATGAAATCATGCTGACAATACTCACGACGATAAACCATGAGGCACCGTGAGTTTTGTCCGATTTTCCCATATCAGAGTATAAAGAATTATCAGAACCTTTTATGCCGTTTACTGTATCGGAGTATGCGATTTTACAGAGTAAGTATGTCAACCAGTTGGATCTTTATGCTTATTTAGTACAATTAAGGGAATCTAGAAGCGTGCTGACAAAACTCATGGCGACACAGCATTAAGGCGGGCACCGTGAGATTTGTCAGACTTTCTATTATTGTCTATAAACGCGTATATCTCCATCATATATCGTTGTCCATTCTCGTCTACGCTTTTATACACATTAAGCATCTCATCCAGTTAAAATTTCATGGTCTCTGAGTTCTAATGAAGCTATTTAGAGGAGTGCTAACATAGCTCTAAACGACAAAACGTTAGAATGAACGAATTGTTTCTGTACAAAAACGTTTTCGTGCAATGAAACACAGCATGCAAAAGGACAGTGAAATTTACGTAGATAATATAACTCTGCACCATGAGATTTGTCAGATGTAAGTATATCTGTTTATATGAGCGTATGTATCCATTAATTATCCTTAAAGGTGTTCGACTATGCTTTTATAGACAGTCAGCGTCGCAAACAGAACGAACTTTATGTCTTGTGATTACTATTGAGAAAATAGGGAGGCGTGCTGACAAAACTCACAATAATAACCATAAGATCAGGCACCGTGAGATTTGTCAGATATACTTATATCTATGTATATGAAGAATAAATTTAATATTTGTCATTTACAGTGCTAGACTATGCTTACACAGAAAGAATGTCAACCAGTTTGAGCTTTATGATTTTTGGTGATCTTTTGAAAGGATTCAGACACCTGCTGACAAAGCTCAAGAGAAAAAAACATCAGATTGGTTACCGTGAGATTTCTCAGATTTCTGACCGTTCCAAGGCGGTAGTTCTGTTGTGGTTCTCTGTTGCCTGTTTTTGGTGTCAGAGTTTCTGTGATGTTTTACCTTATGTATGTTCTTATTATTTTTGGTTCGGTTTGGGTTGCTTAGTGGCCACCTTTTGGGAACAAGCTGCTCACTCGGTTGGCCATATGTTCTCTGTATCTTGATTATTTGTAATCTTAGTTGTTTCCAACTATGGTTTGAGGGCTGGATTTGGATTTTGATTGTTTCAGTTCCTGGTCTTTGCATACTTTTTACCTTTACTTATATCTGTGTAAAAAAGATTCTATATCCATCATATATCGTTAATCCTAAAATACTATTCTATAATACAAATTAAGCATGTCAACCAGTTGCAATTTCATGCTCTAAGGGTTCTGGTGGACATAAAAGGTTTGTGAGGTCATAGCTCTATGTGGCAAATCATCAGAGCCAGCGAACTGTTTCTGTATAAAAGCGCTCTCATGAAACTAGAGCAAGTGAGCAGGGGCTCACGTATACCCCCGGCCAGCGCCACCGCCTATAGGAAATAAACTTTACATACCCATGTAGGCACATACCACTAGGCTACATCTCAAGATTTCACAATAATCAAAACAAAACAAACTTAAAGTTCATTTTTAACACAAAAAGTTATATAAATTTCAAAGTCTGTGACCCTGACCTACAATCAGCAGCAGCAGTCTGATGATGTCAACAAAACTGTTTCAACCTTGCAGTAAACCTAGTCACACATCAAAAGGTTCCATTCAAGTATATCAAAAATATAAGCAAATAGATACAACTTAATACACAACTTTAACACTAATGTTATATAAATTTCCAAGTCTGTAATCTTGCCCTTAGGTACTAATAGTTGTCCATCCTGTAGTCACACTAAGCACATCTGAACAAATTTCAATAGAAGCTGTCAAAAAAATAGGGCAAAAGCAAAATCTTAACACAAAACTTTAACACAACTGCTGTACAAATTTCTAAGTCTGAGACCTTGACCTTAAGCCTGCAGAAGTATCCAGTGGTGCAAACTGATCAGTATCCATCCTGTAGTACCACTAAGCACATATCAACAAGTTCCAGCAAAGACTTTCATGAAAACAGAGCAAAAGCAAAAACTTAACGCAAAACTTTAACGCAACTGTTATACAAATTTCTAAGTCTGTGACCTTGACCTTTGGTCAGCAGCAGCATCAAGCCGATGCACACTGATCAGTATCCATCCTGTAGTAACACTAAGCACCTATGAATAAGCTCTGGATAACAGAAGTAAAAGAAAAAAAAAATAACACGAAACTTCAACGCAAATGTTATACAAATTTCTAAGTCTGTGACCTTGACCTTTAGCCAGCAGCAACATCAAGGTGTTGCATACTGATCAGTATCTATCCTGTAGTAACACTAAGCAATTTTGAACAAGCTCTGGATAACAGAAGCAAAAGAAAAAAACTTAACGCAAAACTTTAACGCAAATGTTAACTTACGTACGGACGAACGGACGGACGGACGAACAGACGGACGAACAGACGGAAAGACGAAAACTATATACCCCTCGACATACTTCGTATGCCGGGGGTATAATGAAACAAAGCATGGAGAAGAGTGAGTGTATTTTTAGTAGACGATATAAAGCTACCTCTTGAATAATTGCAGACACCTGCTAACAAATCTCCTGCTGGAGATTTAAATGTTTGTGCTGTCATTGCTCCATGTACCAAAATGTAAGAAGGGGCGAACTTTTTATATATAAATTGCTTTCATGCAATGAAAGAAAGCATGCAGAAGAGTAAGTAAAATTTTCGTAGACAGTATAATACTGCACCGTGAGATTTGTCAGATTCTGCACCGTGAGATTTGTCAGATGTAATTATATCTGCCAATAGAAGCATTTGCATCCATTATATATCGTTAAATGTGTTGGACTATGCTTTTTATACACAGTCAGCATGACAACCAGTATGAACCTTATGCTTTGTGCGTACTGTTGAAATCATATGAAAGAGTGCTGACAATACTCACGACCATATACTATCGGACTAGGCACCGTGAGTTTTGTCAGTTTAAGTTATATTTGAGTATATAAAGAAACAAATTATTATATGTCATTTACTGTGCTGGAGTATGCTTGCATACACAGAAAGCATGTCAACCAGTTCGCGTTTTCTGCTTTTTGGGACCAATTGAAAGAATTCAGATACCTGCTGACAAATCTCACGAGGAAAACGCGTCAGAATGGTCACCGTGAGATTTCTCAGATTCACTTATATCTGTGTATAAAAGCGTCTATTTCCATTATATATCGTCAATCATCAGACCAATCATACCAGGCACCGAGAGTTTTGTCAGATTAAATTATATCTGAGTACAAAGAAGTATCAAAGCCTCAATTGTTGTTAATTATGTTGGGCTATACAATACACAGTAAGTATGTCAACCAGTTTGAGCTTGATGCTTCTTGGGTACTATTCAAAGGATCTAGAGCTGAGCTGAAAAAACTCATGAAAACAAAGCATATGGACGAGCATCGTGTGATTTGTCATATTCACTTATAAATTTCTATAAAAGCGTAATAGCATGTTCCATGCTCGCTGATGCTTTTACACACATTAAGCATGTCAACCAGTTGCAATAACATGCTCTGTATGTTCTAAATGCTTTAAAGAGTTGTGCTGTCATAGCTCTATGTGACAAAGCATCAGAACAGGCGAACTGTTACTATATAAAAACGCTTTCATGCAATAAAACCAAGCATGCAGAAGAGTGAGTGAAATTTTCGTAGATAATATAATGCTACCGCGAGATTTGTCAGATTCTGCACCGTGGGATTTGTCAGATATAAATATACCTTCCTACGGAAACGTATGAATCAATTATATGTCGTAAAATTGGTGGACTATGCTTTTTATACACAGTCAGCCTGGCAACCAGTACAAAATTTATGCATTATGTGTACTGCTGAAAGCATATGAAAGCGTCCTGATAATACAGACAACGATACACCATCAAATCATGCACCGTGTGATCTGTCAGATTCACTGATATCTGTGTATATAAAGTATCAAATTATTATATGTCGTTTACTGTGCTGAAGTATGCTTTCATGCACAGAAAGCATGTCAACCAGTTTGAGTATTATGCTTTTTTGGGAGACTATTTGAAGAATTCAGACACTTGCTGACAATTCTCATGAGGAAAACGCATCAGGATGGTCACCGTGAGATTTCTCAGATTCACTAATATCTGTGTATAAAAGTGTCCATATCTGTTATCTATCGTTTATCATGAAACGCTATGCTTTTATACACATAAGCATGCCAAGCAGTTGCAATTTCATGCTCTGTGAGTTCTCATGAAGTTTTAAAGAGGTGTGCTATCATTGCTTAAAGAGACAAAGCATCAGGACAGGCGAACAGCATCTATATAAAAGCGATTTCATGCACTGAAACAAAGCAAGCAAAAGAATAAGTAAAATTTTCGTAGACAATATAATTCTGCGCCGTGAGATTTGTCAGATTTTGCACCGTGATATTCCTTAGATGTTATTATATCTGGCAAAAGACGCGTAAGTAACCATTATATATGTCGTTAAATTTGTTGGACTATGCTTTTCATACACAGTTAGCATGACAACCAGTACGAACTTTGTGCTTTGTAAAGACTGTTGAAATCATATGAAAGAGTGCTGAGAATATTCGCGCCGATATACTATCACACCAGGAACCGTGAGTTCTGTCATATTAACTTATTTCTGAGTATAAAGAAGTATCAAACTCTAATATATCGTTAACAATGTTTGATTATATGACAATACACAGTAAAGGTGTAAACCGGTTTGATCTTAATGTTTTTTGGGTAATATTGAAAGAATCCATTGGCAGGCTGAAAAAACTCATGACATGAAAGCATTTGAACGGGCATCGTGAGATTTGTCAGATTTACATATAATTTTCTATAAAAGCGTATATCTCCATGAAATACCATGTCCCATACACGCTGATGCCTTTATACACATCAAGCATGTCAATCAGATGCAATTACATGGTCTGAAGGTTCTAATGAAGCTTTACAGAGTTGTGCTGCCATAGCTCTATGTGGCAAAGCTTCGGAACATGCGAACTGTTTCTACATAAAAACGCGTTCATGCAATGAAACAAAGCATGTAGAAGAGTGTGAAATTTTCGTAGACAATATACTTCTACTGTGAGTTTTGTCAGATTCTGCACTGTGAGATTTGTCAGATGTAATTATACCTGGCAAGAAGAGTATGATTCCAAATTATGTCGTTAAATGTGTTGGATGATGCTTTTTATACCCAGTCAGCATGACAACAAGTACGACATTTATGCTTTGTGTGTACTATAGAAATCACATGAAAGCGTCCTGACAATACACACACCATACACCAGCATAAAAAGCACCGTGAAATTTGTCAGATTTTCTTATACCTGTATATATAAAAAAAGCAAACTATTATGTAGTTTACTGTCCTGGAGTATGCTATCATACACAGGAAGCATGTCAACCAGTTTGAGTTTTATGCTTTTTGGGATCTTTTGAAAGAATTCAGACACCTGCTGAAAAATCTCACGAGGAAAACACATCAGACTGGTCACAGTGAAATTTCTCACATTTACTTATATCTGTGTATAAAAGCGCCTATATCCATTATATATAGTTATTCATGAAACGCTTTGCTTTTATACACATTAAGCATGTCAACCAGTTGCAATTTCATGCTATGTAAGTTCTAGTAGAGATTTTAAGATTTGTGAGGTCATAGCGCTATATGGCAAAGCATCAGAACGGGTGAACGGTTTGTATATAAAAGAGCTTTCATGCAATGAAACAAAGCACGCAGAAGAATAGTTGTAATTTTCGTAGACAATATAATTCTGCACCGTGAGATCTGTCAGATTCTGTACCGTGAGATTTGTCAGATGTAATTATATCTGACAATAGAAGCGTATGTATCCATTATATGTCATTAAATGTGTTGTACTATGCTGTTTATAAACAGTCAGCATGACAACCAGCACGAAATTTATGCTTTGTGCGTACTGTTGAAATCATATGAAAGAGTGCCAGGCACCTTGTGTTTTGTCAGATAAATTTATATCTGAGTATAAAGAAGATGTCGTTTACTTAGTTGGACTATACGACAATGCACAGTAAAGATGTCGACCAGTTTGAGCTTTATACTTATTGGGTACTATTAAAGTAATCCATAGGCGGGCTGAAAAAATTCATGATGTCAAAGCATTTGAACGGGCATCGTGAGATTTGTCAGATTTACATATAATTTTCTATAAAAGCGTATATCTCCATGAAATAGCATGTTCGATGCTCGCTGATGCTTTTATACACATTAAGCATGCCAAGCAGCTGCAATTACATGTTCAGTAGGTTCTAAGGAAGTTTTAAAGAGGTGTGCTGTCATAGCTCTACGTGACAAAGCATCAGAACGGGCTAACTGTTTTTTATATAAAAAAAACGCTTTCATGCAATGAAACAAAGCATGCAGAAGCCTGAGTGAAATTTTCGTTGACAACATAATTTTACACAGTTAATATTTTAACTAGTTTGATCTTTATGCTTATTGAGTACAATCTAGAGGCGTGCTGGCATAACTCATAATGACAAAGCATTAAAGAGCGCTCCTTGATATTGGTCGGATTTACTTATAACTGTCTATGAAAGGGTATGTCTCCATTATATATCGTTGCCCATGCTCGCCCATGCTTCTATACACATTAAGCATGTTGAAAACTTATGAAAGCGTGCTGACAATACCCACGACGATATACCATCACACCAGGCACCATGAGATTTGTCAGATTAACTTATATCTGGGCAGGCTTAGACCTCCTTAGCGGTTAACCAGTACTAAGTGCACATACTTTCGCCAGTAACTGACAAAGGCCCTTCTTGAATCAGCGGAAGGAGAAACTAAAGTTTGTGGCCAGACCGGGTTTCGAACCCAGGACCTTTGACTTATGAGTCAGGTGCCCTACCGATTGCGCTACGCGGCCGGCTACAGAAGCGTGTGTATCCTTAGTATACCGTTAAAGGTGTTGGACTTAGCTTTATTAACAGTCAGCATGGCAACCAGTACGATATTTATGCTTTGTGGGCTCTTCTGTAATCATATGAAATCGTGCTAACAATAATCACGATGATAAATCATTAGGCACCGAAAGTTTTGTCAGATTTACTCATATCTGAGTATAAAGAAGTATCAAAACCTTATATTTCGTTTACTGTGCTGGACTATGCGATTTTACATAGTAAGTATGACATCCACTTGGATATTAATGCGCACTGAGTACAATTTAAGGAAACATGAGGCGTGCTGACAAAAGTCATGACGATAAAGCATTTAAGCTTGCACCGTGAGATTTGTCTGATTTACTCATAACTGTCTATAAAAGCGTTTATCTCCACGCCTATCCTTTTATACACATTAAGCATATAATCCAGTTGACATTTCATGGTTCTTGGGTTCCAATGAAGTTATAAAGAGGTGTTGTCATAGCTCCGTGTGACAAAGCGTTAGAACGGACGAATCATTGATGTTCAAAAGTGCTTTCATAAAATGAAATAAAGCATGCAAAAGGTCAGTGAAATTTACGTAAATATAACCTGCACCATGAGATTTGTCATATGTATTTATGTGATAATGAGCGTATGTGTCCATTAATTATCGTTAAATGTGTATAACAATCAAATTTTATGTCTTGCGATTACTAATATTGAGATGATAGGGAGGCTAGCTGACAAAACTCACGACGACAAACCATCAAACAGGCACCGTGAGATTTGCCAGATTTACTTACATCTGTGTAAATAAGGACTATTATATGTCGATAACTATGCTTTACTGTGCTTTTATACGCAAAAAGCATGTCGACCAGTTTGTGCTTTATGCATTTTTTGGATCTACTAAAAGAATGCAGATACCTGCTGACAAATCTCAGTGAGATTTCTCAGATTCACTTATATCTGTGTATAAAAGCGTTTATATCCATTATATATCGTTAACTATGAAACACCATGCTTTTATACACATTAAGCATGTCAAACAGTTGCAATTTCATGCTCTGTAAGTTCTAATGAAGTTTTTAATTCTGCACCGTGAGATTTGTCAGATTCTGCACTATGAGATTTGTCAGGTGTAATTATATCTGCTAAAGAAGCGTATGTATCCATTATATGTCGTTACATGTATTGGTGTATGCTTTATATTCAGTTAGCATGACAACCAGTACAAAATATAGGCTTTGTGCGTACTGTTGAAATCATAAGAAAGCGAGTTGACAATACCCACGACGATACATCATACCGTGAGGTTTGTCAGATTAATTTATATCTGAGCATAAAGAAGTATCAACACCTTATATGTCGTTTACTGTGTCGGACTATACGACAATTCACAGCATGTCAACCAGTTTGAGTTTTATGCTTATTATGTACTCTTGAAGGAATCCAGAGGCGTGCTGGAAAAGCTCATGACGATATAGTATTTGAATGGGTGCCGTGAGATTTGTCAGATGTAAATTTGTCTGTCTGTAGAAGTAGGAGCATCGATTAGAACACGTTAAACGTGTTGGACTATGCTTTAATACACAGTCAGCATGGTTTACAGGTCAAACTTTATACGTTCTATTTAAAACATTTAAATGCGAGCTGACAAAGTCACGACGACAAAACATGATAACTGGCACCGTGAGATTTGTCAGATTAAACTTGTATCTAAGTATAAAGAAGTATCAAAACCAGTATACGTCGCTGACTGTGTTAGAATCGCATTTATACACAGAAAGCATGCCAACCAGTTGCAGCTTTATGCTTTTGGGGTACTATTGCAGAAATCCAGAGATGTGCTTACAAATCTCATGACGAAAATGCACCAGAACGGTCACTGTGAGATTTGTCAGATTCAATTTTGAATGTATATCTCAATAATTTATGGATAACCATATTCGCCAATGTGTTTGTACACAAGCATGTCAACCAGTTGCAATGTCATGCTCTTTGGGTTCTAATGAAGTTATACAGACGCGTGCTGACATAGCTATTGATGACAAAACATAAAAACGGGCGAACTATTTCTATACAAAATCATTTTCATGTAATGAAACAAAGCTTGAAGGAAGAGTCGGTGAAATTTCCGTACTTTGTGCGTACTGTTGAAATCATAAGAAAGCGAGTTGACAATACCCACGACGATACATCATACCGTGAGGTTTGTCAGATTAATTTATATCTGAGCATAAAGAAGTATCAACACCTTATATGTCGTTTACTGTGTCGGACTATACGACAATGCACAGCATGTCAACCAGTTTGAATTTTATGCTTATTATGTACTCTTGAAGGAATCCAGAGGCGTGCTGGAAAAGCTCATGACGATATAGCATTTGAATGGGCGCCGTGAGATTTGTCAGATGTAAATTTGTCTGTCTGTAGAAGTAGGAGCATCGATTAGAACACGTTAAACGTGTTGGACTATGCTTTAATACACAGTCAGCATGGTTTACAGGTCAAACTTTATACGTTCTATTTAAAACATTTAAATGCGAGCTGACAAAGTCACGACGACAAAACATGATAACTGGCACCGTGAGATTTGTCAGATTAAACTTGTATCTAAGTATAAAGAAGTATCAAAACCAGTATATGTCGCTGACTGTGTTAGAATCGCATTTATACACAGAAAGCATGCCAACCAGTTGCAGCTTTATGCTTTTGGGGTACTATTGCAGAAATCCAGAGATGTGCTTACAAATCTCATGACGAAAACGCACCAGAACGGTCACTGTGAGATTTGTCAGATTCAATTTTGAATGTATATCTCAATAATTTATGGATAACCATATTCGCCAATGTGTTTGTACACAAGCATGTCAACCAGTTGCAATGTCATGCTCTTTGGGTTCTAATGAAGTTATACAGACGTGTGCTGACATAGCTATTGATGACAAAACATAAAAACGGGCGAACTATTTCTATACAAAATCATTTTCATGTAATGAAACAAAGCTTGAAGAGTCGGTGAAATTTCCCAAGAGAATATAATTCTAAACCATGAGATTTGTCAGATTCTCCACTGTGAGATTTGTCAGTTGTAATAATCTGTGTCTATAGAAGTGTATGTATCCATTTTTATCGTTAAATGTGATAGAGTAGGCGTTCATTCACATTTGCCATGTCAACAAGTACAAGACGTTCTGACAAATCTCACGACGAAAACGAATCAGAACGATCACCGTGAGGTTTGTCATATATACTTATATCTGTCAATAAAAACGTATATCTCCATTATGAATCGTTTACAACCATTAGGCAATGCTACATACCAAATTTCAAACATCTGAGCCAATTGTTTCTGAAGAAGATTTCTGAATATTTTTCTATGTATTTCTATGGTTAAAACCAAGGACCCTCTGAGACGGGCAATTTTGGACCCTGGGGCCATTTTGAACAAACTTGGTATAGGGCCACTAGGAAATGCTACATACCGAATTTCAAGCATCTGAGCCAAGTGGCTCTGAAGAAAAAATATTTGAACAGTTTTCTATATATTTCTACTGTTCAAACCAAGGACCCCTGGGGCAGGGCCATTTTGGACCCTGGGGCCATCATTTGAACAAACTTGGTAAAGAACCACTGGGCAATGTTACTTACTTTTTTTTCAAGCATCTGAGCCAAGAAGATTTTTGAATATTTCTATATGTATTTCTATGGTTCAAACCGAGGACCCCCTGGGACAGGACCATTTTGGATCCCAGGGCCATCATTTGAACAAACTTGGTAAAAGGGAACTAGACAATGCTACATACAGAAAATTTCAAGCATCTGAGCCAATTGGTTCTGACGAAGAAAATATCTGAACGTTTTTCTACGTATTTCTACCGTTCAAACCCAGAACCCCTAGGGTGGGACCATTTTGGACCCTGCGGCGTTTATTTGAACAAACTTGTTAAAGGACCACTAAGAAATGCTTAATACCGAATTTCAAGCATCTGAACCAAGTTGTTGATTTTTGAATATTTTTATATGTATTTCTATGAGTCAAACCCAGGACCCCCTGGGCGCGGCCTTTTTTATCCTGGGGCCGTCATCTGAACAATTGTGTTTTTGTTTCACCTTCACGGTAAACAGCTATGGTCATGCTGAGAAGGTCAGTTAACCTAACCGCACTATTTCTGGGAAGGCTTAGTCCTCCCAAGTGGTTAACAAGCAAATTCGTTGAATTCATATCCCCCGCCGAAGTAGCTCCAAGTAGTGTATGGTTTATTTCAAGATTCATAAAAATTCGTTCACTGGTTACATAGTTGTGGCCAAACTAATGGATTTTAAATCAAGGGCAATAACTCATGCTTGAGATCATGCTAAAAAATTGCCTCAGCATCACCACATTATGACTAGATGGCCGTGGCCAGCATATCAAGCCCATTGGTGCTTTGACAGTAGTGAAAATGCTAAGCATAAGGTGGCAACAGCTTTAGCATTTGCAACCTGAAGTCTCTGCTTGGATGATATAGTTACACCCTGTCTTCATAACTACTTATCACACATTCAAGGTAAGAATCTGTCATATGGTAACAGAGATATTAGCAATCAAAAATGTTAAAAATGTGACATAGCATTATGAGAGGGGACCTGGAGTGGTAAGGTGCATGCACTGATGAAGTTTCAATGTTCTGGGGCCTATGAAAAGGGAGATATGGGGCTGCAGACGAAAACTAAATATGTGGTACTTTTTCATGAAAGTAGGTCACACCAACCGAGTTTTGTTGTAGGTGACTTGGACTGGTAAGGAGCATGTACTGATGAAGTTTTAATGTTCTGGGGCCTATGAAAAGGGAGATATTGGGCTCCAGACGAAAACTAAATATGTGGTATTTTTCGTGTAGGTCACAGTGACCTAGTTTTGTGAGAGCCAATTAGCATTTTTGTGGGGCATAATGTGTTGAAGTTTCAAGGTCCTAGGGTCTATCAAACTCAAGATATGACTGTAAACAGACAGACCGTGGACAGACAAACACCATATGGGCAACTATATCTCGCTGTCCGCAAGTGGGCTGGATAATAAAACATATCTATATTCAGATTCAAGAAAGTTGGTTGATTGGTACCTTAGTTATGGCTAATTTGTGGTATTTTAACGCAATTAAAGGGCAATAACTCATGCACTACTGAGTCCCATTAAGACAAACCTTGTTGTGCACTGCCATTTTATGACAATACACTATAGTATTAAGTTTCATGAAAGTCCATTCATTGGGTACTTAGTTATAACTCAATTTGCTGATTTTAAAGCGGTTCAAGGGCAATAACTAATGCATTACTACAGTGATTCTGGCAAAATTTCACATGCACCACCATGTTTTGATGAGCCATATTCCTTATAAGTTCATAGAATTCCATTCATTGTTTTCTTCGTTACGGCTGAATTTAGCAATTTCAAATTGATCCAAGGGCAATAACTCATGGCGCATAACTGATCCAATACTGATGAAACTTAATGTGCACAGCTGTGATATGGTGATACATATTTGTTTAAAGTTTCATGAAATTATGGTATTTGGTTACTTGTACTTAGTTATAGCTTTATTGATTTTAAATCAAAGGGCAATAACTCATCCATTACTGAAGCCAGTCTGACAAAACTTGATGTCATCAGCATGTTATAGTGATACATATTTATATTAATGAAATTGTGATCAATGGTTACTTAGTTATGGCTCCGGATGGGCGGACAGACGGGAAGACGGATGGATGAACAGATAGACAGAGGGACATGGACAACCCTATATTCCTCCGCCTTCGGCAGGGAATAACCAGTACTAAGTGCACTTACTTTCACTATTAACTGACAACTGTCCTTGAATCAGCGGAAGGAGAAATGAAAGTAAGTGGCCGGGCCGGCTATCAAACCCAGGACCTGTTACTTATAAGTCAGACACCCTACCGATTGTGCTGCACAGCCCATTTGGTAAAGGAGCACTAGGCAATGCTACATACTAAATTTCGAGCATCAGCACCAAGCGGTTCTGGAGAAAAAGTTTTTTAAGTATAAATTAATTGCAAAACCCAATACCCCCTGCCACATGGCCAATTCGGACCCAGGGTCACTATTTGAACAGACTTGGTAGAGGTCCACCAGACAATATTTCTAGAGGTCCACCAGACAATATTTCTAATCAAATATCAAAGCCCTAGACCTAGCCATTCCAGAGAAGATGTCATTTAAAGCCAATTGTTGACAACTAACGACGGAAAATGCATGACGGACTACAGACACTGACTGATCACAATGGCTCACCCTGAGCCTATGGCTCAGGTGAGCTAAAAAGTGTGACAGACTGATGGACGGACAGATCGACAGATGGCGGACAAAGCCATATGCTCACCTTCATGGAGCATGTTCTGTGTTCAATGATACATAATATTATAGGTTATAGTCCAATATGCATCACTGCATTCAGTTGATCTTTCTCAGATGTTCCAGTTTGAAAACTTTCCCTTTTGGTTCCTTACTTAGACACTGAGCTAAATGCAACTGGTGAACTAAAATTGTCTATGTTCAATGATCCATGAAATATAGGTCATGGTCCAATATACATCACTGCATTCACTTGATCTTCCCCAGCTATATGTGTAGCAACTTTGAAAACTCTATCCCTTTTGGTTACTCAGAAACCGCATTTACCAGTTGGTGAACTGAAATTTCCTATGTTCATTGATCCATGAAACATTCATCATGGCCCAATATGCATCACTGCATTCAGGTGTTATTCTGCAGATGTTCCTGCATAGCAAGTTTTGTTTACTTGGAAACATCTAAACACAAGTGAATCTTTTGATAACACACATAAATTAACACATGCACATGGACACACAAAGGGTATCACATAAACCCATCTTTCCTCATTGAGGTGTGCAAAAAATATAATAAAATTGTCAGTTGCCCAACATAAACAGCTTTAACAAGTGCAGACAGCTTTCAAGACCTGCTTTTTTCATTTATAACTGCTTCATCTTATCAAGGTAAGGGTGTGTCTGAGGAATTTTATGGGATGGTTATGGTCAGGCGATGGTGATGGGTAGCTTTCAGTGCCGGGGCATCCTATTAATTTGGATAATAGTAAGGCAAGTACCCACTGTGCTTGTAGTAGGTGCAGATGGGTGGTACATTTTATCTCTCCCTTTTCATATCTGTTTCTATCTCTCTCTTGGAGACCGCTTGATATAGACTGCTTGATATAGACTGAAATACTGTCTAAAAGAGCCATTAAACCCAAACAACCAACCACCTGAAGAATTTTATTACCATTTTCATAATCATGATGGAACACAGCCTGTACAAGATATAATGGCAAGGGAAGACTGCTCGTTAAGAGATCAAGGGTTGTCTTATCCATTATTTATATTTATCTTTAGTAACATGAGTATATCTGTGAAGATTAATCGGACTGACTAAATGGATAATGGACAAAAGCCTATAAGCTACCCAGGCCTGAGAGCCTTCAGCTCAGGTGAGCTAAAAGTAACCTCTAACCCTATCACAGAATGGAAGTATATTTCGACTTGAAAACACACAGTGCCTGAAAATGCACAGCACCTACACTTAATCATATACAGTAGAACTTCAATGGCTCGAACCCTGATGGCTCATTAACCCTACCTCACTAGAACTCTTTCCTTGGTCCCTAGAGGTCACTTCATATAGAAACTAACCCTGGATGGCTAAAGCTACCCTTGGCTGGAACTAATTTTCATGGTCCCAAGCCTGTTCGAGCCAATGAAGTTCTACTGTATTTTTGGAAAAAAAACAGAACATTTTATGACAGTTTTGTTGATTTGCTGTGTCAGTGTTTCTGTTACTCATAAATTGACATCTTAAAGAGTTCCTTCAAGAGCAAGGAATATATTTAGAATAAAGAACATGGGCCAGAATACGTAGTTTCGGCTAATATAAAGCCTCGTGGGTCACTGACGATATCTGGTGACAAAACCAGAGAAAAGCATACTGTAATTTCTTAATTTTAACTGGGCAGTCGATTCAAAGACTGTTTAGAATAAACAAAAGGACCCAAATAATATAAAAGATGATGATCTAGAATAATAGTTTACAGTTTTATTTTGAAATTTCTCCAACACAGCTAAGCTCTCTGTATCCTTGCTGGTTTTAAGTATAGCACATTATTTTATTTTTTGGCAAAATCACATTTGCATCTATATATAGTAGTCAACCCCTCTTTAATAGACCTCATTACAACAGCAAAATTCTTTATATCATTTTGATATGCACAGAACGGCTATAGTTTTTCTAAATATGCATTCTTCACAAAGGCAAAGTCAGTTTAACTGCAAAATGTTTGGGAACAAAATTGATGCTGTGGCTGTAAAGAGGATCCACTGCAATTCTCTGTTTGTCATATGTGCACCAGCAGCATTATAAAACTCAGTGTCCTGCACTGCATCCTTGGAAAAAGGTTGTCCTACAAGAATTTCAACTGTCCATATAAAACAATAATTACATTTCTTTTAATACAGTCTTGGTACTGAGCCTTCAAGATAAAAGTAGTCATAGTTTGATGAACATGATATGTGCATATGTTGTCCATCATCTCACTAAACAGCTTGTTTTTAGAATTGTATGACGAGGTTGCAATGTGTATATTTTCCATACATGTATCCACCCAAGCTAACAGTACAATGAATGACATTTTGCACTCAGGGTTAAAGATGACTGACGACTAAAATATTGTTGCATATTATTATTGTTACTATTATTGTTATCATTTCATATTTGTTTTTCTTTGTCAGATCCCCAAACACCATGTCTTTATGTGAGCTTAAACAATGTTCTGGAGTCTTGCTGAGGGTCTCAGTATCACCTGCAACAGAAAACAAGAAAACCATTAGGTCCTGATTGCTCCCCTGAGCCCTGAGACTTTAATTAAGAATCGAAATTTGATTTTTCAGCGTCCATTGTGTGGTGAAGCCAGTGGGCGGAGCTAAAAGTTCATGAAGCGTGAAGCGCTTCTTGTAGAATTTTAGTGTCAGACGACCACTGGCTTCTTCACACGATGAACGCTGAAAAATCAAATTTTCATTCTTATATTTACACTTTATTTGTGAACCTCTCTGTGCCGTTTTTGTGGTAATTTGGTACAGACATAGGCAAAATATGGGTCAAAGAAAAGTTAGTAACGACGTGTTCGGTCATAACGTTAAACAGCCACCGCCTTGACAAGGCATCAATCGAACGTTGCAAGAACCAATCCAGTTGTTTGTTTACATAAGACGTCGCTTGACGACAACATCACATGATCAACTGTCCTTCATCTGTGTATGAAGCTAGTTGCTCTAAAGGGATCACCTATGGGAAGTCAGTTGCAAGTGTAAATATTGTGATATGATGTTTTTGCACATTTATGTTTGCTATGAACTTACCTGTCCTTTGTGGACCTAATGTAACAGTGCCAACATGGTAGCTACATGTAGCAATGCAACTAGACCTTGTCGTTTCTGAGAGAAAGTTCTTTAAAATATTCAACCTAAATGACCTTTGGCCAAGGTCACTAAATAACTTTGACCTATTGAATTCAAAAGGAATTGAGGCTGACTGCATTTCATATCACAGAGCCTAATAGCAAATGAACAAGACCTGTCGCCAGACAGGATAGCTCGCCTGAACCTGGGCTTGTCCATCTTTAATTGCTAGTAATTGTTTCTTAGGGATGGGGATTTTGCTGCATAACATTTCCAACTTATATCTATCATCAAACTAAATATAATTCAAATCTATCCAATCTTTCCAAGCTGTAAGATTTCAAAGACTTTGATGTAAAACTTTAACAAAAAAATTCTCTAAGTCTGTGACCTTGACCTATAGGTTATGTCCTGGAGTGGGGATGCAGTTGAATAAAATTGCTAACCAATATCTATTATCAAAACAAATATAAATCAAATCGATCATAGGGTTTAGAAACTATGAGATCTAAAAAAAACTATATTGTAAAAATGTAACATAAAATTGCTAAGTCCCTGACCTTGACCTGTAGGTCATGTCCAGGGGTGGGGATGTGGTTGATAAAATATCCAACTAATATCTATCATCAAACCAAATATAATTCAAAAAGATCAAATGGCTTAAAAACTATGAAATCTTCTCAAAACTTTAACATAAAATCGCAAAGTCCGATTAAAATGTTTAGCAATTCTGAGATCTTAAAAACTTTAATGTAAAACTTAACATGAAATGTCTAAGTCCATGACCTTGACCTATAGGTCATGTGCAGGTGTCAGGATGCTGTAGAAAAAAATTCCAGAACAATATCTATCATCATACAAAATATACAGATGTAATTCGGTTTAAATATGAGATCTTAAAAAATTTAACGTAAACTTTAACATGAAATTTTTAAGTCTGTGACCTTGACCTATAGGTCATGTCTTGGGGGTGGGGATTGGGTTGAATAAAATTTTGGACCAATATCTTAGTCCTGGAAAAGTAGATTTTTTAAGGTTTTTACCGTATATTGGCATAGCTGCTATCTTGGTCCTTACCAAGTTTCAAGGACATTGGCCTATTGATCCTAGAAAAGATTTTTAAAGGTTTTTACCATATATATGTGTTGGGCCGTTGGCAGCCATTTTAGTCATGTGACCCTTACTATTTGTATAACTTTTAATTCCCACGCCCAGGTGGCTATAATATGAAATTTGGTTACAACTGAACCAATGGTTTCAGAGAAGTTGTTTGAAAATGTTGACAGATGACGAAAACAGACCCTGCCCATCCTATAAACTCCCCAGACCCTTTGGCCAAGGTGAGCTTATAACAGCTTACCATTATTCCCCTATCCTATAGATGCTACAATTGAAATTTGGTTACATAGGATCTTATAGTCAAGAGGAGATGTTAATAGAAATTATATGAGCTGCGACACGACAAAACCAACAAAGTGGCATGTGTGCCCAGCAATGACTCAGATCAGCCTGGGCATCCACCCAGTCTGAGTCTTTGCTGTCCGCTAAAAAGGTACATGTTGCTCCATGTGAACAGTGTAGACTCTAGTCAGACTGGGCGGCTGCCAAGGCTGATCTGAGTCATCGCTTGGCTCAAATGCAACTTTGTTTGTATTGTCGTGTCACAGCTCATATGTGATGAACAAGCAAACTGATGGATGCTCGACAAAAGCAAAAACTATATGTGTAAGCTCCTCGCCAATCTTCAGCTATGTGGGGAGGCATTTCACTATTTAGTGCCTATTTTTGGACATCCATAATTCATTTTGGATATCCATAATTCCATTTACTTTGGATATCACAAAATAATGTTTGATATCCATGATTATTTATGGATATCCATAAATTGATTTATAGATATACAAAAAATGAATAATTGATATCCAAAGATCGAATTATGGAAGAAATACTTTTGTATATCCATAAATTCAATTTTTGGAAATCCATAATCCAAATTTTGGATATCTATAAATTGATTTTTGGATATCCATAGATAAGCCTGAATATTTAATAACCATAATTCAAGTTAAAGATAT
Organism: Ctena decussata; assembly: GCA_963989385.1. Classification (NCBI taxonomy): domain Eukaryota; kingdom Metazoa; phylum Mollusca; class Bivalvia; order Lucinida; family Lucinidae; genus Ctena; species Ctena decussata. The sequence goes on from OZ022498.1 coordinate 125,641,406, forward strand.
CCAAAATTCAAGTTAAGGGTATCCAAAAATCGAATTTCGGATAACCAAAAATAATGATTATTTTTGGATATTGATAATTAGATTAATGGATATTCCTTATTCGATTTTTGGATATGCATAATTCAATGTTTCAATATCCATACTTTGAATAATTCATTTTTTGATATCCATAGTTTGATTTTTTATATCCAAAATTAATTATGGATATCCAACATTATTTCGCAATATTACAAAATGAATAATGGACATCCAAAAATGAATTGTGAATATTCATTATATAAACTATGGATAACCATAAATCTAGTTAAGGATATCCACAAATCAAGTTATGGATATCCATAAATACAATTATGGATATTCTTTAATCAAATTCTGGATATCCAAAAATCCAATAATAGATGTCCATAAACTGAATTATGGGCACATGTATTCATAATTAGGTTTTAGGACATCCAAAAACTCTGTAAATTACAGATTTTTGGATATTTAAAAATCGAATTATGGATATCCATAAATTGAATTATGGATATCCAATATTATGCTGTATTTTTGAATATCCATAAATTGAATTATGGATAGCCAAAAAATGATTTTTGGATATCCATAAATAGAGAATAAATAGTAAAAGGGAAGCCCATACAGCTTCATGTACAAAACAAGGAGTTCAAAAAATTTAAAATTCTTGTTTGTGCCCAGTTACCTTTTTGAAATCATTCTTTGGGACAATAATGAGTCAAACTGGAATATAACTGACACATGTTGAGGCTGGCAGTACTGTCAATGCTGGTAGTAACTGAAACATAAGGGAAAAGATTTTTGTTAACTTCAGTTTTACAATAAGTTCCATCAAATCAACTTGCGTAATACCAGTTATCCATAATGATCCTAAAACTTCGGACACCCAAAAGTCGGACAATTATTGTTCGAAAATTCTTAGTGAGTGGATTTTACACACCTTAATGCATCAAGATGAGGCTTAGTGAATGGCAAATGTTGTAGACCCTGATCAAACTGCTCCTTTAGGAGCTTGGGTCTACAATCTTTGCTCAGACCTGTCTGTCCTAATATTTAGGGTCATTACAGTATAAATTCACTTAAAATGCTTTTCAGAGAAAAACAGATGTCCCCTCATCCCATCTCACCCGCTCCATCCACCAACCAGCACATTCTCACCGCCTTAAATCTGCCCCCGCCTACCACCACTACAATTCCCTCCCACCACTACCCTGAGCATTTGTAACCTCATGCCATTATACTTAGACTTTACTATTATGTCAATATAATCTATCAAATAGGATCTGAAGATGTCAATATCTCCAAGAGTACATGTATTTAAAGTCCTTCTGTGCCCTTGAAAATCAGGGAGTCAAGATCCCCAAAACTGAATCACCTCTTCTGCTTGTAATAGCAGTATATCCATACAAGTCTGATTAATTTCATCGCAAAGTCTTGACCAACAAGAGCTCCGCAAGCGGGGCAATATACGCCCGTTTCTGGTTGTTTTCACCGTTTCATCCTTAACTACATTGCTATTAAGTTTATCAAGATATTCCAAACATTAGGGTTCTCAAAAGAAAAGCCTTAAAGAGTAATCAAAGGGATGTAACTCAACAAAGAAAATAAGGAAGGGGAAGCAATTATTCTTAATTAGACATACTGTCTCAACCTAATACACATTGCTATAAAATTTCGTCAAGATATTCCATACCGTTACCTAGTAATGACTTGCCCAAGAATAGTCATAGAAATTAATCAAATGGATGTAACTCCATAAATAAGGAAGGGGGAGCAATAATTCTTATATAAGACACACAGCCTCAACCTAATACACATTGCTATAAATTTCAATCAAGATATAGCTTGCACAAGAATAGCCTTAGAAAATATTGAAAGGGAGGTTACTCCAAATATAAGTAAGGAGAGGCAATTGTTCTTATATGGGGTATGTCATGTAAACCTAATATACATTACTATTAAGTTTCATCACAATAGTCCTAAGGGTTAGTTAGATATGAGGTATACAAATATAGTCTAACAAAATAATCAAAGGGAGGTAATTCAAAAACTCAGTAAAGGGGAGTAACCATTCTTGTATGAGACATGTTGTCTTAACCTCATATGCATTGTTATAAAGTTTCATCATGATATTCCAAAGTGTAACCAAGTTATGAAATGCTAAAGAATTGCCATACAAACTGCCATAAACGAATTTTTTCAAAGGGCTGTAAAACCGCTAAAAATCATCGGAGCAAAATTTCCGTACAATATGTGCTACTCCACATCGTAATCTTACCATTTACAAAATTTCAGCTTAATTGGACAAGAGGTCCATGATGGACCTAAATCGCTCACCTGAGTTATGACAAAATAACATGGGAGACCATCTATTTGATGATGATTCAATTGGAGCAATTCTGCACTTTCCAATCTATTATTCTGACAAAGTTTCATATATTGGATCAAAACTGTACACTCTAGAGTGTACTCAATGTTTTTCTAAGATTTGACCTTGTGAACTTTTTACTGACCCGGCATATTCCAGTTTCAAACTTCTTTTCATGGAGATAAACATTGTGACAAAGTTCCACAAAGATGCAATGGAAAATGAAGCTTCTATTGTGTACACAAGTTTTTATTTCTAAGATTTCACCTACTGACCTAGTTTTGATACAACATGACCCAGTTTAAAACATGGCCAATATTTCATGAACATAAACAATCTGACAAAGTTTCATGAAGATTGGACCAAAACTGTGCCCTCTAGAGTGTACACAATGTTTTTCTAAGATCTGACCTAGTGACCTAACCTTTGATCTGACATTATTCAGTTTCAAACTTGGCCTAGATTTCATGAAGATAAACATTCTGACAAAGTTTCATAAAGATTCAATGCAAAATAAAGCCACTATTGTGTACACAAGGTTTTTCTAAGATTTGACCTACTGACCTAGTTTTTGACCCAACAAGACAGAGTTTCGAACCTTGCCTAGATTTCATAAAGATAAACATTCTGACAAAGTTTCATGAACATTGGATCAAAACTGTGCCCTCTAGAGTGTACACAAGGTTTTACTAAGATTTGACCTGGAGACCTAGTTTTTGACCCAACATGACCTAGTTTCATATTTGGCCTAGATTGCAAGAAGATAATCATTCTGATAAAGTTTCATGAAGATTGGACCAAAACCGTGACCTCCAGAGTGTTCACAAGCTTTTTCTAAGATTTGACCTAGTGACCTAGTTTTTGACCCAACATAACCCTTTTCCAAATCTGGCCTAGCCTTCCAACAAAAGATAAACATTCTGACAAAATTTCATGAAGTTTGGATCAAAACTGTGCCCTCTAGAGTGAACACGAGGTTTTACTAAGATTTGACCTGGTGACCTAGTTTTTGACCCGAAATGACCTAGTTTCATACTTGGCCTAGATATTATGCAGATAACCATTCTGACAGAATTTCATGTAGATTGGATTAACACTGTGCCCTCTAGAGTGTACACAAGGTTTTACTAAGATTTGACCTGGTGACCTAGTTTTTGACCCAACGTGACCTAGTTTCATACTTGTCCTAGATTTTATTAAGATAATCATTCTGACAAAGTTTCATGAACATTGGATCAAAACTGTGTCCTCTATGTCATTTAAAGATTTATTTCTATTTTAAGCTCTGGCTTTATTTCTATTTTTAGCTCTGGCAGCCATCTTGTTCAGTGGAACGGAACCGTTTTAGCAAATTTAGGTTCAGAGGCATAAGTTGAACATTTCTCTGGAATTATTTTGAATTCCATCCACTGGCTTGAGAGGAGATGTTGTTAAAAGGATTTTCTATTTTTAGCTCTGGTGGCCATCTTGTTCGGCGGAACAGAACGATTTTAGCAATTTTGGTACAGGGCTATAAGAGAAACATTTGTGTAAAATTATTTTGAAATTAGTCTACTGGTCTAGGAGGAGATGTCATTTGAAGAAATTGTTGACGACGGACGGACGGACGGACAGACAGATGGACGCCGGACAAATTTTGATCACATTAGCTCACCTTGAGCACTTCGTGCTCAGGTGAGCTAATAAAAACTATAGGAGGAGTTATCCGGAAACGAACACCCCAAAAATTCCAAGTAAAGGGCTGTAACTCCGTTAAAAATAATTGGAGCGTAACCTCGAAATGATATGCACTGGTCCACCTCATAGTCTTACTATATACCAAGTTTCAGCTCAATCGGATGTAAACTGTAGGAGGAATTATCCGGAAACGAAAAAGTTTACGAGGGATAGACGGACAGACGCCAGCACCATAACATAATACGTCCCGTTTTTCAAATGGGCATATAAAAATCATATGACCTTGAAAATAGGGTCAAGGTCATCAAAATCTAATCAGCTCTTATGTTTGTTTCTATGATATATCTATGCAAGTTTGGAGAAAATCCATTCACTGGTTTGAAAGATAAACTACATACAAGACTTTGGTCATGACAAGAATTCCGCGGAATGCTATGTCGCACCTGCACTGCGCTTCCACAGTAGTCAAAACTATAATTAAAAGAACTTGAATGAGAAATGGACAAATATGCAAGGGTTAACGCAATTTTGGATGTAAAATTTTAGGTTGTGAGAAATTTGAATGAGAAATGGACAAATATGCAAGGGTTAACGCAATTTTGGATGTAAAATTTTAGGTTGTGAGAAATGGACTTAAACACTAGGGTCAACGTAATTTTTAATATAAAATTTTACGAAGTCAGCAGAGCATGAAATATAGGTCAAGGTAAAAATAAGAGCAACAGCCCTCAAGAACATTCTAAGAAGAAGCTTCATGCCATGTTTGATGATTGTATGTATCATAGTTTGCGAGAAATGGACTTACATACTAGGGTTGATGTAATTGTTGAGGGACGGTTTTACAAAGTCAGCAGAGCATGAAATATAGGTCAAGGTAAAAATAAGAGCAACAGCCCTCTAGACCATTCTAAGAAGAAGCTGTGTGCCAGGTTTGATGACTGTAGGTATCATGCTTTGCAAGGAATGGACTTAAATGCTAGGGTTGACGCTAGGGTCGACGTAATTGTTGATGGACTGTTTTACAAAGTCAGCAGAGCATAAAATAAAAATCAAGGGTAAAAATAAGAGCAACAGCCCTCTAGAACATTCTAAGAAGAAGCTTTATGCCAGGTTTGATGATTGTAGGTAACATAGTTTGTGAGAAATGGACTAAAATGCTAGGGTCGTCGTAATTGTTGACGGACGGACGTACGGACGGACGGAATGACTGACGGACGGACGGAAAAGTGAACTCCTATATCGCACCTTGCTAAAGCAGGTGCGACCCTCTAGAACATTCTAAGAAGAAGCTTTATGCCAGGTTTGATGATTGTAGGTAACATAGTGTGTGAGAAATGGACTAAAATGCTAGGGTCGACGTAATTGTTGACGGACGGACGTACGGAGGGACGGAAAAGTGAACTCTTATATTGCACCTTGCTAAAGCAGGTGCGACAACAAGTTCATCAAAAACTAAACTTGCCACAATAAATTATATGAACATGTAAGTCTGACTAATATTATCCATCCATTGGTTCAAGAAAATCTTATTTTTAGGGAAGATTCAACATCTGTCTGGTACCCCCCTTCAAAAGGAAGGACACTCCCTCTCTACTCTCCCCCACACGTACCTCCAGCACTCGGGGAACACCTTTAGCAGTTTTTAAAAGCTGGGGTGAGCATTTGAAATACAGCAAATACTCATAAAATAAATTGAGTTTCACAAGCAAAATGGTCTCAAAATGCATTAAAATTGCTTCTAGAGACATTCTGAATTCAAAAATGTTCTCATGGGAGGTAAATATGCATAAAATCAATTAAGCTTTACAAGCGAAATTAGCCTCAAAATGCATTAAAATCGCTTCTAGAGTCGTCCTGAATTCAAATATTTTCTCGGGGGAGGTCCCCCGAACCCCCATAACAAGAGGGGGTTACCCCTCTCATGCTCTCCCTCACTCGTGCTTTCAGGACTCGGGCCGTTCCATGGCCATACCACTTTTCAAAAGCCAACGATGGCCCTGTTTGACCATGGCAATGGGTTCAATGTCACCAAACCAAAGGTATATGCAAGTTTGGAGGGAATCAAGCCAATGGCTCAAGAGATATTTCATCTTTAGAAAAGTTTCACATATTTAAATCCGCCTGTGACCTAGAAAATGATGCCAGTGTCACTAGAATCCAATCGGCTTTTAAGCTTGACAATATATATGTAGTTTTGCAGGTTTGGAGAAAATCCAGCTCAGGGCTATCACATCCAATTTTGGGAATGGGGCCGGGGCCTTAAGAATTGGGAAAAATACTGTTGTTTTATCTAAAATTGGGAAAATTTACATTGTTTTGTGAGTGAGTTACTGATTCAAAATATATCTTATATAAAATACTGTGACCTATAAAGGATGTCAGTGTCACCAAAAATTAAAAATGTCTTCAGCCTAACACAATAATTTATCCACGAATATCCACCCATCCACTGGTTCAAGAAATATCTCATTTTACAGAAATTTTAACGTAAATTGTATGTTGACTTTGAAAAAGGGGTCAAGGGCATCAAAACATAATTACCACATGGGACTGTCCCAAAGGTGTATCTATGTAAGTTTGATGGGACTCAGCCACTGATTTTCAGTGACAATTTCACATACTTAAGTCCTTCATTGACCTAAAAAAAAGCGGTCAAGGTCACTAAAATCTAATCAGCTCTAAAGCTTGTCCAAATAAAATACCCATGAAAGTTTAGTGAAATTCCACTTACTGGTTCAAGAAATGGTCCAACAAATGCTGACACATAAGCCAACATCAATGGGATCTGCACTGACAGTGTTAGGAATTAACTTTTTTTGCAGGTAGCAAGTACTTGCTATAGCAAGTACTTGCTACATGTACCTTGTATAAAGCTTGTTCCTGGTTGCAAAAAAGGATGCCAAAAACCAGGACTCTCACACCCCATTTTGGGAATGGGGCCGAGGCCTTTAGAATTGGGGAAAAAAGTGTTGTTTTGTCTAAAATTGGGAAAATTTACATTGTATTGTGAGTAGTCCTCTTGCCACTCAACAGTTGTCAGATTTATGACTAAACAAAATTCCATAAGGTCAAAGACAATGATAATGCCTTTGACCTTATGTAATTGTGGTTATTCTTACACATAGAAGCATTGTTAATGTCTTTGACCTTATGGAATTGTGTTTTGTCTTACACACAGAAGCAATATTTTAATGAAAATCGGCTAGCACTTCCAAGAAATTAACTTTTACTAAAGAATTCCTAGGCAGCAACTTTTTGCTGTACCCACTTTTTCTTCAGGTGGCAAGTGAGATTTTTAGGTGGCAAATCTGCTACTTGCTACAGTTGATTTCGAACCTTGACTGAAACCCTCCACCCCCAGCCCCTTTACCTTTGGTGGGAGAGGGGGGACATAATTATTAGCATGAATGCATATTTTTATGTTAACCTCTTTTCATCGAAAAAAGCTGGCCTTCACTTCATGATAATCAAGTCAATGTCACAAGGTTGAGCCATGTCTGACAAACTATATGCAGAATTTGTTTCCAAAACACATTGGTAGAAAAAAAAACACATTTTATTGGTGTCCTAGATTTTGACCTCCAGTCCTACCCAGGGCAAACCCTTTGACGAAAACTCATGGCATGAATGCAGACCCTCTAAGGCGCCCATGGTCCAAATATGACTGCTTTCTGATGAGAGGTTGGAGAGATATGCCCACTTACAGAAACTTTAACCAAAAACTTTGAATAAATTCCACTAAGTTAACATGAAGTAAATGCTACGTGTATATACTCCTTGGCATAAATGTTGGGGGTATAAAAACTTATTATTGCGCACAGAAAATTTCTCACCCACTGAGGCAAATGAGAGATTTTTCTCTCATAAATTCTTCAGCCAGAATATTCCTGGGGTATGGGATTACTTCTTCCTAATAATCATCATCATCTAGGCTGTATCATATATACTGAAATATTACTGAAAGTACTGACTAATTCCCTGTAAATCATCTATCTTTCCACTGCACTCTGGGTTTTTAGTAATTTAGTATGCAAGTTCTTTTTGTCACAGGGTAAAGTTTAGGCATAACATACACTTGTACTGCCTTGCAGTACATGCCAACTTCTATAACAACGTAGTAGAGTGCTCACCTTCAGACTAAAGGGTCCCCGGTTCGATCCTCTGCCGGGATGCTGAGATTTTTTAAGAGTCTGTGACATAATCCTGGATGTTTAACGTACCTTAACCCTGGCCTTGTTGATTCATACTCTAGCTATATACCAAACAGCCTACCTGTCTTAGAATATTGTTTAATTCTTTCATTTTTTTTCTTTAAAAATTGTTTGGTTCCATTTTTAGAGCCTGAGGATCGTGAGATGTCTGAACATTTGCCACACAGCTTGTTTGTGTTCAAACACCATCCTTTGAGGCCTGTTTCAGCAATGTGATCTTTCGCTTAGTGCTCCCAGTGGCTCATTATTGACAGGTATGAACTATGAAGGTGTACACAAAATTGAGTACAGCTTGCTTCCAGCATGTATAGTAAATGTGAGCATTTGGTAAGCACTCAAGTAATTCATTAAACATACCTCAGGACATTAACAGCAATAGGTAATACAATTGGTGTACTGCATCTTGGTTGCTCAGCCTTGTCAGGCTCACTATCTATCTTCTATCTTCCTTTACGTCTTAGCTCATGAGGGGGGTGTCAGACTTGTTCCGGCAAACCAAGTGCTGAAGGGGGTAGCTGAAACAAAAGTATAGGAAAGGGTGTGAGATGAGTTTGTACAGTGCGATAAAAAATTTTATTATAGTTAAAAGATAAAAGTAGAAAATGGTGTTTCGGAGAGACATGGATCGCCTGGCAGACAGCACCGCTGAACTGTGCCAAGTTGGGAAGGACCGGTATGTGGGCTGGGAGGCAATCCAATGATGTAAGGGATGACAAAAATATGGGAGAGCCCCCAAAGGTCAAAGCAAAGAAGCTCTACCCCCTCTCCAGCATTCTAAGTAGGATTCAAATGGCATTGCTTCCCTGAGAAGGGATGGACAGACTTATTCTTCTGAAACAGATAAGGTTAATAGTATTTCAAATGATCAGTTTCAGTCACTCCACGCCATATATGCCACAGAGCCTGAGGAGACAATCTACTTTTACAATTTTCAACACTATTAAATTAATGGACCAATGACAAAGTTATCCACAACAAACTCACCCCAGGACATTTCCACCCATATTCTTAACTTGGCACAAGTCAACTGGCCCCTAATCAATAAACTTGCCAAATGTCAACTTGCCTCAAGTTAGAACAAGTCGACCCTGATTTATCATGAGTATCTTGCTCATGATATTTTCTAACTTGCAGTATGGGGCGAGTTATATCGGTCAGACTTTTACTGGGGCGTTTTGTCTTAAACACCCCAGTAAAACTCAGACCGATATAACTCGCCTGGTAAGTAAACTCACCAGATCAGGCATAACCGCCTGGTCGGACCCGAATTTTACTATTTTTTTTACTATTTTATCTTACTTTCTTTGACTACAATAAATGTTTGTATTTTGCATAGGATAATGTAGCCCACATGTAAATTACAGTAATATTTGAACTTAATGAGCTAACAGGTGCTTTTAGCTTGATTGTTGTACTTTCGTGGACATTTCATAGATTTCATATAAACATGCAATATAAATATTATGTGATTTTAATGCAGCCAAATAAAAAAAAATATGTGTGTAAACACTAGGGTCTGAAAATTTTAGGTAGGGTAGGCACAGCCCTTTTTTCTTCTACAGAAATATCTTTCAAAATACATAAAATTATATATTTTCCAGAAAACCTCCAAAAAAAAATCTAGGTTTGACTACAAAATCTAGGTAGGGTCAGGAAACTCTAAACACCTGTGGTCTTTTTTTTCAATTGGCCTGGGTATAAAAACGAAAACTGTTTGATAAAATAAAGCGATTTTTCCCCTTTTTTTTTGTTTCGAAACATAGCTTGTGGGTACACATTTATATTGAGGCTGTTTAGAGCAGAAATAAAACCCAAGGTTGGGCGGTAAATTCCACCCCCGGTATTTACCGGTGGAATTTACCGGTATTTACCGGTCTGGAAAATACTCCCAAAGTGGAAAATACTGGCAAATACTGGTCGATTGAACTTTTTCACCCTTAAATTTTGCTCAAACCAAAACCAGGTTAATTTAATGTATATTCAAACTAAATGACTTTATGTTTTAGTTCAATTTTATATTAAATATATAAGTTTATCATCATAAAGAATAAAATGTTCCACAAATTAAGCAGGTTGAAACAGCCAAAACATGGATTTAAGACAAACATTTTGACAAATTCACAAGTATGAATAGTATCTTGATTCCACTTTATTATTTGTCCTAAAACTTAAAAGCATGAAAATACAGGTAAGAAATTATAGGTAAATTCACCTGTGCACCTGGCCAGTCACCTGTGACACCCAAATTGCAAGACAATGTCCAAATTATTAAAACAACAAGTTTCATGACAGTGTTTATTTAAGGGGGCAGAGTATTGCTTGGGGTAAAGTTGTCAGAATGGTTATCTGTTTTATATAAAAGTTAGACATTGAGTCAAGGTGAAGTACATAGAGGTGTTATAGGTGTGGCTTGACCTATAGTATGGCTGCAACTCAGTCCTGAATACATTTATCATATTTATAGCAGTCAGATAATAATTTGTCATAATCAGTCCTTAAGCTGAACCATCACACCTCATTACCAAACTACCATTCACCATGAAGCCAAAATATCCTATGCTGTTGTTGACCAAGAAAATAAGACCAGTGCCAGATGTATTGACTGCAAAACAGTAGTTAGTGCCAAAGCTCCAATACTCCATGCCCACAGAGAGCAATGTCCAGCTATGAAACAGGCTATTTTTCCCCTAAAACAAAGTTCAAAATTTCACTGACTTGATAAACTATTAAATAAATAAGTTGATACAATTGTTTAACTTCAGTATAAATATTAAGTCAGTTGACCAGTATAATTGAAAAACCCTTATGGATTTTGAGTGTGGGTTATTGTATAAAGTCCAGGCTGGTCAATTCAATCAACCAGTATTTGCCGGTATTTTCCAGTATTTGCCGGTATTTACCGGTAAATACCGCCGGCATGGAAAATACTCATATTTGCCGGCATTTTGCCAACCTTGATAAAACCTGTGGTGGATACATCATGTTAACAAGTCATAGATTTAATGAAGACTCATTCAAACCCAAATATTACTGATATATACTCATTGACCCTATCAAGTATCTCGGCATAACAATTGCAAATGATTTGAAATGGAACACACATGTCAGTAGTATTTGCACAAAGGCTAATAGGACCCTCGGCTTCCTCAGACGTAACTTGGCAGCATGTCCACAAGATGTTAAGGAGTCAGCATACAAGGGACTGGTGCGTCCAGTCCTGGAGTATGGCAGTTCAGTCTGGGACCCTCAAAGTATACTTCTTCAAGATGAACATGAGAAGGTGCAGAAAAGGGCAGCTAGATTTGTTATGGGAAATTACACATATGAAACTGGGAGTATGACTGGCATTCTGGAGAAACTTATGTGGGAATCCCTAAAAAAGAGAAGGAAAGATAGTAGACTCATAATGCTTTACAAAGGTCTGAGGGGTGCAGCCAGTATACCCATAAATGACCTTGTTCCCCCAAATAGGCGTACCAGGAATCATCATTCCCTGACATTTCAAACCCCATTGGCTGGGACTGACATTTACAAGTCCAGTTTCTTCCCCCAGACCATTAGAGATTGGAACTCCCTGGAAGATTCACTTATTTCTCCTGCTGAGGGTGCAGAGGATTCAGTTACTAAGTTTACTTCCCTTATAAGGGCTAGGGACTAGCTTCCCTGATTCACAGGTCCTGGTGAATGATTGTCCTTGGACGTATCACCAGTAAACAATTCTGATTCTGACCCAGTTACCAGTGATTTCCGAAGTATGCCCCAAATTTTGTTTACGTCACAGCGATTTGCATACCGGAAGTTTTGGTTTTGAGCTGTCAAAATCTCCTGTAAACCGTCAGCCCCCTTTAACTCCTGAAAACGAGATTCTCATTTTTTAATTGCCGACTATAAACATAGTTTATAAATCAATTAAGATCACCTGTAACTGGGTAAAGGAGCATATATATATATATATATATATATGTGTTGGATACACTAGGTTTTGCAAAATATAAACATTAATAGCTAATGAAAGCATGATGAAACAGTAATAAATGGTAAAATTATGGTCCAACCCGGTGATTTGGCCGGATCTAGTGAGTACACCTACCCCTAACTTGCCCCATACTGCAAGACAAGACTTAAGAGCAAGTTGTCTTAGGTCTGAGTTGTCTGTAATACCATGGTCCAATCTCTTAATTCTTTCTGCTCTGGCTCATTTTCTTCCATTTCTCTCTCTAAATTTTTCCTCTCTCACTGAACATCATCCATACAGCTGAGGGCATACAAGTAAACTGGCCCGGTGCTGGAAGATCCAAGGCTGGGGTTCCATAGCCTAGGTTCCAACAGAAGTGGACGCGAGTTCATGGAACATGGTGATAGGGAAAGTAATCCACGAAGAACACATGAAAAATTATAATTTAGCTTTGTGCATTTAACCTCGTGTGATTCCAGAATGAGCATCATTAAACTGATTTCACTTCTTTTTTACGGTAACTGGTAACCTCCGGTGACTGTTTCTGTCAGACATGTTATTGCGCTCATGAAAGTTTACTAATACATTCTCACTTCCATGCAAGTAGTGGCAAATAAATCAAGCATTTATGTCATAATTACCTCTATTTCCAAGATGAATAGTGAACACATCAAGATCCTAGCCATACAAAAATAAATAAATTTCTGGTTCGTTCGTGTCCGTCTCGTTCACTAAGGGAGAGAACTGTGTCGCTGCTCATTCCTTTGAATGGGCTACCGTTGTGCTAGCGTATCCGATTAATATTTGAGACATATTTTCGCTAATCAAATTATAAACAAATAAGTAAAGCGTGGTAGCTTACTGGAATCAGTACTGCACTGCACTGCTGCTGGCCTTACAGGTGTTTTAAACTACAGATAACAGGTGTGGCCGAGCTGTCAGATTATTGTGCGAAGAAATGCACTAACTTGAAGCAAAATAGTTATTTCGAGTACATCTAAAGCAATCAAGGCTAAACTTATCGGCATTTATCAAAGAAACCACAAAGAAAATTATCATACAGATACGAAACACGCCTATTTTAAGTTTTTTTCGTGGAATATACCCTAACAGGAAGTCATATGGGGCCGGAAATGATGACATTTTTCACGGCTCAAACGGGGCTGTCCCCAATCTGTGTCCGCTTCCGTTTGCGCATGCGTTCTGAAATCGCTCACGGATCTTAAGGATCTCACGGTACACCGTCATTGCGCCTCTTGTATATGTATATATTTTCTTTCTCCAGTTCAGACACGTAAATCTGTCTTAATTCAGATTAATAAGATGTACGGTCATAATTAACATTTCTGTTGACAATGTTTATGTGCAGATGATATTAGGTACGTTTCGCATATTAAGTTAATCTATTTTTGCTAAGCAACAAAGTTACTAGAAACTACGGACTAATGCAATTGCAACAAATGAACCCTCTGTCTCAGTAGGCATTTATCCTTCTGAGATTTAAATTGCCAGCTTGCATCGGGTTTGAGAAAATACTCGCACAAGGTTTCGAAAATTCATTCCAGGAGACTGGAACGCACACAGCTTTCGTCATTAATTATTTTATGATATTTGCGAAAGACCATACCGATGGTTCTACTTTAAATTCTTAGGCTATGTTTAGATTCTAAAATCACATACCAATAATATTCACGTGGTGTACAGCGCCTGTGTTTCAACCGACAGCCGCATTCAAATGGGCACTTACAACGAAACCTACCCCCTTACGTGCCGAAATATTGGTTACAAATATGATGCGGAACTCGTATAAGCTAGGCCCCTTTAAAATTGTTCGTTTAGAGGTATATAGATTTCTGACACATTTCGAAGTCTCTAGCTGCTAATATATTACAATGTTGCATATAAACGGACCCAGTTAAACACAGTCTGTTATAACTCTTGCTACTTAACTTGATGCAATCAGGGACGGTTTCAATTTCCCTAAAGTTTCCCGATTTATGCCCACTGCCTCTCCTATCCTTATAAACACGATCAGTTGACTCAACATATTAGAAGTGTCTGGTATATATAGTTTTTATCCACCTTCCGTGGCGTATGATCTGGGCCTACACTGATTGCATAATTATGTCTTTTTTTATTTGGACGCTAGGCCTTAGCGGGTTAATATTCCATTGTTTTGGGTCAGGCTATTTTTTCGGTCCGGCATATGACTAGGTCTTGTCCCAAATTCCAGGTGTTTTAAGCCCGATTGTCCAAAGAAAGATGGAACATCAAGCAATCTATTTCAGTTGAAAATTTTAGGTCGAAGCCAAGCCAGACTTAATATATATTTTTTCAGATGCCCAGACTGTCATGTGCCTTTGCTGGGCGCAAATGCCACTTTGTTGGTTTTGTGTCTCGGCTCAATTCCATTCTGGCACAAACATTTCGCATTTTATTTTTTCTGCAGAATAGCTATGTTTCGGATCAAGTAAAATCCTACTGCATTCTATAAGCAAAGAAGAAGAAGTCATCTAGTTACAATTTTGTACTCTTTAATTGCAGAAAATATTTACAAATCCGAAATCGAGACATCGAACCATATTCAGGGATGAACTATGATACTGAGTCATCGTGTACATTGTTTGTTTTCTCGTGTCGGGCTCAAATATATGGCGATAACCGGGAAATTTCACAATCACAAAACATAACGCATCGAAGACACCTAAAGCAGTAGGAAGATCCTTAACCCATTTATGCCCAGTGGAATACTCTATCCTTATCAAATGGATGAGTTCATTTGTCAATTCAGGGGTATCTCGGTTAGTTTAATTTTTATCATTAGTTTTATTATGTTTTAAGGAGATCTATTCATTTGTCTTATGAAAATAGTGTTGACCCTGATCAGACGCCGCGTATTGCACTATTTACTTCTATCCCATTTTGGGGACGCTGACCCTAGGCATAAATGGGTAAAACAACAAAACGGATCCCAATTACAGACGCGCCCAGTATAATCCAGGGGAACCGCACAGCAATAACACAAATATAACAAACCATACAAACTAAATAAATTCTACAATAGACCTACATATATTTTCCCCGTTTTCTTTTGAGAATAAAAGAAGGAAGGCACAAATTGGACGTGATGACACTTTTTAAATTACAAAAACAAAACACTAATAACATTGTATAATAATAATTATAAAAGATACAATTTAGAAAGAAAGAAAAAGAATATATGTTCATCGGTAGTGTCCGCTTGCTGCACTAAACATACATTTTGGACAACCACAATCGAAGGCAAGCCATTTGTGCCAGACATGTTGTTGCAGCCAAACATTTTACACATTAGGCTACCGTGAATAATCATAATCGTAAGGTTAAATTTCAATGTACTTTATACAGCAGTCGTATCTGACCGTTCTAATGCAGTTCTTTCGTTTCAGAGCTTCTCTGTTGGACTAAGCTTGCCCGCTTTCGTAACTGTGCTTTTTCGTCTTATCATAACATGTCCATAACTCTATTTTAAACAGCCGAATTTTATTGAAATAGGGTTTCGGAAAAAGCTGTTACAAGAATTTTCCGATACCTTCGGACCAGTTGTAACGCAAATGTAAAGCAAGTGTGATCGGCAGCTTGGATTTCGTCATGGTCTTACAGATTACCATTTATGTAACTCTGATCGTCTATGAAGAACACCAGTTATGCTAGACTAGACTATGACAAATGAAGGAAACAAACAAATGTCATAGCAACGCCGATGTGCTCAAGTTTAACGATGTAAAAATGATATTACTTATTACAATAAGCTCCATCGTCTTACACAACATCCTCTTTGCACTATTGCAATATTAGTATGATTCCATTTCCGAAGTTTGTTTTGTACCTTTTCGAGGCGCAGCCTCGTTTAATTTCGATATTGTTCCACATTTCACAAGATTCAATCGGTCAAATAACGCGCGCGTATGTCAAAATTTAGCCAATAATATCAAAGGTCATTGAATATTTAATCTTCGTTTTTTTGTTGTACTGCACTGTGAATACTAGCACTCTGTCTTATATTAATTCAAAATGTTTCTCTTGGGTGTGATTTTACAATAGTTGTTAAATGTTATCGAAAACGGACGCAGATATTCAAAACTTTCTTTTTTTCGTCCTAAATCTACTTTCGATTTCTACTTTCGGTTTAATACACACATACAAACAAACTATTTTGAAATCAGGTCAAAAAGATTGACCGCGGTCCATTTTGCAATTGCAAATTGGACAGCGCACTTTTGAGATAGGTCTCATTGTCGCTACCCAGTGTCAAAATTACGGCTGTGGGTGCCTACCGACATAGCTTACTTATTCATTAAAGTTATCTTCAAATCTTCAACTAGAGACATATAACAAAACACACTTCCATTAAATCTGCGCCGATTATCTTCTTTTAAAGATGTTTTTACTGTTTATCTTTTTGTCTGTGCGGTACCTTCTGGTTGGTCACCCAAATCCCGGCAGCGAACATAGAGAAACTTATTTTCTTGTCCTTTGGGATCATTGCCTTCATTTGAGTATTTTGAAAACAGAGTTCCGCTTAAGCCGGTGCTAGGGGACGTGGCAGGTGTCGCACATTAAACCGAGTCTGCTATTTTCTATTCTTTGCTGTGTTCCTTGCTTCTAAAGGATCTTACTTTTCAGAACATATTTATCTTCACAGCAGCTGGTGTTAGTGCCGTGCTACGGCCGTAAAACCCGTACATCATCATAGTGCAGATTATTTTTTCTGGTCCTTTCGGATCATTGCGTTCATCTGAGTAATTTTGAAAATAGAGTTCCGCATAAGCCGGTGTTAGGGAGCGTGGCTGGTGTCGCACATTTCATTACTAGTCATGAACAGACTCAATTAAATCGAGTCTGCTTTTTTCTTTTAAATGGTGTGTTTCTTGCTTCCAAAGGATTTTACGTTTCAGAACATATTTATCTTCACTGCAGCTGGTGTTTGTGCCGTGCGGCGACCGTAAAACGTCTCCCGTACATCATCATAGTGCAGATTATACTTTCTGGTCCTTTGGGATCATTGCCTTCATTTGAGTTATTTTAAAAACAGAGTTCCGCTTAAGCCGGTGCTAGAGGGCGTGGCTGGTGTCGTACATTTCATTACGAGTCACGAACAGGCTGAATTAAACCGAGTCTGCTATTGTATATTCTTTGGTGTGTTCCTTGCTTCCAAAGGATCTTACTCATCTAAACATATTACAATGACCTATATCAGCCCGCTAACTTGTCGGCCTCGCTTTCCTAAAATATCTAATAATACTTACCGGTGTTGCTGTAATTTGGCCTTGTCACGAAAGTTAGAGATACAAAATGTAGTAAATACAGGGTTAATCTAGTCACACAAAAATCTTAGAAACATACCTTTTGCGTTGCAGAGATTTGAATTAACTTACCACTTCTGTACCACTATAAGCCAATACAGTCCGAAGGCTGATTCATTTCCTTTGCCGACATAGATAAAATTAAAAATGCAAATATATAAGAAAATTTGACATTTTTCAAAGGATATTGGCAAGTTGCATCAACTAAAACAGCATCATAAAAGTCAGTTTTCGCGTCTCCAGACTGTCTGCCTTTCTGTAAAGTAATTTAATTTTGAATGACAATTTCCTAAATTTCCTTAGTAAAACCGACTTTGCTATGGAAGTTCTATTGGTGACCCTATCATGTTCACAAAAAGCTGGAAAAGAACTTAAGTCCACAATTTATTAGCCCAATAGATAAACTTAGCAGTCAAATCTGTCCTGTTTTAAATATTGCAAGACCGTTGCAGCAGCGCTCTTTGCTTAATTCACCTCGATAAGAGTTTGGGAGCATGTGCTATATGTGAAAAGATTGATATAAAACTATACTTTCCTATTCTGGCATTCCCTTCCATTGTGAAAATACGGGACATATACGTATGACATAAACATTTCTTTTCACAACGCATAAGTATCGTAAACTTAGCGCGCGTGCATGCTTGCTGGCGCGTTCGGGCGTGTATGTATGTGTGTCTTTTTTTTTTTTCAAATAATTTTTTTTTTTTTTTTTTTTAAAGAACAGTTTGTAATTTTGATTCTTATATATAAGCCGTTTCCATGCACAAATCATAGCAGCTATGGTGACAATGCAGTTCTGGGCTGCACTCAGCACGCCAAGGAAGAACTTCTACCGATCCTTTTGAATAGCAGCACTGAAAAAGAGAGTATCAGTTAGAGCTAGGACTTGTTCAAGCAGGCGGGGAGACCACGATTGATGTCATAACAAAGATTATAATATGATCTAGAGCTTAGGAGAGAGGCTGGCCCCATTTACTCAGCGACTGATTATTACGATCTCTTAGAGGCAACATATATGTCTGCCAGAAATTCAGAACCATCAGCCTCATAATCATCCGAGCAAAGTCATGCTGAATGTCATCTTGAGCAGCCTTTAACCGCAAGCTGAAGAAATGAGCCGCGACACGAGAAAACCAACAAAGTGGTTGTGCGCCCAGCGCAGACAGATCATCCTGGGCATCCGCCCGATTTGACCAGACTCTCCGTTAAGCGCTCAAAAGGTAGCTAAGGGTCTAAGCTACCTCAATGCGGACAGCAAAGACTCTCATTAG
This sequence comes from Ctena decussata, assembly GCA_963989385.1. NCBI lineage: Eukaryota > Metazoa > Mollusca > Bivalvia > Lucinida > Lucinidae > Ctena > Ctena decussata. The sequence continues at coordinate 125,660,248 of OZ022498.1, forward strand.
ACTGGGTGGTTGCCAAGGCTGATCTGAGTCTGCGCTGGGCGCACAACCAACTTTTTGGTTTTCTCGTGTCGCGGCTAAAAAAATCTCCGACGATTTGACTGGTTCAGAGCCTGAAGGAGCAAGACAAACAGATATTTAACCTCAAAATTCTATGTGAAAAGTATCTTTAACATCAGCAGAATCTATACCATGTCTTCATAGATTTCAAAAATCATTAAGAACAAGATTGGAAGGTTACCATGGGCGGCAGAACTATAACGACTCTCCGGTTTTGCGATAGGTTACAATTTGACGCTCTTGTTGGGGAAGAGCAGGAATGATTAGTTTTGACAAAACCTTCACAGGGTATAAGATGACTATAAGCGCCGAGAAGACAATATTCCGGTGATAAATTGCGAAAATAGCATCTAGAGAGAGATACAGATTCTTTACAGTTTCGTCAGGCATGCAAACAGTGCGAGCCCTATCAGACACAGCTAAAGACTTTAACAATTCAGTTTTAACAATATTTTCGTTCATTAAGACGAATACGAATTTAACTGATGAATACTGATCAATTCACAGTGTTTTCACAAGCGTATAACAAACAATACAACGCCACCATAACTAAAAAAGGCATGCACAAAACACATAATTGAACCGCGACACGACAAAAACAACAAAGTGGTTGTGCGCAGATGCAGATCCGCCTGGTCTTCCGCCCAGTTTCATCAGACTCTTCGTTAAGTGCCCTAAGGGTAGCTAAGTTCCAAGCTACCTCGATGCAGACAGCGAAGACTCTGATCAGACCGGGCGGATGCCCAGGCTGATCTGAGTCTGCGCTTGGCGCACAACCACATCGTTGGTTTTGTCGTGTCGCGGCTCAGTTATACTTCTTGCAATATATCAAGTGTGTTAAATTATGGTATCTAAATACATATGAGGCGGGCCTCGTAGCGCAATCGGTAGCGCAACTGACTTGAGAGAGGTCCCGAGTCCTATACCCGGTCCGGCCGCATACATTCTCCTTGTGCTGATTCAAGAAGGGCAGTTGTTTGTTACTGGCGCAAGTATGTGCACTTAATACGGATTAACCGCTCAGGAGGTCTAAACCTGCCCAGCAATAGTAGTGTAAAAGACCGTCCCGACATGGCCATTGTTGTTTACCGTGGACATAAAGCAATATAGGGATCAAACATAGTTTTTCATGCATTAACGTTTGCCAGGTCCCGAGGGAGATGTTGGAAACCGAGGCCGAAGGCGGAGGTTTTTCAACATCTCCCGAGGAACCTGGCAAATGTTAATGTATTGGAAACAAATGTTTGAACGTTGTTATTGCATAAATTCAATGAATTATTCGTTAAAATTTGAGAAAAAACTTGGCACTATATTTTCTCACTGTTTGACAGCCAACGCGCTGGTGCCTCTTTTTACTAATATTCATCTTCCGGGCCCGAGAGCATTCATTCTTTTCAAAATGGCTGCCATCATCTTATTCAACGTCAGTATTTCGGAAAAGTGTCCAAGATGGTCGTTGTAGTTGATGCAAAATAGATTGCAAATTAATCAACAAAAAAGCAGATACCTTGAGCAATAATTTCCATGCAGGAACAATCCCTGATCCATTTATATACCATCCTGCAGTTCTTGATTGCTGAAAGCTTGAGATGCATGTTTTCTTTAACAGCTATTTACTCTCCATTTGGCATCGTAAGAATGTAAACAACATCGCTTTAAACCTGAGTCAGGACGATGACGTCAGAGTACAAAGGCATGATGACGTCATATTGACATACATAGGTAGCGCATCACCAATTTTTGTAATTCGACCGAAACGGGAGAGACAAAGTTGCATGGCGGTGTTTTGGTGGCCCGGCACAGCATAATGAAAATTCTGTCATCCTGCATTAACAGCTCGTGAAAACCTTTTTTGAAACATGGCTTTTCGCCGGTTGATGCACGGCTGTTAATACCTCTCGGCACTGTCTTTTATGCAATAACATAAAACAACAGCAACCACTAGATACATATGGACGTCGCGCACGGTATAGAGATACTCCACGGACAGATATGAAATGGATCCCACGGAAGCAATGCTTTTTCGGATTTTACGCCATAAACTGTTTTAAAATCATGAATTGGTATTATCATTGAGGCATTTAACTCAACCTCTAGATATTTAGACGATCTTCTGAATATTGATAATCCTTATTTTGAAAGCATGGTCAACCAAATTTACCCACCTGAACTTAAATTGAATAAAGCTAATACTTCAGATACCGAGGCCCCCTTTTTGGATTTACATCTATCTATTTCTAACGGTTTTGTATCTTCTAAAATTTATGATAAACGTGATGACTTTGACTTTGATATAGTTAATTTTCCATTTTTGGATGGTGACGTTCCACGTCGTCCCTCTTATGGAGTGTATATTTCTCAACTTATAAGATTTGCTAGAGTGTGTAGTCATGTAGATGACTTTAATGCTCGTAATAAATGTTTAACTGCTAAACTTCTTCAACAGGGCTATCGGTATCATAAGCTTAGAAAGGCTTTTTCTAAATTCTATCGCAGACACCATAGATTGGTTTCAAAATTTGATGTCGGATTAAAATTTCTTTTACACCAAGGCCTATCGGAACCAGAATTTTATGGTGACTTAGTATACAAATTCAAAAAGATTAAGGGTAGGACTGATTTTTCTGATCAATTCCAAAAAATAATAATACGTCACAAACGTATTGGCTATAATTTAAATGTTATGCGACAGTCTGCATGCTTAGTGATTAACCCAATCACGGTTGATAACTTTGCTGCACTCTTTAATTGCACACAGGGGGATCGGGCGTCAGACTCTATGATGGCCCCGACCTAAAGCTATATATTTTAGTTGGTTGGGACCGGAGCCTTTTTGTCTGTTGCTTGGTCCATCGGGGCTCAACTGGTGACATTCTTTTGCTTCAGATTTCCAGTGGGGTTGTTTGGCAGGACAGGGATCTCCACCTGTCAGACGGCCCGTTGTATCTGTTGAGTCCTCGTCTTTGCTTCTTCATGGTGTTTAAATTTGATTTATGTGTTTACCGTGATGATTCATTGACGAGTTAAAGGGTTATCATGCGAACCGAACAACCAACTAAATGTTTTGTACCACTTCAGATACTGAGGGTGAGGTTGGGCCTGTAAAATCGATTTAAGCCCCCCAGTAATTCATTACTGACCGTTCCAAGGCGGTAGTTCTGTTGTGGTTCTCTGTTGCCTGTTTTTGGTGTCAGAGTTTCTGTGATGTTTTACCTTATGTATGTTCTTATTATTTTTGGTTCGGTTTGGGTTGCTGAGTGGCCACCTTTTGGGAACAAGCTGCTCACTCGGTTGGCCATATGTTCTCTGTATCTTGATTATTTGTAATCTTAGTTGTTTCCAACTATGGTTTGAGGGCTGGATTTGGATTTGGATTGTTTCAGTTCCTGGTCTTTGCATACTTTTTACTTTAATTTATTTTCGGGTCAATAATATCTGGTTTTGAGACGATGTAAATCCTAATGCGGGTGCAAAACGGTTGTTTTTTGCGCTAAAATGCGTGTAACTCGGTAACAAAGTCGGCATGGTGGGCATACTCGAAGGAATGCTACACAGAAATGTCGATGTGAATTTTTGTGGAAATTTGCTTACGAAAAACAGGAAATTCTCTAGATTAACTCCATATTCATTTTTATTGTTTATTTTTCAACAATCGCCATCTTAAGAATGTATTGTTAAAAGTAAAATAGTGTAACTCACGCTCAAATAAACATATATGACAAAACACTCCGTTAGGAAGTAATATTGTCTTTCTCTGATTTGTAAAGCTTGGATGATATTTTTGGATTACAAGCAAGGGTATGTTTCAGATTTAATACACTAAGAACCAAGTAAGGGCGCGTTTACACGACCAAAGTTTCTATGACAAAATAGGTTTGTCACAGAAAAATTTGCTCGTGTAAATGCCAAAATATGACAATGTTTCTTGACAAATATATATGGTAAAGTTACTTCGATAAATTAAATTTGTCCGTATAAACGGGGAATTTTGCTAAAGATTATGTAACAAAGAACATTGCTACAAGCGTGGAAAATGTGACGATGATTTTGTTTCATCGCTGCAGGAAACTTTGACGAATAATATTTGGTCGTGTGAACACTGCAGCAAATATTTCATTGCCAAAGTTTATGTGACAAAGATTCTATGGCACATTTTCTTTAACAAATAATTTGCTCCGTGTAAAAACAAAATGTTTGTCATACTTTCTTTGTTAAAGTTTCTGTAACATAGAAACTTTGCTCGTGTAAACGCGCCCTTAGTCATGAGATTCAAATTCCGAATGGAAACTATTGATCATTTCGTAAAGTAGTATTTCTCTTTGCTTTTGTACTTGGAACGTTTTATAAAGAAATGACTTTCCGACTCATGCTTGGCATGGTCCTTTTTGTCTTTTGTATCTTCCCGTTTCTATGTTAAGAGAATGGGAACTTAAACGCAAATTAGTTATTGCAGATCTGTGGCATCTTTGTAGTTATAAAATCTATGTATAAAGCTTTATGAAATGTATTATATTCATTTGCACATATTGACAATGTAGTATCTGACAAATATCTAGGTCGTGTAAATTGTTCTGAAAGGCATCTTTATACAGTGTTCTTTTAACAAGCTTTTATAAGTTTCTTTAGGGCGCGTTTACACGAGCAAAGTTTCTATGTCACAGAAACTTTAACAAAGAAAGTATGACAAACATTTTGCGGTTACACGGAGCAAACTATTTGTTAAAGAAAATGTGCAATAGAATCTTTGTCACATAAACTTTGGCAATGAAATATTTTAGGGAGAAGAACTTGATAAGCATATTGCTTCCGTTCTAATCCCATAGCTCGTACTGATATCTTACTAGTTTATGTATGTATATATATATATATATATATATGTTAACAGAATAAGCTAAATAAATATGTTTAAACCAAATATTTGCTGCAGTGTTCACACGACCAAATATTAATCGTCAAAGTTACCTGCAGCGATGAAACAAAATCGTTGTCACATTTTCCACGCTTATAGCAAACATAATCTTTAGCAAAGTTCTCCGTTTACTAGGACAAATTTAATCTATCGAGGTAACTTTACCATATATATTTGTCAAAGAAACATTGTCATATTTTGGCATTTACACAAGCAAATTTTTCTGTGGCAAACCTATTTTGTCATAGAAACTTTGGTCGTGTAAACGCGGCCTTACTTTCATTAAATGATATTTATTAATCTCTTTCTAATAGATACCGTTATGTTCCTAGAAATGTGGACACCTGAAAAACTGTCTCAGTGTCCTTAATCTTGGTCTAACAGTTGTTTCCATACTGTAACCATCTCAAGTTTTTGGCGAGTCGAGTAGGAACAAACTGCTTAACCCAGATTATACTGCTTCTAGAGGAACAATCTGATCAGGGTTCACGGATTTCCTTTCTGTTAGCATTTTCTGGACCCATTATTCTATGAAGCTGTTCAAGGCTGAGCAGCTTGAGACTTTTCTTCAAGTATCTAAATTTTCAGGAACGTCCTATTATTAAGGGATGTTATAGAAGTTATCAGATTTTTTTTTGTATATTTGCCGGTAGTTGCCAGTAAAGTGCATGCTGTGGTGAGGATAATTTATACTAACAGTATCTAGATCAGGGGTAGTATTTATAAACCCACTTAAGTCGTTGCTAAGCTGTTGCTAAGGCTAAATTTCTATGAAGGAGATCCCCTACAACTATGAAATTTGCTGTGAAGGAACAGTCTTTTTCCTACTCTTCCTCCAGAGCAAATTTCATAGTTGTAGGGAATCTCCTTTAAAAAAATTCAGCCCTAGCAACAGCATAGCAACCAATTAAGTCATTTTACAAATACAATTACCAAATTGTGAATCTTCTCTTGGGGTGGTGCTTTTTCTTACAAATTTGACATTTATAAAAAGATCCAACAAAGTCAACAGAATTTAGCTTTAAGTAATATGGGCAAACGGCTTTGGACAGTCATGCCACGTCAAAAAACATTATCCAGTCCATCTCCATTAATAAGAAGACTTCAGGTATCAGAGAATTCTGAAAAGTGCCTGAAGTGAAGACTGAAAATCATCAAAAAGAGCATAAAACATTTGAAGGTGTGAATAAGAGGAATGTTGCTGATGAAAACTACCTTGTGACTCCAGCTCCTACACTTCCAGTAGCTTGTGTGCCACAAGAGCCAACGAACCATGTAGAGCAGAATCATATGGATGAAATAGCCCAGCCTGCATCAAACATGACTAGATGGCTTCAGAGCAAGGAATCCAGAGAAACAGAGATGTTGTGGACCATGAAATGTGTCGAGGAAAAAAAGTCATTCGGAGACAATGAGTTGTTTAAAACCATGTTCTGGGACAGCAGCATTGCTATACGGTACAGCTTAGGAAAAGCAAAGATGGCATACCTAATAATTTTTGGACTTGTTCAATACTTCAAAGACATGCTGCTGAAAGACATGCTGCTGAATATCATAAGACAAAGTGATTCCCATTCATTTATATCTGATGAAACCTTCAATGACATTCTCCAGAAAGAGTAAATGGATATTCCTGTTCGGTTTTGGAGAGCTGATAAGGTTAATATAACAAAATATATAAATAAAAAAAATGAGACAGTAATGATTGTAACATGCATTTGGAGATGAGCGTATAGCTACAAGTGGAGATTGGAGTTCATATGAATATGTGACCAATTGATTTTATTACCATGTAAGTAGATTAGCCTTTGTGTAATTATGATCATAGAAAGTTATTAACATTATAAAGCATTATATATCATAGTTTGAGGTTTTTATAAACAAGAGGGCGTAGAGGACCCTTATTCACTCACCTAGGTGTCAGTCTTCAACCATCATCAGATGTCGACAACTGACTGCAACATTCTCATTCTAAGCGACTATCATCTTCCTCGTCATTGAACTTTAGTTTACAAGTAGTCCAAAAATGACTGTTATTGGATGGTAGCCTGGAGGTTTAAGTAGCTGAATTGTACAGCCCTTGGAAGAGGGTGCTAGTGCTTGGCAAAATTAATGGCATTTGGCCTGTAAAGCTTTATATGCCTTGGAGGACTTGACGGGGGCGGGGGGGGGGGGGGGAGAACGAGGGAATGAGAAAGGGGCCTGGTACTTGACAGCGGCATGGTGGCTTGTAGAGTTGTCTTTGGCTGGTGTGTAGGGTGGGTTGGATGGGGGGAGCAGGATTGATGCTCGAAAATGGCATAACATAGCATAGCGGCTTGCTGTTGTATAAGCCTTTGACTTAACGTGACATGGGGGAGGGGTGTGGGGGGGGGGGGAATCCTATATATGCTTACATGGAAAATTAGCCCCACCCAAGAAGGCCATGGGACCCCAGGTCGGGCCAGTTTGACTCCTGAGGGGCATATTTTAAAAGTCTTGGTAAAGGACTACCAGGTGGAGCTACAAACCAAATCTGGAAGATCTGACTTTGGAGTTTCTGACAAGAAGATTTCTAAAGGTGAAGCCCCATATCAGTCTGTGTAATACATGTGACCCCGGGGGCGGGGCCATTCTGACAAAAAGGATTTTAATAATTTTCTTCAAAATTTATATATATATATATATATATATATATATACTTTTTGCCTTGGAAACCAGAGTTCTGCTTGAATTTCAAATCTTTGACCAACTTTCAGTCTGAGCCCCCCCCCCCCTCAGGCGCCAAGAATCATTACTGTGAAGTTTGGGCCAAATATCGACAAAGTGGTTTAGGAGGAGATGTCAAATGTTAACAGACGATGGACGGACGACGGGCACCGGACACCGGATGCTTGCCCATAGGAATAGCTCAATTGAGCAGTAAGTGCTCAGGTGAGCTAAAATGAAGTTACTTTCTGTCATAATATGACTTCAAAGTGAATACATTTGTGACGGTATCAGGGAAAATCAAGCCAGATCAGGGAAAACTCAGGAATTCGATTTCCAGAATTTTATTGCCACCCTATGTTATCATTTACTCAAACTGAATTTTAACGGACAGGTCTGTATATTGTCTCAATTTCATTCGAAGGCAAAATAAGTTTTTGAAGCTTGTAGACTTCAGATTTCCTCAGCAGGTTTGAAATTTCCCGTAAAGTATGTGGTTACACCAAGGTACTGAAATAAGTCAACGATTTCAAATACTGTGCTATCGTATTTAAAGTATGATACAAATTTTCGTTTCAATGTTTTTTGGCTTGTAGTGACGGCTGCAAGCCATTATTCAAGTGGTTTAGTGATACCGAGTTATTTTCGGAAGAGACGATACGTCACGCTAGGTCGGAAAATACCAAGAGGGTTCGTACTGCAACGATTCGTTCTAAACTTTTTTAGGGACGTAAGCCATATAGATCGGAAAGCTCATCGCGATTTAGTACTGCATTTCTTTATGATTTTCTTCACAAACACGGAGATTTCTTTATAACAAACAAAGAACTCGTCCGATTTTGTCTATTTTTATACCTATCCGATTTACCTCATCTGCTAAAAATAACAGACGGAAAATCTATTCGTTCTATTTTCTATTTTTGATAGTACATGTACTTTGTTTTTCCATTAAAAACCACGTTTTTCTTTCACAAGTGCCTTGAACTTGGCCACATATCTGTTGCTTTTTATGAACTGATTGCATAAAAACGAAACTCTAAATTTAATGCAAAATACAATGGCTTTGCATCCTAAGAAATATACAGAAACCTTTGTAAGAAAGTGTTTATATATAGCTTAGCGCACAAGCATTAGTTTTTTTTCAAAAATTCATGCAGCGGCGAAAATTAGGCCTTAGGGCATCGCATGATCTGACTAGTCAGAGCAGCCGGCACACTGTCCAGAGCCGGTGCATTCGTGGGGTCTGATCAGTCTTTTTCGGCATATATATTCTTCATGATGCAGATATCTTTCATGCTTAGGATAGACTGATCAGACTGCGCTTATGCCGGAGTGGGCTGATCTGTATATCTGTAAAACCTAAAAAGAGCAGAAAAAATAGCGAAGTTCAAATTCATTGTTTAAATTTAGAAACAGGCGCTTTTGATGATTTTTTTCCAATATCGCTCATCACATTTACTGAAAAAATGTATTCCTCTATCCGTGTGTGTGGCTTATATGTACAACTGACCGTATTATGTATGTAAAAACCAATGATGATGGTGAGTAATATTAACGCATATGCATTGCAATAGGCATTTCCATGACAGGAAGCGATAAAGTGTACACATTTTTAGCATCTGATAAATTTCGTATTGGCCATCAACATGATCATGAATAGCCTGAGCTGGAAACCTCTTACAGTGATACAGGTGCAGAACCAAGGACCAAAAGTAATTCCATAAAATGAATTTTCCCATAGACTTCAGTGTATTTTCATGTTTACAAGAAATTATATTTTGGCACTTCTCTTATACGGATTGCAGAAAGTTTGGTACTGGTAGAAAGCTGAAAGAATATACCATGCAATATAATTGTTTCATTTCAGTCGTTTACCCTATACTCAAACAGCATGACTTTAATTTTAACGTTTGAAATTTTGGTCCAAATTCTCGCGACGCCGCCATTAACGTCAATGGCAACTTGGTAATTTCAAAATTTACAAAGTTTGACAAGCTGTTTATTCACACTAAGGAGTCGGAATTTAGTTCAGTAAACAATGCTTATTGCATTGTTCATTTAGCTTTTCAACCATAGTAATTATCTTATGCTTGGGCTAGGATAACTGCCAAAAATAATTTTCTTGTAAACATGCAAATGCACTAAACTCTATGGGAAAATATTTTTGTGGAAATACTTTTGACCCTTGACTGTAAAGAAAAGTAAAAAGTATGCAAAGACCAGGAACTGAAACAATCCAAATCCAAATCCAGCCCTCAAACCATAGTTGGAAACAACTAAGATTACAAATAATCAAGATACAGAGAACATATGGCCAACCGAGTGAGCAGCTTGTTCCCAAAAGGTGGCCACTCAGCAACCGAACCAAAAATAATAAGAACATACATAAGGTAAAACATCACAGAAACTCTGACACCAAAAACAGGCAACAGAGAACCACAACAGAACTACCGCCTTGGAACGGTCAGTAATGAATAATGGGGGGCTTAAATCGATTTTACAGTCCCAACCTCACCATCAGTATCTGAAGTGGTACAAAACATTTAGCTGGATGTTCGGTTCGCATGATAACCCTCTTACTCGTCAATGAATCATCACGGTAAACACATAAATCAAATTTCAATACCATGAAAAAGCAAAGACGAGGACTCAACAGATACAACGGGCCGTCTGACAGGTGGAGATCCCTGTCCTGCCAAACAACTTGAAATAGGTTCATATAGTAATTTCCCTTCAGACATGCCTAACCGCATTGGAAAACTTCGTGTGTGTGTGCGTGCGTGCGTGCGTGTGTGCGCGTGCGTGCGTGCGTGCATGCGTGCGTGCGAGTGTGTGTGTGTGTGTGTGTGTGTGTGTGTGTTTAAATATTTCCTCAATTTGTTTTTCAAATAAATTCAACCCTTGTTTCGCCTCACATCTGTGGATAATGCTACCATTCAAGAAGTTAAGAAATTAAATACTATGCTAAATAAAAGTTAGCAACAGACACAGTGGCAACAGAAAGTGCAGTAACAATTGGGTTCACTTCAATAAAACTTATGAAAATTTCACTGTCCTAGCTGGGCAAGCCTTCCTTTTAAAAGGAATTTTATTTGTGTTAAATTATTATTTTACTTTAAGATATACTGACATCCAATTTCCCTTATCTAAAGCCCATGATACATGGTAAACCAAGTAACATGTTCCTTGTAATATGAAACTTTTGTTTCTTATTCCTTGTGCTGATACACGGTGCAGCTTGAAACATATTCCTGCCCAGGTAATGCCTTGGCATAAGGCCCTTTGTATCTGTCTTTTAACTTGTTAGACTATTAAAACGTGACTGGACTGCAGGATATATGATGGCATGTGAATACACAGAGATTGGAATCAGTCTTGGAGGGGTCATGCACTTTGAAAATAAAGAAAAAACAAAAACAAAACAGACCTACCATATTTAATGTACATGCTGATCATGGTGGTTTCATAATACCCTCTTTGTTTAAATTGAATTAACATTACTGTTGCTTTGTGACCCCGTGACCTGACTTTTGACTGGCCGTATGGAAGAAGGAACATATTACAAGTCGTATGGAATAGAACAAGTTCTATCCCAAAATGTGTAGTATATTACTCCAAAAAGTAGCATGATACAGAGTATTAGCACTGGTTAGACGGTAAACCTTGTAATATGTTTCAAGGAATATATTACTTGGTTTACCGTGTATCATGGGCTTTACAGAACTGGTCCCGAGGTTAAAATATTTTTTTTCGTGCTCAACTCAGCTGAGCATGAAATTTTCTCTGCTGATAAGTATTGATTAATGTTTTTAATCTGATATTAATTATGTAGGATGCCTTCAACTAGGTGGCGTAAGACACCTTTTTTCTAAGTTGACATAAACCTCCTTTTTACCTGCTGCCCCTTCATAGTGTTTCAGACACTCGCTGATGTAACCCTTAGTCTTATCATGCCTGCTGTGCATGGTCAGCCTCTTGTAGCCAATCAGTATCAGGCAGGTCCCTATCTGACCCGCGTGACCAGTTTCTGGTTATCCAATCAGTTTAAACTTGGTTCCACTGCCATCCTATTGCAGACGGCCAAAGTCTGGCGGCAGTCTCATTCAGCCTTAAAGCGCATAGCAAGCAGCATCTCTTACGAAGTCAGCATTTTGTGTTCAATTTATTTAATAAATTAATAAATTAATAAAGTAATAAATTGCATGCAGGAAATATTCTTGACTACCTGTCATACACAACTAAATTCTGCCAGCTTGTGCAAAAGTTTAGTCTTGTTTCGGTGTTAATGTATGACAGGGAGTACCGAAAACTCCAGTCATCGCATGACTTCAGGTGGGGTACGGATGTTCCTCATCTGCACACTGTTCACCTGCAACCAAAAGGATTGCAGATAGCACCTGCACCCAATTCTGCCCGTGCCACCTACAGCTCTGCTAAATATCAGTCCCAAAACACACCATTGACCTTGGATGGTAAGGTCATTTGCAAGTTGTTTAATTCAAACTCAGGGTGTCACTACAGAGAATGCAGGTATGTACACCAGTGCTCACACGTTGGTTGTCATCAGGCTCATTCTGCAGCATCTCACCATCAGCCAAAAAACTAGACAATCCCCCACCCAGTCCCCGGTATGGTTTATGTTTCGCTGCTTGGGAACAGGAGTTGAAAGACGACATTGATAAAGAATTTATCTTACATGGGCTAAAACATGGCTTTGATGTTATTGACACAACTGCAAATCCCACCCCTGTGCAATGTGAAAACCACACATCAGCAAAGCCAGGTGGCCCCCTCTATCGCCAGGCCACAGAACAGGTATTGAAAGAAATACAGATGGGAAACTATGTGGTGGTCTCAGATCCTCCAGATATAATCAGCCCTATGGGAGTTATTCCAAAGCCTGATGGAGGGGTGAGACTAATCCATGATTGCTCTCAGCCAGAGGGCGGGTCAGTAAATGATTACTGCACCTCTGACTGGAAGCAAAAGTTTTCGCGAGTTGATAATGCGGCGGCCCTGGTGACGGAGGGGTGCTATATGGCTAAGGTAGATTTAAAATCAGCCTATCGGTCAGTTCCCATAAGCCAGCACAGTCAAAGGGTAACGGGCTTAAAGTGGCAATTTGGAAAGCGAACAGTTTTTCTCAAAGATACAAAGCTCTGTTTTGGTTCCCGGCTTGCTCCAGGAATCTTTCATCGTTTGACCCAAGCAGTGAAGCGTATGCTTAATAGACGCGGACTTAAAGCTACGGTCGTCTATTTAGACGACTTTTTCATTAAAGCTGACAGTTTTCAAGACTGTGCAGCAGCACTACAAATGCTTATTCAGCTCCTTAGGAAATTGGGATTTCATATTAACTGGAATAAGGTGACAGATCCTACCACAAAAATAATCTTTTTGGGTATTGAAATTGACTCGGTTAATATGTGTCTTCGACTCCCTGAGGACAAATTTCAGCAAGTGCGGAAAGAGTTATCACTTTTTCAAATGCGTAAGCGGGCATCTAAGAAACAGCTACAATCCCTTGCAGGGAAGCTAAACTTTTGCGCTGGCGTAGTTTATGGCGGCAGAGTGTAATCGCGCCGAATCATAGACACCATTAATGCGCTTCAAGCAGATAACCACAAAGTCAGACTTAATGGCGATATCCGCGCGGATATACTGTGGTGGCAATCATTTTAACAACTTTCAATGGGCGGTCCATGCTGCTGGACAAACAACCTATTCAGTCAGTCTTTACTGACAACTGTAACTTAGCTGCCGGGGGAGTTTATGATGGAGACTGGTTTTACCTTAACTGGGAACTAGATTGGCCTCTGGTCTCAGCCTTACATATAAACTCCAAAGAAGTCCTAGCTGTCTACTTGGCAGTATGTCGCTGGGCCCCACTTTGGCAAAACAAACGGATCTATATACAGTCTGATAATGTAACAACAGTGGCCACTATCAACAGAGGAACATCAAGAAACCCTTTCCTCATGTCATGCATGCGTAATCTGTTTTGGCTGTCGGCAAAGTACAATTTTCATATAACAGCCAAATTTGTTCGAGGTGTGACCAATATAGTCGCAGACGCAGCATCCCGTCTGCATGAGCCTTGTATGTTAAATCAGCTTTTGCCATACACCATCCCCTCCCCCTTGCTTCTTCATATGTCTGCGAAGAGTTTCGTTTTTCTCCATGGCAGATCCCTTGCAAAAAACCCTTTTGAAGTCGTTAAGATGAGCTCTTACTGGCCCAGCATTAGCGCCAAGACCCCTTTTTGTGCTTAAAAATGGGTTGCCTTTTTTCCTCCCCCCAGCTGTGTGATAGGCTTCATATCGGGAACTCTGTCACATTTTCTTTTCTTCTTTTCAGCAGTTGGCAACATATCGGTTATGTTAATGTGCTGGTGTTTGGGGGCAGACTTGTCTTGTGTGGTATGTTGCATACCTTTTACGCTGCTTGATGTGCGCTCTCCCTACTCCTGCTTGGGTTTGGGTATTTTGGAGATCAATTTCTATATTTGCCTAGTGGCAGATATCACATTTCCAGTTACAATGGAAATGTTTTATCTCATTTATCATGTTTATGTGCATGTCTGCCTTTTCATGCGTATTGCTTTGCTTTATTAAAATGGTCTACAGGATACCCAAACCCAGTCTTACTTGTCTCTTACTTTGTGCATATATAGGTAATTTTGCTGCGCTACTTGATCCGGTAAAGAATTAATGTATTGATTAATGTTTTTAATCTGATATTAATTATGTAGGATGCCTTCAACTAGGTGGCGTAAGACACCTTTTTTCTAAGTTGACATAAACCTCCTTTTTACCTGCTGCCCCTTCATAGTGTTTCAGACACTCGCTGATGTAACCCTTAGTCTTATCATGCCTGCTGTGCATGGTCAGCCTCTTGTAGCCAATCAGTATCAGGCAGGTCCCTATCTGACCCGCGTGACCAGTTTCTGGTTATCCAATCAGTTTAAACTTGGTTCCACTGCCATCCTATTGCAGACGGCCAAAGTCTGGCGGCAGTCTCATTCAGCCTTAAAGCGCATAGCAAGCAGCATCTCTTACGAAGTCAGCATTTTGTGTTCAATTTATTTTCCCGCCCACCCAAACCCGTTTTACTTTCATGATTCTTTTTTCATACTGCATTTATTTTTTGTTAAAAATTTGTAGATTTAGTTACATTATACTAGGTAGACCATTTTATGCAATATTTGCGAGATAATATGCGGACAGTGACTATAACTGTAATGTGGCTAATTGTAAATCTGGAGGTTTATCAATATATTATTAAGTTGTAGTTAAAGAAGTAGAAAGTTGTGTTGTGCAAATTCTAGTTTTGTGATACTGCACACTATATAATTAAGCTGGACATGACAAGGAAGTGATTCTGTGACACTTTGGGCCGTGAAGTGACAATAGTGTGTGCCCTTAAGGCTCTAAGTGACTATCTTGTGACACTTGTGACTTACCACTAACCAGATGCTCAGGCACATATAGCCTTAGTAAAGAAACATTACCATTTTTCAGATCTCTTAAATGGATTTAGTCTTTAGCTGGGAGATCAATTTCTATATTTGCCTAGTGGCAGATATCACATTTCCAGTTACAATGGAAATGTTTTATCTCATTTATCATGTTTATGTGCATGTCTGCCTTTTCATGCGTATTGCTTTGCTTTATTAAAATGGTCTACAGGATACCCAAACCCAGTCTTACTTGTCTCTTACTTTGTGCATATATAGGTAATTTTGCTGCGCTACTTGATCCGGTAAAGAATTAATATATGAAAATGCCAACTATTGTTGGCATTTTCATATTCATAAGCAGAGAAAATATACTATGCACAATAAATATAGCAATTTTTTTGTATGTGTAAGATCCACCATATTAGGATTTTATTGTCACTTTACTGCATAAAGATATAAAAGCCGATCATTCGAGATGGACTGGCAGGTAAAAGAATGAAGATTGCTCAATTGTAGCGTTTGAAGTATCGTGACGTCAGTTTTTATGACCATTGTATCTGAACGACATTTATGATCATGTACAAAAGCCACAACCATAATGAGGCGGCTGGTTTGCTGTTAAAATAAAGGAAAACGCTCTAAAACATTTGAATATGCTACGAGTATGAGGTTTACAACATTCGAAAAACTGACGTTTTACCTTGTTTTTACGTTATCGTCTTAAAAACTTATTTCTAATCGGTATTTCTTGATTCCGTTTTGAGGGTATAATTGTTTGGTAGCTACCAATATGATAATATAAACAATTCAGAAAGAAAATTCTTCCTGGCTACTGAGAATGAGTCAAAAGTCTCAGACTAACGTCATCATTTTCTCACAGTTACGTTATGCTTCAATGAAGAAACTCCATAGTTAAATTAATCATTGTGTGACCTTTAATTTTAGCCTATTGTTTTTCTCGGGTTTTGATTCTGCATTGAACTGAAGCACCCGTGAATCATTGCACATTGGACCGAATTAACACGTTTTAACGCCAATGGCGCATGCTAAGATTCGTCAATTGTTGAGCTTAACCATATCTTTTACACAATCAATAGCTTTGACAAGAAAACTGAGCATGAAAATGTTGAGAAATACCGTACAAAAACTCACATGCTTACCATTTGTATGTTGCTTTTCAATGGGTGCGAATTTCGGCTAATGACCCCTTCCGAGCTTATCGCTTTTCCCCAATATCGTTTTTAAAGGTGGCTTCTGTAATCCCATGGCATCTTAAAGGTAGGTTCCTGTACTAGCGATAACAATAATGTCCACAAAATAATTTCGTCTTTTTCTGAGCAGTATTGAATTCTCTTATTTTTCTGAATTTGTTGCTAATGAGAATCTCGTCAGATGTTGAAGAAAATAGTCGTTTTCCCTTTTGGTTTATTTTCTTTCGTTGGAATTCCAGTTCTAAAATTAACTATGTTTATTATATCTATAAGTGCGCGATTTCTGATGCCATTCTCCAAAGGTCAATTTTTTCTTGTCATGAGCTCTCCTAGAGGTCCTGGCATGGTGAATGGGTTAAAATTATCCCAAAATGCAATGCAGCATGACCTCAGGTGTGTTATCTATTTTTGGAGCGAACTAAAAATAGCGCTAACTGGTGTGCGAAGCAGAGTTAGGAAATCCCTTGCAAAACAACTTTTCTAATATTTTTTTGTTTTACACATTTTAGTGAAACTTAATCATTCCCTTTTATAAGTGCTTTCCAACAGCTTGGATGAAAGATCATCAAAATTATGATGCATTCAAAAGTACAGGAACCTACCTTTAAGCTCCAAATACGGTTCCTTCAATTCAATTTAATTTCGCTCAATGTTGCACTTCAGTAATGAGAAAAATTGCAAAATATAAAAATTTGCTAAATATATTTTGCATAGTATATTATATTCAGCTAAACTGAGCAAGAAAACATCTGTACCTACCAATAATTTGCTATTTATTAAGAGGTAAAATTTCATGCTCAGCTGAGTTGAGTATGAGAAAAGTTTTATAACCTTGGGGCCTGATGAAGCGAATTTCTGATTGCTTGCACCCCTGTGGGAGACTCAGAAAGAAGTAAAATGTCAACGCTCTCTGTTTGACTTCTACGAACCACTCGAAAAAATTGAGGTCATTAGACTTCTGTGTTGCCACGATTCTGACACTTCCCGATTCTAATTAGTCCCTTGAAATTAAAAACAACATTATCGTGCGTTTACAAACTCAATTACGTCGATTCTACGAGGAAGAGCCATAAATTTACTCATTGAAAAATTGCTGGTTAAATGTTTCCCTAGTGTATTTATATATTATATGCCAGTGTCGTACGCAGATAATGCTAACTAGGCAAAAAGTTTTGTCTTTTTCCTTAGCCACAGATAACCCAAACAAACTGTTAGCATGTCTGCAACATACAAATTACCATATGCGAACATTCTGCATCTATCACAAACTTAGCCAAATGTTTACGCTGTCGTGCGACTATGCAATATAACTCGCCTTCGGTAGCATGCTCAAATGTCCGATTCTATGATCTCACACTGCTGCCAAAAGGCACAGTTCACTGGCATACAGAAACATGTATATGGCATAGGAGCAAGTCTGTTTTAGCCAGGCCAGAGAGTATACAAAATTCACGTACATGCACACATTTCAGTCAGAGACGATTTTAATTCAAATGTAGAAATATATCTAGCAGATAAACTTACCACTGTGTACAATAACGTATAATGACAAAAATGCCAGTTTTATTCAGTCGTGTAAACTTGTCAATGACAGATGTCGCGGCTAAATAGGACGTATCCCCTGCTGATGATTTTGCAAGAAATTTATGGATTCACTAATAAACGTTTCTCCCATTTCAAGCAGATGACCACTAGATGCAGATAAAGGGCACATGGGATAAAATGACCACATTGATTGGATTCTAAGGTACATTATGTGTAATGAATCGAAAATGACACCTGGCGGTTATTGACAAAGTAACCCATGTAACCGTATGAACCCATTTGGTTATAGACTAGAAGACTGTAGCTTTAAAGCACACCCCTGGTGAACTATGTATATACAAGGGTCAATTAGAAACAAAAAAGAGCTGTTACGAAACGAAAAAAGTCAAAGTTGTCGACGAACTGAAGACAAGGTCGTTTGGTAACTATGACTCTTTTCCGTTTCGTAACAGCTCTTTTTCGTTTCATTACATCCTTGAAAACATAATTAACCAGGTGTGAAGTAGAGCGGTATTATTTAGCAACGAATTACAGATTTTGGCGTTAGATCATGAACGCAGAGAACACTGTATTTATTTGACTATAATACTATGTTTATTTTCTTGTTGTTTTTTTTTGTGTGTTGTTGTTATTGTTTTCCTTCTCTAGAATGACCCAAAATATCTAAATATGTCTCATAAAATTCAGCTTTGAGACGGCTTTTTACCTTCTAAAACAAATCAAATAAAAATATAGATTTCTGGGAATGTCTTATAATCAAAGAAATACGGTAAGACAACTAAACTAACCCAGGACATGTGTTAACGCCCTGATATGTACCTTCTCTGTTTTCTTTTCGCAGTGGATAACCATTGTTTTGTGCAAGCAACAGTCTTGTTACTCGCGTCCCTGTGATGATGCACACTTAGTCTACGTTTACAATGCTAGATTTAATACTCAGGGCCCAGTTGTTCAAAGTAAAGTTAGTCTTACGAAGTTATTAAATAAGGGTTTGTTAAGTATTTTAGTACAGAAAATCAGTTGTGTTAATATTGTGACTGCAAAAGCTCTTCACATTTTTTTCGGGAAAGAATCGCAGTGCTTTTGTGTACAAAGCATTTGAAATTTAACGTCTCTTTAGTTTTGAACAGTTGAACCCAGGGCTCTTCTTATTATATTAACACAGTAACACGAAGAAACAATACATATTTTACTAGTATTCTGAAGGAAAAGATAAATCATACAAAACTACTTATTTAATCTCAGCATTGTATAAGATTCAACAGCGGTTAGTAGTGTTCAAAAGTTATCGCCACTTGAGGCGATGCTGATGTCGTTAACGGCGATCTATGTCCGCAAGTAATATTAAATGCGACTCAATAATTGTTTACTGTTAGCCTTGAACGTTTGAAATGGCGATTTACGAGGGGCGTTCAGAAGGTTCTGATTCTGGCCTAATAACTTTGTTCAGCTGCATGCTGGGGACAAAAGCTATGCATGTATTGAAAGCACTACTTCACCTTTACAGTGGTACCAAGCATTATACAAAGATACATTTTTATTTTGAGTTACAACGCATTTTATTAGGCTCGAGTCGTAACACTAGGCTAATTTTAAATGTAAATTTATTTTCAGTATGTCATTCAAGTCAGAAAAATAGCCCAGTCTGATCAGAGTTTGTGCTCTGTGCTTAGAGTAGCTAAAGGAAATAGGAAAATTCTCAAAATTAGTCACCACCAAAGACATCACCTGCGGCAGCCATGTTAACAGCAATTTCCAATGTAGGTGGACACAGGGCTGGCCATAACATCACAAAAATATACTGAACAAAAAAAAAGAAACGTTACATGTACTTTCAATGCATGTTTTCTTTGAACTGAAATAAGACTTGACCAATGTTATTTTATGTCTAACTGACAAAACGTATTCAAAGTTCAGAAAATGGATGTCACAACAAAATCTGAGAAATTAATATCTCCAGATTAGTTTGAGTCCATGAGGGGTCAGAATTTGAAAGTGCTATTTTGAGGGGCTTTTGGAAGACCCGTATTTCATTCAAGTTGTCAGCCCATGTAAGCAAGACGTTTATCGGCCAATAGTTGTTACGAAAATGGTCAAATTGCCGCTTCCAAAGAGCTCAGTGAAGCGCAAGGCTTGGAATACCGCTTTTCAGGCCACTTGACTCTTACTCTCTTGCTATGGACTGAAAATCCCAAAGACATTGCACGGTTGAATACTACAGCCAATTAACCAGTTTGATCAAACTTTTTCATCATGAACCATTGTCTAGAGCAGCTGGAATTAGATCTATTGAAACGTAATGAATGATTTGTTATACTTTTAATTGCAAGGGAGACAATTTCAAAGACACAAAAACTTTAACATCTTATTTCTTCGAACTGCAGGTTGAATAGTATAAGGTTCAGAGGGCTTTTCATTTGGGTTTACAAGGCAAATCCGAAAGTGTAAAAAATTAAGCGCTTGCGCATGCGCATAAAGCGTTTCACATTGTCTGTAGTGTTTTCAGTCCGATTGGAATAATTCTGTAACAACTGATGCAAATCGAAAACCGTTTAGTTCATAAGGTTGCCTGACGTCTTACATGTGAGAGTATAACGCAGTTATATTTGGAAATATTGTTCTTTAGCTTAAAACTCATGAATAATCTTTGTAATATTTCTTTTTTTTGTATTCAGTATATTTCAATGACAGACATAGCAACAAACAGCACATAAAATAGCCAAGAAGAATCAAATCAGATGTGCCGCCTTGGAACGGTCAGTAACGAAATTACTGGGAGCTTAACCGGTTTGTGGTCGACCAAACCCTCGGCCTTGGATTCTGCCTTGGTTCATCAAACAATTAGTTGTTCAACCCAATTAAAACAATTACCACCCACACAACGTACCAACGAACTCATCACTATTGACAACAAGAATAAACAAGCAAATTCAATGAATTTATGTCCCCCGCCTTGGAAACTAGGTCTCCGCTGTATATACACTTAGTGTTTGAGCTCGAAAAGCGGCTAAGTTAAAAATGTGTAAAAAGTAATGAAAAAAATAATGTGAGGATTATATCCAAACCACATGCATATTTTCAGACCATGATCAAAACACCTGTGAAGTTTCAAAGAAATCGGCATAAAACTGTAGGAGGAGTTGCACACACAAGGTACCCACTATCTAGTCACTTTGATAGTAAAAATGTATGGAAAATGGCTAAGTTCAATTTGCGAAAAAAGTATTAAAAAATTATGTATGGATTATATCCGAACCACATGCATATTTTCAGACCATTACCAAAATACCTGTGAAGTTTCAAAGAAATCGGCATAAAACTGTAGGAGGATTTGCGCACACAAGGTACCCACTATCTAGTCACTTTGATAGTAAAAACACCTAAAAAATGGCTAAGTTCAACTTGTGGAAAAAGGGCAAAAAATAATGTGAGGATTATATCCAAACGACATGCATATTTTAAGACCATGACCAAGACACCTGCTAGGTTTCTAAGGCATCGGCATAAAACTGTTGGAGGAGTTGCGCACACAAGGTACCCACTATCTAGTCACTTTGATAGTAAAAACACCTAAAAATTACTAAATTCAACTTGTGGAAAATGTAACAAAAAATAATCTAAGGATTATATCCAAACCACATGCATATCTTCAGACCATGACAAAAACATCTGTAAAGTTTCGAAAGAATCGGCATAAAACTGTAGGAGGAGTTGCGCACACAAGGTACCTACTACTTTAGGGGGACGGAAGGACGGAAAGACGGAAGGACGGAAAGCCGAAAACTATGTCCCTCCGCTTTTCTTCGAAAAGGCGGGGCACAATACAAATACCATTAAACAACTATTTTTATCTCTCTTTTTTTAATTAAGGAATAGCCTTAAAACCACACACACTGTATAAATAACAGACACAGTATTGTACGACAATATCGAATTGGACCATGCAAACGCTCTTCCTAACAAGATTTTGGATGCTTTAAAGTGTTTTTATTACATTATTATTACAGTGTTATTGTTAGATTTAAGCCCCCCAGTAATTCATTACTGACCGTTCCAAGGCTGTAGTTCTGTTGTGGTTCTCTGTTGCCTGTTTTTGGTGTCAGAGTTTCTGTGATGTTTTATCTTATGTATGTTCTTATTATTTATGGTTCGGTTTGGGTTGCTGAGTGGTCACCTTTTGGGAACAAGCTGCTCACTCGGTTGGCCATATGTTCTCTGTATCTTGATTATTTGTAATCTTAGTTGTTTCCAACTATGGTTTGAGGGCTGGATTTGGATTTGGATTGTTTCAGTTCCTGGTCTTTGCATACTTTTTGCTTTAGGGAAGGGAGAATTTGTCACAAGCTTGAAATGCTGAAAAGAATTCAATGACTCTCATATATGAATTATGACATTCCAAAGTAAAACTATTCAGTGGCTTTAGGGTATACCTCTTTCAAAGACGTTTCAAAATGTGTCCATTAGGAAATACTCACCACGCTTGCATGGCTGTTCAGACAATACATAGCTGTTTATACTTTTGCTATCAGAATTTCTGTCTTTATGGTAATTAATAAAATATTACGTCAGAAACAGAATTTTTGTAATTCGTTTTTTTTTCGTTTATGTGCTATGAAAGTATTATATTCCATTGCGTCTGCCCCATTCCCACTTGGCTGCAACATCATAACAAATTGCTGTGCGTGAAGTGTTAAGGCGGGCTTACACGGCGACACAAGTTGCATGAATGTGTAACCTTTAAAAAAATGTTTGATCACACAAATCAGTTGGTTGCTACCTATCTAATCGTATAAACCTAAAATGTTGCATGGCACATTGTGTTATGCAGCAATGTGTCACGCAGTATATGTTGCCATGTAAAACCGCCTTGAAAGTGAATATTTACATTGTCCGTGCATTTAGTAAAAAGCCCTATGTTTAACCATAAGAACGTAATGTAGTGTATACTTCAATAGCTACATAACGTTACGTGACGTCAAAATTGACCATGGTTCTACGATCTGATTGGACATATGCGACGCTATGACATCGTTGTTCCGTCGTTGACACTGTTCTGCTTTAAGTAGAAAAATCTGCGTATAAATGTTTTTTTTTTTCTGCTTCAACTGTAGCCCCTAACGCAAATTTGTGGTCAAATAATAGATAGAAAAGAATGCAAATATAAGCAATGAACTTAATTTTTGTGGTGTTTATCGAAGTATAAACTACATTGGGTCGCGTGGGAAGTAAATGATGGGCCTGAAGGGGTTCACGTAAACTTTGCTAACGACCGAATGTACTTTATACTTCGATAAACACCAGAAAAATTAAGTTCATTGCTTCTGTTTACATTCTAGATAACAAAGTTTACACGAACCCCTTCGGGGTTCACTTTCTTTGCAAGCGACCCAGTGTAGTTTATACTTCGATAAACATCAGAAAAATGAAATTCATTCCTTGAATAACCATTATAGGTTTATATAGATTGTTTGCATAGAATTAGAAGACTAAATATGATATGAATAAGCCACTTTTGTTTGATAATTTCAGCATAAAAGGTACTTATTTAAAGCGGAAGGGTACGTGTGTGTAGGAGGTGGGAAGGAGTTGGTGAAGGGAGAAGGGGGAAAGAGGGACGAGTGCGGTATGCTTTTAAATAGGACACTGTTAGAGAAATTCATTCATACATCAAATCCAGTCTAGTCTATCCCATAACTTTGCAATGTCGTTAGAGCATCACATATGACTGTAGTAATCCCTTGTCACCTTGTCATGTCTTTAGATGTCCTAGTTGCGCTAGTAAACATGTTCTGAATAGTTAAATCCCTTGGAAGCAAGGATTTACACCAAAGAAACGATAATATCAGTATTTATGGATATGTTTATATTAAGACCGCTGGGCCAGTACCACTGGGCCAATATCACTGCTGGTGGACAATTTGTCTCCAAGGATATAATCAAACCAATTAGTCAGTTTTTCAGTGTTGATTTTGGTTCTCTAGCATTGGGGCCACTACTTAAACACTGATTTAAAGTAACCTTATTCTAATTGATATATATCTGTTTAAAAAAAATCTAAATTATTCTAAAACTAAGACTGACTTGTTATAGCAACATGAATCATAGCGGAGTTTAGCTTCCATTATTTGGAGATGTTTTGGCTTTTTGCGGGTTTTTGCTTCACTGGACATCTCATTCCTGATGCCCTTGTCTGTCGTCATTCTCGAGACACAGGCCTTGAGGTGGCTTGAAGGGGGACGCCAGCGCCCACGAGTTTATACGTAGGCGTCTCTTACCTGATGTCTGCAGCTAATGTGTTCTGCGGAATGCGACAGTAAGTGTGGCTCGGAGAGAAATGCTCGTTGCCTGCCGAGAGCTGTCCATCATCTCTTTTCTTTCAAACCTTTGGGGTTTAGTGAAGCTGAAGAAGTTTAATACAGAAACGCGCTTCTGTCGTACAACTAAATTTGGTATGGATATATTTATATCTTTAGCAGCCTGTTGCTTGATTGTTTAAGGGTTTCAGCTGGCGGTTTTCTTTTGCTCTGGTGTTTCAGGTGTGTTGTTTGACACCCAAGGTATCTCCAAGTGTCGCAATACGTTGCGTCTGTCGATTCCTTATCTCATCTCTGATTTATCATTGGTCTTATCAGTGATTCATTTGTTGTCTATGATGAGTCTTTGATGGATTAAGAAACCTTCATGCGGACCAAACAGCTAACTAAATCTTTCGAACCACCGCAGAAGCAGAGTGTGAGGGTTTGAATCCAATAAAACTAGTGTAAGCCCCTCAGAAATCTTTTACTGACAGTTCCAAGATAAGCAGACATAACAACTTTGGGGAACCACATCAGAGGAACCCTCTAGATAAAAAGATAAAGATAAAGAAGCTTTATTTAACGTCGCATATTAGAAACAGACAACATAAGCTCTGTAGAGCTTTTATTGCGACAAACAAGGTATCCAGTAACAATTTATACTTACCCGATGACTTAACTTTATCTTCCTAGGACTACCCTTTTTAGGCGAGCGTCAGCCAAGGGAGCTCCTAGTACCATTTATAACGCCTTTGGTATGGCGCGGCCGGGGTTCGAACCCACGACCTCCCGGTCCCGAAGCGGACGCTCTACCACTGAGCTATCTGATGTGGTTCCCCAAAGTAGTTATGTCTGCTTATCTGTGGTCTCTTGCAGTCTCGTCACCTCTAAAGCTGCCCATTTTGTTTTCTGCTTGTTTTCTCTTTTTTTGTGTTGTTTTTGTTTTTGTTGTTGTTGTTGTTGTTGTTGTTGTTAAAATTACAAAAAAGGTAAAAAAAAAGGTTGCGCCAGATTTGAATCAGGTTAGTTGAATGACCACCTGTTTTGGAAAGAGCTGTTCGTTCGGTTTAACGTGCGTCCCTTGCATGACCTTTTGTCAATTTTGTGTGTGTTGTTCTTTTACTTTTTATTTGAGGGCAGGATGTGGGATTACATTTTTTTAATTCCTGATCATTGCAAATCTTTTTAGTTTGTAATCAAATTTTCAACAACTGGCTGAAACATATTTATAGCCTTCTACATATACGTACATGGTAGTGATAAGTTTAAGGATGGAAACGAAAGCAATCACCTTAATTATTTTCTCTCCTGTAACAACAAAAAACACTGTCACGAATGAGTGACAATATAATTTCAGATCTGTAATTGAATTAGAAAGCAATAAAGTATGTACATGTACCTAAACAAATGATGAATATCGGAGACTAGAATGATGAAAAGAAAAACAAAATGAAAACTCAAGCAATAAAGTATATAGCCAAACAATATTTCAATACACGATATCTAGGACAAAAGAAAACAATAAAAATGAATACAACTCTTTCAAAACTTACCAAAGAATGTAAACGGGAGCAAGAGCACGACGCGCGCCCTGTATTTGTCCTATCAAACATTTTATTTCTATAGAGTATATATCTTAGGAAGCAGACCATTTCGTGTGTACTTACAGAATTAACTTTGCAAAGTTGGTTAGTAACTCTCACAAGGATAGACACGAACTGAACTTGTGCCTTGCGTGCGTAGATTGTTTAAAGGTCTTTGGAATTTCTTAAGTTGTATCTTGATTTTTGGCAAACTAAAGGTTCCAAGATATGAAGACTACATTTTATTAACAACATTTCATTTAGCGTTAGTTTATTCCGCCTTTCATTGGCAGACCACCGTCCTATTTCATAATTCACGACATTAATTATTAAATAAAAGTTGTTTAGCAGTACAAGTTGCCACTCTTGCTGCTTCTAGGTGAATCTATTAAAGCTCGGTCTTGTCGTAATTTCTACAATTTACCTAAATTTCATTTCAGAAATCAAATCGATGTACTCAAATTTATATATATTCTTCCAAACATTTCCTGTCTAGTGAAAATTTTAGCCCTCATACATGACATGATTGCAATAGTTAGCTAAGATTATGCCCAGATCGGTATAAAAAATATTTTGTGATAAGTTATCGGTGTGTACACGCACTGGTTTACCGTTTTACCTAAATATCACCACAGATTCTGTTTTAGGAGGACTGACTTTCACTAACCACTGTTCAGCCTAAGTTATAATTTTCTCAAGATCTACATTAAGAAGCATAAGACCAATTATCAGGATTTTCGACAGCTGTCTATAAAGTAGTGCCATGGCGACTATGTGAACCAGTGTCGTTAAATGTGCCGTTATATACAGACGAGAAAAAGTTGCCAAATATAGAACCTTGAGGAACTCTGCTTTAATATAGTTTCATTTCAGAGTGAACACCAGGAAGTTACCCGCTATCTATATTTGAGAGATAACCATTAAACCATGGAAATATATTGCCGGAGACCCCTACTGCTTCAAGTTCACAAGACGACCTTTTTGGAAACTGGTGTGGGTTCACCATTCTTATAAACAGGACACATTAGAGACCTTTCAAATATCTGTGATCATACCTACATGTAGACAAAGATTGACAAACGGAAAAACCAAGCGCGATTTCTTGTAAAATTCGATCATTTATCCCATCCGGCCCAACAGCCTTCCCTACAGGTAAAGGTTTCCAGCCCGGCTCGATTTCAGGGTTATAATTGTGGAACTAAAGGAGCCATGTTCAGGAACATGTGTGTTAATTCTTGGTTGGACAACATTACTCTCATTTAACAGTGTTTGGTTTTGGACGAAATTTATGTGGTGATTCGCCTTGTCGGTTTTATCGGAATATAAATTCAAATTCAAATTTATTTTATTTTGAAAACATCTATTAGCAAAGTGTAATTTGAAACGACAGAAACGAGAAGAATTATAAAGACAAATTATCAACAAGTCGATACCAGTTCTAAGGGAGACAACCTAAGCAAAGCCACATTTGTTCCAGTTATTTCCGATAATGCCAGACAATAGAATAAAGCACATTCGCCTTCACACTCGGGCAAGCCTGAGCAATACCTACATTGCTCCAGATTAGGAGGAGTAACAGGGACAAATCAGTGACAATTCTCAACAACCTGGCACCAAAACACATATTGTGACCCCTCATTAGAACCGTCTTCAGACGGTTCTAATGAGGACCGCCATATGTTTCCACTGAGAAATATGAAAAAAGAAACCGAATCATCCCCGTCACCCCTCCCACCTGCAGCCCTAACAAAGAGACCTTGGGCCACCTGAAGACATATACTCAACAGCAAAGAAACGCATATTTTTAGTGTCTTGTTTTGCCTCATTAGGTGTAATAATGTTTTACTTTTCACTTAGATTTGGGACTTGTCTATACGTAGCCATAAATTCTGCAGCATTTTCTTGTCACAGTGCAATTCTTCGAAAAAAATATGAAGATTTTTGTCAAAAAGGCAAAAATCACAAAATTCTGGCTCTCAGTGGCAAAAAGTATGTTATCAATACGATTTTGCTGTACTTGAGTTCAGCATGATGTAACCAACTGGAAAACAGTATAAAACTTTTAGAATAAATTGATTTTTATAGAGTTAAATCGCACATGCAAAAATCTGCATTTTCCCCTAGTTTTTCGAAGTTTTTGAAAATCGTCTGAATCATCAAATTATTAGAAAATCTGTTAATTTGGGATTCAAAATGAGTAAGGCTATGGGTAAAGGACCCGTTTAAAACAAATTTTGGTTTGAAATGAGCACGTATGTTGCTCACTTCCGGTTTGAGATATTAATATTTTCCTGGAAAAATCTTGTCTTCCGATTTGCTTACCGTAGATTGTCCTTTAGGATAAAAATGCTGTATGATTTTAATTCAGTTTTGCCCAGGGATTTCAAGAATCCAGCGCCCAAAAGATAAATCTTTGGTTGCATTATTGGAAGGACGTACAGAGTTACTTCCCTTTGTTACATACTGCCTTTGATTGTGATCACTTACCCTTTTATTTATCCCGAACTGGAATTCATTTCCAATTTAAAAAGGTAAAGGTTTCCCATAGCCTAATCGCCGTAGGGACAGTGGGCGTTAGAGACCCACTGTATCTTCAGCACAGCTGATAAAAGGCGGAGCCCATCTCTCTCCTTTCACTGTCTTATCCTTCCCTGATTCGAAAAGGTACCCATTTACTGCTGGGTTGACAGAGAGAGTTTTCCAGTCGTCGGATGGCGACGGTGGGACGCGAATTCACGACCTTCTGGTGACTTTCTTCACAATAACCGAGCCACTCTAACCACTCGACTACGGCGACTCTCTATATGGTTTGCTGAAAAATCCACAAAAGTTTCCTTTGCAATCGCAAAACTTGCTTACTTTACGGGCTTTGCATAAACGGGCCTAACTTTGTTTGTAACGAGTAACCAATGCTGAAATTTATTTTATGATGTTTCTAAGACATTGTAGCGTCCTAGATAAAGAGGGCATCAGTTTTGGAGCCAGGCAGAACTGAGTTCAAGACACTGAGTTAACTGATTAGTATTTGTGAATTTTGAGATTGAGCCCTTGATTGTTTACGCTTTTGTTACGCATGAATAAACAACTAAAATTTCAATAAGTTTGCGACGAAGTGTACTTCATGCATTGATAATATCTTCACTATTTTGCCAATTTCAGCAGATTTGTATTTAGACATAACAACACGAAAAAGAAAAATATGCCTTTTTTTTTTTTTTTTTTTTTTTTGCTTTTTAGTATATATGCATACATATCCATGTATGCCAACATATTCCTCAGTAGCCCAAGGAGCACCCAAACTACCATAACGAAAGTGCCAAAAGTTAAATCATATGAGTATTTATAAAAAAAAAAATACCATATTACTGTACATAAGACCATCTTAACCATCTACCATATTAATCCCAACAAATGTCCTGGCTCTCTTTTTGTGAAAACAAAATGTTGAGGAGACATATTTTCTTATGGTATGTCCAAAATACACAGATCTTAGAAATCTTCTCATTATAAACATCTAAACAACAATGTAAACATGAATAACTATTCTATTTCATCAAAAGTTTTGTGGCTAATGAGTAATAAGGATGAGCATCTGTGATTCATTACATCATGCCTGCCACTTAGAGACCGGTAAAAACAGTGGGCGCACTGCCTTGGGGCGATATTGGGTTGGCGTTGACTCAGTGTTGAGACGTTACGACATCGTTGAGTCAGTGTTTGTTCCAGCCTTGTTTGCCCACTGAGACTATGTCGCTCTTCCTTGGGCTTGAATTATGGTTCCTTGTGCGCATTCAGCTACTTAGTATTTTGTAACTGCTTCACGTGACAAATATGAATTGGCTCTATGTCTATATATATTTGGGCGGCGTGTGCTTATTGTCTATCCATAGTGTATGGCACTATCGTACTATTTGGCAAGTGTTCATGCAGATTGCAGTGCTCTAGATGAGAAGAAGTGGCAGGGACAATTTGGAGATTTTTTTTCACTAACAACGTATGGTGTGCCCCATCATTTGAACAGTCTCACTGACATGGTGAGGGGTTGCATTTTTTGTTGTTTTTTGTGTTTTTTTTTTATACCCCGCCACACTTTAGTTGCGGGGTATTATAATACATACATTTCGGTGTCTGTCCGTCCGTCCGCCCGTCCGTCCGTCCGTGCTCACCATTTCCGATCGATAACTTGAATGAGTATTTATTTACGGATTTTTTTCAAATTTTGCATAGATAATGTTATCGGTGATGAGTGGTATGGGATTGTTAATGGGAAAAATCCGTCTATTTGTAAAAGAGTTACTGCCCTTGTTCGTATTGGAGAGATGGTTTCTGGCCTATTATTCCTTTACTGTTTGTGATATCTGAATGAAACTTCATAGATATGTTGGACATCAAAGGTAACATATTGTGATTAAGGGCCGTCACTCTGACCTTTCCAATTCGTGAGTTATCCGCCCTTGATAGGTCTGAAAACGGTTTTGACCTGTAGTTCCTTTACTATAAGGAATATCTGAATGAAACTTCACAGATATGTTGAACATCAAAGGTTACATATTCTGACCAAGGACCTTTACTCTTACCTTTCCAATTCGTGAGTAAACTGCCCTCGATGGGTCTGAAAAATGGTTTTTGACCTGTAGTTCTTGTACTATAAGGAATATCTGAGTGAAACTTCACAGATATGTTGAACATCAAAGGTTACATATTCTGACTAAGGACTGTCACTCTTACCTTTCCAGTTTGTGAGCTATCCGACCTTGATATTTCTGAAAATTGTTGTTTGACCTGTAGTTCCTTTACTATAAGGAATATATGAATGAAACTTCACAGATATGTTGAACAGCAAAGGTGACATATTCTGATTAAGGAACGTCGCTCTTACCGTTCCAGTTTGTGAGTTATCCGCCCTTGATAGGTCTGAAAATGGTTTTTGACCTGTAATTCCTGTACTATAAGGAATAGCTGAGTGAAACTTCACAGATATGATGAACATCAGAGGTTACATATTCTGACTAAGGACCGTTACTTTTACCTTTCCAGTTCGTATGTTACCCTCCCTTGATAGACCAGCAAAATGGTTTTTGACCTGTAGTTCCTGTACTATATGGAATATCTAAATGAACCTTCACAGTTATGTTGAACATCAAAGGTTTTATATTGTGACTAGGAACTGTCACTCTGACCTTTCCAGTCCGTGAGTTATCTGCCCTTGACAGGTCTGAAAATGGTTTTTGACCTGTAGTTCCTTTACTATAAGGAATATTTGAATGAAACTTCACAGATATGTTACACTTTAAAGGTTACTGATTGTGACTAAGAACCGTCACTCTTACTTTTTCAGTTCGTGTGTTTTCTGCTCTTGATTGATCTGAAAAATGGTTTTTGACTTGTTGTTCCTTTACTATATGGAATATCTGAACGAAACTTCACAGATATGTTGAACATCAAAGGTTACACATTGTGATTAAAGACCGTCACTCTTACCTTTCCAATTCTTGAGGTTGATAGATCTGAAAAATGGTTTTTGACTTGTTGTTCCTTTACTATATGGAATATCTGAACGAAACTTCACAGATATGTTGAACATCAAAGGTTACACATTGTGACTAAAGATCGTCAGTCTTACCGTTCCAATTCTGGAGGTAGATAGATCTGAAAAATGGTTTATGACCTGTTGTTCCTTTTTTTGAATAGAATATCTATATTCACAGCTATGTTTAACATCAAAGCTTACATATCGTGAATAAGGACAGTAACTCTGATCTTTCCAGTTCACGAGTTATTTACCTTTGATAATTCCTATACTATATGGAATATCTGAATGAAACTTCAAAGATCTGTTTAACACCATAGAATAAGAAACAGAATGTCTCAGCTGAAAGAAATGCTTAACAGCCTGATCTAAATCTACACTGGTCTGAGTGCCCCACATTGTTAGAAATCCACATTGTTAGAAATCTCACAAGACTGCTATGTATGAGTGGTTTATATTAATATCAGTTTGCAGTAATGACATCGTATCTCTGTCTATCCCAGTTCTGTGGCTATTTAGCTATTGTATATCTCAAACAAACAACTGTTACGATGTCCAGCGGTGGCGGGGTATCATGCAGTGCCTGCGGTGTTTTTATTTTGTATTTTTTGGAGGGGGGGGGGGGGGAGAAATGGAGCTTTTTTTTTTTTTGGCAATTGTCTGCAGCAAATACTCGCTCCTATTTAGGGCACTGAGATTAGGAATTAGTTTGTAGAGCACCATGTTGATCATACTAAGTGCCTAATTTATTTATTATTATTATTATATGGTCGATAATACTATGTTCCCCCTTTTCTCGGGTCGGTTCTTTGAAGGAAAGAATTTGTTCATTTGGGAGCAAATTCTTTCCTTTGGGGGTTTTAAAGGAAAGAGTTGGCTCCTGCAGGAGCATTTTTTTCTTTTAAGAGTAGACTCAAACTCAGAGAGATACCTCATCCAGGGAAGCAAACAGGAATGAATATACGATTCAGTCATTTTTTCGGCTTTAGCGTATAACCTTAGTATTGCCCTACATTTTAAGTATTTCATTGGCCAAAAGAAATACACCCGGGGTTTTGATGTAAGTAGCTTACGTTCGCTGTCTCTATCTACTTTCAGTTTCATTTGACTGTTAGTCTATAAACCGTGTCGTGATGAATCTAGATATTTCGGTCCAAATCGCTTTTTGCCATAGAACATTCGCCTGTTATGTCAAAATAAGTTGACACAGAACTTGAAGACGAAATTAAGTAATTGCTGTAGGCTTACTTGTTGATGTCGTGTTGGAATTGCGACACTTTTCAGTTTTTTTTGTGGGGCGGTGAGCCAACCAATCCCCATTGTTATGTGCAACACAGACAGACCCCAATCAAAATTCAACAGCATTTCCAAAATCGAAACCCCCACCACCAACAACAAATATGCATATCAACATGCGCATCCGTACAATCTAATAGGCACATTCGATATCTTACATGTACCTGACTCATGCGTATTACAATACACACTTCTATTTAATCTAAGCCTATTATCTTTGTTTTTAAAAGATATTTCTTGTTTATCATGCCTTTTTAAACATTTACTACTCTTACATTTGTCGAAAACATGTGGCCCAGCATATCCGTGGGTATCATTTTGTTGGGCGGGCATATAATTTCAAACAAAGAACAAACTCCATCAGAATAGCCAGCAGTGTAAAATGATGCGTGTAGAAAGTGAGTGGGTCCACTTTCAGGAGAAGACACTGCCATTTTGTTTATCCTTTTTTTGTCTCCGTTCTAAACTTGGTCCAATTTTCAAAGGAAAGGTTTTGCTCTTGCTAACTTAAAGAGTAGATCCCTATTTGGAAGGGCGTCATAAACCAGGCAAGCAAAGGGTACGTCACAAAAGTTGTACCCTTTGTTAAAAATGGCGAAGAAAACATGGAAGTGTATCCATACGACTTAACTCATTATAAGGTGTCCCCACATCATGTAAGACTTTTTTCACGCTTCGTCTGCAACGATTGCAAATAGTGAAGGTACATGTGTATATTTCCAGTGGATTGACTTATTGTTTGGGTTTAACGGCTCTGTGAGACAGTATTTCAGTCTATATCGAGCCGTCTCCAAGAGAGAGGGATAAAGAAAAGAGAAATGATAGGTGAAGAGAAAAAATGTCCAAACAAACTCCACCCGCACCTACTGTAAGCACAGAAGGGTATTCACTTTCCAAAACAAACAGCCAACAAACTAGTTAATACTGGGTCTCTAAAAGATCAACTAGAAATAAAAAAGTAATCCAGACACCCTTTAGATTAGTAGTTAGCCTGTCTAAAGACCAAGGCAGAGGAATCCACTCGTCTCGTTGAATGCCACAGTAAGTTTGGCTCGGAGAGGGGTGCTCTTCGCATGGCGTGACCTGCCTATCATCTCTTTTCTTTCAAGCTTTGGGGTGGCGAATCTAGGGAAGTGAAGTACAGACACGCGCATCTGTCGCACTAAATTTGGTATGATAAATTTATGTTAAAATCACTGTGCCAATATAACTGCTGATGGACAATTTGTCCCTGAGGATATATCATCAACCCAGCTAATCGGTGTTGATTCTTTTAAAGTAACCTTATGCCACTTGATGCATATCTGGTAAAATGTATAAATTATTCTTAAAATAAGACTGACTTATCATAGCGACATGAATCTTAGCGGAGTTTGGCTTCCATTCTTTTGAGCTGTTTTTTTTATTTTTGCGGGTTCTTGCTGCATCTGATAGCTCTTTCCTAATGCCCTTGTCTGTCGCCTTTCCCGAGACGCAGGTTTGTGAGGTCGATCGATGGGAGACGCCTGCGCTCGGGCGTTTCTTACCTATGTTTGCAGCTAATGTGTCCTGCGGAAATGCTACAGTACGTGTGGCTCGGACAGGGATGCTCGTTGCCTGCCCATCAACTCTTTTCTTTCAAACTTTTGGGGTTTAGCGTCACTGAAGTAGTTATATACAGAAACGCGCGTCTGTCGCACTATAGTATGGACAGGTTTATATAGATAACTGGATTCTCTAACTGTTCATGAGCATTGTAATTCGTTTACAAATTTTCTCGGTTTTACAGCTTTTGAATTGAAATTATATCACAATATACCAATTCATCTCTTACAAAATGTCATGAAATGTTTTACCAGGAGAATTCATATGCCAGTTCTCTTCACAAAAGCAATAAACTAGCAGTTACATGACTTAAAATGCTCAAGACTCTTGTCGAGAATTAATTTTTTTTTTATCTCGTCGTGAAAAAAATGATTTAAGGCTTTTGTTAAATGTGTATGTTTGAGAGACTTCCGTCTGGACATCTAATGGAAAAAAGCCGACCCCATGGCTGTTTTACTTGTCTTGTTTTGTTTTTTGTGCTCTCGTTGTGGTAAACGATTTATTGATTCCTGATCGATTCCATATCATCTACTTTCCAAAGTCTACAAAATGCATACACACCTTTTGTGGACGGACGCAGGGTTCACGGGACATCTTTTGCTCTCACATTCTACATACAGAGCGGCATAGTTGTGTGTTGTTAAACTCTAGTAGTACTATATTCACTACAACTCTTTCATTACTTAAGAAAAATACCAGCCTGCGTTAAGATTCAGAAATGACAGTATGATTTCTCTCGCATTCGTCATCAGATCATATCAGACTCACTGATGAGGCTTGAGTAGCCGAAACTTCGAAGTTTGGCCCGTGTTCCTTCCTTTGAATGTGTTATCTGCTTCTTGAATGTACTATTTTATATTAATTTCATAAGATATTCTATTTTGTATAAGCAACAGGACATCCCCATTTTTGACGAATGTTTCAAAGTTGTTGACTTATGTATCAAAGCTAAATTTGAGCCACGACACAAGAAAACCAACAAAGTGGTTGTGCGCCAAGCGCAAAAACCAGATCTGCCTGGGCATCCGCCCAGCCTGATCAGAGTCTTTGCTGTCCGCATGGAGGTAGCTTAGACCTTTAGCTACCCTTTAAGCATTCATTAAAGAGTCTGATCGGTTTTGGCGGATACCCAGGCTGATCTGAGTCTGCGCTGGACGCACAACCACTTTGTTTTCTCGTGTCGCAGCTCATTTAATGTCGCCACTATGACCTGTTACGTCGCTACCAACTTAACCATAGCGACTTAAGAGTCTCAGCTGCATTGTTTTGCTTTCATGTAAGATTAATAGTCAGCAAGTAGTGTTTCCGAGCTAAATGCGAGTTGCAAACAGGAGACCAAATAATCACATTGGGATGCTCAGATTATACTCTAGATCACTGGATAAAATGGACTATTTTTCTAGTCTTGAAGCCTCATTCGATTTATGGCTAATAAGTTCTTTAAACGTGGGGAAAATAATCCGACATGAGCTAGTCCATATAGGATAGGTAAATCTCACCCTCGGGGTCGGGTTTTCAACATGCAACTCGGCACATCTAATCCCGAGTTGTAATTCCGACCCCTCGGGTGAGATTTCAGCATTTAGACTCACGCTTTCTGAAACGGCTTTTGTAGAAGAATGACACATGACTTTTTTCCATTGCCGGCGTTTCACTGTTGACAGTAGCAATAGCTTTAAAGTGCATAGTGTAAATGTGGTTACAGTCGTTTATTAGTCTGTCAATAAAAGAAGTTATACGCCAGCGCACTAGCTCGTTGGCCGTTATCTTAAGGGTCATTTCTTGATTGTCTCATTTGCTTAACAGCTTGCTGGCCTTATTATTTTCTATTTGCGCTGTTCAAAGAAATGTTATCCATTCATTGTCCAAAATCAATGTGTCTGCCTCATTATTCAAAGGTTGCGTGAGTAAGATGTTCCATTTGTTTGCTCTGTTTGCTCAACAGGTGCTTTATGAAAAGTCACTTGCATTTTATTTACTGTCTTACATGTGTCGTATTCGTATCATTTATCCACAGTGTCTATGCAGCGAATGAGACTGAAGGTTCAACCAATGCCTACCTATAGGCTTTCAACTAATATCGTCTTTAAATAGGACAAATGCCTGCTGTTTTTGCCGTGGGTCCTGAATGACATTGTTTTGACATTTCCACTGTATGTCTCATCTCTCTCTTTTCTCCATCTTTCTTACGGCTTGCTATAGACTGAAGTACAGTCTCAAATATTGTAACCAATAAGCCATTTCTTTAAAAAAAAACTGAATCAACAGTGAATAAACGTGATGCAAAGGAGATGCTCTGGTTTGTAAAAATGGCGGAAAAGCAAGATATACTCATATACCTTTTCCTCATGTAAACATGTTGAAAGTACACAGAGAAGTGCAGTGGTCGAGTGGTTAGAGCGACCATGTTATTATGTCGAAGATCGCCGGAAGATCGTTGCTTCAAACCTTGGTTTGGCCATCCGGCGACTGGTAAACTCTCTTCGTCAACCCTGGCAGCAGTAAATGATACCTGTTTCGAAACAGGGAAAGATGAAAGAAGAGGTGCTATGTCCATAGTACAGTTGGCCTCTAACCCCCACTGGGCCCACGGCCACTCGGCTATAAAGACCATTACTTTTTCATATAGTACACTTTGTAACTAATTCCTGGTTTATGGCGATACAACGATTACACACAATATTGCAACAATTCACTACTGTTAGAATGTAGTAAGTCGTACTGTTGTTTTAACAAAGGTAATAATATTCCAACCTCTTTACCAGATGCAGTAATTATCTGCCTGAAATCATAACACATTCTTATTGCAATCTGTTAAATGAAGCAAATATACTGGACCAAAACGTTAGAGATCCAAATTATAATTTGTGATATCTGAGACACTGGTAAATAGTATCGAAATCAAACCTTTCTTTCTTCAAAGATATTTATTTTCCTTGTGTTTAAATGCTCAACACATCGCTCTTAGCTCGGTCAAGACAAATAGAATCTATCATTAGTCTCCGATGCGGACAGGGAAATCCCAACCCGAGGGCACACGGGGTGTGTCGGAAACGAGGCTTGCCGGGTTCCCGACACACCCCTTGTACCCGAGGGTTGAGATTTCCCTGTCCGCATCGGAGATCAATGATTGATTATTTTTCTTACCTACGATATATTTCAAATTGAACGAGGAACTATTATTTCATGCGAACGTGTACAAGCATAAGTAGTATTTTGACGTAACGTCAACGTTATTCCAAACGTCAGTTGGTAACGTCTTCAAAATGGCGGCACCCTCAATAGAGTTTGTCTGAAGCATTGACTATTTCGGAGACTTTTTTCCCGATTTTAAGACATAGAAACAGAAAATGATGGAATTATAAAGAAAGAATTTCTTTGAGGAAACTCACTGGTATAGAAAAGAATGCATAAGTATAGACTCGCCGAGTCGGGCTTATCGCATTTCATCGAGCGAGTAGTGATACACAGAATTCAAGCTCGTGTGAGCTGTCCCAGCCCATGGGCAAGACAGAATTTTCCAGCATCACTAAAACTAGAACAAACTCGGTCTCGTAGGTAAGACAAGGCTAGAAAGGCTAGAAGTCAGACTACCCTCAAAATTAAAGTGATGTGAAATATTCATTGGAAAATGATCGTGCTCTCAACCAACCAACCAACCAATCATTTATACAGATGTGACTTTTGCCAGGAAGGAGATTGTTTTGCCAGGTGTTTTTCAAAATGATTAAATTCTAGGTACATGATGAAAAGTATGCATAATTTTAGAATTTGAAGGAATCGAAAACATTGCTGACGGGACTATGGAAGTTTTCAGGGGTAGTGTCATTCAAAAGGCAAGTGTGACTCAGTCACTGAAGTCACAATATATGAGCCGCGACACGAGAAAACCAACAATATGGTTGTGCGCCCAGCGCAGACTCAGATCAGCCTGAGCATCCGCCCAGTCTGATCAGTGACTTTCCTAAGCGCTTAAAGGGTAGCTAAGGGTCTAAGCTACCTCCATGCGGACAGCGAAGACTCTGATCAAACTGGGCGGATGCCCAGGCTGATCTGAGTCTGCGCTGGACGCACAACCACATTGTTGGTTTTGTCGTGCCGTGGCTCATCTTAAGGTGATAATTATAAGCAGAACCAAAATGTTTTTTGACCATGCCAATCATAATTCTTTACATGCTTCATAGACCCAAAATTCCGATCCCTAACATTTTGCGCAGTATAAGTTTGATTTCTCAATGAAAATGAGGAAGGAGACATAGAATCCACATCTGGCGCTTCAGCCAATAAATGACGTTTCAGTACGTTGGTTGTAGCGCCAGTCTCAATTTCCCAGTCCTGTGTCTCCGTATATCAGCTTAGGTTGAGAGTTTTAGAGTTTTAGAGTTTATTAGTTATACAGTAGGCCAAAGACCCATGAGTACACCGTTTTAACAACATATAGCAATACAATGGACAATGGTGATCTATGTAAACAAGAAAAATATACATATCAGCATGATTAAGCATAAGCACAAATACAATATAACAAATTACACATTTCCAAACTTGTGTATCCCTAGTTGAGCATAGACAGTGTCTACTTAATTTAGAATAAACCGAGTTAAATATCTTAAATGAATTTTACCATTACATACAGCTCCAGATAAGATGAGGTTATGAGGAAAATCCAGAAGCATCCCCTCCCGCCCTCCAACGAAAGCACGCGCTGCCATCCCTCACCAGAATCGTCTCCTCGAGACGACTCAAGTGAGCGGCCGCAGCACACACTTCCGTGGAGAACCAGGGGAAATACAAATTCCCAATCTTCCCCGTTACCTCTTCCCATCTGGAAGACTGAATACAGATACTAATATACAGAGGAGAAATTTAGATTTGATCGAAAACTGTTTCATTACGTTTAAGAAAACTTTTGAAAATATAAATTGAAAGATTTTTTGCAACACACTTATTCTCAGATTGTAAAAGTTCTATAAATTTAGGAATATTTGGTCTTACCCAGTAGTATCTTTTAATATACTGTACACGTAAATCATTATATAAAGAACATTCTAAAATAAAATGGAACTCATCTTCCAAAACATTACAGACCTGACATTTTCTATTTTCCAATGGTAATTTATTTGGTTTATGCCACCGCCCTACTTCAATTTGTAATCTATGTGATGAAACACGTAAACGAGTGAAGGCATATCTAAACTTTCGAACTGTAATAAAATCTAAATAAGTTTTAAAGTGAAAATCAGAAATTAATTTATAAGTATTTGCCCTTGAAGAATTTTCTAATTGTTAATTCCAACTTTGAATAAAATTATCTGTTAATCTTTGTTTAAATATACCCATAAAAGCTTTAATATTACCTACCCCCTGCGAAAGCCATACATGACTAAAGCCCAAATTTTCTAACATTATTTTAACTGATTTAGCCCAAGATGGTTTGTCTGGAAATCTATGCAAATCATTCAACATCATATTGTATGTAATTTTTATGTATTTGGTATCATCACATTGTAGAATTTTAAACCAATAACGAATAATAGCAAGCAATCTATAATTTCTAAGTGGCATTCTTCCTAATTCCCCATTTATAAAATTGTTCTGTGTTTGCTTTTTAACTCCTAAAAGATGTTTACAGAATTGCAAATGCACACGTTCAATAATTTCTGCTTTCGGAAAACCCCATACTTCACTTCCATAATTTAAGATCGGCAAAATTAGTTTATCAAATAAATCTAGCATATGCGACACTGACAAATCCGTAAAATTATTCACGTATGATTTAAGTTTGTAAATTGCTTTTAAGGCTTGCCCAGACAATATATCATGAGTTTCGGAAAATGACCCTCCAGTAGTAAATACAACACCTAAATATGTAAACTTTTTAACTATTTCTATGACTGTACCACTGTATGTAAAATTAAGGTTCCTTTTATTAGCACCCCCCTTTTTAAATATCATCACTTTTGTTTTATTCACATTTACACTTAACTTCCACCTACCACAGTAGTCTTCTAAAATACTTAAGCCTTGTTGTAATCCCACTTCTGATTCCGAAAATATGACAATATCGTCCGCGTACAACAATAACAATAATTTCAACATACCAATTTCTATACCTTTAAAATCTTGTATTACAAAGGTTTCTTCTAAGTCATTAACGTACATAGAGAATAAAAAAGGCGAAAGACACTCCCCTTGACGGACCCCCAACAAACATGTGAACTCCCCACCCAGCTGATTTTCGTACTTAATTCTGGATTTAATATTGACATACATTGACTTTATAACATTTATTATTTTTCCCCTTATCCCATATTTTAAAAGTTTATACCATAAGATATCCCTAACGACATAATCAAACGCTTTTGTAAAATCGATAAAAGCTACAAACAGTTTTTTATTTTCATTCAAAAGATGATTTATGACACCGTGCATTACAAAAATGTTATCTATGGTTCCCATATTTTTACGAAATCCCGACTGTGCTTCTACGTAAATATGATATGACTCCGCCCAATCCCGCAACCTATTATTTAAAACATGTGTAAATAGTTTCCCTAATGTACTAAGCAATGTTATTCCCCTATAGTTGTCAACCTGATTTATATCCCCCTTTTTATGCAATGGTAGTATAAATCCCTCCGTCCATTTTTCTGGAAAATATCCTTTATTAAAAACAACATTAAATAATCTAACCAAATAATCAATCAAAATATCTATACCGTACTTGAAAAATTCATTTAACACAAAGTCAGGTCCACCAGCTTTACCAAGAGACAATTCTTTTGAAGCTTTTAAGATTTCCTCGTTTGAAATTTCTATATTTAACTCATCAAACATAACTTGTAACTCTCCTTTCATATAACGTTCATTAAAATCAAGAATATCATCGTCAGGTTGAAAAAATACTGAATCAGGATTATTGATCGCCTTAAAATAGTCTGTAAAATTTGATGCATTAAGATTACTTGCTTTTTTTGGACAACTTAACCCTTTCAACATTTTCCAATATTCCTTTGCATTTTTTAAACGTGCTGATTCTAACTTTTTGGTTCGTTGCTTATCGTATTCATACTTTTTATTCCTTACTAATGACTTATATTCAGTTCTGGACCTTATCAAATTTTTTCTGCTTAAATCCGATTTTTCTCTTCTATAACTATTAAGGCTTTTATAAAATTCTTTCTGTTTGTCTTTACATTGCGAGTCATACCATTCTTGCTTCTTTGTATATAATTTTGCGGAAGGAGTAGTTACATTTCGCTTAAAAATAGGAGAGCACACTTCATCAATAATATTATAAAACCTATCTAAATTTGCATCTATATCATCCTGACACATAGCATACTGCAAATCGTTTGAAACAGAATTTAACTTTTCTTTTATCCTAGCCGAACTTAAAAGTTCTATATACGTATCCTTTTCATCCATATTCCACTTATACGTGTACTCTAAAGGTTGACACGGCTCAGCAGACAAATTAGGCACGTCTAAGTTTGCTTTACCTATTGAAAAATTAATAACACAGTGATCGGAACTTATATTTGGATCTCCAACTGAAAAACAATTAAAATACTTCATCAAATTAGTTCTACATAAAACATAATCCACGACACTGCACCCATTTTCGGTCACGCAAGTATACTTTCCAATCCCTCTATCGTTGCCAACCCTACCATTCATTATTCTCATGCCTGAGGCTTTGCAAAAGTTTAACAAGTAATTACCATTCTCATTAGAAAAATTATCTTGGGATACCCTGTCTAAAAACACATCTTCAACATAATCATCGGGCAAAATATCCAAATTATGCAAATACTCATTTTCTACAAAATCCGACCGATTTCCAACCCTAGCGTTAAAATCGCCAACAATTAGGAAGTTGCATTTGTTATATCTAGTTTCAAACTGAGACATATCGTCCAGTAAACAATCAAAAATGTTAGCATCAACAAAAGCTTCTCGGCTACTGCCGGATGGAATGTTATAGCATAAACATAAAAATATGTCATCTTGCAAACCAAAGGCTGACCCATTCAATTTGAGCCACAAAATACTATCATCTACAGTCTTTAACAATATGTCTTCGGCGGCGCTAAGTCTAAATTTGTCTGAAATATAAACAATGAGGCCTCCGCTATCTCTTTGTGCATCTTTATGCCCTAATGTTCTATGCAAAAGATAGTAAGTAAACCCGTCAACGTTATAATCATAATGTTCATTTGACCAAGATTCTGTAAATAACAAAATATCGTTAGATTCAAACATATTTTTAACCTCCTCTGACTTCAATTTATTATATCTCCTCCCAATCAAACCCTGAATATTTAACAAATTAAAAGAGATTCCTAGAGGTTTCTCCTCTTCGAGTCCCTACATATCTGCAGACTGCACTGATGAAGTTTCTGACCGACTTAATACATTTTGACCAGGCTGGTTTCCCGTATTGTTTATGTTTGTATCTGGATTTTTGCCTGTCCTATTATTAGACACTGACCTTCTATTATTAGACACTGAACTACTCGCACGCTCACGATTTGGCACACTTTGACCATGCTGGGTTTTTGAAGTTTCTATATTTGTCTTTTGTGCTCTGTCTGTTCTATTTTTGGATACTGACCTACTCAAGCGCACACGTTCAACTGACTTCGACAACTGGGATGTTTTGGACTTATTTTCGGCTTTATTCTGGGTACACGATTTACTTTGCAAGGAATTCACATTTGAGGACTTACTTGTGCTCCTTCCACGCGCAGGAGACTTGAAAATACGTGTCTTTTGTGCAGGAGCTGACACAGGTAAATGTACATTTTCTGATCTATTTTTATTTTCAGCACGTGACTCAATGGAATGCGATGAACTTTCACGTGACAACACATTGTCATCGCTTTGTGTAATCTCCATGTTAACATTTTGAGAAGAGGGAGATCTCTGCGAAGCAAGTAGACTTGGGGATGCTTGCGTTTCT
Organism: Ctena decussata; assembly: GCA_963989385.1. Lineage (NCBI taxonomy): Eukaryota > Metazoa > Mollusca > Bivalvia > Lucinida > Lucinidae > Ctena > Ctena decussata. Next base: position 125,703,371 of record OZ022498.1, read on the forward strand.
GTTTGTGAGTCCGGTAAACTATGTACAGATGCCGTACCCATTTGTCCACGATTACTGTTTGCACTACAATATATAGGCTGTTGTTCCGAGCCCAAAGATACCGTTGACGGTGGTGCAAGGACCCTTTCAGGAATTTCAGCCTCAAACCCATCGGTTCTGCTCTGATTCATAATGTTAAACCACCCTGGAAATTTGTCTCTGACTCAACGACCTTCAATATACAACTTCGCAGGGAATTTAATTTGAACTCTCAGACGATTTCTTCTCCCTTCACTTGCTTCAAAGGACGAATATAGTTCCTTTCGAGCCACAGCGATTTCCTTGGGGTAATCCCTATCTAAACCGAATCCTGACCCCTTTAGACGGTAGGCCTTTTCTAAGACACGATCTGTATCACTGTGGTCCATGAAACGAGCGATTATTGGCCGTTTTGGGTCCGGTTTCCCTCGATATCTATGATTAAGCAAAGAGCCGAGCCGATGAGCTCGCTCTATGTACACTTCATCGGGGTCAATATCTAGTTCGTCACGCATGAAGTTGCGAATGAGTTTTCTACAATCATTTTCCAACCGCTCAGTTATACCCCAAAACACTATATTGTTCCGTCGGCTTCTAGATTCCATATCAAGGGATCTGTATGACAACATTTTGAGCTTTTGTGTGTGGGTATTAATAGAGGTTTCAACAGTGTCAATACGCTTGTTCGCCTTTGCGATATCAACATTGACCTTGTTATTGTCAATAATACACTGCCTCTGGGTCTCTTCCATTGAGCTCAGTTTATCATAATTCTTATTCAAAGTCTCAAATAAACATACCAGCTTCTCATCATCGGGTAGACTCATAAAGGATTCATTGTCCATACTGCTGGAGCTAAATTTCTTCCTTTTTTTCAATTGTCTATTCACAGACTGCCACTCATTACCCCACCCAGGGTGCATATCAGGGCGCGCTTCAAAACGGTTCTGAATAGGCATCGAAAAACACTCAGGATTTAATGTTTCGTCCTCATCTCCGTCCCCTATCATCATGTCACTAGCTTCGTTATCAAATCCACCACAAGCCATGCTAAATCAAAAAGACCACTACCGCTTATAAGTATCTTAATTTGCGTTTTTCTTGGACGATTTTTTTTTCTTTGTTTACCAACCACCATTGACCGGAAGTATTGTAAAAGGTTATTTCATCAGCATGCAGAACATATTAAAGTATTGAAATCGCTATTTTGGTATTTTGTTCGGCGATTCAAGACATAGTTACTTTAATGCTAACGGGAAGGCTTTCGGACTTCATGGACATTAAACAAGCAAATATTAATTGGTAGCGCCGGATGAAAGCTCAAAGTGGTGATTCTAATGAGTTGGGAAAAAACTGTTGGAAATAGAGACCCTTTCAGATAATACTATTTGCATTGACACTATAGCCAATTGTGTGGGGTGATAAAAGTTATGAAGAGGCCAGTAGCCTGTCTCCAAGTCACTATCCACTCTTGACTAAGTCCATCAACCTCGAAGGATGAAAGGCAACCTGTTGTGCATGACTTGTATGTTTAGTCATCTAGCACGTAGCATCATTTCTGGATGGCATCACTAGACCAGCAACTTAGCACTATTATGCTTAGTGGCTATTTAAATTCGATTTAGGGAAAAACATCCACCAAGTATGATAGGAGTTATGGTCCTTCTTCAACTTCATTTTGTACAAAAACGATTTCCGTTCGTTCTCTTTTCAAAAGATATGAGTATTGGATTCATAATTCGTACAGAGGTACATAATCATAAAATATAGGTAAAGTTCGATTTGTAGAACCCACAAATTATTTAGAGAGTGTTGGCCCACCTTCGACTTATTTTGTGCAAAATGCTTAAGAAGTTGCCTGTACTGGATTCATTTTTGATACACAGATGCAGGCATACATTCATTGCATATAGTTCAACTTCAACTTGGGTTGAAAGTCACCAATTATTATGGGAGCCACCACCCTTTTTTCATTTTTTTTTTTTTTTTTTTTTTTTTTTTTTTTGCAAAATACGTGATTCTTGGCTAAATCTCTTTATTTATTTTTTCATATTATACAAGTCTGTTTCTGTGAACCTATTTATCCTACAAGTGCAAGAACCTTTAACACGGCCCCATTTTACTCAAGGCACTAGGCGGAGTCATTCGTGTCATATAGACACATTTCTATTTTAACTGGAAAAAACTTACCTGCCTGAAGCTTCACTTCTCAATAGTCTTCATTGTATAAAAAAACTTGTTTTTCATAATAAGATCCTGAATAAGTTTCAGTTTCAGCAAGGTTTCATTACAGAGATGTGCGTCTTTGTATTTGCCATTGGCGGTGGTTTAAATTGGATTAAACCGCTTGTTCGCATGTTAGAAAGCTTATATTTCAAGGCATATTTTTGAACTGCGCAATGTGATTACAAATAGAGAAGTAAAACCGTTCACTACAGGGTACGGCTCCTATCTTATCCCGCGGAAGAAGCCACACTTTTCAACGAATCTGATTGATATGTACACATAGGTATAACCATGTGTTAGTCTTTGATTAGCTTTGTATTTGAGCATGGTCGGGGTAGTTAATACAGGACTATGGTCCCTAAATTTAACTTTTGTCTCTGTGCTGGAAACTACTTATTGCATGACATTTTTCTTTGTTTGAAAATGTGTAACAGTATATTTAAATATTTTGTATTGATATAAGACGTATGATTCTGCGGTATAAAAAGCATTTGCAACGCATAGAACAATACAACGAAAATACCAATAGGGTCAAGTCCCTTAAATTCGGACAGCAGGTAAATTCGGATAGTGACATTGTTTCCTTTATATGTCAGTTGTTTGGAATTAAAACAAAAATAACTGGGCAAACAGTGAATATCCTGAAGACACGGCTCATTATGAGCCGTCTCGTCTGGATTTTCACTGTTTGCAATGGAAAGTCCGAATTTACCTGCTGTGCGAATTTACCTGCTGTCCGAATTTACCTGACCTGACCCTAATGAAATGCTTCTGTCAAGTTTAAACATGTGCACCGTCTGTATGGCATAGCAACTGGGACAGGCTACTTTCTACTTCGCCTACATTTGCACCACCTTGTTAAAAGCATTGTCATAACCTACATATGCCAATAATGCCCATAAATCTTTGACCTAGACATATTAGCCAGTATTCAAATCCTCCTAAGCCCATGATATGTTCTGACGACGTTATATAAATAGTTCATATGCTTTTTCCGCAAACTGGAACATTCCAAATAGGATTTCGTGATGTTGAGTGACATTTAATATCGGTATTGTATGAGTTTGAGAGTACTAGATCATATCTCGATCAAATTTTTATGATCATCAAATAGGCAGCTTTCTCAAAGCATCTTACATCATAATGAAAAATGACGACAAGATAATATGTGTGCATTTCGGCAACGTCAGATCATAGTACACGCTCTTCACTTTATGCTTACTTTGAATACACAGAGGGATGATAAATTGCCTGTACTGTTGTTCTGACTGATCTAATCTTCTCAAAATTTACATGCCTTCTTGTTTTTTTTTTTTGTGTGTGTGGCCTGATACAATGGAGCCCCTTCTGAATAAATGAAGTGGATTCAGTGGTCCCCTGAGACGGCGCATTCATTCCTAGCAGAGAGAAGGGAAATGAAGTTTAACTTTGTATGGGAATACAAACTATAAAGGAACCACCGAATCCAAAATAACAAACAATCCACCAAACATTACTTCAGTTTAAATGCAGTTTCACGGTTTCACAAAAACTTGACTTTTGCGCGTATCCGTGTTTTATACTTTGATTGTTGTAGCGTTGTGTTTACTCTTGTATATGCAAAACAATTGCATAACATTAAGCGTTGTCAGCCATTTCATTTCATAATTTAAACTGCATGGTCCCCGCTAAGGAGAATGTTTTGTTCATTAGTTTAGAAGCATTTTTTATGTCCAGATATTTTTCTCGAGATTTAAACATTTTTGCTTATTGTTTCTAGTTTTTTTATTTGAAACCTCCGACGAAGCCGAAAGGCAAAACTCTTAGGTAACATATTGAGAATTGCACTGTTAATGGTTATCTCTCCATTTATAACCAATTTTTAGTCATTTTAGCATCCCGAGTGGATCCAGTGCTACCAAAATATTGTGTTTGTTAGTTTGTTATTTCCCTTAATCTTACTATTATTTGTGAAGCTGAGGCTAGCCTGGTGACCAGCCTCATTGGAAATGGCCATTCACTATGCTGCCGCTGATGATGTCTTTGGCGGTGGCTATTTTGTGGTGTTTTTTTCCATATGGTGGCTGGGATCTGGGATTGAATTGTGTTAGTCCATGAGAATTTTCCTACTTTTTATTTATTTCAAGTAAACTGGCTATAACTTATGTTCCCTGAAATGCAGCCAACGTATTATGCAGTGTCTAGCACTCTGCAAATATTGACCTGTTTAACTGCCAATCCTTTGTTCAGAAACAAAGCAAGAACTCAATTTCTTCAAATGCAAATTAGCTAAGATATTTCAATCTAGCTAGATCATATAAGGAGATTTCATTTACAACCACTGACAGCTAATTTCATTTCATTTCATTGCAGCTTGAGGTCAATTGCTCATTTTTAAGAAGCTATTTATAGAGAGAATTTATCAGACTCGCAAGTCTCTGTCAGTTTTATTCGGCATGTTAGCGACTCCAGACAATTTAGCTGATTACCCGTGAATTTTTGACGACCGAAGATTAAACAAATATAGAACTGTCAGGAAATCTGACAATAGCCCTATGCGCTGCTTTAGTAATGCATTGTCATGCAGTACTTGAAACAAAATGAACTAGAAAAAGTAGTTGGTATTGATCACTAAATACCCTCCGCATTTTAGATTTGTCTCAAAGAAACTATAATCTTTCCTTTCTCAATAAACAACGACTGCTAGGAAAACTACAAATGGTATAGGAGTTGAGATAACGAGCTTTCCACTAAGAACTTCAAAGGACCATATCTCAGCCCTAAAATCCTTTTAGGAAAAACTTAAAAGCATGTATAAACTCTTTTCTTATCTTGCATCCATGAATCAAACTTGAATAGAATCAGAACAGAAATGCCCCTCCCCTACCAAAAAAACCTTTAAAAGTTTCAATAAAAATTCTGTCACATGATCTAGGAGAAGTAGCGATTACAAAATTTTACATACAGACATTCAAAGGGGCATAACTCAGCACTTAGATCCTTCTAGGATAAACTGAAAAATACGTGTCAGATCTTTTCTTATCCTGCACCCATGGATCAAATATGAAAAGAATCGGAGCAACAGCGGTCAAAAGACCTTTAAAAATGGGTCAAAACTATCAAAAGGGGCATGACTCGTGCAAAGAGGGTCGGACTTGTAAATCCTAACCTTTATGCACATACAAGTATGTGTTCACATACTGAGTTTCAAGAAAATCTCGCGAATTGTCCAGGAGGAGAAGCGATAACAAACTTTTTCTATACAGGACTACAAATAGGGTATAACTCAACCTTGAAATCCTTCCGAGAAAAACTTAAAAAAGAATGGTCAGGTTTTTTTCTTAATTTGCATTCATGGATCAAATTTGAAAGAAACCTGAGTGAAAATGTCCAAAAACCATATGAAAATTGGTCGAAAACTGTCAAAAAGGGGCATAACTCATGGAAAAAGGGCCGGAATTTCAAACCTTTACCCTTATGCCCAACTTCATACCAATATGTGTTCATAAACCTAATTTCAAGAAAACATGTCAAATGGTCTAGGAGGAGAAGCGGTGACAAACTTTTTACCGAGAACTTCAACGGACCATTACACTGTAAAAGGGGCCAGAATAAAAATCCCTGAAACAGCGTATCCTTGTTTTCTGTGATAGTCACATATTTTCAATGACAGACAGACGGGCAACGTCAAAACAGTATACCCCCACAAACACAGTTTGAGGGGGATATAATATAGGGAAGGAAAAAATCCAGGATTTTGTTTCTTAATTCAACATTACGACAATCCATTACCCACATGTCTACTAAGTTTGAACAGTTACAGTAAAAACTGTTATCAAGTTTTCAGGTTTAAAAACGAAAAGAAAGAAAATCTGGATTATTTGAGATGAACACAAGTCTACTTAGACAACAACACATTGTTTATCTTAAGTACCAAACCCAAAGCATTTGGCCAAAAGCCTGTGGAAACTGCAAGATAAGTCTACATGTACTATGGGCACAGAACAACTGGATTTAAAGTCAATAAGCCAAATTCTCAAGCATCCCGCGCTGCAAGAAGAGGTTGTGCTTAGACCAGGGCTCGAGGTTTTAAAACATGAGAATAATCTCAAACTCCAAATAAAGCACACTGATTGGCTGCTTCCGAGCACATGCTCGGAAGCAGCCAATCAGTGTGCTTTATTTGAGTTTAAGCCCCCCAGTAATTCATTACTGACCGTTCCAAGGCGGTAGTTCTGTTGTGGTTCTTTGTTGCCTGTTTTTGGTGTCAGAGTTTCTGTGATGTTTTACCTTATGTATGTTCTTATTATTTTTGGTTCGGTTTGGGTTGCTGAGTGGCCACCTTTTGGGAACAAGCTGCTCACTTGGTTGGCCATATGTTCTCTGTATCTTGATTATTTGTAATCTTAGTTGTTTCCAACTATGGTTTGAGGGCTGGATTTGGATTTTGATTGTTTCAGTTCCTGGTCTTTGCATACTTTTTACTTTTATAACCTCAGGGCCTGTCTACCAAGTTTAAAGGTCAAGCTTGTACAGTTTCTGTGAAATATGTGACACACGCTTACTTTGGAAAGAAAGACAAATGAATAAATGAATAGAAAAATAAGTGCAATGATAAAAAAATCCAATCCCACAATACGACGGCTCAGAGTTCCAAGCTTGAATTGTTCCAGCGTTCGAGGTTATAAAACATGAGAATAGTCTCAAACTCAAAATAAAGCAAACTGTTTGACTGCCGCAGCCGGTCAGTGTGCTTTATTTTGAGTTTGAGAATGTACTCAAGTTTTATAAACTCTGGACAAGGAATATGTTTGACAGGAATTCTTACTCAGGGCGCCTATAGAGGCAAAGAAAATTTGTAGTGAAATTTTCAGCAACAATTTACTGTTTCGTTGAGTGTGATTTACTGGTTAACGTCGTCGTCAAAGAAAATGACGTCAAACAGCGTTTCTTCAGCGTTTGACACTGGCCCATCTATTCTTCAAACGAAAATTCTGGAAAAGAAATACACAGACGCCTGCTACGATCAATTTAAAGAGTAACTACCTTTCAGTAACTGACTGAATCATATCCCAAACCCTATCCCCAACATCAAAGGGAAAGATTGACAAATACATCCCAGCAAACAATAAATTACACGTGATAAGCCAAGTCAGCAGCTCTTTTCCAAATAGGTGGCAACTCAGCTATCTTTATTGAACTAAATAATTTAGACCAACAGAAGGGTTGCAACAGACTAAGCAAATTATACGAAAAACACTCAACAAAAAAATTAATATTTTCTATTTTTATTATAGAAGGGTTAAAATAAGAACACAATAAATTAAACACTGTTGGTCGGATTATTCGCACGCTATAAGAATGGTTTTGGGGATTTTAAGTAAATGAATATGTTTTGTCTGCGATTTTGTGTGTTAGAATAGAAATAGTTTAGCTTAAGCAGTAATCTGTGGAATAATAAATTATGGCTTCTCGGTCAGTTGTAAGTACATTAATGATATTCATAAACAGTGTTTAAAAAACATATTTCTGCAAAGTAGAAAACTGACCAATTAGAAATTTTGTTGAGTGTAGATATTAAGATATATCAAGTGCGGTCCGCGCTCGTGATATGATCTTCTTTACAACTGACAGAGAAATAGTGATTGCTGATGTATTGCGCAAATCCAAAAGTAAAGCATGGGCAAAGACAGAAAACAGTTACACAGATTTCCCATAAACAAATTCTTATGGAAATACGGAATTACGGACATAGCACATCCAGTATAGCCCCGTTTTTAGAAATCAGGGCTCAAAACAGGAAAATAAAATAGGTCCATTGTATTGCTGAAAAGATTCTAAAACGCATCCTTAAGTTTGTCGTCTTATTTTCATCACAACTAGAAGAGCTTTTCCTAAATATAAGTTTAAAGAGTATCTATTTTTATTTGATGTAATCTTTTCTTGAACTCTTCTTAAACGTAGATGACAATGAAGTATTTATGAATCCACAAAATCGTTCATCCCATCTCGCTTTGAACACAAAATTGGAAAAGAAAAACAAAACGACGGCCCTGAGATCAAAAGATGGACGGATGACTTGTAATTTTACGTCCTTTTTAACAGCATTTCAGTCATATCAGGACGATGGGTGAGTGATAATAAAATGTTGTGTGCAACGGAACCCCGTTAACGATCGAAATTAAAAGCAGCTAAGCATAAGCGTAAAGCCTAGAGGTCAGCTCAATCCAAGCAGATGGCAACAAGCCTATTTGAAATAATGTACAGAAGGTCAAAGACTAATAGAAAGCCGACAAACAATCATGGTAATAAAAAACCACTGCCTTGGAACGGCCCGTAACGTTTAAATCACGCATGACCTCCTGCTAGGGTCAAGTCAAGTAAATTCGGACAGCATCTAAATTCGGACAGTGGCATTGGTTCCTTTCTATGTCAGTTGTTTGGAATTAAAACAAAATTAACTGGGCAAACATTGAAAATCCTGATGAGACGGCTGATGATGAGTCATCTCATCTATATTTAGACTGTTTGCAATGTTATGTCCGAAATTACCCGCTGTCCGAAGTTACCTGACTTGACCCTAATGTAAAGTAGACAAGAAGGCAATGATCTGGGCCCAGTTGTTAAAAACTAACGACGTCGTTAGTTAACGTGACGTTAAAATTTCAAACGTTGATATCACATATATGCTCATATTTTTTGTTGCAAAAATGTGAGAAGCTTTTGCATTGCAAAAGCTTCTCGCATATTTTCAACATAAAATATAAGTGTATTTGGCTATAAAGTCACAAAATACTTAACGAGACCTCGTAACGAGCTCGTTAGGCTAACAATGCTTTGAACAACTGGGCCCTTGAATGACACAGTCAAGTCCTACATCCTGTCCTAAACACCAACTGGAAAAGAAGAGAAACGAAATTACGGTGCTCGAAGGTGGTTGGTTGGTTGTTTTGGGTTTAACGGCCCTTTGAGACAGTATTTCAGTATATATCGGGCCGTCTCCCAAAGAGAGGGAGAAAGAAGAGAGAAATGATAGGCGAGAGAGAAAAAATGTCCAAACAACCTCCACCCGCACCTGCGGCAAGCACAGCAAGCCGCCCTCCTACTATTCAGATACGTAGGACGCCCGGCACTGGAAGTTACACGCAGCACCTTTGCACCATCCAACCACCCTCAACGGTGCTCGAAGAAAAACATGACCAGCACACAGATTAGATGTTAAATTAGTCAATGCTCTTACACAAGTGATTTGGAAAACCGGGTTTGGATCCAATAAAACAAGTTTAACCCCCCACCCACCCCCTCTGCACATGCCCCTACCCAGAAATATATTACTGGCCTTTCCATGCAGGTACTTCTGTTGTGGTTTCTCAGTGTTTCATTCTATCTTGTTTTATAATTTAAAACAATAGAAAACTGGCAAAAAAGAATGCTACTGCTGTTTTCAACGGGGAATATGAATGACCACCTGCTGTGAAAAAGGTATTCTTTTGATTTACCGTGTGTGTCTTTCGTGATTAGTCAGTTTATAAATATACTTCTTTACCTTTTGGTTTCATAGGCGGGACATAAGCTCTAATTGTATTTGTTCCTGATCATTGAATGTCGTTTAACTTTCCATCTAATTATTCTCTTCATCAGACGATTTTACATGGATAAACCTCCCCGCTCTCCTTTTTTTTCAGAATGAGACAACTGAATCAATTAATCCCAAATTAGTATATCCTGAATTTCTTGGCTTTTGTTTTTTACAATGTGACGTAAAGTCCTCTGGAGCCCTACCTATGTAACGTAATTTCATGAGACTTAGGGACAGGACGTCTCTGCCGGATGGTCTGGTTCCCAGGAAGAGCATAAGTTACCTGTATAGGTAACGGTGTGCAAAATTATTCAACCTATCAGTGCACTAGAATTACCAGTTATAATAAATTCATTGGCTGACTGGAGGTGTTGATACTTTATGAGCAAGAGACAGAATGACACTGTTCAGTTCAGTTCAGTTCAGTTCAATTCTCCTAACGACGTTTCCCAAGTGGCTCAGCGGTACGTAACCATAGTTGCACGCACTTAGTGCCGTGTGTCCGTTCAAGAATGACACTGTAGAAATTAATCCTCCTTATATAGCACAACTCCCGTTTTTAAGAAAAATGTCTAGCTCAGGGGTACGTAACTATAGTGTGTGCAACTATGGTTACCGCTGAGGCACTTGGGGAACGTCGTTAGGAGATTAGAAATAGAGTAGAACTTAAAGAAAAATCTAGATCACCAAAACACGGTGGTACATGTCAAATTTAAACTTTAAAGAGTTCCTTCAAGAGGAGAGAAAACATTGGAAAGAAAGAAGATGGGCCATACTTCGACGTTTCGGCTAATTAATCTCACCAGTGACCCTGCCATGATCAAGTTCTGTCAGGATGGCATCAGTAGTGCATGAGTCATCTCACGTGCCAACAAAATGAGCCATAGCTAAGTAACAATTTAACCAAATTTCATGAAACCTGAATTAGATACGTATCACAATAGAACAGCAGTGCTCATAACCTTTTGTCAGAGTGGTATCAGTATGCATTAGTTATTGCCTAAGAATCATTCTAAAATTGACAAATGGAGCCCTAACTAATAATTGCTATGCAAAGTTTTGTGAGAATGGCACCAATAACGCATGACCTATTCCTTGCATCGATGTGATACCAACCAATTTAGCCATAAAAAAGTAACCAATCAACAAAATATCATAAAATGCAGATATTTATGTATCACAATAACAATGCAGTGCACAATAATTTTTGTCAAAATGCCATATAAAATGCATGAGTTATTGCCCTTAAGATGATGTAAAATTCACAAATTAGCCATAATTGAGATACAAGCATACGAAATTATATAAAAAAAAAAGATATTGATATATATAACTTTCGTAGCGATGGTCTCAAGAGGCTCAGCGGAAAACAAATCAGAGCCACTTTGATATAAGGTCCACTTCGGTTTGGGATATATATCCAATGAATTTTGGTTTCCTTTCGCTTTACATTTTAATAGACATGCGCTTTTAAGTCCTTTCCATTAGAATTTCAGACATATCAGGACGATGGAGGATTGCTAGGAAAGACAGTGTGCATTGCAACGCCTCCAACAGCAATGGAACCCGGGACATTAGATCAGTAGGCCAGCGCTTAACTGGAGTCTTTGTACCGAAAATTGAAAATTCGGTTATTGGCATCATCGCTAGAGAATAATTACGATTGACGGGTTGCCTTTGTGTGTTGCTCAAATGGATTTTGTCAGTCACACATATGGTTTCGTACGACGCTTGTGCATTCGACATCTTTGTAAACTGTCCTTACAAAATATTGATTGTGTAAACGTGTAAGACAGCGACGGGAGAGAAATGGACTCAGCCTTTCATCAGAAGTGCCCAAGATAGAGTTGGACTCCCCCCTTACTACCCCTACGGATGTTCGGCTATGGGAAACCTTTACCTTTAAACGTTCTGAGTGTATGGTTTTAATTTATTTTAGCTCGCCAGCTTGTACAAAACGTCTGCAAAAATTGTAAATACACATTATTGTAATAGTAACTTGAACTGGCGTACTGGATCAACGTCGGGTGGATGAGCTCATACCATCGGATCATGATCCGATGGTATGAGTTTATCAACGAGTTTATCCACGAGACGTGATACAGTACGCAAGATTAAGTTGCTGTTATAATAATTTGTTTATTATTTACCTCAGTGATCAACAGCCAACCATTCAAAATTGCCAGCGCTAGTGCGTCGACCAGATTCGAACCTGCGCGGCAAGTATGTAGCTAGTCGTGAGACAAACGCTACTGACTGAACTTCCGGGGCGCGCCTTTTGGCGTGTTTGTTGACCTTACGTCACTAGTACCGTTTCTCTGGTTTTTATTTCTACAATGCGCGTCAAAAATGACGCGCCTGAAGCTGGAACTCAGATATAGCCTCGTTTTAAGGGATACTGATTCAGAAAACGTCAGTTTGATGCGGATGTCCTTATATCATTGATAGGTATATAATAAATGTTCATTTAATTTTTACACGGGTTCTGTTTTATAATTAACTGTGAGATTACTTTCGTACACTAAGTCGCATATTGATGGGTCGATGACTTTCAGATCAGACAACACGTTTAGAGTCGAAGGTTCGTTGCACTTTAATTTGTCATTGTGTTTTCTCGTATTATGCAATAGTCCCAAGATACCATTTGATTTTCTTTAGGAAATTAGATCACTTTAGAAGGATTGTGAAGACCACTGTTATCGGTAGTTCCAGACATAAAATCCACTTTATATACCAACTCTTCTCATTGATTGATTGATGCTTTTACTACGAAGACATAACCACAAATTGCTCCATTGTGCAATTTGTGGGTGTTTTCCCTAATTTGTATATAAATGCGACTGTCTCATGATAGAATCAAGCCAACAGATAATAGACGATATACAGTCTTTCTGAGATGAAAGATCTTAAGTTTTCATCCTGAATTAATCGGTTGAGTCTTGTTGTATTTTCAGAATTGTGGTCTCTTGTTTGGTTGTCCACTGTGCTTCCTAGTTCGCTGTGTTATCTAAATTAACGCAATGTAAGAATAAATGTTTCATGTATTTTTGCACTGTGCCTGTTTTGAAGTGTTTGCCCCTTGTGTCATACTAAGGCCCGATTTCACGTCGCAATTAAAATGCATATTAAGCCTTATTTTACTGTTTTCCTACAGGTATAATACAAAAGCCATTTCACGTGCGTCAACTAACTTAAAATGCGTACTAAACGGTGTTCTAACTTAGTACGCCGTTATCGGAGGACTAACTTTTTGTAAACACATTTCAGTCAAACTATGAAGACAATGACTATACGAAAAATTCTATATATATTCAGATATACAACTTATCATATCAACACCAGTCATAATACGATCCATACCAGTCCGTTTAAATGCAATCATTTGACCTGCCTATGCCAGACCGCTGATCGGACTGGCACTGAGTGTATGAAGGATTGTTTTTAAAACTAACTGGCATGGATCGCATGCCAACATAATATGATCCACGCCAGGCCGTTTGAAATAAATAATTTGAACGCCCAGGCCAGTCCTCTGATCGAACTGGCATTGAGCGTATAAAGAATTGCTCTAAAATACAACTGGATGGATGACTTGCGATTTTACGTCCTTTTCAACAGTATTTCAGTCATATCAGGACGATGGGCTTGTGATAATGAAAGGATGTGTGCAATGGAACCCCGTTTACGGTGGAAAGAACTCCGCCTCCAGCGGTGCTCGAACCAGCGACCGCTAGATCAGTAGGGCAGCGCTTAACCCACTGAGCTACCGGGGCTCCTAAAATATAACTGGCATGGATCGTATCGCTGCTGATTAGTGGACCTGTTATTTTTTTTTTGTTTGAGGGACATGGGTGGGGTGTGTGCAGGGGTAGGGCGTCAATGATGCTACAGATATTAATTCTTTAACGAAAAATATAACGACCTTCACAGTCGATAGATAAACAGACACAACTGACGGGTCATAATGCAACCCTACTCCAGCAACTGCACTGTAAAAATCGCGCTTAGCTATAAAATACAAGTGGTTTCATGTTTAGGTGTAAACATGTTTAGGAATATGTCATATAGCTAAACATGTACGCCTTTTCTATTTTTCCCGGACAAAGTCTGCTAAACACGTTTTATTCGGTTACGCGTTTCGGATGAATCCATTCTCTCTTTTTCCCGTTGAAGAACGAAAGAAAGAGACGAAAATGTTGACAGAGGAATTTTTTAAAATAAAAGGTAAATATAACCAGTTACAATTGTACATGTTTAATTTCTAAACATAAACCTAAACATGTTGCAAAATGAACATGTCACGATTCAAAACATATAAAAAAATCGGACTGCAGTTTTTGCGTTGATTCTAAACACATTTTTACAGTGTGTTGGTTTTCTTTGGCTATGGTGTAGTTTTTTCCTGACAGGCATTAATGCCTCAACAGCAAAAACTGTTTGTCTAGAAAACATGCTTACAAAACCCTTTCAAAGATCTGATAAGCGGTTTTACAGAAAATTTGGTTACAAGACTTCCCAGATCGGAAAGGGGGCATAACTCAACCCAATAAGACATAACTCAAAAACTAATTTGGACATTTACAGTTTCAGCTGTTAACTTGTACCCTAACATCCAAACTTGAGCGGTTCTTCAAATATTTTGTTCACAATGTTGTTCCTGAAGTTGGCTCATACTCTAGGAGCCAAGTCAGCTAAAAATAGAAAGAGGTGGCACCCTCTGCTATCCTTGGTTTGACTACGTTTTCTTCTAGCCATGACCTTCAGAAAGGAGGTTTGATTGTTCTGCTCTTAAAATTTTATTGTCATGATACTTTTTTTCACATGTGTTTCTTGGTACCCTACGGTAGAAAACAACATCATTAAGGTATGTATTGTTGCATTGTTACACTTCAGTGGAAGTCATGTTTTGAAGCAATGTCATTCTTTTTCCACTCTAGGGATATCGTTTCAATACAGGTGTTACTTATTAGAGCCATAATGCATCAAAACGATTTTCTGCTTTCTTTTTTGAGCATTTTTCTATATGAATTTACCCCACCCACTTGAGAAACAGGTAGGCTAAATTGTTCAATGAGATAACCCTCAATAATCGTGTCCATTAAATAGCATAGTGGTTAGGCAGATTTAAATGTCCAAAAACACAAACAATATATGTTCCGCACTCAAATATGATTGGCATGGTATTGTGTATATAAAGAGTGATTCATGCTACCAATGCAAAAAATGTCCAAAGAAATAATGAAACATGTAAACAAACACCATTTTAGGTCACATGCCTACTCTTTGCCCTTATAATACTTAACTGTGGTCTGCAGGTGTTCAATTATAACAAATCAAAACAGCCTTCGGGCTGCAAGTCTATTTTACTACCCCATAGTATCGTCTTACTACTCGTCTTAGTACTTTACCTTTATGGTTTGATGTCGTGGGTTGGTTGTTGCACAGAGAATCAATTCCTAAATGTTGCCTTTTACACTATTTGATCTGTTTTGACCTTTTCCCATAAAAACTTTATAATAAGTCACATATTTGTTGCCTTATCACGTGTATTTTCACCAAAGTAACGTATATAACAAGTTAAAAGGTAAGAGGTTTTTACTTTACTGCCACAAGCGTGGCTAGAGTGAATAGCTCTCTCATACTTCATCATAATGAAATCACGTTTATGATCATTTGGGCTCATTCTGAATCAGTTTGAAAAAAGACTTTAGCTCAAGCTATTGCTTGGAGGCATTGGCAGTGTAGTAACATTACATTACTGAATACACGCTCAGTTAAAACCGAGATTAATGTAGTGTTTTCTCTGATGCGTATCTTGCTTCCAGAGAACTTTTCTTTGGAATTTAGTTAAGCTTTTATCATTCCTACAGAGCTAAAAGAGAACTGATATATTGTGGCGCAATATAACTCTGCTATTTTTTAGCCTCCTTTCTTAATGCGGAGAGGGGGAGAGGGGATTACGAGTTGACCATTTTTGGAAGGGTTTCATATCTAGGGAAGCAAACAGGATGTCACAAACGTTGACATCCATCAAACAAATGGCAATAAAAGATAGAGGTGTGGCCATTTACATTTACACAGTATTGTTTCAATGGCATGCTTGAAGATAATCTAAAAGCAAAAACTACCTGCGAGAAAAGAAAGCAGATTTGGTTTCATTGATTCTGTTCTTGAAAGTGCAGATGACATTTCCAGCCATGGGTAATATTGTTATGACATATTGTCATTATCTTCAGTTCATTATCAACATGACTTTTAAATCAAATCAATGAAAAGAAATTACTTCCTTAAACTCCTAGTTAGGAAGTCAAAAAAGGTAACGTATACAACATTAAACAATAAAAGAGATATCAGATTACCCTTTTACTGTTAACAAGTGTTGATATTTATGCTTGAGTAGCCTTTAGCAGAAAGAAACCCGTCCTAAATTAATCCTCAAATGTTGAAAGCAAAAAATTAGGCTTCCGAATGTTAACATAACAGCAGTATAACCATAAATCTCTGAAGAGATTTAAAAATTTGATTTACCCGTTTCATTGCTTCAAATTGCCATTGTTACAAACAAAACGTGTAATAGTAGCATAAATACACATAAACTTTCTATATAGTGCCTAATTTGCATTCGGTATAATGCCTATTTAAGGTGTTTTGCTTGCAAACGGATATTTTCTGCATATGGTAACACGAGCATTAATATGAAAAGTAAATACAGTCAGATCCCACATCCCGCCCTTGAACCGAACGGGAAAGAAGCACACACACAAATTGACAAAAGTTCACAAAAGACATGCACGGTAAACTGAATTAACAGTTCTTTCCCAAACAGGTTGTCATTAAGCAACCCCAACTGAAAACAGCCAGAACATATATGTTTACCTATCTTATATTACAAAACAAAACAGAAAGCAAAATGGGCAGCTATTCAGGTGACCATATTGCTAGATGGCCTTAAATAAGCCTACTTCTTAACAATAAAAGAGTTCGTTCGGAGATCTGAGGAACCGTCAATGCTTCATCTTATTGAATTTCAAACATTATTTAACGGTATCATTACAAACCACAATATTTAATCTCACAACTTGTTTACATTTAAATGTTGTATGCGTTACCTTTTTTTACTATCAAACAAATGAGATAAAGTAAGTGAATTATCATTGATTCGATTGATTAATATCATTTTGATAATGTCATAATCATATCAGTCGTGCCTAGACAGTATCGTCTGCACTTGCCAGTAATCTGATATGTCCTTACTTCCAGATGATCTTCAAACATGTTATGGAAATAATACTGTTAATGTTAATGGACAAACCTCAATGTTTTACTGCAATTTGTTAGAACGGAAACAAGATTCTCGACCTCCTATTTTCTTCTTGGGCTGGTTTAACCTTTAAAGATTTACTTTTAACAGAAACGCTTTTCTCCTACAAAGGGAAATTCTTTCTTTTAAGAGTTTACTCCCATTAAGGAGGGAAGGAAAGGTAAACTTGGCAGTTATTTCACGTAAGATTGTATCCATTCACCTAAAATTCTTGAAAAGATAGGAGCTTAACTAAATTGTGATTGAAGATTCTATTGTAGTAAAATACACATCACAGAAAACAAAGACATCAACCTCGGTGTCTGGGAATAAAATATTATAACACTTTCAATGCCCCCTAGCACCAGCTGCGGCTGATTTTTGTTTTCAATTGACTCCGAATGAGACCAAATAATACCAAAGAAACACACATTTTTCAATAAATGAAGTACAGGGAAGGATTTTGCCGTAGCCATATGGCACTTTACACTAGCAGCGGAGTAAAAATAACACTTTTTAGCGTGTCATATACGTTACTTTGGTTTAAATTTATGCTAAACGTCCAAAATATTTTTAACCATGGTTTTAATATTGCTTTTAAAAGAATAGCTCAAAACAGATAAAGTAGTGTTAACTGGCAGCGATCAGGAATGGATTCAATGGGTGCAACAACCCTCCCATGATACCAAACTAGAAGAAATAACATAAAGTTAAAAGGCAAACATAAGCAAGGCATTAACATAAAGTTAAAACTCAAATAATACTAGCAAGTAGCAAAATAAACATGCAGTCTATTCCATGCAGATGACCTCATAGCTAGCCTTTTACCAACATAACAAGGCACACACAACGCCTATTTCAACAGGACAATGGCAAATTACAGACGAAATAAACTAATGTTTCGAAAACAACAGAACAGTGGACAGCACAAACTTTAACATAAATACATCACAATGAATAAACCGCCTTGGAAATATCGCTGATTAATTTCATACGGTAGGTTTAAACGATTTCTCATTCATGTAAAAAATAACTCAACCTAATATGGTCTTGGCGTATTTTGCATTTGCAACATCTAATCTCAAGGAATATTTTTAAATAAAAGTTACAAACGTTACCTTTCTAAGTACAAAACTGTAATCTATCAAAACTTAGTTTGTATTGTGTGATTCTTAAAAAAATTAAGATAATAATGAATATAAATAAATTTAGTACTTTTCCATGTGCAGATTAATTCACGAGCGCTTTCTTTAGTAATTTTCCATGTGCAGATTAATTCACGAGCGCTTTCTTTAATTTTTGGGACAATTTAAATTTTTCTTGTCAAGTAAACAACATTGTTTGCTGTCTGAGTAGGCGACTAAACTATGCAGATTTTTTTTTTTCTTTTTTTGATAAATAATGAATATAATTAGCTTAACTTTGTTAATTTGTTTAACAGACAAAGTTCCAAATGAATGTATTCCTGGAGGAATGACAGTCTTTTTATGCAAACATGTTAATCTGTTAAGTACGTTACTTTGCTAAAGAAATGTATTGTATGTTTAAAACTTATTTCAACTATTATGTTGCATCATGTTTAGTATGATCTGAAGGAAACAGGTCAACTTTTCTGTTTACAATAACTTATTAGCTATGTTTTATCAAACAATTGCGTTTTAAGTTTTAAAGTGGTACATGAACTGTTATAACGAAAATAACAGCCCCGATGTTCTTAACTGTTTTCTGTGCAGCTTAATTTATAGCATATTAACTATTCTTAAAGAAAATATTGAGATTTGATACAGTTAAATCATTACGGCATATTTCTCATCGATTCTTATTTTATATAATTAAAATTTAATAGGATAACGTAAATAACTGCCCATTACAGAGTTATGCAAGTTTTGTAAAGGTGGCAAACGCTGAATCTGATCACTACAGGTCAAAACAATCATTTCAATATATAAAAACAAATATTACACCCGACTGACTACTATCTGTCTTTTCTAGGACTCTTATGGAATCATATCTGCTTCACTATAGGTAGTCACACCCATCGCTTATTTTGACTATTTTGACAATAAAATTTGACGAGCAGAACAATCAAACCTAGTTTCTGAAGGTTCAGACTATTCAAAAATACATTCAAACTAAGTATAGCAGAGGGTGCCACCTCCGACCCTTATTTTGGCAAGATAGGCGATTTTGGCTCCTAGAGTATCAGCAAATAGTTAAAATACACTCAATTAAGTCAGATCATCTGTATCTTGATTTGTAATTGTATGTCAAATATATGACATACTGAGAAAATGCTTATGTCAGAATCTGAGTAACAAAACCGGGGCCAAAAACACTGGTCTGCTTATTAAAATTCCATTCAAAAATTAAGATTCAAGCATTAGCTGTTGATAAGTTTCACAGCTGACCACAAAACATTGTGAACGGACGGACAGACAGATGGACAGACGGTCGGACTAAAACCGTTTCGCTCTCTCAACTTGTTTTTAAAAATAAATCCATTTATTTTTTCTATTTTCTGCTAATATACGTTTTACCTATATCACTGACTAATTCAGTATGTGAAATCGGAATAAAATAGTACACGTACTAAGTTAGTATACATATTAGTTAGGCGGTGACTAGCGTTAGTCACTGACTAAATTAACACGTTGACGTGAAATCGGGCCTAAGAGAGTCTGTTATAAAAAATCTTTCTTCCTTTCTGTCTTTCTATATTTTGGTCGTTTGCGTTTATTCCGGCATCTTTTTATCTTTTAGCAGAGTCCATATGCAGATTCGTGACCGCAAATGCATAAGACCTTGCGGTAATTTGCACGTGATACGTAAACGACAGTCGAAATTATTCTGGCAGCTCTGCACTGACGAACCATTTGGGTGGCAAGGACGGGCAAAGCTGTTAAGACGTCCTATTAATTTGGCTTAAAGTAGGACAAGGGCCTCTTGTGCTTTTAACAGTTTCAAGTAATGACAAATTCTGTCTTAAGAACTTCCTGGAATCCCTTCTAGTTTCTAGACAATGATCCTTCCCAGGAAAGCAGTCCAATGTATAGATGAGCCTGGCATGCAGCAGGTGCAATGATGTTTCTGGGTCAACCATAAAGACCAATGTGCTGTATGTCAAGCCTTTCTGCTCAGCGGCATATAGGAAGGAAGGAGATGTGACGAAAAGCGCGCGATTCTATCAATACAGATATTGCAGGTTCAATCCCCCACTTCTCTGGAGTTTCGGATGAGACTTTAAACTGAGTTCCGCCTTGGAGGATCATGAATATGTTACTGGGGAGCTTAAACTAGTTTTACTGGACTCAAACCCTTGCACTCTGCTTCTGCAGCAGTTCGATGTATTTAATTAGCTGCCTGGGTCGCATACAATGAGTGAAAACGGGAAACCAAAAATCACGGCGAAGGCCCATAATGAATAAAAGATGAGCACTAGACAAAAGCAATGTATTGCGTTGCTTAAGTCGGCAGCTAAATGAATGCCGAAGCATGTGTGTGCACTTAGCACTGGTTAACCGCTTATGAGGTCTAAGCCTGCCGAGGAATAGTGTCGTTAGGTTAACTGACCGTCCCGACATGACCATAGCTGTTTACCGTGGACGTTAAGCATCAAATCAATCCATCAATCTAGTTGAGCTAGCCAAGTCTATCCCTTTCTACTCCTTAATATTGTCCTGTGGCCTGCGAAGCCAGAAGACCTTGACATGTGACCAAACCGCAACAGTTTTCGTTTCTTGACTAAGACAGGTGTTCGTCATGTTCTCCAATGGCCTTTTGAATCTTTCTACGAACCTCCTCATTAGTGACATGGTCCTGGTAGGAGATGTTCAGTAATTCATCTGAAAGGCATGCGTTCTTTTTCTCTAACTCTGCTGACAAAGTCCTAGACAAACAGATATATGAATATGACAAAGAGTGCAACAGCTTCGTCTTTGAGCCAAGACATATGTTGTTATCTCCCCATATCGTCTTCAGCTCTTGCAGCATTAGCTTGTTAAATCCTTGATAACCTCCGGCTTGGGTCTTCATCTGACACAATTGCTCCAAGCTACTTAAAGCTTGTTATCGTTGTAAGGTTCTGTCCTAGACAAACAGATATATGAATATGACAAAGAGTGCAACAGCTTCGTCTTTGAGCCAAGATATATGTTGTTATCTCCCCATATCGTCTTCAGCTCTTGCAGCATTAGCTTGTTAAATCCTTGATAACCTCCGGTTTGGGTCTTCATCTGACACAATTGCTCCAAGCTACTTAAAGTTGTTTTCGTTGTAAGGTTCTGTCCTTCAACCTTGATAAGATGATTATGTAACAAATTGCCGTGTTTCTCTAGTTATGAGCGGATATAAGACGGAGGGTGTTTTTATTTTTCAAAATAAACTCATAAATATCTGTCTTGTAAGACTGCTCCCTGGTCTAAGTAGAAGACCTTGTACAGTATCCATTTGACAATAAAACGATGGATGTTAATTAAGTTAACGCTCAGAATGACCCCAAATATCTTACTCAGTCAAAAGTACAGAAACAGTACATAACCTGATTTTCAATAATTTAGAATGATCATCGCATTAGATAAGTCTGATAGTCTAAATCTCTTACTACGTATAACCAGGCTTTATGACACGACGAACGACTTCAATTTTCCCGTAATTAATTTTTCACTTTTAAGAAGCTATATAACTTCGGAGTTTATGTGTCTCAGCCAGTCCACTTTGCTAGAGCCTGCTTCAGTATCAAGACTTTGATGTAAATTGTAAATTGGTGTCCAGGTTTATCGCAGCGCGAAGGAGATGCCAACTCTTAAGAAAAGTTCTATGGGGGACAACACGACCTTGTTGATCCCTGCAATGTGGCTGTTTCTAAACTTATTTCTGATTTGGTGGGCATGGCGAAATTATGGCGCGGACTTTCATTTTCTCTAACTTGTCTATCAGATACATAGATATGGTGAATGTATTATAATAGGCAGATTATACTCCCTACCCACGAACATCAGGGTCCAGAATTACAATCGTTCCTTAAAGTTAAGGTCACCCTAACTTTAAAGGACGGAATTTTCAAGGTCGTTTTTTATACTTCTACACTATACATGATTTTGAATTTTTAAGCTTTTGAAATCGTTTGCTTGTTATAAATCGATTAAACACAACACTATTTTTTTTTAAATTATCAAACGCTAATTTTCATGAAGCAAATATAACTCTCTTAAAGTTAAGGTGACATTACGTTTAAGCGATGAGTGTTTTCCTGGGATCCGAAGACCTTCCTTTTGGGGGTCCATGTCTAGGTATCTAAATATTTCGGATTTGTCAATGTTTTTAGGGTATATGAGTTTGGAATTATGGTTTGGTACTTTACCGCTACAACTTGAAATTCGCGAGTTTACTTTCGCAAATACTATCAACTCTCGATATCTCAAACTCAAAATTCATCCGAAACTATTGATATCTCTAAATAAATTTTCTGGTTCCAGAAAATTTATTTTGAGATATCAGTAGTTTGACATAATATGAGTAAATGTAAGTAAACATAGAATATATATTCTTTTATATAAGGGGAAACCTTGAGATATCAATGGTGGAGATATCGAGTTGATTGTATTTTCAAATGTTTTCGCTCTCAATATAAATGAGTCTAGCGTTAAGATAACAATGCAATGTGTATTGAATAAACTTGGAAACAATCAAAACGCCTGTTGAATTAACATAACAAGTAGGAAATAAGTACAAAAGATTTGGTATTATCGTTATTGTTTTATTGAATTTTGAAAGTATTCTCTGTACATGCTCAGTTAAAGCCAGAGGGTGGCAGGTCTGAATCGCTGTTCGGTCAAATGGCGACTGCAAAACTGCAAACCCAGTAGTAAATATCGGTACCTTTGCAGAATCAGGGAAGAATAAGATAACAACAGAGACAGATGGGTCAAACAATTCATGTACTGTGCGTAAGATAGGATAGGCCTCTAACCTCCATTACACCTACAATTGCTAGAATATGGAACCTACCAGTTTTACTGGTATACCGCATTTGCATAACAACTCTAGTTGTAACAAATCGCTTGCGTTTTTTTCGATTACATACATACTGAAGCTCATCATCTCTGAGGCCCTCTTAGAGTTTGATGGGATATGGTGAAAGACGGGATGTTGGGACAGAGGCCCATTGATCCCTAAAAATATAGCTTTAAAACCCTAAATACTTCATTGTTTTCAATAATCCTATGACCACATGCACATAACCTTGAAAACGTGTTCCAAAGTTTCGCAAATGAGCCGCGACACGACAAAACCTACAAAGTGGCAATTACGCATGCCTACAGCAAAGACTCTGATCAGACTGGCCGGATTCCAAAGCTGATGTAAGTCTTCGCTGGGCACACATGTCACTTTGTTGGTTTTGTCGTGTTGTTACTTAAATATTTTCATGCATGCTAAGCTCGCACTGTAAATTGTGTTCGCCATAATTCGGAGTTACATAGGAAAATTTTTCAGTCAATCGTCAGATTTTAACACTTTCGTCAGTGTAGAAACAGCTATGAAAAACGGTAAAAAAGCATCATGCAGTCTAGGAATGCAATACATTGGCGGTCAAACATCTGCCTACATACCGGTACTGCCGGGCCGCGTAGCGCAGTCACTAGCGCGTCTGACTCAAAAGCATTGGTTGTTGGTTGGATGATTTGATGCTTAACGTCCACGGTAAACAACTAAGGTCATGTCGGGACGGTCAGTTAACCTAACCACACTATTCCTGGGCAGGCTTAGACCTCCTAAGCGGTTAACCAGTACTAAGTGCACATACTTTCGCCAGTAACTGACAACTGCCCTTCTTGAATCAGCGGAAGGAGAAACGAAAGTATGTGGCCAGACCGGGATTCGAACCCAGGACCTCTGACTTATGAGTCAGGTGCCCTACCGATTGCGCTACCCGGCCCGACTTCTCAAGAGCAAGAGGTCTCTGGTTCGATACCCGGTTCGGCCACATACTTTCGTTTCTCCTTCCGCTGATTCAAGAAGGGTGATTTTAGCACCCTTATTACTGGTTAACCGCTTAGTAGCTGGGCAGATATGTGAAATAATTGTGCACTTTTTGATAAAAGCATGAAATTTGGCACAGTGCTAGATAAAACTATTCTAAGCATTTTCATGGTGGATGCCAAGCTCGAAAATTCCATTTATGGCGGCCATCTTGGATTTCAAAATGGCCTCCTCTGAAAGCATTTTATGGCAAACAGAATCAGAGATCATTAGCAAGGCCAGTTCTGTGTTTCTGAATATGTTAAGCTGAACTTTTACAACGATTATTCCTATCTTGTTTGTTTTTCGGAATTTCTGATTTATGCTACTGGGCGTAGACATGACACCCATCGATAATTACATATTTGTAAGTATAGAAATGGAATACAGTGAATCAGAATTCCTCACCACTTGGTGGAAAAAAAACTTTCAGAACATCATTGTTTGCTGATTGAATTTCTTTTTCTAGTGGATAAAACTTTTTAACTGGATGACGATAATAAATTTTTTACTTGTTAAATTTTACTTGTTGCGTAAGTGTACATAATAAATCATTTTACATAGCTCATAGCTTATAAAAGATGCAGAAAACAACATTAAATCCATAAATGTATGTCCTTTTATTTTAATGCACAATGCAACAGAAGGTTTTAAACTTTAAAGGAAAAAAGATATTTGATGTGTAACGTACATAATACTAACAAAGGTACTAATAAACAACAATAATCTAAATAATCCGAAATTTACGGTTGATCAATGTGGTCCTTACTGAACAAACACTATCATTCTTTTTCAAATTATGCATGTTCTAGAGAGAACTGCTTGGCACCTTTTTAATTAGTCTATGCAGCACTGGCAAATTACTTGGTGTAGAATGAAACGTTCATATAATTTTGGCGAATAGCTTTGATAAATAGATACACGTTAAAATAATAAATGGTTTATCCTCAGTCTGATCTGTATTTCATCTTTAGTAACCAGAATCATTTGTCAGTGTATATTGGAAAACTATCGTTGTATGTTTCTAAACTATAATTATATAATTTAAACATGTATTTAGAGGTAAGTTTAGTGGTAACGTAAAGTAATGTAACTGTAGTTTGTATATAAGTGTAAGTGGTGTCAGAGGATAAGATTTGCAAACTGTTGTAAAGAGTCAGTCTCAGACTGCTGCTAGTCTTTCAGTGCTTTAAGTATGAACCTGTCAGCTATATTCAGATATTCAGATACATGTAGTTTAAGTAAATTTTTAATATTTCCTATAGCTCAGCAGGAAACACGAAGATCTTAAGAATGATGTATTCTCGCTCCGACTTCTTTAAAACATAGTATTAAAGCAACATCGCTAGAATAAGCTTTTAATGCCACATTCGCCGAGTAGATATTTTGATAAGGGTTTACGTTTGATATTACGTTAAATATGTACCTGTTGAACGTTATAAACGTAATAAACGTTATCTGATTATATAGCTCTCATCAATTATAGCTCTTGTCAATTACATGTATACTGCTGCATATTACTGTTAGGGAAACGAAAAAAGTGCAAATCTTTTAAAATGAGATATTAAAATTAGAGCCTCCCATCATCTGTCTGATCGCGGGTTGTAACTGTCACTGTAAAAAGACCTGATCATGTTATTTTGCACCATCTTTGCCACCATCTTTGAATATTACGAATAACTATTATCAACACCTAAAATATTACAACAGCATACTTATTTTCAAACAACGTTATTATTTAGTGTATTTGTATATTCTTCAAGGTTTTATTTGGATATTGTCAAATGTGGTATTTAAGGATACTGTTCATTAGCAGCACGACTTCATCAATAAATTATTAACTCCCCTACCCAAACCCGATCTCCACCTCCCCCTGCCCCTTTCCCAAAACGATAACAACAAAATCGGCCTTTTAAGGCAAAAGATTAATTAGAATAACATTGCATTTGGTTAGTCCATGATATGTATAGGTATAACTTATTTTGTTTCTGCCCTATACAAAATGTTAATTACATATAAGGTGTGACTTATAAGTATATTGCCCAATAAAATGGTTGTATTAATTGCTTGTTATATTTGTTGTTTTTAATTTCTAGTCAAACTGCAAGGTACATTAAGGAGATGAGGAACTAAGGTTTACCTTTAAATCTCTAAGTTGTAGCACTGATCTTATTTTTAATATATGCAGTATTTTTTTTTTCATTTGCCTTTGCATTTTGTGTGGTTGGAACACTGTAGATTATTATTACTCGTAAAAACAAAATATTAAATACTAAAGGTCCCGTGTCTATGCAACCCTTAAGAGACCGTTGAATGTATAAGCATTGAAATGGTTAGGAAAATGATAAAACAAAACTGTAGGATGGAATGAAGATTGTCATAAAAAGAAGGATTTATCAAAACCAAATTCAAATATCCATATAGCCTATTCCTCGACTCCTCGTATCATAAACTTCCTTTTCATGTTTTTGATATTTTATTCCCATAGTCCTGTTCAAGGCATCAAAGGTAGAGGCAAAGCAATATAGACAACGTCAAGCTGTGTTGTAAAACTTCTATATAATATTTCGACATTATTCAGTTTTCGATTTTCTATAATGATTTAGTTGAGCAATGACATTTCTTGTGTAACGTAAACCACCCGTAGTAAATGTAACCCACGTCTAAATGTAACAGTCTGTTACCAAAATCTTTGAATATATGTTAATATTTCTCTTATGAATGGTCTTTCTATTGCATGCACTGACTATGCCATATGTTTTCAATAACTATTGTAAGATAATGTTCCTGTATGTTTTGTAGATTACTAGTCATACTATACTCACTTATACGACGACATAAACGCTTTTAATATAAGACTGACCGTTGACTGTTTGTATTTTGACTTTACTTCTACATAAAAAAGTGCTTGCCTGCAACGGCAGGTGTTTTATTATCTCTACAGTAATGTGTCTGTTTCTTATCTTATTTCTTTTTTAATTATTATTTTGACTAAATATCATGCATGCTAGGGCATTAAAAAGGGCAAAACAATTAAATAGTTGGGCAACTACGTTATTAAAAATATAGATTTAGTCAACAAAATAACTGTCAGAAAAGAGTGACTGTCTGCAGAACTTGTCACGTCTAGAAACATTATAAATTTGCAGTATCCTATATTTGTAAGATATAAAACATCGGACGTGACACCTTAAACCTTACTGGTATGAGTGTCAGAGGTATCGAGAAGCAAAATTTGTTAAGAACTG
The DNA here is from genome assembly GCA_963989385.1 of Ctena decussata. Taxonomy (NCBI): domain Eukaryota; kingdom Metazoa; phylum Mollusca; class Bivalvia; order Lucinida; family Lucinidae; genus Ctena; species Ctena decussata. The sequence goes on from OZ022498.1 coordinate 125,730,738, forward strand.
CAAGAATTTCATATTTATCATATATTTTTTGGTGACACAGTCTCCAAAGTTCAAAAATGGTATTATAATAGACTATTGTGGACCAATGTTATTTACGTTACTTCCAGTAGTGGCAAATGATAAAAAATCAAACAGACTGTAATTAGTCCAATATCTGAAGATAGGAAAAAGGAGAAAAGGCTGACAGAAACAAAACAAAATGTTTTTGCATTCAAATTACATGGTTCTATGGAAATATTCATAGTAAACATGTGATTAACACGTATAGGCTTTGGCCAATCGTCAGAGGGCTTACAGGTATAAATCAAACCAAGTTTAATAGAAACTTCTGCAAACACTACTCTCTTAAATTCTTCCATTTGAGAAGGGTTTTTTGTGAACCCAAAGTATACATAAAATGTAATGGGCTCTGATCACTACAATACTTATGTATAAGGCAGACGCCATTTTGAAAATCAAGATGACCGCCGAAATAGGCAAAATGTAGCTTGGCATCCACCTTGAAAATTCATATATTGGTCCAATCTAACTATGTACCAAATTTCATGCTTTTATCAAACAGTGCACAATTCGGCCAAAATTTGTTACATACATGTATCTGCCCTGCTATAGGAGGTCTGTCCAGGAATAGTGTGATTAGGTTAACTAACCGTCCCGACATGACTGTAGACGTTAAGCAATAAAACAAGAAACAACAACAACATACCGGTACTGTGCTGTTGGAACATTCTTTGTGATTATGTGTCTTCATGTATAGTTTTGGAAGAGCTACCGCGTTAGAATGCCTCAATTGAGCCGCGACACGAGAAAACCAACAATGTGGTTGTGCGCCCAGCGTAGTCTCAGATCAGCCTGGGAATCAGCTCAGTCCGATTAGAGTCTTTGTTAAGCGCTTTAAGGGTAGCTAAGAGTCTAAGCTAGCTTCATGCGGACAGCGAAGACGCTGATCAGACTGGGCGGATGCCCAGGATGATCTGAGTCTGCGCTGGGCGCACAGCCACTTTGTTGGTTTTGTCGTGTCGCGGCTCATTTCTCTGTTGACCACCGTTGTAAAGATCCTTTAACGAGAATGGACACATATCCATGCTTTTTATCGACATTACTTGCACAGAGAACCTTTGAGTACTTTCTGCTTGCTCCTTCCCAAGATGAAATTTATCCCTGGTAAGAACAAATTCACTCTTGGGTGGCAAAAAAATAACCGAGTCGAGACACGACAAAGCCTCCAAAGTGGCACGTGCGCTCAGAATCAGATAAGTCTGGGTATCCACCCAATTTAATCAGAGTCTTTGCTGTCCGCACGCAGGTAGCTTTGACCCGTAGCTACCCTTTTAGCGCACAGCCAAGACTCTAATCAGACTGGACAGATGCCCAGGCTGATCTGAGTGCTCGGCACACATGCCACTTTGTTGGTTTTGTCGCGTCGCGGCACAGTCAGTCTCTACGAAATAGGATGCAAATTTTATCAGCAAGAATTATCTAACCTAAAAGTGTTCCCGGATACCTTAAAATTGACAAGAATTATCTGTGAATACCTGCTGTGCAACTTAATTAAAAATGGAAATGCATGTCAGTCAAGTCAGTAATCCTTGTTTTCTCCACACACAAAATATAACAAATAAAACATGTTACATGTTTACTGGATGTTTATCTAACAAGTCTAGCTATTGCGATAGGTAAGTCTGAGCAAACACTAAAGACCCCGATCAGACTGCTCTTCGAGTAAATACTTTGACAACTGACTTCATTTCATGTACGATTTATAATTTTTGTTGCTTTTAGCATTTCTGAAAGAAGACAAGCATCTACCAGGTGAAATTCAATCCGAAGGGAGTAAGAGTCCAAGTTCCCAGTAGTTTAAATTAGGGCAGAGTCGGGAAACTTCGGATAGCAGGTCAATTCGGACAGTGACATTGTGTCCTTTATATGTCAGTTGTTTGTAATTCAGACAAAATAGCTGGACAAACAGTGAAATCCTGATGAGCCGTCTCATCGGGATTTTCCTTGTTTGCAATGGTATGTCCGATTGATTGATACGCCCTCCGCAATGTGCAATAAGAAACGTATCATCCAGCTTATAACAGTCTTTTATCGAGCGAGCCTTGGATCGTCGGGACCAGTAGCCGGACAGACGATGGTTGTAAAGGCTTGATGCAGGTTCCACTGGTCTGTAAATTATTCTTATTACATACTTGTGCAAATATGCAGATAGAAAGAGAACAAAGTTGAAATTCATAACAAAAGCAAAAACGACAATTTTTTTGCAGAATAAATATAGGTTCAACAGACATTTAAAATCATATTATATTTACACTTGCAACTGACTTTCCTTTTATGAACTCATTTCAATCAACTAAATCAAAACCGGTCAGTAGACTAATGACAAAACATACGTATATCTTGATCCAAAAAAATGACAGGGCGGTGACAAATATGTGCTGCCAATATCTGTCAAATTCGATCAGTCCACCTTAAGATTCGGTAGAATAAGTTTTGCACGCTTGTTCGAGTTCACTAAGCATAACGCAAAGGTAGTTTACCTCCTATCGCCACATTTACTGTCATGTATGAGAGACGACGTTAATACAGTGCCAAACAAGCAATAGGCCTAAAATAAAGAATGTGCATTTCTAAGATGATAATGAAATTTTGCGGCCAACTGAGTACTGTTCATGGTGTAAATAGATCCGCTGCAGATGGGATTCGAATTCGGTAAACCAGGTCTTAACCGACTGCTCTGTCAAGGCCCATTATGTACATGTATACGTTTGCATATTCCGATATAACATCATGTATGTAAATCTTAAAGTAAGAGAAAAGTGGGACACACGCTACAAGTAAATGCCCACGACAATTTATTTGCGCTGATATTGGCCCGCAAAATGACACATTTCGCGAATATCGAAACTTAGCTTAAATCATAAGGTGTAATCAAATGCTTTGCTGCGAAATTCTGGAACACACTGTAATAATTAAGACACGACAAAATAATGTTATTTATACAATCTGCAGATTATCGGTGTAAAAGCGAAGACACAGATCAGCCTGCGCATCCTCCCACTATCCGCTTCTTTGCTGTTACGTAGGAGATGACATTCTATCAGCTTTGTCGCTTTGGAAAGTGTACCTCACAAGCCTGTTACTTTCATGGGAACAGTCGTCTCCATTTACAAAGACAGGTTTTGGATAATACACAGTTCCGAGAATAGCCGCTAAGCTCCGCCTGCTTAGTTACTGTCACTACGTCTCACAATCTTACACAAAGATGGCGAAAAAACAAATGACAAATGCAAGTGTCTCCTAAATGTTGGCGATCCATGGCTAGGAATCAGCCTCCTCATGACCTACATATGGCAGTTGTCGCATCATGCATTTCCGATGCGTTTTGTTCTTGCAGAGCAGGGTAAGTTTATTAAAAGTGGTGTTAGTTTGTTTTCTTTAAGCAGGTATACATCCCTTCTTTAACTGTAAGGTAAAATCACGGACTTATGTTGTATACTAGTAAAAAGTTCTAACCGACCACTTAGTTTTTATCGTTTTTCCTCAATGCTATTCGCAATCTCACAATTCAGATTACAGCCACAGATAGGCGCATATGTCGGTAAACCATACCACTAAAAGGTTAAGCATTATTCATTGCACTGTATCCAGGAGTCACAGATGAGTACGGGTACCCCCATTTTCATTGAATTTGCATTGAGTGGTGGGGTCCCTTTTTGACATTTTGACCCAAAGCGGCCACTGTCATGCAGGAACAGTGTTCATTTTTGCATAAATCTGTTTATTCAGACATTTGCTTTAGTAATGAAGTGGTTTTGCTCACGTAAATTGGATATTTCAAAAACTGATTTTTCACAAATTGTAACGAAATGCTTAATTTTGTGAATTTTAAAAATGGGGGTACTTCTGTTCATCGGCATATTCTGGATTTAATATTAAGAATTTTGAAACACCTTTGGTTGCCTGAGTTGACTGATATATCTGCCTATTTAGGGATGTAAATCGAACTGTAAGATTGTTTGGGGCTCTGGAGAAATTCGATGAAACGTAAGTGGTCGGTTAGAAGTTTTGGCTAGTATATATTGACCACGTGCGATTTGTTTGTGAGACTATGTCACGTGCTAAGTTGTCGTAGCATTGGCCGGGTATACGCTATCATGTGATTTTGAGTGACATTCTGGGTGCTGCTCGGAACTGTGTATTAGGTCACACAGGTCGTGTTGGTCACGATCAGGAGGCAGTGGGCTGTACATGTACTAAGAGAAAAGGCACGTAAAGCCACAGATCAGCCTGTGCCTTCGAATCATCCCTATTGGGGTTCGCAATGTATCACAACGTTTTGTGTTTTTCTTCAAATTACATTCAAACCTGTCTGAAGGGTCCAAAGGGAGCTAAAAACGGCCGCTTCGTGTAATCTCTTAACACATATTCGTTTGCACAGTAGACCCCCCCCCCCTCCAAGAGGTGACTATCAAGGGCAGGTAACCCTTAATAGAGGTACCCACATAAGCAGGTATTTCGTTACCGAAAACGGTAACTTATGAAAAGCGTGAACAAACAAGACACAGGCCAGTCTGCGCATCCTCGAAATTGAAAAAAGTAACCTTTAATTTGAGTCACATGAAAAGATAGCTTATTCCATGTGCAAAAAGGAAATACTCAGACCTTTTGGTCGATGTTGTACATATAATATGGCTAGCCACGTGCGTCTGTTGTTGGCTATACCGTATGTCCAGGTGTTGCATAATGTTGCATTGATATTAAGTTTTGTTACAACTGAGTAATTTTTGGTACCGGTGAGTGAACAGCGTGTATGTCCAATCCTCCTTTTTGTACAATGGAAAAGCCTAGGGGAAGGTATAAAGATAGCCCCGCCCTGACAATTTTTTTGGATCAAGGAATATCAGGGCTACAAAAATATGATTTTAGCCAACTGTAATTCAGATGGTATAACAAAATTTGTCCAGAGGCGACCAAAGCAAGCGCGTGTATGACGTTATTTATGACGTAACGTCAGCGTCATAACAAACGTCAGTTGGTAAAGTTTTCAAAATGGCGGCGCTCTCGACAGTTTTTTTGGTTGAATCATTGACTATTTTGGAGTGTTTCCGACTTTTCATGCAAGGAAACGGGTTAAAAATGAAAACGGAGCCGGAAAAAAAAACTTTGTAATTTCAAATACAGTACTCAGAGTAGAGTTTGTAATTTCAAAGAGAATTATACCTGAAATGCTATTGTCTCTGACTTTGTCAAACGCTGTTCACCTTAACAGACCAATGTAGTATACCGATGGGGCAATGCAGAAAAAGTTTAGATGGACAAAGTTGGAATTAAAAAATAGGTTTTCCTTTTTAGGGGATTTTGTCGATGTGTAAAAGCCCGCGAATCCTTCACAAACTTAACCTAAAGCCCTTCGAACTTTATTCAGTTTGTGAGGGATTCACCGGCGATTACACCGATTAAATCGAGAAAAAAACGAAATTCACTCCTGTAGTCAACAAACTGAAATGTTTCTGAGTCTGATACGTCCCAAAATCTTGATTAATTTCTCTCCTCAGTCTAGAATTCGATCCACTTCTCCGCCAATTTGAATACTTCCCATTGCAGCCCGTTAATATTTTCTGGATCCATAAGGGCACAGTCATGTGACTGTGCCAATTTTTCATATAATATGGATTTTTGGCACTGCCTCTTTTAAATTGGTCGAGTCCTTTCACGCGCTGCATTTTGCCTTCCTCGGGCCAATATTGCTGTCCAGTGCCAATATGACTTAGAGGCACACCTCCGACATATAATAACCTCTAATTGTTATAACAAATATTAGCCCGATCAAAAAACAAAATGGCGGTCAAAGCAATTCAGTTTTCAACTTTTCCTGTATCCTAAGTTTCGCGTATAGGCTCTCGGAGATAAAACAGATAGAAATATTCTTTAAATATAAGGCATACGAATATAATATACAGTGTATTGAATCATCCCATTTAAGATATGGGATTTATGAATCCTCGGAGGGTTTGAAGATCGGATAAAGAAACTCCTCCTTCGGACTCGTTTATCGGATCTTCAAACCTCCCTCGGTTTATAAATCTATTTGTCATGCATCTGCTGCAAAATTCCACTGATAACAGGGGTATGATAACACAATGTAATTCATGTATCATGTCACTGTAGAACTGCGCTTGCGCGGATGTTAACGGGTCATGCCTTTACAAGCCATCTCTGAAGGCGATTGGCTGTATACTAACGTGGGCCGTGATAACAGCTTTCGATTGGTTGAATGACGTCACCGACTTATGTCATAACGCATTCGCGACATCAGCTACTTCGACCAAAACTGCCTTTGCTTTTCATTTGCTTTTGAGTCCTTTTAAACCTTAAAATCTTCCAATTGTGCATGATACATAGAGAACCTTGTTAGTGTCTTTTGATATCAAGTTAATCAGGCTCGAACAGAAACAAGTTGGAATGTCTCGGCAAGCCTCGCCATTCCCACGCTGTTTTTGGCCTCGCCGGAAAAACTTGATATCAAAAGACACCAACATGGTATTCTCTACGACCACACGCGTAATAACATTTTGGCGCATACATGTAGCGCCATTGACAACGTCTGTGTAAAAATGTGTTTTTATTGAAATAATGTTCAGTTTGAAGGCGACGGCATCCCATTTTAAAGGGTCATAAGGTAAACAGAATCTTACATCCGTGGTCATTTCAAATGAAACTTATGAAACTCGTCGAAGGCTCGTTTCATATATTTCATATATATGAAGATCTCTATTTTCAAAATACGACTCAAGCTGTTTTTGTATGATGAACAGTTCCTCTGTGTGGGGCTGGGAGTCTGTTAGCAAAGATGCTTTGATCGGTTTTATAGCTTGCATTTCTGCCTCCATCTTTTTATGGCTTGATTGAGGTGTGCTGTTTGACACAGCGTTTCCAGGATCTATTCATTAAATTTTGAATGTATTTGAGCCGCGACGTGAGAAAACCACCAATGTGGCTGTGCGCCCAGCGCAGACTCAGATCAGCCTAGGCATCCGCCCAGTCTGATCAGAGTCTTCGCTGTCCGCATGAAGGTAGCTTAGACCCTTAGCTACTCTTTAAGCGCTTAGCAAAGAGTCTGATCAGACTGGGTGGATGCCCAGGCTGATCTGAGTCTACGCTGGGCGCACAACCACATTGTTGGTTTTCTTGTGTCGCGGCTCATTTGTATAATGTCGAATATTTGTAACGGCGTGCGTACTTCATATTCCCTGATGCGGAGAACACTTGGACTACTGGAAACTAAATGCTCTAAGGGAAATAACAGTTAGTAATGTTTGAATGTTGCTAACTACACGTTCAAGTACCATGACATCTTGACTTGTCAATGTATACAATGAGACAAGAAAGCATTCAGTTATTTAACAGGGTAAATTCTTACAAGAAAAAAGCAAGGTTTTCTAAGAAAAAAATCAAACAGTCTCATTCTAAAGTAGTAGATGCGTATTAACTCTTTCACTACCAAAAAGCAGACGACAAAATTTACGTCTGCAAAAATTAAAAAAATGTCTTGTCCAAGACTTTTTATATTGAGAATTCAAAGACTAGAGGGCAAACAGTGTAGATCTAGATGAGGCGGCTCATTATGAGCCGCCTCATCAGGATCTACCATGTTTGCAAATTTTGCTAATTGCGTCACTGGGGCTTAAAGAGTTAAGATTATACGCGCGGATAACAAATTTCTAGATAAAATCCAGCCACCTCCAATCCCCATACCACAACGGAGAAAAGTAAAATAAAAATCAAGAAAAAAATATTAATTTTTTTTTGTTTCAATTTTCTATTGTTTGGATTCAGTTAAACTGGTAAAACCCTGTATTAATCTATTGTTTACCGTTACAAGGCGATACTTCTAACGCGGTTCCTAAATGTTATATGTTGTTATGACCGCCCGCCTGTTCATGGTCTAGCAATACGTTACCTGAATAGCTTTCCATTCTGCTTTCTGGTATGGTTTAAAGTATGAAAAAAGTAGATATGGATGTTGCTGTGTTTTCAGTTTTCAGTTCTGATAACCATCTGTTTGAGAAAGAGTTGTTCATTGGGTTTACCGTACATTTCTTTCGTGAATTTTTGTCAATTTGTGCGTGTGCTTCTTTAACTTTTGGTTTTGAGCACTGGATGTGGGATTGTATCGTTCATATGATCATTGCCTTTCTTTTTAATATGCACACATCCAAATGAAAGAGAACAAGCATACAAACAAACTGATTTTAAAAGACAACAGATAAAAAGACGTATCAAACAATAACTCCGACTTGTCACGACGATATCACCACATTTGAATGATCAGTAATAAATTTCTAAATGCGCCGCAACACGACAAACCACCGTAAACTCAGATCAGTCTGGGCATCCGCTCAGTTTTATAAGAGTCTTTGCCGTCGGACAGTGGTAGCTTAGACCCTTAGCTTCCCTTTCAGCGCACAGCAAAGACTCTGATCGGACTGGGCGAACGCCCACCCCGGCTCTGAGTCTTCGCATGGCGCTCATACCACTGTGTTGGTTTTCTTCTGTCGTGGCTCAAAAATGCGATTACACACAGATGAAGATACCAAAGAAACGCAACCGCTCTCACCCAAATGCATGAGGGTAAAGGAACATTTTTATTTCGGCCCAGGCGACAACCAGTTACATACTCCATGTTCATTATGTATGTCAACACTGGTTAAAAATATCTGCATTTTCAATTATGATATCAAATTGTATATACTAGTGCAGCATAAGAAATCTGCTCAAAAGTAAAGCCCTCCCCCCCCCCCCCCCCCCCCGCCTTATTCATTAGGACTGCAGTCACGGCCTCCTCGCCGAAAAACGAAGAAAGTCTGTCTTTTTATATTTCATCCCATTTTATTTTCAGATCGTTTTCAACTAAAACCGACCCTTTTTTAAAAAAGGTTATCACAGTAGGCCGATGATTTTATTATCAATGATTAAAGGGCTTCCGTGCATTTTTTTGTCTCTGTTGTCGCTTGGTCGACGTAAATATAACAACACGACCTAATTTAATAACGTTTTGATCACAGGCGATTGCGATTTCGACACTGACGTCATATATACATATACAAGGGTTGACCCAGAAGTAATGTCACTGTGTCCATTGCGCGCATAGTCATCATAGCATTATTATAAAAATTATATCAAGATAAACTGTTATTCAGTTCTGATTAACAGAATAAATATTGAGTTAGAATCTTTTTCCGCTCTAAATATAAAGACGTTCAAAGTATGCCACCGACGCCACTGCGTCGCACGTTGAAATAACGTTAATTACATGAACATAAGTTTCAAAAGCAATCTCAAATCAAAATCAAACTAACGCGCCAAATCAGATGAAAATTTAATACGATGACGAAATATATTTCTGCCGCCCACTGCTGAAATTCAAATTTCGCCACTTCAGTTTGAAAGTCGCTAGCTAGTGCTAATGCTTGTAACTGCCGAGAATAAAAATTTTGATTTCTGACAAACGCGTCAGCGGATATATATGCGATTTTGCATCAAATTCGGAATATCACCATTAGAGACTCTAGAGCTGTTTAGTTCGACATGTGGTGATATAACAGTTATTATGAGGCCTGTGTAAAGGTGCACTCAGTGCGATACGGATGCAAATGAGTCGCCAGAGAATAGTCTGAAAACCGGAAGACCTTTATGTACAATGTCAGACAATAATGTCACTCTTATTCTGACCCCATATATGAAGATCGATGTTCTCCAGTTCGAATATTGTGTAAATTCTTAAACTTGAGCTGCGGGGCTGTTCAAGTAATAGTTAAATATGAGATAAACACGAGTGAACAGACAGTGGTGCTTTGCTGGAACAACGAATATGCTACTTTGGACATGACACAACATCGAAACTTCGTCCGGTGCGTCAACGACGTCATTGACGTGCGGCGCGTTTCGTTACCATGCGTTCTGTCTGTCTCGATATCTCAGTTACTATGTACTGTATTTTCATGACATTTTCAGACCATAATGCAAATAGATCAAGGTACCTGGATGCGAAATTTTGTTGCTCTCTCTATTTTCCACACGATTTTATAGCTGCAGTGACATTACTTCTGGATCAACCCTCGTAGTAATGATACATGAACAACAAATAAAAAAAATGCATATAAATATAAAACTTTCTTAATAAAGAAATAGAAGCCTACGAATGAAAACAAAAACAAGAAAAAAAAGAAATCAGTGACACACTGCACAGACAGACGAAAAGAAAATAAATTCAAAGCAAGGTATCAAAAAGTCCAATGGCGATTCTCATTTCTTTAACTTTATGTTGCAGGCTTGGATCATCGCTGACAAAATGTAGCCAAACGATTCAATATTTGCAGCTTTCGAAGATTTTCTGTGCGACAGCATCATGCGACCAACTAAAGCAACGCCTTTCTGCGGAAGAAAAAAAGCAGTGTAGAGACACAACGTTGAAGCATCAACTGAATGTTGTTTAAATATCATTATATTAAATCAACTCTACTTGTGATGCTGTTTTAACGTTGTGTTGTACCTGCGCACACAATAAAATATGAAATACTGGAATAAATATTGTTTGAAACATATTTATCATTATTTATCATAATGGCATGATAAATTATGATAAATATGTTTCAAACAATATTTATTCCAGTATTTCATATTTTTTTTATTTTTATTTTTTGTTTCTTTTAATACTGGAATAAATATTGTTTGAAACATATTTATCATAATGCCAACGCGTCCATATCACCTATGCGTCTCTTTCTATCATAACAAGAAACCTGGGTTAACATTAGCACTACAAACTATTGTAAAACATTTGCATAAAGTATCATTTTCATAGCTTTAGAATGTTTTAAAAATCAAATGTAGCCTACAGCAAAATGTCTTTGCTCTTCCTGAATGTTTAAGCCGTATTTACCGTAATACGCCCACAATGCACTTAAAAAATAATATTTAATATGTAAAAATTGTCATTGAAGAGCGATGCTGTTAAACACACAGTCAATTACAAATCGAAGCTTGCGTAAATTTGACTCACTGTAGTCAGATTATACAGATCAAATATTATTTAAAAATAAAGTTGTTTCCGGACAGGTAACTACAGTAATCAACCTTAAAGGTTGGTTCCTGAGTATGGAATGCATCATAATTTTCATGAGTTTCTTTCTAAACTATCAGAAAGCACTTATAACAAGAAAATAAATAAGTTTCAGTAAAAAGTGTACAGCCAGAAGTATTAGATAAGTCGTTTCGCGAGGGATTTCCTAACTCTGCTTCGCACACAAGTAAGAGCTATTTTTAGTTCACGCCAAAAATAGATAACGCGGCTGACACATGTTGCATTGCATTCTGGGCTAGTATTAACCGATCCGCCATGCCAGTAGAACAACAAGAGAAAAATTGACCTTATGGAGAATGACACTAGAAATTACGCACTTATAGATATATGACAAAATTATTTTTAGAACTGGAATTCCAAGGCATTGTTTAAATTAAAGACAGTTAAGCAGAGAAAAACGACAATTTTCAACAAAACCCAACAGATTTCTCAGTAGCAACAGTTTCAGAAAAATAAGAGTATTTAATACTGCACAGAAAAAGACAAAATTATTTTGTGAACAGAATTGGTACCCTTAGTTCAGGAACCTACCTTTAAAGCATCAATAAAAAGGGGGAAACCGCAGAAACTGTGCGCTTAAGAAGATGTAAAATGTGTGTATTAAAACTTTCCTAAGAATGCGCTAAGTACACATTGCATAATTACGGTAAATACGATATGCCTGTCAAGGACTTTGTTTGCGTTCGAAAAATATATTTCATTGCACCCTTTGTAAGACCAATGAACAAACACATTTTTAATCAACAAACATCTTAGGAATCTTCATTTTCTTTGTAAGTGATATAAACGGGAAGGATTATAACAGTACGAGGGGCGTTCGGAAAGTTTTGCAAATGACGTAATTTCGCGGTAACCACCATACAGACAGAACTTCTGGTTGCAAAAACACATAAATCTATATTATGCAAAGAGAAGTCTGCAAACAAGGTGCATTTTTTTAAAAAAAAAGACGCATTTTTAACTTCTTTGAAAGAGGTATACCCTAAAGACACTGCAGAATTTTACTTTAGTAGGCTGTAATTTATATATCAGCAGTCTTTGATATCTTTATATCTTTGACAATGCCCAGACAATGTTATCGCGGAAATAAGTTTTAATCTGGCTTCCGTACAGGGCCGGGCATATGGATTATCCGTACTTTATGCTGTAGCAATTTCTCCATTTCTACTAAAATTTGATGATTTTGTAATGAAAACAAGTGTATTAGCATTCAAAATATTGTCGGCAAGAGCATTTACATGGGTCAACGAAAACCTGTCAACAAATTCAAATTAATGCCAAAAATGAAGCCTCTGCAAGCTTTCAAAAATGACGTTAACGTAAAATTCAATAACGTCATAAGAACTGCGCATTGCTTTGCAAGGAATAAATCGATAACAGTTGCCGCCGTTCTAACTTTTGTATGGATATTATAGGCAACGATGGACAAGCAAATGACAAAGATTAATTTGGTATTTACAAGGATATTTGACTTGAATGCCTAACACTGAAAATATTTTACATATAAAATTAGCCCAGTGGTATGACTGGGACCTATTAAAATGCGTTGTAACTCAATAAGGAAAAGTGTCTTTGTATAGTGTTTGGTATCATTGTAAAGACAAAATGCAGTGCTTTCAGTACATGCATAGCATTTGTACCCAGCATGCTCCTAAACAAAGTCATGAGGCCATTTGCAAAGCTTTTCGAACGCCCCTCGTATTTCAGCAATATCAGGACTCTTGGGGGTAATTTTTAATGGAGCTCCATTTACGGTTGAAATGAATTCCACCTTTAGTGGGATTCGAGCCATGACTGCCAGCTAAACAGACTGACCTACCGTAGCGACATTTATATAAATGAAGACCTATTAATGCACTGATAGAAAAGAATTAAGTCATAATATAAATGACCATGTAAAACAGGCAAGCTCGAGACACAAATTTATTCCTACTAGAGTTAGCTGTGTCTCTCAAAGACGGGAATCACTTGACTTACCTCGATGATTTTGTATCAATACTCGGACAGAACGGGTAAGAAAACTGGGGCCGTATTCATAAAACGACTTAAGTGGTTGCTATGCTGTTGCTAAGGCTAAATTATTTTGAAGGAGACTCCCTACAACTATGAAATTTGGTCTGGCGGAACAGTCTTACAAAGACTGTTCCTCCAGACTAAATTACAACTATGAAATTTGGTCTGGCGGAACAGTCTTACAAAGACTGTTCCTCCAGACTAAATTTCATAGTTGTAGGGAATCTCCTTTATAGATATTAAGCCTTAGCAACCGCATAGCGACGACTTAAATGGCTTTATGAATACGGCCCCTGATCATTGTGTCTGTAATGTTCAATGAATTTTAAAGTAAAGTGCAGATACCTCGTTAACTGAGAACTAAGGAAAAATTATCGATTTTCATAACCATTGTGTCTAAAAACAGGTATAAAAATAACTGAGGTAACTCACATGATTCCTCGCCTTGTATCTGCAGTGTGAAGGCTAATTCGGTAATATTACTGATGTTACCCGCTTGAGTAGTAGTAATAAAAGTTAAACTTTAACCGATGATTTACGGGTTAATGGCTAGTGGGAACAACAGTGACTGAATTGATTCTTGTTATAGTTATTGTTTTCCCAGAAATTCATATTTAATGCAAACAATATAAGCCCGAATCAGAAAAGAACAATGTGCAATGTTTAATTTGTGTCTGTACTGGCCAAGAAGCATACGCTTACCTGACGAAAGCTTCAACATACACCCTTTTATTAAGACTGTAATGAATCAAAGAGCGAATTATTAACTATACAGTCGAAGTACATTTATATGAATCACTTTGTATATAAAACAGCTGTGTTCAGTTAGATAAAGCAAAACATTAACGCGTGTGTATATGTGGAATAGTAAATAATCTTATAATGTTATAATACATACTGAACCAGGTCTGAAAAGTACATCTCCAATGGACAGGTTAGTCTGTTCCATGTGGTGCTCGTGTAATATGTTGATGCGGCTGGCCAGACTGAGTGCTAGACTAAGGCATGTCTTCACGCTGATCTTGTTGTACTTTATATAACTCTTCAGGGAGAGAAGGTCATAACGTCGTCTTTTTTCCTTAACAAGCCATTTCCATTTCCAGCTGTCCATGACGTAGTCTATAAAATCTATTAAGAAAGGGTTTATTTGTAAATCGGCTTTCTATTGCTGCTTTTGGGAGTCTCTTGTATGTATACAAAAAAATATTATTATCATTATTATTATTTCGTTTATGGCCAGGGGTCTTGTAAGAAGAGTGATTTATAGATATATTAGCCGCGACACGATAAAACCAAGAAAGTGGCATATGCGCCCAGTGAAGACTCAGATCAGCCTTGGCATCTGTCACGGATCAAAATCTTGGCTGTCAGCTTAAAGGATAACTAAGGGTCTAAGTTAGCTCCATGCGGGCAGCGAAGACTCTGATCAGACTGGGCGGATGCCCAGGCTGATCTGAGTCTTTGATAGACACACAATCCACTCTGTTGGTTTTGTCGTGCCGCGGCTCATATATACTAATCGGTGTTTATGAACTCCATTGATATATGACTTGGTCGAAGCGACATACTGTTTGCTACTTGAGCCATAAAACAGGATTTAAAAGATTAAATATCAGAAGCTAGTAGTGTGAGTCAGTGCCAGTCTTCATAACTGGAAAAGATTAGGACTTGTTTAGAGGCTCTTGCGGAAGGGTTTATCTAAACATGTCAATTTGCATATTCAACTATTACATTAGACTGATTTGAGTCGAACATTTAGAAATTCTCTTAGCTCTTTATTTATATTTAACTGTTTTTTACTTTCCTTTAAAATCTTTAGTATATGTTAGACTTCAGATTCCAGATGTTGGAGGGGGTATAAAGGTATCAGAGAGGCAAGTGATATTTGATATGAAATTCTAACATCTTTTAACGACAAAAGTCTATAATTTTATTATCATCAGATTGACGGGGGTTGTATGAAGTGAATCGTTTGGATTGAGGCATTCTGCTGATACTAGATAAAGGCAGGGAAAACCCTGCTCTTGCTCTGCTTGTAGTAATTTAACTTTCTCTTGCTGTTCTTTTCCTGTCTGGGAGGGGGGGGTGGCTTAATGTAAATATAACTACTCGTAGGGTCGTTTAACGAGAACATAAACCTATCAACCAAATCAACAAGTATCTTATACAAACAATTGGGATTTTAATAAATATACACTATGAAGAAGTAGTTTAGCTGATCAGATTCACTCGTTCAGGCTTGACTACGATCAAAACCTAAATACAGTTGTCTTACCTTTTGTGTAAACTTCCACACGCGACTGTTCAGATTTGTCAGGTACAAAGGTCTGAAGATGAAAAAGGAAATGACAATGAAGTACATGTAACATAGTAAACATTGTCAGAGCGAATAAACTACCCGAGAAAAATCTTAAATTATTTTCTTATTATTTATATTCAAAATTCAGCAGTGATAACAGCCGTTAACTAGGGCAAACTGTAATGATATATACATGTCACGGACTCTTAAAAAATCTCACGCCTTTGCCAAGGATCGAACCGGGGACCCTTCGATCTAAAGTCGGACACTCTACCACGTCGCTATAAAAGCCGGCTTGTACTGCAAGGCAGTACAAGTGTATGATATACCTAACCTTCACCCTGTGACATTCTCCCCCTCCATATTGAATTCGTCCTCGAATTTTAAGGAGTTTCAAGAATCACTGGAAATGAGACTTAAGGAGTTCTTGTGCACATACGGGTCATTTACGTTGGGCGCCATTTGTCACGGACTCTTAAAAAATCTCACGCCCCTGCCGAGGATCGAACCGAGGACCCTTCGATCTAAAGTCGGACACTCTACCACGTCGCTATAAAAGCCGGCTTGTACCGCAAGGCAGTACAAGTGTATGATATACCTAACCTTTACCCTGTGACATACATATTTTCAGGGTATTCTAAAGTTTACCTGTGCAAAGGTGTTACACAAGACAAGATAAGAACACTTTGACTGTTCTTTTATATCTCGCTACATTTATTGATATATTTAATCGAGCCAAATCGAGACTTATGAGAAAACCAGATTACACCTAAAATGTTTGAGTCCTGAGCTGAATTCAAACCACTGCGGCGTAAGAATTAGCGCTAAATGTGTCTTTCTTTATTTAAGACAAATGGATACACCACAATATTTTCCTGAGTTAAGCTTGCTCCCTTCAGACGATGAAAACTCTGGTCAGACTGGGCGGACATCCATGCTGAACTGAGTCTTCACTGGGCGGACATGTCACTTTGTTGGTTTTGTCGTGTTGCGGCTCATATGTATACTTTTAGGCAGTCCTAAGCGTCGACTCTTAAAGAAAAGAATTTGCTTCCTTAGGAAAGTGGGAATGTGAAATATCCATCGTGGAAAAGATTCCTCCATGGAAGCAAACAGGCAGTTTCTCGCATTTGTAAAGAATGAGAGTTTTTGGTCACCGGCCGGCCGAACGACAAACATGCAACATTCTGCACCATAACTGACCATCTCCAACTAACCGACCACTCGTTTCTCTGAACTTATCCACCTTAATTATTTTTTCATTTTTTCGCTTTCGGTTGATGTTTTAAAATAAAGTTTAAGCCCCTTCGCAGTCTGACAAGTTAGTTGACTTGCAACTGCATTAAAATTCAGTTGAGAACTCATTATTCAGCCTTCACTTCGAGGGCGTTTCATCTGATGCTACTGTGTCTTTCTCAGTGTTTCCAAGAAGGGGGCTCTTTAGATGAGCCGCGACACGACAAAACCAACAATGTGGTTGAGCGCGCCAAGCCATAGGGAACTTTATGCTTCAATACGGCGGAAATTACCGATAGCAACTTACGGGTTTATCCGAGAGCTTACCTATTGAAATCCTGTTGAGTGGTATATGCTATTTCATTGGAATATAATGTTAAATGTAAAACTAAATACATATACAATGTATGATAATACGACATATTTTTATAAGTTATGAACATAAACTTCAGTCTTTGTCCGTTTATATGGTGTAAAAATATATAAAATAACTTCATGTTTTGATTCTTTCATCGGCTTTTGAAGTTCGAAGCTTCAATCACTTGAAATTATATACAATTCATGTCGAAAATGCCCAAGAAGCTATTTTCAGCCAATATTTTAAAATTGATCGAATTTTCTATAAAACTTTTATAAGTTTTCACCATCGCGAGATTTTTATAAGATTTACATTGATGTAATTCATTACAAAATAAGTACAGTATAAGTATCTTCCATGGATCTCTAAACATACAGAAAGTCGCATTTCGATGAAACCTCGCTCATTATTATGTCTCAAATAGTCTAAGTCCGAATCCGCCTACATTGCGCAAAGACTTACAATACATCCTTTCTTGGTATTCGTGTTTTGTTTATATATTTCATGAGTGTTTTTTATGATCCAATTAAGGAAGGAACAATATTTATATAGTCTGATTAAGAAAGTCACTAAACTCTTACAAGAAAAGACAGTTAATCGACTAATTGTAGTTAAAAAAGAACTCTTAATAAGCTAAACGTTCAAATATGTAAACGAATAAATACATGTTTTACGGTAATGCTAATTCAATATTTTAGTTATTATTCAATTTCTAATGTTTGTGCTAACAGTTTTGATTGAAATTTATTTGAGTGTGATGGGGCGTATTTATCAAACCGAAATTTTGAACCCAGTTTTGTCAAAACAGAAAGTCAAAAGAAAAAAGTTGTCGTTGCTGTTGAATTGTGGTTTAACGTCCCAGTGAACAATGTTTTAGTCATGTCGAGATAATGCCTCTGAATTAGAAAGGACTACCAGTATTACTCTATCTGCGATAAATGCCACTCAGGTCTAGCAGCCGCTGCCGCAGAAGCACCAGACAGCCAAACAACCAATATATTTCGCGAGCCTCGATGGGCGGGGCAAAAGAAAAAAAACGAGAAAAAACTATGTGGGTGGATGGATATCTGTATCAGGCTTAATATTTCAAAAAAATGAGACCGTCAAAGATGGATCGAAATATCATAATTTCATTATTATTATTATAAGCATAATATTGTCAAAAACTAAAGCGACCAATAACCAGGTCTATTATACTCGCCAACCCTTACGAAATTGACCTAATGTCAGGAAAAAAGAGACTTATTATAACAAAAGTGAGCAATTGAAAAAAGTAAATTTATTTGAGCTGAGCATAAGAAAACCCTTATGATTAAAATTTACAAATGTTTCCATCTAGCTCGTAATGTTATTATGCTGATAAAATATCAAACGTGAAGACAAAACCGGCTTCATAGAAGTTCAACACCTGTACAGATCCGGGGATATGAACATCGATATGACATTCCTAATATCGATTAATGCCTATCGCTCCGCGGGTCTAAGGGAAATAACTGCGTTCACACTAGTCTCATACTCGCTCCAGGTAACGGGAAACCGATTATACTACTTAGCGTGCCTTGAAGACTCAAGTTCCAGTGGGCAGACTCGGATTAGCCAGGGCATCTGCCCAGTTTGATCAGACTCTTCGTTCAGAGCTCAAATGGTAGCTGAGTGTCTAAGCTACCTTCATGCGGACAAGGAAGACTCTGATCAGACTGGGCGGATGCCCAGGCTGATCTGAGTCTGCGCTGGGCGCTCAACCGCATTGTTGGTTTTTTCGTCTCGCGTCTCAGATTATCTTTTTTCTAGTATTATTAAAAGCGTATAACAAATTGTTCCGTGCTTTGCCCGTCTGTACACTTGCCTTGCGTTTCCAAATTGCGGTCAACGTGTACATGATGGGATTCAATGCCGAGTTGATCGGTAAGACGATTACAGCAATCCAAGCGTAAACGTCGCCTTGTATCGCATGATCAGTCATAGCCAAAAACCCTGAAATAAAAAAAAATGTCTGAATAAATAAATAGCTGAGCAAAGTGTAGTAGTTTCACTGAATTAAGTAAGCTCGTTGCAAATGGTGCAAACATTTTACAGGCGGATACTATAAATTATTATATAACTTTGGCAAAAGGCAGACATTATCTACCCGAACAAAATACAAACAACGAATACGAGTATTCCCTCTATGATACTCAGACTATTCTGGAAAAACAATAGTACGAGGGTCATCCAATAAAGAATGGGACTTGTTTGATATTTTACGAACCCTACATCGCTACTTAAAATTTTACCTTCATTTGCAAGACCAATATCTCACCTCCCTGAAGTATATGTTTCATCAAATTTTTCTGACAAATGTTTCGGCTAGGCACCTGATAAGTCACTGGCCGGGACTTCCTTCATAATTAAACCACAAAGACAGGAAATAAGGTCTGGCTTTATCCAAATAGTGGTATCCGAACATATTTGGACAATTTTTCCATTTGGTTGAATTACGTTTGAATTTTGCTTCTACCAATTGGTCTACAGATTAGCCGATTGACGAATGGTTGCCTAGCAACCAGTCTATTCCAGAAAATATGACCTTAAGTAGTATGCACGATTTTCTGTTGCTAAGCAACACAAAAGCACATCAACCGAATGTTTCTTCAATATGTGCATTGCTTTTTATATAGTTTACCTCACCGTTTAGAGTCAAGTGCTTGCCATTATATAAAAACGACTTTTAATTTATGACACCTGTCTCACGCCCACTGCCCAATAACAATGCACCAGTTTTGCATTTTTTTCTTCAATTTTTAGACTAAACTTCCAAGCTCTGTCCACAATTTCAGTCCTAAATGAGTTATTTTTTAACAAAGTATGATCCAAACATAGTATGGTATAAAACAAAATGTTTTTGGACTTAATAGAAGGATTCCAGTAACCATGGCAACCATTTTTACAAATATGGCCAGGGGCTTTTCCGTTGCCTTCTGCCGGTGCTAGGCAACAAGACATCAACAGGCAGATATAAATTTGGGATACTTTGTTGCATGCGTTATAAGAATCGCCACGCAGTGGTCATATTTTCGATTTGAAAAAAGTATAGAGTCAAAAATTATTAAGAGAGTCCCACTCTTTATTGGATTACCCTCGCATACGTTTTTGGATAGGTATTGAAGTTATTCATGCCAGCCGTTTTGCAACTACTTCTACCGTGAAAATTGTGTTAGTTACAAAATGTCATTGGAAGATAAAGCGTTTTACCTCGTTTAAATTATTTCCGAGAATTTTACTGGTGTGTCATCCCCGGCGAAATATTTATGAACTGAATTATTTCCGTTTCCTTGAGTTTTCACTTCAACGCAATTCTGAAGAAATAAATTTCTTTTATTTTGAATTCCAATGAATTAATTCCTAAGGGAATAGCCAGCTCATTCGCTTTCGACCAGTCAATTCAAAATTACAACTGACAAAATCCTGTATACCTGATACATTAATTAGAAATCGTCTGGATTCAGTATGTATATTAAAAATTTCGTACAGTGTATACGAAGATGAAATGCTTAGGGAAGCCTATGCGTCGTAAAAGCCTATGCGTCGTAACAGTTTGATCAGATATTTCCTTTTTGCATACATCATCTACTGACCGTGACAAGTCTAAAAAGCGAAGACTCTGGTCATTTTGTGCAGCCGCGCATTTCGAGTTTAGCACTCACAGTTCGCACTTGGCTAAAGGACCTTGCACACCAGCCAGTCATTGTCTGTGCATAAGTTAAATCAACTCTCGATATCTCTAACAGTGTTATCTCAAAGTACCCTCACATTTCCAAGAATATATGTTGAACACATTTCCCCTTTTTTACATTTAAACTCGGTATATCTCAAGCTACTGGTATCTCAAGTACATTTTCTGGACCAGAAAACTTACTTAGAGGTATCAGTTGTTTGAGCTGATCTTCGACTCTGAGTAATCGAGAGTTGACTGTACCATATTTTACCTACCTAAAACGCCAATAGGAAACCAACAAAGAAAGTCCGTTGATGCAATCAGTAATAAATTTCTTGCTATTCGTAGATCTCCGGAACGGCCTTTAATTCCTTTCTTTGAATCCAGAACGGACTTTTTTCCATTTTCGTGTAGGTTTTTTCGCGACGATTTGATTTCATTGTATATGGCCACCTGACCAAAAGCAATCAGCAGAAATGTAATAAAGTTAAAACCAATGAAAACGCCGACGGCATAAACCCAACCTGGAGCTTTATTTCTTGTGAGAGGTAATGCCAGACAAACCGGAGAGTTAGAGTAAAATGAGTCTTTGAAGTATGACGTAATCAAAAATGGAATAATTGAAATTCCAATAGCGACCACCCAAGAGATGATAGAGGCGGTAATTGCGTACTTACTGGTGAAGCGAACTTGACCAAATGGATACTTGATGACCAAGAAACGGTCAACCGTAATCCAAAATATGAAAAACACTGACGCTTCACTCGACAAAGTGGACAAAACGCCTGCAAACTTACACCAACCACTGGTCCGCCAAGCTTCATCATGTGTTATGTAGTTTCCACGTAGAAAAGCGTCAGCACTGGCGATGATAATAAGGTATGAGCCCATAAGAAAGTCAGCAACAGCAAGGTTAGATACGAAAATGCCGTAACCGAGTTTAAGTCTTTCCCTATCATAAACTATTCGATATACCAGAGACGCTGCGTTACCAAGAAGCGAAAATAAACCTATTATCCAAACTAATGACCTGAGAACTTCGTTTCTCATCAAATCTGCACAAGAAGAAAATTCATCCTGATGCGGGAAACAGTTATCCTCGGAGAGTGTGCTTGGTCGTAAGCAGCAAAACTTGTAAGCACTAGTTACCAGTTGATTCAAACCAGTTACACCTTTGAACATGCCCTGTCCGAATAAATGTATTTGGCTACCATTTAAGTGCAAGTATTTGATCTCTACACTTTCAAATGCCCCATCTTGCAGGTCATATATATCAGTACCTGATAGATCAAGATATTCTAACTGAAGGTTGTTGAATGAGCGCTCAGATATCACTTGAATACGCTGATATGACATCCTCAGGACACTCAGGGAAGACAACTGATAAAATGCCTCAGGTTCTATAGAGAGAATATCTGCGTTTCCGATCAATATCAATACTGACAACTTTCCCTGATTTTCGAACATTCTTGCAGTAATACTTTTGAGCCGATTGTAACTTATATCGAGTTCTACAAGATTTCTTGATTTTACCAACAAATGTGAAATATTGACAATTTCGCAATTAGAAACGTTTAGATAAGCAAGATAAGTATATGAAAGTTTTCTCATATATTCGGCGTGGAAGTACTCCGCTTGTCCACTCAAATCAAGGAGTCGCACTTGGCTTGAGATTACAGGAGTTTTGTTCCAATAACTTGGCCTTTTACTGCAGTCAACAGCCAAGCCTACACATGTACAACCATCTGGGCACCTAAATGAGAATAAAGTTTGTCAACTGTATGTAACAATGACCGACTTCACTTGGAACTATGGCTTCTATGATAGCCGTTACGTCAACTACATTTTCTCCCATGTATAAAGAACTGACCAACCAGATTCAGTTCTGGATGTCGGCAATTACGCGCTTGCAGTAATAGCTGAAAACCAGCTACAGCTCCATATACCATGGTTCGTGACATCAGCACGGTCAATTGACATTACTTGGGTTGGTGTTTACTTGCAAATATACGTACTTTAGGACGAAATATAGTTCGATGTGAAGTCGGGAAATATAACAATCATGTAGTAAGCTGTTCTATAGATAGCAACTACTCATGGATTAAAGATTTACTCCCATGATAATGATAACAAAAATGAGTTATGAAATATTTCATGCAATACCTCCGACATGGTCTAACTTTACATTCGAAATGGAGTTAAGATAAATATATGTGATAAAAGTGACTTTAAACAAAAAATAAGATAAATTTTTCAAACGATTGCGGACTGCGCTCGAAATCGCATTATTGGACAAAAATAATCTGTTCATACGTCACAATCACGTGCACGAATAAGAAAAAATACCTGTACATGATCACATGACACACGTGGTCAAAATCGATATTCTTACAGGCCGTGAGGAAATAGGTAATTTGCATTTTAATTTGAAGAATATTTTTTATTCCACATTTATCGAAAACACATGCATTTTTTTCAAAACTTGTACTGTTAATTATGAGACTACAGGGTGTTAAGAAAACTCGTAGACATTATTTAGACATACACTGAAAGCTTAATAATGTTATGATTTTCGCAAAACTGTGTAAGTGTGATATAGAAAGCACTACTAAAGATATGCGACATATAAATTCTTCTTCGATTTCAAAATGATAAGAACATCTGAATTGCAGTAGACAAACCCTCTACAGGGCTGATAATGGTGAAGGCAACAATTAGATTTGCATTAGAGTTTGGCATCTTTTAAAAAAGCTTGCTTTTTCAAAACTAGTAGGAATATTTAAGATGTAAAAGTTGTGGTATTGCAGGGAATATTTTTGTGCTTATTTTCAAATAGTTTTTATTATTTTCCGATGGTCAACTGTAAAAGTTGTAACATTGCAGATAGCTTGATATTGAACAGTTTTTTAAACCTGTAAAGTTTTAAGACACGAAATTCTGTCAAAATACAATGGCTATGACGCAGACAAATATTGCAATGACATGCTAAAACAAGCAGTGGCACATTTACAGAATTCTAAAAATGTTTCAACGAGAATTATTCAAATCTGCACCAGTTTTACCAACTGACTGTGTATTATTGTCAACTGTGTATGTTATGCCGAAGAAGTTGTCTTTTCTAATTTCAAATGTTAACAAGAAATGTTTTTCAGAGAAAAAAATGATGTCCCCTACCAGCCCATTTCCAATTCCCTCGAATGAATAAAAAGCCTGAACAAGTAAAATATCTAGACAAGTTTGGAGAAAATCCATCCACTGTTTCTTAAGATATCCTACATAGATGACTATGGCCTTGAAAATGAGGTCAAGGTCACCAAAATCGAAACACCTCTTCAACTTGTCCAAGTGATGTATCCATGCAAGTGTGGTGAAATTCCATACATTGGTTCAGGAGATATAGTGGGTACAAGAAAATGTCATGTAAGTCCTCCAGTGACCTTGAATATGAGATCAAGGTCACCAAAATCTAATCAGCTCTTAAACTTGTCCGTATGATGTATCCATGCAACTTTGGTGAAATTCCATCCATTGGTTCAGGAGATATAGTGGTTACAAGAAATTGTCATCTAAGTCCTCCAGTGACCTTGCAAATGATGTCAAGGTCTCAAAAATCTGATAAATTCTTCAATTTGTCGCTATGGTGTATCCCTGAAACTTTGGAGAAATTCCATTTATTGGTTCAGCAGATATGGTGGTTACAAGAAATTGTCAACTTAGTCCTCCAATAACCTTGAAAATAAGGTCAAGGTCACCAAATCTGAAAACCTCTTAAACTTATCCCAATAATGTATCCATGCAAATTTAGTGAAATTCGATTCATTGGTTCAAGGTATATCACTGATACAAGAAATTGTCATCTAAGTCCTCCAGCGACCTTGAAAATGAGGTCAAGGTCACCCAAACATAATCAGCTATTAAACTTGTCCCAATAATGTATCCATGCCTGTTTGGTAAAATTCCATCCATTGGTTCAGCAGATATAATGGGTACTATAAATTGTCATCTAAGTCCTCCAGTTACCTTGAAAATGAGGTCAAGGTCACTAAAATCTGATCAGCACTTTAACTTGGCCCAATGATGTATCCATGTAAGTTTGGAGAAATTCCATCCATTGGTTCACGAGATATCACTGGAACAAGAAATTGTCATCTAAGTCCTCCAGTGACCTCGAAAGCGAGGTCCAGGTAACCAAAACCTAATCACCTCTTAAACTTGTCCCAATGATGTATCCATGCTAGTTTGGTAAAATTCCGTCCATTGCTTCAGAAGATATAGTGGGTACAAGAAATTGTCATCTTTGTCCGGCTTGACCCAATAATGTATCCATACAAGTTTGGTGAAATTCCATAAATTGGTTCAAGACATATCGCGCATACAAGAAATCTGTCACAGGGACGCCGACGCGTGGGATCTGCACTGAAAGTAATATGTCCCCATCACCCTTGGTGCGGGGGGGGGGGGCATCCATTGGGTCAGGAGATATAGTGGGTACAAGAAAATGTCATGTAAGTCCTCCAATCACCTTGAATATGAGACCAAAATCTCCAAAATCTAATCAGCTCTTAAACTTGTCCCAATAAACTAACCCTAAACTAACCCTAACGAAAACCTAATCACCTCTTAAACTTGTCCCAATGATGTATCCATGCTAGTTTGGTAAAATTCCGTCGATTGCTTCAGAAGATATAGTGGGTACAAGAAATTGTCATCTTTGTCCGGCTTGTCCCAATAATGTATACATACAAGTTTAGTTGGATGGATGATAGATGACTTGCGATTTTACGTCCTTTTCAACAGTATTTCAGTCATATCAGGACGATGGGCTTGTGATAATGAAAGGCTGTGTGCAATGGAACCCCGTTTACGATGGAAAGAACTCCGCCGCAGCGGGGCTCGAACCCGCGACCGCTAGATCAGTAGGCCAGCGCTTAACCCACTGAGCTACCGGGGCTCCTACAAGTTTGGTGAAAGGACCTCTGACAGTATCAATGCATATTCACAGTATCCGAACGCACTGTACCCTCTCTTCCGGTTTTCATAGCGTTGAATCGAGAGTACAAAATTCGCTTATAACCAGTAGCCGGAAATCATTATGTTTTGAGTTTTGTCCGGAATCTACTGCGTCATTTATAGTTATTCAGCTTCGAAAATGTAAAGAGGTAAGTTTAATATAATTTTCTCTTCGGTCTGTAACTTTATTGCCCTGTACAATGAAAAACTCCTTGCCGTCGCAGATTTTTTTTTTCCGAACAGCTTAATTTAACACGAGATTGTGTCGTGCAAAACTTAGCTATCATTCTTTTATCAAAACTAACAAACTGTAGATTGATAACGCCTTCCGTTTATTCTAAAGATTTTTTATAAAACATGTAAGAAAATGCTCAAAATGGTTTAAGAATCATGCCAAGGGCGATTTGAATACTGTACCAATTACTACCCACCCATACACGACATTGTACAGGGTAATAAAGTAAAAGACCGAAGAGCAAATTATATTAAACTTACCTCTTTACATTTTGCGAAGCTGAATAGCTATAAATGACGCAGCAGATTCCGGATAAAATCTCAAAACATAATGATTTCCGACTACTGGTTATAAGCGAATGTTTGTACTCTCGATTCAACGCTATGAAAACCGGAAGAGATTGTACATGTAGTTCGGATACTGTGAATTTGCCCATTTTTCGACAAATTACTGCACCTTCCTCGGGCAGCAAAAGTTGAAATATTTGGCATTAATATGTAGCCTTGTGTACTATAAAGACATTTTAACAGTAATTTTGAAAAATTAGACTAGACTAGACTAACATAGACCAATTTTATCAAGAGGGGTTTGTGAATTTTTCAGTCTCTGAAAATAAGTCCATTTATTTGGTTTTCTAAGATATCGAAATCTTAATAGATAACTATGCTAAAACTGACATTCACATTACTGTTACTGATATTATGCAATATTTTTTCAGTACTAAGGACTTTAGCCTATTTTTAGATATAAAGGGTGTAAGTACCCCACCCACTTTTTCAGTTTTTCAGCTGTAGACTATCTTTTCCCCCCGTGCCTCAGCAAGCCACTCACATATAATGTGTATTATGATAGGACACACATACATGCAAAGTGGCTAGCTGAGGCACGGGGGGAAAAGCATCTTTAAAAAACTTTTCCTGTTTCCATTACATTTAATTACAAAATTTGGCTTGTTCCACCAAAAATTGAAGTCTATGTGCAAAATAATCAGAAATTAAATTCATGGCCAGTTAGGGGAAGTTGAGAGTAACAAATTTCAAGAGAAATTCTTGGATATATCAAAAATTTAATTTTGACTATTTTTATAGGCAAATTAACATTACAACCGTCAGAGGTCCTTCCATAAATTGGTTCAAGAGATATCGCGCATACAAGAAATCTATCACAGGGACGCCAACGCCTGGGATCTGCACTGAAAGTAATATGTCCTCATCACCCTTGGTGCGCGGGGGGGGGGGGCATCCATTGTTTCAAGAGATACAGTAGGTACAAGAAAATGTCATGTAAGTCCTCCAATCACCTTGAATATGAGACCAAAATCTGCAAAATCTAATCAGCTCTTAAACTTGTCCCAATGATGTATCCATGCAAGTTTGGTGAAATTCCATCCATTGGTTCAGGAGATTTAGTGGGTACAAGAAATTGTCATCTAAGTCCTCCAGTGACATTGCAAATGAGGTCAAGGTCATCAATATCTGACAAGCTCTTAAATTTGTCGCAATGATGTATCCCTGAAACTTTGGTGAAATTCCATTCATTGGTTCAGCAGATAAAGTGGTTACAAGAAATTGTCATCTAAGTCCTCCAGTGACCTTGAAAATGATGTCAAGGTCAGCAAAATCTGAAAACCTCTTAAACTTGTCCCAATGATGTATCCGTGCAAATTTGTTGAATTTCCATCCATTGGTTAAAGAGATTGTCATCTAAGTCCTCCAGCGACCTTGAAAATGAGGTCAAGGTCACCAAAACATAATCAACCATTAAACTTGTCTCAATAATGTATCCATGCCAGTTTGGTAAAATTCCATCCATTGGTTCAGGAGATATAATGGGTACAAGAAATTGCCATCTAAGTCCTCAAGTGACCTAGAAAATGAGGTCAAGGTCACCAAAATCTGACCAGCTCTTTCACTTGTCTAAATAATGTATTCATGCCAGTTTGAAGAAATTCCATCCATTGGTTCAAGAGATATCAGTGGTACAAGAAATTGTTATCTAAGTCCTCCAGCGACCTTGAAAATGAGGTCAAGGTCACCAAAACCTAATCAGCTATTAAACTTGTCCCAATAATGTATCCATGCCAGTTTGGTGAAATTCCATCCATTGGTTCAGGAGATTTAGTGGGTACAGGAAATTGTCATCTAAGTCCTCCAGTGACCTTGCAAATGAGGTCAAGGTCATCAATATCTGACAAGCTCTTAAATTTGTCGCAATGATGTATCCCTGAAACTTTGGTGAAATTCCATTTATTGGTTCAGCAGATAAATGGTTACAAGAAATTGTCATCTAAGTCCTCCAGTGACCTTGAAAATGATGTCAAGGTCAGCAAAATCTGAAAACCTCTTAAACTTGTCCCGATGATGTATCCGTGCAAATTTGTTGAATTTCCATCCATTGGTTAAAGAGATTGTCATACAAGTCCTCCAGCGACCTTGAAAATGAGGTCAAGATCACCAAAACATAATCAACTATTAAACTTATCTCAATAATGTATCCATGCCAGTTTGGTAAAATTCCATCCATTGGTTCAGGAGATATAATGGGTACAAGAAATTGTCATCTAAGTCCTCAAGTGACCTAGAAAATGAGGTCAAGGTCACCAAAATCTGACCAGCTCTTTCACTTGTCTAAATAATGTATTCATGCCAGTTTGAAGAAATTCCATCCATTGATTCAAGAGATATCACTGGTACAAGAAATTGTTATCTAAGTCCTCCAGCGACCTTGAAAATGAGGTCAAGGTCACCAAAACCTAATCAGCTATTAAACTTGTCCCAATAATGTATCCATGCCAGTTTGGTAAAATTCCATCCTTTGGTTCAGGAGATATAGTGGGTACAAGAAATTGACATCTATGTCCTCCAGTGTCCTTGAAAATGAGGTCAAGGTCACCAAAATCTAATCAGCTCTTAAACTTGTCCCTATAATGTATCCATGCAAGTTTGGTGACATTCCATCCATTGGTTCAAGAGATATCGCGCATACAAGAAATCTGTCACAGGGACGCCGACGCCCGCGATCTGCACTGAAAACAATATGCCACCCCCCCCCCCCCCACCCATCCCTCTCACCTTTAGTGGGGGGACATAATAATTATATTGCATTTTCAAGACATAGGCTTTTATGTTCGCAAGTTACAAATGAATGATGCATTTCATAAGTATATTTTAATATATTTTATAATTTCGCCTACCAAACAAGACACAGTCTTTCATCATCTGCAAGGGGACAGTCTCTTAATCCATCGCATATACTAGACATTGGAATACAAATCTTGGAGTTCAAACAGCGATATTCTGATACACAGACTCTGTTATCTATATCAAAATAAACAATATAATTGGAATAGAATAAGGACAATCGGAAGATCAACAAAAGGGGCTTTTCTAGGGGTAGTAATTCTTATCAAAAACTATTCTATCCGAAATGTCAGCTGGGGCTTTACAGGTTGACCCCTGCAATAGGGACTCTTTTAAACATAAATTACTAGTTATAATGCCACGGCCAAACCGAACAGGAAATAATATAATCGTATCCATCCCACATCCCGCCCTCAAAACCAAAAGGAAAAGAAGCAAACACAAATTGAGGAAAGCTCACGAAAGGCACGCACGGAATGTACAAATCGTTCCAAGACAGCTGGACCGAATAAACAGCTTTTTCCCAATTCGCTACCTAAACTGTGTGTGTTGCTGTGTGGATATCCAAAGCCCCGCCCTCTGCTTCTGCAGTGTTTCAAAACATTGAGTTGGCTGTTTGGTCCGCATGAAGGCTTCCTAACCCATCAAAGCCTTTAGTAACTCATATGCTTAGATACGGTGGATGTAATATAATGGGCAGGTGATGTTTACTACACCCTACCCCACACCCAACACCGCCGAGCACCTGATCGCATTTATGTAAATGCGACTATTTCTGTTTACTTAGATTTCGGAGTTGTAAATATTCCTTCATTCTGTTTATATCCTGATTTGGTACCTTTCTTGACCGATGCGCATTTTTTTTGCTGTTTTTGTTTTTGAAAATTAAGCGGTCAAAGTACAATGTACCAAGCTCATAAGCCCGAACTCATAAAACATTGAAACATGGCTAATCCGAAATATTTAGATACACAAACCCAAATGGAAGCGTGATCAAATGCTCGCAAGGAGTAAGCAACATCTACTTATTATAATACATCCACAATGTCTATGCATCTGAGTGACTAGTCGGTGAAAATAAAAGTCCCATAATTGAAGTCCATACTATGGTAAGGCCGTGACATTCAATTTTGGAAATAAGTTTAGAAAAAGCCATATTGTTGGGATCAACGAGGTCTCTTTCGATTTCTTTAAGGGATGTCACAGGCTTCGCTCTGCAATAACGCTGTGACAACATATACTGGCGAAAGTGATAGGTAGCTTCCCCATATATTAAAGCTTTATTATTTTTTTATTATTATTATTGTTGTTTGTTTCACCTTTAGTCTGCTGAGAATGATCTGACCTTCTGGCCTTATGCCTGTCTTGTTGTGCTTTGTTTGGCGTTCCCAATGGTTTTCTTTCGCATTTGTGTTTATTTATTTATTTATTCATTCAAAATCGCATGACAACATAAACATATACATCGTTGTTGCCAGTTGAATATCGAAATGTGATAAATCATTATAACTTTATTAAGTTAATGAGCACACACGATAAAGAGACACTACGAAGCATTGCTATGTTTACCTACTATGCTTTTGAACGCAGAAAGGATATGATCAAGACTCAGTTGGTGCATCAGTAGATATTTGTATTGTAATTTGTTTATACATGCTCATGTTATGGGCCGGTGGCCTGAATCAATAAATACTTTGTAGTTGTACATACAAGAATATACATGTGCCACTGGATTGGACGTAGGCATTGCCTATATTTGTCATCTCTGGAGAGGACAAATATAGACAATGCCTACGTCCAATGCATTGGCACATGTATATACTTGTTTGTATATGTATATGTTGTCAAGAAATTGTGAATAAATGGAGAGGACAAATATAGGCAATGCCTACGTCCAATCCATTGGCACATGTATGCACTTGTATGCATATGTATATGTTGTCATGAAATTATAAATAAACATTTGGAGTTAATGGCAGGATGTGGATACTGCTTGTTTCGGTTCGAAAAAAGCTCCTTGTCCTCCTTGAATATTGTACAGATTTGCGGACATGCAATATATCTCACTACATTTGCAAGAAATAATCCACTATAAATAAGTGGATGACATTTTAACTGATCTCGTACAGACATTTTTACGTTACCGCGGTTATTATACGGACGTTTATACGTTACTACGGCCCTCATAAAGTTGGTTGGTTGGTTGATTTGGGTTTAACGGCCTTTTGAGACGGTATTTCAGTCTATATCAGGCCGTCCCCCAGAAAGAGAGAGAAAGAAGGAAGAAATGTTATCCCTCGATTTCCTTTCGTTGACTGGGCGGTGCTTATTTCTGACCTTACCTTCGACGAGTATATTTTCTAAAAAGGTATAATGCGGTAATAACTTTTATGCTCACTCGCGCAGAACAAAGCTCACCTTTACAAAAGGCACGGAATGATCGGAGATCGCACAGCAATATTCATTTTTATTTCTTTCAACCCAGCATACAGACCGTGTTTAAACAACGTTGTGACGACGTCGATGCACCGTTATGACATCGGAATAACCTTGTATACACGTCAATAAAGCGTCATAACGTTGCATCGACGTTCCTCCGACGTCATTTCTACGTGGTGTGCCTGTATGGAAACTGTTTATAATTTGCGATTACCGATAGCGTTTACCGGGCATTCTTAATCTGCCAATTATGCATAACAACTCATGAGCATGCTACTATACCGATTTTCATGTGGACTGCTCGATTTTGACATTGAATGGCAAGCCTCTAACAGCACCGCCCAGTCAACGAAAGGAAATTGAGGAATATACGAGAGAAAAATGTCCAAACAACGCCCACCCGCACCTACTGCAAGCACAGTAAGCCCTTGCCCTACTATTATCCAGTCAGTAGGACGCCCCGGCACTGGAAGCTACACGCAGCACCATCGCACCACCCGACCAGCCCCACTCTCATAAAGAGGTTTATACGTTACCACAATTCTCATACAGAGATTTATGTTATTACAGTTCTCTATACAAAGTATACGTAACCATATTTCTCAGACAGACATTTATACGTTACCATAGTTCCCATTAAGAGGTTTATATGGTACCATAGTTCTCATACCGAGATTTATACATTACTGCAGTTCCCAGACAGCGGTTTATACGTTATCATATTTCCTAAACACAGGTTTATACGTTACCACAGTTCTTAACCAGAGATTTATACGTTACCACAGTTAAACTCATCTTCTCCATATTCGCAGTGTTTTTCGCCGTCACACACAAATCTAAATTCCAAACAGAAACTGCGAGGGCACTTGAAGTAACCTCTTGGGCAACCAAAATCTGCTACAAAATAATCGAATACAGACCAGTCAAACTGCTAAAGAAACAAAATACGGACCTGGCAGAACTGCTGCACCCATTATAATAATACAGTCAACTCTCGATATCTCGAACACTGTTATCTCAAAGTATTTTCGTAATCAAAGAATTTATTTCCTATTTTTATTTATATTTCAACTCATTTAATCTTAAACTACTCATATCTCAAAGTAAATTTTCAAGTACCAGAAAATTTACTTTGAAATATCGGTAGTTTGAGCTGAAGTTCGACTTCGAGATGTCGAGATGAGTGTAATACGATATAACGCAACAGTAACTCTTTATACTACGTTAATAACTGATCAACCGCAATAATGGTTTGATAAAACGAAATTTATAATTTAAAAAGTGTGATGTGTCACTTCGTGCAGATGCTCAGTGATTCTTAAAGATTGTACACGTAATGACACTGGTATTGTATTATTATGCCAGTAACATGTTTTGTTCATTATTTTCTCGGAAAAAAGAAGAGATAACGTTTGTTAGTACGAGTGTTTCCCGTTGCATTATCAGTTCTTCGGATAATGTAGTGATTACTGATAATTGTAAGACAATTATATTTCCCTGCGCATTTGACAGTTGACATTTGAGCGAAACGGAAAATAGCCCTTTTGAGCGAATAACCTGAATTACCTGGAGTTTTTCCATCTTTCCAGACGCGTCGTCTTGTGCCCCATCCGTTAGCCAGTCAAATTATTCGAGTCAACCTAAGCCTGTAGCCCCTCCCCTCATTCCACCCACACACTCTCACCACAGGGCGGTAGGAGTAGGACTTAGAGCAGGATCTTTTTCCGTTCACTCAAATCATGTGTAAACCTTTATTGCGCTGCCATGAACGACCACCACTTTTAAAGGAACTATGTAGTCTGCATCACAAATTATACTTTTTTCGACCACGATTTGTATCCACAACAGCAACATTCACAATTCCTCTAAAAAAATCCCAGACTGACTGAGAAAATATTCAGTTCTCTTGAAAATCATACTAATCATTTATCTTACGCGGGAAAGATTTGCATGTGAATACCGTTCACAACTTACCTGTTAATCCGCTAAAAAAGGTAAAAATTGACCTCGCTAAACTATCCACCTTAAAAACGCTAAAATGTCCAAAGTGGGGATCTAAATTTTCTGCTCATATTGTCCATCGCCCATATTTCCATGAAACCTATATTAGCACTGCGTTGGACAAATCTCTAAGCAAGACTTCTGCTGAGTCGACACATGACATTTAAGCGGACATGACATTTTTGAGCGGACTGACATGACATTTAAGCGAAAAAGATTTGACGGTTGAGCGAAAAAGTTGACATTTGAGCGAAACGGAAAATAGCCCTTTTGAGCGAATAACCTGAATTACCTGGAGTTTTTTCATCTTTCCAGACGCGTCGTCTTGTGCCCCATCCGTTAGCCAGTCAAATTATTCGAGTCAACCTAAGCCTGTAGCCCCTCCCCTCATTCCACCCACACACTCTCACCACAGGGCGGTAGGAGTAGGACTTAGAGCAGGATCTTTTTCCGTTCATTCAAATCATGTGTAAACCTTTAT
This sequence comes from Ctena decussata, assembly GCA_963989385.1. Classification (NCBI taxonomy): domain Eukaryota; kingdom Metazoa; phylum Mollusca; class Bivalvia; order Lucinida; family Lucinidae; genus Ctena; species Ctena decussata. The sequence continues at coordinate 125,764,790 of OZ022498.1, forward strand.
TGCGCTGCCATGAACGACCACCACTTTTAAAGGAACTATGTAGTCTGCATCACAAATTATACTTTTTTCGACCACGATTTGTATCCACAACAGCAACATTCACAATTCCTCTAAAAAAATCCCAGACTGACTGAGAAAATATTCAGTTCTCTTGAAAATCATACTAATCATTTATCTTATGCGGGAAAGATTTGCATGTGAATACCGTTCACAACTTACCTGTTAATCCGCTAAAAAAGGTAAAAATTGACCTCGCTAAACTATCCACCTTAAAACCGCTAAAATGTCCAAAGTTGGGATCTAAATTTTCTGCTCATATTGTCCATCGCCCATATTTCCATGAAACCTATTTTAGCACTGCGTTGGACAAATCTCTAAGCAAGACTTCTGCTGAGTCGACACAATACTTTTTGTATTACTTATCCTCATAAATCCACTAAAATCTGCATGGTGTCTTTCACATGTATTTATTATCTGAGCTGCAACACGACAAAACCAACAAAGTGGCATATGCGCCCAGCGAAGACTGAGATCAGCATGGGCATCTGCCAAGTCTAATCAGAGTCTTCGCTTGTGTTTATAGGGTAGCTAAGGGTCTAAGCTTGCTCCATGTGGACAGCGAAGACTCTGAAAAGACCGGGCGAATGCCCAGACTGATATGTGTGCGCTAAGTGCACATGCCATTCTGTTGGTTTTGTCATGTTACCGCTCAACTATTATCATACCACAATCTTGCAGATGTTGAAGGTTTCGGCAGCCAATGACATTGTTAAAAGGTCCACGTCGGTAGAGACATTTTGTATATCTTGGTGCCGAAAAGCCGTAACCACACGCAATACCCCGATCATCTTGATTCACTGGTTCTGAAATAAAGTTATCGTTTACATCATCCAATCGAAATGCTTTCTTTGAGTTTAAAAATATGGCTTCAGCATAAAATTTCATTCTTACTGAATACCTACATTCGGCATGAGTAACAAGACTCGTTATCATGTTTGGGAACTGTAACCCACACGGGAAACAATGTCCATATATACATGATATAAGCACACAGGAAATTCCAGTGTGTCATATTGACGTGAACAGCATGACTGCTCTAATAAACGCTTTTTATTGTATACTTTAGATTTGTATTTAACTTCGCTGCAGCTGGTGTTGTGCCGTGTGGCGGCCGTAAAACGATTCCCCGTACATCATCCATAGTGCAGATTATATTTCATTTTCGTCCTTCCAGATCAGAGCATATATTCTGAGAAATCTGAAATTTGAGACTGGTTTAGACTCTTATTCGGGATCATCGTCTTTTATATTAGTTGGTCCCTTTTTGGTATTAATCAGTCTTTGAATCCCTGCCCAATTAAAATCAAGACATTACAGTATGCTTTTCTCTCGTCTCTGTACCAGATATTGTAAGGGTCACTGATTAGGCTTTATTAGCCGAAACTACGTAGTCTGGCCCACGTTCCTTCCTATGAATGTATTCTCTGCTCTTGAAGGAACTCTTTTCGATCTTCGAGATCAGAGGATATATTATAAGAAATCTGAAATTTGAGATTGGTTTATGGTTTAGACTTTTATTTAAGATCAACGTATTTTATATTATTTGGACCCTTCCTGATATAAATCAGTGTTTGAATCGACTGCCCAATTAAAAACAAGAGATAACAGTATGCTTTTCTCTGGTTTCGTCACCAGATATTGCTAGAGTCACTGATGAGCCTTCATTAGCCGAATTACGTAGTCTTGTTCATGTTCAATCTTCTGAATGCATTGGAACTTTTTTAGATTTTTAATAGCAAAACTTGGTTTTAAATGCAAAATTTACTACATAATTTTAGCAAATGAAACATTACTGTTTAATTTAGAAAGAAAAGACGCTGGCAACGAACGGCATTCGATTCTTTATACTGGTATCCGCGTGACATAAACAGGCGTGATTTGTCGTCTATATGACTTCATTATCATCTGTAGACGTTGCCTCTTGTATAACCAATACAATGACCACACGCGATTAATTGGGTAGGCATAAATAGGCTGAAGTAAAGGTAGCAGAACGTGTCGATTTGGGCAAAATAACAATAAGCAATACCTGAGATACATATAATAGGATGAATTTTAAACCTCATTTTCTCAACGCTGACTCTCTTATCCAGCGTAATTCCTGAAAGTGGCGTCAATGGGTCAGACATGAACCGCAAATCAGCTTTGTAGTTATCCCATGGCGATAAAATCCGACCATTGCAGTCAAACAGCTGCCTTTAAATAAAGTACAAACAAAGTCATACATTTTCTGACTGGCGGAACCTCTAAATATGTTTATATCAAAAACAAATTATATACATCAAAATGATTGGTTGGTTGGTTGATTTGATGCTTAACGTCCACGGTAAACAACTAAGGTCATGTCGGGACGGTCAGTTAACCTAACCACACTATTCCTGGGCAGGCTTAGACCTCCTAAGCGGTTAACCAGTACTAAGTGCACATACTTTCGCCAGTAACTGACAACTGCCCTTCTTGAATCAGCGGAAGGAGAAACGAAAGTATGTGGCCAGACCGGGATTCGAACCCAGGACCTCTGACTTACGAGTCAGGTGCCCTACCGATTGCGCTACCCGGCCCGGCTACATGAAAATGAAAGCGTCGTGAAGACTGCGCTGATGCGATGATTTAACGCGACGTAAATTTTATGGTTATATACAACAACGACTATGTGCCAACAATCATGTGCATTAGGCGTTGCTAAAAGCTTGCTTTTCGGGTAAGTTGTCTTTGTTGGCTCGTTGGTTATGTGCTGGCCTGCTGATTAACCGTATGGGCTCGAATCACCATGGAGGCATTTTTTTCATACAGTAAACTGGGTTCCACTACTTACAGGGCTTCATTATCACCTTTTTTGGGGGGTCCTTATGACTAAAGTACTATTGATAGGGACGTTCAAACGTGATTAATATATATTCGCTACTACTGTTGTTAACATGGGTCAAGCGGTGAACAGATGTGCACATGCAACACCTAGAATTGCAGTATCCCTTGAAGCCAGGATAATCGCTGAGTTTTTAGTGTTTGGAAACATTTTGCAGTTGGTTTATCTTCTTTTTTGTCGTCTTGTCTATGCTTTTGTTCCTTAACACTTTAAGCACCAGTGACGAAAATAGCATAATTTGCAAATAGCGTAGATCCTGATGATGATGAGCCGCCTCATGTGGATCTACACTGTTTGTCCTCTAGTCTTTGAATTCTCAATATGAAATGTCTTGGACAAGGTATTTTTCTAATTTTTGCAGACGTAAATTTTGTCGTCTGTTTTTTGGTGCTTAAAGAGTTAATTCACCATCTGTCTAAGAGATTTCCAATCTAGTATGGTAAGTCTATTGCAATGGGCTGTTAAACAACTTGGAATTGTAAATACCTTAAAATCCTTATAAAAAAAGACACAAAAAATACGACACGAGAAAACCAACAATGCGGATGTGCGCCCAGCGTAGACTCAGAGCAGCCTAGACATCGCCCAGTCTGATCAGAGTCATCGCTGTCCACACTAAGGTAGCTTAGTCCATTAGCTACCCTTTAAGCACTTAGCGAAGAGTCTGACCAAACCGGGCGGATGTATAGACTAATCTGAGTCTGCATTGTGTGCATCACCACTTTGTTGGTTTTTTCGTGTCGCGGCTCAGTTATTACCGTAATTATCCTTACATGGAACTTTTTAAGTAAAAAACGCAGAAACGCATCCAAAAGTGCGGATGGAATGGCAAAAGTGTAACTCTGATCAGACTGCTTACGAGAAATCATAGGAGGAGCTTCATTATTTGCCTAGACCTGCTGGTCAAATATTTAAATTTTATATGGTTAATATTTCAAAAAAAAAAAAAAAAAAAAGGTCCGCTAACTTACTCAGATCCACCCAGCATCGAGTAGGTGTGTCTAACACATTGACAGGTATCAGAATACCTAGCCCCATCATTTGGATTGCGTCGGTTTTGGTCAAGGTTAGAAATATCTTGTATCCAGGGCAAACATAGATACTCAAGCGTTTGGGTGCAGGAACTATGATAATCCTGAATGACTTGGTAAGCGTTAGCAGTCTGGTACCTAAGATATATTGAGGAGGGTATTCGTTGTGGGATCTGTCTCGTTGCCAAATCTACGTTGTGAATCTTCACAAGAGCCCTGTTTGTGTAGTACATTTCTTCAAAATTGCATTCCACATCAATATTATCTGTATTAAAGTATGAAAAATCATTTATACAGTCAATAATTTCTTGGTTGTTTAAAAGTATGGGATATGAGTAACAAATGAGGAAATATAGATCCAACAGAAGAATGTTTTGAACTTCCAAAACAATAACAACTAGAAATTGTGTTTGTGAAACACTATGCCTCCAACTATATCCTTGCAACTAAAGATGTAAAACTTGAGATGTCTAGCATAACTTGTTCATTTTGTGACAGAATCTGCCAAAAAGTTAATCAGCTGATCTACACCTTAGCCCCAAGCAGTATGCCAAATATGAGCATCCTTGCTCAAAGGTATTCCCAGGATTATGGGAACAAACTTTCATGTCATTTTTCAAAACAAGGGCATAATTCTGTAAGTACATGGCTGACGGAAAAGCTAAAAAAAAACACGGGTCTGCTCATTTTTATGGTCTTACCATTTTATATATATCAAGGCCCCAGCAGTTATTGTTCTTGAGAAACAGACCACCCATAATTATGTTTCATACAGATGAGAAAAGGGGAATAACCCAGTCAATGGTGACTACATTATAATGCAACTAACATTAGAATGATCAGCACGCACATCAAATCTAATAGTATACTAAAATTAGGGTTCTAGGTCAAACGGTTCAAGAGTTGGGAAAATGCTGAAGTTAACGAAGGGGCATACTCGTAATTCAGTCATTTGTTCACGGAATTTGTCCAAAAGTTAGTAAAGTAATCTACATCTTAGCTCCTAGCAGGATGCTATATATGAGCATCCTAGCTTACACGATTTTTCCAGGATTGTGGAAACAAACTTTCAAATAATTTTTCCGAAAAGGGGCATAATTCTGTAAGTACATGGCAGACGAAAGAAGAAAAAATATGGGTCTGCTCATTTTTATGGTCTATCCATTTTATAGATATCAAGGCCCTATTGTTCTTTAGAAATAGACCACCCATACTTATATTTTATACAGATGAAAAAAGGGAAATAACTCTGTCAATAATGATTGCATCTTAATGCAACTAACATCAGAATGATCAGCACATCAAATATTTATTGTATGCCAAAAATTAAGGTTCAGACCATACGGTTCAAAAATTGGAAAAATGCCAAATTCATCAAGTGTGCATAATTAAGTAATATTTCATGGAATTTGCCCAAAAGTTAAAGTAGGTAATCTACACCTTAGGCCCTAGCAGTATGCCAAATATGAGCATCTTGGGAACAGGTTTTATAAATATAGAATGGTCAGCATATCTTTATACCAAAAATAAGGGTTCTATGTCACACGGTTCAAAAGTTGTTTTATGTGATTTTTTTAAGAAGGGCTGGTTGATTTGGTGCTTAACGTCCACGGTAAACAGCTAAGGTCATGTCGGGACAGTCAGTTAACCTAACCACACTATTCCTGGACAGGCTTAGACCTCCTAAGCGGTTAACCAGTACTTAGTGCACATAAGCACCTGTCATATGCATGTTTTTCAGCTGGTGTATTTTTTTGTTAAATAAGACTATCGTTAGAATTTCCACAGCCTTAACATGTTTTTCTGAGTGTACAAAAAAGGTTCGTTCCTATACGAATTAATAGGTAATAGTGAACATCCATACTCCGATGAAGTAGATCACGAAAATGTTTCATTACTCACGAGTTACACAGACAATTTGATAAATAAAAGAGAAGGAAAAGCAGAGAAAAGGGGAAATATTTTCGACAACTGATACAAGCAAATCGCACATCCCAGAAGGTATACGAAACGGAAAATAGAAACATTTACTAACAACACAAATGAGACGTTCTCAGTTAGACTGGATCTTTTGCTTTACTTTTGTATCAGGCCTTTTCTTTTTTAACAATTATTAATTATCTTTTCCCTCTAATAAGTTGTCTGCTCTCAACAGGTTCAAATGCCAGTATCAAGACATTATAAGAGTTGTGTTCATAATTTTTTTAAAGTCTAAAACCAGTATACACCCTTCCTCACCCTCTTACCCACTACTACTAAAGTTCGTTAGACAGCTGTATATATACGAATACCATTCAAGTTACTGATGCTGCTATACCATGTATTTCATGTACACGCGTGACTGCCAATGACATATCAGTGCCGCAAAAACTTCTTTTTTTTTGTTGCACTTTATTTTTTGAGCGAACAAAAGGTGTAAAATCATTTGAATACTCACTAATCTTGTACATTCCATTATTCGAATAACCAGCCAGCCACCAACCTTCACATGTGTCAGGAAATTTGCAGTCTATTTCATCTAAGCCGCCCGGACAATCAGCATATCCGTCGCATATAAATGACTTTGGAATGCATCTATATCCGCCACATAAGAATGAGTTCCCATTTTTACAACCACTTGCAACTGAAAAGTAGTATGGCAATAATAGGTCGTATTCGATTGGGCGCTTTGCGCTTCAAGATTCTTAGCGTTAATGCACTTTTTCTTTACGAAAAGTCTTCACTCTAAGAATCTTGTAGCACTGTGTGTTTCGTGCTTCACATTCGAAGGGGTCAGTGCAACAAGGGACATATCTGGTTAAAAATGAGTTAACCACTCTCTCATGCAAAAAAATGTATCCTCACCTAATTAGCCCCCCTCTGACCATAGAATCAGCCAAGAAATGATTTTTAAATAATTTTTTTAAAGTGGTTACAAAAGTTTTACAAAGGTCCTATCTCCATGTTGGGCATATTATGTAAAAGAAGGCCTAAATCAATCGAATTTGTTGCTTCACACTGATTCATTAAATTATCGATTCAAAATTAAAATAAGTGTCTGATTAATTTCATATCTAGACTTTTTGGTGCTATAGTTTATTCTGAACAAAATCTAACCTTTTAAAAATGTGAAAAATTGATCGTAAGATTTTTTCATAGAGTCAGGACCTTTGTTGCATAAACATCTAATATTTTGCGATGATCTAGCTTAATATTGGACCTTTTCACATTTTGACAAAAACGTTAGCGAGAAATAAGTTATCCTCATAATTTTATATACTTTTTGATAACTGATGTGGCCACACTGATTTTTAAAATGTGATTTTCAGTTTTTTTAAATATGGAGTTATGCTCTTTTTTGCTTGCACAGAATCGCTAAAACCCGTTTTTTTTTTCACAGTAAAACTAGTTGAATACTCGCAAATATCGCTTTAAATCAATATTTCTCAACATATGTTGACTATCTGTGTAAGGAAAGTCAGTTATTTCGAGTTTCAAAAACAAATCCTTTTTTTTTGCGTTTTTCTCGAATTTATGAAAAATGGAGATAGGTACCTTGTTGCACTATCCCCTTGATTTCCTAGGGTAAAACACTTTTTTTTTCAGCGAACAAATCGCGAAGCACGAATCGCCCTGCTGAATACGCCCATAGTATACTCAGCGTCAATGAAAACGCACCAGTCTTATAATGTCATACTTTTTTCTTAAACTCAATGATCATACTATGTCAACAGGATAAAGTTGTCATATCGAACCATCTTATTACGCCCATAATGTCGTTTTGCATTAAGGTAAGCCGTAAGTGTTTGACGTAACGTAAGCTATGAAATCAAGGAAAACGGAATTCAATCATAATTTCACATGGCAGAAATTCCTCAATGTTGGGTTTTGCTTGAGCATAGATAGCCTATCAAATCGCCATAGAAAAGAAATCCAGACCGCCGAATGCGACAATGTGACTTGGATTCGAACATCACTATATTGTCACGCTCATCAAACAATGAACAGACAAAAGTAGCTGACGGTGAATATGTTTCTTTATTGCAGCCAAAGATGCTGAGATCAGTAGTAGAAAATGAATTTCAGAAGTTCTGTGGGGCAAACGTCAACCTTTATCCAGCCCGAGCATGACGTTAAATGTAATATTAAAATCTTAAAAAGTTCCTTCAAAAGCAGAGAATACATACAGAAGTAGAAACATGGGCCAGACTACGTAGTTTCGGCTAATAAAGCCTCGTCAGTGACCCTGACAATATCTGGTGACGAAACCAGAAAAAAAGCATACTGTAATTTCTAAATTTTAATTGGGCAGTCGATTCAATGACTGATTAATTTCGAAAGGATCCAAATAATATAAAAGACGATGATCTAGAATAATAGTCTAAATCGATCTCAAATTTTAGATTTCTCAGAATCTATCCTCTGATCTCAAAGGATGTAAATAAAATATAATCTGCACTATGGATGATGTACGGGGAGACTTTTTACGGCCGCCACACGGCACAACACCAGCTGCAGTGAGGTAAAATTAAAATCTTAAAAAGTTCCTTCAAAAGCAGAGAATACATACAGAAGTAGAAACATGGGCCAGACTACGTAGTTTCGGCTAATAAAGCCTCGTCAGTGACCCTGACAATATCTGGTGACGAAACCAGAAAAAAAGCATACTGTAATTTCTAAATTTTAAAACGCCATCCTTATTTGCCAAACCGCGTTATAATTCCATGGAGGAAAAGTGGTTTTATGTCAAGAGCCTCTCCAATAAACAATTGTTTTTGCAATAAACTGTCTGGCAGAACGCGAAATATGGATTTATTACGCTTTATATGTGTCATTTGATATCGACAGTTTTCAAACACGTCAGTATTGACGTCACGCTTGATAGCGTCGACTGACGAACGAAATTTAATGTTAACACCTATCTCAATACCAGAAGATAAACATTTACTAAATTTGCTATTACATAAAACTAAACATTGAACGAGCATAATCTGCCATAATTTCCAAACTGGTGCGTTTTCATTGACGCTGAGTATATTTCATATGCACAAACAAAACAAAAAAATATTACCCTTGCAAGGCCAGTCACGAAGTGCATCATAACCGCTGCAAATAGAGTAAAAATAAGTAACCAATAAAAGAAAAGGCCTGTGCAAAGCAAAACAAATATACGTCTTTTCAAGTTTTTTTTTTGTGTGTGTGTGTGTTTGTGGCCGTTCAGCCTTTGTTCTTAACATTTTGTAGCTTATGACTGGTTCATTGTTGTTTCCCTTATAGTCCTTTACAATATTTTGGTAACCTCCAGGATTGGTAGTCTAGTTCGTAAACCACTAAACTACCGCCGCAAGAAAATGTTTAATTCTCACAGGGTCAAAAGGAAATGCATAAAAAAGTTTTCTTTTGATGACCAACGTTACAATATTGTTCGTGATTATTTATTTATGATTTTGTTTTCGTTCCTCGGAGACGGTTAGTAGAGAACTGGTATACGAGATTTGTGATAAAAGTTAATAAGAATCTTTTTTCCCGCACTGGAGAGTAGATAATTCAGATATAGAAAGGTGCATACCACAATCCGTTTCATCGCTGGCGTCGGTACAGTCATTCTTGCCGTCACAAACCAGCCCTTCACGAATGCACATAGAATTATCACAGCGAAACTCTTCGGGTCGACAAGCAGGAAAATCTACAACAAAACGGCAGACCGTATACCAAGTAAGCATTGTAACGGCTATTAAACTGACGTAAACAGGAATCTAAAACAGTTGTGAGCCGCACCACGAGAAAACCAACGAAGTGGCATGTGCAGTCAGCAAAAACTCATATCAGCCTTGGTATCCACCCGACCTTAAAAGAGACTTTACTTTGCGCTTAAAGGGTAGTTTAGGCACTAAAATACTACCTCCATGCAGACAGCGAAGACTCTGATCAGACCGGGCAGATTCCCAGTCTGATCTGAGTCTTTGCTGGGTGCACACGCTATTTTGTTGGTTTTGTTCTGACGCGGCTCTTTTTGTATTCCTAGCATCGATATGGAAATGCGCTAGTGAAAATGCAGTGCATTTTTCCTTTTCTCAACGCCTGACTGGCTTGCCACTCATGTTTCAAAACGTCAGGAAGTTCGATCGGAATACACTTTACGTTTCTGTTTGTGTATTTGTGTGTTATAAAAATAAAACCATGTTAGATTTTTTTTCATATATTATGTTAATCGGACTCGATCCAGAAACGTAGGAAATCTCAGAATTTCTTAGCGTTCCTATGCATTTTCAGATTTGATTTTGTTTGATTAACTTGATAAAAAACTAAAATGGTTTTCTCTATATATCAGATGTTATTTCACAGATGAATGACAGCTACTTCAAACTTATATTGCACGGATGTATGGATGCAATATACAGTTATCACTAACTAGTATATAAATTTACTTTTACCAAACATTGTGCTACAGGCGCGTTCTTCTGCATGGGCAGATCTCAGAAGAAAACGGATAAATAGAATCCCTACCAGAGGGCGCTCGGGGTGTGTCGGAAACGAGGCTTGCTTTATTTCAAACGTCAGTTGGTGACGTCTTCAAAATGGCGGCATCCTGGACAGTGTTTGTGTGAAACATTTACTATTTCGGAGTTTTTCTCTCTTTTTTTTCGATTTTAAGGCATAGAAACAGATAATAATGGACTTATCAAGAATGATTTTTTGTGGAAATTAATAGCTTTAAAAATTAATGCATAAACTGATCACCGAGCCGGGCTTATCGCATTTCATTGAGCGAGTAGTAATACACAGTATTCAAGCTCGTGTGAGCTGTCCAAGATCATGGGCAAGACAGAATTTTCCAGCACCGCTAAAAATAGAACAAACTCTGTCTCGAAGGTAAGAAATCCCTTACCGACTCACTGACACAGCAGCTGTAAATATCAGGAAATAGAAGCATTTGTATTAACGTGGGTCTAAAGGGTAGGTAAGGGTCTAAGCTACCTCTGTGCCGACGGCAAAGACTCTTTTCAGGTGCCCGGGCAGATCTGAGTCTTCCCTTGGAACACATGAAACTTTTTTCTTTCGTGTTGCGGCTCATATTGTGGTAACGGGAAGAACACATGTCGATCGTTTGCTTCTATAAAAGAGGTCAAAGTACCCAAATCATAAGTTCAAACTCGTAAGTCCTTTTAACATTGACAATTCCGTAATATTTTAGATACACAAATATGAACCCAATACGGAGGTGTGATCAGGTGCTCGCGAGCTGTAAGCATTACCTGCCTATTATAATACACCCGCCATATCTATGAATCAGTAGGGAAAGTCATTGAAAAAGAAAGTCCGTTATTTGAAAGCTTAACTAAGCCTCGGCTGAGGCCTTCAAATCGGAAATAAGTTAAGAAACGGCCACATTGTAGGGATCACCTAGCTCATGGTGTCTCCCATAAAACTTTTTAACTGTCGACACAAGCTTTACTTTCTGATAATCCTGTGTCAACAGTTTACAGGTGAGCGGCTTCCCTCTTTCAACAAAGTCTAGGTATTTCAAACAGGCTCTAGCATAGCGGACTAACTCAGAAACATAAACTCCGTATGCAAGTGCCGAACAAAAACTTGAAACTTAATGAAGTCGTCCCTCTTGTTATAATGCCTAGTAACAAGTTCTCCATTTTCAATATGGAGATACCAATCTAAGTATGAGGCAGATGAACTGGACTCTGTGGTGTCTTTAATTTCAAGTTCACGTGGATAGATGAGGTCACTAAACTCCAAAATCTTATACAGTTCAAAGCTAAAGTGACCAAGTCAGTCTTTACTTACAGCAATCCTCATCCTCGGCTTCAGAACAGTCAACATAGTGATCACAGAGAGCACTGACTGAAATACACTTTCCATCACGGCATCTGAAACCAGAAGGTCTAATAAAAAATACATATAGATGGAAGACTTGTCATTTTGCGTCCTTTTCAAAGTTATTCAGTCATATCAGATTAACAGTAGGGTGCAAACGAAAGGCTGCGTACATTAAAAACCGTTAGATCCTGTACCATGTGATATTGTACTTTTTCGTAACTATATGATATATATTGAATAAATATATTTTCATACCAACTCTGCAGCGGGATTCTTACCCAGACAACTAGCTTTGCAGGCCGGTCTTTATAAACGGAGTATCGGGGCTCCCACAAACAAACAAAAATATGTATTGTTCAACAGTCAGGCATCGTTATTCATCCACCAGTTTCCTTTAGCCGTCGTTGTCGACTTCTTTTAACTACGCCAAGATCGCAGAATGTGATTTTGTGCATATGTTAAATGAGAAGCGATACGAGAAAGCAAACAAAGTGGCATGTGCGCTCAGCGAAAATTCAGATCAGCCTGAACATACGCCCAGCCTGGTCAGAGTTATTGCTGTGCGCTTAAAAGGTAAATAAGGGTCATAGCTAGCTCCATGTGGACTGGGTGGGTTGGATGCACAGGCTGATCTGAATGCACAGGCTGATCTGAGTCTTCGCTGGGAGCACAAGCTACTTTGTCGTGTCGCGGCTCAATTCAATTTGGAAAGACAGCGTACGATCTGCTGTATTTACCGATTCCATGTATCAGCCACTATGGGTCTAAGGCCTTGAGGAAGATAGGTACACTTTCAGTGACAATAACTGTTCGATTTTCGATTTTCATTTTTTCCTCTAATCCCTATGGGCTGTCCACTCTAAAACGAAAGAATTTGCTGTCCTTGGAGCAACTTCTTTTCTTAAAGAGTAGACGACAATTCGGAAGGGCTATGGTATCTATAGAAGCAAACAAGAAATTAGAAAAATTGTCTGCCTTTGTAAAGATGGAACAAAAAACAGAAATGTTTTCATAAATCAGAAATGTTTTCATTCAAGTTTTCATAAATCAGAAATGTTTTCATTCAACTGCGTAAATGGTAGATTGTTTGGTTGGTTGGTTTGGGTTAAACGGCTCTTTGAGACAGCATTTCGGTCTATATCGAGCCGTCTCCCGGAGAGAGGAGAAAGAAAAGAGATAAGATAGAGGAAGGAAAAATGTCCAAACAACCCCCAACCGTACCTTCAGTAAGCACATGAGGCTCTTATCCTACTTATCCAATTAGTATGACGCTTCGACACTGAAAGCTACACAGCACCATTGCCCGACCATGACCACCCCTAAGATAATATGCATATAAGTTGTTGTCTGCCGAGCAAAGCTGTCGTATCTACGAGTCTGATAAATCAACTTCCATGAAAACATTCAATAACGAGGTTGCGTTCTACAACGACTAATGTTCGCTGTTTGTTTCGATAGATAATATGGGATGATGAAATAAACGTTAAAAGACAATAATAATTCAAAACAGGTACCTACCGATATTGTACAGACAAACATGAACCTGGAAATAGATGGTAACAGAAATGAGAAAATTGAGCCTAGGCACGACAAACCAACAAAGAGGCACATGCGCCCCAGCCAAGACTGAGATCAGCTTTTCTCACCCATTGGACAAGAATATCCCTTTCCAGAGGTGTCTGAGATTTTTCTATCTCGACCTGCTATCTCAGCCTAGGCTCTGAAAGCTGTCTCAAAATGCCAATCATTGCTAAATAGTACAGCGCAATTAATTACACACTTAAATTTAACAAATCCACTTGCTGGTAAATTGCATGTAAAATGAAATTGACAGCTAGTGATGTGCATGAGGTGTCACTGTAGATTTCTGATTAGCTGCCAGTCATGAAATGTGCATGCACAAGGTGAAACTAACTCACATGCCAGAACTATAAATAGAAAATTAGTTTGAAGTTTATAGGAATGGCTACAACAAGAAGTTAGGATATTCAATGGATATTCTGTTCTATAAAATAAAATGGGTGAGAAAAATAATCAATGATGGGGCTGAGGCCTCGACAAGGAAATCTCAGGCTCGTTTTCAGATTATTTAAGTCTTATCCTCGGCAAGCCTCGCATAAGACTAAATAATCTGAAAACTAGCCTGAGATTTCCTTGTCTCGGCCTCAACCCCATCATAGATTCTATTAGGCATCCGCCCAGTCTGATTAGAGTCTTTCCTGTCAGCGTGGAGGTAGCTCAGACCGTTAGCTACCATTTAACCACACAGCGAAGACTCTAAGCCTTAGCTACCCTAACCAGAAGCCCAGGCTGTTCTGAGTCTTTGCTAGGCGCAAATGCCACTCTGTTTGTTTTGTCGTGTCGTGGCTCAAATAATATAGCATGCAACAATGTCTTGACTGAGCATATTTAAAATGAAAAACAAAGCAAACACACAAACACAGCTTTTAATACGAAATCACATATTTAAGACATTAGGGAAATTTCAAAACATTTTCCAGAAAAACTCAATTATTTTGTTTGCATTATCTTCAAATACTATGATGAAAAATGTCAACATAGACGTCCAAGCTTGACATCATTTTGAAAACTGATCAAACCTGGATTCAGTATTGCATTCAAACCAGTTAACTATATGTGATAGTGCCTCGCATTTTGAGCCTTGTGGAGGTGCGACGTTGACGTCACGAAACGTGAAATGAATGTGACGTCATAAAAGTTGCACGTAAAGTTAACTGTATTCCGCGCACTGACTAATAAATTTCAAAGCGTCACCTGAAAAGAGTGATTCAACATTTGTATTAGCGTTTTTAATTTTTTTCATCTACACTCTTTTAAGAATGGTCGCAGTATAGGTCTTTGAAAGGCGATTTCACGAACCAAAGCTATTAAGGTTTATCCAGCTGGTATGTATATTGTATCCAATCAGTGAAACGAAAACAAAAAATCGGGTTGGTGTGAATTTCGTTTGCTTTTGAAGTAAATCTTAGCGCTATTTCTTTGTGCTTCTCGAAATCTATTCTTGAAGCACTAATAAATATGAAAATGATAAAAAACAAAATTTCCGATTTTCGCTCCATAAGGCTCAAAATGCTAGACACTGTCACATATATTCATACCATTGAGGTGTGTGCACAACGAAATAACACCATTAAAATGTATAAAGTCTTTTTTGACACTTTAGGTAAAAAATACTCACTTTGCACGCAAACTCATTTAAAAAATGATAATAGTAATAATAATAATAATATTAATAATGATAATAATGTTAATAATAATAATAAAAGGTAAGCATACAGTTGTAATTTAAAATGCTGAAGTTATTATAAATTGCCTTTTTAAGGAAGAACGTAAGGAAATATAACATGATATTATATCGCACTAGGATAGCAAAGAACGTTTAAAGCCTGTATGTCTGATATGAGTATTATAGTCCGTTATAAGATGATAAAAGTATAACTGAGCCGCGACACGAGAAAACCAACAAAGTGGTTGTGCGCCCAGCGCAGACTCAGCTCAGCCTGGGCATCCGCCCAGTCTGATCAGAGTCTTCGCTGTCCGCATTAAGGTAGCTAAGGCTTTTAGCTATCCTTTAAGCGCTTAGCAATGAATCTGAACAGACTTGGCGGCTGCCCAGGCTGATCTTAGACTGCGCTGGGCGCGCAGCCACTTTATTCGGTTTTTCGTGTCGCGGTCCTTTATTTTAGTGACCTACCTTCTTCTGCATCTCCACAATACGTTTCATCTCTTCCATCGCTACAATCAACATTTCCGTCACAAACACCAAGTACAGATATGATTTCTCTCGAGTTACAAAAGAAATGAACAAGATGGTCGAAGGCCACGTCGTCAAACGATTCTTTTGTATTCCCTGTTGTACTTGTTTGATTACCTACAAACATAATAATTTCATCATTGTATAATGATAATCATCCAACAGGTCGGTTGGTTATTTTGGAATTAGTGGTCCCTTGATTCAGTATTTGAGTCAACACCATGCCGTCTCCCAGAGAAGGCAGATAGGAAAATAAGACAGGACATCCAAAAGAGAAAATAGCCGATTTGTCCCTACCACACCCAAGGGCGTAGCTACCTATACGGCAAATACGCAAGTGCGTATTGAAATTTTGTCAAAATTGACAAAATTTCAAAACGCACCTGCATATTTGCATGCTGAAAATTTATAAATTAGACAAGATTTCAATACCAATTACCAAAGTGGCTGAAAAACTAGCTTTCCCTTCAAGAAGTAGAGAATAAAACATGGTTGTGCGTATTATGAAATTGCCCCTAGTTACGCCCCTGACACCTACAGCAAACACAACCCACTGGGCACACAAGGTTGAATCAATATTGAATCAACCTTGATTCGATATTGATTGAAACTTGTGTGCCTGCAAGGTTGAATCAATTAAGAAATGAAATTTGATTTTTTCAGCGTTCATCGTGAACTGAAGCCAGTGGGCGGAGCTTAAAATTCCATGAAGCGCGAAGCACTTCTTGTACATGTAGAATTCTAGCGACGACCATTGGTTTCTACACATGATGAACGCTGAAAAATCAGATTTTTATTCTAATAGTTACACTATATTTTTAGACCCTTCCTGTGCAGTTTTCGTGCTAACACATTATAACACATTATTATCTATTACATAACAATACAGTTTGCAAAATTTCAGATCTGTGCTATAAAAACAAGAAAAATATGGACATTCAAAACGTGTGTATTTTCCAGGTTTTTGTCTCTGGGATAGATACAGAGCAACTTATTTCGTGTAGGGGAGAGTCGGGTAACTTCGGACAGTCGGGTAAATTCGGACATACCATTGCAATACCATTGCAAACAGTGAAAATCCAGATGAGACGGCTCATAACGAGCCGTCTCATCTGGATTTTCACTGTTTGGCCAGTTATTGTTTTGTTTTAGTTCCAGACAACTGACATATAAAGGAAAAAATGTCACTGTCCGAATTTCCCCACTGTCCGAAGTTACCCGACTCTCCCCTATCTCACACTCCTCGCTTCATATGAAGCTGCTATCATAAACTCTTATTTCGCTAAAACGCATTGAAGATTCAACATATAGCATGCATATTTTGCACATATATGAATCGATATTAAAATATATGTGCCGAGACACGAGAAAATAAACAAAGTGGCATGTGCGTCCGCCCAGTCTGAACAGAGTCTTCGCTGTCCGCATGAAGCTAGCTTAGACCATTACGTTGTAGCTTCCCTTTAAGCGCACAGCCAAGAGTTTGATCAGACTAGGCGGATGTTCTGGCTGATATGAGTCTCGCTGGGGCACGTGCCACATTATTGGTTTTGTCGTGTCGCGGCTCAGTTATGTACTTGGCTCGTGTTGATGTAAATCGTAATCACACATATTATGACCATATTCGACATAGTTTTCACAAGAAACTGACTGCCAATACTGTTCGTCTAACCCTGCATCTACAAAGACTGCACAGTCATATCCCGGATTGTACGAGGGTTCCCCTTTTTTCCTGAAGAGAAAGAAAATAACCGGTTTCTTTCGGTATAAAGTTAAAAAAAAAAGCCAATAACCAGGAATTAATACTATTAGATCTCATATCCTAACCTCGAAACTAAACGAGAAAGAAGTACACATGAAGTGTCAACAGTTCACTAAGCTCATGCACGGTAAACCAAATGAATGGCTGATTAAGAGACTTCTGCAGTGGTTCGAAACATTTCGTTAACTGTTGGGCCCGACTTAATTGAAGTTCATACTTGTTTGGTCAGCAGCTGTAACTCCTTAGCCCTTTGAAATATACTCCTCGCCAAATGTTTAGCATACTATTAAAACAAACATAACATGAATTTTGGGAGATAATAACCGTTGAATACTAAATTTCTGTGGAAGTTATAGAGGATATTTGACTTTTTCAGTGAAAGATCGATTTTTATTTCACCGAATGAACACCAAAAGTAGTATTTTCACGAGTGGCGAAGCCACGAGTGAAAATACCACTTTTGGTGTTCGTGAGTGAAATAAAAATTCATCTTGCACTGAAAAAGACAAATTTTCTATTTCTTTTATGCTTGAAAATCGCAATAATTCCGTTTATTCAAGAGCGCCAGCCATCACGACAGAAACACAACCTTTTTTCTAGCCGTTTTGCGTCGAATTTGATGCTTCCAGCGTGTTTATTGGGTATGATATTGGTTGTAAAGATAGTTTACAACTGAAAAATAGCTTCAAATATTAGCGAGCAATCGCTTGCAGGCGCGTAGTAGCGCCTGCAGTTCAAGAGCGGGAGCTCTATGGTAGAGGATTGGCAAGGAATATATTTACCTAAAAAACACATTACTTTCAATGAGATTTCTTTCGTTACGACACCTACGGAAACGGAAGTTACTATCCAATAAGACTAGTTTGAATACAAGCGTAGAAACTGAGTCAACAAAACAATAAGAAATAGAGGTCGCACAGTCTTTCTGTCGCTACGTTACGTAATGACGTCAAACGTTCGGTTTGAGAAAAACAAGATGGCGTCAACGTTAACCGCTTCAGTGAGATCACTACATGGTCAGTACACAAAATGCAAGGAGGCTGAGAAATGGGTGAAATTGAAACGAAATAGAAAGCGCTGCAGAGAAGAAACTAAAAAAAAAAAGAAAAACGAAAAACGTTATAGCCCGTTTTCCGAGGGAAAAGATCTGTAACAGTTTCTCATTAGGTTGTCAGGCGGAGTTCGCAGCTGTAGAGTTGCAATAATAGTTTACTTCAAGTTTCATTCGACTAAAAAACATTGTGACATTGAATCCAGAATCGTACGATGAGTAGTCAGATCAGGGTCTACACCCCGACCACGCATTTTTGTCCGAAACTTTAGAGTTAGCATGATAGCAGCCATAGAGAGGTTTTACCATACCACTTGCACACTGTAAAGAGCGATGTGCTCGCCTATAGACAGTGCCTATTTTCATATTATTTTGATAAACAGACCTCCAAAAATTTGCCAAAATAGAATGCCTACAGGAGACTTAGGCGGCCTGACGTCGCGTGCAGTAAGAATGTTACGTTGGCGCTTTAAGTGACGTCATTAACGTCGTAATGACGTGTAAACATGCGTGACGTAATTTTGTCAAGCCAGATTAGATTTCGCCAATTAATCAACAAAAAACTTAAAAAAAGTAAAAAGTATGCAAAGACCAGGAACTGAAACAATCAAAATCCAAATCCAGCCCTCAAACCATAGTTGGAAACAACTAAGATTACAAATAATCAAGATACAGAGAACATATGGCCAACCGAGTGAGCAGCTTGTTCCCAAAAGGTGGCCACTCAGCAACCCAACCGAACCAAAAATAATAAGAACATACATAAGGTAAAACATCACAGAAACTCTGACACCAAAAACAGGCAACAGAGAACCACAACAGAACTACCGCCTTGGAACGGTCAGTAATGAATTACTGGGGGGCTTAAATCTAAGGCTATTTCACAAAAATCCTATTTCTGAAACAGTGAAATCGAAAATGATAATTTCACTGTTTGAAACAGTGAGATTATCAGTTTTGATTTCACCGAGAAATCTCTATAATCTATTGAAAAGTATAAAAGAAAATGTATTCTATCATCAACACCAAAGATTAGTTATTGTAAAATATGCAACTTTCATTTGAATTTGAGTAACAGCTGCAGAAAGCGAGCACAGACGTATATGTCCAAAAAGCACGTTTTGGGAAGAAAAAGAAAATCGTTTTAATGCGATTTGACTGACTCTTCCTTTACACCAATTGAACGTTTTGTAACGCTAAATGCTTTTGGCGATTACGAAGTTACTGCTTTTGCTATCATTAAAACGAAGCATTATTTTCTTTCGAAAATGTGAAACTTTGAAGCATTTATTTCTGTGCTCGTTTTATGCAGTGCTTACTCAAATTAATTTAATTTTGATGTTTTTACAATGCTTAAGCATTGATGTTCATGAAAGAATGCACTTTATCTTCATACTGAAAGTTAGAACTAAAGTATTATGATTCCTAATAATCCTGGTAAATTTACTTTAAAAATATGCTAGACTTTTGGCGAGGAGTATAGTTTAATGAAATCGAAAAAAGAATGTGTATATCATTGAGCTGACATTCTGTGAAAAAAAAAAAAAACACTGGCTTTCTTACTTATGAAATTATCTGTTCTTACATAAATTTCCTTTTCACTCCGCAACTTTAACAGCTAGAATTATTTTAATGAAACGTAATTGTAATGTATATGTTGCTGAGGTCATACACTCATTAGACATATTCCGGCGTATCCTGTTTCTTTCTCCACAACGAGGCAAGCTAGAAGCGAAATGATTTTTAGGTAATTACTTTCAATATTTCTTTGTCAATATCCACATATAGTTAAGATCTCATTTATCAATCAAAGATACGAAAAACTGAGTTTAAAAGTGGCTGGTAATGCATATTTAAAAAGAAAAATGGCAGGTGTTTTCTGGCCAACTGTGAAAATAGGGCCGGGCAATATTTGTGTAAACAAATATGTCGTAAACCTATATGTTTGTCGACTGCTCATTTTATTAGCTATCTAAACTGATAAATATCAAAAGGAAATAAAATCCTTTACTTAGGTTTATTGGATTTTTCATTTTTCAGCTCATTTAGCCTATTCCGGCGGATAGTATATTTGGAGAATGTCTTAAGTTCTGAAATTCATATTAGTGCTGCATTCTCATCAAGCAATTTGAATATTCAAGATCAGTTGTTGTTTCTTGTTTAAAACCACTCGGTTCAGGAGCCGTATTCATAAAACGACTTAAGTGGTTGCTATGCTGTTGCTAAGGCTAAATTTCATTGAAGGAGATTCCCTACAACTATGAAATTTGCTCTGGAGGAACAGTCTTACTAAGACTGTTCCTCCAGAGCAAATTTCATAGTTGTAGGGAATCTCCTTTATATATATTTGGCCTTAGCAACAGCATAGCAACGACTTAAGTGGCTTTATGAATACGGCCCCAGATGCTTGAAATTTGGTTCTTGGCCATGGTCCTTAATAGCCCTGCCCCATGGAGTTCTAGGTTTGTACCATAGGAATACACAGGAAAAAAAATAAAAATCGTTTTTCTTCAGAACCACTTTGCTCAGCTGCTTGACATTTAGCCTGTAGCATTGCCTTGTGGCCCTTTATCATGTTTGTGCAAATGGTGGCACCAGGTCCTCAAAGGCTTCTCCTCAGGGGTCATAGAAATATATAGGGAAATATTTGAAATATCTTCAACAGTTTTTTTTAGAACTACCTGGCTCAGATGCTTGAAAATTTAGTACTAAGCACTGTCTAGTGGATCTCTGCCAAGTTTGTTAGCTCACTTGAGGCAGAGGCTCCGGGGTAGCTTATAGCCTAGGCAGGCTCAGTCATCTGTCGATCGTGCGTCCACAATTTCAAACGACTTCCCCTTTGAAACTACAAAGCCGATTGTAACCAAATTTCATAAATAGCCTCCGGGGCTTGTAGGAAGAAAATAGTGAACAAATGGTCTGGGTCACATAACCAACATGCCACCATGCCCATATATGGTAAAAACCTATAAAAAATTCTTCTCCAGAACCAACTGACTGATTGCCTTGAAACTTGATATGTAGCATGGGGTACACAAGTGCTACATAGATTGATTAAATGATTACCGTAGGCCGAACTTGATCTTTTAATGGCAAGGTGGAATTTGCTTTCTGGTGCTATTATATGGAAAAATGCTAGAACAGAAGATTTCGTGTAAATTACTGAAGATTCTGGCCTAAAATTTGGAGTATACGTATACGGTCATCTCAATGAGTACCAAAATATAAATAAGTAAAAGAGGTCAAGGGCATTCTTTGAACTTTGACCCAGGTTTCTCATATTTTGGCAATTTCAAGCAAGTCCTTAAAAGCCAAAAAGAAAGTTTCATATACAGCCTCCGGGAATTGCGTGAAAGAAAATTCGTTAAAGTGGTCCCGGTCATATGACCAGCATGGCCGCTCATCCCATATATGGTAAAATAATCTCCTCAAGAAAAAAATGACGGATGGCCTTGAAACTTGGTATATATCATTGGAGACCAGAGTTTTTCCAAGATTGTTCAAATGATGACCTTGGGTTGACCTTGAGTTTTTACGGCAAAGTCAAATTTGCTCTCTGGTGCTTTTATATTGGAAAAGTCTAAACATAAGAGCTAATGGAACTTCTAGAAGATTTTGGTACACAAGTTGATAAATACAGTCCTGGCTATCCCAGACAGAAGTACCTTGCTGGGTAGGGCCAAGGGTACTAAAAATGAAATTTTACCTACATTTACAATAAAAAAAACATAGAACCCCAGCACCATCATTCTATTTTGCTTCCAGTCCTGCCCCAGGATGTTTTTGTTTTTTTTTGAAAACCCTTTACTAAATGAGTACATGAACATTTTTTAGTAATTCAGGTTAAGATCATTTTTGACCTTTTACTAACGTCTTACATATTTTGACAGTTGCAAACTATCAGTTTTGTTCTAATGATAACCCTAGTTTGACTTTTGACCTGTTTACTCAGGTGAGCGATTCAGAGCCTTGTGGCCCTCTTGTAATATTTTTTGCTTTTAAAAAAGTATGGGGTTCAACATAAATTGTCTCACTTAAAATAGCCGATGGAATCCAATGAGATCTCTCTCTCTCTCTCTCTCTCTCTCTCTCTCTCTCTCTCTCTCTCTCTCTCTTATTTATAAGAAAGTACTTTGGCATAAATCTCTCTCTCTATTGTCTCCCTTTTCTTCTCTCTTGTTTATAAACTAATACCAGGACATAAAGGTTACTGGTCTTCCATCGCTCCATCTGTATGTTATAATTCCATTTGGCAAGAGTTGTCTTCGCAGACCTGAAAAAGTAGTTGCACATTCTTAAGTACTGTTACGTGTATCTGTATGATATATATGAGCCGCGACACGACAAAACAAACAAAGTGGCATGTGCGCCCAGCGAAGATTCTGATCTTAAAAAGTACATGTAGCGAAGTGTTTATGTTACCTGAATGTCAACAGTGAAGACTCCGATAAGACTGAGCGGATGCCCAGGCTGATGTGAGTCTTCGCTTGGCGCACATGCAACTTTGTTTATTTTTTCGTGTCTCGGGTCTAAATGCTCGCAACTTTACATAAATGGCACTTTACAGCCGCTGAACGTTTGGTACCAACCGAGGTCGATGTCAACTACCAACGCAAGGCGGAGATAGGTAAATATTGACTGAGGTCTTCAACAAACATTAAACATTAAATGGTTAAGTGTTACATGCTTTATATGCATCGTTCTGAAGCCATGCCTACTTTCGACAAGTATGTGTTCCTTGATTACTGTAACCTACTGGCGACATTCAATAGCTGCGTGCAATTTTATTTGTGGGACTAGTTATCGTTGCACTTGTGGTACACTAGAGTTTCATTCCAAGGCTTTTTTCCAAGTACAGTTAACAAGAAGTCACTTAATTGTTTTAAACATGTTTGAAAGGCATGGAGGGAGTATCCATTCATATTTACCTGTTTATTGTTTAGTGTGTGTGTGTGTGTGTGTGTGTGTGTGTGTGTGTGTGTGTGTGTGTGTGTGTGTGTGTGTGTGTGTGTGTTACGAATATGATGGAAATAAAACTCCTGCCTCGGAATTATTACCCAGTAAGAATCTACCGAAGATGCTTGTAACTTGGCGAAGAAAGTAGACAATAAACTCCTGTTCCTGTTTTGAGTGTATACTAACATATCTCCAACCCAAAGGTCCACAAACATCAGTTTTCCAACTTGTACTTGTATGCACGTAGCATTTATTGAAATATTCTGAACACACTGAAAAAAAAACAGAAACAAATACAGACAACGCTTGAATTTATTATTTGCATAATTTCATAAAGAAATACTCCTGCCTCTTATTTTAAGCATTTACGGTTGACTGGTGTTGAACATAAATGAGCCGCGACACGAGAAAACCAACAATGTGGTTGTGCGCCCAGCGCAGACTCATATCAGCCTGGGCCTCCGCCCAGTCTGATCAGAGTCTTCGCTGTCCGCATGGAGGTAGCTTAGACCCTTAGCTACCCTTTAAGCGCTTAGCGAAGAGTCTGGTCATACTGGGCAGATGCCCAGGGTGATCTGAGTCTGCACAGGGCGCACAACCACATTGTTGGTTTTGTCGTGTCGGGGCTCAAATTCATTATGGTCTGAGTGTGGTGCTCATTGGTAATATTTTTGTTGAAAAAAGATTCGTTGATCTTATTTTCTTATAATGATCTGCCACAACCCAGTACCTTCTGTTTCAACGGGAACTATTATCGTCAAAGAAAAGGCGCCGCTATGGGCACAAAGTTCGCTCCAATGTATGCAACTTAAGTAATTTGCTACTTAGAAGAAACCTTGTACAAAAAATATACTCGCGATTTGGTAGCCAGTTCATCTACGAATTTTTGTCAACTGGAAACGATTTCTGTTTGACTGTTTTATTCCGTGGACAAAATCCAAGTCTGAATTAATGGAATTAAATTTAATGTTAAATAATCTACATCAAGATATAAACTTCATTCTGGAATATAGTAGCGTAAAACAACCTTTCTTGGATGTTTTGGTTATAAGACAGGGTAAACAAATGTAGAAACAGACAATTACTATAAACCGACGGATAGCAAACAATATTTGCTGTTCAACTCGTGTCATCCTAAACATACTAAAACAGTATACCTTACTCCTTGGCGAGGCGAATACGGAGAATTACAACCAATGAACATACATCACAAAGGACTTCTTCGATTAAGGCGAGGATTTTCCCCATTAGACCGGCGCGACAGGTCCGAATTTTCAAAAGTATAAAGTGTGCCAATTTTTCTTAGCGGAGCTTCCACAAATATGTAAGGCGTATGAAATCAGATCATTTGTGATTCAGACCCAAAGACATGGGGAGATAATCCAGTCTGACCCTACCTACTCTTAATTCAAGGTTTTCGCATACCTCAATTTTTGAGGTAATAAAAATATTGAAATCAGTCATTCATTTCATACATTTTTGTCATAAATGCATGCTAAATACATGCATATCACAATACAAAGCAATGATTTTCTTCTTGTTACGCCTGACTGGCATTTAAACATGCAAAACCACAGTTATACTTCCGGTCAAAGCGGCCAAAAGAGAACGCTTCACTATAACTAAAATACAAGTACTTTCCCCCCCGTGACCCAGCATTTCCTTCATGCAGCAGACTTATACGATGCAAGTACGCAATATATATGAGTGGGAAGCTGGGTCACGGGGGGGAACGATACTCAATAAGCCAAAGAAGAAGAATGGTTAACAGTAGCACTGTAATCTTCAAGGATTTTATTGTGTACCATGACCTTGAAATGAGGTCAAGGTCACATACATACAGTCAGAAGTATCCAGTGTTATCTGTTATGTAAGTAATGTAAGTCAAAAAAGGCTGAAATATATACAATAAATCATTATTTCAACGAACAGTTTGAGGAAAATTTACAATTTATCTCAACAATAACGTCAACGTCAACGTATGTTTAACGTACTTTACATAGACACAAACACTTGAAAATTCATTTTCCATGCAAGTTACAAGTCTTAGTCATAAATGCAAAGCAAAAGTCAGTGATCCGTATAACTTTTAAATCATGGGGAAAATTCACGCCTTACTCGAAGAAGTCCTTAGATTAAATAAACTGAAAGATGCTCTACTACGACAACATTACCCAAGACAAGTTATAATAGTGAACAAAGATTCAACGACTAATTGTTGCATAGATATCGGTGTCACACGCTATTAATAGGCGTGTTTTTACGAACACAAAATCTTGAATTGACAAGGCTTTTCACGTGCTATAATGACCGGCTCTGCGACTTTTCGTATGCAGTTTGCAGAGCAATACTCCGTCAATACAGAAACAAGCGGCAATATTGCATTTGGAGTTATCGATAAGCGGCTTGTACGGAAAAGAGTTACACAACTGAATTCGGATATTGTGAAAATGAATGTGCAGACGACATCAATTAAAACTTTGATGAACGTTATTATTGCTTGTGAACTGCTAAAGATTGGACAAAAACTCACGCCGGTGGGTCGGGGTTCAGACTCTATGATAGCCCCTACATAAAGCTATATACATGTATAAGTTGGTTGGGGCCGGATGTCTGTCTGTTTCTTGGCCAACCGGGGTGCAACTGGTGATCTCCTTTTGCTCCAGTGTTCCAGTGGTGTTGCTGACGCCCCAGGGATCTCCAGGTGTCTGTCTCCACACGTTTTGGACGTCGAGTCCTCATCCTTGCTTCATCACGGTTTTATTTTTTCATTGTTCCCTGTGATGACTCTATGACGAGTTAAGGGACCTCCATACGAATCGAACTACCAACTAATTGTGTGCAAAGCGGCGGAGGGTGAGGGTGAAGGTTTGGGCCCAGTAAAACCGCTTTAACCCCCCCCCCCCCCCCCCCCCCCCCCACCCTTCCCCCAGTATTTATTACTGACCGTCCCAAGGCGGTACCTTCGTTGCGGTTGCATTTGTTTTATGTTCGGTGCTGTTTCATTTATTGTGTTCTCATTTTAACCCTTCTATAATAAAAATAGAAAATAGGTAGGAATAGTTGTTAAATGTTTTTCGTATAATTTGCTTAGTCTGTTGTAACCCTTCTGTCGGTCTATATTATTTAGTTCAGTAAAGATAGCTGAGTTGCCACATATTTGGGAAAGAGCGGCTGACTCGGCTTATCACTTGTAATGTATTGTTTGTTGGAATGTCTTTGTCAATCTTTCCCTTTGATGTTGGGGATAGGGTTTGGGATCTGATTCAGTCAGTTCCTGAAGTGTAGTTACTCTTTAAATATGCATAGTGCGAGCCCAGTGAGCCCAGCGAAAACTCAGATCATCCTGGGCATCCGCCAAGTCTTATCAGAGTCTTCTCTAAGCTCATAAAGGGTAGCTAATGGTCTAAGCTAGATTCAAGCGGCAGCGAAGACTGATCAGACTGGGCTGATTCCCAGGCTAATCTTAGTCGTGCCACTATGTTGGTTGTGTCGTGCTGCGACCCATATAACTAGAAACGGTCGGTAATAAATAACTAAAGGCTTAATGAAATTCAAGTTATGGGCATCTACTTTATGCCATCATCAACTTTATGGTAAAGGTATCTGCCTACACAACAATGGCTCCATCGAGGGACTTTGGAAGACTAATGTCACATTTAAATGAATTTGACCAGTTTCATTATCGATAATATAGACAAACTGTACAGACATACATGTACTGGATGGATTGACAGTATTCCATTCATACAACGTAGTCATACATGTGCATGTAAACGGAATACCTACCGTAGGAAATAAGCTCTACACGTCCATTTAAAGTTACACTATCTGAAATTTAAAAAAAACATGTTTAACAAGAGCTTCACAAGCGGCGCATAATACGCCCGTTTTAGTGTCATGAAGAAGTTACAGAATGACCAAAATTGTTTAAAAAAGGATGCTCAGACAGAAAATAGGGGCAACAACTTTGTAAGTAATGACTGCAACATTTAACTCATCAAATACTATTGGACTAGTGGACATTAAAAGTTTATCGTAGGCCGACGCTCTACGTTAGAGATTGACATTCTAAGTAAGGGGGCATTTCAAACGTATACATCGCATCGATTGTGGTGCCTAAAATGCAAAAATGAATTGCGTCGCACGAACAGGGAGCTTAGGACATTAGCGACGAGCAAACACTCAATCCTGTTTAGTCTTTACATATGCATCAAATCAGAAAGACTGATCAGTCTGCGCCGGTGCACAAGCTGATGTGAGTCTTTCTTAAAGGCACCTGCCGGGAGGTAAAATTTTACACGACGCCATTCGCAGGATTGAATTAAAACCGTATCTACGTCGTTGCAACATCATATTTACATTATGACGTTGCATCAACGTCGATTTGACGTCGATAACGTTTTAGCTACATTAGGACATCTAGGCAAAAAGACGATGCATGTCGTTCTTTCTCGTCTGGAAAGCAAAATTCTTTAAATATAAATAAGCATGGTGTTACTTATATTTTCTTTTTGGTGATACTGAATTAGCTATATGTCAACGACAATGCCCCGCCAGGGAATTTTTTTTCTTCTTCCATTTTGTACAACTGAATAGATATGCAAGTTTTCAGTATTAGTCTGTTGGGAGCCCGGTAGCTCAGGCAGATAAGGGCTGTCCTGATAAGCTAGCAGTCCGTGTTCGATTCCTGCTGGAGGAGGAAATCTTAAACTACAAACGGGATTCTTGCACATTGTATGACCATTATGCCGAAACTGAAACAGCTTTTGCATGCAGCATGCTTATGTGTATACATGCAACGTATGTGTATATGTGTCAGTGATATCTGTTGGAAACAAAAACGAAGTCGTATCAGGCTGACTGCACAGACGCGCAGATAGGTCTGAGTCGTCATTGGTCGCATATGTACAGCAGATCCTGTTAAACGTTGACGCAGTGGCACGCTGATTTTACAGACGAACATCTATGTTCCAATCAGGGCCTGCCAGTAAATTAAATATCATTCAAAATTTTGGATAATTACAAGTTGTCATAAATATGTAGGGTAATTAACTCTTTTTAGACTGGTAACCCGTTTTGGCGACATATGCGAACAGTGCAGACCCAGTTCAGACACCGCATCTGGTCAGGATCAACGGAATATATATACAAAATACAATAAAAGGTGAAACATGCACCAGAAACCCTTAAAACACAGAAATGGAGTCATCCAAATACATGTAACAGACTGTCAAAGAAAAGAGGGATTGGGAAGACGGGGAGGGGGAGCTGGGGCGGGCTTAGATTGTGTGATTAGAGTAGGAATTACCCACAGTTCACTGGGCTAACAAAAGCAAATGTACTACTTCAGCCTTTCCCGGTGTACATGTATACATGTGCAGTCTGGTCAGGGCATGTGCATTTAGTCCACATAATTGAGTTGGCATTACGGCTCGTTCCCAACATTTGAAAACGCCGTGGCAATATAGCATTTGATAGGTTCTGTGCACGCTGCAAATAATTTGCTATACAAAACTTTTGAAGCTTATCAAAGTTGATACGCCAGCAAGACGCCGTTTTAAAGTTGCCTGATCTTTGGTTTAGCTGCATGATCAAGTTTGTGTACGTTCGTGGTTCTGCCAATTGGCGATTTTGCCAGTGGTGCCATTGGTAACCGTAGAATCCTGAATAGGTGACCTAGGCAGCCAGCTAATGGCAGAGCCAATGGCGCCATTGGCACAACTGCAGAGCCAATTTTTCTGTAAATAGAAAATTTTAGTTTTTCTAATTTGCTTTCATCACTGTGGGCAAAAATTATTCTCCTGTCACAACATGAGCGTTTATGATGGATTATTGAATGACGCAATTTTCCGGCGTTTGTAATGTAACCCACGCCCTTTGTTGACTGCAGTATTGGCAGCCAATGGTCGGCAATATTGGTATACACCAACGGTAGAGCCAATGGTGCCAATGTTGAAACTCTGAACGGCATTGACATGCCTATGGTGGTGACAATGGCAGAACCCCAAACGCACCCTTTGTTAACGTATACTTAGGATATTCTTGAGAGTGGCAAAACACTGAAATGGCGAATGGACGTTGCGTTGACGACGTTGCAAGGACATTGATTCGACGACTTCCTTCGTAGCAATGCATACCAGACAGTCTGTACTCGTTTTGAACTGAAAGTCGCTTAAGCTGCCTCGACGTTTATGCGACGTTGTTTGGTTTCTGCGTGAGTTTCAGTTTCCTAACATTTTACATGTACCTTAACCTTGTTGGCAGAGTTAATACAACGGTTCAACATCGTAGTAATGTCGACACTGCATCGACGTTGATTCGACACTTGCCCGCTTGGTTCCTTCAGAGAAGGCTTCCAACACTTACATCTCAAATCATCCATGTAGATTATCCAGCCAAAAATCATAAATGCATACAGCTCTGTTCAATATACAAGGAACAGCGAGTATCGTGATCAGACTGCACTTATATGCATGTCCTTACAAGGGCAAAATACATAAATACATGTTTTTGTACCGAGCAATGGCGCACTAGCGGAAATCAAACGATACGCACAATAAGGTTTCCATTCTGATTTAGTGGAAAACCTGGGGTTAAGCCCCTTAGATATTTTTTTCTTCCTTAAAGGCCAGCTGGACGTTTGTGATTAAAGTCTTGACCAATTTACCGCATTTCAGATACGCTGAGTGTGTTGGAATTCTGTCAGTTTGACAAAATTTTAATACGCACTTGCGTATTTGCGTACAGGTAGCTACGCCTGTGCCGACATTAAATTCCAGCGTCTGCTCATCGTACACGTTATAGACACACGACCAAAATCGAAAGTAATCACGTCCTTCTCGCAATACAGAGACACAAGTTACTTAAGTTATTTCCCTTTTATTCTGTATGCCGCCACTAAAGATAGACTATGCGTAGCATATATTGGCCACGTTCCTGCTGACCGTCGGTGTTTCCGTATTATTTTTTATATTATTATTATTATTATTATTATCTGATTGTAATTATTATAACAGAAACGATGGTCTTGCATTATAGAAAAATACTTTACCATTATTTATTTACTTATTACCAATCAGTGTCAATTACCTGGAGCGGGCGCACGGCGTCGAGTCGGCGTTTTATCGACGCTGATTCAACGCTCTGACGTTGAATCCGCGTCGATTCAAGGTCGATTCGATGCAGTTTGCTCATCTGGTAATTAATTTATTTACATGTATTTTTCTTTTCATTTTTTTATACTTTTTCTGGATGATAAGAACTATTAGTATAAGTGTTATTACAAAAATATATGACGTCAACTTACTAATAACTACAAAAGCAACCAAACAAACAAACAAACAAAAAATAAGTTCAGAGTATATAGTAAAAAAAAAATCCTTACAAAAATAAGAATAAACTAGTATATAGTCCGTTTGCTCACAAGTGCAAACGGGGTTTTGCTTATTTTCTCGAAAACGATGAAAGTTCCATCAAATGTTCCAATGTCCTAGCGATTCCTATAACTATACATAACAGAATACGGAAAGTCCAAAGTTTTGGATGCTTTTGTAAAATATTTTCCATTAACAGTAATGCAAAAACTGAGCAGTTTCACTAAAGGGCGTCGTATGTTTGTTAGAACAGCCAGAATATTGTTGATAGTCATGAGCGTAAACTTGTTGTTTACTACAGGTGTGGGCGTATATGAATGAAATAGTAAAATGTATTCACCTGTCCGCACGCGTGACGCATGGTATCACTGGTCAGGTGATACTATGTTGTAAATAAACATTGAACTATTATATTATTTTGCGAGTAAAATGTGTATGTTTTAAAATTTGATATTATATGGGTGAAACAAAACGTAGAAAAAATGGATTCAGAAAAAAAAATCAATTAATTATGCAAATTTTGTTCTAGGTATAGCATACATTGGTCACATGCTCTGTGTGAACACGTAAAACAAAACGGAAATTCCAACAGCCAACTTTTACTCCCTTGTAATTAAGAGGTGAAAATGACATATTTTAGGTCCTGTTTTTGTATAGAAACTTTTTTATGCAAAATCTCATATTTCTGCAAAATTGTGATTTTGTTATGTATAGGATGAAAATTAAGAATGAGCAATACGAAAATCTTCTACTTCTCACCAATTTTGAGAAAATATTGGGAATGCCGTTTGCATTTGGGAGCAAACGGACTATAGTTCCTAAATCACAGCACTTGTACGCGTGACCTTGTAAATATGTAAATATGCGGGCTGCACGGGATTTTGCTAACGAATTTATTTATAGTGATTTTAATAGGTGTTGAGTAAATTTGTCTTCTACCTAGTGTTGACAGCGCACGCGCTAGTCACCTGTTAGCATGACGGGGCTCTTATAGTTGCGATCTTTGTATGCCACTGGGACATGACGTTGTGTCGACATTGAATCAACGTTGATTCAAAATCACGATGTTGTTTCAGCGTTGATTCAGTGATCGTTCATAGTCTTGTGCCTGCAGGGATATATTGGTATATAGATGTAAAAATGTGCAATCATATTACCCCAAATGTTGTTTATACTGTATGTACGTACATGAGTTTTTGGTGTATTATGTATATTATATTGTTGTTATAACTCGCTTTCACCATGTCCATGTCTGTTCACTGTAATAGTTTATCTTTATATCCTCATATGTCTGATATCACCTGAGTGAAATAAAGTATATGTTCTGTTCTGTTCTGTTCTGATAAACCTGTTGTTTTGGTATTTTATTGTTCAGCCACGTAAGATTAAAAGGAAAATTAGTACAAAATTAAGTCATCTAATTTGAATCAGCGCTCAGTTCAACTAAAAGATCCATCCATCCATCTAGTCACCTACCTACCTACCATTCTTACCTGCCTACGTCCCTACTCTCTGACAGTCTGTATGTCTGTCTCTCCGTTCACCTATTTACTACCTACCTACCCTACCCTACCCTATCCTACCTACCCGGAGAGGCCATCTGCCTGTATCTGTCTGGCAGACCGTCTGTCTGTCTGTAACTTTATGCATTATTTATAGGACACCAATATTTTCAGACAGTATGGATGGGTAGATGACTTGCGAATTAACGTCCTTTTTAACAGTATTTCAGTCATATCAGGACGATGGGTGGGTGATAATGACAGCAATTGAGTATGTCTACGAATGAAATGATTTCCGCCTCCGGTGGGGCTCGAACCCGAGACCGCTAGATCAGCAGGCCAGCGCTTAACATACTGAGGCTCCATTTTCATACAGTACAAGTAGTCTGATAAAATAAAGACAGATCACCCAGATCGGCCTAATGGTTAAAACACAATAACACCAACAACAACAAAAGAGAACGCTTCATTTTGTGCTTGTAGATTCCTGAAGATCCGAACAGCAAAGGCTCTGACCTGACTGCCTGCATGCACGTGTACACTTCACTTTCAGGGGAAGCAAGTCTGTCATTTGCATCTTTTGCCTCACTTTCACTTAAGGGTAAAACCATAAGGGACAAAAGCTACCCATGGAAGTTCGAATTCTTTCCTTTACACTCTATCACCCATTGCAAAGATTTCATAAGAAAACCTCTTTTCTACAATCTGTTAGCATGTCAAATATATTATCATTAAAACTTGACTGTAACCGCAAAAGATAGTGAAAGATTAAAAGGCATTTGGCCTGTCGGTAAGAATGGATTGGATTGGAAAGGAGGAGAAAATCGTGACACAACAACGTCATTGACGTGTGGCACTTGTCGTTACCATGCCTCCTGTCTATCTCGATATCTCGATTACTTTGCACGATATTTTTATGACATTTTCAGACTATAACTTAAATACCGTATTGATCCTATTAAACGCCCTAGGGCAGATTCAGACTATAACTAAAATACCGTATTAATCCCATTAAACGCCCTTGTGCATTGCATTTTACAAAAGGGGGCATAAAATGTAGTAATTCAGCCAATGTCAAAATACCTCTTAAAACATTGGTGTGCTTTCACAGGAAGCAACTCTGTTTTTGTCTCCCTTTTACATAGGGGTCAACTCTTAAAGGAAAGAATTTGCTCCTCTAGGAGCAGATACTTTTCTTTAAGCGTTGACCCAATGTCAAGTTAATATAATAGCATTTTTCGGAAAAGGGGCATTTATTGGGTAGATTAAGCTACTTGGATATGAAATTCTGTAGCTTTCCATTTCATAGCTCATTGACATTTCTTCTGGATCAACCCTCGTTGGTTGGTTGGTTGGTTGATTTGATGCTTAACGTCCACGGTAAACAACTAAGGTCATGTCGGGACGGTCAGTTAACCTAACCACACTATTCCTGGGCAGGCTTAGACCTCCTAAGCGGTTAACCAGTACTAAGTGCACATACTTTCGCCAGTAACTGACAACTACCCTTCTTGAATCAGCGGAAGGAGAAACGAAAGTATGTGGCCAGACCGGGATTCGAACCCAGGACCTCTGACTTACGAGTCAGGTGCCCTACCGATTGCGCTACCCGGCCCGGCATCAACCCTCGTAGTTATCGTAATTAGCTAAGAATCTACTAGTATTTCATTATGCAGGGCATCTTAACTGTAATACTGGTATTCCCAGACTATCTTATCAACACTTCAAAATAGTCTCATTTCCCGCTACTGCGTGCTATAGATTTGATCCTAGAATTGTTGGCATTATGTATTTCATGGACTGGACTTGGACTCTGGACTTTGGACTCTGGACTTTGGACTGTGTAAAACCTGGACTCTGGACTTTGGACTTTGGACTATGTAAAACCTGGACTTTGGACTCTGGACTTTGGACTATGTAAAACCTGGACTTTGGACTCTGGACTTTGGACTATGTAAAACCTGGACTTTGGACTCTGGACTTTGAAGTATAGAGACTCTGGACTTTTGAACTCGTTAAAATCTCCCAATGCATGGAGCTATTGTGACAGTTTTGTTTCAGTATATTGTAATGGCTGATAGCCATATACTTGGCACTCAGAATGTCAACATTGTTTTACTGGACATAAGTGATCATAAAAAGCTGCTCTGTGTGAGATAAAAGCCCTAAATCGTTCACCTGATTTGATACATATCACTTCTGAGTTAATGAGATTATGTGATTGATTGATTGATTTATTGCTTGACGTCCCGGTAAACAACTATGGTCATGTCGGGACGGTCAGTTAACCTAACCACACTATTCCTGGGCAGGCTTAGACCTCCTAAGCGGTTAACCGGTACTAAGTGCACATACTTTCGCCAGTAACTGACAACTGCCCTTCTTGAATTAGCGGAAGGAGAAACGAAAGTATGTGGCCAGACTGGGTTTCGAACCCAGGACCTCTGACTTATGAGTCAGGTGCCCTACTGATTGCGCGACGCGGCCCGGCTGAGATTATGTGAGCATGCAGCGATCTTGGATCAAGGCTTATAAGGGTAGCCATAGTTAAAGCTTAATGGGGAGGTAACTAAAAGGTAAAGTAAAGGTTTCCCATAACCTAATAGCCGTAGGGGCAGTGGGGGTTAGAGACCCATTGTATCTTGGGCACAGCTGATGAAAGGCGGAGCCCATCTCTTTCCTTTTGCTGCCTTATCCTTCCCTGATTCGAAAAAGGTACCCATTTACTGCTAGATTGACAGAGAGAGTTTTCCAGTCGTCGGATGGCAACGGTGAGCCGCGAACTCACGACCTTCTGGTGACTTCCTGCACCATAACCGAGTCACTCTAACCTCTCGACTACGACGCCTCTCTAACAATCACATTAATAAATATGAGGCATAGTTTCTTTATGCCCCCGTGACGATAGTCAGGGGGCATTAAGATTTGCCCCTGTCAGTCTGTCAGTCTGTCCGTCCATCTGACTGTTCGTCACGCTTTATAGTATAGACTTTGTGTAATCAACTCCTCCAACAGTTTTCAATGGATGTTTTTTTAACTTTGCATACATGTTGTGGACATATTGAAGATGTGCATGTGGATTTTTGATGGAGCTAAAATTTATTTTGACAGAATTACGGCCTTTTGAACTTAGTCATTTTAGGCAAATTTTCGTAGTGTAGGGCATAGAGTTTGTGTAACCAACTCCTCCCAAAGTTTTCAATGGATCTTTTGCACACTTTGCATACATGTTTGGGACATATTGAAGATGTGCATGTGGGTTTTTATTTGACCTCGAATTAATTTTGACAGGATTACGGCCTTTTGAACTTAGTCATTTTTGGCAAATTTTTGCATTGGAGGGTATAGAGTGTTGTGTAATCAACTCCTCTCACAGTTTTCAATGGATCTTTTTCAAACCTTGCATACATGCTGTGAATGTATTGAAGATGTGCATGTGGTTTTTTGTTGGACCTAGATTTAATGTTGACAAAATAACGGCCTTTTGAACTTAGTCATTCTAGGGAAATTTTTGTATTGTAGGGTATGGCGTTTGTGTTATCAACTTACTCCACAGTTTTCAATGGATCTTTTTCAAACCTTGTCTACATATTGTGGACATATTTGAAGATATGCATGAGGCATTTTGATAGATCTACAATTAATTTTGACACAATTACAGCCTTTTTAACTTAGACATTTTGGGCAATTTTATACATGGTAGGGTATGATTTCAATGGATTCTTTGTAGGTGCTTTATGGATGTACACGTCATGAAACAGGCGCTGCAAGGGGGCATCATTAGTGTCTTACAGACACAATTTTCTAGTTTATGGGTAAGAATGGATTGGGTTGGAAAGGAGGAGAAACTCATGACAAAACAACGTCATTGACGTGTGGCACTTGTCGTTACCATGCCTCCTGTCTATCTCGATATCTCGATTACTTTACACGATATTTTTATGACATTTTCAGACTATAACTCACATACTGTATTAAGCCTATTAAATGCCCTCGCCAGGGGCGTTGCATTTTACAAAAGGGGGCATAAAATGTAGTAACTCAGTCAATGCCAAAATACTTCTTAAAAACAGTATTAAGATGAATGGGTATGCTTTCAGAGGAAGCAACTCTGTTTTTGTCTCCCTTCTACAGAGGGGTCAACTCTTAAAGGAAAGAATTTACTCCTCTAGGAGCAAATACTTTTCTTTAAGCGTTGACCACGTGTCAAAAAACTACCTCATCAAGAACAACAAACAGAAATGGCAAGTTAATATAATAGCATTTTTCGGAAAAGGGGCGGGCGGCGTTTCTTGAAGCAGGGGCGTTTATTGGGTAGATTAAGCTACTTGGATACGAAATTCTGTAGCTTTCAATTTCATAGCTTCATTGACATTTCTTCTGGACCAACCCTCGTAGTTATCAGTTATCATAATTAGATAAGAATCCATTTCATTATGCAGGGCATCTTAACTGTAATACTGGTATTCCCAGGCTATCTTATCAACACTTCAAAATAGTCTCAGTACGGCTACTGTGTGCTATAGATTTGGTCTTAGAATTGTTGCATTGAATAAATGCAATAAAATGGATTGAAAACCAGATGAGCCATAAATATATAGCCTAATCAGGACACTGTTGACATATCTTATAACATTTTACAGTAAGTTGTCTGCTGTGATTAAGTCCAGATGTGCTGAAACAAAACAGTTCTCAGGCACCGGTGATGAAACGGGCCGTGTGTGGGAGGTCATAAATTACTAGTAAGGGCGCGTTTACACGACCAAAGTTTCTATGACAAAGTAGGTTTGTCACAGAAAAAATTGCTCGTGTAAATGCCAAAATATGACAATGTTTCTTTGACAAATAAATATGTTAAAGTTACTTTGATGAATTAAATTTGTCCGTGTAAACGGAGAACTTTGCTAAAGATTATGTAACAAAGAACATTGCTACAAGCGTGGAAAATGTGACAAAGATTTTGTTTCATCGCTGCAGGTAGCCTTGACGAATAATATTTGGTCGTGTGAACACTGCAGCAAATATTTCATTGCCAAAGTTTATGTGACAAAGATTCTATGGCACATTTTCTTTAACAAATAATTTGCTCCGTGTAAACGCAAAATGTTTGTCATACTTTCTTTGTTAAAGTTTCTGTGACATAGAAACTTTGCTCGTGTAAACGCGCCCTAATAGTCTAATCAGGACAATGTTGATACATCTTATACATGTAATACCTTATAGTGCTGTAAAAATTGTAAAATTGGGACACCTAAAATAATTACTGCTATTGTCCTAAAATGGACCAGGTTGGTTTACAATGCAGTTATGCAGCCAAAAATGCAGATGGGGTGGCAAACTGTGTAGACCCTTAAAAGACTGATCTGGGTTTGCACTGTATGCTCACACATACACCTGTCCCAATACTCAGATTTTTACGGTAAGTTGTCTGCTGTGGTTGTCCCAGAGGGGCTAAAAATTTCATTGTTCGTCTCATCTGAGCTGAAGGCTCCATGGTAGGGTAGGGGTGGGATGGGGCGGGGTGGGGGGAGGGGGCAGGGGGGAGGCACATTTAATTAAATTTGCTTCCCTTTGCATGAGGGGTCGGGGAGACACATTTAGTTAAATTTGCTTCCTTTTGCATTTATACGCAACAATGCATTAGATTGCAGTCTACGG
The DNA here is from genome assembly GCA_963989385.1 of Ctena decussata. NCBI lineage: Eukaryota > Metazoa > Mollusca > Bivalvia > Lucinida > Lucinidae > Ctena > Ctena decussata. The sequence continues at coordinate 125,802,639 of OZ022498.1, forward strand.
TAGATATTGTCAGCAGCAGAGGTCAAGATCATTTAAATTTTTTCCTTCGAAGCCACAGTACCTGAAGGGCTGTGATAACATGACCAAAATGGATTGGCATTATGTATTTCATGGACTGGACTTGGACTCTGGACTTTGGACTCTGGACTTTGGACTGTGTAAAACCTGGACTCTGGACTTTGGACTTTGGACTATGTAAAACCTGGACTTTGGACTCTGGACTTTGGACTATGTAAAACCTGGTCTTTGGACTCTGGACTTTGGACTATGTAAAACCTGGACTTTGGACTCTGGACTTTGGACTCTACAAAAATCTTAACTCTGGTGCAGTCTGACCATTAAGTTGATACAGCTTATTCAATGTTGATATAATGGCTGCAACAACTGTACCTTATGTCCATTCTTTTGCAGTAAAATATGTTTATATTTATAATATGAGCAGTCAGCCTGCTAAATGGATGTGTGCTCAAAGTGCAAATATGATGAATGGTTAATTTCATGGAATGGATTGGAATGGAATGGAAGAGAAACCTCCTTGTTGTCCCACTTTCAAGACTATTGAAATACTTAGAGCTGGAAGACCTTCATTCTTAATGATTTTATCTGATTTATAGGGTGTGGGAGTTCTTTTATGAGAATTGTTTTCTAAACACATATACTGTGTTTACTCTAAACACTCGGACACCTTAACCATTCCTTGCATTCGTCTTCACATTGAGCATTTTATAAGACTTGGCACAGACCCTTATCAGACTGTTCCAAACAGCAGTCTAATTTGGGTCTACACTCTACAATGGTTGTTCGGGCATATAAACTACAGGCCAACCTGTATTTTAAGCAAGCACCTAAGGGATAATCAAAATCTGCTTGCTTAAGACACGTGCTTGCTTAATACAGGTACATTTCAATGTATTTGCCTGCTTTGGGAACTGAACACATGCTTGCTTAATACAGGTTGCTTGCTTAATAGAGGTGGCCACTAAGACAGGTTTTACTGTATTGTTAAAATATTTTGAGTAAATGTGGTATGTCAGAGATATCATCGCAACTTTTAATTGGGCTTTACTACTTTCATGGTGAATCATAAAACAATTTTAATGGTTAATATTGACAAAGTACCTTTTGTCAGAAATCAGTTCCTGACAATGTGGTAGATCTGGGCCTTTAGCAACTTGATTTATGTATTCGCTTGGAGTTCAGTTCAGTTGTATATCTAAGCATACAGTACCATCAGAATATCATAGGGACATAGGCAAACATGTGCAGTACACAGAGAGCAGTCTTGACATGGTGTGTCCATGAACCTCTATTTGTTCTTCGTGAATGTGAATTGCAAAGTTGAAGATACACATTTAATAATATGAATAAACCCTAACTGATTTACATGACTGAATGAAGAAACTGAGCAATGTGGCTATAGGAAGGATTACTATATAGTGCATTGACAGGACCTCATAAAGCCGGCACTTTTGCTCTATTGTCCTCCCCCCCCCCCATCCCCCCCATACATACATAAACATGCACACACACATTAATTATGGCTTTACATAAGAATACATTCATGCTCACGTGAGTATGAAGACAAGGAAATTTCAGTTCTTTCTCGTTTTGGCAATAGCTGCAGAAGAATGGACCCGAAAGCACCTTTGTTTATTCTTTCATCCTTAGACTGCTAGACACACGCATAAATGCAATCCACTGTTTCCAGGTGATTTCTCGCCATTGCTTTAGTATAAACATTATTTTATTTGTATAAACTGACAATATAAATACAATACACATAACAAGACATATACAGAAGAATATACAAAAAGGATCCATTGCTTTACATGTATACTTAATGCATACATATGCTAGCATACAGGATGATGTACAAACGCACAGATGAGCAGGAGTTGTGTTCCTTCATATGCAAGTTCTAGCAGGGTCACAGTCTCTGGGTACGAAACTATAACAGAAACATTACCCCTGCTTATGTTGTGTCTTTGTGCACATGCACAGTTTTGCTGGTTAATAAGGCTGACACCACCCCCAACGTTCAGTGACACTGCTGTCACCGACCACCACTACCCTTACACCTCTTATTCCAATGCAGGACATCCTTTGCGCACATTTCCTGGTTTATTAGGTTGAAAATAATAATCGGACCTGTGTCTACTCTAAAACGGAGATGAGCCCGAAAGGCGAACATACACTAAATCCGCTAGTACAGGTACTTTGCTGTCTGAGACAAGAGGGTCATGAAGCCCTAAATTGTTCACCTGAATGCACTGCTCCGTATTAATAAGAATATATGAGCATGCAGCGATCTTGGGCCAAGACTTTGCTATACCTAATCCATTTTGGTCATGTTATCACAGCCCTTCAGGTACAGTGGCTTCGAAGGAAAAAATTTAAATGATCTTGACCTCTGCTACTGACAATATCTACCGTAGACTGCAATTTAATGCATTGTTGCGTATAAATGCAAAAGGAAGCAAATTTAACTAAATGTGTCTCCCCGACCCCTCATGCAAAGGGAAGCAAATTTAATTAAATGTGCCTCCCCCCTGCCCCCTCCCCCCACCCCACCCCATCCCACCCCTACCCTACCATGGAGCCTTCAGCTCAGATGAGACGAACAATGAAATTTTTAGCCCCTCTGGGACAACCACAGCAGACAACTTACCGTAAAAATCTGAGTATTGGGACAGGTGTATGTGTGAGCATACAGTGCAAACCCAGATCAGTCTTTTAAGGGTCTACACAGTTTGCCACCCCATCTGCATTTTTGGCTGCATAACTGCATTGTAAACCAACCTGGTCCATTTTAGGACAATAGCAGTAATTATTTTAGGTGTCCCAATTTTACAATTTTTACAGCACTATAAGGTATTACATGTATAAGATGTATCAACATTGTCCTGATTAGACTATTAGGGCGCGTTTACACGAGCAAAGTTTCTATGTCACAGAAACTTTAACAAAGAAAGTATGACAAACATTTTGCGTTTACACGGAGCAAATTATTTGTTAAAGAAAATGTGCCATAGAATCTTTGTCACATAAACTTTGGCAATGAAATATTTGCTGCAGTGTTCACACGACCAAATATTATTCGTCAAAGCTACCTGCAGCGATGAAACAAAATCTTTGTCACATTTTCCACGCTTGTAGCAATGTTCTTTGTTACATAATCTTTAGCAAAGTTCTCCGTTTACACGGACAAATTTAATTCATCAAAGTAACTTTAACATATTTATTTGTCAAAGAAACATTGTCATATTTTGGCATTTACACGAGCAATTTTTTCTGTGACAAACCTACTTTGTCATAGAAACTTTGGTCGTGTAAACGCGCCCTTACTAGTAATTTATGACCTCCCACACACGGCCCGTTTGATCACCGGTGCCTGAGAACTGTTTTGTTTCAGCACATCTGGACTTAATCACAGCAGACAACTTACTGTAAAATGTTATAAGATATGTCAACAGTGTCCTGATTAGGCTATATATTTATGGCTCATCTGGTTTTCAATCCATTTTATTGCATTTATTCAATGCAACAATTCTAAGACCAAATCTATAGCACACAGTAGCAGTACTGAGACTATTTTGAAGTGTTGATAAGATAGCCTGGGAATACCAGTATTACAGTTAAGATGCCCTGCATAATGAAATGGATTCTTATCTAATTATGATAACTGATAACTACGAGGGTTGGTCCAGAAGAAATGTCAATGAAGCTATGAAATTGAAAGCTACAGAATTTCGTATCCAAGTAGCTTAACCTACCCAATAAACGCCCCTGCTTCAAGAAACGCCGCCCGCCCCTTTTCCGAAAAATGCTATTATATTAACTTGCCATTTCTGTTTGTTGTTCTTGATGAGGTAGTTTTTTGACACGTGGTCAACGCTTAAAGAAAAGTATTTGCTCCTAGAGGAGTAAATTCTTTCCTTTAAGAGTTGACCCCTCTGTAGAAGGGAGACAAAAACAGAGTTGCTTCCTCTGAAAGCATACCCATTCATCTTAATACTGTTTTTAAGAAGTATTTTGGCATTGACTGAGTTACTACATTTTATGCCCCCTTTTGTAAAATGCAACGCCCCTGGCGAGGGCATTTAATAGGCTTAATACAGTATGTGAGTTATGGTCTGAAAATGTCATAAAAATATCGTGTAAAGTAATCGAGATATCGAGATAGACAGGAGGCATGGTAACGACAAGTGCCACACGTCAATGACGTTGTTTTGTCATGAGTTTCTCCTCCTTTCCAACCCAATCCATTCTTACCCATAAACTAGAAAATTGTGTCTGTAAGACACTAATGATGCCCCCTTGCAGCGCCTGTTTCATGACGTGTACATCCATAAAGCACCTACAAAGAATCCATTGAAATCATACCCTACCATGTATAAAATTGCCCAAAATGTCTAAGTTAAAAAGGCTGTAATTGTGTCAAAATTAATTGTAGATCTATCAAAATGCCTCATGCATATCTTCAAATATGTCCACAATATGTAGACAAGGTTTGAAAAAGATCCATTGAAAACTGTGGAGTAAGTTGATAACACAAACTCCATACCCTACAATACAAAAATTTCCCTAGAATGACTAAGTTCAAAAGGCCGTTATTTTGTCAACATTAAATCTAGGTCCAACAAAAAACCACATGCACATCTTCAATACATTCACAGCATGTATGCAAGGTTTGAAAAAGATCCATTGAAAACTGTGAGAGGAGTTGATTACACAACACTCTATACCCTCCAATGCAAAAATTTGCCAAAAATGACTAAGTTCAAAAGGCCGTAATCCTGTCAAAATTAATTCGAGGTCCAACAAAAACCCACATGCACATCTTCAATATGTCCCAAACATGTATGCAAAGTGTGCAAAAGATCCATTGAAAACTTTGGGAGGAGTTGGTTACACAAACTCTATGCCCTACACTACGAAAATTTGCCTAAAATGACTAAGTTCAAAAGGCCGTAATTCTGTCAAAATAAATTTTAGCTCCATCAAAAATCCACATGCACATCTTCAATATGTCCACAACATGTATGCAAAGTTAAAAAAACATCCATTGAAAACTGTTGGAGGAGTTGATTACACAAAGTCTATACTATAAAGCGTGACGAACAGTCAGATGGACGGACAGACTGACAGGGGCAAATCTTAATGCCCCCTGACTATCGTCACGGGGGCATAAAGAAACTATGCCTCATATTTATTAATGTGATTGTTAGAGAGGCGTCGTAGTCGAGAGGTTAGAGTGACTCGGTTATGGTGCAGGAAGTCACCAGAAGGTCGTGAGTTCGCGGCTCACCGTTGCCATCCGACGACTGGAAAACTCTCTCTGTCAATCTAGCAGTAAATGGGTACCTTTTTCGAATCAGGGAAGGATAAGGCAGCAAAAGGAAAGAGATGGGCTCCGCCTTTCATCAGCTGTGCCCAAGATACAATGGGTCTCTAACCCCCACTGCCCCTACGGCTATTAGGTTATGGGAAACCTTTACTTTACCTTTTAGTTACCTCCCCATTAAGCTTTAACTATGGCTACCCTTATAAGCCTTGATCCAAGATCGCTGCATGCTCACATAATCTCAGCCGGGCCGCGTCGCGCAATCAGTAGGGCACCTGACTCATAAGTCAGAGGTCCTGGGTTCGAAACCCAGTCTGGCCACATACTTTCGTTTCTCCTTCCGCTAATTCAAGAAGGGCAGTTGTCAGTTACTTGCGAAAGTATGTGCACTTAGTACCGGTTAACCGCTTAGGAGGTCTAAGCCTGCCCAGGAATAGTGTGGTTAGGTTAACTGACCGTCCCGACATGACCATAGTTGTTTACCGTGGACGTCAAGCAATAAATCAATCAATCAATCACATAATCTCATTAACTCAGAAGTGATGCATCATCATATGTATCAAATCAGGTGAACGATTTAGGGCTTTTATCTCACACAGAGCAGCTTTTTATGATCACTTATGTCCAGTAAAACAATGTTGACATTCTGAGTGCCAAGTATATGGCTATCAGCCATTACAATATACTGAAACAAAACTGTCACAATAGCTCCATGCATTGGGAGATTTTAACGAGTTCAAAAGTCCAGAGTCTCTATACTTCAAAGTCCAGAGTCCAAAGTCCAGGTTTTACATAGTCCAAAGTCCAGAGTCCAAAGTCCAGGTTTTACATAGTCCAAAGTCCAGAGTCCAAAGTCCAGGTTTTACATAGTCCAAAGTCCAAAGTCCAGAGTCCAGGTTTTACACAGTCCAAAGTCCAGAGTCCAAAGTCCAGAGTCCAAGTCCAGTCCATGAAATACATAATGCCAAATGGATTAGGTATAGCAAAGTCTTGGCCCAAGATCGCTGCATGCTCATATATTCTTATTAATACGGAGCAGTGCATTCAGGTGAACAATTTAGGGCTTCATGACCCTCTTGTCTCAGACAGCAAAGTACCTGTACTAGCGGATTTAGTGTATGTTCGCCTTTCGGGCTCATCTCCGTTTTAGAGTAGACACAGGTCCGATTATTATTTTCAACCTAATAAACCAGGAAATGTGCGCAAAGGATGTCCTGCATTGGAATAAGAGGTGTAAGGGTAGTGGTGGTCGGTGACAGCAGTGTCACTGAACGTTGGGGGTGGTGTCAGCCTTATTAACCAGCAAAACTGTGCATGTGCACAAAGACACAACATAAGCAGGGGTAATGTTTCTGTTATAGTTTCGTACCCAGAGACTGTGACCCTGCTAAAACTAGCATATGAAGGAACACAACTCCTGCTCATCTGTGCGTTTGTACATCATCCTGTATGCTAGCATATGTATGCATTAAGTATACATGTAAAGCAATGGCGAGAAATCACCTGGAAACAGTGGATTGCATTTATGCGTGTGTCTAGCAGTCTAAGGATGAAAGAATAAACAAAGGTGCTTTCGGGTCCATTCTTCTGCAGCTATTGCCAAAACGAGAAAGAACTGAAATTTCCTTGTCTTCATACTCACGTGAGCATGAATGTATTCTTATGTAAAGCCATAATTAATGTGTGTGTGCATGTTTATGTATGTATGGGGGGGGATGGGGGGGGGAGGACAAAAGAGCAAAAGTGCCGGCTTTATAAGGTCCTGTCAATGCACTATATAGTAATCCTTCCTATAGCCACATTGCTCAGTTTCTTCATTCAGTCATGTAAATCAGTTAGGGTTTATTCATATTATTAAATGTGTATCTTCAACTTTGCAATTCACATTCACGAAGAACAAATAGAGGTTCATGGACACACCATGTCAAGACTGCTCTCTGTGTACTGCACATGTTTGCCTATGTCCCTATGATATTCTGATGGTACTGTATGCTTAGATATACAACTGAACTGAACTCCAAGCGAATACATAAATCAAGTTGCTAAAGGCCCAGATCTACCACATTGTCAGGAACTGATTTCTGACAAAAGGTACTTTGTCAATATTAACCATTAAAATTGTTTTATGTATCACCATGAAAGTAGTAAAGCCCAATTAAAAGTTGTGATGATATCTCTGACATACCACATTTACTCAAAATATTTTAACAATACAGTAAAACCTGTCTTAGTGGCCACCTCTATTAAGCAAGCAACCTGTATTAAGCAAGCATGTATTCAGTTCCCAAAGCAGGCAAATACATTGAAATGTACCTATATTAAGCAAGCACGTGTCTTAAGCAAGCAGATTTTGATTATCCCTTAGGTGCTTGCTTAAAATACAGGTTGGCCTGTAGTTTATATGCCCGAACAACCATTGTAGAGTGTAGACCCAAATTAGACTGCTGTTTGGAACAGTCTGATAAGGGTCTGTGCCAAGTCTTATAAAATGCTCAATGTGAAGACGAATGCAAGAAATGGTTAAAGTGTCCGAGTGTTTAGAGTAAACACAGTATATGTGTTTAGAAAACAATTCTCATAAAAGAACTCCCACACCCTATAAATCAGATAAAATCATTAAGAATGAAGGTCTTCCAGCTCTAAGTATTTCAATAGTCTTGAAAGTGGGACAACAAGGAGATTTCTCTTCCATTCCATTCCAATCCATTCCATGAAATTAACCATTCATCATATTTGCACTTTGAGCACACATCCATTTAGCAGGCTGACTGCTCATATTATAAATATAAACATATTTTACTGCAAAAGAATGGACATAAGGTACAGTTGTTGCAGCCATTATATCAACATTGAATAAGCTGTATCAACTTAATGGTCAGACTGCACCAGAGTTAAGATTTTTGTAGAGTCCAAAGTCCAGAGTCCAAAGTCCAGGTTTTACATAGTCCAAAGTCCAGAGTCCAAAGACCAGGTTTTACATAGTCCAAAGTCCAGAGTCCAAAGTCCAGGTTTTACATAGTCCAAAGTCCAAAGTCCAGAGTCCAGGTTTTACACAGTCCAAAGTCCAGAGTCCAAAGTCCAGAGTCCAAGTCCAGTCCATGAAATACATAATGCCAGAATTGTTGCATTGAAATGGATTGAAAACCAGATGAGCCATAAATATATAGCCTAATCAGGACAGTGTTGACATGTCTTATAACATTTTACAGTAAGTTGTCTGCTGTGATTAAGTCCAGATGTGCTGAAACAAAACAGTTCTCAGGCACCGGTGATGAAAGGGGCACATTGTGGGAGGTCATAAATTACTAGTATAGTCTAATCAGGACAATGTTGATACATCTTATACATGTAATACCTTACAGTGCTGTAAAAATTGTAAAATTGGGACACCTAAAATAATTACTGCTATTGTCCTAAAATGGACCAGTTTGGTGTACAATGCAGTAATGCAGATGGGGTAGCAAACAGTGTAGACCCTTAAAAGACATATCTGGATTTGCACTGTATGCTCAGACTTACCTGTCCCAATACTCAGATTTTTACAGTAAGTTGTCTGCTGTGGTTGTCCCAGAGGGGCTAAAAATTTCATTTTTCGTCTCGTCTGAGCTGAAGGCTCCATGGTAGGGTAGGGGTGGGATGGGGGAGGGGGCAGGGGGGTGGCACATTTAATTAAATTTGCTTCCCTTTGCATGAGGGGGCGGGGAGACACATTTAATTAAATTTGCTTCCTTTTGCATTTATATGCAACAATGCTTAAACATTAGATTGCAGTCTACTGTATAAAAGTTGGTTGATATTGTCAACTAATGAGAACATGAAGACTGTTTAGTAGAAGAGGTCAAGATCATTCTTGACTTTTGGCCAGGGTCACTCATAATTTAACATTTTTTTTTCCTTCGAAGCCACTGCACCTGAAGGGTTGTGATGACATGACCAAAATGGATTAGGCCCAAGATCGCTGCATGCTCATAATATTCTCATTAACTCGGAGCAGTGCATTCAGGTGAGCTATTTAGGGCTCCATGACCTTCTTGTCTCAGACAGCAGAGTACCAGTACTAGCGGATTTAGTGTATGTTCGCCTTTCGGGCTCATCTCCGTTTTAGAGTAGACACAGGTCCGATTATTATTTTCAACCTAATAGACCAGGAAATGTGCGCAAAGGATGCCCTGCATTGGAATAAGAGTTGTAAGGGTAGTGGTGGTCGGTGATAGCAGTGTCACTGAACGTTGGCGGCGGTGCCAGCCTTATCAAACCAGCAAAACTGTACACGTGCACAAAAACACAACATAAGCAGGGGTAATGTTTCTGTTATAGTTTCGTACACAGAGACTGTGACCCTGTTAAAACTAGTATGAATGAACACAACTCCCGCTCATCTGTGCGTTTGTACATCATCCTGTATGCTAGCATATGTATGCATTAAGTATGCATGTAAAGCGATGGCGAGAAATCACCTGGAAATGGTTGAGTGCGTTTATGCGTGTATCTAGCAGTCTAGGGATGAAAGAATAAACAAAGGTGCTTTCGGGTCCTTTCTTCTGCAGCTATTGCCAAACGAGTAAGAAATGAAATGTCCTTGTCTTCATACTCACGTGAGCGTGAATGTATTCTTATGTAAAGCCATAATTAATGTGTGTGTGCATGTTTATGTATGAGAATTTGAAATTGTATGAGGATTTGAAATCGTACTCTATATTATAATTTTTCAAATACCCAAATACCCAATTTTCTGGTGTGTGTGTGGTGGTGGTGGTGGGGGGGGGGGGGGGGGGGTTGAGGGGGGAGGGAAGACAATAGGACAATGGGAAGGACAATAGAGCAAAAGTGGCTTTATGAGGTCCGGTCAATGCACTATATAGTAATCCTTCCTATAGCCACATTGCTCAGTTTCTTCATTCAGTCATGTAAATCAGTTAGGGTTTATTCATATTATTAAATGTGTATCTTCAACTTTGCAATTCACATTCACGAAGAACAAATAGAGGTACATGGGCACACCATGTCAAGACTGCTCTCTGTGTACTGCACATGTTTGCCTATGTCCCTATGATATTCTGATGGTACTGTATGCTTAGATATACTACTGAACTGAACTCCAAGCGAATACATAAATCAAGTTGCTAAAGGCCCAGATCTACCACATTGTCAGGAACTGATTTCTGACAAAAGGTACTTTGTCAATATTAACCATTAAAGTTGTTTTCTGATTCACCATGAAACTAAGTTAAGCCCAATTAAAAGTTGTGATGATATCTCTGACATACCACGTTTACTCAAAATATTTAAACAATGGTTTATATGCCTGAACAACTATTGTAGAGTGTAGACCAAATTAGACTGCTGTTTGGAACAGTCTGATAAGGGTCTCTGCCAAGTTTTATAAAATGCTAAATGAGAAGACAAATGCAAAGAAAAGTTAAAGTGTCCGAGTATTTAGAGTAAACACAGTATATGTGTTTAGAAAACAATTCTCATAAAAGAACTCCCACACCCTATAAATCAGATAAAATCATTAAGAATGAAGGTCTTCCAGCTCTAAGTATTTCAATAATATAATTCCCCTGTCTTGAAAGTAGGACAACAAGGAGATTTCTCTTCCATTCCATTCCAATCCATTCCATGAAATGAACCATGCGTCATATTTGCACTTTGAGCACATACCCATTCAGCAGGTTAACTGCTCATATTATAAATATAAACATGTTTTACTGCAAAAGAATCGACATAAGGTACAGTTGTTACAGCCATTATATCAACATTGAATAAGCTGTATCAACTTAATGGTCAGACTGCACCAGAGTTAAGATTTTTGTAGAGTCCAAAGTCCAGAGTCCAAAGTCCAGGTTTTACATAGTCCAAAGTCCAAAATCCAGAGTCCAGGTTTTACACAGTCCAAAGTCCAGAGTCCAAAGTCCAGAGTCCAAGTCCAGTCCAGGTTTTACATAGTGCCCTGTTTCAATTAACGTTTTGTACACATTTTCAGCAAGTGTGAGATATGTTTCTAATTTCTTCTCAATACATATGTTGTCACCCTCGTGCTGACCTCGATCAGCTTCTGCATAACAGGTCTATACCATTCGCATAAGACAAATGGGTATTTTACCTTAAAATGAAATAAAATGATAAAAATAAACTTGACCAGACAGCCTTTAATTGACAAATGGATTCATCTATTTAATTAGGACAGTGCATTTCATTGGGCATAAAAAAAAAGAAAATTATATTTAATGACCCCTGCATCTTTTCCAAAAATAATGTTATACTGTGTTGAATTGCCAATCTCCATGTTTTCCATCAATTTTACAAAGGAGAATTACATGAAGTTTCTCTGAAGGACGCAGCTCTGCCAAATGGGGTTCACTTTTAAGGAAAGAATTTGCTTCTACAGAAGCAATTCTTTCCTTTAAGAATCGACCCATAGTGAGAAGGGTCAAAAAAGAAAAATAATAGAACTTCTTTATCTGAATGCATATCCATTCCCATTAATTGTATTTATCAGATGTATTTCGGCAGAGGCCGTTTACCAATTTTTAGGCTCTTAATATACCAAGCCCCTCCGGGGCCTTTAGTAGGATTGATATGGAATACAAAAATATGATTTTATTGCAGATAATGTCACTATTCTTAGAAACGATATTTATGTTCCAATTTTAAGAGACAAAAATACTTGCTATGCATACCATATTTTTTTCTAATAAACACTTCTCTCTAATAAACACCCACTCACTTTTTCAGTAAAAGAATGGCCAAATTCTAACAGAGCTTGCTTTAGACCATTAGACTGGCTTTTTTGGTCCAAACTGTGTCTCCAGAATTCTGTTTATAGGACTCGTAAATTGCAATTCCCAGATATGTTTATTAGAAGAAATACGGTAGATCAGTATTTATAGCCCGGCTTTGAAAAAGTGGCGCTATACTGGATTTGGTCTGTCCGTAATTCCGTAACTTCGTAATTCTGCAAGACTTTTTCTGTCACAGTTTCCACCTTGGTATCCATATGAACAATGAGTTGTATCATGGGATTAAGAATTGACTCGATGCTTTTATTCTTCCCTTCGTTTGTCCATTTTTCTGTCTTTTCAGGGTAAATTTGTGTCACAGTTTTCTCAGAAACTGTGCAAGCTTTGTAGAATCTTCAAGTTTGGTATGTATATGCAGAATGAGTGATTGTGTTGTGGGATTGAGACTCAGGCTCATTGCTATTATTCTTCTTATTTTTATTCATTTTTCTTTCTTTCCCTATGTTGCATGTTAACATTGAAATGCATGTAAACATTGAAAGTTTGTGTGAGAATTGTTCTCAGAAATTAATAAAACTAGAATCTTGAACATAGCGTACATATCGTGGGATTGAAAAGCGGGTACGTTGCTCTTATTGCTCTTGAAAACCTGCAAAGTTTCAAAAAAAGGCGTCCAGAAGGGGTTGCAAACACAAATTCTAGGTCCAAAAGGGCTGTGACTCCTTCAAAAAGGATTGAATCAAAAATCCAAAACCACATCCAAAACCACATGCGCATCTTCATACCAGAGCAAGAAACCCTGCAAAGTTTAAAAAAAAAATGGAAGAGGCGTCGAGGAGGATGCAGACATAAACTTTTTATATGGAAAGTCCAAAAGGGCTTTAACTCTGTCAAAAATGATTGAAAATCCAAAACCACATGCGCTGCTGCGCATCTTCATACGAGAGCAAGAAACCCTGCAAAGTTTCAAGAAAATCTGATGAGGCGTGTAGGAGGAGTTGCAGACACAAGATTTGGGACGGACTGACGCACAGATGCATGGACACACGTACGGATTCACATTTACCAAGGGACGCGCACACGCACGGATAGACTTAGGTCAATATTATAGTCCCCCTACACCTAAGTCGGGTGACAAAAATACCTGCCTTTTTATTTTTTTATAAAGAATGAAATGGAATTCGCTGGATGCATAAAGTGTTAAATTTGATACTGGGACATCTGGAGAATACTTAACTGTGGAAAGTGGTATTAGATAATGATGACAGCTAGCTGAAAACCACAAGATTATTTCAAGGATTTATTGCCTCCCAAACCGGGAGAATTTCTAGCAATAGGTGATAGAGTGTTTAAGCGTTGTTTCAGTTTGAAAGGGCAACATTGTGGCGAGAATAATACATGTCACAAAAAGCATGACAGTGAACCAATTCATATGGCGGGTTTGCCTACAGCTTGATACTTGGCACATGTTATGAGAAAACGTTTTACAGCTCGTGCGAACAGCGAAGACGATAAGCCTGCACTTCTGCAAAGATGGATGGATGGCTAGGCCGATCTATCGATCGATCGATCAATTGGTAGAGATGGATGGATGGATGAATTGCGATGTTACGGGATCAGCGGGCCAATGCTTAAGCTACTAAGCTACCGGAGCTCCTTGATAGATAGATAGACACCAGCAGGCACATGGCGTCGTATTGACGTCAGTTCTACGAAATGACGTCGCACCGAAGTCATCACGACGTCATTTTGACGACACGTATCCGCTGGGCCAGATTAGGGAGGTAGGGAACATGGAGGAGGAATGGAAAGACATATAAAATGATGATAAAATGATGGTTGGATGGTAGGTTTGGTTATGGTTTAATAGGAAGGTAGGTAGAGAGAGAGAAAAAGGAATGTGGTCGAGAGAAAAGAAAAAAAATGAGGAAGATCAATTAATCTCAAGGGTAATACCAGTTTCCCAATTTGGTTTTCGACCTAGCCAATCAGTTACCGCACATGCAAAAGTGGTTGTCGACTGAGACAATCGACACCAATGCCAGTGTCACAGAGTGCACTTGCAATTAGATTTTCAGCAATTTTTATTTCGGACTAAGTACTCTTTGCACTAGGTGTGTCTCAGAAAACCTGCGTAATTTCAAGTAGCCTAAATGGGTCGATGATTCATGACTGTAATTTGAGCAAGCGCATGTACAATTTCCAAGAAATAGTGATTCAGGTATATCCCGTGAACTTATTTGGTAATAACACGTTAGGCATAGAGGTAGTATGAAATACGTAAGCAATATCACCATGGAAATTGCCATTTGAACTTTATGATAATAAAGTACATGACCTTTGATTATATAAAACAGAAACGCATCGCGCTCGGGAGATTTGGGATTAGGATTTTGGCATTTGATTTGTAACTAGGAAATAACGAAGAAGTAACAATGAATTTGACGTATTATGAACCTGGGTAGTTAGTAGTTGCGAAATTATTAACTTTAATAAACTTAGAAAACTATACGATCACTTGACTTATTCATATAAAGATGGCTCGATAGTATGACAGTCATCTTTCTTTTGGTTGCCGTGACCTAGGATTTCTTCTTATTTGGGACACTTTATCTTGGACATTCTTGATGACAACGTTTTGGACTTTTCTATGGACAGTTGTGAGGACACTGAACATTATCGGATACCTTAGTGAAGGACTTTCAATGCTAAATGATGTCAGCAAAGACATGGAATCAATCCAAGGTAAGGCCGTCTACTGGTTTTACTTATGCACATCATGCATGTCAAAACTGGAGGTTGACAATTAATATGTGTTAAATGTCCTTGCATGTTCAGATGCAACTTGATTTGCATATTAGTTACACTACAGCTTCTCGTTTATAAGATGTTTCTGTACCTAGGCTATTGTTAAAAGAGACAAATTAATTTGAGATTTTTTATGCAGGATATAACTTGGTTTGATTTGACCTTGGGTATGTTTTTGCGTCTTCTTTTGAAATTGGTTAATTTATTCGGCATGTTTCTGTAACATTGGCTATGGTCCAAGGCGCTTCTAGAAAATCTTGGGAACTATTTTTTTCAAGAGTTGTGATTAGGTTGGTATTCTGCCAAAAAGACAGAACAGCTTGCTAAGACTTAGGTTGGCGATATGCCATTATTGGGTTCATATAAACTTGGTATTTCGGTATGAATGTACATTGTGTTTGTGACCTAACATTATTTCGCTGTGTAGAGATATATGTTTGTGTGAAGCTTTGAGTCATTGCTTCATATATACATCAGGTGTGTTCTCTGCAACTTTCGTTGTTAGGTGTGTTTGATTAAAAAGAATTACATGTATCTTCAACTCTTTCCTGTTAGATTGGTGTTGACTTTCGGTCAAAGGTTAAGTTTACTTTAGGATATTTTTTCCTGCACCAATATGGACTAGCACTTAAGAGTTGCATGGTGCATTGAGTATGCATCATGAAATGCGGTATAAGGACCATTATGTTGATGTCAGCTTTGAGCAGCTGGTGCGTTTGGTTCGCAGCATCAATTAATGCATATGGTACCTTATGGTTTGGCTATATGCCAAGGGTATAATTGTGTTGTATGAGTTTGAAATTTTGAGTAAGGTTACTTTAACCTAAAAGGGCAAAACAAGGAGAGCTAGGTCAAGGTTGATCTGTACTTGATTTTGACTTTTGTGCTGATGTACTTTTGAGGTTGTTGGCACTTCTTACGTTTGGTACATTGTTGGGCAGTATTGAAATTTTTCGACTTCTAATGTTTGTTATGGATTTTCATTTCGTTGTCACATATGCAATGTGGGCATATGATGTTGCCAAGCCTCTATGTTTTGCTCATGTTTTGTTGTGTTGAGTTTTTCCAGTGAAGGCCAATCCAAGGAAGCTTTTCTGAAGGTCAGGGAGCTGACAGAGATCAGAGGACCTATAGTTGGTCAAAGATGGTTAATTTTCCATCACTCCCGACATGATGTAACGACGAGAGGAATAGGATACCGTCGTTGGATTACGTAGATGGATGTAATTATGTCATGGTGACACAAAGAACTTTTGAATATGCCTCGAGCTGGCATTTCGAAGGGACTTGAGACTATAGAGCTGGTGACTTGTAAATAAAGAGTGACATTTAGAATATAGTTTACCAGTGTGGACCTATGTAACCGTATTTAATCAGTGTGTCATATTCTAAACAACCGTATGACACTTGGGTGGACTGAAGGCCAAAGACTGATGTCAATGAAGAGCTTTAAACTTTGACAGAACTTAAAACTTTCAGAATGAATTTAGTTATAGTCAGACTTTGTTAGTGCATGGGAAGGTGTACACTCATATTTAATGGACTTAGAATAAATATGAGACCAGTAACCATATTATAAAGCAGTGAGCAGTTGGCTAGAACAGTGACTTTCAAAGTGTATGAAACATTTAGAGTAATTTTAATGCATGCTTTTTGAATTTTGCTTCTTTGCTATATTAAATGTGGTAGACTCGGAATAGTTCTTATATAGGAAGAAATGTAAGTTTCTATATGAATTCAAAAGTACTATATAAGGCAATTTCAAATTTGAAAGCTATAAAAAATTCCATAAAATCTTAAGAAAGGAAGGTCTGTCACAGAGTGCGCTTGCAATTAGATTTTCAGCAATTTTTATTTCGGACTAAGTACTCTTTGCACTAGGTGTGTCTCAGAAAACCTGCGTAATTTCAAGTAGCCTAAATGGGTCGATGATTCATGACTGTAATTTGAGCAAGCGCATGTACAATTTCCAAGAAATAGTGATTCAGTTATATGCCGTGAACTTATTTGGTAATAACACGTTAGGCATAGAGGTAGTATGAAATACGTAAGCAATATCACCATGGAAATTGCTCTTCGAACTTTATGATAATAAAGTGCATGACCTTTGATTATATAAAACAGAAGCGCATCGCGCTCGGGAGATTTGGGATTGGGATTTTGGCATTTGATTGGGTTAAGTTTGTAACTTGGAAGTACAAAGAAGCAACAATGAATTTGACTTATTATGAACCTGGGTAGTTAGTAGTTGCGGAAATGTTAAGTTTAATAAACTTAGAAAACGATACGATCACTTGACTTATCTATAAAGATGGCTAGATAGTTTGACACCAGCCCGGTCGACGCCCATTTACAATATTATCATGTACCGTGACTGGTATAGCTTTCGACCGAATTAACAAATTAAGTTAGTCGCCCATGATTTATGTTGCGTGATTTTTTCCATTCCATGTTAGGGGTGGTCGGTTTGGGCGATAGTGTTGTTGAACATTCTATCCCGTGGTGGTCTTCTAATTTGGCTAATAGTAGGGCAAGGGCCGGATGTGCCTGCAGCAGGTGCGAGATGGGGTTTGTTTGGATTATTCTAGTCTCATCTATCCTATCTATACCTTTTCTTTCTTGCTGTCTCTGGAAGCAGCTCGAAGAGACTGGAATACATTCTAAAAGAGCCGTTAAACCCCAAACTCCAACCACCACCACCATCCACTACATGTTAGTACAAACTTATGAGATAACAAGGATCGTTTGTCCAGAGCACTTGGCTTGCGTTTGAAGACGACAGGTTCCTAACTTGCTGACAAACTCCCTCAGTCGTAGTCCGTACCTGATATTTTTCAATCAATAATAACAGGCAGCGAAATGACATGACTGGACCATAATATATTCTATGACGATAGAATGGAAATCTAACAGTCCACAAACAATACGCCCAAATGACATACGTATCATTAAATTTCTGTATGATGATCCACATCAGTAGGTTCAGCGCTGGCCTGCTGATCTAACGGTCCGGGGTTAGAGACGCGCGAGAAGCGAAATCTTTCCGACCGTAAATGGGGCTACATTGTACCCAGACTTTCACTATCAACGTCCCATCGTCCTGATATGAAAATACTACTATAATGGACGTAAAACTGCAACACAAGCTGGCAATTAGTATCGGTAAATTTCATAGCCATTCGTCAATTTCTTCTCATGTTGTGATTTAAGGACCACCTTGGACATCCCTATACACTGGCGTGGCATTGATTATGGGCTTGCGCGACGAAGGCGCAGGCTGATCTGTCTTTCCGCTATTGTATGCATCAATTGTGATTAGGATTCTTTTAAATTTGAGATGGCCCCCAAGTAGTTTGTCAGCCTCGAATGTATAAACTCAGCGTATGGTTAAAGTTTTAATGTCCAGTACAACTAACGCTGCTATCGGCTATTGACTAAAGACTAAACTCACTGTTTAGAATAGTGAACGGCTATATATATATATCCATCCATTGAAGCGTCCAATGTGACTGTAGATTTCGACGTTGCCAAACCTGATAAAAATTTACATCCTTTGCGTCACATAAAATATAAATCATATTGAATCGGGAAAACTGATTTGTATACTACAATGTAAACTTTAAATGATGGGGTATTCGCCCCGAGGTTCTTGAGCCGGATAACATTAAATTTTGACCCCGTGAAAACATGACCCCACACGTCAATTCTCAATGTTGAAACTTGACCCAGGTCAATTTTCAACACTGAAAAATGCTCTATGGGTCGATATTCAACATTGAAAAGTGGCCAGTTGGGTCATTTTTTCAACAGGTTCAAATTTTAATATTACACCAGCAGTGGCCCAAGATTTAGGTATGTGGCGAAATTAAAACGAGGCCTACAGAGACGAATGGCAGCCTGGGCCCAGTTGTTCAAAGCATCGTTAGCCTAACGAGCTCGTTAAGAGGTCAACTCGTTCAGTGTTTTATGACTTTATAACCAAATACACTGATATTTTTTGTTGATAAAATGCAGTGCAAAAGCTTTTCACATTTTTTCAACAAAAAATATTGGCTTATTTGAGATATTAACGGTTAAAATTTTAACGAAACGTAAACTAACGAGTTCGTTAGTTTTGAACAACCGGCCCCTGGACTTTTTGTAACAATACGAGACAAAACAAAAGAGTACACGTCGATGTTTTTCCGCCATTTTTGGAAAGGGAAACAACAACAATGTTAGTGACTTCCTATTTGCTTCTTTGGAAGATAAAAACCATTAAAATGGGGTCTGCGCTTAAAGGAAAGAACTTTTCTGCACGCGGGGCTGGGGGGGGGGGGGGCAAGTTATTCTGTTTATCACTTGACTCTCGTTCAAAAGGGAGGCAAAAAATGAAAATGGCAGAGTTGTTTCCTTTGAAAGTATACCCATTCACCTTAGGGTAAGACATTGACTCTTATTTGTTAAACGTAACTTCTATCACTTCAACTTCAAAGCGTTCAAGTGTAACGTCACGACATGGCCGAGCCCAAAGCGATAACTGCTCTCTCTTTTGCTAGAGTTGTTGCCTGTATGACTTCAAAATGTGATAGATAGATTATGCGATTTACGAGGGTTTTCGTTAAGCCGACGTCAACATTAACTTTGCACTGCACGGCGGTCCTGAACGTTGAGTAACAGTAAATAATGAAAACCTAAAATATAACTTGCTTGAAGCAATACTTGAATCGGCATTTGGTTTGATGGTTTGTTGTTTGTTTTGCTGAGTAATAATATTTGAGTTACACCGAGCCGTCTCACAACGCGATAGTAGAAAGGAAAGATAGGGTTGAGACAAAGACGAGGCAGAGAAAATTATAATCCCACAGGACTCCCAACCCCTCCGCCCTCCCCAACTCTCCGCGCCGATCTGTGCAAGCATTTTAGCCTTGAAGATGTAGTTTGTCCCTATTCGAAACTCCATCAAACCAAACAGTGGCAGTCTGATGACAGTCATTACTTAGCCAGTTAGGAACCATTTTAAAATGAAAAACTTGCTACCCCTGGACAATTTTAAAAGGCAAATGGTCCCTTCCTTTAAAAGTTGTCTTCTGCATTACTTAGATAAGACACGTGAATTTTATTTTATTTATCTAGGGTTAGTCTAGAGTCGCAACTCGCTTTGTTTCCTTGAAACCTGTCAATACAGTCCAAACATATTTGTGATAGAATCTTGTATGGACGGACACATGGCGCCAAGTGTGTGCAACTATGGTTACGTACCGTTGAGCCACTTGGGTAACGCCGATAAGAGAATTGAACTGAACTGAACTGAACTAGAATCTTGTATAGCATTTTTTCCTTGGGAGGGGGGATTCATCTAGGGTCAGTCTAGACTCGCAACTCGCTATGTTTCCTTGAAACTAGTCAATACAGTCCAAACATATTTGTGATAGAAACTTGTATAATATTCACGTATTGCACATCTGCGGCTAAATGTTACATCAGCATGAGGTCCTGTTCATATATTCACGTTTCGGTCACACATCGACAGTCCCATTAACACGTAGAGGATCCGCTGAAAAATGCAAGCCCCGTACCTATATGGACATCCCGTTCGCATATGTAGTTCCCTTTCGCAGGTACAGCCTTGCATATGTCGTTCACTTTTGCAGACCCCGTTCACGTGTAGCGGTCCAATACACATGTGGAGGTCCGTTCACTCGTGGAAGATCCATTTAAAGGTGGCGGTCCTGTTCGCAAATGCAGTTCCTGATCACATATGGAGGACCCGTTCACAAATGAAGGTTCCTTTCTCACATGCGGATCCCGTTAACACATGGAGGTCCCGTTTACACTTCACAGGCGCAGAGCCCGTTCAACCGTGGATTGTCCGTTCGCCTGTGGCGATCCCTTGCATACTTGGATAATCAGACTGCATGTCCCGTTTTACGTGCTGGATCTTTGAAAAATACAGGACCCGCGAAGGTCTCCATCTAGCGTGCAGCACCTTTTCACAGATGGGTGTCTTGTTCATACGTACATATGTACCTATCGCGTTCACACATCCCGTCCCGTTTATATGTGGGGATCTCGTCCACACCTGGAGAAGCCATTCTAACAAGCAGAAATGTTCATACATGGAGGCCCTGTCAGACGTAGAATACATGTTCACACGTGCAGGTCAAGTTTACATCTTCTTGTTTGCTTCACCTATAACGGTTTCGTTCACACGTGGTGAATCCTTTCCGACCATGGAGGACCCGGTCACTGGAGAAGATTCAATTCACATTACCTGTTGTTTTTTTGTTGTTGTTTTCGTTGTTTTCATTGATGACCCGCCCATTTACATGCCAAGGTCTCGTTCACACATGGAGGACCAGTTCAGGCTCGAAAGGCGTTACACATGGAGATTCTAGAAATCACCTTTACCCTATGCAGAGAGTTTGGGACCCTCAGAATTTGACATGTGTCCTACCGAGCCGTCTAGCGCAGTCGGCAGCACGTCGGTCTGCAGATCAAGCGGTCGCGAGTTCGGTTCCCAGCCCAGCCCCTGAACAGTCGTGAAGATTGATCATGAAATATTTTCTACGCTCATTCTCTCCCTTTCGCAGACTTAAGGGCAGTTGTGAGTTTGTTTGTTTTGTTGAGTATTTACGGCCAAGTAAACAGCTAAGGTTATGTCGAGGCGGTCAGTTAACCTACTCAAACTGTTCCATGACACTGTTCCATGGTATGGCCCATGTTCCTTCTTTCGAGTGTGTTCTCTTCTCTTGAAGAAGCTCTTTAAGATTTCAATTAGACCTCCATAACGTTTAACCAGTACTTAGAGCACATACTTTCGCCAGTAACTGACAACTGCCCTTCTTGAATCAGCAGAAGGGAAAGAATGACCGTAGAAAATATTTCATGATCAGTCTCCACGAGCGTTATGTGGCCTGTCTGGGAATCGATCTCAGGACCCCTTGACCTGCAGTCTGACGCGATGCCGACTGCGCTAGCGGGCCGCCGGCAAGGGTAGTTGTCTGTTACTGGCGGATGTATGCGCACTAAGTATTGGTAACCAGGTAAACCGCTTAGTATGTCTAAGCCTGCCCAGACACAGTGTGACGGCAGATGAACTGACAGGCTTGTGGTCCCTCATCCAGCCTCGTTGAGGCGGTTCGGATGAGGGGTTTATAAGCAGATCTGACAAAAATTGTCACCCAGTGCCCACTCGCATCTAGAACTCTGCAACTTATTCTCCTAATGTCGTCATTCTATTCTATTCTGAAGCTTTCTTCGAAGTGTTTTACATGCAATTATGTTGCATTTAGACCTATACCTCGGATAGTGGTGCTGGTCTTGTAAGTCTACTGAGCGCTTTACACAAAAGCATTGCTTAGCCGTTCGTATGAGCGTTCTTGTCATATATTTCGACGTTTCGCTCTTCTTCTATTCCAGATAATAATTTAAACAGAGGCCCCAATCAATCGATCGTACTCAGGCACGTTTTTGGGCGGCTAGGTGGGATACCGATCCCAGGAACAACGTGCACACTATCTTTGAATCTGACACAGATGACAGACGGACTCGGGCACCCAGACGGTTCTATTATGGAATCGTTCCGCGGAACCGCTGAGAAGGACCCGTTTTTGGAGGCATTGGGGAAAATGTGTATGCTAGGTCACTATCGCAGTATACTTATATAGGCTCTACACTGTTAGGAGCTTACTAGAATTGGCAAAATATCCGATTTGCCCCGTATGCTACGAGATTTTGCAAAACAATGAGAAAAATTGAAAGCTCTGGAGGTGATGAAAACTAATGAAACCATTTCATTGATAATTTCGTTTTAGTTTTTTTTGGGGGTGGTGGGGGGGGGGGGGGGGTGGGGGGTGGGGGGGGGGGGAGGAGGTGAGTGTGAGAGAAGGAAAATAAAGAGCTGTAACGCGTTAAGATGTTTGAGAATATTTGCTTTCAGCCGGAGCCCATATACAGGTCCGACTCTCATACAATTGCACCAGGGTACTATATGTAGTTGTAGGATTTTTTTAAAAAATATTTCTTTGTTTACGACAGCAGGAGGTAATTAGTTGTTTGGTCGTTTAGGTTTTTAACGGCCCTTTGAGATAGTATTTCAGTCTATATCGAGCCGTCTCCCAGAGAGTAGGCGAGAAAGGAGAAATGACAGATGAGAGAAAAACGTCCAAACAACCCTTCCCGTATCTACTGCAAGATAGCAAGCACAGCCGGTCCTTGCCCCAAAATAATCAAGATAAGTAGGACGCACCAGTACTGAAAGCTACCCATCCCCATCGCCCGACCCCACCGCCCAGTTAACCCACTAGAGATAGAAAACACTCCGAGGCTTTCTCGCCCTCGAAGGACTTTTCCACTCGAATATTCATCCTACTCATGCTTGTTCCACTGGCTTGCCATTTTCAACCCAAATATCAATCACACAAATGAATAACAACAACTAATTTTAGTAAAGATGTACAACTGTGCACGCCGGGCCGGGTAGCGCAATCGGTAGGGCACCTGACTCGTAAGTCAGATGTCCTGGGTTCGAATCCCGGTCTGGCCACATACTTTCGTTTCTCCTTCCGCTGATTCAAGAAGGGCAGTTGTCAGTTACTGGCGAAAGTATGTGCACTTAGTACTGGTTAACCGCTTAGAAGGTCTAAGCCTGCCCAGGAATAGTGTGGTTAGGTTAACTGACCGTCCCGACATGACCTTAGTTGTTTACCGTGGACGTTAAGCATCAAATCAACCAACCAACCAACAACTGTGCACAACGGTGAAATACACGTCATTGGACACGGTTAAATAAATAACAAAGCGTGGCGGATCTAGCTCGTTTTCCTTTTTTGGTTTATTTGAAAAGAAGGGGTTGTGATTTATTATTTTATTACTATTCAAGAAAGAAACTGGAAAACTTTGTTCACGAACTTAGAGACCTTATATATGCCACCAAAGGTTTCTGAAGTCGGGAATTTCGTTTTCGCAAACTTGTCAGACAATCCGCCATCGTTAGTTTAGTCGTTGGTCGTTAGTCGAGCCTTAGTTGTACTAGTCCAATAGTATACTTAATATCAGTTACTAAAGTTAAGCGGCTTAAAGTTAAGAAATGCCAAAATCAAACAAGAGAGATAATTAATAAACTAAGTAAACTAAGTTACAATTCTTCTTCCTAATACACCTCCTTGACAATATACACATCACTATTAAGTTGTGTTCAAATAGTTTAAACGGTGAAGGAGTTACAGAGTAAACAGGAAATTAATTCAAGGGCAGATAATTCAGAAATTAAGTAAGCTAGAGTTGCATTTTTTCTCAGGATACATTTTCCCATTATTATACACATTCCTACAATATTTCATTAAAATATTTCAAATGGTTAAGGACTTATGGAGTGAATCGGAATAGCCTAAAAATACCAACCAAAGGGAAGTAACTCCAACATTCAGTAAAGGGGAGCAACCATTTTTATATGCGACCCATTGTCTTGAAATTATGCAAATTGATACAAAGTTTCAAGATAATCCAAACAATCACCATGTTTTAGTATTCATAAGATAAGTATCCACAAAATAGATTGAAAAACTAATCAAAGGGATGTAGCCCTAAACCGAAGTAAGGGAGAGCAGCCAGGTTGCACGAGAACCATTGTTGGGGCTTCATACACATTGCTGAAGATATCTCAAACGGTTATCTAGTTATGGCGCGCACAAGGCAGTCGGGAAAAAATAAAAGGGTCTTACCTTGAACAGTGCGAAAGAGGGAGCAACTATTCCTGTACGCAACATGTGGCCTTGACTTAATACATATCCCTACAAAATTTCATGAAGAAATTCCAAATGGTTACTAAGTTATTGCGCGCACAAGACTGTTGACGGACGGAGGACAGACCGACGGACGGACTGCGCCATGGCATAATACGTTCGTTTTTTTTTTTTTTTTTTTTTTTTTTTTTTTTCAGAATGGGCGCATTAAAACTCTGATACGTTTAAAGAAGGCTGGTGCCATATGTAAACAGCAAAAGCATTGATTAGACTGATGGCTCTTTGCAAACACTAGGTGTGTTCACAGACTGGTTCGAGGCTTCGCTGCTCGCAGAATGAAACGTGCTTCATTTTATAAAATCTTTAGAAACCCAGGCGCTCCGGCCGAGGACAGGGTTCTCTCTGTCCTTATTTTTTTTTGTAATAAACAGGTTTGAGTTTCATTGCGGTAAACCTCTCATCAGTTGCTTGCGAAAAGCTGTTCGCGACTTTAAAAGACATTTGTGGTGACCTCGCAACGTTTTGCGTCTTTCTAGCCGCGAAAGGCTTTGTAGTAATCAATGTTTATATTTGTTCACTTAAAGCAATGTTTAGCTTAATAACCATGCATGTTCATTTGTATGCATCTACAAACGCATGCTAGGTAGATGGATGGCCAATATTTTCTGAATAAAATCGCTTTATTGTTGGTGGTGTTAGCCTCAAATGATGATGTGTAGCTATCCTAAAAGGTCTATAGTAAAATTTACATTTTCTGGTTCTTTCGGAATATTAAGCTGATTTAAAGGCATGTTAAATTGCTCAAAGCCAGAGCTAGCGTGCGTGATCAGTTTTGCAAATTTAATTATTGCTCATGAATGAACTAATTTTAGCAAACCGAGTATGCTAAACCTTTTCTTTTTCTGCGTTCCATGTTTCCAAAGGAACTAAATTTACATTACCAATTTATATCATTTTAATCAACCAATTTATATCCTTTGGTAAAATTTCTTAAAATGGTCAATGTAGTCCCTATTATAATGTAATAATAGAAACTTACCATGTAGTATGTCCCCGCCAAGTGTTGCAATGCCGGCACTCTTCTGCACAGTTTCTATGGTTACAAAAGATGCGCTGAATCCTTCTAACAGAGAATCAGAACGTCTGTTCTCCAGAAAAGAAATATATAATCTGAGAGTGGTAAACTTTCCAGTGGGTCGTTTCATATTACAGTATGTTGTCCAGTCCGAATCGACTGTATTTCTCAGTTTAAATACTGTACCGGTGTCACATCCAACATCAAAATCGTCAAATTGGTATTGTAAATATCCTCGGGAAAGACTTCTTATGATTTTCCAGTAGTTCTCAAGCCTGAGCAGGCCTAAGTATGATCCAGAAATAATATTTGCGGCTGGCCAATCGCAGTTCAGTGTATCTCTTGCCATACCTTCATATTCAGTATAAGATGGCATGCATACAGGTACGTCTGTAACAGAACAGAATATCAGTTATCAGAAACCCACTTGACATACATTGTTAAATCAAATTTGAATCAGCGTTGATTCAATGTTGATTCAAAACTTTCTGCCCGCTGCTTAAGCCAGGCTTTTATGTGTGTAGTCATTAGCGGTATCTAGGAAACTAGGAGCGGCTGTAGCGTAGTGGATAACACTCCGGAGTACCAATCCAGGGGTCGCAAGATCGATCCCCCGCTTCTCCGGTCTTTCGGATGAGACTTTAAACCGAGGTCCCGTCTCCATATGACCTCGTTGTTGGTGGGACGTTAAACCCGAGTTCACTCACTCACTCACCCACCTAGGAAACTACTAATGACCACTGATTATACAAAGTATTCAAGTATGCCCGATTCGCTCCCCTGTTCATAGCATGGCATATTTTAAGCCAGCTGTATATATGCAAATATCGAATACCAGACTTTACCAATATAAACAACTGTGCTGTATTTCAGTGGTGGTAACAAGGTGCATTATTACAAGCACTGACGCATTATGAAGGTTTGTGGTCCATTAAAGCTGAGAAAAAGCACCCATTATTAACATATGATGTGGTGTCAATTTCCCAAAAAGCACCCATTTTTAATATATGTTGTGGTGTCAATTTTCGAAAAAGCACCCATCATTAACATATGATTTGGCGTCAGTTTTCGAAAAGCATCCATCTTTAACATGATGTGGTGTCAATTTTCGAAAAAGCACCTATCTTTAACAGATGATGTGGTTGCAGTTTTCGAAAAGCATCCATCGTTAACATACGATGTGGTGTCAATTTTCGAAAAACTTTTTTTTTAAGTCACCTGGAGCGATTAAATGTATTTAATATTGTAGCTTGAAAAGGTGCATGCTTGGATAAACCTAGATAGGTTTTGACAAGGACGAGTTCATGCCGATACATGTAACATGTATTCATTTATAATTTAACATTCTTTTGACCAGTGGGACTTGACAGTTGTTTTTTTTTTTTTTTTTTTTTTTTTTTTTTTTTTGTTTGTTGTTGTTTTTTTATTTTGGGTGAGTCTGTTTTTGTTTTCAGGGGTTTCTGGTGAATTATTTACTTTTTATTGCATTTTATCATATGACATCGCATCTGAGAGTGTAATAAAGCCATGCATTAGATACGATAACCAACTAGTGGATTAAATATGCAAATTAAGTCGTAACGTTATGCGTTGACACCCATAAAAACGTCGCGTTTACTAATAGCGAAATCGTGACGTTTTAGTACAACATTTGCTAACAAATGCAATTTTAGTGTCATATGATAAATAGAATCTTGCATTCGTGTTCATGTATTATTGAATTTATTAAACTCGTTCTGGGAAAACCGATAAGATGCTCGTCATAGCCTCACATCTTATCTTTTTTCCTAACTCGTTCAATAAATTCAATAATGCATGAACACTCATGTAAGATCCTCTATTTACATGAACATTTCTCTAAGCAGACAAGTAAGTAAGTAAGATCGCGGCATCTGAACTGGGTCTGCATTGTTTGCATATGTCCCGAAAAGAGTTTCGGTCTAAAAGGGGCTAATGACCTAGTGGTCAAATGGTTAAAAATGTATCAATACTTACTAGAATAATTAACCACTGCTCTGAAGCCACTCCCAACCTTTTCCACATCTTCATATGTGTTGGAACGCATCATTATGTAAAGTTTTGTAAACTCTGACTTAAAGCTAAGCTGTTTCTTATTATATGCACTGTTTACAATATAAAGCCCCTGATAAAGGTTATTTATTGAATAGTCAAAGTTGAAAAATGAAAGGTTTGAAATCAATGGAAAAGGTGGGGGCTTTTTTCTTATATGTGATACGCTTGTCCATAAGAGAACAGGTGTTGCTATGCCATATAAATCTTCTGGGAATATGTACAGTCTGTCAGTTTTGTCCGTGAAGCTAGGATAATCTTGACTGTGAAGGTCTTCTGATATACCCTACAAACATAAACGCAACAGAGCCCTAGTCATCATTATTGTTTCCTTGCTCCATTAAGAAACCTTACAAGGGGCTTAGATATTAAAGTTCAAAAGAACGTCATTATGATATAAATATAAACGAAATTAAAAACAATATGGGCCGCGACACGACAAAACCAAGGCACTTGCGCCAGGCGAAGACTCAAATCAGCCTGAATGTCCGCCCAATCTGATCAGAGTCCTCACTGTCCGCATAGAGCTAGCCTAGACTCTTAGCTACCCTTTAAGGGCACAGCGAAAACTCTGATCAGACTTGGTAGATACCCAGGCTGATCTGAGTCTTCGCTGGGCGCACATGCCACATTGTTGGTTTTATCGTGTCGCTGCTTAATTATGAATCTGACGTGCCAGTTTAGACGAAACGGATGATCAAAAAGGGTCTAAAGTCGTTTTGGGTCATTTAAAGTCGTTTTGAAATTAGAAATCTGTTTAAGCAGGCGTTAGTGGGCGTGGCCAGCGTTGCCTGGTTCAGTACCACACATTAACAGACTCTGTCAGTTGAAGTGAGTCAATTCTTTGCATTTCCTTGGTATTGTCATTGCCTTCAAAGGATGTTACTTTTCAGCGTGTATTATTCTTTCCTGGAGTAGGTGTTAAATGCCATGAGACAACCGTGAAACGTCTCCCCATCATAGTGCAGATTTTAAATATTTTGCTCTTTTTGGGTCAATTGATTTATGCGGCAGTATTGAGAATACAGAACTTTTTTTTTCTTTACTGTAGATACTATCAAGAGCAACGCGATAAACTTTTATCTGTAGTCACACCATACAATTATATTTGAGTCTGTTCAAATATATATCCTCCAAACAAAACGTTTTTGAGACAAAAATAGCAGCCTTGCTTTATTTTGCTTTATTTCATTTGAATTACTACACATGCTAACACTCCAGACTACCAATCCAGGGGTCGCAGGTTCGATCCCCCGCTTCTCCGGTCTTTCGGATGAGACTTTAAACCGAGGTCCCGTCTCCATATGACCTCGTTGTTGGCGGGACGTTAAACCTGAGTTCACTCACTACACATGCATGACACTCGATGGACTGAATCTGACTGTATCTATTAGTGCGCATCCTGCCCCTTTCTGCCCGATAGTACGTAATCCAAATTCCGAACTCCTTTTTTACGTTTTATTTTTCTTTTCATTTTCTAAGAACCTACAGAAATTTCTATTACGAGGGTCATCCAAAAAGTTCTGTCACTGGCTTATATCTCGAAAACGAAAAGTGCTATTCACCTAAAATAAAAACCATTCAGAAACCCTTTTTTATCACATAGCTGTTAAAAACTGATTCTTGTATCAATGACATAACATTCACAATCTGCTTTAAAAGAAGGTTACCCTCACCCTCCTGGCAAATTAGTACATACAATTCCGGCAATAATCAATAAAGGGATATCTATTATCGCTGCCCGGTGCCTACGATATCTCAGGTACTAATAAACACAGAGAGAAAATCTCCAAGTGATTCTGTCCATTTTAAAGAGTTTACAGCATTTCGTAATCTCAACTTTATGCAAAAAACGCCATAGGAAAATCGTCTAGGTCATGTTCTAAGTTCAAAAGCTTCATAAACGTATAATATTTTAAATTCTGAAGCATATTTTTACTGCAGTAGATCATGACAATGTGTTCTCAAACAAAATTTCAGAAAAGATCCCTAAACTGAAGGCACAGTAGGTCCTTGAAAATCACGTGACTGTGTATTTCACCATATTTCATATATCAATATTTTTCATCGCATATAATTGACAGAAGTAGCTGATTTTCATATAGTGTCTCACAAAATGCAACAGACAGCAACCCTGAAAATTTCAGAACCCTGCGATATGTAATTGACGAGATATGTAGCATGAATCACAAGCCAGCAGAAAAACAAAATCATGAAAATAGGCCAGTGTCAAATATAAGGTCTGTATTTTAGCTTATAACTAAACAAGATGGCATGTTTGCACCATTTACCTGATATCAAAATAAAGATAAATGATTGTTCTTTTGATTGTTGCAAACCGTGGTAAGCTATCACGTCTGTGAGCAAAGTTATGAGTCCAGTGACAGAACTTTTTGGACGATCCGCGTATTGTTATCATTAATGATATTTCTTTATATTACATTCTTAGCAAAGAAATACCAGGATAGAAATATGCTATCTCCCAGTTCTCTACGAGGATTTATTTGCTCGAGGGAAATAAATCTCTGTAGATTTGTTACCTTTCCCATAAATGTACGGCCGGGTACCAGCTTTTAGATTTAGCTTTCCACTGCAGTTGCAGTTATAAAATACCAGCAGAGTTGCTTTTATGATCTTGAGAAAACAACTGATGCTAAATTACAAAATGTCAAACCTATAACTAACGTAGTGTGTCTTTCGGGCGTGTGGACATGAATGATTTTAGGAATTTGTTTATTTTAAGTGGGACTGCATTGCATTTCATCACACACGGTCCGCAGTGTGCAATAAAAAACGTTGCAATTAGTTCATACACATAGCAGATTTTCTTCGAGCCATGGATCGTCGGGACCAGTAGCCATACAGACAATGATTGTAATGGCATTGAGCGGGTTCCATCGGTCAGAATATTATTCTTTTTACAACATACCTTAGCCCTTTCAAAAACCAAAATGGGGGCCACACAATTCATTTTTCATGTATTCTTTCGCGCTATCATTGTGTACAGGCCCTCGGTAGGACCCTTGAAAACATAAAAACAGATTAAAATAGTCTTTAAATGTAAGACAAGCGAATGTAATATACAGTTTATTGAATCGTTCCATTTAAGATATGGGATTTATAAACCTCAGGAGGTTTAAAGATCCGATAAAGAAACTCGTCCTTCGGACTCGTTTTTTTTTTTTTTTTTTTTTTTTTGTCGGTTCTCCAAACCTCCTTCGGTTTATAAATCCCATATTTTAAATGGGACCATTAATAACCCCTATATGTCAGCCTTTTTGTTAAGTTTTAGAGATTGTCATGTTTCTGCTTTTTTCACTGTTTGTTTAGCTCAATTTTCTGTATGCATTGTGATAAATTATAGAACAAAAATACAATTTGTACTGGATTTCCTAAATTTCTGCCTGTAATTTAACAATCTTTATATGTTAAGGAGAGGAACTATTTAAGTATTCTCGCTTCCGTTCTACCTCTAACAGTCACCTCCCACCAACGGTCACATCCCACCAACCGCCACGTTCGATTCCCCCCCTCCGTTCTGATCCTTATATTTTTAGATTGCAAATGTATATGCTTGTTGTCATGTTGTTTTCATGAAATAAAATATGTTTAAACAAACTGATTTATTTAATTAGAGCTTTTCAAAAATAGGTTTTTTTAGTTGGCGCGAGAGAGTGTGGTCTATGTCGTACGTTTTATTACTGGACATGAACAGACTCAACAAAACCGAGTATGTACATACGTTGCTTTCAAATTGGTGAATAACAGGGGACTAGCCTTTGCAAACCATGAACTTTAAGATGCAAACTTTCTAACTCTCAACCCTGATCCCACCAGGTGCCCTGACAAAAAAAGGGGTACTATAATTTACCGATATACCATGAGCCAAATATTTAAAAAAATGACATGTGTTACAAAGATACGGGAAGTCGAAAATATGAAGCGCAAAATTTGGATGAGAAACACAACGAACGCATGGACGAAACAGACCAGCAAACGACTGTACAAACGAGAAGAATGTCAAAAATGTATACAACACACCATGCCTTATCTGAACCGGTACACGAGAAAAACAACAAAGTGGCATGTGCGCCCAATGAAGTCTTGGCATCCACATAGCTTGATCAGAGTCTTTGTTGTGCGCTTAAGGAGTAGCTAAGGGTCTAAGCTACCTCTATGCGACTGCGAAGACTGATCAGACCGGGTGCATGCCCAGGCTGATATGAGTCTTCACTTGGTGCACATTTAACTTTGTTGGTTTTGTCGTGTTGCGGCTCATAAAAGGGGGTCTGTTGATGCAATCAGACCCAGTCACATGGACAGAACTAATAACAAAAATTAGTCTCCACACAACAAAGCAGACATATTGACACGTGCGCCAAGCGAAGACTCTGATCAGCCTAGGCAACCATCAAGTCTTAAGCGCACAACGAAGTTTCTGATCAGACTTGGCGGCTGCCCCGGCTTGTCTGAGTCTGTAATGGGCGCACATGTCACTTTGTTTGATTTGTCATATCGCGGCTCAAATATATGTGTCTGTGACATTTAGATACGTAGATGGAAGCTTAAACTCTGTTGCTGCCAGAAGCTGATATAGAGGATCTTACACGAGTGGTCATTTCATATTAACTTTATGAAACGAGCCTTTGGCGAGTTTCATAAATTTCATATGAATTGACCACGAGTGTAAGATTCTGTTTATCATATAGTCCTTGAGATGACCCAGCTAAATTTTCGTTTGGCTGCACCCCAGAGGGGACAAAGGTTTTATGGTATCATTTTAAAGGTATGAATGTAAGCTTCTACTTGTGGAGGTGTCCGTTTGGGTTGTAGACACATTTTTGTAAAGGTAACCTCCGTCACCTTTTTGTCGTCAATATAACTGAAATGCCAATATCTACATGTTGTAAATACTGATCAGAGCCCATTTCATGTATGTACAGAGCTGGTAACAAGTGGAGCTCTAGTAAGTAGTATTTGTAGAAAGTCCTGTCAAAATGGTGTTGACTAACATCTGTTAACTCTCTGACTGCTTGACTTAAGCCTGTGCCTGTAAATTACCTATGTTACTTGTGAATATTTCCATACTATTAAGGTATAGCCGCTAAATCAGTTTGTTATGTTTCCTGCTAGCATTTGTCCATTGCGCGTTCTTAAGGAATTGGAAAAAATAACAATCTGCTTGAGTTCTTTTGTTATGGAAGTCACGTAAATAACAATGTTTCATATTATTCCATTCCAGTAAACTAATCAACGTTCCTAAATATTTCCAAACCTCTCTTATTATATTCTGACCAATTTTATTAATTGTGGTTGCTTAAGACTTGTTGACACTTTTACAATTTAGGTTTACGGTGTCACTGTGTGTGTTTTATATGTGACAAAATTAGAATAATCCAATCTTATACTGATTGTAACTTGGGCAAATTCTAAACACAATTGGTTTTGTTGTAGTGTTCTAGATTCTTGCTGTATAAATGAAACAAATTTACTGTTGTACTTTCCCAACTCAGCATACTTGCTGTCTTTCTTTTTGCACTAGATACTTGATAGTTAGTCTTAAAACAAACCAAAGACTTTACATAAGTTAAACAACCAAATACATTAAATAAAGTCACTGTAGTTGTAGGTCAGCATTTTTCATGTATATCAAATGACAAACATTAAGCAGTTGGTCTAGTAAGGAAACTGCCTCGTCAGCTTTGTGCATGAATATTTCATGTAGAAATGCCTAGTTTCACTGGTAATCTACAATACATGTACAAATTGTTATATTCTTTATAAAAATGATTTGGATTTTAAGAGCATGCAAAGAGAAATACTGTTGAAAAGAGAAATGCAAACTGACAATTAATTTTTTTTTTCTTTTTGACTGAATGTTAGTTTAACATTTTCTTGTTGAGCACGTTTGTTTTTGTTAAGATTATAGGGACAGTTTGCGTTACGAAGGAAAATGTTCTTGCTAAACTGAAATTTTAAGATAAAATCGGGAAATAATTACATTATGTCAAAGATTATATTGAATTGTCTATTTATGTTCCTAACGATGATGTCTCATTTAAGCAGGACTTTTGGTGTATAATATTAGAAACATGAAATTGAAATTACTGTACTAGTGATGCGAGGAGATGAGTAATTTGCTATGCAGCAAGCTAGAGTTGGGCTCGAGAAATATTTCCCTTTATGATTGTCTTAATTCCCGTAATACTACTTTTGCTTTTTCTCGTGTAACAAATACTTTCAACAGTACTTTAAAGAGTTGCTAAAGCATGGAACCTTATGTTCTTTTAATTGACAAATGTTTTTTTTTTTTAATTATTTTTCAAATTGAAGTATCAGTTGTAGGATTAGTTTAAATAGATCAATCAATGTGTATTTGCAAATGAAAAAGGACAGAAAATATTAATTTAGGACAATGATGAGGGCTTTATTGGCCAAGCTAATTTGTCTGTTTCTCCTATAATGTTTTGCAGCATGATAAGAGAATAAAAGGCAGCAAAACACAACGGGTAACGTTTATAACCATTTTGTTGAGCAATTCACTGATACATCCCACCAAATGTGTAGTAATATGGCATTTTGAGTAAGCCTTAAACAAATAATATAGTAATATAGGTAATTTATAATTTTACTTATCAGGGATTAATACAAAACGTCATTTTATTATCTCGCCTTAAACAGCCTATTTTGTTGCAATCATTTTAGGGTGAATTGTTTATAAAGTCCTACCGCTTATCAACAGCATCCTTTGCCAGACATAACAAATAAAGATGTACAACATTTTGGCTGTATCCAAACAAATAATAAAGCAATATATGTATTAAAAGTTGTTTGAATGTTATCAGTCTTTCATAAAAGTTTATGCACCGCTAAAAGCATAACGAATAAGCAAAGCGCATGAAAATAATCTGGTC
Organism: Ctena decussata; assembly: GCA_963989385.1. Classification (NCBI taxonomy): domain Eukaryota; kingdom Metazoa; phylum Mollusca; class Bivalvia; order Lucinida; family Lucinidae; genus Ctena; species Ctena decussata. The sequence goes on from OZ022498.1 coordinate 125,837,318, forward strand.
AGGAAAAAATGGTAATACGACGGTGATAAATAGAGCTTGGGAACAGATGAATTATGGGAAACTCTAAGTTTTGTTCTAAGCTTCAAAGTTTAAGGCCTCAAATCTAAAAGATTTGCTATTGGTTTGGTTAATGTCAGTAATATGTTGCTGTATTAATGACGATGGCTATACAAACAGGTAACGTTGATTACAGCTCAGATGGTAAACGTTTTACTACAGTTAAATGCGCACCAATATACATACTTGCTGAATCTGATTTAAATGTTTGTTTTAAATGCTTGTTTTAGTATTGTTGCTATAGTGGTACATTTGTAAAGGAGTAAGAGCAAACTACTTCATCTTTTAAGACCCCCATGTGTCTTGTTAAGATGTTTGAACTATTCAAGATCTAATTATAATACATGTATTTGAATTTGAGTTCTTAGGTATATATACAGACGACAACCAACCAATCTTAAGTATATAATGAAGCACTGAAAGGTAGATTGTGGGCCGCAAATGACCCTTTACACATAATTTTACACATTTTATCCTGGGACCACTGAAGCTAGATTAAATTATGTATAGACTACAACTATGTTACTCAACGTTAATGCTAGACTTCCATTTAAAATCCATCTAACCCAGATTATTGTAATTCAAATACATATAAAATTTGTAGCTCGATAAAGTGACGTCTGTGTTGGGCTACTTAAGATAAAGTATGATTACAATGAAGAAACACTATCGACAATTTGAACTTTCATCTGTGTCTAACAGTCATTCGTCGAATTTGTATGAATTCTTACAAAATAAATTTCATTCTCGATTCAGCTGATTTGCAAGTGCTACATAACTCTCATTTAAACGGTGTCAGTCAGTTCTGTCGATAAGGCATGATTTGAAAATGCATGATAGTATATGTTCAATGAGAATCTAAACTATACACTTTAAATTACAAGTTATCAAGATCCTGGTTGTTTTATTGTATTATTGTCGTTGTTATCTACGTTACACATTTTATATGTTTGCTTTTGCTTTTAAAAACATTATATTGCTTTATGTATTAAATAAATGCATATATAACAGGACTGAATAATGTTTGCTGCCTCTCATGACTCGCTTAGTTGGTTGGTTGGTTTTGGTTTAAAGACTCTTTGAGACAGTATTTCAGTCTATATTGAACTGCCTCTAAAAAGAGAGGGAGAAGGAAAAGGGATGATAGGCGAGAGAAAACATATGCAAAACCCCCACCTGCACCTACTGGAAGCACAGTAGGCCATTGTCCTACAGTAATCCAAATTCAAACATACCGGCATTGAAATTTACCCAGCTCGTCGCCCGACCCGACCAACCCTTAAAATTTGTGGGCTAGGCATGTAATATAGCTAGGCATGTGATATATTTTATACAAATAAAATGAAACAAGCTAAACGATTTTTGTTACTATCCTGTAAACAATTGTTCTTTACTGTAGAAACAATGTAATTGCAAAACGGTGTTTTCTTTTTAAGTTTTGTCCACCATGGGGAGCGACAAAGACATTCACTACCATCTATACCTATAAAACTGATGAGTATTAATGAGTGTCATGTCTACGCCCAGTAGCATAGATAGACCACAAATGCTGAAATAGCAAACAGAATTAAGTACACCGTGCTGAAAGCTAATATAAACATGTATAGAGAAATAAAACTAACATTTTGGATAATCCTTAATTGTGTTTGGCATAAAATGCATTTTCAGTGGCCGCCATTTTGAAATTCAGGATGGCCGCCACGAACAAACTTTTCTAGCTTTGTATCCACGTTTAAAATGCTAACAATAGCTTTGTCTATCATTGTGCCAAACTTCATGCTTTTATCAAATAAATGTACAATGTTTTCATATATATGCCCTGGTATGGTGTCAATTTGATGGTTGACAAACTCGCTTATGCTGGCAAAAGGGTGGGTCTGTTCCAAGTTGTCTAAAATGCAAACGGACACATGTACAAGCGGAAGACAAACAGAATCGAAATCTGCACATTCTAAGCTTTCAAATGAGGCTAAGAAACCTTTGTCCCTCTCGGGGTGCAGCCAAATCGATTTTTAAGCGACTTTTTGATTTCCATATTAAGGACTAATATGACCCTTTTAAATTGGAGTTTAACGCCATCAAACTGAACATTATTTAAATAAGACAACGCATTGTTTACATGGACGTTGTCAATGACGTCACGTGTACGCACCAAAGTGTTATTACACGTCTGATCATACGATTTTTATGACACGACGTTATCCACTGAATAACAGCGACGTCGTATGATAAGTATGCACGCCGTTTTATATGCAAACAAAAGCAGTACGCACGTTTTACATTAGCATGATCAGTAAGGGGTCCTTAAATGTTAGGGCCTGTGACTTAGACAGATAGTTATCATTATACACCTACAATAAAATGATCTGTGACCTGTAATCTGACCTTCATTATCAGTCGTACGTTTGTCTAACGCATATAACACTTAAATCACATCTGTCCGTAACAAACGGACAATGAAAATTGTTTCGTGGTGCATGAATTACACCGTTTCCATTTTGTATGAAAAAGTAATCCAGCAGGCGCGCAGCGTTGATTCGGCATTGTATAAACCTTGTTTCAACGTCATAACGTTGAATCAGGGTTTCTTCAATGTTTGCCAGTTGGGAGGCTGAAACCACACAATGTAAGAAGAATCCGTTGTTATATACAAATGTGAAATATCGTTATATACAACATGTTTTAAAACGCACGAGTTGTTTGTAGTATAGGTACATGTATGTATATCCAGCTGTCAATATCAGGCCGTAATGGTCATATGTTTATTTGTATAATGCATTTCAGTTTGAATATTGGTATACTTGCACTTATGATATCTAATAGTGTCGACATGTCATATAGATATTTAGATATATCTATTGTAACCTCATGTTGCCAAATGGTGTATATGGATTGAGGGAAATAAAGGATTTTGTATTGTATTGTATTGTAAAAGGGTCCTAGGCCACATGCGCATGCTATATAACTCAGACCAGCATGTACATATGCAGACACTACCCACTTTTTTATTTTCTAGAATCACCAGAATGTAGAGATTGACAGGTTGCCTTGTCATCTGTGTTAGTTTATTCCGTATTTACGTGACGGCAAACACTTTTATTCATACAGGTTTACAAAAAAAATAATGTTTTCGGTGTAACAAAATAATTGGAGCAAATAAAACAAATCCGGTTTAAAACGTGTCAAAGATTAATTTTCACACAATCAAACCCAAAATATTCGACATCATAAATTAGCCATATAAATTGTTTTTACATATTATTCAACTCACCTTGTATTCATTAAATGATACATGTGTGAATATCAGGTTGACAAACTTTCTTTCTGATGTATGTTCTGTGTTTTTAAATTCGATTGTCCAAAGCCATATTGATCCTTTGGTATAATGAAAAGGATAGTCCGGGCTCCAGATGTACCCGGGTTCATCTACAGATGTTGCATCATCAATAATTTGTTTTTCAGTCCGTGAGTAAAACAGATATTTGTAAGGTTCCTGAATCTGATCTGAAATACAACAAAATTGATTAAAGTTCATTATCGCTGATGGCATTAAAATACTGGCCTATCGCATACAGGACTGCGGGTTAAGCCGATAATACCGTGTTTACCAGTACGTCACCAGGTCATGCCATTTGCTAGATTGGTCCATTCAAAGTTGCATCGGATCTACGTCATGACGTGTCATGGCTTCTCTTCAATGACCTGATAGCGTGGTTATTTTTAAAAAAATGTTTTTGTCATAGTAAACATTATACTATCACATGTCATATTTATATGAGACCAAAGTAATTTTATGGCTACAAAAACTAAATATCAATTAGCTTGATTTGCTTTCATTTATATGATTCTTCGCTTGCTATTTTCGGGAAGGAATACAGATGAGTAACCATCGGGCGTATTAATTTTTATCCTCTGGAGGATAGTGAAGTGTCATATGACGCAATTAATCTTCGAAGAATATGACGTGCGCAAGGCAATGGATTAAATTCGCCTAAACTCATGTGCAAACTAGAAATACTCAAATCAGCCTATGCCAGGCGGTCACGTGCCATCGGCAATGACGTTGATGTGACGTCACAACGTCACACAGACGTCGGTACCGACGTAATTACAACAGCATGTCCATGCTAGGTGTATCCGCTTAACTTGTTAAGAGACGTAAAGGTCGGCTATACCGGATTTAATGGACTTGACTCTATTTCATAGAGGGAAAAGATAAATACTACAAAACTTGCAGTCGTTGTAGTCAGTGATGGCGATACAATTTGTTATCTTGGATATTATTGTGCGAATATTTCGGGTAATTAGCACGAATTGATGTCAGTCTTGTTCTTGTTCCCATGGAAATTTTCTGAGATTAAACCCGCGTTCACACGAGCAAAGTTTCTACATCACAGAAACTTTAACAAAGAAATTATGCCAAACATTTTGCGTTTACACGGAGCAAACCATTTGTTAAAGAAAATATGACATACAATCTTTGTCAAATAAACTTTGGCAATGAAATATTTGCTGCAGTGTTCACACGAAAAAGACATGCAGGAATGAAGCAAAATCTTTGTCACGTTTTCAACGCTTATAGCATTGTTCTGTGTTGCATAATCTTTGGCAAAGTTATCCGTTTACAAGGACAAATTTAATTTATCGAAGTAACTTTACCATATATATTTGTCAAAGAATCATTGTCATATTTTTGCATTTACACGAGCACATTTTTCTGTGGCAAACCGTCTTTGTCACAGAATTTTTGCCCGTGTAAACGATGCTTAAAGGTAAAGATATAGGTGCATGGTGTTCTGTTGTACTTATGTCTTACCTGCAATACAAGTTCTCGTGTATGATTCAAATCTATCATGGATAAACATTGGTAGAATGTCCTGGTAGTCAACATTAGGTGGCACCATGTACCAGTCGCACGTAAGTCTGATCGTATCAAACACTATTCTAGAACAAGTATCCATTTCTTTTTCACAATGTTCTACACAGTCACTTGATGAATTTGCAATAACAGTCCGCACGACACCGTTTGTGGACCTTGGTATGAAAAGAGGCTTTGTTGATGACCAGTATGTGCCATTATTTCCTGTGCACTGACTACTCATAACTCCTGCAAAAGACAAGTTGAACATATGCTATTGTTAAGGAATTTTATCGATATTTAGCTATTTGTTACTCTTTTTATCTATATTTAAACAAATGGAGGTAACAAGTTATTTTTTGTAACAGGCCAGGTAAACATTTTTGGGGTGTTTTATGACAATAATTTTCGATACCATATTCAGATTTTTAAGACTGGATGTGCACACTTTTACATCTAAATGTATAGGGATCGTCCGTGGAAAAAGTCAATGCCAGCCTTTCGGGTAAAAATAAAGATAGATAATTTTATTGACGTAAATCATTACAGTTTCTGGTCAATAACAAGAGCAAAGTAGATAGTATTATGTGATAGGCAAGAACAGTAGTGTCTGTAACTAACATAAACTAAAATAAACTAACATATATACATTAAAATCTTAAATAGTTCGCAAAGAATACATTCAGAAGAAGGAACATGTGTACAAATACACATTAAGTGAATATTAAGTGTAAATCAAACTGTGAGGATTAACCGCATCTTGAGACCAAAAATTACTTTAATTTAAAAGCGATTTCCTTAATTCGCATGTTTCTACCTAACATTTTACAAGTTTTACAAGCTCTTGCTTTCTTTCAGTTTGCATCGGGCAAATGAAGTTGAACATGCTTGGGTGTGAAAAAAAATAAGGTCTCAAATACTTTCTACGAATATCATTGTAAACAGGGCAGGCTAAAATAAAATGATATTCATCTTCTACATCTAAATTACAAAAACTCTACACTCGCTGATTTCTTTCCATGCTTGTTCGACCATATCGTCAAGTTTCTAATCTCAGTGTATGAGAAGACAATCTGGGTATACTTAGTGGGTCACGAAGCCGTAAAGGCAAGCAATAAAGATAGGTTTCAAATGTAAAACTAGTTTTAGAGTATTTATATGTTATTAAAACCCTGTTTCTGAGTCATTCTGGATTTTTGCATAAAACAGTCAATATGTCTTTGTCTCAACTGATTGCAAAACACCTTATTGTTAATATCATACGGATTATTTCAATCATTGCCGAGCCCTAATTCAAACTGTAATTGTTTTACATTTGTAATCCAATTAGTCAAGCCTTTCTCACAACCAGGAATCATAACTCTATATTGAGCAGTTGGAAGAATGATATAACATGTACTGAAATATTAAACCAGTAATATCAGTCTTTCAATTGTCTGTAGAGTTATGATTCATGATTGTTAGAGGGGCTTCAGTCTGCCTAGGTGCATCTCACATTGCTCTGCAATCAAAGGCGTGCGTGTGGCGTGTGGCGGACTATTAAACTAGCTTAGTTTGTGCTTTGTGTTATGGCAAAAACAAATAATACATTTTCGTGCTTTCAAACTCGTTCAAACCTTGACCAAAATGTCCGAATATAAGTATACTTAAATAATCGTAGCACAATTCAGCCTAAATACTGTAATTCGGATTATTTTTCCGCGTGCAAAATATCATATAACGGTTTCCATATTGAAGGGTGAGTGAAAACGAAAAGTTTTGGATAGTTTCTTTCAGTTGCCTGACTTGAGCGGTTTAACATGTCATTTCAGCGCTCGGGTAATTTACGCTCCAATACCGATGATAACATGGAACACCCGAAATCGCATGGACATAGGAACGCACCTAGCAGGCACACAACTTGAATAAACCTTGATTCAACGTCATGACATTGAATCAGGTTGATTCAAGGTTGGTTCAATGTTGTGTGCCTAAGAGGCAGAGTTGGCCCGATATAATGCTATCGGATAAAATATCAATGTTTGTTTGAAAACTGCAGTGGGAAAGAGGCATAAGTCATTTCTGCACAAAAATGCTCCTAGAATGGACGACGCGAGACGGAAGAGTCCACTTCGGGACCTTATGCACCAGCTGATTTAACGGTTTTTACCTGACTGTAAGCATCCAATGAGTTCAACCTTCAGGCATCTCAGTTCATATCTACTGAGTGGAATTAGGGGATAGATTCGTATACTTTTTGCTCTTACTGAGGAAGAGAACAAAAATGTCTGAGTTTCGTCAACTTTCAAGCTTGTGTCCATTTTGTATACCTGAAATACAAGCAAGGGCGTAGCTACGTATACGGCAAATACGCAGGTGCGTATTGAAATTTTATCAAAATTGACAAAATTTCAAAACGCACCTGCATATTTGCATGCCGAAATTTTACAATTTAGACAAGATTTCTATACCAACTGCCAAAGTGGCTGAAATACTACCTTTTCCTTCAAGGGGTAGAGTATGACACATGATTGTGCGTATCATGAAATTGCTCCTAGATTCGCCGCTGCAAACATGGTAATGAGTGAGCCACCTGTGTGTGGCATGAGTTTAAATTAAATTAAGTTCCTATTCTGTTCTGTTCAGTAAATACCCTGCATATCGTAGAAAGGAGGGACCTTTAAGGTCCTTTTCTACCCATCAGCAAGTGTTTTTTGAAGCTGATGATCAGCCTTTAGTGTCCGCATTTCCTATTGTCAAGTGGTTAAGCGCCGTTAGCGCTACTTTCAGATTAATTGGATTATACAAGTGGGTGGGGCAAATCGATTTGGACAAGTGGAGTTTATTACAAGCTCTTTTGCTCCTTCAAATTTAATGGCAGTGTCATAATACCTTCCGTTATAAGTTAGAATAATGTCTTTGGTAAAAAAGTATCTCGATTTGCACCCTTCAAAGTAAATTGTCATGTTTGAAGGCATTTTCTCAGAGACACTGTCAGTTTTCGTTAATAATCACTATACTTCTTTTGTAATTCAATATAATCTACCATATCTCTGGAAAACCAGGTATAATTGGTTTAAAGGTAGAGCTCAGACACGGTTCAGAAAGCTTTTTGTATCTAATTTACCTGTTTTATCTGGTAACCATTGGAGTTGTTAGACATCCTGTACTTCACCATGAAAGAGTATGGCCCCTTAACTTTGAAATAAGGCCATCGTCCCGATGTATTGACTTTGTAATGAAGTTCTCTCCAATTTATGACCCGGATTCCCTCGATAATTGTTTCGTGAAGAAAGTTGACCTGAAAATGTCCCATCTAGAAGTGAATATATAAATACGGCATATTGAAGAAATATTGTTTCATTACCCATGAACTGTCACTGATTAACATAATGTTGTTGGAGGACAGGTCACAAAATATTAATTCACGTTAGCGAAGCCAGAGTAAATTAATATTCTTATCTGCCGACAACATATGTGTTAACCAGCTATTTTTTACCCGTTAGGAAAAATATCTCGATTATAAAAATTATATAGAACGAAAGTGCAAAGATATTGCGACGTTTAACAAAGATATAAATAGTTTCAATTCGACATCATCAAGGTGCAAAATTTGCACACCTTGCCGGTAGCAAAGTGATTTAATGAATATTATCACACAACGCCGTTTCTTATGTACACGCTCAATGGGGAAAACGATCAAGTTATGTTAGAATTAACATTAGAAGATGTTACAGTACCAAAATCATATGAGCCACGACACGACAAAACCAACAATGAAGTTGTGCGCCCAGCGCAGACTCAGATCAGCCTGGGCATCTGCCCAGTCTGATCAGAGTCTTCGCATGGAGGTAGCATAGACCCTTAGCTACCTTTCAAGCGCTTAGCGAAGCGTCTGATCAGACTGGGCGGATGCCAAGGCTGATCTGAATCTGCGCTGGGCGCACAACCACTTTGTTGGTTTTCTCGTGTCGCGGCTCAACTATGTCTGAACTCATAAACCATAGAAACATTGACACATCCGAAATAGTTAGACAAGAAGACATACTAGTGTTTTCAAAACAAATAAAAACCCTACAGAATTACATTCAAACGCCACCGCTCTGATAAGCACCCCAGTCTCACCCGTATCTTTTTAAGGACTTTTTAAAATACCTATTGTATTGAAATGCCAAATTTGCAAAATTGAGGGTGTAGAATCCTGATATAGCAGTTTATAAATGTTTTTTTAATTTGACGTCGCTCTTATTCAGTGGATAGTCGTGTAAAAATCGTATGTCCACTCGTGTAATAACACTTTGGCGCGTACACGTAACGCAATTGACAACGTCCGTGTCAACCATGCGTTTTCTTATTGAAATAATGTTCATTTTGAAGGCAAAAAACACATTTTATGGGACATACATAAAGGATCGTATACGCTTGGTCATTTCATATGAAATTTATGAAACTCGCCAAAGGCTCGTTTCAAAAATTTCGTATGAAATGACCCCTCGTGTAAGATACTCTATATATGTCCAACGTGGTATTTCATTCAACTGACTGCTAGTACAGTGGTGACAGAGAGCAGCTATTATTTCTGCAGGATTGGAATCTCTCAAAATATGGGCGAACCGATACTTTTCAGGCTTGAAACTAACACACGTTAGCATAAAATGTGACGTTCCACGGGGAATTTATCAGGATTAGTACGGTAAAAAGAATATGGCCAAATCAAATTTATCTAAAATCGGCTTGATGGATAGCTGAGTTGCCACTTATTTGGGAAAGAGCTGTTGACTCGGCTTATCACTTGTAATTTATTGTTTGTTGGGATGTCTTTGTCAATCTTTCCCTTTGATGTTGGGAATAGGGTTTGGGATCTGATTCAGTCAGTTCCTGAAGTGTAGTTACTCTTTAAAATTGAACAGATATTACCAACTACATTCGGACGTACTCAAACGTCAGTTTAACGTTTGGAAAAAAAACGCTCGTGATATGATCTACTTTACAACTGACCTCCAAACACTGAATTATTACTCAACAATTAACTGCTAGAACTGATCTATTTCTTAAATCATGTCCATACAATGTCATCGTTAAAACAGCGTTGATTAAACGTCGTGACATTACGCCAATGTTGAGTCAATCTTGATACGATGTTGTGTGTCCAGTGGGGTTATTCTTAGTCTGTAATGGTTTTATTAAAATATATTTTCGCGTTATTACATTAAGGTGAAAGAGTACCTGTAGATATGGCTGTATATCCGAATGATTCGCACACCAACCCGACTCAGTTGGTCTGCTTTTGGTAGCAGTATAATCTGGAACTTCCGAAGAAGCCGAAATTTGAAAATCCTTTATTATATAGTCTGACATTCCTAGCTCTTGATTGCATCTTTGCCCGGATGCCATCGTACCTGGAACAAAACAAAATACAAAAACAAAAACATTCAGTAATGGTAATGCGTTTCAATATTGTCGAAGGCTGGTCAATTTTCCAGAGGTAGCAGACGTACACGCTTATCAGATAAACCTATGAGTGGCACACGGGTACGTTATACATGTACGTGCCTATTTAAAAAAATGATAAGAGGTCCAGAGGTTATAAATCTTGAGTACATTCTCAAACTCAAAATAAAGCACTATGATTGGCTGCTTCCGAGCTCATGCTCGGAAGCAGCCAATCAGTGTGCTTTATTTTGAGTTTGAGATTATACTCAAGTTTTATAACCTCGGACCCAGTTTAATCAACGTTCTCTTTCCCACATTGTGTCTTGGGTTGGATCTGAAATTGAATTGTGTCAGCTCTTGAGAATTTTCTTCCTACTCTTTCAGAATGTTTAGATAATAAGTTTCAGGGTAAGAAAATGTTACGAAACATAGCACCGCTGGTCCCATACCAGGACAAGGGAAGTGATCGAAGGTCCCTTGAAAAGTATGGTAAATATTCTAAGAATTTGGAAGTTTGCTTTTGAAACAAAAACAGATGTCTCCCCACTTCCTCTCTGCCCCCCCCCCCCCCCCCCCGCCCCCCCCCCTCCTCATCAAAACCTTTAGGTAAACTGTTGTGGTTCGTATTATCTAAACATAAATGGACATTGCTTTATATTGGTACCAAATTTCTTTAGAAGATCTGCAACTGTTTTAAAGTTATAGTCCATACTAGAATTACAAAGGGGCAGAATTCTATAAAAAAAAATGTAGGTAAAGTTATGGTTTTTGTTCTCTGCATAATATTATTATTATAGAGAGGCGCCGTAGTCGAGTGGTTAGCGTGGCTCGGTTATTGTGCAGAAAGTCACCGGAAGATTGTGAGTTCGCGGCTCACCGTCGCAATCCGACGACTGGAAAACTGTCTCTGTCAACCCAGCAGTAATTGGGTACCTTTTTCGGAATCGGGGAAGTATAAGGCAGAGAAAGGAGAGAGATGGGCTCCACCTTTCATCAGTTGTGCCCACGATACAGTGGGTCTTTAACCCCCAGTGCCCTACGGCTATCAGGCTATGGGAAACCTATAATATTATTGTCAATGGGTAGCTTTATATCTGTACATAGTGTTTTGATAATATAGATGAAGGTCTGAAATTACAGATTTGACAAGATTTCAATTAAAAAGATACCAAGTGGCTCGATTCCATCAAAATTAAAGATGGAGTTATGATTTTTTGTTCTCTGTACACTATCTGATTATGCCTTATATTCGTACGAAGTTCTGTGGAAATATCTTCAACAGTCCACCGGGGCTCAACTGGTGACCTTCTTTTGCTTCAGATTTCCAGTGGGGTTGTTTGGCAGGACAGGGATCTCCACCTGTCAGACGGCCCGTTGTATCTGTTGAGTCCTCGTCTTTGCTTCTTCATGTTGAAATTTGATTTATGTGTTTACCGTGATGATTCATTGACGAGTTAGAGGGTTATCATGCGAACCGAACAACCAACTAAATGTTTTGTACCACTTCAGAAACTGAGGGTGAGGTTGGGCCTGTAAAATCGATTTAAGCCCCCCAGTAATTCATTACTGACCGTTCTAAGTCGGTAGTTCTGTTGTGGTTCTCTGTTGCCTGTTTTTGGTGTCAGAGTTTCTGTGATGTTTTACCTTATGTATGTTCTTATTATTTTTGGTTCGGTTTGGGTTGCTGAGTGGCCACCTTTTGGGAACAAGCTGCTCACTCGGTTGGCCATATGTTCTCTGTATCTTGATTATTTGTAATCTTAGTTGTTTCCAACTATGGTTTGAGGGCTGGATTTGGATTTTGATTGTTTCAGTTCCTGGTCTTTGCATACTTTTTACTTTTAAAATTTACAACGGGGAATTATTTTGTGAATAACGTAGAATGTAGATGTAGGTTTTCGTTCACTACACATTTTCTGCTAATATATACTATCTATAATACTAAATAAACGAAGTAACGCATAAACTGCAAAATTGGTGGCATTTTCAAGCGTAATTTCTATATTGGTTCTTTCGCATATTGCTATCATTGATAATTTCGGTTAGCGTGTGTTTTAGTTTCACGTAGATTTAAAGAATTTGGGAATTAAATTTGTCATTCATTTTAAATTCTCCCAAGTATTTTTCTAGAAACTTCGACTATTGGTCGAATTTTTTTTTGTCAACAATGGGTGCGTTCGAGTGAAATTATCGTGTACTCGAATACACTTTTTAAATTAATCCGGTCGTTTCGGTTCTGCGTCGTTATATCGGCGCGCTGCTTAGCAAGTCCAAATTTAGCAGGTTCTAATGCAAAAATCCGACCCATGAACGTACGTCATTCCCCATAAATAACGATTTATTTTTGTATTTTGCTCATATGTCTAAACGGATGAAGAACTAAATGGTCATAGTCCCGACGGCCCTGGCTCGAAACGACCCATTTTCTTCCAGAACGATAGTCAATACGAGTAGCCAATCGAACTCGCCCATTGAAGAATAAAGCTCAACGCACATGGTCTTTCGAAAAGTTGGACGGACACACGGCGCCAAGTGTGTGCGGCTATGGTTACGTACCGCTGAGCCACTTGGGGAACTTCGTTAGGAGAATTCAAACTGAACTGAACTTTCGAACAGACAAAAAATTAAAAATGTCTTAAGGTTAACACACATGCGCCAGGTAAGAAAGGGCATTTTTCCCAGCGAAGCAAACAAATCAATTGCAATGATTCAACGAAGCTAAATAAGCCTTTAGTCTTCAGAGGGCTTGAATACTTTCCCCCAAAACGTTCCAGGACCCAATTTTTCCAGAAAAAAAAATACCCAGGACAGGTCATATAACCAAGATGGCAAACATTTATTATGGTAAAAAATTTCAAAAATCTCCTCCCCCAGAACCACGCCGGGCCGCGTAGCGCAATCGGTAGGGCACCTGACTCATTAGTCAGAGGTCCTGGGTTCGAAACCCGGTCTGGCCACATACTTTCGTTTCTCCTTCACACTTCAACAAGGCTCAAATTCGAATATTACTCTTTGTCGATTTATGTAACTGGGGTATTCATCGTTAAATAAACAATACAAATGACACGGCACGCGGCCACATTACCGTGTCGCAATAAATGAGCCATGACATGACAAAACAAACAAAGTGACATGTGCAACCAGCGAAGACTCAGCCTGGACCTTCGCCCATTCTGATTAGAGTCTCCGCTATGCGCTTAAAAGGTAGCGTAGGGTCCAAGCTACCTACATGCCGACAGCGAGTACTCATCATACTTGGCGGATGCCCAGACTGATCTGAGTCTTCGCTTAGCGCACATGCCACTTTGTATATTGTGTTTTGTCGCGGTAAAATATATAGTCTAAAGACGACGAAGGCAATATGGGAAAAGACCTCTGCCCATGCGCCTAACGCTTAAATGGCGAGATTTTACAAACATGGAGTAAATGAAACGAATGATAATTTACCTTTTATTTTCTTATTATTACATTGAAATTAATAGTGTGAATGGCTCGAGATTAATATATAATACTCAATACTATATGTCAGAGCGCTAAGAAAAAAATCATGAAATAACTGATGATGGTTGGATGATTTGTGATTTTACGTCCTGTTCAACAGTATTTCAGTCATATCAAGACGACGGCAGAGTGATTATGAAAGGCTGTGTGCAATGGAACCCCTTTTACGGTAGAAAAGATTCTCGGTCCGCTTGATCAGTAAGCAAGCGCCTAACCCACTGAGCAACCAGGACTACCCTGAAATAACTGTTTTAAGTTGAAATGAAGGAATTAAAATACAGAATTTTTATCTATTTACTTTGAAATTAAGACATCAAATATAGAACATTTGTTTATTTCATTGATTAACCCATTTTTGCCCAGTGGAATGTTCTATCCCTATCAAATGAATGTGTCAATTTGTCAATTAAGGGGTGTCTGGCTTATTCTGATCATTTTATAGTAGAAACACACATTTGTGTAATGCAAACAGTGTAGAGCCTGTTAAGACGTCGTGTTTTCCTGCGTCTGATCTTGATCTACACTGTTTGCCTATGCTCTATATATGGGACGCCAGGCATTAATGGGTTAATTCGTTTAACACCTGGTTACTTTCATATACTCTTCGATTTATTTCTTTATTTATTTTTTCACCGAAGTACAAAGTTAAAGAAATCATATTATTTGTTTGTTCGGTCGGTTTGAAATTTCACCTACGATATGAAATAGAGACTCAGATAATGAACTAATAAGTTGTCTTCTATCGTATAGTTTTAGAATTATCTCCCCCACCACCCTCCCCCAATAAAAAAAAGAAGTTGAGTTGTAAGACTGACTCATGTATTATACCTACCCATTCTACCGAAATTAGATTTTTCATCAACTGACTCGGGAATGAAATTCAGTTAAAGCCATAAAGTTCAAATTTTTATCATGACGGAGATAAGAGTATTTAGCCTTAGGGATTAATCTGACACCTGCGATTATCGCCTGTTGTCGTCTAGTTTCGGAGAACTGCCGAAGGATATCCGGAGATTCTACCTGTATAGCTGTAAGAAATCGATGGTCAGTATCAAATACGAATATTCTGCCAGATGGCTGATTCAAGAAGGGCAGTTGTCAGTTACTGGCGAAAGTATGTGCACTTAGTACTGGTTAACCGCTTAGGAGGTCTAAGCCTGCCCAGGAATAGTGTGGATAGGTTAACTGACCGTCCCGACATGACCTTAGCTGTTTACCGTGGACGTTAAGCATCAAATCAACCAATTCTCCCCCAGAACCACACACCCTATGATCTTAAAACTTAGCATGTCGCATCAAGGACTCAAAAGCTCAACAAAATTTATATAAATGATGACCCTGGGATGACCTTGATCTGTTTTACGGCAAGGTCAACTTTTGAGTCACTTAGGCTTTTCTATAGGAAAAAGTGAAAAAAGTTTTGTTTTTTTTTTTTTTAGAAACAATGTAGTCTGTTACCTGAAAGTTTGTAGATGCAGACAACTAATTAGGTAAATGAAGCTTTAGTGAGTATTCATGGTAAAGGTCATATCTTCACCTGGGCCTAAGGCCATTTACATTGAAAAATTAAAACTCGCTTTTTTATATAAACTTGACCATCATGAAATATTTCCGCGCTTGCGCGGGCTCTTTTCTAGTTTGAACAAAGTTTCATGAAAATGTCATGTACGGTTTTAAATTTATACACAATTTCCATACTGAAAATTACACAGGGACAAAGATATGTAAAACAATGTAGGTGGAGTTACCGTTCTTGTTCTCTGCATATTGTCTGATAATGCTTTATATTTGTACCATGTTTAGCGAAAATATCTCATATGGTTTCAGAGTTATGGAGCAACCACAATTTCTATGCTGAAGTTTACAAACGGGCATAATTCTGTAAAAATGTGAAAGGAGTTATGGATCTTGTTCTCTGCAAATAATCAGACAATGTTTATACATGTACAAAAGTAAAAAGTATGCAAAGACCAGGAACTGAAACAATCAAAATCCAAATCCAGCCCTCAAACCATAGTTGGAAACAACTAAGATTACAAATAATCAAGATACAGAGAACATATGGCCAACCGAGTGAGCAGCTTGTTCCCAAAAGGTGGCCACTCAGCAACCCAAACCGAACCAAAAAAAATAAGAACATACATAAGGTAAAACATCACAGAAACTCTGACACCAAAAACAGGCAACAGAAAACCACAACAGAACTACCGCCTTGGAACGGTCAGTAATGAATTACTGGGGGGCTTAAATCGATTTTACAGGCCCAACCTCACCCTCAGTTTCTGAAGTGGTACAAAACATTTAGTTGGTTGTTCGGTTCGCATGATAACCCTCTAACTCGTCAATGAATCATCACGGTAAACACATAAATCAAATTTCAACACCATGAAGAAGCAAAGACGAGGACTCAACAGATACAACGGGCCGTCTGACAGGTGGAGATCCCTGTCCTGCCAAACAACCCCACTGGAAATCTGAAGCAAAAGAAGGTCACCAGTTGAGCCCCGGTGGACCAAGCAACAGACAAAATGGCTCCGGTCCCAACCAACCAAAATATATAGCTTTAGGTCGGGGCCATCATAGAGTCTGACGACCGATCCCCCGGAACAAAGTTCGATTAAAATATCTTTTTACAGTTTTAAAGTTATAAAGCGGATACCATTTCCATACTCAAAATTACAGGGGCATAATTCCATCAAAAATATATATGGAGTTATGGATCTCGCTTTCTGCAAAGTGTCCAATGATGCTTTAGATTCGTACAAAGATTCATGAAAGTATATCTTAAGGTTTAAAAGTTACAGACCGGACACCATTTCCATACTTAACATTACAATAGAGCATTATTCTGTATGAACTGTAGGTCGAGTTATGGATCTTATTTTCTGCACATCGTCTGCTAATGCTTTATATTTGTTCAAAGTTTGATGGAAATATCTTTTACAGTTTAAAAGTTATGTATCAATTATGATTTCTATACTAAGATTTACAAGTGAGCATAATTCCATAAAAAGTGTAGATGGAGTTACTGTACTTGTTCTCTGTACATTGGCTGATGATGCTTTATATTTGTACCAAGTTTTGCGGATATAACTCATATAGTTTCAGACTCATGGAGCGGACACGAGTCACAGACAAAAAATTTCAAAGGGGCATAATTATGTAGAAAATGGAAGCAGAGTTTTGGTTTTCTTCTCTGCGCATCAAGTGATAATGCTATATATTGGTATCAAGTTTCGCTGAAATATCTCATACAGTTTTAGAGTTATGGAGCGGAGACGGTTTTCATATTGAAATTTTTAAAGGGGCATTATTCCGTAAAATGTAAGTAGAGTTCTTGTTCTCTGCATGTCGTCTCATGGTGCTTTATATTTGTACCAAGTATCGTGAAATTATCTCAATTGGTAACAGAGTTATTTAGCGGACATGGTTTCCGCATAATGTTCAAAGGGGCATACTTCCGTCAAAAATGAAAGTGGAGTTAAGTTCCTAATCTCTACATATCGTCTGATAATGCTTTATATATGTACCAAGTTTCTCGACAATATCTCATATGTTTAACAGAGTTATGGAGCGGGCACGATTTCCATACTAAAATTTTCAAACGGGCATATTCTTCCGTAAAAAAATGTTGGTTGTTCTCGGCTAGTCATATGATAGTGCTTATTATTTGTAGTAAGTTTCGTGAAATTATTTCAGTCTGTTACAGACTTATTGTGCGACCATGGTTTGTGACGGACAAAAGGATGGACAGACACACAAACAGATAACTATGGGAAAAACAATATGTCTCTCCAAGAGGGAGGACAGACATCATTATCGTAATTGTTCTAATATGTCTAAACTATGCAGATTAACTTGCGAACAGTGTAGACACTGATCAGACCTACCTGTTTTGATATGTTTAATTTTCACGGTTTCATATTCTTAAGACAGAAAAATTGACAAAAGTAATATGTTCTTAGAATATAAGTCAGTTTATAAATATTTCACGATTAGCTACAGTGTCAATTTTCGTTCTTAAAGCTTTTTATGCTCATTTCCTCCGAACGTTATATTATATTAGAAAACATAAACCACTTAGGAACTGAACATTGAATCAACACTGACTCTAGGATGATTTAACGTCATGACACTATGCTTCTATGTTGATTCAACGTTGTTTGCCTAATCGGTAACTTACCTTCATCTCTGACTACTGTTACCCGCATTATGCTTGGTTTATAATCAACATATGTACCAACTGAGAATGCCAGCGATAAATATCTCCCAACCAAGGCTTCTGTGTTTAAACAAATATGCCAGACACTGGATGCTTTTGTACCCACGTCGAGGGATTTCGCAGTCGAAAAGCATTGAGAGGCACCGTTACTGAGAAAGTCCCATTTGTCGTCCGACAGCAATATAGTTGGGTCGCCATTTCTCACAACTGTCAAAAAGTATCGGGAAAAATCTGATTGTGCTATGTTATAAAAAGAACGATTATTTTAAAGTAACAGTTAGAAAATACATTTGACTTTTTTCTATCTATCATACATCCGCTGCAATTTTCTAACTGATCACATTATTTGATATCACGTTAGTTTATGACTGCGCTTGCGCAAATCATATCAGGAAGTGCCATCTGAAGGAATATCTGAAGGCGATTGGCTACTCAGGTACGTAGGGCGCGATAACAACATTCGACTGGTCAAATGATGTCATCGAAGCATGCATATCGCGACGTCAGTACGTACTGACAAAACTGCATTTCTATTTCTTGTTTGACAGTTTTAAATGCATTAAAGTTAACGTCTGCAAATTTAAAAAAAAAAACTGTTTCACCCAAGTTATATCATATTGTGAATTGTGAAAAACTAAAGGGCGAGCAGTGAAAATCCAGATGACGTAGGGCATACTGAGCTGCCTAATCTGGATCTACGCTTTTGCAAAATAACCTTTTTTTGTCGCTGTTACCTTTTTTAGACTAGAATCTCGTTTTGGGGCATATACAAACGGTGCCGACCCACTTTAGACGCCGCAAAACGCGGCGTCTGATCAGGGTCTACACTGTTGGCGTACATGAGTTTCTATGAAAAATATAGTATAATTGAAAACAATAACTAGAAGTCCCTTACACTAGAAACGGTCTCATCCAGTTGATAATGGACAAGTTCGCTAGTCGAAAAAGGATTAAGTCTATTACCTGGTGTAGCATAGGACTCCCAAAACAGTATCTCGATGACAGATATTCGCATACTCCCACCTAAATCGTAGAAACACCAGACTTTTGAGCTGTATTTCCATTCCTCTGAAAATTTGATATTCATTTATTTCAATTCATACAATAAACATATGTTTAAATATAGAGCGCATGCATGAATATTCTCAGCAACCGATTCAAATTCATAAATCAAATAAGTAGCTATCATTTTTGACCGATAGTTAAATAAATCATAGCTCCGTTCCTCCACTTAGCTTTCTGTTTTATTTGGTAGTTTGAAACAGAAAAACAGGGAAACATCCCAGCAGGCACATGACGTCGGAATGACGTCGTACTGACGTCGATGCGACGTGGTGACGTCGCATCAACGTTAGTACGACGTCATTTCAACGTCATGTGCCCGCTGGGATGAGCCGCGACACGAACAAAACAAACTAAGTGGCATGTACGCACAACAAAGACTCAGTACAGCCAATCGGAGCACGCTCGACCAATCCGTTGATTCACGGAATTGGCCGAGCTGTGTTCCGATTGTCAGTTCAGCCTGGGGTCCGCTTAGTCTCACCAAATTCTTTGCTGTCCGCATGAAGATAGCTTGGACTCTCAGCTACCCTCTCAAAGGTACAGAGAGAAAAGTCTCATCAGACTGGGCGGATGCCAAGGCTGATCTGACTCTTCGCTGGTCGCACATGCCACTTTACTGGTTTTGTCGTGATGAGGCTCACACAGAAGCTTTACACCCAGCAGGCACACGACGTTGAAATGACGTCGCACCGACGTCGAAGCGACGTGATGACGTCGCATCGACGTTGATGCGACGTCATTTTGACGTCATGTGCCCGCTGGGATAGTTAAAAAAAATCAAGTTTATGTGCTTCTACTTAGCTTTAGTTTGAAATAGGAAATACACATGAAGGAAAATCAAAATGTTAACAGCGGCACAACAAAACCAACAAAGTGGCAGGTGCGCCGCGCGAAGACTCAGATTAGACTAGGCATCGGCCCATTCTGATCAGAATCTTCGCTGTGCGCTTAAAGGGTGGTTACAGGTCTAAGCTGCCTCCATGCGGACAACAAAGACTCTCATCAGACTGGGAGGATGCCAATGCTGATCTGAGTCTTTGCTTGGCGCACATGCCACTTTGTTGGTTTTGTCATGTCGCTTTTAATTGGCATTTCGGGTTATGGTCATACGAAGTAATAGAGCCGTAAAAATTGCAATGGTTTCATTTCCGCAAAAAATGCGAATGCAAAATACATGTAAACGTATGTAAATATTTCGGAAATATTTTTCATTTCACTGCAGCGTTACCTCCATAAGACATATACATCCAGTAGGATTCTCTGTAGTCTGATGGTCTAGGAAGCTCTATCCTACTCACTTGCGCATATCTGGTTTCTAGACCTACAAGAAAGTAACAGACAAATGTATTTGAAACGATAAAATGTTGTTTCCGTACAAGATATCAACTTGGTCATAACTGACGTCCAGAACTGACTCGCCCCTCTCACAGTCCATATGCATATATTTAAGCAATGTAAACAGTTGAATGGCGTAAATCCAGTTGAAGCGGCTCAAAATGACCTTCTTTGATTCCCGTCTATTCTTTGAATTATCAATCTGATATTACTTGGACATTTTATAGTTCTGCTTAACGTGAATGTCGTGGTCTGTTTGTTTGCCGCTTTTAGCGTTAAGTTTTTTATTGTGCAAGCATTGCAATTTTTAAATGCAACCTGTGCCGGTAAAACCAGACACCGCGATTCGTAAGAACTGATTTGAGCCGCGACGCGAGAAAACCAAGAAAGTGGTTGTGCGCCAAGCGCAGACTCAGATCAGCCTGGGCAGCCGCCTAGTCCGCTCAGACTTATTGCTAAGCTCTTAAAGGGTAGCTAAGGGTCTAAGCTACCTCCATGCGGACAGCGAAGACTCTGGTCAGACTGGGCGGATGCCCAGACTGATCTGAGTCTGCGCTGGGCGCACAACCACTTTGTTGGTTTTCTCATGTTGCGGCTCATTTGTGTCTACACTGTTTTCAAAGATCAATTATATCTGGACAATGAGAGGGTGTTCATGAAAGATTGTGTGCAATGAAATCCCGTTAACTGTCGGGAAGATTTTCCGCCTCTATCCGGACTCGAACCCAGTACCGCTAGATCAACAGGCCAGCGCGTTAACACACTGAGCTACTGCCCACTGGGCACACAAGGTTGAATCAACCTTGATTCAACGTCGTGACGTTAAATCAAGGCTGATTCAACCTTTTGTGCCTGCTGGGTGGGCTCCCCCATCCCCCCCCCCCGCTCCCCATTGCGACACTGGCGGAAACATAAAGGTGTAAACTTAGATCTTTTGGCTTGTATGGAAATGGTCAAAGTAATGTACTGCATGATATGTGGTCAGTCTTTTCTCGAAAGAGTAAGAAAGAGTACGGTGTGTGCTTACCTCTGTATTTATTGTAAAGTCTGCGCCTTTCTGTAAAACAAAATACAATAGTTACATTACATAGGCGTATGAAATGACAAAGCCAGAAAAGATTTATTTGCCTGTTAAGGGGATAACCCAATCATGGTCAATAGCTGGGCTTCCCTCTTTAATTGCACAGCGATGGGTCGAGCGTCAGACTCAGTGATGACCCGTCATAAAGTTACCTATTTTTCTTTGGTTTAGAACGGGCCTTGCTTGCCTGTTGCTTGGTCCACTGGCGATCAAGTGGTGGTTTTGTTTAGTTCTGGGGCCGTATTCATAAAGCCACTTAAGTCGCTGCTATGCTGTTGCTAAGGCTAAATATCTATAAAGGAGATTCCCTACAACTATGAAATTTGCTCTGGAGGAACAGTCTTTGTAAGACTGTTCCTCCAGAGCAAATTTCATAGTTGTAGGGAATCTCCTTCAAAGAAATTTAGCCTTAGCAACAGCATAGCAACCACTTAAGTCGTTTTATGAATTCGGCCCCTGGTATTTCAGTTATGATACATCTGTAATGTCCATTCTTATTCAAAGATTCATTAGGTTTTAAAATGCTATAAAACAAGTACATTTTGTAAATGGAATAAAAATCATATGTAGTTACATTACATGTTCGACAGCCTCTGCCAGGCCATTTGC
Source organism: Ctena decussata (assembly GCA_963989385.1). Classification (NCBI taxonomy): domain Eukaryota; kingdom Metazoa; phylum Mollusca; class Bivalvia; order Lucinida; family Lucinidae; genus Ctena; species Ctena decussata. The sequence goes on from OZ022498.1 coordinate 125,859,458, forward strand.
TGTATATCAATCTTCCCCAAAAGGAAAAATGAGCCGCGACATGACAAAACCAAGCTCAGCACAGACTCAGATCAGCCTCGGCATCCGCCCAGTCTGATCAGAGTCTTCGCAGTCCGCATGGAGGTAGCTTAGGCCCTAAGCTACACTTCAAGCGCAAAGCGAAGACTCTGATCAGACTGGGCAAATGCCCAGATTGACCTGAGTCTGCGCTGGGTGCACAACCACATTGTGTGTTTTCTCGTGTCGCGGCTCAAATACTCTGGCGGTCAACATTAAATGTGTGAATATATAGCATTTCGAATAAAACTTTTACAATAATAATGATTTCCTAGCAGGCAGACAACATTGATTCAACCTGAATCAACATTGATTCAACGTCATGACGTTGAATACACGTTGATTCATTGTTTAATCAAATGTGTGTGACCAGTGGGTTATTACATGTACCTGTGGGTATTACAATGAGATAATGAAACCAGTTGTACATTCGTTCCGTTCCGTTTGTATAAAGGCGGGTGAAATACAGCTGTTCGCTAATGATCTTTCTTGTATCATGTTGAACCATGGTAATGTGATCATTCTGAAAATATAACAATTTAAAATAAAAGTGTTTGTTTGGACACGTGTGCACGTGCTTGACATCTTTTGCTTAAGCGTTTCGATGTTGTTCTTGCTTTTGACTGTTGATTTTACTCCATCTCGGTATTTAATTGTGACTCATATATCTGCTGTTTTGATTCACTGATTCCTTCACACGGACTGAACAACATGTATATTTATGAACTGCAACGGTATCAAGGGCGAGGTTTTTGTACACGTAAAACCGGTAAGTAATTCGGTAATCTATAACTGACCGTTCCAGGGCTATTTTTTCATTCATGCTTTTCTGCTTCATTTTAGTCTTTTACTATTTGTACGTTATTTGAGTAGCCTCGTGACCATCTGTTTGGAAAGAGTTCACGTTTGGAAAGAGAGAAACTCTTGGCTTTTCCTTTTTCAAGGTTTGCTTTGTGTGTCGTCTTTTTTTTTCTTTCCCGGTGTCCGTTTGTGCTAAGTAGGAGAGAGTCGGGTAACTTCGGACATCGGGGTAAATTCGGACATACCATTGCAAACAGTGAAAATCCAGATGAGACGGCTCATCATGAGCCGTCTCGTCAGGATTTTCATTGTTTGGCCAGTTGTTTTTGTTTTACTTCCAAATAACTGACATATAAAGGAGACAATGTCACTGTCCGATTTTACTCGCTGTCCGAAGTTACCCGACTCTCCCCTACAGGCTGTGGTAAGCGATAGTGTCGGTTCCTGATTGATATGGTCTCATCTACTTTCCAGTACACAGAGGATCTTACATGAGTGCTCATTTTTTATTGAATTTATTAAACGAGTTGGGGAAAAAGATAAGATGCGAGGCTATGCCGGGCATCTTATCGGTTTTCCTTAACGAGTTTAATAAATTCAATAATACAGGAGAACGAATGCAAGATTCTATTTATCATATGACATTAAATCGCAATTTGTTAGCAAAATTTGCACTTAAACGTTACGATTTCCCCATTAGAAAAAGGCGACATTTTTATGGACGTCAACGCATAACGTAGCGACGTAATTTGCATATCTAATTCACTAATTGATTATCGTTTTTTAATGCATGGTTTTATTACACTCTCAGACGCGATGTTATATGATAAAATTTATTATTTATGATCCCATGTCAATTCACTGCAGTCAGAATGAGCTCTCTCTCTTCCGAGCAAAATAGAGAGATCACATATGTTTTTATATACATACATTTTAACATTTGTCGGGCCCGACATGAGGAATCAGCCTAATATTCAAGCTTCTTACAAGAACCCGGGATATGAGTGAAATGAAACAAAGAGGTATGATCACTATTTTGCATCATATGGTATATTTGTATCAAGAACGTATCAACCAAAAACTTCCTACATATCATGAGAAACGTTGTATATTGCGAGATTCAATAGCTTTAACACTAACAAGAATGAAACGCTCTACTGGGTGACAGGGCGGCAACGTAACTTCAGTTACTGAAGAAGTTAAATATAAAAATGCGTGTGTGTTGAATTAAATTTGGTAGTTTAAGTTTAAACATATTTTATTGCCAAATAATCATTACAGCAATTGGATTGGGCCACAGATTCTTACTACATTAATTATGGCCCTCCCCGTACATATGTATAATACAAAGTTATAGGGTTTAGTAAAGAAACGTTTTACATACTCGGGGACTTTAATAACGCCTCACTTGAAATAAAATGAAATGCTGCGTTTGTTTTATTATCTGCTAAAATAAAACTAATGAAAAATAAAACTTGCATACATATATCAAATGCATGAGATAATCATCAGTGCAACCTTGGAATTTAAAATGTTTAAATACAGGCGACAATGAGAAAAGGGTGTTTTAAAACATGGGATTTTCACCAAAACGGTTATAATGCACTGTCCGAATGCTTATCGGAGTAGGCCTGTAGCGTGGTTTTCGTCTTCCTCTACATTTCAACAATAACTGAATTGAAGCGAGGTAGACAAACGCTCTTGTAATGCAATGACGGCATTTTGAACATGGCACTAAACTTCGAAACCGACAACAATGAATTCACTCAAACAGTATTTTACGGCTCATAGTGGTTTATTCTAGAAAATGGCTTTCTGAATTTTAGAGTCCCTTAAGAATGGAATCATTGACGTTGACGTCATTTACTGCGCTGATAAACAGACGGTTGGTGCTGATATAATAGTATCCATTGATGTTGACGGGTGCTTAGAAAGTAAGTCTGTAAGTTGTTTGTATCGGATTCTGTTCATGTGAAGAGTAAAACGTCAAATTACGTTATTTTCTTGAGATTCCAATCTGTGTGTTCCAGTTTTCGATTTAAGCTCTCTAGCAGCACATAAGTTCATGGCGACTTTAATTTTGCGTTATTGCTGTAGGATATCTTTGCCGGCAATGCTGGGATCGACTTCAAGGGTTGTAACTTAAAGACGTTTTAAGTAAAAAAAAAAGGGGGAAGTGAGGTTGAGCAGTTTAGTGCAAAAAACGTCATGTATGATTTAAATTCCTACAATTTCTTTAGTTTAAATAGTTTTACAATTTCTAATAAAACCTAGTCATATAAAAGAGCTTGAAATGTGGAATTACTAAAATACATCTCAGTTTGGGGTGAGGCGTTTTGAAGTCTTCGAGTATATATACTAAGTCATACAGATGCATAATGCATTAAAACACATTTTATCATAAGAACTGGCAACATATTTTCAATTTCTGACCATATAATTCAAATTTCAATTATATCCTGTCATTAGAAGAGGGTGATGTAAAGTCAGTCAGTCTTTGATTGTATGCAAGAGTAGGTAGGTATACGCAAACTTGTTTTACTGTGCAAGTTGTTGATTATCCATAAAGAGATAAGGATCGATAAGCCTGTTTAGTTTACGAGACATATAGAGATGTAGTTAAAGTCCTTACGAGTACGCATTCTCTGCTCTATGTTTGTAACACTGCCTTCGGATATAAAGAAGTTATTTTGGCGGGGTTTTTTAAACTAACCACAAAGTAGCCTGTGCGTTGTACTGGAATTCCCGGTATGTCCTGTGACGGGAAAACTTCGTGATCATTTGCTCTGATTGACTGCTTTAAAAATACCAGTCTACGAGCGTATGTATTTTATGTAATACTATTTGTTTAGCCTGTTGTGCGGCTCATGTGTGCACCTCGGCGGAGGGTGAGGGTGAAGGTTTGGGCCCAGTAAAACCGGTTTAAACCCCGCAGGAGCTATTACTGACCGCCCCAAGGCGGTACTTTCGTTGCGGTTGCATTTGTTTTATGTTCGGTGCTGTTTAGTTTATTGTGTTTTCATTTTAACCCCTCTATAAGAACAATAGAAAATAGGTAAAAATAGTTCTTAAATGTTTTTCATATAATTTGCTAAGTCTGTTGTAACCCTTCTGTTGGTCTAAGCCATTTGGTTCAGTAAAGATAGCTGAGTTGCCACCTATTTGGAAAAGAGTTGCTGACTCGGCTTATTACTTGTAATTTATTGTTTGTTGGGATGTCTTTGTCAATCTTTCCCTTTGATGTTGGGGATAGGGTTCGGGATCTGATTCAGTCGGTTCCTGAAGTGTAGTTACTCTTTAAATCTGCATGACTCTAAAGTGATTACCTCTTCTGTGATGAGTACTGCGTATGGCAGCCGAAGTCCTATATTGTCAATGTCACCAAGGAGCTCTTTACGACAGAGACTAAAGCGAATCCTGCTCGTAGGTCCTGAAATGTTTACTTCCATCACGGGTAGCCGACCATCTTGATTCGTGTGTTTGATATTAGGAAGTTCTCGAATCTCAGTTGTCTCATAAAATCCTGAAATTAACGGAAGAAACTTTGAGGAAATTTGTGGATCGGTACAATTCCAAAGAGCTGCTAGCTGGATTATGACAGCTTCGACCTTTTGTGTAACGTATCTATGCATTAGGGGTACCTCATTAAACTGAGACCACTTTCACCGTCGAATGACATCTGCACAAGAAGGAACCAATCCGATGCTGAATATTATCATTTGGATTGACAGAAATACATAAGCTGTTGTTTTTCATGCAAACAGTCGGTTTTCGGAGTCATTTAACAGTTTTAACAATGGCATAAGGACATACGGAATCTGAACAGATATCAGTTCCCGATATATTATTTTTCAAACCTCTTTAATTTGTGCTTTATGACACTTACCTAATTCACAATTACATCGGAGAAGAACAGATGCACAAGAGGAATAGGGATAACCCAACAAACAAACAGCCAAACGTTGACAAGGTGCTAGGAAATTTAGATCCATCTTAAATTCCTTGCAACAGCAAACACCACTGCGCTTCATTCATAAGGTAGCTCAAAGATAAACTCATAACTAGTCCTACAATAACGCATTACAAGGACTAAATGCATCCATACAGGTGACACGGGAAGTGATCATGGCTTGATGGTGACATTTTAGCTGCCTGTTTAAGAGCTGAAAACCAGTATTTTCCATTCACTTTATTAAGGTACAATCAAATGCATGTACTGCCTCTATGAAATCCACAGAATCCAGACTCAGTGTAATCATATTTCAGAAACAACCAGATTACAGAACTGGACGGCGTAATACAGAGACTAGAATGTTGTAGGCAAACATTTCTGACGAACATTGTGAGTGTGCACAACATAAATAAAACGAACGGTGCAAATATTACTTTAAAGGTCAGCAAAAGGTTCAGGACGATCATAGAAATCAACAAGGACTCATTTTTCACTACTGTTATTCAAGTTCTTTTTTAAAACAAATCGTATTTTAATTCATAAAGCCTCTTGTATCTTGCAAACAGATGCCTTTAAATTAAAGCTTCCTTGTAAATTCTGTATTTGTTTAGGCTTTTAATCTTTTGCATAGGCTCGATTTTAACTGCGCATCTTAACGATTTTCACATTCTGTTTCTTGTATGGTACAGAAACCGCACTTTATTTGCATGTTCCTCGGAACAGCAACATTTCACGATCAGCAAACGCGACTTCGTTACGGTTGATATCGCTTAAGTTAATACAAAGTCTCCTAGTAACAATTTACTTGATCAATGCACGTTTAATGCGTGACGTTACGACACCTTCAAAAGAGACGTCATATGATAGAATAGAAGCTATACTTACCGTTAGGACAAGTTTCTCCTACTTTATAAACACTATAAAGACCAGGAGGCCAGGAACCATTTATCTGTTTTTGTGTCTGTGTCAGCCTTGTACAAAAATTGAGTTGATGACTAAATGGACCGTAAGGACCTTTCAATGTTAGAAATGCATGATTCCATCCAATCAATCCCAGTTCTTTCTCGTGTAGGTTGGTTTGGTAGATGAAACTTATATTTAGATAGCCGTATTCCCATCTGTCATCCGAACCTGGGCAACCGAATGTTGTCATTGGGATAGCATAGTCCTCATTCGGCCATTCCGAAAGTGAATAGTAGCCTGCAAATGTATTAGAATGGGACTTTTTGCAAATGCTTATTTTCACAAAGCCGTGTTTTGATGAATTTGTGCACCTTCTAATGAAGCAACTCAGCAACATAATATTAGAGCCGCGACACGACAAAACCAACAATGTGGTGATGCGCCCAGCGCAGACTTAGATCAGCCTGGGCATCTACCAATTTTTATCAGATTCTTTGTTAAGTACTCAAAGGGTAGCTAAGGGACTAAGCTACCTCCATGCGGACAGCGAAGACTCTGAGTAGACCAGGCGGATGCCCAGGCTGATCTGAGTCTGCGCTGGGCGCACAACCACATTGTTGGTTTTGTCTTGTCGCGGCTCAATTATCATTTTATTTTTCTTATCGATGGGGTTCAACAAGCTCCCCTACGACCAATATCCTTGATTAAAGAGATACCTACGGTCAATGTCAGTATATAACCAATCGTCTTGAGAGATCGCTTCTAAAGGCAATGCAGGTTATTATTCGCGCAAGCACAGATCTAAAATAATATGATCTCACATTTTTCATCAGGTGGAATTTGCAGCAGATGAATGATAAAATACCGACAGTGGTTATGATATTCAAGGTACTGTAATAACCAACAACTGTTTAAAGCTGCATCTGTCCATAAAGTATCGCTAGAATGATGATAACGGATAGACATGCATACTACGAACTAACTAGTAAAACGCTATGTCCGCATGTCTGATTCTTTTTAGCAAGGAGCAGGCCTTTATGGCCTAATTGATAAGAGCGCTGACTTTTAAACATTAGGTCTCTTACGAGGATCGTCCAAAAAGTTCTGTCACTGGACTCATAACTTTGCCCACAGACGTGATAGCTTACCACGGTTTGCAACAATCAAAAGAACAATCTTTTATCTTTATATTGATATCAGGTAAATGGTGAAAACATGCCATCTGGTTTAGTTATAAGTTCAGATACAGACCTTATATTTGACACTGGCCTATTTTCACGATTTTTGTTTTTCTGCTGGCTTGCTTCATGCTGCATATCTCGTCAATTACATATCGCAGGATTCTGAAATTTTCAAGGTTGCTGTCTGTTGCATTTTGTGGGACACTACATAAAAATCAGCGACTTCTGTTGATTATATGCGATGCAAAATATTGATATATGAAATACGGTGAAATTCACAGTCACGTGATTTTCAAGGACCCACTGTGCCTTCATTTTTGGGATCTTTCTGAAATTTTGATTGAGAACACATTGTCATGATCTACTGCAGTACAGATATGCTTCTAAATTTAAAATATTATACGTTTATGAAGCTTTTGAACTTAGAACATGACCTGGTCGATTTTTCTAAGGCGTTGTTTTGCATAAAGTTGAGGTTACGAAATGCTGTAAGCTCTTTAAAATGGACATTTTTTCGTTGTCTTTATTAGCACCTGAGATATCGTAGGCACCGGGCAGCGATAATAGACTTCCCTTCATTGATTATTGCCGGAGTTGCATCTACAAATTTGCCAGTCAGGTGAGGGTACCCTTCTTTTGATGCAGATTGTGAATGCTATGTCATTGAAACAAGAATCAGTTTTTTACAGCTATGTGATAAAAAACAGGGGTTTTGAATGGTTTTTATTTTAGGTGAATCGCACTTTTCGTTTTCGAGATATAAGCCAGTGACAGAACTTTTTGGATGACCCTCGTATCCCTGTGTGTTCAAGCCTCGACCACGCACCAAGTTCTGCTTATGGAAAGTCAGGTGGTTTTCGCCCACCCCTCTTGGAACGATCAGTTCAACATAAGTGAAATATTCTTGAAAGAGTTGTAAAAAATTAGCATAAAAATAAATCAATGTATGATCTTAACGTAAGCGTGCACATCTCGTTGGACAATGCAAATAACACTGAATCAATGTTGATTCAACATCAAGACGTTGAATCGAGGTTGATCCAATGTTGGTTCTCTGTTGTGTGTCCAGTGGCATGTCAATCAATACACGTGCGCCATATTGTGGTACCAAATGCGATACAGAATCCATCAATCTTGTATTTTATGGTGTATATATCTGATACTTACTTAAAATCGGGACACTTAAAAATAAAATAGTTTGGTTTTACAATGTTGTAATGCGTCCGTACGGAGATGGTTGAATGGCAAATAGTGTAGGCCGTGATCAGGCATCTCCTCAAACAGCAACCTGAGGTCGGTCTGTATTATTTGCTAAAAGTTTTGTGTCAGAATTTTAAGAATTTTTAAGGAAATCTGTAAACTGTAAAACCTAATATTGAAATAATGCAATTATGCTGTTCCAAAAACACTGTCATTCGATGACGTTCAAAGCAATTACTAGCAAACTTGTGAGACTCAGAGCAGGCTGCTCAATCTAGTATGCATCCACACTGTTTGCTCAATTAAGTTTCAGGTACCTTCTATAACTGAATATGTCATAACAAAGCCCTCATCATTGAGATTTTCATCTGACCGGAAGTGGACACGCACTAAGTTATGGAACGATCGTATCGGCTGCTCTGGGGTTGGCGTTGCATCACAGTACCACAGTACCTCTTCATCTCCATCGTAAACCTAAAGGAAAAATATTATTTAAGAGATAATTTTTCCTTACCCGTTAATTATCGCAGATTAACACATGTTGTTGTAGGGCAGATCACGAAATATTAATTCACGACGGCCGCAGGCCGGAGTTAATTATTATTCGTATCTGCCCGACAACACACATGTGTTAATCTGCATTTTAACACACATGCGTTAAACTGCATTTTCAATAGCAATGTTATTTTTTATAGATTCTTGCTCAGAAAATTTCATTTTGATCTTTTTCTTATAAAACACCTTTTTAATTAGCATGTTACTATTTTTATTTTAAACTGTAGAGAACAATAACAAATAACCACAGTAAAAAAGAAAAGAATTGTCTGCTAACTTTCGGAGAGATGCGATTATTTTTTTCTGGTTTAATTCAGAGTTTGTATTTACCACAAATTACCACCGACGTAGCTCGCTTTCAAAAGGTAAGTGTAGAGAAGGGCTGGTTCCACTTCTCAGCCCTAATCGATCGATGAAAATTGTGAAATTTATCATCAAACGCCTCTATATCAAATTTTCTTTCCTATTTTGTCATCTCTTATGAGGTGTGTGCTTACAAAATATAATATAGCCGCAATACGACAAAACCAACAAAGTGGTTGTGCACCCAGCGCAGACTCAGATCAGCCTGGGCATCCGCCCAGTCCGATCAGACTCTTCGCTAAGCGCTTAAAGGGTAGCTAAGGGTCTAAGCTACCTGCATGCGGACAGTGAAGACTCTGAACAGAATGGGTGGGTACCCAGGCTAATCTGAGTCTGCGCTGGGTGCACAACCACTTTGTTGGTTTTCTCGTGTCGCGGTTCATTTCTTTATTTAAACGGTAAAGATAATACTCTGGCACCTCAATCCTATCTGCTTGGCAGTTTGAAGCTAATTCCAGAACAACGAAGTTGATTTCTATAGCATTGGTTTCCTCGGTTGATATGTTCCACCAGCAATCAGAGTTGTGATCATACCTCCCATCTTTGTTATTATCTGGCGATTGTATCATCCCGTATGTGTCGGTGAGGAGGCCACCACACTCTCGTACTGAAATCACATGTTCTTTACGAAAATACAACCTTTATGCTGTAAAGCTTTATAATGAATTATTACCATATTTACAAAGGGAAACAATTTGAATGATTTAATTTGTTACTATCTATGTACTTCGCAAAAGGGCGCTTCTCCTAGAGGAATACTTACTGTCTCGCTTAAAGTACAGAATTTACTCTTCAATAACTTCTTCCCTTCAGAGAAGAACCCAATCGTATAAAGGACAGATTCTTGTTTGTGATAATTATTTTCTCTGAAAGTGTTCACATTAATCTTATTGTGTATAAGTGGACTGCCTTTATACAAAGACAAACATTAAAACATGTTTTTGTGGCAAAACTAATATTTTTTATGTTATCTTCCGTTTGATTGTCACTGTATGTTCGTGCTTGTTGTTTCTTCAGATATAAACCTATGTGAAGGACAAATACTGAATAGACACTGATTTCACTTCGGTATTAAGAATAGGCAAAACCATGCGTCTTTTATTTCGCATGCAGGTTTGAGCTAAAGTGTCGATGACCCGATTAACTTTTGAGCCTGTGTCATAAATTTTTGATTGAGTTATTCCCCTTTCTCGGACAAAGGCATTTTGTATAGGAAAAGTATTTCGAACAAAATGTATAGGGAACCGCATAAGCTAGGTTCTCCTTATATTTGGCATACAGTTACTAAGATAAAGAAAAACTGATTAATACACCTTCCTGACTCGGATTAACCATGTTTAGACGCAAGCATTTGGCTGAGGGTATAGCGTTACATCAACACATTTTATAGAAATAGTATATGAATCATATGCACAATTATATGAAATAGTAGTTTATGTTGACATGGACCATTACCTTTAATTATGGAGTATGAAATTTCAAATTCAGCCAGGTCATAGTCAGCATCTGAGCGGAAGTATATTCGTAAAACGTTTGATTCGGTTTGTTCTTTTGGCCATGCTTCTGTCGAAGATCCACAGTATCGTTCTTTGAGATCATTATCGTCGAAAACCTGAAATAAAAACAGAGCATATACAGCAGGGCTCTAGATTAGCTGACTACCTAATGATTCTGGGAAAAATTTCTGCTATGGCAAATAGATACAGTGTTTTGTTTTTTTATTTTTTTTGTGGGGGGGGGGGGGGGACAACGCTGCCATTTTCACTTTTGATGCCCTTTTACATGGTGATCAACAATTAAAGGAAAGAATTTGCTCCAGTAGGAGCAAATTCTTTCCTTTATTAGTTGACCCCATTTTGAAAGGGCTTCATTGTTGATTGAAGCAAACAGGAAGTCACATAAGCGCTTTCTCTTTGTTAACATGGCAAAAAGCACGGAGGAATACCAAATCACCCTAATTGCCTGCAAAAAGGATCAACCGTATTACGATACACGGGAGGCGGTGTGCATTAATTATCCCAGAATTAGATAATCTAGAATTCTAGAGCTCTTTTCAGAACTGATTATATTTTTATTCTTATCACAATGGGCGAATGTCCAGGCTGATCTGAGTATTTGTTTGCCGCATATGCCACTATGTTGGTCTGTCGTGTTGCCGTTCATTATTATCAAATTTATTATCAAGTAGTGCAATTAGTCCTCGGCAGATTCTTGATGCTGGTGCAACCCTGTACGAGGGTTGAGTCAACATTATGAAGCAGCGTTGGTACGGGATTGTGTCAGTATGTGATATACTGTACAGTATACTCGATTCCGTTCTTTAACAGTTTTCTTATTCTCATGTTGCTCTCATGTATTTGTTTCTTCTTCTTTTGCAGGACTACATCCATGGTGAAGGAGGATGACAGATACTTCTGTTATTTTGAATTTATATTGTAGAAAAAAAATATCAAATTCATTTATACATACCTCTAGTTCAGCACTTTCACAGGTATTGTTGACACCTATATCTATAATGTAATTTAACATTCTAAATTTTATCTTATTGTTGTCTTCGGCTTCAATAGTCCACCTGCAAATAAGGTCGTGTTTATATCCCCGCATCTCCTCCTTGCCTGGGGAAGTTATTCGTCCACTTGTCTGATTACTGTAGCCGCCACATATAGTCTTAGGATCTGTAACAAAACATCGCGCGAAAATTAAGTGTATTTGAACAGAACGGCCTGAGCAAACAGCACAGAGCGAGATCACACTGTGTGAACTGAGGTTATCTTTATTGCTCTGGGGCCGTATTCATAAAGCCACTTAAGTCGTTGCTATGCGGTTGCTAAGGCTAAATATCTATAGAGGAGATTCCCTACAACTATGAAATTTGCTCTGGAGGAACAGTCTTTGTAAGACTGTTCCTCCAGAGCAAATTTCATAGTTGTAGGGAATCTCCTTCAAAGAAATTTAGCCTTAGCAACCGCATAGCAACCACTTAAGTCGTTTTATGAATACGGCCTCGGGTTTGTTTACCATTCCAGCTGCAGTGGTTGACGCAGAACTGTAGTGTAAAACCAGACTCTCCATTGTTAGGAAGTATTAAAAACAGTAGTGTATAAAATGTCCACATCCAAAAGGTTCAATAAATGATCAAGGCCGGATTGTTCAAAGCGTCGTTAGCTAAACAAAGTTGTAAGTCAAATATTCAATGAGCATTTTAGTAACAAAATCACCAGTGCAATTATATTTGCTGAAAATACCTTAAGAACTTTAGGAACTAATGACTAGTACCTTTGAAAATAATATCGTGTTCTGACGTTGTTAGTTGTGATTTAGATAGCAAGAGCTGTCGCCTGATAGCATAGCTTGCCTGAAATGGTGCTTGCCCATCTCACAGGCATTATCATAATGTGACCGTGCCTTGAATTTCATTATGGGAGTGTGGCTTACACTACAGAAAACTTCACGCAACATATTTATATACAACAGCTTTAAGACAAAATTCAATTCAACGACATTGACTTCAAGGTCATCCAGTGGGGACGGGGAAGTATTGTGTAAAATCTAAAGCCAGTATTTAATATCAGTTCAAATATAAACTAAATCCGTCCCAAGCATTATGGAATCGCATGCCACCAGAATACTTTAACAAAACCCGAAATTTCAAAGTCCATGACCTTGACCTTAAGGTCACTGAGTGGGGAGGGAGTGGAACTCTAGTAAATTCTAGACCAATATCAAACGGCAGCACAAGTATCAAAATTCCATAAATGAATTAAGGAAATATGGGTCTATAAAAATCTTTAACCAAAACATCCAAAGTTGACAAAAACACCAAATTTCTAAGTTCCTGACCTTGATAGCAGGGTCATTGAGTGGAATGACGGTGGTACTCTGTAAAACTTTAGACCAATATCTAACTACAGTGCAAGTATCAAAACAATCCATTCATGAGTTAAGGAGATATGGGCCTTTAAAAAATCTTTACCTAAAACATCCAAAGCGGCTGAAAAAATGCAAAATTTCTAAGGCAGTGACCTTGACCTCAAGGTAACTAAGCAGAGTGAGGTTGGTATAGGAATTGTGCGAAAAAGTGGAGGGCGAAAAATCGATTTGATTTCATTACTACTGAAAAAAATTTTCATGAAACTTTGCATACCTTAAACAGTAACCTATACGAACTCACATGCAGAAATTCAGTATTTTTTGACTTTTGAAAAAACAGTTTCTCTATTAACTATTACCATTTTTCTTCTCTATTTTATGGCTTTCTTACATAGGCAGTAACCATAAAGGTAGAACAGCCATAGTAGTTTCTATAGTTAACATACTAATACCATAGTAATACTATTATTCATTCACAAATTACCATGTGGACTGAAATGTTTTCACTCAGTACTTGGTAAACAAGAGGCTTTAAAAATAATGGGCCAATCACTTCTAATGGATTTTCTATTATGTTTCCCCTTAAGATGGAGTAAATGCCCTTAAAAGGGATGTACAGTCGAACCTGTCTTACGGGATCACTGTATTCAGGGGTCACCTGTCTTTAGCAGCCACTTTCTTTGGGTCCCTAGAACAGAAATGCAGTGCAAATGAACCTGTATTAAAGGGCCACCTGTCTTAAGCAGCCAGTTTTTGAGGGTCCACTGGGGTGACCCCTTAAGACAGGTTTGACTGTATATTTATGGTCTGTACAACACTGGCTGTTCCAAAAACTGCGCCAATCAAACGTAAGACTTCAAATTTTAACATGTAGTTGATCTGACAGTTTTTGATTTGAGTATCAAAAAATTCTGAATTTCCTTACCCGAGTTCGTACGGGTAACAGATTGAGGCATGCAAAGTTTCATGAATATTCTTCAATAGTAATGAAATTAAATCATTTTTATGCCCTCCAATTTTTCGCAAACTGTCTATATTCTGTTAGACTTTGGACCAGTATGTAACTACAAAGCAAGTATCAAAAGAATCCATCTATGAGTAAAAGAGATATGAGTCTTTAAAAAACTTTAACATCTAATCCGGACGCTGACGCCGGGATGACAATAGCTCTTCCTGAGCTTTCGTTCAAGCGAGCTTAAACCAAAAAAGGATTACATACGCACGTACATATATAATCATTAGTTTTATCCAAAATTAATATTATTCAAGCCCCTGTGGTGTGAAAAGCTGAGCCCAGTATATTAGAGCCCATTAGATTAAAGAAGATGGATAAACAAAGGAAAACAAACAAACACAAGTGTGCCTAAGGACTGGGCACACAACCTTGAATCAACCTTGTATCAACCTTGATTCAACGCCAGGACGTAGAATCGAGGTTGATTCAATGTTGATTCAAGCACACTACCTGAATCAACCTAGTTTCAACGTCATGACATGACGTTGAATCTAGGTTGAATCAAGGTTGTGTGCCTGATGTGTATATATTTTACCTTGAACGAATGTAAATGTTATATTAAATCCTTTTTGGTTGACGATCTCGTTGGTGCGAAAATGTAAGCGTACAACATTAGTTAGAGACTGAACGACTTTCATTTTGCGAGTGCCGATACAATAAAATAACATTTTCTGATCATCGTCGTATACCTGAGGAAAGAAAAGAAAACAATCCAATTAACTCTTTCGGCGCCAAATTTTTCAGACGACAAATTTTCGTCAGCTCAAATCATCAGACGACAGATTTGTAATTGGAAATTTTAACAATCTAAAGACATTTTTCATAAAATCAGGCTTTTTAAGTTCATATTTGAATGGCAAACAGTGTAGATCCTGATCAAACGGCTCATTTAAGAGCCGGCTGATCTGGATATACGCTGTTTGCAAAGTCGCATTTTTGCGACTTTGGCGCCGAAAGAGTTAATGAATAAGTTTTCATGTTTAAAACCGCCCCCAATGTCGCAGCAACAACAACACTCATGGAGATCTAGAACACCAAAGCCTACTTTCGGTTTCGGATATTGGGGGACGATTAAATACATGCAGTATAAAACTCGTGATAAAATCGCGAAAATCGTCTGAAAATACTCATGACTATACACTCTCTTCGCGTCATTTTGAAAACACGAGATCATCCCTCCTGTAATCGACTCCACCCCCTTTTCAAGCGATTTTCTAAAAGCCTCCGGCCGTCGAAAGAATATCATATCTGCTATGCCATAGATCTTTACATGTATTTTCCTTTTCCTGATACTCTTATAAATAAACATAATATTGTTAACTCTAATGTCTTCCTCAATCCATTAGCTTCGCACATATACTATAGTTTCGTCTAATTTTTTTCTCTAAATATGCTTTTATATATTTTCTTTTTCACGTATTTGTTACCGTGACAGTGTAAGATATATGTGTCTGTTCATATATTTTCCAGAGATGATAATATTTCAGTCATCATCTACTGAGTGTTTTTCGTTTCCATACTACCTTAGTGAATATTTACTGTTGGCATTGAATTTTGCCTTTTGCATTTGTCACTTGACAAACGACAAGAACAAAATAAGACAATGTTTTCGTTGTAATCTTAAAATGTATATAACAACATCGTTACTGAGTCTTTAAATAAGATATGCTTAAACTAGTTTAACTTGAATATTGTTCTGAAAATGCATATCTGCGAAAGCAAAATTCTACGGTTTCAACAGTCTGACGAGTAATAGAGAATACCATGTTAGTGTCTTTTGATATGAAGTTTATCAGGCGCGACCAGAAACAGCGTAGGAATGGCAAGGCTCGCCGAGCCAGTCCGACGTGTTTCTGGTCGAGCCTGATAAAGTTCATATCAAAAGACACTTATATGACTTTCTATTTATCATGCATCGTTAGAAGATTTTCAGGTGTAAAGAGCGTCAAACAAAAGAAAAGTAAGCGCAGTTTTGTTTGAACTTGTTGACGTCGCGTATGCGTTATGACGTAAGTCGGTGATGTCATTTAACCAATCGAACGTTGTTATCACGGCAAACGTCAGTATGTAGCCAATCGTCTTATGAGATCGCTTTTGTAGGCAACGCCTGATAATATTCGCACAAGCGCAGTTCTAAAGTGACATGATATCACATCATGTTATCATACCCCTGTTATCAGGTGAATTTTGCAGCAGGTGCATGATAAAGTAAATTAGTTTGTGGCGCTTTCATGAGAAACTTGCGCAATTATTTTAACGAAATATTCGCAAATATTATAAATCGCAATTCCCATACGTGCAAAACCATTTGTAATAATCATTTTCCAGAACTTTCCGGCAAATATTTGCTTTAATTTAACCCAACATATTGGTACTTATTTAACACAGTTTGATTGGTGAAGGGCAAGTTCTCCGATAAATCCCCTAGTACTACTTAAAATTACTTTTTGCAACATTCTGTACAGCAAAAAGATGACGATGACCAAGTTGGAAGCGCCTTTTTCAAAGTGTAACACACCTGCAATGTCATTTGTTAGCGACTGAAATTCGATAATAAGAGTGTAAGTTACAATTGCGTTTCAGAATAGAAAAGATAGATACCTTCAGAAAGTCATGACAGTCTATGCTTGAAGAGTCAAGCTCTATTTTCAGCACTTTGAGCATTATCACTTGATCATCGTTGGCCTGTATCGTCCACCAACAATCAAGATTAGCATCGTGGAGGCCATCATTGTCTTTGTCCGGCGAGGAAATCCACCCGTCAGTCTCATTGTAATAGCCACCACATTCTTGACTGCCACCTGAAAGAGAAACATTTTGGCGAACAAGAGCGTAGCTACGTGTACGCAAATACGCAGGTGCGTATTGAAATTTTGTCATATTGACAAATTTCAAAATGCACTGGCGTATTTTCATCCTGAAATGTGGTAAATTGGGCAAGATTTCAATACAATTTGCCAACTGACCTTATAAAAAGGATTTATGGGGCTAAACCCTTTGCTTTCCACTCAAAAGGAGTATGGAAACCTTATTGTCATATCATATGATTTCGTATAGCTACGCCCTTGATTCGACCTTCCATGTGCGGATGCGCGGCTATTAATGAAAGGGTTTCCTCCGGCAACTGATCACATTTTAAAAAGGAGGCTAAGAGAAAATTGTAAATTTGTGTCCCTTTAATGTGCACCTTGTCCTGTCTGTTGCTTGGTCATTCGGGGGTCAACTGGTGGCTTTCTCTTGCTCCGGTATTTCGGTGTCGTTGATCGACACCCTAGGTGTCTCCAGCTGTGGCAACACAATGTTTCTGTCGAGTCCTCATCCTGATTCATCATAGGTCTAATCCTTGACTCGTTTGTTCCCTGCGATGGTTCATTTATGCGTAAGGTAAACTTCATGTGGACCAAACAGTTAACTAACTATATACTATGCAAAAGATATTTAGCAATTTTTTATATTTTGCAATATTTCCCACTACTGAAGTGCAACATTGAGCGAAATTAAACTGAATTGAAAGGAACCGTATTTGGGGCTTAAGATACCATTGGATTACAGAAGCCATCTTAAAAACCGGTATTGGGGAAAAGCGATAAGCGCGGAAGGGGTCAATAGCCGAAATTCGCACCCATTGAAAAGCAACTTAAAAATGGTAAGCATGTGATTTTTGTACTGCATTTCTCAACATTTTCATGCTCAGTTTTCTTGTCAAAGCTATCGACTGTGTAAAGGATATGGTTAAGCTTAACAACTGACGAATCTTAGCATGTGCCATCGACGTTAAAACGTGTTAATTCGGTGAAATGATTCACGGGTGCTTCAGTTCAATGCAGAATCAAAACCCGAGAAAAACAATAGGCTAAAATTAAAGGTCACACCATGATTAATTTAACTGTGAAGTTTCTTCTTTGGAGTATAACGTAACTGTGAGAAAATGATGACGTTAGTCTGACACTTTTGACTTATGCTCAGTAACCGGAAAGAATTTTCTTTCTGAATTGTTTAAATTATCATATTGGTAGCTACAAAACACTCATACACTCAAAAGGGATTCAAGAAATACCGATTAGAAACAAGTTTTTAAGACGATAACGTAAACACAAGGGAAAACGTCAAATTTTCGAACTTTGTAAACCTCATACTCGTAGCATATTCAAATGTTTTAGAGCGTTTTCCTTTATTATAACAGCAAACCAGCCGCCTCATTATGGTTGTGGCTTTTGTACATGATCATAAATGTCGTTCAGATACAATGGTCATAAAAACTGACGTCACGATAGTGCAAACGCTACAATTGAGCAATCTTGACTCTTTTACCTGCCAGTCCATCTCGAATGATCGGCCTTTATGTCTTTATATAGTAAAGTGACAATAAAATCCTAATATGGTGGGTCTGACACATACAAAAAAATTGCTATATTTATTGTGCATAGTATATTTCAAAACACTGCAGAAGTAAAGGGCAAGAGGGTTTGGATCCAGTAAAACTAGTTTAAGCCCTTCTCATCCGCCCCAGCCTGTAATATATTACTGACCGTTCCAAGGGCGGAGGTACCTCTGCTGTGGTTTCTTAAACGTAACTTGTTGTTAAGTCCGCGTGTCTTTGGTCTTAAAAAATTGTGTTTCCTGAATAGCTGCCCCTCCTGCTTCTATTTTGATTCGTTTTGTAATTTAACTAGAAAATGGGTTGGTCTAATTTGATCTGATTTGCGCTGGGCGCATCACTTCGTTGGTTTTCTAGTGTCGTGGCTCAGATAAATAACGATAGGGCGTGACGGTTTCGAAATATTTTAGGCATCTTCACCGCGTCCAATCGGCACCGACAGACCCCATTTTGTAAGTTTTTCATTTATGTTGTTGATTCTGTGTCAAACCTATAAGCACTCAAGAGAAAGGGACGACTTATTTTAATCATTTCCCTTCTGCCCATTCCGATGTTATGATACAGTGCAGTGTTGGTGCGTTAACTAAGACGAATTGACAGACTGGCGGACGGACAAACTGAGACCTGCTAGTATATTAGCACTTTTATAAGCGCGTTCTTTGATTTTTTAATTGTTTAAATTCCTTTATGTAATTGGCAATGGTCTGGGAGATTTCAAAAAAAGAGATGATGTAAAATATATCAAAATAACTAACAAAGCTTTTAAAATTAGAGCCAGGCATTGATACCAGTGACCGCTTTCGTAAAGTTCGATAAAAATTCCAAATAATACACTATCCCAAGCGCATACATACAATATAAATCGCCAATCTGGTCCCTCAAAATGGATGGTTAGCCTGTTGCCTCTGCGGCAGAGTTGCTAGTATATGTAACAATTATCTCAGGTCGGGTAAAGATCTTACACATTCGGAGGCAAAGTCTCGACATGACTAAAATATTGTTTACTTGGACGTTAAAACACAACTAAACAACAACATACAAATATATTGAATTTTTACATGGCGCATATAGAGGCAAAGAAAATGTAGTAAATGATTCTGCAAAACGGCGTTGTCGCCAAAACAAATTACGTCAAACAATGTTTCCTAAACGTTTGACATGGCTCATAGAACAGCCTTGGAAAATGTGCGCTTGTTGATCGGGTTATTCGCGTGCCAGAAGAATGGTTGGGAAAGTTTGGAGCAAATAAATAGTTTTCGGCGACTTTATCGGTAGAATTGTCACATTTAATTTCTGGCTGGCTTGATTATTAATACTGTTCTTCGATCAATTATAAGTCAATTTATTATATACCTATCAATGGTACACCCTTCGAACTGTCTGTTTTCTTGCCATCTGATACAGAAAGCCAAATCAAACTGACATTTCTGAATCCGTATCACTATCCTTTAAAACGAGGCTATTTCTGAGTTCCAGCTTCATGCGCGTCATTTGTTAACGTGAATCGTAGAAACGAAACGAGAACCAGAGAAACGGAATTAGTGATGTAACGTCAACAAATACGTCATAGGGCGCGCAACGATGGCTCAGTTGATAGTGTTGTCTTACGACTAGCTATATACCTCTGCCACGCAGGTTCGAATTCGGGTCGAACATTATCGCTGGCTAGTATAAATTGGATCCAATGGATAGAGCTCATCCACTGGACGTGATACAGTACGCCAGATCAAGTTACTATTATAATAATGTGTATGTATCACCCAAACCACCCGATCTTATTACGATCTTTTTACAACAGACCCTCAAACAGTGATCGGTTACTGGTTACCTAAACTTCATAAACGACCATATAAAGCCAGGTTTATAGCTAATTCTAGTGCCTGTACCACTACTGAACTTTCCAAATCATTAACTTCTTGCCTTACCGCTATCAAAATTCATGTAATTAGGTACTGTGAAAAAGTTTACGAACGGTCAGGAAAAAATTTGTTTTGGTCAATTAAAAATTCTACCGAGGTTCTTGATAAACTGAAGTCTAGAGGATATCGCAGGTCTAGTTTGTCTACATACGATTTTTCTACACTCTATACAACTTTGCCCCATAATTTAATAAAAAAAGAAACTAATAAATTTAATTGAGACTACTTTTCAGAGAGAGGGTGCTCTTTATCTTGCTTGCACTGATAAGCATGCTTTTTTTACTTCCGATGACCAAAAACGGTTTAAAATGTGGTCTTGCCAAAATGTTTGTGATGCTTTAGTATATCTTCTAGATAACATTTTCATCAGATTCGGTACTAAGTTACACAGACAAATTATAGGAATTCCGATGGGTACGTATTGCGCTCCTCTTGTAGCAGATTTGTTTCTATTTTGCTATGCAAGAGACTTTATGATGTCTCTTTCTGATGATACTCAAGCTCATGTCATTGAAGCATTCAACTCAACGTCTAGATACTTGGACGACCTTTTAAATATTGACAACCCTTATTTTGAAGAAATGGTTAGTCAAATTTATCCTGCTGAATTGCAGTTAAATAAAGCAAATACTTCTGATACCGAGGCCCCATTTTTGGATTTACATTTATCTATTTTAGATGGATTTGTTTCATCTAAAATTTATGACAAACGCGATGATTTTGATTTCGACATAGTTAATTTTCCGTTTTTGGATGGTGATGTTCCCCGCACCACTTCTTATGGTGTTTACATTTCTCAGCTTATTCGCTTCGCTAGGGTGTCTACTCATCTGGCTGACTTCAATCTCGTCATAAAAATTTGACTGCCAAGCTTTTACAGCAGGGGTATCGGTACATGTATCATAAACTTCGGAAAGCTTTTTCTAAATTTTATCGTAGACACTTTAAATTGGTTTCTAAATATAATATGGGTTAAGGCCACTTTTGCAACAAGGCCTATCGGAACCTGAATTTTATGGTGACTTAGTATATAAATTACGCAAAATCGTAGGGAAAACAGAATTTCCCGATCAATTTAAGACAATTATCATACGATTTAAACGCATTGGCTATAACATAGATGTAATGCGACGGTCTGCATGCTTAGTGGTTAACCCAATCACAGTTGACAACTCTGCTGTCCTCTTTAATTGCACGTCGGTGGGTCGGGGTTCAGACTCTATGATAGCCCCTACATAAAGCTATATATTAGTTGGTTGGGGCCGGATGTTTGTCTGTTTCTTGGGTTCAACTGATGGTCTTCTTTTGCTCCAGTACTCCAGTGGTGTTGCTGACGCCCCAGGGATCTCCGGGTGTCTCAACACGTTTTGGCTGTCGAGTCCTCATCCTTGCTTCATCACGGTCTTTTCTTGATCTTAATTGTTGACCGTGATGACTCTCTGATGAGTTAGGTGACCTCCATACGAACCGAACTACCAACTAATTGTGTGCACCGCAGCGGAGGGTGAGGATGAAGGTTTGGGCCTAGTAAAACCGGTTTAAACCCCCCAGTAGTTATTACTGACCGTCCCAAGGCGGTATTTTTGTTGCGGTTGCATTTGTTTTATGTTCGGTGCTGTTTAATTTATTGTGTTCTCAGTTTAATCCTTCTATCATAAAAATAGAAAATAGGTAAAAATAATTGTTAAATGTTTTTCATATAGTTTGCTTAGTCCGTTGTAACCCGTCTGTTGGTCTAAATTATTTAGTTCAATAAAGATAGCTGAGTTGCCATCTATTTGGGAAAGAGCTGCTGACTCGGCTTATCACTTGTAATTTATTGTTTGTTGGGATGTATTTGTCAATCTTTCCCTTTGGTGTTTGGGATAGGGTTTGGGATCTGATTCAGTCAGTTCATGAAGTGTAGTTACTCTTTAAATTTGTTAAACCATTGATTCAACAAAGATGTAGCGTTATGACATTGAATTAACGTTGAATCAATGTTGAGTCAACGTTGTGTGCCCATTGGGCAACGTCGTATATATTTCGATCAATTGTTGCGTCAACGAGTAAACAACACTATTTCAATTTTCTCTGCTGTACGAAATACCCATTTTTGTGTTGATGGGCCATAAAACCCATATATATCACTCCGCTGATACATGCATTTCTTACCTGTTGAGAAATAACTGACGATTATAAACAGCCACAAAAGATTTAACATCGTTTCTCCATCAGATATTACTTTTAATTATGGTAACCAACAACATTCGAGTGTCTGCAGCCAGTAAACGCATTGCTATCCTTTCAAATATAGGAAACTCTTTAATACGTTTTAAAGCGACTGCACTGAGATTGCCTGTTGAACGTGCTGCAAGATACCACTACTTGTTAAAATTTGACTTAAGGAGGCTTTGTATCGTTTGACAAAGAAATCGAAAAATGCAATTTTTCTGTATATTAAAATATAGATTAAAGGCAAAACTTTTCAACCAGTTTGAAAGTACGGGCTCGGAATTATCTTATTACTTATCAATTTTATTTAAAAGGAAATGAATTGGCACAACAAGTTTATTTTGTCTCAAAACTTGTACTGCTACACATTATGAATGATGAAAGAAAAAAAATGCGTTTATTCACTTTGTAATTTCCACCACATCCCCCAACCCCAACACACACACAAACACATAAAGGCCCTTAAGAAAGCAAAGGCGGACTGAATGCGTATTCAGTGCGAGGAGATTGAAAATTGCTTAAACAAAACAAAGAGAGAATAACAGCTGGCGAAGGATCTAACTTCGGGGAAGCAGGATCGACCTACATCAGAAGAACAAGAGATTCTCAGCAGACAGATAGCATACAATTACAAGAGTTATAGTGACAGTGCAGAGTGGGACTGCAGTCAGCACCCAGAAGAAGATATGCAACCGATCCTTCAGGAGGAACTCGAGATGGCAGTAGCCTCACTAAATTTTGAAAGTACGCTGGAGTTGATAACATAATAGCAGAACTTGTTCAAACAGGCGGGACAACAATCAGAATTGTTTACTGGTGATACGTCCAAAGACAATCATTCACCAGGACAATGGCTTATGGTTTAAAACAGATCTGTAACAAGATAAGAGAGCGGGATGTCGACCGACCCAATGGACTTGGGCGCTGATTGTAACACTCCTTAAAAAGGGCAACCTACAGCTGTGTCATAACTACAGAACCATCAGCCTCATCACCTCTAAGGGTGGCCGCAAGTATATTTCACACCGGAATAGAAGTTGGTGATTCAAGTGCCACAGTGAGTGAGTGGGTGAACTCAGGTTTAACGTCCCACCAACAACTAGGTCATATGGAGACGGGACTCTATTTAAAGTCTCATCCGAAAGACCGGAGAAGCGGGGGATCGATCTTGCGGTCCCTGGATTGGTAGTCCAGCGCCAAGTGTCACAGGTTTTATTGTCAGATTTTGTTGCTTTGCACAGCGTTGTGTGAACTGCAGTTCGGAGGAGTATACAGAAGAAAGCTTCGCAAAATATGCAATCTGCTGTAGCTGCAGAGAGTGACACAAAAGTGGATCCACAGTCTGCTCTAATTTTAACAAGATTATATGAAAGCAATGGCTGTACTCAATTATTGATAATAAGAACCATGAACTTCCTTTTCCGGAATTGCCAAGCATTCAACGCCGCTAAGGCGACATTTTGGATTTGGTAGACAGATATAACAATAGTTATTTGCATAAATGACACATGAGAATATCCTTTAAAACTCCCCTCTCTACCAGGATCGCGTCTCTTTTACTTTATTATTATTATTATTTTAACCCAGGCGAAGGGGTACAGTTACCTAGTCAACGACGGTAATGATAAAGTCCTTAAAGGCTTATTCATAAACTTTGAATCAGGGAGTACTGACACTAATTTGACGACGTAATCTGCGCGAGTATCAGTTCAAAATTTTATACAGAATCTCAAAGTAATGTCACAGAAGAGGAAAAATTCGTGGCCCGACCGGGACACAAACCCAGGGCCACTCGTTATCCATGAGACACCTAAATTGTTGAGTTAATGGCCGACCTTGGATATTTTGCCCCTGCGTAATTAGATTCGTCCCCGAATCTGCTCGGTATCACGTAGGCATCGACGAGACATGCACTTTTTGATGAAAATCGTTGCCTAATCGCGAACTCAGGGCCTCTCGCTTACCGTGCGAGCACTCTGCCAACTGAGCTACCAAGCCACTTGGTCGACCTATGACATTCCCCGTGCTTAATTAGATTCGTCCCTTAATCTGGTCGGTACCAAGGAGGAACGCACGAGACATGCACTTTTTTATGCTCGCGGCCCTAACTGTCAACCCACACTGAACCACCAAATGTCACAGGGGAGGCAAAAATCGTGGTCGACCGGGACTCGAACCCAGGGCCTCTCGCTTACCGTGCGAGCACTCTGCCAACTGAGCTACCAAGCCACTTGGTCGACCTTTGAAATTTCTCCCTGCTTAATTAGATTCGTCTCCGAGTCTATCTGGTACCAAGGAGGAACGCACGAGACATGCACTTTTTAATGCTCGCGGCCTTAGCCGTGAACCCACACTGGCCACCAAATGTCACAGGGGAGAAAAACCTCGTGGCCCGACCGAGACTCGAACCCAGGGCCTCTTGCCTACCAATTTGGTGCATAAATTCAGAAAACTAATTGGTAAAAAAGACTTTCCTTATAAAAAGTTTGGTTATGATATAGATTTATTTATTTATTTATTCACAATTTCATGGCAACATATACATAAAGGTGCATACATGAGCCAATGGATTGGACCTAGGCACTGCCTATATCTGTCCTCTCCAGTTTGTGTAGCAATACAGATACATATATTTGATGACATGAATATTAAAGTGCTAAACAAGAATTCCGTGACTAAAATGCACATACATATAAGCTAGTAGTAATTGATATAAAACTGAATATAACTTAACATTTTTACAAGAAGTGATATCAATGTTTTTCCAAACAGTAACTACCTACACATAAACTATACGAGTTTGAAAATATAAGGCTGACAGCTTCAGTATATTATCTTTTAGTCACAGGTTTTTCTATGTATATAATATATACTGACATAAAAATAAAACCTTGACGGTTTTGATTTCTTAATTCCGGCCAACGTAGTGAATATGTAATGTATGTATGGATTTTTCTTAGTTGAGCAGTCGTCTGATTACTCAAATCATGAAAAATTATTGGTATTTTTTTGTCCTGTCCGGAGTTGTCTAACTTATTCCTATTTTAATAAAACTTAGATCAGAACTTTAATTTACGCATGCGTAGAAGAAAATTTTCTCGTACGCAATAAACAGTAGTAGTTCCAGTGTGCACAGAAAACACTTTAAACGCTTATGTTAATCGTAATCACAACCTAAAAATAACGTTTAAAGATTTTAAACTTTTAGATTATCTCCCTTTGAATTAAACATATAGAGATTTTTGAGATTCCATATTTTCTGTATCAGTGTGTCTTTTTTATTATTTTCTTCGAGATTTGTTTGATTGTTTTGCAAACTAAATGTCTTTATTACTAAAATTATTTGAAAACCATTACTTTACCTGCCATAAAGACTTTAAAGTGTAATGGGAATTCCATTGAAACTGAATTTCCTATTTCATAATGGCATGGACTGAGTTTTTTCGTCTGATCCTCAGGGCCTCCTAGTCGACCGCGCATCGGCATAAATTTAGCTTATAAGTCCATACAGACTGGATTTAATAATGGAAAGGCGTTGCCAACAGACTTTTATCATTTAAGCGGACTTTAATCATTTTAGATTCGGTAATTGTTTGGTTTTGAGCATAGAAAACAGAAAAATACCCTTGTGACGTTTACAATAGCCTCAACATTGCTGTACCTAAAGGATCTTGAATTTTGTGTGACTATGATATTACCAAATGAAAACTTTTTCATAAAGTAAAAGAAATTTTGTGTCTCATTTTTTTCCGACTACCGCAGGATGAAAAATAGCTACTGTCATTTTTTATTTTTGCTAAGTATAGATGTTTAGCGACAAACTGCATGCTTGGTGGTTAACCCAATCAAACTTAATAGCTTTGTTACCTCTCCAATTGTACGAAGGTGGGTCGGGCATCAGACTTAATGAAGGTGCCAGCCTAAACCTAACATAATAGTAACACAAACGGTTGGCGCCTGACACCCGTACTGGGACGTCATGGGTCGGGCCCATCGTGGTTCAACCGGTAGGTTTCTTCTGCTCCGGAATTTAAGTGTTGCTATTTCTTTGTTTTATCTCAGTTTTAATTTTGATGTCTATTTTTCTGAGATATAAAACTTATGATCTTAGAATCTTCCACGAAAATGAAACAACTAAGTGTGATGAACCAAAGCAGAAACAAGGGCGAGGGATGGTCGCAACTACAAACCGGTTTTGCCCCCCGCCCCGCACCCTAAGCAATTTCATTGCTGGCCGTCCCAATGCGGCATTGTTGTTTTGGTTCTTCTTGGTTGTTGTATGTGTTGTTTGTTGCTTTGCCAGTTTTATGTATTTATATATTGTGTGTGATGTTAAGCCTGGCCCTAATATAAAAAATAAAAAAGGTAAAAATAGATGTTGAATCTTTTTAGTATACATGTATTTTGGTCTTCTTTTTAGGGTTACATGTAGTGCTTTCGCTGGTCTATTGTGTAAGTGGTCGTTGATGTCGTTGGGATGAACAACTAAGCATCAGGGGCCGTATTCATAAAGCCACTTAAGTCGTTGCTATGCGGTTGCTAAGCTAAATATCTATGAAGGAGATTCCCTACAACTATGAAATTTGGTCTGGAGGAACAGTCTTTGTAAGGCTGTTCCTCCAGAGCAAATTTCATAGTTGTAGGGAATCTCCTTCAAAGAAATTTAGCCTTAGCATCAGCATAGCAACCACTTAAGTCGTTTTATGAATACGGTCCCTGATGAATCTTCATGGCAACATATACATAAAAGTGCATACATGAGCCAATGGATTGGACGTAGGCACTGCCTATATTTGTCCTCTCCAGTTTATGTAGCAATACAGATACATATATTTGATGACATGAATATTAAAGTGCTATACAAGAATTCTGTGACTAAAATGCACAAACATATAAGCTAGTAGTAATTGATATAAAACTGAAGATAACTTAACATTTTTACAAGAAGTGATATCAATGTTTTTCAAAACAGTAACTACCAACACATAAACCTATACGAGTTTGAAAATCTAAGGCTGACAGCTTCAGTATATCATCTTTTAGTCACAACGAAGCATCTGATGAATCAAAAAAGAACCAAAGGCGAGGGTTATTCGCGACCGCAAACCGGTTAAACCTCCCAGTAATTTCTTTACTGGCCGTCCCATGGCGGAACTTCTGTTATGGTTCTTCTTGGTTGTTGTACGTGCTGTTTGTTGCTATGTTTGTTATTGATATATCGTTTGTGATGTTAAGGTTAGTCTGGTTACTACCTACTTTGGACATGGCTGTTAACATGGCTGCTGCTGATGATGTCTTTGGTGCTAACTAATTTTGTGGTATCTTTTCCCACATGTTGTCTTTGGTTAGATTTAAGATTGAATTGTGTCAGTTTCTGAGAATTATCCTGTTTCCTTTTCCATTATGAAAATGGTTCCAGAAGTTTTATTTTTTATGTTTTGTTATGAGACTGGATGTCTCACATTTGTTATTATTTGTTTTCTTTCTTTCGTTTTGTTTTTAAATTATTCGCTTAATATACTTTGAGGAAAAACGAATTGTCATTATCAAACAGAGGGTAAAATGACAGAACAAAATGAGCCGCGACACGACAAAACCAACAATGTGGTTGTGCGCCCAGCGCAGACTCAGATCAGCCTGGGCATCCGCCCAGTCTGATCAGAGTCTTCGCTGTCCGCATGGAGGTAGCTTAGACCCTTAGTTACCATTTGAGCACTTTACACAGAGTCCGATGAAAGTGGGCAGATGTCCAGGCTAGTCTGAGTCTGCGCTGGGCGCACAACCATATTGTTGGTTTTCTCTAGTCGCGGCTCAAATATCCTCCGGTGGATTTATTAAGGCTGTATAGATTGCCATTTTTCTTAAATAAAATCGCAAGTCATTTAAAATTAAAAACTAATCAACTTGAAATATTAATTGCTAGAGACAATTTTAATTAAGCCTGAGCTGAAACGATGATAATAACGCCTGCATTATTAGATATCTGACTTTATTAAACGGTCTTCGACATTGGTATTAATAATTAATAGAAATTGAAAACTTTAATTTCGCCGCAAAGGTTAGGTACTTTCACTGCTGCAGTAGGAAAAATGTATTTTTGTCGTATTTGTGGTTGTGTTATAAAACGTAGCCGACACTGCTGCTCGTGATCAGACTGCTCCTAGGGATCAGTCTGATCGGGGGCAACATTTTAGCTAAGACATGTTATGACTAGAAAAATTACGTGAACGTGTACCATAAACTTAATGCGCCCGCTTGAGCAAAAAATTTGATTGAAATTTTCAGACGTGAAAAATGTCATCTGCCTATGCATGCTTTAAGAATTAGTGACAACTACCAGAAAAATTGCAAAGTCATCTCCGTTATTGTTCCATATTTAATTCTCTCCGTCTTTGGCTATTATGTAACATTTACACAAAAGAAACCTCGTTTTAGGATATACTGGAACTACGCCCAGGGGGGGGGGGGGGGGGGGGGGATCGGCTTGATTTTTTGTGTCTGTTCTACCACTAAATTATTCCACGAAAGATTATGTCCTAATGGTATGTAAATATTCATTTGCTGCTAAATGTGAACGATATTTTCCTTATTTATTTTTTTATTTTTTATTTTTTTATTTTTTTTTTTTTTTGAAAACAATGACACTGCCGAATGTCCTATGATTCTTTCAGCGATCGCGTTAAAACGATCTTGTGTATTCTGTATGTTTCATATTGCAAATAGGGTTTAGTTTATTTTCTCGAAAACGACGACACCACCCTAAAATGTTCGAATGTCTTAAAGATTCTTTTAGCGATCGTGTTTATTCTCATTGTCCCCAAGTGCAAACGAGGTTTGTGTTTATTTATTTATTTTCTTATTTTCTCTAAACGAGGAAACTATTATTAAGGGTTTGAATGTCCTTATAATTTTTATAACTATACACCTTTCCTATAAATCGATTAAGTCGCGCACGAGTTATCTACCCAAGTAGACTGTGACGTCATCTATAGGATAGCCCATATAATTCAGTACAACTGCAAGCACACATAACATGCATAAAACAGACGTTTTGTAGATCTAAACTGCAAAAAAACAATTGAAAGACCAAATTAAAGTATAAATGCCCCGTTTTCATGTAACATTTTTTATCATATATATATTTTTGTTAATTTATTTTAATATCATATTGAGAATCCCGACAATTCGCTCGTGATTTTCATGACCCCTTTCATCGACGCCGTGTTTTAACACCCTGGCAGTACATTCACGTTTGTTCAAAAATATATAAAAAAGTTACATTTCGTATAAATATGTTTCATAAATCTGAATAAGTTATTTCCATTTTTCCGACATTCAGATAGTATCTACGTATTATTATCGGACAGATTATAGCGCTGATATTTATGGTTTCTTGTGCGATACACCGATCTAAAAGCATCAGCATCCGGACAGTTTTCCGTAAGTTTGAACCCGAGGTTGAATTTATATTATTTTTTTTTCCATCTCTTACTTATCTTCGGTATTATTTATTTGATCGTTTCCATTTCACGGTAGGTGTTCTTAAAGCTGCCTTCCGAACACTTGTCAAGGTAATACACAATCATAGGTGTTTGTTTATTGCGGCAATGCGCGCAATTCGGTGATTACACAAACGAATTCCGTGTCAGCACACTTTGTTGTCATTTTTAGCGTGTGTCTGCTTTATGATCAGCTAATCGTTCGTTTTGTATCTTTTGTAATAATGGTCTGAACATCTTCCGCGATTTTCTTTCTTTTCTATATGTTTTGGAAGGTGTGTACACACTCTTTCGATTACGGTAATTTTGGCCCGAAATTTTAGTGGGAAATCTTTTTGTTTTATGTCAAATTCCCAAATGCTATAAGTTATAAAGCTTATTTTCCGACAAAGAAAGAGCTAAATATAGTTGGAACAAAATAGTTGTCTTAATCTTAACCGTTGAATGTTAGTTTTGAATATACGGAAAACCGGCATTTATTTGGTTACACAATGAAAAGCATTAGCCTATCCTATAGATGACGTCATAGGCGTTGCAAGGGACAAAACTCGAACAGACTCTGAATTATAGGAAAGGTGTATACAGAACAGAATATGAAAACAGCGAGTTTCTTAGGTGCTTCTATAAAATATTTCCCATCGCATGCTAGCTCAACTGAAGTATGTTGTATGAACAAATGAAATGGTATTTGTGGCACGTTGATTACTAAAACGGTGAGCGATTAAGAAGGAATAGTACATACGTATAAATATCCGCATGCTTCATCCATCTTTTTTTTTTTTTTTTTTTTTTTTTTTTTTCTTTCAAATGGGATTTTCTTGTTCAAGAAGAGGTTTAATTTTGATACTAGGGCGTGAATTACAATTTGAACCGCATAAATCGGGGTACTTTCAGTACTTGCCAATCACCTTCTTTCTTTCAAACACCGGGATTTGGCGACACCGAAGAAGTTGAATACAGAAATAAGCGTCTGTCGCACTAAAATTGTAATACTTACTCTATATTTTAAGAAGGTTTACGGAGTTGGTGAGACTGGCGCCTTGTCTCAGAAGTTTCGCCGCTTAATTTCTGTTTTGTGTGTTAAGATCAGCAGCATGACTTGAAATCCAAGCACACCGAATGAGCAAAGATGCATAAACCCCGTAAGCTGTAGAAAGGAGTATCTGGCCAGTTTGGGAGATCACAGCATATGTCTTGGATCCAAAGTAAAATCATTCTCTCTATTGTCACATTCATCTTTCTTTGAACACAGGCATTAGACATGTGATGCTCTAAAGGTTACTTTACATTGCGTGCAATGACTATAAAAATAATGACTTTATTCGCAGAAAGGTCGACGAGGCCTTTTGGAGAATAGGAAGATTTCCTGGCCACGATCAAGAAATGGAACTAGGGGCATCTGAAAACTGGAGAGTACTGACACCGAAAATGACTTACAGTCAACTCACGATATCTCGAAGTCAAACTACAGTCCAAACTACCGATATCTCAAAGTAAATTTTCTGGTACCAGAAAATTTACTTTGAGATATCAGTAGTTTGATATAACAGGAGTTGAAATGTACAGAAATATAGGAAATACATTATTTGACATAAGAAGATACTTAGAGATATCAGTGTTCGAGATATCGGGAGTTGACTGTATGCAGTTGTTTTAGAAATAAAATGAGTACCCTTTTAGAAAAAATTATGAGCAACTTTGATATCAAAATGTGTAAAATTTATTTGGCAGCATGAAGCATTATTTTTTTACAAATTTAAATAATCGATAGCATATTTCTGCAGACTTGAATGGTCTGGGGGATAAAAAATAAGATTTTAATTCTTGCTTTCGAAGTGACAATTGCTTGAGTGCTGTAACATCGTCTTCGAGGCTGACCCGACAACTCTGTTGCCCTAGACTCAAATGTATCAAGATTTGAGCATTTTCGCCTGATACGGATGGCCAACTATATGGAACATTTCTACTGCAGCATTTCGGATGGCAGCTTGAGGGGAGAAGGTATTGATGTGTCTGTAAGTTTCGTATACAGGTCCACATCAATCTCGTTCCTCACAAGCCTAGATTTCGTGTCAAGAAACACATGCTCCTCATTGTAGACCTCAGCCGTGAATCTTATGGTGGGGTGGAAGCTGTTTGCTTATTAAAGAAAACTCTCTAGGTTGTCATGGCCATATGTCCATTTCATGTCCACGTCGTCAACAAACCTGAACCTTGAAAATGGTTTCAGACTAACTAATCTGAGAAGTTGTCCCTCTAACCGTCCCATGAAAATATTTGCATATGCTGGAGCAATTTTTGTGCCCATAGCTGTGCCTTTGACCTGCAGGTAGTGCTTCTCCCTCAACTCAAAGTTATTGCGCTTCAAAATCAGTGTAAGAAGCTTGACAAGAGTTTCTGTCAGTGGATCAATGACAGGCCTCTCCTCCCAAACCTCCTTGCATACACGAATGCCATCTTCATGTGGAATGTTAGTATACAGCGATGTCACATCCATTGAAACAAGGAGTGTTTCAGAGGGGATCGGGCATGATTCCTTAAGTTCTTCAAGTAATCAGTAGTGTCCTTCAAGTAAGAAGATAAGTTGTTGACGTGGGGCTGCATATGTAGGTCCACAAACTCTGAAATCTTCTCAGTGGGATGTCCATTGGCTGAAACTATAGGGCGTCCAGGGTTTCCAGCTTTGTGTATTTTTGGGAGCACATAAAATCTGTCGGTTTTTGGCTGGTCTACAATGAGGTACTTCATGTTCTTTTCGCTGATGTGACCATCGTCAAAAATCTCCTCAACTGCCTCATATACCTCTTTATCAAACTGATCTGTTGGGTCATGATCTAGAATTTCGTTAGAAGTCGAATTATTTATTTGCCTTTCTGCCTTTGAGACATAGTGGTCTCTATCCATGACAACGACAGTGGATCCCTTGTCGGCCGGTTTTATGACAATGTCACTTCTTTGTTAGAATGAGTGCAGTGCATTGCGTTCATTTGCTGCATCGAACAGTGGTCGGATGATACAAGAAAAGCCCGTGACAGCTGCTACTGGATCCGGCGACTGAATACCATACAACCTCATGGTATCAACAAGGATGACTATGACTGAAAACTATGGTTGTATCAGTGCATGGTGGCGATCGAGCTCTAGTCGTCCTCGTGTCGTACCTGAAGCGATGGTAGGGAACAGCAGTGGTACCGTGAAACTGTCTTATAACAGTTGGCAATGCCGCACAAGGCCTGCTGTACTTGTAGGTGGGGCATGTGGTTGTTTGTATGAACTCTTCTTATCTATCATGTTTTACTTTTCTCTTCCCGTCCCTGTGGCACGGTCCAAAATCGGCTGAAACACTGCCTCATAGAACCGTTCAACTCCAGCATACCTTCCAGGGGATAGTTAACTGGAGGCATATGCAGCGCCCTTCCGATATTTCCTATTGTCTAATTTCTACTAGTCTCCCTTTATCTTCTTTATTTGTCTATTTTATCATACCTTAGTTTTCATTCTTTTATTTACATGCCAAGTGGGCGAGTGACGTTGAATCGACATTGGAAAAGCGTTGATTCAGTATCTGGACGTAGAATCAGCGTTGATCCAAGGTTGATTCATGTTGTGTGCCCATTTGGTAGCTACTTCTATTCTTCTTTAGAGTACTCTATTTCTCCTAATTTGTTTGACACCTTTCTCCCTTTCCCTTTATTATTTGCATTTGTTTCTTATACTTAACCTGAATTTTTGTTTGTATTTGTATCGCCTTTGTTCACCTTTTATTTGTATTGTAGGGGAAGGGCCGTACCTAATGTTGGTAGAACTTGTGGCCCAACCCCATTGCATAACAATATCGCAATTAAATATGTTTAAACTAAACTATTGCTAAAAGATTGACCAGTACCTACTGTGCTTGCAGTAGGTATCAGTACCATTATAAGTCTATGAGAAAATATTGTATCGTTCAAGGGCAAGTTATTCTGAGAAGAATGATCCAACCTGGCCCAAATTCCAACTGGTCCAAGATGTTTTAAATGTCCTGAATACCTGCTAGTTACAAGAGGTTGCGATCAAAAATAAAGAAGCTAGGGCTCGGACAACATTTTACCCATTATAAGTCAATTGGAAAATATTTCGTCGCTCAAGGGCAAGTAATCTGAAAAGAATGATCCAACCTGGCCCAAATTCGAACTTATCCGAGTCCGAGGGGATATAGGGTCTGTCCCGTACGTACGTACGTACGTGTGTGCGTACGTACGTACGTACGTATGTATGTATGTATGTATGTATGTATGTATGTATGTATGTATGTTCCCCTTTTGTCATGGCTCTAGCTACCTCATTTATTAACCGGTTTTGATGCAAGTTCGCACAAGTATTGGGTATAACATTACCTCGAACGAGTTTGCATTTCAGAATGATCAAGATGGTCCAGGATTGTGTTTTGACCCAGAGTTCGGCGTAAAGATTCGGAGTTCGGAATAAAGAAATGGGTCTTTCATGAGTTCGGCAGGTTCGGAGTTCGGACTATGAATGGGTTGTTTGTCGGTTCAGTAGGTTCGTAGTTCGGACTAACTGTGGGTCCATGTTGGATTCGGCAGGTTCGGAGTTCGGAGAAAAAAGTGGGTCCAGTACGAGTTCGGCAGGTTCGGAGTTCGGACTAAGAATGGGTTGTGTGTCGGTTCGGTAGGTTCGGAGTTCGGACTTACTGTGGGTCCATGTTGGGTTCGGCAGGTTCGGAGTTCGGACTAACTGTGGGTCCATGTTGGGTTCGGCAGGTTCGGAGTTCGGACTAACTGTGAGTCCATGTTGGGTTCGGCAGGTTCGGAGTTCGGACTAAAAATGAGCCCTTTATGGGTTTGATAGGGTCGGAGTTCAGACTAACAATAGGACCATGTTGGGTTTCGGCAGGTTCGGACTAAGTCACATACAATGATTGTGGCATGGGGCACTTTTCATGCTTTGGATGGGTCGTAGTCCGGAGTTGACCTATATTGTTGCCAGTCTTTAGTACAAACTCCAAGTTTGCCAATCCCAGGTTGGACTTGGTCATTAGTCTGAACTCCGAGTCTGCTGAACTCATGTTGGACCCAATCTCAAGTCCGAACCCCCAGTGTGCAGAACTCAAGTTGGAACCAATCTTAAGTTCTGACTCCAGGTTTGCCAAACCCAGGTTTCACTCGGTCTTTAGTCCAAGCTCTGAGACTGCTAACCCTATAGAGATTATTACATGGTTGTTTGATCCCAGCCCTGATCTCAGCCCGGGTTGACCAGATTGGCCCGAGCCCGAAGGGCGAGGACTGCGCCAATAAGCAGGAACAGCAATTAATGACAAGTTGATTGGTGAAATGATTTATTGCTTGAAAACTGTATCGACAGTCTGTAGAAATCAGCCAAAATAGAGAGAGAGAGAGAGAGAGAAAATTGGCAAAACGTAACTCTGAACACACTAAATCAACTATCACTGCAACTGCAAATTTATAAACATATAAGACAAGACATGACAAACAACACAATATCGTTCTCTGGTGCTGATACTGTCAGAGGGCTGAGATCAGAGCTGGGATCGAAACAAGTGTGTTATGATAATTTTATCATGCACTTATGTGTATGAAAATGAATGCTCAGTTCTAGCACCGAGGGAAACTCTCCGGTATTCCGCTGGACCTGTGATGTGAGAGTTGCAGTTGCAGATATCCTAGGAGTCTAATACAGCCAGAGTCGTCTTTAATTTCCCAGCGTCCTTTCTTTCTATATATCCTGCATCACCCTCTCGCGAGGATTATGTGCAGCTGCGCGCATCAAAGAAAAGTTTGATAGAAGAAAGTTAAAACGATTTTAGTAAGGATAAAAAGTATGATAGTGTTAGTATGAGAAAGAAGTAAAAAGTTAAAAGCTGATAAAAACAATGATTCCTGGTTTATGGCATGATGTGGTTAAGGCTGCAGATGGCAGACCTGAAGGAGGTCAGGTCTTCTAATAGGGCAGCCGAGGGGGGTAGGTTGTTCCACTGCACGATTGCCAAAGGAAAAAAGGAATACTTGTATTAGTTTGCAGTTGTCATGATTTGAATAAAATGGTATGGGTGTGTTGTTCTTGTCATTCTGATTTGACGTTGGATATAAGTTGGCAGTGGAATCTCAACTAAACCATGTACTATTTTATAGAACATTAAGAGCGTCTCTGTTCTAATGACCTCCATCCAAGGGTGTTGATCATCTGGGTCACGCTACTGTAAGATGAGTAGTCATGTGTGACCCAGCGTGCTGCCCTACGTTGGACAGCTTCGATCATATTTACATAGGTGTCGGTATGTGGGCTCCATACAGGGGAGGCATACTCTAGCTGGGGCCTTACTAAAGTCTGATATGCTGTCTGACGTATGCCTTTGTGTTTTGTGCGTATGTTTCTACGTATGTAGCCCAGTGTCTTATTGGCTTTAGTGGTCACGCTTTGGATATGATGGTTCCATTTCAGGTTGTGGCTGATTTCAAGACCAAGGTATTTTGCTTGGTCTACTGCCTCTAAAACTTGCCCATGTAAAACATAATATTATTGGGTCTGGATGGGGTTTCGGGCCCTAGAGATATGTATGACTTGGCATTTGCTGGGATTGAAGTGCATTTCCCAAGTCTTTTCCCATTGCTCAAGTTTTTGAAGGTCCTGCTGCAAAGTGTGGGAATCCTTTTTGCTGGTGACTGTCAAATACACAGCAGTATCATCAGCGAATAGTCTGACCTGTGAGGTTATATTTCCGGGCAGGTCATTTATGTACAAAAGGAACAAGATTGGTCCAAGGACCGAACCTTGGGGGACCCCAGATGTGACCGGAATTTCGGACGATTTTTCCCCTTCAAGAGCCATACACTGTGAACGCCCGAGTAAGAATGCCTTAATCCAACTGAGATTGTTCTGAGTTATCCCATGCTGGTGGAGCTTGAAGAGTAGTTTTGTGTGGCTAACCTTATCAAAAGCCTTACTAAAGTCGAGGAGGATAAGGTCAGTTTGGTGACCTTGAGAAAGACCTCTAGCGAGTTCGTCAACGAGCTGTATAAGTTGAGTTTCACAGGACCTTTTTTCCCTGAAGCCATGCTGTAGGTCATATAGTACATTATGT
Source organism: Ctena decussata (assembly GCA_963989385.1). Lineage (NCBI taxonomy): Eukaryota > Metazoa > Mollusca > Bivalvia > Lucinida > Lucinidae > Ctena > Ctena decussata. The sequence continues at coordinate 125,896,464 of OZ022498.1, forward strand.
TTGTTGAGATGCTTAGTTAAGTTTGATGCAATGATGTGTTCCATCAATTTGCAACATATGCAGGTTAGAGAGATGGGCCTGTAATTCCCGGGGTCGCATTTGTCACCTTTTTTGAAAAGAGGTGTCACGATAGCCTTCTTCCAGTCTGAAGGTATCTGGCCAGTATTTAAGGATTTTTGGAAAATGATCTGTAACATGGGAGCTACTTGATCTTTTAGGGATTTGAGAGGATCTGCGCATGCGTCGTTTCTTTAACACCTGTCTTCAAATCTTTCTCCTTTTTATCTGAGAAAAAGGCAATATCCAGGGTTTATAGCAGTGCTTAGGCTTATTTTTCATGATATTCCAACCCTTTATAACATCCCCCATTCATGAATTGTGTTATTTATATGTACTTTGTCTTGTTTTTTTTTCATTCAAAATTGCCGGTCAATAGCTGGCCAATTCGACCTTGACCTTTGTTTTTGTTTTTGTCAAAGAGGTAAGCGACCTGTAACCTGTTTTCGTGACTGAAAGTGAAAGTGAAAAAGTGCTAGCATGCTGCTTGGCATTTTAATACCTACTGCCTTATTGTGCATAGGCACACAGATCCTGAAGGTAAATTGTTGTGTTGATGGAAATGTTCAGCTGGATTTTACAGAAACCCAAGCTCAGGAATTCAGGCCGGATGACAAAAATTGTCAAGCCAGTTTGTTTTCCTCATATAGATGGAGGAAACTTCCTAAGATTCCCCAAAAGGATTCTAAGATTGCCCCTCTTGCATATTTATGTTTACTTACAATCTCACTGTCATCTGACATTGAACTGAACCCGGCCCCGGATTACCTCTGTGGGTGCTGTGGTTCAGAGGTTTTGGATGCTGATATGGCAATTGAGTGTGATAACTGTTGCAACTGGTTCCATATCAGCTGCCAAGGTATTGGAGAAAATACTTATGATGCTTTGACCCTAGAATCTTCATTTTCCTGGACTTGTTCCATATGTTCCGAAACTCACTTCTCACATAGCATAAGTTCCCTGGCTTCTGTTACCTCCCCAAATCATTTTTCGGTACTGTCGGATGAATCTTCTCAAACACCCCCCACCCAAAGGCCGAAGCCTGGACGTGGTAAAACTCAGAAAGGTCTTAAAATTCTCAATGTTAACTGCCAGTCGGTGGCAAACAAAAAAGCAGAATTTTTTTCCTTACTTGATCATCATGATCCTGATATTGTGATTGGCACAGAATCTTGGTTGACATCAAAACACTTGGATAGTGAAATCTTCCCAAAATCTTTGGGGTACACATCTTTCCGGCAGGACAGATGTTCTGAAACTCAGGGCGGTGGTGTTTTCATTTTGGTCAGAAATTCATTTGTAGCAACCGAGCAAAAAGAACTGAAAACGGACTGTGAAATCATTTGGATCAAATTGGAACTTAAGGGATGTAAGGCTCTGTATATTGCTTCTTACTACAGGCCTCATGAGGACGTTTGCATTGTCTCGAAGAACTTAGGAAATCCCTTGAATAGGCGTCTCAGTTGAAAGGCGATATTTGGGTCGTAGGTGACCTAAACTTTCCTAAACTTTCATGGGACAATGAACATACACCTATTATTAAACCCGGCTGTAGTTTTCCAAAACTTTATGACGATTTTATTTCTTTATTGGATGATTGCAACTTAGTGCAAATGGTAACAACACCAACTAGAGGTGCGAACATTTTAGATCTTTTCCTAACTTCTAATTACACATTGGTAAAAAATATAGAGGTTCACCCAGGTATTTCGGATCACGACTCGGTTATTTCGGAGGTCTCTACCAAACCAGTTGAAACTAGGCAGCTTCCCAGGTCTACTTACTTGTACAAAAGAGCAGACTGGGAAGGTTTTAAGACCTACATGGAAAAGGTCAAAGAGGACTTTTTAGCAAGCGCAACTTCTATGTCAGTGGAAGAACTTTGGGTTTCTTTTAAATTATCTGTTGATGAAGGTCTTACTAGGTTTGTTCCCTGCAAAAAGATTGGTTCTAAGAGAAATCTTCCTTGGATCACCCAGCCAATTAAACGCCTGATCCGAAAAAGGGACTCTCTTTACCAAAGGTACAAAAGGTCATCACGACCTAAATACAGAAAACAATTTGTTACAACACGCCACATGGTTAAGGCTAGGATCAAACAAGCATATGACTGCTACTTGGAGGATCTGCTTGGCATAAGCAATCCTGACCTAAACACCTCACCCGCTGGTGAGACAGGTCAATCCAAGTTTGCGCCAAAAAAGTTATTTTCATTCTTGAAAAACTCACGCCAGGAATCACAAGGTATTGGTCCTCTCCGTGACCCCCGTACCAATGAAGTCCATACATCCAACATTGACAGAGCAAATCTAATTAATAGTCATTTGCAATCAGTTTTCACCCCTGTTTCACCTCTGAGACTAAACCAACTCTCAGAGAACACCATACTAGACGGACTAGCAGAAGGCTCCCTTAAGGAAGAAAACATCCCTGGAAAATTCAGGCCTAAAGTTCCAGAGATGCCCCAAATTGAAATCTCACTGGCAGGAATCTTAAAACTGCTAGCCGGTCTCGACCCATCCAAAGCCGCTGGTCCTGATGCCATTAAACCAGTGAAAGAAATTAGAGAAACTAGGCTGTTTTCATGACAGATGTTTACAGAAAACTGTTTCGACACGAGTGACTGTGACAAAACTCCACAGAAATCTTTTCTGGATGGAGAAGAATGACAAGACATAGGCAGAACCGGGAAAATGTGCATGTTTTGGTTCTTTTAAGCTCGTCTGAACGAAAGTTCAGGAAGAGCAATTGCACTACCCCTGGCGGCGGCGTCGCCGATAGTGAAATGTTAAAGTTTTACATTAAAGTTTTCTGTGTAATGGGCAAGGCACTGTCAGGCGAGCTATCCTGTCCTGCTGACAGTCTTGTTATTCAACTACACTAGGTGACTAGCTTTTATTGACTGCATTTAGGGTCAAGAATTATGGTTTTCATAAGCTTTCCATGTATGATTTTAGGGTAACAATGCTGTTAATACACATTTGTTGTGTTAAAGTAGTGAGAGATGCTTAGTCCGAACTCCCAAGTCTGCGGAATTCATGTTGGACCCGATCTTTAGTCGGAACTCTGGGTCTGCCAAAGGTCCTTACTCCGAACTCTGAGTCCGCCACACTCATGTTGGACCCAATCTTAAGTCCGAACTCAGAGTTTGCCGAACCTAGGTTGGAATCGGTCTTTAGTCCGAACTCCGAGTCTGCCGAACCTAGGTTGGACTCGGTCTTTAGTCCGAACTCCGAGTCTGCCGAACCTAGGTTGGACTCGGTCTTTAGTCCGAACTCCGAGCCTGCCGAACTCATGTTGGACCCAGTCTTAAGTCCGAACTCCGAGTCTGCCGAACCTAAGTTTGACTCGGTCCTTAGTCCGAACTCCGAGTCTGCCGAACTCATGTTGGACCCAGTCTTAAGTCCGAACTCCGAGTCTGCCGAACCTAAGTTTGACTCGGTCCTTAGTCCGAACTCCGAGTCTACCGAACCTAGGTTTTACTCGGTCTTTAGTCCGAACTCCCGAACCAAGCTTGGACTCGGTCTTTCCCGAACTCCGAGTCAGTCGAACTCATGTTGGACCATCCTTAGTCCGAACTCCGAGTCTGCCGAACTCATGTTGGACCCAATCTTAAGTCCGAACTCCGAGTCTACCGAACCTAGGTTGCACTCGGTCTTTAGTCCGAACTCTGAGTCTTTATTCCGAACTCCGAGTCAAAACACAATCCTGGACCAACCTGAGAATGATGCGGTTAAGGTCACAGTGGCTTTTTTAGAAAAATGTCATCACTCTAGCGCCTTCATTTGTGTACCGATTTCGATTTAACTTCACACAAGTGATAAGTATGGCAATATCTTAGACAAGTTTGCGTTTCAGCATTCTAGGGTCAAGGTCAAGGTCACAGTGGCTATTTTTAGAACAATTTTTTCATCGCTCTAGCGCCTTCATTTATGGACCGATTTTGATTTAACTTCACACAAATGTTTAGTATGACAATATCTTGAACATGCTTGCGTTTCAGCGTCTTAAGATTAGAGTCAAGGTCACAGTGGCTATTGTTAGCAAAACGTTGTCATCGTTCTAGTGCCTTCATTTATAGGATGATTTCGATTGTACTTCACACAAGTGATAAGTATGACAATATCTTAGACAAAAACGCATTTTAGCATTCTGGAGTCAAGGTGAAGGACACAGTGGCTATTTTTAGAAAAACTGTGTCATCGCTCTAGCGCCTTCAATTTGTGGACCGAATTCAATTTGATATCACATAAGTAATTAGTATGACAATATCTTAGATAAGTTCATGTTTCGGCGTTCTTGGGTCAATGTCAAGGTTACAGTGGCTATTTTTAGAAAAACTTTGTCATCCCTCTAGCTCATTCATTTATGGACCGATTTTGATTAAAACTTCACACAAATGTTTAGTACGACAATAACTTGAACAAGCTCGCGTTTTGGCGTCCTAAGATTATAGTCAAGGTCACAGTGGCTATTTATAGAAAAACTTTGTCAGCGATCTAGCGCCTTCATGTATGGATCTATTTGGATTTAACTTCACACAAGTGATAACTATGGAAATATCTTATCCAAGTTTGCAATTCAGCATTCTGGGGTCAGGGTCAAGGTCACAATGGCTATTTTTAGAACACCTTTGTCATCGCTCTAGCGCCTTCATTTGTGGACCGATTTTGATTTAACTTCACACAATGTTTAGTATGGCGATATCTTGAACAAGTTTGCGTTTCAGCATTCTAAGGACAAGGTCACATTTGCTATTTCAGCTCTCCTGAGTCAAAGGCTCACAAGGTGAGCTTATAGCATAGGCTTGGTCCGTCGTCCGACCTACAGCCACACTTTCAAGCATTACTTTTTGCTAAAGTAGCTGGCCAATCTTGATCAAATTTTATTTGTAGCATTGTTGGGATAGGGGATTGATTTCATACAGTTTTGGGACAGAGCGGTTTAAAACTGTGGTTACCATGGCAACAAAAAGATCCCATAGACTTATAATGGTGAAAATGTTGTCCGGGTCATAGCACCTTTAGTTTTGACCGCAACTTCTTCAAACTTGCAGGTATCTAGGAAATCCATAAAATATCGGATCAGCTCGAATTTGGGCCAGGTTGGACAGTTTTTGTCTTTTTCTTTTTCCACCCTGAGGGTCACAGGTATGATACCACCACCTATGTGTTCAATTTGCCTTAGAGTAACTTACCCTAGAGTACTGAGGCTGAATGGACTCAGGTGAGCTACAGGACCAATGGTCCTCTTGTTTTTATTTTAGGAGCTTCAGATATTTTTCTCGGAATGTAAATATTTGTGCTTGTTGTTTCTATTTTATTCTTGTTTGAAACCTCTGAAGAAGCAGAAAAGCGAAAGCGCCTAGGTAACATATTGAGAATTGCACTGTGAATAATTATCTCTCCATTTATAACCAGTTTTAAGTCATTTTAGCATCGTGTTAGATGTATTTCCCTAAATCTTACCATAAATATAACATAGACTAATTGCCTATCTTTTTACTGTTTAAGAACTTAGCTGCTTTGGAAGCAAGGATCACATAAAACAATATATAGCAGACTCGCTTTGATGACTTCTGTATACCAACATGATAAAATAAATTGTGAGGAAGGCTCATCTGGTAGCACAGAACACATCAGAAAAACAAAACAGCAGACTTGGTTAAATTGACCAGGGCCAGAAAATACAATATATATTATATATTTATATATTATAATAGGCACTTTGATGAAGTACAGGAATAATGTTTACGACCGTCACATGGCAAGTAACACGAGCTGCAGCGAACATAAAAATACGTTAAAGAAAGATCGGGGCTCATCAGAGAAAAGAAAATGCATGTAGCAGACCTGGGTCCGAGGTTATAAAACTTGAGTATAATCTCAAACTCAAAATAAAGCACACTGATTGGCTGCTTCCGAGCAGCCAATCAGTGTGCTTTATTTTGAGTTTGGGATTATTCTCAAGTTTTATAACCTCGAAACCTGGATTCATTGAGTCTGTTCATGTGCACTGAGGCGATGTTGCAACACTGCAAACGCCCCCACCTATGGGGATTCAGAGGCCAGTGCTAAGGGTCGTGGGTCAGTGTTGTAACAATAATGAGCCGCGACACGACAAAACCAACAATGTGGCTGTGTGCCCGGTGAAGACTCAGATCAGCCTGGGCATCCACCCAGTCTGATCAGAATCTTAGCAGTGAGTTCAAAGGGTAGCGAAGGATCAAGGCTACCTACATGCGGACAGCGAAGACTGATCAGACTGGGCGGATGCCCAGGCTGATCTGAGTCTGCGCTGGGCGCACAACCACATTGTTGGTTTTGTCGTGTCGCGGCTCAGTCATAAAGTAGACTCATCCAAACTGTGTCTGCTAAATAAGCGGTCTGTCTGAAATAAAAACGAGGGTCGTCCGAGAAATCTGGCAAATTTAAAGAGTTACTACACTTCAGGAACTGACTGAATCAGATCCCAAACCCTATCCCCAACATCAAAGGGAAAGATTGACAAAGACATCCCAACAAACAATAAATTACAAGTGATAAGCCGAGTCAGCAGCTCTTTCCCAAAAAGGTGGCAACTCAGCTATCTTTATTGAACTAAATAATTTAGACCAACAGAAGGGTTACAACAGACTAAGCAAATTATACGAAAAACATTTAACAATTATTTTTACCTATTTTCTATTTTTATTATAGAAGGGTTAAAATGAGAACACAATAAATTAAACAACATCGTACATAAAACAAATGCAACCGCAACGAAAGTACCGCCTTGGGACGGTCAGTAATAACTACTGGGGGCGGGGTGGGGGGGAGGTTAAACCGTTTTTACTGGGCCGAAACCTTCACCCTCACCTTCTGCCGCGGTGAACACATGTTCCACACAACAGACTAAACAAATTATACGGAAAACATTTAACAACTATTTTTACCTATTTTTTGGGATACCCTGATGTCCGTCGTACGTCCGGACGGACGTCAGGACGGACGTCCGTCAACTTTTGCTTGTGTACAGTCTAGTGGGCACAGTTTTGATCCAATCCTTATGAAACTTTGTCAGAATGATAGTCTTGATAAAATCTAGGCCAAGTTTGAAACTGGGTCATGTCGGGTCAAAAACTAGGTCACTAGGTCAAATCTTAGAAAAATCTTGTGTACACTCTAGAGGGCACAGTTTTCACCCAAAAGTCATGAAACATTGTCAGAATGTTTATCCTTATAATATTTAGGACAAATTTGAAACTGGGTCACGTTGGGTCAAAAACTAGGTCACTAGGTCAAATCATAGAAAAACCTTGTGTACGCTCTAGAGGACACAGTTTTGATCCAATGTTTATGAAACATTGTCAGAATGTTTATCTCCATATATTCTAGGTCAAGTTTGAAACTGGGTCATGTCGGGTCAAAAACTAGGTCACTAGGTCAAATCTTAGAAAAACCTTGTGTAGACTCTAAAAGGCACAGTTTTGATCCAAAGTTCATGAAACTTTGTCAGAATGTTTATCCTTATACTATCTAAGATAAATTTGAAACTGGGTCATGTCAGCTCAAAAACTAGGTCACTAGGTCTAATCATAGAAAAACCTTGTGTACGCTCTAGAGGACACAGTTTTGATCCAATCTTTATGAAACATTATCAGAATGTTTATCTCTATTAACTATAGGCCACGTTTGAAACTGGGTCATGCCAGGTTAAAAACTAGGTCACTAGGTAAAATCTTAGAAAAATGTTGTGTACGCTCTATATGGCACAGTTTTCAACCAAAATTCATAAAACTTTGTCAGAATGTTTATCCTTACTATATGTAGGACAAGTTTGAAATGGGGTCATGTCGGCTCAAAAACTAGGTCACTAGGGCAAATCATAGAAAACTCTTGTGTACGCTCTAGAGGACACAGTTTTGATCCAATCTTTATGAAATTTTGTCAGAATGTTTATCTCCATAAACTCTAGGCCAAGTTTGAAAGTAGGTCATGTCAAGTCAAAAACTAGGTCACCAGGTCAAATCTTAGAAAAACCTTGAGTACGCATTAGAATGCATAGTTTTGATCCAATCTTCATGAAACGATGTCAAAATGTTTATTGTCCTTATATTTAAGGCCCCTATGAAACTGAGTCACGTCAGGTCAAAAACTAGGTCACTAGGTCAAATCTTAGAAAAACTTTGTGCACAACCTAGAGGGCACAGTTTTGATCCAATCTTCATGAAACTTTGTCAGAATGTTTATCTGCATAAAATCTAGGTCAAGTTTGAAACTTGGTCATGTCGGGTCAAAAGCTAGGTCACTAGGTCAAAACTAAATTAAGTTATGCTGCAAGAATCAGAACTAACATTGCAATGATGCCCGCCACAAACTCCTTGGAATACATTAGTTTCACCACAGTGAGATAATGATGCTACCATTCTATCATCTGTCTTTGCTTAGTTCAGTCTAGTTCAAATCCATCAAATCAACTCAACATGAACGGGAACTTTTCGGAGAAGGAACTCAACATGAACGGGGACTTTTCGGAGAAGCGACTCCGCTATTTTCAGCTCACCTGAGCCTTACAGTACTGGTGTGAGCTGCCTCTGTCATCCATCCTTAAACATTTTCAAACATCTCAGAAACCTCTGAGTAGACCCAAATTCATATGGAGCCTGCACATGGGTCAAAGGATTGAAAGTTCATCAAATGATATTGGTCACATGACCAAGGTGGCCGACATTCCCATGTATGGTAAAAACTCTTATAAATCTTCACCAGAGCCAGTGAACTGATTAATGCTTAGGTGAGCGATTCAGGGCCACCATGGCCCTCTTGTTATTTTTTATTATAGAAGTTAAAATAAAAACACAATAAGTTAAACAGCACCGAACATAAAACAAATTCAGCCGCAACGAAAGTACCGCCTTGGGACGGTCAGTAATAATTACTGGGGGGGGGGGGGGGAAGGGGGGGGTTAAACCGGTTTTACTGAGCCCAAACCTTCACCCTCACCCTCCGCCGCGGTGCACACAATTAGTTGGTAGTTCGGTTCGTATGGAGGTCCCCTTACTCATCAGAGAGTCATCACGGTCTGTTACGAAATGGATTCGATCGTCGACAATGTCGTCGAATTATTTTAATCCTTTCAATCAGTAGGGCTTCAGTTTTTAGGGCAACTGTGGTAATAAAACATTTACGGAAATTGTGGCTACGTTATGCATGGGTTGTTTGTGAATACCTCTCGTGGACAGCGTATTGCATGATTTTAAGGTGAATACCTGTACGAGTCTTTTGATTGTGGACAGCGTGTTGCATGATTTTAATGTGAATACCTGCACGAGTCCCATGATTTAAATGTGAGACGCATACTATTTATACGCCTATCTTTTATTGAAAAGTTAGACGTGGCTGTTTAATTCTTATACTGAGGATGTTATATTGTTGTGTGCCCAGATTCTGAGTTTAGACCAGAACGGTAAGGTTTTATTATATTTATTTTAGAATTGTTTGGCTAAGAATGAAAAATGTGACTTCTGATTGATATGGTATGACTATATGTGTCGACTGATTTGATTTTGTTGACAGTGATCAGGCTGCGCATATGTCGACCAATTTTGTTTATACTGACCATGCTGCGCATGCTATTTGTATATTAGGAAGTTTTGTAAATTACGGAAATAGTTTATATCACTGATGTTGGTTGCAATGGTGTGCGTCTATTTGACGTCCAGTGACGTCAGTTGCATTCATGTTATTCATGTGACGTCAGTTGCATTCATGTTATTCATGTGACGTCAGTTGCATTCATGTTATTGCGACGTCAGCACTTTTTATATTAGTTTCACGTATACGTGGCCTATAGAAGTAGATTGATTTGTAATGGAACTAATTTATATACTCGTGACGTCAATTGACGCCATAGCATGCACCGCATTAAGGGTTTTTTCCATAAGTTATAATGGTAACATTTGGTCATCATGCGTTTGATTTGCCTTCATTAGACGACGTCATATGGTATAACATCATTGATGTCATGATGTCAGATCAAACGTTATGATCCCAAATGTGTTAGAAACTCTTATTCAGTTATTATATTCTATGGCAAATGGTATTACGCTTAGTTTAAAGGAATTAATACATATGCGAGTTAGATTTTGGTCAATCAATTTAATGTAAATAGGTCATTGTTTAGATTATTCATGTTTTATGTGGGGTATGTCATGGTAATGCCTGTGGACGTCAGTATATTTCTTGACAATGTTTGACGTCAGATCCTTCGACGCACATGCGTGGTAGGATCTACGTTTCTTCATTGGCGGAAGTGGTAAGCACACTTTTAGCTTTACATCGTGAGCGCGAGTCGTGTCTAGTGACACGGCTGGCGTGTGCACGTTATGCTCGGCATTCGCCGAGGGCGTTGTATGGTATTTCCAAGACAGGCCCAAGTCTTACGTATTGTTATTATGTAGTTACAATGTATTAAGTGTAAGTTCGTTATTTTTAGGCACATCAAGTCCGGCAGTCAGCTGTTAGGGCTTAGAGCCACGTCTCACCTGGAGATGCGATATACGTCTCCAGGTTAATACCAACCCGGGTAGAGGCAGTTACAACGCCGTTTGTGCAAGGTTCCTAAGCAGAGGCGGGAAGCACAAAATGTAGGCGGAAGTGGTTAGCTCAGTTTTGCCAGATTCTGTGATAAGATCTGAAGGTCACATCAAGTGTGGGACAGTGTTCGTCCACTAAGGTGTGTTAATATATATAGACTGGTCCCTGGTACGATCCAGGGAGCGACCAGTATATAATCGTGCACGTGTTAATAAAGTTGGTGTTCCTCATGATATATGGACTGGCCCATGACATGATCCTGGGAACGACAAAGTGAAGTCTACCAACATAAGGCCTTGTTTTTTTGTATGAGCTCAAACTAACGTTTTTTGTTCTTTGTGTTTTCCTTTAGTTCATGGCGCTGAGCCGAGTACGGTGTTGACGTCAGACGGTAATCTATTTGCGTATTGTACGCAAATCGATTACAGATTTGAAACAAACACCTTACTTGGGCCAGCGACATGAACTGATATGTGTTGTACATTATTGTAATTGTGACAGTTGTAAAATGTATTGTTGTATATAAAATTTACATTATATATAAACTTAAAAAAAATTCTATCGTTGTTAGAGTTTCCTTGTTAGTGTATTACACTAGTAGATAACCCTTTAACCGGAAGTCACCCTCCGCCGTCCTGGCGACGCATAAGGCTCTACACCCGTGTCGACCGAGTGTAAAACCTTCTGCGTAACATGGTGTCATGAAGTAACGGGATTTGATTTCCGGTTAATATCTGCCAGTGTAACACATTGACAATATATACAGAATCTAGGCACAATTTTGTCAGACATTTTTTTTTTTTTTAAATTGACTTTCTGATTGTTCTTTTCTAAGGTGACGAAAGGCTGTGAATTTTAGGGGAGCAATTTTGCCACTAAATTTTTGTAAATGTAACCTACACTCAATTAAGGTCAACTATCCTTATTCCCTGCGTGATGAAGTGCGATAGCCCATACATTAATTTGTGATAGAATGTAACAGGTTGCATATCTGAGTGGGGAAACTGAGGTATATAGACCTGAATTGTCTTGGCACGGATGATACATATTTAATTTTAAGGTCCGGTTGAGTACCTTGACACTGCTGTTGCATGACAATCTGTAAGTTTATTAACTTAAATGTTTTGCACGTTGTGTCGTAACCGTTACTGGGGTCCATTTTATGTCCTGATTTTGTAACGTAGGTCATCCGTAACGTTATATGATATCGTTACAATGAATTAAACCTAATAGCAGAATCTTAAGTTTGATTTACCGTTGGTACCTTATAAGGTTTTGTAATGTAGGACGTACAGTTGTCGTGTCAGTGTTAATACGTTGCGTTACATACGTTACGTTTGTATATCCGATACGCTAGATCAAGTTGGGCGTAATTGTAATGTGGGTTATTTACGTCATCTAATTGTGTCATTTGAAAGTGAAAGTAATTCTCGGCAAAGTCAACGTCAGTTTATGACGTCATTTCCGGTCTGTTATGAACGTAACTTTAATGGCTACGTCTAGATCGCGAGTATACTAATTAATCAACGTTTTAGGTGCATTAGTTTGATATTATTATTGTTAACGTTTTAGTTAACGTGTGTGACTATAAGTGAACGTCGGTTTCAGTTAAGTTAACGTGAGCATTACGTTAAGCGTCATGGATCAGTTAGTTAAGACGGGAAAGGAGTTAGGTTATGAAGGGCAGGCATTGCAGGAATTTGTAAAGCAACAGCAAGAGACTGAAAGAGCAGAAAGGCACGCGGTAAGGGAACTTGATAAAGAGAAGATCGCGGCGGAGAAAGAGAAGATCGCGGCGGAGAAAGAGAGGATCGCGCAGGCTGAAAAAGATAGGGAAGTTGAATTGGCTAAGATTGCGGCAGATAGGGAAATCGAGATGGCGCGGATTGAAAATATAGAGCGGCAAGCCGAGAAAGATAGGGAAGCTAGGTTGTATCAAGTCGAAAGCGATAAGGAAGCAAAGTTGTCGAGCGAAGTTGAGTTTGAAAAGTTGAAGTATAGTTTTGAATTGCAGCAACGCGAGTTGAATAATCAGATAGATTTGCAGAAGGTAACGTTTAGGGTTGAATTAGAAAAACAGAAGGCTGAAAAGTTAGCGCATGCGCGAGATCCCAAGTTACCGTATTTTGATGAAAGTAAGGACAAAATGGATAGTTACTTATCAAGGTTTGAGAAATACGCGACGGCGAATAAATGGGATAAAAACGTTTGGGCTGCATATTTAAGCGCATTACTTAAAGGTCGCGCGCTTGATGTCTATGATAGATTGTCTGTAGATGATGCAGCAGATTATGACAAGTTGAAAGATGCGTTGTTAAAGAATTTTGATATGACTGAACGCGGATTTAGGAAGAAATTTCGCTATGATAGGCCTGAAAAGTCCGAAACGTTTATTCAGTTTAGTAGTAGACTTAGGTCGTATCTTAATAAATGGTTAAAAATGGCGAAAGTAGACCAGTCTTACGAAGCTGTTTGCGATTTTTTCGCTAGAGATCAGTTTTTAGAATCCTGTAGTAAAGAACTATATGTTCATTTGAAACCGAAAACATTCACGAATCTAGGTGAGATGGCTAGGGAAGCAGATTTATTTGCAGAAGCACGTGGCGGTGTCTACGCTTGTGTAAATAAGGGGCAGCGTGATAGTAAGGGCGTAATTCAGAGTAGATCTGATAATAAGCCGAGTGCGAAGCCAGAGATAAAATGTAGTATTTGTGGTAAGGGACATTTAACATATAAATGTTTTAAGAATGCCGATAGGAAGCAAGCATATAGTGCGGAGGTAGGTGCAAGTGCAAGCGGGTATAGCGGAAGTAAGGGGAGTAGTTATGCACCGAAAGATGAGACACAAAGATCACAGAGTAAGAGCGATACTGTACAGACGAAGGGTAGTAATTCAGATCGTGGCCGTGGTCGGGGTTATTCCCGCGGATGTGGTCGGGGTGGCGGACATCAAATGAGCTTTTGTAAAACTACAATGAATAGGTCTCATGAAATTGAAGGTCTCTATAAGAGTAAGGAAGAAAGTCCATTAATCGATAATAACGTGGATAGGGAAGGTGTCTGTTACTTTTTAAGGTCGCGATTACCAACAGCGCAGGGTACGGTTAATGGTAAGACTGTTGTAGTTTTAAGGGACACAGGTTGTACTGGGTGTGTCGTTCGTAGAAACTTGGTTTCTAATGATCAGTTACTTGGTAGAGAATCTGATGTAACTTTGATTGATGAATCTACCCAAAGGTATCCCTTAGCAATGGTTGAAATAGATTGTCCATTTTTCACAGGAAAAACTGAGGCATTGTGCATGGAAGATACATTGTATGACCTGGTTATTGGAAATATTGACGGGTCAAAACTTCCCGATATGTCCCATTTTGCAATGGCGGCAGTGACTAGGTCACAGGCTAAGCAAGGTGAAGAGGTCTATAGGAAACTTAAAGTTCCTGATCAAATTATTGCTAGTGATAAGGAGGCATTGAAGCAGGCCCAAGTTGTTGACCCTAAATTGAATGGCATAAGGCAAAGAGTGGAATCTGGGAATGTGACTATTAGTCGTGGATTGAACCGGGGTGAAACTAACTTTATTCGAAAGAAAGATTTATTGTATAGGCAGTTTACTAAGGGAAACAAGGTCACTTTGCAACTTATTATCCCTGAAGGTTTTCGTGAAAAGGTGTTAAGATTGGCGCACGAAACCTTGATGTCAGGTCATTTGGGCATAAAAAAAACTATGGATAGAGTTTTAACTGAGTTCTTTTGGCCTGGAATTTGTGGTGATGTGGCAAGGTTTTGTAAATCTTGTGACATATGTCAAAGGACTATTCAAAAAGGTCGTGTCACTAAGGTACCTTTAGGAAAGTTGCCACAGATTGACGCACCATTTAAACGAGTCGCTGTTGATATAGTTGGACCGATAGAACCTCGTTCTGACAGGAAATCCCGCTATATTTTAACAATGATAGACTATGCGACGAGATATCCCGAGGCGGTAGCGTTACCCGGCATTGAAACGGGACGCGTAGCCGACGCGTTAGTTGAGATGTTCAGTAGATTAGGAATACCGAGTGAAATGCTAATCGAGCATGATAGTAAGATCACGATTGACGTCATGAGAGAGGTTAGTAGGTTGTTGTCGCTTCAAGATCTGACAACTATTCCTTATCAATCTACTGGTAAAGGACCCGTGGAGAAATTCCATGATACATTGAAACAGATATTACGTGAAATGTGCGTAGAAAGTCCGAATGACTGGGACAGGTATCTCCCAGCATTATTATTCGCAGTAAGGGAAGTTCCGCAAGAGTCGTTAGGTTTTTCCCCGTTTGAACTGTTGTATGGGCGTAATGTTAGGGGTCCTATGCAAATATTAAAGGAATTGTGGTCTGTAGAGGAAACTGACCAACGTGCGTTATTGACGTATCAGTACGTTATTGATCTAAAAGAACGTTTAGAGAGAACGTGTAAGTTAGCACAGGATATTGTCCGGAAAATGGACGTAAAGCAGAATGCTTATTATGATAAACGCGCGAGGTCGCGTAAGTTTGACGTCGGAGACAAAGTACTTTTGCTACTCCCGAATGAGTGCAATAAATTGTTACTTCAATGGAACGGGCCATATGAAGTTGTCGAAGTAGTCAATGCAATGAACTACAAGATTAACGTCAAGGGCGTCGCGAATACTTATCCTGCTAACATGATTAAGCAGTACGTTCAGCGTCAAAAGAACGTGTCGTCTGCAGTTGTTAATGCACGTGACAATGTTGGATCAGAGGATCACGGTGATCCGAATATCCAAAGAGTTAACATTTGTACGTCAGAGGACGTATCCCAATATGACTTCATACGTGAAAACGTAAAGCCCGACGACGTAACGTCGATTCTGAAAGCAAACATGGAAGAACACGGTGGCGATAGTAGATTAGAGGCAGAGGCAACGGATCCTGTGGGATCTGTCGTGCGAAGTAGGTATAACGTCAAAGACAGCGTTAATTTTACGTCTGATACACTAAAAGGTGGCGATTTCCACCTAGTGTTCGATCAGACTTACCCATACTTCCCCATTCCATTTGAGGCACGACAGGTACGACACAGAGAACTGATTGACTTTGGGATTAGGTAAATCTGTTGCCAAGATAATTTGGGGGCGGACTACCTTAGTAGATAGTTTGGCCACGTTATGCATCGCACCGTTGTTGTGTATATAGCTAGTTTTCCAGTTTTGACATAGCCTACGATTCGATCGCATTTCGTACTATTTCAGAAAAGAAACATCGTTATGTTTTTTTCTCCCTAAGGGGAAACCTATGTTACGAAATGGATTCGATCGTCGACAATGTCGTCGAATTATTTTAATCCTTTCAATCAGTAGGGCTTCAGTTTTTAGGGCAACTGTGGTAATAAAACATTTACGGAAATTGTGGCTACGTTATGCATGGGTTGTTTGTGAATACTTTTCGTGGACAGCGTATTGCATGATTTTAAGGTGAATACCTGTACGAGTCTTTTGATTGTGGACAGCGTGTTGCATGATTTTAATGTGAATACCTGCACGAGTCCCATGATTTAAATGTGAGACGCATACTATTTATACGCCTATCTTTTATTGAAAAGTTAGACGTGGCTGTTTAATTCTTATACTGAGGATGTTATATTGTTGTGTGCCCAGATTCTGAGTTTAGACCAGAACGGTAAGGTTTTATTATATTTATTTTAGAATTGTTTGGCTAAGAATGAAAAATGTGACTTCTGATTGATATGGTATGACTATATGTGTCGACTGATTTGATTTTATTGGCAGTGATCAGGCTGCGCATATGTCGACCAATTTTGTTTATACTGACCATGCTGCGCATGCTATTTGTATATTAGGAAGTTTTGTAAATTACGGAAATAGTTTATATCACTGATGTTGGTTGCAATGGTGTGCGTCTATTTGACGTCCAGTGACGTCAGTTGCATTCATGTTATTCATGTGACGTCAGTTGCATTCATGTTATTCATGTGACGTCAGTTGCATTCATGTTATTGCGACGTCAGCACTTTTTATATTAGTTTCACGTATACGTGGCCTATAGAAGTAGATTGATTTGTAATGGAACTAATTTATATACTCGTGACGTCAATTGACGCCATAGCATGCACCGCATTAAGGGTTTTTTCCATAAGTTATAATGGTAACATTTGGTCATCATGCGTTTGATTTGCCTTCATTAGACGACGTCATATGGTATAACATCATTGATGTCATGATGTCAGATCAAACGTTATGATCCCAAATGTGTTAGAAACTCTTATTCAGTTATTATATTCTATGGCAAATGGTATTACGCTTAGTTTAAAGGAATTAATACATATGCGAGTTAGATTTTGGTCAATCAATTTAATGTAAATAGGTCATTGTTTAGATTATTCATGTTTTATGTGGGGTATGTCATGGTAATGCCTGTGGACGTCAGTATATTTCTTGACAATGTTTGACGTCAGATCCTTCGACGCACATGCGTGGTAGGATCTACGTTTCTTCATTGGCGGAAGTGGTAAGCACACTTTTAGCTTTACATCGTGAGCGCGAGTCGTGTCTAGTGACACGGCTGGCGTGTGCACGTTATGCTCGGCATTCGCCGAGGGCGTTGTATGGTATTTCCAAGACAGGCCCAAGTCTTACGTATTGTTATTATGTAGTTACAATGTATTAAGTGTAAGTTCGTTATTTTTAGGCACATCAAGTCCGGCAGTCAGCTGTTAGGGCTTAGAGCCACGTCTCACCTGGAGATGCGATATACGTCTCCAGGTTAATACCAACCCGGGTAGAGGCAGTTACAACGCCGTTTGTGCAAGGTTCCTAAGCAGAGGCGGGAAGCACAAAATGTAGGCGGAAGTGGTTAGCTCAGTTTTGCCAGATTCTGTGATAAGATCTGAAGGTCACATCAAGTGTGGGACAGTGTTCGTCCACTAAGGTGTGTTAATATATATAGACTGGTCCCTGGTACGATCCAGGGAGCGACCAGTATATAATCGTGCACGTGTTAATAAAGTTGGTGTTCCTCATGATATATGGACTGGCCCATGACATGATCCTGGGAACGACAAAGTGAAGTCTACCAACATAAGGCCTTGTTTTTTTGTATGAGCTCAAACTAACGTTTTTTGTTCTTTGTGTTTTCCTTTAGTTCATGGCGCTGAGCCGAGTACGGTGTTGACGTCAGACGGTAATCTATTTGCGTATTGTACGCAAATCGATTACAGATTTGAAACAAACACCTTACTTGGGCCAGCGACATGAACTGATATGTGTTGTACATTATTGTAATTGTGACAGTTGTAAAATGTATTGTTGTATATAAAATTTACATTATATATAAACTTAAAAAAAATTCTAACGTTGTTAGAGTTTCCTTGTTAGTGTATTACACTAGTAGATAACCCTTTAACCGGAAGTCACCCTCCGCCGTCCTGGCGACGCATAAGGCTCTACACCCGTGTCGACCGAGTGTAAAACCTTCTGCGTAACACGGTCAACTGTTAAACTCAAGAAAAGACTGTGATGAAGCAAACGCTATTATCACTCTCTAATCACGCGTTCGAGAACTGAGAAGTTTTAGGGTTGGTTTTACATGCAACCAGTGATAAAACCTCACAAATATTATGCCTTTTACTAGAGATAAGGGGAGGAAAATTCATATATATCTCTATATTAGTCTTTCAGATGGCATCTTTTAGATGTCTAACGAATTCCCTTTTGGACGTTAGCCTCTATTTTAAGAAGGCCTCAAAGGGTTTGACACGCAGCTCATCCTTTAAGTTTTCCTTTTAACTTTACAATTTAGCATCTCTTGGGAACTTAATACAAAAAATAAACGTTTTTCTGTGAACACTCCGTATTCAGTCAGCACATATTCTTGTAAAATCCATTTGACACTATTTTAGAATGTCTCGAAATAGAGGTGTTTATACTTAGTTCTTCTTTAGTGAAAATGCAACAACCTGATACACATGTGTTGAAATCATGAATATGGCATATATGACGGAGCAACTGCAGAGTTTTGAATGCAAAACGTGTTGGTGATATTGGCAGTAAAACTGCATTACCACGATTTCTGTTACAAGAGGTACACATATAAGGGGATGAAATTCATAATACCCATAATACTATTCCGCTTTCAATTGATAAAATAATATGTTCTAAAACCATTGACTTATAACTGATAAATTGCAGCGTTTGGAATACAACCGGCGATAAAACTGCACAACCATGATGCCTAATAGGTATAAGGGGGACAATTCATATATATCTGTATATTATCCGTTCGGATGACAAAAGTTTTTGTTTCAAAATTACCGGCTTATATTCTAGAACCCATAGAAAAGACAGGACTTATTTCACATATGTGTTCGCTAGGCAAATATTACAAATCTTTAACAAATTCTTATTTTCGTACAGAGGCACCCGTGCTCAAGTGGTTAGAAACGCTCGGTTATGTTGTAAAAGTTCGTGGGTTAGGATACTGGTTCGGCCAGTCGGCGACTTGAAAACTCTGTAAACCTAGCATTAAATGGGTACCTTTTTTCAAATCCTTGTAAAAGAGATGTCAGCGAAAGATGACGGATGGGCTCCACCTTTCATAAGCTGTGTTCAAGAAACAGTGGACCTTTAACCCACACTGCTCCTACGGTCACTTGGATATGATACACCTTTACCTCTCCTTGCCTGTTTTTGGACATTTGCCTCTTTGTAAGAAGGTCCAAATGGTATGACAAGAGCTTTCTAAAGGTATTTTAATCATAAAGAAATATCATTAGAGGAAACACTTCGTCTTTAGTCAAAAAGTGTTTTAGAATGCTCCGAAAGACGCGGTGTTTTTACTTGGGACAATACTTTTACACTATTTAACTCTGGTACAATATTCTTACCTTTTATTATTCCTCGTGTCTCCCGACAAAATTCCAACAGGCACAATCGGTTTGACTTTTGCTATGGGATCTTAAACAGACGACCAGAAGCAGCGCCAAAACCTTGATATGAGCTTTCTTCCGTTGCTAGGCAACGGAATTTGCAGGATTATGAAGTTCCAGGAATATTAGGGAATCCACTCATGTGTAACGTATTGAATGTATCGTTATGAGCTTTTTAAGCCCCATGGGCCAGAGAAGTAAGAAATGGTAATCTATGTCCTTTTCAGTGAAAATTTTCCTGGTGCGGATAGGGCCTTCTATTGGCACAGTGGTAAATTTAAAGAGTAACTACACTTCAAGAACTGACTGAATCAGATCCCAAACCCTATCCCCAACATCAAAGGGAAAGATTGACCAAGACATCCCAACAAACAATAAATTGCAAGTGATAAGCCGAGTCAGCAGCTCTTTACCAAATATGTGGCAACTCAGCTATCTTTATTGAACTAAATATTTTAAGCCCAACAGAAGGGTTACAGCAGACTAAGCAAATTATACGAAAAACATTTAACAACTATTTTTACCTATTTTCTATTTTTATTATAGAAGGGTTAACATAAGAACACAATAAATTTAACAGCTACGAACATAAAACAAATGCAACCGCAACGAAAGTACCGCCTTGGGACGGTCAGTAATAACTACTGGGGGGGGGGGGGGGGTTAAACCGGTTTTACTGGGCCCAAACCTTCACCCTCACCCTCCGCCGCGGTGCACACAATTAGTTGGTAGTTCGGTTCGTATGGAGGTCCCCTAACTCATCAGAGAGTCATCACGTTCAACAATTAAAATCGAGAAAAGACTGTGATGAGGCAAGGATGAGGACTCGACAGCCAAAACGTGTTGAGACACCTGGAGATCCATGGCGCGTCAGCAACACCACTGGAACACTGGAGCAAAAGAAGACCACCAGTTAAACCCCGGTGGGCCAAGAAACAGACAAACATCCGGTCCCAACCAACTAACACTGCTTTTATTGAACGTCCCTCTGTCTAGATCTTTTGATTGATATACAACTGATACGTGCGCTGAGAAACTTTGTTGTTGGGAATTGAACAAAAATACATGATTGTAGCTTGCTAAAAGGAACGCGTAATTAGCCATGTCAGCAACTAGTCCTTGTAAATTTTGAAATACAAGCTGCGATTAGCCTGGTCAGGCTGCACAAATGCGCAGGCTAGTTATGACATAAACTGTTTGCATATGTCTTATGTCTCAAGACAAAGTTTATTTGAACACGGCAGATATAAGATAAGCCAGTCTGACAGCTGTTTTTATTCGTTTTAACTCTTTCCCACACGGTTGCTGTAAAACAGTTATTAGATTGTTATTTTACACACAAAATCTAAATACCAGAACGAAGCTGTGTTTAGCTCGTCAAAAGGTAAAAACATAAAAGTTGCTTACTGGCTAGTTTTATGATACCTTCTAGGCATGTTAAGAGAATAATATTAATATTGTCTTTCTTTCTCTTGATACTGACTTTGGTCGATTCCGACAATTATGGGAGGTGTGTTATATCTTACAAATACCTTAGAGATTCACAACAGAATTGATCAAATGTGGGCTTATATTTACCCTATAATTCATGCAGTGGTTCTGCAGGTTCAAAGTCACTTGCAAAAGATCATGTAAGTTTTATGTGGAATGTCACAGGGTACTGGTTAGGTATATCATACACTTGTACTGCCTTGCGGTACAAGCCGACTTTTATAGCGACGTGGTAGAGTGCTCGACTTTAGATCATCAGGTCCCGGGTTCGATCCTCGGCCCGGGCGTGAGATTTTTTAAGAGTCCGTGACAAATGGCACCCAAAGTAAATGACCCTCATGTGCATTACAACTCCTTAAGTGATTCTTGTAACTCCTGAGAATTCGAGGACGAATTCAATATGGAAGGGGAGAATGTCACAGGGTAATGGTTAGGCATATCATCCACTTGTACGTACTGCCTTGCGGTACAAGCCGGCTTTTATAGCGACGTGGTAGAGTGCTCGACTTTTTATCAAAAGGTCCCGGGTTCGATCCTCGGCACGGGCGTGAGATTTTTTAGGAGTCCGTGACAGGAATATGACATAGCCATTGCTGTGCATGAAATGCAACTTCAGATTTCTGATTAGCTGCGTATCATTTTATTCCAAGTCATTTAATTCCCGGTTTTAATCATGCCCATGCCCCCCCCCCCCTCCCCTACCTCGAACAGTCCAGATCATGACAGATGGCGTCTGGGCAATATACTGTTTACAAATGACTTGCAGTTTTACGTCCCTTTAACAGTATTTTAATAGTATTTTAGTCATATCAGGTCGTGGGAGAGTGATACTTAAAAAGCTATGTACAAAGGAAACCCAGATAACGATTGGTAAGATTTCCACCACCGGCGAGTCTCGAGCCTGAGACCACTAGATCAGCAGGCCAGCGCTTAATCCACAAAGATATCAGGGCTATTACAGTAAATGGGTTAAGTAAAAATAGCTCAAACGCGTTTTCAATATATCGTACAGGTTGCTTTTTTACTCAGTTATCTAGTACATGTGTTTCCTTTACACAAGAATTTTATTAGAAACAGAAGCACTTCTTATCAGCGGTTACTGACCCATTTAATCCTTTAAAGAATTCAGAAATTACTGAAGCCACCGTTTCAAGCAATATGGGTCGCGCGTCGTAAAAAAACTTTCTTCGGGCGTATGCGAATTTCTACCTACCTGCTTGAGCATTGGTGAACAGTTGCCCAGAGCATGCAAAATATAAGCCTTTATAACTTACATATTTCAAAACTTGAACTGCGTCTGTGTTCACAAGTCTTCTTGTGAAGTCATGCAACTCCGGGAAAGCGCAATTTGAATATAGTTTAAGGCAGGTGTTCTTATGGTAGAGGCTTATCAGTTGAAGGAAAGATTTTAGTGTGTTTTCTTTTTTTTTTCTTTACACAACTCAAAGAATACAAACTAGCCTGTTCTATTTTGCATTTTATCTAAGTCATGCATAGTTTACCTTGACAAAGACTATTATTTTTCGGTTTTCATTTACAAAGAAAAAAGCATTTAAACACTTTGTTAATTGGTAAAGATCCGAGATCATTGGCGACCATCATGCATGCAGACCCCTTTAGGCAAATGCATCAGCGGACTGTAGCCTTTGCTTAACGCATTAATTCTGTGGATCCTGTGAAGATCTGGCCAGATTGCACAGACCCAGCGGTTGGTCTAAGAGCTCGCTATTTCCATAAACATTTTAGGTCGTTGGCTCAAAATTGGAACAACAGTCTTTTTATATCAAAAGTAGTTTTGCAGATTCTGTTAGTGGTAACTTCAGTAGTTATCAAAATTCTATCACGTCATCGTATCGGTTATCCTCTGTGCAACTGTATTTGAGCCGCGACACGAGAAAACCAACAAAATGGTATGTGCGCCAGCTAAGCATCAGATCAGCCTGGGCATCAGCCCAGTCTGATCAGGGTCTTTGCTGTCGGCATGGACGTAGCTTAGACCCTTAGCTACCTTTTACGCACACAGCGAAGACTCTGATCAGACTGGACAGATGCCCAGGCCGATCTGAGTCTGCGCTGGTCGCACAATCACTTTGTTGGCTTTCTCATGTCGCGGCTCAAAATTTTATGCTTTCTCTCATTCGTATTCCCGTTTGCACCACATGCTATATTATTGTGTTTTTATTGCTTTGAACCCCGCTACTGCAACCGTGAATTCAGATACAGAGAAGATTACTAACACATGGCTACATGCATATCTCAGCATTTTAACCTAAACACAAGATTCTAAAAAACATAAGTGTGTGAAAAGATTAAGTTTCCAGAGGCGCTTGAAGGGATCGTTACCGTCTTATAGTACAGAATAATTTCAAACTATGTAAAGGTCAGAAAGGGTACGGATCTCGCGGAATAAATATTTCATGAATTCTCGTCACGTGCGCCCACTGATAGCCTTGGGGGTCCGGGGAAAATGACTGAAGGATCTACCAAAATGTGCATACATTTTCATCGGGGAGTTCCCAAGTTTTTTGTTGTTGTTGTTGTTTTTTGTTCCCGAAGTCAACCTTTAACTGGGATTATTGTACAGGGGGTATAAATTTTGAATGGCATAACTCATATTTTTTGTGAAGCATAGGGACAAAGTTTGTAGGTGCTTGAAAAAACTGCATTGAAATTAATCCAAACTGATTTGAAAAAGTAATTATTTTGTTGTCAAATGCAACTTAAGAAGCTGCTGTTGCAAACACATCACCAAAACACTCGCGCGTATTAATGTTTCCCAGATTTGAAAGGTATAGTGAAATACTGACCAATAAAACATTTAAACAATCTTGTGTACATGCTAAAACAAATCTCATAACAAATAGAATATGGAGTATAAGTAATTAAAAACATGATGATATAAGCTTGGTTTAAAACGTAGATAAAGCAGTCATATTTAATTAAATGAATAGGTAAAGTACGGTATCTCCATACCAATTGCCATCAAATGCTCGCCACTAAATTTCAGCAGTTTGTGTACTGCCAATTCAAATGAAATCAAAGTTTAATCGAAGTAAAAACAAGAAATGTTACAGTGAGTAACAAATGCCCCCGAAGGCCCCTAACACCTAGTATTTGACCCCTGACCTTTGACTGTGAACTTGACCTTGGTTATGGGAACCTAAATTTTGTGCATGACATAACTTATCATTTTGATTTACCTATCTGGAAAATTTGATTAAATTCGCTTCAGCACTTTTTGAGATATCTTGGACACAAGATTTGTAAGAGACAAACTTATGACCTTTGACTGTGACCTTGACCTTGGCCGTGAGAACCTAAATTTTGTGCATGACAAAACTTTCATTTTGGTTTACCTTCCTGTACAATTTGATTCAATTCGCTTCAGCAATTTTTGAGATATCTTGGATACAAGATGTGAGAGAGACAAACTTATGACCTTTGATTGTGACCCTGACCTTGGTCATGGGAACCTAAATTTTGTGCGCGACACACCTTCTCATTTTGGTCTACCTTTCTGTGAAATTTGATTTAATTCACTTCAGGGGTTTTTGAGTTATTGCGGACACACGATTTGTAAGGGTCAAATTTATGACCTTTGACTGTGACCTTGACCTTGGTTGTGGGAACCTAAATTTTGTGCGCAACACACCTTCTCATTATGGTTTACCTTTCTGTGAAGTTTGATTAAATTCCCTTCAGCCGTTTTCGAGTTATGCCGGACACACAATTTGTAAGGGTCAAACCTATGACCTTTGATTGTGACCTTGACCTTGGTCATGGGAGCCTAAATTTTCTGCGCGACACACCTTCTCATTTTGGTCTACCTTTCCGTGAAATTTGATTTAATTCACTTCAGGGGTTTTTGAGTTATTGCTGACACACGATTTGTAAGGGTCAAATTTATGACCTTTGATTGTGACCTTGACCTTGGTTGTGGGAACCTAAATTTAGTGCGCGACACACCTTCTCATTATGGTTTACCTTTCTGTGAAGTTTGATTAAATTCCCTTCAGCCATTTTCGAGTTATGGCGGACACACGATTTGTAAGGGTCAAACCTGTGACCTTTGATTGTGACCTTGACCTTGGTCATGGGAGCCTAAATTTTGTGCGCGACACACCTTCTCAATTTGGTCTACCTTTCTGTGAAGTTTGATTAAATTCCCTTCAGCCGTTTTCGAGTTATGGCGGACACATGATTTGTAACGGACGGACGGACAGACGGTGCGATTTTAATATGCCACCCGAAGTTCCTTCGGGGGCATAAAAAAGAGCTATACTAGTCTAAGCAGCTTCCAAAACAAATATTCCCATACAGACACATTGAAAGCAGTTACTCTACCATTTCCCCTTCGCTCGCCTTTTTAAATCTTCTATTAAACAAGCGTCTACGTCATCAGTTATTCAGACTCAGGGATTTAGAGGGCTTTCAATCTACTCACTGCCACGACGACTGCAGTGTCTCCTAGTAGGGAATCAGGCAGTCAGTGGACACTTTAAAGGCCCACAAAGTCATGTAACCCTGGGTCAAAGGTAAACGCTGAAATCAGAGGAAAGCTTAGTTCCTGGGAATATTGGAACGGCGGGAGAACGTGATTTAACTTGTGGCGGCCCTCGCTAGGGTACTGCCAAAATGGAGGACTATTCACTAAAGATCAGTCGGACTAGAACAATGGAATTAATTTTAGTGTTTATCTGTATGTTTGTGTGTTTGACTGGATCAGCCAATGTTCCATTACCACCAGGTAGGAATCACTTTCTGCAAATTTCATTTTCCATCATCATGAAAAGTTATGGCGGTGCTACACTGTCCAAGATTTCATAGAACTTATGTGTGTTACGTTTTATACTGACTATAGAAAAGATAGTTAGTTTGGTTGCAGTTGTTTATAGTATTCAACTGACATTGTGAGAACTGGGATGGCCATATTTAGTGAAGTGTTTGTGCATGCCCACTTTCAAATCACAAATATCAGCCTTCGGTTAATAGTAAGCCAAAGTATAATGATTCCATCGGGCACATGTTGAATCAACATTGAAACAATGTTGATTCAACCATATGACGTTGAATCAACGTTGATTCAATATCGATTCATTCTTGTGTGCCTGCATGGACTCTTTTTGACTCGTATGTTTGTAAAGCATGTTTGCGCACAATTTTACTTTGAACTGACGCTGTCCACGCACAACTCCCAAAGTCGCCAGACTGTAATTTTGGTTAGCCATTTTCAGGAGTTTTCTGAAAACTCAAACAGTTTAATCTTTTCCTGAGCACTCTATACTCAAAAAAACAAGGGGTCAAACTTTTACCCTGCGATTTCAGGAACATTTCAGATATTTGGTAAAATAAATCAAACCTACCTTCCATTTTATGCATTTCGCAAGTTTTTTACACCGTAAAAAATTTCGTAGATTTTACAGTAGAATACCTGGCAACCAGCTGCCAGTCCATTTCCCGTTATTTTTACGGGCGCCCATAAACATTAGCGGAATCATCACGCAGAATAGGGAACAATAAGACAGGTGTTCTTCTGGTCATATAGCCCTTCAACACTATAAAGGTATTTCCGAGTACGGTCAGTTAACATAACTCTACCATATCGAGATTTCAAAAAATCTTCCACGGGCATATGCTCGTAAAAATAACGGGAAATGGACAGGCAGCTGCTTGCCAGGTATTCCACCGTAAAATCTACGGAATTTTTTTACAGTGTACAGATAAAGTTTGAACCGACTGCTTTTGCCCTGACCAAGTCAATTCACACTACCCTCAAAATCAAAGTGGTCAGAAGTCTATGAGGAGCAAATTCACCAAAATTTTCGATTCTGCCATTTCGTAATGCTTTTGCAGAATTGCTCGATAGTTATCAGATTTAATCATTTTTAAGGTCAGCAAGCTGTACATGTTTAAAACTCATAGCAATTTTAGAAACTATGCCCGACCAAACTGACACACTAACAATTCTCTATGGGAATTCATACCACTTTCATTTTAGGGGAAGTTTCACTTAAAGCCTGGAGTTGGTCAAGGAAAGGCTATAGGTTCAAACTTCAAGTGTACAAAACTTGCAAAATGAATAAAAATGAAAGGCATAAATGATTTATTTTACCAAATGTTTGGAAAGTTCCAAAAATCGCAGGGTAAAAGTTTGACCCCTTTTTTTCGAGTATAATTTATTCTAATAAATAAACATAGTAAACATATGTTTGAATATCAATATTTATTTATTTATCTGTTTGAATTTGTTTTTGCATCCAACCTTACAGAGGCTTGGAATTTAATTGCAAGGTGAAAATGGAATTTCAAGTATGCCAGATGGCTGCACCAAACGAAATATCATATTCGGTACAAACCCCTTCGCTGACATCAGACCGACAGAGAGTTTATCAAAACATAATCGTTTAGTACTTCTTCGTTGCTGAAGTATCTATATTCATGATATCACATTTTCCCGAGGTTTCTTATAGGTCAACAACACGGAGGTCATCAGCTTCACCTAAGTGGTTATGAGCTGAAGTTACAGATTACTTGTTTTTATTGGTGCAGTAGCTCTGCAATTTTCATTATTGCCTCCCCCTTTTAATTGGCCTAACCCTTATATCAAACAATTTGCTTTGCTGTTCAAGGAGCAAATTCTTTCTTTAAGACTACAGACCCCATTTTAGGTGTTCGTCGATCAGGAAAGCAAACAGGAAGCTACAAAAGTTGCCTCACTTTGGCAAAAGGAAAACATGGAGTTGTATTCATACACACAAAATTGATTCAACGTCATGACGTTATGTTATTTCTCTCAATATAGAATCCCAAAATGCTGGACTTGTTGCTATGAATGTGTTTATATAAGAAAAGATCAAAAGGCTATTTGCAAAAATCTGTAAAAAGAACATAGTCATTGAAAATGTACTTTGGTCGGCAGGTACATCATTGCATTTTATAGAACGTCCTTACAAAACTCTGAGGTCATGACGTTAACAACGTCATCGCCGTCTCCGTAATAGGCTTTGCGCGACAGCATCATCCGCAGTGACACTTGCAAGTCAACGTGGATGACGTCACAATATAAAGACAGTAAGAAATGGTCGAAAAGAGTGTTGCATAAGATAACGCCGGCATCGTCTTATGCATTTCAGTGACGTAACGCTCTTTTGCTGACGTCCTTTAAGTAAATGATACAAATAAACTGCGTAATCTTTAAATTTGATAAGTTTCAAGCATTTTGTGGTTAAATATTCAACACTATCACGAGTGAACAGATCAGCAGCCAGCAATAAAAAGTGGAAGTTTTTAAATCCTTTCAGTATATTATAAGAATGCACCAAGTATAAATTACCCAATACAAGGTCGAACATTTTAGAATAAGCTACTGTTTTCATCTGGTCTGTCTTTCAATTTTAGAAAGAGTTCCAACAATTAATTGCTAGGACGCATTGGTGTAGATTGTAACCCAAATGGATTTTCAACAACAATGATATATTTTTAGATTTTTGTGCAGAAAATTATATTTGAGCTTTCCCTCATGAAATCAACACTTTTTTAATCAGCATGTCGCTTTTTGTATTCTTAGCAGCAGAGAACAACATAAAAGAAGTCTGCGGACGCATTAATTTTTCATGGTTTTATTCAGATTTTTGTATTTTACCACAAATCACCACCTTAGATAGTACAGACCCCAGACCCTTTCTTTTATTTATCTATTTTATTTCTATTTTTTATATATCTCATTTTTTGTAAGGAATACAAATCCTGCACAGCCTGTCAAAAACTGTTCACTTCAACCCCTTGTCTGAAAAGAAAGGGTCGTGTTTGTTTGGCCACGGGTAACTTAAACTTGGATTGAAAAGGCATACGAGAAAATAAAAAAAATAAATAAACTTGCAATATATAGGCAACAAAGAAACAAAAACAAAATAAAATGGTCAGAAGAACATAACGTGCGACTTACGGCAGCGCGCAAGTTTAATATGGAGAATACTGGCCAAGTGTAATGAAATCAACTGCAGTGTCAGAATAAACAGTTCTCCTAAGACTAATTCAAACCTCAAAAATATTGTCAGAGATATGACAATATTAATGAAATGTGGAACATGGGTTTCAGTGACCTAGGAGTGGCATGAGGTCAGTCACTCTATCTGAATCTAATATAAGTCAAAGAAATAGTGTAAGAGATACTTGCTTAAATTGCTTGACTATGAAGTAAATGTCACACTGACCTTCAATGAGTATGAGGTCACTCATACTGTCAGCCCAATGCGTTAACCCAAGTATGATGAAATTTCATAAATTTTTGGCGTCAGAGTAATTGACTAAATCACTGGGCCATGAAATATAGGTCTTATTGACTATGAGTAAGTATGTGGTCACACCACCGGTACTGAAACATAACAAGCACCATCGCCTTATAGAGCGCGTTCATCTAGAGCGTGGTTGCCTAAAATTAAAGTTTTCATGAAAACAGTTAACAGACTTTTTTTTCACTCAAAAAGAAGAAAATTTGACCTGGGAAACAAACCAAAAAAATCAGAAACAAAACTTCAATAAAACAATCCAATCTGATAACGGAATGACCGATATTTGTAGAAGCATTGATGTTGCCGAATACACAAAAATAAACACAGCGTTACAAATTTAATTTGGATGGTTGTTTTGGTACCTACCGGCTCCCAGAGAGAGGGAGGGAAAAGTATCAAAACAACTCCACCTATACCTACTGCAAGCGAAGCAGGCCTTGACTTACTATAGTGGTAAATACGTCGTTCGCAACAAAATTTATTAAAAGCTGTTCAGCCTTCCAATTTCGCGATAAAAAAATCCGTTAATGTGCTATTGAGTCATATTGCTGGCGACAAGTAAGGGGGGTCGGGGAGGAATGGAGAGGAGGGTGGAACAGATTTTAATAAATGACAAAATTCAAACAAATCGCTTCCAAGACACAGTTTCCTTATCTGCTTCCCTGTCGAACAATAGAATATTTAAAAAAAGTACATTTGTTTACTGTTTGGTTTACGTCTATGATATCGAATGTAGGCCACTTAAGTTTCCAACAAAAATGCCACTAATAATTTTCTAAACATATGTGAAGCTCAAAGATTTTTATACGTTTTACGACGGTTAATAAAGTTGTAATGAGAGGTTTGCAACGATACTGCATGATATTAAAAGAATTTCACGACTTTTACCACTGATCGAGGCCACTCCTATATAAGTGGAAAGACTATGTCGTCCAGGGAGCACACAGGAAGACACAAAATTCACTTCTGGGCGAGATTCCACCGGCCCACATATAGCCAGAAAACAAAACTCTAGGTCAACAACCTATCACATGATATATAACTGAATCAGTGAGAAGACCAAGTACTTAGAATCTCCTCATTACCGTGCCAACCGACAGCCGCGGTGCCCGAAAGAAAAAACTTCTTAAAAATTATTAGAGAAATGCTTAAATAACATTTGTGGTCTGTAGTACAATTTCTTTTGCGGATAAAAATGACCATTGCCCCTAACCTAGAAAGGTCACTTGGGTTTGTATACCGATTGCGCTTACACTGTGAAAATTTGTTAAAGATTACAGCCTTACAACAGCAAAGGATTGTACAGAGTTCAAATTCAAGCGAAGGTTTAGAAAAACGCATCATTCAGCCCGTGATAACAATGATGGCCGCCAATGGTACAGTACGTGGGCGTTTTGCTTCTTGTTGGTACAGTCTACTTTACAAAAAATAAATCGGTAAACAAATGATAAACACCCGTACCATATATTATCAAAATATAGACTTATTTAATACCTAAAGTCGATTTCAGGGTAAACATGTATTTTGAAAATGGCCGCCACTGATCACACGCCAGTAGTGTTTTAGTCCTTTTCTTTTTATTTACAATGCACACGATCATCAAACCTCAGATTAAGTTTCTTCTCGGAAAGACCTCTTGAGGTACTGCAGCTTGCTTTTTAGGTGCCCTTGACTTATATTTCATGCTCTGTTTGGCTATTGAAATTTGTTCGTCGATATGGCTTCCACACTTGCATGGATTCGGGCATTAAAAGTCTACTTCCTATTATCTATATCAGCTATAATCATCTGACGTGACATGAAATGTTTTCATACGCCGGTCTCCGGCATTGTGTGGCTGCTTCATACTCTTATATTTGGGGGTGTTCGGGTAGTGTAATGGTGCTGTGTATAACTTCCAGTGCCGGGGCGTCCTACTAATTTGGATCACAGTAGGGTAAATGCCTACTGTGCTTGCGGTGTTGTGTGGACATTTCATTTCTCTTCTTTATCCCTCTCGCTGTGAGACGGCTCGATACTGAGACTGAATACTGTCTCAAAGGGCCGTTAAACCCAAAACAATCAATCGATCAATCAACTGTTATATTTCAAGCTTCATTAATTGGAATTTTACATTCAGAAGTGCATCCTACCTAGCTTGTAACTTCAAGTGGTTCAAATTTTCTACATAAATTTATTAAATCTTGCGTACGATTTCTTCTAACCATGATATCGCCAACGGTGGAAAACACAAGGCAGATGCGATATAGCATTCCATGGCATTCTGATTAAAAGACAAAACTCTTGTATGACATTTAATATAATGGGATTACGGTCACCAAAATCTAACCATTTCTGCGCTTTTTCCCAATGATGATTTGGTATTGCGTTCAGCAGATATGATGCAGACAAAAGATATTTAACTTTCTAAGTCCTCCCGTGACTTTGAAAATGAAGAATAAGTAAATAGGAAAATCCCCATGAACTGACACAATTCAATCCCAGATCCTACCCAGACACCATGTGGGCAACACAAAATTAGTCGCCACCCAAGACAACATCAGCGGCAGCCATGTGTACAGCTATTCCCCATGTAGGTGGTCACCGGGCTAGCCTTAACATCACAAACAATATAGCAATCCATGCAAGTCAGTCACAAATCTAATCAGTCCTGCGCTTTTTCCAGCTAATCGTTCCATACTAGTTTGATAAGAGTTCAACATTGGGCGTTTACATGCTTGTTTAACGCTTTAAGTCCTCAGTTAACTTTGATAACAAGGTCAATGCCAGCAAAATTTAATCAGTACAAGAGACAGTGTTCATCGTACACAAAATTATGAAAATCGGAAAAAAGTATATGGTCGAATTAAGACACAGTGGCCTTCTTTCTTTTTACTAGTCCACGTTTTGTTCAAATGCCCTTATCTCGAAATACTGAACGGATTTTGATGAAATCCACAGGAAAAGAGTCCCCAAATTTTTTTCAAAATTTTTGCGAATGGACTTACCAAGGTGGAGGTCGGCTGCCGCTACTAAAATAGCAAAAACATGAAAATTACAATATCTCAAGAACCCATGAAATGGATTTGGACCATTTTTGTGTCTAAATCCTTCCACGAAACAATTTCAGTTTTGTGCGAATAGACCATCCACGATGGCCGAAATCCGCTATTGCTAAAATAGCGAAGTACAAGAAAATGACAATATCTCAAGAGCCGCTGAACGAATTTCGACTAAATTTGCGAGAAGATGCGACATATTAGAAGTCATTCCGCGAAATTCATGTTAAAATTTCATTTCCGCTTATGATTCTGAAAATCGGGTTAAGGTCACCAAAATTTAATTATTTCTGGGTCATTCCATGCTAGTCTAGTACCAATTTAAAAAATATGATGCAGACAATCCATATTTTAACTTCTAAGTTCTCCTCCGAGCTGGAAAACGGAGTCAAGGTCACCAAACTCTACATTTTGTTCACTTATGGCTTCTGTGATCTGGAAAATCTAGGTAACCAAAACCAAATGCAACCCTTTCCTTTCATAGTCGGCAAAATTTATCATTCTCGTTACTAAATGTTTTCTGGAAACGTTGACTCAAACATGGACGCTGTTGCCGACTGAATCCACATCAAAAATAATCCGTCCCTCCACCGTCTTTCGGTTAGGGTTTTTGCAGTTTGTGCATGTGATCAAATGAAATGACAATTCATTGTCACCCCTGGTGATGACTTGCCTACCCGGACTGAGGCTCCGATAAAGATTATGTAGTCGTCATTGTTTAACACGCATGTGGCACTCAGAGGGTAACTAGGAAGACAGTCTAATCAGCTGGTTGGTCAGAAATGAAACGGTTCTATAGAACCAGTGACTTTTTGATAGCATTGCCTGAGATAGACGCCGGAAACTGCACAGAATTGTGTTACGTTATCATGTGTCTCAGCCACTGAAAATTAACACCTTAAAAGCACCAGTGACGAAAATAGCATAATTTGCAAACAGCGTGCCGCCTCATATTGATCTACACTGTTTGCCCTCTAGTCTTGAATTCGCAATATGAAATGTCTTGGACAAGGCATTTTAAAAATTTTTGCAGACGTAAATTTTGTCGTCTGCTTTTTTGGTGCTTAAAGAGTTAATGCAATTTACAGAATGTCTTTCCACAGCGCGTTTCTCTGAAATGTCATATTTATGATGCGATCTCAAAATACTGTCTGGGAAAAGAC
Source organism: Ctena decussata (assembly GCA_963989385.1). NCBI lineage: Eukaryota > Metazoa > Mollusca > Bivalvia > Lucinida > Lucinidae > Ctena > Ctena decussata. The sequence continues at coordinate 125,930,030 of OZ022498.1, forward strand.
GTGGATGTTATTTGAATTCATGTAGCCAGTGGAATCAATTTACAAATCATTATTTCTGCATCATTTTGCATCGAACAGTATAAAGTACAGTCAACTCCCGATATCTCGAACACTGATATCTCAAAGTATCTTCTTGTATCAAAGAATATATTTTTTTTAATTTACATTTCAACTCCTGTTATCTTTAACTACTGATAACTCAAAGTAAATTTTTTGGTACCAGAAAATTTACTTTGAGATATCAGTAGTTTGGAAAAAAAAGTCGACTTCGAGATATCGAGAGTTGACTGTATATGCAGCTGCAGAATTATAGAGACTGTTGAATGCGGTACAGGTAAAGGCCCCCCGCACATCGGGACCAATGAATATATGTATGAATATATGCTCGTTGGCCTTATGGCTTATTACATTAATAAAGTATTCGTATTCGTATAAATTCTCTGTCCAATTTTGATTCGTTAATTCTGAGCAGCTCTCAATCGGTTGTGAGCCAGTTGCATTTTGAGTCTGTATCGTGGAGCCCGGTGGGCATGGGCTTGCGGTTAACTCACGATGACTCATATTTATTTTTGGTAATAATGTTTTTTATCTGAAACCTTGAAAATACCGTAAGTCCGCGGTATCCCGGCCTCTTTATCGTGGAGTCTGGCGAGCGAGAAGTGCTGTCTGGACTTTGTTTCCGCCACACGCCTCAGTGTCGCCATACTCCAATCGGTATCTCCTAGGATACCACTGGCTTACATTGGTTATCAAACCATGATATTTCTGCACTTCATATTTATAGTAATCACTGCCTTCTCCTGAATATCCACCTTCCTTCCACTACTCTGGTCTTTGATATCTCAAGTTATATGTTTAATTAGTATCTGCTTTCGATCATGTGGCAGTATTATTATATATGTTTTGTAATTTCCTCATATATCAAATGTATTTTGATCTGAGAAATAAATGTTTTCTGTCTGTATGTCTGCCTGTCTGCCTGGTTGTCAAAGGGGAAGGAGAAATCGTGGCACATACGGATTCGAACCCAGTGCTTTTCGCCTTTATACCGTGCGAGTTCTCTGCCATCTGAGCTACCGAGCCACGTGGTCGATCTTTGACCTTTGAAATTTCCCCCGACCCCCGCCCACGCACCAGCTAGGGGTGGTTGGGTGGTGCGCTGGTGCTGGGTATAACTTCCATTGCCGGGGCGTCCTACTGATTTGGATAAAAGTAGGGCAAGGGCCTGCTGTGCTTGCAGTAGGTGCGGGTAGGGGTTGTTTGGACATTTTTCTCTCGACTTTCTCCCTCTCTTTGGGAGACGGCCCGATATAGACTGTAATACTGTCTTAAAGGGCCGTTAAACCCCCAAAACAACCAACCAACCACGCCCCAGCTTAATACGAGTCATCCTCGAATCTGCTCGGAACCATTAAGGAACCAACGAAACATGCCCGTACTGATGTTGGCGGCCCCAGCCGTGGACCCAGACTAGCCGCCATATGTCACAGGTTAGAAAAAATCGTAGCCAGACCAGGACTCGAACCCAGAGCATATCCCTGTCCGTAAGACAACTGATTTGTAGAGTCATTTGGTCGACCTTTGACATCAGGTTAACAGAAATTATATTAGTACCCGAATCTGCTCAGAACCACCGAGGAACCAACGAGACATGCACTTTTAGATGTCGGTAGTCTTAGTCGTGGGCCCACACTGGTAGGACAGACGTATGTTTTGTTCAAAAATAAGACATCTAGTTATCTAGTTTTTTACTGATTCTGTATGAATACAAATTTCAATGTTTTGAAATTCTATAGATAGGACAAAATTCCCTTATCAACAGTACCGCCTACACGTTTTGCTAGAAGGCTTTCAGATTATGTAATTTGCCATAAAAAAGGATGATAATAACTTAGGTAGCCAAAGAATATCAAAAATTAAAAAATAGTCTAATGTCTGTATTTAAGGCAGAAAGAAAGTTCTACGATATTTGGTTCACTTTAATTGACATGCATGGGTATTTTATCTGCATTCCATGCACAGCTGCACAGCTGTGCCTGCAGAAACAAAAAAAAACTGAAAAATAATGATGTGTTTTATTGTGAGCAGTCTAGAAACCGAAAGGGTGATTCAAAAAGTAACGGGAATAGCTCAGTGCTCCAGATAAGAAGGAATTTCAAAGATTACTTAGGGAAACTTTATTTTGCCTTAGCAAAGACAATTCTGCAGGCTCTATTTTAGGTTTGACTTACGATAAGAAAAATGCTACAAGATTCTTAAAACAGCACAGGCTGGGTTGTCATAGCAATCGAAATGCTGAATATAGTAAAATGTCTAAAATCTTTTCAATAATCATATGGCTGGAAACTATGAATTCTTAGCATTTGCTTTGTAAAACATCGTTTCCATGCATGTCGATTTAGAACTTTGATTTTATGGCCAATTAAAGTTGCTATTGACAATGTGGGGAGAAAGAAAAACTAGCCTAAACTTCCTACGCATTGCAGATATTTTGACAAATCCGAATATTTGTTTTTCTTTAGATGGCTCCGTATTAGCCGTGTTATTATGTTAGCAGCTTAACTGCCTCGGTTAAAATTATCATAGTATCATTCTATAAATGACAAAAACAGAAAAAACAGGTTTCTAAATAGCCATGGGATTGGAAAAATAGCCATGGGGTTGGAGAAGTGAGAACTTTGTAGAAGTGCTCGGAGTATAAGCCTCTGAAATAATTGCAATTCGTACCTTCGTACCTTCACTTCATTTATTACATGTGTAACAACTTAAAGTTGAAATTTACAACCTCTAAAATAAAAACAAAATTTACTCTTACAGCCTAAGCAGTAAGCATTGCAGATATTATGACCAGTCTTTTATGTAAATTTTCCTTAGATAGGCACGCATCAAACATAAAGGTTGTTGTCCCTATCGCTTAATTCGCTTAGGAGCCTTAGCAACCGAAATTCCGAAAATGGCAAACCATAATAAAAAGTAACTCATAAGTAGTCGTAAGGCTGGGCAATCTGAAACATCGAGAAACGTCCAAAATACTGTTTTGGATTTCAATGTGTCTTATACGCTGTTTAGACGATAACTGTTTCAATTTGGAACAGATTGCTCCGCAGTAAGGTAATCCGGAGCGAACCCACTTTTCTGTTTAGACTATACCGTTTTCGATTCAGTGCAAGTTACTTCGCAGTAAGGTAAATGCAGCATATGCAAATGTAAACATGACTTAAATATGCCCGAGGTCAGCCCAAAAATAAATTTTAATGCGGATTCGCTTCGGTTTGCTGTTTAGACACGACTTTTAATCCGAAGTAAAAGTTAATTCGGTTTCGATCCAAGGTGCCCTGTAGGATTAGTTTACTCCGAATTAGTTTTTACTTCGAATTAGATTTGCTAGTGTAAACAGTTAATTCGAAGCGAATTCGGATTCGATTCGGATTAAAACTCTAGTCTAAACAGGGTATTAGTTTGGTTCCTGGCGACTTAAGCTTTTATCAACTTCTTAATTTGCTTGGTTGTTTTTACATGTAAGTGCAATTCATTATCTGGAAATTATTAAAAATGCTACTCCTCAGAAGCCATATGGCTAGTAAAATTGATACTTTACAGAAACGTTCTTATGCTCGTATTTTGATGATAATCTTTTTAGTATTTTGGTTGCTGCGATAACTTAAAATTTCCAGTGGCTGTAGATGAGAAAATTGACTTTAACACTTTGTTTGGCATCTAGTAGCTTGCAAACCTGGGGCCGTATTTATAAAACGACCTAAGTGGTTGCTATGCTGTTGCTAAGGCTGGATTTCTATGAAGGAGATTCCCTACAACTATGAAATTTGCTCTAGAGGACTGTTCCTCCAGAGCAAATTTCATAGTTGTAAGAAATCTCCTTTATAGAAATTAAGCCTTAGCAACAGCATAGCAACGACTTAAGTGCTTTTATAAATACGACCCCTGAAGTCTTAGTTTAAATCAGTCTTTCTAAATATGAAATGTATCTATTGAGTGGCTAGGTTCTCACAGGAGCGATACAGGACCTAATGATGTTCTTGTATGATATAAACAGTATGCAAATGGAAGTATGTAAGATAATGTCATGCATCTTTCCTTCTCTTTTTCAGGTTCTCTAGACTTTATGGATATATGGAGCGCAGATACGGACGCATACCCACCCGTCAAGACACAAGGCATGTGTCCACTCCGACCAGGGACAGGGGAAGACCCAGCTTACTCAGTGAATGAGGCCTATGTTGTAAATATGCCATCATATATAGAAGGTGAGTGGCACGCAGATTCAGAACCTTTTTAACCCATTTATGCCCAGCGGGTTATTCTGTCTTTATCAAATGGATGAGTCCAGTTTTCAATAAAGGGATGTCTGTTTTATTTTTTTATCATCTTTATTTTATCTTACGGATGAATACCATTTGATTTAGACCCTAATCAAACGCCGCAAAAACAACGTCTGATCTGGGTCTACACTGTTTGCCTATGTCCTATGCATAAATGGGTTAAATAGGGGTTGAGAAAGGGTGAGTTGAAGTTTTGTGATTCACTTAACTATTTATTTATTTTAGCTGAACCTTGCTGAGCCGCTTCGCTGAAATAGAGCATATTTTAAAAGTTACATATAAGAAATTATGAGTTTTGTGTGTTTCCTGTTTACATTCTCCTGAAGAAGTACGTGTGTTGGAGTAAAGCAGATGTATATTTAATTATTTACAATATTTAAAGAGGGTAAAACACATTTAGCCATATGACTAGTCTACCACGTGGCCCTCTGTACATGTAACACATTAAACAAACAAACAAAAAACATAAAAAAACATAAAAAAAAACACATGTATTCATATACAATACGAATAAACAAGTATGAATAGATAAAACAAGAGCCATTCTATCACATTGTCTGATTGAATTATTAGTCATTTGTAACACAGACATGCACCTCATGCACCTCTGTATAAAATCGTGAATCATTTGAACAAGAGAAATACAGTCACGACCTCCCCCCCCCCCCCCCCCCCCCCTTTTTAGACTGGAAACCCGTTGTAGGGACATACGCAATCAATTAAAATCCAGTTTAGACGCCCCAGAACGTGGCGTCTGATCAGAGTCAACACTGTATGCTTACAGAAATTTCTAGAGAAAATACAATGAGTGTAAACATTAACCAGAAACCCCTTAAACTAGGAATGGACTCATTCAAATAATAAAGATGGACAAATCCACTTGTCACGAAAGGGTTTAATATTGTTTTCATTTCTCAGTTAAGTATTCTTCGGAACACTACCGTACATTGTTATTGTATATTATTTTCTTTAGATTTTGTCGCCTAGACAGTCAAACACGGTCTAATCTACTCATCATTTTCTGAAACACAACTATTCTTCGGACGTAAAAGCAAAAGCTCACGAAAACTCATGTTTTTTACATATTTCACATGTACACGTTTTCAAATATCACCAATATTACTGCCCTGTAAGTCAGCCACATTTTGAAAGCAAACCAACGCAACACTATTTATTTGTAAAATTTAATGGGCCAAAAAAATTTCAACAGTTTCACAACAAATTTTAACATCTATAAGTGGGCTTATAAATACAAGTTAAGCTTTTGAAAAATTGAAAAAAAAGTAACAGAGGTTTATAGGATATAAGCTGCATGTTTGAAAACTGGAAGTATTATTACCTGTAAAAATGGCATACCTGAACATTGTTGAACCTGTAGGTAAGTAATATACTGTGTCTAATGGCAACGCAAGGAGCGGCTAACTCCGCTGGATAACACTCTAGACTACCAATCCAGGGGTCGAAAGATCGATCTCCCGCTTCTCCGGCCTTTCGGATGAGACCTTAAACCAAAGTCCCGTCTCCATATGACCTAGTTGTTGGTGGGACGTTAAACCCGAGTTCACTCTCTCACTCACTAATGGCATAGCCTGTTTACAAGCGCCCGGCCCGCGCTAAAATTTAATTTATATTCTATTACGAGCTATTTTACCTCAGTCGCTGCTCATAACAACAGGACAGTAGCTGGCTTTGCTTTCAGTATGATCACATGTCATCTGTGAAAACGGCCTTACTGCCTAGTCTGTTGTGAAAATCTTGAAATGCAATAATATACAAGTAAATTGGCACCCTATCACCTTTCAGGGGAGGCAACTCTCTTATTTTCATTTTTGCCGCCAGTGTCATTGGGATTACAATCTGAATGGCACAGTTTGCTCCCGTAGAAGCAAATTCTTTCTTTTACGAGTAAACACCCTCTAGGAAACGTTATGCCATCCAAAGAAGAAAACTAAAAATAGCGGACAATTGGATGCGTACCAATTCAAATTTAAATGTGCTACTAGAATTGTTTTGTTCACAACCCACTGGACACACAGCGTCTAATAAACATAAAATGAACGTGGATTCAACTTCATTGCCGTCGATTTACTGTTGATTCAATGTTGAGTATATGCTGGGAATCTATTCTCAATGCCGAGCCTTCCATATAAATTTTCCAGATGGATTTTCCTCGGACAACTTTTCCATTATCACTACCTTCAAATACACTATGGAGTATGACGTCGAGGTTTTCTCCTTCCAAAATATACTGGGTCAGACAGATCTTTCCTTCATCTTGGGGAGGGAGGAGGCCCTGTTGAGATACTCGGTAGCCGCTGATGATCCGGAGGCTGGCAGAGAAATGTCCTTCTGGAAACTTCCGATTGATGTTGAACCAGATATGTGAGTAGCTTTTAGAAACTTCAGTTTAGAAACTCCAGGGCCCAGTTGTTCAAAACTAACGACGTCGTTAGCTAAAGTTTCGTTAAAATTTCAAACGTTAATAGCGCAAATACGCCAATACTTTGTGTTGGAAAAATGTGAGAAGCTTTTGCATTGCAAAAGCTTCTCACATTTTTCAACTAAAAATTCAATTAAAAATTGTCAGTGTATTTGGTTATAAAGTCGTTAAACACTTAACGAGTTGAGCCAGACAAACGAATTTAATGGTCTTTAGCACTGCCTACCGCTAACAGAGCGAAACAGTAGCTGCTAGCATTATACAGTGCCTGCTTGCAGTGATATAGCGGTGCAATTGTTTTCACTGCTATATTGTCAATGTCTACTTTACGTATATTACATACTTCAGTTTTGACAACTTTGTGCCAGTAGAACTGATACACAATGTTATGACATAAACTTGGTGAAAACTGTAGCGTCTTTATTTGAACATACCACATACATATTAGTATAATAATTGTTTTAAAAATGTGCAAACGAAGCTAAAAAGAAAATGGAAATGAGTCGATAATGCAAATGCATTTACCTTTAAGTTAGATCTCCAAGACCGCATATACTGCGGGTCACAATGTGAGACGGGGTATTTCCTCTCACAAAATGGCAGTTATACTGGACTGCAGTATAGTAGGAAAATGACATTTAACAAGCTATGGCTTTATGGTACAGCTGGTCTCGGATTCGAATCTTCAATGGACCAGCCAGCGACAGAACAATTCTGTCAACCCAGCAGTATTTTCAAATCTAGGGGTTAAAGGTAGCGGTGGTATAGGGATGGACTCAGTCTTTTAAGATGTGCCCAAGAAACGGTCGGCCTCTTTAACTCTTAAACTTGCCCTACAGCAACAGGGCTACGGGAATACTTTATCTTTACGAGAATATGTAACGTCATTTGTTGTATTTATTAGCTTTTCATTTGAGCAATGTTTTCGCAAAATGTGTTAGTTTTGTGCTTATTTTGACAGACTAATGTATTAACTACAGTTGGCTCTCGTTATTTCAAACACGAATATCTCAAAGTACCCTCTTATATCCAAAATGTATTTGGACACACTTCCTAATTTTCATCTTGCTTCAACTCCTGTTATCTAAAACTACTGGTAACTCAGAGCAAATTTTCTGAAACCAGAAAATTTACTCTGAGATATCAGTAGTTTGAGTTTAAATTCAACTTCGAGATATCGAGGGCTGACTGTAGTTTATATCGTCCTAAATAAAATTCTTGTCATTGCAGGTGGCAGCGAATATCATTCAGTGTAGTCGGAGGAACTATCTCATTGTTTCACAACTGCGAATATGTTAACTACACGGTTACTATGAACCCAATCAGACTGGATAAAGAGGGTCTCGTCTTTTTCTCCAGCCCTGATATGCCATTCAAGGTAAATATCGGTCGCATTTGAAGACAAACTCTGTTGCCTAATTTCGGCATAGTGGAATTGTTAATGCTTATAAGCATCTTCGAAATTTTAGGTCAGTTATCATATGGTTTGGCAAAGAAAATACGTGTATCATATACTTCTGCAATATATTTCCAAGCCACATGTTTTTTATTTCTTTTGGTATTTTCGATGGCACCCACTATTGAAAAACAAAATACGCCGTAATGCGAATTCATATTGTTGTCAGTCATAATCCTGTTAAATGCGAAACAATTTCTTGTGCCTAAAATCCCTTGAAATTGGCCATGGCCATTTGATGTAAGATTTACCAAACTTGCCGAAATCTCATTACAGAAATTTCATATCAGAGTTTAAGATCCACTATTTTTATGACGTCAAGCATTTTAGAATAAGTCATTATATTTTCAGGGAGTAATTCAAGATCTCTTGTACGTTCCTATGGACTACGCAGCATACGAGCACTGCACGAAATACTGTCCCGACTGTCACAATGCCTTTCTTCAAGACTATTCGGCATATGACGGCTACGAGACATCCAGAAATGAATCATATGGCTCCGCATATGAAGGAAGCGAGATGGAATTGGGTTATGTCGACAAGAAAGTTGGTGGTGTTGTCAGTGGCGGAACTGTGTTTGTAAGTAATAGATTCTATTAGTCATCTCCTTAGAGTTGGGAATCAAAAGTTTGTTGATCAAAACAACTCGAAAAAAACTGAAATTTTGAAGAAAAATAAATATCGTATAACTACCTGAGCATTTCAGATATTATGACAAATCCTTTACAGAAATAATCCTTGTTTAGTCCAGCATGGGATATAAGTGGTTTTGTACCACCTGTTTATTTCAGTGGCTTGTTTGCCATAATGATCGAAATTCCGAAAACGGAAAGCATATTCAAAAACCATAACTCAATAGCCATTAGGCTTGAAAAACTGAAAGATTGCAAAGATGTAAAAGCATAAACATCGGCACAGTCTGTCTTTGGTGGCTATCAGTATAGCAATGTGGTTGTTATCACAACTTAAAAGTTATGGTTGACAATGAATAGAAACAAGAGGGCCATGAGGCCCTGAATCGCTCACCTGAACAATTGGCAAGCTGGCTTTTACTTAACATGTCTGAAATGTCAAAATATGAGTTTTGGGTCAAAAGTCAAAGAATGACCATGACCACTTGTACTCATAAATCTTCATGTACTCATTAAGACAACCATATATACCATTTTTAGGCCAAAATCTTCAAAACTTTCCATGAAATCTTATGTTCTAGCATTTTCCCATATTTGACCATGCCGCAAAAAAGGTCAAGGTAAACCCAAGGTCACCATTTGAACAGTCTTGGTGGTACTCTAGTACTCCATGCTATTTACCAAGTTTCAAGGCCATAGATGGATTGGTTCTGGAGAAGAAAAATATTAAAGATTTATACCATAAGTGGTAATGGCGGCCATGTTGGTCATGTGACCTGGACCGTTTGAACAAATTTTTCATTCAATCAACCCCTGGAGGCTCTATATGAAATGTGTTCACAATTGGCCCTTCGGCTTTTGAGGAAATGGCTGAAAATGTCAAAATATGAGCGATCTGGATCAAAGGTAAAAAAATGACCTTGACCTCTTGTACTCATAATTCTTCATGAACTCATTAAGACAACTGTATATACCAATTTTTTAGGCCAGAATCTTCAAAACTTTCCATGAAATCATATGTTCTACCATTTTCCCATATTTGACCTTGCTGTAAAAGGTCAAGGTCAACACAAGGTCATAATTTGAACAATCTTGATAGTACTCAAGTACCCAATGCTACATACAAAGTCTCAAGGCCATCGGTCAATTGGTTCTGGAGAAGAAGATTTATAAAGGTATTTACCATATATGGGCATGGCGGCCATGTTGGTCATCTGTCCAGGAGCGTTAGAAAATTTTTTCATTCCCTCAACCCCTCGAGGCTCTATATGAAATTTGGTTTCAATTGGCTTAGTGGTTTTAGAGCAGATTCTTTGAAATTGTCAAAATTTGAAATTTCTGGGTCAAAGGTCAAAGAATGACCTTGACCTCTTGTACTCACATATCTTCATGTACTCATTCAGATGATTGTATATACCAATTTTTAGGCCAAAATCTTCAAAACTTACCATGAAATCTCATGTGCTAGCATTTTCCGATATTTGACCTTGCCGTAAAAAAGGGCAAGGTCAACCCAGGGTCATAATATGAACAATCTTGATAGTACTTGAGTACCCAATGCTACATACCGAGTTTCAAGGCCATCGGTCTACTGGTTCTGGAGAAGAAGATTTTTAAAGGTTTTTACCATATATGGGCGTGGTGGCCATGTTGGTCATGTGACCTGGACCGTATGAACAAATTTTCATTCCCTCAACCCCTGGAGGATCTATATGCAATTTAATTACAATTGGCCTAGTTGTTTTTGAGGAGATTGTTTGATATTGTCAAAATATGAGAGTTCTGGGTCAAAGGTCAAAGAATGACCTTGACCTCTTGAACTCATAAATCTTCATGTAGTCATTAAGATGACTGTATGTACCAATTTTTAGGCCAAAATATTCAACAGTTTCCAAGATATCTTATGTTGCAGCATTTTGCCATATAAAAGCATAAGGAAGCAAATTTGACCTTACCGTAAAAAAGGTCAAGGTCAACCCAAGGTCATAATTTGAACAATCTTGGTAGTACTCGTGTACCCGATGCTACATACCAAGTTTCAAGGCCATCGCCCTATTGGTTCTGGAGAAGAAGATTTTTTCAGGTTTTTACCATATATGGGCATGGCGACCATGTTGGTCATGTGACCAGGACCGTTTGAACAACTTTTCGTTCCTAAGGTCCCAGAAGGCTACATATGAAATTTGGTTGCAATTGGCCAAGCGGTTTTAGAGGAGAAGTTGTTTGAAAGTGTGGACGGACGACGGACGACGGACGACGTACGACGGACGGACGACGGACGCCGGAGCCTTACCATCCTATAAGCTCCCCCGGAGCCGCTGGCTCAGGTGAGCTAAAAATACAATTACTTTATTTGCAGTATAATTATTATGCCAGATTCTTTGCAGGATCCTTCTCTAGATTGTCCTCCATCATACATATGTTTTCTGGGCAATCTGTGCTCAAATGTGCATTTAAACAGAGATTTTGTTAGTGTTGAACCTTTGCAAACCTTTGGTCAAATATCAGAAGTCTTTGTGAGTCTACCCTTCCTTTAGCATACAAAGTAGTCACTTTAGACGTGCAAGTTCTGTAGGATGAAAATCTGTCACGAAGGACTCTGCGCTTTCATTTCGAGCGTGTGATGTCTTCATGTATATCAGAAATATGGCAAGAGGTTTAAAATGGTTAATGGCCGGAGTAAATTCAAAATGAATTGATACGTATAAGTAAACATTTAATCTCGTCATTATGGGTCTCTCAGAAGAGGTCGATTGAATATACATATCAATTCTAAATCAAGTTGGTAGATTTAAATTGTCGATGCTTAACTATGTGTTATTGTAAATTAATATATTGTTTTAATTTTTCTCACATAGGCTGTGGACAAATATGGTCAGGCTGAAAACAGTGCCATGGCTCTTGGAGTGCCTTACGTAAGTTTATTTTGTCTTATTATTGTTGTGCACAACTTTCATAAATGGAGTGGAAAATATTTGAAAAGCTTCCTCAGATATATCCGTTTTTAGGTGTTTCTCAACCTATCCATATTCTATCAAATGAAACGTGAAGTAATAATTTACACTTAACCTTGTAATGCTTCATTTTAAGCATATCAACCAAGCGGCATATTTCAATGGTAAAGGAATACATGACGACCCGTATATACTATATATAGATAGTCTCTTTTACAATTTTTACTTGCTTTACGCTTTTTTTCTATTTTTTCATGAAACATGTGGTAGTTTCTATCATGATTTATCTAGTTATATACCAAAGAATCTAAATTATTTAGCATACATGTCAGGCATAAACCTACATGCAACAGTATACAGCGACTTACGGGCTTTCATATGATTGTTGTTTTATATTCCCTACTGAAGGCGGCGGGTATAGTTTTGTTGTCAATCATCTGGCACTCCGTCTTTGTATACATCTGTCCGTCCGGATCAATATTTAAGGAAGTTTTATGACCCCATAATGCGCTGCTGCCGCCTTAGTAGTGCCTGAGTTAGTGTTCTTGAATTGATCCGCGAATTTAGTCGTAACCAAGTAACCAAAAAGCAGAATTTTATATAACGTAAAAATATATTAACAAACCATAGTGCACTGGTGCTGGCACACTTTCATTGCGTTGGCGCTGTGTTTAAATACACAACGTGCAACCAATGACTGGAACTTCTTGTACCACAATGCAATGTCCTTTACTCATGCACGACTTTATCTTAAAGTTATCAAAGTTGGATGTTTCTGCTACTTTTCATGTTACGGTAAATGCCATTAATTTTCTCACTTTCAGGGACCACCCGGGCCCCCAGGACCTCGTGGTCCTCCAGGCCCCCAAGGTGTCAAAGGTGAAACAGGTTTCTCCGGAAGAGACGGTATCCCTGGAAACAATGGACTACCTGGACCACCTGGAAACGTGCTACTAGTTCCGGTCAGTTCCATTACCATCTGCTTACTCTCTACCTTTCACGGTTTAATATCGATACTATTTATCTCACTTGTCAAATAATTACGACATTACTATCGACATATATTCTAAATAATCTGCCTGTGCCTCTGTAAGGCAAATAATTTCTAAAATACATTTCCACTGTTTCCGTTGGCATAACTCATCTTCAGCTGGGCGACAGTATATTGTATTGTGCGATCGGCTGTTTGCCTACAGACATTTAGTCCAGAAATGAAATTTACAGCTGCGACCAAGACCAGACTTTTGTAGCTCCTTGTTATTATCGTTGGCAAGGAAACATGTGAGCCGCGACACGAGAAAACCAACAATGTGGTTGTGCGCGCAACGCAGACTCAGATCAGCCTGGGCATCTGCCCAGTTTGGCTAGACTCTTTGTTAAGTGCTCAAAGGGTAGCTAAGGGTCTAAGCTGCCTGCATGCGGGCAGCGAAGGCTTTGATCAGACTGGGCGGATGCCCAGGCTGATCTGAGTCTGCGCTGGGCGCACAACCACATTGTTGGTTTTGTCACGTCGCGGCTCATGTATTATCCTGTAGGACCCTGCATTTTGACACTGGAATATGAAATAACTAATAAGATGACTGCTGTTGTCGTATTTACTAATTTTTACAACAAACAAGGAAAAGCGACCATTATGTTTTACACATATTTCCAAAATTGTTTTGAGTTTGCTCACCAAAAGTTTGCAATTGTAGTCCAGTATAGTATACTCAAACTCCATATTCTCGCGGCAATCATATTCTCGCGGTAGATACAAATTAAATCCCTGAAACAAACAGGTCTCCTTATTTTTGCAGTGGCTTATAGGCATGGGGTATAAGAGCACTAGAACATATTAGATTTCAGTTCTGTCACTATTTGAAAATGCTGTCATTTCTAAAAGCCAAAATAGTGATAAAGCCCCCAAACTCGGAACAAGCAACACCCCAGGAGGATAAGAGTGGATATAAAATAGATTGTAATGGTCAAGTTATTCTGTTTCTTGCCTGAATTAGTTTAGAAATGTATTAAATATTTTAAATAAGGGAACATTTCTGCATGCCACTTAATTTGTGAAGCAGGAGGCACATATCCATATACCGTGAGAATATGGAGTCCGTATATCTGCCTAACCACAGTGGGGTAGTTCTATATGCTGATTAAAATATGAAACACACCAGAAGATAGAAAATACAAACGTGCCTTTAGGTTTAGATGGAATGCTGTAGAATTAAATTCTTTTATATTGTTGGTTCTCCTTACATGGTCCAACTTAGTTGTATCTTAACTACCATGAGAATAGGGAGCTCCAGTCTACGATAGTATTCATTCGACATAAGAGTGTTTTTTGTTTTTGTTTTTATTTTAAGAAAAATAAAATACAAATAACTAAAACAACATTATTTTCATTTGAGATGGGGTAAGTGCCTGCTGTGTTTGCAGCAGATGCTGGATGAGGTTGCTATTTATTGGTTTGACTCATTTTACCCTGTTTTTCTTTCCTGTATGTTTTGTTTTTCTCCTCATTTCTATCCCCTTCATTGCGAGAAAGCTGGGTAAAATGACGTACTCTCTCTTTTCAGCTTAACACAGACCCAAAGAATCAGAATGCTGCTGAAGCCTTCCAGGTCGTTCTTAAACAACATATGGTATGTACTCGCTAAATCATGCGACATTTTATAAAGTTTTGACATTATTTGTATCTATTCCCCATGAATATATGTTGCTGCGCGCCACCACTACCCCCCTCCCCCCTCGACACACACACACACACACACACACACACACACACACACACACACACACACACACACACGCGCGCGCTCCGCCACCCCCATTTCAAAATAACCAAAATAACAGCCTTTGAGCGTTTTGAACTTATGCCAGGCCCGTCATTTTTTGTTTTGCAACGTTTTCGTATATGCAACAATCAAAACAACAACATTACAACTTTTATAAGTATAAACTCATTAATTAAATGCTAGCCAGCATGTTGTTTACACTTTCCGAAATTACATGTATGTACTAGACAATATGAATGTCTCCGATAAGAGAAAAGTTATGCAACATACGAGTGTTGTATAAGATTTTTTGGGAAATTTGAAGACGGCCTTCCCTTTCCTCTAAATATAATTTTTGTTCTTTTACCACACATTAATTCATGTCTATGTTTCCAGCACTAACAAAGAGGCAGTAACTGTAGACTGCTTTGCCGCTAAAATGACTGTAATTTGGGCAGTTTGATGGCTTTTGCTATTAACCGTGCATTCGAACCAGCGAACAAGCTATATAAAATATATTCGCTGTTGACGAATATCATCTGTAAATAGCTTTTTAAAAAGCTTTGGCTCTTAAAGCCATTACGAAATATTTCAAATCAAACTCTTTTTGTATGTGTTGTAGGCTAACATGCGCGGACCTGGTGGCCCCCAGGGCATGACAGGACTCCCAGGCGTTGCTGTAAGTATACTCTGCAGTCGTAAAAATAATTTCCAGAAACTTGGTTCTGTTGTCACGAGTAAACAGGCGTTTAGGGGAATGTATGCGTTTTCACGTTTTCCACTGTTTGTGCTAAAGCAAAATATTTTTTGCGAATTTTGTCGACTAAACCTTTCAAAAATAGAAACCCCTTTAGGAGGTAAATTCTTTCTTTTTTAACCTTAAGAAGATTTGAAATAAGTGTTTCGTTACAGCATTTACCTCATGTAGACCTGTTGCCAACTTGTCATTCACCTTAACACTTTAAGAAACAGAGCCGAAAATAGCTTTTTTTGCAAACAGGGTAGATCCTGATGAGGCGGGTCATGATGAGCCGCCTCATCTAGATCTTCACTTTTTGCCCTCTAGTCTTTGAATTCTCAATTAGATATAATTTGGATGCAATATGTTTTTTTTTAAATTT
The DNA here is from genome assembly GCA_963989385.1 of Ctena decussata. NCBI lineage: Eukaryota > Metazoa > Mollusca > Bivalvia > Lucinida > Lucinidae > Ctena > Ctena decussata. The sequence continues at coordinate 125,945,732 of OZ022498.1, forward strand.
TGCTGACGTAAATTTTCTTGTCTTCCTTTTAGCGCTTAAAGGTTTAAAGCATAAAAGTAAAAAGTATGCAAAGACCAGGAACTGAAACAATCAAAATCCAAATCCAGCCCTCAAACCATGCAGGAAAGATTACCGGTCAATCAGAGCTTTTCAAAATATACATACTTCAGTAGGAACTAGTGAAAAGGCTCAGTGCAGACTTCGATGTGATGTCTTGACCTAGCCTTTAGTATTTTTTTTCGTAAACCTGCAATTTGACTTAGGCCTATTTAACTTTTAACATTAACCAACTGACGCATACGCCCCAAAACGAGTGTTATGATTGGACGCCGCAGAACATGGTGTCTTATCATGGTGTAAATTGCTTACATAGAATACTCGAATTCTCTGAGACAAAATTAAAAAGTTGTTAAAATCGGTAGAAGAAACCACCAGCCGCTACATGTAATACTCAGAGCAAATGTCAGTTGCGTTGTTTGCATTTCGTTGCAGCGCAGCTGCGGAGAGGACTTGTAGTCTAGAGATTGATTCAAAATATATTTGTTTTGTTCAAACGTGGATTTTTGGCAGAATACATTCCGTTTTAGCAGCTGCATATTTTATTATTGTTGTTGCTGTTGTTGAGTTGAAACATGTTAAAACACCCGATATTTATCCAACCCTTCATTCCACTGACTAACTTTCTGATAATAATTTTCTTTATCTGAAGGGACCACAAGGAGATGAAGGAGAGAGAGGAGACGAGGGTTTCCCAGGAGAACAGGCAAGTAAATAAAGGATGGGTGTCTCATGGAAAGGGACCATATAGCACGTGCGCACTGTAAATACTGATTTCAGCTGGTTCGTCAGCACAAACTGAACAGTCTTAATGTTCACTTTTAAGATTCCTCCGAGGTCAAAGGTTTAATATGCATAAGCTAGCAGCTCCCTTTTATGTGTGAGGTGTCATATACTAGTAGATTATATAAATCTGTTAGCCCTACAAATCCGACAATGCATAAAAAGCTTCGTATATATTTCCTTTTTAACATATAATAATGTATGTATATTTAGAGGTGAAACCAGTAAGGTTAGATTTTATTTATGTGTGTTTTGTTATTCCCCGCCGAAGGCGGAGGGATGTCCGTCCGTCCTTCCATCCGTCCGTCCTTCCATCCGTCCGTCCGGAGCCATAACTAAGTTACCACTGGACGCAATTTCATGAAACTTAAAACAGATATGCATCACTATAACGCCCTCATGCACATGAAGTGTCGGCAGACTGGGTTTAGTAGTGCATGAGTTATTGCCCTATAATTGTCTAAATAAATCAATAAAATGAGCCATTGCTAACTAACTAATTACCAAATTGCCCTTGAATTGGCTGAAAATCAACAAACTGAGTCATAAGTAATTACTCATAACGTAACGGAATTTCATGACTCAGCAGTGCACATTAAGTTTTGTCATCATTGCTTCTGAGAGCAGAGTATGATTTAATGCCCTTGAATAGATTTAAAATCCACAAATTAGCCATTACTAAGGTACCCGTGAACATAATTTCTTAAAACTGAATTAAAAATGTATCATCATAGTGCAGTGATGCTACGGCAAGTATTGACGAAGAGCAGCTTCAGCTTATGCCTAACTTATCCCAGAGTTATTCCCCTTGATTTTATTGACAAGTTCAACTAAGTAATCCGTTAACGAAATTTTATGAAACTTAAAATATATCATAAACAAATCAGGGCCACTTCGGCCGGGGATATAAATTCACCGAATTTGCTTGTTATTTTAGGGACCCCCTGGACCCCAGGGCATGCCGGGACCTTCTGGGCCAACCGGGAAGAGGGTGAGTATCAACGAAACGTAATACCGTGCTTTAGTAAGGAGTTAAGCCCGCTTATCTGATCAAACTGATCAAAGCCTTTACAATCAAATAGACGCTAATGGAACAAAGAAGGGAACAATACGCGAAATTTGCGAATGAATGTGAACTAATACTGGCTAGACTCCAAGCAGCTGCTCTTGTCTTCAATACCCTTTCTTTGTAGCAATGCCGAAATAGAAGCTAATGCGACCTAGCGTGCAAAAATACAAATATGTCTATTTTTGTTCAGATATACAGCACATTTTTCTTAGGTTTTCTATCTTACAGAAAACACGAGCCTTTCGTTTAATTCCATCTGTCGATATCACTGAAATACAATTGAAACCGACTTAGAATTCGGAAGCATCAATTTGTCCATCTTCTTAATAAATTTATAGGAGTCTGATCAAGCATACTTTGTAACGAGCATAAAATTAAAAATTTTAAATGAGACTGTATCTTTATACTTGCTTTATCAGTATGAAACGGGGCATAACTGCGGGCAAGTTCAACACAGAGGAAAATCTCGGGGCTTACACGGGCAGTCATTTTTATTGTTGTTATATGCACTTGATATTGAAATCTTGTCTACTGTGTAAAACCTTAGCTGGCAAATATGCGAATGCATAAGCCTGTTGGAATGTTGTCAGTTTGAGAAAATTTCACTACGCTGCAACATACAGACGTATTTGCATATAGGCAGCACTGCCATTGTTTATTGTTGGAACTTTTTTTCTTTGAATAGGGAAGAAATGGTCGAGATGGAGAACGTGGACCTATTGGGCCTATTGGTGAAAAGGTATGTGTTTTTTTTTTTCAAATTAAAATACTAAATTTACGACAATCGATTCTACCTTCAGTTGTCAGTTTTTTCTCCAAGTTTTATCAAATTGCATTTGCATTCATACTTTCTGTATGTATATGAAGAAAGGCGGTTACCGTTAAAGTTGTATGCATTAGGACTGGTAGGATCACAATGCGGAACACGAGCAAATTGATCAGAGCCTACATTGCTTCCTATTCTATTTCCATCTTTTGTTTTGGAGCATTTCTGCATTGTAAATTTAAACCGTTTCATTTAAGTTAGTTCCATAACGTTGTTTCAGATGCTCTTTTTTTTTTTTTTTTTTTTTTTTTTTTTTTGACTTTACGATATTTTTAAGTATTTGATGTAAGTTTAATCATATTAATAGTATGAGATGTATTTGGTTATAGAATTACAAAACGGTTTCCAGTGTTTTCTGAGCGTTAGGGGTGGAGGTTCAGTTCGGAATTTTCACCTTTAAATTATTTGAGTTCGTTGTTAAAATGACTTTTTGTTATCAGTTTTAAGCGTGTCCCTTACTGCTTTAAGATAATCATATCATCCGATGAGCTAGTGGCCCGGTTTGAATCTCGCTGGAGGTGGAATTATTCCAAGCCGGAAAACGCAGTCATTTATTATCACCTTTCTATTGGCTGGATACGCGTGGAAAAAAGTTGAAAGGGCCGCAAAACCATTTTTTCCCGTCTCTCGGTCATCCAATTAACAAACATATTTACATAATACATCTAAATACAATGGAACAAAACTACTAGAACAAACAGTGAAATCGGAAACCATGGCTGCTTCTAAGGAGCATTCTTTGTTAGTCCGTCAGCTGTATTTCGACAGAGCATCGGTGACTGCAACAAGCCTGGTTAAACAGGGAATTCTATTACCACCTGGCTTTAGTAGAATATCACGCTCTTGCAAATAGTCAAAACGTAAAAATACAAAGGATCTTACTAGCCAGAACTTATTAAGGCTGATGGGCTGGTATGTATGAACAAACTTCAGTTTTGCACTGTATTTGCTTTGAATGAAATGAACTGGTGGACATGTCGCAAAGCTCATGAAAGTGGCAAAAACGACCTTTTTGTCTACTACGTGTCCCATAGTCAATTAATTTGCGAGCTGAAAACGAGCTATGCGTTTACCAGCAAATTGTCCAAATAAAGATAATAAAAGATGTCTGCAAAAAATAACGACGAGGATAATTTGTAACCAAGCATTCCAACTAGTTTTTCTTTTTATTCCAGGGTGAGTCAGGCTACCCAGGGGCTCCAGGAATGCCCGGACCCAAAGGACACAGAGTAAGTTATTATTATATTTATATGACAGGCTTGTTAATATACTGGACAAAAAAAGTTAGGGATCAAATATTTGACTGAAGCTTGACTCATGAAAAATAATTTTTCCAAAAATAATTTTCTTCCGTTTAATACAGCTGTCAAAGCCGCACAGGACTGCATGAAAAATATTGGAATCGGATCACGTGACACACTAGCAGAACCGAATAAACAGACGTACCCCTAAAATTGAAGTGAAAATTTGCATCATCGCAAACTCGAATATCCATGACTCTTGGCTTTAACCATGCAAAACCATTGTCAGTGCTCATCGATACCTCCGTAGGTCTGAATAACTGCATGATAGCTACTCGGTACCCTTTTGGTAAAGGCTAGAGGCTCATTCGGGGACTCGTTTGCCATTTTTCATGAAAAGCCTAAATTAGCTCTCCAGGAGTTTCCTGAAGCTTCTGGTGATTAGAATTTGTGTGGTGTACCATGTGGCAAGCATGTTCAATCAGATTTAAAACTTGCGATCGACTAGACTTGACCATACAGACGATAGTGTCTGTCCCAAGCTACTGGTTCATCACAATGACACTGTGAGGATGTGCATGTTTTGTCCATTAAAATGATTTAATGGACCAAATTAAGCGAAATCGGTTAGAAACGGACTTTACACAGCTAATTTGCGCGCTTGCATGCTGGTCATGAGGCCAGAATTGGTGCGATTTCATGGAAATACGAGGCGACAGTCGACAAAAAGGAACACAAATTGGGAGCTGGGTCATTGGACCCATGTTCTTTTCACAGATGAGTCCAATTTGTATGAAGATATCCACGATGATGATAGGAGAAGGTGTGACACCTGCCAGGTACACGTCGTGTAGACTATGAATCAAATCATGTTGTGGAACATGTGGACTATGACATGTCTAAAGGAGGGTGGGTAATGGTATGGTCCGACAGCTGGATTGGCAGCTGTGTGGACTTGCGCATGCTAAACAGAAGCTCTCTGATTGGTGTTCGAGCTAGGAATGACATGTTTTGTCCAATTACGAGACCGTTTGCTAATGTTTTTGGCGATGACATCATCGAATCACAGGGCAAATGTGGTGGACCAATACCTAGCGACAGAAACAATAGCCCACACTGACATGGCAATTGAATCAAAAGTTTTTAATCCGATGGAGCATGCTTTGGACATGTTACACAGCCAATTCTGATCATGAGAGGCTTCCTGAAACTCAAAGAGAGCTTATTCAGGCCTTTCGTGAAATATGGCAACCGAGTCCCTAAATGGGCCTCTGAGGATTTACCAGAAGCATACCGAGTGGCTGTCATGCAATTAGACAAGCCTTTAGAGGTCACTCTGAGAACTGAAAATAATTTTGAATGGATAAAGTCACAAATAATGGAAATTCATTTTTGCGTATATGCCAATTTTCACTTTGAATTTTGGGGTATGCCTGTTTATTCTTTTCTGCTGATGTGTCACTTGATCAGATTCCAATATGTCCCATGCCACCTTTTGCAGCGTTGTTAGATGTATTCAACAGTAGAAAATGATTTTTGGAAAATTATTTTATTCAATATAAAAATTTCAGTCTAATGTTTGATCCTTAACTTTTTTTGTCCAGTATATATACTAATTATTTTCACTTGCCGCCGACTTTGTTTGAATGGAATTATTTATTGAAACTGCTTTCTTCTCCTTTGACCGATAGAGTGTAGTCGCCCGAGGTTCATCAGATGATATAGCATGTGGTTTTACCAGAAACTTTTACCAGAATCGCTTCGAGTTCCCTTGAATGTTAAACCATTATCAGATGAGCCTCGAAAAGTAAAATTTCATGTCCTAAATATCAGATAGACAGCCTATTAAACACACAGTACAGTAATTAGAGAGGCGCCGTAGTCGAGTTATTAGAGTGGCTCGGCTATTGTGCAGAAAGTCACCGGAAGGTCGTGAGTTCGCGGCTCACCGTCGCCATCCGACGACGGGAAAACTCTCTCTGTCAACCCAGCAGTAAATGGGTACCTTTTTCGAATTAGGGAAGGCTAAGGCAGCGAAAAGAGAGAGGAGGGCTCCGCCTTTCATCAGCTGTGCCCAAGATACAATGGGTCTCTAACTCCCACTGCCCCTGCTGCTATTAGGCTTTGGGAAACCTTTACCTTTTGCAGTAATGAAACGTTTTTGTCAGCGTCAATACAACGTCATACACAGTGTCATGTGCCTTACCCGAGACTTTATGGGGACGTGGGCTGTCTTGCTAGGTCAAAAGGTTTGTAAGTTTGTATGTTCAGGGAGTTCTAAACTCATGGTTATTATTTCATTCTATTTTGTAGGGTTACAATGGTGCACCGGGCGCTCAAGGACCACCGGGTCATGAGGGAGAACGGGTAAGTTTTAAAAAAAAGACGATCTATGAGAAGTTATTTACGAGGAATGTTTAAAAGCAACGTAGACGTTTATATAGCTTTAAATGGATTTATCCATTTTGGGAGCCATTTTGGGATATTTTCGGGTCGCTGGCTATACAAATGATACTAGTATTCACACGGTTCTCAACTAAGATGCAGGGCCTTTTCGAGTAAACATTACCACCTTTACACACTTGAACTTATAAATGTGTAAAATACATTTACATACTCAGAAAAGCAATCTGAATCCAGACATACCCTAAAAGTAGGATCCGTTCTGTCTGAACATCTTAGCACATACATAAAGAGACCTCCCATACAACACATCACATTGCCATTATTTGAGCTCCGGATGAAAGGCGGTGGAGAGCCTGTTAACAAATTCCTCTTCATTGTCTGTAAAAATATATGTTGCGGCCGTCAGTTTAGGTGCTTTGCACGAACAACATGTTTACATAAAAATGATAATTTTTTTCCGGACTTAGACTGAAAATTTTCACTTTATTTATTTTGTTCTCTCATAATGCAATTTCCTATTTTCAGGGTGATGCAGGGGAACCAGGGCCTCCTGGACCACAAGGAGAAATGGTAAGAGAAATAGACAAAAAGGGATGACTCATTTTTTAATTTATTTAAGATGAAAAAAGTTAGATTTCTATTTTATGGGACACTGATTCAAGAGTTGGGGTTCGTCATGTCCTCATAGGTCTTGAGTCAGCAAGGCTAGACCAATTTAATTTCAGTTGTGTACGAGTATATGCTCAATGACAGTCTGAAGACTGGATTTATTTAAAAGATTTCAGAGGTGAACTGCTGTTAGGACCTTGCCTCCACCTGCTTATGGTGCCTGGTAACGTGAAAACCAAGTCAGAAAAAAATCTTTTATACTTGTGAACAGTGCAGACTCTAATCAGACTGTTTTTTCATACTGCTCCTGAAGACATCTTCCCTGTTCGTCAAATATTAATATTAATTATCATTACATTATAAGAAACCGAATCAAATTAGCAGCACTCCTGGCCGTATACTAAGAAAATGAAACCCAGAACATGATGTGAATCAGTCTGCAAATCTTTGTTATCCCATATCATATTTCAAATGTTTCAGCAAGCGGAAAAGGGCTCGCTGTGAGTGCTTTGTAAATGATAAGTACAAAGAGTGAAGACTCAAATCAAGCAGCCTGGGATCGAGGTTCAAAACTTGAGTACATTCTCAAACTCAAAATAAAGCACACTGTTTGGCTGCTTCCGAGCACATGCTCGGAAGCAGCCAATTAGTGTGCTTTATTTTGAGCTTGAGATTATACTCAAGTTTTATAACCTCGGACCCAGGCTGCCTTTTTGATCAAACTCTTCCAGCTTGCGTATGCAATGTTAGTGAACATGTGATAGGGTAGTTTGAAGCTGCTCATGAATTGTTTATTTCTTTTTTTCTAGGGGCTTAGAGGGTTCCAGGGATCCCGTGGCCGCCCAGGACCGGTTGGACTACCGGTAAGTAAACGTATTCTACGATTAAGATGTATATATAGACCGAGATGTTTTGGAACTTTTACAAAGGAATAAGGTTTCCATTTACAACATAAAAACTCATGACATTTGCAAGAAATTCCATCTGCATATCGATCAGTGTGTCCTCCCAACTGCATGTAGCAGACTCATGACGGCTCAAGGCGTGCGGGTACACGTCCATGTTATTTCCGCCTTTTTAGCTCGCCTGAACGAAAGTTCAGGAAGAGCTATTGTTGTCACCACGGCGTCGGCGTCGGCGTCGGCGTCCGCGTCCGCGTCCGCGTCGGCGTTCGAATTGGATGTTTTGGTTAAAGTTTTTTAAAGACCTATATCTCCTTAACCCATGGATGGATTCTTTTGATACTTGCACTGTAGTTAGATATTGGTCCAAAGTTTAACAGGGTACCACCCCCACCCCACTCAGTGACCTTGATGTCAAGGTCATGGACTTAGAAAATTGGGAGTTTTTTTGGACTGGATGTTTTGGTTAAAGTTTTATAAAGCCCAATATCTCCTTAACCCATGGATGGATTCCTTTGATACTTGCACTGAAGTTAGATATTGGTCTAAAGTTTTCGAAGGTTTTACCCCCACCCCCCTCAGTGACCTTGATGTCAAGGTCATGGACTTAGAAAATTGTCTTTTTATAGATTGGATGTTTTGGTTAAAGTTCTTTAAAGACACATATCTCCTGAACCCATAGATGAATTCTTTTTATATTCGCACTGTAGTTTGAGCTACAGAGTACTACCCCAACCCCGCTCAGTGACCTTAATGTCAAAGTCAGGGACTTAGGAAATTCGGTCTTTATTAAAGTTTTGTAATTGCATACTGATTCTTAATGCTTTGCAGAGATTTAGTTTATATTTGAACTGATGTTAGACACTTGAGCTTTTATAAAACACCTTATACTTACCCCACTGGATGACCTTGAAGTCAAGGTCATCAACTTAGAATTTTTGTCTTAAAGAGTTTGGTTAAAGTTTTATATTTATGAAGACATAATTTCACTGTGCCACGATGATGGACTCAGTTGATACTAATACTTGGACTGATGTTAGATAATGGTACATCCTACATCCTAGCCTTCTACCCCGCCTCCCCCCTCTCAGTTTTTTTTACCTCAAGCTCATGGACTTAGAAATTTTATTTAATTTTTTTTTTTAAATTTTGTTTATAAATGTGTTTTTATTTTGGACATGCTTGCCTGAAGTTTTATGCATTGCAGTTCACACCACCATAGCGGCTATGTGATGGGCAAGCACCAATTCAGGCGAGCTATGCTGTCAGGCGACAGCTCTTGTTTTATAGGATGACATCTTTTACGAATTTCTGTTTGCTTTATATGGCAACGAGCACCTTGTGAAAAGGGGTACACTCTCAAAGGAAAAACATTGCTTCTGTAGGACCACCTTGCGTGTTCCCATTTGTAATGGAAGCAATAATGAATTGCAGAGTTACTTCCCCTGAAAGTTTACCCATTTACTTTTAGTATTTCATTGTATGTTGACTTAGACTAGCCGCTAAATAGTCTTTTTACGTGCAACCACTGCAAGATGTTATCTTTTATTCGTTTCAGGGTCTTCCAGGCGCTGAAGGTGAACTTGGACCTAAGGGCAACCAGGTATTCATTTTTCTTGTGTTTTTTTGTCTGATCTATAGCTTCTTATTGGCTTGCTTGTGCTATTGGAAGGAGAAACGTTTAAAGGAAAATCACATCAATGTTCGTGCGCATACATTTTGACGCAGTGTTAATGTTTCCTGGTTAGTAGTCAGTTGAGTTCGTCCCAATTATGTTCACAAGCTTGGTCTTTGTACATGTAGTTATTATTGGTATGCAAGTATGAAACACGACTTTGAAATTTCAGACCTTAAAGTTTTTAAGATTGCCTTAACTTTATAGAATGGTTGTAATTCGGGTTCCAGAAATTCAGTTATATTTATAAGACAGGAAATAGTGTCATACACACTGACGTTTGTAGAAAGATGTTTCAGTACTATGTTACTTGTGCGCATCAAAGGAATGCGTGTACATTGTGTATACATCAATAAAAGAATAATATGAGCATAATTTTGCAAATGTAAACAAACATGAACACAGTTTTGCGTAGTTTTAACAACCTAAAATAACTTATAAGGTAGCTTTGCATTGGAATTTTTCATCCTTTTTTATTTACACCTTTATAATTTTCATTTCAGGGAGCTATCGGATCTCCAGGAGCCCCGGGCCAGCCCGGAGCACCAGGCCCAGTGGTAGGTTTCAGATAGTAATGGCTGTGCGTAGTTGAACACCTTTAGAAAAATATCTTTGTGTCATATCCTGAATTATTTCGGCTAAAATTTTGTTAATGTTTTTTTAACTGGGACGATATTATACAACGAATTTACCTTTTTTCACTTTCTGCTTTTCAACCTTTATTTGCCAGTGTTACTTCCAACTTAGATGATAACAAGATTTTATTTAAATAAGTCGTTAATGCTAGCGCCCTTTCTATTGGTACCACTGTAGATAGTGTAGACCCAAATCAGACGCCGTAAAACGTGACGTCAGATCAGGCGAATGACTTTTACATTGGATACAGGAGGAATAAATACGAATTTAATGTTCTTCCTATTATACTGGGAATGTACATGGTAGAGGTGTCCACTACAGTAGTAGGTTAACGTTGCAAGAAATCGTTGTTATGAGAGATACACTTTCATTCCGATGATATTGATTTTTGCTGATTGAATAGTATCTAACACATCAGTTTTATCTGTAGAAATAAAAGCTCACCGCCAGAAGAAAAATACAAGATAAAGTGTCTTGCTCCACTTTTTTGTTTTTTTTGCAGGGTTCACCCGGACCTCCAGGTCCCCTTGGGCCTCAAGGTATACCCGGAGCTCAAGGAAAGCCCGGATTACCCGGTTTACCCGGGCCTCTCGGACCACCGGTAAGTACAATATACTTAGTCGTATCCTGAAAAATCCTACAGGCAGTGCATTTCTTATGACTCTTTCCGATTTGGCGTTAGAAAACCTTAAAACAGCTATCAATGTAGGTTTTTTTTTTTTTTCGTTTAAAACGCTTACTCCTTTGGCGTTTTTCTAGATTTCGGTGCAGTCGTTACGTTATACTTTCACAGAGTATTCCTTAGCTTAATATTATCCTTGAAATAATAATATAGGGCGGCAAAACGAAACTTTTTACCATTATTTAAGAAACTGCATGACCTAATTTGGAATAACATTTTCTGTTAAAGGAAACAAGGTTGTCCAAAATTTGGAAATATGGTAGAATTTTAACATTTACAGAGTTTGCATTTTTTTAAACTTTAATCACATTGAGGTTATGAATGATTGTAGAAAATTAAAACATGTTATTGGATTTTGTACAGTGCGCTTGCTCCGTTAAGTGCATTTTCATATATCATTTGCAGGGAACAAATGGTTTCAAGGGAGTTCCTGGTCCGAAAGGTGATCTGGTAAAGTATTAGAATAACAACAATAAGAATGTTTTGCATTATGTATAACGTTGATTGGCGTTACGTGGAAATGGACCGTATGCCATGTGCGGACTGTAAATACTCAATTCAACTTGTGTGGATCTGCATAGACCGACCAGGCATATCATTTTATTTTTCCATTCCTCAGGATTTGCATACTGGATTTGAGAAAAGGGTCGACTCTGATCATACTATGCAGAGATGGATCTCAGTCTTCCCGGTTTGCATAAGGCCTGCTGTACCTTGGCATGCGACACCAAATATTCCTTTAATTGAAAATTCAATGTTGCAAACCGTCGGCAGTTTTTGTACCAATCTGTCGCAGTTTTCATTGAAAAGCTATGAACTTTTTATCCGTTACTTGGCAGCTACCCTTCTTTAAGTTCTTTAACCTTATAAGCGCCAAAAAAGCAGACGAACAATTTCACTTCTGCAAAATTTCAAAAAGAAAATCATCTTAGTTAAATCACATTGTGAATTCAAAGACTAGAGGGTAAACAGTGTAGATCTAGACAGGGCGGCTCATTTTGAGTAACCTCATTAGGATATACGTTGGTTGCAAAAGCTATTTTTGTCTCTGGCGCTAAAGTGTTAAGCGACAATTATCCGTAATTCCATGCGTCAAATAGGAGAGGTCAAAACATATTAACGGAGAGATAATTTGTCCACTTGCATCAAGCAGCCACTGGTTATTTCTGATTAATTTTTCGTCTTATTTCACATTTTCTTCTGATTTTCTGAACTTTGTTAGAATCTTTAAGAAAGAATTTGATTTTCGAAACCCGAGTGCAACTGTGAATAAAGTTACAGAAATACTTAGAGTTGAGAGGATTTTTCTTTAGTATTTATCACTCATTCGCTCATGTACGAAATTTCTCGGAAATTAATATTAGAACTATATTATCTTACAACCCATTGCATGATGAAATAGATTTGACATTTTTATGCCCCCGCCACGAAGTGGGGAGGGGCATATAGTTTTGCCCTTGTCCGTACGTACGTACGTACGTACGTACGTCACACTTTGTAGTACTGTTCTCGTCTCCGCAACTCCTCCTACAGTATTTGATGCAGGGAGTTGAAACTTGCAACACAGTTCAGACATGCATTGAACATGTGCATAAAGGAAACAGAACTTTGATTCAGGTCTTAATTGCAGAATTATGTCCCCTTAAATAATATACATATTATGACCATATTTCACATTTGAGTACTGTTCTTGTCTCCGCAACTCCTCCTACAGTATTTGATATAGGGAGTTGAAACTTGCAACACAGTTCAGACATGCATTGAACATGTGCATAAAGGAAAGAACTTTGATTCAGGTCTTAATTGCAGAATTATGTCCCCTTAAATAATATACATATTATGACCATATTTCACATTTGAGTACTGTTCTTGTCTCCGCAACTCCTCCTACAGTATTTGATATAGGGAGTTGAAACTTGCAACACAGTTCAGACATGCATTGAACATGTGCATAAAGGAAACAGAACTTTGATTCAGGTCTTAATTGCAGAATTATGTCCCCTTAAATAATATACATATTATGACCATATTTCACATTTGAGTACTGTTCTTGTCTCCGCAACTCCTCCTACAGTATTTGATATAGGGAGTTGAAACTTGCAACACAGTTCAGACATGCATTGAACATGTGCATAAAGGAAACAGAACTTTGATTCAGGTCTTAATTGCAGAATTATGTCCCCTTAAATAATATACATATTATGACCATATTTCACATTTGAGTACTGTTCTTGTCTCCGCAACTCCTCCTACAGTATTTGATATAGGGAGTTGAAACTTGCAACACAGTTCAGACATGCATTGAACATGTGCATAAAGGAAACAGAACTTTGATTAATGTCTTGATTGCAGAATTATTTCCCCTTGAATAATATACATATTATAATCATATTTCACATTTGAGTACTGTTCTTGTCTCCGCAACTCCTCCTACAGTATTTAATGTAGGGAGTTGAAACTTGCAACACAGTTCAGACATGCATTGAACATGTGCATAAAGGAAACAGAACTTTGATCCAGGTCATTATGGCAGAATTACATCCCCTTGAATGACATGCATATTTTGACCATATTTCACACTTTGTAGTACTGTTCTTGTCTCTGCAACTCCTCCAATTGTATTTCATGTAGGGATTTGAAACTTGTAACACAGTTCAGACATGCATTGAACATGTGCATAAAGGAAACAGAACTTTGATCCAGGTCATTATGGCAGAATTACATCCCCTTGAGTGACATGCATATTTTGACCACATTTCACACTTTGTAGTACTGTTCTTGTCTCTGCAACTCCTCCAATAGTATTTGATGTAGGGATTTGAAACTTGCAACACAGTTCAGACATGCATTGAACATGTGCATAAAGGAAACAGAACTTTCAGTCAGGTCTTTATTGCAGAATTATATCCCCTTGAATTACATACATATTTTGACCATATTTCCATAGCTTAAATACAATCTCACCTTTTGTCGTCGCTCTAGCGGCCTCATTTATTAACCGATTTTGGTATTACATCACAGCTTTATTGGGGATGACAGTACCTCGAACAACTTTGCGTTTCAGTTTGGTAGGATGAAGGTCAAGGTCACAGTTGCTATTTTCAGAAAAACTAGAGCATTGCTCCAGCGATTTCATTTATAGATCGATTTTGATGTAACTTCACATAAGTCTTAAGTATAACAATATCTTGAATAAATTGCCGCTTCAGCACCCAGGTCTAAGGACAAGGTCACAGTTGCTATTTTTAAGAAAAACTCAGTCATCCCTTTATCACCTTTATTTATTGACAGAATTTAATGTAGCTTCACACAAATATGTTTAAACACATAACTCATCTAGTGAGGCATATGGCGGGGGCATTCATCACCTTTAGTGATTGTCTAGTTTCTTTCAAACTTTGTATTCTAAGTGTTTTTTTTGGGTGTTCGCTATTCGTTTTCTGTACGCATGAGTTATGTTGACTTCATGGTTAAATAATAAATCCTAAAATTATCACTGATACTCGATCTCATTTCTTCTTGAGACAATAGTTGTTTCTTTTATTGATTTTTTCCCTCATCAAGACTTTTTAGTTTGAAATATGGACCAAATAATTTGACTCACACCATTGAAAATCCCTATTCAGATAAGCCTTATATATAAGACAAAAATGAAAATCGTTTACTTGTACAGTGTGCCCAAAATGTTTCAATGCTAGTTAATTTCGCCTCCTTTTTCAATTTTCAGGGTCCTATGGGCATCTCTGGTATCATTGGATATCCTGGACCAAGAGGGACGAAGGTAAGACTAAATATCAAGGACCTCTCACAGTATCAATGCAAATGTTTGCCTATATTTTAACAGAGTAGGTGAAGTTATTAAACCTCAACAGCAAGTAGTCCAAAGTTTAGTTTTTCTTACATGTTGAAATTTTGTTTGATAGATGTAGCCACTTTAGCTGTTAATATATTGCAATATTTCCAAATAATATGTATTTCAGCTTAATTATGTCTGGAATTGTTGTGTGTAGAACAAGCAGTTGTTAATGCCCAAAATAGCAGATTCAGATCAGACGCAGCGTTTCGCAGCATCAGATCTGGGTCTGCTGGTTACAGAGGTCCCTTTTGTTGGACGGGGTATATGAATGGGTAAAAAACGAGCTGTTTCTCAACTGATTTCTGTGTTCTATTTTTCAGGGTGATCAGGGGGCACGGGGTATGATTGGAGCAAAAGGAGACCAGGTAAAAGACTGCAGCAGAAATAAAAGCTAAAACAAGTATACATGTACACGCTCATTGTATTGCAAAACAATTTATGAGGAACTACAAGCATGCTCATCATACTACGAACAATTGTGTAGTTCTCACTGATTAACATCGTCACGAAAAAAGCGTACCTGAGGGAAGTTTGATAACAGCGAACCCGTAGATTTGTTTGGGCATCAGCGCAGGATTACCAGTACTAACCAATACATTTACTATTCACTTGTATACACTATGCTTCCAGAGGCGCATATGTACGTTGTCAATGATTTAGAGAGTTCACACATTTCATCCTCCGAGTTTTGGAAAAGAATCACGCACAAAATGATAAAACCTTGCATAGGTATTTCGCAAGCTTGGTCATCATAGTCCAAAAGACATCATGACACCTTTTGCCGTCAATACAACATTCCAGTTTGTACACTATATTTATTGGAGAATATTGCTATTGAGGGTCTGGATGGGTTTAAACGACAAGCGATTAATGACCTTATCTTTAGTGATTAACGATAAAAGGCCCTATTTTACTGAGTATAGGGCTAAATTTTAACTTGAATGATTAGCGATTTCCTCCTCTCCCTTTCCAGACCCTCTTGTATCCCCATGCTTGCAAACAAGCATACTGCAAACATTCATCTACTCACGTGTTTCCGACGACGAGTTTATTAAGCTTGTGGCAATCGCAATCCGAGAATTCTGGAATGTTAGCCATATGTCACAAAACATTATAAAAGTGGTTATTATTTCCGTTAATTATTCTACACAAGTGTCAACATACTCAAAAGTCGATTTTCATATGTATTAGAATTCGAAATAATTGCGACAGTGCCTAATAGAATAGAATATTTGTTTTTAGAATATATTTTGTTTCGAAATCAAGGACCCTTTCGGGTAGTTAAAAAAAGTACAAATATGATTTGCAAAAAAAAAAAAAAAAAAAAAAAACCAACACAAAAAATACGCACACACAAACACACATATATTAACTACATATAACAAACATTACAAAACAATTAGTTGATCATATCTCTACGACTTTGTGTGCATCAATGCCCAAGGAATGTAGATGGTTCGTTAAAAAATCATTTAATTTTTATTCATGTTTCGGAATTATTTACTTATTCTATTTCAATTCTTTTATCTAGGCATTTTACAATATAATAAGCTAACTCACTTAAAACATTTTCCCTTTCCTGTGATAATAACCACCGAGCTTTATTCATATCATTTAACAAATGAAAGTTTGGGTTATTTAAACATATAGTTTTATAGAATTCTGTTCTTTCTGTTTCATATTTGGAGCACTGTGTTAAAAAATGTATCTCATTTTCAACTTCATTTAAACTGCAATTTCGGCATAATCGTGCTTCTCTTGGTAAGGGTTTTGGTTTATGATACCTTCCAAATTCAATCATAAGATTATGAGCACTAATGCGAATCTTACAAATTGCTCGCCTGTGGTGAAAATTTGATAAAGATAGATAAGGCTCCATGCAAAAAGATTGTTTATATTAAAATATGTGTCAAGTTTACCCGAAAGCATATGTTTATCCCGTTCTTGATTCCAGTAAGATGTGTATCGTGTTATTAATTTGCTTTTTACAATATTTTTCAAGTGGTTTATAGTAAGATTTGTGCAAGATGAAATTTTAAACCCTAACAACTGAAGAATGAACGTTGCGGAAGTGTACCACGACTGCAAACCTTCCTTATGCATATGCTTTG
Organism: Ctena decussata; assembly: GCA_963989385.1. Lineage (NCBI taxonomy): Eukaryota > Metazoa > Mollusca > Bivalvia > Lucinida > Lucinidae > Ctena > Ctena decussata. The sequence continues at coordinate 125,962,585 of OZ022498.1, forward strand.
ACGAAATATAAGAGTCCTTAAGTAATCCATCAGGAGCATTTTCTAATCTGTGTAAATATTTCACAATAGAAATAATAACTGAGAAGTACATTGGCAGTCGACCAGTTTCTGACAATACAGCTAAATTTGAAGAATACTTATTCACTCCTAAGATATATTTTAAGAAACTCACTTGCGATTTGTCAGTCATACTATTTTTGTATATAGATGGAAACAAGAAAGATTCGTCCCTTTTACAAGCTTCTGAGTTAGTTTTAAAAAAAAAACCAAATTTCAGATCCATATAACAAAATAGGTTTAATCAAATGGTCATACAGGTGTAAACTTGTATTAATACTTGGCTCTGCCGAAGTAATAGTCTTTTTAATTTGAATGATGCTTTCTTGGCTCTATTAAAAATATCTTGTTGGCCATAGTTAAATAAACCACTTGCTGAAAAATAAACTCCAAGATATCGGTAATGCTGGACACAATCTAGATGGTCACTACCAAAATATAAATTGTCTTTAAGTATTCTCCCTGCCTTATTGAAAATTAAAACTTTTGTTTTTGAGACATTTAGATCTAGACACCAATCTTTGCAAAAACGGTTTAATCCATCGAGTCTTTGCTGCAAACCTTCTGAAGACTTTGAAAGTAAAACAATATTGTCAGCATATATTAAACATTGCAGAATGTTGCCATTAACATTAACAGGATCAAGACATTCTGATATATAAGATGGGAGATCATTAATAAAGATTTTAAATAAATTTGGACTTAAAACATCACCTTTATCTGATTTAAAAAACTTTGTAAGAGTATCACCTAATCTAACACACATTTGAGTTTTCGAATACATGCTGCTTATAACGTCATAAAATTTGCCACCTATGTTCAGCTCCTTTAATTTTATTTTCATACCTGGGTGAATAACAGAGCATGTATAGCAGACATTCCTGAGATGAAAATAGCGCGTTTCCCGTAATAACGGCTACTGTCCGACAAAGTCAACTTTGGAGCGTCTATAGCGTAATATACATGCATTTGAGCAAATATGATTTTGCTAAATCTAAATTCTACATGTATATTAATATACAGACATTCCTGATATATAAATAGCGCGTTTCCAATAATAACGGCTACTGTCCGACAAAGTCAACTTTGGAGCGTCTATAGCGTAATATACATGCATTTGAGCAAACATGATTTTGCTAAATCTAAAATCTACATGTATATTCTCAGAGCTATTGGTTCTGGCTGGCAACAATTACCATAATAAACAAAAGAAAATATTTCAATATCTTTGATGTAAAAGGTTGATATATTAATTACTTTTAACTACAATAGCTATCAAGATATAACTCTTTTGATGCTCTGCAATGGGCATTTTAAAAACAATGCCAGAACAATAGTTACTAGTGCTTCCGTTTCAGGGAGAGACTGGACTGCATGGCGACCGCGGATTTCCTGGACTAAAAGGAGATAAAGGTTTTCCTGGAGATTATGGTCCACAAGGACCGGAAGGCATTGAAGGGCCAAAGGTAAAGATGATGTAACAGTTTTCTTGATTAAGGTTTTTTTTGTCTTTGGAGCGCAAAACAAGTTTTATAGTTGTGTCTTTTGCTGTAGGTGGAACAAATTCAAATTTATGTAAATGAAAAGAAAGTTGATTTTTAATGGTTTTAGCTATATTTTCTTACAAATGTTTGTACCGGGCGCCCTGGATAACCTAGCAAGCATATGACATCGTATTGACGCCGTATTCAAGATGATGCGACGTCGTAACGTTACGTCGACGTCAATATGGCTTCATTCGACATTTTGTTCCCGCTTGAAAGGAGCTGCTTTTGACAATATATAATAATAAAATGTCATGTTTAAGAAGTAAAAAACAGACTAAGTGTTATCATCAAATGTGTCTTAGTTGCAACTTTGCAAGATGATACACGTATAGATTACACATGTTAACAGCAAAGAACCATAGCCAGCCTGCGGATCCTTATAGAATAACCAGGTTTTGCTATCCATCGACACGAAAATCTGAAATTGACATTTACAAAAGGTCGCCATCAGACTGCATAATGACTCTGCCTTCTCCCTGCTGAAAATGAAGTGGTATCAGGGATAAATTTGGGCCAGAGATATAACTACCATTTCTTAAGATTTAATCCACAGAATTAATTGCCTTCCTTATCCGCTCTTCGTTTATGTTTAGTAACTTCCTGAAGAGTGGGGAAGGGACATAAGAAAAAATAAACGAGAGTACTGAGCTTCATTTTAAATCTACCATATTTCCTCTAGGGTGACATGGGGCCCCGTGGTGAGCATGGACCTCCTGGACAAAATGGTGAAAAGGTAAGTCAAATAGCTATATTGTTTAATGCACGAAATATTACCCAACAGGCACACAGCGTTGAAACAACTCTTAAACCACAGGACTTGAATCATGTTGATTTTAATGAAAACAGGGTGATAATATATACATATGGACCATATGCATATATAATCTTTATTTATTTTACGCAAAATCAATATGCTTCAAGTCTCTGTGTTTCATCGTTTTGTGCCCATTTCAAAATATTTGACTTCCGTTTTGCGTCCATGAACATGAAAACTCTTCCAAAACAGATCCACTTTAAAACAAAGGAATTCCTCCTGTAGAAGCAAACTCTTTCCTTTCAGAGTTGACCCGTTGGAAAAGGGAGACAAACAAGAAATTGGCAGAATAGCCTCCATGCGTGAAAGTAAACCCATTTACCTTAAACCATCTTGTCACTAGGGACTTTGTGAGACAAACATTTTCCAGTAAAAGTGACCCATTTAGTAGGTCTGATATAAAGTCAGATTGATCTATTTTAATTATGTACTCAGTATTCGAAGACAATCTCTCGTCTCGCTCGGTATGCTTAAACATAATAACATATATATTGACATAATAACATTTGCTATGAATTTTAATGACATAAATAAACAGCTATTTTTTAAACGAAAATACAAGTACGGAAAGCATACTGAATAAAATGCATTCGACTGAACTTTCATTATAAAGTATGACGGACAACGGTCCTACAAACACTTCAAAACCTACTTTATCATATTCATGTAATTACCAAACTGATATTTAAGGAATAATTTCGTTTACAGGGTCGCGTTGGACCGCCCGGACTACCTGGATACCCTGGTCCCCCAGGAGCTAAGGTGAATACCTAGTTTACTTTAACTCAGTCTGATATGGCTCTTCATTGATGGACTGTATAGATGCGGTCAAAGTACCAACCCATGGGGCACATGACGTCGCATCGACGTCCGTACGACATCATTTAAACGCCATGTGCTTGCTGTGAAAATCATAACAATAGAAACAGTGACAAATTCGAGAAATTTAGATACACAGACGTAGATCCAAAAAACAGAAGTGTGATACGGTTTCTTATGACACGGCTTGTTTGGAACAAGTGGATCAAATGTATAGAGATAGATACATTGTAGGAATATTAGCCACGACAAGAGAAAACCAACAAAGCTGTTGTGCGCCCAGCGCAGACTCAGATCAGCCTGGGCATCCACCCAGTTTAATCAGACTCTTTGCTAAGCGCTCAAAGGGTAGCTAAGGCTCTAAGCCACCTCCATGCGGACAACAAAGACTGATCAGACTGGGCGGATGCCAAGGCTGATCTAAGTCTTCTCTGGGCGCACATGCCATTTGTTGGTTTTTGTCGCGTCACGGCTCATTTATGAACTCAAGCACGTACGTGAAAATAAAATTTGTTTTACCGACATAGTATGAATCCAGTAGCTCATATTTGTCTTAAATATAATTCCTTCATGTTATTGACTTTTCTATGCAAAATACTTTAATGACGTTTTGTGTCGTGGGTGGGATTTGAAATTTGTTTGGTTATCAGTTCCTTAAGACTGCCCATCTTCACTACTTTGTTGCTTTCATTATTTAAAAGGTTTTAGATAAAAGTAAAAAGTATGCAAAGACCAGGAACTGAAACAATCAAAATCCAAATCCAGCCCTCAAACCATAGTTGGAAACAACTAAGATTACAAATAATCAAGATACAGAGAACATATGGCCAACCGAGTGAGCAGCTTGTTCCCAAAAGGTGGCCACTCAGCAACCCAAACCGAACCAAAAATAATAATAACATACATAAGGTAAAACATCACAGAAACTCTGACACCAAAAACAGGCAACAAAGAACCACAACAGAACTACCTCCTTGGAACGGTCAGTAATGAATTACTGGGGGGCTTAAATCGATTTTACAGGCCCAACCTCACCCTCAGTTTCTGAAGTGGTACAAAACATTTAGTTGGTTGTTCGGTTCGCATGATAACCTTCTAACTCGTCAATGAATCATCACGGTAAACACATAAATCAAATTTCAACACCATGAAGAAGCAAAGACGAGGACTCAACAGATACAACGGGCCGTCTGACAGGTGGAGATCCCTGTCCTGCCAAACAACCCCACTGGAAATCTGAAGCAAAAGAAGGTCACCAGTTGAGCCCCGGTGGACCAAGCAACAGACAAAAAGGCTCCGGTCCCAACTATATTCCGTTTTTCTTCTTTCTTTTTTTCATTGCTTTCTTCTCTCTCAAATCATGCTCTTGTGGGACTAGAATTGGCGAAAAAATGTATCTTGTATATTAACAGGGTGAATATGGACCTAGAGGGCGCAGGGGAAGACGAGGCAAAGCAGGAAGGACGGTAGGAAACAGAAATAATACAGATATTGTGATACTGATAAATCTTGTGGCATGGCTTTATTGGTACCGCACCACGTTGGTTTCATTTACTTACAGCATGAAATGTATGCTATAGATTCAAATTGCTTGGAAAAAATTGATTGATGCTTCCTAGTCATGCCGATGAAAGATAAAGTATAACGCACACTCCTCGGCTGCATATTGTCGCGATTACTTCGAAAGTTACCCTTTGGTGAGCAAGCACCAGTACAAGAAAGATAAGCTGTCCGGCGTCTGTTCTCGTGCAGTAAAATGTGAAATTTCACAATGCTTGTTTCACGAACTACAATTAAGTAGACTACTCAACTGCACTGATAAAAGCCATACATGTGACTATTTTGTGATAGTGTAGTACTGACTGTATCCTTTATTGTAAATCAGTAGATGTTCGCGAAAGGTGATCTGTAATCAATTAAAGATGCGACCAAATATATGCATTCGTATACTTACCTATAGTTTTTTATTGTTTCTTATTATGTGATTAATTTTGTCTAATGCAAAGAAAGAAAATAAATGAAATGATTATTTATTCTACCCCTTTTTCATACTGATAAAACTCAAAAAGCACGTGCCTATAAAGGTAAATTGATTGGATGTGGCCTTAACTCATATGATTTTGGGGTCGAGTTACTAAATCTCCTGAAGTTGTGTCGGGTAAAAATCTCAAACGTAATAGTTATGTATTAGGTATATACTTGTGTCAATGCCTATTCTTTTAAAGCTTGTCTTAATCGAGGCATCCTCCCACGCTGTACAAACACACTTCCTGGGGAGCAAAGGAGCAGCTAGCCACAACTATCGAGCGTTACTTCAGTATGACGTATTCATTTTCCTGAATCGTTATTTTTTGTATTTGCAATAAACGATCGTGCATTATTTTATTTTGCAGGGAGCCCCAGGACCTGTCGGCGACAGAGGAGAAAGGGGACCGCTAGTAAGTATTTTAACCAGACGTCTATATAATGCAATTATTTGTGATTAATGTGTTTGCTTAGACTTTTGAAAGTAATCGACTCTTTGAATTATTTTTATTCCAGACAGACAATTGCTGAAGCTTGGCAAATATTTTAGCCGGGACCCGACAAAACCAACAAAGTGGCATGAGCTCCCAGCGAAAACTCAGATCAGCCTGGGCATCCGCCCAGCCTGATCAGAGTCCGCGCTGTGCGCTCAAAGGGTAGCTAAGGGTCTAAGCTACATCCATGCGGACAGCGAAGACTCTGATCAGACTGGTCGGATGCCCAGTCTGATCTGAGTTTTCGCTGGCCACACATGCCACTTTGTTGGTTTTCTTATGTCTCATTTGTTTTAGAAACTGTGGGCGTCCACTGCTTTAATACACAATAATATCTTGCAGGCATATTTAAGTGAAAATTAGGAAGAAAGCACGCTATTAAGAATTTGTAATTTCAGAAGTGGATTATGATAATTTTTACAGTCATATTAAAGTGGAAAATTAGGAAGAAAGCAGGCTATATTAAGGATGTTCTGAATTTAGACGTGGATTTTGTCATAAAACTTAACACCTTTGCTACTAAGACTATTTTCAAAGTAAAGTTTTTGTTAAATACGCAAATGGTGGCAACTTTCATGTTACCGTCGCCCAAACACAAATACTCACTTGTAAAAATCAGTATGATTTTAGAATACGGAAAGACAGCAATAAGGCCTCTAAATTATTCGATATCAAAAAAGGATTGCAAATTATTATTATTAATGATGGCTTTCAGTAGAGCAAAAACATGTATTCTAATTCGAGAGGCGCATGTGAAAGCGATTTCGCCTTCTCATACAGAAGTCTTTGTTCCGATTTGCGTGCGAAGGGAGACAAATACTTCTACGTCAGACTGACCTCCCTTGCAGGTACATGTGAGTCGTGAGTTGCCACCATTTGCATCCGCACAGTCTGATAAAAGTCTTCACTGTCGGCATGGAGCTGACTGAGACGCTTATCTAACCTTTAAGCCCACAGCGAAGACTCTGATCAGACTGGGCTGATGGCCAGGGGAATGAGTCTTCACGTGGCCAACATGCCACGTTGTTGTTTCTGTCGCGGCTTAATATTCATACACCATAATACTCTTTTTTCGAGTCATCTTCAAATACCTTTCTACTTAGGGCCAACCAGGAGAGACAGGAAAGCCGGGCATTCCAGGTCCAGTTGGACCCAAAGGGGACACGGGAGCTCCCGGTGCTCCAGGGTTTATTGGTGAACAGGGTATACAGGGACCACCAGGACCACCAGGGGCACCCGGCCAAAGCGGACCACCGGTATGTTAGACTTTAAGATCGTTGTTAAGTGAAAATTCTTTTATTACTGATAAAGGTGAAATACTGTTTTTCTGTACATATTAGCGTAATGGTCAAAGTGAATGCTATTTAGACCCAAACTGAAGGGTGTTTACCAAAAACGAACCCAAAAAATATTCAAAATGTTTGTTTTGCCAGTACAGATCGGACAAAATTAAAAAAAATAAACATTTTTAAGATGATAGGTTGAGTTAAACAATGAACATAGTTGTACGTATTATACTTAAGGAAAAAAGTTCTGCACGGATGTTACTTTAACATCCGTGTAGAACCTTTTGTCCTTAAGTATATAATTTATTTGTAGAGTTAGATTTGAAACGGTAACAGCTAATATTCTGGTATGTTGCTAGTTTGAAAAACCGTATATTTCTTCATCTTTTACAGGGCCTAAGGGGCAGTGATGGTCTAAGAGGAGCACCAGGCGAAAGGGGAGAAGTGGTAGGTTTGTTATGGTGACTGGGTACACCACGTGTTTCTCTGCTTTCTTGTCTCAAAAAGGAGAGAGTTTTAAGGGTTTAGTACGGCGTCCGTGTAAGAAAAGTCACATCTCAAAAAGGGTCTAGTAAATTATTTTCTTAAAGTGTTGAATAAAATGGCAGTGATGCATTCTCAGGCAATCCATCCATCTAAATTCAACTTTTGTCGTGAGAAAACCTCTCTTACGAGGAATGGATACACTTTCAGAGCAAGCAACTCTGCCAGTTTCGGGTAAATTCGGACAGTGACATTTTCCTTTATATATCAGTTGTTTGGATCTAAAACAAAAATAACTGGCCAAACAGTGAAATTCATGATGAGCCGTTTCATCTGGATTTTCACTGTTTGCAATGGTATGTCCGAATTTACCACCATGTCCGAAGTTACCCGACTCTACCCTATACGGGATCAACTCTTCAGAAAAAAACTAATTAGTTTTGTTGGTGCAAACACTTTCGTTTGAAGGGCAATGCCGTCCAGAGGAGCAAACAGAAAGTCCCTTTGTAAACAATGGCAGTGCACCCGTATAGTTTAAGTCAAATTGGAACTAAATGTATATGAGCTGCGACATGAGAAAACAAAGCGGTTATGCGCCCAGCGCAGACTCAGATCAGCCTGGGCATCCGCCCAGTCTCATCAGACTCTTCGCTAAGCGCTTAAATAGTAGCTAAGGGTATAAGCTACCTCCATGCGGACAACGAAGACTCTGATAAGACTTGGCAGATGCGAAGGCTGATCTGAGTCTGCGCTGGGCGCATAACCGCTTTGTTGGCTTTGTGGTGACGCGGCTCATATCTAGACCATTCTGCATACATTTCCTAGCCTCAACCTGCGCTGCTTCCCTAAATTAAAAACTTGGAAATGTATTTTTAAGAATGTACTATGTATAGGCTCATTCGTTTTAGTCAAGCAGTAAAATAATTTCTGTGCAACACTACCAACACTACATGTGATCAAACCCACGTTTTCGGGGGGAGGGGGGCGGGTTATTGTGATACGGGCATAGTGAAAATATGACTTGAAAACATGCTTTATAGAAAGGCAAGTGTTTCTCTGGATTTGAGTTTTTTGAGTCTGCAAGTAATTTTGTCCGTCCATTATGGCAAGAAGGCGTACTATATTGGGATCTTACTGAAACGATAGTTGTACATATAAACACGTAATTTATGCTTTTCTTCAATGTTTGTAGGGTCCAACAGGAGTGCAAGGACCTCCTGGACAAGCTGGCATCATGGGACCAACTGTAAGTCAGTGTTTAATTTTAGCCTTGATCAAGTATGTGTACGATGATGACATTCAACCTGCTTAGGCAGTTCGTAGCCACGCGTTTAATGTGTGTGTGTGTGTGTGTGTGTGTGTGTGTGTGTGTGTGTGTTCTTGATATTCTGATTGAACAATGTGCTATAGTCTACTTTGATACCACAGGGTAGCTACATCTATTTCTGGTGCTGCATTTTCTACTTAGGAATATATTGCTTATATAAAAGATAAGGATCAGAACATCGAATGTAAACAATTGCTTCTGTTGACGTCCGCCTCAAAACTGTTCCTCTAGAAATTGTTGTAATCTACTTGCATTTTCATTGGGTTTAATGTTAGAATCGAAATCAGATCAACTTACCCGTAAACATGGTCAAAGATCGCTGATTAAAACGTGTTGTTGGACAGATACGAATATTAATGCACTTCGGCTTCACAATCGTGAATTGATATTCCGTGATATGCCCTCCAATAACATGTGTTAATCAGCGATAATTCACGGGTAAGGAAAAGGTATTTCGTAATTAACACATTATGTTGTGGGAGTCTGTCCGACGACACAGTTATTCAGCGATAATTTACTAGGAAGGAAAAAGATTTCGATTTGAACATTATACAGAGTCGTGTCATTCATAATCAGAGGTGCTAAGCGTCATGAAAACAAGTTTCCAATTTTGACCAGGAATTTTCTATTTTTTTTTCAGTATCATAAGAGATAAAATCTTATCTAATATAAATGTAGCCACACCAAACCTAGCGCGGCAGACGCGCACTCCCGCACTCAATCCCCTCCGCCCCCCCCCCCCCCCCCCCCAGTGTCGCTAAACTCCAAACGTTTGAAAAAAAAAGATGATGTGCAGCTCTCGGCAGGCAACGAGCATCCCCGCCCCGAGCCACACCCACACTATTTAAATTTGCTGTTGTTTACTATACACAAATGGATAGCAATTATTAACTGAAAGTCTAACAACAACAATCTTCACAATTTGTGCATTTCCGTCGATTCGCCGGTCATGAAAATAAACTAGAATTGTATTATTCCTTTTTACAGGGCCTGCCCGGTGAACTAGGGCCAACCGGAGAAAGAGGTCCACCAGGTAACCCAGGTCTTCCTGGGGATTCGGGACTACCAGGACAAACAGGAAACGCTGGAGAGAGGGTAAAACAAAATATACATAGGCCTATATGAAGTCGATAAAAGATTTTCGTTTATAGTTTAAAAGTTATTTTTTCTTAATGCAAAACCATATTTTTATACTAAGTTCAGAGTTTCTTTTTTTAATAGTTAACGTAGTCACATTTTTTTTCTTTCTTTCAGGCGAGCTGTTATTAAAGTATTGAAGCTTGAATGAAAAAAAAAGAAAGCAAATTCCCTCTCTAAAAAAATCTAAATAAATTTTACTCTAGCAAAATCTACTGATAGGATGCGTTATTTTACAAAGTAAAACTGTTAAATATTAAAACTAGTCTTAGAAGGCTGCCTTTGCTAAGCGAAATTGGCTTGACAGAGGTAATCTTTGTATATCTCAAAGTAGTGTTTTCAGTATAAACTAGCCTGTATTAAGCAAGTACATGCTTTAAACAAGCTCTTAGAAGCTTGCTTTAGACAGATTTGACTGTATTTCTTTATAGGGGCCTCCTGGTATTCCTGGTGAGATGGGTCTACCTGGTCCCCCAGGACCACAAGGCTTCCCAGGAGACAGAGGATACCCAGGGCCTCAGGTAAGACTCTTCCATTATGGAGTTTTAGGCTTATGGACAAATGAGTCATGCATTTCGACTTAATGCTGAAATGAGGAAAGTATTTCAGACTTGGTGGAAAAATAGCAATATGTTTCAGTCTTAATGGAGAAATAAGCAATTTCAGATAATGTGGGAAAATAGCCAGGTTTATAGACTTTATAGAGAAATGAGCAATGCATCTCAGACCTTATGGAAAAATGCGCAATGCATTTCTGACATTATTCAGAAATAAACAACTTATTTGCAACTTTATGGAGAACTGTGTATCCAGTTTCAGAAAATGTTTATGTTTCCATATGCTTATACATCAAATTAAGAAGGATATATCATCGGTATGAACACTTCATGTGTCAGTTAAATTTTTCTTTATGTAAGTTAGGCATTATCTATGAATTTTGGTTTCAGGGTCGTGACGGGGTTCCAGGCCCTGAAGGACCACTTGGACCACCAGGATCTCAAGTAAGTCATATTTAATTCTGTGTATAAAACTTTCTAGGCAAAACCATCTGTACAATACGATACATATCTTATACACGAATCACTGGGTTTATATCAGGTTCGACGTTATAAAACTTGAGAATAATCTCAAACTCAAAATAGTTCAGTTCAGTTCAATTCTCCTAGCGGCGTTCCCCAAGTGGCTCACGGTACGAAACCATAGTTGCACTCAATTGGCGCCGTGTGTCCGTCAAACTCAAAATAAAGCACTCTGATTGGCTGCTTCCGAGCATGTTCTCGGAAACAGCCAAGTACTCAAGTTTTATAACCTCGGGGCTAGGTATCAAAAACTTGGTGAAAAGGTACGTAAGACTAGAGCAACGTACACCCCTGGCTAGTGCCACCGCCAAATGAAAAAGTCTTAACATACTTTCAGTTTTATAAATTTTCAAGTCTGTGACCTTGACCTTAGATAGCAGCAGCATCCAGATGATGTCAACTAATATGAATCGACTTTAGGAAGTAAATAAAAAGGCTCAATGCAAGTATATTGGAACTACAAACAAAGTATAAGTCCAAATGCCTAAGTCCTTATTATTGACGCCAAGCCCCACCAAGGGATCTGACCCAGGGACTGAGACATTCGATATGGTTCACTGTTTTAGTTCATCTATTAAACAGATAGATCCTAACTGATAACAGTTTATGAGTACTCGTATGCACTCAAACTTGTTCTTGTATTTCCTAATGGTAGGGAAAATGTTTGTCTCTACCATATTATATTAAATGAGCCGCGACACGAGAAAACCAACAAAGTGGTTGTCCGCCCAGCTCAGACTCAGATCAGCCTGGACATCTACCCAGCCTGATCAGACCCTTCGCTAAGCGCTTAAAGGATAGCTAAGGGTCTAAGCTACCTCCATGCGGACAGCGAAGACTCTGATCAGACTGGGCGGATGCCCAGGCTGATCTGAGTCTGCGCTGGGCGCACAACCACATTGTTGGTTTTCTCACGTCGTGGCTCAAATATATGTTGCAGGGAGAGAAGGGCTCAGAAGGACCAGCCGGCGAACAGGGGTCTCCAGGTGGCATGGTAAGTTTTCAACATTGGTTCTGTTCTGCAAAACAGTTTGGTGTGAAGTATACCTTGGCTTTGAATGTACAGTCAAACCTGTCTTAAGGGGTCACCCAAGGGAAGGACAAAAATTGGCTGCTTAAGACAGGTGACCCCTTAATACAGGTTCATTTGCACTGTATTTTGGTTCAAGGGACCCAGAAAATGTGGCTGCTTAAGACAGGTGACCCCTTAATAGAGGTGACCCCATGAGCAGGTTTGACTGTATTTGGTTCAAATATATTTACTGTTTCTCAATTACAACTAACATACAATCATTGTAAACAGTACAAGCTTAGGGATTGGAACGAAAGCAAATGCGTAACGAGTTCCTCTTCCTGCTTATCGAGTTCCTCTCCCTGAATGTATTTTGTTACCTTAGTGAGAGAAACATAAAGTAACATGACTCTTTGAATCATTAAATATATGAAACTGAAAACTGACTCTTCCATTTTTAAGCATGCACAATTTTAATCGTGTTTCTGATGATGATGCCTTTTCGAGGCAACCATCTGTATCATGCTTATATACCAATAGGAAAAGCTTCTGCGGATTTAGCAGTTTTTCGACCGCTGCAAGATAATGAACGTGTCAGAGTCGACTCCACTGTCAATGAAACGTTCTTCCGCAGACTCTTTATCTGAATCATGACAACAAAACTTAGTACTGACAAACCGTTTGTCCTGAAACCTACGAATAGTGTACAAAAAATGCGTATGCTTCAATTATACACTTATACATGTACATTAAAAGCATTCCCCACGTTACTCCGATCTTTCGAATGCGACTTTAAACAGACCTCCCGTCTCCGTATGATCTATGTTTTGGTGGAACGTTTAAGCTGGGCTCATTTACAACGCGATATGTAATTTCTGCACAGCTGATTTCTTGTCTTACAATATGTTAGCTCCTTAATATTTTGTTTTCAGGGTGTACCTGGTCCACCTGGGTTTGAGGGACGACGAGGGTCGAAGGGAGACACAGTACGTATAGAATATTAATATTCAGTTGAATGAATAAACTTTCAGGGGAACCAACTCATACTTTTTCATTTTTGCCTTCCTTTGCAGTAGGGACAACTTACTGTCACTGGTATTGTCTGACAGTGCTGATACTAACTGTTGGGAAATCATTCTTATTTAGAAATGAAATTCTGCTTGCAATATCTAGTTCCATGTTTCACTATGCGATCAATTTGTTTCTTGTATTTATTAACAGTTTGCCTATGTTTGTATTATGTAGAAATCAATGTAAAGATCGAAATTATCGACAATATTATGAGCCGCGACACGACAAAACCAACAATGTGGTTGTGCGCCCAGCGAAGACTCAGATCAGCCTGGGCATCTGCCCAGTCAGATCAGAGTCTTCGCTGTCCGCATGCAAATAGCTTAGACCCTTTACTATTCCTTTATCGCTTAGCGAAGAATCTGATCGGACTGGGCGGATGCCCCGGCTGATCTGAGTCTTCGCTGGGCGCACAACCACTTTGTTGGTTTTCTCGTGTCGCGGCTCTTATGTCTTTTAAACGCCTGAAATAGTGTGTATGGCACCAGAAAGAAATAATACAAGTTCTTATATTCTAATAGTCATTTCTTGTTTTATAAACAAATATTTAAATGTTTGAATATTCTTAAAAATGATAAATACTTATACAAATATTATTTTATTTAGGGTATCGAGGGTCAGCCTGGCATCTCCGGACCACCAGGATCTGAAGGACCAAGGGTACGTCAAGCATGCAAAGTTTAACCCATTGATGCTTAGTGGACTCTTCTATCCTTGTAAACTGGACGACTTCATTCATCATATAAGGAGTGTCTGAATTATTTATTTTTTTATCATTTTTTGTAAAACTGGATGAGTTCATTGATCATATAAGGGGTGTCTGAATTATTTATTTTATCATTGTTTACGAAACTGGATTAGTACATTCATCATATAAATGGTGTCTGAATTATTTATTTTTATCATTTTTATAAGAATTGCTGTATATTTTATGCAGAGTTGATCCGGACTCTGACGCCGCGTTCTGCAGCATCTGATCTAGATCTGCAATTTTTATATGGGACGCTAGGCATTCATGGGTTAACTGAGCTGTATGTATCTGAAGATTGCTAATTTCTTAGTATAAACATTTTTTTTTTCAAAATATTGAACAAATACAAGCAATACAATCTCACAAGAATATAACTCAATACAGTAGCTAGAAAAGGATTCAGAAGAAAGTCTTACGACTATATTTATATATGAAAAGTGATTTAAAGCCTCCTACTGCCGATTGATCTTTCAGTATAATAGGCTGAAAAATTTAGGAAAATTGAGAAAAATTATAGCAAATGAAAGCGTTTTCAAAGGATAGATAGACATACTATATACATGTAGTAAGTTTACATCTCATTGGTACCACAACATATTCTCAAGACAAAAAAATCTCTAAGTAACGTTTCTGATCTCTTGAAGCTCCACCGGGTTTGGAGAATGAATTACAATCCAATATTCTACTTTGTCAGTTAAGATAAGAAAATACATAGTCGCCAAGAAAAGGTTATGATGTTATGCTAGTTTCTAAAGACAGCAAGTGATCAGAAGAAAAGATACAGAAAGATGCAAGTGAACACTTTTGAACAAAGTAATGCTGTGCTTTATATAATGATTATGCGCCAAGAGATTATTTGAAAATTTATTTGAAAATTGATTTTGGTACTGTTTGAGCCGCGACACGAGAATAGCAACAAAGTGGTTGTGCTCCCAGCGCAGACTCAGATCAGCCTGGGCATTTGTCAGTCTGATCACACTCTTCGCTTGGCGCTTAAAGGGTAGCTAAGAGTTTAAGCTACCTCCATGCGGACAGCGAAGACTCTGATCAGACTGGGAGGATGACCTAGCTGATCTGAGTTTTTGCTGGACGCACATGCCACTTTGTTGGTTTTCTCGTGTCGCGGCGCATTTCTGTTCGTTCTCACAACAGAGTGACACGATACGAAAAGTATACGGAATAGCAAAAAGCTTCCTTTGTGTGCATATGCTAAAGCTCCTTAATGTGTGTTTGTTGCTGCTTATTATATTTCTTCACCACAGGGTCATCCTGGACCGATGGGGCCAGTCGGACCACCTGGACAAGATGGAGATAAGGTGAGATATTTAACATATTTAAATATGGTGAAAAATGATTGGTTGATCCACCGACATCTTGTAAGTTGAAAAACTTGTCTTACATATGACATCCACTTCTTTAAATGTAGAAAACAGAAAGAATATACTTCCCAGTCTCTAGTTTACAGATGTTCTGCAGGTAAATAAATACTATTAACTGAATAACGGAAACAATGTAAATGTGACGTACGTGAATAAAGAAGGACTGATAATATGAAAGGATTTTTCGTTTGCTTCAAGAGTTTGAAATGACTTTTATTATTCAAGCTTAGCCCTGTTGTTTCAGAACTTCTAAAGGCGAATGCGTAGTCTCATGCGACGCAGCTGATAATGAGACTAATTTTGAATATATTCTTTTTCAGGGAGATCAAGGTTCACCCGGTGAACGAGGAGCTAAAGGAAATTATGGACCAGAAGTAATGTATTTTATTTTGACACTTCTGATTTTTCTGTTTACAGTGAACTCTCGATTCTCAAAGTCGAAGTTCATCCAAAACTACTGATATCTCAAAGTAAATTTTCTGGTTCCAGAAAATCTACTTTGAGATGTCAGTAGTTTGAGATAAAGAAGTTGAAATGAAAAGAAAAAAATAAAGAATATATTCAGCTAAATTCTTTGATATAAGAAGGTACTTTGAGATCTCAACGTTCGGGATATCGAGAGTTCACTGTATTTAATTATTTTATCTGTTTAGATCTATTCTAAGAATAGGTTTCCGCACTCGAACATTTATGTTTGTGTGGGGATACAAACTGCGGGAATAAAACATCTTTATCGGCGATCTACGAAGATATATTGTTATGAATAATAAACAGACAAAACCCACTCGTAACTTACCTGCACCTTTAGTTATCCACAAGTTTTGCTAAAAGTTTTATTTCTAAGAGTTTTGTCAACTTCTTCCACTCCGTCGTATACAACGCTATCGATAAGAAATATTTCTTCTTGTTTTAAGTGCGTATTAATAGTAGATGATGACATGGACATAGATACCATGATACTCACCTACAATACAGTAGGGACTGATGCAGCCAGTGAGATACTTGGGAAGGAACGTGGCAGGAAAAAGCCCTGGGTCACCAGAGATGTTCTTGACCTCTGTGATGAGAGGAGAAAATCGAAAAAGCGGTATGAAGCAGGAGGGGCAAAAGAATGCAAGGAAACAAACAAGAGGACTCGGAAGGCAGTGAAGAAAGCTAAGGAGGACTGGATAGGTATTCAGTGCGAGGAGATCGAAACTTGCCTGAACAAAAACAACAGCAAGAAAAAATACCAGCTGATGAAGGATCTAACTTCAGAGAAACATGGTATATCCACAACTATCCAGGGCATGTCTAGGAAATGCCTTACAGAGGAACAAGAGATTCTCAGCAGATGGACAGAATATTTTTCATACCAATACAACCATGAAACTTTCGGTGTCAATAAGGTTTTGGACTGCAATCAGCCCCAAGAAAAAAATCAACAACCGATCCTTCGTGAGGAAGCTGAGATTGCAGTAGCAGCACTAAAGAAGGGGAAGTCTGCCGGAGTTGATAATATACCAGCAGAACTTGTTCAAGCTGGCGGGGAGACCATGATTGATGTTTTAAAAGATATCTATAACAGGATCTGGAGAATAGGAGAATGGCCCACCCCTTGGACTCAGTCGCTGATTATTACACTCCCTAAAAAGGGCAACCTACAGCTCTGCCAGAACTACAGAACCATCAGCCTCATCAGTCATTCAAGCAAAGTCATGCTGAAAGTCATCTTGAACAGGCTTAAACAACAAGCCGAAGAGATAATCGCTGAAGAACAGGCTGGGTTCCCAGCCGGCTGGAGCACCACAGAACAGATCTTCAAGCTCAGACTCCTGTGGGAAAAGTATCTCCAACATCAGCAGAACTTGAACCGTGTCTTCATTGACTTCAAACAAGCCTTTGACAGGGTATGGCATGCAGCCTTAGGGGCCACCATGCGGAAGTACAATAATATGCAAATCTAGTTTGCACCATTGAGCAGCGATACGAAAAGGCTACAAGTGCAGTCCTGATGAATGGCAGCACAGGAGAATGGTTCAGAACAATAGTTGGAGTAAGAAAAAAGGATGTCTTCTGTCGCCCACCCTCTTCAACATTTTTCTCGAACGGATCATGCCTGATGCTCTTGAAGAACATGACGGAAAGGTTAGCGTAGGCGGCAAAACATTACCAATCTGCGGTTTCCCGATGACATAGACGCTCTAGCTGAGAGAGAGCAGGGAAAATTTCGACACGACAAAACCTGCACAAGGTATAAGATGGAGATCAGTGTTGAGAAGACCAAACTGATGACAGACAGCGCAGATGGCATCCAGAGGGAGATCAAGGTAAAAGGGCAGAAGCTGGGTACTGTAACAAGCTTCAAATACCTTGGAGCAATTGTCTCAGATGATGGCTCAAAACTGGAGGTTCTCTAAAGGATTGCACAAGCCACTTCAGCTCTTACCAAGCTGAAACCAACTTGGAGAAATAACAACATATCTCTTGGATCAAAGGTGAAACTTATGCGCTCCCTTGTCATTTTCATATTTCTGTATGCCTGTGAATCATGGACCTTGACAGCAGAGTTACATAATAGAACACAGGCCTTTGAGATGAGATGCCACCGACAGCTATTGAACATTGTGTACAAGGACCATATAACCAATGAGGAGGTTCGCAGAAATATCTAAGCAGCCATTGGAGAATATGATGAACTCCTGGCACTGGTCAAGAAAAGGAAACTAAGGTGGTTTGGCCACGCCTCAATGTCTTCTGGTTCTACAGGGCTCAGTGAAAGGAAAAAGAAGAAGAGGTGGACAGAAGAAGAGGTGGGAAGACACTATTAAAGAGTGGACAGGAATGGATTTTGCCAGCTCAACTAGGGCAGCTGAAAACAGGACAAGGTGGAAGGGATTGTTTCAAAGTCATCTGTGGTTCCCCAACGACCTAACAACATTATGGGATAGAATGGAATAGAAATAGATTTAATAGTGACCGTTCAGTATATATTCAAGATATTTTATTATCAAAATACCAAAGTTAAAAGGTTTGAAACTTGAACTTATACCTCATACAGACGATAAAAGCAAATACATATACATGTAATATTGGCTAATGGACACTAATGATTTGAAGAAATATTAATTTTCTGTTTCCTGTTTGTTTTTGTTTTAGGGACCACCAGGACCAAGAGGACCACAGGGTGCAATCGGTCAGCGGGGACCTGCTGTAAATATACATTCTATTTCTTGTTATTTAAAAACCACTAATGAAGTGAAAAGATAGGCAATGCTTAGGAACTAATACAATCAGATACCATATACCACAGAGAAGCGGATATAAGAACAGGTATCATTGAGGAACCAAAAACGAAGTAACGCCTTGAAACGGTCAATAGTAGATAACGTGGGGGCTTAAACTAGTTTTACTGATTCCATATCATCGCCCGCAGCTTGTGCAATAGCTTGAAACAGTTTTGGTCCGCGCGAAGGTTTGCTAACCCATCAATGAACTTGCATATGAAAATCAAATATTTTGTACGATCCTTTGTAATGGTATTTGACAAAAATATCTATAAGATAGAGCAGAATTTTCCAGGTGAAGAAAATGAGCATTCAGCTACACAACGTTTAGTAATGATAATTTTGTGAGCGAAATTAATACTACGAAGATGTCTTGTCAGTTCTTTTATCTTTGCAACATAATGTATACATAATTGAGCCGCGACACGAGAAAACCAACTAAGTGGTTGTGCGCACAGGACGGACTCAGATCAGCCTGGGCATCTACCCAAACTGATCAGTCTCTTCGCCAAAGACTTAAAGGGTAGCTAAGGGTTTAAGCTTCCCTTATGCGGACAGCGAAGTCTCTGATCAGACTGGGCGGATGCCCAGGCTGATTCAGCGCTGGGCACACAGCCACTTTGTTTGTATTGTCGTGTCGCGGCTCATATTATCTGTTCCCTGCTAGGACTGGGTCATTTTATTTGTGATACAGATACGGTCCTGGATAGCAAACACTTGTCGTTTGATCATAATTAGATTTTAAAAAACACATTCTCATCTTGATATTTTGGGTCATTGCAAATCCATGTTTTACAAAGGGAAACAACTTTTGTGACTTTCTGTTTGTTTTCCTGGACGACTGGCCAGCAAAGACCTTCCAAAATGGGAGCTAGTTTTTAAACCAGAAATTGTTTCTAGGGAAGCAATTTTTTCATGCTATCGAGAACGGAGCCAGTAAAGAAAATAGTAGGGTTGCTTTCTATGAAAACGTTCCAATTTGCTTTAATGAAAGTACTTCGTGTGATTTGGTTGGTAACCTTTCTCGGACTTTCGATAAATACCTCCTTTACTAAAGGTTTCTTTGCCTGCCTGAAGAAAAGAAAATGTTGCCTCAAGAAGAACTCTTAACACAGGTCAAATTCCATATGTTAGCCGTGACACGAGAAAACCAACAAAGGGGCATATGCGCTCAGCATAGACTCAGATCAGCTTGGGCACCCGCCCAGTCTGATCAGACTCTTCGCTAAGCGCTTGAAAGGTAGCTAAGCGTCTAAGCTAGCTCCATGCGTACAGCGAAGACTCTGATCAGACTTGGCGTCTGCCCAGGCTGACCTGAGTCTTCACTGGACGCATATGCCACTTTGTTGGTTTTGTCGTGTAGCGGCTCATATCTGAACTAATTCGGCGTATTCCACTGTATCTAACATACGTTTATGTTTCCCTTTCTTCTGCACTCAGGGTCCAGTTGGCGAGCCTGGAATTCAAGGACTTCAAGGGCCAATTGGCATTAAGGTGAGTTTTATTCCATCAAGGTGGGAGTTCATGTTTGATTTTAATCATAAAAGGACAGCTTGTATAGGTGTTATGTACCAACCGTACGATAACTCCCAATTTTATCCAACAAGCTTAATATCTAATTTAGTACTTGAAATTGGTTGGAAGACAGTCACCTTGCTAAACATGCTGACAGTCACCTGTCCTTTTGCAATTCCGTCGCAACAAAGAAACTAAATATGACACAATTGTGCTACCTTACAATGATTGCGAATTGACTGATATGTTCTGGTTAGATATTCACTATTCATATTCAACTAACCGAAAACTAAAATATTTAATTGTTGATTTTCTTCCACAGGGATCAGAAGGCCCGAGAGGACAGCCAGGACCAGCAGGGCCATTAGGATTACAAGGAGCACCAGGATCTCCCGGTGCAAAGGGAGAACATGGAGACCCAGGGATAATGGTGCTGTATAATTGGATTTTTCTGTAAAAAAGGAAACATACGTGAAAGTTTGATTTTCTAAAACCTCTGTAGTGCAAATTATCTGGAAAATAGCAGCTAATGCTAATTGTCCTTATCAGTACAAGAAATTATTATGAGAATCACGAAACAAAACTTTGTAAATGAGCCGTGACACGAGAAAATCAACAAATTGGCTTGTGCGCTCAGCGAAGACTCAGATCAGCCTGGGCAGGCATCTGCCCGGTCTGATCAGTCTTCGCTGTACGCATGGAGCTAGCTTAGACCTTTAGCTAGGCCTCAAGCGCACAGCGATGACTGGTTTTGTCGTGTCGCGGCTCAAAACTTCATTGAAAACACCCGTTTTGACTTATACAACAGATGAACGAAAGCACCGACATGGAAAACAAGCACAAGTAACATTAAGATGCCACAATAGAAGCTCTGCCTTGGAACTGTCAGTAATAAAAATTGAGCCGCGACACGAGAAAGCCAACAAAGTGGTTGTGCGCCCTGCGCAGACTCAGATTAGCCCGGGGATCCGCTTAGTCTGACCACACTCTTCCCATAGCATCTAAAGGGTAATTAAAGGTCAAAGCTACCTCCATGCGAACAGCGAAGACTCTGATCAGGCTGGGCGGATGCCCAGGCTGATCTGAGTCTGGGCGGATGCCCAGGCTGATCTGAGTCTGCGCTGGGCGCACAATCACTTTGTTTGTTTTCTTTTGTCGCGGGCTCGCGGCTCAAATACTGTGTAACTTTTAAATGGTTTTACTAGATCCAAACCCTCGAGTTTAGTTGGTGCAGTGGTTCAACCAAACTTAAACAATTGTCACCCGCACAACAGACGAACGAAAGATTCAATATGGACAAAAAGAAGTTATACGAAACACAGGACGCATCTATTTTCACCTATTTTCTGTTTAAGTACAAAACATAACTGAAAGTAAAATGGGCAGTTAAACAAGTGATCACAGACACACAGACACAAGAACAACAATGCGGAACCACAACAGAAGTACCGCCTCGGAACAGACAATAATAAATTGCTTGGGGCTTAAACTAGTTTTACTGGATCCAAACAGTCGCTGAAATGGTTCAAAACATTTAGTTAGCTGTTCGGTCCGCGTTAAGGCTTTCTAATCCGTTATGAGGGTCGTTAATATGAATATGTGCTAATATTTCATTTAACACTAATTTATCCATAAAAAAATGCGAAAAAAAAACTCTTAATATATGGTTCGTTTTGTTTACTTCCAGTAAGTCTGTTTACTTAAATTGTTTTTTCTCGTTGTGTCTACGAGAAACCTCTTATACTTATCAATGCGAAAAATTGATAAACCAGTACTGAAGTTGCATTTGTTGTTATTATGATTTCCATGGACATCTCACTGATTTGCCTTCTGCAAATTTCAGCATGCAATTAATGCAATGTTATCAAAAAATGTTAACTTTTACACTAACTCATATTTGTTTAACACTATTTCAGCATTATCTCTTAGTTCTGCAGCATCAAAATTAAAGATGTTTATAAACAGATGACTGAAGTCACAAGTTACACTTAGAAACAATTTTATGTGCACACGATAATTGTAGTTATGTAACGTCTACGAAATGTCTTTATAAACTTATTATAAAACAGGGAAATGGCAGATTTATCGCTGAATCTGAATCATCATGAAATCCCAGCGTTATCTGTTGCCTTGATAAACGCAGATTTCAGTATGCAGGTTTGACTATTTCAGGGACCACCAGGATCTCCAGGACCACAGGGAGCTACAGGGCCCAATGGTGCAGCTGTAAGTTTACTTTTAGCCTTATATCAGTATAATATTTTATACTGAATATCAATAACAATTATATTTGAATGGTTTCTGACAAAGTTATTACTGTATGCTGCTTGTCTTCAGTTTTTACGGTGGATTGTTTTGCCTTCTTTTTATGAGATCTGACCACCAGAATATTGCCGATTGAAACTATTTTTCTCTGATAAAAAGGCACTGATTTTGAAGGCTCAAGTGACAATTATCGTAATGAGAAAAGACGTTAGATATAAGCGGTAGAAGTATTAGTTTGTGTCTTGTTTCCTTCTACAGTCAGCTGTTTGACTTATCATCAGTGTAAAAAGAAAAATGTCACACATTTGTTATTTGAAGAAAAATAGAAACACTTTCAGGGCGAACTACTCTATCGTTTTGCTTCTAGGAAAGAATTGTCTCCACTAAGAGCGATTTCTTTTTTAAATTTGACTTCTCTTCGAACGAACTACTCATTCCGAGATGTGGGATCCCATTGCATAATTTCATAATCATTGTCTATCTTTTTATTTTGTCCAGTAAATTAAACAGAAAGCCATAGAAGTTGTTTTATTTTACTTTGTAAAGAAAAAACTTGGATGTGTGTTCATTTACCGTTTTATGTCTTATACCAAATAGTCTCTTGTGCATAAGCCCACCGCTAACAGTACAAGTAACTTTTTGTCATTTTGGTTGGTTTATATTAGTTTTGTTAAATCATTTTTCTGTTAGAGTTAAAAATTTGAAATATAAAAACGAGGTCGAAAAATTGTGATTTTATCTCATTTACCTCTACGAATATGAATAACATTTTATTTATAACATATTCTTAATTTGTTAAGGGTGGGCCCGGAATGCCAGGATCGCCAGGACCAGAAGGACCACAGGGAGCAAAGGGCGAGGAGGGACCACCCGGTCCTCCAGGACCTGCTGGGATGGATGGCACAGAGGTAAATTTACATTAATCTGCGGTTTTTTATTATTCTAAATGCAAGTGGAAGTAAACTTCGAGTGTATTTATGACGTGTCACATTTCCATCACTTTGAACACTCTTGCATAAATCGAAATGCATCTATGGTGTTACACAGGACATGTTGGCTTAACGTATTTGTTTGCTTTCTGTTTGTTACGTCTCAAAATTACCAGCTCACAATGAAATGACTGTTGTTTTCTAATCTTTAGTTTTATTTTATTTACAGATCTTTCTTAATTTCTTTACAAACAATAACACGAATATGATGCACATATGTAACACATTTTTAGGACATTAGGAATTTAGGTTTATAGAGCTTAGTTCACACGGACAGTTTTTTAACAAAGTCGGTTTGGTAAATAAAATATGCACATTGTATGAAAATATATGCCATTTACACTTTGCCAGATTAATGTGTTAAAGTAAATTTAAAACAAAACAAATCGATTCGTGTGAACAGAAAGCTCAAGGACTATGATAGCAACTTTGTTAAAAATCAGATCAGTTAATTTCGCAGACAGTATGTTAACAAAGAAAATGCGGCTTAGTTGGCCATTTATGCGCATAAAGTTTATTTGCCAATGTACCTTTCATCAGATCTCTTTGTTGTGCCAAATTGCAGCCATGGCTTTTTCATAGTATTTTTTACAAAGATCCTTTACCACATTTGTATTTGGCAAACAATTTGCTGGTTGTGAAAAAAAATTACAACGTAATAATAAAACGTTTTGACAAAGATTTCTGATGAATACATTGAATATGGCGTACACGGTAATGTTATTATTTGCATATTGAAATATTATTCCGAAGTTGTGTGTCAATACTTTATATTCTTCTTTCTTAGGGTCCACCAGGGCCACCTGGAACTGACGGTGATGAAGGACGACCAGGTTTACCTGGAGATCCGGGACCACGGGGGCCACCTGGCTTAGATGGGCCGAAAGGCCACCACGTGAGTCAAAATTTCTTGCAACAGTGAAATTTAAATTATTTTGCATTTTAGTGTTGGTCTCGTATTACTGAAAAGGATTAGAACGGATTTTTCTGTACGTGAAGTAGGTCTAGTCCATTCACAATTTTAGTGCTGTTTATATGGGTATGTAAATTAGCAAACTGCGTAAACACAGACCGGACTGCTGCTTGCGGCGGTTTACTGTTATCGTCATTGTTTATCTGCTTTCTTTTTAGGATATGACTTTTTAGTCATTTCTTAGAGTAGTCTGGTGGCCATCTGCTTTTCTTGTTTTGCGTTGTGTGCTGACTTTATTGTCTCTTTTCCTGTTCTTCAGAAAAAGACATATAAAACACTTTCACTGCCTGCGTCATAATCTTTTTCAACGTAACAATGTATGCTCATATGAAATTATGTAATGAGTTTATGTTACGACTGCAATCGCAGCAATGTACTCGTTATATTATCCGCTGGTTTGGTGCTTCAGTTATTTTCATATAAAAATCTGTCTTAAACACTATCTGAACTGTCATACATGAGCAAAATTTAGTAAAAGCAGCTTAATCAGAGTTAAGGGGGGTTTATATCGATTTAAATGATGTACTGAACATTGATGCTTTTAAAGGAAACTGGACAGCGCAAATGGGAAGGCTGGTTTTAGCCTCGTTTATGTCTGGAGACACATAAAAGGACACTGACAAACAGTGTGGCCCCAGATCTGAGCAGGTTTTGCACTGTTTGTTTTAACTATTGGATTTTAAAGTTAAATTAGGGTCGAGTCGGGTGACTTTGGACAGCGGGTAAATTCGGACGGTGACTTTTTTTTTTATATGTCAGTTGGTTGGAATTAAACCAAATTTAACTAGGCAAACAGTGAAAATCCTGATAAGACAGCTTATTATGAGCCGTCTCATCTGGATTTTCACTGTTTGCATGGTATGTCCGAGTTTACCCGCTGTCCGAAGTTACCCGACTCGACCCTAGTAAACATAAATGAAACCTTACATTGAAAATCGACCAGTCCAAAGAGGCAGAAAGAAGAACCCCTGCATCAACATGTATGTCTTTGTTTACTTTTCCCTGATTCCATGAGAAGACTATGACTTCATGGCTAGCTTCATTTAAGGGATATCTGTATTCAAAATTGTCATTTGAGGAGGTAAATTGGCAGTTTTATGGTCGGAAATTTCGTTTTACGGCGACGCGTTAGCAGAGCACTAAAAACGTTATTTGCCACCCTAAAACGGACGATTTACCTCCTCAAATGACCATTTTTAATAAATTATCCCCATTCTAATGCTATTTTAAAACGATCACCTATGTGCTACTTTGCACCCATTGCAAGCGCTTTCATCTACGTAAAATCAGGATACCAGCCAATAACAGGCACCTTTCATAATGACGCTTAGTTTCCTACAGTATATCGCAGGATATACTGTCGCAAATTCTTGACGTTATCCAATTGGATGCAGTGTTACATTCTTAAGTGCATTAGAATAGTGTTTTATATGAATTGTAGGGAGCTATTGGACCACCAGGGAATCCAGGATCGCCAGGATCAAGAGGAGCAAAGGTAAATTACTTACGGTGCATGCTTATGTGCCCTCACTCACGCCGCCGTTACCAAATCAACGTTAATGATGAGCTTTGGAAAGAGCACACTCCCAACTTGTTTTTACAAAGTTTAACAACATGTATAAACTGAATCAAGTTTGCTAAACAATACTACTCCTAAGAAAGAAGAAACAATATCTTACAATAGGTAAACTCTGTCAGCCGACAGTACGAAGAAATTACAAGGACTTTGGGCAATGGAATTGACCAAGATGCAACACTGATTTTTCATGATTACCTGGATTCAACATTGGAGCCCTAACAGCAAAAATAATTTTATAGATAACATCAGCGCTTAAATCCTTAATCATAACACTATCTGCTGTTAGTTTACACACGGGGTTCTAGTTTTGTGTAGAAAACAGTACAATTTACCAACTTTTTCTCTCTTTCAGGGAGATCCCGGTATCGATGGTAACGAGGGGAAACAGGGACCACCAGGTCCAATCGTAGGTGTCATTTAATGTGAAATTCTAATAAAAGAAACAATTTATTGATTTAGACTATTATAAGCACAAATTGGCATTGTGCACTTGAAATTGAAACAACATTGTGTCTACCGCATGACGTCATGTCGACACTGAATCTACATCGGTACAAAGTTCTTTTAACGTCGTTTGCCTGGTAGGCAAGCAGTAAAGTCCTCGATTTGAGAAGAACTTGTAAGCTATTATTCTCGACATTATCAGGCTGCTTTTCACGTGTGTTTACTTTCAAAGGGAGACACATTATGTGACTTCCTGTTTGTTTCCCTAGACAACAAAGCTCTACCAAAATGTTTCTACTCCACGCAGAAAGAACAGTTCCTATGGAATTTTTTAAGAGTTGAGTTGACCACCAATGAAACAGGAAGCTAAAAAAGGAAAATAATAGCATTGTTTCTTCTGAATATGTACTCATTTACCTTGAATAGCACCTTGATCAGCGGGTCAATATTAAAAAATGTCTTCTGATATCAAATTTATTGTTTCCCGTTACCAATGGAGTTTGTTGCTACTGAAATTTCTGTTGTGGCGCATTGAGGCTTAAGTAAACAGTGTACTTTTTTCTTATTTATTAAGCGTTTATTCTTCGGATGTAAAAGAAAAAAGTTACAACAGAGAGTGTGCCTGTGAGTCGTTTGTTATGGGGCTCATCTAGGATCTGGAATCTGGCACCCGTAATATTTGTTAGAATATTGTAAATTAAGCGCTACATGTATGACACTTTGATAACTGATAATATCTCCAAAAATATATTTTCAATGTTTCGGTCCACATATTTCCGCCGCCTGTCAATATGTATCATAGAAGTAGTAACTCGGAGTACAGTATTAGTTTGAAATTTGTAGGGGCCAGTTGGAATCCCTGGTGAAAATGGACTACCTGGTCAGCCGGGGAAACAGGTATGTGCTATATTTAGCTTAATATAAATCATAAAGATACGCCTGAAGATTTAGACACATAATGGCAAAGTTAAGCATATTGTCAAAAACCGCTAATTACCGACAAATATTTTACTCTATCGCTGCAAAGTTGGGGCATGTTTGGCATAATTACTTGGGTAACTCGAGCAATACCAAGCTACCCATCGGGCTGGTCGAAGATAGACTTCAGCATAATTACCTTGGTAAATGCTAGCCATACCCAGTTATTTTGCAGGCTAGTCGAAGATATTAGACTTCAGCATAATTACCTCGGTAAACTGGAGCACTACCCAGCTATTCTGCAGGCTAGTCGAAGATATATATATGCATATCTTCGACTAGCTAGACTTCAGCATAATTACCTAGGTAAACTGGAGCACTACCCAGCTATTCTGCAGGCTAGTCGAAGATATATGCATATCTTGGACTAGCTAGACTTCAGCATAATTACCTAGGTAAACTGGAGCACTACCCAGCTATTCTGCAGGCTAGTCGAAGATATATGCATATCTTGGACTAGCTAGACTTCAGCATAATTACCTAGGTAAACTGGAGCACTACCCAGCTATTCTGCAGGCTAGTCGAAGATATATGCATATCTTCGACTAGCTAGACTGCAGCATGATTACCTAGGTAAACTGGAGCACTACCCAGCTATTCTGCAGGCTAGTCGAAGATATATGCATATCCTCCACTAGCCCGCAGAATAGCTTGGTATTGCTCGAGTTTACCCCCAAGTGACTTTGCAAAATGCGCCCATGGTTAAAAAAACAGGCCCTCAATGTTAATTAAGATGTCAACGCCAAAATTTTCTCCTCGCCATAAGTTAAGCATAATTTAAGAAGGTGTAACATGGATATAAGAAATAATAACAATTTAGTTTCAACTTTCAGTGTGAAGTTAAATGCCTTTTGTTATCAACACTGATAATAAAGCGTTGTTAAGACATCAAATTTAGCTATAAATTGATTTTGCGTAAAAATTGTGCAGAGCTAACTAAGCAATTTCCCCCAAAATGCCCATTTTTTAAGAAAATATGTTTTGTTATAATATTTATAAAAGTTAGTATTCGCCAAAACGTTTCAGCTTTATAAAACGTTAAATTGATATAATAGGTAGGTCACTTGCAATGCACTACACTGATTTATTTCTCCCTAAAGGTATTTTTTCGACAATTACGCATATGTTCGTTTTGCGTAGTTGTTTCTCAAAATCATTATACGATTGAAGTTTTTAACGATGATTAGTCATTGTTGTTGATGACCGAATGCATTTTATTTCCATAGAAAGTAAAACTCAAATTATTATTTCCACTGAAAGTCTCGTTACATTTACTTTTACATTATAAAATTTTCGAGAAGTGTATACGTTTATGATGGTCGAAAGTATTTTCCGACTAATACCCGAAACCATCAATAAAGATATTCCGTGTGTTGAAAATAACACAAATTTCATGATAACGAAAGACTCAGTGCCAAAAAAGTAGAAAATTAACTTATCTGCACTTATATGTTTTGTAAAATTTTGATGTAGAGCAAACCAAAATTGACAAATAATAATTACCTTTAGAGCACACTATTTTTGCCTGGCATTTTACTTACAAATCATGATTTTAATAGGTCTTCAGTCACGCCATAGTCACTTTTTCTCACAAATCTAATATACCATAATACACTCTTAAAATATACTAGGAAGAAGAGATAAATAATATCTTTCCATATTTTTCAGGGAGACATAGGCTCGCCGGGGCCGCAAGGACCTATTGGAGAAATAGGGGCTAAAGGCGAGAGAGGATCTCCCGGCCCTATGGGACAGAGGGGTGCACCAGGTGCTCCAGTAAGTATAGAACAGAATTCTTTTCATCATATGACGTCGTTGTTATCCAGTGGATAACGTCGGGTCATAAAATCGTACGACCACATATGTAATAACACTGGCACGTACACATAACGTCATTGACAACGTCCATGTCAACAATGCGTTTTCTTATTGAAATAATGTTCCGTATGAAGGCGTTAAAATCCCATTTTAAAGTGTCATATGATAAACGGAATCTTACACGAATGGTCATTTCATATGAATTTATTAAACTCGCCGAAGGCTCGTTTCATAAATTTCATATGAAATGACCATCCGTGTAAGATTCTCTATATACAGCATTCCAAGAAATCAAGATATGGAAAATACTATTGATGTTGCATGAAATGAGGCCTAGTGTACGTGCAAATACTGTAAAACAGCCTGTCTACTTGCTTAAACAAATCCGTGTCTTCACTTTTCACATTTATTTTAGTTTAAACATATTTATATAATATAAAAAAACATACACATATAAAAAAAACTTTTCACTTTATAGATTCATAGAACTGATCGATTGTTAACAGGGAGGATGTGCATGTGTTTTTCAATCTACCACGTTTACACATGTCGTAGCGTTGGTTGTCACGTAACGCCACTTGTGTAATATTTATGCGACACCATTTTACGTTGCGACTCATGTCATGCTAGCAATTTAATCAGTTTTAGTAAAATTCATTTGATAGTAAAGTGCCATAAAATGCGGTCAATTCAGCTAAGCTTTCATACATGGTTCCGAGCCACACCCCCAGAATGTCACTCAAAGTCACCTGATAGTGTATACCTACCTGGCCAAAGCAACGACAATTTAGCTCTTGGCACAGTCTCACAAAACTGCACGTGTTCAATGTCCAACATAAGTCCGTGATTTTACCCTAAAGCTAATGGAGGATTGTTTACCAGTTTAAAGTAGGCGTGCTTTTCGGAACTATGAATTTATAGTCTTGTGCATTATACATATATTAGCCTCACATATTCATTTAAAACATTTGTTGCAGGGTCAACAAGGTCACACAGGACAGCAAGGGCCTCCCGGCCAACCCGGACCAGTCGTAAGCATTTTGAAGTCATTAAGCATAAACAATTTTAGATATATTACAATTTGCAGAACGTAGCAGCGTACTCAGTTATAAAGTGTCTGTTTTTTTATTGTTGTTGTTGTTGTTTTTGTCAAATGTGCTCCAGGCTTGTAGAGGATGGTCCTTTAAAATTTGTTTTATTAGCAGCTTGTATTGAGTGCCGTTCGGCAGCCGTAAAAAGTCTCTCCGTATTTTGACATAGTATATATTTTCTGGTCCTTTGAGATCATTGGATGCATTCTCAGACATTTTGAAAATGGAGTTCCGCTGAAGCCGGTGCTAGCTGGCGGGGGCAGTGTTGCCACATAAAAGTAGGGTCAGGTCAGATAAATTCGGTCAGCAGGTAAATTCGGACATACCGTTGCAAACAGTGAAAATCCAAATGAGACGGCTCATAATGAGCCGTTTCATCAGGATTTTCACTGTTTGCCCAGTTATTTTGTCTTAATTCCAAAAAGCTGACAAATAAAGAAAACAATGTCACTGTCCGAATTTACCTGCTGTCCGAATTTACCCGACTTGACCCTACTGCACATAAAATGGTTTGATTAATTGATTGATTTGTTGCCTTACGTACACAGTATACAGCTATGGTCATGTCGGGACGGTGGTTGCATGGAGGGTGTGGAGGACTGTTCTCTGGTTCTGAGGGCAGATGCGACTGGCATGGATCATGCCTGTCTATGGCCGAGTGTTTGGGCGTAGCAGGAGATAAATTTATAGTGAACTTTCTCTTACCTTCTATAGAAATATGAATAGTCCGTGACACAAAAGTATCTTGTGTATGGCTGTTAATTCATGAATGATTTAAACCAACAACAATAACAAAAAAAAGTATTCCGATCAATGTCCATTCAGGTTTTATTTTTAGTCATGTGATGAAATTGACACGTTTAAAGCGAGACTTTGACAGTTATGACAACACTGCAAAATTATTAGGAAACACAAAATTTGCGATTGAATTAACACCTACGTTGCCCTCTAGTAGATTGAATAAGTGCTTTCGATTTTCCTCAAGTAATTTGCCGCCAAAATATTTAGCTACTTGTTCTGCCACTCATGTTGTTATATTATTTATAACCTGAGAAAATGATTTGATTCGACGGTCAGTTATAACCTAATCACACTATTCCTGGGTAGGCTTAGACCTCCTAAGCGGTTAACCAGTACTAAGTGCACATACTTTCGCCAGTAACTGACAACTGCCCTTCATGAATCAGCGGAAGGAGAAACGAAAGTATGTGGCCACGCCGATCACGAATGACAAAAACATTTTAATTTTAATGTAAGTACTAAAATGTCAACTAATATGGTATGAAAACAACTATCAATGTGCTTGTACAAGAGTTATTCAAAGATGCAATTAGATTTATTTTTGTCCCGCTTTACTATACAGGGTGAAGCCGGACCAGCAGGCATTCCAGGTTTATCAGGGGATCAAGGCCTTATTGTAAGTATTGTATGTTGACAAGGATGTTTTTGTAGAAAAAATATACATGTATAAATATAAAAAGGGTCTTAAGCACGGGTTCATTCTATTTCAATTTTATAAAGAGAGCCTTTGGAGAGTTTTATAAATGTCATATCAAATGACTGTTACGTCAAGATTATGTATGCACTACAACCGAGTTTGTGGATTTTGACAAAAATGTTGTTCCAGCTATTTATTTCGATCAGAGGTCCGAGAGAATGTAGCTTTAACAAGCAAGGGACAAATCAGAAAATAGTTCAATCGCTTTAATGTTACCGAGCTTATTATATTTCATTTTCTGAAAGACTCTCGCAGACGCCGTAGCGATCTGTAAGTCGTAAAATGTAAAAAGGCTAGAATGAGCTGCACAATGGTCTTGTACAGAACCAGTCTAATCCGACTATTTTACAATGCACTAGGGTAGAGCGGGGTAACTAAGGACGGGGGGCGTTAAATTCGGACATACCATTGCGAACAGTGAAAATCCAGATGAGACGGCTCATACTGAGCTGTCTCATCTGGATGTTCACTGTTTGCAATTGTATGTCCGAATTTACCTGCTGTCCGAATTTATCTAACTTGACCCTAATAGTCAGCAGTGCTGTTCCGAAAAAGAAAATCTTGCAACGCCAGATTAATTAATGTTTAATTGTTTCTTTTTCTAATGAACTGCATACGTCTAGTTGACAGATAAGGTACAGTTACGTCTGCGTGATTTATTTTGCACGCAACCTTCTGTGTAAATACTTCTTACAATTTCTTAAATGCTTGCCTCGTATTGTCTCAGTTTCACAATATCTTGTTACACTTTAGTTAAATGCCAATGGTGAACTCAACTCTTCAAAGAATTTCTTAAATTACGATCATTTCTTATAGATACATTTTGTATGTTTTATGTAGGGTCCTGTAGGACAAAGTGGGCCAAAGGGTGACCAGGGACAGAAAGGAGTTAAGGTAAATACCAGGGCCCGGTTGTTCAAAACTAACGACGTCGTTAGTTAACGAGACGTTAATTTTCAAACGTATTGTACACAAAAAACACTGCCATTTTCTGCCGAAAAAATGTGAGAAATCTTTGCAGTGCAAAAGTTCTTCACAATTTTTTTCAGCAAAAAATATGAGCAGACTTGATTTTATGCGTACTAGAAGACATAACGATTTCATTAAGCCAAAGATGCTTTGAACTTCCGGACCCAGAGTTTAGATAAGGGGGGTTTGAGGGGGTCCGTGTATTAGCCTATATTCTATGATATTTCTTATTTCTCCATAAAACTTATTTTTGGCCTTAATTAGAACTGTCTCACTGAGAAGATTCTATGGATGACTACCATATAATGTGTCATTGGCAGTATACCAACATCATTTCGAAAATGGCCACTAAATACTGCCCTTCGCGCTGTACATCTGTGGAAATACAAAAAAAACATCTGATAATGATTTAACGATAATTTACTCAAATTCCCTGTCAAAGCGTGATGTGGTTACTCGTTGAAAACACCTCGGCGGGGCGATTAGAATTAGTATTCCTTTACATATGGAAAAATGTTGAAAGCAATTATGAGACAAAACAGCCCTCGTCTCGCATCAAGAATTACAGTTGTTGTTGTTGTTGTTTTGTTGCTTTACGTCCACGGTAAACAGCTACGGTCATGTCGGGACGGTCAGTTCCCCTAACCACACTATTCCTGGGCAGGCTTAGACCTCCAAAGCGGTAAACCAGTACGAAATGCACATACTTTCGCCAATAACTGACAATCCGTCTTGAATCAGCGGAAAGAGAAACGAAAGTATGTGGCCGGACCGGGTAGCGAACCGGGGACCTCCGGCTCTACCGACTGCGCTACGCGGCCCGGCAAGAATAAGAGCAGTGCAAACGCTGACACTCAGATAAGCAACCAGCAAAGCTGCAGGTAATCACAGTTTAGACAGAACAAAATAAAATATAAAAGTAAACGTAGTTACCAAATCATTAAACTCGAGAAACGGCTCTGCCGTCTGTCGCCACAGTGGACAAAAATCCGCGAGAGATGGATGAGGGGGGTGTATTTGATAAACAAACCAGGCGGGAATTTTTTTCTCATTCATTTCAGGGGGAAATAGATATGACCGTGTGTGTAGTTAAAGAATGAATATTTTCTTTTAATTTACAATGCGTTTAGCATGCTTAATATTGCCTTTCTATACAAAATGGATATGTAACGGCGTTTACTAGGCTGTAAATTTGCATGATGCATGTTTTTTTTTTTTGGTGTTGTTGTTTTTTATTTTGCTTTTCCACAAGTAATAAACTTATAACAAATGCTTCCAGGGTCATCATGGACGAGTAGGTCTTACTGGTCCCCTTGGAGATCCGGGTCAGAAAGGAGAACCAGGTCTCCCTGGACCACCAGGAATCAAAGGAGAAAGAGGAGATCCGGTAAGTAACAATCCGTACTCCTGCTTATTGTGAGAAAATGAAAATATCAGATTCAGCCTCGGATATTAAACCTTGTTGCGGTCCATGATCGATGTATAAAGACAGGAACTAATACAATTAGATCCCATATTTCACTCTCAAAGCCAAAAGGAAAAGATATATATACACACATTGACAGCAGTTCACAAAAGACACGCACGGTAAACCGAACGAGCAGCTCTTTTCTAGACAGGTGGCCATTCAGCTATGCCGACTGACAACAATAGTAACAACAATATCTATCTACTTTTATTTCTTAAATTACAAAGCAAAACACAAAGCGAATTGAAAAGTTATAAAGCTGACCATATTGATAGACGTCCTCCTCTATAGTTTTTAAGATTATTACAAGTAATTGTAAATATTTCCCAGTCATGCAGACACACAACGTAGAAACAACATTGGAGCAAATTTCGTTCTATGTTAGCATTTCAACATTGATTCAGCGTTCTAATACAACGTAAAATCATATATTGACGAGCGTCAGCAGTCTTATATTAAGATTGCTTGAACATCAAGTCATGATGTTCAGCCATTATTGATGACTGTTACAGTAGTATATGGCTGCTGGGATATTTGAGCCGCGACACGAGAAAACCAACAAAGTGGTTGTGCGCCCAGCGCAGACTCAGATCAGCCTGGGCATCCTTCCAGTCTGATTAGAGTCTTCGCTAAGCGCTTAAAGGGTAGCTAAGCGTTTAAGCTACCTCCATGCGGACAGCGAATACTCTGATCAGACTGGGCGGATGCCTAGGCTGACCTGAGTCTGCGCTGGGCGCACAAACCAATTGTTGGTTTTGTCGTGTCGCGGCTTATTTGTATCGGATATTTGTTTTTGTTACCAGGGTGTACACGGGCCACCTGGCCCTCCAGGATCAGACGGTGCCCCAGGATTGCCAGTAAGTTTCAAAAACATTATGGACAATGGTCAGGTGGGCTAGATCTGAAAGTGCTAGCGTGTTAGAAGATCCCCACGTCCAGCACCTGTTCCTAGGTTGTTTTTTTTTTAGCTCACCTGAGCCAGCGGCTCCGGGGGAGCTTATAGGATGGTAAGGCTCCGTTGTCCGTCGTCCGTCGTCCGTCCGTCCGTCCGTCCGTCCGTCCGTCGTCCGTCCACACTTTCAAACGACTTCTCCTCTGAAACCGCTGGGCCGATTGTAACCAAATTTCATATAGAGCCTCCTGGGACCTTAGGAACGAAAAGTTGTTCAAAAGGTCATGGTCACATGACCAACATGGCCGCCATGCCCATATATGGTAAAAACCTGAAAAAATCTTCTTCTCCAGAACCAATAGGTCGATGGCCTTGAAACTTGGTATGTAGCATCGGGTACACGAGTACTACCAATATTGTTCAAATTATGACCTTGGGTTGACCTTGACCTTTTTTACGGTAAGATCAAATTTGCTTCCTTATGCTTTTATATGGCAAAATGCTGCAACATAAGATATCTTGGAAACTGTTGAAGATTTTGGCCTAAAAATTGGTATATACAGTCATCTTAATGACTACATGAAGATTTATGAGTACAAGAGGTCAAGGTCATTCTTTGACCTTTGACCCAGAACTCTCATATTTTGACAATATCAAACAATCTCCTCAAAAACAACTAGGCCAATTGTAACCAAATTTCATATAGATCCTCCAGGGGTTGAGGGAATGAAAATTTGTTCATACGATCCAGGTCACATGACCAACATGGCCACCACGCCCATATATGGTGAAAACCTTTAAAAATCTTCTTCTCCTGAACCAGTAGTCCGATGGCCTTGAAAGTTGGTATGTAGCATTGGGTACTCAAGTACTATCAAGATTGTTCAAATTATGACCCTGGGTTGACCTTGACCTTTTTTACGGCAAGGTCAAATATCGGAAAATGCTAGAACATGAGTTTTCATGGTAAGTTTTGAAGATTTTGGCCTGAAAATTGGTATATACAATCATCTTAATGAGCACATGAAGATTTGTGAGTACAAGAGGTCAAGGTCATATTTTGACCTTTGACTAAGAAATCTCAAATTTTGACAATTTCAAACTATCTGCTCTAAAACCGCTGGGCCAATTGAAACCAAATTTCATACAGAGCCTCGAGGGGTTGAGGGAATGAAAAAATTTTCTAACGGTCCTGGACACATGACCAACATGGCCGCCATGCCCATATATGGTAAACACCTTTAAAAATCTTCTTCTCCAGAACCAATTGACCGATGGCCTTGAGACTTTGTATATAGCATTGGGTACTTGAGTACTTTCAAGATTGTTGAAATTATGACCTTGTGTTGACCTTGACCTTTTACAGCAAGGTCAAATATGGGAAAATGGTAGAACATAAGATTTCATGGAAAGTTTTGAAGATTTTGGCCTAAAAAATTGGTACATACAGTTGTCTTAATGAGTTCATGAAGAATTATGAGTACAAGAGGTCAAGGTCATTTTTTACCTTTGATCCAGATCGCTCATATTTTGACATTTTCAACCATTTCCTCAAAAGCCAAAGGGCCAATTGTGAACACATTTCATATAGAGCCTCCAGGGGTTGATTGAATGAAAATTTGTTCAAACGGTCCAGGTCAGATGACCAACTTGGCTGCCATTACCACTTATGGTATAAATCTTTAATATCTTTCTTCTCCAGAACCAATACACCTATGGCCTTGAAACTTGGTAAATAGCATGGAGTACTAGAGTACCACCAAGACTGTTCAAATGGTGACCTTGGGTTTACCTTGACCTTTTTTGCGGCATGGACAAATATGGGAAAATGCTAGGACATAAGATTTCATGGAAAGTTTTGAAAATTTTGGCCTAAAAATGGTATATATGGTTGTCTTAATGAGTACATGAAGATTTATGAGTACAAGTGGTCATGGTCATTCTTTGACTTTTGACCCAAAACTCATAATTTGACAATTTCAGACATGATAAGTAAATGCCACCTTGCCAATTGTTCAGGTGAGCGATTCAGGGCCTCATGGCCCTCTTGTTTTTTTTGCAGTGACAGTTCCAAAAGCACAGACACAAACCAATGTATACTTATGCGGTGTCT
This sequence comes from Ctena decussata, assembly GCA_963989385.1. Taxonomy (NCBI): domain Eukaryota; kingdom Metazoa; phylum Mollusca; class Bivalvia; order Lucinida; family Lucinidae; genus Ctena; species Ctena decussata. Next base: position 125,999,724 of record OZ022498.1, read on the forward strand.
GGTCACTGCCTGTGTAATGCGCCTTTTTAGCTCACCTCAGCCGAAGGCTCTTTGGGAGCTCATAGGATAGGCAGTTGTCCGTCGTCTAGGTCGTATGGTGGACGTATGTCGTCTGTCTGTCGTAAACACTTTCAAACGACATCTCTTCTGAAGCCAATAAGCCGATTGGGACCAGATTTCATCTTCGGCAGTCTTGGGCTGAGGGATTGAAAGTTTATGGGTTTTTTTACGAATTGGCTCTTTAGTTTGGTTGCTATAACAACTTAGAGTTTCCATTGACTTATAACGGGGAAAATTGAAAAAAAATGGCATTTACTGCTAAGCCATTTCAGATATTTTGGCAAAACTTTTATAGAAAAATTTCTTGAGTAGTCTTCTATAAGTCACGTGCTTTTTGGCCCACTGCTCATTGGTTGCCATGGACACCAAATTGCCAAAAAAATGGGTAAAATATACTTAAAGTTTATTTTCTGAGAAACCATAAACTGTATGAGACTGAGATTTTAATAGAAATATTCCTTGAGTAGTTTTTTATCAGCCATATAATCTAATGCCCACTGCTCATTCTGATTTAATTCCATGGAAACCAAAATGCAAAAATAGGAAAAAATACATTCAATTATCTCCTTAGTAATTGTGTGCTCTATCAGACAGAGACTTCATAAACATAATTATCATATAAGCCTTTACATATTGTATGTGCTGGAGGATTAAAGTATGTGTTTTTATGAAAATGAAAATCGGCTCTTAAGTTTGGTTGCTATGGCCACTGAGTTACCGTAAAGACTTATAATGGGGGAAATTGTAAGATGTCAATTCCTGTCAATCCATTGCAGATATTTTGACAAAACGTTTATAGAAATATCTCTTTAGTAGTTTTCCATCAACGATATGATTTTATGCCTACTGCTCATTATGATTTGTTGCTATGGAAACCAAAATGCAAAAATAGAAAAAATATCTTAAGGTAGACGAATACTGAATAGAAATATTGGCGGGGCATTCAAACCATTATACCGTCTAAATAACCCAAAGAGCTATAAAACATTTGGGTAAGAAAAAAACAATTTTCACCGTTTTGTTTTCCTAAAAAACAATATTTTGTATTTCTACATACATTTTTTACACATTTTCCATTAAAATTCATATCTCTAGCACATGAATGCACTTTCATTTCAGCAAATCATATAATCTGTAATATAGGATATTTGAAACAAACTGATAACAAAAAATTGCAGTTTTCTTGTTAATAAGTATATTTTTACATTCTTTGAAAAAATGCAAGAAAATTGAATTTCATGAAAAACGTCATGAAAAATATCATCAATCGATGGGGCATGCTTATGCATATTATTTTAGTAAAACTTACATCGTATGTTAAAGAATAAAACAAAAAAAAAAACATTTCACCGTTTTGTTTCCTAGAAAAACAATGTTTAAGTTCAAAATATCCCCAAAACAGACTGCCCAAATTCTGCACCTGCTGCAAGCACAGCCGGTCCTTGCCCTATTATTTATTTTCCTGTTATTCGGTTCTACTACAGAGTAATGTCGACAAAAATGCGCAGATGGAATGGAAACTGTGAAGATCTTGATCATTCTGGTTCCTAAGGAACAGTCTGATCTCAGTTTCCACTGTTTGTACAGACCTATGTGCCCGAAAACTTAGGATCTTTACGGTAGATATTGTAAGTGTATATTATAACTGTATATACTCCACAGTCAGTCGATTTGATGATGAACAATAACTCTGTTTGTTTTTTAAACAAGCAAGAACAGAGTTCTTGCGGGATCGTCCACCTTAAATTATCGCCTAAGAAACTGTATGCTATATGAGGCAGAGACTTCATAGATCTCTTTATACTTATCATATTAGCCTTTACAGTTTGTATGTTTTCTTTTTATGTAGCGGATTGAAAGTTCGTGTTTTTATAAAAAATTAAAATAGTTTGGTTGGTATGGCAACTTGGAGTTTCCATAGACTTATAATGGGGAAAATTGAAAAATAGCATCTACTGCCAAGCCAGTGTAGATAGTTTGTCAAATCTTTATAGAAATATCCCTTGAGTAGTTTTCTATCAGCCATATGATTTTATGCCCACTGCTCTGTTTGATTTGTTGCCACGGAAACCAAAATGGAAAGAAAATAGAAAAAATACCTTAAATTATCTCCTCAGATACCATATGCTATAAGAGGCAGAGACTTCATATGCATACTTATCATATTAGCCTTTACAGATTTCATTTTTTTAATTGTCATTGTTCAAAGGAAATGGTTGGTATGGCAACTTATAATGGAAAAAAAGGCACAAAAAATGGAATTCATTGCTAAGTCATTGCAAATATTTTGACCTAACATTTTCAGAAATATGTTTTGAGTGGTCTTCTATTGGCCCTATGTTTTTCCTACACCCGTCTCATTTAGATTGGTTGTCGTGGCGATTAAAAGGGGGAAAAAGCCCTGTGAAAGTTATCCTTTTTGTTGCTACGGCAATCAAAATGTGGAAAATAGTTAAACATGTTGTCATCAACTCAACAGACTGTCAGACTAAGACGTTTTAGTTGTATATTTTGTATTAGCCTGTACAAACATGACTGCAGTTTCGAGCCTTCACAAATCTGATAGCAATCGTGGGCTAGAAATCTGGTGATCTGTAGGCCCGTGGGTCTCTTGTTTAATTTCGATAAAGTTCAGGTATTGTCAGTGTGATCTGCAGATAGATTGCTCGACTGAGATGATTTCATATGCTTAACTGTGTCTGAGTTCTGCGCATAAAGCATTTTTCTGGCAAAGTCGGTTATATGAAACATTAAGTTTTCGCGGTTGACACTCTTTGCATAAAACGTTAGGTCAGCATGTGTAAATGTGGTGGACTCAATTATACGTATCTGTATCAAATCAGTGATATAATTCTGTACATGATTGACTACCTAAAAAGATTAAAACTATCCTTGAAATGACCATTGATTGTATTAGATATTGTACAACTTTTTGGGAAATACAATGACCATGTTCCGTTGGAGACAGAGCTATCATGTTGTAGCAATTTTCGTTTAAGATTACATTATGGGTAGTGTATAACAACATGATGTTATAATGGTTTTATTATGTTTGATTTTTCATGTAGTTTAGAGTTTTTTGTTTCATTTTTAGTTTACTACATATTCATTTGTCCAAATATTTTAATTTCAGGGTGTTGAGGGACCCCCAGGACCAAAGGGCGAGCCGGTATGTTGTAGTATGAAACAAAATCTCAAATTATGCAGTGTCAATCTACCTACTTTGTAATACTGCCGTTATGATAATTCTTTAAAACGTACGTGCAGACAAAAGATAAATGAGCCGCGACACGAGAAAACCAACAAAGTGGTTGTGCGCCCAGCGCAGGCTCAGATCAGCCTGTCGCCAAGTCTGATCAGACTATTCGCTTAGTGCTTAAAGGGTAGTTAAGGGTGTAAGCTAGCTCCCTGCGGACAGCGAAGTCTCTGATCAGACTGGGCAGATACCCAGGCTGATCTGCGTCCTCGCCGGGCGCACATGCTACTTGGTTGGGTTTTTTTCGTGGCGCGGCTCATATAGACTCAGATAGTACTGCAATTAGATGAGGGTTGACACCTTTAACTATTTATCGCAAAATATATCTTCAGATAAGGGAGCTATCAATAGATAGGAAAAATGTACAGAAAATGGTGGTCCCATTTTCGCAACCATTCACGAATTTCAAACAATTAGCTTCTTTATTTTATGGTTTACTGTGAGCTTTAGAAAGCAAATAAAAATAAAGCGGATTCGTGCTTGACCATTTTAGCCCGTATAAATGTGATTACAGAATTGTAAAAATGTTCCCGTATGAGGAGTTTGGTTTTTAAAGAAGGATCCCGGACTCGGCATTCACTTGAATATTACAAGCCCCTCGACTGTCTAAAATTGACTGAAACTGATTACACAATACAAGAAAATGCAGTATGTGGCAGTTTGTGAGGCAGGAAATTTTAAACAAAACGTTTACTGTACAGTCTAATGAGATCTAAAGCTTAAAAGCTCAATATGACTAAATATTGAACCGTTAAACACTACTCAAAATATTTAAAGGAGCAGCTGATTTTTATACCATAGACTACAATACATACCTAATTCAACGGTCCATAAATTCGACCGCCAGTTGTCAAAAATTTCCCATCCTTCGCAGCATTTTCAAAAAGTACCAAAGTTTAAGGCAACAAGGATTTCAATTCAACTGATGCCCTGCTTATTTCCATGGAACAATATTGCATTTTTTGAATTTTCTGAAAAGTGAGGCATTTTTCTGGAAGTCTTTAAGATTTCACAAACTTGAGATCAAAGTGATCATTTTAAACGAGTCACCTTGTAAGGCATTTAGTGTCGTAGACAAAATGGTCGTTTTGATTTTGATTGAAATTTTTAGGCTTTTCACCAGTTCTAAAAAATGCATTTTTTACCAAATTCCATTTTTACAAAAATCAGTCTTTGGACAGGAAAAATACTGGATTAAAACTTGTGTAGTCAGAAACCTCGCCCCTCTTGAAATGTTTGGCAAAACAATTGGAAATTCCAGATCTTCATCAGTCGAAAGTAAATTACTCTCAAAATGGGGATGCGTTGCACTGTCGTCTATGGAAATAATATTAGGTACTTCTTTAAATTTTTTGAGTAGTGTATTTGATTGGTTTCCATGTTTACCCGAGCATCATTCATCATTGCAGATAAAAAATACTTATGTTCGTCCATACTTAATTGGCTATTCCAGATGAATTTGTGTTCTGCTTGTATAACTATTTTGTGTCATTTGATTATTTTCAGGGTATGGAAGGTTCTCAGGGCATACAAGGGCCTGCGGTATGACAACATCTAACATTTATTCTGCAAATCAAGTGTTTCAACAAATTATAATAATATGCAAGTAGATGCATGACATGTTTATTTAGAAGCTAATCTTAAATATGCATTCATTTTAAAACAACAAACGATGTTAAGTTGTCAACGATATACTCCTCCCATAACTTGACAAGATTAATTTTGGATCGTGTTCTTTCCATGACAATTCATCAAATATTTATTTGCTATGAGAAATTATTAAATGCGGATATTGTTTGATAATATAATAACAATTCTCATATTCGTAATCATTAAGATGCCAAATGGGATGTTGTAAACTGGTATAAATTTTAATTATTTTGTTTTAGGGTCCGATGGGACCGCCAGGGCCCCCTGGAGAAGCAACGGCATATCCTTTAGAGCATATGGGGGGACGGCCGCTACTTGTTACTGACACAGGAAGACGCAAGAGAAGTGTTCCAGACCATGTCCCTATTTTGGACCTTCCTGATTTAGAGGCTGACTTTGAGACAGTTGTGTTTGACATCTCTGAGAAACGTCTCTCACTGAAAGAGGGAGTGCATATGTTCGTGGATAAAATGTGGAATCATATTGTGAAGGTTAGTGTTTTGAAATATTTGCTTATAACACAGAATTATGTCACAGGGGAGGAAAAAAATCGCGGCCCGACCGGGACTCGAATTCAGGGCCTCGCGCTTACCGTGCGAGCACTCTGCCAACTGAGCTACCGAGCCAGTGTCAAAGGTAGACCAAGTGGCTTGTAAGGGTACACGGCAAGGACCACGAGCATCGAAAGCGTGCATGTCTCGTTCGTCCTCCGAGGTTCCGAGCGGATTTGGGGACGAAACTAATTAGGCAGGGGGAACATGTCAAAGGTCGACCAAGTGGCTCGGTAGCTCAGTTGGCAGAGCACTCTGCCAACCGAGCTACCGAGCAACTTGGGCGACATTTTACATTTAGGACACTATAAGCCGGTTCTTATAACCGTGGGGAAGGGTGTTTGTCTTGAACGTTGTTATTTTTCCGTTAAGTATTTTTGGAATTGTAAGACATTATGTATTAAATGTGTCATACAACTAAGAATCGAACCCATTAATTCTTGGGAGACTCTCCTACCTAACAGTTCAGAAACGTCAATTTTCGGTACAATGGTGTGTTTGTTTTATTAGAACATTCTGTACTAAATGGAAACAGTGGTGGCCTCAACCAGTTGTCGCGTTCTTTGATGTTTGATCTGGGTTTGTGGTTATAAAACTTGAGAATAATCTCAGACTCAAAATAAAGCACATTGATTTGCTGCTTCCGAGCATGTGTTCGGAAGCAGCCAATCAGTGTGGTTTATTTTGAGTTTGAGAATGTACTAAAGTTTTATAACCTCAGGGCCTGGATTTAAACTGTATGCCAAGCCCCTGTGATAGGAAGATATGCATTTATGGAATCATACACTGAATAAATGAATTTATTTGAGAAAAATAATTGCAACTCTGCATGCACAAATTTCCTGGTTCTGTTTTACTATGGTCAAGTGGGTTGAATTCGGACAGCTGGTAAATTTGGACAGTGACATTTTTTCCTTTATATTTCAGTTGTTTGGAATTGAAACAAAATTAATTGGGCAAACAGTGAATATTCTGATGAGACGGCTCACCATGAGCCGTCTCATCTGGATTTTCACTGTTTGCAATGGTATGTCCGAATTTACCCCCCTGTCCGAAGTTACCCGACTTTACTTATAGCTAAATTAAGAAAACTGCTCAGAGTCTTGACCTCTCACTTTGTTGACTCCTCAGGATTCAAATAGTGTTTATATGAACATGGAGACACTGGTTAGACTGTGCGAACGTTGCGAGGTTTCTTCACGCGACGTCAGCCGACTGTAGTTCAATGTACAAGTTTTACTTGGACAACTATCTGTCGTTGTGTAGATCTAGTAGTTTATTTCTTCTTTAAACAGGTATCAAACGTAGTTGAAGACTTGAGATATCCTAAAGGCACTCGAGACAACCCAGCAGTCAGCTGCAAAGATATCAAGCGCGCCTATCCCGACTTTATGAACGGTAATATAGCTGTTTTAATGTTTTATTCATCAGTGTAGTTTGTTCAATTTATTTTTTGTATTTCATTATTATAATTCCGCTTTGCAAATATGAAGCTATGCTGGATTTGGCAGCTCCGTCATTCAGTGGAAGAAACCTCATATTTGAACTTTCTTCTTGTTTTTGTAATTTAAAATATGAAATAGTTAAAAATTGATGTTACTGTTGTTTTCAATTAGTAGCTGAAAAACCACCTGGTTGGGTAAGATCTGTTCATTCGGTTAACCGTGCACGTCTTTTGTGAACTGTTGACAATGTATTTCCCTTTTGATTTTTAGGGTGGGATTCGGAATATGATTGTAGTTGTTCCTTATCATTGCCTATCTTTTAACTTCCCACGTTACCTGACAAATTTTACTGTACAAACAAAATGTATGAATCTTATATTATTTTTCTAGGTAGACGAACTTTATTGCATAATATCCGAACTCCTTCTCAAACGCACCAATGATCTCTCTCTATCTCTCTCTCTCTCAAATCAAATTGATTTCTTTAAGATTAGTTTCCTGTGAGACTGGCGACATCTTTTTGGATCAAATAATCTCTCGTGACGGTTTATCTACACACATTAAAGCTTGATACTTTATTTGAGTCAGATTTGCATGTGGAATTGTGACTAATGATATATGGAGATACCTTGCATTTTTCAGGTATGTACTGGATTGACCCTAACCAGGGTGGTATTATAGACGCTGTCGAAGTATATTGTAATATGACAGGTGGAGGGTATACCTGCCTTACCCCAACTGATGATACGCAGCAGGTAAATATTGAGACTTCGACTTTATTGGTCATTAAAGCATAATTTTTCTACTACCGCCAATACGGCGACCTTACCGCCGATCTGATTTGGCTCCCGAGGTAAAGCAACATCCTGGTATGCTTTCTTGGAGATGTAAGGAAACACATGCTACTGATGTAAGGAAGCACATGCTACGATTTATAAAGGCTACTACTGAATACAGAATTTTACATGATGAGAAATTTATACATCACGCGTAATTAAATACTTGAATCATGCAGTAACAAATATTTGGGAAAATTTACTTTTTTACCCTTTCTTCCGCTTTTGGGAAACAAACAAATATCGTTTGCCCATGTAACCGTTCTTCAACCAAACATTCAATGGCCTATTTATCTATATTCCGGCTTTTGTCTTTCCAAAGTTTAACTCAATACTGGTATATGACTCCCACCCTTTGAAGTCATTTTTCCACTAAACAATATCATCATGAGCCATTGTTACTGAAAAGTCCGTTTTCGTTGGATATATCACGACCTAGTTCTGATGTCATGGCGTATGCACATGCAGTTCCCCATTCTGTATCACAAAAAGCTAGTGCAACATGAATTTTGAGTATTGGCCATAGTTAAACTTCGTGGTCGATCTCATACACCGGCTTCCAGAGATCTGAGCCACTTTTCAAACTTTAAGTAAACCCATTTTGCCAATGCTGAAATGCATGCAATAATGAACCTTAAAGAGTTTCTTCTACACGCCACCCACATAAAGCTATTGAAGACAATTCTAAGAAAATGTGCACATCTCAGATTTCATTAGCCGATTGTAAGCTTGCTTTAAAAGATGCACATCGCCAAATGTACGTGTTTAGTGAGTGTTAGCAGTTATGCTTTTGGCAAAGCCAATATGACATAGTCCTGCTTGCTGTGGGTATTTAACATTAGATGTTGAGTTAGCATTTTTGGACCAAACTTTATCTTTTCTTTTGAAGGTTGAAGCAAGATATTGGCCAAGAAACGGCGAAGAACCAGAGTGGTTCAGTGAAATTGCTGGCGGCTTTGAGGTAAATGAGCCGCGACACGAGAAAACCAACAAAGTGGTTGTGCGCCCAGCGCAGACTTAGATCAGCCTGGGCTTCCGCCCAGTCTGATCAGAATCTTCGCTAAACGCTTAAATGGTAGCTAAGGATCTAGGATACCTCCATGCGGACAGCGAAGACTCTGATCAGACTGGGCGGATGCCCAGGCTGATCTGAGTCTGTGCTGGCCGCTCAACCACATTGTTGGTTTTCTCGTGTCGCGGCTCAAATATTAAAATTTAAATAGAAGTAAACTAGAGAAGCTGTTTTTCATATCAAACGGAGATTGACAATAAACAGTGTCTTTCCAGTAATAGCATGTGATTTTTGTTTAAAATGTAATGAAAATCATAATGTTTAGAGCTTTTTACCCTTTGAAACCCTCGACGATATTTAAGAGCATTTATCAAAGTGTTACGCCCAGCAGTAATAAGCATATTACGTAAGAATTTGTCACAGAATTCACATGAAGTGTAAATGTAAATCTAATGCTTAAAAGTAAAAATGTAGGCAATGATCAGAGATCAATATAATCAGCTCCCATACCCCGCCATCAAAACCAAAAAGAAAGAAGCATATACATAAATTGACAAAAGCTCACGAAAGACACGCACGTTAAAACGAATGATTAGCTCTTGCCCAAACAAGTGGTCATTCAGCTACCTCAATTGGAAACAGCAGTAACATATGTTTTTACCTATTTTCTGTAATCATAAATTACAAAACAAAAGAGAAAGCAATAGGGCAGCTGTACAGGTCATCATATTGCTAGAAGACCACAGACAAGCGTACATAAAAATGAAACATTAAGGAACCATAAAAGAAAAAGTAGTTTAATTTCATAATGATCCACTGAAACTGGATAAGCACTATTTACCCACTGGTCTTTGAATTCTCGCTATAGCTTGAACGAGAGTTTTTAAAATTTGGCAGAAAAAATTTTGTCTTCTGCTTTATCGGGCTTTAAGGATTAAACGAAGCAATGTTTCAAAATAAGTTAAGGAATCTATTAACGTCGCTGGAGAAGTAACTTCCATCATATTTTATTGCCTTGTTTGCTTGACACAGTTGATTGTCATTGTTTTTGTCAGAGGTTACATGACGGTCTATATGCATATATTAAGTTATGAGCAACGCCTAATATGCATATTATTTAATTCGATGATAAATGAAAAGAACAAAGAAATGTCTGAATTCTGTTTTCATATGTTAAATCTTTACTCTAATTATGAACAAAAATGCAATTTGCTATGGTTAAAGATTGAAATGATTCCTTTCTTTTTTCTTTTTTTTTTTTTTTTTTTTTTTTTTTTTTTTTCTTTGTTCTGCTACAGTTTGGACTAAAAGAAGAATCGTTCTGCTGCAGTTTGGACTGAAAGAAGAAACATTTTTTCTTTGTTCTGCTACAGTTTGGACTAAAAGAAGAATCGTTCTGCTGCAGTTTGGACTGAAAGAAGAAACGATTTTTCTTTGTTCTGCTACAGTTTGGACTGAAAGAAGAAACGTTTTTTCTTTGTTCTGCTGCAGTTTGGACTGAAAGAAGAAACATTTTTTCTTTGTTCTGCTGCAGTTTGGACTAAAAGAAGAAACGTTTTCCTGCTGTTTGGACTGAAAGAAGAAACGTTTTTCCTTTGTTCTGCTGCAGTTTGGACTGAAAGAAGAAACATTTTGCTGCAGTTTGGACTGAAAGAAGAAACGTTTTTTCTTTCTTTTTCTGCAGTTTGGACTGAAAGAAGAAACGTTTTGCTGCAGTTTGGACTGAAAGAAGAAACGTTTTTTCTTTGTTCTGCTGCAGTTTGGACTAAAAGAAGAAACGTTTTGCTGCAGTTTGGACTGAAAGAAGAAACATTTTTACTTTGTTCTGCTGCAGTTTGGACTAAAAGAAGAAACGTTTTCCTGCAGTTTGGACTGAAAGAAGAAACGTTTTTCCTTTGTTCTGCTGCAGTTTGGACTGAAAGAAGAAACATTTTGCTGCAGTTTGGACTGACAGAAGAAACGTTTTTTCTTTCTTTTTCTGCAGTTTGGACTGAAGGAAGAAACGTTTTGCTGCAGTTTGGACTGAAAGAAGAAACGTTTTTTCTTTGTTCTGATGCCATTTGGACTGAAAGAAGAAACGTAATCATGAATCATATACAATCACTGTATTTCAGTGACTAATAACATGTCATAAAAATTCTATGACCACATGTTGCACAGCACTTGGTTACTGGTGCGCGACGTCATGATGCCGACCATGTCAACAATATGTTTCTGCTGAAATTATGTCAAACTTTAAGTCGATGAAATCCTCTTTTAAAACAGTCATGTGATAAACAGAAGCTTATGTCGTGGTTATTTTATCGAGCTTGCAAAAGGCTCTTTTCATAAATGTTCATATGAATTGACCACTCAATAGGGCTCCTTTATATTTTAAATGTTGAAATCCCGACAAAAAATTTTGTATCTAGAATCTCCGTATATGGAGTTCTATTACCTGTCATCATTATCGGTACCATATCATTCTACCATTCTCCACAGATTTTTCTTCCAAACTGTGGAGGTAACCATATGTATTTGAGTTGTGTACTTGAGCCGCGACACGACAAAACCAACAAAATGGCATGTGCGTCCAGCAAAGACTCAGATCAGCGTGGGCATTTGCTGTGCGCTTAAAGGGTAGCAAGGAGTCTAAGCTAGATTCATGCGGAGAGAAGACTCTGATCAAACTGAGCGGATACTCAGTAAGATATGAGTCTTCGCTGGGCGCACATGCCATATTGTTGGTTTTGTCGTGTTGGGGCTTATTTATCAGATTTTACAGCTGAGCGCTTGGGGAAGTGAAAAACTGATATATATATATATATATATATATATATATATATATATATATATATATATATATATAGGGAGAAATGAGACAAACATCAAACAAAAATCTTCCCGGTAGCACTGGATCCAACAAATGGATTCAAAATGATTGAAATAAGTATATGGTAGGATTAAATCATCAACAGTGCAAAACAATATTTACTGAGCGCTTTCGGCTTTCGCCTTCTTCAGAGTTTACAGGTACAAGAAAAAAATCAAAATTTCAACATTTCTACAGGTAAATCAAGAAAAAACAAAATAATCATGAAAACGTTTCTCAATTTACTATTCAAATTCACGTTAAACGACCAAAGAAATTGAAAAAAGGTCGTTTAACAAAGCAAAATTGCTACAAGGCGGCCGTTTCACGGCCCCAGTTCGAATTTGAAATTGCAAAAATCATTTTTGCAATTTCAAATTCGAACTGGGGCCGTGAAACGGCCGCCTTGTAGCAATTTTGCTTTGTTAAACGACCTTTTTTCAATTTCTTTGGTCGTTTAACGTGAATTTGAATAGTAAATTGAGAAACGTTTTCATGATTATTTTGTTTTTTCTTGATTTACCTGTAGAAATGTTGAAATTTTGATTTTTTTCTTGTACCTGTAAACTCTGAAGAAGGCGAAAGCCGAAAGCGCTCAGTAAATATTGTTTTGCACTGTTGATGATTTAATCCTACCATATATATATATATATATATATATATATATATATAGCTGTAAGACGGGGTTTTCTTCCTCCATAAATACTCCAAACGTGTACATCTATCTGTTAGATAGAGTTTTCTCTTCTAAAACAACAAAAAGAACAAAAAACAATCCCAAAAACCCGTCGTAAGACTTACCTACTAGTAAATTTTTGGATTGTTTTACGGATCTAGATTTTTGGGAAATTTTTAGAGAAAACCCTGTGTCTTATAACCAAATAGATTCGATAAGCATTCTTGTTCTTTTTCAGATCAGTTACTCGGATCAGATAATGTCACTTGCTACAAGGAGTGATCAGGCAACTCAGCTGTTCATCTTCCACTGTTCAGGGGTACCGGCATGGTATGACCGGGATCTGTCTACTACAGAACATGCTTTAACTTTGATGGGTAGTAACGAGCATGTCTTTAGGACCGAAGAACTCTCAGGTGTATCGGTGTTACACGACGAATGCAAGGTAAGAAAGTACTTATGATCACCGGCACACTGATGATTCAATTCTGATAGAAAAGGTGGAATGATGGAGCGAAAGTACCGTGGAGCATTCGGGATTAGATGAAGGGGAGGGGGCTTAGGATGAAAATTTACTAACCGCAATTTTTCAGCTTTTGTTTTGACACTGTAGAATTGGTATGGGAAACTGGAAGGTATCTGGAATAAAGTAGAGGAATGTCTGGCAGTTTTGAGTGACGTATGTGTAATAACACTGAATAGAGAGTGAATGGAGAGTTATAAAATGTATATACATGTCAACATGGATTCACTATCAACTGCAGCTTTACCGTCAGAGTGAACATCGGCAAAGGCTTTCAAAATGCTGCAAATGTAGAATAACATTAGCAGAAGCCATGCTTATTGGTCAGGTATTATCGAAATACAACTAAATATTTGATTTTTATATTGCAGGAAAAGACCACAGGGCAGACCGTGTTTGAACTACGTACGAAAGCCAGTAGGCTACCAATAGTTGACTTCATGCCAAAGGATTATGGAAAGCAAAACCAGAAGTTTGGTTTCAAGTTAGGCCAAGTGTGCTTTTTGTAGATTGTAAAGAACAGTGTATGTGTCTGCATACAAGTGCGACTGTAGTGTGACTATACAAACACTGAAATCATATTCCGTCCAATTGTTTCTAATTTGCTCATGAACAAATCCTTTATACCTTGCTTTCTCTGATATCAGAGAAGAAAATCATTTTGTTAACAGATTCAATGTTTATTTTTATTCTAAGGTCCAAACAAACATGCATCTGTGCACATAGTTTCCAGTTACTTGTTTCTTTCCCATTACCACCGCTCATACAAAGCACACTGTCTTTTTGAAATTAGCATTTATAAATACACCTGTGCAATATTGTGTGTGAATGACGATGTGTCCATGGAATACATCTGATATTTTTTCTTGTCAATAGCTTCCATTTGCTTATTTTACCATCATTTGAATAGCTCTTTTTGCGACAGAACAAGTAAAAGTATGATATAAAGATTGGTAGTGACAGTTTGAGACACGAAATTGCATAGTGGATATACTTGTACTAGAATATCAAGTCAAGCAAACAAGATTTTGAAAAGTGGAACTGTTAAACTTTTAGCAAGCATACTATTACAAAAGACAGACTTTTTATAGGAGAAGTATCTCCGGTTAAAGACTTATCAATGTTAGATGTCATGGAAGTATGAGAGAAATATTATTACATTTGTGTAAGAATGTGAGAGCAACATATTCGCCAACAGTATTCATTGTTTCATTCCACATTACATATGAGCCGCGACACGACAAAACCAACAATGTGGCTGTGCGCCCAGCGCAGACTCAGATCAGCCTGGGCATCCGCCCAGTCTGATCAGAGTCTTCGCTGTCCGCAATGAAGGTAGCTTAGACCCATAGCTACCCTTTAAGCGCTTAGGGAAGACTCTGTTCAGACTAGGCAGATACCCAGGCTGATCTGAGTCTGCGCTGGGCGCACAACCACATTGTTGGTTTTGTCATGTCGCGGCTCATATGAAGTGGTATCTCATTAGAATTCTCTCCACGAGCGTAGTCTAAAGAGGTCTCACAATTTATATCATGTGGACAAATGTAAATTTCACCCCTAAAACTTTGGTGTATCTGGTGAAGTTCCGGTGTGTGTTCTTAGCTGTTTCTGTGATCGAATGTAGCTGGTATCACAGCGCTTATGTCACGTGACAATAGTATATACCCGCATTGCTTAGCAACTGTCTCCCGGGAGTAGACCTCACTATACTGCACGCATTTTCTTTCTTTGCTGCTTGCTTTATTTTGCTAAAATAAATATATACATTCATTTGTTGCCTCTTCTGTTTATCCGTATGTCAATCATGTCCATTTTAATGATAAGCGAAAACGGTTAGCTTCTGTGTTCACTGGATAACAAACAAAAAAGAAACAAATAATACCCGGGCCATGTCATATTTATATAGTGTCGTTTGAGTATTAATGTGCGACAGTGCTGGTCGAGTGTTTAGAGACGCTTGGTCATGGTGCAGAAGGTCGCGGGTCCGAATCGGGGTTGGCCAGCCGGCGTCTTGAAAACTTCCTCTATCAACCCATCAGTAAATGGATACTTTTTTCGAACTAGAAAGGATAAGGCAGCGAAATGATAAGGATTGGCCCGTCTTTAAATGCTGTACACAAGATACAGTGGTTTTCTAAGTCCCTATGCTCCTATGGCCAAAGTGGGCTTCTAATTTCCACTGCTCCTATAGCCGACAGCCTACTGAAGTCCTTTACTTTTACTGGTGAGCGACCTTGTCTCACTTTCTTGTCTTGTATCTAGCATTAGGTATTCAGTCGTCTATGTTTTGATTCAATATACAAGGAGTACTGTTGTTATTATACCATTTTTTATTTGAAAACAGCATGTATATCCTATGGATGGTGTATGAATTGGGACACTAATGCACCTATGAGCATCAAAACACATGTGTACTGTACCAAATGGCGGCCAACCAACTTGATCACGATCGTTGAATTCTTACCTTTATGTGGCTGTCACACAGTGACGTATAGCATCAGCGTATGCCGACGTATGAGAAATTTAGCAAACACGCTGGTGTACGTTGAATAAGTTAGGGGTACGTTATGAACAAGTTACGAGTACGCTCAAATACGTTGGTATAAGTTGTTGTACGTCGAATGCGGCCCAAAATTTTGTGCATGCATAAAATTTTCAGCGTACACCGACGTATTGTTCATAAGTTAGTCATAAGTTTGGTGTACGCAACAGGTAAGTTATGCGTACGTTCATGCACGTAACTTGTAAGTTAATCATACGTTGACATACGTCGGCAGCCAGCAGGTCCATTGTGGAGCGTACGCGTAACTTATTTCTAACTTATAGGTAACTTACCTGTAACTTATACCGAACGTATCCAGAACGTATCCAACCTATGCCTGACGACCTTAGAACTTATTCAACGTATCACGAACGCACTGAGCGTATTTAGGTAACATATCCGCCAGCGACCTGGGCGTCAGCTATATATATTCGATACAGATCAGCAATTCATCACTTTTAAATAAGGAATCTTCTTGGACCGCTTCTGCTTGTCGTTTTGGGGCTTTAGAGGGGGTTAATACTTCAGATGCCACCACAGCTGCCGCAGATGCCGCCACGGATACCACGAAAGAGGCATTGGAGTCTGCGCGAGAAGGAGGTTGGCTACCATCGTAGGCACGGCAGTCGGGTGATGATTGGGACGACGGTAGGCATGCAGGTGGTCAGTTACTACCTGCAAAGTTCTCTAATTTTCGTTCTTTAGGCATGTCCATCGATCAACGTCCATTACAATAAAAAGTGTTGTAGAGAGCCGTCGCTGTACATCTGATCGTCGAAGCACGCTCCAACACGCTATAGTTAGACTAACGTTGTGCATGCGTTCGGCATAAGACAAGAACGCTACAGATACGCTGGGAACACGCTGTTATACGCTTGTATAAGTTATGTATACGCTAGGGATAAGTTGTGAATAAGTTATTTATACGTTTCAGTACGCTATGTGTGCGTTACAAAACCGGCTGCTGTTTGATGTTTTAATTCATCCCCAGCGTATGCCAGCGTATTGGATAAATTTTTCATACGCTGGCATACGTTGTCTGGAACGTTGTAGTGTGACAGGGCCTTTAAATCAACATTCGCTGATTAAGACTGCAGTCTTTGTTACAGTTTGGCCGTGAGGGCGCATTGGGAAAACAAACCCAACTAATCTTAAAGTGTGTGTGTGTGTGTGTGTGTGTGTGTGTGTGTGTGTGTGTTAGAGAGAGAAGAGCCATTGCCCCTTGGA
This sequence comes from Ctena decussata, assembly GCA_963989385.1. Lineage (NCBI taxonomy): Eukaryota > Metazoa > Mollusca > Bivalvia > Lucinida > Lucinidae > Ctena > Ctena decussata. The sequence goes on from OZ022498.1 coordinate 126,016,353, forward strand.
CTGTAATGACGTTGTTGTGACGGTAGTTACGAGAAGTTTTGGCCGTGTACCATTTCTGCCAGTCTTTTATGTTTTTGATTTGGTTACAAAATGTCCGAATCATTGATGGAACAAATATGTAGATGAAAGCGCGAAACAAAAATGGCCGCCACTGGCTCGCAGCCGCCACTCTAAATGCAGTATATCCTGTGATATACTATCCGAAACCCAAAGTGATTACTAGAGTATCTTGTCATTGGATGACGTCTGGAAACTGACAGAAGACAGAAAGAAACACTTGGCGACAGAACGTAGCATTTTAAATAATAGCCACTCTCAGTCCAAAAATAAAGCATCATAACACATTATATTGTAAATTATTTCACTTATATTTCACAATACAAAACACAAAGCAAAGTTGGCCAGCTATACAGGTGACTACAATGTTAGAAAGTCAACATCCGGCATTATACAATTATTGACCTTTGTTGAGGTGAATATGCAGTTTTATTGACCTGCAAACATCATATTGACCGACGCGAAGCGGAGGTCAATATGTTATGTTTGCAGGTCAATAAAACTGCATATTCACCGAAATAAAGGTCAACAATTGTTTTATTATATGATAATTCTAAATTCAGTTTCTTTAGAAAAGGATGGTACTACATGGTATTATCTCGCGACGTTATGCCATTAACATTAACGTAAATCAGACGTTACGTCTCGGAAATACAATGACGTCAGCGTAAAAGTAATATTCAATGACAGGCCGGTGAATATCACAAAATATTGACTGGCACATGACGTCAAAGCAGCCAATGAAATTGCGCGTTACATCTTGGTCATATAATAACAGAAGTTACCGCCAAAGTAACTTTCAACCTCGCCATTTTCTTCTGAACAGCGTCCTACAGCAATACATCAGAGTTCATACAAAACATGTTTATTTACACCTATTTTCACGTTTAAACCGTAAAATAAAAAAAGCAAAGCTTACATACCTTTTACCTTTTTATGTAATTTAGTCCCTCATGGGTTAAAGTGTTCAGGTATTCAGTGAAATAATGGTGAGCCTAAAAGATCGAAAACTTAGTAAACAACTGACTTTTCCTATATAAAGACATGAAAATACGAAGTGAAAATAGGCGACATGGGCTAGAGTGGTATTTCAGTTATTGCAACAGAAAGCGAGAGTTAAAGCCTCTTACAACTAATTGACACATTAGTAATATCAACAAATGCCAACCCCGGATCCAGGGGGCTGAGCTTTGGGGCTTCAGCCCAGCCATCAGGGCCTCTTCCAGACAATAAGATCAAAGTTTGAGATAATTTATTTATCGACGGTTAGATTAGAACATATGTTTTGACATCTCATTATAATCGCCTCGCCGAGGCGATTCTAATGAGATGTCGCAATATATATTTCAAAGTAAATTACATTACCAAAAAAAATTCTCACGGAACTGATCCCTTAATATTTCATATTTTCAAGACCCTCACCGCACCCCGCATCCTCCCCCCCCCCTCCCCCCCCCCCCCCCCCCCCACACACACATCACACATACATCTCGACACCTCCAAGCCCAACCAGTTATCTAGAGCCCAACCAGTACGTAGTGGTCTGGATTCGGGAATCACTGTCAGTTTTATATTCTTTCTTTTTCTTTCTTTTTTTTCTTGATATCTTCATATGGACTTGGATCGATCGTGGCGTGACACTTTGACATAGGGATGTCTATATAGATTTCACCTCCATTTTTCAAACAGAGATAGTTTTTGTGATTTCCTGCTTTCTTCCTCGGAAGACAAAAACCTTCCACAAATTGGTCTTCTCTAGAGGAGCAAATTCTTTCCTTCATGAGTTTGACCTCTGTTGAGAAGGAAGGCAAAAACGTCAATGAAAGAGGTGCTTCCCATGAAAATGTGTCCAGTCGCATTAACACAAAGTGAGGCAGCAGGTACGAAACTGGGGCCGTATTTATAAAACAACTTAAGTCGTTGCTATGCTGTTGCAAATGGTAAATTTCTATGTTGGAGATTCCCTTGACTATGAAATATTGCTCTGGAGGAACAGTCTGACAAAGACTGTTCCTCTAGAGCAAATTTCATAGCTGTAGAGAACCTCCGTCATAGAAATTCAGCCTTAGCAACAGCATAGCAACCACTTAAATCGTTTTATAAATACGACCCCTGGACTCTTTTTATTGCCCGCATTGCGACCAGTCTTTATGCGTTTACACTTTCTTTTGCATAGATGAGACTGGAACATTACTGTATAGTCACAGAACAGTGACAATATTGAATATTGATGCTTCGATTACGAAAGCACATGGTGATCAATAGTCTTTCAAGCTTTACGAGAGATGAGAATTTTAATGAGCGAAGCAAATCAATACATTCTACATTCATATACTGTTCAAACCAAAGAAGAAGAAGATGGATTGTTGAATGACACGATTTTAGTCCTTTTCAACAGTATTTCAGTCATATCAGGACGATTGGATGGAGATAATGAAAGGTTATGTGCAACAGAACTCGTTTTTGGTTTTGAAAAGATTTTCGCCTCTAGCGATTACAGGACCCTTTTTTCGGAAGATTTCCGCCTCTAGTGACTATAGAAACCGGACCACTAGATTAGCAGGCCAGCGGTTAGCCCACTAAGCAACCGCAGCTCCAAAGAAGAACAAGAGGAAGAAGATGAAGAAAAAAGAAGACAAACGAGAAGATAGTGATGAACAAGAAAAAAGGTGAAGATGATTATAAAGATGATACCAATGACAATTATTGGGATAAATAACAAGGTCGGGGCTCACGTAGTCTTTGGCTTTGTTTTGATAGGCTGCACGGAAAAATGTGACTTTATTTATTGCATTGTTAATAGCTTATACTTCTCTTTCAATGTTTTTCACTCACTGAGCTGTGCGTCACTTCGAGTCCATATCATTCCGATTCCAAAGGTACTTTGATGGCGCCGCAAAGGGTCACACTTTATCAAGGACTCTGTCACACAATGTCAAACAAAAAATATGCAGACTAGAATGACCGCGTAATCTGCACGGACGTCAGTTGAAATTTTATGACAGATTTCTTCTCCAGAGTACGCATCTTTGCGTTTCCAGCAAATTGTCGTTAGAATCGCAAAAATGGGGTCTGCAAAACGTAGCTCAGAGACAGTAAAATATTTGAAGAGTAAGTACATGTAACCGTGATATAAACCAAGATTCACTCACAGCACCGCCTCTTTTCCGTGCAGTATCAAAACAAACACCTGATCCCCACTGTAAATAAGACGAAACGCCGCATTTGTTTTGGAAACTGAAAATTTATTTTAGCGGACTTCCCTTTTCAAAGGGGGTCAACTCTTCAGTGAAAGACAGTTGCTTCTTTTAAAGCAATGTGTTTCTGACTTTCCTTTCGGAGCAAATTGTTTCCGTTAAAAGAGATCATTTTTATGAAGGGCTTTCGTCATCCACGAAGCTAACGAAAAATTGACGAAGTTGCCCCCGGTGGTGTTTCCATACACTTGATTACGACACTACCCGAGTGTGTGCTCGCTGTGCACAGTCTAAACTAAAATACGGCGGCGTTTGTTTCTCTGACAAGTGTATATCCACCGATCGGAACTTTAAACAATTACCGCCATTACGCAAAAAAATCATTTAGATTGTATGATCGGGCGATGTAACACATATTGCTGGCGTTAAAGCAAACCGTGCAGACCCTGACCAGACCGCTCCTTTTAAGGAGCAGTCTGGTCTGGTTCTACACTGTTTCCTCAGACATTTATGTTCTAATATATACATTCATTTGTAAAGTGGATACTAATTTGTTATAAATTATACCATGCGAATATGCAATATGTAAGAGGTCTGAAACGGAACAGATCTCTGATTCTTTCGGATTTAAAAGCATTTTCATGTTTCTGCCAATTTGATTGGAGGAAGGGAGGACAAAGAAATACACGTCGTTTCCAGACATCAGTTAAAACCCCAAGAGCTGCTTTCGTCCAGCAAAGAGCGGGCTAACTGCTAACAGGGGTGGGTAATGGGTCGGCGACAAAAAAAACTCAGGTGAGAGAATTGTAGATGATTTGTACGTTTTTATGAGTATATTTTCCCAAATTTTCATGTAATCTCATGCCGAAAGGGGTTATGTGACTTGAAGTGTTTCCACTTGTTTCGATGGATAACAAAGAAACCTCCGTGATCCCTTGTCAAAACAAATCTTATTCTAAGCGATAATTCAGAGCAGCTCCAGATACACGCTCTCCTCTGGGGCCGTATTCATAAAACCACTTAAGTCGTTGCTATGCCGTTGCTAAGGCTAAATATCTATAAAGGAGATTCCATACAACTATGAAATTTGTACTGGAGGAACAGTCTTTTAAGACTGTTCCTTCAGAGCAAATTTCATAGTTGTAGGGAATCTCCTTCATACAGTTTTAGCCCTAGCAACAGCATAGCAACCACTTAAGTCGTTTTATGAATACGGCCCCTGGTGTGGACATACTCTGTGCAGGGAGGTGCATCTTATGGATTAGTTCCGTTTAGCATTCTGGGGCCGTATTTATAAAACGACTTAAGTGGTTGCTATGCTGTTGCTAAGGTTAAATTTCTTTGTAGGAGATTCCCTACAACTATGAAATTTAGTCAGGAGTTCAGAATAAAATTTTTAACAAAAATTAGTCAGGAGGAACAGTCTGAAAAAGACTGTTCCTCCAAAGCAACTTTCATAGTTGTAGGAAATCTCATTCATAGAAATTTAGCCTTAGCAACAGCATAGCAACGACTTAAGTGCTTTTATAAATACGACCCCAGGGGAACATCGTTATGAGAACAACTTAAGAAAGGGTTGGGAATGAGGAAAATTTTGAGGGTTTTTTTTCTTAACAAAAGTATATGTTGTGACCCCTCATTAGAACATGTTTCTATGATGGAAAACTGTCTCTAAATTATCCCTGTTACACATTCTGATATGGAGCACTGATTTCATATTCTTTGAATACTTATTTTCGATTTGAGCACTCTATTTTCTTTCTGATTTCAGAGCTTCATGGGATTTGCGGTTACCATACGTTTATTAGCAATGGTTATCACTGCAAGCTATCAGCAATGACTGCAAGCAGTAAACATGCAGTAAGCAGTAGGTGTTGACGTAATTCATCACTGCTAGCGGTGAAAGTGACGGCTGATTCATGAGCAATGACTGCTCAATACGTACTTGATGCTCCTATAAGCCTCGTGTACACTCATTGTGCATACAACGCTGAATCAACTTTAAATCAACGTAGATTCAATGTTGATTCAACGTTGTGTGCCAGCCGGGCATGACTCTAGTTTACATCAATTTACACGCGCTTCCTTTAATGCAGTTGTAAAGTCAAATGGTAAAAAATATACAAACTCGAATGTGTTCTAAAATAACTTAATTCTATAACTATGGAAAAGAAGCGTGCTTTTAGTGTAGTACTGCTAGTGATAGTATTCATGGTCATTTATAATATGTTCAGTCACTGGGATCGCATACCGAGATTAAATGTATCCCAAAAATTACTGAGCCAGTCCTTAACTCTTCGAAAGAGCCAAGCTTCCAATGTGACTCTAGAACACATCAAATTTTGGACTAATGAACAAACTTGTAAAAACGTGACTTCAATGAATGATTTAAACATGACGAGCGAAACCCATTCTACGATTAAGCTAGTCGCCTTTGATAAAGAGAGAGGGTTATGCAAAGTTAATATTGTTGCTATGAGCTGGCTAAATGTACCAAAGAAAAAGGGCGGAGATTTATTTGTCTTATGGGCGGAGCAAGTAAAGGGGGATGGACGTTCTGCTGGTGACGTAATAGACAACAGAAATGGAACTTACTCGGGGACAATATACGTCTATTGGTCCGGTAAAACTGTCATAAAGGCTAAACTAGGATCAACATTGGAAAACTACTGTCGACGAAGAACAGCTATGATAAAATACGGCAGTTCAGTATTTGCTTTGAAAAAGCCATGGGGGATTCAAGGAATATTTCAGAACAATTCTACAATCGAAGGAACAAGGTGTTGTATAGGTAACAACATTCGAGGTTATGAGCTATACTGTAACTTAAGTCTCATAAATGACGGAAGTCCTTGGTTTTGTGGAAAACCGAAAAATCCAAAATTAAGCTGCAGTGATATTTTTGAATTCATGCCAGGGATTTTCCCTAAGTTAGATAGCGATACGCATCTGGAGCCTTCTGAAATTATATCAAGAAATGGACGAGGAAAGCTTAAACATACAGTGGTCTTTAATTCTACAATAAAGCGTGTGTCATTTAATTCGGGTTGTAATAGAAGATCTAAACGAGGCTCTTGGTTTTCCTCTGGTGGCTTTTACTTGAACGGATCATGGAGCTATCCTCATTGTTATAATAAGATGGTTTTCAATATCCAAGCATACAGGCAGTGTGTTATTAATAAAACTTTGGTATTTCTGGGCGATTCTACCGTGAGGCAGTATGCAAACTTTCTATTGTCGAAAATGACATCGCTTCCTCTTATGGATTTAAAAAATCTAAAAAGCAAGAATCGAACCTACCATCCTGAATCTGAGTTTAAACGCGATGGTATTCACGTTATCTACAAGAAGCATGAGTTGCCATTCTATCATGATCATATACCACCTAATGGTATAACTTCCCTAGCAAGAGAATTGGAAGCTTTATCTCTAAGTGATATACCAGGAAAGCGTTTAGTTATTGTGATAAACTATAATTCTCATTTACAAGCTTTTCCGCCGGACCAGATTCGTATAAGGCTTAAGAGTATAGCGAATTCTCTAGAGAAGTTACTCAATGCTAAACCGGATACAAAGGTATTACTAAAAGGTCCACATGTTCATTCAGATGATCATAGGCTGGGTCTTAGAGTTGCACTTGTACAAAAGGACTTGATAGCAGAGGAATTTCAACATTTTCTTCACAGAATTATTTATCTAGATGTTTGGTCGATTTCTGTTGCATTCAATAACGAGCAACTGCACCCAACCGGTGCAACATTTAGGAGTCAAATTCAACAGTTTATGTCTTATATATGTTAATGGTATCTTGATACCAAGTCCATGAATTGCATTCTCTTGTAGAACAGTCAAACCTGGCCCCGAGGTTAAAACACTTTTTTTTTGTGCTCAACTCATCTGAGCATGAAATGTTCTCTGCTGATAAATATGAAAATGCCAACTTATGTTGGCATTTTCATATTCATAAGCAGAGAAAATTTCATACTTAGCTAAACTGATCAAGAAAACAACTGTTCTTATCAGTAATTTGCTATTTATTAGTAGGTAAAATGTCATGCTCAGCGGAGTTGAGCATGGAAAAGGTTTTATAACCTCGGGGCCTGTCTTAAGGAGCCACTGAAGGGAAACAGAAAAATTGCTGCTTAAGACAGGTGACGGCATAATACAGGTTTATTTGGGCTCAAGGGATCCCAAAAAGATGGATGCTAAGGGCAGGTGACGGCCCTGAATAGAGTTGACCACATAATAAGGTTTGGCTGTATCTATAACGATTTGAACTGTGGTTGAGGGGTTACGTTCACTCGGCTAAACTGCGGTAGGTCGAGAGCTTGCATACCAATCGGCCAGGGACTGAAAATTCTCTCAACCAAAAACAGTAAAGGCGTACCTTTTCCGAATCAAGGAAACAGTTTTATCATATGACGTCGCATCTGAGAGTGTAAAAAAGCCATGCATAAAAAACAATAATCCACTAGTGGATTAAATATGCATATTACGCCGTAACGTTATGCGTTGACGCCCATAAAATGTTGCGTTTTCTAATGGCGAAATCGTGACGTTTTAGTGCAAATTTTGCTAATGAAATGCGATTTTAGTGTCATATGGTGTCTTAAATAGAGGATCTTGCATTCGTGCTCCTGTATTATTGAATTTATTAAACTCGTTGGTGTTACCTTTTTCCCTAACTCGTTTAATAAATTCAGTAATACATTTTTCAGCGTTCATCGTGTGATGAAGCCAGTGGGCGGAGCTAAAATTCCATGAAGCGCGAAGCGGTTCTTGTAGAATTTTAGCGACGACCACTGGCTTCTCACACGATGAACGCTGAAAAATCAAATTTTTATTCTTATATTTACACTTTATTTTTTAACCTCTCTGTGCCGTTTTCGTGGTACTTTAGTGTAGAATAGGCAAAATATGGATCGAAGAAAAGTTGGTAACGACGTGCTCGGCCATAACGTTAAACAGCCGTCGCCCTGACGTGGCGTCAATCGAACGTTACAAGAACCAATCAAGACGTTTGTTTACATGAGACGTCGCTTGACGACAACGTCACATGGCCTTCATCGGTGTATGAAGCCAGTTGCTCTAAAGGGTTCACCTATGGGAAGTCAGTGGCAAGTGTAAATATTTATCATATGACGTCGCCGTTATTGAGTGGATAACGTCATGTCATAAAAATCGTATGACCACATGTGTAATAACACTGGCGCGTACACGTAACGTCATTGACAACGTCCATTTCAGCAATGCGTTTTCTTATTGAAATAATGTTGAGTTTGAAGACGTTAAAATCCCATTTTAAACGGTCATATGATAAACAGAATCTTACACTCGTGGTCATTTTATATGAAATTGATGAAACTCGCCAAAGGCTCGTTTCATAAATTTCATATAAAATGACCACTCGTGTAAGATCCTCTATTTCCCGAATTGTTGATTAAACACTTAATCTGGCATTTTCGTGGACAGGTACGTCAAACATTATGGAGAAGTCAGGGAGAGTATCCCAGAACTATGCACAATTCTCCCCACCCGCTCTCCCTTTAACTACATACATTCAGTCACTCGCGCGCGAATCCCGCCCCTGCACACACATACACACTCGCACGCGAGAGAGAAACTGATTGATTGTTTTGGGATTAACGGCCCTTTGAGACGGTATTTCAGTCTATATCGGACCGTCTCCAAGAGAAAGGGAGAAAGAAGAGAGAAATGATGGACGAGAGAGAAAATGTCCAAATAACCCCTACCCGCACCTACTGCATGCACAGTAGGCCCTTGCCCTACTGTTATCCAGATCAGTAGGACGCCCCGGCACTGGAAGTTATACGCAGCACCATCGCACCACCCAACCACCCCCGCGCACGAGAGAGAGAGCGCGTGAGCGTACCCTTTACAGCTCTTCTGCCATGAAGTGCTTGTATGTCTGTCATGAAGTGTTTGTATGGAGGTCATTCTAAACACCGACCATTCCTTGTATTATTTCAGTTAGGTGTTTTTTTCGTTACCATCTATCTCATTCCAACTGTCCGCAATCTAGAACTCACAGTTCTGTCAAGTCACGGCCTAATTAGCGCCGTCAAAGTAACTGCAGAGCACGGGAAAACTTTAAATATTTTTTTTCGGATTTTGTACTCTAATGGCTATTATTACTGGCGCGATAAACTGCATAAAATTTCACTTACCATCTTGTTGACCTTTCACAGGAACACTATTGCCATTAACTTCGATTAATATATGCAAAAGCAGCTAAATTAATGACCGTCATTGAGGCGTTTTTGTTCAAATGACATCAAAAGTTACTTTGGACGAAAAGCAAGCCCTGTCTTATGAATGGATCTAAAACAAGAGAAAGCTTCATATCATTCATATTTAAGGTGTATGAATAGACCTCTAAGGGAAATCACTCACAAGCAATTATTTGCCTCCCCTCGTATTCGGCTTCTGTTAAGGCAAACATTTTTTATTAAGCGGGCTAATTCTTTTCTTGCATATTAGCCATATTGGAACACGGATTACTCTACCAGATGAGCAAAGGGTACACTTGTTTCCTATGTAAAAATGGTGGCCACAACCTTCAGAGGATACCCAGTATGAGCCGACACAAGAAAACCAACGAAGTGATATGTGCGCCCTGCGAAAACTCAGATCAGCCTTGGCAGCCGCCAAGTCTGATCAGAGTTTTCGCTGTGCGTGTAAAGGCTAGCTAAGTGTCTCAGCCAGCTTTATCTTTATTACAATATATTTATCTTAAGTTTATAATAATATCTTGTTTTGATATTTATCTGCTTTTGTTTTTGTATTGCAGGCTTTATGCCCCCAACTTCGAAGAAGTTGAGGGCGCATATTGCTTCTGGATTGTCCGTGCGTCCGCCCGTGCATACGTCCGTCCGTCCGTCCGTTCGTCATGCAAACCATATCTCAGGAACCGTGCATGCTAGAGTTTTGAAATCTCACATATGGATTTTTCATCAAAAAAGCTGACACGTATTTTTCTACTCGTCCGAGTTGTCTCCCTCTTCGGAGTAATGTCCCTTGGGAAAAATTCATAATGAAACCTTGTCAGCAAGATATCTCAAAAAGTGTTTTAGCTTTGGACTTGAAACTTTACCAGCTTTTTCACACCGTACAACCGGCTGAAATGAAGACAGATGTCTACAGAGATAGCAGATGCACTAAACTGAAAGTAGGTTTTGAGTAGGTGAGATAAAGTTGTTGATAAAAATAGACGATAATATCCTGGAAGAGTTTAGCCTCCTATGAAAGTCGCCAAGTGCCTGTAGATTCTACAGTATCAGTCTGGGTGGCCTGCTTACACAGATAAGGCTATGGCCGGTCTTGAATTGGCAACATTTTCGGAAAAAAACATAAAGTCTACATTTCGGCTCCAATTAAACGAATCTGAGATAGTGCCCAATCCGTTTATACGCGTGCAATAATACGGCAATTAGTTAGCAATATTTGTGCCAATTTTTGATACACAATTTGGTTTAATAATCAAAATACATGCTTTCAAAGAGAAATGGTAACAGATACAAAGGACGGGTTACACTTTGGCCGATTTTGTGCCCATGACCGATCTTGATAAAATTTATGTTTTTAAAAGCTTGGCATTTGGCAGTTTATATAAGCATATTTTTAAGTTTGCGGTTTCATAAATAATCACGTGACTTCCGGTTAATTGCATATGGGGTGCTGAAAGGGGTACACTAACTACCCGCGGTTTTTCGATATAATCAGCAATTCCGCTGACATATTAGCCCTCCAAACTGACAGATATGATACTTTTGGTTCTTATCCACAGTCTAAAAGGAATATTTTCGCCCAAACCATCTAGGAAGGAGAAATTTTATTTGAATTTTACGAAAATTCAAAACCGTAGATTTTACAAGTGTTGATTAACACAATAATAAGCAGGTAAAGCGTTTGCTTTTGTGAAAATAATGATAAAAATGAACAGAAAGTCGATTATAACCGACCGATATTGTTAAGTAAATGTATTCTTGGCCTAACACGCTTGTGTTCTGGCCTAACACGCTTGTGTTCTGGCAAGGTCGTGAAAAGGGTCATCAACCTTCTTCTTTTATTAAGCGTTATTCATTATTGTAATATACTGAAAGCTTCATAATATCAAATATTAAACACGTATGAAATATTACTTAATTATGGATGCTACACAGGTACAAATGTTTAAAATATTAGACAAATATCAGTGAACCAAGAAAAATAGGTCACAGGGACCTATATGTAGTACCAAATGAGACGCAGCACTAAAGTGACTTATTATTCCAAGTCCAATGAAGATTCAATTAGATATTAGTTCGAAATTAAACATTAATTTAATTGATCATGAAATACAAGTCACAGTGACCTACAAATAGTATGACGTCATTTGCAATGTCTGACTTAACCATTGTCTTTAGTATGATGCATAGTATAATGTTGAATATATAAGAAAAAGAACAGTGGACTTTTAAATATATGTCACAGTAACCTACAAATAGTTTGAGGATTTTTGCATCGTTTGACTGACCAACTATTCCAAAATCCGTGTTGAGATATAAGTGAAATCCTGGTCCATGCATAAAGTTCAAGGACTCAGTGTACATGGATGCTTTGTAGTTCCTGCATTTTAAGGATATGATCTGATCGAATACCAGCACTCCTACCCCAAAGATATCAAAAGAGGTAAGGAAAAAGCTCATCCAAGTAACTTTTCTTACAAAGTTAGTGGACCAAAGTTCAAGATCACAGAATTTTACAATGCATCAGCTTCAGGCAGAGAGATACATCATCTGACTACGTCGCAACATTATAACATCAGAGTTATATCACAGCATGGGGCTGGAGGAGATCCAAAAAGTTTATTTTTCGTTTACTCCTACCCTCGTAACCACTGTAATGTAACCCGTTTATGTTGAATATGTATATGAGGAATAATTATGTATAAAAATTGTAGTGGTTACGAGGGTAGGATGAAGTGAAATTTGGACGCATAATGGACTTTGGCTGTTCAAATTCCCATAGGCTCAGTGTTAAATGTTGCAGACAGTACATGTATTCAACCTCAAAATTAACCTAAAAGGCATTAAAATACGGGAAAATAAAATCGTACAGAATAAACTAGAAACATATAGCTAACATTTCTGTATGTTTTTGCGGTTATCTGCCTACCTTCGAAAATCGGCCTTTTTAGTGGGCACATTGCAATAGCAGTGTAAATCGTCCTTTAGGTGGATAGCTGAGATAGCAGATCGTTTTGTATGGGAAAAAGGCTGACATTGATGACAGTTATCAATAGTACGTGTCTTTAAAATCACATTTTTTAAACTTTTAGTTGTATCAGCGGCATAAAATCACTTCAAGAACTCGTGACAAGTATTTTCCTAGATTTCAAAGGAATAATAATTGTGTTTATCGAAGCTGGTTATGCATCCGTGAAAGAAATACTACATTGTCAGAAAGAGATGAACGTAGAACTATATGAGCGGTGCTGGGTCTGTGTTACTTTTCGTTGTATTTCTCATCTTGAAGCAAATTTCTTCTCTGTGTGTGTGTGTGTGTGTGTGTATGTGTTTCTTTTTTCTAGTTTTTTTTTTTTTGCTTCATAGTTTTATATGCCGCCGCAAAGCCAGATGTGTAGCTGTGGTGGTGGAGTGGGTTTGGAGGGAGGGGATGGGGGTGGTCTTTCTTGTCAGCTTGGTACCGATACTTGAACAAAGGACCGCGACATTGCCAATTCACCTTTAAATACCAAAACTGTTACCTTTTTAACTGTGGTCCCTTAAAATTATCCTTTTTTAGCTCACCTCAGCCGAAGGCTCCTAGGTGAGGGTATAGTTTAGGCCGGCATCCGTCGTCCGTCGTCAACATTTTGGTTTAAACTTTATTTCATTTGTATAAGAATACATACAAAAATACAAACATCTAAGTCATAAATATCATACAACCTTATACAAAAAAGGATTCAGAAAAATATGAATCTGTATCCCGAATTGCAACATCAAAAATTAAACCAATAAATAAGTGATTTCATGAACAGAAAAATGTTTTTCGATATACTAATCATTGATAGATGATATAAAGTAGGGAACTTGTAAAGCATCATGTGAAATGAAAATTTTCCGTTACAGTTTGAATATACATAAATATATGTATTCATATAGTTTCTCTACATATACATCAAATGTCTAAGAGCTTTAACAACTAGTATACTAAAGGTATGCTCAAATATCTGAATATTTGAATATTTGCTCCACGGGGAATGGAGTTTCCGACAGGCGGTGTCTCAAGACGGCAGACTTATTACTATTTCGAATATTGTTGCTCACTTTATTGATTCTCGCTTGATGGTTAAAGGCATTAAATGGTTTGAAGGTTATAATATCCTAGTAGATTAGGCTCAGATGAACGCTTTGATAAAAAAAAACTTTTAAAAAGTCTAGGTTAAGATTCCTGAAATTATTTTTTAACGAGCTACTGATTTACTAGGAAGCGTTTGGTTTTTAATATAAAGCTTTGAACAGCATTAAATATTTGTATGTTTGAGTGTGTTGTAAGATCTGGATTTCCGAAAAGAATAACATTAAGGCTAGGGAGGCAGAGTTCGTAAATTTCTATTAGCATTTCTTGTCATAAGTTGAAATACAGTGGACATTCAAAAATAAAATGCCTTATGTCCTCAACTAAACCACATGAGCACAAAGGACTTTCTACTATTTTTTTTTGAATGGAAATGCTGATTTAGGATGCTGCACTTAGTCCTTAAACGTGCGTGGTATACTTGACCAAGTCGTTTGCCGGCCGTGTAATAAGAAGGAGGAGAATGACGATTAGCATGTAGAAAGATACAATAGAGTTAGAGGTTCGTACTTCATCCGGCAAGTCATTTCAATGGCGAACAACTGAAGGCAGGAAAGAGTTATAATATAACTGTGAGTTTAATTGCAGAGTTTGAATATCATTTGCGTTACGTAAACTGTAAAAAGCGTTGGTTCCAACAGAAGGCGGAACAAGTGAGGATAGATATGTAGGACAAAGACCAGATTTCATCTTGAAGAACAGAAGAAGTTTATGATTCAAACATCTAGAAGATAACGTCTCCTTCCCAGTTTCTATATATATTGATTCAACAGAAACCAATTTAGTTGTTCCAGAAACAATTCTTGCTGCCTCTGTTTGAATTTTTTCGAGCTCATCAGCCTCATATTGGGTACAATTATCCCAAACCACATCCGCATATTCTAAGAGAGGTCTAATGAAGGAAAAATAGATAGTTTCTAAAGATTTTCTGTCAAGGATAAATTTAAGTTTCCTCATAATGTTTATTCTATGCCATGCTTTGGTTTTAACTTCTGTAATATGATCATGCCATTTACAGTCACTAGAAAAAGTAATACCTAAATGTTTATGTTGATTCACTTCGTTTATTGCTTGCTGGTTCATATAGATGGGAGAATGGTGAGGCCTATTTTGTTTTCTGGAGAAGAGTAATGATTCAGACTTTGAAGGATTAAATGTTACAAGCCAGTTAGAGGCCCACTGATGTATCTTTTCCATGTCAGAGTTAAGTTTTTCTGCCGCGTCAGTGGGGTTGCCAACTATAACGTAGAGACTTGTGTCATCAGCAAAGAGTCTGATTGTAGAATTAATGTCTTCAACTATATCATTAATGTAGACAAGAAGAGGGCCGAGTATAGATCCCTGAGGAACACCTGCATTGATAGATGCCCAACTGGAAGAAGCACCAGGTAGAACAACCCGTTGAACTCTGTTGTCAAGATAGTCAGTAAACCAGTTTAAGAGAGGACCGCCTATGCCAACCGATTCAAGTTTGAAGAGAAGACCTTTGTGCCACACCCTGTCGAAAGCTTTGCTAATGTCACAGAAAATGGCACGCACTTCTTTCCCTTCGTCCAAGGCTTTACAGAATGTGTTATAGATTGACTGTCGAGTTACCTGGACATTTTCAAACGACTTCTCCTTTAAAGCCATAAAGCCGATTTTTTCCATATTTTACATATAGCATCTATAGCGGGGTCAGGGGTGGGGGGGAAATAATTGAGTTTTTGTTTCAATCCCATAAGACCTCTGGTTGCTATGGCAACTTATAGTTTTCAATGACTTTTGATGGGAAAAGAGTAAAATTGGCAATTATTTACCACAGTTATTTAGAAGATTTTCTATAGGAACGTTCATAGAGTATTCCTCTTCGATTCATATGAATTTTATCAAAATCACTGAATTTGATTGGTTGCCAAGGCAAAATAAAGGGTAAATTTTCGAAAAAAAAATCAAAAAAAATCTTATGCTCAGAAGCCTTAAGGGCGACGAAGCTGATGCTTTACATACATATTAATGGTATTAGCTCTACATAAAATATGTTTTTTCTTCCAATCCCATGAGAACTCTGGTTGCTATGGCAACTTATATTTCCATTGACTTATGATGGGAAAAGTGAAAATTAGCAATTTTTGCTGTCTCACTGCAGTTATTTAGATTTTTTCTATACAAATGTTTCTTGAATAGCTTCTACGAAAATTGTGTTTTTTCTTCCCATCCCATAAGCTCTCTGGTTGCTATGGAAACTTATAGTTTCCATTGCCATATACTAGGAAAAGTGAAAATTGGTAATTTTTGCAGCTCACTGCAGTTATTAAGATTTTTTCCTATAGAAATGTTTCTCGAGTGCTCTATGATTCATATGAATTTTGTCCAAATTCCTAAATTTGTTTGGTTGCAATGGCAAAATATAGGGTAATTTTTGGAAATAAAAAAGAAATTCAAAAAATTTCTTCTCCGAAGCCATAAGAGGGACACGCATGCATATTAATGGCATTAGCCTCTACCTAAATTATGTTTTATATTATCGTTGCCAGTGTGAATTTGTTGCTATGGCAACTTAAATTTTCAATAAACTTATAATGGGAAAAGTGGAAATTTGGCATTTATTTCTGTGTTACTGCAGATATTTTGCCAAAGCTTTACAGAAATGTTCCTGGAGTAGTCCTCTACCAGCCATATGAATTTTGCCCATATCCCTGATTTTGACTGGTTGCCATCGCAACCGAATGGCCAATTTTTTTTTCCAAAAGTCTTCTCATACGCCATAAAGGAGAATAAAGCTGAATCGTTTTTGCATAATTGTTTGTGAGCGATATAGGACCATTGGTCCTCTAATTACTATGTTCTCTTAAACGAAATCGTTTGTTGTTATATAACCTCTAATCAACACAAGGCTTTAGTGAAAACATACCTTTCCCGACTAAACTACCGTTTTTCTAACCCTAAAAGAGGGTCATGAGGTATGTACACTGACACTAGATATTGTATTCCATTTTCATGCATGAGATATAAATAGATCTATCCCAACCCAGGGTCTACCGTTCGAGTAGGAAACGACGCTCTGCCGAGTTTCCCACTTGAGCGGTAGACCCTTTCCCCACTGGACACCTTTCTCATCTACCAATATTAAAAAGATTATTTGGCTGACTATTTGCTTCCTAAGACGAGTTATTCTGACGTCATTTTAATGAGTGACTTTCCAGCTGGCACATGACGTCGAAATGACGTCATACTAACGTCGATGCGACGTAATTACGTCGGATCGACGTCAGTACGACGTCATTTCAACGTCATGTGCCCGCTGGGTTAGATAGTGACGTCAGGTCTATTTTTGTATTAAACAAAGAATACATGTATTGCTAAATGTTTCTAATCAATTCAAATGACAGATTCAGTTTTAAGATAATGAAATCCTTGACTTGCCAAAAGCACTGCAGTACATGCAGCATATTAGCAACGAAAAGGATATGGATCCGAGGAATTTTCTGAGAGATGTAAAGCTAATAAATGCAACAATATGCATTCTGGTGGACACCCATGCTTCATTATTGATTTCACGCCGAAGTCACAGTTATAATCTGTTTAAATACAGGTACTAAGACATTGATAACTGTCATCAATGTCAGCCTTTTTTCCATACAAACTGATCTGCCATCCCAGCTATCCACCTAAAATTTCATCTGTTGACAAAGGCAACCATTTTGTCGCTACCCACCATCTTTGAAAGCATGTATTTTCATTATAAAACCAGATTGTGCATCAAAAATTGGCAGAAATATTGCTAACTAATTGAAGTTTTATTGCACATGTGTATAAACAGATTGGACACTATCTCAGATTCGTTAAATGGGAGCCAAAATGCAGACTTTGTCTTGATACTTGGTCAGCTGATTGGAGATGATAAGTGAATTGACAGATTGACTTTTGAATGATTTCTGTCAATATTTTCTAGTACTGACCATGCCCCTTTAGGATCAGGCATATGGTTTGGAGCATAGTGTTTTACATACACCGTTTCTAGTTTAATCATAGGCTTGGTGTGATTGTGATACAAATTGAATAATGTGTAAAAATAAAATTTCCTTTTAAAAGGAAGGCTTGCCCAGCTAAGACAGTGAACTTTTCATAAGTTGTTATTGAAGTAAACCCGATTGTTAGTGCACTTTCATTTGCTAACTTTTATTTAGCAAAGTATGTAATTTCTATCTTATTGAATGGTGGCATTATCCACGGGTGTAAGGTAAAAACAAGTGTAGAATTTGTTTGAAAAACAAATTGAAAAATATTTAAACACACACACACACACACACACACACACACACACAACAACAACAACAACAAAAAAAAACAACAGTGTTCCAACGTTTTGGCCGGCCGTTTTAGGCATGTCTCAAGGAAAATAACTATATGGACCTATTTCAAGTCTTTTCTTCACGGCTGTTGAGTCACAGTTAGTCTGAATCAAAATTTTAGGAAAGACTGTTTCAAACCCATGTCTATGGAATCATGGCACATCTGAACTTGGCATCAAAAGAAGACAATAAATCTATATTTACAGAAGTTTATTGTTGGTTTAAGTGGCATCAGTGGCAGTGACTGGAACAAATGTTGACACTGAGAAGAAAATGCATGCTGCTGTTGTTTGGGACGATAACTTGCTTTACACCATTTGGGAACAACAAAGTACGGAACCCATTGCGTTCGTATTTCCATGAACTCCCGACAAATGAAATTTATCTCTTTTCAGTAAATGTGATAAGGGAAGCAAATCGTCAAAAGCGCTTGTTTCTATATTTAAACAATAAATTTGAACTCTGCTCTTTCAGATTTTACACTGATACACAGATCAGCCCACTCCGGCATAAGCGCGGTCTGATCAGTCTAGCCTCAGCATGAAAGATGAAGAATATATATATGCCGAAACAGACTGATCAGATCCAACGAATGCATTGGCGCTAGACAGTGTGCCGGCTGCTCTGACTAGTCAGATTATGCGATGCCCTAAGGCCTAGTTTTCGTGACGTCGCTGCATGATATTTTGGAAAAGCTAATGCTTTGCGCTAAGCTATATATAAACACTGTTTCTTACACCAGTTTGGTATATTTCTTAGGGTGCAAAGCCAAATACTTTGCATTGCATTCAGAGTTTCATTTTTTATGCAATCAGTTTATAAAAAGCAAACGAAATGTGGCCTAGTTCTAGGCACTCGAAAAAGAAATACCTGCTTTTTAACGGAAATATTTAAAAAAAAAAAAAAAAAAGTACATGAACTATCAAAATTCCATCGTTATTTTTAGCAGATGAGGCAAATCGGATGTGGATAAAAATAGACAAAATCGGACGAGGTATTTGTTTGTTATGTCTGTGAAGAAAATAATGAAGAAATGCTGTCTCAAATCGGAACGAACTTTCCGATCTCTTTGGCTTATTTGCGGCCCTAAGAAAAGTTTAGAACGAATCGTTGCAGTACACACTCACTGGTATTTTCCGACTAAGCATGACGTATCATTTCTTCCCAAAATAACTCGGTATCACTAAACCACTTGAATACTGGCTTGCGCTCGAAAGCGCAAGCCAAGCCAACAAGCACAGATTTGAGGTCCTCATTTTCCTCATATAAGATGCTGTAAATAATAATAATAATAATAATAATAATAATAGTAAATAAATAAATTAATAAGTAAATAAATCGCTTGTTGCTATTGTGCCGAAAGAATGCTTCATCCACAATAGTCAAAATAAAAATAAAATAATATATATATATAATAATAAGTATACAGTTTCTGATTTTGAATACTGGGCCTCGTGTAAATGATTGCGTGGACATATTAATAGTGTCATTTTGGTCAACGTCTAGCTCTGTAAAACATAAACACAAATTGTTTTGAAGTCATTAATAATGAAGTTATGGCCCTTAATTCAAAATCAGTAGTTTCAAACAAAACTCGCCTTGCACATGGCAGATGACATTTTGCACTTCACGAATATCTAGCGCCAATGTTTGTGAGTGAAACCACATCGTCAATCACTCTGAAACTCCCATCAAACGCCTTTAACTATACTTAGACATGCTACATGTCTCAAATTACCTCCCTTTGAATTAAAATCATAGGGAATTGAATGTTTCTCTATCTTACCGGGTGTAAGAAGTTTTTACTTAAACATTTCGGAAGATTGTTGTTTGGCTTCTTGCCTTTGTGCACACTTGAAAGAAACTTCACAGACTTGTTTATTTGAAAGAAAATTGCAAATAAACTTCCCTCTAGAACTTAATACTTATTCAATGCATGATACCAGAAGACGCCAAGAACATTATTTCTTGGTACGAAAATTGATACTTTATCCCTTTTTTTTTATATGAGAGTGCTACATATCCTTACAAACCTTTCATCCCTTTTTAAATGTAATGCATAAAAATGCATAAAATCAATCTCTACTGTCCAAAGTGTATGTTTAAAGGGGGTCTACTCCAGCGACAATGTTGACTCAGACCCCTGGTTTGTTTAAAACTATGTCAATTCTTTATCCCTTGACTGATTGCACTGAAAATTGTCGCAAATTCTGCGAAAATGCCTGTATTTATCTACAATGCCAAGGTATTATGCAGATATGGTGACATCTGTAGAAAAATCGAGACTGCGTTACCTGTATACTTTCTTTTGCCTCTGAGTATATATTAGCTTTTGGAATGGATACCTTCTCGGCTGTCAATGAAGGAAAATCTACATCATATAGCTTGAGGTCATTACCTGTCAAATAAATTGCAGGACAAACAAAGTAAAAACCTTTAGATACGTTTTGCGGATAGCTAAAAAGTTTTGACATTACAATTTTAACAGCGACACTTATGGTCAGTTATGACATAACAATCAAATTGACATCTCAATATGTAACTTGTCAGTTCAGCAAAACAGAAGACAATAAGAAAAACTATAACATGATCAATGATGTTACCGGGGGCTGTGTATAGAGGATCTTACACGAGTGGTCATTTCATATGAAATTTATGACACGAGCCTTTGGCGAGTTTCATAAATTTCATATGAAATGACCACGAGTGTAAGATTCTGTTTATCTGAATATTATTTCAGTAAGTAAAGCATTGTTGACATGGACGTTGTCAATGACGTTACGTGTGCGCGACAAAGTGTTATTACACGTGTGGTCATACGATTTTTATGATATTACGGTATCCACTGAATAAAAGGGAAGTCATATGATAATAGGTCATCCTTTGGACGGACACACGGCGCCAAGTGTGTGCAACTATGGTTACGTACCGTTGAGCCACTTGGGTAACGTCGATACGAGAATTGAACAGAACATAACAAAAATAGGTCATCCTCGACTGAAGCAGTGTTTCAACTCGGGGAGTGTGTTCAAATGCTTGAGGGTAAGTTCTCGAAACAATCTGACTTGGATCTTCATAATTCCTCGAGCCAGTATTGTTTCCATGTTGTATGCCTGCTGGGAATATTCTGTTACAATATTATCTTCTTGTCCATTAGAAACTAACTACGCCCCCCCACCCCCGCCACACACACACAAACACAATGGGTATTGATTGAACTTTATTCTGTTGAGTTTCAGTAATAGCCAGCGGGCTCTCAACGCTGATACATGCTCGCTAGGTAGAATAGTCTACTTTGAGTTTTTGGCTTGATTTTAGCCATTTAAAGAGGGGTTTAACATATAAAAAAAAAATCACTTAGTGTAGAACTAAATCAGACTTATCATAAAGATCAGGTCGATCTGTATCTCCATTGTTTGCTTCCAATGGCATAAACTTTAATTTTTGACCAGATGTATGCTCCATGTTGCACACATGCTAGTGAAAGTATTTTTAGCCATGAAAGATAATTTTTTGTAGGTACAACATTGTTTTATTTTGATGTGACATTTTCTTTCTCTTGTTTTGTTTTCTTTCCTCCTATTAATTGGATAGGGCCTGCCTGTACCTGATTAATATTTAATAAATTATTGTAATTATGTTGATTTTCTGGAGTTAAATTAAAGCATAATTCATGGTCAAATTCATTGTCTTAAAATCCATGTACTATAGTTGAGGTGTATAGATACACCGACATGGTTTTCTGCCAGTTTTACAAAGGAGAATAACTTTCATGTCTTCCTGTTTGCTTCCCTGGAGCAACAAATCCGTCAAATAAAGGGGTCAAGTCTTAAAAGAGAGAATTTGCTAAAGCAATTTCGTATCTTTAAGAATTGGCCCCTAGGAGGCCAAAATGAAAATGACAGGGGTGCTTCCCCTGAAATTCTACCGATTCATCTTTGTTAATTTTCTAGAAGTCGTATTATAAATGTTACACTTTACGACACTAATACAGTTCTGTCATTGACCTAATGACCAAATAAGAGATTTATGATAGAGGACAGTATTGGCAGGTCACCGTGACTTCCAAAACTAGATAAAAGTCTTATGTATTTGGAAGTTATACGCATGTTACGTTATGTATTTGGACTCTTTACCAGGAGAGGCGCGGAAGCCGAGTGGTTAGAGTGGCTCGGTTATTGTGCAGAAAGTCGCCGGAAGGTCGTGTGTTCGCGGCTCACCGTCGCCATCCGACGACTGGAAAACTCTCTCTGTCAACCCAGCAGTAAATGGGTACCTTTTTCGAATCAGGGAAGGATAAGGCAGCGTAAGGAGAGATATGGGCTCCGCCTTTCATCAGCTGTGCCCAAGATACAGTGGGTCTCTAACCCCCACTGCCCCTACGGCTATTAGGCTATGGGAAACCTGTACCCTTTTTTACCAGGTACCTTGAACTTAAACGGTTTCACTAGAGAAAATTCAAACCTATAACCTATGGCACCTAGAGTGTACGTCTCTCATCCAGTAGGACTGGGGTAGTTGAAGGAGCAATCTGATCTCTGATGTCTCTCTTTGCTAAAGCATTTCTCAACGACAGTAAAATGACATTGAGGCCTTAATATGAGCCGCGACACGAGAAAACCAACAAAGTGTTTGTGCGCAAGGCATAGACTCAGATCAGCCTGGGCATCCGCCCAGTCTGATCAGACTCTTCGCTTAGCGCTTAAAATGTAGCTAAGGGTCTAAGCTACCTCTATGCGGACAGCGAAGACTCTGATAAGACTGGGCGGATGCCCAGGCTGATCTGAGTCTGCGCTGGGCGCACAACCACATTGTTGGTTTTCTCGTGTCGCGGCTCAATATTATATCGAATAGCTTTGTTTCAACAGGCTGCGTGGATTCATACGCCTGCTAATGGCCTACAATGAAGATCCTGAGCAGACTGTTCTGATAAACAATGGTTGCTACGGCGATTCTGCGTCACCACTCATGCTTTACGGTACCAGCAGAAAAAAAAAGTTTTCAGAGGGATGTTGTTTACCAGAAAGTTTATGCGCTATTTGCTCTCTTTGATTGGTTTATGGTGACATCTAATACCAAATATTGTCACAATATTGTCTGTTTTATTACTGTATATTGAATACAAATATGAAATATGCAAACAAAATGCTCGTGGTGCATACACGCAGTGCTTAATTTTTCAGGCCTAGATTTTAGCAATGTTACAGTAATACTTTTCTTGAAGTCGTATACTAGAAAAGGGTAACCATTGCAGTTTTAAAAATTCTATGAAGAAAAAAAGAGTAGAAACAAGCAAATTCGACGAATTTATGTCCCCCGCCTTGGAAACTAGGTCTCCACTGTATATACACTTAGTGTTTGAGCTGGAAAAGCAGCTAAGTTAAAAATGTGAAAAAAGTAATAAAAAAAATAATGTGAGGATTATATCCAAACCACTTGCATATCTTCAGACCATGATCAAAACACCTGTAAAGTTTCAAAGGAATGGGCATAAAACTGTAGGAGGAGTTGAACACACAAGGTACCCACTATCTATTCACTTTGATAGTAAAAATGTATGAAAAATGGCTAAGTTCAATTTGCGAAAAAAGTAACAAAAAATAATGTGAGGATTATATCCAAACCACATGCATATCTTCAGACCATGACCAAAATACCTGTGAAGTTTCAAAGGAATCGGCATAAAACTGTAGGAGGAGTTGCGCACACAAGGTACCCACTATCTA
This sequence comes from Ctena decussata, assembly GCA_963989385.1. Lineage (NCBI taxonomy): Eukaryota > Metazoa > Mollusca > Bivalvia > Lucinida > Lucinidae > Ctena > Ctena decussata. The sequence continues at coordinate 126,040,032 of OZ022498.1, forward strand.
GTCACTATGATAGTAAAAGCACCTAATAATTGACTAAGTTCAACTTGTGGAAAAAGTAACAAAAAATAATGTGAGGATTATATCCAAACCACACGCGTATTTTCAGACCATGACCAAAACACCTGTGAAGTTTCAAAGGCATCGGCATAAAACTGTAGGAGGAGTTGCGCACACAAGGTACCCACTATCTAGTCACTATGATAGTAAAAACGCCTAAAAAATGACTTAGTTCAACTTGTGGGAAAAGTGACAAAAGATAATCTCAGGATTACATCCAAACCACATGCGTATCTTCAGACCATGACAAAAACATCTGTAAAATTTCAAAAGAATCGGCATAAAACTGTAGGAGGAGTTGCGCACACAAGGTACCTACTACTTTAGGGGGACGGAAAGACGGACGGACGGAAGGACGAACGGAAGGACGGAAGGACGGAATGCCGACAACTATGTCACTCCGCTTTTCTTCGAAAAGGCGGGGGACAATAAAAATAAAATATTTATTTTTATTTCATACTTAGCAGCGAATTCAATGCACAAACAAAAGTGATATTGTCGACAGTGTCAAAATATTTTCACTGACTGTTTTCGACAATACATGTACTTATTTTGGACTTAATTTCTTTTCGAAAAGGTCTAAAATGTAGCGTTCTTGTCTGAAGTTATGCGAAAGACAGTTGCACGTCAAATCAAGCAAATGATGTCACACTTTGACGTCACGTTTTGAGCTGGAGTATCGGTAATTTGCACGCGACGTCAACCCGGCGGCAGCTCCCTAAACGCGCTGAGTCCAGCAAAATTAAGAGAAATGACTATAGGTGACAAAATATTTTTGAAGCGGTTTATTTTCCGTAAAAAAGAAAAGGATCTGGTATGATAAGGGCCGTTTTTTTGGTCCCCATCGAATTCTCTTAAAATTGCATGGTTTCTATTGCTTATTATTTGTGCGTATGGGAACAAGTAGAAATGATATGTTTCATCTTTGTTAATGCTCTGAAAAACACGATTTCTGACATGCCTATGTTGTTCCAACAATCAATATGAAGGAAAATTAAAAGAAAATTTGAGTTTCATACATTTCATTTCTTATGAAAAATTTTATTATCGAAATAGGACTTTTGAAAAATGAATTTTCTGGTTGCGGGGGTGGGGGCGCAAGTATGAGCCTTATCCTTTACTCTATTTTTCGGTAAATACCAAAAATATTTCACGTTGTATGTTAAAAATATCAGCAATTTCACTCGTGCTTTGCACTCGTGAAATTGTTAATATTTTCGACACATTCGATAAAATGTATTTGGGAGGCTAGTCACCTAAAAGAAAGTAAATATTCTTTATATCATGAAACTATTACCTTGAATACTGGCCATTACAAGTTGGAAGGAAAGCCCCGGTAGCTCAGTGGGTTAATGCATCCAATCTGGAGGGCCATTTTTACCCCCTTCACAATCCTGGGTGCTGAAGAAATGGCTCTTTACATTCTTAAATCATTTGTGCAGCCATTGAGACAGCTAGCAAGATTATTGGGAAGAAGAACCAGACCAAGAAATCTAGAATATACCACCCTTACCAGAAAACGCCAACTTTAGCATGAAATATTTCGCAATGAGCAGGGTCATCACTGCTTAGGGTGGTATAAAACAGTTACACCATGGTTTATCCGCCTGTACGGGAGATAATCCACTCACTAAATAAAGCGAGTGGATTATCTCCCGTACCACGGGTGCCCCTACAGGCGGACAAACCATGGTGTAACTATTACATTATATATGATATACTCTCTGTGGCAGAAGTACATGCCTGGAAAGGGCGCAGTTCCATTCCCACTCTCAAACTTTTGCAAAAAGTAAGCCAAAATATAGCAACGTTATTCGACTCGAATGTGTGACAAAAATATTTGTATACAGACAAGGTTTGCTTTAGAGAAAAGTTGCTGGTGGAGTTATCACAAACCTTTTGAAAGTAGTCAAACTGAATTTTTGGATTGGTCACTTTCAGGGGATTGGGGTAGGGTGGTGGAGTTGGTTCTACGGGGATGGAGAGGGGTCGTGTAAAATATTTAAAATTTCCAAGTGCACCAGCTTCGGTTAATTCGATGAAAATCATTTTCTAATGTTAACTATCACAATTAATTTTACTGGAAAAAAAAAACTTCAAAACTATGGTATAGATTTGGTAACGAGGCAAATAAGTTCACAATAAAAATGTTTGATAAATAGATTCTGATAAGGCAATTCCTATCAACCCTCGACTCCCATATCCTCGGGACCTCTCTCGAATTGATATGGGTGTCTCGGGCTGATATGGAAGCTTCAGCTTGTTATAGTGTATGATATGAAAATCTCTGTTTACTTGGTTTAAGTTACTTCTCATAAATTCTTCTTAAAACTTATTGTCAAATGAATATCTGCGCTAGTTCGGATTTCATAAAAAATAATAATTAAAAAATCTTTGTAAACAAAGGGCATAAATCTTGAAGTTGAAATTTATGTATAACTAGACCACGGCATTTATGATGAGGGTGTATAAATCCAGATAAGCTTAATTTTAATGCACTGACGATTGTAACGCGACGTCTGATTTGATAACGTAAAAAATTGCGACAGTTTGTTCTACGGTATACTGTCACAAACCCGACATCACTATGAAACGTCGTTTCTCATTGGCTGACGTCTGGTTGTACGGTACTGAAAGCGCTAGCTTTAGGTGCAAAGTAGTGCACTTAGAAAGGTGAAAATGCAAAACATGCATTAGAATGGGGATAACTGTCGCGGTAAAACAAAATTTCCAACCATAAAACCGACGATTTACCTCCCCAAATAACAATTCTCAGTAAAGTTATCCCCTAACTGATGGCCATCCCCCACAAAGCTTAGAAGGTATGACTGGTATGGCTCTGACCAAGACAATGCTTCAAGAAACTGTAGGGGAGAGTCGGGTAACTTCGGACAGGCAGGTAAATTCGGACATACAATTGCAAACAGTGAAAATCCAGATGAGACGGCTCATAATGAGCCGTCTCATCAGGATTTTCTCTGTTTGGCCTGTTAATTTTTGTTTTAGTTCCAAACAACTGACATATAAAGGAAACAATGTCAGTGTCCAAATTAACCCGCTGTCCGAAGTTACCCGACTCTCCCCAAAATGGATGGAAGAATATGTGGGAGAAAGTGTGTGTAATGTGTGTGATGGACAGTGTGAACTTTGTATTATCACAGACAACAGAGTGAGTGAACTCTGGTTAAGCGTCCCAACAACACATAGGTCATACGAAGACGGGGCCTCGGTTTAAAGTCTCATCCCAGAAACCGGAGAAGCGGGGGTCGAACTTGCGACCAACTGGACTGGTGGTCCAGCGGGTTATCCACGATACTATCGACGCTCCTCACAGACAGCGAAAAAGGAGAGAGACAGGCAAACAGACAGACAGAAGAAAACGAGAGAGACAGCCAATGACAGCAGAAGATAACGAGAGAGAGACAGAGAGAGAGAGAGAGAGAGAGAGAGAGAGAGAGAGAGAGGCGGCTAATGAATTGATCAAGGATGACAAAGACATCCTAACGACAAGTTTGTTACCATAACCAGGGGTAACAATCTATGTCATAGCGCGCGTGCGGGACTTAGTCATTCGTCGGCCATTTTGAAGAAACTCTGAAGGATTTTCCATTTTATACATATAAGAGGCAGGATTGTAACACAAGATGATACTGCGATGAGGTGCCTACATGTACATATCGTCCAGATATATAAGACATGACTCTTCAAAAGGTAAGAAACTATAAAATTCCTCCCTACAATTTTTGATGTGGACAGCTGAGATAAACATGTATTAAGCAGAGTCGATACATGTCACTGTAGTATGGTGTTTTCAGAATAAGCAAGTATTTTATGGTTAATTCTGGTGATATTAAGTCCGAAATATCTATCGGTACCTCATCGACTAGTTATTTGGTTGTGTCAGTGTTTGAAAAACTTAAATTTTACAAAATATTTACCTTTATAAGGTCAAGATGGCCGCCGATAAAACAATTATGACGTCAGCGCTATGACGTATGTTGTCACCCTTAACAACTGAAAAGTTTACTCAGTTTTATTGGCTCATTTATAAAGTCACAAAACTGTCACCAAATTATGAGAGAATACAGCGCAAATCCTGAGAAATCAACATAAAAGAAAATAATTCCACGATAATATTTTGCCGTAGCCTTTAGTGTATTTACATGTTTACAAGCTTTATTTGTACCAAAAATAAAATACTCATTATGATTGAAAAGCTACAGAGCTAAATTTTGTCCCTCAGTGTTAAGATACAGTCGATCAAACTTTAGGTGAAAACAAGTATCGGTGACGTCGCGAAAAAAGTAACCAAAAACTTTAATGTAAAAATTAAGTTATGATAGTAAAGTATAGGATGAATAACTGAAAAGAAACAAAATCATCACAAGCAATATTCATCCAGCTTTATACAAATACATTAAAATCTGTTGAAATTTTATAGTAAACAGGCAAATGCACTGAAGTCCACGGCAAACTTCTGTGGAATTACCGTTGGCCCTTGACTGTACATGACGATTTATAATGCCTTTTCAACAGCTGCATTTATGCTTGCATCCACATGATGAGCCATGGTGGCTGGTAAAGGGATATACCAAGTAGGGTCAAATCAGGTAAATTCGGACAGTGACATTGTTTCCTTTACATGGCAGTTGTTTGGAATTAAAACAAAATTTACTGGGCAAACAGTTAAAATCCTGATGAGACGGCTCATAATGAGCCGTCTCATCTGGATTTTCACTGCTTGCAATTGTATGTCCGAATTTACACGCTGTCCGAAGCTACCTGACTCGACCCTACGCATACTCTTGATACTTTCAGAGTCCCCGCACTACTTTTCCTGGGACCAACCCTTGTGGCCCAGTTTTCATATACTAATATAAGCATTAGGCACCAAGAAGGGCAGTTGTCAGTTACTGGCGAAAGTATGTGCACTTAGTACTGGTTAACCGCTTAGGAGGTCTAAGCCTGCCCAGGAATAGTGTGGTTAGGTTAACTGACCGTCCCGACATGACCTTAGTTGTTTACCGTAGACGTTAAGCATCAAATCAACCAATCAAACCTTTTAATTAACATGACCAATTAATGCATGACACCGATGTTCTCTTTGACCTAATACAAGATGTCAGTTATTACACGCCTACTTATCAACATGCTCCTGTTCAAACTGACATGCTTTCATCATAAATAAAAACAAAAGGAATAAATCGCTCGATATGGCTTACTTGTACTGGAAGGTCAAATGCAGATGAAAAAAAATCTAAAAATCGATAAACATAATCGATAAACCTAATCGATTTCAAGACAAAATATACTTGTGTTCGCCAAAAGCTCGGGAATTACGACGTTTCCATGGTCTAGTGGATAAAAGCACTGACTCTTAAACATTAATGCTCTCACCGTCGTGGGTTCGAACGTCCGTTGGCGTACATATGAGAAACCAAGGTTCTGTTTACGATAGGTCAGGTGGCGTTTTCCTCAGAACTCCAGTTGTCGCCAAATTGTTCTAAAACGATCGGCCAAACATAAGTGAAATTCTTATATTAAAATAAAAGCACCTTAAACGACTGCGTAAGACCCCACCACTGCAAACCTTTTAAAGCTTTTTTTATGATTTCAAACTTGTATATAGCTCTGTGACAGGGGCAGATAACCTCCATGTGATGAAATTTTAACCAGCACTGCAAGCTATTATTGCTTTGACCATTTGTGACATATGTCATAAAAATCCCTTTCCACTTCTGATTTTATACAGATTTTTTTCATAGTATGATACATGTATGTAGTCCAATGTCAGGGGCAGATAATCCCTCCGGACAATATTTTGATAATTACAGGAAGCTTATATTACTTTGATAATTTGCTGCAAGTTTCCAGAAAATATCTTTCAACTCTGGATTTATATAGATTTTTTCATGATTTTCTACATGTATATATCCCCATGGCAGGGGCGGATAACCCTGTTGGACTAAATTCTGGTTGTAAAAGAAAGTTAATGTTACTTGTATCATTTCTGTGAAATTTCAAAAAGTCATACCACACGGGTGGTAATCAGTGGAACTAGCTCCAAAATGAGTCAATGGAATTTCGTTCCCTCGTCACATCCGGGAACCCGCGAGCTAGTGCTGTCGACAGAAAATCAGTAAACAAAGGTAGGTCTTGAAGAATTTTATCAATTTTTATTTCTTTATTAGCGATCCCAGGAAACAACTGCCGATGCTATTGTGTGTAGATATGATTCAACTTTATTCCCCGTCGGAGTTCCCCTCAGAAATGTGCAGGGCTTGAACTAACTTGTGGCAAATGTTTGAAACACCGAACTAAAAATCCACCAATTTCTGTCAATATGGAGATTTGGTTACGCTATTTTTTCATTTTCAGTCCAAACTATAGTGTTCAGACCCTCTAAAGCACCATCCCTGGTTAATTCAAGCATGAAAAGTCACAAATAAGCAAAAAAAAGTGTGGGTGGAGATTACGTACCTGGACAATATTGACAAAATTTCTGCCTGAGCTAGAGAGCTCGACATGGAGCTAGTGCGTTCAACAAGGAGATAGTGCGCTCATCCACACCTAAGATAAGGCAGAATTGTTGATTTATTGTTGATAGATGATTTTAACCATTTTTTAGGTTCTGCTCTGTACCCCTTTGAAACCACTAAGAGATGACTTAATGTACATAGATAATTGAATAAATTCCATCGTCATTCATCGGATGAGTGTAGTATTCATGACTGATTATGGCGATTTTGGTAATACTCTTCTGTAACATGGATATTGTCCTGTTATTTCATGCCTGTTTGGTAAATAGTCAAAATTATGCCTCGAGGTACCGTGAACAGCTCCATTCACTTTTGCCCGAAGCCACAAGGCCTCAGGTAGTAGTGCATTGACCTGTCCACGGTAATGAGTAACATAGTATTGACTATTCTGCCAAACAGCAATGAAATAGCTTTCGTATTACTCAACCGAACCTGTAACCAACCATATTCTACTAGCAATCAACTGCATGACAGGTGCTCGAATTCGGCAAGCTCGTGATTTTCCAAGTCATTCTCGTGACGCTTGACGACATGGCATATAGACAAAACCATATTGCCCCTCGGCACCTTGGAGGGGGGGGGGGGGGCTGATACACCATTATCCTTGGCCTCAGGCAGTAGTGCATCAAGCCATCCTCGCATACATCCTCGGGTACCCGGGGCAATAGTTTTTATTATCATTCACCAAACAGCCATTAGATGACTGTAAATTATAAAGAGTTACGAAGATCGGATATATTTTCAGATGGGAGTGTACAAGGGGAAGACATCCAATAATGAATACCCCTGTAAACCCCAGTTTTATTAAATAAAAGTGGGTGTAAGGGGGTATTTATACGGACATGTTTGCATGATACAAAAACTATTAGATACAAGTTTCATATATTAAAGTTTTTCAAACGTGCAATTTGACTAGCTGTTCGGGCATCAGCAGGCGCATCAAGGGAAAGAGAAAACCTTACTTATAAAGAAGGGTTGATTCAAACTCAAGCATACAGTATGATTCATCACGAGATAAAAATATGGATGAGCGCACTAGCTCCTTCTTGAACGCACTAGCTCCATGTCGAGCGCTCTAGCTCAGGCAGAAATTTTGTCAATATTGTCCAGGTACGTGATCTCCACCCACACTTTTTTCGCTTATTTGTGACTTTTCATGCTTGAATTTACCAGGGATGGTGCTTTAGAATGTCTGAACGCTATAGTTTGGACTGAAAATGAAAAAATCGTGTACCCAAATCTCCATATTGACAGAAATTGGTGGATTTTTAGTTCGGTGTTTCAAACATTTGCCACAAGTTAGTTCAAGCTCTGCACATTTCTGCGGCGAACTCCGACGGGGAATAAAGTTGAATCATATCTACACACAATAGCATCGGCAGTTGTTTCCTGGGATCGCTAATAAAGAAATAAAAATTGATAAAATTCTTCAAGACCTACCTTTGTTTACTGATTTTCTGTCGACAGCACTAGCTCGCGGGTTCCCGGATGTGACGAGGGAACGAAATTCCATTGACTCATTTTGGAGCTAGTTCCACTGATTACCACCCGTGTACCATAGCTCTGATTTTATATAAACTTTTTTCATGATTTTATATATGTATATAGACAAAATTTTGATCATGGCAGGAAGCTTATATTGTTTGTTGCAAGTTTCAGGAAAGTCGCTTCAGCCCTGATTTTTTCGTATATTTTTTTTTATGATTTTATACATGTATGTAGCCTCGGGGCAAGGACAGATATCCCTAGTGTACAAAATTCTACTTGGGTCTCACCCACTGGGTACCACAGAACGCGGCGTCTGACCAGGGTCAACACTGTATACCTAAAATTTACAGCAATATCTATATAAAAATGAACAAATAAAATACACTAGATGAATAGACTCATTTAATTCATAAGTATAGTAGAGTTCACTATGCATAAATGGGTTAGCAAGAACCTTCTCGAACAAGGAATATGGGGAGGTGGTCTTTACAAGCCTACAGCTTCCTACCAAATCCCGATAATTAATTCTGTACATGTGTATGTGATAGTTTTCTTGAAATAAATATTGTTTAAACCAAGGGATAGTAATCAAGGAAACGCAGGAAACGCGAAGTCGCTAGTTCACAGTTCTGACATTTCTTGCTTCCATTTCGAGTTGTTTCATTTTTTCTGGACAGAGTAAAGAAAAGACAAGTTAATAAATCTGAAAACAATTTTATTTAAAATTGTTCATGATTTTTATTTTCAAGCAAATTAGGCATGTCTCGTAACATGGTAATGACTAATACTAATGGCATATCACATAGTGTATGTCTGGTCACTTTTATAAGAGTTTCATAGAAACATTAACCTGGGGCCGTATTCATAAAGCCACTTAAGTCGTTGCTATGCTGTTGCTAAGGCTAAATATCTATAAAGGAGATTCCCTACAACTATGAAATTTGCTCTGGAGGAACAGTCTTTATAAGACTGTTCCTCCAGAGCAAATTTCATAGTTGTAGGGAATCTCCTCCTAAGAAATTTAGCCTTAGCAACAGCATAGCAACGACTTAAGTTGTTTTATGAATACGGCCCCTGCCCCTGCAGGATAGCTCTAGATACCAAGATCTAAATATTCTATTTAATTAAGAAATAAATTTCATTTTTCCGATGTTCATGGAAGTATGGGTCATATGCAAAGTAAGTGTAGGCCGAAGGGCGTTCACGTTAACTTTGCACATGACCCTTTGTGTTCACACTTCCATGAACTTCGGAAAAATAAAATTTGTCTCTTTCAGTTACATTCTAGATTTGCTGCATGACAAATAGGATGGATACGAATAAATTATTTTATAAGGTTGGCTAGACGTCACGTGTTGCTGAGTAGAGCAAACTCAACTTCCGCTTTTACCAATTTGACATCAGGATACTTACCCATTAGGCACACAATGTTTGGTCAATATTGAATCGTTGATTCAACGTTACGACGTTGAATCAGCGTTGGTTCAATGTTGATTCAAAGTTGGGTGTGCTGGGTAGTATACGTTCTTTGAGTGTTGACTAAAGAGCCGTATACACGATCATTTTTTCTTGTACAAGTTTACTGGACAACAAAAATGTCATTTTATTTGATCGTGTATACAGCAAAAATGATCATATTTCGTATTGTACAAGAAAAACTGATGACTAGAAACCCATCCTATTTTTCAACGATAACTTATCAAACCTGCCATCAAATAGCCAATCAGAAACAAGAGAATTTGTAGCAGCAGCATTGTAAACACAAACACATGACTACAAGGCCGTATACACTATCATTTTTTTCCAGTTCAACTTCGGTGGACAATAAAATATGTCATTTTATTTGATCGTGTATACACCTCATCATTGTCACTTTTTCTTGGTCATTTTTTATTGTGCAATTAAGTTGTACAAGCAAAAATGATAGTGTATACGGCCCTTAACAATAAATAAAAATTAAAATGCAATTAAAAGTACTGGAATCACTTTATTAAGTTTTTATCGGGCGATGATAACATTAGTGTCAACAAGGAGTCCTTGGGGCTCCACGGGCACTACACTAAGCTAATGAATTTTCATCGGCCGATAAAAGCTAGAAATAGTGACTTCAGTTCTTGTCCATCCTCAACTTTATTTCTTTTCTAAGGTTTACATAGTAAACAACATAAAATACAAACTACAAATATAAGTATAACTGAATAAAAAAATCTGAAAAATGGGACACCGAAAAATTACCGTAACAATTCTAGAATGGACGTCGGATAAATTTGGACAGCAGGTAAATTCGGACAGTGAATTGTTTCCTTTATGTGGCAGTTGTTTTGATTTAAAACAAAAATAACTGGTCAAACAGTGAAAATCCTGATGCCGTCTCATCTGAATTTTCACTGTTTGCAATGGTGTATCTTAATTTACCCGCTATCCAAAATTACCCGACTCTACCCTACGCCCAAAAGATCCAGAAGGAATAACAATCAGACTGCTCCTTTGAATTTTCAATATTTGCTTAAACATATCTGTCCCAATACATGTACCTTGAATATTTCATGGTCTACATGGCGGCACCAAGACCATAAAATACTGTGCAGCTTTATGTAAGTGCTCAGGAAGAAAAATGAGGACAAAATTTGGTATCTTATTCCACATCTGACTAATAGTACATGTATCTGTGATTGGGTTGAGGCCGAGACAAGGAAAACTTAGGCTCTTTTTCAGATTATTTAGTCTCATGAGAGGCTTGCCGAGGTTTGCTTGTTTAGGTCTCAACACCATTAATTTTATTTTTCTCACCCACAAAAATTAATCAAACAGGAAATAAACCTTTTGTTAAGCCCACTGCTATATACATTCAGATAATTTTCTATTAATAGCTAAAACAAGTTATTTTTGGTCTTCTCTATGAATTTTACATCAATGATAGCCACTAAGAAATCTAAAGTGACATTTCCTGCATATCATTGGCTGTCAATTTCAAATTCTGCAAGCAATTCTCATAACAGGAAGCGAGTGGATTTGTTGAAATTATCACGATTGAGCTCTGACAGATTGACACAGCTTTCAGAGCCTAGGCTGAGATAGCAAGCCGAGATAGACAAATCTCAGACAGCTGTAGAAAGGGATACTCTTGTCTCATGGATGAGGAAATAAAGTATGTTAACAGGAGATAACAAAATCAAAAACATATTCAAATGGAATTCATCGATCGTATTCTGGCAGAGCTGTAACCACTTCTAGATATATGATAAGTGTTAAACAAGGCACATACTAACATTAGAAATGCTCTTGGCAACAAATGAAAGAAAAGAAAGAAACGGTGCATCTGTTTTGTGTTAAAAATGTTCTTTTTATCATAAATTTATTTAATTCGACGCTTTTTGAATCATGTGAATATTATTTCTAAATCACTTTAAAAATGTATTTCTATGACATTTATGGTATTACTATCTTATATACAACTCTGACTCGAAAGACAAACGAGTACCGGGTGTTATTTCCCAAAATGACGTACAATACTGTTTGCTAGCAAGTTGATATTAATTGAGACACTTGTAGCTTGAAATATTGTTTACTTTAAAATTCAGTAAAACTTAATGAAATAATAACGTCTAATTTCCTTTGAAATTATTATTTTAGCCGCGACACGAGAAAACCAACAAATTGGTTGCGCGCCCAGCGCAGACTCAGATCAGCCTGGGCATCCGCCCAGTCTGATCAGAGTCTTCGCTGTCCGCATGGAGATAGCTTAGACCCTTAGCTACCCTTTAAGCGTTTAGCGAAGAGTCAGATCGGACTGGGAGTATGCCCAGGCTGATCTGAGTCTGCGATGGGCGCACAACCACTTTGCTGGTTTTCTCGTGTCGCGGCTCAATTTTAATGAGCACATAGAAAATAAGAAATTTGTGTGAATAGTACCATCTGTAGCCAGGCAACTGTTTCTACTTGTTTTCCGAATTACACAATTTTAACGCCCATTTATGACAACTGTTAACTTATTGTATGATTTATTAACATGTCTCTTCAATTAGAAGGTTGACACAGTCGTTGCCTAAAACGAAAAAGATGTAAAATATATCTGCAGTGAGATGCATCGTGGTTGAGTGGCTATTGTTCAGAAGGTCGCGGATTCGAATCTGGGTTTGGCCAGCCGGCGACTGGAAAAATCTCTCCGCCAGTCCAGCAGTTTCCTTCATGAGTTGATTCCCGGTTTAAAGTTTTTAATGATTTCCAGTATACTTCATCTTTATCAGCATTTCTTTCTCAGGCTTACATAGTAAACAACGTGAGATACAAATATAGAAATAAATATAACAATCTAGCTGCATACTGTGTACATGTTATGTAAGTCATTGGTTACACAGAATCTGATAGGCATAAAAGGGACTGATATAGAGGATCTTACACGATTAGTCATTTCATATGAAATTTATGAAACGAGCCGTTGGCGAGTTTCAAAGCTCCTTTCATAAATTTCATATGAAATGACCACGAGTGTAAGATTCTGTTTATCATATGACCCTTTAAAATGGGATTTTAACGCCTTTAAATTGAACATTATTTCAATAAGAAAACGCATTGTTGACATGGAGGTTGTCAATGACGTTACGTGTACGCGCCAAAGTGTTCATACGATTTTTATGACACGACGTTATCCACTGAATAACAGCGACGTCATATTATGATAAATTGTCACTTTTGGCCCCCGTAGTTTCGAAGTTTCAAAATTATTTTATTTTTTATCTTCTCTGTTACTATTAAATGAGTGTTAAAATCTTTAAACATCTGCTGTGATAAAAAAAAATCTACAATACTGCGATACTTTCAGTATTTCTGCACCTTTAGGTGTGTCCTACTAAGCTAATTTTGGACATTTCGACCATTTTCGCTTAATTGCATTTAGCTTTGGAAACATCTCAACTCACCAATGTAGACAGCTCATTTTTTGCATTCTAGTGCATTTTTATGATGTCGACAATATGTGAAAATCCCAGCTGTGTTCATTTATGGAATTACGACTAATATTTTTTTTTTCAAAAAAAAAAATAAAAAAAAAACACCTTGCAGTTTCTTGGGGTGTTGTCCTATTGATGGCATTGACTTAGAACACAAGGAATAATTTGGTAGACATTTTATTTTGGAGTGGGTGAGTACCGATTTGGATTGACTTTGCAAGGTACACATCTCTTCAGCAATGCTATTCCACTTACAAGCGTATCACCAAAGGCCTATATTATCAAGGGTTTCCTACAGTTGATTTTATTAAAGGGAAAGCTTTTATGCACACTTTTTCAGCAATTTTCTTTAAAATTATTGAAACAAAACAGACATGGATGAAATCATGTTATTCCTAGGACTCACGAAGAAGCATAATGTTTGTATGACTCTGCTTTCTCAGATGGTAAGCAACAGATATCATGCAAGTTTAAGAGTTTGAAAAGAGGCTAAGAAGGTCCTTATCATACCAGGTTCTTTTAAATTTTGTTTTCCATCTGATCAGAAAGTGTGTTAACAGGAGATAACACAAGCAAATACATACAAACGGAATTCATTTTTGCAGACATTTAAATAATTTCAAAACATATGATTTTTTTATGCAAGACACATTAAAAATGCTGATGCCAGAACTGAAAGCTAAGAAAGAAACGGCAACTCTGAGTTATTTTTAAACCTCGTAGGAGAGAGTCAGGTAACTTCGGACAGGCGGGTAAATTCGGACATACAATTGCAAACAGTGAAAATCCAGATGAGACGGCTCATGATGAGCCGTCTCATCAGGATTTTCTCTGTTTGACCAGTTATTTTTTATTTTAGTTCCAAACAACTCACATATAAAGGAAATAATGTCAGTGTCCGAATTTCCCCGCTGTCCGAAGTTACCCGATTCTCCCCTAGACTATGCAGCGATAATGTCTTTATAATTGGCTTCAAGTGGTAAAGTGTACTTAATGGCATGTTTTTGGGCTCATATTTGTTTTAAAGTTTACTTTCCTGTACGCACGGACATTTTCGAGAATCAGTATAGCGCTAAGCGAGGGCTCTGATCAGTTCGGACAAACGCATAGGCTGATTTAAGTGTTTACATTTTAACTTAAAAACCCTTTGCACGTGACGCCACCCAGTTATGAAGTTGTAACAGCTGACAAGCGTCATAAATTCTAACAGCTACAATGACGACTCATAATGACAGATAAAAAATATCTTAGCGTCATGAAGAAATGTTAGTCTACATTATGCGCATATACTTTGTTATTTATTCTTACCTACAGTGGTAAACATTGTCACGCAGAATGGTCGCGTAGTGTTGAAGAAAGCTTCCCTCTTCAGGACACGTGCGAACAATTAGCAAATCTGAACAGTTGCATACCCATGATTCATGGGTCTACAGCTGTTGAGATGTGCTGGTTGTTCGCATGATGATCCGTGTCACTTTAAGATGCCTTAGTGAATGCGCAGACTGATCTGTTTTCACTTCACTGCCTACATATGCGGTACTGGCTATCCAAGCTTTGTCTGAACTCATTACTGCCAAGTGCCCCATGGACAGGACATAGGCAAACAGTGCAGACCCAGATCAGACGACGTGATACGCGGCGTCTTACCAGGGTCTACATTTTTTGCATTCGACAAATGGGTATTTCTCCATAAAGTAAATAAAAAATGATAAAAATAAATTAAACCAGACACACAACTGACAAATGGACTCATCCATTCGATAAAGATACAACAATCCACTGTGCATAAATGGGTGAACCCTTAACCCATTGCATTCTGGGTATTTTTTTTTTTTTTTTTTTTTTTTTTTTTTTTTGTATTCTGGGTATTTTTTGTCGTCTGCTAAAATTGTCGTCTGCATCAAAAATCAAGAAAATTTTGATAATATTGGTCTTACTATTGTAGAAATGATGTCTAGGCAGTAAACAGCTTGGATCTCAGATCAGGCCACACGTTTGTGTGGCCTGATCTGGATCCAAACTGTTTGCCCAGATACCCCAAAAGGGGTATCCCGAATGGAATGGGTTAAATATTCTAAAGTCTGCAGCACTCCAATTCTGATATTTTTTTCTGGTGGGAAAGCAGGTATAGGCGGAGAACTATTTTAACGTGAAAGGAAGTACTTTTAGAAACTGAAACGCATTTACAAATAGTGCAGACCCAGATTAGACTGCTCCTAAGTCTGATCAGTGTGTTCTGCTTGCCGTCTGACACTGGCAAACTAAACCTACTTCATATCAGAGGAAATCATAGTAACCAAAGGTGACATACCTAGCTAGAACACAGGGTATAATCGATTCCGCTAATTTTCGCTTCCTGTAGAGACTGTACATCATATTTGACTTCCACCGATCTCTTGCTTCCTGTCGAGACTTCTGTACGAGGCTCTCGGCAGGAAGCAGAGTCACGCGGACAGTCTCGGCAGGAAGCCATTTTTCGAGGACAGTAATCCCTGCAGGAAGCAAGAGCAAGAGAAGGCGGACAGTCTCGGCGGAAGCCAAATATAACTGACAGTTTCTGCAGGAAGCGAAAATTGGCGGACTGATTTATACCCTGTGTAGAAGTAAGTATGACAAGAATTAAAAAAAAAAAAAAAGGTTGTAGCACGGCAAACAAAATTAATTCTTAAATTATTTTACGGATTTTTTTCAAAGAAAGTTCGGGTTACCTGGCGGGGTATTGTCATAGTCAAACATGAGAAAGTCTAACTGGAATAGCCGCTGGATCCTCTTCATAACTTTGAAGCTCACAGACTGATAGGACAGTTTGAGATATTCTTCTCTCTGGATTTTCCTTTGTGTACTGTTCAAGAATATTATACCATGCTCTTTTAGCTTTTTGTAAGCTCCCTTCAGTCCCTTTGAGAAAACACCGGAAGGAAAGGGTTCTGCCATATCAACATAACCCAATATTTGCATAGCTTGCCACACCCTTAGATAAATAAACAATGGCGTTTTGCAGCCATGGCCGACTTCAGCACTGTGGATTATCATACGGACTGTGTCAAGAAGATTCTGAACACTCCTCTCCACAAGTTCCTCTTCTAACAGCGGTTCAATGTCAGACTGAGCGTCAGGTTTCACCCCAAACTTCTCTAGCATGTACATAGTTTCCTCTTTCATATTTTCCTGTTTAATAATTGCTGTGTAGTTGTGTTTACAGGGGTCACAAAGCATAGACACGGGGGTAAAGTGGGGGTCCATTTGTTTTGTATCAGCCACATACCGCAGAAACATCTCAAACGACACATCGTCTTTGTAACAATTCCCTTTAGCCGTTTCCATTTCAGTATACTCCGATAAACGAATATTCTGTGTGTTGCGAATATCATTCATGAAATAAGAGAGGCTTAGTGCAAGTTTCCAGAACTTTGGAATAAATATTTTATCTATATAACCAGAGAAAAGACGTGTATATGGATTTCTTGTAACAAAGAAGCTAGGTCCTAAATCTGTGTCGCAAGTTTCCCCGTATGTGGCAAACATTCGCCCGTGAATATCAAACCCTGACAAGCGTTTAATTTCCTTGGTCTTATTGCGATCCCGCAGAAGTAAAAGAACTTTGCCAAAGAAAGTGCTGGAGGCCTTAGGCACTTTACATGTACAGATTCCGGTGCCGTTGAGCGTGAATAATGTTGAGTGATACGCTTTAAGCTGAAACATTGTTTTGAAACTTTGCACAGCTTCATTATTACATATTTCTCGGATATACTCCAAGCGGTCACCCATTCTTTTTTCTAGCTGTTCAAAGCTTTCTTTCTTCCTTTTCTCTGCTTCAAATGTGTGGTTTCTTTCAGTTACATTTTTAATTGAAACCTTGATTTCTGAAAAGTGAAAACAGAAGAGTAGATATCAGAATTCGAGGTTATAAAACTTGAGAATAATCTCAAACTCAAAATAAAGCAAACTGATTGGCTGCTTCCGAGCACATGGTTCGAGGTTATAAAACTTGAGAATTTTGAGTTTGAGATTATACTCAAGTTTTATAACCTCGGACTCTGATATCAGTATGGCATTATCATACTCCAAATCGATACTCCAACACCAACAGCAAATGCATATCAAGATACACATCCGTACCATCTGATCAGCACATTTGATATTTCTTACATGTGCCTGACTCATACATATTACAATACACACTTCTATTTAATCTGAGCCGATTATCTTTTTTTAAATGGTATTTCTTGTGTTGTAAGAAGCCCCGGTAGGTCAGTGGGTTAAGCGCTGGCCTGCTGATATAGCGTTCCATAGATCGATTCCCGGAGACATAACTATTTTTCAAACCTAAACGGGGTTCCATTGCACACAACTTTTCATTATTACCCTCCCATCGTCTTGACATGACTGAAATACTGCTGAAAAGGACGTCACCCATCATCTGTTTTTTTTTTTTTTTTGTTTTGTTTTGTTTTTGTTGTTGTTGTTGTTGTATTGAACCGTGAAAATACTTGCCTCATGAAAAGACTGTTTGTACGCACCCCTGATTTACATGCATATTGTACATGTATTTGAGAGAGAGAGAGAGAGAGAGAGAGAGAGAGAGAGAGAGAGAGAGAGAGTTTTTCTTTTGTTAGTATCTGTAGATTTATTGTATTTTTTATTTTTTTGGGTCTCAATTTGCACTTTGTATATATTGTATGTTTATATGTCTTATCAGAGGGCCTCAAGGAAGATTGGTTCGCCAATTGAGTAACCCTCTTTAAATAAAGACCTTACTTTACTTTACTTTACTGAGATCGATTTGTAACGACTCAAATTCAAATCTATAATCAGCAATTCGTTTATTAATAATTCATAATTTCATACTTAACCAGCAATGACTGAATTCCTATGTACATCGATTTATTTGAAGAACAATTAAACAAAGTAAAAGTATTGGCAATGATCAAGAATTTATACAGTCAGATCCCGTATCACTCCCCACACCCACTCCTCAAAACCAACAGGAAAGAAACACATACACATACACTGACAAAAGTTCACGAAAGACATGCACGGGAAACCGAATGAACAGTTCTTTCCCAAACAAATAGTCATTCAGCTACCCTAACTGAAAACAGCAGCAACGTCTATTTTTTTTTATTTTACCCATTTCAGTCTACTTTAAATTACAAAACAAAAGAGAAAGCAAAATGGGCAGTATTCAGTTGACTAAATATGCTCGATGACCATATAGCGGACATAACAACATTGTGGAACTACAACAGAAGTACCGCCTTGGAACGGTCAGTAATAGATTACTGGGGTGGCTTAATTTGCTCTCTGCTTCTGCAGTGGTTTGAAACATTTAGTTCGCTGTTTGGTCCACATGAAGGTTTCCTAGCCCATCAATGAATCATCACAGGAACCAAACAAATCACCTAAAAGACCTATGTTGAATCAGAGACGAGGACTCGACAGAAACAACGTATTGCGACACCAAGTGTCAAACAAAACAACTGAAATACAGGAGAAAAGAAAACTACCAGCTGTATCCCGAATGACCAAGCAACGGAGAATTTTTGTATTAGTCCCTATTCAGAAGCATAAATATATATTGCTTTGAATGAATTCAAGCTCACTTATCTGCATGTTTGCTCAGTATCTCCACAACCCCCACACCTTTCAATATGCGAAAACTGACGGTTTTTTTTTTTTCTATTAAAATGGGGGTAAAAAAAGTATGGCCCTCACATTAGAACCACCTCACCTGTCCCACCAGGTACACAACGTTGAATCGACTTTGACTCAACGTTGATTCAACGACATGACGGTTGAATCAACGTTGATTCAATGTTTATTGAATGTTGTGTGCCTGGTGGGGTGTTTTCACTCGCTGCTAATGCCTCGGTGAGTCGGTTCAAATAAAGGTCATAATGTACATATTTGAAGAAAAAAAGAAGATGATGAAAACTATCAGAAACTGTAATCTAATACTCTCCATGTTTTAAAACCTGGTTGTATATATACGTTACCTTTAATGCTTGACCACTGTAGCCAGAAGGCGGAAACACAAATAAATCCGAGCAAAAATAAAATTTTCTTTTTGTAAGCAATAGTCTTCATATTCCAACAACAATGGAGTATAGAATTCCAATCAACCCATGATTATTCACAATAGCTAATGTTGAAAGAAGAGTAAAAATCAATTAAGGCTGTGTCAAATGATTGCCATAAATGACCGTTCATTGTTCCTAATGGCCATTGTTTTAATGGCGTATAAAGAACGTAAACAAGGCCGTAAATAGTGACGCTGTTCATTCATAGCTAGAAGTCTTAACTGTCACCGTCAAAAAGGCATCGTTTATCGCTTGTCACATTTACACTCATGGACATAACTTAGCCGTTAGAGCATTCAGAAGGAAATGTCTCGCTTCTCCGGAGCATAAATGAGCCGCAACACAAGAAAACCAACAAAGTGGTTATGCGCCCAACGCACTCATATCAGCTTAAGTACAGTTTGTGCCTCTTTAAGTACAGTTCGTGTCCATTTTTTTCGGTTTGGTTTTGAAGACAAATGGGCTGGACCATATGGTATGGATGGTAAAATGATTACAAGTTGGGGTCTTGAAAAAGAATCCATAGGAAAGGTCTGCCGTGCAATGTAACGCATAGGTGATGCCATAGCATGTTTACTGACTTATCGTTAAAGTCACTCCATCATTGAAGGTGATTCGAATGAGACGTGAAATTGAAGTACTTAATTAAACCATTACCATTAAATAAGTATAGCTTTCACAAAAAGCTTGGGATACTTTATAGTGAAATGGAAAAGCAACCATTAATATTTGATACCAATTAAAAAATCTAGAACAAAACTTTTGTTCATATCTCAAAAGCTGACGCGAAAGTTTCCAGGGGTACGCTTCACGCACAGGCGCGGGTGCGGGTGGTGGTGGTGGGCGACAACCTACGCTTATAATAGTATTGAATCCTTGATAGCTTGATTACATTCAGCAGACTACAGTCATTAGATAAAACTCCATCCTGATTTCAAATGTCACTATAATATAGCATTTAATTAGATTTACTTCTGCTATCTATACTGCAATCCCGTCAGGCGACTATACCAGCTGGGTGTATGGTCTCTATGTGTAGCATCGGCCCTGGAACTGTATTAGAGTTACTCTTGACACTCATCTTGGTCACTTGTAACTTCAGGATACAAGTGGAGTCCACTAACTGCACGGTACTGCCTGGCATGCCCTCCAGATGAGCTTTGGGCTAACGCGCTGGCTACGCCTTGGTCACACCGCCCGATGACGACCCGTGATGAAAGATGGTAGGTAAATCGGTCCTGCGGGGCTGGGTGGGTAGACCAGCTGGTTTGTCTTGACTATATAAATAAGGTGTATCGCAGTGACCTGATTTCTGTTGAGGTACCCATTGAATGCGAGTATAGATTGGAGCGTAGTTTGGCTCTTCAAAATACATCATTTGATCGACCTTTTTGCGCACTCTATTCATAGTATACGGTGTTACCTAATCTCGTATACCTGTAATTAACTCGCCGGTCCCTGAAGAAGTACAATTTACAAATTGCGTAGGGGTGATAGTATCACCGCTCAGGCTATATCGAGAATCAGATTCTGAACTAAGAATTTATCGTAGCAGTCTTTTCTAATTCACATTACGGGCCTCTATCTTGCGAACATAGTCCTCCAAGTGCTGAAATTCTTTATCTGTATTATTTTACTTAGATTCCTTAACCTTAGGTTCCTCTTCCAATTTACAAGGCTTTTGATCATGACTGTGAGATTCTCAGTATCTTTCTTTTTTTCTGTTCTTTTTTTTTTTTCTTTTTTTTTATTGTTTACTCTGGGTTGGCTTAAGCAAACTTGTACCCGTGATCACGGACTTTGTAGACAGACAATCTTGTATTGTGACTGGCTGTGCAACCGAGGGTCTCGTAAAGGGCCTATACTTCTGCTTTCTTACACATCGTTCAAGATATCCTGTGACTCCTTTGCACAATAGGCACTGCAGATATCAGAGTTAGAATCACATGCATGATAAAAGACAGGCAGCTCTGCGAATGTCACAGACACTTTCATTCTCTTGTATCATACCATCACTGACGTCACATCGGATATCAGATTCCTCCTTTGACTTAGCCATAGCCGCGGATATTGCTATAATTGAGCCGCGACACGAGAAAACCAACAAAGTGGTTGTGTGGTCAGCGCAGACTCAGATCAGCCTGGGCAGCCGCCCAGTCTCATCAGACTTTGCTAAGCGCTTAAATGGTAGCTAAGGGACAAAGCTACCTCCATGCGGACAGCGAAGACTCTGGTCAGACTGGGCGGATGCCCAGGCTGATCTGATTCTGCACAGGGCACACCACCACTTTGTCGGTTTTCTCGTGTCGCGGCTCAATTATTTATTCTTGGTATCTGTAAGAGTCTAGTAGGACTGGAAGAATTATAACCCAATTGTGCCCAATGGAGTAGTCTATCCTTAATAAATGGATGATTCCATTTGTCAATTAAGGGATTGTCTGTTTACGTTTATTTTTTGTCATTTTTTATTTTATTCTAAGAGATATGTTGTTAATTCTCCATATTGGCTTCAGCTTTGTCAGAACTGCAATGGTTTGTTCAATTCTTGAGAGAGCCTCCGGATTTGAGCCGTCATCTGAAACAGTTGCTCCGATGTACCTTTAGCTCTGCCTCCTGATCATCGTCACCAAATAATGGCCACGTCCTATTTCTGCTTCAGGAAAGTTTCTAGTCAATTTGAGTACATTGGGGCGATTAACTCTGTACGCTGAATGTGTTTACCCTCTGTAAATAAAACAAATAGAACGATTCCGTCAGAAGTTATATGAATGTATGTTGATGGGTCCAATATTAGCTGGGTCACACACTCTACGGAGCCAGTATCAACACTATACCAACAGGCAGTGTCCTTTTCACCACGAACACATTTCTGAAATATTCGGCAAGGAAATGTTAACGTGTCTCTAGGGCCCGCTAACACAGTATAAAGGTTGGAATTGAAAAACAAAAAGGGAAAAAAACGTTCCTTTGTTGGGTGTAGGTACCGGTTAATAGTTTGCACTTAATATGAGCCTTTCTGCTGTCATGCACAGAGCGGGATAAGAGTAAGACTCACCAACACTGGCACCGTCTAGATTTATCATTAATATATATATAAGGTTGTTCTTTGTCAGGATGCCATCTCTCCGCGGCTCCTCAACCCTACGACTGGTCGAATCATCCACGTACCGTTTTCACTGAAGCTTTATTGAAGGTTCCAATGAACCGGCTGCATTATTTTGGAGTTTATAAAGACAGCTGTCGAAGGCAGATCATCTGAATAGATTTAGCATATTCGTGTGACTCGTGAAGATGATGAAAAATACAAAGATAGTGTGATGACCACCAACAATACAGCAGTGACTGACACAGCCAATGAGATACTTTAGAAGGAACGTCACAGGAAAAAAGCCCTGGGTCACCAGAGATGTTCTAGACCTCTGTGATGAGAAGAGGAATTGAAGAAGAGACAGCAAAAAGCAGAAGAAGCAAAACAATACAGAAAAGCTTAAACGTGGGTTCAGAGCTCCCCGAAGCAAGCACGAGAGGACTGGATAAATACTCGACTCGGTACAAGAAGTTTGAAACTTGCCTGAAAAAAAAAACATCAAGCATATCAGCTGGTGAAGGATCTTATTTCAAAGAAGCGGGGTAGATCCACAACAATTCTGGACAAGCCTGGAAAATGTCTAACAGAAGAACAAGCGCTTCTAAGTAGATAGACAGAATACTGCTCAGGGCTTTGCAACCAAGACAGAGAGAGAGTTATGGTGACAATATAGTTCTGGAATGCACTCAGTACCCAGAAGAAGATCCATGGGAAGTTGAGATTGCAGTAGTTGCACTGAAAAAGAGGATGTTTGCCGGAACTGATATTGTACTAGCAGAGCTGTTTCAAGCAGGCAGGGAGACCATGACTTGTGTTTTGACAAAGATCTGTAGCAAAAGCTGGAGAACAAGAAAAATGAAAGTCGCTGATTATTGCACTCACTCAAAGGTAAGCTACAGATCTGCCAGATCTACAAAACAAAAAACTGTCATCCGAGTAGTATTGCTGAAAGTTATCTTGTTCAGGCTCAAGAGTAGTTGGTCATCGCTTGTTATACCTTTTAGGAGGTGAGCCACTATAGGCTGGATAGCTGCAAGTATGATACGGGCATGGCCCAACGTTGCTACTGCTCTCGGTCAAACTATGACCATGATGGCAGGTTTGTGGTGTGGCACATAAGTTATCACAAAGAAACTAAATAAATAAATAAATAAATAAATTTGTGACAAAGCCACCAGCAGATTAAAACTTTTTACAAGAAGTCCTCAGGGGCAGGCATTCCATGCCTAACCCATGCTCTACCCTAGGATATTAAATTTTGGCCTTAAACCCATCAACTGTCTCCGAAGAGACAGCTTCAGTTGTAAGGCCATTCCAAGATGCAATTGTCCTGGGGAAAATGAATTCTTAAAACCTTCGTATAAGCGTTTGGACGGAGATACTGGAATGGGTGGGACCTAGTTCCCCTGCTCCCTCCACCGACCTCAGATGGGTACCTATTCTTCTCTACAATAGCAAGAGTATTGTGGGTTTTGTAGAATAGAGACAGAGAAGCCTGATGTCGTCTTTCCTGCAGGTCTGGCCATTGGAGTTCTTTTAACATTTCTCCCACATGCCTTTGATTGCGCCAGCGCCTACAGGTCCAACGGGCAGCAGTCCTCTGTATATTTTTAGCTCACCTGAGCCAGTGGCTCCTGGGGAGCTTATAGGATGGGAAGGGCTCCGTCGTCCGTCGTCCGTTGTACGTCGTCCGTCTACCGTCCACACTTTCAAATGACTTCTCCTCTGAAACGGCTAAGCCGATTGTAACCAAATTTCATATGTAGCCTACTGGGGTCTTAGGAACGAAAAGATGTTCAAACGGTCCTGATCACATGACCAACATGGCCGCCATACCCATATATGGCAAAAACCTTAAAAAATCTTCTCCAGAACCAATAGGCCGATGGCCTTATAAATTGGTATGTAGCATTGGGTACGCGAGTACTACCAAGATTATTCAAATTATTACCTTGGGTTGACCTTGACCTTTTTTACGGTAAGGTCAAATTTGCTTCCTTGTGCTTTTATATGGCAAAATGCTAGAACATAAGATATCTTGGAAACTGTTGAAGATCGATATACGGTAAAAACCTTTAAAAATCTTCTTCTCCAGAACCAATTGACGGATGGCCTTGAAACTTGGTATGTAGCATTGGGTACTCGAGTACTATCAAGATTGTTCAAACTATGACCTTGAGTTGACCTTGACCTTTTTTACGGTAAGGTCGAATATGGGAAAATGCTAGAACAGATTTCACGGGAAGTTTTGAAGACTTCATCCTTCAAGTTGGTATATACAGTCGTCTTAATGAGGTCATGAAGATTTTTGAGTACAAAAGGTCAAGGTCAAGGTCATTCTTTGATCTTCGACCCAGATCTCTCATATTTAGACATTTTCAAACATTTTCTCAAAAGCCAAAGGGCCAATTGTAAACACATTTCATATAGAGTCTCCAGGAAATGATTTAACAAAAAATTTTCTTCTCTAAAACCAATATACCAATGGCCTTGAATCTTCGTATGTAGCATTTGGTGCTCCAGTACTATCAAGATTGTTCAAAATGATGACCTTGGATTGACCTTGACTATTTTACGGCATGGTAAAATATGGGAAAATGCTAGAAAATATAAGATTTCATGGAAATTTTTGAAGATTTTGGCCTAAAATGGTTTATATGATTGTCTTAATAAGTACATAAAGATTCATGAGTACAAGAGGTCATGGTCATTCTTTGACTTTTGACCCAAGCCTCATATTTTGACAATTTCAGACATAAGAAAAAAGCCACTTTGCCAATTGCTCAGATGAGCGATTCAGGGCCTCGAGCTCATGGCCCTCTTGTTCTATTCTGTTAATATCTACTTGGTGATGGGGCACCCAAACTGGCGCTGCATAATCTAATTTGAGCCGGACCAGAGTTTTATATGCAGCAGCCTTGATTTCCTTCGATGCAAAAGTCAAGTTTCTACGAAGGAAACCCAAAGTCTTAGTAGCCTTACTGGTAATTTCATTGATGTGCTGATCCTGCTCGAGGTCATCCGTATTTTAAACTCCTAAATATTTGGCTGAAGATACATTCTCTACTCTCTAGGACTTGGTTATGCAATGTTAAACCATGGGTTATTTGCTTTGGAGGGGGTGCCTAGTCACCCTCATAGAGTGACATTTGGCAACGCCGCGTTAACTGGAAACACAAAACACCGCACCTCGGTAAGACTGTGGCAGGAACAGTAATAATAGAGTGTGAAACTAATTTTGGCTGATTGCTGAAAGCTAGACCTCAAATGCCATGCCCATTTCTAGGCTGTGCCTATAAACATATTACCGGGTTTTAGTTGGACCGCGACTTTACGGAAATTGACGGAAAAAATTATGAAAATGGCTGACCGGAAGTAGGCTGAAAATAATAAAGCCTACATTTCTTCAACAAATTTTGTACGAAACAAGTGATATTTTTTTCGACATGGAAGTTAAATAGAGACAAAAATGCCTTAGGAATGGAACTTAGTCGTCAAGAGAGTCAGGTAAAGTATAGCAGTTCACAAAATACTTACTCTCTTGCAGCAAACAGTGTTATCATAGTGGGTGGGGTAACTTAATAGCCTACCTGACAGCGACTTTTGGGGACAGAATTAGACGAAAGGTAGCAACACCGGTGATGTAACATTTTTGATGCATCCCTGATCGAAGCCTTCTGTGAGTTTGACTGACTTAAGCTAGTTATAATTGGCAGAGTTTTGATTCTGAGGACGTAATAACGACTAACGTATGCATTGAAAAATCACAAAGTAGGAAAAGGGAAACGTATGTTGTCTGGCGTTGTTTAAACCTGTGTCGGGCAATCTGACAATTGCTTATTTCTAATACTGCCACGATAAGAACAACACAATCAAAGCAAGACACAACAGGTCGGGAACAAGCTTGAATTGATCTACAGTAGATCAATTGGTCCACTTTAGACCAATTGATCTACCAAAATGCACTGAAATATGTGCTTTAAGCTCTTTGCATGCTCATCACTGAAAATTGCAAAATCATTTCATGGCTGAGTTTTTACTTTAGTTCATAGGATTTTATAATTGTAATCAGATAAAAATTTTGTCATGGAATTTTTAGCAAAAAAGCATTTTTCGATTTATTTATCTGCTAATTTTAGAAATTTATTGATTTTTTCTGATTTTTTTTTTGTTATGCTAGGTTCTTCAATTGATTTGTTGAAGCCAACAAGCAAGCCGTCATTTTGGTACTAAAAAGCAATAATTGAAATGGGTTAAAAATGGCATTTCTGATTTTATTAATGAATGGTGAATTTGAATCACCATGTTCTATTATCGCATTTTATCATGATAAATCCAAAGAAATTTGGAAAAATTGGTATTATGCATTGATCAGCAATATGTATGTATAGAGAACAACAGGCAAAAATTTAACCTACTTCTGATAAAAATAAAGGCTAGGTCTGCTGACAACCGGTTGTCACCAGACTTTTTGGACCAAAAACGTCTGCTGACAACCGGCTATATAATTTCTATTAAATGGTTTTAAATAGGGTTTAATTTAACTGAATTTGTTTTAATATGTTATAAATATGTTATGAATATAACATAAGCTTGATAAAGCTTCTCATAGTTAAGGCAAATGACCATTTTTACTTGCATGATTCTTGCACTCTTGTCATTGTGTTACATATATATGTGGACTGTTTGTACTTTATGTATGGATAATGGAAACCAATAATGAAGTTGAATATCTACACCATTATAAGCCTATGTAAAACATGTGACCCCCCAGGACAGGGCATCTGACCCCAGGGCCATAATTTGAACAAACTTGGTAGTGGACAACTAGGTGATGCCACATACCAATTACCAAGGCTCTGCAGCCAGTGGTTTTAGGCAAGAAGATTTTTTTATGTTTTCCTTATAAAAGCCTTTGTAAAAACGTAACCCCCAGGGCAAGGCCATTTTGGCCCTAGGACCATAATTTGATTGGTAGAGGACCATTTGGTGATGATACATACCAAATATCAAGGCTTTATGGTTTTAGACAAGAAGATCTTCAAAATTATTCCAAAAACCTATTTCAGCTCATTTGACCTAGTGATGTCATTTGAATAATTTTCAAAGAGGGACATATAAGGTTCATTTCTGCCAAGTTTGGTCAAGTTTAGGAGACAATGTCCTCTGAAGCAAATTGTTGATGACAAAAAAGGCACAACTCATGGCATGATTGACTGATCACAATAGCTCATCTTGAGCCTATGGCTCAGGTGAACTAAAAAGACTTTTGAATATTTTCTTTTATGCATTTCTATGGTTCAAACTTAGGACCCAATGGGGCAGGGCCATTTTGGACCCTGAGGCTGCCATTTGAATAAACTTGGTAAAAGACCACTAGGCAATGCTACATACCAAATATCAAGCATCTGAGCCCAGTGGTTCTGAAGTAGAAGATTTTTGAATATTTTCATATGTATTCTGTGGTTCAAACCCAGGACACCTTGGGTCAGGCCATTTGGGGCCCTAGGGCCACCATTTGAATGACCACTAGGCAATGCCACATACCAAAATTCAAGCATCTGATGCTAGCACTTCTGGAGAAGATAAATGCTGATTATTTTATTTTGGAACCCCAAACCCCCTGCTGCAGGGTCAGTTTGGATCCTATGGTCTCCACTTGAACAAACTTGGTAAAGGTCTACTAGACATTGCTTTATACCAAACATCAAGCATCTGAGCCCAGTGGTTCTGAAGCAGAAGATTTTCAATATCAAAGCTGAAAGGTTTTGTAGAAGTTCTCATCTAAAGCAAATTGTTGATGACGGACAAAGCAAGACGGACGTTGGATATTGACTGATCACAATAGCTCACCTTCAGTATATGGCTCAGGTGAGTTAAAAACAAACTAGAAGAAAAGGTGCTGTCAGTGACTAAGTTCAAAAGGCCATAATTCTGTCAAAATTAAATTCTGACAAAATTTATTTTATCTCCATCAAAAAGCTACATGCACATTTTGATTGTGTCCACAACATGTGTACAAAGTTTGAAAAGAATCCACTGACAACTACAGGAGTAGTTGATTACACAAACCCCATATACTATAATATAAAAAGGCTGCCAAAAATGACTAAGTTCAAAAGGCAGTCATTCTGTCAAAATTAATCTATTCTTCATCAAAATGCCACATGCACATTTTAATTATGTCTGTAACATGTGCATTAAGTTAGAAAAAGATCAAGTAAAAACTGTAGGAGGGGTTGATTACACGAACTCCATGTCCTGTAAGGCAAATAGACTGCCCAAAATGACTACGTTCAATAGGCCACAATTCTGTCAAAATAAAATCTAAGCCATCAAAAAGCCACATGCACATCTTCACTATGTCCACACCCAGTATACAAAGTTTGAAAAGAATCCACTAAAAACTGTCAGAGGAGTGGCTATACAAACTCCATACCCATACTGTAAAAAGCTGCCCAAAATGACTAAGTTCAAAAGGCTGTAATTCTGTCAAAATTAATTTCGCCCCAATCTAAAAGCCACATGCACATCTTCATTATGCAAAGTTTGAAAAACTGTGGGAGGAGTTGATTACACAACCTCTATATCCTAAAAGTGTGATGAATGGATGGACAGACAAATGGAAGGACAGACAGATGGACACAGGAGCAAATCTTAATGCCCCTGACTGTTGTCACAGGGGCATAACCCCCCCCCCCCCCTGAATTCTTCAGTTTCAGTTTATTTAACTAACTTCAAATGAAGCAAAAATCTCTTCCAGCATGGACCACGGCTGATCAATTCTAGAACCCGGATATGATAGGGTAAGGATGCAGGGATCTTGATGTTATGGTAAAAATATTTGTCTCGAATGACTCGACTATGCTCAGTGACAAGAGCCATTTATGTTTCAGACAGACAAGTAAAGATCATATTAATAAAATATAATGCACCAAAGAAGCCATTCAGAACTAACTTCTAAACAAACACACCTCTGTTAAAGATCAAAGTTTGATTTTCACACCTTAATTCGAGGATTTAACTGAAATGGGAGGCAGACAATATAGGTATATTATCATGCTGTTAGTTAGATAGTATGTCACAAACAATAACAGGCAATAAATAAGGACTACAGTATTTTGTTTACATACATCAAAGTACAAACAGTCCTTATATGTATGTAACACAAGCCAAAAAATGCAAGAATGCTAGTAAAAACAGTCATTTGCCTTAACTATGAGAAAATTTATGTTATATTTATAACATATTAATATAAATTCAGCTCAAGGAAACCTAATTAAAAACAATTTAATAGAAAATATATGGCTGGTTGTCAGCAGACGTTTTTGGTCCAAAAAGTCTGGTGACAACCGGTTGTCAGCAGACGGTTTTCGTCCAAAAAGTCTGGTGACAACCGGTTGTCAGCAGACACTTCCAAAAATAAATCCACATTGTGCATGTTCCTGTCCATACTTTTTAAGACTCAAACTTAGATAGTTTGGCCCAAACCTGGGTAGATAATGTATGAACCCACAATTTTATAACTGAGAAATCATTTTGTAATAAAACAGGCTAGATTTTAAAACTTTCTTTAAATGCAATCTCAAGTCAGAATGTGCACTATATTTTCAGATGCTAAATGCTAAAAACTGAGTTTTTAGGAAAATAAATGGCTAAAACCATTCCTTTTTGGTACCAGTATGACAGCTTTAATGTTCAATTCATTAAATCTATTTAAAAAATCTAACATATCAAACAATTTAGCAGAAAAACAAGTAATTTCTAAAATTAGCAGGTAAATTAATCGAAAAATGCTTTTTTGCTAAAAATTCCGCGTCAGAATTTTTATCTGATTACAATTATAAAATCCTATGAACTAAAGTAAAAACTCAGCCATCAAATAATTTTGCAATTTTCAGTGATGAGCATGCAAAGAGCTTAAAGCACATATTTCAGTGCATTTTGGTAGATCAATTGGTCTAAAGTGGACCAATTGATCTACTGTAGATCAATTCAAGCTTGTTCCCGACCTGCACAACAGTTGTAGATGGAAAGGCAACAGATAGACTTGTTGTGTTGTCTATTTTTGTAACGTAATAATAATATGAAAATAGGCACTGCCTATTGGCGAGCATCGCTGTAGCCCTTATGAAGGGCCGTATATTCTATTCTGTTCTATGTCGATGCAGGATTTTTTTTACAGTAACCCGTCAACGTCGCAGCAATCGGACATCCTCGCCCATGGAATTGACCGAAGTGTTACGATTGCATCACGGCTTATTTTTCAACTTCCGGTCGAACGTTAAAATTATTTACATACACATATCAGTTTTTGTGAATAAGAATGTGTTTATCTTTGTGTCTACGGAGAATAGTAACCATGAAATCGATCAAACTTCCTGTTTATTCATAATGGCAGCCCCCATATGGAGGTAAATTCCGGTCGAGAAATCGAACGATGGTTTTCTGAAGCAACATATGCAACATCATCTAGGCCCTACATTTTCTTTTGACTAATGTCCTACCATAAGAGCTCGCCCTTCGGGCTAGCGGGCCCTTCGGGCCCGCTCGCGATGCTCGCTATTACCACCTTAGTCTCCATTGGCCTGAGATGGTA
Organism: Ctena decussata; assembly: GCA_963989385.1. Classification (NCBI taxonomy): domain Eukaryota; kingdom Metazoa; phylum Mollusca; class Bivalvia; order Lucinida; family Lucinidae; genus Ctena; species Ctena decussata. Next base: position 126,070,832 of record OZ022498.1, read on the forward strand.
AAAAGCTGATGGAAGCCGCAGGTGAACAGATTTATAAATGCACACAACATATCCCAGTGTAAGACTGTTTGCTGGTGCCTAGTGCTGTCAGTCACTCATTGTTTTAAATTACAGTCAATTCGTACCCTGGATGTTTCATATCCGAGTCGATTCATACCCAAGCCTGGACATTTTGTACCCTTATCCTGAAGTAGGGCTTCTACGTTTACAAAATATTGTAAACGTTTACACGAGCGCTAGAAAACGAAACGATTCCGTTTAAACAACCATTACCGTTGAAATTTTATTCTTAGTATCGGACATCTCTGAGACGCCCCCATACCTTATAATTATTATAATTATGTTACCACAGTGTCATCCAATAATGCGCTTTCATTTTCGGGGGGTCAACTCGAAGTTTACAGTAACGGACGGTATTAAAAAAACGTATTTACTATTGACCAATTTCCGATGGCAGCAATTATTTCCACCGTATTTGATAATTATATGGATTAGATTTATAAAACATCGGACATAATTATCCTGTTAATTGATACTTACTGTCAACGTAACAAGCTGCAATTATCTCACTTTCGCGATAAGCTTATCCTGTGAAACACAGGTACCGAGGTAGTCCTAATTTTTTCTATTGCACAACACGTGTTGTCGGCAGACATAACCTTGCCTTTGATCTGTACCTTTAAAAATTAGCTGCCGATTATGACGTAACAATTTGCTGGCAAAACGTGTATAGATCATGCTTTGCGTAAGGTACACAGAAGTTAGAAAATAAAGATTTTATTATTAGACGTTTCCAAGGACGCCGTCAAGTATATGAAGATTGACTACTGACGTGCTTAAGGTACACAAAGATTTTAATATTAGACGTTTCTCGGCGAGGACGCCGTCAAGTACATTAAGATTGACTACTGACGACTTTATAAGATATTATAACTTGTTGGTGGTTTACCGGGTGTTCAGGTTCGGTTAAACGATGTGTGAATTTTGTAAACGTTTAGCACATATACACGAACCGTTACCGTTTATCCGTGTAAACGTAGAAGCCCTATCCTGAAGAGATAAATTTATTGTTTCATTCAAATTCTGTCTCCAGACAGGCTGATTAGCCTACTCAGTAAATGAGATAAGGTGCGTATCTGTGTAAATACGCCATTTAAATGTCTGAAAAAGCGATTAAAATCAATTTATAGTGTACAGAAATGTAAGTGAAATCTCTGGTACGCCATTCGGTGATTAACTGGAGCGTATCGGTTTTTATCCTATGAGATTGGAGCTGATTACACAACATGAAATTACTATGACTTTGCAATGGTTCTCGGCGGCGCAGTGAATGTTGTCTGTGAAATCTTACAAGAACTAGTTGGTGTGTGTAAACACATGAGACGAAAAGACACAAATGCAGTAAGCATCAAAAACCAGGTAGATAAAAAAAGCAGATCGCGAAGGTCAGTACAACAAAATAAGTGGCTATCTAGGCATTCCCACACCCATCGTGAACGACATCATCCTGGATGTTATCAATCCGTGTGAAGTGGCATTTCAGTCGTCAAGGACCTTGTGGGAAACATTGAAATTGAAAGTGAAAGTAGTGTTCATTCGGGGGGAAAAAGTTATCATCAAAAATACTCTCATTCTGTTCCTTAGTTGATTGATTGTTTTGGGTTTAACGGCCCTTTGAGACAGTATCTCAGTCTATATCGGGTCGTCTCCCAGAGAGGGAGAAAGAGGAGAAACGATAGATGAGAGAAAAAATGTCCAAACAACCCCCACCCGCACCTACTGCAAGCACAGTAGGCCATTGCCCTACAATGTTCCAAATCAGTAGGCTGCCCCGGAACTGGAAGTTACATACAGCACCATCGCACCACCCGACCACCCCCTGTTCTGTTCCTTAGTCATTGATAGCAAAACGTCACCAATAACAGGTCATGCATGGCCTTGTGACCAAAATACTGTTGAAAGGGCAGTGAATTATACAGAACTGAATGATCGTGAATCCCATTGAGGGTTCCAATGATGATGTCTATCTATGTTTAAAACAACCCATATAATGCAGTATGATTGAAATACTTTGGAAAAGGCTGGAAGCAGTATCCAAAAAATTGCCAATCTGAAAGGTTTTGATACCGGATTCACCATCCCTTCGAAATTTCAAATACCCAAATTGGCAATTCAAAACTGAAATACTCAATTAAGTGAAAAGTGAGTGGGTAAATACCCATTGGGTCAAAATCTTATCGAAGGTACTGGCCTACTGATCCTAAAACTTCTGACAGGCCTTGGCAAACAGTGCCTACCCTGATCAGTGCTACAGTCAGTCTATGTGGCACTGATCAGGCACTATTTGCTCAGTCTTAGTGTTGTTTACGAGGGTCATCCAATAAAGAGTGGGACTTGTTTGATATTTTACCAACCCTACCCTACTACTTGAAAATTTAACCTTCATTTGCAAGACCAATATCTTACCTCCTTGTAGTGTATGTTTCATCAAATTTTGCCAATAACTTACCTGGCTATGGTTCGAAATGTAAGGCACCACGTAAGTCATTAGCCGTGATTTGCTTCATAACTCAACCGCACAGACTGGAAATAAGCTCTGGCATATATCTCAATAGTGGTATCCGAACATATTTTGACATTTTCTGTATTTGGTTGCATAACGTTTGAATTTTGCTTACACCATTTGGTCTATAGATTAGCCCATTGACGGATGGTTGCCTAGCAACCAGTCTATTTCAGGAAATATGACCTTAAGTAGTATACACAATTTTTTTGTTGCTAAGCAACACAAAGCACATCAACCCTGTGTTTCTTCAATATGTGCATTGCAATTTATATGGTATACCTAATCGTTTAGAGTTAAGTGCTTGCCATTATATAAATTTACTTTTAATTTATGACACCTGTCTCACGCCTACCCCCAATAACAATGCTCAAGTTTTGCAATATTTTTTCCATTTTTAGACTGAAATTCCTAGCTTTTTCAACAATTTCAGTCCAAAGTGAGTTATTTACACAACATATGATCCGAACATAGTATGGTAGAAAACAAAATATTATTGGACTTAATAGGAGGGTTCCAGTTACCATGGCAACTATTTTTACAAACGTGGCCAGGAGCTTTTCCCTTGCCTTCTGTCGTTGCTAAGCAACAAGAAATCAACAGGTAGATAAGAACTTGGGATACTTTGTTGTATGCGCTATAAGATTTGCTACGCAGTGGTCATATTTTCGATATGAAAAACGTATAGAGTCACAAATTATAAATGAAGTCTCACTCTTTATTGGATAACCCACGTACTAGTGTTTGCCATTCCACAAATGGACAAACTTAGTATGGAAAATTTTATGAAAATAACAATAATTCTTTAGCTGTTATTTTTAGGGTATATGTTAATTCGTCTTATCATATGACGTCGCTGTTCTTCAGTGGATAACGTTGTGTCATAAAAATCGTGGGACCACACGTGTAATAACACTTTGCCGCGCACACATAACGTCATTGACAACATCCATGCCAACAATACAGTTTCTTTTTATAATAGTCTTTAGTTTGAAGGCAATATAATCCCATTTTAAAGGATCTTCTGGTAAACAGGATCTTACCCTCGTGGTCATTTCATACGAAATTTATGAAACTCACCAAAGGCTCGTTTCATAAATTTCCAAAGGCTCGTTTCATAAATTTCATATGAAATGACCACTCTTATAAGATCCTCTATTTTCTTAGCAGCAGGTCATTGTCTAAGCATAAAACTGAAACAAAATGACTTGTATGGGCATCAAGAAACCAAACAAACAGCACAACACCAAATTTTCTTCAGCTGTTTTATTTACAACATTCTGACAAAGATTGTTTAAAATACAAAATAATAATATAAAAACTGCCTGAAAAAAGAAGCAAATTTAGGGCCTCAGAGAGGCAGAGATAGCAGGAAATTGCACTGTTTGCCTCAGAGCTTCCAGGGCCTGAGCAGCCCCCCAACCGCAGCATTGAATGTACGTTCGCTGTGCTCGTGTTCACTGGCACCGTTGGCTCACTTACTTCCAGCTACTTTGAAAATCTTGACAGTTACTCTAAAACTTAGTGAAAACCCTGGTCTTTAGAATATATAGAGATGGTAGCCCAGTATGAGGAGGGAAACCTGGGTTTGAGGTTATAAAACTTGAGTATAATCTCAAACTCAAAATAAAGCACACTGATTAGCTGCTTCCAAGCATGTGCTCGGAAGCAGCCAGTCAGTGTGCTTTATTTTGAGTTTGAGAATGTACTCAAGTTTTATAACCTCAGGGCCTGATCAGAGCTGTAGACAGTCCAAAATATGGGGCTAATCTGTGATCTTCCAACACGGTCACAGTATCAGCAAGAGCTAGGCCATCAAGCGATCTCCACATTGAGCATAGGGTGGGCAGAGCTTGATGTTTAGCTGCCACTTCCGAATCACTACTCTCACATACAGTATTTGATAGACCCAAATTGTGAAGCCTTCTCTCTATCCACGCATTTCATAGTTTGTGAACTTGTCTTACTGTATGTGTGCAAATGGGAAGGAGGAACAAAGATTGAGCAAAAATCCATGCATGAGGAAAGAATGTTTTCTTGTGGGCACATGCTATTTTCTGAAAACAAATCACATGTCTAGCCCCAGATGCATATCAAATCCAAGTCCAGGGGTCAGCCTAGAGCTTTCAGACAGGAAGAAGTTTTGCGACATTTTCGACTTTGGGGAGAAGTTTTGGCCCAAGTTTTGGATTTCCCTATATGTTCTATATATTTTCACTTCTCCCTCGGCTCAAAAAAGGGAGAAGTCAGCCAGCTTAGGGCGACTATTTCTCTCAAATTGCCCTCTAGGCTGAGCCCTGCAAGTCCCTGATATCCTGACCTGTAGAACAGCAATTGCAACTACAGCTGACACCCGTTATCTTCAAAATGCCTAAGGTCTAACATACCGTATTAATCCTAATAAACACCCCTGCTTTAATAAACTCCGCCTGTCTCTTTTCCAAATATAATGTTATATTAGAATCCCATGAAGTCCCATTTGCTTCTCTGGATGAGGTAGCTCTTTGAAAGAATTTGCTCCTAGAGGAGCAAATTCTTTCCTTTAAAAGTTGACCGCTATTGAGAAGGTAGGCAAAAATAGTAGAGATGCTTCCTCTGCAAGTATGCTCAGTCACCTTAATACTGTTATCAGAGGTATATGGCAGTGGCTAATGTACTACACTTTAGGCTCTAAATATAGTCTAACTCCATATTCTGGCGGCAGTCATATTCTCACGGTAGTAACAAAAAAAATCCCAGAGACAAACAAGTCTCCTTATTTTTATAGTGGCTTACAGACATCGGGCAAACAAAGTACCAGAACATTCTAGATTTCAGTTCTGCCTGTTTTTGAAGATGCTGTTACTTCTAAAAGCCCAAAAAGAGAATAAGACCCAAACCTGGTAACAAGAAACGCCCCAGGATGATAAAAGCGGCTATACAATAGAAAATAATTGTCCAACAATGCCGTTTCTTACTTGAAATTGAAGTATGGTTATATTATTAAATTCTTTGAATAAGGAAACATTTTCGCATGCATTTAATTTGTTAATTTGGAGGAAAATATCCGTATACCATGAGTATATGGAGTTTATATTTCTGCCTAACCACATAGGGGTAGTAATATAAACTGATAAAATGTTAACACTCACAAGAAGATACAAAAAACAAATATATGCCTTGGGATTTAGATGAGAGACTACAGAGCTCAACTACATATAGTATGTTGGATTGTTGGTCCTTCGTCTCTGGTCAGACTTGCATGTATCTTAAGTACCGTGAGAATAGGGAGTGCCAGTCTAACACCTCTCCCTTTCACAAAATGCAGTGTCCCGGGGGCATTTAATAGGATTGATACGGTATTTATCTGTAAAAAGTTTCGTCATGGCATGTTTCTAGTGATTGTCTGTTGTTTTGCCCAGTTATTCTAAACTGCTTATATCTGAAATAAACTTTAGGTTTCCAAAACATACCATATTATGATTATTCAGTTATAAGACGGGAGTTTATCCTTCCAAATTTACTGCAAATATTTGAATCAGTCTTGTGTAATTCAGCCATAGAATTTATTATTCCAAAACAATCCGAAAATATCTAGATCCATCTGATAAGATGGATCTTGATATTTTGTGATTGTTTTTGGAAAAGAAAATGCATGTCTTAGAACGGAAGAAATTCAGGACATTGTTGAGAGTCTGGCAAATGTATATTTTTATATGTTTTGTTTCTTTGGCTGTAGGATGATGTGACACGTTTTTGGCGTGAAGAACGTGAAGATGGAGCTATATATAATGCCTATTTAAAGAAAGTCACATACCACACACTCTCTGAGGTAAGATCTCTTCTTGGAAGCCGAAAATTATTTCTAATACCATATTAACCAAATTGAAGTTATTGACCTAATTTTTTGGTTATTAGACAAGTTTTACCCTCACAAAACAGCCAAAAACAGTCTGTCATAAACTTTAGAGGTTGTTTTAGTGGAAAAAAAACATCTGATAAGATTACACTTAACTGATTGATGTTAGGTATCATTCTAGATGGGTGAAACTTTGTAACTTTGGTCTACTACTGTGGAAGGGTTGTCAGCATAAAATTTTGACAAAATGAGGCCATGAGGCCGCCAGTCTGATTGACTCTGAAATTGCAAACAGCTTATGCACTTTAAATCTGTTTCTATGCCTGAAAAGTTGTGAACAGTTCCAAAATAGTCTCTTACTCAAACAAAATCACAATTAAAGGTGCCCCCATTTTGAGGACATTACTATATGACATTTGGTATGATGCTGATGTTGCGTCAAAATAAATGTTCACACACACACACGTCAGCACTATAGTCTGCTCAAGAAAATCAAAAAAGGGCTTTAGTCCGAATTTCAGCTAAAAATTTCAAAATTGGATATTTGTCAAGACATTAGGAAGAAAAATTTGCTTGGAAGAGAAAATCACATCAACAGGATTTATCAAATGTAATATAAACTCATCTCTGCGTATGCTGTCAGCCAATCATTTGTTTGAAAATTGCACTGTGAATAGGCTGTGGCATCATGTAATCTACAATACAGGAATCTTATTAATTTTTTTCACTTTGATGGTCACAGAATCAATACTACTGTTTGTGAGGTCATTATGATGTACCAGTGATTTTATTGTCCATTTTGTGACAGTGCCAGCACCTCTAAAATTGGGAAAAATTACAGTGAACTATTTCTCCGTCAAGACGACAAATTTAGATGGGTTGAAAATTTTGAAAAATTAGAAATGGCACTAGTCCCCACTTTTAGTTGGTGGTAGAAAAGCCTAAATCAAATCACTGTATCCATTCTATTCTTATATTTTTTGTCATTTTATAGACTGAAAACAAGAAGCCAGATGAATTTTCGCATCTTATGTGGGAAACACAGAAGACAAAGGTGATCAAGGCTGGCAATTTGGAGAAACTCATAGAATTTCTCTACACTAAGGGAGAAATGGACTCTTCCTATGTTAATGTGTTCTTTGCCACATATCGGACCTTCACCACTACTGAAGAAGTACTAGACTCCCTTATTAAGAGGTATAAACAACTTCCAGTTGTTAAAATTTTTCCTCTAAAATCAGTTTTCAGTAAACTTCCAGGTCCAGAATCAGTAGTCAGTAAATTTTTGGGTAGGTCTGAAATTATATAGTGGCTGGGAATGGCATGGAGAGGATGGGATAATCTGCATTCCATTGTCTACAATTTGCTCCCTGTTCTGGGATGGTATTCTTACAGGAAAGAATTTTCTCCCTTGGAGCAAATTCCTTCCTGTAAAAGTTCCGTCCAAAATCAGTTGAATGAAGTTGAGATTATACATGCCAGTCCACTTTATTCTATGTTTGAAACTACAGCCCTTTATCTGGAGATTTAGGAAACAAAATGAAAAAAAAGCCTATATAGTTAGTCATTCGATATTTACTGATCCAAAATAACAGTAAATATTGGGACAAATGCTAGTATATTATAGACCCACTAGATCAGCCTTCTCAATCTTTAGTTAAAGGGTCTTGACAAGGACACTTTCTCTCATGCTTGTCGAGCCTGTGTCTAGCAGAATGTGAGATATAGGTGTTGTTTTTTTGGCAGCAACTTTGGTGTCAAACTCTTTTGTTGAGTTTTCTGGTATAGCTCTTTAGACAGTATAGGAGCAAATTTTTGATGTTATCCAATAGGATGTCGCATTATATTTGTAAGTCTGTTATCTGTTATAGTAAGTGATGAAGATGTCCGAATATTTACAATAGTTACATTTTATAGTTTGTGTTTCTCAGCAGGTGGTGGCATGATAAGACAGTAAACATAATAAGGTGTCCACTTCCTGCTAGAATTGATAATATATTATAGAGCTCAAGATGTGCAAGAATATTTGCTGATAATTGTGGGATAATCTGTTATTTTTCAATTTAACATATATTGTGACCCATCATTAGAACTTCCTCATCGAGTCAGTTCTAATGAGGGGTCAGAATTTATCTTTTCATGTTGATTTGATAAATTATCCATTATACCATCAAAAGTTCTTGCTTTAACGTCAAGCTCTGATATTATCAACATTACTTCCTTGAAACCTTTAGAAAATCTACGTATAATTTGAACTCTGGTGTATAAAAATACAGGAAGAACTATCACACCTGGCCTTGGTGTTGTCATCAGTGTCTGGAAAACATGTTTTAGTAAATGTTTTTATGTGATATTATGCAAGTGTGAGTCTGGCCAGCTACTCTGTAAGCAAACAGGTTCTGCTCCTTTAAAATATAGTCAGGATGGAACACTTAGGGACTGATGGAAGACTAAAGGAGTGAAAGGTTAAATTTTCTGCATTTGTAAACACAAGAAAAAGGGTCTCCTGGCTTGTGTGCACAACAATGATTCAAATCAGCCTGTACATCTGTGCAGCCTTAACAGATTCATCCATGCTCATTAAATGGCTGCTTTTAGATCAGAAGACCATTAGTGCCAACAGGGAAGGCAAGAATACCTAGGCTTCTGTGAAGCATTCAAAGATTTTTCTTGTGACACAACACATTTCTACGGTTATGCTCATTAACATTTATTTATACTTTTAGGTACAAAACATTAAAGACAAGCACAGATACAAAGAATGAACACCATGACATTCAGTTACGGTAAGTTTAACAAGGAAGAAGGGAAACCATTTTTGTGTAGGGGCTCAGACTGCCATTTATCAAGATTGGAGGTATATCTTTTCAAAATTGGGCCGTGGCTAACTGGACCCATACTAGCCTCTTCACCAGAGAGAGAGAGAGGGCAGTACAAAATGTGAATTTCTCTCCTTGTGAAAGTGGCTGTAAAATTAGCATAATTACATGTGTACTCAGAGATGATTTACAAAGTGCCAGTATCTTGTGTATTGAGTTCCACATACTTATGCATTTAATCTTGTAAGATGTTACCTAACTTAAGTGTCCATTGTCTGAACAGATGGCAAATTGATGTATATGCATCTGGAAATCTTCTGTGTGCCGGGTGTTGCCTAATGAAACAAATTGTACCTTTAAATGGGGAAAATATTTAAGACATTCTTTCTCATATTCTACTGCGGAAAAACATTTTCAACATTCTGAAATAGAAAAAAGCTCTTAACAGTTTGGAAAATATATGCCACATTCTGATTGGTAAGCAGCCTACATGTATATTCTGCTGTTAATTGTTTGAATAAAACCAATTTATGCTTTAGGATGTATCTTGCTGTTAACCCTTACAACACCAAAAAGGCAGTCAACCAAATTTACAACTATAAAATTTCGTCCAACCTGTGTTATATTGAGAATTCAAAGACTAGAGGGCAAACAGGGTAGATCCAGATGAGGCAGCTCACTATGAGCCACTCTTAGTAATGAGCTGCCTCATCTATATCTACACTGTTTGTAAATTGAACTATTTATTTTTTTGGTGCTTTATGTTTTAAGTAGCTCACATGTTCCAGATTTATCATTTCAGGACAATTAAGTCTGTTCTTTCGGTATGGATGGATTCTTTTCCGGAAGATTTTCGTGATCCGCCCAGCTATCCTTGCCTCCACACCTTAGAGAGCTTTGCAAAACAGCATATACCAGAGTCAGATCTTTCTGTAAGAGTTCGACACAAAATCGACAAGTTCAGAAAAGAGGACATTGGAAATTCAGGTATTTCCATCTCAATGTGTTAGTTTATATGTATGTCCAATTACTGTAGTTGTACAAATGAGCTGTGACACAACAAAATCACTGAAGCGGCATGTGCACCCAACAAAGACTCAAATCAGTCTGGACATCCACCGAGTCTGATCAGAGTCATCACTGTCCACATGGATCTAGATTAGACCCTTGGCTATCCTTTAAGCACACAGCAAAGACTGATCAGACCGGGTGGATGCCCAGGCTGAACTGAGTCTTGGCTTGGCGCTCATGCTACTTTGTTGGTTTTGTCGTGTCACGGCTCAAATGTTCAACATGTATTACTGATTATGAGTTTTGTAATGAATATAAATGCCTGAACTGAAATAGCTTCAAAAATGATTTTTTTCATAATAGAATAATTAAAACAGCAATATAAATCTGCAAACTTTAAAAATACCCATGAATATGTGAGAATTGTACTGAAACTTTGTCTGTGTGAACATAAACACAGTGTCCCTGTTTTTTGTCTTGCCAATGACTAGCAGACAAGAAAATGTATCAGCAGAATCAGCAGAGGCACAACTTTTGTTGTTTGCTTTAGCAATGTTTAATGACAATAAGCATATTGCACAAGGCACCTCCTGCAGTGGAATTCATGTTTGTAAAACGAATGTTTGCTAAAATTACCAGTTTTACAGCAGAAAAATCAACTTCCACAGTTATGTTCAGAGCATTAGATATAGTTACAAGTTATCAGTACAGTTGCTGTGTTTTGTGTTTAGGTGATGCTTTCATATTGTTTTTAGATGGTAATATAGAATTCCGTTTCAACCTGTGTGATGAGGTGGATCATATGATAGTGGCAGAGTACCGTAAACCTCTGGTGTTTGGAGACATCAGGAATACAACGGTGGCAGAACAACTCACTTACAGAGATGCAGTAAGTAGTGGTTCCAGAGCAGCGTATCAAATGTAAAAATAAAGGTAAAGGTTCCCCATAATTATGCTGAATGGTGTCACCCTTATTAAGCAGCCTTTACTTTCTTACATGATGTAGTTAAGGCCTTTGGGCCATAGGAGCTGTGGGTATTAGAGGTCCTTCTGTATCTTGGACACAGCATACTAAAGACTGAACCCTTCAATCTCCTTTTGCTGCCTTTAACTTCTTAATTTGAAAAAGCTACTCATTTACTGATTGGTTGACAGAGTTTTCAGGCGCTCACTATGCTCAGTGGCTGTCCTATTGAAGATTTGAGCTGGTGACTTTCTACTCCATTCCAGAGAACCTCTAATCACTTTACCATGGTGCCTGTCTGTAAAGTCAAATCTACTGCATTTTAATTGTTTAAAAAAAAACTGTACATTGTTTTCTTTTTACCAGTTAGAAGAGAGTGTACCATAGACTTTATTTGAAAAAATAAGATAAACAGCTAATTTCTTTTACCACCATTTTACCATATCTGGGGCTGTTTGCCTGTGTTTAAGGTGAATGGGTACACCTCCTTGATTTTTCAACATTTTACAGAAAGAAGCAGTTTTGTGACTTCTTCTTTGCTCGCTTATATGTCAGAGCCATTTAGAAATAGGATCTGATCTTAAAGAATTTACTCCAAGGGTTCCTTTCATAAGATGGGCAAGCTTGAGTTAGACAAGAAGTCCTTTGCTTGTTCATGGATAGGTCTAGCTAAAATTGTCATCAGTTTAAAAAGTGCTTTTATGTAGGGTTCTGGCAGTGCTCATTTGTCAGTAAATATCTAAGTTGTGCTTTGATTTTCAGGAACTTTTCAAAAAAGTGGTGCCTCACCAGTGTCTAGGGGCTGTGTGGGCCCGGCGGGCTAGGAAAGAGGGTAAAGGCAACACTGTAGCGGGGACTGTACTGGCAACAATAGAACAGTTTAACAGAGTTTCACTACGGGTGATTGCCACAGTGTTGAAACACACAGATCTCAAGACTACCCAGAGAGCTAAAATCATACAGAAATGGATTGAAATTGCACAGGTTGGTATTGTTGAAGTTTTTTTATACGCCCGTTTTGGAAAAACGGACGTATTATGTCGTGGCGCTGTCCGTCCGTCCGTAAACATTCTTGTGCGCGCCATAACTCAGTAACCATTTGGGATATCTTCATGAAATTTTATAGGCATATGTATTAGGTTGGGGGAAAGTGTTGCGTACAAGAATGGTTGCTCCCCCTTTCTTAGTTTCTAAGTTATGCCCCTTTGATCAATTTTTTCCCTGCAAGTCTTGTGCGCGCCATAACTAGATAACCGTTTGGGATATCTTTATAAAACTTCATAGCAATGTGTATGAAGTCCTAATGATGTGTCGCGTACAAAAATGGCTGCTCTCCCTTTCTTCGTTTTAGAGTTACGTCCAATTCATTAGTACTTTGAGCCTATTTTTGTGTATACTTCTCTTGTGCATGCCATAACTTGGTTACCGTTTGGAATATCATGCCGAAACTTTATAGCAATGTGCATGATCACAAGACAATGTGTCATATATAAGAATGGTTGCTCTCTCTTTCTTAATTTTGGAGTAACCTCCATTTGATTAGTATTTTCAGGTGTTTCTCATTCACTCCATATCTCCTGAACCTTTTGAAATATTAGAATGAAGCTTTGTAGGAATGTGTATAATAATGGGGCAATGTAGCCTGAACATGGACCACAACTCTGGCTTACTTACTGAATTATCTGCCCTTGCATAAATTTCCTGTTTACTCTAACTCCTTAACCATTCCAAATAAATGGTATGTATATTATAAAAAAATCATTTCATGGGAATATAGTACAACCAAAAAAGGTCTCTCTAGTATGTTTAGGTTATCTCCCTTGTTCCACTTTGTCTGTCTATCCTTTTGTAAGCAATCTTGTTCATTCTGTTACTGCTTTATGACATTTAAACGGGCGTATTATGCGCCGCTTGCGAAGCCCTTGTTGGCCAGTATCATAAGTTCAAAGACTGCTGTCAAACAGTGAATTGCAGTAAAAAATAATGTCAACAATCATTTTACTAGCATGAGAAACTATCATGTTTATCATGGCAGAGGTTGTAGAATAATACATGTTCTTGTCAAGTAAATTTGTTTCTGCCAGTTTGGGAAGTGAATCTGTTGTGAAAATTTTCTGTTTTACATGTCAAACATTATGACACTTTTGAATGGTCATATGTGTACTTAAGCATAGTACGAGGGGCGTTCAAAAAGTAATGCAAATGACGTAATTTCTCGGTAACCAATATTAAAACAGAAATTCTGATTACATAAACACATAAAGCTATGATATGCGTAGGAAAGTCTGCAAACACAGTGTATTTTTTTTAAAAAGGGCGCATTTTTATTTTCTTTAAAAGAGGTATACCCTAAAGACACTGCGGAATTTTAGTTTAGTTGGCCGTAATTTATATATCGTCAGTCTTTGATTTGTTTTTATTTTTGCTACTTAAAGACAATGCCCAGGCAATGTTGTCCTGTAAATATCACGGAAATTATTTTAAATCTGGGTTCCATACTGGCCCGGGAATATGGATGATGTAGTAGCAAATTCCCCATTACTACCAAAAATTAAATGATTTTGTAATGAAAACAAGTGTATCATTCAAAATCTTGTCAGCAAGAGCATTTACATGGGTCAACGAAAACCTGTCAATAAATTCAAATTAATGCCAAAAATGAAGCCTCTATAAGCTTTTAAAAATGACGTTAACGTATATTTCAATAACGTCATAAGAATTGGGCATTGCTTTGCCAGGAATAAATCGATAACAGTTGCCACCCTTCTAACTTTTGTATGAATATTGTAGGCAACAATGGACACGCAACTGACAAAAATTAATTTTGTATTTACAATGATATTTGACTTGAATGCCCAACATTGAAAAGATTTTACATATGAAAATAGCCCAGTGGTATGACAGGGCCTAATAAAATGCGTTGTAAGACAATATGGAAAAGTGTCTTTGTACAGTGTTTGGTATCATTGTAAAGACAAAATGTAGTGTTTTCAGCATATGCATAGCATTTGTACCCAGTTTTCCCCTAAACAAAGTTATTAGGCCATTTGCATTACTTTTCGAACGCCCCTCGTATGGTATAAATTATGCTATATCTTTTCTGTGGCAGTGTGATTTTACTGCTTGATAAAAACTTATTTTTCCCATAAGGCTTTCTTCTATTTTCAAGTTTGAAATTGTGGAATGACTATACTTTATTGGGAATGAATAGTTAATTATCTTCTTTTTTTAACAGGAGCTGAGAAATTTGAAGAGCTTTTCCTCATTAAAGGCAATAATATCTGGACTACAAGCTAATTCAGTATACAGACTAAGAAAGACATGGACAGCTGTTCCCAAGTGAGTACCATATTGACCCCAGATATTGTGACATATTAAGGCAAGAGAGATAACTATGTCAAATCCCAAGAGGGACTACTTTTAAAGAAATGAATTTGCTCCCTCTGGAGAGCAAATTCTTTCCTTTAAGAGTAGTCCCATAAGAAATGAGATTCACCTACCAGGCAAACAAGTGTCTGCCATGTTACATGTAAATAGCCACCTAAACCATGTCGGTTTAATCATATACCTTAGCCAGTTGCCTTGAGCAGATGACTTATTTAGTATGAGCTGGGTTTATGCTGTTCTCATAGTCACTTCTGTTATTATAGCTTGTGCATTATGGCAGAAAAAAGCTTGTAAAGACAAGTTATGGAGATTTCATGAGTAGCTTGATATTTTACTGTACTTCTTCACAAAAACATGCTCTTTTGCAAGGCAGTCATAGATTGTTTGACTACCTATTATAACCTAAATAGTAAAGCAGGGCTGGAAATTTCTTATAACGGTCACATGTCCTGCATTGCTTACTATATCAAATACTTATAGTAAGGGGAGGAGTGCATTTAAAACAAATGCATAAATGTTGAAAAATAAATGCAAAGCATATTGAAAATCTAAAACTTTTTGAATTATCTTCCACCAAACATTTTATAAGAGGAACATCTCACCATAATTCAGAGTTTGTTGTTACTTTTCTAAACTATAGTACTTTATGGCCCTTATTTCTCTGAGTCAGTTATAAAGAAGGCTACAACATACTATCATTTAATGCTTGGCTTTCTGTAGCTTTTCCAACATTTTTCGTTGTAGGGAAACTCTGGCACGATTTGAAGAATTATCAGATATCTTTTCCAATGAAAACAACCAGATTGCTTCAAGGAATCTCTTAATGAAGGTAAGATTGTAAAGATTATATTTATAAATAAACATGTGAATATGAAACATACGAAATAAGACAGTGACAGGTGTCATGAATTCAATGAATATTCTGTTCTATAAAATATAATGGTTCAGAAAAATAATCAGTGACGTGGTTGAGGCCTTGACAAGAAAATCTCGGGCTCGTTTTCAGATTATTAAAGTCTTATGCTTGCCAAGCCTCGCATAAGACTAAATAATCTGTAAAAAAAAAAATGCCTGAGATTTCCTTGTCTTGGCCTCAACCCCATCAAAGATTCTATTAATCTCAGTGGTAAAGAGATGGTTGTGACTGTGCTTCGATAGGCAAGAAACAGCTTTTTGTGGAATCTCACATTCTCTTGCCATGCTGCAACAAGGAGTTTTATAATGTGTCATTATAACAAAATCTTTGTAATGCAGTTACACTGCAAGACAGTACAGTCATATAATAAAAATCGTGTATATCATAATGCAACATACATTTTATATTTTTAAGAATTTTTCTTTGACAGAAAGGACGAATAACAAAAGAAGGAAATTCTGTCATATGTATATTTTTACTCTCGGAAATAACCCGAAAAATACAGATTGCTGGGATTGATTTGTTTTTGACATACTTGGGGTCATTTTGGAGACGGGATCCGCCTTACCCCTGCCCCACCCACCATCTTATTGCCCCAGATTTCAGCTAGTTTGGACTTGATTGTTTTATATTTCAGGAAGCAACAGCTAAGTTTCCCAATGTTGACTCCAGCAATAAAACATTGAAGAGAAAGAATCAACTCAAGAGACAGTCCTGGATAGATAATGTAAGTGAATGTTCAATGTACAATAATCAATGATCTTTATGCCTTGTACAGTTGAGTGCTTCAGATAAGAAAGGGTTACAGTGATAACTAAGGAATATTTTCATTCTTACTCTATTAAAACATATGTTGTGACCCCTCATTAGAACCCTCTCACCAAGACGGTTCTAATTAGGGGTCACAACATATGTTTTCATTGAGAAATAAGAAAAAATATCTTTGAATTATCCTCAATACCTTCTATTATCTGGAGCTCTGCAGATGTTCTGTTTTATGACTTTGGAATGCTAGACTCCTGAGCATTGAGTCTCTTGGCACAAAATTAGTACCTCAGTTTGACTGGTAATTTTTGTCTACCTATGACTAGCTGAATGCAGGACATATATATTGTTTTTACGGTGTCAGCATCTGTGAAAATAAAAATTTGCATCAGGTGTTTTGGTAGAGCTTTGTTTTCTAACATTGGGAAGACAGGAAGATGCCACTTTCTGTAGAATTCCTAATTACAACTGACATGAAACTTTGATTTAAGTTCAACTCTAGGTTAAGTTGGTTTGTGATAGGTAAACAAGAGTTCTGGCAAGCTATTCTGTGTGGCAAAAGA
The DNA here is from genome assembly GCA_963989385.1 of Ctena decussata. NCBI lineage: Eukaryota > Metazoa > Mollusca > Bivalvia > Lucinida > Lucinidae > Ctena > Ctena decussata. The sequence continues at coordinate 126,087,658 of OZ022498.1, forward strand.
TTGTGTTCATTATATTATGTGATAGTATTTCTTTTTACAGGGAATAGTACAGGGAACAGTACCTTACCTGGGAACTTTCTTGACTGATCTGACAATGATTGATACAGCCTTGCCTGACACAGTAGATGACCTCATCAATTTCGACAAGCGGCGTAAAGAATTTGAGGTGTTAGCACAGATCAAATTACTGCAGTCGGCCTCTCAGATATACATGTTTACTGAAAACATTCATTTCTGGGAGTGGTTTGATGCTGTCAGAGTATATGATGAAAATGAAAGGTGAGTTGTTCTTTATAAATCTCGTATGAAATCTGAACATTCTGTATAAGAGCTGCCTCATGGTCTCTCCTAGAGTGAAGCTATCAGCTACCTACTGTCAATAACATGGTAATTTTTTTATGGGTTTTTGTCTCAGCTGCAACTAGTTGAAAGCAAAAATAGTTACTACGTTTTGGTGTTTATATCATGTGGTGTAAACCTAAGTTAATTTTTCTAGTTTAGCCCTGTGTGGGAGACAGGCAAGACACTGCCAGTAATGGAATTCATTAATTTTGTATAAGTTCATACAAGTGAAGTTTGACAAAATTGTAAAGTTCTTTGCAAAGTTTTGTAAAAATAAAACAAGTATATCCTGCTGTCTAGCACTAACATTGAGTTATACTTTTCAGCTATGAGCTATCTTGTATCATAGAACCTCCTGAGGGTGGTGCTAAACTGAAGAAGAAATCTGCCAGGTATGTTGTTGGAGGGTGACAATTTGAGTATTTTCTTTATTGACTGAATAGCCTAAACTTGCTGAGGTATTGTTTTATCCCTTCTTCTTCAGTGTCCAGCGGGCACAAGGCGTCTCGGCGGCCTCGCACTGGAGTCAGTGGGTCAGTAGGACGTCACTGCGACACCATGTGCCTGCTGGGAAGGTAAATGTGATTAGATCATTGTCTTGTTTCTATGATATGTTGTAGATGCGCTAAAATGTATTTGGCAATCTGAATAAAGAATTGAATTGAATTGAATTGTGTCTGGTAACTCTTTTTAGAAACCACTTCATGGACTGCAGTCAAAATTGTGAGTTGGGCTTTTTTGGATGAACAGCTTCCAATTTGCAAAATTTATCAGAATAAATCATCTAATATGGTAACTGTTACAGAAAAGAAGGAAAAATCTTTGACAAACAATTTCTCAAAACGTTCCTAATAAAACAGCTCTTTTTCATTTTTGCCTCTTTTCTCAGTTGGGTTCAGCTCTTTCCTTTCAGAGTTGACTTCATTTTGGAATGGCTTCTTTGTTCAGGGAAGCAAACAGGAAGTGTAAAAATTTGTTGGCTTTTGCAAAAATTGATGGAAAACATGGAGGTGTGCCCATACAGTTTAATACACAGAGCTCTAGATAAGACAGCGTATTTGATGATAATTAAGGATAATTTTTCTTATTTCTCATCGAAACCATATGAAGTGACCCCTCATCTGAACCGTCTCGTTGAGACGGTTCAGATGAGGGGTCACAACATATGTTTTTATGCAGAATTAACAAAAATTATCTCTAATTATCACCAAATACGCCCTCTTATCTAGAGCTCTGAATACATGTACATGTAAATTGGAAATATGGATGTATTCTGTTGTATACTGAAAACTAGCTTGTATTTTCTTTTCATATCAGTATGGGTCAGCGAGATGCCAACAGATTGTCACTCTTCATGTGCAGTGGACTTAATTTTGATGACAAGGCCAATGGGGCTGCTAGCCTGGACTCACCTGCATCCCCAACCCCGGGGGTAAGATCTTTCATGAATAATGTTTGAAACGGGTACTGGACATACCCCTGGTTCCAGTTTTAGCTTGCCTGTATGAAAGGTAGATTTTAGTTTACCCATATGACCCTGTGCATTGACTATAGGATATCTTCAAGTTGGGTTTTGTCAAACCTGGGACAAGCAGGAGAAAGACATAGGTGTTAGTTATGAGGAGGCATTTACTTTTGTCAAGTTTTCTGTTTTGACTTTGTTTTGTGTCAACAGGCTGACAAGTGAGATACGAACTCTGCCATCCATGGAACTCCTATTGGTATGACCAATGCATTGACTGTATGTGGTAATGTTCATATTTTATCCTTATTTAAGGACAGATGAGTAAGATAAGGATTGAAAATATGAAAATGGCAGATAATTTTATGCAGAAAACAAGGAATAGTGTTTTCACAGAATGCTGTAAATACTCGTAGTATTAGGACACCTAAAAAAATAACAGTAATAATAATTGCCCTACATCATTGTGCTTACAATGCTGTATTGCCTCCAAAAGACACAAATGGCATGTCAGACTGTGTAGACCCCGGTCAGACTGCTCCTTGAGATTAGGCTGCTTCTGTTGGAGCAGTCTGGTCTGGGTCTGCACTGTTTGCTCAGACCTCTCTGTCCCAGTACTTAGAACTTTTTATGACATCTATTTTATATTTCAGTTGTCTCACTCGTCGTCTACCTCGTCAATAGTGTCATGTGACAGTGATCCCTCCACACCATTTAAATCCTCAGATGCCTGTGTTATTAAAGTCTCAATGGACATTGGTGATAGCAATGTCCAGGTCTACAAAAGTATTATGGTGAGTTCTCTATGTTAAATGTATTTAAATGCCAAAAAGTGAAAAATCTTGAAACTTTGGACTAGACATTTGAAACTTGGCACAAAAAACAAAGTGGAATACTTTAAAGGCATGAAATTTATATGGAAGTTGTGAGTTTTATAGCCTGAGTTGCAATACATAAGCCATGACATGACAAACTTAATAAAGTGACAGGTGCCCCCAGTGACGTCTCAGATTAGGGTGAGCATCTGCCCAGTCTGATCAAGGTCTTCACTGTCACTTTGGAGGTAGTTTTAGACTCTTAACTACCTTTCAAGCACAAACCAAAGGCTGTGATCCACCCGGGTTGATCTGAGTCTTCACAGGGCACACATGCCACTTAGTTGGTTTTGTTGTGTCAGGGCTCATACATGAAATAATCCTTGTACATATAATCAACAACATATAATTTGTTTAAAAGTATACACCCTCATATTTTATTATCCAATGAAACGAATTAGTTGTATGCAACATGATGAAATATTGTGCAAAATATCTTCAGCCAAAATATCTTTGGTATGGAGGCAGAGACGATATATCATTGCAAACCCTTCTTGAATATTCACAAATATTTTGTTGTCATAAATTGGTTGACTCCCAAATAAGAATAAAAAGGTGTTTCTACAAGCATGTTTTGAATTTCATAAATAGTGGAGTAAAGAACTTAACAATAGCATTATTCTCTAATCCCTGTACGTGAGTTCTTTTCAGCCAATAACTGTCCGAAGTCAATTAAAGAAAGGGCTTAAAATTATTCATGATATAACTCTACCCTGATTAACCATGATTACTGGGCGTATCGAGTATTTGTTTTTGGCGGGAATGGGGGTCTGCTTTTCACACGTTTTTATATATTTTCTTAAATTCTCCTACGTCCAGTGACTGTCACACGCTATTAATTTGGCTGATAAAAGTACTTTTACTATAAATCATTTTTATGTCTTTGATACAATTTTCCGTGAGAAATTTGAAATTTAATAGAAAGATATTAGGGCATATATCTTTAATTGGCAATCTTTGGTCTTACAGCTCTACAATACAGACCATACTCATACAGTAATACAGCGAGTCCTCGAGAAGTATGATGTAAAAGGAAAAGATAAAGATTACTGCTTGCTCCAGATTCTTCCAGAGAATGGTGAGTTGATTAATTCCATGTAAATAGCTACAAGACAATTTTGAGATGATTTTCTTACAAGTTCTTAATAGAAGTACTTTTGCACTCAGTCGGTGCAGCACAATTAGAAGTCCAACAACCCCATGTTATGTGAGGAGTAGCAGTCTTGTAGTGGATACTGATGTCATGTGGTGGATATTGTGCTAGACTACCAAGCCAGGGATTTGCAGATTTGATCCCCTGCTTCTCTGGTCTGTCAGATGAGGCTTTAAACAGGGCTCAAATATCTGTATGAGCTGTGTGTTGTTGGAATGTTAAGCACGAGTTCACTCACTCATATCATATTAAGACTAATTTTCATCACTTAAAGATAGGATTTCTCTGGCGGGGTGAGGAGGGGTTCAGCTCTCAGCATAGAGCATATACCACATGTACAAATTTATTCAGCCATGATTTCACCAGAACTACCTTAGATAACAATTTCATTGGCTAACTGGAAGTGTGGACAATATGTGACCAAGAGACATAATGACACCCTTAAACTTAATTAAATAATAATATTGAACCATCTCAATCGTTACGGCAATATATTGAAAGTGGGCTACTTTGGAAAGAACTGGGGAGTCACTGTGAAAGGGGCACACTTTTAGTAGGATCAGTTCTGAAAAATTTGATGTTATTTTAAAGCCTACATGGTCCTGTCCTTGGAAGTTAATCTGGGCCCAGTTGTTCAAAACTGATGATATTAAAATTTCAAATGTTAATATCTCAAATACACAAATATTTTTTGTTGAAAAAATGTGAGAACTTTTGCACTGAAAAAGCTTCTCACATATTTTCATGAAAAATGTCAGTGTATTTGGTTATAAAGTCATAATATATTTAATGAGCTCGTTAGACATTGCTTTGAACAACTGGGCCCAAGTCTTCAATTTTTTAAAATTTGTAAATTTCAGAACTGCTAATTCCAGAGAAGTCTAATGTTTTCTATGCCATGAACAACACAGGAGACCTGAGTTTTGTTCTTAGAACAAAGCGAGATCAAGAAGCATTACTTCAACACAAGAAACGGGGGAGGCGGCGACTCAAGAAATTGAGCATTTAGACTCTGGAAATGTGTCTATGTGTCAACTAGTCAGCCTGTGTGGGCTATTGAAGATTCAGTTTTGTCTTCTGTTTGGCAGCAAAATCTCTGTGAAAAAAAGGAATTGTTTACATACATAGAATCTGTACAAGTTAAATTCATGAGTTTCTTGACTATTGTCTCATTGAAATTAACGTGAATGGATACACCTCCATGCTTTTTCCACCATTTCTGAAAGGAAGGTAACTTCTTGTGTTTGCTTTCCCTTTTCTGAAAGAAATCCTTCACTGAAAGTGGTTGTCTACTCTGATAGGAAAGAATTTGCTCCTAGAGGAGCAAATTCTTCCCTTTCAGAGTTGACCACCTTTGAAAAGGGAGGTAAAAAATAAAAATGGTCAAAGAGCGTGTTTCCATTCACCTTAATGATAAAAAAAACAAAACAATAAAACATCAGTAATAGATTGAAAATTCAAATATTGTTAATTAAATATGATTTGAAAGTGAAAAAAAGTTTGAAACATATTGTAGTGTCTTTTGGTATTCTGCTGACAGTTATTTTGGAGTATGCGTTGTCCAATATTTTTGACATGTATCTGTCATTTGCAATACTTCTTGCTAGTATGGACATATAAATAAAAGCAATATTGCTTGGTGGTATAAAAATGTAAGCATTCTGAATTTTGTATATATTATGGAGGTTCTATTTATGGTGACGCTTTGTTGTTGAAGTGGTTGTTTGTAAAGCAGGTTTTGTTTTTGACATTGGCTGATTTTCAGGCCTCCAGTTGTAATTCTGATGCTAATTCTGGGGTATTGATTCTGATGCTAATTCTGGGGTATTGTTTCTCTTTTTGTGTAAAAAACATTATTTTTCTGTCATGGAAAGGTACTCTGTGGTATGTGCAACAAGGCAGAGTAATCAGCCTACCTGTCTGCATAGTCTGATCAGAGTCTTCTCTTTTTGCATTGATTCTGATTAGTCTTTACTGATTTATTTATAGACTTATTTTAGTATTTTCAGTAAACACATGAGGTAATGCTCCCTTTCATGTGATATCATTCACATGCTGGTGTCAATTACAAGAACCAAATTAACAACTTGGGAAGGTTGTTCTTTTGAGAAGAACAACCTTCCCAAGTTGTTGATTTGGTTCTTGAAAGGTAGGAGCAGCCATAGTGTAGTAGTAGAGAAGGTGCAGGACTCCCAATACAGGGGTTGCAGGTTCAATTCCTCGCTTCTCCATTTTTTTTGAGGAGACTTTAAACTAAGGTCCTGTTTCCGTATGACATGTTGCTAGGATATTAAAATCGTGTTCACTCACTCTTATGAAAGGTAACAGCATACAGTTTATGCTCCCATATGCTTATACCATAATGACCCAAAAAATTTGGGGCACATGGAAGTTGGACAATTATTGGAAAGTGGATTTTACATACGTTAATGCATCCAAATGATGCTTAGTGAATGGCAAATTTTGTAGACTCTGATCAAACTGCTCCTTGAGGAGCAGTTTGATCTGGGTCTACAGTGTTTGCTTAGACCTGTCTGTCCGAATATTTAGGGTCATTATGGTACCTATCAGTGTGCAAATACAACTACCCCCTGCTTAGGGACTTCTAATAAGGGGCAGACAGCATACGTTTATATATGTATGATTATCTCAGAATTGGCATCAAAATTGCCAGTTTATAAGGAGCTCTGATTTCCATGAAAATAGTGCCATGTAAATCATAGTATTATTATAACTTTTTTTTTTGACTAAAACAGTTCTCATTGTCCAGGTTTATTTGAGCTTAGTCAGACCACAAAAAGAGTTGAGCATATTTTACTTGCATAGACTTAAATCACCTGCACTTTTCACTGTACAATGGTCCGACAGCTGGATTAGGCCATCCCCTTTACCTTCATGCAATGTTAATTATTCTTGCATACCAGATAAGGACAATTAGGATTTCCGCCATTTTCAAGTTAGTGAGAAATTCTTACAAGCTGCCAAGACATTGGTTGTGACATTATGTGTTACACTGCAGAAATAAATAAAAAAAAATTCATTTACCAACTTTTATGTTTATAATTAAATGTCATACATTAAAATGTATGCAACAAAAAGAAACTGTGACGGGTGTGCGATTTGGATAGAAAAAAAATTGTCGGTTTTGATCACTTTTCTACAGCACTCAAAACCTTTTTGATAATATACACTGACCCTTGATAAATTCATGAATTTTTTTTTTTTTTCCGACATGAAAGATTCAGTGATTCAGTTGAGTAAAGATTTAAGTAAACCAACTACATATTGATTTAGGCTTCTCAATGCAGAGGTGTTCTGCAGTGCAGTCCCTTTATTACCCTATGTTAGTGAGCCATAGAAAAGGTAATAGTATTATATTGAGATTAAACTACAAAGTAGGGTGCCTGACTTATAAGCCAGAGGTCCTGGGTTTCGATTGGGTTCGAAACCCAGTCCGGCCACTTACTTTCATTTCTCCTTCCGCTGATTCAAGAAGGGCAGTTGTCAGTTACTGGTGAAAGTAAATGCACTTAGTACTGGTTAATCGATTAGGAGGTCTAAGCCTGCCCAGGAATAGTTTGATAAGGTTAACTGACTGTCCCAATATGACCATATAGCTGTTTACCATGGACGTTAAACAATAACACAACAACAACAACAGAGAAGTATACACCAAATGAGCATGAAATTCTCATTTGTCCTACATTCCTTTGTAGTTTTGTGGAAGTGATAGCCATGGATAATAGTGTTATATCCAAAATAACATTATAATGAGGCTCTGTCCAGTGAATTGTGCACACAATTATCAGGCATGGTTGCAGTGGCAGGCCGATAAAGCTTTTCCTTTTTATGTAGTCTCACTAGCTCAAATCATACAATAGTGCAATATTCTTATAGCAGTGACTATTTCTTGCTTTGTTGTGAATTGTGAATAGACTTGTTTTATATTATTTATTTTTAAAGTTGATTTTTAGCGTAATTAGTACTACGATTAGGTTGTTGCAATAAGATTGTGTTTGTTTCATATTTTTCATATGTTAAAGCTATTCTTTAGAAAACTTCAGGGCCCAGTTGTTCAAAGCATCGTTAGCCTAACGAGCTCGTTAAGGGGTCAACTAGTTAAGTGTTTTACAACTTTATAACCAAATACACTGATATTTTTTGTTGAAAAAATGTGAGAAGCTTTTGCAGTGCAAAAGCTTCTCACATTTTTTCAACAAAAAATATTGGGTGTATTTGAGATGTTAACGTTTGAAATTTTAACGTCTCGTTAACTAACGACGTCGTTAGTTTTGAACAACCGGGCCCTGATTAGGAGGGTATTTAATGATGAGTGCTGGATAATAATTCTTATTCTCACAAAGAAAACATAAGTTACAGCATCTTGTAATGGCATTAGTGAGACTTCATATACTGCAAAAATTTAAAAATGAACCACCAAATATAGTTGCTGTAACTACCTTAAAAGTGAACTGACTTACACCCCATAACTGTGGTTATGGATAGTTTCTGCTGAGGTATGGGGGGAACTGAATAGAAATAACAACGTCTTAAAAGGGGAACAATGTGGTTTTACAGTGCAGTAATACATGTATGCCAAGAAATGCAGACAAAATGGCAAACATTGTAGACCCTGAGTAGACTGCATGTTTTTGAGCAGTCTGATCTGGGTGTGCACTGTTTGCTCCAACATGTCACAAATCATACTTGTGAAAGCTCATCAAAACCACTCAATTCAGATGGAATACAAAACCACGAGTTTTATGAAGTTTGTAAAATTATCCGAGAATTCTTATCAAATACTCTGCTGATTTGAATTATTAAGTCTGAATATCATAATGTGTTTAAGTATTGGGACACCTAGAAGTATTTAATTTTCCATTTGTTCCAAATGGAAAATTAATTATGTTGGGGTGTCCCAAAATTTAAGCACATTATGGTAAATACTAGTTTTATAGATCTAGTGTTAGTTATGTAACATTTCTGTGTTTCAAACACAAATTAAAATCACACATTTTGTAATATATATCTTAATTGTAAATAAAATCGAAAAGATCCACAAATACTCAGAAATCCCAGAAACCTTGTCTCAAGCATATTTTGTATCTAGTAGAATGCAGTAGGTTTTAAACTGTATTTGTAAAATCCCGGCCTTTTATGCACCTAATCCTGTAGATAAAATGCAATTTTGTCTTTTTGTACGTGTTGTCTCTGTACAAATTTTTGTACTGTTTTTGTATGTGTTACATATAAATATTGTGTGTTCCAGCTGGCCTGGATATTGCAAGCAATGTCAAACACTGTTAAAATAAATCATAAGTATTTTAATTGAGTCAAATCATAAGTATTTTAATTGAGTCACATATTCTGCATATACCTTTTCTTTGATCACCTTCTTATTTGCTTAAACAGCATTTTCTTGCCATTTATAATTTTTTAGCAGAATTTAATTGTAGGCAGCCATTTGTATCAAAGTCTTTAACATAAAGTCTCAAAAACGTAGCTTACAAATAATCATGATTCATAATCATTTCATTATTTTGTTTTAAGATTATACCATACAATCTGAATCAGTCTAAATCTTTAATATTGTGGCAAAAATACTTGAGCAAGCACAGCAGACTCTGGTGAGACTCTTTGTCTGCAGCACTTGCTTTGACATGCCTGTACCAATATTTTTATTTCATTGTTTGTTTTTTCTATAAGTGTATGGACATATATGAGCTGCGACACAACAAAACAAACAAAGAGGCACATGCGCCCAGCAAAGACTCAGATCAGCCTGGACATCCACCCAGTCTGATCAGAGTCTTTGCTGTGCACCTAAAGGGTAGCTAAGGGTCTAAGGTAGCTCATTGCTGACAGTGAAGACTCTGATCAGACTGGGCTGATGCCCAGGCTGATCTGAGTCTTTGTTGGGTGAACATGCCACTTTGATGGTTTTGTCATATGTATCTGCTCATAATTATCAAAGGGAGATCACTCTGACCTTGAAACATTTGCTTTCCGTCTTATAAGGGAAATTCTCGAAAGGAAGAATTTGCTCCCTTTTAAAGCATACATTTGCTTTCCTAATTATAAGGAGCAACTCTTAAAGGAAAGAATTTGCTGGCTTTGCTTTCCTTAGAGGATAGAACTCTTGAACGAAAGAATATGTTGTTTTTTGGGTTTTTTTGTATCAAATTCTTTTTATGAAGTGAAGCACAAAATGTTTCGACAGCAAGCACACAAAAGAGGCATAAATTAGTATCATAAGCCAGTTTCGTATGTCAGTTCAAGTTGAAATTTATGCCATAAAAGAAGGAAAAAAAACACGTTTACATTCATTTTCATGTCCACTTTACAGCAAAGCATTGGGTTGATAATAAATATGTACTTTGTGAATTGTGCTAATATGTTAGTCATGATTTGAATCTGTTATTTATATCAGTGTATATGTTTATATCCATAATTTTTGTATTTTGTCTTGTAATTTTGTTATGATGTTTGTTAAAATGTTGTAGTATCAGAGCAACAGAGCAACAGAGCAAAAAAAAAAAAGTCTTTGTTATGGGATAAAAGTTGAGCTGAATGATGCACTATGCGAATTCTGATCAGACCACCCTCTTCAAGGAGTAGTGTGATACGGGTCTGCCTTGTATAGTATGTTTTGGATTTTCTGTCCCAAAACTGAAATGAGCCACGACACAAGAAAACTAACAATGTGGTTGTGCGTCCAGTGCAGACTCAGATAAGCCTGGGCATCCGCCCAGTCTGATCAGAGTCTTTGCTTGCCGCATGGAGGTAGATTTAGACCCTTAGCTACCCTTTAAGTGCTTAGTCAAGACTGATCAGACTGGGTGGATGTCTAGCCTGATCTGAGTCTGTGCTCGACACACAACCACTTTGTTGGTTTTCTTGTGTCACGGTTCAAATTGTCTTGATTAGCAGCAGCATTCAGTAACAGCAGAGCTGCAGATAAGAAGGGGCAACAAGGATAATTCAGAGATAATTTTCCTATTTCTCAATGAAAACATACATTGTGACCCCTTATTAGAACCGTCTCGCAGAGACGGTTCTAATGAGGGGTCACAAAGTATGTTTTTACGGAAAATTAAGGATAATTATCCCTAATTTATCCCTTTTACCCCTTCTTATCTGGACCACTGTAACAGCTGCACGTTAGCAAGAACATAACTTGTTTATTCAGTTGTAAGACAGATTTTTCCCCAAAATGTGGCCTGCTTTTATTGCTTAACATTTGGCTTTGCTGTTTGTTTGTCTCTGGATTGGCACGAAGTGGCCTTTAGTGCTAATGTGCCATAAAGGCCTATCACTCACTGACTTGTCTCTGGATCTGTCTATCTGTATGTGTCTTCAAAACAAAGGAACTGGTCAGTTGTTTGTCTCCATGTTTATTCTTTGCTATATGTGTGAATCTTTACATGTCTCTTCTCAAATTTCAGATTTATGATTGGTTTGTAAATAGAGGTAACTTGCTCATGCTGTATACATACTGAGCTGTCACATGTATAAAGGGTCATTTGTGCATGCACACAGTCCAGTCAGAGTTCACACTGTATATATGAGGATGACCCTTTAAGGCTAGTTTAACTGTACAGACTGTTTTGGGACTTTAAAGAAGGGTCAGCATGGCCGAGTGGTAAGCATCCTGACTTTGGAGCACTGGTTAGAGTCCTGCTGGATGCAAGATTCTGTTCAAACCTACATGGCGCTTCATGCAGAACCCCTCATATTGACCTGGCCATTGTCCTTTTATGACTGAAATGCTGTTGATCAGAATGTAAAAATGCCAATCCAATCATCTGACCACCTGAGACTTCAAGATGTGTCTCTGTGTAGTGTCCTATATGCATGTCATGGTTCATATACATAGGTAGTAGGAATACAGTTGACTCCCATTATCTTAAACACTGATATCTGAAAAGATATAGTTTTAAAATATTTCCTATATTTGTTTACATTTCAAATCACGATATCTCAAACTACTGGTATCCAAAAGTAAATTTTCTGAGACCAGAAAATTTACTTAGAGATATCAGTAGTTTCAGATGAATATCAACTCTGCAATACTTAGAGTTGACTGTAGTTGACTCAGATAATTGGGTGAAAAGTTTTGTTACTTCTTCGCAATAAAAACAGAAGTTTAGACCCCTTATCACAACCACATGTAGACGGCTGTGATGAGGGGTCACACGGAGAACTAACAAAAATTCTCCCAGAATCATAATTAGTTTAAACACCTTATCTTCAGCCCTGGTTGTAATATGTGTGTGTTTATATCTGTTTATGTATATTGGTTGTATGAACTTATACATGTATATTCAGATAGGTGCTTATATAGTGTATAGTGGTACTATTTAAAATTGCTTGTTGTTTGCTGAGCCCTGCTCTTTTTTTTTTTTTTTCCTTTTTTTTAAATTTGATAGGATGTTGCACTGTTAGCTTTGATGGGCATCATAAGAAAAATGCCTTCAGACATATGTGAGCCACACACTGTTCTTTCTGGTCAGTACATGCCCACTTTGCCTAAATCTGCAAGGTCTGATCATTGCTTGGATGAATTTCACATTATCTAACCAGACTGGGCATGTTTGCAGGCTGCTCTGAGTGTGTGCACTTCATTTATGTGCTAAGGCAAGTGTTCATCTATATGCTCATTAATATATGGGCTCTGCTCTTTCTTTTAAAGCTCACTGGGTCAAAGCAATATATTTTGTCTAGTCAAACTGTGCCACCATTGTTTTTAAGGAGCTTCTTTTGTATTTAGAAGATAGAAGTAAAGTTTGCTTGTAGCCAGTAGCCACCTAGGTAGCCTGTTGTAATTACATTATACAAATACTGTCCATTTAGTGCTCTAGATGAGGAGTGTTTGGTGATAAGGGGGATATTTTTTGTTAAATCTGCATAAAGAGAACTGTTATGTCCCTCAAGCTGAGCTGCCTCAGTGAGGTAGTTCAGATGAGGGTACACAACATGTTTTAGTGGGAAATAACAAAAGACACAATTCCACAATTATCATTAAAGGTATACTCCCTCATTTTTTCACCATCTCAAAAATAAACAATTTTACCAATTTCGTTAGATAATATATAATCATACCTAAATCCATGGTAAAAATTCAGAAAAAGTGTTTCAGTTTAACGTATTTTTTAATGAAAATAAAATATCGAAACTGAAAATGTAAATGAACACTATCGTCGGCCAATAGGAAAGTTGTTACCACGCCTTACGGTCATATGACGATACCTACGTATTTTTCTGATTGGTGCACGTGCTTGTGACGTCAGAGCAAATTAATTCTATCCAATAAGAAAATTTCGGTCGCGGACCCCGACTGTAGAAAATTTATTTTATTTCTTATTTTGAAATTACTTTTCACTAAAACTTCTTCTAATTTCTAGTGTCAAATGTACAAATGGGTCATTTCGGAGTTACTCTGACAATATTTCATGGAAACGTTTTTTGTAATCATAAACAAGGGCGTAAATCTTTAAATGCTCTGTCATACCGAGAGACCAAACTGAAGTAATGTTGTATGTTGTTACTGTTATAAAGAACATCATAAATGAAATAAGTTTTATTCTCTCAAATTTTATTTTCATGAAAGTTCCCCCAAGTTTCAAAATAGTCACAATCAAATACTAAGATTCAAGCTGTGTTTTATGTTTGTTCATGTATATCATCACAAATAAGTCTGCTAGCAGTAAATTGCGAAAATAAGTTGTGATAAAATGTTTCCTGTTTTAACAGTATGTTTCGAAACAAAGTTTGCTATAGAAATGGCTTTATATGTACAACAGAATTAGCAGTTTAGGGCAATTCTTTATTGTTACTGATGTGATAGTTTGGTTCAAGTACTCCAGACAAAATTTTTGGGCAAGTTCAGTTTGGTTTACAAGTCAAAAAGAACTACTGTTGTGATGTCGACATCGGTGTCGCCACTGTCATTCTGAAATGATGTTTTGGTAAAAAGGAAATTACCCTGGAAGCCAGTCATAGGTCTTGCTTTTCTATTGACATGGGTGTTGGAGGCAGGGTAAACTTTTGTAGAGTTCTCTAACTGAGCCGTGAAATGACAAAACCAACAAAGTGGCATGAGCGCCCAGCAAAGACTCAGTTCAGCCTGACATCCACTCAGTCTGATCAGAGTCTTCACTTTCCCCATGGAGGTAGTTTAGACCCATAACTACCGTTTAAGTGCACAGCAAAGATTGATCAGACTGGGTGGATGCCCAGGCTGATCTTAAATTTCACTGGACCTACATGTCACTTTCTTGGTTTTGTCATGTCATGGCTTAATTTTCTCTGTTTTTGTGACAATGGCCAGTAGACAGGCGAGACACAGCTTTCTGCCAAATTCTTGTTTATGTGCTGGACAAGTACAAGCTAGCAAGCTGTCCTGTACATGACGAGTTGAGGTATTTTATGTCTTCAGCACATATGAGCCACTACAGGACAAAACCAACGAAGAGACATATGGCTGCCCAGTTTGATCAGTCTTCAGTGTCTGTATGGAGCCAACTGAGATCTAAGAGCATAGCAAAGACTGATCTTAGTCTTCACTGGGTGCATGCCTCTTTCTTGGTTTTGTGGCTTAATTGTTTTGTGAAGTAATAATAGTTTTATATTCCAAATTTTTAAATATATGACTTTTAGGTTTGCAAGTTTTGTTGCAATTTTAACATAAGACTATTGGTCAAATTTGAATATCTTAAGATACGAGAAACAGACTTTATAATGGTGTAAGACCTTGTTTCTCATGCATGTTTTAGCCCCCGTTATCACAGTTGGAAGCAGGGACAAAGGTGACAAAAGATCAGGAAAAGTTTCTAGATACACAATTAGCACAAGTTTAGTATAATGGAACTGTTTGTACAAAGGTGTGTAATTGTAAAAAACCTGTGAGTTTTGTGTTTTATACTGACAAACCTCATGACTGGTGTACCATAGGCTGGGACTAACATTCAGTTTTGGAATGTTCTGTGCTATTTTATTGTTTCGTATCTTTATCTTTACTAAACATTATTGTTGATACAGATCCAGATAAGATGGGGTTTTGATGATAACTACCAGATCATTTCTGTTTATGGTGATGTGTTATGACTACACATAAGATGTAGGGTTATACACAGAGTGGTCAAGATGAGAAGGGGTAAAAGGGATAATTTAGGAATAATTATCCTTATATATCATAAAAACATACTTTGTGACCCCTCATTAGAACCGTCTGCGAGATGGTTCTAATGAGGGGTCACAATGTATGTTTTCATTGAAAAATAGTAAAAATTATCTCTGAATTATCCTCATCACCCCTTCTTATCTGGAGCTCTGTACACCTCCATGTTTTTTCAACTTTTTTTTTACCCTGTGACTAGTAGAAGTGAGGCATGGATATTACTTGGATTTTTATCGAGTATGTTTTGAGACGAGGCACAGTCAGGCAAGACACCACATTCTGTAGAATATTCTTGCTACAAAGGGGAACAGGTTACATGACTTTCCTCAGTAAACAAATTCTTCCTTTCCACCATTGACAACGAGGCAAAAAGTGAATGTTAAAGTTGCTTCCCCTGAATATGTACCCATTCACCTTAAAACCATCTTGCTGAGGTGGATCTGTCTAGAAACCATTGTGTATAAACATGTTATGGTCCCTTATTAGAAGTACCTCATTTAGGTGATTAGGGCTTCAGATAAGAAGGGGTAACAAGGATAATTCAGAGATAATTTTTCTTATTTCTCATTGAAAACATACGTTGTGACCACTCATTAAAACCGTCTCGGTGAGACTGTTTCAGTTAGGGGTCACAACATAGTTTTTATGGAAAAACAAGGAAATTTATCCCTATATTATCCCTGTCACTTCTTATCTGTAGCACTGGTGATTTTAATGAGAACCACAACATATGTTTTATGGAGAAATAAGAAAATTATTCCCAAATTATCATTGAAACCCCACCTTGTCTGGTGCTCTTTGTTATGTGTGTTGACTGGTTTTGTATTGTCTGTCTTCAGTGTTGAAATGTACTTAGGATAGAGTAGGGTAGACATACTCAGAAATCCAGTGAATTATGAACATAGGATAGAGTAGGGTAGACATACTCAGAAATCCAGTGAATTGTGAACATAGGATAGAGTAGAGTAGACATACTCAGAAATCCAGTGAATTGTGAACAGTCCTGTTTCTTTGATTAACAAGAAAGAATTTTGTCATTATTTGTCTACTCTTAAAGGAAAGAATTTGCTCCTAGAGGAGCAAATTCTTTCATTTAATAGTTGACCACCATTGAGAAGGGAAGCAAAAATGAAAATAACAGAGTTGCTTCCCTTGAAAGTATATTCATTCACATTAAATTCAACTTGAATTGGAGCAGAGGTTCTTCCACAAGGGAAGCAAATATTAGAATGTTAATGTTTTCTGCCCTTTAAAAATGGCAACCGAATAATGAAAGTATAAATATCCATGCATCTTAAAGTACACATAAACTTATAGTTTACAAAATTGTCCTTGTCTTCTATTTGTTGCAGATAAATCAAGAAGTTTCTATTAATAAGAAAAAGAATACTGTTTCTTATGAAAAAGAAAATAAATGTGAGAAAATAACAAAGTTGTTTTTGTTTGTTAATATGCAGTAAATCATTTATGACATTTGAATTCACTTTGATCAGAGAAATTTATATACAAACAGAGCTCTAGATAAGAGGGGTATTTGATGATAATAGAGGGATAATTTTCTTTATTTCTCATTGAAACCATATGTTGTGGCCCCTCATCTGAACCGTCTCGTCGAGACGGTTCAGATAAGGGGTCACAACATATGTTTTTATCCAGAATTAACAAAAATTATCCCTAATTATCACCAAATACTCCCTCTTATCTAGGGCTCTGTACAAAGTCCAGACTAGACTAGCCAGCAGGAGAAGGAGAGACATAAACACATAGTTAATGTTAAGCATGTTTATTATCCTCCCACCAAAGAGGACGGGACTACTGTAATATTCTCCGTCCATGTATGTGTGCATCCACAACACTTGTCTGCAGCATAACTCCAAACGCAGAGATGGGATTTTGTTGAAAATTCACATTGACAGAAGATGGTGAGAGAAGGTGCACTGATCACGAACCATAACTCAGTCAAAAGTAATTGCAGAGTTATTTCCCTGATATTTGCAATTGTAAGCATATCTGGAGCATAATATTTGTGTGTGGGGGGGTGGGGATTAAGTACTTCTGGAGCATAAATATTTGTGGGGGGGATTAAGTACATCTGGAGCATAAATATTTGTGTGTGGGGAATTAAGAAGTACATCTGGAGCATAAATATTTGTGTGTGGGGGATTAAGTGAGGGATGGGGGTGTCAAATGAAACTTGATACATTGACAGAAGTACAGGGTGCAAGGACCATAACCACACAACTAATACATAGATCATTTCCCTCCCTAATTTTAGCAATAACAGGCCTTTTCAGATCATATATATGAAAGTATTGAAGGAAATTGGAACAAAACGACACTAATTAAGGGCAATTAAAGACAGTGCAGTTTACAAGAACCATAACCCTATGAAACTATCTCAAGTGACGACAGATTTGTTTCCTTTTCTATCTTTAGCATTAATTTGCTTCTCCGAGCATTTAGACGCTGTATGCCCTTTCCAGGGTTGAGCGTTTATAAATAACTTGGAACGTTCATTCTCCGGAGCATAACTCGAAGGTGTTGAAGGGAATGAACTGAAAATTGATACAATCATTACAAGTACTTCTTGGCTTTTTCACATTACATTTCCGCCAATTGTACTTAATCATAGAATGAAGCATTATTTTTAAATTATACGTAGTAGCAGTCAGGTTATTCTCTGGACATGGTTAAATAACAAATAAGAACAGCTTTTATCATATAATTACATTCCCCTTGATTTTCCTTACATTAACCTATTTCAGAGAAAAAGCGCTTATACTTCCCTCTATATGGAAACGTCAGGTGAAATCTCATATAACTGAATATTGGGAGAAAATAATTGTCGCTGAGGCCAGGTTGAAATCTACATTGAGGTATCTGAATTTTGAGAACTTCAAAATAGGATGTGTCTATCAGTTGTGGACTAGCGCCAAATACAATCAGCATAGTATACATAAGGCCTTCATTTATGTGAAGCTCAGTCTTGGGGCATATATACTTCAGAGTAATAAAGAGCGGGTTAATCAGTATACAGTGTCTAAGCTTTGTCCACTGTGTCCAGGCCCGGATCCAGCCCATCACGTACTGGTGGGGCTCTGGATAACTGGTGGGGCTGGGAGGTGCCGAAATGTAGTTGTGTGGGGGAAAAGGGATTGACAATATGACATATTTTAATGGTTCAATTTCGAGAGAGTTTTTTTTTATATATTTTTACCTTGAAATATATGTTGTGATATCTCATTAGAATCGCCTCCCCGAGGCGATTCTAATGAGATTTCACAACATATATTTTGTATATTTTGATCTAACCACATTTGATATTTTTTTTCAAACTGTCATCAGATGCTTCTTATTATCTGGAGGACTACATATTATACATAACACAGAGGCCAACTGGCGGGGCTGCAGCCCCAAAGCCCACCCCCTGGATCCGGGGCTGGTGTCTGCGTGAAGACGAGTCATTGGAACACTTTCTCCTGCGATGTTGCTAGCTTCAGATATCGCGAGAACCATATGTACATCAAATTCGAGTGCTGTTGGAATCGACGATGGATACTACAGCGAGAGCATGTCCGGGAAACGATATGGTGCAACTTATACTAGACCCATCAGTTGATCAAAATTTTTGCCGGAATATTTCTCTTTTTTTCCATAAAATGGCCATTTTCCGTGTTCATTCTGAAACATACAATTATTTAGCATTTCGCTGATACCTTTTTATTCAAATAGGATGAAAAACTGCTGTCATTTTTACATTTTCGATCAGCATCCTTATTTTCTATGCTGGTCGCAAATGGATATCCAACAGAATTCACGTGTTACTCCAGGTGGCGTAGAAAGTTGCGGACGAATGTGCGTGTGATTTCTACGTGTGTGGCTAATAAAAACAAATCTAAGCCCAACGCTTAGAAAAAGAATTAACAACTTGTTATGCGTGTTGAACCAGCTAACAAACGTATGACGCCATGCTGTCCAGTGATTTTTTATCTTAAGCCCCAATCACATGCGCAAATGTACATACGCGAGTATAATTTACATATATGCAAATTTTACTCACGTAAGTTCGTCATGTGAAGACAATTACACACGAAAATATTTTTGCTCATGAGCGAAATTTGCTTCTGGTCTGACCAGGAGTAAAAGAATATTTGAGCCGCGACACGACAAAACCAACAATGTGGTTGTGCGCCCAGCGCAGACTCAGATCAGCCTGGGCATCCGCCCAGTCTGATCAGAGTCTTCGCTGTCCGCATGGAGGTAGCTTAGACCCTTAGCTATCCTTTAAGCGCTTAGCGAAGAGTCTTATCGGATTTGGCTGATGCCCAGGCTAATCTGAGTCTGCGCTGGGCGACAACCACATTGTTGGTTTTGTCGTGTCGCGGCTCATTTGCATATACATGTGTATACACATTTACACGAACAGTATTTCTGGTCATCTGAACGTAAAGTACATTTATATGCCCCGACCAGTCATAGCATGGGGTATGGTAAATTTGGGCATATTGTAGCACCCATTGGTATGAAAAAAAGTGTGACCACTCCCCTCCCCTAGCCCTCATTCTAAAGATGATTAGAACGTGAATACTAGTTTTGTTGAGGATCCATTTCAGTCATACCAGGGCAATGACAGGGGCGTAACTAGGGGCAATTTCATGATACGCACAACCATTTTTTATGCTCTATTTCTTGAAAGGAAAGCTAGTATTTCAGCCACTTTGGCAATTGGTATTGAAATTTTGTCTAATTTATAAAATTTCAGCATGCGAATATGCAGATGCGTTTTGAAATTTTGTCAATTTTGACAAAATTTCATTACGCACTTGCGTATTTGCCGTATACGTAGCTACGCCCTTGAATGATAATGAAAGGGTGGGTGCAATGAAACCCCGTTTACGTTAGAAAAGCTTTCTGCATCCAGCGGGAATCGAACCCGGGACCGCTAGATCATGATCAGCAGGCCAGCACATCACTGAGCTTCCAGGGCTCCCCTCGAATTAATGGATCATACTTGGGAAAGTGGCAGACCTAATACGGTTTATAGATCACTGTGACCTTTATTTCATTGTTCAGTGAATTTACCTTAAATCTTGAGTACTATGTAGTAGATATGCATCATACTTTTGATAATGGTTCGGTCTGACACTGGGAATGATCGCATACTATTAATAGGTCACTAATACTGTAATCTTTATTTCATGGACCAGTGATTTTGTCTTATATCTCCAGCACTATACAATGGATTTGCAACATACTTAGCATGATGTAACAGTTTGACATTTTTATCCCCCGACCGAAAGGTTCGGGGGATATAGCGATGAGCCTGGCGTCCGTCCGTCCGTCCGTCCGTCCGTAAACACTTTCTTGTCCGCTCTATATCTTGAATACCCTTTGGAATATTTTCATGATACTTCACAGTTATGTAGAACAGGTCATGACGATGTGTCGCGTACAAGAATGGTAACTCTTGCTATTGTACTTTTTGAATTATCTCCCCTTTGGCGATTTTTTGGCAGATTCGTGTCCGCTCTGTAACTTGAAAACCCTTTGGAATATTTTCATGATACTTCACAGAAAGGTAGAACAGGTCATGACGATGTGTCGCGAACAAGAATGACAACTCTTGCTTTCTTACTTTTTGAGTTATTTCCCCTTGATAGTTTTAGGTGTGATTTTTTGGCAGATTCGTGTCCGCTCTATAACTAGAATACCCTTTGGAATATTCTCATGATACTTCACAGATATGTAGAACAGGTCATGACGATGTGTCGCGAACAAGAATGACAACTCTTGCTTTCTTACTTTTTGAGTTATTTCCCCTTGATCATTTTAGGTATGATTTCGTGTCCGCTCTATAACTTGAATACCTTTTGGAATATTTTCATGATACTTCACAGATATGTAGAACAGGTCATGACGATGTGTCGCGAACAAGAATGACAACTCCTGCTTTCTTACTTTTTTTAGTTATTTCCCCTTGATGGTTTTAGGTCTGATTTCGTGTCCGCTCTATAACTTGAATATCTTTTGGAATATTTTCATGATACTTCACAGATATGTAGAACAGGTCATGATGATGTGTCGCGAATAAAAATGACGACTCTTGCTTTCTTACTTTTGGAGTTATTTCCCTTTGATGATTTTAGGTGTCCGCTCCATAGCTTGAATACCTTTTGAAATATTTTCATGATACTTCACAGATATGCAGAACAGGTCATGACAATTTGTCTCCTACATGAATGATAACTCTTGCTTTTAGACTCAGTGAATTATTTCCCTTTGGTAGTTTGAGCTGCTGTTTGAGTCTCTGCTCCATAACTGTATAACCCTGGCCAGCTCCAGAATTTGAATAACCGTGTACCTTTTAGAATATTGATGATCATGCTGTGATATCTATCAGTGTTCCTAACTCTCTATTACCCCTTCACATTCCCATGACCCCTCCTGCACCCCCCCCCCACCCCCCCCCCCCACCCCCAAAAATAATTTTTTTTCCAGATTTGGATTCTTTGTCCAAATTCACTTACTAGAGAGCTCAAAATTAGATTTGTAGGGCTTGTACTTTAGAAGTTATTCACACATTTTGACCGTTGAATGTATTGTATGCTATACATTTGTGTATATGGTGGCTGTTTGAGATATTACCTCTTTTTAGCAGTCAAGCATACTGTTTTAATCTGAGTGTTAGATAATCATGCATCTGTTAACAGTTAATGTCAATCAGAAGCATAAAAGAACGACAGTATGTTACTAATATGTGTTTTGAAGTGCACCCTTTTTACCAAGGCCCATGGGGGTCTTTGGTCGGGGGATTTGCCATCTCCTCTGATGGCTATTTTTGGTATAGCGATTGTGCCTTACGTCTTGATCAGTATTTAACAGATACATATCATTACTTGGGTGATAATTAAGGAATGAATTTCATTTTTCTGAGGTTTATCGAAGTGTAAACTACATTGGGTCACGTGCAAAGTGAATGAAAGGGGTTCATGTAAACTTTGCTAGTGACCCAATGTAGTTTACACTTCGATAAACATCAGAAAAATTAAGTTCATTGCTTATATTTACATTCGTTTCAATCAAATCTTTCATGAAAAATCTTCTATAAGCGCAAAAAATGAAGCAGTAAAACATGTACACGCAGTTTTTTCTGCTAACTGCAGAACGGCAGGCATGACGTCATGACGTTGCTGACGTCCAATCAGGTTGTAGAGAGCCATTGTTTATTTTGACGTGATTGACGTCGCGTGTCAATGTAATTATTGGGATGTAAACTACATTACGTTCCAATGGTTTACTATAGGGCTTTTCAGTAAATACACCAAGAATGTAAATATTCATTCTTAAACTGCAAATGACGTGACACTATTTGTAGGTCACTGTGAACTATATTTCTTGGTCCATTGATAGTTGCCTTATATATCTCCAACACTATTAAATGGTTCTGCATCATTCTTGAGATACTGTGTCACTCTAGACACTGCAAGTGACCTGGTACAGCTTGTAGGTCATTGTGACCTATAATTCATGCTTCAGTGGTTTCCTTAAGTTCAAGATCTCCTGACGACGAACAAGGTTGGGACACCAGTGTACGTTAGACACATTTCTATTTTTTAACGTTTTACTTCAACTTCATTTTCCATGCCACAGGACACAGAATGTGACACCTTCATGTGTGCACTGCTAGTATCATTTGAACCAATGAATGGATTTTCATCAAACTTGGATAAATATATTATTTGGACAAGCCAAAGTGCTGATTTGGATTTGGCTACCTGGACTCTATTTCCAAGTTCACAGGATGACTTACATTCTTAAATTTTTCATCCAAAAAAATCACTTGCCTGTGCCATGTCTCTTAACAGATTCTGAATAACTTGAAAAATTAATTAATTAGGGTCAGCCAGTGACTTGGTTAGATTTTGGTGACCTCGACCTTATGGTCAACGTCGTCAAGCAAACTTGGCATGCTTATTTGGAAAATAACACTGTGGCATTTTTTATCCTCTTAATAAATAACTCTATTAAAGCTTATGTGCATAGTATGTCATGAACAAATGAGTGGCTTTCATTTCTAAATTAACTTTAATGACTATATTGTTATAATGTTGAATTCTGATGACGCTGACCTTTCAGGGTGGTGGCAGTGTAGTGGTTTATGTGCTAGACCAAAATTATAGGGATCGTAGTCCCTTGTTCATCTGGTCTTTCGAACCTGAACGCAAAGAACTTTAATCTCACACGTGCAAATTTACTTATATACAAATACACTTATGTCAGTAAATCTGCTCATGTGACTGAGGCATTAGTAGATTAAGAGCCAATTTGTGATCGTCTTAGGGTGAATGGGTAAAGTTTCAGGGGAAGTAACTCTACCATTTTTCAGTTTTGCCTCCCTTCTCAATGCAGATCAAGTCTTAAAGGAAAAGGAGAATAGACCCCATTTTGAAGGGCTTCGTCGTTCAGGGAAGCAAAGGAAATCACAAAAGTTGTTCCCCTGTGTAAAAATGACAGAACATGGCGGTGTATCCATTCACCTTTACCTATACCGAATTTAGCGCAATAGACACGAATTTCTGTGTTAAGCTCCTTCAGCGGTTAAACCACAAAGAGGTAATGGGCACATTGATCTCGGTAAAGAACATAACCTCAGACATAAATCTCAGATTCATTTTAGGGCTATTCAAGATTTGCAAACTTTGTCATATTGTGTACCAGTGGGGGGAAAGAGACTTCCATTGCAGACTATTAACACTAAATATTTTCCAAGTGCATTAGTTGTAATATAAGTTTTTGTTAATTGGTCATTTCATCTGAGACTATTGAAATATCCCCTTGAGTTCGAAACCACTTAACTGATGCACGAGTCAGTATGTCATGGCACCACAAATTAAACCAGTATCATGGCACAGAAAATATACGGTGACAGTTTCTGCACTTATATGTTATAAAATAAATGTCATATTTGATCGATGACACGAGAAGCCGTACCTTACAGCAAACGCGACCACTCAAGTCTGCCTGCACATCCACAAATTCCGTGTTCCTATTAACAATCTATTGACCATGTTAAATCTGTAACAAAAAGCAACACTAATCGAACTGCATGGAGTAAACATATCATACCCTCGGGGAAATGATTTTTACATAATTATGTAAAGGTGCGCCCCAAATAGCATAATCATTGTCCGCACACTTAGCCACCGAGTCGCCTCATGAAAAAAGAATAATTTATTCACTCGGTCCATTTCCAATGGCATCGTAATACTAGCAGTATATAATTTTACGAGGCTTCAGAAAATATCTGTTATAAAAATCCCCCCCCCCCCCCACACACACACACACACACACACAAAAAAAAAACTTAAAAAAGAGCTAAAACTAACTAACAAAACGACACATACTTCAGAAAAATGCAATAAATCCTGAAGTTTTAAAAATTAGTCTTAGTACAGATCTATATACCAATATGCGTTCACATAATAAACTTCGAGAATATTGGTCAAACGGTTTAGGAGAAGTAGCAGCACCAAAACTACAAAGGGACACCATAACAAAACTGAAAACCCTTCTGAAAAAAAAACTGAACAATATTTGTTCTATATAACTTTGTCCTGTATCTGATTCAAATGGATGCTAAACTGACCAAAAATGCAGTATAAACAGTGCACAAAATATAAAAAAGGGACATAACTCCGGCAAAAAGGATCAAATTTTTACATCATAACCTGGATGCAGTTTCATACTGGTAAGTGTTCACGTACTTAATTTGTAAGAAAACCCGTCAATGACCTTGGAGTGATAACAAACTTTTCGTACGAAAACTACAAAGAGGTATAACTCAGCAAGAAAAGCCTTCTGGGAAAAACTGAAAAATACGCATCAACTCTTTTCTAATGTTTTGCCTATCAACCAAATTAAAACAAACTCGAAGCAAAAAAAGCCGAAAGTCAAATATAAAAAGGGCAAAAATAGCAAAAAGGGTCAACATTTAAAATTGTATTGTAACCTTAAGGCACATCTTCACACCAACACGAGTTCACATATTTAATTTCAAGAAAATGCGTCAAATCATCTAGGAGGA
Source organism: Ctena decussata (assembly GCA_963989385.1). Classification (NCBI taxonomy): domain Eukaryota; kingdom Metazoa; phylum Mollusca; class Bivalvia; order Lucinida; family Lucinidae; genus Ctena; species Ctena decussata. Next base: position 126,112,753 of record OZ022498.1, read on the forward strand.
GTTGCGATAAAGTTTTTGACGAAAAATACATGGGGGCATAACTCCGCATTAAAACCCTTCCGGGAAAAAGCTGAAAAATACGTGTCAACTATTTTCTTATGTCGCATCCATGGAAAAAAAATTAAAAAAAAAATCGGAGCAAATTTGCTGCGTTGCAGACGAACGGCCGGATGAACGGACAGAAGGACAATGTCAAAACAGTATACCCCCACCCTCAGTTTGCGTGAGGGTGGGGGGGATTATTAAGTTAAAAAGTTGGAAGTAAGAAGTAAAAAGTTGAAAGCCGGAGTTAAAAAAGCAGGATTTTAGAAGGAAGAAGCATTATGAAGCCATCGGCAAGCATCGCAAATCCTAATCAGAAAGGACACTCATGCAAAAACGGCTCTGCTGTACCTACTGCTACTGGTGTACTGGTAGAATTAGGGTTTGGAAGTCTTAGAAACTATTTTCAATAACTATTATATAACTAGCCAGTCTTCACACTGGCAGACAAAATGTTTTGCGTTGTCTGTTTACTCCGTAAAGAAATCACGGTAGATTGTATTATATGCTAAAATTGAAGACTGAAAAAAATGGGTCTTCGCATCCGCAGTCCGGTCAATCTTCCCTGTTCCTATCAACTAGGGTCGAGTCGGGTAACTTCGGACAACGGGTAAATTCGGACATACCATTGCAAACAGTGAAAATCCAGATGAGACGGCTCATAATGAGCAGTCTCATCAGGAGTTACACTGTTTGCCTAGTAAATTTTGTTTTAATTCCAAACAACTGACATATAAGGGAAACAATGTCACTGTCCGAATTTACCGCTATCCGATTTTACCCGACTTTACCCTATCTCAATAATGATTTTATACTGAAGATACTTTTTTATTTATATGTATTTTTTGTATGTGTTATTTATGTGTTTTACGGCCCTTTCAGGAAGATTTCACTTATATCGAGCCGATCGTTAAGTAGAGGTGGGCAAAAACATAGCTCCCAAGGGAAAACTACTTAATCTTCCCCAAGCAGAACATGGCTTTCTCACTGGTGCACCGAGCGCGACCCGAACCCACAGGGGCGAGAGACTCAATGTTTTAGAGTCAGCGGTCTTATCCACTATGCCACGGAGGACAATTTTATACAGAAGAACCTATGCGCAGATGTGCAAGAATTAAAATGGGCGAGTTCCTAACACTGATTGTTGCACCAGGCGCTGATGTACCTGCAGTTAGAAGCTTATCTCATATCTCAACACAGACAAACACCAGAAAAAATAAGATACATGTAAAGTTATTGCAAGTTCAGTGGTGAAACATAGTTCGGGTTCAGGAGGTTAGGGTAAGTCGGGGAGGATAAACGGGGTTCCATTGCACATATCCTTTTATTATCACCGTCCCATCGTCCCGAATTGACTGATTGGAAAAGAACATAAATCGCAAGTCATGCATCCATCCATTTGATCCGAATATGTATGTATACTGTCGTGAAATTGCTGAAAAAAATAAGCAAAACTATATAAACTGCTGCTTCAAAGAGTCAAGCTGGCTTATGACGCTGTCTTTATTTCCTTTTGTTTGATAGCTTTGAAATTTCTGTGAGCCGTATTAATGAGTCTAGAAATGATAAACAGAAGAAACTTGACACTGCTCTCTTATTTCAAACAGAGGCGCCATATCGAATCTTCTGTTATATTAGAATTTTGTACTATTGGATAGCAAGCTGAACGCGTGGCAAATGCATTCTTTATCTGTTGTAGACAAAATCGCCGTCTCATTTTTTCTTAATTAATGCCGAGAAAGATTTATATGACAAGTCAAGGCCAGAACTCTTCAAATATGGAATTTAAATAATCACGCACTTACACCTACTCCGTGTCGGAACTTGTCTTATATATGTGATTCAAAAGAGTTGTGCTTGAAGTACTTTCTGTTTATTCACAATTCATGGACCACATGGGCAATTTTTGCAATCTACATGTAAATGACGATATCGTGTGAACTTCAAATGGCATAAACAATATAGGACATTGATACTGTTCCGCTTTTACTGTCTTCCTTAAATAAAAGAAAATGGAAATGTTGTGTAAGGTCCATACAGTGCATTTTTTTTAGCTACACTAAGATATTTTTTTTTGTTTCAAACTCTTTAGTCTACATTTAATGCGGTCATTTTGTTCTTATTTATATGACTACCATTCTCTAATAGTATTTAGAGAAAATAGAGAAAAAGAGCAAAAGGTTACTCAATTTTCTTCATTTTTTTTCAAACACTAGTCTAAAGTCAAAAATGGTGTGTTAGTTTAGTACTCTACACAATCTTATTAATCGTTTGATATATTTTTAGGAAAATCAAAGGGATATTAGTGTGGTCATTTTTGATAAACTTATTACTATCCTACATCCAAAAACTGAATTTTCAGTACCGTGTATGTCTATATTACGATGAGGAAAATTGTTGGGGACGTTGTTCCAGTCCAGTTATTAGGGAGGTTAAGATTCTTAACTTGTACGTGTACGTGTACGTCTAGCGATGATTTGTGTGCATACGTCATCAAAAATTGCATACTCTCTACCAGTTAGAAGTAAATTCTAGACGTTGACTACTTCTAGGAGGCCGTTTACACGTAGCTTAATAAACGTGTACTTTGAATTCATCTTTCGGATAGAATTTACAAATGTACATTTTATTTTATGGTATCAAAGTTGAGAGCATATATCTAAGAAAAAAAATTAAAGCGTTCACTTGAAAATCAGTGAAACGTAAATAAGATACACCAATGTTTACAGTGAGGGTGGTATATGCGAGGCATAGGCAGTATTTGTTGTAGATATCTCCGCATTTGTAAAGGTAGATGGATGAATGATTTCGGTTTATACGACCCTTTCAACAGTATTTTAGTCATGTGGGGCATATTAGGATGGATGGCTGGATGACTTGCGATTTTACGTCCTTTACAACAGTATTTAAGCTATACATGGAAGATGGGACGATGATGATGAAAGGCTGAGTGCAATGGAACCCCGTTTGTGGTAGGAAAGATTCTCGCCTCAAGCGGTGCTCGAACCCGGTCCGCTAGATCAGTAGGCCAGCGCTTAACCCACGGAGATACCGGGGCTCCTAGGCATATTAGGAAATATATGAGATATGGACGACGCTGAAATAAACAAGAGGCAGAGAAGAAACGTGACCTTAACTGGAATCGAACCCGCGACCTCGTCATCATGAATCTAGAGCATCAGCCTCCCAGTCAGCAGTTTAAAAAAGCATGTGGTCACATGTCAGCGTCATAAATGGGACTGAGTCGGGAAGTGTGTGTATTTCAATTCTCGTAACGACGTCCCCCACCCCTCATTGGTACGAAACCATGGCCACAGAAACGGGGCGCCGTGCGTCCGTCCATTTGACGCGGGAAAGCTGGTCATGATAATTGATATCCCAATCAAAGTGGGTAAATTAGACGGTAAGATGGGTGGGTATGGGCTACATTACCAATAAACGATAAAAAAAGATAAGACACAGGGAATTCTGTTGGTCGTTGTAATCAATGAAAGCTTTCAAAAAAAAAAATCGGGGACGGTGGAGAAGAAATGAGTGTACGCAGGTAGTGAACTGACAATAATAAGGGCTTTCCTTTACCGTAAAAAGTACATGATAGTACCATAACTTTTTAGAGATGGAAACTGAATGCACTGTATAAAAAAACTGTTTGAATTCCGCCTTTGATAAAGAAATTAAATGCGGATTTAAAGCAAGGCCTTTACACAATGCAGTCGCGTTCCATATCAAAAACTTAAAGTAATATCCCGTACTTTTTATGGTGAAAGGTCTGGCAGTGCAGTTTTTAGAAAAAATGTGGTGTTTATAAGATGGTCGCCGGATGTGATATTGGTCGACGGGCCTATACTTTCTTTTTGACACCAAATTAATGAGAAAGTTAAGTTTCGACAAAAACCGACCGAAACTATTGGTACAGAGGAGATACTGTTAACCCACAAACGTACACACGGACGAAAGGTCATGCAGATAGCCTTTTCTATAATTACTTCGACCATCTAAAATAATTCGCCGCATTGATTTTGGTTACATGTACACGTACAAGTTACATTTATCTTAACCTTTAATAACTATAATTAGAACTTGTACGTGTACGTGTAGCTACCAGTAGCCGTACGCGTACAAGTTCTAAATCTTAACCTCCCTATTACCGGAGCACTGACTTCAAGGTATAAGGGTACACCTCTGTATTTTTTCGCCATTTTTTTAAAGAACAATTTCTGTGACTTCATATTTGCTTCCCTGAACGACAAAAGCCTTCCAAAATGGGGGTTTACTCTTAACAGGAATGAAGTTGCTCCTATGGGAGCAAATTCTATTCTTTTAGAGCTGACCTTATTGAGAAGATAGGCAAAAAAAAGACAGAGCTGGCCCCGAGGTTATAAAACTTGAGTACATTCTCAAACTCAAAATAAAGCACACTGATTGGCTGCTTCCGAGCACATGCTCGGAAGCAGCCAATCAGTGTGCTTTATTTTGATCGGAAGCAGCCAATCAGTGTGCTTTATTTTGAGTTTGAGATTATTATCAAGTTTTATAACCTCGAATCCAGCTTTCCTGAAAGAGTACTCTTAGTGCAATTTATGTCGATTAATGGCATTCGCGTGAAAGCATGAACAATACCGATTACGATACTCATGATCCTGGCCCCGAGGTTATAAAACTTTTTTCGTGCTCAACTCAGCTCAGCATGAAATTGTACCTGCTAATAAATAGCAAATTACTGATAAGTACAGTTTTTTCTTGCTCAGTTTAGCTGAGTATGAAGAAATTTTCTCTGCTTATGAATATGAAAATGCCAACATTAAGTAGGCTAGTTGGCATTTTCATATTTATCAGCAGAGAATATTTCATGCTCAGCTGAGTTGAGCACGAAAGAAAGTTTTATAACCTCGGGGCCTGATGTCTGAGCAATACTTAATTCCATCGGAGTTGTCCAGCAGCCTTATCGTCCCTTTTATAGCACTTCATATTCTTGAAAGCCCGTATCTGCAATATTTTAAATCCTTTGGCGGGGCCAAATATCAAACAAACCCATTTCGAAACATACCATAATAACTTAAGAACATTTTAATGCTCTTTGCCTGGTCAGAAGCAAATAAAAAACGGCTTTTGCACCGTCGTGTTTTACCGATTAATACTAAGATAAACGGCTTTTGGTACTTCCTGTTGGCTTCCCAGGCCTTCCAAAATTGAGTTTACTATTAAAGAAAAGCATTTGCTCTTAGGGGAGGAAATCTTTCATTAAAAAGTCACAGGGTGTATGTTTGTGGGGGGAGGGGTGCAAGTTCATGTTTGGACGGTCAGTTAACCTAACCACACTATTCCTGTGCCGGCTCAGACCCCTAAGCGGTTAACCAGTACTAAAACAGCAAAGTCCAAAAACAAAAACATAAAACACAAAATCTAAAAGACAAAACTCAGAAGGTCCTTGCACAAAACACAATGTCACATAGGCTTCCGTACGATAGAGCAATGGGGCCTTTAAAAGTTTAATTTATTATCAGAACGCCTTGTGTTAGACATAATAATTTGTAATTACCGGTTCCGGATAAGTCTCCAGTGTGCAGTCTGTACTGAGCCTTTGTTCATGGGTTTCCATTGACTGGCATGATATATATGAGCCGCGACACGGGAAAACCAACAAACTGGCATTGCGCCACGAAAAGACTCAGATCAGTCTGGGCATCCGCCCGGTCTGATCAGTCTTCAGTTTGCGCTTAAAGGGTAGCTAAGTGTCTAAGCTACCTCCATGCGGACAGCGAAGACCTGATGAGACTGGGCGGATGCCCAGGCTGATCCGAGTCTGCGCTGGGCGCAAAACCACTTTTTTTTCACGTGTCGCGCGGCTCATATGTGTATGGCTGATTTATGTCAGTCACATGAAACGATGCCTACGGTATTGTGAACAGCAAAACTTTGATCATCTTGTGCATCTGTTCAGTCTGATCAGAGTCTTCCCTAACAGCAGAAAAATCTATGGCTCCTGAGAAACCAGTTCAGTGAAAAGCGAAGGCTCTTATCAGCCAGTTGAAGAGACCGCAAGGTCTAGTCTGCCGTGTCTTCGCTCAGTTTTTCCATATATGTATAAATTCAATTTGCACTACCAAGAACTTCCATTTTCGTCCGCCACTGATACCGGTTCAGATCAGTCTCTTCGCCGCTTTGGAAATTGTCGTGATGGCTTCATAGAAAATATTATTAATATTATTATTTCATCCTGAGTGTTCTCTAATTATAATAAAATCAGAAAGAGGGGAACGGGCGCAATACAGACAAAGAGTAAAGGTATGTAGTACTATACTGTATGCGACACATTAAACTTTTAGCCAAATATATGAATAAGATTTGCATGAAATTATTTATTTTTCAATTTCATTATGCTATTTAATAATTCAGTAAATTTAATAATATATCAATGAATTAAATTATTTGTGAAAAATAAACTTTGATAAAACTCACTGCAATATGAAGTAACGGCTTTAGGTTTGCATTTCTTTTGTAACATTTAGGAGTACATGTAAATTTTACTATCAATGTATGTCCTTGCCGCCCAAAATTGATGGCAAATGGTAACTTTGTAAATCAGAAACATCATTGCTGGTATGACACTGTACATAAACATAGATCTTGTTATAACAATGCTTCTATGCTGTTTTACCATTGTTTGCTTTCAGTTTATGTTAGATTTTAAAATTTTCTTATAAAAAGTATACAGTTGCTTTGTTTAAATGCAATAAATATACGAGGGATGATCAGAAGGTTCCCTGAAAGGTGCTGTATTCTCTATTATTTTACTTTCGTCAATTTTATAGTTTCTAATAGCCAAAATTATTTACAGAAAAAAAGATTTCTTCAAATAAACGTAAACATATATCTTATCTTGATGTTCCTTACAAATTTTGTAAGCTGTTTTTTTTATCTTTTCTATGCAATGATGTCTTAGTCCAACGTAGCCTTTTATCAGTAAACATGTGGCGGTGGCGTCATTCAAGGGCAGATCAAAAACGGAATTGATAAGGTTTCATAAACTAGAGATATTGTCGATTCGTTAGACATATGATTTATGCTTTCATTCAAATCAGTCCAGCAATAAACAACACAACCTGATATCTGCAGCATTATAAGTTTTCATTAAATTTCCAACACACCCAGCAGCAAGGATGTATATGCAAGCTTTGTCATAATTAAGGTCAAATTTCTTATTATGTGTAACAATTAGAAATAAATGGTACATGCAACTACAAAATCCTAAGACTATGGTTGAATTTTGACAAAACTTGCCAGTAAAGCCTTTCTGCTAGTTGATAAAGACTTCTGATAGACAGCTAACGCTTCTGTAGAATCAGGTTGTGTTGGCTTACTGTTGGAATAGTTCGGCTGAAAGCGTCTATAACATATCTAACGAATCGTCATTATCTTAAGTTTATACAACCTGATAATAACAATTCTATTTATAACGTAAAGCAAGTTATCTGCCCTTGAATAACCTACTACAACACAATTAATGATTAAAGGGCGCGTTGGAATTAAACATAATTTCGTAGAAAGGATCAAGACAGCTTACAAACTTTGTAATGAACATCAAGATAAGATATATATCTTTAAGTTCCGATAAATTAAAGTAATTCGTGACTAAACAAGGTTCAGAATTCGCTATCGGAAAAGATAAATGAAAAATAACGTTATAGGTCTTCTACGAATTTTAAAAACTGTTTACACTTTCTAGTTCAGTGGTGGTAAGGTTTATTCACTGAATAAGGGATGTCACACCTGTCTGATTTAGCATACTATGCATGTGCAATCAATGCACTGTTCAAAATCTCTTACCTGGCTAATTGTGCGTAAATACATGCTTAGAAGCCATGCATCCTATGACTCCTTAAAAAGGCCAAATTCTGAACTTCATGATTCCAATGCTAATACTCTACTGTTGAAATATTTGAACTGGTTTCTTAACTAAAACTAGATATTTGTGGAAACTGGACCCAAAACAGCTATTCAGAAGACCTTGAATAAAGGACATATGCAATACTGAAGGTCTTGAGAAACAGTTTTCAAACTATTTATAAAGAACTTGACTGGCTTTCGCCATGGCAGTATAGGCTTTGCAGAACTGATGCTTATCAATATATCTCTCTGCATAGACATCATTGGATTCTGATATCTTTTCCTCTTCATTTTAATTATTTTACTGTTTACCATGTACATGCATATACTTGGATTTTTACTCAAAGTGATATAAAAACACAGGTGTGAATGTGGTCTTACAAGCAAATAAAGTTCCAAAATGATCTGTAAAACTTGCACCACCTCACTAAATATTGGGACAGGATTGTCTGGGCAAACACTGTAGACCAAGACCAGACTGTTCAGGGACAGCAATAGTATTTCCCATTCTGCCAGCACCTTTGTGCCAAATTGATGATAGTCAAATCAGTGAAGCTTCTGGTAAATCAACTTAATTTAGGTTTACAATGGCATCTGCTGCAGAGATGGCTTCTGTCAATATTAAAGCTGCTATGATAAGGTATAATATCAGGCATAAGCAGTCAGCTGTAGCAGAATAGGTTTAAATTGTGCTAAAATGGGCAGTCAACCTTAGCAAAAAGTGGACTTGGCCGTTCCGCATCAGACCTGTTCTTAAAATTTGTATAAGAGCTATAGCTGGGCCGGGTCGCGTTACCGGTGGTTGGTTGGTGGTGCGTACATAAAACTGATGGAACAAATCAGTTATTTGTTTGAGATGAATCACAAATACATTAAAGTCGCATCGTTTGAAATTTCATTGTAGAAATTGAAATAGTAAGAAAAATACAGCGCTTTTCCAGGAACATCTTGATCATCCCTCATTTCTAGTTTAATTCAAACATGGCAAACGACGTAACACCTGATTGTAAGATGCGGCCCGCTCCCTAGCCGTTCTTGGACACACTATTCGACTACAAATTCCCACAGCCTGCTTTGCCGTCGTTATTGGGATAGGACCAGAAGTAATTCCACAAAAGTATTTTCCATAGACTTAAGTGCATTTACAAGGAGACAATTCTTTTGGAGCATTTGTCAAACAATTATTATGGTTAGAAAGCAAAATGAACAACATCTATAAATATTGGCCTTGGTCGTTATTCTTTCCCGGTCATAAGTTTATGGCCCCGAGGACATAATTGTGACTCCCCATAAAGTAATGTTGTCTTTATATATGTTCTTTTTTTTTTTCTTCTTTTCTTTCTTTTTTTTTTTTTTTTTTTTTTTTGCATACAAACTAATGTGTCCGAACTGTCACTACTCTCTTATTTGTTGACGGATTTCAAAATAAATAGACAAAAATGTCCAGAGGTGTTGCGCGCAAAACCTAGGTACCCAACTCAAAAGACAAAGGTCATAGATATCATTCAAAGATAATGGTGTCCTGCTATATGATTCTGGCAAACAAACATGTAGGGTCTGACCCGTAGCTTTGTCAATTGTGGGTAGATTTTAAAATGACTGGAAGCAAACGTTAACCATATCAAAACAATATATCGTGCGGAAGATCTACATCCCCACCTCAAAAGTCAATGTCGCAAATGAAGATGAATGACAATGAGTAAGGTTTGTTGTTTTGCTCCCTCCCCACAAACTACCCGAAATCACAGAGAATTTGATTGGTCATACTAACTGAAGGCTGTGTCGTTGTAACAGGATAATACTTCGTAGAAACAACATTGCAAACTCGTGGGAACGGCATAGCAAACTATATATTATCAAATGGTGCCACTGCAGATGGAGCTGATTAACTAAACACAAACTATGTCTAAATAGAATCATGTAAAATGAACGTTTTGGCAAGCTTGGTATGAGAATCTATCTGTTTACACCATGTGTCTCAGTCACAAGACCGTTAATTTATATATTACTTTTTTCACATATTTTTCACTGCATTTAGGTATCTTCAAAATAAGAGTAGTCTTTTTCAATGCATATAGAGAAGTCTTCAGAATAAAAGTAGTCTTGCAAGACGAGGTATTCTAGACACATTGACAAAATATACATTGGCATTATGTTTTCTACTGCTTTCTATAAAAGCAATTGAAAAAAATTCACCATATTTTTAACCTATAAAATTACTCAACTTTATCGTCAAGATTTCCAGAGTTCAAATTTTGCAAGATTACTCTTATTTCCGTGAAGTATTTCTATCCCTAGATAACATAGTCAAAGTGCGATTTAGCATCATCTATATAGGGGAAGATGGGAACATCGTTATTTTCTTCTTCGCGAATCGTCATTTAACTTCACGTGGAGGGGTAATACTATTATGACCGGGATCACTTTCCTTTCAAGATAATGGCCGGGGTTCGTTATTCTTTGGGGTCACAATTCTTCGCGAGGGATCGTTTTACTCCGCGTGGGGGTGTCATAATATCATGACCGGGAAGGAGAAGGAGAGTGGGGGATCACTATGACACAGGAGTTACTATTCCTTAAAGAAAAATTATCGGGGTCGTTATTCTATGGAGAACACTTTATTTCCTTACACTGACTTGTTTGTTAAGGAATCTACTGATAATTCCAAAAGAAAAATGACAATAATACTTCTCTTTTAAAAGAATACTCAAGTAGACATAGTTTATTAAGGAATTTTATTTATATGCATTTCTATTTGACCAGCTCATTTCAACTCAGTTTACCTTTTGCTTTGCATTGGATGGTCAAGGCTGCCGTTGGCGGCATGAAATTTTATCATGTTTACCTTTTCTAAGTAACAGACAAATCCAGATCGGAGATTCTTAAAACCAAAAGGAAAAGATTTACTATATACATGTACATAAAATGGCAGCAATGCATGAAAATCACGCACGGTAAACCGAATGAACAGCTCTTTCAGCCACCTAAACTAAACTAAAACTTGCCACTCGCATTATACAGTCAACTCCCAATATGTCGAACGCTGATATCTCAAAGTATCTGCTTATATCGTAGAATACATTTCCTATTTTTATCTAGATTTCAACTCCTGCTATCCCAAACAACTGATATCTCAAAGTAAATTTTCTGGTACCAGAAAATTTACTTTGAGATATCAGTAGTTAGGGCTAAAATTCAACTTCGAGATATCCAGAGTTGACGGTAGATGAAAGAACGTAATATGGACAACAATAACAAGTAATAATGAGGAACCACAATAGAAGTACCGCCTTGGAACCGTCTGTTATAAATGTGTGTCTGTCTGTCTGTCTGTCTGTGAGTGAGTGTTGGTCTAGTCTATGCTATGCCATAACCTTACAAAGTCGTTTGAGCACCACAGATTACTTTACAAGATCTTTCAACATAGTCCTGTCTCCGGTTGTCTTAGTTGAGCTAGCAAATTCTATCTGTCCACTCCTTTATGCTGTCTTCTCATTTCTCCTCCTGTCTACCTCTTCTTCTTTTTCCCTTCACTGTGCCCTGTAGGATCGTATTTACTAAGCCAGACCACCTTGAGATGTGATCAAATTACCCCAGTTTCCATTTTTTGTATGAGTCACACAGGTTTATGCATCAACATCTGGACATAATGACAACGAGGTCGACAACTTCTACCAGCAACTCCAGGAAATTATAGACCAAACACCTAAGAAGGCCATTCGGGTTGTATGTATATCGGGATTGGAATGCTAAAGTTGGAAGGGATGCACAGGCAGACTAGGTAGACGTATGTGGACCCTACAGAAATATCGAGACAAATGAGAGAGGCAACAAACACATAGAGTTTGCAATCTTTAATAACCTAGTACATGTACTGACGAATACCCTTGCTCCCCACAAACCGTCCAGAAGGTGGACGTGGCACATTCCAGTCAAGAAGCATCACAACCTGACGGACTACATCTCAGTGGGGAAGCAATAGAATCCATAGAACACGGAGATTTCCTGTAGCAGACATATGAAGTGAACATGAGCTGGTGATGATGACCTTCCGAATTTGTCTGAAGAAGGCCAGAAAGACAAGCTAACCAAGACTGAGGTTTTGCCTTGAGAATTTAAGAAACCCAGATGTGGCATGTACATTTCAAGCAACAATAAGTGGGAATTCTCAACACTCAGCGTTCTGAGGGATGGTGACATGGACATAGATACCATGATTTCCACCTACAATACAGCAATGACTGACACAGCCAGTGATATGCTTGGGATGAAACGTCACAGGAAAAAGCAATGGGTCACCAGACATGTTCTCGATCACTGCGATGAAATGAGGGATTTAAAGAAGAAGTGATATGAAACCGAAGGAGCGAAAGAATGCAGGGACGCTAACAAGAGGGTTCAGAAGGCCTAGAAGAAAACAAAGGAGTACTGGATAGGTAATCTGTGCGAGGAGATTGAAACTTGCCTGAAAAGAAAAAAAAAATAGAAAGAAAGCATATCAGCTGGCGAAGGATCTAACTTCAGAGAAACAGGATAGATCTACAACTATCGAGGACAAGTCTCGGAAATGTCTAACAGAAAAAAACAAGAGGTTCTTAGCAGATGGACACAAAATTGCTCGGAGCTATACCATCATGGGAGTTGTGATGCACCCAGAGGAAGATCAACAACCAATCCTTCGTGAGGAAGTTGAAATTTGAGTGGCAGCACTGTAAAAAAGGGGAAGTCCGCCGGACTTGATAATATACCTGCAGAACTTGTTCAAGCAGGCGGGGAGACCAGGATCGATGTTTTAACAAAGGTCTGTAATTAGATCTGGTCACCAGGGAATGACCAACCCCATGGACTTAGTCGCTGATTATTACGATCCCTATATAGGGCAGCCTACATCTACAGAACCATTAGCCTCATCAGTCATCAGATTAAAGAACAGAACAGAACGGAATAGAACATAACTTTATTTTCTCTCAGATTGTGTGTACAACATATGAGGAAATATATACTGACCAAAATACATTTACTACGTAAAGATAGATGGTGCATGCACAGCTTAGCTGGGACAAGAAAGAAGAACTTATTTATTACATGAACCTATTTAAACTTACTGAGTATCAAAGTGACAAACTGGCTAAGTCTGTGTAACAGTTTCGCATTGGTGTTTGACATTCTGAGTGAACTTGAATGTATTATAGTTTTTTAAATAATATTTTGGTAAATACATTTTTCTTATGTCGTTTAAAATTTCGCATTCAAATAAATAGTGAAATTCATCCCCGATCAAATTTGTATTACATAAATTACAATATCTTTCGTTTCTTTCAACATTATCCCACCGCCCTTTTTCAATTGGAATGCCTGTTGTTTGTAGTCCGAAATTTTGCGAGTGTTATGTAAGAGTTTACAGGAAGTTCTGTAATATAGTTTTCAAATACAAATTAAAATCTAAAAAAGTTCCTTCAAGAGCAGAGATAACATACAGAAGTAGTAACATGGGCCAGACTACGTAGTTTCGGCTAATAAAGCCTCGTCAGTGACCCTGACAATATCTGGTGACGAAACCATACTGTAATTTCTTAATTTTAATTGGGCAGTCGATTCAAAGACTGATTAGTTTCAAAAGGATCCAAATAATATAAAAGACGATGATCTAGAATATTAGTCTTCATCGATCTCAAATTTTAGATTTCTCAGAATCTATCCTCTGATCTCAAAGGATGTAATTAAAATATAATCTGCACTATGGATGATGTACTGGGAGACTTTTTACGGCCTCCACACGGCACAACACCAGCTGCAGTGAGGTAAAATTAAAATCTAAAAAAGTTCCTTCAAGAGCAGAGAATACATACAGAAGTAGTAACATGGGCCAGACTACGTAGTTTCGGCTAATAAAGCCTCGTCAGTGACCCTGACAATATCTGGTGACGAAACCAGAAAAAAGTCCGTTTTAAAGATTCTATAGTTAAAACATTTCGGACTATTAAAAACATCACCTTTCCATTTCTGTACAAAATGGTATTCGAGTCTTAACCTTACCTCTCTGCATACCCAATTAATGTCTAGTGTATCATTGTTATTTAACCAAACAAAATTCAAACCAACATTTTGTAAAATCGATTCAATATTTGAAGTCCATTTGCTCAAGTCAATATGATTTTTATGTAGATAATATAGCAATTTATATAGTCTGTTTGAAATTTTACTATATTTTCCTTTAACTAACTTACACCAGTATTTCACCATCCGTACTTTTGCTATAATTTCAAGCAGATACATGTACCTGCCAAATACTCCATAAACCATAATATGCGGTGTACATTTTTTCTTTTTTAAAATACTTTTCAAGAAATCTAAATGAATTTTCTCAACAGCGTGTAAATTTTCGAAGCCATAAACTTCACTGCCATACAATTAAAGCCATACTGAAAGTCATCTGGAACAGGCATAAACCACAAGCTGAAGAGATAATTGCCGAAGAACAGGCTGGGTTCAGAGCTGGAAGGAGCACCACAGAACAGATCTTCAACCTTAGAATCCTGTGTGAAAAGTGCCTTCGACATCAACAAAATCTGACCAATGTCTTCATAGATTTCAAAAACATTTCACGGGGTATGGTATGCAGCCTTATGAGCCACCGTGCGGAAGAGCCGTATCAATGCAAATCCAGTTTGCACCAGAACCATGATAGAAGGTTAGCATATGAGGCAGAACTATTACCCATGTGAGGTTTGCCGATGACATTGAAGCTCTTGCTGAAATAAAATGAAGATAAGTACTGAGAAGACCAAACTGATGACAAATAGAGCCAATGGCATCCAGAGGGAGATTACGGTAAAAGGCCAGGAGCTGGGAACTGTAAAAAGCTTCAGATACCTTGAAGCAATTGCCTCAGATGCTTCAAAAGTGAAACTGATGCGCTCCCTTGTCATTTCCATACTTTAATCCTATGTCTTCTTGACAATTTATATTTATCAAAGAGAAGTATTATTTCATTTATCTGTTGGAATTATCTGTAGATTTCTTAACAAACAGGTCAGTGTGGCGAAGTAGAGTGATCCCCGAAGAATAACGACCCCCGGTCATCTTTCTTTAAAGCATAGTGACTCCTCTGTCATAGTGACCCCGCCCCCCCCCCCCCGCCCCTGACCCCCTTTATTACACTCCTCCCCCCCCCCCCCCTCCACGCGAAGTTAAACGATCCCTCGCGAATAACGAGACCCGGTCATTATCTTTAAAGGAAAGTGACTTCGGTCATAATAATATTATGACCACTTTACGCGAAGTAAATTGACCATTCGCGAAAAAGAAAATATCGATGTCCCCATCTTCCCCTATGTCGCTAAATCGCAATTTGACTGTTATTTAGGAATAGAAATATTTCTCAAAAATTAGAGTAATCTTGCAAAATTTTAACTCTGGAAATCTTGACGATAAATTTGAGTAATGTTATAGGTTAAACATGTAGAGATTTGTTTTCTATCGCTTTTGTACTATAGAAAACAGTAGACAACATAATACCAATATACCTTTGTATATTTTGTCAAGGTTTCTAGAATACCTCGTCTTGCAAGAGTACTTTTATTCTGAAGACTTATCGATATGCAGTGAAAAAGACCACTCTGACTTTGAAAACTTATCTCCATGCAGTGAAAAAATGTGATAAAGAATATAAATAAACGGTTTTGTGACTGAGACAAATGGTGTAAACAAAAAAATCAGATGCCAAGCTTACCAAACGTTCATTTTACATGACTCTATTTAGACATAAATTGTGTTTAGTTAATCAATCCTTTCTCGGGTGGTACCGTTTAATAATAGTTAGCTATGTCGTTCCTACGAGTTTGCAATATTGTTTCTACGAATTAGTATCCTGTTACAACGACATAGCTTTCAGCTAGTATGACCAATTAAATTCTCTGTGATTTCGGGTAGTTTGTGGGGAGGGAGCAAAACAAAAAACCTTAAATTAACATCATCAGTAAAAACAAACACAATGCCATTCATCTTTATTTGCGTCATTGACTTTTGAGGTGGGGATGTCGATCTTCCGCACGATATATTGTTTTGGTATTGTAAATGTTTGCTTCCAATCATTTAAAAATCTACCCAAAATTGACAAAGCTACAGGTCAGTCCCGCCATTTTTTTGCCAGAATCATATGGCAGGACACCATTATCTTTAAATGATATCTATGATCTTGTCATTTGAGTTTGGTAGCTAGGTTTTGAGCAACACATCCTCTTGATATTTGTGCCAAATTATTCTAAAATCCGTCAACAAATAAAAGAGATGTAACAGCTCGGACACAACAGGCTGTATGCAAAAACAATAGAAATAGAATAAAAATAAAAACATATATAAAGACGCCATTGCTTTATTGGGAGTCACAATATTATGACCGACGGGGTCATAAACTTATGACCGGGGGTAACTATATTTTAAAGAATAACGACCAGGCTCAATATAGAATAATGGCCGGAGGTTCGTTATTCTATGGGGTTCACTTTACTTCGTTACACCTGCACTGTCATTCGAAGTCGGACTTTGTGCCGAGCACATACAGGTCACCGAGACACGCGCCTATATATTGACTCATAATGCCAGTGAACAAAACCTTTCCTTTAAATCCCACCAATCTAATAATCCTGCGGTTAGCTTTGATCTCGCTAGGTCTTGTCGACAGCATCTCTGATGAAAGGTGTCCAGTTAATCACCCCAGGTTGCCTATCTACTTGGGCATTGATCTTAACATTTTCTGCAGAGACAACATAGCTCTGGGTTGGAGCTAGGAAAGACAATATAAAATATGCTTATTTACTGAACTGTGGTTGGGTCGGACACAGAATAGGGCTATATCATGAGGTGAAAAACAAAGCAACTTCACATGCATATATGTACGAGTATTTAATACTTTATCTGTTAAACATTTTATTTAGCATTCACAAGATAGAAACACTGCATGGCGATGGCACTGATGCCAACGTGGAAAAAACAAAGACTGAAATTTTGAATATTTAAATTATAAGTAAAGAGACATATAGTACATATTGTCCAAAATTATCTAGCACAGACAATGAACTTGATACTTTTTTTGTGTGCCATTTTATTTGGAATAAAATTTGAGAAAGGCTAAACGGCATATCTCAGGCGCAGATTAGCCTACACAGACATGGTAGAAGCCGTGCAGACTGATGAAATCTATATGGATGCACACACTGTTAATGAGAACAGAAAATGATGGTCAGACTACGCGTCGGGTTAGGGAGGGAGCCTTGTCTTTGATATTCGCACATATGCTATAAGGCTTTTCCCGCGGGACAGCGTTTATTGAGGCATTGTCTCTTTAACGTTTTCACAAATAAATTCTTAGATTGCTATTTGTTTTGCTGTTTAAGCGTGAGATCACTGGAAATTGAGCTCTGATATTAAGATTACGAGCCACAGCAACACCCTTGAGTATCATCTGACAAATTTATAATTGAAAACCTTAGCTTTTTATCTAAACAGTTGACCGATGTATTATGTCATATATAAGTTTGTTTTAGAGTTGATTTATTTGAAACTGGGCTATCGCTGTATCACGCCACGTCACATCGAGGGAAATAGACTGAAATTAAAAGCATTAGATGACAAAGCGAGCGAATCAAAGTGGTATACCTTGGAGGGCACTGCAAACACAGGAGACGTGCCGGGAGAATACGAGATAAACATCTTTAATGAGTCTGTGCTGGAGTCACGTATAATACTGTTTATGTGTGTGGTAACACTTATACTAAACGAAACAAGAAATAGCGCATTTCAGTTATGTGAAGCTATGTGCAGTACTTCACTTTCCCCAGCAAACAGCTGTTAAAATTTGATTAGCACACATATCAAATACACATAATTACTTCCACGATTTTGGAAGTAAATATAGGGGAGAGTGATAGACTGTTTTCGCGATTTAACAACAGCAGACAACTTTTGTGAGTTAATTCTTTCTTTAAAGCGTTGACCCCGTTGAGTTAAACAGTAACATCACGCTATTAAGGCGTTACATCGGCTCTGATACGACAGTGTTTGTCGAGGTATCGACGTTGTGAATGCGATTACGTCCATTTGATTGGCATCACGTGTAAATGTACTTTATGGCGTATGCGAAGACTAAAATCAGCACAAATATCAATTATGTCAATTCTGCATCTTTCCACGTGCATCACAGTGGGCTGCTTGATCTTCCTGCTATTCAGTATTTGAATTCTGAGTAGCTTTTGCAACATCATCGCAAGAGTTTCAGAGGCAGACAGCAATCGTGCCACTGGGTTGTTACGGGCTACTTTCTGGCTGGTGTACTGCAATGCACCAGAATCAGGGCCTGTTGCTATATGCAAATTCGCAGGTGCGTCTTGAAATTTTGTCAAACTGACAAAATTTCAAAACGCACCTGCGGATTTGCATGCTGAAATTTGGTAAATTGCACAATGTTTTAATACCAGCTGCTAAACGAAATGACAATAGTAGAAAAATAATATGGGATAAACCTCTAGATTTCCCTTCAAGGAGTATAAAACATATTGTGCGTATCATTTAATTGCCCCCTACCTACGTCCCTGGCAATGAAGTGTATTCTTCCTTTTTCCTCTGATTACATTTTCTGGTCTGAAAAAGTTATAAATTATAGTTTAGATTCATAATTTTTGTGGATTTTATTTTTCTGTTTTGCATTTCAGTCTTTCAAATGACTGGTCTAAAACCAGCGGCAGTTTCTAAGATTCCCTTACCAACTCTGTCTTTCATCAAGGGTCACTAATGAGGCTTCAGTAGTCGTAACTACCGGTAGTTAGCATGGCCTATTAAAGAGACATTGCATTTTTCAATATGGATGATTTCATTGGTGTAAACGGTTTGTCCTCATAGTTGAACCTACTTCCACGAAAGGACCTACTTTCACGAAACCTTAAAGTAATGTCGTACACTGCGCGTAAACGCTGCCTTAAGCATTTATATCACTGGGGCAGAACTGACGGCTTTGCATCAATTTCTCTTCACGTCCTGTTTTCCTCAGCTTTTATGGAGTCCGCAAACCCCAGGCCCATCCTTCCCATTTCGTCTGTCTGCCTTTTCATCTTGTTTCTCTCCGGCACGGGCTACGGAGACTTTTATACTATTTCTGCAAATATACCATGGCCTCCCCGCTCGGAGTACAAGAAGACTTCCATGGAAATGATGGCAGTAGTTCAGGCAATTACAAACCTACTTCGCTTACTGTGTAGCTACTCAATATCTTTATACTGTTCACCACATTGTGCTGCTGTAAGCCCGCTTCAAACGCACGCTCTGTAGCGCAAATTCATACTAACCATGATTTATGCGCAAATTTTTATAACATTTCATTGGTTTACTTGGTTGTAGTAAAGCGCTCACTGTAACCGAAAATGAAGTAACATGTTTAAGCAATTTTGTTTGGCAAAAGACGTTAATAGTAAGGTTTTCGGCTCTGATGATACTTATGAAAACAATACACCCGCTGAGACTGAAAAATGAATATAACCCTGAAACTCTGCCTTTTAAGCCAATTTCACAGCAAAATTATGTTCATAGTGATGTTACAATTTCTTAAAATGTTGATGATTTAAAAATATAGAATTCCTTACTAGCACTGGGCAAGTTATAATTATTAAGAAGGTGTCAGGAAGCGGACATCCCTCTCTGAGCACACACTTACCGACACATTCCGCGAGGCAGAGCACTGAGCTGGTAAATTTAAAGAGTAACTGGTAACTATCTTATTCCCAGGAAATATCTGTGGCACTTATCTATCGCTTATCTATTTTAACTGTTATCTCTCTCAATTACTTAAGTGATAGTTTCACTCTTTTTGAAGTGCTGCCGGTGCCCAATGAACAAGGAAATTCACATCATTTTCTCCGTTAATAGAGACGTTTTGAAAAACCTCAATGTAGTCTCAAGGAGGGGTGGTTATTAATAGTGGTGTGTGTAAATTATTTTCTGTAGAACTAAGCCGAAGAAATATGATGATAATGAAGTCTTTAAAATAACAGTTTATGCTAACATAGTATATGTATATTGACAACGCCACTCTGATGTCTAGGAAATCTAGCAAAAACTGCTGCATAAGACATATGATACTAATGGTATCGATACTTTCAGTAAATAAAGTGCTTTTTGAGGCTAAAAATTGAAAATTTATTAAGTAAATTGAAAATGCCATTGAAACAATGTACTTTAAGGTGAGAGGTAGACAATGAACCAGTTTTATGATACTAGGGTCACAGATAACGTTACATTGGGGTTATTTTCCTAATACAATATGGCTAAGGAAAATGGGGTGGGGGTTGCTTTATAATAATTTCCCAGAACGCTGATAGTTTGCAACTTCCATTAAAAAGAATGCTTTATAACGTAATCCGTATATTTTCACACAGCACTATGCATGCCAGCCATAGTGTCGAGCACACTTATGATAATCAGCTGTTTTGTGTTTGCCTCTCTATCTGTTTGTATGCAATTTTTTAAGTTTATTTTGATTAATTAGCTATTAAACTGAGAGGCCTAAATGATTCATATCACTTTCAGAGAACTAGGTCATCGTGACCTACTTATGACCTACTACTCTAATACTCCTTGCAGGTGATAAGTGAATATTTGAAATATTTGAAAATATATATATAAAGTTTAGGTGTTATGCATGGTTTTTTATGTCCTAAAACTCACAAAGCTAAAATGAAACTGTAATTATGATGCCGTAGTGGCTAAGAGAAGTTTCTGCCTCTACGTAGAAGCATGTTTTCTTAATTTTGAAACATAGAAAGTAATACTACTTGAAGATCATAAATCAGAATCAACTTAACATAGGCAAATAAATAAGGATATTTGATAAGATAAAGTATTGCATAGACTTCTGTTAGCATGCATGAAAAAGTAAATACACAATCACATATGGCAACCAACAGGAGCAGTGTCTAGCATCTTTTTGATGGCTGAAAACAGGAATTTCAGTCTCATTTATTTCGCAACAGCAAATATAGGATACAGTGAGTGAGTAGAAGTAATATACACTAGCGTCTTGTGTTATAAACATAAAATATAAAGTTATACAATCTTGCATTTTCCTGGTTTCCATGGCGACCACAAAGTGAATACATATTAATATTAAACATTTTAAATGCTAAATCGAACTTCAATGCTTATGTGGTAAGTAGCACACATACTATTTAAGTTTTGTATCTTAATTTGGTTTCTATTGCAACTTCCATTGCTAGTATAACCAGAGGGCCAATGGCCCTATATTGCTCACCTGAGCACTGAGGTTATGTTGGAAAAACTAAGTTGCCACAGCAACAAAACAACATGCACAACAGCAATAAAACACACCATTTATGTAGAGGATAATATCACAAACATTTATGCAAAAAATAAGCTTTATCCTCCCTCTTCTGAGAAGAAGATCTTTGGCAACAAAAAAAATTAAAAAAAAAATGAAAATTTGGCCTTTCAGTTGCAATGGCAACCAGTCAAAATCAGGTCCTTGGGCAAAATTCATATGGCTGATAGAGAACTACTCTAGGAACATTTCTGTAAAGCTTTTGTCAAAATATCTGCAGTAACACATAAATAAATACCAAATGTCCACTTTCCCCATTGTAAGTCTATGGAAACTTGAAGTTGCAATAGCAAAACCAGTTCACATGGGCAATGATAATATGGAACATACTTTAGGTAGAGGCTAATGTTATTAATATGTATGCAAAGTATCAACTTCATCCTCCTCATGGCTTCACTTTTCCCATTATAAGTCAATGGAAACTGTAAGTTGCCATAGCAACCAAAGTTCTTATGGGATTGGAAGAAAAAACAAAATTCATGTAGAGGCTTCTGTCATCAACATGTTTGCACAATATCAGCTTCATCCCCGAATATGGCTTCTAAGCAGAAGATTTTTTCATTTTTTCTTCTTTTTGTTTTTGAAAATTTACCCTACATTTTTCCATGGCAACCAATCAAATTCAGCGATTTGGAGAAAATTCATCAGAAACATAGAAGACTATTTAAGAAACATTTCTGTTGAAAGAAAATCTAAATAAATACAGTGAGACAAGCAAAAATTGCCAACTGCCATTTTCCCCATTATAAGTCAATGGAAACTCTTAGTTGCCATAGCAACCAAACTGCTGGAGTAATTGCCATGAAAAACAGTAATTCTATAAGAGGCTAGTTCTAAGGTTCTTTCTGTAAAGTTTGAGCTTTATTGGCCACACAGTTTCTGCGAAGATGATTTTTTAAATATTTTTCTATTTTTAGCTCACCTGAGCACGAAGTGCTCAGGGTGAGCTTTTAGGATACCGTGATGTCCGTCGTCCGTCGTACGTGTGGACGTCCGTCCGTCCTGACGTCCGGACGGACGTACATCAACTTTTGCTTGTGTACACTCTAGCGGGCACAGTTTTGATCCAATCTTTCTGAAACTTTGTCAGAATGTTTATCTCTATAAAATCTAGACCAAGTTCGAAACTGGGTCATGTGGGGTCAAAAACTAGGTCACTAGGTCAAATCTTAGAAAAACCTTGTGTACGCTCTTGAAGGCACAGTTTTCATCCAAAGTTCATGAAACTTGGTCAGAATGTTTATCCTTATAATATCTAAAACAACTTCGAAACTGGGTCACGTCAGGTCAAAAACTAGGTCACTAGGTCAAATCATACAAAAACCTTGTGTACGCTCTGGAGGACACAGTTTTTATCCAAAGTTCATGAAACTTTGTCAGAATGTTTATCTCTATAAACTCTAGGCCAAGTTCGAAACTGGGTCATGTCGGGTCAAAAACTAGGTCACTAGGTCAAATCTTAGAAAAACCTTGTGTACACTCTAGAGGGCACAGTTTTGATCCAATCTTTCTGAAAATTTGTCAGAATGTTTATCTCTATAAAATCTAGACCAAGTTCGAAACTGGGTCATGTCGAATCAAAAACTAGGTCACTAGGTCAAATCTTAGAAAAACCTTGTGTACGCTCTTGAAGGCACAGTTTTCATCCAAAGTTCATGAAACTTTGTCAGAATGCTTATCCTTATAATATCTAGGGCAAGTTCGAAACTGGGTCATGTCAGTCAAAAACCAGGTCACTAGGTCAAATCATAGAAAAAAATGTGTACGCTCTGGAGGACACAGTTTTGATCGAGTCTTCATGAAACTTTGTCAGAATGTTTATCTCCATTAACTCAATGCCAAGTTTGAAACTGGTCATGTCAGGTCAAAAACTAGGTCACTAGGTCAATTCTTAGAAAAATCTTGTGTGCACTCTAGAAGGCACAGTTCTGATCCGAAGTTCATGAAACTTTGTCAGAATGTTTATCCTTATAATATCTAGAACAAATTTGAAACTGGGTCATGTCGGGTCAAAAACTACGTCACTAGGTCTAATCATAGAAAAACCTTGTGTACGCTCTAGAGGACACATTTTTGATCCAATCTTTATGAAACATTGTCAGAATGTTTATCTCCATTAAGTCTAGGCCAAGTTTGAAACTGGGTCATGTCGGGTCAAAAACTAGGTCACTAGGTCAAATTTTAGAAAAACCTTGTGTACGCTCCAGAAGGCACAGTTTTTATCCAAAGTTCATGAAACTTTGTCAGAATGTTTATCCTCGTAATATGTAGGATAAGTTCGGAACTGGGTCATGTCGGTCGGGTCAAAAACTAGGTCACTAGGTCAAATCTTAGAAAAACCTTGTGTACACTCTTGAAGGCATAGTTTTCATCCAAAGTTCATGAAACCTTGTCAGAATGTTTATCCTTATAATATCTAGAACAAACTTGAAACAGAGTCATTTCGGGTCAAAAACTAGGTCACTAGGTCAAATCATAGAAAAACCTTGTGTACGCTCTAGAGGACACAGTTTTGATCCAATCTTTCTGAAACTTTGTCAGAATGCTTATCTCCATAAAATGTAGGCCGAGTTTGAAACTGGGTCATGTCGGGTCAAAAGCTACATGTAGGTTACTAGGGTAAATCTTAGAAAAACCTTGTGTACGCTCTAGAAGGCACAGTTTTGATCCAAAGTTCATGAAACTTTGTCAGAATGTTTATCCTCATAATATATAGGACAAGTTTGAAACTGGGTCATAGCGTGTCAAAAACTAGGTCACTAGGTCAAATCTTAGAAAAACTTTGTGTACACCCTCCAGGGCACAGTTTTGATCCAATCTTCATGACACTCTCTCAGAATGTTTATCTTCAGGAAATCTAGGTTAAGTTTGAAAGTGGGTCGCGTCGGGTCAAAAACTAGGTCAAATATAAGAACAACCTTGTATACGCTCCAGAGGGCACAGTTTTGATCCAATCTCAATGAAACTTTGTCAGAATGTTTATTCTTACAAAATCTAGGCCAAGTTCGAAACTGGGTTATGGCGGGTCAAAAACTAGGTCAAATATAGGAAAACCTTGTTTACGCTCTAGAGGTCACAGTTTTGATCCAAACCTAATGAAATTTTGTCAGAATGTTTAACCTCACAATATCTAGGCCAACTTTGAAACTGGGTCATGTCGGGTCAAAAACTAGGTCAGATCTTAGAATAACCTTGTGTACGCTCTAGAGGACACAGTTTTGATCCAATCTTTTTGAAACTTTGTCATAATGTTTATCATCACAATATTTAGGCCAAGTTTGAAAGTAGATCATGTCGGATCAAAAACTAGGTCACTAGGTCAAATCTTAGAAAAACCTTGTGTACACTCTAGAGGGCACAGTTTTGATCCAATCTTCATAAACCTTTGTCAGAATGTTTATCCTCACAATATCCAGGCCAAGTTTGAAACTGGGTCATGTCAGGTCAAAAACTAGGTCACGAGGTCAAATCTTAGAAAAACTTTGTGCACACCCTAGAGGGCACAGTTTTGATCCAATCTTCATGAAACTTTGTCAGAATGTTTATCTCCATAAAATCTAGGTCAGATTTAAAACTGGGTCATGTCGGGTCAAAAGCTAGGTCACTAGGTCAAATCTAAATTAAGTTATGGTGCAAGAATCAGAACTAACATTGCAATGATTCCAGCCACAAACTCCTTGGAATACATTAGTTTCACCACAGTCAGATAATGATGCTACCATTCTATCCTCTGTCACAGTTTGCCTAGTTCAGTCTAGTTAAAATCCATCAAAGGAGCTCAACATGAACGGGAACTTTTCGGAGAAGCGACTCTGCCATTTTCAGCTCACCTGAGCCTTACAGTATCTTGTTAGCTGCCTCATCCATAAACATTTTCAAACATCTCTGAAACCACTGGGCAGACTAAACTCAAATTGCATATGGAGCCTGCACATGGGTCTTGGTCAGATGACCAAGGTGGCCGCCATGCCCATGTATGATAAAAACTCTTATAAATCTTCACCAGAGCCAGTGAACTGATTAATGCTCAGGTGAGCGATTCAGGGCCACCATGGCCCTCTTGTTAACAATTCGGTTGCAATGGCAACCAGCCAAACTGCGCAATTTGCATAAATTTAACAAGGCTGGTTAAAGACTACTCAAGATACATTTCTATGAAAGTTATGTCAAAATGTCTGCAGTGGCATAGCAATAAATGCAAATTTTCTATTTTGCCATTATAAGTCAATGGCAACTTTAAGTTCCCATAGCAACCAAACTGCTAGAGCAATTGCCAAGAAAAACAGTAATTTTATAGAGGTCAGTATCAAAATCCTTTCTGTGAAGTTTAAGCTTTATTGGTTGCATAGTTTCTGAGGAGATGATTTTTGAATATTTTTTCTATTTTTAACCATTCGGTTGCCATGGCAACCAGCCAAATTGTGCAATTTACATAAATTTCATGTGGTTGATGGAGGACTACTCAAGGAACATTTCTGTAGAAGTTTTGTCAAAATATCTGCAGTGACATAGCAATAAATGCAAATTTTCAATTTTTCCCATACAAGTCAATGGAAACTTAAAGTTGCCATAGCAACCAAAGTTTCGAAGCGATTTGGATGAAAAACAGTATTATTGGTTCCCCCTGCCTATACATGCTATATATGAAATTTGTTTACAATGGGCCTTGTAGTTTCCGAGGAGATGTCGTTTGAAAATGTTGACGGACGACGTACGACGTACAACGGACGACGGACGACAGATGCCTGCCTATACTATAAGCTCACCTATGAGCTAAAAATGCAAAACTTGTTCATTCAGGCAGATGGTGATAAGTGGCAAGTCACAAAAATTACAACATTTACATCCATTTAATTAGACACTATGACAACTTTTTACAAGACAAACGTCTCCTGTTTCTGGCAAAGGTTGCCATGCAAACTAGATTTAAAGATTTCACGAAGACTGGTCAAAATTTGTACATGAGAAAATTGAAAACGGACTATCAAAATTCGCCATTTTCAAAGCAAATTAGCCACGACAGCAAAAGTGTTTATGAACAATTTATACGCAGTCCAAATGACAACTTCTGCGTTACTATTAGCTTAAATAAAAAGTTATACAATGCTCCAAAATAATGTTACCATAGCAACAAAACCATTGAAAAGTCAGCGAATTACCTTAAAAAAGATATTTTAAAGCAAATTATCACCCTCCAGCAAAGGTGCATACTAACAATTCATACAAATTCTAGATAAACTACATCTGATTTACCAATAACGAGAATAAACCCTCATACAATGTTTCCATTACACGTTACCATGGTAACGAAACCATTAAACTGTCACCAAACTTGCATTAAAACAGCATTTTCAAAGATCATTATTTTCCTTAAGCAAAGGTATTTTTAGGAACAATTCATACCATATCTGAAGAAACAACATCTGCGTTACCAAATTCAAAAGTAAAAAGTAATAATACAATGTTCCAAATATATATTACCATAGCAACAAAAGCACCAAACCGTCAGTTAATTCACATAAAACAGCATTTTTAAAGTAAATTATCTCCCTGCAGCAAAGACATACATTAACAATCCAGTCTAGTTCTAAAAGACCCACATCTGTGTTACCAATAGCTAAACTAAAATGTTATACAATGTTCCATGGCAACTCAAAACAAAACTTTCAAAGTAAATTATTTCCCATCAATACAGTTGTGTATAAAAAAAAATATATGAACTATCATTAGACTCTCCCGTCATTAGAGTTGTGTATGCCAAAGGTCTAATAAAAACAACATCTGTTTAGAAACACAGACAAAAAAGTTTCAAAATCAAGCCAGCTTTAGGTTCCATTGCAACAAACAGGTGTTGGTTAATCAGATACTGTTTAAATTGTTGAATTTCACATTTGCTGTAGGGGAACAATTTGAATTGAAAATGATGTTTATTATGAAATTCGTTGATGGTAGGATGCGTTGGTTGTCATCGTAACCTAAATTTATAACAATAGGTAAGTTTTCATTTCTGTTTCAGGACCAGGTGTTGGTTATTTAGACCTTGAGGAAATATTGCATTTACACCTTTACCCAAGGGAAATATTTTAATTTGATAGTTATTTAATCTTGTGTAACATTGCTGGCGGTCTCAGGGTTTGGTTATCACGGTAACCATATGACTATTTTCGAACATTTTATTTTAGTATCTCAGAAACAGATATTGGATATTTAGACTTTGTACGTTGCGGTTCCTTGACGTTATATTGTGCTGTGTCCGCTTGTCTCTGGCGGTTTAGTTACCTGTATTGCTGCCCATTCTGTCTCCTGTTTTGTTTTGTTTTGTATATTAATTAAAAAAAAAAGGTAAAAACAGATGTTGATGCTTTTATTGGGGTAGACCATCTGTTTGGGAAAGAGCTGCTCATTCGGTTTACTGTGCGTGTCTTTCGTCAACTGAGAGCGGAATGTGGGATTTGATTGTATTAATTCCTGATCATTGCTTATCTTTTTACTTTCCTGCAGAGAAAATATGCGCTTTGAAATTGCTGTTTAATTGTAAGATTGATGACAGTTTGACGTCTGGTTTGTCATGGTAACGTAAATTTTAAACATGTTTTTTTCTTTTGGTATTGCTAAACCAGATGTGGGTTATTTAGAATATATTTATCAATTGTTGATATGACTATTGCTTTGCAGAATTTATGTAATTTTCTTTGAAAATGATGTTTTATGTAAATTCGCTGATGATTTGATGATTTGCTACCATGGTAACATAAGTTTGAACCATTGTTTAACTATTTTTGGTATTGGTAAACCAAATTCGTTTTATTTGGACTTTAGAAGAATACGTGTACATTGTATACACCTTTGCTGAAAAAGAAATACTGTGGTTTGAAAAAGCTGTTTTTGTGTAAGATTGGGGACAGCTTGACGTTTGGGTTGAACAAAGTAATACTTTTTATCTTAAATATTTTTAAACCAGGTGTGGGTTAGAATTTGTACGAATTATTGATATGCATTTTTGCTGAAGGTAGATAGTTTGCTTTGAAATTGATGTTTTTAGGAAATTTACAGACGGTTCGGTGAATTGTTGTCATGTAAACATAAATTTGGAACATTGTATAACTTTTTATTTTTGATATTGGTAAAGCAAGTGTTGTTTATTTTGACCTTGTATGAATTTTGCATACACAGCTTTGCTGTTAGCAGTTACATGTATTTTGCTTTGAAAATGGTCAATTTCGAAAGTTCTGTGGTGACACTTGCGCTTCTAAGAATTACAGTGAAAATGGGATATGTTGTATGTTCTCTGTTATATAAAAATGCTCAAGCAGTTCTTTTAGAGAGAGGAGTAAATGTTAATATGAAAACTATTCATATCTCAACAGTCAACCTGAAAATTGTCAATTTTCAATTTTCTCATGGAGAAATTTTGTCCGATATGGCAACCACTGTCGGAAACAGTAAATATTCTTTGCGCTGTGAAAAAAAATCATGGAATCTGATTAGATGGAGGTAAAAGTAATAATTTCTGTGATAAATCACTTATCACCATCTGCATGGTTCTAAGCGAGAGTGCTAGTTATAGGCTCATTTTGAAAACAGATAGATTGTGTTGTGGCGCTGCATGTGTGCCCACAGTAATAGCTGTCTTTCCATAGCTCTTTAGCCGCTTGATATAGTATGACGAAGCTTATAACAAATGTGCTTCTTGTCTACAGAATGTGTCGGGAACAAAAATGGTGGCTGTGGCTTACAGACTTTCTGAAATATTGAACTTTATTGTTTTGGTGCGTAGACTTCGGGTTTTTTTTAATTTTGTAATGATACTGATCTTGTCGAAATAATGGCGAGAGAAGTAACTCTTGCTTACTTGTTATCTGAAGTACTCGTATCTGTCATTATTGTTCAGTGGAATGCTATCTTAAAAGCAGTAAGTACGAGCATTAAAGGTCTCGGCATGACCCTTCAAATGATCATACTCGCAACCTAAATGAACTAGCATCGACCATTTACCGTCGGATATATTCAAAAGCTATGGAACTTGTCGTATTGGCGTATTCTGCAATAACATAAAGCACTTTTGCTTTTGTGTTTGTATGATTCAATTATATGCCGTTGCTAGTATAAGCAATGTCTACTTCACAGTAGAAGCTGTAAGTTGAGGGGCGGGTGGTCTGATCAAAAGTGTAGAAACTGATTAATCTGCTTCCCTAACCAGACTCTATATTATTCCAGCTCTGTCATTTAGCAAACAATTTACTAAAAGTTTTGACAGGCAAAGCGGATTTAGGGTCCAATTAACCAAATACAGAAAAGCAGTGAGCGAGCGAGTGAACTCGTATTTAACGTCCCACCAAAACATAGGTTATACGGAGACAGGACTCGTCGAAAGACCGGAGAAACGGAGGATCGAGCCTGCGACCCCAGGCGAGAGTTGCTTGAGGAAAGCGCTATAAAATAGCGCTCTGTAGCGCTTTGTCAACGCTTTGCAACGATTGTGCTTTCAAAAAGGGCTTTTCTGTAGCAGTGCGTTGCACAGTGAAATTTGTCTCATTTTAAACACATGTAAACAGAAAGCGCTACAGGGCGCTACAGAGCGCTTTGCCTATGCAACGGTATGTTACAAAAAAGTATGAAAAACTAATGACCTCTGATGATAGAATTGTCTTGACTAAACTAACCCTTTTCGTAAAGATAATCCTAACAAAATTCAAACGATACCGCAACTGCCATTTTCTCAAGATAATATTTCTATGCAGTTTTGATTAATTAAAATAACTTTTGACTTTTGACAACTCAGTTATGAGTTTTTTAAGTACATTTACTATCTACATAAGTTTTGTCATTTTTTCATATGTCATGTATATGTTTATAAATATGTTATTTCATAATTTTTGGTTAGCTCTTTTGCCCGCAATGGGTCGGAACAAATAAAACGTTGTAAAACTTGTCTTCATAATTGTCTAATGCCCCTATTCCACACAGACCACGAGTCCCACGAATCGTCACGAATTGATAAATTTTGAAATTCGTGGCGATTGTAAACTTTCTGGTCCAATTCGTGATGTTCTACGATTCAGATACGATACAAGTACGATAGAGTTACGAATATTCGCGGGATTCGACTGGATTCGGCTGGACTCGCACGAATATTGTCAAGAATTCAGTACGATTTACAAGAATCTCTTTGGACATGCTGCACGAACGTTTAGAATTAGTTACGAATCAGTTAAGAATACGCCGAATACAGTTACGAATCCGGTACGAATAAAACTGAATTCGTGACTATTCTTGAAGATCCGTGGGATTTTCTCTCAAGATATGTATAAAAAGGCCCAAATCCTGATCAGACCCTTCCCACTGGTCACACAACATTGAATCAACGTTGATTTAATGTTGAGTGCCTGCTGGGTTTGCTGTACGCACATATTAAGTATGAGTCATCACCAAACTATGGCCACTAAATGAAGTCTCTACCCACCAGGCACATGACCTCGTAACGACGTCGTACTAAGGTCACTGCAACGTAGTGACGTCTCGTCGACGTCAGTAGAGCGTCAGTTGCCCGCTTGGTAGATACATGTATGCGTCCAGAGTATTCACTGTGCGCAAATGCGTCAAGGTACACATTCACGAATCCCCGAATGAGATGAGAACACCTAAAAACGCCTCCGAATCGATTTCGATTCAATTACGATGCCTAAGAATGCACTAAGACTGTGTTACGAATTAACTACGAATTTTTTGAATCGGGAATTCGTGGCCAAAATTTTGAACAGCTCAAAACTTTTGTCACGAATTCCCGATTGCTCAAGAATTGCAAGAACTGACTACGAACATATACGATTCAGTTAAGAACTTCAGGAAGT
Source organism: Ctena decussata (assembly GCA_963989385.1). Lineage (NCBI taxonomy): Eukaryota > Metazoa > Mollusca > Bivalvia > Lucinida > Lucinidae > Ctena > Ctena decussata. Next base: position 126,143,917 of record OZ022498.1, read on the forward strand.
GATTACGATTCAGCTACGAACTCTAAAATTTCTCAATTCGTGGCGATTCGTGGGATTCGTGGTCTGTGTGGAATAGGGGCATAAAATATTGATTCCGGCGATTTTCATGTTCTTTAGCATGATCTGAAGGAATGAGGCACTGGCTCTAGTCTACGTCATTTTAAACTGTAATTTAATGATTTAATGATTTTCAGAAAACCAACACGGACTTAGACTGCAAACATCTTGTTTTTCAAGCTTAGGGATTCACTGATAACTAGCATGGTGTCCAGTTTAAACCTTCAAGTTAATTACATTGCCTTGATATTTCTGAATATGAGCAGGAAGACCACTACCTAGAGTGTCTTTGATCATTTGATATGATGCTTTTAATAAAAAATATAATTAGTAAAATGCGACCGAAAACCAATGTCATGGCTGTCTTGTAAAATTTTAAGGAAATATGAGTTCTAAAAGAGACAGTTTTGCGTCATCAAGAAAAAGTTCTATAAATATATAGACTAACTTCCTTTAAAACTGAAAAAAAAAACTTAACACATAAAAAAGCATAAAGCAGATCTTGGGGAGTCGCTCTTCTAGCAGTAACTAATTACAACTCGGTAAAATCAAAACTTGTGTTATGGTTAGCTAGTCATATGAATGCACTTTTATTTCATTCTAGATTCTGCGTTGTTTGTGGAGATTCTTGTTGCCCCCTGGTGACTTATTTATGTCAAGAAGATTGGCATGCATTTGGAAATCTTTTCACTAAAGCCTGTTTTGTCCGGGAACAGATATATACTGATATTAAACGAACGGTGTCCGTTAGTCTGTTAGTATAGCATTTGAGAGAAGTGGTCACCCAGCAAAACCTGCACATCTACATAAACTAATAAAGTCTTCATTGGTCACTTTATATCTTTCTCAGGATGTACATGTCATTGTTGCGAACAGGAAACTGAGTCCTCGCTGTTTGCACAATGCCGTAGGTACTATTTCTGTATTACGGGTTATATTGATATAAAACATACTTATCAGGCAATCCATCGCAGCGGTACTATTGTTGCAGATACCAATAAAAAGTAACTTCATTAATTACGACGCATATGGTAATGGTACATTTCATTAGTGGACAAACGAGAGCCACTTCGTTACGACTGAAGTTCAATTACACCGACGTTACACTTGTCACCGGCCGGATTTATGGCAAGAAGCGCTTGGAAATTAATCACGCTAGAACACCACAGGACTGTCGCAGAGACATACCAGCTCCCGTTTGATGATTTAAATTGAAATTTATTATTACTGCTTGTAATTGCGTGTGGAATGATGCCAGAATGACTTTGTAGCCTGTAGATTACCGCCGTCATGAGATGCACGCCACGTGATTTGCTCTGATAGAAATTGCAGGGATGATGTTGCAACACAAGTACAACGTCTTTGTCCCCTCCGGGGGGGGGGGGGGGTAAGACGTAATAGATAGATAGATAGATAGATAGATAGATAGATAGATAGATGGGGGGGTAAGACGTAATAGATAGATAGATAGATAGATAGATAGATAGATAGATAGATAGATAGATAGATAGATATTGTTTGTGCAGCAGAACATGTTTATCATCCTGTTATTTATCATAACTGCACTGTAAAAAATCCGTAGATTTTACGGTAGAATAACCGTCAACCACCCGCCAGTCCTTTTCCCGTTATTTTTACGGACGTCCGTAAACATTGGCGGAATCATCATGCAGAGTATGGTAGAATAAGACAGATATTGCTTTGGTCATATAGCCCTTCAACACTATTAATGTATTTTCGAGTGCGGTCAGTTAACATAACTCTACCATATCGACATTTCAAAATATGTTCTACAGGAAGACGCCCGTAAAAATAACGGGAAATTGACTGGCAGCTGGTTGCCAGGTATTCTACCGTGAAATCTACGGATTTTGTACAGTGTGTAGTTGTATAAATATCATGATCTATATCTTTCTGCTGAGCTGTGACAAACAAGGACCCATATTATGACTTTTCTCTTGTCTATTCTGGAATGGTACTAATGAACTAACCTTTGACAGAACCTCGGGGCCTGGTGATAATTACGGTGGCGTCATGATGGACGTTATGTTATTGTAAATCCAATTCTCGTAACGATGCTGGACCGATGGTGGGCTCAGTGGTGTGAAACTATGGCCGCACCCACCGACACCGCGTCCGTCCTTGTCCCTCCGTCAAAAACGACAGAGTGTCTGGCAAAATCTCATCTGGCTCCTCTTCTTTGGTTTAAACGATATTTAAACATATACAAAACAATTTCATAAGAAGGCCTAATAAAATTTGACAGTAAGCAAAATGCTTGTATATAAAGCTATTTCCTCTTCCTTGATGACCTCTGATGGCAGGCAACATCTTGCTGCCCTTCAATGATGATTCTTAGCCGCCACGTGACTGGCTTGCCACATGGCATTGCCGCTTCAGCACCAGGACGAGGTGATCATCATCCGAGTGACGCTGGACACAGGGTATAATCGATTCCGCCAATTTTCGCTTCCTGCAGAGACTGTCCGTCATATTTGGCTTCCGCCGAGACTGTCCGCGAAAATAAATAGTAGGGCAAGGACCGGCTGTGCTTGCAGCAGGTGCAGAATTTGGGCAGTCTGTTTGGGGGATATTTTGAACTCAAACATTGTTTTTCTAGGAAACGAAACGGTGAAATGTTTGTTTTTTGTTTTATTCTTTAACATACAATGTAAGTTTTACTAAAATAATATGCATAAGCATGCCCCATCGATTGAATATATTTTTCATGACGTTTTTCATGAAATTCAATTTTCTTGCATTTTTTTAAAGAATGTAAAAATATACTCATTAACAAGAAAACTGCAATTTTGTTATAAGTTTTTTTTCCCGAATATCCTATATTACAGATTAAATGATTTGCTGAAATGAAAGTGCGTGCATGTGCTAGAGATATGAATTTTAATGGAAAATGTGTGAAAAAGTATGTAGAAATACAAAATATTGTTTGTTTTTTTTAGGAAAACAAAACGGTGAAAATTGTTTTTTAGGAAAACAAAACGGTGAAAATTGTTTTTTCCTTATCCAAATGTTTTATAGCTCTTTGGGTTATTTAGATGGTATAATGGTTTGAATGCCCCGCCATTATTTCTATTCAGTATTCGTCTACCTTAAAGCCCCTCTTTACTATTCATGAAGAGTTAATGTGTGGTAACCTCCCTGTGTTTCAGTCATGTTACAAAGGGACGCAACATACACTTTGATTTAGAATCCATAGAGAAAGAGTTGACGAATGAGAGAATTCTACTTTTTTAGCCTGTTCTATAGTCCGCCTAACTCTGTTTCTGAATATTTCTCTTCCATCGAATTTTCTGTATAGATGAAGGGAAGACTTGCGATTTTACGTCCATTTCAACAATATTTCAGTCATATCAAGACGGTGGAAAGGTAATAAGGAAAGGTTGTGTGCAGTGAAACCATCTATGGTTGAAAAGAAAGTTTTCCGCCTCCAGCGGGAATCCAACCCATTTTTTTTACTTTCAGATGTTGTGTAAAGTGCCGAATCTTAATGCAATATTATCAATTCTATTTGCGTCTCTATTTCTTATAGCATATACATTCTGATCTATTTTCTCTGTTTCTTTTTCTTTCTCGTTTATATTTATCATTTGTTATTCCTTAGTATAGTTTCTTTTTGTCTTCTTTTCCAAAGTTGTCCTTCTACACTGTGTTTTGCATATATTCTTTTTGTGTGTTTAGTTGTTTATGTTATGTTCACTTTGAATAATGCTTAATGCATAACTACTTGTCAGTTTGATAGCTAAAGGATAAGAACTAAAATAAGCTTATGCTTTCGTTCTGATCCTATTTTGTTCATTTAACCGCGAATGTATCTATGTTTCTTTGAAAATAAAATATGTTTAGACCAAAAGTAAGGAAGAAAATTCTCAGGAACTGACATAATTCAATTCTAGATCCAACCCAAGACAACATATGGGAAAGAGGCAACACAAAAATAGTCATCACCAGACAACACCAGCGGCAGCCATGTGAACAGCCATTCCCCATGTAGGTGGTCAACGGGCTCGCCTGAACATTACCAACAATATATTTATAACAGACATAGCAATTAACAACACATAAAACAATCAAGAAAAAACTGGACTGCCGACTCTACAAATTGCTATATTGTCTGACCGAATCCTGCGTTTTCGCTGTTTGAGTTTTCATAAAGAACAACTTACATTTTTGTTTGGGATATACGCTTTATTGTATGCAGTTTTTACCACAGTACCTTATATACAGATTTACAGTGTTCTTCGAGTCACAGGGAGAAGTACCAAGTAAGCAATGTTGCTTACAAACAAGAAAGATAATGTTATATAAATGCAAAATGATATCTCTCCTGAATATTTGGCATCTCTCGTATCCCCCCTCCCCACCCCCCCCCCCCCCCCCAAAAAAAAAAAAAAATGGGAGCACCACAACTTAGCTACGTAACTCGACAAATTTGAATACTACACATGCGAACTCTCAGCAATATTATAAATTCTTTCTGCCATCTGCTCTGCGAGAGTCTAAGTAAACTCGAAAACTACCTAGTATTTTAGCATTTAATACCAATTCTCTGTAAGCACCAGACTTTTTGTATAGAGGGCCGGAAACGCAAGGTCGGAAGTTCTTTTTCAAACTTTCTCCCTTTTTTTGTTGTCACACAAAAACAAGAAATTTGCACTTCGTTTGCTCATTTACCATCTCGTTGCCATGGTAACCGCATTTTTCTGTTTTTGCAGAAAAAATGCCAAAACATTCAACAGAAATTCACAATTTCTGCATTTGTATATATCCAAGAATGGGCAAGGTTTCATCAGAAACTCTTTAAATCTATAAACTAGGGACTTATGTTATTATGCGAAACATCAAAACAACGTTGATCCAATGTCTTTGGTATACCCACTGTACTGCAAATGTGGGTGGGGTAACCAGGTATTGCAAAACACAATTTTTAGGCATTTTTAATCATCATGTTTAAAAAACGCACACTTCTCTGACACATTTGCATACTTTAACGTCAAACAGGAGGCTGTCCATTTTTAGAAAATGAAAAAAACTGAGTGGGGCAAAGCTGACTTCAGACCGTATCCATGGGAACAAGTCATACCCCATGCAAGAAAGTAAAAACGGAAGGTTATACTATTACCACAGATTTGCAACCACATTAAATGCATTGCAGCTATAACTTGTGATCCTTCTGCTATTGAAATATGTATTCTACTTGATTTGATGACAGTTTGACACCTTAAGGGTTGGGAGGGCTATTTATAGCCATTAAAAGGGCCCAAAAAGGGGCAAAAATGGTCAAAATTACCATATATATCACTCATTCTCACTATGAATCAACAAAAGACAGCGCTAATTACTTCAATATTTGTAAGGAAAATACTAGTTTGACATATACTGATAGAAAACATGGCAATGGAGAGCCCTAAATTTCCAGGGATTGAGTCTAAAGGGGCCCAAAAGGGGTATGATTGAGAGAATATTTTACCAACATAATGACCATTTTTCACATGGAACACATTACAGCAGTTAAAATGATGAAATTGGTTGCAAAGAAAGGGCAAGCTTATATATGCCACAGGTAAATTTGCAACCGGGGGTGAGGAGGGGTGGGGGGCCCATTTCCTATTGATTTAAGGGGCTCTAAAAGGGACAAAAATTGTCAAAATTAACACAAATCACCAATCCTGTCCACGGACCAACATAAAACAAAACAGTTTACTTTCAAATTTGTAATGAAAATTTAAGTTTGACGCAGACTGATATAAAATATGTCAATGGATGCCTTACATCTCCAGGCTTCGAGTCCCAAAGGGCCCAACAAAAGGAGTCCCAAGGGGCCCGAAAAGGGAAAAAATGGAAAATATTTACCATAAATAATGATCATGCTTCACAGTGAAACACACTACAGCATTTGTCATGTTAAAATAGGCAGGAAAAATATAGCCTTATATATGCTACTAGTAAATTTGCAATAAGGGACGAGAAACCAAATTTATACCCATTTAAGGGTCCCAAAAAGGGGCAAAACTGGTCAAAATTACCACATATCACTTAATCTCTCTACGAATAAACAGAATGCAACACTGGTTCCTTTTGAATTTGTTATGAAAACATTAGTTTGATAGTAATAGAAAACATTGCAAAGGGCAGCCCGATTTTTCCTGGCTGAGTCTATAGGGGCCCGAAAAGGGGTACATTTAATAATGTTCACCCAACATAAGGATCATTCTTCTTATCTTTTGTCTTTATGAAATAGGTTGAAAAAGCACAGCCTCAGCACAGTCATATATGCCATCGGCAAAGTTGCAATCGTGGGACTGGGAGCCCTGGTTTTATCAATGTAAGGGGCTTAAAAGGGGAAAGATGGTCAAAATTTAAAACAAGTGAGCAAGTGAGCAGGGGCTCACGTATACCCCCGGCCAGTGCCACCGCCTAATGAAAGCACAGTAATATGAGCAATTACAAAAGGTTTAACCCAAAACTTTGACGTAAAGTTGATGGACGGACGGATGGACGAACGAACAGACGGAATGACAAAAACTGTATACCCCCTGACAAACTTCGTATGTCTGGGGTATAAAAATCAATATTTCTCTCCACAGACTATAGGCTACTAACAACAGACAATACTGGTTACTTCTAAATTTGTTATAAAAATAAGTTTGACTTATGTTGATTAAAAAACATGGCAGTTTGGTGCCTTTCATTTCTAGGTTTGGAGTCTTAGGGGCCCAAAAGGGGAAATTCGAAAATATTTGCCCAAATTAATGACTATTCTTCACAGAGGAGCACACTAAAGCAATTGTCATGTTAGAATCAGTAGCCAAAATGAAGGAGGTCTATATATGCCGCTAGTTAACATGGAATAAGGGATAAAACATCATATTAATTCCTTTTTAAAGGTCCCAAACAGAGGCAAAACGGTCAAAATTACCACATATTATTAGTTTTTTACACGAATTAACAACAGTGAACTGGTTATTTTTAAATTTGTTATTGAAATATTTGTTTTACAGATACTGAGATACAACATGGCGACGGGGTGCCCAACATCTTCACAAATGGGTTAAATGGGGCCGGAAAGGACTTAGTTAAAAAACTTCACAAAAATAATTACATTTTTATTCTTAATGGAACAAACGTCATCATTGCTTAAGTTGCTTGCCGTCGAAGCAAAGGTGTGCACTTTGTAAAGTAAAAATATCAGTAAGTTCATTAGAATGGGAGATACTGTTTTGAAAATTTCATTGCACGGCCCGCCAATGTTGGGCAATGGGCCAAATTTGGTTAGTGCTCTATAATCAAGTCAACTTTTATCGGTTTTTAGGAAACATCTAGTTATTGAACAGCTATATTGAGTCTCTGATTTTTCGTTGGTCACCGCGACAAATGTCTTTTTTTTTTCATTAGTCACCGCGACACAACACGCAACCACAGCCCTCCACCAAAAAAAAAAATCGGTTCTTTAGGTCTTTGAATCCCTGTTTTTCATTAGTCACTGCGACAAATCTCTGTTCTTCATTGGTCATGCGACACAACACACAACCACACCCCACACCTCGAATCTCTGTTTTTTCATTGGTCACCGCTACATGTACATGACACACAACCATACAACAGAAAAAAACATTGTGCTGTAAGATGGGCGTTTCCCTTACAATCCCAAAGATTTAGACCTACCATTTTTTATTGGAGGGAATACCTGATCTTGAACTACATTTCACCGTCTTATACCTGAATATAAGTACATCATGTGCGAAAAGCGATCTGGCTATAATTCTTCCATTTTTGGTTCATGATATCCCTGTAGCATTACTTTTGATCAGGACGATCTGAGATTCAGGGTTAGGCTCATGGGTAGGACTTCGCCATTTGTTGTATAGTTTTGGATCATACATCTAATATACTTGAATGGAGCCTAATGATACTTGACTAAGTTAATTTCATACTAGTTTACATCATATGGATGGTGCTGCTTACAAAAGGTCAAGGTCAAGGACTGTGAACTTTGTATGTGTATAACACTTGCAGTGTAGTTTTGCGTTAAAGTATGATTTCATTAGGCGGTGGCTCTGGTCGGGGGCATATGTGAGCCCCTGCTCACTTGCTAAAAAGCGGTAACAAGTATAATTAAGGGAAATTTTCCTTATTTTTTCATAAAAACATACGTTGTGACCCCTCATTAAAACTCTCTAGCTGAGACAGTTCTAATGAGGGGTCGTAACATATGTTTATTCGGAAATAAGAAAAATAACTTAGAATTATCCTTAAAACCCCGCCTTATCTGGAACTCTGAATTTCATTAATTGTTATCAATATTGAAATACCTTAAGGTGGTGATTTATGGTAAATGTAAAAATCTGTATAAAACCATAAAAAAGTAACGTATCTCCCTGAAAGTTAGCAGACTTCTTATTTTTGTTGTTCTTTACAGTTTAGAATACAAAATAGACGTACATGCTTCTTAAAAAAGTGTTTTTATAAGGAAAGATCAAAGGGTAATTTTCTGCGCAATAATCAAAAAAATTAACATCGTTATTGAAAATTTAGGTAGTTCTGAAGGTGCATTATTGCATAATGAAGAGCGAGCTAGCAATTATTTATACCAACTCTTTCTCAAATTGTAATGTAGACCAGATGAAAATGGTAGCTTTTTTCTCAAATGTTCAACACGTACAAGGTAATGTACACTGGATGCATTTATTAAATATAGGGTAGGCAAGCATACCTATGTAACACCTACAGTATAAATAATACATTACTTACATGATCACTGGTGTGTAGATGAAATTGTTCAACCTTGTTAAAATAGTCTCACCTGTTTCACCTGTGTGTTTTGACAAAAAAATTTGGACACAGACCTCATCTTTTTTCATCTGCTCAGCCTGCTAATGTGTGAAAGAGTTTGAAAAAATAATTGCTAGCTCGCTCTCCATTATGCAACAAGGAACTCTCAGCACTAAGTATATTTTCAATAACAATATTATTTTTTCAGATTATTGCGCACAAAATAACCCTTTGATCTTTCCTTATAAAAACAATTTTTAACTTTAAAAAATGCTGCATTTTGGGAGTCTGAATTGTCAGAAACAACATAAAGAAGGAATATGCTAAGTTTTGGAAAGATCAGTGGTATTTTGAGTGTTTTATGCAGATTTTTGTCTTTGCCCCAAATCAGTGATTATCACCACCTTAACTAATTCTATTGTCCAGGGAATCAAAGGGGAAGTCACAAAATTTGCCTCCCTTCGAAAAATTGGCAGAAAAACATGCCATTGTATCCATACACCGTATTTATGATAATTAAACACTGCTCCAGATAAGAAGGAGATAACAGAGATAATTTAGGGATTATTTTCCCTATGTTTCCATAAAAAATTCATTGTGACACTTTATTAGTACCCCCTCATTTGATCTGCCTCGCTGAGACTGTTCTAATGAGGTTAAAAACATGTGCTTTCACTGAGCAATATGAAAAAATATCTTTGAATTATCCCCGTTACCCCTTGGATATATGGATAATTAATGAACTCGGACAAATTAATCGTCCAGTCTGAAAACAGACTGTGCAGGCCGTGCATAGCTGCAACAGCTTGTTTGGGGGAGGTAAATCGTCGGTTTAATGGCCGCAAACCGCTTCTTTTTTTCCTTCTGCTAGCCTTGTATTGAAATTTTGATCATGAAACCTACAAACCTACAATTTACCTCCCAAAACGAAAATTTTGAGGACAGTTACACACTAAATGTTCGATATTTGCGTCAAATCAAGATGAATATTTGGTATTTATAAACTGAACATGGATATCCCAAATTTGAACCACATTTACTCCGTAAATAGAGAGTAAAGCCAAAACTTGCAGCCTATACAATCTTTATTAACCGGCTTTTTTTTTTTTTTTTTTTTTTTTTTTGGGGGGGGGGGGGGAGGGGGGGGGGCGAGGAGGATGTAGTAATAATACTAATAATAATAATAATAATGATAATGACTTTATTTATAGAGGAGGCACAGTTGGACATTTATCCAATCTTCCCTGGGGTCCTCTTGATGAATGACTTTATATAATAGGGAGCCAATTTGGATGTGCGTCCAATTTTCCCTGGGGTCCTTATTTGAGATGTACATTTCTATAATATATGCAAGTGCAGTATCAGACAGCATAAAATGAATATGTTAGAACAGACCAAAACTGAAGACTGAAGGTGACTAGATACACTTGCAGGGGCGGCAACACTGCCATTTTGCGTCTTGTCGCCATCTCAAAGGCTTAACCCCTGATGTTTTAAGGACAGCCGAAAAACTTGACCTGTGGGAAACTATACTTCCTTATTTGGATATCCTATTTTGAGGATTGCTTCCCTTCACAATCACATTTGATTTTTTACTGATTCATTGAAAACTTGTATCTGAACAATTGCACATTTCTCCAGTGGGCTGGCAAAAAACAAAACTAAAAATAAATAAATAATTAAAAAATAAATGCAAAAACAAAACTTAAAAAAATAAAAAATAAATAAAAAAAATAATAAATAAATAAATAAGAAAAAAAAAAGATAAAAGTAAATAGAAAAAAAACACACGAAAAATGCTCAGATCTATGTAATAATCCTTTCTACTTGAGATTTATAGTCTTGGAAATAAACCCCATCGCCTAATGAATGGTAAGAGCAAGAGAACATGGTCCAATAATTCGTACAAACTACATTGTATAGAAGGATTTGCATGGAGCGTTTTATATGACTGTTGTTGTTTTTTCAGCGCAGGCTCTGTATTTGTCCATTATAAGACTATGGCAAAAATATAGTAGCTAAGAAGGTTTGTCACTGAAATACGTTCTCAGGAATGAAGCATCTTTAGAATCGAAATTCATTATTCACGCTATTTGTGCCATGCTTTTGTAACAGTCATGTTAAACGTACGCATAGAAAATGATAAAGGATAAGACCGAAGGAAAACCAGCTTTATACATTTTCGAAAAGCTAATAATGTGTTATTGTCTGCATAAAATACTTTACTATTAAAACCAACATCTCTATTTGTTTCTATAAGAAAAAATGCATCCTTTTTTAGCTCACCAGAGCCGAAGGCTCCGGGGAAGCTTATAGGATAGGCAGTGGTCCGTCGTCGTCGTATGTTGTCGTCGTCGTCTGTCGTCCGTCAACACTTTTAAACGACATCTCCTCTGAAGCCACTAGGCCGATTGGACCCAAATTTCATCTGTGGCATCCTTGGGATGGGGGATTGGAAGTTTGTGTTTTTTATGAAAATTGGCTTTTTAGTTTGGTTGCTATGGCAACTTAGAGTTCCCATTCACTTATAATGGGGAAAATTGAAAAATGGCATTTTCTGCCAAGCCATTGCAGATATGTTGATAAAACTTTTATAGAAATGTTCCTTAAGATGTCTTCTATCAGCTATATGTTTTTTGGCCCACTGCTCCTTTTATTGGTTGCCATGGAAACCGAAATGCAAAAAATGGAAAAATACTTAAAAAATTATCTCCTCTGAATCCACTGGGCCCATAAGGCCCAGATTTCATCTGTGGCATCCTTGGGCTTGGGGATTGAAAGTTTGTGTTTTTATAATCATGGGCTCTTTAGTTTGGTTGCTATGGCAACTTAGAATTCCCATTGACTTATAATGGGGAAAATTGAAAAATGGCATTTTCTGCCAAGCCATTGCAGATATGTTGATAAAACTTTTATAGAAATGTTTCTTGAGATGTCTTCTATCAGCTATATGTTTTTTGGCCCACTGCTCCTTTTATTGGTTGCCATGGAAACTAAAATGTAAAAAAATGGAAAAAAAATATTTAAAAAATTATCTTTTCTTAAGCCACTCGGCCAATAAGGCCCAGATTTCATCTGTGGCATCCTTGGGCTGGGGGGTTGAAAGTCTATGATTTTTTATGAAAACCAGCCCTTTAGTTTGGTTGCTATTGCAACTTAGAGTTGCATTGACTTTTTATGGGGAAAATTGAAAAATGGCATTTACTGCCAAGCCATTGCATATCTGTTAACAAAACTTTTATAGATTGTTGCTTGAGAACTCTTATTAGCTATGTTTTTTTCTCCACTGCTCCTTTTATTGGTTGCCATGGAAACCAAATTAAAAAAAATGGAAAAAAATACTAAAAAAAAATTATCTCCTCAGAAGCCACTGGGCCGATAAGGCCCAGGTTTGATCTGTAGTATCCTTAGGCAGGATGATTGAAAATTTATGTTTTGTTTTTTTTATAAAATCGGCTCTTTAGTTTGGTTGCTATGACAACTTAGGGTTGCATTGACTTGCAATGGGGAAAATTAAAAAATGGCATTTGCTGCAATCAATATATGGAAAATAGTTATATATTTTGTTATCAACTCAACAGACTGTCAGACTGAGGCTTTGTAGTTGTACGAATTGACAGCAATTTTGAGCCAATATAAATTTGATATCAATTTTGAGCTAGAGATCTGGTGAGCTTTGTTGCCCGTGGGCCTCTTGTTTTTTTGGTTTTAGTTTATTTCTTTTACATTTTCACATAAGCAGCCTCTGTTAGGCCCTTTAATGAATTTAAGTATGACATGTTTTATATTCGTATATATTAGGCTTGTAGTTTAACAACCAGTTTCAACACCACAGATGCAGTACTTTGTTTCTGTGTGAAGAAATTAAAAACCTACAATATTTGTTATCTTTAGCGAATATCCAATTAACCCCTTTCTGGGCCCCTATATACTCCCTACCCAGGGATTTAAGACTCACTTTTGCCATATTTTCTATCAATATATGTCAATCTAATATTTCATAAATTTGAAAGTGACCAGTGTTGTCTTTTGCTGATTTGTAGAGAGAACGAGGGATATATGGTAATTTTGACCATTTTAGCCCCTTTTTGAGCCCCTTAAATCATTATAAATAAGACTCCCAGCCGCTTGATTGCAAGTATACTTTTGGCATATACATGTATAAGGCTTTTTTCAACCTATTTCATCTTGACAAATGCTTTAGTATGCTTTATTGTGAAGAACGACCATTATTTTGGGTGTTTATTTCAAAATAACCCCTTTTCGGCCCCTATAATCTCCATACCTGGAAATGTTGGGCTCCTTTTTGCCATATTTTCTATCAGTATATGTCAAACTTATTTTGTCATATCAAATTTAAAAGCTGTCAAGGCTGTCTTTTGCGTACTGATAAGGAAAATGAGTGATATGTGGTAATTTTGACCATTTTCCCCCTTTTGAGCCCCTTAAATTTTCATATATAGGACTCCCAGCCCCTTGAGTGCAAATTTACTGGTGGCGCATATATAAGGCTGTTTTTCCCCGTTTTTTTCCAACCTTTTTTATCTTTGCAGATGCTGTAGTGTGTTCCACTGTGAAGAATGATTATTATTTTGGATGAATATTTTCAAATTTACCCCTTTTTGGGCCCCTATAAACTCCATACCTAGAGATGTAGGGCTCCCTAATGCCATATTTTCTATCAGTTTACGTCAATCTAATAATTTCATAACCAATTCAAAAGTAACCCATGTGTTTTGTTTTGTTGATTCCTAGAGACAATGAGTGACGTATGTTAATTTTGACCATGTTTTGCCCCTTTTTGGGCCCTTTAAATGAATATAAATGGGACTTTCAACCCTTAAAGTGTCGAACCTTCACCAAATCATATAGAATTAATATTTCTACAGCATTTGGACCAGTAATTATAGCTGCAGTGCATTTAATTTGATTATGATAGTGTGGTTTCAGTATAAGTTTCTGTTTTCACTTTTTGCATGGGTTATGATTTGTTGCCATGGTTACGGTCTAAAGACAGCTTTGCCCCACTCTGTTTTTTTCATTTTCCAAAAATCGAAAGTCTCCTTTTTTATGTTTAAGTATGCAAATGAGTCATAGAAGTGTGCGTTTTTTAAACGTGATGCTTAAAAATGCCTAAAAACTGTGTTTTGCAATACCTGGTTACCCCACCCACCTTTGAGGACCAGTAGATATGTCAAAAACATTAAACAAAGTTGTTTGGATGCTCCATGTTAATAACATAAGTCCCTACTTTGTAGATTTGAAAAGTTTGTGATCAAGCCTTGACTATTCTCGGTGATATACAAGAGCGAAAAACGCAAATTTCTAGTGAATTTTTGGCATTTTTTCTGCAAAAACAGAAAAACGCGGTTACCATGGCAACGAGATGGCAAACGAAAAAATGAGGTGCCAATTATTTGTTTTTGTCTGACTACACACAAAGTGAGAAAGTTTGAAGAAGAACTTCCGACCTTGCGTTTCTTGAAAAGTCTGGTGCTTACAGAGAATTGGTATTAAGCACAAGCTAGATATAAATATTACTTTACCGCCTAAATTTTACCTTGAAAGAAAAAGACTTGTCAAATATATCATGCTAGATTAAGGACCAATTGTAGCTCTTTGCACCAATATCTCTTTTCTAAAAATATTATTGATAATCAACTTTGTATTTGCGGTGCCGTGGAAGATACTAAATCATTATTTATTTGTATGTGATCGATTCAATGATTTAAGACAGGAACTCATGGATAAAGTTAATCAAATTTGCCAGCCTACACTATATAAATATTCTTCTTTATGGTAACCACGAAATTTCAGATACAGAAAACAAACATATATTTTAGCCATTTATGAATATATCTGGAAATCGAAACGGTTTCAAATGATGTAGGCCCTAGTTTACTTTATTACTAAGTACTTGATCTTGCTATAATATCATTATTATCGAAGGAAAATATCCGTTAAGTTAGCTTTATTATCAACGAATAAAACTGTGTAAAACTTGACTAAGTTCGCAAATTCGGTTCACTTAGCAACTATGTATACTCATAGATTGTACTGCACTTTCCATTCCCCATGGAGCTCGTAATTTGGATAGAGTCTGACAAGTTAGATTGATAAATCAACAATGCATAACACTATGATCTCTTCTAGAAACATTTAGATATTTATTTTGAGATTATGGATTTTGGTGAACAAGAGTTTGGAGCCGAATGACATGATTCTCGGTAATCGAGAATCCGGCCATTGGGTATTAGCTCTTTCCTGTTTGTTTGTTGTTGTTTTTTTTTTGTTTGTTTGTTGTTTTTTTTTTTACTGAAAAATAATCAATGTAGTAAGGTACTGTAGTCTGAATTTAATATTCAAATCACATTCTATTAGAGTACCTTAGATTGATACAATGGAATACAGACTTGTATAAGTCTTTGAATTCCTTCCGAATCCCATTTGTATATAGATAATATCGTAATTTCTCTTATCTCTGTTTTGTAAAATGTGTTTATACAAATAAACTACAGTTTAAACCATACAAGAATAAATGTTTAAGCCCATGCATTCTGGAATAACCTGCCTCCTGCTGTGATTGGAGGGGGTTAAACTCGTTAAAATCCATGCATACTTTTCGAAAAGGAAGAAAAAGCAAAACGGAAAAGGTTATTTCAGTTTTATCTTAAGATTTCTTGCAATATTCTCATCAGCCGGAGGAACACAGCGTCTAATTCTAATAACGCGGCTTACCATGTTTTGATGCGCGTACGTACTGTCGTCGTCTTCGACGGTGTTGCATCTTATTTCATCGAAGAGAAGAAAAAACCATGAAAAAAAAAAGTGCTTAGACGACGGCGGGATTATTTACGCCTGCAAAAATGGTAGGAAGAAAATGAAGGAAAAATAAAGAAAAGAAAAAAAAAGGTCTGCGATTGTATGTTTAGGAATCGAAATAGGTTGAAGTTCTTCTGTTCACGGGGGCCATAAAAATTTCGGTACTGCCTCGTACTCTTTCCGGTTCAGGACCACAAAGCCGCTCAAAAAAGGGGTCTACTTGTAAAGGAAATAACTCGCTTCTAGAGCTGCAAATTCTTTCATGCTCATGGAACCTCATGGAGACGGGAGGCAAAGCAAATGAAAATCCGAGCCTTCTCTGACTAGCAAAAGCCTTTTGATATTTTTGGTTGGCGGCTTTAATTAACAAAGGCCTTTTGATGTTTTTGTTGGCGACTTTTAGCTAAAGGCCGCCAATTAAAATTATCAAAAGGCTTTTGTCATTCAAAGAAGGCTTGGATCAAACAAAAGGCAAAAGTGCTTCCTCTGAAAGGATATCTATCCACCTCAGTTAATCTATTCTAGGGAAGAGTCGGGTAACTTCGGACAGGCGGGTAAATTCGGACATACAATTGCAAACAGTTAAAATCCAGATGAGACGGCTCTAAATGAGCCGTCTCATCAGGATTTTCTCTGTTTGGCCAGTTAATTTTTGTTTTAGTTCCAAACAACTGACATATAAAGGAAACAATGTCAGTGTCCGAATTTACCCGCTGTCCGAAATTACCCGACTCTCCCCTATCATGTATTTTCTGTTTACATTTGTTTCAGACTTGACACAATGATTCCACTGGTGATTGTGTGTTACGGTATTGTCACAACGATGGCACAGGCCCCAGCTGAGAGTAACATCAACCCCGTCCCACGGGAAGACTTTCCCCGTCCTCCAGCCTTTCCACAGACATCCGTCGAGAACGAAATTGCATCAGATCTTCGAGATCAGTTTCATAAAGATTTGATGCGCTATTTATTTCATAAGGGGTTAATTGCCTATCCGGCTTCGGAATTCAAACAACTCAACCAACCCTTAGCAACGGAGAAAGAGAAAAGCAAAAGTATGCCAGGTTTCGGTCCGATAGTAAACAACGCTCAAGGATACGCGAAAAAGGCCGCCAATTTGTACGGCATGAATCGACCAATGGGGCTGCGGCATACACGACTAGCTGATTTTGGTTCCATGATCTTGCCCAATAAAAACAGTGACACAAGTAGAAGTGCGGTGATAAGATATGGTTAAGCAATTATATTCTCAAAAATGATGAATAAAATCTTATAGTGCTCAATGTGGCTATTTAAAAAAAATACATTTGTACCAAGGTAAACTTTTAGAAGGGTTTTGAAATACAAAAACTGATGTGTACATACATAATTTCGTGGTTTTCTTCAATGAATGCTTTGAAGAGGTGAGGGAACTCACAAGGATGTGGTACATAATGTCACAAAAAGAGTATCTGGGATCATTTTCCACATCTCTGCTAAAAAGATATGTTGTGTTCCCTCATTAGATATATTGTGACCTCTCATTATAACCCTCTCACCGGGACAGTTGTAATGACGGGCCACAATATATTCTTTTGTTAAGAAATATGAAAAATTATCTCAGAATTTAATAAAGTTGGTATTAGACAATGGAAGCGTATTTGGGACAAATATCAGCCGTCTTAACATTGTTTATTTTTTTTATTTATTTATTTCTTCAAGTTCAAGTATGTCAGTATACAACCCAAACTGCAACATGCAATAGAAGAAATCTTTTATCATGTTTTTCTTTCCTTACATACTGTCATTTTATAAAATGTGGTTTGGCTTCAAATAAATATATACATCTAATTTTATCTATGTGCAACAAAAATTTTGAATATATGAAAAATGTATCATAAAGTAGAAATATCTTAATTAGCACACCAGATAAAAAGAAGACAGGGTACATTCATTCTAGTCAGCAATATGAATCATAATAGTGATACATCTAAATTGGACCTTAAGATGTGTGGGTACACATCCATGTTTTTCACCATTTTTACATCGGAAAACAATTTTCAGGACTTCTTAGTGCTTCCCTGCGGGACAAAGCCCTTCCTAGAGGAGCAAATGCTTCCTCTATTAAGAGTGGAGGAAAGGGTACCTTTTATTCTGAAAAGCAACAAGCATACATTTAATACTGAAATTTTCTTCTCCCTTTATATAGATTCTCTAGGTTCCAAAATTGTTTATGCAAGTGATCATACTGTGCAAACTAATCTGGGTCTGAGGTTATAAAACTTGAGTATAATCTCAAACTCAAAATAAAGCACACTGATTGGCTGCTTCCGAGCATATGCTCGGAAGCAGCCAATCAGTGTGTTTTATTTTGTGTTTGAGAATGTACTCAAGTTTTATAACCTCGGGGCCAGTTTTCCTTAGTCAAACTGGCTGAAAGGTACCTTCATACCAGGCTGTTAGTGTATAGATATTTCATACCTTTATTTGCTCTTACTCTGTGTTTTAATGAGCAGAAAATGTGCTTTTGACATGTTTACTCTACTTTAGTAATAATCATTAAGAATCAATTCTTTTTGTTCAAAAGTAACAAGCTGCATAAAATGAACCATAAAGATAGAAATTTGGTTTACAGAAATTAATAGCAAGCTTAAACTGCAGCTGCTCATTCTTGGTTCATGAAATTTAAGGTGAAATCTAATGTGAGAGTATTTCTCTCCCTTCTAACAGGGGGGGGGCTACTCTGTCATGAGAGAAGTTGCTCCTAGGAAGAGTATAAAATATTACCTATAAGAGTAGCTACCAATTGAGAAGGGGTTCATCTATAAGGAAGCCAACACTAGATCTATACCATGAAAGTTGTCTCCTTGTAATGATATTGGTCTTTATACACTTTAAATTTATTTCTGAAATTAATTTGAAACACCTGATCTGGTATCAAAATGCAATAATTCTTGTTACTTTAAATTTTCAAAAGATGTCTTGGCTTTATCTTTAAAGTGAAAGTACAATAAAAGTATTTTTTGAAATGTTTACTGTTTCATCTTGAAATCCATCAAGAAGAGAGTCATATCACAAGTACAAGGTGTATTTGAGATGAGCGAACACAGAAGACTCAAATAATCTCTGAACCTGGGTTCGAGGTTATAAAACTTGAGAATAATCTCAAACTAAAAAAAAAAAGCATCCTGATTGGCTGCTTCCGAGCATGTGCTCGGAAGCAGCCAATCAGTGTGCTTTACTTTGAGTTTGAAAATGTACTCAAGTTTTATAACCTCTGAGCCTGTTTGGATCAGAACTGTGTGGATCCTGAAAAATCTACCCACTGGGAACTCAACACTGAATCAACATTGAATCTATGATAATTCAATGTCATCACATCGAATCAACAAAGATTCAATGTTTATTCAACGTCGTGTGCCTCATGACAATGTAGCAAACAGCATCGGTACACTTTCAGGGGAAGCAACTCTGCCATCTTTATTTACACCACCCAGCTCAATTTTGGATCACTACCCTAGTTAGGGTAGGTGTAGACCTACAAAATAGGGCCTTAGAATCCGCTACCATTACACTACCGCTACTTCACAGCCGGTAGTGTAGCGGAGCGGAACGTAACGTCAGGAGCCTCATGACTAGGGTAGGTGCTCTTTGAAGGAAAGAAAATTCCTTTACAATAACCTAGTTTTGGAAGAAAACATGGTTTAATACCGAAGCAAACATGGTTTCCAAAGTGGTCTGTCATTATTGAAGTCCAGATCAGACTGTACATATGCTCAGTCTGTCCATTCTCACCTTTTGACATCAGCAATCTATTGATCCAGAGAAATCACTGTAGCAAGAGTGGGGACAAAAAGGTATACTATCCCCAATACAAGTTAACCCTTTTGCACTCAGAACGGCCAAAACTCTATGGAGTTTTGGCCGTTCTGAGTGCAATAGGGTGAAGCCCCACTACACACAGAAGGTACAACGGGAGGTAAAACTGAAAACTGCTGTCAGAGTTTTGCTTGCACAGGTAACTTTTCTTGCATGAACAAAAGTTTCAGTTTATGATTCTCACATAGGTTATATTCATATTTTTATATGAACTATATTTCTCAGTTGGGTAAAGAAAAAGAAGAGTAAGATATTTGAAAACAATTTATTCATAATTGTACATGATTTTTCTTTTTTTATGGAAATCTGACAATGGTGATGACTTATACCAGCAACATATCACATAATATATGCCTATTCACATAAAAGTTTCATAGAAACACAAACTTGTCTCTACCTCTAGATACCATGATTTAAACGTTTTTCAAATTTGTCATAACACAACATCAAGGGCGGTTCCTGGAAACAAATCCATATCAGGTAGCACTTGGCTTCTACAATTCACACATGAGACATTCAAGGCAAAACTCAGAGCACACCCTAATGTGCTTAAATATTTTGAATATGTCTAACCAACAAATGAAATTCTTATATTTGGTAATGCAGGTCCACATATTGGTAAAAGAAATATACAGGAAGTCAGTACAATAGATGAGAGGGGTAAGAGGGATATGATACTTTTCAAAATTCCACAAAAACATATGTTGTGACCCCAGTTACAACCATTGCTGCAACATGGTTCTGATGAGGAGTCTCAACATATGAGCCGTGACACAAGAAAACCAACAAAGTGGTTGTGCGCCCAGCGCAGACTCAGATCAGCCTGGGCATCCACCCAGTCTGATCAGAGTCTTCCCTGTGCATTTAAAGCATAGCTAAGGGTCCAAGCTACGTCCATTCCGACAGTGAAAACTCTGATTAGACTTGGCGGATGCTAAGGCTGGTCAGAGTCTGCGCTGGGCACATAACCACTTTGTTGGTTTTCTCGTGTCGCGGCTCAATATTATGTTTTCATGGAACAAAAAGAAAAATCATCTCAGGATTATCCTCAATATGCCACCTTATCTGGAGATCTCAGGAAGCATATTTATCTGCTGTTAAGCAGAACCTCGGCAGAAAAATCCTGTTGTAAAAAGCCAAGAAGTTAAACTCAAATGTACCGTATGCATAATTTTTCCTCGCAAACTTCATGCAGTTTAAAGCCCCTATGTTTCCAAGGACAAACAAAAAATAAAATCAGACAACAATTTCTACCTATTTTTTACATGTTGCATATAAAGCATCAATTCATTTTATTGTTTCTCTACAATTTTCTTTCAGATGTGTAGATACACATAGTTTGGGTGCTAATTTAACAAGGGACACAACTCAATCGAAATAGTATTTACTTTCCAAGTGACCCTCTTTGACAAAGGAGCATACTCTTATTAAAGATTGTGATTGTGATTGCTTTGGGTTTAACGACCCTTTGAGACAGTATTTCAGTCTATATTGGGCTGTCTCTCAGAGAGAGGAAGAAAGAAGAGAGAAAAGATAGACAAGAGATTGATTGATTGTTTTTGGTTTAAAGGCCCTTTGAGACAGTATTTCAGTCTATATTGGGCTGTCTCCCAGAGAGGGAGAAAGAGAAGAAATGTTAGACGAGAGAAAAAATGTCCAAACAACCCACACCCGCACCTACTGCAAGCACAGTAGGCCCTTACCCTACAATGTTCCAAATCAGTAGGATGCCCCGACACTGGAAGTTACATGCAGCACCATCGCACCACCCGGCCACCCCCTCTTATTAAAGAATTTACTCTCCTACCACAGCAAAATTCTTTCTTTTTAAAAGAGTAGCTACCCTATGAGATGGGAGCCAGATATTTCCATCTCAGAGAGATCTCCCTTCAAGGCATATCCATCAGAATTGCCAGGCAGTTATAATGTGGAGTTATGATCAGAAATTATCTCATAAAGTATCCTCACATATCCTTAAAATCATCCTTACCTGGACCTCTAAGCTTATATGACTGAGCTCCAGCTAAGCAATCTGGACCCAGTTGTTCAAAACTAACGACATCGTTAGTTAACGTTTCGTTAAAATTTCAAATGTTAAAATCTCAAATATGCCAACATTTTTTGTTGAAAAAATGTGAATGCAAAAGCTTCTCACTTTTTTTTTCAACAAAAAAAATCAGTGTATTTGTTAATAAAGTCCTAAAACACTTAACAAGTTGACCTCTTAACGAGCTTGTTAGGCTAAAGATGGTTTGAACAACTGGGCCCAGACGGCAATTCATTTATATTTTTCAAAGGTCTCCTTTATAAACAAAAATGCATATTTCTTCAGATATAAGACAGAGTTTTTCCATCCTTAAACAATCTCAAAAATCTAGATCCTTCTTACAAGAAGGATCTAGATCTTTGGGACTGTTTAGGAAGAGAAACCCCCGTTTCATAGCTGAATTACAGGACTGATTTATTTATCTGCAATAATTTTGTTTAGGTAGGACAAACTCTCTTCTTACAATCAGATAAATGAGCTGCGACACAACAAAACCAACAATGTGGTTGTGTGCCCCGTGCAGACTAAGATCAGCCTGGGTATCCGCCCAGTCTGATCAGAGTCTTCACTGTCCGCATGGCGGTAGCTCAGACCCTTAGCTACTCTTTGAGCACTTAACAAAGAGTCTAGTCAAACTGAGAGAATGCCCAGGCTGATCTGAGTCTGCACTGGGCGCACAACCACATTGTTGGTTTTGTCGTGTTGCGGCTCAAATACTATTGTGGCACCTTGGTGAGACAATTGCAATGAAATGCCACAACATGTTTTGTGGAAAAGACAGAAACACTATTGATTGGTGTCACATGAAAAGGTATCGTACAGCATATAAGATCAACCTGCATATCTATAGAATCAAATCAGTCTTTCCCTTGGTATATACAAATCTATGAACATTGGAATATCTAACAATGGAAATGTGAAAAATGACCTATCTGCATAAATGTGCACTGATTTAAATGTTTATAATAAACATGTGCAGCTTGAGGTCCCTTTTAATGCAAAACCATTTTTTTCTTTCTTCTGATTAAGCAATCTAATATAAAGACTGCTTTTGAATATACAAGCTGGAAAAAAAAAAAAAAAAAAAAAAAAAAGATTCAGCTCTGACAGCCTAGGCCCAGTTGTTCAAAACTAACAAAGTTGTTATTAAACAAGACGTTAAAATTTCAAACATATTGTTCGCACAAACACCCTTTTTTTTGCCAAAAAACTGAGGAGCTTAGTGCAATGCAAAAGCTCCTCTCTCGTTTTCCGCAAAAGCTGTAGTGCACTTGATTTTATGTGTACTAGACGACTTAAAGAATCTTTGACTAACATCTTTGTTAAGCTAACAATGTTCTGAACAACTTGTCCCTGAAGTGTGATGAAGGAAACCACCTCACTTCATGTCAGTTCCAACACAACTTTCACAGAAGAATATGGCAGCATATGAGCCGTGACATGACAAAACCAACAATGTGGTTGTGTGCCCAGCGCAGACTCAGATCAGTCTGGACATATGCCCAGTTTGACTAGACTCTTCGTTCAATGCTCAAAGGGTAGCTAAGAGTCCAAGCTACCTCCATGCGGACAGCGAAGACTCTGATCAGACTAGGTGGATGCCCAGGCTGATCTGAGTCTGTGCTGGGGGCACAACCACATTGTTGGTTTTGTCGTGTTGCGGCTCATATGTTGTGAAGTAGGATAATGTCCGTGTTTCCATCTTAAAAGCAGTGTCTGTTTTTCACTGAAGCTTTTAGAATCTCAAATGTGGTTTCGCTTTGGCCATGTACCTGCAAAATGATGAAAACAAAAATCAGTAATTTGCTACAAGCAAGACAGAAAGAATGGTAATCATTCAGATTCATAAGTAAAGATTAATGTTGTTGCAGTTGAAATTCTCTAATTCCCAAAAGGCTCAGCAGTGGGTAACCATAGTAACACACACCTGGCGCCGAGTGTCCATCCATAGTAAAGATAAATCACATTGTTACTACCTTATATACCCAGGGCTGAAGAGATGGTCGAGTTTTGAAGGTACTATTTTTCAATGAAAATATATGAGCTACCCATCATTAGAACCATTTGTGCAAGACAGTTCTAATAGTCGAATGAGGGGTCACAACATATGTTTTTATGGAGAAATACGAAACACTATCCCGAAGTTATCTCTCTGATACTCTTGCTTATGTAGAGCACTGATATCCCATCTTCTATCAGAGCCAGTTTTATACTGTTAACAAAAAGTGAAAGGACTTGATCAGATTATTTATATTAGTTAGAGTCAATGTTCCTTAAGAACATTTGGATATGAATCTGCACCATTTGCAATGTTTTGAATTGCACTAATGTCAAAATATTGAAATAAATGTTGTACTAATACATCAACAAAAGCCTATAAAGGCGGAGATACAGCCTATGTTTATTTTACATAGGAATCTGCCCACGCTTAGATTTTTTTTATTCTATGTATATGTGTTGCCTAAGGACTAACAGTGTTGCTTATGGATTATTTACCTCAGTTCACACGCTCAGCATTGCACAGGATTGACTTAAGTAACTTATACCCTTTAACTGAGGGTTCCCTTAAAATACTGTCCCTAGAACTATCAAATTTTCAGATTTTGCAATTTCATTTTATAAACTTAAATCAGTGAATTGATGTGAAACATTTTAGAAATGTGTATATTCCTGTTTCAACAAACAAGTTATGTATAAAATATTTTTTGTTTGGTATAACCCCTCAAAATCAGCTAAAACCCACACCTGTATCAAAAATGAATTATCAATTAAAGTATGATCCAGTTGTTGTCAAGATTTTATACTAACCATAAATCATGCTATATATCTCTAGTATGTGTATGTGAAAATTAAAGAAATTCTGAGCCCGGTAAACTATAGCTGCAGAATGTAGGCTGTCAGGCACCCCAATACATTAGAAAAGCATTATGTTGTTGAAATGTATTTTTGTTTCTTGATTCCCCATATGTAAGTTACATTAAAGTGAACTATACTATCTCTGTATTATCCCAATTCAGATTAAAAAGCATATCGCCTTGTCCAAACCCATTAAACACAAGAAACTTTTCAGATCAAATCTTTTGGTGGGCTTTTTTTTTTCAAAATAATAACTCTGTAATTATTTTACCTAAACTGACACAACGTATCTTATTTGGAGCCCAGGAAAACTATTTTAGAGCCCTAGCAGCTCTATTTGACGCTTTTAAGACACTGATTTCCTCATTGATTGTTGTTATAGGCTCAGCTTTAGTTCTGTTTGATCAAATTCAGATTCTTTTCATCACCCATTGTCTTACACCTGTACAACGTACGGATACATATGGATTAACAGTACCGAAATAGATACTGATAATAGTCGAGACAGTTAATTGTCAGTTCCAAATAAGTTGCATCTTTTCACAATTGAAAACCTATTTTATGGTGCTGTTTCTCAACGTAAGTGATCTGTTTGCTGTAAGTATGTAGATGATGGGTTACATGGCCTTTCCAAGCTTGCTAAGTGTCTGCTTATCTTCCATCATAAACTGTTGTGCCCAGATGATTTCTATGATTCGCCCCTTTCTTCGTTTTTTGTTTTGATTTTTTAGGGCACGGACACTTGATGCAGTCAGGTGTTGGAGTCTCTTGCCTTATGCCTATTCAATGTACAGGTACAAGCCAAAAATTTAAACAAATTAAATACAGGACACTAAGACTTAATGCAGTAAATAGTTGAAATAAAAATAATGGATCACTCTGCCTGTGACCTAGGCAATGCAAAGATACAAGCCAGCACACTACCATTTGATGCAGGTAGCGGTTAGAAAGAGAAAGAAAAGGTGGAACATCCTGCCTTACACCTCGAGACATCTACAGATACAAACCTAAAGTTATCTTCAAAACGAAAAAACTCAGAGTACTGATGCATGAAAAAATAGGTTAAGATTGAAATTAATTTACCTGGTCATCTTTTATTTATCGTTCTGTGCAGATGATAGAAAATATATTGACTGTTTGGGGTGATTACACTTATCTACAGAAGTGTGCGTGGGGACAGTGGGAGGGGGCATTTGGGGGAGTATCCTTGGCTTCCAAATCTTAGCCAGTGAAGAAAATATTTACATATTCAGAATGGGTATTAATGTAGGACGGCATTAATATTTATGTCACAGATAAACAAGTGCTGCAGTGGAAGATCCTACCTTTACTATGAAACTGACTTTCTCCAAAAACCTGACCTATCCCCAAATTTCAGTTTCAAAAACTACTTTACGGGTTTCAAAATCTTTTAAAACTTTTCACAAAAAGAGGGGATATATTTACCCTAATTCTGAATAAAAATTATAGCTTGACAAATACAGTAACAGATCTAAACATTAAAATGACTTTTCATGTTTTATTATTTATAGTCTGTTTTATGACAGATTTTTCAAATTTGATTGACCATAGAATATATTTCTATAAGTCAACATATAAATTTATGGTATCAGAATAATTCTCAGGGTACCTGCAATTCATTTCAGTAGGCAATGAATGCATTCAAATTATACTGTTAATTTGACAGGTTCTAACTTAGCCCTACCCATCATGTCTGATAAGGAGTTCTGCAAGGTGCGACCTTAGGCCCTGTAGTTTTTGAAATAAATTGATAAACCCATTTTATTAATTGATTTACCCCAGGTAATCAAAATATTAAGTATGAAGAAATTCTAAGCGTGGGCCATTTTGAAACACCCCCTTTATCAACTATGGAAGTTTTATTAACTTTTTTCTTGAAAGTTTTTAAAAACTGATTTATAGTTATGAAATGAAATGAATGTCAAAGAACTCAAAAGGTAGCTAGATCTTGAAAAGTTATGAGCACAAAGTTTTATGACTTTTTAATATTAAAACCCAAATGAAGAAGATGATGCAGTGGACTTACTTATCCAGAACTTCCCAGACAATCTGTAAGCTGGCTCTGTCTAAATGTCGTCTATTTCTGTCAAGATTTATTACTGTCACATTCCATTTCTGTACATTTGGCTCCAGTGGTAACTCACTCCATTTTATGTGAAAAGCTTTTACTGAAAATAGTTTTGAACACAATTAGTTTGTTTTCAAACTAACGGATAAACAATGACTAACAAAAGAAATGAAAAACATGGCAAACAGCCCATGATATCCCACCAACATAAATTGACAAGCGCTAAAATCAGTCAGAAATAATCAAAAAATGCTCATTATCAATCCCTTTTATGATACTTCCAAGACCTACACAATAGGAATTCTGTCATCAAATACTCAAATTATTGGTCAAAAAGCAAGTTTAATTAATATATGTTTACAGGTCCAGGGAAGGGCAGACAATCGTTGGTGACCAAACTCTGTTATAACAGAAAGCTTCTGTTACTCAGATCATTTCTGTGACATTGTACCTAGCTATTCAAAATAGTAAAAGTACTACAAGCCAAAGAGTAATTTTCTGTTAATAACAAGGCAGAAATTATTAATAATTTGCCCATTAACAAACCCCAGTGAGATATTCCCTACACCACTACACATGCCAAATTTATAGACAGTCTGTCAGCAAATGCTAATGCCATCAATCTGGAAGCAATTTTAATACAAGTTTATTGCCTGGAGCAACAATAGATAACCCCAAAGTACAAAATTTTGACTGTATCTGAAAGCTTTTTATTTTAATCATTTCTGTGAGGTTTCACCAAGGCATTCCAGAAAGTAAAGGGACTACATACACAAACACTTTCTGCGCGTTGACAAGTGTCCTAATTCGATCAGAAATTACAGAACTTTGCCTAGTACTAAACCCCAACAAGGTTTGCCTAAGACCAATGCACGCACCACATTTCAGAAAAAAATTGATTGAGTTAAACACCACTCTTATCACTATAGGCCTCGCACAATGTTATATGTCATGCTTAAACCTGTGTTTAATGTTAAGTGTGGTATAAGAATTAAGAAGGGAGAAAAAATGAAAGACATTGTGAGCACTTACTTCTTGAAAATATTTCTGTAGGGTTACCATCCCATGGCCAGCCCTTAAACTGCCAAGCTGGCCCCTGTACAAATACTGCCACCACTCTGTCCCTGAAGGAAATGAATGTTCACATTTTATCTAATACAACCTGGCATGATTATATTTATTTGATTTAAAGAGCAGGGAGTACAGGCTCGGCACTTTTTAATTTCGATAACTTTATTGGGGACATCAAAACAGCTAGCCATAATCATACAAAATAAAGTAATGAAGCTACTGACCAATTTCACTATCAATTCCAGTCTGCGAGGGTGCACAGGCTGATATGAGTATTTGCATTACTCACATGATAAAAGTACAGCATGAAAAGTTTTATATGAAAACTACTTCCTAGTTCTGTTTCAAGATGGGCCTCTGTGGCTTAATCAGAGCTCCAGATAAGAGGGGGTAATGAGGATAATTTGAAGATAATTTTTTTTATTTCTCAACGAAAACATATGTTGTGACCCCTCATTAGAACCGTCTCGGCGAGACGGTTCTAATGATGGGTCACAAAATATGTTTTTATGGAGAGATACGCAAAATTATCCCTAAATTATCCCTGTTACCCCTTCTTATCTGGAGCACTGCTTAATGTATAAGAGCACTCACTCTTCAACACTGCGTCTCTCACCATTGCTTATGTTCAAGCCTCAGCCTCAAGGATGCATAATTAAGCCAAGTTCTGCTTTAATACTGAAAGTCATGTGTTTTTTCCCTGGGAGCTCCGATTTAAGCCAGGTGCACTTCATTTTGTTTACTACATTCATCGCCCCTGGAATATCTAGCTTACGTTTCCTTGTACTCATGAATTATCAATTAGGCAATCTGACGAGTGATCTCAGTATTTCCATGAGAAATTTTACTCTGTTTCTATTACCCATACGCCGGAAATAACATAACTGATCTAATTTTACATTAACAATATCCAATCAAACTGTTCCATGCAAATCCAGCTGAATGAAGTTCAATGTAACAGATCACATCTAGATTACTAAGTAAAATATTCTGAAAACCCATATCAATATATCTGTTAACTATAAAGCACATATTCTCAATTAGAATAAGAATCCTCTTTCAGCCCAAGAACACGTCAGAAAAACTCCAACTATGGTCAAACGTTTTACTTACCAGTCTTCTGTTGTGAGTTTTAATGCATTGTCTATAATTCTGTATGGTACAGTATTTCCCCCTGCTTTCCGCCGCTGTATTAAGACTTCATTGTCTCTCTTAGCTCCCTGTGCTTTCTTTTCTTCTGTACTTGCAAATCTAAAATTTATATTGTAAGTAGCTGCATTGTGTCTAACACTGTTTTGCAATTATTACTATTGAATCCATTTATCTGAGAACATAAGATCTATGTTTCCATTGTGATTGTTTGCAAATGTAATTGTAAGGTGTTTGTGCATGTAAATTTTGTTTACTATAGGACCTGGCAAGTCAAAATTTTATTTTGAGCGAATGATGCAAATCTATTGATAACTTTTCTCTAAACTTTGTGTTTTCTCCTCTCTTATAAAAATATTTAGGTCTCTTCTTTCTTACTGCTAAAACAAGTCAAGTTGGTCTTTGACAAAGGAAATCATTTTATCATATGACCTCGCATCTGAGAGTGTAATAAAGCCATGCATTAAAAACGATAATCCACTAGTGGATTAAATATGCAAATTACGTCGTAATGTTAGGCGTTGGCGTCCATAAAACGTAGCGTTTTCTAATGCGAAATCGTGACGTTTTAGTGCAAATTTTGCTAACAAAATGCAATTTTAGTGTCATATGATAAATAGAATCTTGCATTCATGCTCCTGTATTATTGAATTTATTAAACGAGTTGGGGAAAGAGATAAGATGCGAGGCTGTGCCGAGCATCTTATTGTTTTCACCACCGAGTTTAATAAATTCAATAATACATGAGCACTCATGTATGATCCTCTATAGTGAGTCCCTCACTAGATCCTCATAAAATGTGAACAGGACATATTTAGTGCTTCACCATGAAATATACACACTGCAAAATTGCTATATATGATAAAATGTGATGAATTCACAACACTAAGGCATGAACATCATGAAATATCAGCTCGTGTTCATTTTGCTCAACTCACTGAAACATAATAAGCTTACTTGAGATCTTGTAGAATATCTTTAGAATTGAACATGGTTATTAATGATGTAGTAGCAGCTGGTATAATGATGATTGGTGTCCGAGATCCTGAAATATAGCAATGATCAAAACTTCAGATAAGATGAAGTATCTGGTGACAATAAATAACTGTGGGATAATTTTTCTCTGACAGTTCTTCTTGACCCCTCCTCTGAACTGCCTTTTCTATGCGGTTCAAATGAGGGAACACATCATTAATTTTTTACAAATTTAACAGAAATTTCAGGTGAGATATTGGAGGTTTGGATGACCGCTCATCGATGGGTTGTGTTCTTGGGAGGCATGCAAGTAACATCCAGAGGGATTATTTTTATTATTGTTACAATTATTATTATTATTTATTCATTTTTTTGTATTTACCTATTGTTAAAATAGTTTTTATTACTATTTTATTATTATTATTATTATTATTATTATTACTATTATTATTATGTAACTGTACAATTAAAATATTTATGTAGAAGTTGTAATGCCATGTTGGTCGTTTTGTATAGGTTTTAGGGGGAGGGCTGTAACTAATGTAGTGAGAACTTGTAGCCCAACCCCATTGTTTGTACTTGTTGTGCAAAGGCAATAAAATATGTCTGAATTAAACAGAAATTATCCCTAAATACCATAAAATAATTAGAAGTGATAAAGTTATCATAAAATTCCTGACAGTGTTTGAATTGAAATTTCAAGCATTTTGTGATAGCGCCACCAGTTTATCTTCTGAAACTTTGGTGATTTGTACTAATATGCATCACAAACATATGAGCCACGACACGACAAAACCAACAATGTGGTTGTGCGCCCAGTACAGACTCAGATCAGCCTGGGTCTCCGCCCAGTCTGATCAGACCCTCCCCTATGCGCTTAAAGGGTAGCTATGGGTCTGAGCTACTTCCACGCAGACAGTGAATACTCTGATCAGACTGGGCGGATGCCCAGGCTGATCTGAGTCTGCACTGGGCGCACAACCACACTGTTGGTTTTGTTGTGTCGCGGCTCATATTATGAGCCGAATATCCATGTTGCAGAAACCTGTTTTTTTTTTGTTTTGTTTTTTTAATTTCCAAGCGCAAATGAAAATGCTGGTATACCAGACGTGATACCTGGCCAATCCAAAAGGCCACTGACTAGGATACATAACTATGAAGATAATGATGACTAAGGCTAATGGGTAAATAGGTACATTTTCAGGGGAAGACACTCTGCCCATTAAATTTTTACCTCCATTCTCAGTAGGGGACAACTCTAGAAGGAAAGAATTTGCTCCTCTTTTATGAAGGAGTAGACTCTATTTTGTACCAGTTTCATTGTAAAAAAAACAAGACCTGTCTGCGTACAGGATAGCTCGCCTGCGGCGCATTGCCCATCACATAATAAAACTTTAACCAAAACATCCAATCCGGACGCCGACACGGACGTGGAAGCCAGGGTGACAACAATAGCTCTTCCTGAACTTTCGTTCAGGCGAGCTAAAAAAGCAGCAAGTCATAAACTTGTTCTCCTTTTTAACCCTATTGCCCTCAGAACAGCCAAAACTCCACAGAGTTTTGGCCGTTGTGAGTGCAATAGGATTAAAAAAACATGGGGGTATACCCATATAAAAGGAAGAAATATCTAAGAACAATCAATTACTGTCCATGTCTTCAGAGTTGGGACTACTAACCTTTCTTCTGACTAGGCGGGGGTCGAGCCTGCGACACCGGTCTGGACAAGGGTTGCTGTGGGGCTGGTTGTGGTGTAGGTTGTGCTGTTGGTGTTTTCCGAGCAGATGCTCCCTCTGTCACTGACTTCAAGGTCATACCATGGTAAGATCCCATAGTCTCGATCTTGAAACCCTCCGTAGCTAAAAAAGTAAAATAATGAATTGAGATTCTTTGGAATAATGCATCATGTAAAATACAAATATTTGGCTGTAACTTAACTCTGGTACTACAGTTAAACCTGCTATTTGGTAACTGGTCACCTCGATTAAGGGGTCAAGTGTCTTTAGCAGCTAGATTTTATTGATTCTTTGGACCAAAATAAAGTGCAAATGAATCTGCATTAAAGGTCACCTGTCTTAAGCCAACTTTTGTGCATTTTAATACAATTTTGACTGTTTTAGTGGAAAACACTAAAACTGCTAGTTGCCAAAATAAAATTCTGTCATAAAATTCTGTCATTACATTTACATACCTTTGACATGCATGTACGTCATTTATCATGAAAGCTTCAAGGTTAAAATGAATATGCCACACTCACAAACCATAACTCTGCCAAAAATTCTATAATTTTGGAGTATAAAAAGTAAATGTTTCCTAAAGCCTATTTCCTATAGAATGAGGCCCACAGTACCTTGGGCAAGCATATGAAAGGTGTAACCTGTTCCCTCTCCTTTTGCTTCATTTCACAGTATGATCCTTCTCAACATAATATGAGCCGCGACACAACAAAACCAACAAAGTGGTTGTGCCCTCAGCGCGACTCGGATCAGCCTGGGCATCCGTTCAGTCAGATTAGACTCTTCGCTGTGAGCTTAAAGGCTAGCTAAGGGTCTAAGCTTCTTCCATGCGGACAGCGAAGACTCTGATCAGACTGGGGGGATGCCCAGGCTGATCTGAGGCTGTGCTGGGTGCACAATCACATTGTTGGTTTTCTCGCGTCGCGGCTCATATAAAATTATGTTTGTTTTCTCTGAAATGAAATGATATTTTGGACTAAGTAAGTCACAATGATCTCTTATCATGGTAGATTAAAGAGAGCTGAAATGCATGTGCCTGATAAAGTCTGACTATTTACGACATATAATGTACTCACCCTCTTTTCTACTGAAATGTTCTTGTTCGTATCTGTTGTATCCCACTACTGGCTGAGTCTTCTGAGGCTAAAACAGGAAATACTGATGAAATAAATGTTTGCAAAATCACTATGTCCCCAAAATTCCAAGCTTGCTTCTACATTAGGTTTATCACTGAATGCTTCAAAAAGAAACCCAGTTTGACTGGACCAGATATTTAGACGGTGTGCTCAACAGATGCAATCTTGTCAGGATATGTGCCGTTCGATGTTTAAAATGTTTTGGCCAATTGTACAGGCTCCAGGTACAGTGTGTATGAGCATAAACTAGTCCCAACACAATAAGCATATGAGCCGCGACACAAGAAAACCAACAAAGTGGCTGTGCACCCAGCGCACTCAGATCAGCCTGGGCAGGTCAGAGTCTTCACTGTCCGCATAGAGGTAGCTTTGAACCTTAGCTAATATTTGAGCACTTAACAAAGAGTCTGATCAAACTGGGTGGATGCCCAGTCTGATCTGAGTCTGTGCTGGGTGCACAACCACATTGTTGGTTTTCTTGTGTCGTGGCTCATATGACTACATCTCAGTGGTATGGCTGCATTTTTTGTAAAGGAGAAATTTTTTAACGTAACACAATAAAACACTAAATGAGCCGCAAGATGACAAAACAAACAATATGGTTGTGCACCCAGTAAAGACTCAGATCAGCCTGGGCATCCACACAGTCTGATCAAAATATTAGCTAAACGCTTAAAGGGTAGCTAAGGGTCTAAGCCACCTGCATGCAGACAGCGAAGACTCTGATCAGACTGGGCGGATGCCCACTCTGATCTGAGTCTGTGCTGGGCGCACAACCACGTTGTTGGTTTTGTCGTGTCGCAGCTCAAATATCTACAGTACCTCATATTGGCAATTTTATCAGAATAGCATTATTTGGAGAATTAAACTTTGGAGCAGCAGTCAGAGCCCTAGATAAGAGGGAGTATTTGGTGATAATTAGGGATAATTTTTGTTAATTCTGGATAAAAACATATGTTGTGACCCCTCATCTGAACCGTCTCGACGAGACGGTTCAGATGAGGGGTCACACCATATGGCTTCAATGAGAAATAAAGAAAATTATCCCTTAATTATCATCAAATAACCCTCTTATCTAGAGCTCTGGCTCAGCTTTCACAATTTTAAATTCACATGTAGATCTAACCATATGAACATAATGAAAATTGAATATTGGCAGAATAGTTATATTGGAGATGTTTGTATTTTCTGCCAACAGCCGCAAACTTAACTTTTTGCCAAATATAAGTGTTCTAGAGTACTATTTGCTATCTTGGTAGGCAAATCTCTTTTCCAAGAGTGACACTACAAATATGGGGAAAAAACACATGCTCCCCTCAGGAATCTTTAGAAGTTATCAAGATGTATTGATATTGCACCATAGTCTAGTTGCCATTTTATCATGCATATGCTGCAAAACTCACCTGATAACAGGGGTATGATAACATGATGTGATATCATGTCACTTTAGAACTGGGCTTGCGCGAATGTTATCAGGCGATGCCTACAGAAGCGATCTCAGAAGACGATTGGCTATCTACTGACGTTGGCTGTGATAATAGCGTTCATTTGGTTAAATAACGTCACCAACGTACGTCATAATGCATTCTCGACGTCAACAAGATCAAACAAAACTGCTTTTACTTTTCTTTTGTTTGACACTCTTTACATCTGAAAATCTTCTAATGATGCCTGATAAATAGAAAACCATGTAAGTGTCTTTTAATATCAAGTTTATCAGGCTCGACCAGAAACACGTCGGACTGGCTCGGCAAGCCTCGCCATTCCTATGCTGTTTCTGGTCTCGCCTGATAAACTTGATATCAAAAGACACTAACATGGTATTCTCTATTTATCAATGGAGGCAACAGAATTGTACTCCCTTCTCTGATAGGGCCTACTCCTAAGAAATTTGCTGTCCCGACTGTAAAAGCGAGACATGAAAGATTTCTCCCATTCTCTCCATTAGCTTTTAGACAGATTTTCTTACAGCACTGCTCACATAATGTACAGAAGGACTGAAGTTAGTTTCTTACCACTGAAGGTGTATGCGGGACATTAGCGCTACCTCTTGAACCACCCTCTTCACGAGCTTTGATTGACTGTAGTAAACTGAAGATATTCTTTGCAAATTGCTGAAACACATTTGGAACATATTTATTCATATAATGTCTTACTGAGTCTTTCATAAGTTAGAGTTGGATTAGAAAATTTTGCCTCTTGAAGTTACTAATCCATGGTAAATCAAACATCCCTGTACTACTTAAACACATACCAACCCATACAGGAGTGTTTTTACCAAAACTGAACATATGACTATCTTTTTTTTTTCTTCTTTTTTTCTACTTTTTTTTTTGTTTTGGCAAGCAACTACGCATACAAAACTACACATGGCAATTGTTACTTCAAAAGGAAGGATAACAACATCATCTGTAACAGTCTGTAATTTATGAAATGTGAATGCTCATTTTCATAATTCTGAGGTAACTCAATTACAAGAGTAGAAGGTATCAAAGCACTCATAAATTCTTATAACTAGGCTTGATGAGTGATTAATCAGAAATACAGCAAATGCTTCCCAACAGACAAATGTATGAATATGAAGCCAGACTGCCACACTACCCCTGCTTTAATATACTGGTGCTACTAAGCCTCCATCACGTAGTTCTAATAATTAACAGATTTAACAGCAAGACCATGTGTTATCTTAAGCCTGACATCTACCAATGGCAGAGGGCATACTGTAAAATATGGTATGGTATGATGGCTTGGTATATGGTATGGTATGAAAATCCATCCCATACCACATACCATACCAAACCGCCTACCAAATTAATTATTAACCTGTACTTAAAAGGAAGATTCAAAATACTATAGAACTGTCTAACTCAGCTGTTGCTTTGATACACTGCATTATTTTAGTCTCAATGGTTGTGTAAGTTGCTTTTAAACGACTGCATGACAAGATTGGATGCCTATCGAGGACTTAGATTGGCATGCGCATCCACGCAGTCAAAACAGACTCCAAATCTGACCATGAAAACCCCAGTACCATTGGTTTCAACGAAAACAAAAATTGGACGGAAGACCAGGATGATCACAGACCTTGACTCAGCGCATAGTTCAGGTGCTTTAGTTTTTTAAATGATATGGCTCAACAGTTTAAATAAATGAGCCTCGGCGTGAGAAAATCTTTTTATTGCATATGCCAGCAAAACAAGCGGGTAAGCCTGTGCATCCACGTAGTCTGATCAGTATCTTTGTTCTTATTTGTTTAGAAAGTATAATCTCTCTAGTTTCTATACTAAATTTCCAATCGCTAGTTGGTCTTTGTAGCTGAGCAGTTTGGTTTGTGCACCTTGTCGGAAATCCCGGACAGGTTTTCTTGCAACAGGACTCAAATATACATTTGATGTAGCAAGTGCAGACAGAGCTAACTGCCTTCAGACCACTAACCAAGCTAATTGCCAATTAATTAAGTATGTTTGATAAATAGAGAAAGCTTCAAGTTTTCTTAGATTTATTGGGGGTATGCAGTAGTTGAGGCATTATGAAAAAGAATAAAGTCCAATTGACCTGCGCCAAAAATACCAGCTTGTACATTTTCGTATGTGAAAATTCTGGTATGCTCGGGGTATGTAAGAGTGAATCCGAAGTAGACTTCAGCACCTACCAGCTTATGGATTAGTGATAATAAGAAAAATCTTTAAACAAGAGGACCATTGGTCCTGTAGCTCACCCGAGTCCAATCAGCCTCAGTACTCGAGGGTAAGTTACTCTAAGGCCATCGGTCAACTGGTTCGGGTGAAAAAGATTTTTAAAGGTTTTAACCATATATGGGCATGGAGGACATGTTGGTCATGTGACCTGGACATTTGAAATTTTTTTCTTTCCCTCAACCCCCTGGAGGCTCTATATGAAGTTTGGTTTCAAAACTGGCCCAGGGACTTTTGAGGAGATGGTTTGATATTGTCAAAATCACAGAGTTCTGGGTCAAAAGTCAAAGAATGACCTTGATCTCTTGTACTCAAAAATCTTCATGTACTCATTAAGATGACAGTAGATATCAATTTTTAGGCATAAATCTTCAAAACTTTCCATGAAATCTTATGTTCTAACATTTTCCCACATTTGACCTTGCCGTAAAATAGTCAAGGTCAACCCAAGGTCATCATTTTGAACAATCTAGATAGTACTGGAGATCCCAATGCTACATACCAAGCTTCAAGGCCATCGGTCAATTGGTTGGTTGGTTGGTTGATTTGATGCTTAACGTCCACGGTAAACAACTAAGGTCATGTCGGGACAGTCAGTTAACCTAACCACACTATTCCTGGGCAGGCTTAGACCTCCTAAGCGGTTAACCAGTACTGAGTGCACATACTTTCGCCAGTAACTGACAACTGCCCTTCTTGAATCAGCGGAAGGAGAAACGAAAGTATGTGGCCAGACCGGGATTCGAACCCAGGACCTCTGACTTACGAGTCAGGTGCCCTACCGATTGCGCTACCCGGCCCGGCCGGTCAACTGGTTCTGGAGAAGAAGATTTTTAAAGGTTTTTACCATATATGGAGCCTGGCAGCCATGTTGGTCATGTGACCTGGACCGTTTGAACTAATTTTCATTCCCTCAAACCCCTGGAGGCTCTATATGAAATTTGGTTACAATTGGCTCAGTTGCTTTTGAGGAGATTGTTTGATATTGTCGAAATATGAGAGTTCTGGGTCAAAGGTCAAAGAATGACCTTGACCTCTTGTACTCAAAAATCTTCATGTACTCATTAAGATAAGTGTATATACCAATTTTTAGGCATAAATCTTTAACAAACTTTCCATGAAATCTTATGTTCTAGCATTTTCCCATATTTGACCTTGCCGTAAAAATGATCAAGGTCAACCAAAGGTCATAATTTGAACAATCTTGATAGTACTCGAGTACCCAAAGCTACATACCAAGTTTCAAGGCCATCAGTCAATTGGTTCTGGAGAAGAAGATTTTCAAAGGTTTTTACTATATATGGGCGTGGCAGCCATATTGGTCATGTGACCTGGACCGTATGAATATTTTTTTGTTCCCTCAACTCCTGGAGGCTCTTTATGAAATTTGGCTTCAATTGGCCAAGGGCTTTTGAAGAGAGTGTTTGGAATTGTCAAAATATGAGAGTTCTGGGTCAAAGGTCAAAGAATGACCTTGACCTCTTGTACTCATAAATCTTCATGTACTAATTAAGATGACTGTAGATACCAATTTTTAGCCCAAAATTTTCAACAGTTTCCAAGATATCTTATGTTCTAGCATTTTGCCATAGAAAAGCACAAGGATGAAAATTTGACGTTCCGTAAAAAAGGTCAAGGTCAACCTAAGGTCATAATTTGAACAATCTTGGTAGTACTCGCGTACCCGATGCTACATACCAAGTTTCAAGGCCATCGGCCTACTGGTTCTGGAGAAGAAGATTTTTTTAGGTTTTTACCATATATGGGCATGGTGGCCATGTTGGTCATGTGATTAGGACCGTTTGAACAACTTTTCGTTCCTAAGGTCCCAGGAGGCTACATATGAAATTTGGTTACAATTGGCCCAGCGGTTTCAGAGGAGAAGTTGTTTGAAATTGTTGACGGACGACGGACGGACGGACGGACGACGACGGACGACGGAGCCTGACCATACTATAAGCTCCCCCGGAGCCTCTGGCTCAGGTGAGCTAAAAATATAATATGGAAGTGTGTTTTCTAATATGTATCTAGGCATGCTAGGTGAAGAATTGGCAATAACTTTCATGAAAATGACTCAAGTGAGCTATGTCAATAGGCACCCGCCACTGTGATTTTGACACTGGTTAGCGACAATGACCTATCTCAAGTTTGAGCTGCCCAGTTTGGAATACAAAAATGGACCGCGGTAAATCTTGAGATTGACCTGATTCCAAAACAGTTACCAACACGCTGTAATGTTTTGTTTGTGTGTATTAAACTGAAAGTAGAAATCAAAAGTAGATCTACACTGAAAAAAGGAAGTTTTGAATAACTGCATCTTTCCATTGTAAATTTACAAACAAGAGAAAACATTTTGAATTAACATCTGACAGAGTGCTAGTATTCATGCAGTGCAGTACAAAAACGAAGATTAAATTTTCATTGACCTTTGATATTATTGGCTACATTTTGACATACGCATTACTTGACCAATGAAAGATGTGGAACAAAGGTGAAGTTATACTTTGCTGTGTCGAGAAAAAATGTTACTATAAACAGTATAAAGGCAGTCCAAGGGCTAGGGGTTGCAGGTTGCAGGCTGCAAAAAATTAAGGAGACAATGCATTTATATCTTCCATGTTATTGTATGTCATCTCAATCATTTCTTTTGCTTAAACAGCTTATATTAATGGTAACCTTCTCTTTTGAACTCCATGCAAAAATAAGCCCTTTGCCACCCGTGATAGCAACTGACACAAATGTAGCCACTTAATGGGACTACATATATTGAAGATTTCTGAAGCTTTTCCAAAGTATCTGAACAGGGAAGGCAAAAACTCTAATCAGACTGTTCGGAAATGCCCAAAGGGACTTTGTTATGGAACATGGCCCATACACAATATTCAGATATCCCATAATTGGGCTATTTCAGGAGAGAAAGTATACTTCTGGATTTCCAGCGACTCCACCTGAAGAATATCAATGATGTCTGCTTTATAGATAGCCCAAGCCCCATAAATTATTTATCCAAACACTCGCGGCGTGGACTCTGATCAGACTGAGTCTTCTCTGGCCGTACATATGCAAAGGGTTTCCTTATCTCAGGATGCAAACTATTATTCTTTTTTTTTTATAAAAAATGCATTCTTTTTCAGATATTTTCTTTTATTTATTAATATCAGTTTTATTTTTCTTTATTTTTTCAATTTATAATGGTCAGTTCAAAGGCTCACATTAGAAAAAAATCCCGAGTCCAAGATTGAAACATTTTCTTCTGCCGTCACTCAAATTTCTGTTACATTGTACATGTGTCAGTCCTAATGAGATGTTTTTTGAAACCAGAAGGTCATAAATCTACTCCATTATCAGGGGATGAGGACTGACTTCAAACACACCAACAGGGTTGTTATAAACATGGAATGGAATGGAATGGAGTGGAATGGAACGGACTGGCAGGGCGGACAGTCTCCTTCATCCCACTCATTTGGGAAGGCAGTCTTACCGGAAAGCATATGCTGCCTCTGAGGGAGACAATATTTCCTGTAAGAGTTCTCCCAAGTGGAGTGTAGATTAACCCATCGTTTGCATTCCATTCCACCATTCCAGTCTAGGTTTTAAACTATGGTAATTAGAACAGTGAAAAAGGCTTAATTTACAAAATTAATAAATATTATAGAACCCTAGCTTACTTGATTTTTCTCATATCTGAGTAATGGTCTCAAGCTCGTATATGTCATATTCTGATTAACTGTCAAAAATCTGGTAAAATCAGTGATGGCCTGCAGCCCCGCGCAAAATAGCGACTTTGCAGTTACACCCACAATTCATTCCCTTTTAACTCCTGTCAGTTTATCTGTACTTAATTGGCCCTTAAATATCCATGTGGATGATCAGGTTATATTGACAGACATACTGCCTACACTGCTGCTCTTTTCTATCAATTATCACATCTGGTGATAAAATATATCACTGAAACAACAAGTACTTATCAAGAGTCGATTTTGTTAACTTATTGTCAGGCATTTTATAATGATGGGTATAGAAATTAAAATGCTTATGTCAAGGTCTAACTGCTATTGACTTCCAGAGCCTACAAATCTAGATGAAACTACAGGATAATAATAATTTTGGTATGGTCGCTTGGTATGGTATGTGGTATGGTATGGGATTTTCATACCATACCACCATACCATACCATATTTTACAGTATGCCATGGCAGAGATCTCAATGAGAGGAAGTTTTTAATCATAAATGTGGGTTATTGTTTCTTATCTTACCTTCAAAACATCAGGCAGCTCAGATTAGAGGTCACAACATATGCTTAATGCAGATTTTATAAAATTTCTCTCTAATTATACAAGATACAATGTACTGCCTGTTATCTACAGCTGTGGTAAAATCATACCTTTCCATTACTCTGCAGAATGGTTGTTCTTGTCCGCCATAGCCTCTCCCTGCTGACAATATCCCTTGTGACGTCCACCTCAGCATCAACAAAGCTACTCTGTTCCAGTGCTCCTGGCTGTGTATCATCATCACCCTTAATTTTTGTTCTCTTAATGGCCAATCTCTTTGCTTTGAGAGCTGCAATCTTTTCCAGTGGCATGGCTTCATGAAGGGAGGAAGACCTGGAGAGAAAAATGTTGACATCCTGGGTTCGAGGTTATAAAACTTGAATATAATCTCAAACTCAAAATAAAGCACACTGATTGGCTGCTTCCGAGCATGTGCTCGGAAGCAGCCAATCAGTGTGCTTTATTCTGAGTTTGAGAATGTACTCAAGTTTTATAACCTCCGGGCCTGGGTAGAAAAAGAAAGAAATGATGTGAGAGCAAGATATGCCTTCACATGTGTGCAGTCTGATCAGGGCCTTTTCTGTTTGATTAAATAATATTTGAACCTTCTGAAATGTCTACCATCCCCACCAGATATTAGCCACCCGATAGTAAATAATTTGCATTTGCTGAATTGACATGAGTTAAAAAATTTACACAACTTGATATTATTAAAAGTGGAAATTGACCCAGTGCTGTGTAGTTTTATCTGAAGGGCTGGTAGAATGAGGACTTGTCTGCTATCCCTGAAGTCCAGCCTTTACTGCCAGAGCATGGTAAACCAGAGCTCTAGATAAGAGGGAGTATTTGGTGATAATTAGGGATAATTTTTGTTATTTCTGCTTAAAAACATATGATGTGACCCCTCATCTGAACCGTCTCGACGAGATGGTTCAGATGAGGGGTCACAACATATGGTTTCAGTGAGAACTAAAAAAAATTATCCTTCAATTATCATCAAATACCCCTCTTATCTAGAGCATGGTAAAATCTAGCAAGTTTATGAAATAAAGAACAAGTTCAATAAAATCCAGTTAAGAGTAAATACTTACACAAGTTTTGAGGGAAGAACTGAAGATTCTCTTGGAGCATCAATTTTGTTCATCCAATTCTTCTTTGCAGCTTGCACCTGGGCTTCCTACAAAATGGTAATTATAAACATTAGAAATTAGGTAACAGAAAAGAAAAGCTTCAGATACCGTGTTCTTAACATTATTCAACTGCAAATATTATAAAACTAAAGCCACTGAGCAGGGATTCACGTGTACCTCGACCAGTGCCACTGCCAACTAAGAGCAAACTTATCACAAAACTTTGACGCTGACTTATACATATACACATTTCATAGGTCTGTGACTTTATGTCAGCAGGATTTTCTACATGATGTCATATAACATAAAAAAACCTAGTCTTACATCAGTTGGCTCTATTTGAGTATATTAGAACTACCATATATCTTTGGTTATATGGTACTGTTTTTCTTTCCAAAACCAGATCTGTCTTGCAAGACGGGTCGTTTGGAAGAGAAGCCCCCAATTAGTAGATATAGCTGAATTACACAAGACTAATATTCATATTTTGGGTAATTTAGGAGAAACTCCCATCAGAAAGCAAAAAAAATGAAACAAATATCCAAGTCCTAAATACTGATCTTTGTCCCCAGAGTGGGTCCTGACCCTGGAGTTTAGACATTTCCAACCAAAGACAATGCTATAGAGATATAATGAACCAAATAAAAACGGGTCTGAAATGCAGGTACAGAGAGGCATGTGCAATCAAAAGGAGAACATTTAGAAGCACTGTTTGCTCATGCCTGGCAGCCCAAATATTTGGATTCGTACAGTATTTATGAGAAGCTCTGATATACAAGGCCAACATAAAAAACTTTACAATGTGCCATAAAACAATTTTACCTCCAGTCTTGGTTTCTTAGGTTTATCACCAGCAGCATCTTCTATTGTTCTTTTCACTGAAATACACATGAAATACGCTCATTTTTCTACAGCTGATCCCAAATTACCTTTTCAAAGCCATGCCTACTTGAAACCATGTATTCATCCTTAGCTAACTGTAAGGTAAAATCATGGATTTATTGTGGGACATTCAACGCTTGCAATTTTGTTTGTGAGACTTTGTCACATGGTAAGTTGTTGTTGCACTGAGCAGTTGTACTATCTGATGACTTTTTAGTGACATTCTGGGTGTGACTCAGAAAGATGTATTGAGAAAAAAGGTAAAATGAAAAGGAATAGTTGCTTCCGCTGATAGTAGCCCCATTCATATATTGATACACAGCAAAGGAAGCTCAAGGATCCGAAAGTATCTGTATGTAACCCTTTCTCACACGAGAAGGTACTCCTTTGTTAGAGGAAAAAATTATGTTCAAAGAGAAAAAAAACTTTTCTTTTAGTGTGACCCCATGTGGAATAGGGCTTCACTTCTAGGGAAGCTAATTCTATTCTGTTTCAAGTGAGTGGATACACCTCCATGTATTTCTGCCAATTTTTCAAAAACAAGGTTTTCTGTTTGCTGTCTATGGTGACAAAACCCTTCCAAAAGGAGGTCTACTCTTCAAGGAAAGAATTTGATCCTGAAGGAGCAAAGTCTTTCCTTTAAGTGTTGAGCCCCTTGACATGGGATGCAAAAACTGACAAGGCAAAGTTGACAAGACCTGTCCCCATACAGGATAGCTCGCCTGCAGTGCCTTGCCCATCACAAAAAAACTTTGACGTAAAACTTTAAAGTGTGACGCCAACGCCAACGTCCAAGTGACAACAATAGCTCTCTGTACTTTTCTACAGGCGAGCTAATAAACTGAGCAATAAGTCAGGTGTATTTCAAATCAAATATTCAAGTAATCTTACCCTGTTTTGGCCTCTGTAATGAGATTTCCAGAGGAGCACTCTTGTCAATGCTGGCTGACTGACTTGTCTCACCATTAAGATAGGCAAGAAGATCTTTTCTGTCAGGAAGACGTACAACAGGGATGCGAGCCGCCTGTGAATGGTACAATGTATAAGTGTGTCATATGACTTTTACATGTGAGAATTCATAAAGTTACAAGAATAAACACTTTCCAAACATTCATATGCTCCTTCCCCTAAACATTGAAGCAGAATATCTAGGTAAAGTACATAGACTGCTATCATTGAAAGTGTATGCGTACAACTTCATATGAGCCGTGACGCGACAAAACCAACAAAGTGGTTGTGCGCCCAGCACAGACTCAGATCAGCCTGGGCATCTGCCCAGTCTGATCAGAGTCTTCACTGTCCGCATAAAGGTAGCTTAGACCCGGAGCTACACTTTAAGTGCTGAGAGAGTGATCTGACCAGACTGTGTGGATGCCAAGGCTGAACTGAGCCTACGCTTTGCGCACAACCACTTTGTTGGTTTTCTCGTGTTGCGGCTCATATTTTCCTGACATCATTACACAAAGAGACAACTTTAAGGCTTCCTGCAGAGCTCTAGATAAGAGGGAGTATTTGATGATAATTAGGGATAATTTTTGTTAATTCTGCATAAAAACATATGTTGTGATCCTCATCTGAACTGTCTCTTTGAGACGGTTCAGATGAGGGGTCACAACATATGGTTTCGACGAGAAATAAAAAAAATTATCCTTAATTATCATCAAATACTCCCTCTTATCTAGAGCTCTGTTTGTGTTTACTTCACATGTGCCAACAAAGCTCTTCCAAAATGGAGTCTTCTCTTAAATGAAAGACTTCCCGAGAGGAACAAATTCTTATTTTAAGAGTTATGACAGAGTGTCTATCCTTGAAAATCTACCCATACAGGAAGAGTATCAGGGAAATAAAAAACATTATCACAGAGCTCTTGTATAAACGATTCGTCAGTGACACGTAGGGATAATTTTTGTTGTTTTTGTTGAGTTGTGGTTTAACATCCCAGTAAATAATATTTCAGTCATGTCAAGATGTTGCCTCTAAATCCGTAAGACTTCAGAGCTCTAGATAAGAGGGGTATTTGATGATAATCGAAGGAAAATTTTTTTAGTTCTCACTGAAACCATATGTTGTGACCCCTCATCTGAACCGTCTTGTCGAGACGGTTCAGATGAGGGGTCA
Organism: Ctena decussata; assembly: GCA_963989385.1. Lineage (NCBI taxonomy): Eukaryota > Metazoa > Mollusca > Bivalvia > Lucinida > Lucinidae > Ctena > Ctena decussata. The sequence goes on from OZ022498.1 coordinate 126,188,600, forward strand.
CATCATATGTTTTAAAGCAGAAATAACAAAAGTTATCCCTAATTATCACCAAATACTCCCTCTTATCTAGAGCTCTGAGACTTTTACCCTACCTGAGACAGATGACTGTCGCAGAGGCAGTGCTCATCTATTTTGTGGTTGGTTGGTTGATTTGATGCTTAACGTCCACGGTTAACAACTAAGGTCATGTTGGGACGGTCAGTTAACCTAACCACACTATTCCTGGGCAGGCTTAGACCTCCTAAGCGGTTAACCAGTACTAAGTGCACATACTTTCGCCAGTAACTGACAACTGCCCTTCTTGAATCAGCGGAAGGAGAGACGAAAGTATGTGGCCAGACCGGGATTTGAACCAAGGACCTCTGACTTACGAGTCAGGTGCCCTACCGATTGCGCTACCCGACCCGGCCTCTATCTATTTTGTGGTCCCTGATGAGTAGGGGCCAGACAATTTGTTAGTCAGCATAAAAATGTACGTTGTGAGCCCTCATCAGAAACATCTTAATAAAGCAGTGCAGATGAAATCACATTATTTCTTTCAAAGACAAATAGAAAAACGTATCCCATTAATATCATTTATACACCCCCTTATGAAAACCAAAAGTAAACTTACGGCAGCCTCCCTGACGTACAAGGGATGAGCAAGATGTACATTCTTCAGCAAGAACAGTATACAGTCAATTGTGTAGTACTCCTTTCCAATCCCATCTTTTCCAGTTCTGTTGAACAGAAAATGAACTATATTTTCAGTAAGGTACATGTTGTTTTAATACTGTAATTATGTGATTATAAGCAGAGCCCTAGATCAGAGGGATTATTTGGTGATAATTACCCCTCATCTGAACCGTATCCGAGGCGGTTCAGATGAGGGGTCACAACATATGTTTTTATCCAGAAAGAAAATTAACCCTAATTATCACCAAATAATCCCTCTTATCTAGAGCTCTGATAAGATAGAGGTTTTCATTTCCAAAACAATTCTCAATTGATTTTGTTGGATTGTTTTGGTGGGCAAAATCTCATCTGATAGCAAAACAACATAAGACTGATATAATTACAGAATCAGAGATCTTCAGAGCTGATGCCGGACCGGGTAGCGCAATCGGTAGGGCACCTGACTCGTAAGACAGAGGTCCTGGGTTCGAATCCCGGTCTGGCCACATACTTTCGTTTCTCCTTCCGCTGATTCAAGAAGGGTAGTTGTCAGTTACTGGCAAAAGTATGTGCACTTAGTACTGGTTAACCGCTTAGGAGGTCTAAGCCTGCCCAGGAATAGTGTGGTTAGGTTAACTGACCGTCCCAACATGACCTTAGTTGTTTACCGTGGACGTTAAGCATCAAATCAACCAACAACCAACTTCAGAGCTGATGCAGAAATGGAGGCAGGGATCACGCTGCTGTGATAGGAAGTGAGTTCCAGAGAGTGGATGGAGCTCTTGTATGCATTCACAGATAACTAGAATATCAAGAATCCCTCAGTAGAACTGTCTCATTGAGAAGGTTCTAATGAGGCAGGTCATTGATTGATCTCTGGCATATTTGGGTATTTATTTACAAACTCATCAGGGAGTGAAGCGTTTGCCTGGCTGTAGTGACCTGCATCATGAGGGTCTCACACCTTTTGGAGGCAGACTGGCTTCAGTTCAAGGGGGGACTTTAGAGTGAATACAGACTGAAACTGCTTGTTTGAAGCAAATTTGCCTTTTTCTCTTAGTTTTTAATATTTCTGTCTTCTGCATGGGTAGTTTTGTGTCAAAAACAGAATTTGAACATTGTTATATATACTTTTAACAGTTTTAACAGCTCTGAGTACCTTTAAACAAAACTTATTTGTTAATGAAAAAGGATAAGTAGATAACTGAAAATAGCAATTTAAGGGAGACAAATCTGTATGAAATCTCAAGTAAAAGCTTAAATTGCAAAAGCTAGATTCTGTGCCAGACTGACACAAAAATAATGATAAAACTAACAGTAATATAATAATAAATAAATAATAATAATAACTAAAGAAAGGAGGTCTGGAGGGAGTAACTCAAAAGTAAACTCAACAAACTATACTATAGTTCATGTTTTATTTGGCTGCATAAATTTACCGGAACGAATTTAATTACCACACCGGACCCGTTTTCACCTATCTCCAGATGAGTTTTGTAATATTTGCATTAAATACATACATATTTCATATTCTATCGTATTCTGTATGCCTCCTAGCGCAAAATCAATTGGAGATATATGGCAAAATAGTCTTTGAGCATTTTGCCCAATGGGAGGCCTGTAAATACCCCACGCATATGTGTTTCATCTTTATATCACATAATCTAATATAAACATCTAGAGGTGCAACGATTCACTTCGATGCATCGAAAATCCGGTTCACAAGAGCCGATTCGATTCCGATAACAACTCCACTAATTTCGATTCGATTCACAATCCCCCGAATGGGCCCTCATTTAAAATGGAAGTCCGTGTTTTAGACCCGCTCTGAATATTATAACGCTGTTTATAACGTAACGTACGATTGGTCAGTAATCATTAGGTCATCCAATCAATACGGGTGTTTCGTTTCCTTATCGGTAGGGTTATCAAAATGGCGTCTGACGATGACTCGCAGAAAACTGTGCTCAAAGATGCACCCCAAAGATAAATAGAAGTCAGGGTTCGAATTTAGACTCGCATACTCGCAAAATGCGACCAAAATTTACAGACTGCAAGTTCAAGAAACCACCACTTGCTTTTCTTTGCGAGTGAAGTTTTCTCGGTGCAAAGAACTAGTCCGGAAGTGTAAAGTTTTTGTTTATGTGCAGAACAAGATGCGCAGTCGCAAACTCGTCTTGATCAGCCAGGTGCTTGCCTTATATTGATTCCCCAATACGGTGTCCCTCGTCAAGCGTCTGTGACAACCCGCATCTGCAAGCGTCTGTTTTCAGTTTGACCAAAAAGCACATGTTCTCCAATCAATAAACATGGACAGATATTAATTGTGAACTGGAAAAGGGGCAAAACGGGGATCAGGAGGAAAAACCTGATGAAAATAAACCCATCAAGACTGACTCTATGGGCCCAAAACCCCAAACTGTCCCTGTAAAAACTGCACAGAAGTGGGAGAAAGAGCTCAGAGTTACTTTGGAATATGAAACTAGTAGCTGTGAAGAGAACCAGCGGTTATGACAATATGTTGTTGCTGGACGTTTGGGCGTTTAGAGTCAATAAGTTATCACTTACCCCCATACTAAATAATTGGTTTTTACATCTTTTGGCCAAGCAAACTCTCCAAATATGATCTGATCGTCTTTTTCATCTACTTCAGGTACTTTTTTGTTGACATTGTACTGTCGCAAAATACTTAGCACATCAGCCATTTTTCCTGACCGGAAGTTTTGATTTTGCGGACAAGGGGACCGAACGAATAGAATCCAAAGAGGCGGTGATAATCTCCGGTATTCCCGGTATCCACGTCCCGGTATTCACAAGGGTACATTGGTTTGACAGGGCATAGATTCTAAACTACTGCACAAAAATTCATAAACTCGGTGTCATTTGAAAGGCAATACATCAATCTATAATATGAATAAAATTTGCTTCATATTTATTTTATTTTCTTCTATTTATTTGCAGCTAAAGTCCCGGTATCCGGATTTTGTTGTCCCTGTATCCATGGGGTACGCATGTTTAACTTCAAATAAAATTCAAACTACAGGACCGAATTTAGCAAATTAAATATCAGATAAAAGATAATGTTTTAGTCTAAACACTACATGTAAAATTTATAAATTTGACTCTGCTATTTTGCAGAAATAATGTTTCAAAGTCCCGGTATCGGTATTTTTTGTCCCGGTATCAGCTATTATTGCCTCATATTAAACATAAACTACTGAACCGAATTTCAAAAGTTAAATATCAATGTACAGGCAGTGTTTTTATCTTAATGAAACATTAGAATTTTTAAAAATTTACCAGTTTATTTGGTAGCAATAATGCTTCAAAGTCCCGGTATTCGCTCTTTTCATTCCCGGTATCCATTAGTATGATGTATGTGACGTGAAATAAGATCATAATTTCCGCATTAAAATTAATTAAAATTGCACTAACAGAACTATTTTTGTAATAAATAAAGGTTAAAATAGATTCAACGTGCTTCAGCAGCCGTATACCACCAACATCCTGATATTCGGATAATGGTAAGGCAAGACCGACCGTGCTTGCAGCAGGTGCGGGATGGTGGTTGTTTAGATTTTTTTTTTGTTCTCTCATCTATCCGGTTCATTCTTTTTCTTTCTCCCTCTGTCTAGGAGACGGTATGATATAGACTGAAAATTGTCTCAAAGAGCCGTTATATCCAAAACAATTTAACAACCTCAAGGATAACATACCCCCCTCCCAACAGCCCTCCCGCCCACACACGAACACATACCCTACTACACACACACACACACACACACACACACACACACACACACACACACACACACACACAATCGAACAGGTATATGTTTTTCCTATGAAATCATTTAATTATTGCACACATTTAGGGTAAACGATATATAGTCATCACAGAACTTGGAAATTTTTAGAAAAAAAAAACAAACAAAAAAAAAAGTTTTCAAAGTTAGGTTGTTGTTGCACTCTTGGAACTTTGAGAGACAGACTTTTTTATCTTTAATATATATTTGACATAGTTGTATTTGGACATTATCTTTTAATTCTTTGATACTTTCGCCATATCAATGTGTCTGTCTTTTCAATGTGTTTGTCTTTTCAATGTGTCTGTCCATGATACCAGCAGTACACTGAAGATTAAAACTGTCACAAACGTACTGATACTTCAAGCAATCTTTGATCCATGGGTATGTATTATCGTTTTTAATAGATTTAAGATGGTATTACCAAAATTGAGTAGATGAAGAAGAAGAAAAAAAAAAACGTTTTCCCATGTCTCTTCATATTAAAGCTGCTCGTTTCACGCCTCGTTAAGCATCGGCGTGAGTCGCCATGCCTCATTACATGTATAATTGAGTATTTCACAGTTTTACAACTCCATTTTAAGGCAGTGGAGACAGAAAAATGAAGACAAATTTTGAATTATGAAAAAAAAAAAAAAAAAATACTAAAAATTACTTTTATATAATGTTTTGAAAATAGTCAACGTTTTCGGCATCATGTATTGATGCCGCAGTTGAATAAGTTATGATACTAAATTGGAATAAATTATGATACTAAAATGTGTTTGAAATTAATGTTGTAAGACTGACTCTCATATAATACTGTAGTATATACCATATTAATTCAGCATGATCGTGACTATAATAATATTAGTATCAAAGTATATTCCATTGTTCTATGATAGGCTATTCCAGATTTTTTTTGATTTTTTTTGCTCTCAGAACGATTTTGTCGATACATGTATATGTTTATTTATTTATTTTATCTATTACATATTATTTAATTACCGTATCATTTATGTGACAAGTTGTTTTTTATAAGAACAGCGAATGTCAAGGCGATCAACGTAAATAGTAAGACAAACAGGTCTGGGCTGAAAAGTGCAGATCCAGATCAGGAGAGCAGTCTGACCTGGGTCTACATTGCTTGCCTTTCCAATTTAGCACTTCATGGGTACTCGACAACTGTAAACATAATATTTTTATGTTTGACCTAACATGGATTGCATTAAGATTGGGATTCTGATCAGCTTGCATATCCACTCATGCTGGTCAGTTTCTTGGCTTTTGGTTGTCTGGAAAATAGAAGGTTCTCATGAAAACGCTAGCCGATGAAGGTCTCCTGTTCGCAGTTTCCAGACAATATATATCCAATGATTACCATTCATGATACAAGTCATGCAAGTCCATTTGTTGATACACTGTTGAAGCACGTTAAATTGTTTTGGATATAACGGCTCTTTGAGACAATAATCAGTCTATATTAAACCGTCTCCTAGACAGAGGGAGAAAGATAAAGAATGGACCAGATAGATGAGAGTACAAAAAATCCTAACAACCACCATTCCGCACCTGCTGCAAACACGGTCGGTCCGTGCCCTACCATTATCCGAATATCAGGAGTTGGTGGTATATGGCTGCTGAAGCACGTTGAATCTATTTTAACCATTATTTATTACAAAAATATTTTTGTTAATGCAATTTTAATTAATTTTAACGCGGAAATTATGATCTTATTTCACGTCACATACATCATACCAATGGATACCGGGAATGAAAAGAGCGGATACCGGGACTTTGAAGCATTATTGCTACCAAATAAACTGGTAAATTTTGTAAAATTCTAATGTTTCTTTAAGATATAAACATTGCCTGTACACTGATATTTAACTTTTGAAATTCGGTTCAGTAGTTTATGTTTTATATAAGGCAAATGATAGCTACCACATGGATACCGGGACAAAAAATCCCGATACCGGGACTTTGAAACATTATTTCTGCAAAATAACACAGCTAAATTTATAAAATTTAAATGTAGTGTTTAGACTAAAACAATATCTTTTATCTGATATTTAATATGCTAAATTCGGTCCTGTAGTTTGAATTTTATTTGAAGTTAAACATGCGTACCCCATGGATACCGGAACAACAAAATCCGGATACCGGGACTTTAGCTGCAAATAAATAGAAGAAAATAAATCAAATATCAAACAAATTTATTTTATATTATAGATTGATGTATTGCCTTTCAAATGACACCAAGTTTATGAAATTCTGTACAGTAGTTTTGAATCTATGCCCTGCCAAACCCATGTACCCCCATGAATACCGGGACATGGATACCGGGAATACCGGAGATTATCATGCGCCATCCAAAGACGTCCAACTGCCGTGGTTGTTGTTGTTGTTTTCTTGCTATCTACCTATCCACTATCTCTCGATACTGAGACGATCATTTTCTGATCATCCTGACCAGCTTGTTCTCAGTCAAGCTAAGACCTCTTAAGCCGATAAACAGTACTAAATTCACTTATACTTTCACGATATGTTGGACGAGCTTGAGTGGCCATCCCTGGAGGCCCGCCGGGAGCAGTCCTCCTTAACCTTCTTTTACAAGATTCACTCCGGTACCGTGTCCCTTGAGAAAGATAATTACTTGACCCCAGCACCAAAGTCTAGAAGAACTAGGGTATCCCATGATTCACAGTACACTAGATACCTTGCATATATAGTAAATTCATTCTTCCCTAGGACTATTCCTATGTGGAAAAGTCTCCCCTCTTCAGCGGTTTCTGCCAAAACCGCTGAGGAGTTTAAGGCCCTTGTTTAGATTATCGGTCCAGAGGCATGTGTTTTAGCATGCCTCTGATCTGCTTCTAGTAAATAGTTTTAATGGCCCACCCCGGAAGTTTGTTATCTCTTTGGGCTCAATTCTAAATTTAGCCACCCACCACACCTGAGGTAATGATCAGAAAATGATCGGCTCAGTATCGAGAGATAGATAGATAAAAGCCGGCTTGTACCGCAAGGCAGTAAAAGTGTATGATATACCTAACCTATACCCTGTGACATAGACAGTTGCCCCCCCCCCCCCCTCCCAAAGCAGAGGGCCCCCCCTCCCAAAGCAGATCCCCTCATATGGTAAGAATGTGTTCGTATAAGAACAAACTCCCCCGCCAAGAGCAGACTCCCCTGGGAAGGGTTGTGACAATTATGGATACAGACAGAAAGTCATAAAAAGAGTCCCCCTTTGTAAACAAGAGGGCCATGAGGCCCTGAATCGCTCACCCGAGCAATTGGCAAAGTGGCTTTTTCTTATGTCTGAAATTGTCAAACTATGAGTCTGGGGTCAAAAGTCAAAGAATGACCATGACCTCTTGTACTCATAAAGATAACTGTATTTACCAATTTTTAGGCCTAAATCTTCAAAACTTTCCATGAAATCTTATGTTCTAGCATTTTCCCATATTTGACCTTGCCGTAAAATATTCAAGGTCAACCCAAGGTCATCATTTTGAACAATATTGATAGTACTGGAGTACCCAATGCTACATACCAAGTTTCAAGGCAATCGGCTGAATGGTTCTGGAGAAGAAGATTTTTAAAGGTTTTTACCATATATGGGCGTGGCAGCCATGTTGGTCATGTGACCTGGGCCGTTTGAACAAAATTTCATTCCTTCAACACCTGAAAGCTCTATATGAAATTTGGTTACAATTGGTTCAGTGATTTTTGAGGAGATTGTTTGAAATTGTAAAAATATGAGAGTTCTGGGTCAAAGGTCAAAGAATGACCTTGACCTCTTGTTTTCACAAATTTGAATGTACTCAATAAGATGACTGTGTATACCAATTTTTAGGCATTAATCTTCAACACTTTCCAAGAAATCTTATTTTCTAGCATTTTCCTTTATTTGACCTTGCCATAAAAAAGGTCAAGGTCAACCCAAGGTCATAATTTGAACAATCATGGTAGTGCTCAAGTACCCAATGCTACATGCCAAGTTTCAAGGCCATCGGTCAATTGGTTCTGGAGAAGAAGATTTTTAAAGGTTTTTACCAAATATGGGTGTGGCAGCCATGTTGGTCATGTGACCTGGACGGTATGAATAAATTTTCTTTCCCTCAACCCCTGGAGGCTCTATATGAAATTTGGTTACAAATGGTCCAGTGGCTTAGGAGGAGATTGTTTGAAATTGTCAAAATATCAGAGTCCTGGGTCAAAAGTCAAAGAATGACCTTGACCTCTTATACTCATAAATCTTCATGTACTCATTAAGATGACTGTAGATACCAATTTTTAGCCCAAAATATTCAACAGTTTCCAAGATATCTTATGTTCTAGCATTTTGCCATATAAAAGCACAAGGAAGCAAATTTGACGTTACCGTAAAAAAGGTCAAGGTCAACCCAAGGTCATAATTTGAATAATCTTGGTAGTACTCGTGTACCCAATGCTACATACTAAGTTTCAAGGCCATTGGCCCATTGGTTCTGGAGAAGAAGATTTTTAAAGGTTTTTACCATATATGGGCATGGCGGCCATGTTGGTCATGTGACCAAGACCATTTGAACAATTTTTCGTTCCCCCTTCCTCTGGAGGCCGGTTACAATTGGCCCAGCGGTTTCAGAGGAGAAGTCGTTTGAAATTGTGGACGGACGACGGACGACGGACGGACGGACGACGGACGGACGGACGACGGACGACGACGGACGACGGAGCCTTACCATCCTATAAGCTCCCCCGGAGCCGCTGGCTCAGGTGAGCTAACAATGCAGAAAAAAATATGGAAGCGCACCCTCACACCTAACATGCCATGAGCAACGACAGACCACTTCATTTTCATGTAGAAAAGTAGTGATACACGCGATATGTTCATTGATCATCTGCTAATAAACCATGACACCACGTCAGTTCCTATACATAAACTTGTCTCGTCAAATATATATGATAAATTTAAGTGAAATATGATAAACACTATTCGAGGTGAATAGGTCCAGTTTCATTAGAAACAACTCTGCCATTCGGATCCTCCCCTCACCATTTGGAAGCAGATAAACTCTTAAACGGGGAAAAAATTGCTCCCCTATGAGCAAATCCCCACTCCCTCAAGAGCACAAACTAGCTGGAGGGATTTAGTTACACGGAAACATACAGGTTGACTGATTTCATTCGAAGATGTTCGAATAGAAATTCACTTAGCCATATTCATATTTAGCATTTTTTTCACGTCTCTCTAAGATCTTTAATATATCTTAAACTCCTGATTCCAACATCTTCAAAATGTTAGAGGGATATATATATATATATATATATATATATATATATATATATATAAAGGTATCAGAGAGGCAATGCGATTTGATATGACTTTCTAACATCTTATACTGACAAAAGTCTTACATACAGGAAGCCACCTGAGTGTTTTCCCCTATTTAAAAATGGCAGGAGAATACAGAGGTGCACCCACACACCCTAAATGCCATAAAAAGTAGTGATACGACGCAATGACAAACCACCTTTATCAAGAAAAATAGTGGCACAAGTGATATGGGTCTTTTTTTCCTTTCAAAGTATAAACTGTCATTAATATAATTACGTATGACACAATATTATAAATGTAATCCATAGTCATGGGACAAGGACACTTGTATTATAACATCCGTGAATGTGTTTGAGTACCCTTTAAGGGAAACTATCTTGCCATTCTCATTAACAGCCACACCTAAGAAAATGGGACTATGACTGGCATACTAGAAAAACTTAAGTGGGAATCTCTGAAAAAGAGGAGGAAAGATAGTAGACTCATACTATTTTACAAAAGGTCTGAAGGGTGCAGCCAGTATACCCACAAAGGATCTTATCTTCCCAAGAAGGCGTACTAGAAAACATCATTCCCCGGCATTTCAAACTCTACTGGCATGGACTGACATTTATAAAGTCCTGTCCCCCCCCCCCCACACACACACACACCCCACACACACACACACACACCCCACACACACACACACCCACCAACCCCCCACACACACATACCATTAGAGATTTGAACTCCCTAGCAGATTCCCTTATTTCTGCTTCTGAGTGTGTACAGTATTCAGTAACTAAGTTTACTTCTCTTGTAAGGGCTAGGGACTAGCTTTCCTGATCACAGGTCAGAATCGGAATCAGAACCAGGTCCTGGTGAATGATTGTCTTTGGACATATCACGAATAAACATTTCTGATTCTTTATCTGACTCCAAGATGTGAATAGTTGAATACCGAGCAGAAAATCAGAATAAAAGACTAAGTTTAAGTCAAACCAGTTTAGTTCTCCTTCAAATGAGATGAGGAAGCAACATTCTAGAAATTCTTATCACAAATAACCCTAGCATAAATGCTTCCTGCAGGATCATACCTGGAGTCAGTGACCATGTTGCGGTCCTATTACAGCCCCGTTCCGACGGCCGAAGCAGAGAAAACCGCAAAATACAAACAACTGTATCTTAGTAACAAATTCAATGACCACAAAGAGAATACATTTAGCCCATGCTGTCGGAACCAGGCAGCAATCGATCACTGCAAGGTAATACAAAAGCATACAGTCAGCGTTTTGAAGCCTCTCAGCAGACATGTGATTACACTATCGGAAATAATATCTAAGAATATCAACTAAATAAAAAAGAAAAATAAACAAACAAAAAGAAAGACAGAAAGTACTATGTGTGAGCTGCGAACACCTTAATGGGTTTCGTATCCTGCTATAGCTGGATATAAAGGGAGGATTTTTCTGTTATTATGACACTACAATAAACCAGGAAAACCTTTTGGACTCCTTGATATAACGATGGACGGCATGAAAAAGAAGAAAATTACTACCATTAGACAATGAAGGCTTACTATTTAATATATATTCAAGACTTAGCGGATGAAATTCCCTAGTTTCTCTAAACAGACGCATTCTTGCTGCTGTATTGTTTTCACATTCAAAGAAAAAATGAGATGCATTTTCAATATAATTTCCTCAGGAACAATATCTATTTAGACTATTTAGGTGATTTTGAAACAAGCCAGATTGTAGATCGCTGCAACTATTTTTTATTCTGGCATGAATGATGGACCATTTGCGATTGCCTTTGAGAAAGTAAACAGGCACCTTACTTGGTGATAAACAGTTACTTTTTCAAAGACCTATGAAAAAACAGTCTAGTTGTTTCATAGAGGCATCGAAGTTATTCCACAGAGTAACACCAGAGGGTTTGCAAGATCTTGAAAAGATTTCCGTCCGTGTATAACTACTAGAAACGTTATTACGATTTCATAAAACGATGATGCCGTCCTGACAAAAATGAACATTAAAAGGATTTAAAAAACACTCCCAGGAAGATACCGCTTTACAAAAAGGGCTGATTGCATACGTGTAAGAGGCCTGCTACTGAATTTGTGATCAGTTTCAAACAAAATAGTTTGATATTTCCACTCCGATGGACCAGTTATGGACAAAATAACTTCAGAATCGGATCGGGCTATAGAAAAACTATTCCCCCCAAAAACTGCCAAAAACAGAAGATAAACCGCCTTGGATTAACACTAACATTAGACGTTTGATGAGAAAAAGAGATAAACTCTATTTTAAAAACAAACATCAACATACCCTAGAGAGGCGCCGTGATCGAGTGGTTAGAGACGCTCGAATATGGTGCAGAAAGTCGTCGGAAGGTCGTGAGATCGCGCTTGGGGTTTACCATCCGACGACTGGAAAACTCTGTCAACCCAACAGTAAATGGGTACCTGCTTCGAATAAGGAGAGGATAAGGCAACGAAAGGAGATGGATGGGCTCCGCTTTTCATTTGCAGTGCCCAAGACATAGTGGGCCTCTAACCCCCACTGCCCCTACGGCTATTAGGCTATGGGAAACCTTTACCTTTTTAACCTACACCTGAGAGAAGTAGTAATCTTAGGTCCCTTAAACACCATTTTCAGTACCTAAGTAGGAGCTGCAGTTAATACTGAAGCCCCAGTTTTTGGATTTACATTTATCTGTTTCAAACGGATTTGTTTTATCCAAAATGTCTTACTTTGATTTTGACATAGTATATTTTCCATTTTTGGATGGTGATGTTCCCCGTTCTACCTCTAACGAGGATTACATTTCTCAACGTATTCGGTTTGCTAGAGTGTCTAGTCATGTGACTGACTTCAATGCGCGTAATAAAATTTTAACTGCTAAGCATTCTCAACAGGGCTGTCGGTATCATGAACTTTGAAAAGCTTTTTTTCAAAATTCTATCACCAACACTATGAATTGGTTTCTAAATTCAAGGTCGGGCTAAAAATATTTTGCAACAGGACCTATCAGAATTAGAATTTTATGGTGACTTAGACTGTTAATGTAATAAATGTAAGTAGGACTGATTTTTCAGATCAGTTCAAAAAAATTATCATACGTTACAAACGTATGGGATATAATATTAATGTAATGCTGCAGTCTGAATGTTGAGTGGTTAGGGTCAAGAATACGTAAATGACCACTACATAGATTTTTTTTAAATTTTGCACAGGAGTGCATTTTCATGTGTTACATCGAATTGTGCAATAAAGAAGATAGATCACTAGGCTCGTTTAGTCGCCAGATAAGATTGAAAAGTGTGGAAGTTGGTTCCCATTTCTATTGACGGCAATTGGAATGAGATGAAAATACTCAGATTTTCAAACTTAATCGCACACACCTTGTTTACCACTACATAGATTGTTTTCGAAAACTGATGACACAGGATCTGTCAATTAAAATGAGCCAAAATGTCCTTGATTACCGGGTTCTTTTTTCAAGTAGCGCTTGATTAGCAAGTGTGGGTATGTATGAATTTATGCCATTTTTGAAGTCAATCATTAAAGCAACGTTGCAGTCATTTACGAGCGACATTATTAGACATGCAAAGTCCGTAATGTCAGACGGGAAGATGATGACAAGGAGGGTTTTCATATGGAATGGTTTATGACAGAACTTATTTAAACAATAATGATAAAAAGTAGAAACAAACTTAAAATTGTAACTGTAACATGGTAACTGCAGCCGATACTAAATGAAAAATGAGCCGCGAGTATGCCTGAATGAAATATTGGAAAGCCCTATGACCCAAATTCATCTTAAAGACAGAACTTCCCTGCCGCGGGTGGGGGGTCTGGTTCCCAGCAATAGCATATGCTACCTGTACATGTAAAGGTGTGATTTTTTTCTACCAATCAGTGGACCAGAATGAACAGTTATGATACTTTCATTGGCTGACTGGAGATGTTGACACTATGTGATCAAGAGACAGAATGACACTGTGGAAGTTAATTCTTCTTTATAGTACCACGTTTGTCTTTAAAAGAAAAAAATACGTTACCCTTACATGGTAGTACCAAATCACAAAATGCACCAAGCTATGAGAAAATGGGTCTTTTAAGGCATGTGCGTTCAGCGAAAGCTCAGGTCATCTTGCACACCCTTGCAGTCTGATCAGAGCATTTGCTCTCCTGTGGCACAAGGAATCTGTCACATACAGTGACTATTCTTATCAAACTGCGTGTATGCGCAGGCTGATCCAGGCCTACATTGTGTGCATATGTTCTGACACTCATGTTTTGTCAGTGTTGCTCTGACATGATAGTCAGATGAAATTGCTGTTACGCCCCTTTCAACAGGATTTCAGTCATGTCGTGATGAAAAAACTGTGTGCAGTGGAAATAAAATCTTAAAGAGTTCCTTCAAGAAAAGAGCACACATTCAAAAGAAGGAACATGGGCCATACTTCGAAGTTTCAGCTATTCAAGCCCCATCAGTGACCCAGACAATATCTGATTACGAAAGGCAGAAAAACGCATACTGTATTTTTTTTAATTTTAACAAGGCAGTCAATTCAAAGACTGATTAGCATCCAAATGGTTAAAAAGCGCCGATAAAGAATAAAAGTGTAAACCAACCAAGAAATTCTGATTTCTCAGAATATATCATCTGATCTCAAATGACTAAAAGAAAATATAATCGCACTATGGATGATGTACGGGGAGACGTTTTACGACCGCCACACGGCCCGATATCCACCGCTGGCGGGATAGGTAAAGATTTCTCGTAGCCTAGTGGAAGAGCGAGGATCAGAATGTATCTTGGGTATAGCATATGAAAGGCGCATCTCATCCCCCTCTTTTTCCTGCCATATTTTTCCCTGATTCGAAAAAGTTACCTATCTACTGCTGGGTTGACGGTCGGACTTTTCAAGTCGCCTGGTGGCTGAACCCGGATTCGAACCCGCAGCCTTCTGTATCATTACCGGGTGCCTCTTATCACGATCGAGACGGATTGAGCGACCGAAAAAAAATAACAAAGTAAGTAAATGTTTGACAGCTGATTTTTAGAGATTTTTAGGATCGGATTGTAATGTTTCTTATAATGCCGCTTTTTGCGATAAAACAACAACAACAACAAACATTGCAATATCGGCAGAGGTCTGGAATAAAAGATAATAAACATAAAAACTCCATTTCTCCGTTTTACCCATAGACTAGGCTACCTGGTCATCGAAATTTCATTCTGATCACAAATACGAATGATACTGTATTTCTTCCACCTATTGTATGGCATTCATGTATTCATGTTAACAGATTCTGAAAAGTCTTATGAACCCTAAAAGGAAGAAATGTGTTGCGACCAGCCTTAAATTATTACGCCCATGAATCTCTCTCTCTCTCTCTCTCTCATGTAAATGATATGAATACATTTTATGCTGATGAAAGAACTTCAAACATTCAGGAATAAAAAGATGCGATTTCTGGCCATATTCGAGGTCACTGTGTATTCCCGAGTCCCCAAAAACGTCAAATGCCTGTGCTCGGGGATGACTTAGAGGATGCTTCAATTCGCCACTGTTTCGACACATATCTATCCACTCTGTCTTTAATTGCTGCCTTAAAGGTCCCGTTTGAATGAAATACATCTCTGACACATAATACATTTGGAAGGCCATACTTATGGAGAAGCACATTGCACTGCATAAACCAGCTGTCTGAATTAACTTCCCTTACAGCCAGCTGTCTTTGAAGAATTTCATGTTCCAGCGAAGCTTCACCAAACAGTACGGATGCCAACAGAGTAAGTTTTCTAAGGTCCAACTTTCGTCTCCCCAATACATTTTTGCTGACCGTTACAAGGCGTTGTGGTTCCTTAGTGTTACATGGTGTTATGTCCGCTTGTCTATGGTCTCTAGCAGTCTAGTCACCCGAGAAAACTGCTTATTCTGCTTTTTAATTTTTTTCGTGATTGAAAAAAAATGGTTAAAATAGATGTTTCTGCTGCTTTTAATCGGTAGCTGAATGACAACCTGTTTGGGAAAGAGCTGATTATTTGATTTACCGTGCGAGTATTTCCTGATCTTTTGTCAATTTTTGTGTGTGCGCTTCTTTCCCTTTGGGTTTTGAGAGTGGAATGTGGGAGTTGATAGTATAATTCATTTACTTCTGGAGATGCACAGGAAGACACCATTTCCAATATTGCCAGTTAATACAGGTCTTAGAAACTTTTACCCAGGACCGACACCCATACAGTGGAATCAGCTCCCCAGTCAGACTTGCCTATAAAAAATAGATATATTGAATAGAGAATTAAATATATTAGCTAAAAAAAAGTATCACAGTTCTCATAGGCATTACCTGTACTGGGGACATGACCAGAGTTGCAAAAATAAAATAAGATTGATAAATAAGTAAATTTGGCAGCTTGGACTGAGCCTAGGAGAGTTGCTAAAAGTCTTCAAGACTTAGGTCTCGAATACCCAGCTCTCTAGGCTCGGTGACTGTATTTGTACCGAAACGTACCGAAATACCTAAACGATCTGGAAATACCGAAACGAACAATCAAATGGCATTTCGGTAATGGATTGTTTATACAGGCACAGAATAGGTGTTAATGATTGTTTGTACAGGTATGTTGAAGATGTTTTCACAAGTATAATATACAGGTTGATGTGATTAAAGGGGTAGATTAAAGTGGCTCTTTGTGTTTAAAAATATTACTTTAAAATAGAGATAGATTTTAGTACATAGCGGACCTCTCATGGGTCATGTTTAGTAAATGGCTTACCTCTCATGGGTGGACTGACGGACAGATGGCGGTCGGACAGAAGACGGACGATAGCTAGATCATAAACTTTGAGCCAGAAGATCCATGGATAGATCCGATAAATTTCTTGTTTTATCATTCTAGATTATTTGAAGATCTTTTACGCCGCGAGGCACTTTTAATCACAAACGAAATACGATTTCATATATTCCCGTGCAATAGCTGTGGTTTCACTGCCGGACGGTGCTGACAGTGCTCATCAGAGGCGACCTAGGTGGGGCACTCTCCCAACCAGACAGCTTGCTGATGAGCACCTCCAGCACTCAGGCTGAGGCCCATAGTTCAAATGACAATGGCTGTAATTGTGACGAGTTTACTAGCTGTGATATGATGAAAGTAACGATGACTGTTATGGAGCTTGCTTGTGAATTTTAGTGTTATTCTTCTACAAGTTTTAGTGGTCTTCTACAAGTTTAAGTGATCCGTGATTTGTCTTGAGTCACTATATTGACATTTTAATCGTCAGCTTGTCTAAAGACGTTAAGCGTTTTAAGCATCAATAGAACTGTTTCCTAGACAAATATGTTTTAATTATGTCCCCCCACCAAAGGTGAGGGGGACATATTGTTTTCAGTGCGGTTCCCGGTGCGTCGGCGTCGGCGTCGGCGTGACAGATTCTTGTATGCGCGATATCTCTTGAACCAAAGGATGGAATTTCACCAAACTTGCATGGATATATCATTGGGACAAGGTTAAGAGCTGATTAGATTTTGGTGACCTTGACCCCATTTTCAAGGTCACAGGAGTACTTAAATGGCGTGAAAATTTCTTGTATGCACAATATCTCCTGAACCAATGGATGGAATTTCACCAAACTTGCATGGATATATCATTGGGACAAGCTTAAGAGCTGATTAGATTTTGGTGACCTTGACCTCATTTTCAAGGTCACAGGAGGACTTAAATAGCATGAAAATTTCTGGTATGCACAATATCTCCGGAGCCAATGGGTGGAATTTCACCAAACTTGCATGGATATATCATTGGGACAAGTTTAAGAGCTGATTATATTTTGGTGACCTTGACCTCATTTTCAAGGTCACTGCAAGACTTAGCTGACAATTTCTTGTACCCACGATATCTCTTGAACCAATGGTTGGAATTTCACCAAACTTGCATGGATACATCATTGGGACAGGTTTAAGAGCTGAGAAGATTTTGGTGACCTTGACCTCATTTTCAAGGTCACTGAAGGAATTAGATGACAGTTTCTTGTAACCACTATATCTCCTGAACCAAGGAATGGAATTCCACCAAACTTGCATAGATACATCGTTGGGACAAGCTTAAGAGCTGAGTAGATTTTATTGACCTTGACCTCATTTTTAAGGTCACTGGAGGACTTAGATGACAGTTTCTTGTACCCATGATATCTCTTGAACCAATGGATAGAATTTCCCCAAACTTTCATGGATACATGATTGGGACAGGTTTAAGAGCCTTTTAGATTTTGGTGACCTTGACCTTATTTGTAAGGTCACTGGAGGGCTTAGATGACAATTTCTTGTACCCACTATATCTCTTGAACCAATGGATAGAATTCCACCAAACTTGCATGGATACATCATTGGGACAAGTTTAAGAGCTGATTAAATTTTGGTGACTTGACCTCATTTTCAAGGTCACTGGCGGACTTAGATGACAATTTCTTGTACTCACTATATCTCCTGAACCAGTTGATGGAATTTCACCAAACTTGTATGGATACATCATTAGGTCAACTTTCAGAGCTGATTAGATTTTTGTGACCTTGACTTCATTTGGAAGGACATAGTCATCTATGAAGGATATCTTTAGAACCAGTAGATGGATTTATTTTCTCCAAACTTGCCTAGCACTTTAATTGCACAGGTTTTTTATTCATAAGGGGGGATTGGAAATGGGCTGGTGGGGGGACATCAGTTTTTCTCTGAAAAACATTTCTAGTATTACCCATTGTATACATTGTACATATCTTAAATGTTGTTTTAAATATCTTTGTTTTTAAATCATAGAGGACCATATGTTAGATAAGTGTCCATATGCTTAATATGTTATCCTCTGAAAATAAAGACATTATTATTATTATTATTATTATTATTATTATTATTATCTAGCTATCATAAACTTTGAGCCAGAAGATCCCTGGATAGATAGATAGATAGATAGATAGATAGATAGATTAGAATTCAGAATCAGAATTGTTTACTGGTGATACGTCCAAGGACAATCGTTCACCAGGATCTGTGAATCAGGGAAGCATAGTCCCTAGCCCTTATAAGAGAAGTAAACTTAGATAGATAGATAGATAGATAGATAGATAGATAGATAGATAGATAGATAGATAGATAGATAGATAGATAGTGATAGATAGATAGATAGATAGATAGATAGATAGATAGATAGATAGATAGATAGATAGATTAGATAGATAGATAGATAGATAGATAGATAGATAGATTATTTACTGGTGATACGTCCAAGGACAATCGTTCACCAGGACCTGTGAATCAGGGAAGCTAGTCCCTAGCCCTTATAAGAGAAGTAAACTTTAGATAGATAGATGATACGTCCAAGGACAATCGTTCACCAGGACCTGTGAATCAGGGAAGCTAGTCCCTAGCCCTTATAAGAGAAGTAAACTTAGATAGATAGATAGATAGATAGATAGATAGATAGATAGATAGATAGATAGATAGATATAGATAGATAGATAGATAGATAGATAGATAGATAGATAGATAGATAGATAGATTATTTACTGGTGATACGTCCAAGGACAATCGTTCACCAGGACCTGTGAATCAGGGAAGCTAGTCCCTAGCCCTTATAAGAGAAGTAAACTTAGATAGATAGATAGATAGATAGATAGATAGATAGATAGATAGATAGATAGATAGATAGATAGATTTAGATAGATAGATAGATAGATAGATAGATAGATAGATAGATATAGATAGATAGATAGATAGATAGATAGATAGATAGATAGATAGATTATTTACTGGTGATACGTCCAAGGACAATCGTTCACCAGGACCTGTGAATCAGGGAAGCTAGTCCCTAGCCCTTATAAGAGAAGTAAAGATAGAT
Organism: Ctena decussata; assembly: GCA_963989385.1. Classification (NCBI taxonomy): domain Eukaryota; kingdom Metazoa; phylum Mollusca; class Bivalvia; order Lucinida; family Lucinidae; genus Ctena; species Ctena decussata. The sequence continues at coordinate 126,208,250 of OZ022498.1, forward strand.
AGATAGATAGATAGATAGATAGATAGATAGATAGATAGATAGATAGATAGATAGATAGATAGATAGATAGATAGATAGATAGATAGATAGATAGATAGATAGATAGATAGATAGATAGATAGATAGATAGATAGATAGATAGATAGATAGATAGATAGATAGATAGATAGATAGATAGATAGATAGATAGATAGATAGATAGATAGATCCAGTGTGTTTAGGTAGGTATACACCACCACCAAGATTTTTTTTCATAGGGGAGTTAAATGAAAAATACAGCTTCAAATCCGCAAGACTCAGAATCGGGAGCTTAGCGTATCTTCGAACTGCGAAGATTCAAACCAGTCTGTGAATCCGTCTATATATGGTGTGTGCGAACTGCAAAAGCTCTAACCAGAATGCGTGGATGCGCAGGCTGATCTGAGCCTCAGCTTTTCGCATATACGTTAAGCACCCTTTTGGAATAGCGTTCTATTATTGCGTATAGAATCTCATATTTTTTTTTATCACTACTGTATATAGAAAAACGCTGGAACAATGTTGAATCATTATCATGACGCAATGGTTCCACTACAGTATATAAAAAAGTTGAATCAATGTTGTACAAAAATTTTTTGGAAGAACGTTGTATCATCATCATGGCGTAAGAGTTCGCTGCTGCATAAAAAAAAACGTTTGAACAACGATGTAACATATCATAATGACGTGAGGATTCATATATAGTATGTGCGAACAACAAAAGCTTTGACCAGACTGCATGAATGCACACTCTAGTTTGAACCTTTGCTGCTTGCATATGGGTTCAGCACCTTTTTGCGCATGGCAACTCATATAATTTTTGGGGATTGGGGATGGAAGAAAAAAAACAACGTTGGAACAACATCGTATCGTCGTATGTGGCGCGGTGTTATGCCCCTTTCAACAGTATTTTAGTTAGTCAATCTAGCAAACGAAAGAGTGATAATGAAAGTAAAAAGTATGCAAAGACCAGGAACTGAAACAATCAAAATCCAAATCCAGCCCTCAAACCATAGTTGGAAACAACTAAGATTACAAATAATCAAGATACAGAGAACATATGTGTGCAATGAAGCCATGATCACTGTAACAAGGAGTTCCAGATTCAAACCCGGACTGCTAGCTTAGCAGGTCCGAGCTTAACCCACTGAGCTACTGCGGCTCCGCTGGTTTATTTGTACCTACTATGTATCGCCAGATGTAAGATTTTAGAATCAGTAGCCACAAATGCACTTTTTAAGGGAGAGTCGCAATATTATGTATCTGACTAATGTTTTTATGAATAAAAGTTTATTCTAAATTATTGATAATCTTATTTTCTTTTTAATTGTACAGATTATCATCTTAAATGTTAGTGGAATTGAAATCTTTCTAGTCTAGTCTATCCCATAAACTTGTGAGGTCGTCGGGCCACCAACTCCTTCTAAAATCTTTATGGTTCAGAAATAGACATGGAACTGTAGCTAGAAGCAGGAAGGTCTCAAAACGATATTTCAGTTATCCAGTTGTGATATTTAACCATATTCCTGGCTTGAGATAAAACAGTAATCTCTGGTACTTAATTTTGTGATATCATTGGCAAGGCGATTCTTTTGAGATGACGTCCTGTATGTTCTATTGAGAGAAGGCTTTTTAAGACATAAGTAGTTTCCCATATTCATTATGCTTAATCAGCATTATTTCAGTTACCCCTTAATAGTTTTAGCTTATAACGCGTCTCTACAATCCCACATTTTCCCCCAGTTCAGCTTCCGCACTGTGGGCGTGAACAAACACATTCGCCTGTAAATTACCATTATTGGTATTTGTGGTCAAAGGTTATATTTACGCTGGGGAAAGTGAAGTACTGTCTGGATAATGGTGTATATTGATAAGTGCGAGAACCATTTCTAATAAAACATGCTTTATAATAGGGCGGCTCCGTTCTGAGATACAAGACCTCATCAGTAGGCTAATGGAGGAATAAGTTTTTTTGTGTGTGTTTGTTTTTGTTTTTTTCAGAATTATCACTTCATGATCTCTCTCTCTCTCACACACACACACACACACACACACGCACGCGAAGGTTAAAGTGAGGCCTCTGAATAGACTACTTGCATAGAACTATATCTACAATTATTGTATCTTTATGCAATGGTGAATATGCAATAATGCATATATATGAGCGTTAGGATATAATTATTATACAGCCCCTTTAATCTCTTTTAACTTTTTAACCTATGTATTGCATTTGTGAAAACATTCTTTAACACCTATTCTATACCTGTATAAACAAGCAATTACCGAAATGCCATTTCCCTAGGTAACGGGTCGTTTCGGCCTTATTCCCGTTCGGCCCCGGGTCGTTTCGGCCTTATTCCCGTTCGGCCCGAGTCGTTTCGGCCTGGGTCGTTTCGGCCCTATTTCCGGGTTGGGTCGTTTCGGCCCAATTTTAGCGGGTCGTTTCGGCCTGACTTTTTTCCCATAGTTGTAATAGACAAAAATGTGTCTTTATCCCAGTCATATTTATCTATCTATCTGGCCTGCACATATATCATATATCTATCTATCTGAATGGCCTGCATATGTATGTATGTATGTATGTATGTATGTATGTATGTATGTATGTATGTATGTATGTATGTATGTATGTATTATGTATGTATGTATGTATCTGGACTGCATATCTATCTATCTATCTATCTATCTATCTATCTATCTATCTATCTATCTATCTATCTATCTATCTGCATATGTGTGCATGCATGTATGTAAGTATGTATATGTATCTGGACTGCATATCTATCTATCTATCTATCTATCTATCTATCTATCTATCTATCCGATGACAGGCGAGACACACCAATGCTACATAATTTGTTTTCCATTTAATCTCTAATTTTCCTTTGATGCCTAATTATCTTTATCGGTTGCCAATTAGTTATGTTTGGAATTGTCTGTGTTTAACAGAACAGAACAGAACAGAACAGAAGTTTATTCAAGACTTAAGCATTTTACAAGCTCATCGTCTATACAACATATATACAAAAATAGCAACATGAGTTCTAGCAGTGTATACATTAAACAATTTGATAGTTTATGTCGAATTCTATGAGAGTGAATAAATTTTGGTTACAGTATTAACAATTTTATGAATTACATTAGCTTTACAATTTTTGGTTATACCAACTGTATGCCACGTACTGTACCAGGTGAATGTTACATACATATATTTTCCATAGATTTATTATAAGGTATCATTTAAGGCCGAATTTCGAATTTCAAATGCCTTACTTAAAAATATAGCCAAATTCTTTAAAGTTTTTCCAGTCGAACTACAAAGTTGTATAAATTTCAACATACTAGGGTGATTTTGATAATATTTACTAATATAATGGATGCGTATATACTGGTAGAGCGGACAAATTAAAACAAAGTGGAATTCATCTTCGATATCATCTTTTGTGCAAAACGTACATTTTCTATTTTGTCTTTCTATGCCTGAGTGCCTACCAGTTTCAACGGCCAACTGATGAGACGAAAGTCTTAATTTCGACACAACGTTTCTAAGTTTTCGATTCTGCAAAAGCAGTAAATACGGAGATATTTCAAAATCATATTTAAGCTCTTTATAAAAAGTCATTGACGAAGATTTATCCAAACCTTCTCTTAAGTCTACCAAAAAGTTATCGATTAATCTTCTTTTAAATACTGGTATAAATAATTTGATATCGACTGACTGAGGATAACACCACACTTCAGCAAAACCATGCCTCTCTAATAAATATTTCAACTTAGAAAGCCATAACAATTTATGTACATCAGTATGAATATTTCTTTCCATCAAGGTATAAACAGAACGTAAAATACAATTATTTTTCGATTTTTCCAGTAAACTAAACCAATACTTAACAATTCTTAGATGTCTTTCTATTATCAGCGGGTATCTTCCAAGTTCGTTATATACTGCATAACTGTTTGTCGAAATTTTTACATTCAAAATATATTTACAAAATTTTCTGTGCACTCGTTCGACACATTCGGCATTCAAATACCCCCATACTTCAGAACCATAATTAAGTACATATGCGACTAATGAATCGAACAGCTTAAACGAAATATTCAAAGGTGTCTCGACCTCTTTTATAATTTGCCATAATTGATGCATGGCTCTGAGGGCTTTGCCCGAAAGAGTTTTTGTGTTGCATAAAAGATCCCCCACTTGAAAATACTACACCTAAGTACGAAATTTTTTTTTACAATTTCTATTTCTTGGCCCGCAAAGAACCAATGGTCCCTTTTCCCTAACATTCCCCCTTTTCGAAACACAACTATTTTCGTTTTCATTACATTAACCGTGAGATTCCATTTTTCACAATAACTTTCTAAGTTGTTAAGGCTATTCTGTAGCCCTTCGCGACTTTCTGAAAACAATACGGCATCGTCTGCAAATAACAATAAATATAACTGCAACTGTTCTATATTTATACCATCATTAATATTTTCCTGTAAATTTGTTTCAATATCGTTTATAAAGAGCGAGAAAAGAAATGGTGACATTATCTCCCCTTGCAATAACCCTACATCACACGAGTACAGGTCCGATAATGAACTTAAACATTTAACACTTAATTTAATATTTGCATACATTGAACGGATTACATCAAAAATTTTCCCATCAATTCCACATTTAATCATCTTATACCACAAACTTAACCTAGAAACCGAATCAAACGCCTTTTTAAGATCTATGAAGGCACAATACAATTTCTTTTTGGCCTGCAATTGCTGGTCTATTAAATATTTCAAAATAAAAATGGCGTCTATGGTGCTGTGGTTGGCCTTAAATCCGAACTGTGCATCTGAACTATTTTCAGTATCCTCTGACCATGTTTTCAATCGTTTATTTAATACCGACGTAAATAATTTCGCGAAACAGCTAATCAAGGTTATCCCTCGATAATTATTTGGATCATCAAAATCTCCCTTTTTGTGTATTGGGACGATTACACCGGTTGCCCATTGCTTTGGAAATAATCCGCTATTCAGTATTCTGTTAAATAATGTATGCAACGGTTCTAATAATATTTCCGCGGCATTTTTGAAATACTCGTTTAATATATTATCAATTCCGCTCGACTTATTTGTATTTAAATTGCTTATTGCAGCTTGTATTTCCGACCGAGATATTGGTTCATCTAATTCTGAAAATGTAGCATCTCTTTCCTGGCGTGTATTTTCAAATTTTTGCATAAAACTTATCACCTCTTCCGGATTATTATCCGCTATTTCAGAAGACAATTGTTGAAAATATTAAAAAAAAGTCATTTTCTGTTAAATTTGTTTGAGCGTTTAATCTTTTTTGTTTAAACAATTTCCAAAATTCTTTCGGTTTTTTCTTTCTAAGATCATTCATCTGTTTGCACCTATCCCGCTTAAACTTTTGTTTGCATTTTCTGCAATAGTACTTATAATCTTTTCGGCATTCAAAAACTTTTTTACGGTTTTGTTCACTTTTTTGCAAATTGAAGTCTCGTATAGCTTCCTGTAACTTTTCTTTTTTCAACTTACAAGTTTGATTGAACCATTTTTGAGTCTCCTTTAAATCTGAGCATGTGAATACATTTTCCTGATTCACCTTAATAATCTTCTCAAAGTGTGGATTTGCTCTATCCGTTATAAAAGTTGAAAACTTATCTACAATACAATCTAAGGAAATATCTTCATCAACAATATTTTGTAACAAATTAAGATCATTTTTTAAACTATTTACAAAATCAGTTTTACACTCTTCGTTCCACAAATACACATTTCGATATTTCGTGGTTGTCTCCCTTGACCTTTGTGTACCAATCTTTAAATCAAATGATATCGGCGCATGATTAGAAAACTCATTGTAATCATGCACAGTTACATTTGAAAATGACGCAAAATTGCATTCACAAGTTACGATATAGTCAATCAGACTTTCACCGTTAGGCGTATAACACGTCATTTTATCTGTATTACAGAAAATGCGACCATTAACTATTCTCATTTCAGTGGCTTTACAAAGGTCAAGTAGGCAATCGCCGAATTTATTCGATATACTGTCCTTAGAAAGACGTCTCATCGGCGTGTCCGCCTGTATACTATTATCTTCTAAATCATGCAAGATAGAGTCATTCGCAATATAGTCATATTTTCGCCCTGTCCTGGAGTTCAAATCCCCAATTAAATACACTTCTCCAAACTGAGAATAATGGTTTATTTCCGTTTCTAGTTTATTGAAAAAATCTATGTTGTAAATATCATGCATAGGAGAGTTTTCCGGCGGAATATAAGCCGCCACAATATATCTGTCATTTTTGGTACAGAAAAACTGCTTTTCTAACTTTAACCATACAATAGAATCAATATCATTTTTAACCAATTTAATTCCCTTTCTTAGTTCGTCTTTGATATAAATAATTAAGCCTCCACTAGCTCGTTTTGCCCTTCGATTTCGAAAACGTCTAAATGAGTGAATAGGTTTACTATAACCAGACAAATCAACATTCGAATTTTTACTGGTCCAGGTTTCGTACAAACATATAATATCGTAATTTGTAATAAATTTTGAAAACTCTGTATTGTTTTTCTTTGTGCTATTCAGTCCCTCAACGTTCCAACTCAATATTTTAATTTCACCCTCATAACTGTCCTAGTCATCGCCCTGACCTTGAGCTTCCTCGGCTTCCATCTGACCTTCACCTTCGTCACGACCTTCATCTTGCAAAACGCTATACATATTTTCCTGCGCTTGACCCTGACCGTTTCCACCGCCCTGGGCGTTGCCCTGACCAGGGCCAAAACCGTGACTTTGACCTTGGTCACGACCTTGGCCCTGCCCGCGGCCACGCCCACGAGCAAAAGTGTCTCTAATATTCTGCTGCTGTCCGGGTTGCTCTAAAGCACCCTTGTAAAGCCTTCCGTCAACGTACAGTTTATCGACCGAGATATATGCCCGTTTACCCTCATCTTTCAAACGTTTCAATGTAGGTATAAGCTCTTTTCTCCTAGCTAGTACTTCCTTGGGAAATTGTTGACTGATAGAATACTGTGACCCATCGAGGTTTCTAGCGGATTTGCGGACCTTTTCTCTATCCTGATAATAACAAAATTTGGCAATAATTGGTCGGTGCGTAGTAGCATTGTACCTTCCGAGTCTGTGAACCCTATCTAGTCGTATTTCTCTTGCATTTTCAATTCTTAAGTTTTGTTCAAATAAGCACATAAGTTTCTCAGCACACGCGTCGCCCGACTCCTCCCTCTCATCATGTATGTTATAAAATATCAAATTATCCCGCATTTGCCGACTCTGCAAGTCAATTAACCTTTCTTGTTGCTCCTCCTCAATTTTTTGCATTTTGCGTATCATAGCGTCAATTTCGCGTTGTCTCCCTTGCATACTTTCAATAGTTTTTGAATCATATTCACGACTTCGCTCTAAATCTTTTAACTGGGTCTCCATATTGGTGACTTTTGTATCCATACTGTTCACTTTTACCGTTACATTTTGCAAAGAAATTTGAATTGACTCTAACTGCCCCAATTTTTTGTCCATCACATCAAGACGCTCAAATAATTTCGCCACAATGTCCTGAGGTAGCACATTTTGGGTATGAGGCTGTGATTGTGAAGATAAAGGCGAGATTGGAATTGGGGGCATTTGTGGCACTGGAGGAGGGGTCGGGGAGCCATAATAAGGCTGTCCATAAGGTACATTTTGCTGAGTGCCGGGCTGTGTATAAGACTGATACATATAACTCGCACTTGCCTGGGGCTGTTGTTGACTATTCATGTCTATTATGGGCCTCTTTTGTCCAGGCTGAACACTTTGAAAATCTGGCGAATTTGGGTCTTTTTTCCTTTTTTGGTGTTTCTTTTTATCCCCAGCCATTTAACATATCGCATAACAATCATTTCCAAAACTAACAAGTCAGATCCAACGTTTGAACCAACATATATCCACTATTTTTTCCGAAATTTTCGAGAGCGAAAAAAACACGACCACCATTACTCATGTCACGTGATCCCACGTCACGTAACTGACCTACGAGTTCGGACTTATGATTTGGGTACTTTGACCACTATCATTGTACTTAGTAATGTTTGTACTGTCACTGGTTCTTTAATTACCTATTTTCAAAATGTTTTAACTGCCCTGTTTGCTTATTAATTCAGAGGTGTGAAAATTATTTCATTGTAAATAAGTTCTTGAAAGGCGTGATTTTAAAGAAAAAAGATTTCTTTAATTGCCAAAGACAAGAAGAGATCGGATTTTTATTGTCTGGAGAAATCCTCCCCAGCATCACAACCTTGGAAAAAATAGTATTACAAAATAATTAAGGCCGAAACAACTCACCCATAACATCGGGCCGAAACGACCCACCTTTGAAATTGGGCCGAAACGACCCACCCAATTGGGCCGAAATGACCCACCTCGGAAATCGGGCCGAAACGACCCAGGCCGAATCGACCCAGGCCGAAGGGGAATAAGGCCGAAACGACCCGGATTCCTTTCCCTATATATTTAATTGTTCGTTTCGGTATTTCCAGTTCGTTTCGGTATTTCGGTACGTTTCGGTAAATACAGCTACCCCTCTAGGCTCGTGTAAGTTCTAGGGCACATCTTTTATCTGTTTTATCTTTCTCTCTCTTTAATTGCTCCTAGCTCTCTGTTTCTGTTTCTGTTTCTGTTTCTGTAAATCCCGCCAGTAGAATGGCGCACCCAGGTCGTTGACCGGTAGTTGTTTTACGTTGATTTGTTGATTTGTTGTTTCACATAAGTAGGTAAATCCAGGAATAGCAGCTATATACACACTATGTACAGACAGGTTAGACTTGTGGTGGCGGCCACATTGATAAATCGGGGATATGGTTTAATTGGACAAATTTCTGTATAGTTGCAACCTTTTTGCATGCAACCGGAAACAGTACCTACGACTCAGAGCCTCCAGCTGCAACAAGACCTCCTCTGCAACACGGGCCCCCTGCAAGCTCATCAGGTTGTGACTATCTAGCAGAATCTTCACCAACTCCGTCCTTGATCGTGATGCCCAGAATTGCTGACCAAACTGACTAGCCAGGAACACCCTGATATCTTTCAATGACGAGTCTCTAATCTCAGCCAGAGCAGGGCAACGAAGGAGAACATGAGGTAAATCTTCTGGGCCGAGTCTACACAACGGACAGGTCTCATCCACACTGTACTGATTGAATCTAGCTTTTGTGGACTGAAGCATATATACTCCTGTCATCATACGTACTTTAGTGACACTTCTTCTAATATCATGCACATTGTTTGCAGCTGATTCCCATACTGTATGAGTAACACCCACCGCCATCGAAGTAAGATTACAGTTGACCAGGGTAGACCTCGTCTGTGCATCTGCAACCAAACGCTGGGTCCAGAACTGACATATTGACTCACGAGTGATCTTTTTCCAGGAGAACTTTGTATAATTTTCAAGACAGGAGGGCTGAGGAAGGTTATACATATCCAAGATGCATTCAACCTTACAAAAGAAACTACCCTGGCATTTAAGTGTCAGCTGTCGAGCCATCAACCCCTTTATCTTCTCATTTCTAGAACGGGCAATGGAGTGGAGTAGACTTAACTGCCTCTTATGTAGTTCGGCCTGTATTGGAAGAGCGCCCAACAGCAGCTGTACTGCCGAAGAGACCGTCCGCTCTGGTAACGATTGTAGTTTCTTCAGAGTTGATACGTGGAACCGTTGTAATTGACCGACTTGGGTGTCAGTCAGCGACAATGTCTCCAGACCGTACAACAACCTGGGAATCACATAGACCTGGTATATCCTAAAGGAGATCTTCGGATTTAGTCCACTCGTACCATGAACCCCAGTTTTCATCAGGGCATACAAGGTCCTTCGGGCTGCACTTATTCTTTCTGTGATATTGACGGAAGTTTCTGATTTTTCTGCCCTAGTCAGGCCAAGATGGATTAACTTTGGTTCAACCCGTACCTCTTTTGAACCTAGCTTCCAAGTAGTTATAATTTCATTGTTTCTTACACTTTTATTAACATTACGTCGTAAAGCTGTACTCTTTTGGGGGTGAATAATATATCTCTTCTCCTGTGAGTTGATATAAGCAAGATTGAGCATTAGCTGCAGTTCATCGTCTCTGGAAGACACTAGGAGAACATCATCAGCCACGGTCGGGCATCCCACATACAGGTCACCAATATACTTCCCTAGAGATCTAGATTCCATCTCCAAGAGAAAGTCATTGAGAAAAGTCTTGTAGAAATGTGTAGATAGAATCCCTCCCTGGCGCACCCCCTGCAGAACAGAGAACGACTGACTCATCTCTCCACCCCACTTGACTCTTGCGGTAAGCCCTCTGTACATAGACCCAATCACCTCCCACAAGTGTGAATTTATATTCTGATGATATAGCATCTTCATAAGGATGGGATGACTGACAACATCAAATGCCTTCTGGGTGTCCAGGGCGGCAATGTAGAGAGGTTCCTTTTTCTGCTTAGAGTCCAGAATACATTCAGACAAGAGCAACGATGCCATTGTGGGAGACAGGCCCTGGGTGAATCCGAACTGCAACCCGGATTGGTCATCATTTAGTTCATCAAGCTTGTTCAGGATGACAGACTCAAACAGCTTCCCAAGAATAGAAGAGACCGTAATGCCTCTGTAGTTATCCATCTTACGAGGATCTTTCCCTTTCTTATGAACCGGGGTAATTATACCAGACTTAAATATATCTGGAACCTTCTTCGTTTTTAGAATGTCGTTAAAGATATCTGCTATAATACGGAGCAGAACGTTTCCAGAATATTTTAGATGCTCCGCTGTTAATCCCGTCTCATCCGGTGATTTACCCGAATTCAGAGATCTGATGGCTTGGCGTACTTCCTTTTCACTGATAACAGGCAACCGATCAGGATCCAAACGGGCTATCTCTTGTATTAAGTCTAGCTGGTACAGGGACAGGTCCAAGTAGCTCTGATCATAGTTTGGGTGTGCATCGGGGACAGCCAGATCCTCAAAATATGCTGCAAAAGCTCTGCACTGCTGCAGGCTTTCCCCAACCTCTTCGTTGCCAACAATCAGGGAGACAGGATGACCTTGACGAACTGACTGATTTCTTCGTATAAGGCGGTAGAAATACTGACTTGAGGGATTCTCCATGAGCTCATGGTAGAAACAGTCCCTGGCACTGGCGAATTCTCTTCTTATTTGTTTTCTGACATTATATTTGGAAAGTTTTCTTTGTATCGTCAAAGGATGTTCTGGGCCTGGAGATCCTGAGCTTTTCCAGAGATAGAAAATTCTTTTACATTCAGATTCAAGCTGTCTCACCGTAGGAGACAGTTTAAATTTTGGACCCTTAACCTTCACCAATCTATTCGGAACTGTCCTTCTACTGGCTGCCTTCAGGATTTGGATGAGTTGGTCAACCGGCTCACACGTACTGTCTGAGGTTTGCAGTAATCTCTCCAAGAGACATTGATACTGATTTTCATCTACTTTTTCCCAATAGAATTTTGTAACTTTTTTAAATGACTTATTTCTACTTGTACCACGTAATTTATCTTGATTTATATTCAGAGTAGCAGTCACACTGACATGCGATGACATTTTTATCGGGGAATACTCTCCGACGCAGACATTCCGCAATAACGACTGATCACTAGTCAGAATATAGTCTATCTGTGATGATCCCCCTCCGTAACCAAAGAAAGTAGGTGAATCGCCCATTCTGGTGTCCAGAAACAGCTGTTGTTCAGCAACAAAATCCTTAAGCATAGAGTCGTGAGGGTTCGAGCGGGTTGGTAGAAGGGAGCCATTCAGGTCGCCACACAAAACAATTTTGTGAGTACCAGAGTATCTTGAGGTAATGCCATATACCACGTCCAGCATCTCCATGTAGCTGTCTCGGGATGACGGAAGATTGAGTGTGGGAAGGTATGCATTTATTATACACAGACTGATGTCAGCAGTCACCAGTTCAACGGCTTGTACTCTCTCATTTCCATCCTCCAGGCGCCTGATACAGTTCGACCAAGCTTTTGGCCACATGATTGCAATTCCTCCTTTCCCTCTGGGCACTTGGAAGTTTGATATATTGTCATTCATATCACTACAGCGTACGTATGAACAATAGTTTGGCACCAAGTTGTCTATAACATCACTTTCAAATGACCATAACCATGTTTCCTGGAGGCAAATAACTCTGTCACGACTAGCTTGACTTATCAGTGTTGCTGCATTCCCCTTCACCCCTTCAACGTTGAAAGAAACAATGTCTACTGTCTTTCTGTGGGAGGCACTGGGTCTGGGGGCTCTTTGTTGAGGCTCGGGTCGCATAAAAAAGACGGAGTTGCGTTTGACTGTGGTAGAGATGCTATTTCATTTGAGCCACTGTGAGAAGCAGAAGTACTGTTTTCCACACTCAGTTCTCCCGACTCGTAGCTATTCTCGTCGCGAACAACAGGAGTACTCGGGTCCATAGCTGTCACCTCGTCAGAGGGGGGGTTTTCAGTTGACTGCCTTGAAGAGGGGATATTGTCTTTTCCGGAAAGCTGCAAAGAGGGAGTCCCAGCCCTTTGATTTGTAGGTGGCTTTGGGGATTGTTCGGCGAGACAGTCGTCACCCCCAGCAGGCCTGGGTTCATCTTGGCCGGTATGATCCGTAATAGCATTTCTTCCCAAACCGGACGTATTTGTAGTACGACTCCTACCTCTATTGGTGGTGTATATCTGACATCTAGAATTGGATTTATCTGCATCCATGGGCCTCTGTTTGCCAGGATTTATTCCTTGTACAATTGACCCAGATGTATCATAGTGACCAGTCCCTGTACCCCCAAGACCGGAGGTGGCTGCGTCAGGAACCATCGGAAGACTAGGCGGAGGAATACGACTGTCATAGGCAGGTTGAGGATGAGAAGCAGGTTGAAACGGAATTGGAGATTGAATCCCAGTCTGAGGCTGGGACAGATGAGGGGTGTGGCTGTCTAAGACTAGCCTAGGATGGAAAGAAGGCTGTAACTGTGTTGAGAACGGATTCCCATCAGGTTGTAATGGAGTTGATGCTTGAATCCCAGGCTGAGACTGGGGCGAATGAGGGATGTGGCTGTCAAGGACTGGCCTAGGATGAAGTGACGGTTGTAACTGTGTTGAGGATGGTTTCCCCGAAGATTGAAACGAAACTGAAGATTGAACCCTCGGCTGAGACCGAGGCGCATGAGGTATGTGGCTGTCAAAGACTGGCCGAGGATGGAGTGATGGCTGTAACTGTGTTGAGAATGGTTTCCCCGCAGGTTGAAACGAAGTTGAAGATTGAATCCCAGGCTGAGACTGGGGCAGATGAGGAATGTGGCTGTCAATGACTGGCCGTAGGTAAGAAGGCTGTAACTGTGTTGAGAGTGGGTTCCCAGCAGGTTGAACCGCAGTTGATTTTTGCAACTCTGTCCAACCCTTCGCACTTAACTAACCGGCACGACAATTGTATGGCTAGCCACTGTCTGTAAACGAACATGGCCGCGCCCTGCGTCAAAGTTCTCGAGTCTGGCGATGAAGTTGCAGAAGAACTTTGTTCTTTCGTAATTAAAACAGCTAACCTTGCAATAAAGGAGAGGGACTTGTTCTTTGTGGGAGTATCTGGTAATATATAGTTTATTGATGAGCTGTCAAGCCAGAGTAAACGATATTTCATGGAATAATTGTAGATCCGGGTTTTCTTTTTTTAATGTTCACACGGTACCAGAAGACGACCACATGAATCTGGGTTCAATCTAGGGTGCGTTTTTGCTTTGAAAGTCCTCCGCCCATTTTGGAAAATCCAGTGCGCCGGATCGGCACAAAATCCAATTCCTTGGCACGTTTCCAATTTCGTTGTGCCCTGGCATAGCTTTTTTTAGCAGTATAGCTTTTAGCAAGTCATGAGTAGAAGATGCTTTCTGCAGTATTGAAATTTGAATGCCAAGCATCATGACAATTCTGAGACATGACTGGTAACTGGATATCCATTTATTAACTCTTCATTAATGAATTGTGAGGGAACCCAGCCGTTCTAAATGTCGATTATGTAAACAGAGGAACAAAGTAGTGATTTCTCTTCTGTCGGCGGAAATTCCGCCAAACAAGTGAGAACAAAGAAATCAGAAGACACTAGTGATGAAAACAATGGTGTGACCCCTCACCTGAACCGTCTCGATGAGACGGTTCAGATGAGGGGTCACAACATATGGCTTAATTGAGAAAAGAGAAAATTATCCCTAGTTATCACCAAATACTCCCTCTTAGCTAGAGCTCTGATCTACACTGTTTGCTAATCAATCTGCATCTCTTAGGCAAAGTACTTCATTGCAAACCCAAACTGTTCCATTTTTAGGACAAATATGGTAATAATTTTAGGTGTCCTAATTTTAAGACTTTTTATAGTGAGAACTTTTTCAGGTGGCAGCCTCATCAAGTTCCTGTGTAATGGCCTTCCAGCTCTGACAACGGACTGGTCAAAATGGAGGATATTTTTCTGTGATGAGCGACATGTCCCGCATACTGACCCAGAGTGTACATACAGCTATTACAAGAAAGATCTGGTGGATAAAGTTGGGATGAGTTCAGATAATATTTTTCCAATAAACCCAGATATATCAGGTACTTGTAGAGTAAAGTCGGGTAACTTCAGACAACAGGTAAATTCGGACATACCATGGCAAACAGTGAAATTCCTGATGAGACGGCTCATAATGAGCCATCTCATCAGGATTTTCACTGTTTGTCCAGTTTTTTTAATTCCAAACAACTGATATTTAAAGCGAACCATGTCACTGTCCAAATTTACCTGCTGTCCAAATTTACCTGTTACCTATTATTTTTCTACAAGGTAGGGATGTTTCATGCCAATTAAGGGATTTGTATAGTGCATCCATTGAGCATTTCTTCCTCTATTTGCTGCTTGGACCAAATTATTGTAAATTGAAAACTAATTGCAAAATTTGTATTTTTGCCAATTTAGCAAAAATATTTTGAATACATCACTTTTCATTTTTACAACACTTAGCATTCATGTCACATGACTATAGAGTGTTGCAAATCACTATCTTAGAAAAATACTTTTTTGACAGTCATAAACAGAATCAAGAGATATAGTAGAAAATGCAGCTGCACATCATGTATTCTGATAATGTAAATGTACATAGGTAGTCTTAATTAAAGAGAAAAAAAAGACACACTAACACACACAAAAAATGAAGAAAAAGAAAAGAGAGTAAAGAAAACAAAAAAATAAGAAAAAACACTTTCTGAGTTTAGCCTTTCTGAGTTTTAATGAAATATTTCATTAAATGAAATAATTCATTAAAACACAGAAAGGCTAAACTCAGAAAGTGCTTAATAACATATTTTGATTCAATATCTGTGCTCTACAGTTGAAGATGCTGCCGTGGCTTATGAGAAGAAGGTAAGAGAATATTTCCCAGGACCAGAGTTACCAAGATTTGACATGTTGTTACTGGGAATGGGACCAGATGGACACACTTGTTCTCTCTTTCCAGGACATAAACTACTCGAGGTTAGTTCAGAAGCTGTTGCCGTTGATAACTGAATACTGTATTAATCTTAACTCTTTGAGCACCAAAAAGCAGACGACATAATTTTTCTGCGAAAATTTAAAAATGCCTTGCCCAAGATGTTTCATATTGAGAATTCAAAGACTAGAGGACAAACAGGGTAGATCTACATGAGGCGGCTCATTATGAGCCACCTCATCAGGATCTACGCTGTTTACAAATTATGCTATTTTTGTCACTGGTGCTAAAGTGTTAACAGAGCTCCAAATAACTTGGGGTTTTGGAGATAATTGAGCCATAGTTTTGCATGGTTCTCAATAGAAGCTTATATTAATGACTATTCATTAGAACCACCTCAATGAGATGGCTCTAATGAGTGGTCGCAGCATATGTTTTTTTATGAAGAAGTATGAGAAATTATCCTGAACTTATTTTTGTTATCCCTGCTTATCTGGAGCACTGCTTAAGTATTTGACAGCATGTGTAAGTAAATAGTTGCTATCTAACTCAGACTGTTTACCTTAGCCTTCTGATCTTGACACGGATCATTCTGGGGCAAAATTTACTTCATTTTTGCTGATAATCTCATTGATATCTGCTGAATGAAAGGAAAAATCTCATGAAAAATGTGAATTGAGAATACACAAGCTTAAAAATCTCACTGGATAAATAAAATTTCTGCACTCTTTACCATTCAGCCAGGTTTCCCACTACTTGAAATTATTATGGTACTTTAAACTTATCTGAGATACTGTATTTAAGAATTTCTGGGGGAGATAAATGGGATATTTCTGAAGCAAAAATTTGGGGGTAACTGTATTCAAAATTGTCATTTGGGGAGGTGGGGAGGTAAATCGTCGATGTGACCATCGGAAATTTTGTTTTACGGCAACGCATTAGCAGAGCCTTAAAACACAATTTGCGACCATAAAACCGATGATTTACCGCTCCAAATGACAATTTTTGATACAGTTATCCTTATTCAAAAGCACTTTTCACATTTTCACCTTTAAAAGTTTGCTCCTTTGCACCCATAGCAAAAGCTTTCAGCAGGGTAAAACCAGACTTCAACCACTAAGAAGGGACTTTATGTAATGACGTCGAGTTTCCAACAGTATATTGCAGGATATACTGTCGCAAATTTTCGGCGTTATCCAATCAGACGTCGTGTTATGTATGTAAGTGCATTAGAATGTTTCTTTGTGGAGGAAGATTTGACACAGTTAACATATCATGTAAACATTCTGAGAGAATGTTAATTGCAAATTGAATTGTATGTAACACATTGTATTTAAGTAAATAAATGCATGCTAGATGTTTTATTGCCACAAGCTTTTCACTATAGTTTTGTTATTTTTAATGACCATGGTTAGCCAACTTTAAACAAAATATCTTTGAGCTTCATATAAATATGTGTTTAAAAATTGATTTGAGACAGTTTAGTTTCCATCCACAATTATCTACTTTTAATATCATTAACTTGAATAAAATGGAAATTTTAAATAAAATGTACAGCACAAACAGCATATTTTTTCCTTTAAGAGTTGACCCCCATGGAGAAGAGAGACAGAAATGAAAATAGAAGAATAGCAGAGTTGCTTCCCCTGAATATATACTCATTCACCATAAATTATGGTGAATGAGTATATATTCAGGGGAAGCAACTCTTCCATTTTCATGATATGTAAGTACTTGTCTCCCTTTCTAAAGGGGACCACTTTTAAAGGTAAGAGTTTGATGTGAGAATCACTATGATAATGGTTCTCACATCAAACTCTTACCTTTAAGAGTGGTCCCCTTTAGAAAGGGAGACAAATACTCACATATCAGAGAGATCTCCCTCAGGGTGTATCCATACACATAAATCAGATAAAACATTTTGAATTTCAGGAGAAAGACAGAGTGATAGCACCAATATCAGATTCCCCTAAGCCGCCACCATCTCGTGTGACAATGACATTGCCAGTAGTTAACAACTGTAGATGTGCTGTGTTTGCTTCTTGTGGTGCTAGCAAAGCTGATATACTTCAGGTGAGAGGGTGGGAAATCATGAAGTTTTCACTAAAGTTTCCATTTTGTGGAGCTTTGCTGAGACAAAGTTGTGTAAAAAGTTTTCTGTATGGGTTGTAATTAGTGCACAGTGTGCTTAGAATTTTCTTTTTTTACAAAAATGATTCCACACAAAAATTTTCCCATTATGCATACATTTAAATATTACAAATCTATCTTGTTGTGATTAGTAGAATCAAAAAACATAAGTCAAATTGTGGTAGCAAAAAAAAAATTGAGTTTAGCTGAGCTAAATTTTTTACCAATAAATGGCTGTGGTCTACAGTAAAAACTCTTAATATTGGGACAAATAGGTTTAGCAAACAGTGCAGACCCAGATCAGACTGCTCCAAAAGGAGCAGTCTGATCAGGGTCCACACTGTTTGCCATTCCTAATGCAGCTTTTGGAAGCATTACTGCATTGTTAAATCAAACTGTTCCATATTTAGGACAGTTATGGTAATTATTTTAGGTGTCTCAATTTTCAGAGATTTTATGGTATATCATAGCCAAGAAAAGTGCTGGCTTATCTATTCTTTGCTGCTTATTCCAAAGCTAGAGGGACATTATCTGATCATGGAGCTTAAAAAATATCATAGAACAAAAACTAATATGCTCTTATTAGTTGTGACTCACATATTCAAAACTTCAAGAATATTTCATCCAGCTTGGAACCGTCAATTTCACATATTCATGTCTTTTGTCTATTGATCAACAAACTATTTTTGCCAGGGAAAATTACTAAATAAGTATTACTGCTTAACAAAAATTAGACTTTAGGTATGAAAGTGTGAAATGCACTTTTCTTCAGTGCTTGAAATTCTCAAGATTTTTTGAAAATTTCAAGGCAATTTCAATTTCTTGTCATATCACTGCAAAATATGAGACTCTGTTTCTTTTGTGCCCTTACCAAGAGGGAAATTTAAGGTGTATGGATACAGTGCCAAGCTTTGGTGGCCAGTTTTACTGGAACATAACTGTAGCAGAGCAATAATCTTCTTTGGAAGTGTATCCATTTACATATATACAACATAGTGTCCAAAGCTTAGTAATATTTGCATTTCATGTGGTGCTAAGATGCACTATTTTAGATCACTAATTTAGCCCTTAAAATTAAAAAAGGATCATTATTTTTATACTGGGGAAATCAGGAGGGATCTTTTATCAAATTGTTTCAGCACTTTGTATCCTATTTAAAAAAAAACAACATGAAAATATAGGAGGCACCTGTGGAAATTCTCTTACCTGTGAAAATTGTCTTAGTTTCTTCATATAAGTTGTACATTTAAATTGATGGATGAAAGTAACATAATATGACTTTGAGACATGTGGAGATAAGAAAATTCAAATACCGTATATGCTATAATTTTCAGGATGTTCCATTTTTCCCCGTATTTCGTGGTCACTTGGAAACTGCAAACATTTAAATCACGAAATAATTTCATGTTTCTTACAAAGTATCTTCGATAGATACAGTGTCCAGATATTTTGTTCTGTTTGCTTTGGTAAGTATTGGTACTTTTCACTTGATCCAGGTCTGTCATTAACCTGCGGCCCTGCAGCAGGCTAATGAAATAACTGACTCAAGAGAAAAAGAAGCAATTTTACTTTTCGCTCTTGTTGCTAACAGCGAAAATTAAAAATGGAGAATATTAATGTTTATGTTTTTGATCCTGAACTGTGAAAATTTTAATCTGCGAAAATTACCGCATATAACAGTGTACACTGAATTTAAATGAAAATGGTGCTTAACTTTTTAGGATATATACACATGAAACCTAATCAGAATGCACTATATTTTCAGAGAGTCCTAGAAGGCAAGGAATCCCCAGCATTACCTGCGGCCAGGGTGTGGCCCACCAATGGTGAACTGATCTGGTTACTTGACAAATCTGCTGCTGAAAAACTTAAATGCAAAATGTGAAACATAGACTTAAAATATCAAATGGGTGCTTTATAAAAACTGGATTCAAGGTTAAAATGTATATGGATTAATGCTAATTACTGGTTGTTTTGTCATGTACTTGTTGGCAGAGGTACAGTTTGGTCGGGGTGGACACCAGGAACAATTTTTGGCTGGGTAAACTGCTTATGTGCTGATTACACTGCATGTTTGGTTTAAACATATTTTATTCATTTTAGAAATTGTAACATACATACATATATATACTATACAATATAGGCTCGGGATTAGAAAGAAAGCTGGGCGCTTATAGAGTTCTTCTCCCTAAATGCACTCACTGCATGTTTCGGGATGATTTGGATACTGGTTACTGAGATGTACCCATTCACCTTTATGCATATGCAAATTACCACTCATTCACCTTTATGGATATGCAAATTATGACTCATTCACCTTTATGCATATGCAAATTACCAGACATTCACCTTTATGCATATGCAAATTACCACTCATTCACCTTTATGCATATGTAACTCATTCACCTCTATGCCAATGCAAATTACCACTGGTAATTTGCATATGCATAAAGATGAATGGGTGCATTTCTATGTTTTTCTGTCAATTTTAACAAGGGAAGTAACTTTTGTGACTTCTTATTTGCTTCCCTGGATGATGAAGGCTCTCCAAAATGGGTTCATCTCTTGAAGTAAACAGTTTGCTCCTCTGGGATCAAATTCTTTTCTTTCATAGCTGACTTCACGGATAAGGGAGGCAAAACAAGTTGCTTCCCCTGAAAGTGTATCATTCACCTTAAGCCAGGTTTCTTTTTGTGATATGGTTTGTATGAACTTTTAATACTAGAAACATTCAAGTTTCAAATCAGGACCTTGCCAAAGACAAATATATGTTTTTTTAAGGTGGATGGTTACCCCTGCATGGTTTTTCATTATCTCTTACAAAGGGGAACAATTTTTGAGACTTCCTTTTGGTTTCACTGCTCAATAAAGGCCCTCCAAAATGGGGTCTATTCATAACGAAAAAAACTGGGCCAAGTGGACCAAAATATTCTTTCCTTTTAGAGTTGACCATCATTGAAAAGGGAGGCAGATATGTAAATGATGGAGTTGCTTCCCCTGAAAATGTGTCCATTTACATTCAGATGCTTGTGTCAATTCTTTGTTGCTAATATTTTAAACTGAGGTTGTGACGTAGTTAAAGTCATGACCATGATCAGACTGTGTGGCTACATACTGTGGCACAGACAGTTATGAAGCTAAACAGGAAATCTGCATATCTTCAGCTTCTGAAAGAGACATTATTATGAAAAGAACAGAGTAGCTTGTTGTCACCTTTTTTTCCTCAGAAATGTCAAAGAGCTCCAGATATGTGAAGTATTTGAGGATATTCAGGTTGAACATTGTAGAACATCAAAATTGTGGAAATATCCAGAAATTAAAACATAAACATTACACAGTGGTTCACATTTTACCTTCATAATGGGAATGTATGTGTTCATGATGATAGGCAACAACAAAAAATGATGACTCAAAGTATTATTAGCTGAATGGAGTTGAGAGAGTCAAGGCACATCTCCTGATCTTTAGTCAGTGTGGTTTGAAGGTAACATGTTTGGGAGAGAATATGCTCCTGTTGGTTTTGTAGTAGTACAGCCAATTTTTGATGTGTGATTATGTATATAGGTATATAGAGTGTATAACTGACCAGTCTATTTGGTCGGGACTTTTAAGCCTAGTGATTGTGTGCTCACTTTATAATCTTGGGATCATGAGATGAATCCCCAATCAGGGCACTCAATGAAATTTTCTAAACAAATTTTTCTTCTGCTACAGGGATCCATGACCAGGACGATTACCATTGGAGCCCAAGGGCAAAGCAATGGCTGTGTAGTCAAAAAGAACTTGAGTTATAATGACTTAATTTCCTTAACATTTGATACAAATATTCTTTGGAAGGATGGAGGAGTGTAATAGTACGGCCGATGTGTGATGTGTGAATATGTACATAGAGTGTATTGTTGACTAGCCAGCTGGTCCAGACCTTTTAGCTTAGTGGTTGTGTGCTTGCTTTATAGTATTGGGGTTGTGAGATCGAGCCCTGATCAGAGTAAATTTTCTGTACACATTTTTCTCCTCCTACTACAGCACACTTTTATAATAAATAAAATTACTAGAAGGAGACTTAAACGTTTTGTGATTGCTCCAACAACCCTGGGGCTACACACTTATTATTATCCCCCGCCGAAGGCAGAGGGATATAGTTTTCCCCATGTCCATCCATCCGTCTGTCCATCCTTCCATCCATTTGTCCTTCCATCTGTCTGTCTGGAGCCATAACTTAGTAACTACTGGACAGTATTTCATAAACTTACATATATATCACTATAACACGCTGATGCGTATAGTTTCATCAGAATGGCTTCAGTAGTGCATGAGTTATTGCCCTTGAATCAATTTAAGGTTGACAAATTCAGCCAAAACTAAGTAATCAATGAACAGAATTTTATGAAACTTATACATAATATGTATCACCATAACATATTGATCTTATGTTTTGTGGGAATGGCTTCAGTGGGCAATGAGTTATTGCCCTTGAATTGGTATAAATCAACAAATTGAGCCATAACTAAGTAACCAGTAAATGGAATTTCATAAAGCTTAAAATAATTATGTATTGTCATGACACAGCAGTGCACATTAAGTTTTGTCATAATTACATCAGAGGTGCATGGTTTAATGCCCTTGAATTCATTCAAAATCCACAAATTAGCAATAACTAAGGTATTGGTGAAAAAATTCTTAACTCAATTTAAAAAGTATCATCATAGTGCAGTGATGCTGAGGAAAGTGTTTAAGAACAACTTCAGCTCATGCCTCACTTATGCCAGAGTTATTGTCCTTGGTTATAAATTCACTGAATTTGCTTGTTTTGACTCTGAGTTTGCTATTTCTGTTTCTCTGATGCATTCCTTTGCATATAGACAGTTTCCCTTCAGAGCTAATTTCAGCTGGTTTGAAAATAAAAAAAAGTGCAAAAGTTTTTATAGCATATAATATAGAATAAACAGGCTGTAATTTATAAAAAAAAAACACTTATGAAAACACCTTAAAAGTGTAAATAGAATTAGAAAAGTGTACGCACCATCTCAACCTATGAAAACATTGCTTTAAATTTTCAGCAAGATATGCCATACGGCTGCCTACTTATATCTTGCGCAAGAATACCCTTAGAAATTTATCAAAGGGAGGTAACTTAAAATAAATTAGAGGAGTACAGTCAACTCTCGATATCACAAAAGTTGAAATCATCTCAAACTACTGATACCTCAAAGTAAATTTTCTGGTTCAAGAAAATTTACTTTGAGACATCAGTAGGTTGAGATAACATTTGTAAAAATGTAAAAAAAAAAATTGGAATGTGTCCAAAATATATGCTTTGATATAAGATTGTACCTTGAGATATCAGTAATCAAGATACCGGAGTGACTGTATATACCTACATTGAAATAATAACATATGAAGTCATTTTCTTCACAGTAAAGTTACCTTTTAAAATTATATGCTATGTTTAGAGTCCTCAGGAGGGCACAGTGTTATGAATGAATTGCATTGTACTCAGATTGAAGTTCATATGAATATAAGGGAAATGAGCAGTACCTTGGAAATAGGGTCAGGTCACCAAAATCTTAGTCTTTGGCTCATTCTGAATAAACAGTCTATCAAATATGGTCCAAGTTAGTTCATCCAAGAGATGGGTGCAGACAAGATATTAAAAGGATGTAACCCTGAAAGTAGCTGGGAGCAATAGTTACCATTCTTATATGACACATACAATTTCAATCTCATTACATTGCTTTAAAATGATATCACGATATTCCATATGTTAAGGTTCTCACAAGAGTAGCCTTAAAAAACTAATCAAAGGGATGTTACTCCAAAAACGAGGAAGGGAAGCACTTATTCTTTATAAGACATACTGTCTCAACCCAATACAAATTGTTATAAAATTATGTCAAGATATTCCAAACGGTTACCTAGTAATAGCTTGCACAAGAGCAGCCTTAGAAATTAATCAAAGGGACCTAACTCCTAAAATAAGTAAGGGGAGCAACTAATTTTATAAAAGACGCACCATCTCAACCTATGAAAACATTGCTTTAAATTTTCAGCAAGATATGCCATACGGCTGCCTACTTATATCTTGCGCAAGAATACCCTTAGAAATTTATCAAAGGGAGGTAACTTAAAATAAATTAGAGGAGGCAAACATTATTATATGTCGTACCTAGTCTAATATCTTGGCGTAACTCTGATTGTATTTTTGGATTCGTCTCGGGGGTATTTCAGAAAAAGACAAAATGATAAAAACAATACCTGGACTGCAATTTCGTTGCTCTAGTGTCGTACCATGTCAACCTAATATACATTCACGATATTCAAAAGGGCTACCTAGTTATGGGGTGTGCAAATATAGTCTAAAGAGAGTCAAAGGGATGTAACTCAAAAATTAAATAAAGGGGAGCAACTTTTCTTGTATGAAACACGCTGTCTTAACCTCATATACAGTGCTATCAAGTTTCACCATGATATTCCAAAACGTAACCAAGTTACGGAACGCACAAAAATTGCCATACAAACCACCATAGTTGTTTTTAGCTCACCTGAGCTGAAGGCTCACAAGGTGAGCTTATAGCATAGGCTTGGTCCGTCATACGTCCACACTTTTGTCCGGGCCCTAGCTTCTTCATTTTTGATCGCAGCTTCTTGTAACTTGCAGGTATCCAGGACAGCCAAAACATCTCGGACGAGTTCGAAGTTGGGCCAGGTTGGATCATTCTGTTCAGAGTTACTTGCCCTTGAGCGATAAAATATTTTCCCATAGACTTATAATGGAGAAAATGTTGTCCGGGCCCTAGCTTCTTCATTTTTGATCGCAACTTCTTGTTACTTGCAGGTATCCAGAACAGCCAAAACATCTCGGACGAGTTCGAAGTTGGGCCAGGTTGGATCATTCTGTTCAGAGTTACTTGCCCTTGAGCGATAAAATATTTTCCCATAGACTTATAATGGAGAAAATGTTGTCCGGGCCCTAGCTTCTTCATTTTTGATCGCAACTTCTTGTAACTTGCAGGTATCCAGGACAGCCAAAACATCTCGGATGAGTTGGAAGTTGGGCCAGGTTGGATCATTCTGTTCAGAGTTACTTGCCCTTGAGCGATGAAATATTTTCCCATAGACTTATAATGGAGAAAATGTTGTCCAGGCCCTAGCTTCATCATTTTTCGCAACGTCTTGTAACTTGCAGGTATCCAGGACAGCCAAAACATCTCGGACCAGTTCCTGTTTGGGCCAGGTTTGATCATTCTTTTCAGAGTTACTTACCCTTGAGCGATGAAATATTTTTCTTGGTTTCTACTGATCCGTACCTTTTCAAACTTGCAGGTAATGAGGAAATGCATAATATCTTAAACAAGTTCTAATTTTGGCCAGATCAGGCCAACCACTATGAGCTGCCCTTGAGCATCGGAAAAAATTCCCATTGACTTATAATGGTGAAAACAACTTCATAAATATCTCAGAAACCAGTTGGCCGATCGAAATCAAATTTTATCTGAAGCATCATTGGGGTGGGGGAAAGGCTGCATTAGGTTGACCGATTTCGATTTAACTTCACACAAGTGATAAGTATGGCAATATCTTAGACAAGTTCACATTTCAGCGTTCTAAGGTCAAGGTCACAGTGGCTATTTTAAGAAAAACTTTGTCATCGCTCTAGCGCCTTCATGTATGGGCCGATTTTGATTAAAACTTCACAAAAATGTTTAGTATGACAATATCTTGAATAAGTTTGCATTTCAGCATTCTAAGGTCAATGTCAAGGTCACAGTGGCTATTTTTAGAAAAACTTTGTCATCATTCAAGTGCCTTCATTTATGGAATGATTTCGATTGTACTTCACAAAAGTGATAAGTATGATAATATCTTGGACAAGAACGTGTTTTAGCGTTCTGGGGTCAAGGTGAAGGACACAATGGCTATTTTTAGAAAAACTTTGTCATCGCTGTACCGTCTTCATTTAAGGACCAAATTCGATTTAATTTCACACAAGTGATTGGTATTACAATATCTTGGACAAGTTTGGGTTTCAGCATTCTAAGGTCAAGGTCACAGTGGCTATTTTTAGATAAACTCTGTCATCCCTCTAGCTCCTCCATTTATGGACCGATTTTGATTAAAACTTCACACAAATGTTTAGTATGACAATATCTAGAACAAGCTCGCATTTCAGCGTCCTAAGGTCAATGTCAAGGTCACAGTGGCTATTTATAGAAAAACTTTTTCATCACTCTAGCGCTTTCATTAATGGACCATTTTCGATTTAACTTCACACAAGTGATAAGTATGGCAATATCTTGGACAAGTTTGCGTTTCAGCATTCTGGGGTCAAGTTCAAGGTCACAGCGGCTATTTTTAGAAAACTTTGTCATCGCTCAAGCGCCTTCATTTATGGACAGATTTTTTTTATGCCCCCGTGACGACAGTCAGGGGGCATTAAGATTTGCCCCTGTCTGCTGTCTGACCATCTGTCCGTCCGTTCGTCACGCTTTGTGGTTTAGAGTTTGTGTAATCAACTTCTACAGTTTTCAATGGATCTTTTTCTAACTTTGCATGCATGTTGTGGACACATTTGACAGTTTCAAACTATCAGGTTTGTTCAGTTGATGATCCTCATTTTACCTTTGACCTTTTTACTCAGGTGAGTGGCTCAGGGCCTCATGGCCCTCTTGTTTTGTTTTGTTTTTTCAAAGGGCTGTAATTATGCTAAAAACATTGGAGCAGTCTTACTATTTACATAGTTTCAGCTTCATTGGATGAAAACTATATGAGGAGTTATCCGGAAATGAACGTGCCAATTCGCTGCCATGCAATGCTATGAATAAAGTCCCTTGCTAGTTCCAAAGATAAGCTGACGCCGACACCAGTGGTATCTCCACAAGCCAGTACAGAGTACCTGGCATGTTGTTAGTCGCTTGAATGTACCATTGGTTTATGGATGATCTTTCACTGTTTACTCGTATGAACCATCCTCCCCTTTGGCATAATTAGCTTGATTGTATACCATAAAACTGCTCAAAATATTTAAAGGATCAGCTGATATTTTCCCACAAGACCTTACCAGTGTATAGGTTAAATCTCGTCTCCGGATTTTGTTGTAACACAGAACAGATGGGAAAATTGCTCATGAGGAACAGCTCTAAGAGTATAGAATCCTTCACTGTTACTACAACACAATGCCTAGTTTAACAGCAGCCAGTGGCCAAGAATTCCTCAATATTTTGCAGCATTTTAAAGAAGGGTCAAAGTTCAAGACAACTCGACTTCAATACAACTGATGCCCTGCTGATTTTCATGGAACTAATTTTGTATTTTTTTCTGAAACTGAAACATTTATTCTGGTAGTCTATAAAAATCTCAGGATTTTGATCTCAAGGTGATCTTTTCAAATGACCCATCTTGTAAGACATTCAATTTCCTTCAAATGTTCGTGTTTTTCACCTGTTCTGAAAAATTGCCATGTTTTACCAAAATAATTGGAAATCCCCTGTCTTTGCTGGTCGAAAGTAAATGACTCCAAAAGTGGGGATGCGTTGCACTGTTGTCAATAGAAAAATATTAGGTGCTCCTGTAAATATTTGAAGAGTGTAGCCTATATTGGACTTATACAGGTGCACTGACAGCATAACGCGTTTTCATTTGACGATATACCGTTGTGGTTGATGTAGGTAAAAGAAGGTAAAAGGCTTCCTGTAGCCTAGTGACCGTAGTGGCGGTGGATGATAACCCCCCCCCCCCCCTCCTCCCACACACACATCTCGAACGTTAAAGGTATCATTTAGCCTAATGACCATAGCGGCGGTGGATGTTAGACCCCCACTATATCTTGGGTACAGCCTATGAAAGACGAAGCCCGTCCGTCTCCTTTTGCTGCCTTTAACCTTCCCTGATTTTAAAAAAAGGTACCCATTTACTTCTGAGTGAACAAAGTTTTTCAGGCTGATTGCCTCGATGTGGATTTGAACCCGCACGATAGTTCAGCGCCTCTAACCATTCGGCCACCGCAGCTCTCTGTGAATGATGAGCTTTTTACAATTTATCAGTGGCATTATCTGTGAAATTTTATTGCATATCCTGGCGTAATGTAATAATCCTCTTTTTTCTGGAAACAACAAGTCAAAGTCTCAGATTTATTAACAGTTTCCATAAAATTAATAATTATGACCTTAAGTATTTTTTTTTCTTGGTCTGTTTTCATTTCTCTCTCTTTCCAGTAGAACTTCATTGACTCGAACAGGCTTTGGACCAAAAAAATTAGTTCCAGCCAAGGGTAGTCATCCAG
The DNA here is from genome assembly GCA_963989385.1 of Ctena decussata. Classification (NCBI taxonomy): domain Eukaryota; kingdom Metazoa; phylum Mollusca; class Bivalvia; order Lucinida; family Lucinidae; genus Ctena; species Ctena decussata. The sequence goes on from OZ022498.1 coordinate 126,236,196, forward strand.
GGTTAGTTTCTATATAAAGTGACCTCTAGGGACCAAGGAAAGAGTTCTAGCCAGGCAAGGTGAACGAGCCATCAGGGTTCGAGCCATTGAAGTTCTACTGTATCTGAAAAAGGTTCATCCAGCTATCTTCTATTCCAAAGAAGAAAGAAAAAATACTTGTTCAACGCTGTAAGACGTTATTTAAATGGTGCTACAAATAAAAAAGTTTGAGTTTCAGTTGTAAAACGAAGCATAAACTCTCAACCTAGAAATGTACGCTTTCAGTAATGGTGTACTTAATTTATTTTCGATATGGCATGCAGATTTGTTGCTAAAATAAAAGCCATGGCAATGGAATTCAATCACTGATATAAATGTCTGTAGATAACGTCAAAATCAGAGCAGGCTATAGTTGCATTGTTACTACAAATTATGTACATGCAAAGACGAAGAATAAAAAGAAGAAATAAAAAGTTACACTGGCAGCTCACCAAAATTGGTAGTTTGATTGTAGTTGCATTAGAACACTTTTAGTTCATGCTTCTGTTTGTATTTCAATGTAAAATATTCACCAGTTTCCTTACTACATATTAACCCTTAAAGCGCCAAAAAAAGGCAGACGACGAAACTTAAAAAAGAATGTTCGTCTAAATCATCATGAGCCGCCTCATATGGATCTACAATGTTTGCAAATTCTACTATTTTCAGTTTTGGCACTTTAAAAGTTAAGCGTCACAGGACATTTATCCAGTAACGTATAGTTAACGGAGACTGCGACAATCAGCATCGCTCAGCATCGACTTTTACTTCATTACTTAAAAACTTTTTATGCATAACAAGTTTGAGTCCGCCGAAATTCGCCCGCATAGGAACATTTCTCTTAGCAATTAAAGCAGTCTCTTCTGTATCCGGATTGAAAGTAAAAATATCTTTATGAACAATGGAGCCACATTCGCCGCCGAGAATCAAGATATTCCCCTTGTGGTGTATCGCTCCAAAACGACGCCTGTTGAAATCTCGTATCTTAGCAACACGTTTGCAGACAACATCATCAGTAAGCGCCAACACATTGCCATCAGTGCATACAATGAACACACGCTTATCGCAGACGACAGCGCGACTCAGTTTGCACTTGTATGGCAAGTCATCAACGCGCGTGCATGTATGCAACCTTGTTTCAAAACATTGAACAATATTTGTTTCTTTTTCATCACTCAGGTTTCCACCGAAAATAAAGATCTTTTCTTTGCTTACGGCCGCAGTCATTGATCTGACGGGTGTGATTAGGCTCCCGACAGACCCCCAGGTTCTTGAGCTGATTCCGTATTCCCCAATATCTGATAGAGTTCTGTTTGATTCTTCACTTTGATTATCGTCATAACCACCAAGAACAAAAAGTGACTCCCCGACGGCAACCATTGCATGGCGCCGCCTACCTTGGAGCATGTTTGAGCATCGTGTCCATTCATTAAGGTCAGACCTGTACTGAAGCAGTGAATCCAGCTTCTGTGATCCGCCGGACACATATATATCATTTCCATACACACAAGCCGCAAATTCTCGCCCGAGTTTCCATGGTAACGACATGAGCGCGAACCAGCGCTTCTTACAGAAACTGTAAGCCATAACATCTGTAACTTTCTCGCCCGATGCATTGTAACCACCAATGACCACAAGGACTTCTTCCATGTTCGCATACCGCCGGAATACAACACGAGGAGAATTGAAATCTGGGCGTCGCGATGGCAACATTTGATAGCTTATAGCTTCCTTTACAATGTCACGACATCGCTGATTGTCTACTACCAATTCCATTGGTTCCACTTCCTGTAAAAGATACTCGGAGCCCAACAGTGGCAGCCGAAGGTATTCGAAAAGATTTTGCGTATGCTCTTTTCTGGCCTCTTTGTCGAACCGATACCATCTGAACACGGAGTCACAAACTATTTCTTCATTTGCCACCTGCAGATTGTCGTCAGTGATTATTGCCATAATGTCTTCATAGTCCAAAAAGTTGAAATCATCCGTGATACAAACTTCTGTGAAGTATTCCAGTATGTGATACCAGGCTTTCTTTGTTAGTTCTTTACACTCAAAAGACTTTGCAAGTTTCCAAGCACCGATACAATTGTCCGCTGTGATATGCTGTAGAAGAAAATCTTCACATTTTCTGTGAAGAATTTTGATTTGAAATAAAGTTGACGCCTTGAGAAGGTCTTCAGCATTTTCAGTGTTGATTATCAATTTTCCAGAATAAATAAAACTCAGAATAGTGTCAAAAGTTGTGTCTTCAATTTCCTGTAACTGAACAACTCCATCATAGCACTCACGCATTCCAGACGAAAACATGGCGTCGAAATATTGCGAAACGGAAGCCAGAACTACTTTGTGACAGCGGAAGGATTTTCCATGCACTATCACTTCCGTATCCGTGTGTCGTCCAGTGAAATACATTTGTTCCAAAGCGTCGTAGATGTTGGATGATACCTCTGCTCGCCACATCGCGGGGATTTCTTTTTCTGTATCTTCCATTTCCTAAAGTGAAAGATTAAACAGTTTCTTTTACTTCGGAAAAAATGATAGACTTTTTAAATAAGTATTTATAGCTAATTGTATTGCCTCTATTAACATATAAATAAAACAAAAACGAAAAATCTTTTTCTTATTCCAAACTGTAACTGGTGCGCAGAAATTCCTAATGCTGTATGTTTTTATCTTATTAAACGATCGTATTGTTGGAAAAATAGCAGAACAAGTAGAAACAGTCCTCATATAACCTTAAGTTACTCCATCTAACATAAACTATTAATTATTAATTAACGTTCTAACTAATGTGCAACATACTATGGGATGTTCGATAAGACAATGATGAGATGGCAGAAAGTTCAGAATGTCACATATGCCGCCGAGAATTTGTTAAGCGTGATTCCTGGCCCAGAGGTTATAAAACCTGAGTACATTCTCAAACTCAAAATAAAGCACACTGATTGGCTGCTTCAGAGCACATGCTCGGAAGCAGCTAATCAGTGTGCTTTATTTTGAATTTTAGATTATTCTCAAGTTACCCTGATTTTTTTCTCCCATTCAAACTGATGCCAAATCTGCGACAGTAAATTGCTTTTAAATGCCAGCGAACTTGGTAATGTTCTGTTTAATTAAATTCTGCGACGATAATTGACCATGAAACCAATTTTGTCATTACGTGCCATAAAGATACGAACGGCATTATCAGAAAACATGTATTTGGGCAAACGCGCATATACACCCTGCGTATGTGATAAGTCTGATCAGTGCAGTTTTATTTATTCTTTTTTCTTTGATTATTGTTACTTCCAATTATTGTCAGTACGAACAGTGCCTGCTCTGACGCCCAGGATGGTGTGAGCATGCGCAGCTGTTCATATGTCTTTAGACATGTTGTCATAACGCGGGTTTTATGACGGTCCATATCACGGAAATTAAAAGCCATTACCGTAAATAATGACACTGCTAATAGAAAATATTCTTATCTCAGCAAAATTGACAGTTATTACATTAGATAAATGTCTACAACGAAAACTGATAACCAAGGAGGAGAAAGCATTAAACTGTTCAAAGACCATGAACTTATTGCAATATTAAAACTATAGCCGTTGCAGGGGTTGAAGATAATTTGGTACACTTTCAGGAGAAGCAACTCTGCCATTTTTGCCCCCTTCCGGTTGGAGTCTTGCCCCCTTCCGGTTGGAGTCAATTCTTAAGCAAGTTCTTTAGGGGAGCAAATTCTTTCCTTTAAGCTTAGACAATTTTGAAGGGTTTCGTCACCAAGGGAAGCAACCATTCGTTTGTGTAAAAATGGTTGCATAAACGTGGATGTGTTCCCAAACACTTTTTAAAGGAACTTTTTTCCGCTGAAATAATGATCTGATCTCGCTAACAAGCCAGAATAGCGTCCCCACCAATGAATTAAACAAATTTAATTTCATTTTCATAAAACAAACAATTATCTAACTTAATGACATCCCAAAATAACTGAAATTGCACCGACTGCCGTTCAAACATCATTATTTTGTTAGCACACTTGTGCATACTTGTTTGAGCATATTTTCAAACAAGATTTCTCATAACGCAACACAGGTTCGATTGTTACTATGAAGCTATGTGTCAGTCAGTACAATCAAACTGAGGAACAGTCTGATCTGTGCCAGTTATGTTTGCTTATGCATCTGTATGTTCCTGTTTATGGTTAATACGGTTTTGAAAAGTAATTATAGGCAGATACTGGTGAAAATTAAATAGGAATCATATTGATTCCGGGCTTTGTTAATATCAATCATGGAGGCTTTACAAACGTAATAGGATTAACCGGAACCTTGAACGCTGCAGAACCGCCTAACATTGCAATGCATGAAATTATTTCATATAACTTGCGCAGGATATTAAATAACGAATCCGGTTCAAAATTACTCTTAATAATTAGTAGTCGATATTGTCTAAGAGCCGGACTTTAGGTACATGTATACATATGCGAAACTTTAGTGCGCATGCTGTCCGTGCGGCAGCGAGACAATGGTTAAATAGCAAGGAAAATCCTGTCTGGGGGCCAATCCTCAACGCTGTTTATCAGAAGTCAACTATGGAGCAAATATGAAATTAAGCCTTTGTTTTCTCAACTGTTAACTTAGAACAAACATAAAAGCAAACAGTTTTGAAAAGTTTCAAGTGTTTAGTCAACCTCAAACTGCTCAGAATTTATCGGCGAAATATGACGGAAGAGTACAGAAGATCTGAAACGTTTTATCTGTCGGCATCAAGAATTACACCAAAGAAGCGAAAATAGCAGACTCGTTTCATTTCCAGCGATAAAAAAAAACATGCAACACTAACCATGCCTCTTAGCACCGGCTTAAGCAGACCACTTCTTAGAAATGAATCCGCTGATTCAAAAAGACCAGAAAATATATTTAGCACTATGTTGAAGTACATGGAGGCGTGTTACGGTCGCTCTACCGCACTTTACACAGCTGCAGCTAAGCACGGAAAGATTCTGAAGGAAGTTCACAAAGTGAATTTCGCTGGACACTGCATTTAGAAATGTCAGTCACGAGCTATCTAAAATGAATATCTCACACAGTCTTTCGACCTTCTCTGCCGGTCTAGGCGTGATACTCCTTTATGTCTTAGTTATCGTAATTTCCATACTAAGAACGTTTTTTTTTTTCTCTCTCTGGAAAGTGCTATAATGATGTTAGACTATATATAATTGCAATTATGCTTCAAAAGAAATTCTGATACTCTGGGTAAGCTTTGGAAGAAGTGAATGAGAACTGCAAATGCATGACTAGCAGACTCTTATGTTTGCAATAGCGCCAATCTTGTGCTGGCAATAGCGCCACCTTTTCTTGATGCTTCTTTGCGCCACCTTGCTTGATGCTTTACTGGCAGTAACATCAAGCAATGTGGTGCTATTGCCAAAACAATATTCTATCAAAATGTCTCGGCCTACATGCACAGGTTCATGCCAATGGCTAGTTTACGTTCTGAGGCAGTCCATTAAACGAGAACGGTAAGCTACGGAGACACGGCTTTCAATTATAAATTTCCCGTCTCTGGCAAATTTAACTGAGAAAAGATAAGAAGGGATTATGACTTACGAAAGACACCAATAGCCCTACTGCAACCATTGTGCATATGTTCTGATCATATCTAAGTCGTGTTGTAAGTTTGAAGACAACATTGAAAATCATAAAAAAGGGATTGAAGAACATGAACTTCCAAATGAAAAAAAAACCTGGTCGTTCAATTCTTAGAAGAGGCTCAGCGGAACGGACCCATAGCTGCACCTCAGGCAATAATTAACACATGTACAAGTGCCAGTGGGATAGGCTTTGCCAGCACAAGTAGGGCACCCGAAGAAAGGACTAGGTGGAAGGGGATTGTTATTAAGTCATCCGTAGTGCCCCAACGACCTACCAAGGTTATGGGATAGACTAGACTAGACTAATGCATCTTAAGGATGGAGATAGAGTGTCAAACATTGTAGACCCTGATCAGACTGCTCCTGCAGGAGCGGTCTGATCTGGGTCTGCACTGTGTACTCAAATCTATTTAGAACTTTTTACGGTTTTCTGGCGAGAAGCTGCAGACCACTATCCCAGAGGATTCAATCAGATTAATAATATATTTGCATTATTTATAAAGAAGCTGCTAATCATTAGGTGGTTGTCCCAAAGGTCCATCCCGTCTCTATGGAGTGCTTTTATATAAACAGACTCCTTATTGATTCAAACAATACATTTACTGCTTAGTTGGGTAAACAAATGAATAGATTAACTCCACGCAAAACAAACTTATTCGCTAATCTGGGCAATAAGTTGATAGGCCTGCGAGTTTACGTTCTCGGGTAGCTCAGTGGGTTAAGCGCTGGCTTACTGACCTAGCGGTCCCCGACTCGAGTCCCGCTGGAGGCAGAAATATTTTCAACCGTAAACGGGATTCCGTTACACGGCTTTTCATGTAATAGTTATACCACGGTTTGTCCGCCTGTACGAGGAGATAATCCACGAGCTAAAATACCACGGTTTGTCCGCCTGTACGAAGAGATAATCCACGAGCTTTTCACGGTTTGTCCGCCTGTACGAGGAGATAATCCACGAGCTGTTAGCTCGTGGATTATCTCCTCGTACAGGCGGACAAACCGAGCTGTTAGCTCGTGGATTATCTCCTCGTACAGGCGGACAAACCGTGGTATAACTATTTTATACCACCCTTACCAGTGTAGACCTTGCTCATTGCGTAATATTTCTTGTTAAAGTTGGCACTTTCTGGTAAGGGTGGTATAATGTCTTCCGTCACGTCGTTCTGATACGACCGAAGTACCGCTGAAAAGTCTCCCTCAAATCTCGGCAATAAGTCACAGTGGCCCAAGAGCTATACAATGGCTATACACGATGTCACACTTAATATCATATGATATAAAGTGGCAAAAACAGTTATCATGTTCATGTATTGATTTAATTTTACTATTTGTTCCTCTCATCTATTTATTTAACTTTGAAAATAATAATAAACCGCGACACGAGAAAACCAACAATGTGGTTGTGCGCCCAGCGCAGACTCAGATCAACCTGGGCATCCGCCCAGTCTGACCAGAGTCTTCGCTGTCCGCATGAAGGTAGCTTGGACCCTTAGCTACCCTTTAAGCGCTTAGCGAAGAGTCTGATCAGACTGGGCGGATGTCCAGGCTGATCTGAGTCTGCGCTGGGCGCACAACCACATTGTTGGTTTTCTCGTGTCGCGGCTCATATTTATTTGTAAAACGTTCTGACTGATCGTCACACGTAAACTTCCTGGGATTTCTTGTCGATGTTCAGGCCGGGCCGGGTAGCGCAATCGGTAGGGCACCTGACTCGTAAGTCAGAGGTCCTTGGTTCGAATCCCGGTCTGGCCACATACTTTCGTTTCTCCTTCCGCTGATTCAAGAAGGGCAGTTGTCAGTTACTGGCGAAAGTATGTGCACTTAGTACTGGTTAACCGCTTAGGAGGTCTAAGCCTGCCCATGAATAGTGTGGTTAGGTTAACTGACCGTCCCGACATGACTTTAGTTGTTTACCGTGGACGTTAAGCATCAAATCAACCAACAACCAACCGATGTTCAGTTTTAAATGCCTCACACCAATCATGTTTCTTACTTTCTTCTTAATTTTTTCCAGGCTACGCATGATCTCTCGCATATAAACTTTGTGGACACTAGTGTCCGCAAAGTTGATGTGCGAGAGATCTTATATCAAAGCTCCGCAAAGTTGTTTGCGATAGGTCTTGCGTCTAGTGCCCAGCCAGTTGTTATGCGAGAGATATGACTAGTGCCCGCAAACTTGATATATGCTAGTATCTTACGTATGCGAGAGACCTTGTCCAGTGTCCTCATAGTTGCTACATGCATGCCAGAGACCTGACGTCTAAATTAATCCTTGTTCAAGACAATTGTGCGGCGAGTACATACAGCTAAAATAGCACAAAAAAGCAAATTTAATCGAAAATAAGAAATTCCACCGCTCCTCCTCTCGCGGTTTAAATAAGCTTTTTGGACCCCACAGTAAGGCTTTAGATAGTTATCCCAATTTTTTTTTTTTTTTTTTGCCGGGCCGGGTAGCGCAATCGGTAGGGCACCTGACTCGTAAGTCAGAGGTCCTGGGTTCGAATCCCGGTCTGGCCACATACTTTCGTTTCTCCTTCCGCTGATTCAAGAAGGGCAGTTGTCAGTTACTGGCGAAAGTATGTGCACTTAGTACTGGTTAACCGCTTAGAAGGTCTAAGCCTGCCCAGGAATAGTGTGGTTAGGTTAACTGACCGTCCCGACATGACCTTAGTTGTTTACCGTGGACGTTAAGCATCAAATCAACCAACCAAACCCAATTTTTTTTTTTTTTCGATAGTGACCCCATTTCTTTTTCTCAAGCTATTTAACGTAAAGATCACCTCCAATGCCGTAAATTTTAGGAAAATATAACTTATGAAATATGTTATCCGTAAAAACAATGAACACACACAAAATAAAGAAGAAAGAAGATTCGGTTTTACGTCAAGGACCAGACCAACCGCGGCTACCGAGGTCTCTCTAGTGATCTGCCAATAAACGATAGAGATGAAATTGGAAGAAAAATTGTATATATCACGGGAATGGTACATTCACACACGGTTATGCAACCAAAATATAAGCCCATGTTATTCGAAGAACACGGATTTAGCCCTGTTACTGAGACCCAAATAAGAAACTGTACAGGAGCTTATTGATTTTAAAAATTGAGAATTTTCAAAGCTTAAACCCATACCTGCCATGACATATTCCACAATAGAACACCTAATCCCAGAATCAGAGTGGAATAATACCTATTATAATGCTTTCAGCGATTGATCGCCACACCTGCAGACTCGTGTACACACTACTCGTATAACTTTAATGCATCGTCAGATCGATTTTGGTATCGATTCCATTCAATGTTCCAGTTTGCTGGCAGTCAGGTTAAGCTGGCATTAAAACGGGTGAGGTCCCGTATTGGAATTGTTCAAAGTAGAATTAGGCAGGAATTGCGACATGATGACTCAGAACAGTCTACATCTCTGCACAGGCTGATAATTTTATACCGTAACAGTTCTAATATTTTAATAGTTCTATGCAGGTGGAATGACAAACAGTGCAAACCCAGGTAGAGTTTCCTTAAGGAGCAATAGGAGCAGTCTAATCAGGTTTTGCGCCGTTTGCCATTCCGTCTGCATGCTTTGGACGCATTTCTGCAATTGTAAAAAAACAAACTGTTCTGTTTACGACAAGTTCGGTAAATATTGTAGGTGGTAGGTGTCCCAGTTGTTAGATTTTTCCAGTATTCTGTTTGGGTATAAAAATGTGTTCTGTAGAAACTGGTCGATTCCCGTCGAAGCCTCATCGGCAGAAATGGTCAACACGACCAGTGACGACACTGACACATGCACAGCTAGATCAGTTTTGGATCGAATATTTTTTCAGACTGATCTGTCTTCTCTCACGCCGTGGCGCCGACTTTTCTTTTTTTTTTTTTGCATATCTATCTATCTATCTGTCGTGGGTTTTTTTCTTTTTTTTTCTTCTTCTTCTCTTTTTTTTTTTTTAGAGTGGAGGGCTACAAATCGGACTCAAAAAAATTGAGACAAGAGGACCAGAGTAAATACGTACAAGGTCAACCTATACAAAATTCTGTTCAATCAGTAGCGACAAATTTGATTGCTACATGTATTTGTAAGTTTTAAATAGATATTCTCATGATTTTATATATATATAGCCCCGTTTCAGGAGCAGATAATACAGTGGGTTTTTTTTATCATTTGTTGTAGGTTTCAAAAATCCTTTTAAACTATCTATAAACCTTTATCCACTTTTTAATTCAAGATGTTTGACTCCATGCCCTTTCCCGTTGGATCCATAATGGTGCCCACTATTTTTTTTTTTTTTCCTGAAAAAGTAGTTTGCTTCTAGAATTTGCCTTGAGGCCAAAATTTTCAATAAACAAGTGGCCAATGCAAGTTAACTTCCCCTTAGAAGATTCTGAAAGTGATTTTTACACTGTCTGGATCGAGATCCGGGACATCCCTTTTAGGAAACGGAACTGACCACCGAAGATGGCAGACCGGTTTACACACGCTGGGTAGGTGCTTCGTTTTATCGAATATTCTGACTATATAGTGTATGCATCATTCAAACGAGCTATATCAGCGAACAGAAAATACATGTCCCCATGTAAAACAGGCAGCGATGTGGTGAAAAATGTTATTGTGCAGTTTAATTTTTAGTGGTGACACTTATATTTTCCTAACTTTCCTATGAAATGTCATTAATATTTTCTCACTATTTTTATAAAATACGATGGCCAATAGAACCCGAAAACCGTGTTTAAATCTCTTGGCTCGTTTTGGAGAAATGATAATTCTTATTTGCTGTGTAATTTGCATTTGTCACTTGAACGTACTCCGGGATGTTCCGTTGACATTTTGTGTTGAACTAGCGAGTATGTTCCGGTAACAAATGCAAATTACATGGCTAATAAAAATGATTATTTCTCAAAAATAAGCCAAGAGATTTAAACACGGTTTTCGGGGTCTTGGGCCGATTTGAAAGTGATACGAAAATATGACATTTCATAGGAGTCAAAAACATATTTGGGTCACCACTGCACGATAACATATCGATACAAGCGAATGCGTATATTTTTCGCCACATCAATGCGTGTTTTATATGGAGATTGAAAATATACTTAGTGCTGAGGGTACCTTGTTGCATTACGGAGAGCGTCCTAGCAATTATTTTTTCCAACTCTTTCACACATTATCAGGCTGAGCAGATAATAAAAGAGACAGCCTGTGTCCACAATTTTTGTCAAAACACACAGGTGAGACTATTCATTTCGTTCACACACCTGTCATAGTATCAGTAATGTATAATTTATATAGCAGGTGTTATATACGTATGCTTGCCTACCGTATATTTAATGAATGCGTCCAGTGTACAATTGCCTTGTACATGGTTGAACATTTGAGAAAAAGCTGCTGTTTTCATCTGGTCTACCTTACAATTTGAGAAAGAGTTGGAACAAATAATTGCTAGGACGCTCTTCATTATGCAATAACGTACCTTCACTGCTATGTAATTTTTTAATAACGATGTTATTTTTCTAGATTTCTGCGCAAAAAAATGCCCTTTAATCTTTCCTTATAAAAACACTTTTTAAGCAGCATGTACCTCTATTTTGTATTCTAAGCTGTAGAGAACAGCAAAAATAAGATTGATTGATTGATTTGATGCTTAACGTCCACGGTAAACAGCTATGGTCATGTCGGGACGGTCAGTTAACCTAACCACACTATTCCTGGGCAGGCTTAGACCTCCTAAGCGGTTAACCAGTACTAAGTGCACATACTTTCGCCAGTAACTGACAACTGCTCTTCTTGAATCAGCGGAAGGAGAAACGAAAGTATGTGGCCAGACCGGGTTTCGAACCCAGGACCTCTGACTTACGAGTCAGGTGCCCTACCAATTGCGCTACGCGGCCCGGCGCAAAAATAAGAAGTCTGCTGTTAAGTGCAGCAAACATACCTATGTAACACCATATCGGGTGACGGCATTGCCATGGTGAATACCCACGTCACCTCTGGACGTGGTTTTAACCAGACAATGCGCAGCCCCGGATCCAGGGGGTGGGCTTTGGGGCTGCAGCCCCGCCATTTGGCCTCTGTGTTATGTATAATATGTAGGCCTCCAGATAATAAGAAGTATCTGATATGACAGTTTGAGAAAAATATCCAATGTGTGGGTAGATCAAAATATTCAAATATATGTTGTGACATCTCATTAGATTCTAATGAGATTTCACAATATATATTTTGAGGAAAATAATACATAAAAAAATCTCTTGAAATTGAACCATAATTAAGTCATATTTTCAAGCCCCCTCCCCCACACAAATACATTTCGGCACCTCCCAGCCCCACCAGTTATCCAGAGCCCCACCAGTACGTGATGGTCTGGATCCGGGCCTGATGCGGGTCTCCAAGTAAGGAAAAAGTAATAGTTGCATCCCTGGCAAAGTATAGACGTCTGACATATTCCCACCGGTGTAAAAATTCAATGTGTTATAACCCGAGTAATATCCTGAACGTGATCAATATTTTACCGCAGTTCTATTCAATTTTACCTTTTGAGTTGTAGTAGTCACCTGGACTAAATGATATAATGCACCTAATTATTTATTCACATCATACTTAGTATATTTTTCTTCTATGTTATCAGAATGCTGACTGGGTATCAATCTGTTTGATGCCATGATGGTTTTGTACAGAATGTGTAATTTTGAAATGATGGGAGGAGCCCATTAAAAAAAAAAATAGAAGTCTGCTAACTTTCAGGGAGATATGTTATTTTTATGGTTTTATGCAGATTTTTGCATTTACCATAAATCACCACCTTAAACAGGCATACATCCCTCCATTAACTGTAAGGTAAAGTCACAGACTTATGTTGGATATCGACCAGGTGCGACTTGTTTGTGAGACTATGTCACATGCTAAGTTGTTGTTGCATTGGCCAGGTATAGGCTATCAGGTGATTTTGAGTGACATTCTGGGTGAGGCTCTGAACTGTGTATTGCATGTCTTGTTCCAATCACATTGTCTTGACAAGAAAAGTTTCCTGAAGTTTTGTTCACATAGTCCTCTTGGTTCAGGAATATGGACTGAACATATTCTATGCAGGGCAAATAATTCACCAGGCCGTGCTGCCATTCTTGTTTACAACATGTTGTCACACATTTTTACATTCCTAAGAGTTAATGTGATTTGGAATGACTATCATTGTGAACCAAATGACATACAGATGGACATCACCATAAATATCCACACAGAGGCACTAGAAACATGTTAACTTGCAGGGCCCTGCCGTAATTTATAGGACTTGACGGCATTTAAATATGGTCCCAACCAGAAATAAGAATAACAGCTATTATCATGTTGTTCCGTCCTATGTAATATGTTGTTTGGAATCAAGCCCCTGGTAGAGTCATAAAGATATGGGCAAAATACAAAATCCTGACTGATTAAAACAAGGGTGACAACTCTGTGAAGCAGGAGTTACCAGTCTTGCACTCTGCACACCTTCAGATCATCTGAAGATGTTTTATATTTGCACCAAGTTTTGTGGAAATACCTTCAAAGGCTTTAAGTTATAGAGCAGACAAGATCTGAAAATCTAGTACATTTTATATGTTGTAATATATATATATATATATATATTATGGTGTACGGATAGGGTCTTTATTCAATATTTATATAATTTATATAAATAATTACATATTATAGGTAATTCATTTACCTATAATAGGTATTTATTTACCTATAATAGGTATATATTTATATAAATTATATAAATACTGAATAAAGACCCTGTTCGTACGTGAAACGTATATATATTGAGCTATATACCTTTGATATATAAATAATTACCTAAGTAAGGTAAATGAATTACATATTAATATGTAATTATTCGACATACATTTATAAATGAAAGAAGACATTCATTTATAAATGAAAGACTTTCATTATAAATTAATGTCTAATTCGATTAACCTATCATTGTAAAATATCGATAATCCTAGGACCAACATAGGTAAATTGTTTACCAATCAGAGTACTTACCTATGTAAATAAAACCGACCAATCAGGGACTATCATTTAAAATTCGTATCGATAAAGAACCTAAAGGAGGCGTTATGTGACGAAATGGTATTATTATGGCACGTATAGTATAACGTCACGTTATGTGACGAAATGGCCTTATTATGGCACGTTATGTGACGAAATGGCCTTATTATGGCACGTATAGTATAACGTGGGTACGGTTATTGAAACAACATTGAATCTCAATCAGATGCAATACATAATTAAATGTCGTTTCAATGCTTCAAAATGATTCACATAGACAGACTAAGTGGCGGTTGCTTTGGAGTCAAAATTTGAATTCTTAGGAGCCCGTAGTGAAAACAGCATACTGTCTGATCTAACTCCTCGCTGTTCGTGTACACCATATGTAATGTTTCCGATTGAGCGAGGATTTTTCTCTGCTTTAAAATAAGTTAATAGATTTTCGATGGTGTACAAGAGTCTTAGACTGCAAGGTGTGAAGCGTGTCATGGAAAAGGTATTCTTTTATAAATGTACATGATTTTAGTGTTTTCTATACCGTTAATTTAATTTTGCTTGTCGCTTCTGATAATAAAACAATTCAAATATACAGAACAGAACAGAACAGAACAGAACAGAACAAAACGTTATTCTAAATCAATTCTCAGGCCATACGCAGATGGCATAGGAGAAAAGTATAAATAATTTCCACATTAAGACGTCAATAACAGGATACAACATCATACAAACTGCACTATTGTTATCATCATCCTGAGAAAAGGAACCTTAGTTCGGATGTATAGAAAAAGTAAAGTACCTGTCATTCCTATGGCAAGGTACATTATAGGATGGAGGCTATGGCTCCGGTCAGTCTGCGTTCAATACCCAGGCTGACCCGCGCCCAAGCCTCTCTTAAAACAGTTAGGAAATAAGGTATAGGCTATTTGCTGTCTATAAAACAGGTCATTTTGTAGATTTTCTCTTTTCTTACTGGTGATAAAATTGATTTAATTTCTCCACTGGTATTGTCAAACTAATACATAACTGGAAACTGACTTTCAGAATTTTATCTTGTCAATTTTTTGCTTTTGTCTATCAAATCCTTTACAAAAATTTACAAAATTTTCAGCTTAAGTAATGGGGAGTACAATAATTTAATGTAACGGCTATAAGCAATGCCCATATATGCATCATAAACAAGAAATGTTTCTATAGATAAATTAATCCTATTCATCACCAATCAATTCTCTTCGCAACCAATAAATAAGTGCACTCCATTTTTACTCAGATGAAAAGATTAACGGATCTAAGGCTGTTACGTTAATAGACTTTCTCCCTTGCAAAATACAGTTGAAATATCTTCTAAAAATGGTCAGTTTTCAAAAGAAACTTTTTAGTTTCAAAATATAATTTTGAGGAAAATTAAAGATTAGTTATGTATAAGATAGGCATTAAAGATGGGCTTTACTTCACAGTGATAACTGGTGTAGTTTTAGAGATATTTAGCCAAATGACCTGTTTTATAGACAGCAAATGGCCTATACCCCTTTTCACGATGTGGTTCACGATGTGGTTCACAACTATCATCTTATTTAAGAACAGAAAATATGCTAAGGCAACAGATAGTTAGAATGTGTGTGTGTGGCGGGGGGGGGGGGGGGGGGGAGGAGGATAGGAGGGCTGCGAGAATAATGGAGAGAACACATACATCTGAGCTACAAGAAACGCTAAAATAAATGGCTTATTATGATAAGCTGTCTTGTTTTATGTTCTCTTCTCATGAGCCACTGTCCATGATCAGGTACATTGAAAAAAGGAAAGGATAGCGAATTACATATACATTACCGTTAGTAATGGTGAAAATAAAGGTGAAAAGGACCCCGAAAGTTATTGATAATTAGACTACGTTTACAACTGGTTTAAATGGTAGAAGGCCAGCTAAATCCGGTTAAGACATAAAGTCAACCAACCTTATCGTTCGCTACAGGAATTTTCATTCATATGGAAATTGGGCCGTGTCACACAAAAAGACGAGTGCATCCGCGGACCGGACAAAACAAGACCAGCCTGCGAACCCATGCAATCACAACAGAACAGCCATACCATATGACAACAATACTCCAGGGTTCACGCATTTACTACACAGACAACAAAGATTTAAGCTGAAATTCGCAGGCAAGTCCGAGATCTCGCAGTCCGAACATGCAGTAGGTACCTCTTGTATGCCGCAACTCAATTATAACGGTATGCACGTGATTTACGGACTGAATTTTATATGTCATAGAAGCGAGTCAATGGACTTTAATTTGTGTACGCACGCAAATTATTGTGTTTTGATTGAGGATTTTAACAAATTCAGATATTCTTAAAGGAAAATAATATCAGTCAACAGCCAGGTAAATAATAAAAGAAAAGGTTTAACGATTTTGCATAATGTAAAATTTCTCAGACTGGGACAAAAAGCAATAACCGCATCTATCAGAAAAAGGATTAGTCTCCTAAATGCAGCAATACGCCTGTAAGAAGAAAATAGGATGACAAACGGTACCATGCAGTACAGGCCCTGATGAGACTGCTTCTGGGGGAAAAGTCTGATCTTGGTCTACACTGCTTGTCACAGCTTTCCTGTCTCATAGTAGCATCAGGTAAATTTAGTGTAGGCGGCTTACTGTTTAGTCAGTTACAGTAGAAATACATTGTTATACCGTACAACAGAGAAATCCTCAAGCGTGGGAAATACAATTCTTTACAAGACAAATTAAGGTGTGTGCTTGCACATCCAGGTTTTCCTATCACCTTCACAAATGGAGCAACATTTAAGACTGCCCATTTGCCTTCCTGGACAACGAAACCCTCTAAGAATGGGGTCGGCTCTCGAAGGGAAGAATTTGCTACTCGGGGAGCAAACTCCTTCCCTCAAGGGCCGACTACAAGTGTATAGGAATTAAGGTGCTGCCTCCCCTGGAATGCAACCCCACACCCTAAGTCATTTAGGAACATAAAACTATCAACATGAAATGACAGCAAATTAACAAATACCCTACGTTACCCACTGTTACTAATACTCAGTGAAGTAGACGTCGCATGGATTCGTCTATCCCTGCGACGTCAAGGTCAGCGAGTAGTAGTAACCTGAACATACTGTATAACAAGAAATTGCATAAACATCAAATACGTAAGTGCCTGACATCCCAGAGACATGCAGGTCTCTGTTATACCGTAGTCACGCGCCATGCACTTGAAGCAACCAGCTCACATGTCAACAGACTTATAAAATGGCGTCTCACATCAAAATGGTAAAAAAAGCAAATACAAGAACGTACACGAGCCAATGAATTTGACAAATCCGCAAGCTCGTGCATGCACTTGCTCAATCGGCACTTCCGTATGACTGCAAAATTGATGAAACTGTGCACGTTAAAGTACTAATACTATGCCTGGTTAGGGCACTTCAACCCTGATCAGATTTTTATAATCTGTTTGGAAAAACCAGTACCTGTCAAATATCCACGACGCCTTAGAGACCGGGCCTGTCCCCAAGGCGCCGTGGTCAGCTGACAAGCATGAACTAAGAGGGAACTGTTCGATCGTCTATAAGTTGTATACTATAGTATGTTTGACTTGAACATTTATGTGTTATGTGTTTTATAATCATTCTCAAGCTGTTTCATTATTTTTTGTACAAAGAGGCTCAGGTTTCTCAGTGTTGTCTTATTATTACTATTCATTAACATTCTGTATTTAATCGTATTGGGATGAAGATAAAAGTATTTTTAAGTAGTAATTTTCTATCAGATTTAAAGAAATCACACTCGAACAGATAATGGAATTCGTCGCCTAGACTGTTATCATTACATTTTGTACATTTTCTGTCAGAAATGGGTATATTTCTCCAACGGCCGGTTTCAATAATTAATCTATGGTTTGTTGTTCGAAATTTAACTAAAGGTAAGTATATCTTTTTGGGAAGTTCAATTAAATACTTTTCCAAACCTATTTCTAACTTGAAAATCTTATAATTGTGTCCTTTTGATGAGCTATCAACATTTGCTTGCCAATTTTGTTTGTTTTGATCTAAAAGCGTTCTGTATATATTCTTTTTAATTACCGCCGCGTTTATAATGTTATGTGATAGCCAAACATCGTTTCTTCCTGTCTCTTGCAAGATATATTGTATTTGTTTCAACCATTTATGCTCATAGAAACCAGAGTCGAATTCTGAACGAAGTATTTGGTACATAATATACGAAAGTTTCGTTTGACTACCCGTGACAACTGATAACCAAAAACTGATCATACGCATCTTTATATTTATTTGAATAGGAAAGCGACCAAGCTCAGCTTGCAACATATACAGTGGGGTGCTTTTTTTAAGGCCGATGATATTTCGTAGAAATGCGTTATGGAACCTTTCAATTAAGTCTAGGTTTTCGAACCCCCATATTTCTGACCCATAGGTAAGTATAGGGACAATAGTATGGTCGAAGAGCTTCAATTGAAGGTCTATAGGTAAATTTAGATTTCGTATTCTTTTATATAATAAATGTAGAGCTTTACGCGCTTGTTCGATGACATGTTTCCGGGCTTTAAGAAAGCTACGAGACTTGGAAAAGTATACCCCGAGATACTTAAAATGATCAACTATTTCTGTAGTGTTTCCGTCTAAAAAGAAGTTATATTTGTTAGTCTTCCTCGCTCCAAAGATTATAATTTTTGTTTTCTTGTAATTAATGTTCAATTTCCATTCGTTACAATAATATAAAAAGTGATTAAGACTATTTTGTAACTTAGTTTCATCTTCTGCCAAGATAACTGTATCGTCTGCGTAAAGGAGGATCAAAAGCTTTAAGAAGACAAAAATATCGTCGTTGGCGTAGTCAATAGTTATACCATCACACTGATTATTGATAAGATACATTTCAAGGTCGTTTAAAAACAAAGAAAATAATAAGGGGGAAAGGTTCTCACCTTGTCTCAGGCCTATATTACACGAAAAAAAAAACTCGTTTCTTGCCCATTTAGTCGAATACACGATTTTATTGACTTGTACATGTTATAAATAATTCTAAAAAACTTTCCATCAATATTATTTTTAAGAAGTTTCTGCCAAAGTCCCATGCGCCAGACCGAGTCGGATGCTTTACTGAAGTCTACAAAAGTACAAAACAATTTCTTTTTCCGAGTTTTCAATATTTCAATCAAAGAATGCAAAACAAATATATGATCAGAAGTAGCATATCCCTTTCGAAAGCCAGCTTGATTTTCCTCTAATATTTCGTAATCTTCAACAAATTTGTTCAATCTTACGTTCAGAATTGCAGTGAAGAGTTTTCCAAAACAACTGAGAATAGTAATGGGCCGATAATTTTCAGGGTTTTGTAAATCTCCAGTTTTATGTATGGGTCTAATTATTCCCTCTAGCCAAGTATCTGGAATAAATCCAGTATCAAAAATTACGTTAAACAGACGAACGTATACTGGTAACATTTGATTAAGTGTTGTTTTAAGATATTCATTTAAAATTTTGTCATGTGCGAAAGATTTATTATTCTTCAAATTTTTAATACATTTAGTAATTTCTTCAGCACTAATGCGTGAATTGAGTATTTCAGTGTCGTCGTTAATGTTAATATGTACTTCTTCACAGTCGCTATTTCCTGTGGAATCTGAATTCATATCTCGGAAATATTCATGAAAAACCGTCTCATTTACAATGTATATTAGCCTCTTTTGAACGTGATTCTAAATTATTGATTATTTTCCAGAACTCTTTTGGTTTACTTCTATTTAATTTACGTAAGGTACATTTAGTTTTTTCTATATGCTTATTGATAAATTTATTCATAGTATTTTTATAAGTCTTACTCTTTTCCTGAACCATATTTTTGTTTAATTCAGAAGGACATTTCCTATGTCTAGTTCTTGCTTTATTATACTCGGACCTTGCTTTATGACAATCTTCGCCGAACCAAGCCTTATCGTTTTGTGATCTATAATGTGTTTGGTGTTGGCCAAAAGAAACTTTAGCTGCATTTGTGAAAACAGCTGATATTTGCTCCAATAGGGAATTTAGATCAGATTGGCTAATAGCCGTGAGGGAATTTTCCATTTCGTTTAGTTTTGAAACTATATTTTCAATGCTCTTTGAATCCAAGTTCAATTTAAATTGTTCTATTTTTTCCTGGTCCCAGTATTTGGTATTATCTTTTGTATTTTTAACATTAGCTTTCGATTTAGTGAATTTGGTATTTAGTGTCATCTGCAACAGCGAATGACCGTCTGAGAAAATAGCATCAAGTTCTATAATTTCGAAATCTTTAACAAACTTTAAGCTATCAACACTAGCAATTCCATAGTCGATGAGTGATATATTGCGAAAGGTAAGCTTGCCTTTATCTTTATCATTTCCGCATCTTCCGTTTAATATGAAAAGGTTGCTGCTCTTGCAGATATCCAGTAAATTTTCGCCTTGTTTGTTTGTATTTTTATCTTGACTAGCTCTCTTATAAGGCATGTTATAATGGTCAAGTGAAGAAACCTTATTAAAATGACTTAGAACAGTTTCATCAAAGTCAAAATAGTCTGATAGAAAAGAATCTGCTTCAATAAAATCATCTGAATCGGAAGTTCTAGCGTTTAGGTCACCGAGAAGGTATACATATTTATGGCTTATACATGTGGCTGCTATCTCAACTTCAAAAATTTCGATTTCATTGTCGGTATAATATTTAGAGTTTTCGGGTGGCTGATAAACTATACCTAAAATTATGTCATCATCTACAGACAAATCCTTCTTAGACAATTTCAGCCACATGACGTAATCTGATGGTGTATCAAGAACAGTGACAGAGTCATACAGCTCATCTTTTATAAATGCACCAATTCCACCCGATTTGCGTAAATATTTTTGCCTTCTTGTTTGACCTATAAAAGTGTAGCCGTCAAGGGAAATAATGTCAGTATCGTCCGTTTTCGTTTCGAGAACACCAAATATATCATACTCTTTCACGATTTCTCTGAATTCACTGTAAAAAAGGCGGCGTTTCAGGCCACACACATTTAAGGAACCTATCTTTAGTTGTACATTTACTAATTTATTTGTAGTTAAATGCTGTCTTACTTTTACACTGGTCCTATTTGTATCGATATTGTCAGTGATTTTGTTGTCAGGGTTTGTTTTCAGATTATTAGTGTTAGTTGCTCTCTCCGAGTTTTCCTATTTAGATTTAACCACTGTCCCACCTTTTCCTTCGATGCCTTGATACATTAATTCATCAGTAAGAGTTACCAGTTCAAGGAATTAGCTAATGGTACTTAGACCTGTTGCATAATGTTTGTTTTCGCATGACGCAACAAATATAATCAATAAATCAAGCCATGTAGGCATATCGCACCGGAAAAGGGCCATAAAGGTTTACAATAAGGCGTAGTATTGATCAGTCCGACATAGTAACATATATACTGAGCCGTGACACGAGAAAACAAACAAAGTGGCTGTGTACTTAGACCTGTTGCATAACGTCTCTATTCGCATGACGTAACAAACAGGCATATCGCACCGGAAAAGGGCCATAAAGGTTTACAATAAGGCGTAGTATTGATCAGTCCGAGCATATATGAGCCGTGACACGAGAAACCAACAAAGTGGCTGTGTACCCAGCTCAGATCAACCTGGGCATCCTCCCAGTCTGATCAGAGTCTTCGCTACCTGCATGGAGGTAGCTTAGACCCTTCGCTACCATTTAAGGGCTTAGTGAAGAGTCTGATCAGACTGGACAGATGCCCGGGCTGATCTGAGTCTGTGCTGGGCGCACAACCACTTTGCTGGTTTTTCTCGTGTCGCGGCTCATATTATTGGACAATAAAAAACTGTCACACATTATGTCATGTCAATAATATTTCACTATATATGCAACTATCAAATCAAAATGCGCCAAGCTATGAGAAAATGAGTCTTTTGATGCATAAAGCTCAGGTCATCTTGCGCACCAGAACAGCCTGATCAGAGCCTTTGCTGTCCTCTGGCACAATGCCAGTTGGATTTTGTGAGCGGTAAGCTCATCAGACTGTGTAATTAAAAATATCCAAAAATATATCATTATATTGGATAGCTATCATTCCATTTATGCATACCAAATCGATTTTTGGATATCCCAAACTCTGCAGTATTAGCCTATATTCTCGATTATCTGTATATTAAATGATGGATATCAATAAATCGAATTATGGATATTCATAATTTCATTAATGGATATCCAAAACTACAGCAGACTTTCGGCTGTCCAGTGCCGTCGGAGCCGTAGTCAAACCTTTGTCGAGATCTCTAGTTTAAACTCTTTTTTTAGTGACACAAAGACATAGCGTTCCGCGGTTTGTTGAATTTAGCACCATCTTGCTCCTACTTCAACTTCCCCGTGGTGAGCAAGGAGCAACAAGCAAATGACAATTTGTTTGGCTAACGGAGGAGGCATCGGGATTCCGCCTTTAGTAGTTTAAAAAGGTCGAATGATACTGAGTAAAGATATTGCCGGGGCATTCAAATCATTTTAACAGCTGAATCAACCCGTATAGACTGGCTACGTGGAAACGCGTGTAGCACGGGCAAGTGTACTCGTAAATCGTATAGCACGGAGAAACACGGCGTAGCACGGCGATTGTTTACGGATGACTTTTCAGAAAATGTTAGATTTCACCGACAAATTAAGATGTAAGTTTCATCTGACATCTTTTAATTTCAACCAATATATCTTTCATATACCAACAATGGTTTATTTGCCAAAACTTACTTTACTTTTTTAAGTATGCTGCCACAAAGTCAAGCTCACCACTTTCCCTTCAAACAGCTCTTTTGATGCAATATTCTTGACAATTCTATCTTTTACATGTTAATCATGTATCAGCATCTTCAGCTCGTTAGTTTCCCTACGCTGAACCGACCAGAATCAAACATTAATTACGAATATACCCCAATGTGCGCTTCGGGATAACACAGGTGTGGCAACGGAGTAACACGTCTGGGTGTTTTCGAAAGACTACGGTATAAAACGGGCACCGTGTTTCTTTTGGAATCATTTAAAGGGAAGAAATGAATAATGTGAAGTTGTTAGTTTACGGAAATCTTCAACGTTTAGTAGACGAAGTAGTTGTAAAGCCGAAAATCCATTTATACGCGATGCGAGGTCCCTGTACGTGTCTTCATCTTTAAATAGATGGGCAGGCAAAAACTGAATGGTTTCCAAAGTACGAACATCTCTCAGTGATTTTGACTGCCTCTCATATATACGGGTGCGGGCAGGGATGCTGACCACTGATCACGTAAGTGGATTCCTGGCTTGAGCGTAGACTTTTGCATCTTCATTAATAAACGTCTCAATTTAGCTTGCTTGAGCCTCGACCTGTGCTAGGCGCTGTTATATGAGTCGCGACACGCATCATGGTGCTTATGGGAAATGCGAATTGCAAAGGTTCCGATCAGTCTGCATCTTCGCAGTCTTATCAGAGTCGTTGCTGCTCACGAAGACCATATGTGGGTCCTTAGAATTTTACAGACACATAATGAAGGCTGTTCGTAGATACATGGATGTACAGATTGGTTTGAGTCTTTGCTGTTCGCGGATAGTTACCCAAACTTATTGTGTGACGTGGCTCGTATGTGTGACGCTGGCTGGAGTAGAGTACCTGAAGAGCATTAACTGTGTTCGCTCGTTGTGTGTGAGCAACAGCTAATACAAGCCCATCCTGCACACCCATGCAGTCTTACGTGGCTTGGCGTATTTCAATTAATACGTAGAACTTTCAAACTGCTGCCATAGGGTTTGATTGGTTGCACACATGTCTTTGCAGCCGCGGTGGTAATAACAATTTTGCCACCTACGCTGTTGACCGAGACGGTACTATAAAATGGCTGTCGACCGAGAATTTAGTCGTACGCATTACCGTTGACGGTAAATGATACTTTTGTTAATAGCTATCGACCGAGCTGATACTGTTGTACATGTAATTACCTCGGTCCACAGCCATTTTTTCATGTAGGGTAAATGAACGGCTCGGTCGACAGCACAGACTGAGAAATTGGTATTACCACCTTGTAATATCTAGGTAGACTGCATTTTAAAATGCAGATTCCGCAGGGTCCATACATGTTGTATGCAAACAGCAAAGGGCCGGACCAGACTGTGTGGATGCGCAGGCTGGTTTTAGTCTTTGCTGTTTGCCTATACATTGAGCATCCTTTCTTCATGTTGCAACTCGTATTATGACCAATCTTTATTGCTCGCATCAACAATTCTCTGAAGAAGAAGAGTCTACGGTATCATTAAAGCAGACACATTTTTGTTGCGCATGCTAGTCTGAATCTTTCAAGAAAGCTTGTCTATGCCATTCGAGTATACCAAAGACGCAAATCGGCCCGTGCGTTCTCGCAGTTTTGTTCGCTGCTTACGTAGTGTAATACCCATACTCAATGGGTGTGGACGAAAAAACACATTCCTCTTGGCTAATTTGGTGGTGGTCGTGAACTTTTCCTATTCTGCCTGCCTCGTGCAAATGCATGTGTCGATGTATGTTTGAACAGATGAGGTTCATTTTTTTCTTTTTCAATACCCTCATATTGTCGGGGGAGCCCCGCTAGCTCAGTAGGTTAAGCGCTGGCCTGCTGATCTAGCGGACCCGGGTTCAAGCCCCGCTGCAGATGGGAATCTTTTCTATCGTAAACGGGGTTCCACTGCACTCAGCCTTTCATTATCACCCGCCCATCGCCCTGATATGACTGAAATACTGTTTAAAAGGACGTTAATTCGTAAGTCATCCATCCATCCATCTTTTCAGTCAGTGTTAAACAGTTTTTACAGTAATACTGGAGGTAAAGACTATGTACCTGGCCTATATCAGTGGTGTTTGTCTGAGAAATCTTTCATTGTCTACTACTAGTCTAAAGTAGGATACTATTCTGCTCCAAATGGGACAAAAAGACCGAAAAAGGAGAGAATTTGTTTTTGCGGTACCCGGGTTATACCGATGCCTGCTCCGGGTAAAGCCGTAACCGTCACAGAAAGGTATCCGTTATTACACCGTGACTTTGAAAATGGGTGGTGTCTTGCAATAATCCATTTCAAGGTGGCGTCATAAAAAAATCTTGATGAAACTTTCATTGACAAATGCCTAAAGCATATCTGCATTGAATTATGTGTTTATATCAAGATTTTATTGACCGATAGTGAGAATAAACATCGTAGATACAACGTGGTAAATTTTAAACGTATTTGTGACTTCAACAGCTCCAGAATACAGTATGAGCATAAATTCGGATTTCAAAGTTTGGTGTATATACTCACCAAGGTGTATCAAGCCAAGTTAAGTAAAACAGCATGTCAACCTACCTCTTTCCCGTTTGTCTTTGTCATCTTAAGTGACCTACCCTTGGTAAACAATCGCCGTGCTACGCCTTGTGGCTCCGTGCTATAGGATTTACGAGTACACCTGCCCGTGCTACACGCGTTTCCACGTAGCCAGTCTATACGGGTTGTGAATAACCCAAAGGGCTATAAAACATTTGGGTAAGAAAAATAATTCACCAATTTTTCCGTCAAAAACAAATGTATGTATTTCTACAATTTTTTTTTTTTACACATTTTCTATTTAAAATTCATATTTCAAGCACATGAATACACTTTCATTTCTGCAAAATATAGTATAGTATATCAGTCTATATCGAACCGTCAACCAGCCAAAGGGAGAAAGTAAAGAAAAAGGTTATAGATGATGGATTGAGGATACCAGGATACAAAAAAAACCCAGACAGCCCCCATTCTGCACCTGCTGCAAGCTCAGCCGGTTCTCGTCCTACTATTCATTCTCCGTTTACTCCGGTTCTACCATAGAGTAATGCCAACAAAATGCGCAGATGGAATGCCGACTTTGAAGACCGTGATCAGACTGGTTCCTTAGGACGGGTCTGACCTCGGTTTCCATTGGATTTACAGACATATCTGTCTGAAAACTTAAGATCTTTACGGTAGACATTGTAATATACTTGTACAGCTCCACAGTTGACTAATTTCATCATGAACAATAGTTCTGTTTTTGAGTAAAACAAAAAAATGAGCATCCATCTTCCTTACTATTACCATGTTTAGAAGCCACGTGCACACATACCGTTTCATGACAGACAGAGCGACGGATAGTTGATACTTCACACAAGTTGGCGGCACTAACACCTGCTTATTGTTTTCGGACAGAAAACTGGCATTTCTATCTCTATTTCGAACCTCTCTTCTATGAGAGGGACCACAGAGTTCTCCGTATTTCTTTCTTTCTTTCTTTCTTTCTTTCCTAATTTCTTTTTTTTCCCTTTTTTTTCAACCGTATTACCTGTGGAAACTCCACTATAGGGGAACAAGAGCACCGCAAGGCGTGGGGCATTATCAACATCCTCCGGCAGATTTATACACCAAACACTCGGCCACAGACAGGGGTACTAATGTGTGCACAAGAATAGTCTGCGAGAGCTAATCAAGTCAGAGGGTGGGTAGGGGAGGGGGAGTTTAACCATTCCTATACTCAACTCACAGTCTCGACCTAATGCACATTGCTATAAAGTTTCACCAAGGTTCTCCAAACGATAACCTAGTGATGATGGGCACAAAAATAGTCTTTACCTTAATAGGGGCCTAACTCTGAAAAGTAAATGTAAGGAAGTAAACATTCTTAAAGACACACCGTTTCAACCTCTTCCTTGCCATGCATGTAATTTCATCGAGATATTCCGGTAACCTAGTTATGGTTTGCATAAGAACAGCATTGAACAACTCCACAAAGGGCGCAAACTCCCCAACCCCCCTCCCCGACCCACCCTTCTGACTTGAGGAGCAGTCTGATCTGAGTCTACACTGTTTGCTTAAGTAAGAGCGTTTTCATGTCTGTGCTGCTGAGTTGTGAGCTTGTCATGGAAAATTTTTTATTCAAGATTGGGATAAAACATGGTCACAGACTCCTAGTATATCTCAAAGGTCCAGATGAGGATAGGTTTTGAAGATACTTTCTTCATATTGCATGAAAACATATAACCAGCGTTACAGATAAAAAGGGGTGACAGTGATAATTTAGTACTAATTTTCTGTAGTTCTACATAAAAACATACGTTGTGATCCCTCATTCAAACTGTCTCACAGAGACGGTTCTAATGAGAGGTCACAACATATTATGTTTCCATTGAGAAAATAATAAAAAAATATCTTAGAATTAGCCTTAGTACCCCTCTGATAGCCCTCTTTAGAATTGACTGGACATGCTTGCATGTCATAGTGATCTGCTTTGTAGGTGTGTTTTCATACATCATGTGCATGGAACTTTGAGTTGTAAGGACAGATGGGTACACTTTCAGGGGAAGCAATTCTAGCTCTTTTAGCTCGCCTGGACGAAGTCCAGAAAGAGCTATTGCTCTACTCCCGACGTCTGCGTCAAAGTCGGCGTCCACATTTACGTTAAAGTTTTTTTAAGAGCTCATATTTGCCAAACTACAGTCATTTGACCTATTCCGACGCACGTTTGAGTCGACCGTGCGCTACAGTCTAAATACACTGTCATTTTTTAATTTATTTGTGTCAGTAAATGAATAAAAGCCTCTTGTTTAAGGCACTTTGTTTGGGTTCACAAACTATTTGAGGAAGATAGGGAAATCTGACGACAACCAGACGTTGTCTTTTATCCTATTTCAACGCACCTTCTTCTATTTCGGTGGATCTGTATATTTTTTACAATACATCGAAAGAACCACCGAGGGGCGCCCCAAAAGTAAACTCTCGGATTATTACTAGCTCGATGAAAGATGATTTTATGCAAACAAATGTCTATTTGACATAATTGATTGTTTAAAACATCTGATTATACACACGGCTTCGCTGAAAAATTATTTCGGTGATTCAGTGCCCGTAAGTACAATATTTGATATTTTTATCCAGGATTCTATGATAAATGACAATTCAAAATAAAGCCTTATGGAGTTTTACTTACATATTCAAATTGCATGACGAGAATGCAGCACTAATATGGATTTCAGAACTCAGAGACATTCCCCAAATATACTATCCGCCGGAATAGGCTAAATGAGCTAATAAATCAAAATTTCAATAAACCTAAGTAACTGATTTTATTTCATTTTGATATTTATCGGTTTAGATAGCTTATAAAATGTGCAATCGACAGACATATAGGTTTACGACATATTTGTTTACACAAATATTGTCCGACTCTATTTTCACAGTTGGCCTGAAAACATCTGTCATTTTTCTTGTTAAATATGCATTACCAGCCACTTTTAAACTCAATTTTTCGTATCTTTGATTGATAAATGAGATCCTTACTATATGTGGGTTTGACATATAAATATTGAAAGTAATTACCTAAAAATCATTTCGCTTCTAGCTTGTTTCCAGAGAAAGAAACAGGATACACCGGAATAGGTGAATCCACCGGAATAGGTCAAATGAGTGTATATTATGGGTTTTGTTCATATTTGGTATAATTATAGGTTTAGGTGCAAAGTCTTTTTTCATTATACCCTGCTTCACTTTGTAACGTACATTTCGCATTTAACTAGTCGGATACTTTAAATCCCATCCACATTTTTCAAACTGAGCCAAAGAAAATTCATAAATTTTAATTCCTAACCAAAAACACAATATATGGTTAAATAAAGAAACTGCTTCCGCTCTGACAAATTAAACTAATCTATTTAGACCGAAAGTAGACTGTGCGGGCCGTGGATAGCTGCAATAGCTGGTTTATACCAAGTTTTGTGAAAATATCTTCAACGGCTAAAAAGTTATAGAGCGGACAAGATTAATTGCTGTCCAGGGATGTTAAGGGACATACTTCTGATACAAATGAAGAGATAGTTACGGTTCTTAATCTCTGCACATCGTCTGGTGATGATTTTTTTATAACAAGTTTTGTGAAAATATCTTAGTTACGGTTCTTAATCTCTGCACATCGTCTGGTGATGATTTTTTATAACAAGTTTTGTGAAAATATCTTCGATGGGTTTAAAGCTAAAAGCAGCAAGTATTTTTTATAAAGACAATTACAAAGGGACATAAGTCTTTAAAACTGTTGGTGGAATTATGGTCCTCATTTTTTTTCACATCATCTGAATGATGCTTTACTAGTATTTGTACAAAGTTTCATGAAAATATCTTCGACGGTTTTAAAGTTATTTACTGACAAAAAGTTTAAACTGAAAATTGCTGAAGGGCATAATTCTGTAAAAAGATGTAGATGAAGATACATTTCTTATTCTCCGCACTTTGTCTGGTGACGCTTTATATTTGTACTAAACTTTATGGCAATATCTTTGACTGTTTTAAAGCTATAGAGCAGAAAGTATTTCTATAAAGACAAATACAAAGAGACATAATTACTTAAAAACTGTGGATGGAAGTATGGTTCTTATTTTGCTGCACATCATCTGAATGATGTTTTATATTTGTACAAAGTGTCATGAAAATATCTTCGACGGTTTTAAAGTTATAAAGAGTTCTACATGTATATTGAAAATTACTTAGGGACATAATTCTGTAAAACAAATATGCTGAGTAATGATTCTTGTTCTCTACACATTGTCTGATTATGCTTTTTATTTGAACCAAGTTTTGTAAAGATATCTTCAATAGCTCTAAAGTTTTAGAGCGGACATGATTTCTATACTGAAAACTATAATTATTCTGTAAAAACTTAGAGTTATAATTTTTATTCTCTGCACATTGTCTGATGATACTTTATATTTGTACGAAATTTCATGAAAATATCTTGTACGGTTTTGAAATTATAGAGAGGATATGATTGCTATTCTGAAAATTACAAAGGGGCAAATAAGAAATGTAGGTAGAGTTACCGTTCTTGATCTCTGCTCATTGTCTGATAATGCTTTATATTTGTACACAAGCGAATCATACTCGAGTTGCTAAATAAAAAAAATCATTTTATCCTTATCGGAAAGACTATCAAAATTAGGCAACAAAGAACAGGCTATAGTCAGTAAGACATGTCTAAGATTATCATATACGTTACAATGTAGAATTACGTGGGTCTCGTTTTACACAGAATTGCAAAATTGACATTTCCGCTGACTGACTTCAAGATTCTCGAATCTATTCGTTTCCATCCTAATAGGGGCCACCCCGCAACGGAATTTTGCAAACGCGGATCGATGACTGACAGGAAGGAAAAGTTTACAATATTCCTCAACATCATAATCTGACTTAAATAATCGGTAGGTTCATAGTTTATTTCGACCATTTCCAGAGCGGCTTGACTCCCTATTGATTTCAGACTTCCAGTCTGTGATATGTTAACAATAAAAACAGTTGTTTATAAACGCTTTGTATGGTAGGTTGAATATAATAACATGCCTTTGATACCCATTTTTGAATGGCATATTATTGGAGCAGGATAAAATTTGATACCCTCGTGCATTGGATAAATCCTTTCTCTCAGTAACGTACTCATTGATAACAGAAATTGCTCTTGGAAAAAACACACAGTCTTTCCCCTAGGCTTCATGATCAAGTTGTTTCCTTAACGTGGATGCTACGAAACGAAAAAGAGCCATTTTTCAAACGAAAAGAGTCATAGTTACCAAACGACCTGGTCATCTGATCGTTTGGTAACGATGACTATTTTTCGTATCGTAATAACTATTTTTTTCGTTTCGTAACAACCCTTGTATATACATAGTTAACCAGGGGTGAATTCTCAACCGAAAGATTTGCTCATTTATGAGCAAAAGTTTTTCTTTTAGAGCAGATCCCATTTTGAAGGGCTATGTCGTAAAGGAAAACAGAGAGAAAGTCACGAAAGTTATCTTCCTTTGTGAAACTGGTGTTAAAAGATGGAAGTGTATTCATTTACCTTAAAAGTACAATCGGTACACGGCTCGGCCAATTCCGTGAATCGTTGATTCACGGAATTGGCCGAAATTTTGATGAAATCCCCTTAAGCAGATTTTGAGTAATTGCAGACACAGGGTTTGACTGTGGTCTTGACTTGGATGTGGAAACCTATTTCTTGTGCGCGACACATCTTCTTATTATGCTTTTTTATCTTTCGGTGAAGTTTCATTAAATTTGCTTTAGTAGTATATAAGTTATCAATGAGACACGATTTTGAGACACAATTTGGCCTCTGACCCAATTCTGAGCTTGACGTTAGAGGCAAGGACCCAAGTCTTGTGCATGACACACATTCTCATAATGCTTTATCTTTCTGTGAAGTTTCATCAAATTTGCTTTAGTAGTTTATAAGTTTATCGCTGAGACACCATTTGTAACGGACGGACGGACAGACGGACGGACGGTGCGATTTTGATACGCCATCCGAAGTTCCTTCTGGAACATAAACAGCCTTGGAGAACCATAGACCATACTAACTAGTGACATGTCATATACCTACTAGTGATGGACACTACCTCCTGTCGACAGACTTCTCTTGACATGCCATACCACCTATTGACAGACCATACGTACCGGTGACATACTGAACTAACTCGTGATATACCCTACCTAATAATGACAGGCAATACTTACTGTTTATAGAGAATACCTACTGCTGACCGACCATACCTTATAGTGACAGACCATACCTACTAGTGAAAGACAATACAGATTTCTCAGGATCAGGCTGCACGGATCTGTAGGATGACCGTAGTTTTCAGCTTTGGCACAGTTGCTCGCATTATCAGTGGCATTATAATGGAAAATTGCCAGATGTTCGCGATATTTGTATACTGGTTGCTATGGCGGCCCGTTTGGGTAACGCATGTAATGCAAATATCTGCATTTCAAATACAGATATCTCTATTAATAAAGATATCAGTATTTTTGTAATTATAGATATCTGTAACTGAAATGCAGATATCTGTGATTGAAATACAGATATCTGTAATTGAAAAGTAGATATCTGTATTTGAAATACAGATATCTCTATCTATTTTCTATAAAAACATAAATATCTGCATTTCAATTACAGATATCTGCAGTTAAAATAGATATCTGCATTTCAATGAGAGATAACTCTAATTAAACTGAAATTCAGACATCTGCATTAAAATATATATATCTCTAATAAAATGAAGATATCTGTATTTGAACTTTGGAACTAAATGTAGATATCTGCAGTTTGAAAATAGATATCTGTATTTCAATTCCAGATATCTATATTTATGGTTGAAATAGTGATATCTCTATTTACCTCACTTATGGGAAACTTATAGGTGGCAGAAACATTACCAATCTGCGGTTTGCCGATGACATAGACTCTCTAGTTGAGGAAGAGCAGGAACTAGAAGCTCTAGTTGAAAGTCTCGATCAAACTTGCACAAGGTACAAAATGGAGATCAGTGCTGAGAAGACCAAACTGATGACGAACAGCGCAGATGGCATACAGAGGGACATCAAGGTAAAAGGGCAAAAGCTGGGTACCGTAACAAGCTTCCAATACCTTGGAGCAGTTGTCTCAGATGATGGCTCAAAAACCAGAGGTTCTCTCAAGGATTGCACAAGCCACTTCAGCTCTTACCAAGCTATAACTAATTTGGAGAGAAAACAACATATCTCTTGGATCAAAGTTGAAACTTATGCGCTACCTTCTCATTTCCATATTTCTGCATGCCTGTGAATCGTGGGCCTTGACAGCAGAATTAGAGAAAAGAACGCAGGCCTTTGAGATGAGATGCTACCGAAGGTTACTGAACATTTCGTACAAGGACCATATAACCAATGAGGAGGTTCGCAGGAAGATCCAAGCAGCCATTGGAGAATATGATGAACTCCTAATGCTGGTCAAGAAACGGAAACTAAGGTGGTTTGGCCACGTCTCAAGGTCTTCTGGTTTAGCAAAGACGATTCTACAGGGCACAGTGAAAGGAACAAGAAGAAGAGGCAGACAGAAGAAGAGGTGGGAAGACAATATTAAAGAGTGGACAGGGATGAATTTTGCCAGCTCAACTAGGGCAGCTGAAGACAGGACAAGGTGGAAAGGGGTTGTTTCGAAGTCATCTGTGGTGCTCCTACGACCTAGTAAGGTTATGGGATAGAATAGAATAGATGGGAAACTGATGCCACCCTCGCCAATTTTACATACGCACCTTTCACCGTTTGGTATGCAATTTTTTATTTGTTGTAAAGCGCATTAAAGTTCACATTTATATTAAGTGAACCAGTATTCGGACAGAGCCCTATCTGTACCTTCTGCCATACGCCTGATACCGCCATTCTACATTTTAAATCCCGGGTAGACACCGGTTTGCAGAATGAAAGCCTGCCAGTAATCAGAATACCGAAATGTAGAGCTCTTTCCTGCACACGGGTAGTTGACTTTAAATGCACAGGCCATGTGTGTGTGTGTGTGTGTGTGGGGGGGGGGGGGGGGGGGGGGAGCTCCAATCAATGTCCCGTTCCGAAGGACGGCGCAATGTTGTCATCCATGCAAATGACAAAATGGCAAAGGAAAGGGTGTTCGGATTCCAATTTGTTTCTTCGCTTGTGCCAGTAATGTGGCGAAATCCGTTGAAATTTTCGTGAATTTTTGCGAGACGTTCCGTTGACATTTTCCTGTACATAGACACATAATTTGTGTTGAGCTAGCGAGTACGTTCCGGTGACAAAAGCAAATTACACGGCAAATAAAAATGAATATTTCTCAAACACCAGCCAAGAGATTTAAACACGTTTTTTTTTTTTTTTTTTTTTTTTTTTTTGTCAGAGACAGAATTGAATAGGGTGTCGTATTTCATAAAAAATATTATGAATAATGTTTTATAGGAAAGTCAAGAAAATATTTGGGTCACCACTAAAAATTAAAACTGCACAATAATAGACTTGAAAAATATGCAAATACAAGAGAGTGTGTATACTTTGCACCACATCACTGCCTGTTTTATATGTAGAAATGTATTCTTCAATCGCTCATATGACTCGTTTGAATGATCCGTACGATATATATTCAGAACACTCGATAAAACGAAGCACCTACCTAACGTGTGCAACCGGTCCGCCATCTTTGTTGGTCTGTTCCGTTTCCTAAAAAGGACGTTCCGGATCACGATCCAGACAGTGTTAGTGGAGTATGAGTCGAGTATGAGTTTGAGTTGAGTTTGTAAATGTGGGCCTGAGTGGTTTATTGCTGTACATAATGATTACAGCTTTATGATTTATGACATCTTCAAAGGTTGATTTGTCTTTGAAACAGTGGCAGCAATGAAATATTCTTCTGAAAATATGAAAAAGCATTTACTTTTTTATACTTAAAGGGATGAATTAAATGTATTTTGTCATGACTTTTACAATTAAGATAGAAAGGAGAGAGTCATACCAATTAAATTCCCCATCTTAGGTCAGCAAAGAAGTTTGTATACTTTTTCTTTCGTTTATATTGACATTTCTTGAAATCTGACTCACAAAAGTCATAATGTTTCCAAGAAAGTGAGAATGAAAACCACCACCAAAAACCGTAGAAAACTGTATCATAGTTATCAATTTAACCGTAGAATGATATATCTTAGCCGAAAGAAACCATAACATCTACCGGCGAATACTATAACAAGAAATGACGAATAACGCAAATTACGGCACAAAAGTGACTTTCCGGAAAGAGATTTAAACATTATTAACACCCGACTATGGATTATTTTCTACAAATATATGATGAAATGTCTACTTTCACTTTCTTCTCTATAACAGCCGATTTAAAGAAGAATAAAGCACTCATCGGCCCGGAATATATGCATTGTTATGGTAAAACTTATTACAGGCAAATTTTCATATGAATAAAGGCATATATACCTTAATTATCAAATTTTACTCCAGTTTTGTAATTTGTTTACACGGTTTCTAATGACACTTTCCCACAATTCTCTGTAAAACCGGCAAAAACCATAACGTTAACATTCGCATGCAGAATACCGCAATAACACATTGTAAGTAGTGATCCATGTACCGTTATTTTAACGGGTATCTGCCTCGCGCTATGATTGGGTTATGTTGTCAATATCTTTGTAGTGTTGAATAGCTATATGACCAATACTATGAGGTGCCGTTTTACTATAAAATCCTTACTTTGTAATATCAGAAAATATTTTGTGAAATCACAAAAAAGAGTTTGTGATACAAAATATTTTATGATATCACAAGATAGAATTTGATTCTGAATTATCACAAAATCAATCAATATTGTGATATCAATAAATCGAATAAGTGATATCAAAAATCGATTTTGTGGTATTACCAAATCGGATGTATTTATTGATATCACTTTTTTCGATTTTGTGATATCAGTAAATAGAATATGTGATGTCACAAAATCTTATGGATTTTGTAATATCATAAAATCTTTTTTGTGATATCACAAATCGTTTAGGCATTAAGAAGGGGAATTTTACACACTCTTGATATCACAAAATCTATTTTTTTTTTATCAAAAGATCGCCTTGATTTTGTAATATCACAAATTGATATAAAAAAAGAGCCTGATCTTTTGGTATCAAAAATGGATTTATGATATCACAATATAGATTTTGTGATATCAAAAATTGCATTCGTTAATGTCACAGAATAATCGAGATTTTTTTATATAAAAAAAATCTATTTTTTGATATCACCAAATAGAATTTGTGGTGTCACAAAATTTAATATGTGATATAAAAAATCAAGCGTACTTTTTTGATATCAAATAATGGTGTTTGTGATATCGAAATATCGAATGTTTGATATAAAAAAAATAGAAGTTATGATGTCAAAAATACTGAATTTATAGTAAAAGTGCATCTCATACAATACAATAAATACTTGTAGTAAGTCCCCTTACTCAGTGTGATGATTCCTGCAAAACTTTACAGGCGCCCGTAAAATTAAAGGGAGTTGGATTGGCAGCCGGTTGCCAGTTGTTTTACCGTAAATCGAGTTACAGCAAGAAAAATGCACCTGTTCGGCCAGAGGAGTGCGTTGTCGTAAGTGCGAAGTTCGGACCGAAGTCCACAGATTGTAAGAGAGCACAGTGAAGACTTTGATATAACTGCGAAAGTTGCTTTTTCTCGAGGTGTGATTCAATTGTACGCTAAAATCGCACCTTTCCCCTTTCCTTTGACTGACACATCTGAAAGACATTGTACAACATTCATTGCCTTTCCGGTGATATATGCTGCTTCTGACTGACTAGTCCCTATTACGTAACTGAAAGGTATTGCACAACTTTATGGCACTGTGTTCCGGTGAGATGTCCCTAGTATGCCTACGGCTGGATTTTTTTGGTGCGTCATGTGAAAACGATTATACAACAGGTCTGTTTTATTATCATAAGCCTATTGTTTTTGCGCTGGCAACTAAACATATATTTTAAAGTTTCTGTGCTATCAAAATCATCAAGCAAAATAAAGGTAGGTTCCTGCACTAACGATGGCAAATACCAGTAAGCAAACATTTAGATGACTGTTGCAAAACTGAACCAAAATTTGAAATATTTCCGTTTTACAAATTGTTTACGGAAAACGGTTCAGCTAGGTTAAACATGGAAAAACATTTCATAAACTCTTTTAATCCATTACTGAACAGTTTTAGATGACGTCATAAATATATGTGCACAATATCATAATAGGTGCACAATAACGTAACTGCATAACGCAGTTACTATGTATACAACGCCATTATTTCCCTGATGATCCTATACAGTGAAATGCATAGGGAAAATTAAATTATTTACAAACGTTCCATCTCGTTAGTTTTTAGCTCGCCTGAACGAAAGTTCAGGAAGAGCTATTGTTGTCACCACGGCGTCGGCGTCTGCGTCCGCGTCAGCGTCCGCGTCAGCGTCGGCGTCCGGATTGGATGTTTTGGTTAAAGTTTTTTAAAGACCTATATCTCCCTAACCCATGGATGGATTCTTTTGATACTTGCACTGTAGTTAGATATTGGTCCAAAGTTTAACATGGTACCACCCCCACCCCACTCCCTGACCTTGACGTCAAGGTCATGGACTTAGAAAATTGGGAGTTTTTTGGGACTGGATGTTTTGGTTAAAGTTTTCTAAAGCCCAGTATCTCCTTAACCCATGGATGGATTCCTTTGATACTTGCACTGTAGTTAGATATTGGTACGAAGTTTTCCAAGGTACCACCCCCAACCCCCTCAGTGACCTTGATGTCAAGGTCATGGACTTAGAAAATTGTCTTTTTATTAATTGGATGTTTTGGTTAAAGTTTTTTACTGACACATATCTCCTGAACCCAGAGATGAATTCTTTTTATATTTGCACTGTAGTTAGATATTAGTCCAAAGTTTTACAGAGTACTACCCCAGCCCTGCTCGGTGACCTTGATATCAAGGTCAGGGACTTAGGAAATTTGGTCTTTATTAAAGTTTTCTAATTGCGTACTGATTCATAATGCTTGGCAGAGATTTAGTTTACACTTGAACTGATGTTAGACACTTTTTTGAGTTTTTACAAAACACTATATACTTACCCGACTGGATGACCTTGATGTCGAGGTCATGGACTTTGAGTTTTGTCTTAAAGATTTTGATTAGTTTTATATTAATGAAGACATAATTTCACGGTGCCACAATGGACTCAGTTGATACTTATACTTGGACTGATGTTAGATAACGGTTAAAGGCTTTGATACATCCTAGCCCTGCCCTCCTCCCCCCTACCCCTTAGTTCTTTGACTTCAAGCTCATGGACTTTGAAATTTCATGTGGATTTTTTTAAGACATTTCTGAGATAGCTTTTGTTTATAAATGTGTTGTCATTATGGACATGCTTGCCTGAAGTTTTATACATAGCAGTCCACACCACCATAGCGACTGTGTGATGGGCAAGCACCTATTCAGGCGAGCTATGCTGTCAGGCGACAGCTCTTGTTCATATACTATTAACCATATGGCCATCAGACAAGTACGGCACAATCAGCTTTTAGAGACATAACAATCAGTCAAAAAATTTGGCTAGCATTTCATATCTTGACCAGACTACCCAACAGCAGCCCAGCCAGCTTCTGCACTGCTTGTCAAAACACAAACAATCATTCATCAATTAGGTAAATACAGAAAGGAAGCTTTTAGAGACATTCTAAGTATATCACAGACAGTCCAAAAACACTGCAAGCATTGCAGACCCTGATCAGACCGCCCAGCAGGAGCAGCCTGGCCAGTATCTTCGATGCTTGACAAGTATCAACTAAAGCCCCGGTCCCACGGAGCTTGCGACCGCGCCGCGACCTATCCGCGACTAAAAAAACTGACAGTCGCAGAGAGGTTGCAGAAGTCGCGGAGAGGTTTTATAATGGTCGCAACAAGGTCGCAACAAGGTCGCCGAGCAGTCGCCGATCAAAATTAGTCGCAGCCAGTCTTTTGAACATGCACAAAAGACTAGCCGCGACTGATTTTGATCGCCGACTGGTTGCAATGGTTTTCTGGAAGTCGCCGATCAGTCGCCGAACAGTCGCCGACCGGTCGCCGATCGGTCGCCGATCAGTTTCATCAACACTTTGGTTCTGAAATGTTGCAACCTTGTTGCGACCTATCGGCGATCTGTCGGCGACTGTTCGGCGACTGATCGGTGACCGATCGGCGACTTATCGGCGACTGACCACTGGTGAGACGGCGACTGATCGGCGACCGATCGGCGACTGGTCGCCGACTGGTCGCCGACAGGTTGCAGCGTGCCCCGATAGATCGCCGAACGATCGGCGACAGGTCGCCGACTGGTCGCCGACAGGTTGCAGCGTGCGCCAATAGATCAAGGTTTGCAGTGCATTATTTTATTACCAGGGCTCAAAGTGTTCGCATCATGGTACATAGAGGACCCCCCCCCCCCCCACCAAAAAAAAGAGAAAAGAAACATCGTCGCCAAAACAGACAGCAGAAATGACTCCCGACGTTCGGGCGCCTGCTTCAGATGAGGAATCTCAACAGTCAAAGGAGGAATCTCAATAAACTGCGGCCTTTTTTAAACCAAGGTCGTATCCAGTACTGTGTTCTCCTCTCTGTCTTAATCGCCTGTACACCATCATAGACAATAGAGGTGCATGCCGGTTGTTTCGTTGCAAGCAATGAACTGAATCTGTAGCTGTGTTATTTTGACAATTTTCACTGAAATGATTTCATTCTTGTCACCACATTTCCATTGATTTTTTTTTTATCGCAGAACGGTCGCCAGTCAGTCTCCGACCAGTCGCCGTTCATTTGAAACCAGTCGCCGAAGAGTCGCCGATTGGTCGCCGACTGGTCGCCGATCGTTCTGAACTAGTTGCAATCCTGTCGCCGATCCTACGGCGACCAGTTGCAGTGAGGTCGCCGATCGATCGCCGACTACACGCCAAAGCTGTCGCCGACTGATCGGCGACTGATCGGCGACCACATTTGAAGAGGAAAAGAAGTTGCAATGGTCGCAGAGGTCGCAGGTCAGTCGCAGACAAAATCAGTCGCAAAGCGGTCGCATCGCAGTCGCAAGCTCTGTGGGACCGAGGCTTAATGTACATCAATGAGGCAAATACTGTACAATTAGGTTAAAGACATGCTAGACATAACACAGTAAAAAAAGAACGACAAGAAACGGCAAGCATTGCAGACACGGATCAGACCGCTAAACAAAAGCAGACTGAACAGGGACTGAAATGCCTGTCTCAAATATTGGTGATCATATGTTTTGGGCAATATACGGTATAATAAGTTTTTTGAAACATTCGTTTAGATATTTACGATACAAGAATTTTTTAAAGACATACTAAGTATTGCAGAGTCAGTCCAGTAAGATAGCAAGCATTGCAGATCCCTATCAGACTGCTCATCAAGAGCAGTCTGGCCAATATCTGCAATGTTTGACTGATAATCAACAATTGTATATCTATGAGGTAAAAATAAGGTTACACAGACGTCAAACCTCAGACAGTGAAAAAAGCTGGCAAGCACTGCAAACACTGATCAGACTGCTCAGCAAGACCAGACTGGCCAGAGATTGCAAGGCTCGCCTAAATATTGGCGATCATATAATATAGGACTATACGGTATAATAAGCTTCTTTGGGACATTACACAAATAACACAAAGATTCTAGTCAGTTGGCAAACACTGCAGACCCTGACTGCTCAGCAAGGGCAGTCTGGCCAGTCATGATCTGCAGTGGCTACATCATTTAGTGTTAATATCCATCTATCTATTAGACAATAAATGGGTACAATAAGCTTTAAAAGACATTTTGAATGAGGCATAAATTAGTATACTAGTTGGCAAGCATTGCAGACCCTGATCAGACTGCTTAACAGCAGGCTGGCCAGTATCTGCAATGCTTGTCTAAACAATCATTTATCTATCAGGCAGATAGGTAACAAGAATCTTTTCGAGACATTGTTAATATAGCACAGTCAGTCCAATAAGTTGGCAAGCATTGCAGACCCTGATCAGACCGGTCAGCGAGAGCAGCCTGGCCAGTATATGCAATGCTTGTCCGTACAGTTTACACATGGCTGGAAAAATTTGTGCACACTTTCTGAAAAGTCCAAATAGGACTCATAGTTTTTGTACGATTTTATACGCCGGCTTTCTTTTTTCCCTAAGGACTGATGGTTAACAACTTTCGCAAACAGAAAGTCAAAACTAAGTCCAGATCAGGCTATTCAGATACCTTTTTACAAACAATAACAACTTAACATCTGGGGCAAAACAGTAGAGGAAGACCATATCATTTTTCGAGCTCTTTGAAAAAAATCAGTAACTACATCTATTATACTGTATTTAACACAATTTAAGATAGCTTGGCATGGCAAAACCCGCAGCTGTGATAGGACATTCATGGCATAAAAGCAGTCCGACCAGGGTCCGAAGGTCCGTCCAGAAGAAAAGACATTCCATCTATATAAGGTATACATAATATTATTAGGACGCATATTGCAGATCCAGTTCGGACGGCTCAACAGGAAGTTTTATGACTCAAATTCCCTCGCAGCCAGTCAATCAGTCATTCGGGACAAACATTGATAAATTTTAGCGGTGCACCTGTATATTTTTGCACATTCTGACAGCGCTCCCCAGCTCCCCAAAATTAAAAGCTTGCTCCCCAGCCCCCTGAAAATAATTGCCAATGCTCCCAAGCTCCTTGAAAATAAATGGCCATTCTCCCAAGCTCCCTAACAGCCTTGGGAGGGCATCAAAACATCAAGCTGAAGCCTCATTGCTCTATCATGTATATCGTGGTAACATCCATGAAATACATTTTCCGTGAGGTGTCACTGCAAGATTCTCAGTACAGTTTCGCCGTTGTAAATGACCGGGATAAGCTAACTTAAAACAAATAAACCATCCTTGAGTTTCACGTAAAACGGTTTTCAAAATCAAAAATTGATATTGGTCATTTTAGATCTTTTTACGATATCATAAACCTGACTAAAATAGTAAAAATACAAGGTACAGGGATGTCCCGCTTTTGTTTATATTGCCTCGCTCGACGAGGAACCAGATATTGAAATGTATTTCGTGGAGCAATTTGTCATTTTTATGCCCACGTGACAAAAGTCAGGGAGCATTAAGATTTGCTCCTGTCTGTCCGTCCGTCCATCTGTCCGTCCGTCCGTTCATCACACTTTATGTTATAGAGTTTGTGTAATCAACTCCTCCCGCAGTTTTCAATGGATCTTTTTCAAACTTTGCATACATGTTGGGGACATATTGAAGATGTGCATGTGGGTTTTTGTTGGAGTTAGAATTTTTTTTACAGAATTTACAGAATTACGGCCTTTCGAACTTAGTCATTTTAGGCAAATTTTTGCATCGTTGGGTATGTAGATTGTGTAATCAACTTCTCCCACAGTTTTCAATGGATCTCTTTTAAACCGTGCATACTTAATGTGAACATATTAAAAATGTGAAAGTGGGTTTTTGTTTGAGCTAGACTTAATTTTGACAGAATTACGGCCTTTTGAACTTACTCATTTTAGGCCATATTTTTACATTTTTGGGAATGGAGTTTGTGTAATCAATTCCTCCCTCAGTTTTCTATCGATCTTTTTCAAACTTTGCATACATGTTGTGGACATATTGGAAATATGCACGTGGGTTTTTGTTGGAGTTAGATTTTTTTACAGAGTTACGGCTTTTTGAACTTCGTCATTTTAGGCAAATTTTTTCATCGTTGGGTATGTAGATTGTGTAAACAACTTCTCCCACAGTTTTCAATGGATCTCTTTTAAACCGTGCATACTTAATGTAAACATATTAAAAATGTGAATATAGGTTTTTGGTTGAGCTAGACTTAATTTTGACAGAATTACGGCCTTTTGAACTTACTCATTTTAGGCCATATTTTTACATTTTTGGGAATGGAGTTTGTGTAATCAATTCCTCCCTCAGTTTTCTATCGATCTTTTTCAAACTTTGCATACATGTTGTGGACATATTGAAAATATGCACATGGGTTTTTGTTGGGGCTAGAATTAATT
Source organism: Ctena decussata (assembly GCA_963989385.1). NCBI lineage: Eukaryota > Metazoa > Mollusca > Bivalvia > Lucinida > Lucinidae > Ctena > Ctena decussata. Next base: position 126,278,331 of record OZ022498.1, read on the forward strand.
TTGACAGAGTTATAGCCTTTTGAACTTAGTCATTTTAGGCATATGTAGGGTAAGTGCTATGTGTAATCTACTCCCTCCACAATTTTCATTGGCTGTTTTCAGACATTGGAGACTTGTTGTGGACATAATGAAGATGTGCATGTCGGTTTTTGATAAAAACAAATTCTGAAGGAATTATGGCTTTCTAAACTCAGTCGTTTTGGGCTGCATTTTGCACTTTGGGGTATAAAGTGTATGTGATGTTTTCAGTGGATTCTTTGTAAATAGCATTTGTGCCACAAAGGTGCTTTAGGGATGTACACATGTTCTGTGACAGGCGCTACACGGGGGCATCAAAAGTGTCTTACAGACACAATTTTTTATTTCAAAAACATGTTCTACTTATTTTTACCTAATTCATGTACATCAACCTACAATTTATCACCACACGTGAATGTTGACCCGTTTTTACTTACAATTTATGTTTAGAACAATAGTGCATGTCAGCTAAATAACTGACAAGCAGAGCTCTTACGGAGTACAAAACGTTGACTCGGTATTGAATCAACGTTGATTCAACGTCTTGGCAAAGAATCAACGCAGATTCAAAGCCATCTAACTCTGGGCTACACTGAAAATAAACAAAAACGAAATGCTACATTTCTACGACGGGCATACGTTGGGCGTATGCTGACGCTTTTCGTCATTATTAGCTGAGAAATGCTGTGTAAATGTAATTGAGACAGCCAAGTAGTTAAGGTAAAAAGGTACATTATGAGGGGAAGCAATTCTGTCGTTTTTGTTTGAACCAAACCCTAGGCTTATATCAGCAGGACGTTCACCTACCCACCAGTCCCAATACACGGTTTACAGAGTAGAGGCTTTTCAGACGGGAGGCTATGCATATCTTTGGGAAAATAAAGTTCAAAGTTTGGCACTATCTAAGTATCGGTATGCTTGCAATTAAAGCTTAAAAGCTTAAAATAACTGTCTATCACTTTCTTTAATAATTGTCCTATTTTGTTACGTCATATAGATATTTTACACTTTTTTCCTAGGATACTAGCTTTACTATCGATTCAAAAGTTCCAGATATGAAGCAAACGTTCATTTACCAGTCCATTCAAACAAAATAAATAAATAAATAAATAAATAAATAACAATAATAATTAATCGCTCTAAATCGTCATTTTGTAATTTAAAGTAACAATGTCATCTTCATATCTCTCTTTCAGTAAAAGATTCGATTCTCGCTGTGACATAGATGTCAACTTCCTTGTGAATAAGTAACGGTCGTAGTGTAGTAGATAATGCGAAAGACTGCCAATTCAGGGGTTCGATGCCTCGCTTCACCAGTCTTTCGAATGAGACTCAGTTCAACCGAGGTCCTGTGTATCGCCGATGTTTTGTGGGGACTTTCACTCGAGTTCACTCTCATTCAGTCCTGGTGAACGTTCTACGTTCGGACAATATCTATCCAACTTTGTCCAAACGTAATTTTTGACATTGTCTCAGCATTGGATCAACGTTGTCAGTACGTCGCATGAGCACTGCGCAGAGACATTTACTGTTCGATAAACTAACGAATCTTTTGACAAGGTGGGTGTATCTATTTTTCACAGGATAATTACGGAATTTCAGGACAACTCCGGAATTATCTCTGTTTTTACTTTCACATAATATTTGTTTGCCACGTTATCATTCATTCATGTCTTTGATATACTTTAGAGACGTAACGCTCATTATCGTTCGTTTGATTGCCATGTAGCGTTGGAGTATATCGATATTTTCCAATGACAAGTAAGTGCAAGACATTCATTTATAAATGAAAGTCCCTGATTGGTCAGTCTTTTATTTACATATGAAAGAAGTCTGATTGGTCCATAATTTACCTGTATTGGATTATCGATATTTAACAATAATAGGTAAATCGATCGATTTAGACATTCATTTATAAATGAATGTGACTTTCATTTATAAATGAATGTCCACTTTCATTTATAAATGTTTGTCGAATTACATATTAATATGTAATTCATTTACCTTACTTAGGTAATTATTTATATATCAACGGTAAATAGCTCAATATATATACGTTTCACGTACGAACAGGGTCTTTATTCAATATTTATATAATTTATATAAATAAATACCTATTATAGGTAAATAAATACCTATTATAGGTAAATGAATTACCTATAATATGTAATTATTTATATAAATTACATAAATATTGAATAAAGACCCTATCCGTACACCATAAATATATATATATATATATATATATATATATATATATATATATATATATATATATATATATATATAGTGAGAAATGAGACAAACATCAAACAAAAATCTTCCCGGTAGCACTGGATCCAACAAATGGATTCAAAATGATTGAAATAAGTATATGGTAGGATTAAATCATCAACAGTGCAAAACAATATTTACTGAGCGCTTTCGGCTTTCGCCTTCTTCAGAGTTTACAGGTACCTGTAAACTCTGAAGAAGGCGAAAGCCGAAAGCGCTCAGTAAATATTGTTTTGCACTGTTGATGATTTAATCCTACCATATATATATATATATATATATATATATGTTATGAAAAAAGAGAAATAAATATGTTTAAACCAACATCTAAAATTACAAAGGGACATAATTCTGTTTAAAATGGTGTAGTTACGGTTCTTGTTCTCTGCACATCATCTGATGATGCTTTTTATGTGTAATAAATTTTGTAAAAATATCTTCAATGATTTTAAAGCTATAGAGCAGAAGCTATTCCTATAAAGTGTTATGAATATTGTGTTTAAATGGTGTAAATATTTTCTTTAATAAAGAAAAAAAAATCTCTAATTTACCGATTCCTCGCAGAAATTAACCAAAAAAATGTGAAATTCAGGCTAAATCTGCAAGTATGATTTTTCTCACAAGTCCTCTGTTAACCATGATTTGAAAGTTTACCATGATTTGAAAGTCTTTTATAGGATTGAAAATTGATAGAAAATTGGTGAAACCCTAGAATATTCCCAAAACAGAAAGAATGGTCTAGAAAGTTCTGGACTTTGCTCCCCATCGTCAAAATAATGTTTTGGAAGCTTCAGGAAACTTAGAGAACTTTCAGGATATTATGAGAATTTTTGGGAATAACTAATTTTAGTACTGAGCAAAATTGTAGAACTTTCTGTTGTAAACATTTAGAATCTTCTGGTATAAAATTATGTCAGAATTCAGAACTTTCTGGTAAAATCTATCTCTGGTAAATTCATGAATATTCCAAGGTAGTAAATTTTCATTTAGACATCTTTGTAAACTTTCACCAGTGAATAGTTAAATAAGTTTAAACTGCAATTTAAATTTATAATATACCTATCAATGATACACCCTTTGAACTGCCTGTTTTCGGGCCATCTGATACAAAACGCCGTATCAAACTGACGTTTTCTGAATCCGTATCACTATCCTTTAAAACGAGGCTATGTCTGAATTCCTGCTTCAGGCGCGTCATTCTTTAACGTGCATCGTAGAAACGAGAACCAGAGAAGCGGAACTAATGACGTAACATCAACAAACACGCCAAAAGGCGCGCCTCAATAGCTCAGTCGGTAGCGGTTGCCTCACGACTAGCTACATACCTCTGCCACGCAGGTTCGAATCCGGGTGGATGCATTAGCGCTGGCAAGTACGAATGGTTGGCTGTCCCTTAAGGTATATTATAAACAAATTATCATAATAGTAACTTGATCTGGCGTACTGTATCACGTCTCGTGGATGAGCTCATACCATCGGATCACCCTCGACGCAAGCGTCTCGGGTGATCCAATGCAGGGCGTCAACTCAAAATTTTGAAAAATATATAGAAATATAGGACATTTTAGAGCAAAAATATAGGACAAATATAGGACATTACAGATGGCCTCCACCAGCCATCTCCTTACCAACTTTTCATTGTTTATTCTCAATACAGCTATTGTGTTAAAACATTAAATGAAAATACATGAATGAAAGTAACAATAGGCAGAATTAAAACAGAATCTTAGGAAGATAATTTTTCAATAGAAGTCTAAATGAAGCTTGAACAGCTCTTCATCAGAACTGACTGTGGCAGATATAATATCCTTATGGACTTCAAATAAAAAAGTGCATGTTACAAGGTATCTGCCTGAATATGAAAAAAATCCGCACATGCTGGTTTGTTTGTTTCAGAAGGCATTTAAACTAAGCTTATATAATATCAATTAAAATATCTTGCTCCCACAGTTTGTAGCAAATTTTCTGACATGATTTGAGGAAGTTTTTGCTGAATGTTAAGTGAAAGGACCCATCAGCTCTATAGAACCATCTAAGTGTATGTTATCATTTTTCATTTCTAATCAACCTAACATTAAATAGTAAAACATTCCCTCTCTTCAATGCAAATATGGCAAAAATCAGCTGATATCTGATCATAATTAATGTTTATGGCTACTATGTTGGTGATTTGTCACTAGGCTTTCCAGTCTGTTTGGAGGATACAGAGGTGCTGCCTTGACTAGATTTGTGACCTGAAGTTCCAGACACTTAGCTCTGTTCTAAAATTTGAAAGATGATCCAGTCTCACTTGATTTGGAGGTGCTTGGTAGCTCCCTTGTTTTAAGTTTCTTGGCACTTTTAGTTTCTATACTTTTGTCTAGTAACTTTCTTTTTCTCTCTTCCACTGTTTTCAATTCCTTTCTTAGTTCTTGCAATTTTTCAGAATATTCTTCTGTCTTTCTGGTTCCTGTCTCTATCACCATCTGTTCCATTTGAATTAACTTGAAATCTTGTTTTTCAACAGCTGTTCTCATTTTCTCAATGCATTTTTCAGCAAGTCGTATGCTGAATTCAAAGACTCATTTTTCTCTTCGGCTTCAAGACATGATTCTTTCTCAAGTACTGAACTTTTCTCGGACATTAGTTCATCTCTTTATTTCTCCTTTTCTCATCTTCAGCTTTTTTCCTTTCTTTCTCTTTTCTCAACTCCTCCGCTTTTAGCTTTTTTGTATTATGAATATGAATTTTTTGCAGTCGACAGACCTTTCTTGTTCAGAAAAAGTTTTTCAGGCTTATAAAGTTCTGGATCAGAGAATTTCACTGTATCTTTAACTACTCTTAAACCATTTATGGCTGTCTCAGACAGAGATGCTCTGTCTATAGTAACAACAGATGTATTCTCTGACTTGTTCTTTCCACATCTGCATTACCATGTGGCAAAACCAGAGCATTCTTGAACTCTTTACTCAAGAGTTGGTACTTTGGCTTACCATCACTCTGATGTTGAATAAATCTCTCCAATAATGGTCTACATGTCTCTCAGGAGGTGGACATTCCAGTTCATCATCCATACATAAGACTTTCCATTCATCATTTACCCTTGCAACCTCTGTATCTGGCAAACCAAAGTTCTTTGCTACATATCCTATGTCATGTGGGCAAGAACTTTTCACTTCCTGAGGATTCAGGCAACCAAGACACAAGATTTCCAGCAGTTTGTTCTCTAGTGGCAACTTCCGAAGGTATGTCACAATGGAACTAAAGAAGTCTCTCATTCCCATCTACATCTCTATCCAGCTTCTTGAGCTCTTTCCTTGTAGTATCTCAAATAGTTATCATCTGATAGCTGATTTGACTAAGAGATATTCACATGCACCAGCTCAACACAAAGGCTTTCCTTTTCCATTTCCTTTTTTAAGAACATAAGGCACAATATTCTCACAATACTACACACCTCATCATACAGTTGATAAATTTAAGGTTCCTTACTCTGAAATGATGTCAGCAAGTCCTCAAAGATCCTACCAGAACAACAATTCTCTAATTTTCCATCTTCCAAGAGTCTGTTATTACAATTTCACTGTAATTATCATTTTCTTTTTTATGATCTCATGAATATATAGGACATTTTATCACTATATAGGACACCTAGTCATATATAGGACAATATAGGACAGCCATCAAAATATAGGACAAATATAGGATATAGGACAGAAGTTGACGCCCTGCCAATGGTATGAGCTCATCCACTCGACGTGATACAGTACGCCATATCAAGTTACTATTATAATAATGTGTATATATTGGATTATTTTGTGACTTTCATTCCTGGATTAATTCTTCAATTTGGAAATTTGTGCTCATACATTCTGGGATCAGAAAAAAAGGATTTCTGAGGGACACTTAGGATAAAACAAGGCACTTGTTTAGGATACAAGGTAATTTTCCCCCTTACTTTTACTGTAACTTACATTTTCTTTGACTGATTATTGTTTCATTTCGATGTACATGTAAATAAATTTTGTTAAGTTTTAAAACAGGCTTGTTGCTTGTTTACTTCTATCTTTCTTGTTACCACTGCCAAGTTGTAACAAAAGACAAATACAAAGGGATATAATTCTGTGAAAACTTTAGGTGGAGTTACGGTTATTTTCTGCCGATCATCTGATGATGCTTTTTGTACAAAGTTTCATGAAAATCTCTTCGACAGTTTTAAAGTTACAGATTGGCTAGGATTTATATACTGAAAATTACAATGGGGCATTATCTGTAAAAACGGTAGATATAGTTACAGATCTTGTTCTTTGCACATTATCTGATGAAGCTTTATATTTGTACAAAATTCCATGAAAATATCTTGACAGTTTAAGTTTTAGTGCGGACATGATTTCTATGCCAAAAATTACAAAGGGGCATAATTCTGCAAAAAATGTAATATGGAATTACAGCTCTTTTTCTCTGCACATCATCTTATGATGCTTTCTTTATATTTCTACAAATTTTCAAGAAAATATCTTTGAGGGTTTTATTGTTATGGAGCGGACACAATTTCCTTACTAAAAATTACAAAGGGATATAATTCCGTATAAAATGTAGTTGGAGTTATGGTCCTTGTTCTCTGCACATTGTCTGATTATGCCTTATATTTGTACCAAATTTGTGAATATCTTGAATGGTGTTAAGAGTTATGGAGCGGACATGATTTCCAGACTAAACATAACAAAGGGACATAATTCTGTAAAAATGTAGGTGGAGTTACAGTTCTTGTTCTTTGTACATAGCCAGATCGTACCAAGTTCATGAAAATATCTCAAACTGTTTCAGAGTTATGGAGCTGACACTAAATGCTGATGGACGGACAGACAGACATGGTCATTACTATCGGGCCTCCGCAAACTTTGTCTGGCAGGGCCCTGTTGACGTATAAGCCACAACCTGTTTCTTAGATTTTGGAGGAGTGCCCACATTCCATAACCCATCCGAGCTATTTGCGTCTGCACACAACAAATGGTCAAATGGGGACAAGCAATTTGGAGAAAAATTCTGATTAAGTCCTCTTCTGCCCCTAAAAATATGGCCAGGATCACCTAAATCTAAGCCCCTCTTTGGCATGTGCCATTTGCTTTCTAAGTGTTGATGATGCAAATATGCATTATTCATAAATGCTCATGGAAAATCTGCTCTATCTTGCATGGACAGCCCAGTATAAATCCTGTTGAAGAAATCTAGGAAGGACCAAAGGGGATTGGATTTAAGGTACATCTCACAACACAGGAATTGGACAAATGTCTTGTTACTTGTTAAGTAAAACATTACAGCCTGCCTAAAATTACTATCAAACTCTAAGACTGATTATAATCACGGTAAATGTCGGAGCCTTAAAGATTATTTTGTTCTGCTTAAGTTTTTACAAATGGTAAAACAAACCTTTGATCAGTTAAAAGTTCTGTTGAATGAAAAGAGGATCTTTTTAGCTTTGAAAGATATACTAATGCTTGTAACCATGTAACACTGTTAACCAATCAAAACCCATACCAGAATCTTGGTATAAGCCTCATTTTAACTTCAAACTTTTTCAACAGGAATGTCTAGTTGATTAGCTACACACATTTTGGGCATCTAGATGATCTAGACAAGCACATTCCATTTAGTATCATAAACAACAAGATGATCTCTGTTTCTCTCTTTTATTTTTTTCTTCTTTTACCTGTGACAGTATGTTTCAATAAATAGTTCAATTCAAGCATTTCCAAACACATTTACAATATTCATAATTTATATACTCATCACAGTTTCACTGTTTACCTACCATTAGACCCCGTATACAGGGATATATGCTAAGCAACCAGCGTAGACCTAGATCCGACTGCTTCATAAATGAAGTTAGGACTGCTCCTAAAAGAGCAGGTGATCTAGGTCTACACTGAATGCTAAGCAACCAGCGTAGACCTAGATCCGACTGCTTCATAGATGAAGTTAGGACTGCTCCTAAAAGAGCAGGTGATCTAGGTCTACACTGAATGCCATTACATCCGAAAATCTTGACACTTAGGGACATAAAATCTTAAGGTGAATGGGTACAGTTTCAAGGGAACCAACTCTGCCATAATCATGTTTGCCTCCCTTCTCAATGAGGGTCTACTCTTAAAAGAAAGAATTTGCTCCCTTGAGAGCAAATTCTTTCCATTAAGAGTAGACCCCTTTCTGGAAGGCTTAATCATCCAAGGAAGCAAACAGGAAGTCACAAAAGTTGTTTCCCTTTGTTTGAATGGCAGAAAAAAATGAAGGTGTAACAATACACCTTAAGGTAATTAAAGTAATTGGTTAAAGTGTTCCAGCAGGTAACTCTTGTGCATTTATAATGCATACATGTACTTCTGTCATTTGTCAGCCAGTAAGCACTGTACATAGGTTACAGCTATAGGGAATTCAAGAAAAGCAATGAAGCATAAGGTATTCATTATCAGTGCTCCAAGAAAAAAAAATTGCGGCATCATAAATATTTCTTAACAAGAATGTATATTGAAAAACCGACTTAAACACCAAGGTCAACACAAGGTAGATGAACAGGCAAGGGAAAAAACAGACTGCTATATGGCATCTTGTTGTTAACGGTACACACAAAATACTATTTGCAGCATCTGATTAGAACGAACTGAGAAATGCACCTAAAACAATTTGTTTTTGATTTGCCACCTGTTTCTGTTTCTGTAAATCCTGTCAGTAGAATGGCGCACCCAGGTTGTTGCCATCAATAAATATCAACCTGATTCAGAGATGAAAAATACAACATAATTTTAGTACTCTCTCTAAGACTTTATTTACTTGATTCAAAACTCTGCAGCATATAGGTATCGTAGACCTGTTTGCTATAAAATCAAGTTTGAGTTGATCCAAGCATAAAGATGATAAATTTATGCACTCTCCAGAACAACAATGACTACTAAATGAGTGCTGTTTTGTAAATGGCAGGAGGACTGACATTTTGCCAGAAAAATTAAAGAGTCCTTAAGGTGTATGGATACTCTTTCACGGGAAGCAACTCTGCCATTTTATCATGTTGCCGCCCTCATCAACAAGGGTCAACTCTTAAAGGAAACAATTTGCTCTTCAAAGAGCAAATTTTTCCCTTTAAGAGTTGCCCATTTTTTAAAAGGTTTTGTCACTTACGCAAGCAAAGGAAGTCTCAAAATGTTCTCTCCCTTTGAAAAAATGGTGGAAAAACATCGCAGTATTACAGTCTTATACCATAAGAATTATTATTATTGTGCTCCAACGTTTCCTGGTGTCATCACAGTTTCTCCTAATTGTTCTAAAATTTCCTTCCTATACTCATCAAAACCACCGTCCACTTCATTTATAGTGTAATCTTCCACCACCCATAACTGACATTCCGTTTCACGTATCAAACGCTCATCGTGACTCACTATCACTACACCTGAAATTTATGAGAAATACAGAATAAAACGCCAAGAAATAGTGGAATTGAGCATTTTTGCCCCAAATATCTGAAAGTGACTTTTCCAGCTCTAATTTGGTTGCAATGGGTATTTGCCACAAAATTAAATATGTTAGTTTATCTCCAGATGAAGTATGCCCTATACTCCTATTTCCGTAGCACTAAATGGAAGTCAGTGAAATAATGCTTTCACTAATGTGTTGTAATAGTTTAATAGTGTTAAATAAAATGTCTGGATATTGAGTGAGGACTTACATGTCAAAATGAAGTCACAGCATTAACGAAATGTTAGTTAAATCTTGCTTTAAAATCAATACCCACTGTAAGGGACTTTCTCCTGAGGTCTATAGGTCAAACGGAAGTTTTGGCTCACGAGGTCAACAGGTGGAAAATTTTTGTAAACTATAGTGCAGTTCAAAGAACTGGATTTGCCTAATTCAAATGTGTAAAAAATTTCTGTTTCAGTGAAAATTTTAGTTTTCAAATACCATTTTGAACTCAGGCCCTACAGTTTTATTAACACTTATTTCCAGTTATCTATTTTGTGAATTTTATTGTGAAATAAAAGAGAAACATTGCAATGAAAACAGGAAATTTCAATATCTGGTGATTTGAACTGGACTATAGATATTGTCCTAGCAATGAAAGGTCACGTGATCCGCTGTTGACATAGACGCCGTCAAGCTACGGAAATAGCAGAGACTACGGAGTAGGAGAATTGGGTATAATATATACAAAGAATTATGAGTTATGTCTACATAACATTTAATTATTAAGGCAGGAGTGCGGTCCACTGATCCATAAAGTTGGCAATTTTCTGTCAGAATTTTGTATTGGTCAGTTTTTAATTGTACGAAACAGAGATATTGGCTACTTTTGATCACATGATGCATTTGCATGTTCTTTGTTCTTGTGGCGCGAAAATGCGCCCGCATTTCAGTCATCGACAAAGCTCAGTCGAAATGAGATCGACAATATTAGTCGAATTTATGATTTACATTTGTGTTTTTGCAAAGGACATAAGATGTTTCTAACATAAAATTAGATGGATTGCATCGATGTAAGTCAGTATTTTTCATAGTTTTACTGATTTTGACTGGAGCTCCATATTTGTTACCAAGTTTTGGAGAGTGAAATAGAATTTATAGTCTTATTCACCGTGAGATTACTGTTAACTTTTACTGTACTGTACCTAGCAAATACTCACGTGTGTACCGTATATCATCAAGAAATACGCTATGTCAGCAGACAACGCTTTAAGGAAAAGTGAACGTAATAAGGGCAAAGAAGTGAAAGAAGATAAAGAGTATGCCTTGCCCCCACCGTTACAAGAGTCAGAGAGAGCTAAGTCTACCAGCACACCGGCGAAAATCGTCAGTAAACAGGAGGAATTGGATAAAACTATAGAGGAGCTTGAAAAATCGATTCATGAGACAGAATCTAAATTACAAGATATAGAGCAGCAGAAAGCAGCACAAGAGAAAGAAAAGAAAATAGAAAGATTACAGAAACAGCTACAACAAAATGAGAAGAAGATAAAGAAAGCTACAGAAAAAGGTGAGGGCTCACAAAAAGCAGAGAAGGTTAAATTTGATATTGACATTAAAACAATGAGAAAAGATAAAAAATTGAAACATAAAGCACATAAAAAAATGGTTAATCTGGGGCTTTTTTCCGAATCTGAGGAAGAATCAGTAGTTTCTTCTTCTGTTTCGAATTCAGACATTTCAATTTCTGATTCAGCAATGTCTGATTTAGGTACTGTCCCTAAATCAGATAAAAAGAAACAAAAATCAAAAATAGCAAAAGGCAAAAAGCATAACAAACATAAAAAATCCACTTCAAAATATAGTTCTAGCTCTTCAAGTTCAGATTCATCTGAATCAGACAGTTCGTCCAAGTCTGATAAAAAGAAAAAGAAAAAGAAATCGAAAAAATCAGGTATGGCTAAAAAAGCCTCCGATAAGGTGAAAATTCCCCAGGTTTGGCCTCATTCTGTACTCCAATATGAATATGTCTCTGAAAATATAGCTTTTAAAAATCTGGACATGAAACATTTTATAGCTGGTGAGTTAGAGATTTTAACCTCAAAATTGCCTAAAGTTGAGTATAAAGGTAGAATGAAGTTTCTTAAAAAAATAGTTTACTACTCCAGTATTTACGAGTGGAAACGTTTGCTTCAGTATTATGCTGCATGGCTTAGGCGTATTGAAATGGGACTGAACTCTTGGGGTGATGACCCTACTCAGATAGAAACGGCAATGCTTACTGGGCAGCCTTTGAAAAAGTCTGACAAAGGCTATTTATCAAAGTTGGACCAAACTTGGTGGTGCTCAGATTATAATCGGGATAAATGTTCATACAAATACCCCCACCAAAAGACGGTGAAAGGTCACCCGCGTTTGGTGAAACACATTTGTGCTACTTGTTGGCGCACTGATAATAAACAGTTACAGCACCCTGAGAGTTCATCTGCCTGTCCGTACAAAATTTGACATGATAATTTCACTTCTGTCACCAATGCTCAAAATTGCCAAAATAATTCAACGGAATCTTTTATACCACAGCAAGATACTTTATCGTCGAATTGTGTAAGCGACTTTTTGTCCAAAGAAATTGTTTTTCCATCTATACCCAAAAATACATTATCAACACTAGAGTTGTCGTTTCATAATACAGATAGCTATACTTACATGCATGATCAAATTTGTTTGTCCGGTAAATATAATTTTGAAGGTTGTAAATTTTCTCTCAATACAAACTTAAGGATAGATTATTTTCGGTTCATGCTTACTGATTATCATGATTTCGGTGTATGTCATTTATTAGAATATGGCTTCCCAATTGGTTATTTTGGTAATATTCAGCAGCAAGAGTTTACTAGTTTTAAGCCAGTCAAGAATCATAAGGGAGCAAAAGAATATCCAGTTGATATTCAAAAATATTGAAAGAAAGAGGTGCTACAATATCCAGGCTTCAGCATAAGATTGCAACGCACAGGGCGAGTATCAATTTTAAATATACAATTTTATTAATTGGTACAAACGATATTCCTACATCTATGTCTATTGGAGAGCTTATGAGCTTATATGAAAATCTCGTAACATACATTCATTCTCGGTCTAATACAAACTTGTTAATATCTGGAATTATCCCTAGACCATGTGATCTTAACTTTGATCCATCCGAAAGCAGAGTGAAAGAATTTAATAAAGAATTAAAGTTGTTATGTAAAAGACGTAAAATACAGTTTTTACATACATATAGAATTTTTCTGCATAATAACAAACCGATTCGGTCTTATTTTGCTGTTAAGGACGGTGGGTTGCATCTTAATGCTGAAGGTACTCGTAAACTGCGCTTGTTGGTTGGTTGGTTGATTTGATGCTTAACGTCCACGGTAAACAACTAAGGTCATGTCGGGACGGTCAGTTAACCTAACCACACTATTCCTGGGCAGGCTTAGACCTCCTAAGCGGTTAACCAGTACTAAGTGCACATACTTTCGCCAGTAACTGACAACTGCCCTTCTTGAATCAGCGGAAGGAGAAACGAAAGTATGTGGCCAGACCGGGATTCGAACCCAGGACCTCTGACTTACGAGTCAGGTGCCCTACCGATTGCGCTACCCGGCCCGGCCAAACTGCGCTTGTTCTTCATTAACACGGTAGCACATTTGAAATGACTGTCTGTAGTGTGGATACTGCACACGTTTTGTTCTTTCTGTTTCAGGCTGATGTTCTATGTCGCACAGACGGATCAACTCTGTGGGCATCTCTACATATCGCCAGCGATACTACAAATCTGACGCTGGGTTATTGTGGCACGTGGGAGAGCTTAAGGTAATCTCCCAGTGCGCATGTCTTCTTCAGCCTGAAACAGGAAGTGCATTCCGTGTTGCATATAAGTTTCGGACGGTGGCAATCACATATCAATGTGTTTTATCTGTATTTTATATTAGTTCTCACTATACAAGTTATTCCATTTACATATACAAGTACTGTATCTCAGTAGATTGACATATACTTAGAACTGCTTGTGAGCCCAAGATATAGAACTTGATAACATAATTTTCGTATGGTGACTTGCTGAGTGAGCCGTGTTTCAAATATCAAACTTCTAAAAATCTTTGACGACAAAACTTTCTTGAATATAGGTGTCGCGTGAAGGGGTATCGTAGGGTATTTTGTGAGGCAAATAGCCGGATCAGCCAGCGCGGTTGAGCAGACTGGTCAGGGTTTTTGTCATTAACCTTGAGGATCCTCTTGGGTTCTCCACTGTTAACAGAAACAGGAAGGCTCTTATCGTACTGTGCAAAGCGCGGGCTGATCTGTGTCTTTCTCGTCTTCATATTCCCGTAATGTTCCTTTGTACGCGATATCTCTTATTTTTCTGTGATAGATTTTAAATAATTCAAAGAATGTTGTCGTTTCTCAAATTTTGAATAGTTAAAGAAAAGCTGTCTTTTTTCATTGTGTCAGATATTAGATCTTGAAGCTGATTGAGTTTCTGCGTGCTGTCTGTTACATAGGGGTTCATTCTTTGCTTCATTTCGTTTCATGTTGATTTTGTTTGACACAATGAGAAACGATAAGAAAGGTTTTCTGAATCATTCTGTGTAAATATATTGTGCATAATAATTTAAATTGTACATTTAGATATACATGTATATGTATTTAAATGGAATCAATTCTGATCAGTGCGGAGTATGGGCATATTGATTTAAAAATTGTGTCAATGGATAGCATTTCTGCCTATAAATTTCATCTTTACTTAAAAAAAAAAAAAAAAAAAAAGGTTCCGTGAGCTTGTTTATCTATCTGTCGGTCTTCATCTTTTTGCTGTGGCTTTGTTTGGCGGTACCTTCGGTTTGGTGGCCTTATTTCTAAATGTAATTTTATTTGTAATATTACTTCATAGGGAGGCAAATACTTAAAATCGTTTAGTGTACATACAAAATACCGCCAAATATATATGTGGATATTTTATAAGTTTTCGTAGTTCTTTCTATATATAAGCAAGTGACGTACGCAAATAATTTATGAGTTATGTCTACATAACGTTTAATTATTAAGGCAGGAGTGCGGTCCACTGATCCATAAAGTTGGCAATTTTCTGTCAGAATTTTGTATTGGTCAGTTTTTGATTGTACGAAACAGAGATATTGGCTACTTTTGATCACATGATGCATTTGCATGTTCTTTGTTCTTGTGGCGCGAAAATGCGCCCGCATTTCAGTCATCGACAAAGCTCAGTCGAAATGAGATCGACAATATTAGTCGAATTTACCCAACCCACCACACCCAAAATGATTTTGTTTTGGTGAGGTGATTTGGCAGTCATGTCTTTTTGATGGTGGCCTTATTTCTAAATGTAATTTTATTTGTAATATTACTTCATAGGGAGGCAAATACTTAAAATCGTTTAGTGTACATACAAAATACCGCCAAATATATATGTGGATATTTTATAAGTTTTCGTAGTTCTTTCTATATATAAGCAAGTGACGTACGCAAATAATTCCTATTTCAAGGGCAACATCCTACATCATTCTGCAAGTCATATAATGATGAAGGAACACCTATTCAGAAAATCATCTATTTGGAATATCAACAAATATCTTTATGTTTCTAACTTTTCCAGAAAAGACTGCATGCATCAAATACATTCAGAAAAGGACAATATTTCGCCATGGAAAATACCTCCTGAAATGTTGTAGAATTTGCAAACACTTTAACTGAATAATTACAATATAAGGTGTAATATGTTTGGTGGAACTGTTAACAAAGTCAACAAAATGTCAGATCCTGGCTTCAATGTAGAAATATTGTCCTTTTATTAAAATACCAAGTGCACCATGTGGTTTTTAAAGACTTCAAAATGTACAAGATTTACTGTAAAATTCCGAACACTTGACCAGACCAAATGGTGTAATTTCAATAATACGTCACTTGTTGACGCAGGTTGTCAGGGCATATCTGAGCGACGACACTAGAAAACCAACAATGTGGTTGTGTGCCCCACGCAGACTCAGATCAGCCTGGGCATCTGCCCAAACTGATCAGAGTCTTCGCTCAGCGCTTAAAGTGAAGCTAAGGGTCTAAGCTACCTCCATGCGGACAGCGAAGACTGATCAGACTGGGCGGATGCCCAGGCTGATCTGAGTCTGCGCTGGGCGCACAATCACATTGTTGGTTTTCTCGTGTTGCGGCTCATCTAGTCTGTCTGGCTGTCCTAAACTGTTCTGACATTCATACTAGTCAAGTAATGTTGCGCTGTTTGGAAAGTACCTATAGTTTAATCACTCTATCCCTTTGCAATAAGTTAGCCATAGTTTGTATCTTTATGCCATTGCACATCCCACTATTTTATCAGTAGAAAAAGGTGGCTGAAGTACCTAAAACTCTACTCATATTCTAGACTATTGTTCATAACAGTAACAGTTTAAAATTCCTTTCCTCTGTTTTTACTTAAGAATTAAAATTTGATTTTTCAGCGCTTATCCTGTGATGAAGCCAGTGGGCGGAGCTAAAATTCCATGAAGCGCAAAGCGCTTCTTGTAAAATTTTAGCGACGACCACTGGCTTCTTCACACGATGAACATTGAAAAATCAAATTTTTATTCTTATATTTACACTTTATTTGTGAACCTCTCTGTGCCGTTTTCATGGTAATTTGGTGTAGAAAAGGCAAAATATGGGTCACAGAAAATTTAGTAACGACGTGTTCGGCCACGACCTTACACAGCCGTCACCCTGAAGCGGCGTCAATGGAACGTTACAAGAACCAATCAAGACATTTGTTTACATACGACGTCGCTTGACGACAATGTCACATGGTCAATTGTCCTTCATTTGTGTATGAAGCTAGTTGCTCTAATGGGTTCACCTACGGGAAGTCAGTGGCAAGTGTAAATATATTTCTTTAAGTTCTTACTGTGCTACAAACTGTAACAGTCAGAAATATTACAAGAAATACAATTTTAACCATTGTCTTTCCTCCGTTTGCGGGTGAATTCCTTCTTCAATATGGCGTCTTATAATGGGAAAATTTCCTCTCTAATAATGGCTATTCGGGAGAAGATGTCTATAAGTTGCAAAGCTTGTTATCTAATCCCCCTGTATGTTTATTGTGTTACTATATTTGTATTGACTCATTGAATCAAATATTGTTTAAACTAAACTATTCTTAAACCAAATTCTTAAATCATTTGCTATCTCTACATTCAACAATAGCTCCAATGGATACTAAAAGGGCCGTTAAACCCGAAACAACCAACCAACCAATGGAGAAGGGAGACTAATACTTCCAGACACTTTTAGCCTGATCTCCCTTGGACCTATACACACTATCATGGACAGATATAAGCTGTCTCTCCAAACTTACCTCCAGTAAACTCATTAATGGCATCAGCTAAAGCATCATTAGATTCTATATCTAAGTTGTTGGTAGGCTCGTCCTGCAATAGAAACAGTATGGACAGAGCTGAGTATTGTCAAGAACAAGACCTGTCACAGGGACAGGATAGCTCGCCTGACAGGGCCTTGACCATCACATAAAAAACTTTAACGTAAAACATTTTGCTAACGCCGCCAACGCCAACGCCGCTGCCTATGCCAATGCTGATGCTGACGCCGGGGGTAGTGCAATAGCTCTTCCTGAACTTTGTTCAGGTGAGCTAAAAAGTACTGGGACATTATGATACTGTATCATGATATGTAGGTCCTATCCATTCTAGTCAAGTTTACATTTTGCAACATCTTCGATTCTAAACAAAGCATGATCAGTCAATAAAATTTCTTTTAGAAAAGTATTTTTCTTAGCTGAAAGCATATTTTTTTAACCTTTCATAAATACTAAAGACCTCCTTTTCTAGCAAAATACAGACTGAAACAACAGTGTCCACACTCTTTTTTCATAGAGGAGAGTCGGGTAACTTTGGTCATGGGGGTAAATTCGGACATACCATTGCAAACAGTGAAAATCCAGATGAGACGATCATGAGCCGTCTCATCAGGATTTTCACGGTTTGGCCAGTTAATGTTTGTTTTAGTTCCAAACAACTGACATATAAAGGAAAGAGTGTCACTGTCTGAATTTACCCGCTGTCCGAATTTACCCTACTCTCCCCTATCACACAGGTTTAATAGTCAAAGCAATAATTACAATGATACTACATCAGCAGGGAAGCAGCTGTATTGCCTCAGCTCTGGCATGCACCAAGAGCAGTCTGATCTGGACTGCACTGTTAACCAACATTTTATGAAACATCTGTGGACGAAACAAAATGTCTTTACCAAATATGAAGCTGGAATGATCCATTACAGAAGGAGCACTGGCAGCTCAGTAGACCAAGCACTGGCCTGCCGATCTAGCGATCCCAGGTTCGAGCCCCGCTGTAGGTGGGAATCTTTTCAATTGTCAATGGGGTTCCATTGCACATAGCCTTTCACCATTACCCACCCTGATATGACTGAAATGCTGTTTAAAAGGACATAAAATTGCAAGTCATCCATTCATTACAGAAAACACGGTGGAAGAAAGAAGAGAATCTCCAAATAGTGGTTCTTTCATTTAAGTCCACAACATTTGAGGTACATCTTTTCCCATAATTCAGAGGTAAACTTATTATCACCTGATATCCTACTTAAACTTCTTTACCACTTTTGTTCGCATTGTTTAAATGCCAAGAAACCAACTTTGTGCAAATTTCAATACTTAAATACAGGTTTCCTTACTCATACTCTGACCCTTGAGGTTATGAACCTCTTCTCTGTGAAATATATCACGACACCTACCAATATAAGAACATCTGGTTGTCTACAAGACAGATCAGCCAGTGCCACCCTGGCTTTCTGGCCACCTGAGAGATCTCGATTCTTGATTTCATGAGCATGACCAGAAAGGCCAAATCTTCCTAGAGTTTTTCTTGTGTCTTGGTATTCCTTGTTGAATTCTCGCTGAAATATTCAAATAAGTAATTTTAATTCAGAGCTCCAGATAAGAGGGCATACTCGGTAAAAATTAGGGATAATTTTTGGTAATTCTGACAGCTTTGAAACTGTTTAACCTTGGTGCAAGAATAAAATGAGCCACAACACGAGAAAACCAACAATGTGGTTGTGCGCCCAGCTCAGACTCAGATCAGCCTGGACATCCACCCAGTCTGATCAGTCTTCGCTGTCCGCATGGAGGTAGCTGAGACCCTTAGCTACATTTTAAGCACTTAGGGAAGACTCTGATCAGACTGGGCAGCTGCCCAGGCTGATCTGAGTCTGCGCTGGGCGCACAACCACATTGTTGGTTTTCTCATGTCGCGGCTCAAATGTTACAATTAGTAAGAATGTTAATACTCGAGTATCAAAATAATCATGTTCACTAATTAATAATTCAAGAAAGAAATGGTGTGCATATGGAATGTTTTTATTGGAAAACACTTTAATACAAGCATGAAATTTTAAATGAAATGTGCTTCCCAGAAGTTCGAGCAGGCTTCAAGCAAGTCCTATCGGAGTGACAACTAATCCTACCTGCATATGCTCAACAGGAGTTTCATCAGGGTTTAGCTGGTCGGCAGAATGTTGATCATACTTTCCTATTCTCTGTAATAGACATATAAAAGATTAACTGTAAGCCAGTATATTTCATAGATTATGATCACCAATGTATGATTAGTTTATATAAAAATATTTTCTTTAAAAAATATTATCTGTCAATTAAACTGAGGCAAAATTTCTCGAATTTACACTATGTTTTAGATCCATGAAAAGGTGTAGTAATTTATTCAGAGCTCTAGTTAAGAGGGAGTATCTGATGATAATTAAGGATAATTTTTCTCATTTCCCATCAAAACCATATGTTGTGACCCCTCATCTGAACCGTCTCGACGAGACGGTTCAGATGAGGGGTCACAACATATGTTTTTATGCAGAATTAACAAAAATCATCCCTAATTATCACCAAATACTCCCTCTTAACTAGAGCTCTGTTATTATTATTATGTTTGTATTTGTCATGCTTTTCTCATGCCTCTGCTTGGTAGGACAACGAGAAAGACTGGTGTTTAGTTCTAATAAACCTTTCTGTGTTTGTGCTTGTAATAGTGTTATACTGAGACTTAACTGGCAAATATGCATTCTAATGCACTTACAAATATAACGCCACGTCTGATTGGATAAAATCAAAAATTTGGGACTGTATATTCTGCGATTTACTGTCTCAAACCCGATGTCATTATGTAATGTCGCTTCTCATTGGTTGACGTTTGGTTTTACGTTGCTGATAGCGCTTTGAATGGGTGCAAACTAGTGCATTATGAAAGCAGAAAATGTGGAAAAGTGCATTAGAATGGGGATAACTGTGTTGAAAAATGTCATTTGGGGAGGTAAATCATCGGTTTTATGGTCGCAAATTGCGTTTTACGGCTCCGCTGGCGCGTTGCCGTAAAACGAAATTTCCGACCATAAAACCGATGATTTACCTCCCCAAATGACAATTTTCAAGACAGTTATCCCCTAATTAAATGCTCATCTGCCTTATTCTCAATGGAAGCCAACATGTGATTTAGTCATATCCAAAAACACATTAAAACAAGTAGCATTACATATCACTTAGGATACTTAATACTATCTATGTTCATGCAAACTTATAGAAAGTGGAACTATAGCACTTCAGTTTCGAGAAGAGCACTTTTATATCATGATGCTATGATGAAATTCCAATTTATATCAAAGAGCAACATTTTCTAAAACAGATTATTAATTCCCCAGTAATTTAATATTGTACTTTATAGACATCATGGAGTATTACTACTTACCAAACGATGGTTCTTTTGAACTTCTCCTTCAGTCTGAAAAAATTATTAATAATTAGAAATAAACAAAAGGGACAAACACATGAACATTAAGGCTTGGGGCAAACAGTCAACACTCAAATCAGGCCCTGAATTGACAAAAAACGAACAGTGTTCCCATTTTGCTTTTAAATTCTGTGTGACATTACTAATTTTTACTGAAGCATGCTACAATTACCCTAGAGATTCTGGTAAAGTCTTTCAGCTTTGACGTTGGACAGGCCTGGCACTTGAAGGTGTTTTATAAAACAGCTGGCAAAATTGCTACAGAGGAGCAGTCTGATCAGGCCTGCACTGTTTGCTCAGACATATCTGTCCAATTATTCTTATTACAAACAGCTTCAAGCAAGCCAAAATTTTGAGGATGAAAATTCAACGCTTCCTTTAACCTGTAATGGAATGTTAAAAGAATTGTTTCAGAGAAGTGAACTTATGCTGTAAGTTCCCATGTTTTTGTCAAAGTATCAAAAGTATCAATGTACCTCAGAATTCTAACTCTCTTAAACCTCTGTCTTTGATTAAACACCTTGACAAATAGGGTTCATCACTTGCTAAGATTATGTACGATTTGAGTAATTTTTTCTGGGCCCAGTTGTTCAAAGCATCGTTCGCCTAACGAGCTCATTAAGAGGTCAACTCGTTAAGTGTTTTATGACTTTATAACCAAATACAGATATTTTTGTTGAAAAAAATGTGAGAAGCTTTTGCAATTTACAAAGCTTCTACATTTTTTCAACAAAAAATATTGGTGTATTTGAGATATTTACGTTTGAAATTTTAACGTTTCGTTAACTAACGATGTCCTTAGTTTTGAACAACCGGGTCCAGAAAAGAGTATAAATAAGTTTGCCAAAACATTTAACTATAAATATTGCTGTTTTGTTTACAGCCCTAGATAGTTACAGGAAGCTCCCCAAGAGCCCCTGGCTCAGGGGAGCTAATAAAAGATGGTGATTTTGAGATCCTTGTTTTTCTTTCTGGAGAATTCAAGGCATGGTGTGAAACTTTTTTTACCTTGAGCTCTGGATTTACATTTGAAAAATTTTCACAGTACTTTATGCAATTGAGAGTAGTGCAAGAAACCCTTCCGTAAGGAGGAAGTTGGTGATTATGTTGACAGCCACGAAAGTGTGATACAGACATCAGAATTTACAAAACGGAAAAGTCATGAAGTACACAACATGGAAAACCCTGACAGGAAACAGTACTTACCGGTTCAAGGCCACCTGTCAGTAACTTGAGAAATGTACTTTTACCCACACCATTAGGCCCTACTATAGCCACTGAAAGTAAATTAAGTACAATTCAATACTAACCGCTAAAAGGCTATAATAAAAATAGCTAACTTTGATCAGCTTAGATCCTGATGAAGTGGCTAACAACAAGCCTGGCCTTTTTTTTTTTAATTTTGCGGATATAAATTTTGTTGTCTCCTTTTTAACCTTAGATATAGGACATCATAGCCATTTCTACACCACAATGTACAGTTTAGCTGATATTTTACATGGGAGATAACTTTGGTAGAATCATACTAGTATTTGCCTCCCTGGTAGGTGAACACCTTGTCCAACAAGTCAGTGTGCATGTAAAAGGAAGTGTATATGTCTGTGGGGAAGGGGGTTAATAAAGGGACCTTTCTCTTGTTTAGACCTCTCTGTTTTTAAAAGTATGGGATACAACAAATGCAATGCCGGAGTGACTTCCCTTCTTAGTGCATACTTTCACAGTAAAAAGACTTCCCATCTCTAGATTTAGACAAAACTACCTGCCCATTCCGTTCAGGGGGAAGCCACTCTGCCTTTTTGGATTTTACCTCCCTTCTCAGGGGATTTAACTTTTAAAGAAAAGAATTTGTACCTATAGGAGCAAATCTTATGCCCCCTAATAACATGATGACAGGAGCATATAGTGTTTGGGTCATGCATACGTATGTGCTTATGTACATTATTATGTAAGTCTGTCCATACATCCATCCATCTGTCGGCCCATCCATCCTTGCGTACGTACATACGTGATCCTGTTAGACTGGGGTTAACATTTTTGTAAGAGCTAGATTTCAGGGTTCCTGTTATCCTAGCAACTTGATTTTTTGTATGAGGATTAATATCTATAAGCTAAACAGATTTATACAAGAATCAGATCATGAAGATCAATATGTCACAGTCCACTGACTTTGGACCTAGGCTAATTTTGCAAGGTTAAGATTTTTGTAAGCAGTAGATTTTAGGGTTCCTATTGTTGTATAGTCCGTTTGCTCCCATGTGCAAACATGGTTTTGCTTATTTTCTCGAAAACGATGGAAGTTCCATCAAATGTTCCAATGTCCTAATGATTCCTATAACTATACATAACAGAATACGGAAAGTCCAAATTTTTGGATGCTTTTGTAAAATATTTTCCATTGACCTTAATGCAAAAACTGAGCTGTTTCACTAAAGGGTGTCGTATGCTTGTTAGAACAGCCAAAATATTGTTGATAGGCAATAGCGTAAACTCGTTGTTTACTACAGGTGTGGGCGGGTATGAATGAATTAGTAAAATGTATTCACCTATCCGCACGCGTAACGCATGGTATCACTGGTCAGGTGGTATATGTTGTAAATAAATATTGAACTATTATATATTTTGCGAGTAAAAATTGCATGTTTTAAAATTTGATAATATATGGGTGAAACAAAAAGTAGAAAAAAAGGATTTAGAATAAAATTTCAATTGATTATGCAAATTTTAGTCTAGGGATAGCATACATAGGTCACATGCTCTAACACGTAAAACTAAACGGGAATTCCAACAGCCAACTTTTACTCCCTTGTAATTAAGAGGTGAAAATGACATATTTTAGGTCCTGTTTTTGAGCAGAAACTTTTTTATGCAAAACCTCACATTTCTGCAAAATTATGATTTTGTTATGTATAGGATGAAAATTAAGAATGAGCGATTCGAAAATCTTTTACCTCTCACCAATTTTGAGAAAATATTAGGGATGCCGTTTGCATTTGGGAGCAAACGGACTATAGCAACTTGGAATTTTGTATGAGAGTTTATATCTATAAGCGCAACAGGAATATACAAGAATCAGGTAATGAATATCCATATGTCACGGTCCACTGACTTTGGACTCAGACTAATATTGCAAAACTACGATGTTTGTACGAGGCGGATTTTAAGGTTCCTATTATTGTAGCAACTTGAAATTTTGTATGAGGCTTTATATCTGTAAGTACAACAGGAATATACAAGAATCAGGTCATGATGATCCATATATCAAGGTCCACTGACTTCATTTCTAACCAGATGCTGTAATACACAATATTTTCTATTGGCCTTACAGTGACTCTAAAATTGTGTAATGGGCTGCAGTTTATGTCATATTTCAAATGTAGGGTGACGCTTGGCTTCTAGCTTTTTATATTATACAAGTCTGCCTCTATGAATCTAGTTATCCTACTTAATCAAGGCACCATCTTACTCAAGGCACTAGGTGGGGGTATCTGTGTACTATGAACACATTTCTAGTTCTTTAAGAACAACCCCAAAAAGAGCAAATTCTAACCCTTTTTGGAAAAATTCCATCATCATGGAAGCAAACAGGTAGTCACAAAAAAAGTTGTCTTCTTAAAAAAAAACCCACAGAAATGGTGGAAAAAAAACTTATTATAGTTTCCTTATGACATCCGTAGCTACAAGTTACTTCATAGACATTTTAACATCGTTGTCCCATGGCTTTTCAGTGCTCGACTTTAAATTTTGTCTGCCAGCACTTATTATCGGTGTGTGGGTTCACCACCATATTTTTTCCTCCACTATTTCAGAACTGAGACAGTGTTTAAGAAGCTCTGTTTGCTTTCAAGGGCAATGAAATACTTCCAGACAGGGTGGCTTAAAGAAAATTTACTCCTGATGGACAGATTCTACAATCACACTAACATGTTCTTCCTCTGAAGATGTTAGGTGGTCACAACATGGCAAAATATAAGGTTTATTTACCTCTAGATGACATATCAATACCAAAATCCAGCTTCTTGAATATCAAAGGACCATTCTTATACCCAAATGTCCCATCTGAAAATTAAATCATATAAATCTCTAGCTCAGTAGTGAAAATTAAGGTGCACAGATACACTCCCATAGTTTGGCTGAAATTTTACAAGGGAGACAACTTTTAAAAGTGTTTATTTCGCTCGTAAGGAAATCACTAACAAGTGGGGGCTACTCTTTGAGGAAAGTATTTGCTCTCTCTGAGAGCAAATTCTTTCCTTTAAGAGTAGTCCCCTTTGAGAAGGGAGGCAAATGTTTCTATAATAGAGTGATCTCCCTTGAAAGTGTACTCATACAACTTAATGCATAAATCTTTAGAAAAGATGAATAAAGAAAATTACATTATTCACAAGGACCACTACATTCTACTTACACCTGTATATTCTGATAGTTTTGTCTAAATAAAAAATGCAGACCCAGATCTGAAATGCGATTTGATCATTGCATGCACTGTTTGTAGCTCTATAAAACAGCCTTTGAAAAGGCAAATGGACACATATTAACATTATAAGACAAATAGAGACTTGTTTAGACATGTCTAAAATAGCAGGCAGAGGGTCCATCACAAAAATCGCTGAAGTGACTAAATACTAACTTGAAATAAGGCATTAACATGATATGCAAATACTCTCCTACCACACAGTTTAGAGAGCTCCATTTCAAATATTAGGCATGTCTGATTGTAGTTTCATTTTTGAAAACTCCTGTCTTTGATGAAACCACTGTGTAAATCCAGGTCAGATGCAGCATTCTCTGATGTATGATCTAGATTGTCACTGTTTGCAAAAGCCCCTTTCATGAATTAAGGCATTGATGGAACTCAAAAGAGAATCCAAACATACTTCTATTACCAGAATATATTTCAGCAGCACATTATAACAATTTCAAATTTCCAGCTTTCCAACCAATTTAAACAAATTTTACTCAGCTCCAAGCCAACACAAAATCAAAATTAGGATATGCTTATCTCCCCTTGATGCCTTCATTTCTGACAATGACTTTATCTATAGCTTAGCATAGTAAATAATCTTACTTGAAATTCCGAGTATAGGTGGATTTAGAGGAGTTGGGTTTGGAAAGGTAAACTTGACTTGATATTCCCGAGGTTTCTGTAATAGCTCTGTCTTTTTATCATCTTCCTCAAACATTTGCTGTTTTGATCTGTTCTTCTGTTGTTTACGTGTAAGAGCTTCTTTTGCCTTAGATTCCTACAAATAAATTGCAAACAGCTTCAGTCATGATGTGAAATGGGAGGTAGATAACTGGTTTTCAGATAAATTCATATATTTCTTACTTCTTCACAGATATTACGCAGTGGCTATTCACTGTTGTTGTTCTACTGTTGTTTTATTGTTTTACGTCCATGGTAAACAGCTATGGTCAAGTCAGGATGGTCAGTTACCGTAACCACACTATTCCTGGGCAGGCGTAGACCTCCTAAGCAATTAACCAGTACTAAGTGCACATACTTTTGCCAGTAAATGACAACTGCCCTTCTTAAATCAGCCGAAGGAGAAACAAAAGTATGTGACCGGACCAGGTATCGGACCAGGGACCTCTGGCTCATGAGTCAGACGCACTACCAACTGCGCTACACAGCCCGGCACCATTCATTGGAAAAAAACTTGCTACGGTGATTCTATTACAGGTCCAAAGCATGTATTCTATGGAAACAAAACCTTAAAGGAAAATATTTGCTCCAAGCAGGGAAACATATTCATTTCAGCTGGAGTACTCACCCTAGGAGAAGGAATCAGCTGAAAGTGATGCAAATATTATTTAGTTTATACTATCATCTCTTTGAGGTTCATCTTGCCCTTGAGAAAAACACTGCAACTATAACATGATCATACAATTTAGAAGTTTAGAATGACTTTAAACATGGACTTACTGCTTGTTTTGAAGATTTTCCTGACTGTTTACTGTCTTTTATTTGTTTTTCCTGCTTCTCATATGCTTTTAATTGTTCTTTTCTCTTCTGAATCAACATTTTCTTAAAGGCAGCTGAAAATAAAATATGCAGTATTAAGATAAAAGAAAAACATTTTGTCCAACAAACTGCACTTGAAAGGTTGTTAAATGACTACTGATACCAATTCTGTGAAAAAAAAAGCATTTTCTCTTTTTCTGCATAGTATATAAATACAGTCAAATCTCGATATCTCGAAGTCGAACTTCAGTCCAAACTACCGATATCTCAAAGTAAATTTTCTGGTACCAGAAAATTTACTTTGAGTTATCAGTAGTTTGAGATTACAGGAGTTGAAATGTAAATAAAAATAGGAAATACAATATTTGATATAAGAAGAAACTTTGACTTATCAGTGTTCGAGATATCGGGAGTTGACTGTACTTTTATTTTTCTGAATTTGTTGCTGCTACCATAGCAGTCGGATTTTGCTGACAATCTTCGTTTTTCTCTTTAAAAGTCTATGCAAATAACATTTTGTTTGGAATTCCTAGACTAAAAATAATTTTGTCACATGTCCCTGGGCACCTGACCTCTGATGTCATTCTCCTCAGGTTCGCTCTGGTCTTAGGTTCTCCCAGCTTGACTGATTAGCAAGCACTACTCCAGAATGCAATGCAGCATGACATTGTCAATTTGTGATGAGAAATAAAAACGGTACTATTACTGGAATGCAAAACGAGAGTTGGGGAATCCCTCACAAAATGACCTATCTAATATTTTTCACTTAAGCAATTAAGTGAAACTTTCTAATTTCCTTGTTAAAAGTGCTTTCTTACAATTAAGAAAAGATATTGGCAAAATTACAATGCATTCAAAATTCCAGGTAACTCAAAATACCAGTTAAATGACATAGCCAAAACACACTTTTTAACTTAACCAACAACCAAAGCATACAAGTATTTTACTAGAAACATGCTATCTCGTTACCAGTGTCTCAAAAGCAGTGTCACATTATAGTCAATTTAATGTGTATGATAGTGGAGTGTGAGCCAAAGTCTTAATTTGTTCTGTGATGTACAACAACTGAACCTACCATAGTTTCCTCTATAATAAAACAATTTCTGTTGATCTAGATGTATAATGTCGGAACACACGTTGTCAAGGAAACTCTGATCGTGAGACACTATCAACAATGTTTTCTTCCACTGTTGCAGGTAACTGTAAAAAATATGACAATATCATGAGTCATGTTCATACCGGAATTCCTTGATGTCTGATGGCTTCTACTTTGTCAGACAACCAAGATATAGAACCTGATGCAAAGAAATGATGAAGACAGAAGTGCTTACTAAGGTGACATAATATAATAAACTATTAAGCAAATAAAGGTTTCTACCTTATGTTTTATTTTGTATGTTACCTGTCTTAAAAACATGTTAAATGGCTCAAACTAACGTTCCCCAGCTCTGATTATTCACTGCTGCTTCTTTGAGTTCAAAACAACAAAATTTATTCTAAAACTCACTTTTGTCCTGAACGAAAAGTGTACCAGAAAGTTGGTTTGGTTAGGTTACATTTCAACATCCCTTGGTCATCAACTTTTGTCATGTTGGGATGCCTCTGAATTTGTCTGACTTTTACCCAACCCGAGAGAAATGACAAAACCAAGTCCTTCCATAACACCCTGGTTAACTATGTATATGCAAGGGCTGTTACGAAACGAAAAAGAGCTGTTACGAAACAAAAAAGAGTCATTGTTCCCAAACGACCTGGTCATCATGGCTAAACAAATTTGTTTAGCCATGATGACAAAGTAGTTTTGGAACTATGACTTTTTTGTTTTGCGACAGCTCCTTTTCATTTTGTAACATCCTTGAAAAGATAGTTAAGCAGGCCCTGAGGTTATAAAAGTCTTTTCGTGCTCAACTCAGCTGAGCATGAAATTTTGACTGCTGATAAATATGAAAATGCCAACTACTGTTGGCATTTTCATATTCATAGGCAAAGAAAATTTCATACTCAGCTCAAATGAGCAAGAAAACAATTATACCTATCAGTAGATTGCTACTCATTAGCAGGTAAAATTCATGCTCCGCTGAGTTGAGCATGAAAAAAGTTTTATAACCTTGGGGCCTGGTGTGCATAAGCTACTGGCAGTTCTGCCATAGAGGCCTACAAGCAACCCATTTATATTGCAAGCCCCGAGGTGCAGGGGTCTTTTCATCAGAAATAAAATTGTAGTACATACTTGTCTAGCCAAATAACAGCATTGAGATCTAAGTGATTAGTAGGTTCATCTAACATCAATAATGTTGGCTCCAAAAATAATGCTCTGAAATACATAAAGACAACAAATTACATTACAGATGTAAGAAATTAATAATGCACATTACCTATAAGCATTAAAATGTTGATCTGGGCCAAACTGTTCAAAGCATTACTAGCATATTTAAGTCATTAGTCAAGGATGCATTAAGTTTTCTAGCACACGTAAAATCAAGTGTGCTATTAAATATTGTTTGGAAAAAAAGAGAGGTGATTTTGCAGAGATGTAAAAGGTCCTCACATATATACATCCTACAAAAAGAGAGTTCAAAGCATTGGAAAGTATAATGTCTCTTTAATGGCATCCTTAGTTTTGAACAAATGTGCCCTAGCCAGCATGTCACACAAAAGGTATCAGCTTCATCATCTTATACCGATTAGTAAATATCCACAAACACTGTATTCTGTTGTTGCCAAGTTCAGTTACACACTTCCCAGCCAGTGAAGTTCAGTGGATGGGAGACAGACTTTCCTTTCTAGAATTCAAACAAATAGGACAAATTATCATTCTGTCTTTCTAAATGCAGTTAACTTATCAGTCTCTAGTCTCTTCTAACAATAAACCACACACAGACAGATGAACAGGGACTCACCTTGCTAGAGACACTCTCATTCTCCATCCTCCTGATAAACTCTTTGTAGGTCTGTCCATCATTCCAATAGTGAACCCCAGACCAGCTAGGATTCTTCTAGCCTTGGGCTCTGCTGCATCAGCCCCTATTGCTCGTAGCTCATCATATACCTGAATTAGAAAATAACTCATACCTTAATGGGAAACAATCATATATAAAGGATCTTACACGAGTGGTCATTTCATATGGAATTTATCAAACGAGCCTTCGAGTTTTATAAATTTCATATGAAATGACCACTCGTGTAAGATTCTGTTTATCATATGACCCTTTAAAATGTGATTTAAACGCCTTCAAACTGAACATTATTTCAATAAGAAAACGCATTGTTGACATGGACGTTGTCAATGACTTTACGTGTACACGCCAAAGTGTTATTACACATGTGGTCATAGATTTTTATGACATGACGTTACCCACTGAATAACAGCGACGTCATAAGATAAATAGAGAATACCATGTTAGTGTCTTCTGATATCAAGTTTATCAGGCGAGACCAGAAACTGCGTAGGAATGGCGAGGCTTGCCGAGCCAGTCCGACATGTTTCTGGTCGAGCCTGATAAACTTGATATCAAAAGACACTGTCATGGTTTTCTATTTATCATGCATCACTAGAAGATTTTACGGCGTGAAAAGAGTCAAACAAATGTAAAGCAAACGCAGTTTTGTCCGAACTTGTTGACGTTGCGAATGCGTTGTGACGTAAATCAGTGACGTCATTTAACCAATCGAACGCTGTTATCACGGCCAACGTCAGTGTGTAGCCAATCATCTTTTGAGATCGCCTCTTAAGGCATCGCCTGATAACATTCGCGCAAGCGCAGTTGTAAAGTGACATGATATCACATTATGTTATCATACCCCTGTTATCAGGTGAATTTCGTAGCAGATGCATGATAAATATGTATCTAAAATGGGAAATGTGTTGACAGGTCTGAGAAAACAGTACATACCCAGAACAGAATGTACATAATTTGTCATCCTATATCAATCTTTTATATATATTACTGCACTGAAAAACTGAACTGTTCAATTTTTAAGACAGTTATAGTAGATATGTTAGGTGTATCCACTTTTTAAGCTTCTCTAAAAGATAAGCAAATTCTTTTCTTTAAGAGCTGACCAACATTGAGAAGGGAGGCAAAAAAGAAACCGGCAGAGTCAGCTACTCTGAAAAAGTATACAATCACGTTGCTAAGGCTCTTCTATATTTGAACTTGTACAAATAATTTTTGTTAGATCAGTTGATATATCAAAGAACTAACTGGATTGACTACCCTGAAGTGCTGAACTATTGGGACACCTAAAATCATTAATTTTCCATTTGTCCCAAATGGAAAATTAATGGTTTTTAGGTGTCCCAATATTTAAGCATATTTGGGTAATAAAAGACCCTACAGACCTTTCTGATTTAGATCTACACTATTTGGGCGGGTATTTCCGTCTCAATAAATTTTGGTTCATACAAAATCTCACCTGTTGCAGTCTTTCACTGTTTTTAGTATTGCCAGTTTCTGATTCCTTCAACAACTTTTTCTCCTCTTCTAATAATTCTGCTCTTTTAGTATCTGACTTCAATACCGCATCTTTAGCGGAGGTTTCATCAGCAACCACCTCTGAAATAATCACACAGAAAACATGTTAGTGAAGATAACTCTTATAAAGTGATTTTATAGTAATTCATGGATAAATTTGATCCTGATACTGCTGAGAAAGTAAATATTTGTATTTCATAGAATACCTGTTCCATCATGGTGTATGCATGATACTCTAGTCAACAGCTGTCTATCTGAGTTTACAATCTTATGTGGTAACCACATTCAGGACTGAAATGTGACCCATATGGGGACACACTCTTAAACACTTGCAAGGGAGGTAACTGTTACTAAAATGAATGTATCTCCCTTCCATTGGGGACTTGTTGAAGGAAAGAATTTACTCCATTCAGAACCAAATTCTTTCCTTTAACTGTAGCCCCCATTTTGAAAAGGCCATGTCATCCAGGGAAGAAAACAGGTAGGAACAAAAGATGTTTCACTACATGAAAATGACAGAAAAATATGGATTCATGTATCAAAATAGAGAAGACTATCATCAGTTCAGAATTATTCCTGCTGGCTTCCTGGCACAGCTTAGCAGCATAACTTTCTATTGTAGACTGTATTACATACCTTGTTCACAGTATAGAACATCTATATTAGGTGGAATATTAAGTGCTCTCTGTGCTATATGCTTCAACAAGGTTGTTTTACCATGCCTGAAAAACATGAATTACTTTTGTACAGAAATGTATCTTGATATTCGCCAAATTCGGCCACTATAGCTGAACACTGTACATGTAACAATCTTAGAATTTCAACTAGTTGGTGACACTCTCTTGTCATGTGTCAAAAAATATTAGCAGAATAGCAACAATGATTCCTACACTGCAGCTCAGACACTTCTATACTAATATGGCTCGTACATGTGGTCATTATGACAAAATCTAACATGACAGGTTTTACCCACTGAGCGTATAGGATGTCATGTGAAAGTTTGTGATAAATGACATTGCTGTTGTATTGGCATGCAATTCCAGCCTTTATGATGTGGGATGTAAAGATCATTTCTGTTTATGTCCGCCTCAAAACAGTTCTTTAGAAAACAGCACAACTATCTTGCATTTTCATTCTACATAATGTTTACTAAATTATTGCAAATTAACATGTCTTGTAGGGAGTATGGGAATGTTAATTCTCTCTGTAGGCTTTGCAAGCACGAATCAGTCATGAGCTGTATTTCTTTCTGAATTTGGTTTCTTTACAACATCTTGAATCATACAGTAATGGAAACAGCAACTACCTCAAGGCTGGAATAAATATCTAGGGGAGCCACTTACCCATTGGGTCCCACTAAGCCATATCTTCTGCCGGCAGTGATGTACAAACTGGCATTGA
Organism: Ctena decussata; assembly: GCA_963989385.1. Classification (NCBI taxonomy): domain Eukaryota; kingdom Metazoa; phylum Mollusca; class Bivalvia; order Lucinida; family Lucinidae; genus Ctena; species Ctena decussata. Next base: position 126,310,760 of record OZ022498.1, read on the forward strand.
CAAAGAGATTTTTACCTCTCGCTGATATTGAGAAATTCTCAACCTGTTAAGAAAATAATTTGCATTAGCACCATGTTTGTGACCATTAGCTGAGGT